>OX463240.1:54387956-56887956 GCA_949820135.1 Sylvilagus floridanus
TATCCACTAGATGAAGGTAGATCTTTATAGGAGCTTCGCTCCCCCAGCAGAGCCTTGGCTGACCTTGCATCCTCCCTGAGGGCCAAATTCAGCACCCTCCTTCCCTTGGCTTAGGGCTGAGGTCTCAGTGTGGCTTAGGGCTCAGTTCTGGTCACAAAACCATATTTGTCCTCGATCAGCTGGAGGCAGCTGCAGTTGGGTGGAATGCCGAGAGAGGTGAGCGGTGACAAGGGTCACCACAGGAAGTCTCGAGGAGGACTTGGTGGGCTGACTGCAAGAGAGATTCTTGAGCTGGACCGGGCTGTTGATGCTTTCTGGGCCCTGACCACAGGGGGCGGTAGTGACCAGTCGGCCGTGAAGGAAACGTGCCTCTCACTCAAGCATAGCTAGCTCAGTGCAAGGAAGTGGAGGTCCCATGATTCTCAATACCCTGCACACTCCTGCCCAGACTTCTGGGACAGTGCTCCCTGCCCCCGCTCTGCATATGAGGTGTGGGAGGGGGACGCAGATAGGGGCATATTCCTCCCCCTGAATTTTCCGGCTCCACTTTCTTCCTGCTCTTCCCACCAAGGCACTAAGAAGCAGGCAAGAGCAGCAAAGGTCCCAGAAGTGCCTTCCGGCCCACTGAGGATGCAAGTCTGTGGCCAACGTCCGTGCAGGTTGAGTTTTCACCCCACAAGACAGGGGTTGGAACCCTGAGTTAAACCCTGACAACACAGTTAACTCACCGTGTGATGGGGACCGTTGCCTAAACTTTCTAAGCCTCAGTCTCTTCATCTGTAAAAGGGTGATGATAATAGCAGTTTTGTGAGGATTCAATGAAATAAAATATATCAGGTGAATCCTATGGCTTCAGGCACAAAGTAAGGATTCAATAAATTTATTTTATTTAGTTATAACTCACAGTAGCAAACAATGCCTCTAGGTGCCAGCGGCGTTGGAGCTGGTGCACCTGGACTCAGCCCATCTGGCACTGAGGCTGCTGCAGAAGGGGTAGAACCAGCCTGCAGCGCCTGGGTAGCCTGTCGCAGCCAGTCAGCATACAGCACCTGGTCAACCTGCAGGCCTGGGCACAGGATGCAGAGGGCCCCTCACCTGGCCCCGGAGAGAAAGGCACTGCCAGAGGAGAGGCTGGTGAGGAGGCAGGTCCTAAGGCCCTCACCAGTGCTGACCTGGCTTCCTCCCAGAGAATCTGGTCCTCCCACCCGGGGAAGGTATCCCTGGGGATGTTTCTAGGAGCTGCGGGTGGCTCCAGGGCACTCAGAGGCTCCGGGTCAGACTTTGCCTGCAGCTGAGGCCCAGGGAGATTGGCTCCTTGAGGCTTCCCACCCCTTCTGGCTGGGAAGATGGCTCCTAGCATACAGAACGGAGGCTCCGCGTGGAGGCAGCAGCCCCAGGCAGCCACGACTTCCACTCTCTATTTCTAGGTTCCTTGGCCAGTGCTGGCCTTGGGGGTTCTCTGTCCCCTCACCCCTGTCCCCTACACATAGGCCAGGTGTGAGCACAGAATCCCAGGGGAAAGGAAAGAAGGACTAAGCTATGTTGGGAGTGCAGGGGTGGGGGGTGGGGAGCTCCGCCTTCTGTGTCTGAGGTGAAAGACCACCCACACCCCTAACCCCAGCCAAGTCCCTGGGAGAAGCCCAGGCCTGGGGGCATCTGCCCAGAGCAGCTTTTCAGCTGCCTTACCCCCTGCCTTCCTGCCCTGGGGACCCAGTAGTGATGTGGGCCTGTCTGTCTCCTCCAGGACTTGAGTCACCTGCGTCCACCCAGGTGTCACCACTCCTGGGCTCAGCCTCTCTTCAGGGTAAAGTGGCAGCTGAGGGCACCCTTGGCAGACTCGTTCACAGTGAGTACCCAGCAATGCCCTACCCTCTCAGGCCCGTCCTACTGAGGACACTGCCTTGGCTCAAAGCCCACGTGAGACCAAGCAGTGGTAGGGATCACTCTAGGCAAATGACCTGCAGTGGCAATACATCCACTCCCTCTGTGGAGGGTACCTGTGAATGTTCTGCAGCGACTCAAGCCTGGGTTGACAGCTGTAAAGGGAAGTGGAGCCGAAGCAGGAAGAAAGCCACTAGCAAGGTGTCCAGCAGAATTCCTCCTTGGGCTGGTGCTGTTTTAATCTTCAGGACATACTCTCATTTGGGCTACAGGTAAATGATCACTTCTACCTGTTGAGCATCAAAGCCACCTGGAAACTGGAGACCAAAGTGGCTGAAAACACCTCCACCCTTCCCAGTGTCTGGCCTGGGGATGGCAGGAGGAGAGCCTGTCCTACAGGATCCTCATTCGTAAACACCCCACATTCACAGAGGTCAGGGCAGGGCTGTGCGCACCTGTTCGTGTGGGAGTTACAATGCATGAACCAGCTGCGGTTGTTGTCCACGTACATGGCCCAGGCCTTGTCGTCCTTGCCCAGCATCATGTCCTTGACCACGCTGGCCCTGGCCACTCCGAAGGCAGGATCGGGGTGGTTGTCATACCGGTCCACGTGCAGCTCCCAGTAGTGCACGCCCTTGGAGAAGGCAGCTGTGCCTAGCACCACTCGATCATCGTAGCTGCTGCAGGTGGCTGTCTGGTTGTCATTGGATAAAATGATGTCCCGGTGCCCAGAGTTGGGGTCAAATGTGAACCAGGCCACTGGAGAAGGAGGAAGGAAGAGCAGCAGGGTCAGGTGATAGAATGCACTCATAGTCTCAGGCAGAGACACAGACTCACTCAATTCAAAAAGAAGACGCCCAGCATTGAATTGTCTTCCTGTGTGATTACCACACATGTGTGCAGGCATGTATGTACTCAAATGCACACGCACACTGCCTGCTCTGTGTTCACCCAAGTTCCCAGCCTCATGAACTCACACTAGCTGAGGACCACAGACATTCAGGCCTCAAAGCCTCACATCTAGATGCATGTCACAGTCTTGGTTTCTAACATTTTTCCTTCCCAATGCTCAAACACTGTTACAAGTTAAGGAGGAAGTAGACATCAGGACTCACCTCATGGGTGGGAGACTTATGCCATTCAGAGGTAAAGTGATATGGCCAAGCTCAATCTGCAGTTCATCAGGTATCACCCTTTCTGCTCACCAAATCCCGCAGGTTGTGGAAAATGAGGCTTTTACTCCAACATTATGACTATAACACGCATGGGAAGGATGGCCCTTCTCTAGGCCGGACAGTCCTAGTGGCAGAAAGCTATTGAACACTGCAAGGTGTATAAAATGAGTCTGCAGGGAACACCACTTTCAGAAAAGCATCGCTAGCAGCCCTTTGACACCTTTGTCTGCTTTGGTTCATTCTTCTTGGCCCCTGAAAGACCACACAGGTGTGTCGTGTTTTTCTCATGGCAATCAGAAGATACACTGGACTAAAGGGTAACAAGACGTGCAGGGTTAGCACTGTCCTTAGAACCAGCAGGGAGTAGGAAGCATTGCCCCTGTAGCCTTGCTGAGCGATGCCACATGTAGCAGGCCTGTCTTTGTAATGTGGTTTTTATTTATATCATCACTCCTCACTAAGGACTTAGATGATTAAATTTCCACAGAATAGTCATGGGCTTTCATTGTCTAAAATCTACAAAGCATGCAGTTGAGTATATAAACCATCAGTTCTGCATTGCTGTGCTGGGTATCTGGGGGATGTGTTCCTACTACAAGAAAGGCTCTAGTTGAGGGACCAGTGTGTCCCCACCCTGACAGCCAGGTGGTATTCCTCTCTGCTCACCACTCAGCCCTTCACAAACAGAAGTTTGGGTCTCCTGAGCCACTCCACAATTAGCCCCTTTTCTAGCAAAATGGAGTGGGGGATGTTTGTTTCTATTGTGGCTTGCTGGGAGGAGGATGTGGGCAAGGAGTAGGGACAAGGCTGGCAATAGGTGGATGCACTTTATCTGGCCCCTCTTTGCCTCCAGTCCCTCCCCATCTTAAGCAGCTGATAGTTTTTCCTTGGTCTTAAGGATAAAATGTGGGTTGGACCTGGGAGCCCACTTTGCTACTTTGTGAGCCCACCCATGGTCCCAGTAGTGCACACCTTGGAGAACACGGCCATGCCCATTACCACCTGGCTGTCATAGCTGCTGTAGATGGCCATCTGGGCTACTAACAGACTCTGGTGCTCACCATCAGATGTCTGCAGGACAACGGTTTTGCTGTAAGGCCCAACGCCAGAGGAGTTGAAAGCTTTGACCCTGGCGTTGTAGGTGCTGTTGAAGTGAAGACCATCAATTGTACACAGGGTCTCCTTGCCAACGTACACTTCCTGAAAGACAGGCAAGCCTGCTCATTATGCTGTATCATTTGGAAAATTCTTCTTAGCACACAGTTGCTGGGAACACATTGATATTAAAGATGCTATTGTCCCAGTAGAAGTTACTAAGCAAGAGAATTCCAATGAGTTGTGGCCAGGACACAAACATTGTCCAAACTGGGCACAAAGCCCTTCCTAGCAGCTGCCCAGCGCCTCTGCCATGAAGCTCAGAGGTATACAGTTGTAGGGGATGGACCCTAGGGAGGCAGGGATACACATCAGCAGTCAACTGGGGCACCACTCAGGAATGTCCTATCCCTGCGAAGGTTAGACCCTGGAGCCCCTGGGTACACCCACTCCCCATTCTTCCTGCCCTGAGATCAGTATTTTCTTCTCCTAGGCCCTCCTAGGGTTTCTGTTTTCCTAGAGTGGTGGGCATTTCTCCATTGGACCCCGAAGTTTCTTCTTTAGGGGTTTACTTTGCGCTCCATTTGTTTCACTTATTATCCTAAGATATCAATAGCAGCTGTGTGCCAGGTATTATATATACAGACAGGGAGTACTAATACAGCTATTTTCCCAACTCTTATATTCTTATATTTTTCAAACAAAAAAAAATGAAACACTATGTACATACATCCCTTTGAGAGAAACTACAGGAATGTTAACCTGCAGCAAGGTTTAGTAAATGGGTACAACTCCTCAGAAGAAAGGCAGGAGTTTTTATGATGGCAATGGTTTCTTGGCACGAGTCTTTACGAGTCTTCTTGATCTGATATGGGACAGTTTATGCTCCGTGGTATTCACATCCACCATGAGTCCCCTGTGTGACATCTCAAGATAGTGCTCTACTAGGGTCTGGCTAGGAGAGGGTCTGGAGAGGAGAGCTGTCCCAGGGTTTCTAGAAGATGCATGTCAGGCTCACTAAGACTTCATCGTCCCACAGCAGTCATCAAGCATGGATGTAGACTGTCACCCAATTCAACAGCCAATTACCAAGCAAGCTCTGCACACCCTGTGCCTTGCCAGGCACGTGAGGGCCAAAGAAGGCTTCCTCTTCTCCAGATGCATGTAACTCTTCAAACAGGTGAGATAATGAGTGAAACAGATAGGCCAAGGTGTGACAAAATCTGTTAAGGAAATGTGTCACTGAGTGAGGAGAGAGTGTGTGAGGAAGCATTTAAGACTCAACCAGGGTTGGGGATAACTGGGGAAGGAGATGTGTGTAGGTGGTACTTTCTCTGAGCTCTTCCCTAGTTCCACAGCAAAGTGATCTGGAATATTCTATACAATGGAATCCTCTGCCTGCAGGCTCTGGCCAGATCCAGCCCTGGGTAGGGAAGCCCCATATCCCACCAACCCAGGATGGCCAGTCCTCTTTGTCCTTGCAGTCAATGTCCTCTCGAGGTGGAATCAGGGCCAAGGGCAGCCCCACAGGTAGTTCCACTTTTGGCCTCCTGACTTGGACCCCTCAAACGAGCAGCAGGCTCACCCGGAACTGGCCCCCATCGCCGTCATCCAGCTCCAGGATGTAGCCATCCACAGGGCTGTGGGTGAAGGGTGGCATCCTCCAGGCCAGGGTGACACTGTTGTTGCGGGTGCAGCACTTCTCAAGCTGCAGCAGGGGGACGGGTGGCACTGTGGTGACACAAACTCACTCGGGTTAGTGCATGGTGCCCCCCATGGCCCCAGCCAAATTCCCCACATCACCCTCATCGCACAGGGTAAGGAGGCTCATTTCTGCCCCTGGCCACCGAGGTGGTCACTCCCACTCTGTGCACTTCTCAGGTCTGGAGTGTCCTGGAATCCCAGTGGGCCATGCAGATGGGCCTATCCCTCTGAGCCTGTGACCCTAAGGAAACACACCCTCTTTCCCACCCACCCACTGAAAAGCACTGGTTTTGACCCTACGAGCTGTGAGTTCCAACAGGGTCTACGTTCCAGGTGCCGCCCAGCCTGTGCAGACCCTCTCTGCAGGGCCACCAATCAAGTGAGAGCCAGCCCTGGGAATGGGAGCCTTTGGCTGGAAGCATTGAAAAGGTCAAAGAACCAGATCTGGTCAAGGGATGCAACCTCAGAGTACTGGACAGTCAACCCAAGCGTGATGAGAGTGGGAAAAATATCCCTCTACTATGGTGAGAGTGGGAAAAAAAAAAAAAAAATATATATATATATATATATATATTTCAGCTCAATGCAGGCTCAATAGATTTTAGAAATAGATATATTCTACTCTTTTTTTTAATCTTTGGGTGAAAATGGCAACATTAGCTTTGTAAAAAATACGTATTTCAATGTGGCTCTGAGAATTAGGATGCTTTCTTTCAGGTTTAACGGGTGGTTTAGCTGGGTGAAGCCCCTGATGTGATCGTGGACTCGGTTGCAGGGCTGACTGTCAGTTGACAAATTCTAGGATTCCTATCTCTATTCCCTGGGCTTTGCTGCTCCGCTCCCTGCTCCCTCTCTCAACCTTGAAATCCTGTCTGCCAGGAGTGTGTGGAGCAGCCCCAAGCCTCCTCCACCACACCTCCACTCCCCAGGGCAACCCCTCCCACTCTGTTGCAGCTCCCCCACCAGTCCAGGCCCTCTGCCCTGGGCACTGGCACCACACTGCAGGACTGCGTGTCATTCACACCCCAGGCAGGCGGTGTTTCCAAACCTCACCCAAGGTGCAAACTGTATGGGAGTAAGCAGGAGGATGTGCAAGGGGCTAGTTTTTCCTTTTGTTTAAAAATGGCCACATATTCTGCAGATGAGGACTTCCTGAATTCACAGATTCTGCAGGTGTAGCCCTCAGTCCACAAAAAGCCAAGCAGCTTTATTCCCCCTCTGGAATGTTCCCTGGCATCGCTGGAGAGGCAGCACATAGAACAGCACTCTGCTCTGGTCATCACTTGCAAATGTTATAACCAAGGCAAGTCACACAAACTTGATATAATCCTTTGCTGTGCACCCCTTTGGCTCCCAGAAGCCACCTCCTGCTACCCTCACCTCATTCATTCTGCTCTTACCTATGACCTGGCTCTTCTTGGAACACAGAAAACTTATTCCTGCCTTAGGGCCTTTGCATTTTCCATCCCTCAGCTGCCTGCAATGTTGCTCCCCTAGAATTTGTCTCCTTCTCCCCCACCCCTCCTACTCTTCCTCCTTTTCTTCCCCACTTTATAATGTACCTTCCAATATCCACTGCTGCCCACTTCTTCTGGTTTTTCTTCATAACACCTGCCACTGCCAGACATTATATCATAGATTCGTTTGCATATTATTTCCTTCTCTAGGATAGAAGCTTACTTTCAGGTGGGAGTTTGTAGACTTGTTTCCTGCTCCCTCCAGAGCACCACGTATATGGTGTACACTCTCAAAGTGTCTCTAAATGAGCAAATGATCCTTGCTTTGCAAATGAGAAAGCTCATATGCGCTGTTTCTACTCCAGCTCACACAGTCAGAGATGGCTGATCCAGCTCCTGCAACTCCAGCATCCCTCCCCTCCCACTCTGCCACATGCTGTGTGTCACAGGCCTCCAATGGCACCAAGCTGCCCCCTCAGACTGGATGCCTCTTTGGAAAGAAGCACTGGTTGAACTGGGGCCAACCACGGCTCACCCCTACATTTCATCTGAATGAAGTCCAGCTGGTGGATGGCCTGCAGCAGCGGCTCACTGTCCAAGGTCAGGTCGAACTCTGCAGACACTTTGGGCTCCAGGGCTCCTTTGACCCACTGTTCCTGAGACACCTGCACACGCTTGATCAGGGCATCTGAGATCTTAAAGGGAAGCACAGAGTTTAAAGTTTCAAGCTACAAAGGGAAAACTCTGCAGCCAGTGGTGAGGGAGGGGTGGGAGCTTTGTCCAGGCTCAGGGCCTGGATGGGCTGCACTGTGTGTGCTCTCAAGTCATGGCAGAGAGTACGTGGCCCCTGCCCTTGCGACACTGATGGTACAAAAGTGCATTTCATTGTTTCCATCATATTTGAAATGTACAATCATGTTAAATATAAAGCAGCACTTTCTATTTAAAGACATTGGGCCAAACCCCTCCCTGAAGTAAATGATGCTTTTCTAAAATATACATAAGTACTTTTCATTATATCTATTTATATAATATATAAATATATAATATATATTTAATATAATATATATAATATATATAATATAATATATATTATATATATAATATATAATTTAGATTGAATATTTTGCAAAGTGAAACATACTAAGAGTTTGTCCCAGGGCCTGAAGAAAGGTAATATCACATCTACAGAGTTTGGAACCCTGTTCCCCACTGGTGTGTGTCCTCTACGTTGTTCTGTAGCTTCTGTTCCAAACTCTGACTACACAACACTCTTGCTGGAAAGTCCTGCTTATCAGACACTTGCGTTTGTCCCTGCAGAGCCCAGATCCCATGCTCCCCGCTTAGGGAATAATCAAGAGGATTCCTCATTTCCCCCATAGACATAGCTGAATCGTTGCCATGTTCTGAGAGTTACTCATGACCCCGAGTCAGCCTGAATGCTTGTGAGATGACTCCCAGAAGGCTAAGCTGTCTCTGTGGACGACTGGTCACTGACTAACTCTGCAGAATTCTGCCCAGTGAGGGAAGGGGCCATGAAGGATCTGCCATTCACTTCCATCCAGCTTGTTTGGCAAAGATTGTCCTTTCCTGTTTGTGGGGAAGATGTTTAAAGGATTGATGTGAAATTAGGGTCACAGCTAGTGAGAATCAGAGCCAGGGTGAAAACCTAGGTCTTCTGAAATCACTGAGCAAAGGTGAATCTACTCAACTCCAAGGCAAGGAAGACTCTTTCCTAAAACTTGAGCTAGCTTAGGGAGTGGTGGCGGAGTGGGGGGCCCGTGTGCTTGGTGGGGCTGGCTCACCTGTAGGAACCCAGAGGCATCATTCTCCTTGATCACCTCCAGGCAGTACTCCATCAGCCCTGTGGACTGGCGCAGCTTCAATGTGCAGTGATTGATCTGGTCCCAAACCATCTGCAATGGAAAGTTTCCTCTAAGCAACCATCCCATCAGAGGAGGAGCAGCCAGGCTGCACTGAGAGTCCCAGATCCACTGCGTAGGCAGCGCTGAAGAGATGGTGCTACCTGGACCAACTTGCACCCACTCCTTCCTAAGCTCCGTGTGTCCTTTTTACTGGGGAATAAATGACGACGCTCCCCGGCATGCAAGGCCACAACACCCAACACTGTCCACTTTCTAACCTTTGAGCAGTAATGCAGAGAAAGGACAAAATCTGAACTTCTCTCTAGAGGAGAGTTCAACAGGTCACTTTGGACCAACTGGTGGTCATGGTAACTCAATGGCCTTAGCCACTTCCTTTATAAACCATGAGTCCTCTCCAATTCTCATTTCTTTTTTCTTTCAAAGTAATATTTTCTAATGCAGTTGGGAAAGCCTCTAGTATTGATGGAGCTCTTCAGATAATAACAGTTCTTAATCATTTCAGTGTTCATTGGCCTCTGCCCGAGAAAGGTTCTCAGTGTGCATGGAGTGTGTGTGTGTGTGTGTGTGTGCACATATGATTATACACATCAGACATCAGAGAGAACCTGAAGAACAGAAGACCTGAGCAGAGCCAGGCCTTTTCAATATAATTGATCACTTCTGTCCTGCAATATTAAAATGAGGAGTCCCTTAGAATGAAAGAGGAGCTTAGAGAAAGTGGGCTTCTGACTTGCAAGCAGTAGGGTACAGGTTGTGGGCTGGCTTCGGTCAAGTCACAGGAGTGTTACTGAACCAGCTGGGGCAGCCTTCCTTGCCTGGTTCACTGATTCACTCCATTCAGATTCACCCAGTGCCTGTTGCATGGCGGACCCCTCGCTGGATGTGGAGGATGCACCAGGGGTTAGCTGTGCCGCTCACTCAGGTGCCTACCTTCATTTTGTGCTCTCTCTCTTTAGTCACCTTGGTGAGAAGCTTGGCTTTCTGCCGGGTCAAAGCATCAACCAGAGCATCGCACTGAGCCACCAAGCAGGCTTCATAGTCCAGGCCATTTTCCTGGGGGTAGAGGGGTGGGGAGAAGCGGAGAGCTTTAGGGAGAAGACGACAGAATCTGGTGAGTGCTACCCACAATTTTTTAAGTATTTCAGAGAATGGAGAATTTCATCCCAGGATTGCCTATAAGGTTGTTAAGTTGGAAGCAACATAAATGTGATTTGGGGGTTGGGGCTGTGGTGCAGCAGGTTAGAGCCCCCAGCCCGCAGTGCTGGCATCCCATATGGGTGCTGGTTCGAGTCCCAGCTGCTCCACTTCCCATCCAGCTCTCTGCTGTGGCCTGGGAAAGCAGTAGAAGATGGCACGAGTGCTTGGGCCCCTGCTCCCACATGGGAGACTTGGAAGAAGGTCCTGGCTCCTGGCTTTGGATCAGCTCAGCTCTGGCCATTGCAGTCATTTGGGGAGTGAACCAGTGGATAGAAGATCTGTCTGTCTGTCTGTCTCTCTCTCTCTGTAACTGTCTTTCAAATAAATAAATAAATATTTAAAAGCAATAAAAATAAATGTGAATTGGGGGAGTGCACTGTGAATTTCGGCGTGTCTGATTCATGGAGCTGCCTGTAGTCATTCAAACCTGAGCACTTCTAATGCCATAGGAAGTGCTCAGGAAAGACACTAGGGAGGAAAACAGGCAGGGAGCAAGATGTGCACAGTATATATAATCCCATACATAGTGTGTGTGTGTGTGTGTGTGTGTGTGTATCACTAACGTAATGGAACAACACATGTCAAAATGGTGGAAGGGTTCATCTCAGGTAGTGGGATATTGGTGGGCCTTTTCTTCATTCTATTTTTCCTTACTTTACAAAATTCCTGTAACCCTTACATTTGCTTTTTATGACCAGAAAAAAAAACAACAACAAAAGAAATGGAAAAGTGCTCAGGCTATAGGGTCTGTTTGAGTTTTAGAAAAAGAATCCTTCTGGATCTCTAAGGACAATGTGCATTCAGACCTCATGGTACGGGCTGGAGATTACGTCCCTTGAAATTGCTACATTGAAGTGTTCACCTCCAGTATCTCAGAATGTGATTATATTTGGAGAGAGAGGGCTTCTAACCACTGACTGACTCGCTAACTCCACAAATGCCCACAACAGCCAGGGCTGTGCCAGGAAGAAGTGAGGAGGCTGGAACTCAACCCACATCTTCCAGTTGGGTGGCAGAAACCCAAGTACTTGAGTTATCATCTGCTTTCCCCCAGAATGCACGTTAGCAGGAAGCTGGGTCAGAAGCGGAGGAGCCGGGACTCTCACTAGGTATTCCAAGACGGGGTGTGAGCATCCCAAGTAGCAAGCTAACTGCAGTGCCAAATGCCTGTCCCTCCCTGATTTGTTACTGGAAATTGTATTAAGGGGCAATACTCTTTCCTTTAATATTAACTCAAATTAATATACATTTATTAATTTAAAGCCATAAGACACAGTAAAACACTTTCTAAAAATACAATTAAGAATGGCTAAAGTGCCTTAATGTTTTCAGTAAACAAAAATAATAAATTTAATTTAATTATGACATAATATCTCAAATGCAAATGCCTGACTTAAGCAAGCAAACGGCCTATGATAATTTCTAGTTTGGCAGAGTGAAAAAAATCTTTTTAATCCTCTTTAGATCTTATTTTATATAACCCAATTGTTTTCAGGTAGATTTGGAATGATTCCCTTTGTTTATTTTTTAAAAAGATTTTTATCTGAAAGGCAGAGTTACAAGGAGCCAGAAGAGCAGGGATCTTCCTTCTGTTGTTCACTCCCCAAATGGCCACAACAGCTGGGGCTGTGTCAGGCCAAATCCTGAAGTCTGGAACTTCATCCAGGACTCCCACATGGGTGGCAGGGGTCCTAGTACTTGACTCATCCTCCACTCCTCTTCCAGGTGTCATGGTGGGGAGCGGGATCGAAAGTAGAGCAGCCCAGATTCATATGGGATGCCAGTGTCACAGGCAGCGGCTTAAACCATTGCTCCATTACGCCAGCCCCTGATTCCATTTGTTTTTACCATCATATTTCTTACTTATTCCATACATGCATGAGTCTCTGCCTCTCAGAATAGTGTCTGCTGCAGTGATTGAAATAATACAAATAGCAAGGACTATGTCCTGCTTTCCTTGATTTCTAGCAAGTCACCAGTCTCTGCAGGCATGCCCTCAGCAATGCTTGTAGGATGGTCTAAAACTTCTAACATGATGGCCAATTTTAAAAAGGGGAGAATGATACAGGGCAATGAAATTGTTATATAATAAATAGCCTCAGTCACTTATGCTACAAAGTTTTTACACATAAAAAAAACTTTTCCATATTAAGTGATTGGCTTATTGTAGCTCAAATACCTAAATATTAAATATCTTAAAATTAACAGCAAAAATTTAACATTCCAACTGGAGTGCAGCTTGCAGGAAATACCTGTAAAAGTGATCTGTTGTCTAAACTAGAACACTGATCGAGACCACTTCATGAGGAAGAAAAGGTGTTTCATAATCAGTTCTATTTTCCTTGTTAGATTTTTAAAACTTACTTGAAAGGTAGAGAAAGAGAGAGAAAGGGGGAGAGAGAGAGAGATCTTTTATCTGCTGGTTTACTCTCAAATGCCCTCAACAGTCACAGCTGGGCCAGGCCAAAACCAGGAGCCCAGATCTCAATCTGGACCTCCCAGGAGGGTGGCAGGGGCCCAGGCACTTGAGCCATTACCTGCTGCCTTCCAGGGAGTGCACTGCAGGAATGCTGGATGGGAAGCAGAGCCAGGACTTGAACCCAGGGGCTCCTATGGGATGTGGGCAACCCAAGCATCAAGTGCTGTGCCCAGTGCTTGCCTCAGCTGCTCTTAATGACTGCGGTTGCATGCCTGAAAAGAAATTGCTAAAAAAAAAATCTTCTCTTTGGCTAAACAACAAGACCTGGCCTATGGTTCAGAGTGAATAATCAGAGCAAGAAAATGAAGCACATTACATTAATCTTGGCCTCTAAAAAATAAGGATTCATTTTTCAGTGTTTCATTTATTTTAAAACTCAAAACAGAACAAATTCCAGCTTAGGTGTTTTTTTTTTTTTTCTAGATTTATTTCTTTGAAAGGCAGAATCACAGAGAGGCAGAGGTAGAGAGAGAGAGAAAGAGAGGTCTTCCATCCATTGGTTCACTCCCCAAATGGCCACAATGGCCAGAGCTGAACCAGTCCAAAGTCAGGAGCCAGGAGCTTCCTCCAGGTCTCCCATGCGGGTGCAGGAGCCCAAGCACTTAGGCCATCCTCCACTGCTTTCCCGGGCCACAGCAGAGAGCTGGACTAGAAGAGGAGCAACCGGGACTCAAACAAGCACCCATATGGGATGCTGGCACTGCAGGCAGTGGTTTTACCCGCTATGCCAGAGCACTGCCCCCAGCTTAGGTTTTCTTGGAGACTAATACTTGCATCTTGGAGATTAAACCACAAATGTTGCTTAAGACTTCCCTGTATATCGCTGCTAAGAACATCAAAGCACCAACTTCTACACTTCATAAAGGGTTATTTTTTATTCTTAAGGTTTTAGATTTACTAGACAGCCTGTATTTGAGTATACATGTGGAGCATGCTATACACAGAAAATAACTGTTTCCAAAGTAGCCTTTGTTCAGGAACTGCTCACAATATTTCTCCTGATTGTCAGATCATTGCTGTAATAGGTTGACTAATGTAGAAATGTAAAACAGAAAATGGGTTCAAGCAAGTACTGTATATTAGTGGCTTAAGTGGCTTATTCCCATGGGAGAGCACTCAGAATTACTTTGTCCTGTGGGCTCTGAGGCAATGAGAACCAATTCTAGTCATCAGCGTATCTACCTCTCTGACACACAGTCTGACACAGATACTGAATTCATTCTGCCAAATTCTGTCATCTTTCAGGGGCTGGACATATTCATGGGTTAGCATCTTAGCTCTCTTCTGTTGATGAACAGAGGACTTCACTTTGTAGGACTGCCAACTCCAGCATCTTCTCCAAGGGAAAACTAAGTTAATTGTACTTTTTAAGTTTTCGTTTTACAAAAGTGTTCAGAAGTCAGCTTGGGTTATGATATATTTGTCTGTGATACATTCTTCAAATTGTCTCCTTTTTCACCCTGTCACTGGAAGAGAATCTAATGGATGGAAGAGCTTCCTTCCTTAACCATTTGTTTTTTACTTCTTTCCATGTAGATGTTAATCACCGAAGTTTTATCCAGAAGTTGCCTAAAGACTTCCCTCTTCTTTTTGGTAAGTGCTTCAGTCTGTTCATGAAGTTTCTCCCTCTTATCTAACAGAGAGCTACATCTACATTCCCAGGGGTCTTTCTGGAGATCAAGCTGTGCCACGTCTGAGGGACATCCCTTAGTAACCCTGAGAGTAATGCAGAAGGGTTGTTCAAGAAAGTTCCAGAGTATCTCCTGAGGTCAGAACATGTCCAGGCTTACATCTATTCATGCTTTAGAAAACCAGGTTTACTGATATACAATCCATATCCCATTCATTTAAATGTAACTCAACATATTTGAATTACAATACACCATAATCTAATTAGCATATTTTCATGACCCTGAAAGGAAATCCCTTATCTATTAGCAGTTACTCTCCGTCCCATCCACAGCCATGGACAACCTTTAATCTTTCTACCCATTCTGTATATTTCATATGAATGGAATTACTTAATAAGAGATCTTTTGTGACTGGTTTCTTTGACTTAACAATGTTATCAAGGTTCATCTATATCCATCAGTTTGCATCCCTTTTTATTGCCAAATAAAATCTTATTGTATTAATATGCCATGATTTGTGCACATATCAGTTGATGAATCTTTTGATTATTTCTACATTATGAATAGTGCTATGAATATTCAGGTACAAGTTTTTTTTATAGTCATGTTTCTTTTTTAAAGATTTATGCATTTATTTTGAAAGTCAGAGAGAGAGAGAGATCTTTCATCTGCTAGTTCACTTCCCAGATGGCTGCAACAGCCAGTGCTGGGCTAGGCTGAAGCCAGCAGCCAGAAGCTTCATCCAGGCCTCCCATGTGGGTGGTGGGGGCGCAAATACTTGGTCCATCTTCCACTGCTTTTCCCAGTCTGGGAAAAGGGAGCTGGGTCAAAAGTGGAGCAGCTGGGAGTTGAACCAACTCCCATATGAGATGAAGGCATTGCAGGCAATGACTTTACCCACTATACTATAATGCCGCCCCTAGACATGTTTTTAATTCTCTTGGTTATGGGTCTAGGAATAGAATTGCTAACCCATACAGTAACTCCATGTTTAACTCTTGAGGCACTGGCAGTCTGTTTCCCAAGCTGCATACATTTTACATTCTCATCAGCAACAGGGCTTCCATTTCTCCACATCTTCCCCAACGTTTAATATTTCCCTAATTATAGCCATGGTAGTGGAAGTGATGTGCAATACCACTGTGGTTTTGATTTGTATTTCCTTGGTGATTAACTGACTTGAGAATCTTTTCATGTGCTAGCTGCCCATTTGTTGCAGTTTTTTATTTAAAAAAAAAAAAAAAAACTGTTGATACATCCCAAACTGCTATCCTGAAAGGGTAGGTTTTTCAGTGCTATGGCAATTGTTTTGATATGCTTTATTGTTTTTTTTTTTTTGCACTTTGCGATACACCAGGCTCATTTTCTGATAGTTTACGCAAGTATTGTACATACAAATGGTTCAACTTGGCTTTGAGCTGCCCATTGTTAAGCCTCAACTCAACAAAACACATGGAGACTTTGCAAATCCTTCAGAACGATGCTACAGTTAAGATTTTGCTAAAGCACCTGTTTTTTCTTTTCTTTTTTTTTTGACAGAGTGGACAGTGAGAGAAACAGAGAGAAAGCTCTTCCATTTCTGTTGGTTCAACCCCCAAGCGGCCGGTGCACCGCGCTGATCGGAAGCCAGGAACCAGGTGCTCCCTCCTGGTCTCCCATGCGAGTGCAGGGCCCAAGGACCTAGGCCATCCTCCACTGCACTCCTGGGCCACAGCAGAGAGCTGGACTGGAAGAGGAGCAACCGGGGTAGAATCTGGCACCCCGACTGGGACTAGAACCCCGTGTGCCGGCACCGCAGGTGGAGGATTAGCCTAGTGAGCCACAGCGCCGGCCAGCACCAGTTTTTTCTAATTCCTTGAGCTACCCTTTTCCTTGAGTGATCATCATCCAGACTGTATCCTCTTTGGTGGCACTTTTGTTTCTTTTGAATTCTTCCCTTGCCCAGTCCTTCAGGTATTTGTGATCAGAATCATTTGGAACCTGCCAAGCCCCTTGAAAAATCCTTTTGTAGAGAAAACTTGTTGCTTTCTCCTGAACTGCTTTAGTGTTACGAGTCACTGGAGTTAAGCGGGACATGGCCATGGCCACCAGACAGAACATCCTGCCGGAGACAGGGCCTTAAGTTAAATGAGGTAATTTGGGTGGACCCTAATCTGACAGGTACCCTCAAAGGAAGAGGAAATCAGGACACAGACACAGAAAACCCTGTGAAGACACAGAGAGGGGTGGCCTTTGTGAGTCAACACGAGAGACCTCACAGGAGCCCCGCTGACACCTTGATCCTGGACTTCTAGAATCCAGAGCCATCCGACCATAACTTTCTGTTGCTCAAGTCACCAGTTCCTAGTATTTTATTATGATAGCCCTGGTAGACTAATGCTTCTCATATCTGTGAAACATTGAAAATATCATGACTTAAATGCCCTGAGTGGGTGTTGGGGACAGCACCTAAGCCACTGTTTGGGGTGCCTGCATGTGAACCCTGATTCCAGTTTCCTGCTAATGTGCACCCTGGGAGGCAGCACATGATAGCTCAAATACTTTAGTCCCAGCCACCCATGTGAGAGACCTGGATTGAATTCCCAGCTCCTGATTTTGGCTGGTCCAGGTGTAGCTGTTGAGGGCATTTGGGGAGTGAAACATTGGATGGCTCTTTCTCTGTCAGTCTCTGTCTCTCTCTGACTCCCAAATAAAATAAAAAAGAAAATTTTTTAATGCTCCATGGCTGATGTCTGCACTTTTAACTTGTTTGGAAAGATGGTTTTTATAGGCTGATTAAGAATTCAAGAGGGTCAGTGCTTACACAGCAGGTTAAGCCGCCGCTTGTAGTGCTGGCATCCCATATAGGTATCGGTTCATGTCCCAGCCACTCCACTTCCAATCCAGCTCCCTGATAATGTTCCTGGGAAAGCAGCAGAAGATGGCCCAAGTACTTGGGCTCCTACACTCACATAGGAGACCCAGATGAAGTTCCTGGCTCCTAGCTTTGGCCTGGCCCAGCCCTGGCCAATGTAGCCATTAGGGGATTGAACCAGTGGAAGAACTCTCTCTCTATATCTCTCTCTATATATATATCCCTCTGTAACTCTGCTTTTCAAATAAAAAAATAAATCTTAAAAAAAAGAATTTAAAGGTCATCAATTCCTTTTATCCATCCAATATTGGAATGCTTTATGGATGGGTCCCTTGTGTGTAGGAATAGTTCCTCTCCATGTGCACATTCACACAGCAGCACACATGTGCGCTCTCCCCCTGCTATGGACAGAGCTCCCTGATGCCAGAGACTGTGCCTCACTGATCCTGTGTTGGGTTCACAGGCGCTTAGTCAATACATTACTTGGTGAACAACACATTTATATTTTGATGCCTTGATCACATGGGCATATTTAGATACAAAGGCACCAGACACAGATACTACATGGGACCCTATGGCCAAGTAGTCATGTCGAGTGGTAGATCCCATATTTCTATGTCTTCATTGTGTGAGTCTCTCTAATTGTCTTTGGGTAAGACTCCTCTTCCATATCAGATGTCACATATGTTGGACACGTGTTTGAATGTGAAGTTTCAGTATCCAAGGTCGTACAGCAGGACACATTAGCCTTCTAATGTTCATCACTGTAAAATGCTTGCCACATGATGTTTCCTTTCTTTCTGCTACTTGAAATATTTCACAAACTGTCTACACTGGATGTGCCTCCAATGCCAGAACTGTGCTCACCTGGATCTGCTGCAGGATGTTCTTGAGCTGAACGAGAAATTCCTTTGCTTCTTTTGCCTTATCTGAAACTCCATTTAAGGCCTGAGATAGTTGTGCCTGAAAGAGATGTCACATATTAGAAACAGCAACTAGGCACTATAGGCACACAATTTGCACTTTATTAGAACAGCTTGTAGGAGGGGATGGAACTGATCCCACACATAAACAGTCTTGCCACTGACTCCTGGTCCCTCCAATAGATGCTGAGGTTTCCAGCAGCAGCAGGTAAGTATTTATTGGCCTACACTCTTCTATCTGGACGCCAACACTGGTTAGTGGCAAGGAGCACTCCCTGATTGATTGACGCCAACAGTCCTGCCCCTGATGTACATAGAGCCCAGAGGAAGACAGAGCCCTTAGCTCTACCTGGCCCTTCTATTCCTGCAGTTGCTCTACCTCTCATCAGTCAGTGCTTCCAAACATTCCAGACTCCAGGATAAGCACTTTCCATTCCATCTACATAGCTGCCTTTTGGCCTGGGGTCAGGATGTGCAGGAAGGGGCCTGTGAACTGAATATCCCAAGGCATGGTATAGAAGGAGATGCAAGCTCCTAGTGCCAGTCCTTTGAGCCCTTGGGACCCCTCAGAGAGGTGTGTCACCACTGAAGCCCTAGAGGGAACTGATGAAGCATGAGTGCCCGCTGCTGGGTGCAAAGCTGTCCCTGCAGGATGAGCTCCAGCCTATGACCTTTGGCATCATGATTCCAACCACATTCACATGGTCAAAACTGGCCTTTATAGCCTAGCTGTTGAGTAGAATGGTGACTTTGATTTTTAACATGACTCACAAGACTGATTTTTTTTTTGTTTTTGTTTAAATTTTTTTTTCTATTTGAGAGGTAGAGGGGAGAAAGAGAGGGAGAGAGAGAGTGGAAGGGGGAGAGAGAGAGAGAGAGAGAGAGGGAGAGAAATGAATTCCTGTCTGCTGATTCACTCCTCAAATGCCTACAACAACTGAGGCTGAAGGGAAAACTAAACTGGGAACTGGGAACTCAATCCAGGCCTCTCACTTGGTTGGCAGGAACTCAATTACTGAAGCCATCACTGCTGCCTCAAAGGGTCTGTATCAGCAAGACAGTGAAATCAGGCCCCAGAGTAGGGCACTGAACCAGAGCTCTCCCAAATGGGATGCAGGTCTCTTAACCACCAGATGCGTGCCCCTGACTCTTATTTTTCAAAGTAAAAACCTGAAGGTAGAACAAAACAGAACCAGAAAAGTCGGGATCTCCCTTTCCCTACACCACTTTCTTCAGGTCTCTGCTCAGACGTCACCTTGTCAGTGAGGTTCTCACAACCCTGTAAATCAGCCCTTCCACTCCCCCTGCATCATTCTTCTCCTTCACATCCTCATCGCCTGGCCCAGAGCATTTGTTTACTGTCTCCTGTCCCTAGAATGCAAGTCACCTAGGACAGGGACTTTGCCTGCATGGTCACAGCCATATCCCGGCACTGGAAGAGCACCTGGCACGTCGTAGCACCAAATAAATATCTGTTGAATGAATGAGTCAATGAATGTGATTTTTTAAAAAAAATACAATAAGCTTTTAAAAATTATTTATTTATTTGAAAGGCAAAGTGAAGGGGGAAGGGAGAGATACAGAGAGATCAATGTTCCATCCACTGGTTCACTCTTCAAAAAGCTGCAACAGCCAGGGCTAGGCCAGGATGGAGCCAGGAGCCCCGATCTCCATCTCAGTTTCCCACGTGAGTGTCAGGGACCTAAGTACTGGGACCATATTCTGCATTCCCAAATGCTTCAGCAGGACGCTGGACTGGAAGGGAAGTAGCCGGGACTTGAACTGATCCTGCATCTCAAATGGCAGCTTGACCCACTGTGCAACTCCTGCTGCTGAGTGTGATTGTTTTATTTTTTTATTTAAAAAAAAAATTTTTTTTTTTGACAGACAGAGTGGACAGTGAGAGAGAAAGACAGAGAGAAAGGTCTTCCTTTGCCGTTGGTTCACCCTCCAATGGCCGCCGCGGACGGCGCGCTGTGGCCGGCGCACCGCGCTCATCCGATGGCAGGAGCCAGGTGCCAGGTGCTTTTCCTGGTCTCCCATGGGGTGCAGGGCCCAAGCACTTGGACCATCCTCCACTGCACTCCCTGGCCACAGCAGAGAGCTGGCCTGGAAGAGGGGCAACCGGGACAGAATCCGGTGCCCCGACCAGGACTAGAACCCGGTGTGCCAGCGCCGCAAGGCGGAGGATTAGCCTGTTGAGCCACGGTGCCGGCCGAGTGTGATTCTTAAACCACACCAGTGGCTCTCCAAGTGTAGTCCCAGGACCACCAGCAGCAGCAGCCCTCTCTGGCTCTACCTCAGATCTGCTGACACAAGCTGGGGCGAAGCCCAGGAATCCGTGTTTTAACAAAGCCCTGCAGGGGTTCTGATGCAGTTTGAAAGTCACCAGACTGCACCAATGCAGCCTCAGCTGAAAGTCTCTGGAAGAAATGGCCAGTAAAGCTATGGGGTAGATGAGAAGACACAGGGAGACATGTGGAAGGAGAAGCAAGAGCCCTTGGGACTGAAGAGCACCAACAGTCAAGGTGAGGTCAAGGTTTGGGCTCTGTCCTGCTCAAAGAGAGCTGGGAACCCCACACTGAAGTTTTTCCTTACTCCTTGGGCTTTGCCATCCCCGTCCCTACCTCAGCTAGCATAGGCTCCTTCCTTCCATAGCTCACTCAGGGTGGACCTCCATCTATCGCCAGTTTCATGCAATAAGACATCCAATAGGACTTAAAGCCACAACAGCTAAGTTCTATGTCCTGCTCCGTTCAATATGGTAGCCACTAGCCACGAGTGGCTCCTGAGCACTGCAGTGGTGGCTAATGTGACTGAGGGGGTGATACTTAATTTAGGTTTCAATTACCACATGTGACCAGAAGAGAACACAGGCCACTACACCCATCCTCTGAGGGGTACAGGGCGGTGAGACAACTCAACCCATCCCAAGATACTTTTGCTTGAAAGGAAACTGAGCTGTCAGGCTTACTCACAGGCCCTGAGGAGCATCTTTAATCACAGGGATTTTCAAAGTGAAGTTTTCCAGTGTTTGGAAAAGAATAGCAGCCCTACCCCCACTGCGGCTGGGCCTGATCCTTCCTGTGTCAGTCAGCTCTGCTGCTATAACAGAATACCACAGTGTCTTAAACAAGGACATTTACTTCTCACACTTCTAGAGGCTGGAAGTCTGAGTTGAGTGTCTCAGCGCGGTTTAGCTCCTGGTGAGGGCCCTATGCCTGGTTAGGTCCTCACATGGCCTTTCCTTGGTACATGCATGCAGACAGATCTCTGCTCTCTCTTCCTCTTTTTGTAAGGGCATTAATCATGGGGACTCCACCCTCATGACCCTCCTCTAAATATGATTACCTCCTAATGGCCTCACCTCCTAATAGCATGTTGAGGATTAGAGGTTCAACATAAGAGTTTTTGGGGCACACAAACATTCAGTCCATTGTATCTCCCTAAGAGGGAGTGTACAATTCACTGATTTCTATATGTCTTGATGGCCTTTTTCTTTTGTCTCTATTCCTAGCCAATAGTGCAATACAAAAGAGGTGCTCAAAAATATACTCCTTGGCTAAATAAAAAGCAAAACGAGAACTTGCCTAGAGCTGCAAGCTGAATGGGATAGATTCCAGTAGATCCATCACCCTGCCTTCATCTTCCCTGAGTAGTAGACAATCTTGCCTCTACTTACGAGGCTGGGTGAGTGAGGGGCATGTGCCATCTGTCCAACAAAAGGGGCCAACGTGGTTCTGCCCAGCCCAACCTTCCCCACAGCCTGCTGACTGCTTCCTCCTTGGAGAAAAGACAAGCAGCCTAGCAAAGGACCCAATAAGAGAGGGGTTTTGAAGGAGATCTGTGACCTCAGGCAGATGCCTGGTTGAAAGGAGAAACGTCTGATAGCTTCGTGGACACTGCTTCTAGGCCACCAGGCTCTCCACCTGGATTCCCTTCTGCTGCCTCATTAGACCCATCTGGAGAGGTCTTTTGAGTACGACTGATTGCATCAGGGCCAACAATGTGTTCAGCTGCCTGAGGGCTCCTGTGCCCTGATTTGCTGGCCTTGATGGGCAGTGTGAAGGCCAGGCACTGTTGAGGGATGTCCTATCAAGTCCACAATGACCCTCATGCCCACCCCAGATCCTACCCATGTGAAATGGTCTCTGTTCTGTAGTGTCAGGATTACCCAGGAAAGTACAGAATGTTAAAGACAAAGAAACTTGGCTGGCGCCGTGGCTCACTAGGCTAATCCTCCGCCTGCGGCGCCAGCACCCCGGGTTCTAGTCCTGGTTGGGGTGCCGGATTCTGTCCTGGTTGTTCCTCTGCACCCCATGGGAGACCAGGAGGAAGCACCTGGCTCCTGGCTTCAGATCGGCACAGCACCGGCCAAGGTGGCCATTTGGGGGCTGAACCAATGGAAGGAAGACCTTTTTCTCTGTCTCTTTCTCTCACTGTCTAACTCTGCCTGTCAAAAAAAAAGAGAAAGAAACTTAAAATGATATATCCATATTCTCTCATTTTACACACAAGGAAGCTGAGTTTCTAGCAAAATGTGTATCTAGGAAAGTTCCAATGGATGGGCAAAATCTCTCTGGTTTTCAAATAAATTTTAAATAAATTTTTTAAAAAGTGAAAAGCACTTTTAAAATGTTCACCTGTAAAGGAGCAGTCAAGTACAAACACGTATATCAGCATGCCTAACACTTAGAAATGTTTGTAGACATTTTCCTTTCACTTGAAGGGTTTCTGTGACCTTGTCCAAGTTCACATAGCTCCTAAAAGCCATTCTTCTTTGAAGCTGAAAGGGCTAGAAACTGTGGCAAATGACTGTCCAAACTGTTGCTTAAAGGGCACAGAGAAGTAAGGCCCTTGATAATACATTGTCTAGCTATTTGAGTGCAGTTAACACCACCCGCTAATGTTTGAGGAAACATTTATCATCCATGATATTCTCCTTTTGGGCACTATCAACCGTACTGCTAAACTAGAATAGGCAAGGCTCCCAACAGAATCGCAGCCCCCACAAGTGGCAGGTCTTGGGACCAGAGCTTTTCACACGCCTGTGTGGAGACAGTGTCCAAGTACTTGATGACCACTGCTTAAAGGTTACTCCAGGGAAGTGAATCCTGCCTATCCAAATAATCTCCTGGTCATGTCATTTCTCCACTCAGCAGTGTCTTGCCCTCCCCACAGAGCCAAGGTCCAGCTACTTAGCTCAGGACCCAAAGTCTTTATGTTCCTGCCCTCTCCAGCATTACCTCCCAGCCTCTCCATGTGGTCTCCACCCTTCACTCTGGATCCATCAAACCACCCCATTCTGTCCTCCTCCCTGCCTTAGTTTTTGCTGCCCTTTCTGCCTTTGATGGTTTCCCTCTACTGCTTTGCCCATTGTTGTCTGTTATCATCCCACTGATCTCAAATGCCCCCTCCCCTTGAAGCTTTTGTTGCTCTCCCCAAATGAAGTATGTCCTTTGAACTCCTGGAACAAGGTCTGTCTTCAAGACACATCCCACTGTCCTTACAGAACTGGTCCAGGGAGCTGCATCCGCTCCCTGTCCTATGTCCTGACTCCATACCCACAGGCACTGCCGTGAGCAACTCTATATACCATGCAGTAAGCAGCGTGGGGCCTGACACATGGAATGTGTTCCATAAATACTTGTGTCAGAGAATTGATTGAGCTCTAGATTTTGTTTAATTCCCTCGAGCTATTCGGTTCTCAATCCTCTCACACACCAGGCATAAATGAAATGGCCATGTGGTCACTCCCCAGCCGCTGTTTCTGGGGCACAAAGAGCCGCATGGTGCTGGCACCGGCAGTCTGATCCTGCCCTGTGTGCTGACATGCTTTTCGCCACCTCTGGGATGTGACTATTTCCAAGTTAACTGCTACCACTGATCTGGCCCAAGTGTAGTCACACAAGATAGAACTTGTAAAGCCCCCTACTCCCTGTCTCTGTCTGAACACTGGAGGGTCCCCCCAACAGGCCCTGCTGAGTAACCTGCCAACAGTTGCAAGAACCCTGCTCCAGCCAGCAAAGACCAACTTGGTTTTCTAGTTTTCTCTGAACTGCCAGCCTTGGGCTCCAAGAGCCTGGTAATATGGCAGCCTAAATCGGATCTCGGAGCTGTGGGGCTGAGCCTTGATTGCTCTTATGATTAAAGCAGATGTAGCAACAGTCCTGAGCCTGGAAGGCAAAGTAGGAAACCGCAGAGTCCTTGAAGACTACCTACAGGGACAGAAAATGAGGCAGCTACACGAAAGTCCTGGGGGCAGGGAAGAATAGGACCAAGCAGGGCCTGAGCGGGGAACTTGGAACAGACCCCTCCCCCAGGAGGTAGTGGCAGCCATGCCTCCTGGATTCCCAAACCCCCACAGGTGTCCCCCTTCCCAGTTAGCTCCCAGGTTCCAGTTCCCATCTCTAAGGGCCAAGGTGTACGGCCTTTGCTCCCTGTGGTACAAGAGATTGTCCTGAGAGGTTGGTGGAGAAGGGTGGGTCCCTGAACAGGAGTCCATAGAGGGAGAGATCAGCTTAGTGTTTGCTGAGGGACACATCGAGGGGGCAGGCCCCTGCCTTGTTGGCCTGAGGGTTACAGGCTACAAGGATCTCTGCCAGAAGAAAGGGTCTTTGGCAGAATTGGAAGCCAGGATTGACCCAGGCAGCCTCTCTCTTCAGTGGCTGCTCAGAGTTGGGGATCCCTTGAAGCAAAGCAGCTCAGAAGATGAGCCTCTGTCCACTGGCTCCCTGTGTTAGAGTTATAGAACTGATAAAGACGAGAGATGGATTTGAATGATGCTTGTTATTTGCTGATCCAATATTGTGTTCAACACAGCAAAGCGGCTTCCAACCTCCTGAACCTCTACAGGGAGGCCACTGCCATAGCTCTGTCAACACAGAAGCATCCATTATCTCTGAAGACACCACGACCTTTCACTGCCCCCATCCAGGGCTGATGCAAAGTTAAGATAATATTCTGAAAAGATCGACCTCTCCTTAAGTCCCCAGACCCATCTGTCATGGATTCTAACGGTATACACTGATCCTGGACTTAAAACATGTATCTCCCAATAAACCCACCATTAGTTGAAAATACCATGAGTCCAAAATGCAGTTAGGGGCGGCGCTGTGGCTCACTTGGTTAATCCTTCGCCTGCGGCGCTGGCATCCCATATGGGCGCTGGGTTCTAGTCCCGGTTGCTCCTCTTCCAGGCCAGCTCTCTGCTGTGGTCTGGGAGGGCAGTGGAGGATGGCCCAGGTGCTTGGGCCCCTGCACCTGCATGGGAGACCAGGAAGAAGCACCTGGCTCCTGGCTTTGGATTGGCGTAGTTCCGGCCATAGTGGCCATTGGGGGGTGAACCAACAGAAGGAAGACCTTTCTTTCTGTCTTTCTCTCACTGTCTAACTTCATCTGTCAATTAATTTTAAAAAAAGAAGAAGAAAATGAACTCCCCACAGTTTCTACTTCGACTGACAGCTGGGGTTATGAGTTAGTTATCAAGACAAGATCCACCCACAGAACCAACATCTACCAACAAAGCTCCACCTGCAGAGGACAGGATGGTGGATCTTGCTGAAAGTGATGTCATTCTATTCCACAGGGCCAAACTCTGGCTACCTGAACCCAGCCACAGGCTGGAGTTAGTGGCCTCTGGGATAAGATCAGCAGCAACTAGGGATTGCCTATCAATAGCAACAACATTAGCAATTGACAAATCACTAAGCACTAAGCTCTTTCCATGCCTAATTCAGTTGATCCTTTACAACCTATCAGGGAGATGCTGTGTCATCCCCATTTTACAGGAGAGGGGACTCAGGCTTAGAGAACTGAAATAATCTGCTCAAGGTAACACAGCTAGTAAGTGGTGGAGCCAAGACTCAAATGCAGGTTTTCTGGAATCCAAAGCTCATGCTCTTTACACTCAGTTACACTGCCTTGTATATATTCAGCTAACATGGGTGGAGGACAAGGCTGTTTTTCCATCAAAATCCCTCAGATTTATGGCTGATGGGCCAGGGCAGTCCTCTGTCTTCTAGCTGCATCTTTGCTTCCCAACAGAGCCCTGTCCCTGGCGTTCTGCACGCTCAGCAGGCTGCCTGTGTGCCAACAGTGGCTTTGTCAGATCTGGGCTCCACTCTCTGCCCCTCTAAGATTTCAAATGTGCAGCTGCCTAAGGAATCACTACCACAGTCACTTCCCAATCATTGACAAAGCGATGCTGCTGTCACCCTGGGCTATGAGCCTGGGCAGCAGTGAAGCCCAGAAGCCCTCACCATGGGAGAAGGAGACACTGATCAACACTTCCTCCCTGCTCTACCCGACACAGAGCAGGGTGTATGGGGAAGAAAGGAGGACCAAGAGTACCTTGGACATCAATGTAGCCTCACTGAACACAGGTCCTTATACAGCTGAGGGTAGAAGGGACAATACACAGTCAGATTGTGGTTCTTAGAAAGATCTAAGTGTTCAGGTTCACTAGCCATCAGGGAAATGCAAATAGAAACCACAATGAGGTTTCACCTCACCTGTTAGAACTGGTATCATTCAAAACTCAAAAAATAGGGGCCGGTGCTGGTTAACACCCTGGCCTGAAGCACCGGCATCACATATGGGGCCGGTTCAAGACCCAGCTGCTCCACTTCCTATCCAGCTCTCTGCTATGGTCTGGGAAAGCAGTAGAAGATGGCCCAATTCCTTGGGCACCTGTACCCACATGGGAGACCCTGAAGAAGCTCCTGGCTCCTGGCTTCAGATCAATACAATTCCAGCCATTGCAGCAAACTAGGGAGTGAACCAGTGGATGGAATACCTCTCTCTCTCTCTCTCTCTCTCTCTCTCTCTCTCTCTCTCTGCCTCTCTGCCTATCCTCTCCTCTCTGTGTAACTCTGACTTTCAAATAAATAAATAAATAATAAAAAATCAAAATAACAACTGCTGGTGAGTATGTGGTGAAACAGGCACCCTAATGAACTGTTGGTGGGAATGTAAACTAGTATAACCAATATGAAAGACAGTATAGAGATTCCTAAAAAGTTTGAAAATATAATTACCATATGACAAAGCCATCCCAATCTTGAGAATTTACCTAGAGGAAATGAAATTAGCAAATGAAAGAGTTATTTGTACCCCCATGTTTATAACAGTTTAATTCACAATGGCTAAGATATGGAATCAACCCAGATGTCCATCAACTAATGGCTGGATAAATAAAATGTGGTAAATACACATCTTGAATAATGCTCATCCATAAAAAAGAATGAAATGCTGATATTGCAAGAAAATGGATAAAACTGGAGACCATTATGCTCAGTGAAATAAGTCAGACCCAAAAAGACAAATATCATATGTTTTCTCTGATTTGTGGTAGCTAATATATAGAGTATAAAACAAACAAACAAACAAAAAAACCCAGAATGTATAAGAGTGAAACTTACATCTTATGATTTGCTAATCATTTATAGCCCTTGGCTATATTCCTGTGGGACAGCAGTTTTTCTATTTTTCAGTTGTCAAACACTTTATTTGGTGGACTATTATGCCTATGATTATAAAGTAAATTCAAAGTATGTTATTGCAAAAATTAAAAAGAAAGGAAGGAAGGAGGAGGGAGGGAGAGAGGGAGGGAGGAAGAGAGGGGAGTGTTCTTACATTCTTAGGCAGCCTGAGCAAGACCTCTCCATCACCACCACCACCCAAACTTCCACCAGAGGTCTCCACAGTGCTGAGCCTGGAAAAGCTATGTGGCATTGTTCACGGTCCAGAGGTGCTTCTCAGTGTAACCCACACCTGGGCCAGCCTTAACAGCAGGTGTTTGGGGTTGACTGTGTACCCAAAAGTCACATGCTGAATTCCTAACACTCAGAACCTCACAATAGGACTATTCTTGAAGATAGGGTCAGACCCTTTCAAAACAGGATGGCGTAGGGGTGGCGAGATGGAGGGGGGAGACTCCTTTCTCACAGCAGGGTTCAGATGAAGACTCTTAACTACTGAGAAGAGCAGAGGATGGCCAAGAATGAAGACAGTGGAACCACAAGCTGGCCAACTGGACTCAGAATTCCCCAGACACTCTCTCCTGAGTAGGACTTAGTATACACAGACGTGATCTAGGTGCTGTGTTGCCTGGAAGCCCAGGTGAAGCCCAAGCCTTGAGAGCAGAAGAAAGTTGGTGGTCCCTGGCCTGCCAGACCCTGTCCAGAAGCTCTGCTGGGTGTTCAAACATAAACGCAGGGGGTCAGGGCCTGAATTCAAAGCCTAATTTACAATATCAGGTGTCTCACCCTCTTCATGTCCTTCCTGTGAATAGGGGTCAGGATACACAGTCCCCAGGTTTAACTGACAGCATGCATGGAAAGCCCTGGGTCCGGGACTATACTAAATTTAATGAGGCTCTGGTGAAGCTGCCTGACACAACTGTGGGGACTGTTGTTTCCCTGCTGTTAACCATCCACTGGTCCTTCTTACCAGGATCCAGAATTTTCTTTGAAATATTGCCCTTTCCCTACAATCTGGTAGTGCTGAAATCAGGGCCCCAGTACCATTGCCTGCACCCAGACCAGGGACAGGCCATGACCCCATCTAGGCCAGCAGGATGCCACCTGCCAGTGCTTGGATGTGGCACATCCCACACAGTTCATGTGTTGGAAGCTTCATCCCCAGTGTGATGATGTGAGAGGTGGTGGCATCTTCTAGAGATGGGGACTAGTAGAGGTGCCGAGGTCATTGGAGGTGTTGCCCTCAAAAGGAACTAAAGTAGTCCTGGGGGCCGGTGCTGTGGCATAGTGGGTAAAGCTGCCACGTGCAGTGTTGGCATCCCATATGGGCACTGGTTTGAGTCCCGGCTGCTCCACTTCTGATCTAGCTCTCTGCTATGGCCTGGGAAAGCAGTGGAAGATGGCCCAAGTGCTTGGGCCCCTGCACCTGCATGGGAGACCCAGAAGAAGCTCCTGGCTCCTGGGTTTTGATCAGCGCAGCTCTGGCCATTGTGGCCAATTGGGGAGTGAACCAGCGAATAGAAGACCTCTCTCTCTCTCTCTCTCTCTCTCTCTGCCTTTCCTTCTCTCTGTGTAACTCTTTCAAATAAATAAATAAATCTTTTAAAAAATAAATAAACTAACCTTGGTTAGTTTTCAAGGGCGGGTTGTTACAGAAAGAGCAAGACTGGGCCAGCGCTGTGGCTCACTAGGCTAATGCTCCACCTGTGGCGCTGGCACCTCGGGTTCTAGTCCCGGTTGGGGCACCAGTTCTATCCCGGTTGCTCCTTTTCCAGTCCAGCTCTTTGCTGTGGCCCGGGAAGGCAATGGAGGATGGTCCAAGTGCTTGGGCCCTGTACCTGCATGGGAGACCAGGAGGAAGCACCTGGCTCCTGCCTTCAGATTGGCGCAGCGCCAGCCGTGGTGGCCACTTGTGGGGTGAACCAATGGAAAAGGAAGACCTTTCTCTCTGTCTCTCTCTCTCACTGTCTAACTCTGCCTGTCAAAAAATAGATTAATTAAAAAAAAAAAGATCAAGACTGCTTCCTCCTGAGTTGCTGGCTCCCTGTCTCACCACAAGACCCCTCTCACACATGCATATGCTGTGATGTCAGCCACCAGAGGCCAAACTAATAGGGCCTCCCAATCTGAACTTTCAGCCTCCAAAACTGTGAATGGAACAAACCCATTTTATTTATATATCACCCAGCTTCAGGTATTTTGTTATAGCAATGGAAAACAGACCAATACACCACCTCCTTGGAATTAAAAATTGAGCAAAAGGTCAAAGAGGCTTGGAAAGATTGGCAGTGTGTAGCACCACCCACCTAACACTCCGCCTCCTTCCCCTAGTTCAAGTCTCCATTCTCTCCAGCTCACCCCTGGCATCTAAGATCCATGGGAGAGCAATCTGGCTGAATAGTTTAACAGGGTATAAAGAAACAATTAGCTTGACTTGCCTGGGTTAGTAACTTAATTTTCTTTCCATTGCCAGCTCTTATTTCATTTCTCCACCCAAAGTAACCATTACTGGAACATTAACCAATGATTAATATTATTATATGTTATACCTTGAATTCTCCCACAAATATCCACATGTTGAAATCCTACCCCTACTACCACAGAATGTGGCCTTATTTGCTAATGCAATCAATTAGGATGAGCTCTTACTGGAGTAGAATGGGCTCTAATCCATTATAACTGGTGTCGTTATATAAAGGAGAAATTTGAACACAGACACACATGCACCCAGGGAGAAATCCATGTGAAGATTGGTGTTTTGTTGACATAAGCCAAGAACCCACCAGAAGCTAGGAGGGAGGCTTGAAACAAAGCCTTCTCTAGTGCTTTCAGCAGGAACCCAGGCCTGCCATACCTCAGTTTTGGACGGACATCCAAGCTCCAGAACTATGAGAGAATAAATTAATGTTGTTTTAAGCCCCTTCCTTTGTGGCAATTTGTTGTGCAACCTTAGAAGACTAACATAGGATGTATAACCTTTTCTTCTAAGAAGTCATTCTTTAATACATACATTCATAAGATGGAATCATATCACAAAAATGGGCACTGAGTTACCAGAGAAGAGGCGAAGCAGGTGAAATTCCTATGCCTTCAGGCAAGAAGCTGAAGAGGACTGCAATGAACTGAGTGTCTTGAACGTCCGAAAGGTGCCTTTACTAACTTCATCTGACAGCATTGTTAGGTGTCAACTAACTGAGTCTTAGCCATATAGTTCCATATGGAACCCAGGTCTTTTATTTCAGTTCAAGTCCTCTTTCCATTGCATTAGTCAATGACAGACCAGAAAGCTGGTCCAAGCAAACCTGGAATAGATCTGTCTAGGCACGCATTCAATGTGATGTGGTCAAGTGGCCTTGACAACAGCCAGTATGTTAATTAGGGCAGACGTTGCCTCTCCGCCCCACACAAGAGGGTGCAATGGTTAAGAGGGAATGGAAACAATTCCCTCCTTTCCCACCAATCCCAGCCTTGACCTGGTGATAATAATTGCGATCATCATTTTCCTTTACTGAGCACTTAATATGCACTGTGTTAAGTCCTTCAGCTGCATTCTCATCTACTAGGTCATCCCATGCCAAGTGGTAGAGTTTCAGTACTGAAAACTGGCAGCTAGTTTTTTTTATTCCCTGCATTCTACTGCCTTGGTAGCACTAACAATTTCAGTAATGTCAGTCTAGTAAACTAAACAGTGTATTTTCTGGGCACGATGAAGTAGTACTAACTTCTAGGAAAAGTCACCGCAACATTTGCCAGCTAGCTTCTGGCTTCTGACACCACTATCACATAAAGGGAGGGAAGGCAGGTGGGTGTGTATCCTAGTCATTAGGACACCTTTGTCCTGTATGAGAGAGCCTGGGTTCAAGTTCTAGCTATGCTCCAGATTCCGCTTCCTGCCAATGCATATCCTGGGAGGCAGCAGGTGATGGCTCAGGTAGTTGGGTCCCTGGATCAAGTTCCTGGCTCCCAGCTTTGGCCCCAGCCCTAAGTGTTGCAGGTGTGGGGTGTGAACCAGTGGATGTATGTGGAGAAGACAGCCACACTAATGGTTCTTTTAAATATGGGTATTTCTTTTTAACACGAGCTCAGAAAATTCCTAATTTTTCATACTATTCCCTGAAATGAGCTTTCATTTATCAATCACCCTGTTCTGTGACTCAATAGGTACTTTTAAAGGACTGCAATGAAATCATAATTTATAGAATTGATATTAGAATAAATTTTCGTGTTAAGTCCTATTCAATATGGTCTATCTGGTGCCAGCTATTCTGTTGGGTCTGGACATACAAAGATAAGTAAGACCCAGCCCTTGCTCTCAAGTCACTCAAAGTACACGGTTATTTACATTTGTCATGTAAAAAGCTGCTTTTACAAAAGAAAGGTATCTTGTCAGTCTCTGTTAGCTATAAGACACCACGAGTAAAAATACAGAAAGTCTAGTCAAGATGGGATTTTATTTTTAAACCTGTCGAGAGTATAAGTGTCTGGAAAGACCTTGAGAATATCCACTGGCAGAAAAGTAAAATGTGGCACAGCAAGTCATACTCGCACGAAGAAAGGTCCGAGACCAGAGACCAACCCAGATCATGCTCTGATCGCACAAGCCTGGGATAGACTGTTAGATGCCCAAAGCCTATTGACCAGAATCCTAACTTCCCAGTGTACCTGGGCTATCTGCTGAACAAAGCCAGGTGAGGTGCTCCTCACCTGGGAACCAATGCTGGAGTAGAATGCGATTTAGAATTTAGGATTTAGGATTAAGGATTAGGCCAATTCCACTCTCTGGTAACCATAACAGAACTGTTTCTATGACAACTGCGTGTGTTGAGAATTTGTCCCATAGTTTCCTCTCCTTGGTCAAAGTACAAAAAAGAGTCCTTGCCCTTTCATTTGGACACCATCTTCCTAGATTTCTTTTTTTTTTTTGACAGGCAGAGTGGACAGTGAGAGAGAGACAGAGAGAAAGGTCTTCCTTTGCCGTTGGTTCACCCTCCAATGGCTGCCGCGGTCGGCGCACCGCGCTCATCCGATGGCAGGAGCCAGGTGCTAGGTGCTTTTTCCTGGTCTCCCATGGGGTGCAGGGCCCAAGCACTTGGGCCATCCTCCACTGCACTCCTGGGCCACAGCAGAGGGCTGGCCTGGAAGAGGGGCAACCGGGACAGAATCCGGTGCCCCGACCGGGACTAGAACCCGGTGTGCCGGCGCTGCAAGGCGGAGGATTAGCCTGTTGAGCCACAGCGCCGGCCCCATCTTCCTAGATTTCTTGTGCAGAGATAAGTCCTCCTGTCTTCAAATGGCTAGAGCTAATGACCAATCCAAAATCAGCTTCTTATCCAACCTTATTTTTAATCCCCTTTCACTGCCACCTGCCTCCTGAATCTCTTTTCTTAGCCAGTTTCCACACTTCCTTTTTTTTTTTCCATCTGTCCTCACCTCTATCACCTTAACTTAGCAAAACAAACTGAGATGTCCAAAAGGTTTTTGTTCTGCTAGGTTTTATTGGCAAACGGGAAAAATGGTGATAATTTACAAGAATCTTCAAAAGGATAACAGCTTGGCTATTCTGGTTCTTCAATGAAATTTAAATGAAGCTTAAGTTTAATTCTTTGAAGATCAAACAAGATGTCCCCTTCAATGTGGCTTCCAGAATCCTTTTATCCCATCATTATTTCCCATTGTTCCCAGATCCAGGGATGTTTTTTGTAAGTCTCAGATGCTAAAAGAATGTGTGATTCATGTTCCCTTGTTTTTATTAGACATGATACCACTTTTCTCAATGTCTCTCTGCTTTGTGTCAACCTCTAGTGCTCTACCACAGCACATTATAAGTGTTTGAAAGTAGGGATCAGATTTAAACATTTTTCTTACCACTGTATACAAAGCTGCATACTAACATTTCTTCTTTTTTTCCCAACTGAGAAAAACTACTCAAGCCAGCACTGTGGCATAGCGGTGGAGCCACCGCCTCCAGTGCTGGAATTCCATATGGGTGCTGTTCAAGTCCAGCTGCTCCACTTTGGATCCAGCTCTCTGCTATGGCCAGGGAAAGCAGTAGAAGATGGCCCAAGGCCTTGGGCCCCTGCACCTGCGTGGGAGACCCGGAAGAAGCTCCTGGCTCCTGGCTTCAGATCGGTCCGGCTCCACCATTGAGGTCATTTGGGGGAGTGAACCAACAGATGGAAGACCCTTCTCTCCCTCTTTGCCTCTTCCTCTCTGTAATTCTGCCTTTCAAATAAATAAATATTTAAAAAAAAAAAGTTCAAAAAGAAAACAAAAAAACTACTCACCATTCATAACCCCGGCTCACACAGAATCTTCTCTTCAGTCTCCCCCTCATTACTCTTTCCTCCCCTCCCTTCCCACTCTTCAGGTAGAATTAACTGCCTTCTTCCCTCCGTTCTCTCATCAGCTGATTCACATAAAGATAAGGCACTTACCCATTGCTTTATATTAGATGTACCCACATTAGGTTGGTTGTAAAATCGTCCCCTTCGTGGATCCACAGCCCCTATCTCAGCCAGTAGATTACAGTGGTGCTCAAAGAGAGTTTATCCTACTTTGATCTTTGATTGAGTAACATGGAAACACACGCTTCAGGGGATTCAGATGGACTCAGAAATGAAAGCCACTCTTCCTGGTCAGCTTTAACTGAGCCCCCTCACAGACATTCAACCACACCGTGACACCCAGCAAGCCCCAAAGGAACATGAAACTTGACATATGTCAGCACAGATCCTGTCTGCTTTACCCAGATGGCCCTGAGACCATGAAACAAGATGGTGTGAGAACAAGAGAAGCCTCACGAAGTAATCTATGGTGCCTACAAGGCCCAAATGGCAGGAATCATTTGAGGATGATTAAAATGTTGATTTAATTAATCCTCTTGGTGGCAGATAATTTTTCATGGGTCTTGGTGACTTATATGTCTTGCAAGTGAGGCACTGAATGCTCCTAGTTCCGGAGTATGTGAACAGGAATGTCTGTACAGAGGACAACTTTAGAATAGAGAGACGGTACCTCCTTCTGGAGCACGGGACTCCATGTTACTGCCCTTTTCAAAAACACTTGGGCTCACTAGGCTTAGGGATCATCTCTTGTAATGCCACTGCTGTGTGTGCAGGCATCATCAGCTCTCTTCATCTTCTTGGAACTGGCCCAAGCATGCTGATTGATACTTGGACTACTTCCATTGCTGTAAGAAACTATTCTTTATCTTTGACTCAGCAGTCTCATGTTTTCGGGCTGCACCCATGAACGGTAGCAAGCTAATTGGTTAGCTTGTGAGTAGGCCAAAATCTCAGATCCCTTACTGTTCTACTAGACACCACCTAGCAGGGTCTTCCTGCCTTCAGTGTGCCTTGACATCCCCCTTTGTATATCTTCACATTGCCATTAGGCTCCAACAGGTGCAGAACTATGCTGGGAAGGCAGGGTTGAGTGGAAGAGAAGCATTCATCAGTGATAACTGTAGATACTTTGGTAAGGGGAACAAATTTGAGAGGTTAAAAAAAAATCATACCCTCCAAACAAGTAGCTGGGATGTAAGGCTGTTCCCATGAAAGGTGTGCAATGAGATGAGTGACTGGGCTGTTTATACCAGCCTCAATCTTCCTTTTGGAGTCTCTTTACCATATGGGAATGATGGGAAGCAGTAGCGCAATTCCAATGGCTAAAAAGATTCCTGTTTCTTTCCAAGCAGCATTTAGTTTTTGCAACAGTGATTGGGGCACCACTCGGAAGTAGGGGACTATCTAATGCAGTTTGCAACAGGATTCTAGTTCTCTTTGGTTTTTTCAAGCTAACTACTTTTTTATTCATCAATTTATTTTTAAAAGATGTATTTATTATTTATTTGAAAGGCAGAGTTGAAGACAGAGAGGGAGGGAGTGAGGGAGGGAGGGAGGGAGAGAGAGAGAGAGAGGTCTTCCATCCATGGTTCACTTCCCAAATGGCCCAATGACCATGGCTGCGCCATGCTGAAACTATAGCTTCTTCTAGGTCTCCTATGTAGGTGCAGGAGTTAAGCACTTGGACCATCCTCCGCTGCCTTCCTAGGCACATCAGCAGAGAGCTGGACTGGAAATGGAGCAGCATGTCTCAAACAGGTGCCCATATGGAATGCCAGCATTGCAGGCAGCGGCTTTAACGTGCTGTGCCACATCACAGGTCCCTTATCAATTTATTTAAAAATGCCTTTAATACATCTTGTAGGGGCCTATAACTCAAAAGAAAGAAAACCATTTCTCTAGCCCTACCCTGAGCAGAGTACAGACCCCTTATAATTAAAGTAAAAGAAAAAACTCTTCCTGGGTGAGATACAGAAAACTTCCCTGGGTGCCTACCATTTGAGGCTCCCTTTTGCTGGAGAAGGGACAGGAAAATTGGGAAGATGCAGAGGGCAGATGGATAGGGGTTAATCAGAAATAATCTGTGAACTTGAAGAGTCAACACAAATTGTGTATATTATAACATGAAGAGACAAATAGGAAGAAAAAAAACAGAACATCCAAGAACTGTGGGACAGTGTCATATAATGTAGCACACCTGACACTGAAATCCCAGAAGAACGTGTGTGTGTGTGTGTGTGTGTGTGTGTGTGAGAGAGAGAGAGAGAGAGAGAGAGAGAGAGAGAATAGAGCTGAAACATATCTCAAGAGAGAGTGGACAAACTTTTCTAAAAATTATAGAAGACATAAGTCCAGGAAACTCAGGGGAAAACAAATACATAAACTTCTCTCCATTTCTGTTGCCTCTCTCCTAATTCAAGTTCCCACATTTATAGCCCAATATACCACAGCAGTCTCGAATTGGTTTTCCTTCATCCATTCTTGTCTCCCTACCAACCATTTTATAAACAATAATCAGAATCACCTTTTAAAAAAATACACACCAGGCCAGCGCTGTGGCTCAACAGGCTAATCCTCCGCCTTGCGGCGCCGGCACACTGGGTTCTAGTCCCGGTTTGGGGCGCCGGATTCTGTCCCGGTTGCCCCTCTTCCAGGCCAGCTCTCTGCTGTGGCCCCGGAGTGCAGTGGAGGATGGCCCAAGTGGTTGGGCCCTGCACCCCATGGGAGACCAGGAAAAGCACCTGGCTCCTGCCATTGGATGAGCATGGTGCGCCGGCCACAGCGCGCCGGCCGCAGCGACCATTGGAGGGTGAACCAACGGCAAAGGAAGACCTTTCTCTCTGTCTCTCTCTCTCACTGTCCACTCTGCCTGTCAAAAAAAAAAAAAAAATACACACCCTTCCTCAGCCTAAAGTCCTGCAGTGGGTCCCAGTGAATTTACCATAAAATCCAGTGTTACTCATGGCTGCCTGATGTCCTCTCACTCTCTGCATCTGCCTCTTAATTCATCTTTTCCATGAGGCACCAAACACATCGGCCCTGAATGCGCCTCCTTCAGAACCAGGCTTGTCTGATTCTGTCATGTCTCGTCTTCAAGTCTTAGCTTGGGTACATCCTCCTTGGAGGTGTTTTTCCAGTCTTCCCCACCACAGAAGTCTGCCTAAGTATTTGTTTATCACGTTGATTTTGCATCTATCTCAGCACTTTCCACCATCAGAAATTACCTAGCCTATTTGTGTATCTGTCCTCTTGTGCATCTTCTTTCTCTGGGACTAGATTTCTGTACTTTTAAGGAAGAGAATAACTTCTGTGGCCTCAGGGCTTAAGACAGTGCCTGGTGTACTACAGGCATCCAAGACTTATTGACTAGATAAGAAATTAGGTGAATTGGCCAGCGCCGCTGGAGCATTCACTAGGCTAATCCTCCACCTGTGGCGCTGGCACCCCAGGGTTCTAGTCTGGGTTGGGGCGCTGGATTCTGTCCCAGTTGCTTCTCTTTCAATCCAGCTCTCTGCTGTGGCCCGTGAAGGCAGTGGAGGATGGCCCAAGTGCTTGGGCCCCTGCACTTGCATAGGAGACCAGGAAGAAGCACCTGGCTCCTGGCTTCGGATGGGCGCAGCGCGTTGGCTGTAGTGGCCATTTGGGGGGGTGAACCAACGGAAGGAAGACCTTTCTTTCTGTCTCTCTTTCTCACTAACTCTGCCTGTCAAAAAAAAAAAAAAAAAAAAGGAAGGAAGAAATTAGGTGAATTGAAGACTAAATACTCATTAGAGGCATAAGCTCAGGAAAAGGATGTGGTAGTCAAGAGGTATCTAGTTTTAAGTCATTATTGGAAATGCTAGAGATTTTTAGTTATATGAGTACATAGTCAGCAGATAGGCAAAGCCACTCTGTGGTGACAAATGATTTGTTGAGTGACGGTAAGCACCGACTCTTCATTTTAGGCAGCCTGCCATTTCTGATTATTTATATGTCATCGGTTTTTGTTTTTTGGCAGATACCGCCCAAACTACAGACAAGGAGTGAGGGATGGAGTAAGCACAATATTTGCCTAAATTTTCTAACACAACCTTGACCTAATTTTTTAAACTACACACCATCTGGACAGACCTTTTAGATGCCATGTGACTAAGGCCCACCTCCTCCATTGGAGGGAGTACTGGCAGACATCCACATTCCTGTCTGACGGATGTGTTATTAGACGTCTCCCCTCCTGGGCTCCCCAGCCTGTCCTTGCAGACCCTCCCCTTCTGTGTCCTCCAGACCTCCTCTCCCCTCTGTAGTCGCATGTCTGAGTTGGAGAGGCAGCACCAGTTGCTCTCATAGGACAAGCTCTTCATTCCTACTTGTTCTGAACAAAGCACTTTGGCTCCCCAATTTCACACCCTAATTTTTTTAAAATTATATTTATTTATTTTCATTTTATTTGAAAGGCAGGGAAACAGAGGGAGAAAGATCTTCCTTCTGTTGCTTCACTCCCCAAATGCCTGCAACAACTGGGGTTTAGCCAGTCTGAATGCAGGAGCCCAGAACTCATCCTGGGTCTCCCACGAGTGGCTGCCTCCCAGGGCGTGTATTAGCAAAAAGCTGGATCAGCACTGGAGGAGCCAGGACTCTAACCAGGTCCTCTTATATGGGATCTGGGTGTCCCAAGTGGTGTGTTTACCACTGTACCAGATGCATGCCCCACTCACACTGCTTGTGAGTCCCTTTTCCTACTGCCTCACTCCAACTGGATGAGAGGATTGTGTCTCCATTCCTTTCCTCATTTTTTAAGAGCTTGCTGGCAACCACTCTTCAGATGATGTCATGTGCATCTGTTTTTGTTTAGGTACAATTATTGCTTCCTGGCGCTGGCACTGTGGTGTAGCGGGTAAAGCCGCCGCCTGCAGTGTCAGCATCCCACATGGGCACTGGTTGAGTCTCAGCTGCTCCACTTCAGATCCAGCGTTCTGCTATGGCCTAGGAAAGCAGTAGAAGATGGCCCAAGTCCTTGGGCCCCTACACCCCGTGTGGGAGACCCAGAAGAAGCTCCTGGCTCCTGGCTTCACTTCGGATCAGCATAGCTCCAGTTGTTGTGGCCATTTGGGAAGTGAACCAGTGGATGGAAGCTCTTTCTCTCTCTCTCTCTCTCTCTCTCTCTCTCTCTCTCTCTCTCTGCCTCTCTGTAACTCTGCCTTTCAAATAAGTAAATAAATATTTAAAAAATATATAGCATCCTGTTGTATTTTCATAGTTATTCAAAATGTCCACTGAGGGACAATAGGGGCCATGTTTTACAAAATTATTTTACAACTTGCTATGCCAGTTTAGCAAGCACCGCCACCCCAACCTTCCTTATTGGCAAATCAAGGAGGCTACAATTTATAACCTCTATTTGGAAAGAGCCAGACTTAGAAAATAAACAATTTCAGTCCCTTACAGTTCTTGCCATAAAGAGCTTTGCAAAGGGCAAGTCCAAACAGGGCAGGATGAATCTGCTGAAGCTCTCACCAACGTCTGCCCAGACCCTCTGGCATGACTGTCACAATCTCTACCACAACCTGGACAGGCCCTTCAGAAGTGGAGAAGGACTGGATAAGACATTCTCTCTGATGCTTTTTCTTTTCTTTGACAGGCAGAGTGGACAGTGAGAAAGAGACAGAGAGAAAGGTCTTCCTTGCTGTTGGTTCACCCTCCAATGGCCGCCGCGCTGATCCGAAGGCAGGAGCCAGGTGCTTCTCCTGGTCTCCCATGGGGTGCAAGGCCCAAGCACTTGGGCCATCCTCCACTGCACTCTGGAGCCACAGCAGAGAGCTGGCCTGGAAGAGGGGCAACCGGGACAGACTCTCTGATTCTTTATAGAACAACGACATCACAAACTAAAAGAAAATCCAGACAGTGAATAGGTGTCCTTTCAGTCCCAGGAAAGAAGCAGAGTATTTGTCCAGAATTCCTTTCTCCACTCCCCTGTCCTGCTTTTCACAGAACACAGAATTTTTTCACTTCAGAGGTCCTTTGAAACAGTTAACCCTCTTCCAGAAGAATCATATAAAATTGTGTTTCGCCGAGGACTAACGTTTTTCACACTGTTTTTAAAAGGTGACAATCAGTCTTGTTTTAAAATAGATTTCAGTGTCACTTCTATGTCTTTTTATCTAAGAATCACATAATCAGGTATGCCAGAGAGGAGTTAAAGCCAGGCTTTGATGAAGGCTTCTCCAATCACAGGAATGTTAGGAAAATGTTGCTGTCCCAATTCTAGTTCTCCTAGTCCAAGGAGACTTTCTGTGAGTTCCAGGATTTTTGGCATAACAAAACAAAACAAAAAACCCACAGACCTTGAGGTATACTAAAGAACTTAAACTGCCACACTGGGAGTCTGAAATGGAATATACTAGTGTATTTGCAAAAGTAGCCACACTCAGTTCACATGGTGGTCTAAATGCCCACCCACCAAAGGCTGACCAGGGCTCCCTTGTTTGTCTCTTCTCTTGATCTCCAGCTCCTACTTGAGATGCTCATAATAAGCACTCAGAATTTCTCCTTCTATAGAAAAACAATGGCACCTGCTGAAGGAGAACAGTAGAGTTTCCACCCATTCTCAGGAACAGGTTTGCCTCAAAGTGGCATTCCTCCTGAGGGTAGGACGCTGTCTTAGTTCCCTGAAGCAGTGGCACTGGAGATAACAGATCCCGCACAGTCCTATCCCCACAGGTCGTCCTGCCCACTTCCTGAAGCAGATAGCACACCTGCTTCTTGTATTTCCTCATAACTTCGCATTGTTGGTTGAGGATAGAAATTAAAAACAAACAAACAAAAAGCTGCTGTTGACACCAAGCCAGGGATGACCAATAATTTATCCCCACACGACCCTGATTATTGAAGGTGGGACTCATCATCAGACTCATTTTTTCCATGTAAGATATTTACTCTCTTATGATTACAGATTCTCACCTCAAATCTGTTCAGTTTCTGCTCTTCACTGATTCTTAACATTTGAGTGGTAACAGCCAAGATCAGTTTTGACCCCCTTGGCTGTGAAAATTTAACAGCTGTGAAATCCGAATGTGAGATTTAGAACCTATACTTCTTGCCTTGGTAACTGATAAAAAAGCCTCTTTATAAATGATTTTTAACTTACAAAATGATGTCTAATTACTTAAAAGATGAACTAAGTAAGGCAGCTACCATTACTGTGAAACAATATGCCATGGAATGTCATATAAATGATAACTAATTGAGGATATACATGCTGAGAGCTATTTTAGGGCTCAGCATTAACAACATCAGAAGTTACCAGCTCACCTTTTCTCCAGGTAACCAAGTCAATGAGGCCAAATAAGCACTCTTTATTGCTGCCCTGTAGGTTTCTGTAAGTGCAGTGATTTTTTTTAAAGTATCGGGACCATAAAGATAATTAGTAACATTTCATGGACCAGGTACTGTGCTAGAAGCTAAACAGGTAGTTTTATATATTTAATCCCCATGATAATTTTCAGTAGGTTGAAATTTGTGCTGAAACTCATACAGCTACTACATTGTAAATCCTGAGAATTGGGGGCAGGTCTGAATAATTGCAGGGAGGGTTTCACCAGAGGCGCCGTTGACATTGGGGGCTAGTTAATTGTTGGGGGGGCTTTTCCTGTGCACCATAGGGTGTTACGTCGCCTCCCTGGCTTCTACCCACTAGATGCATTTAGGGTAGGAAATGCAAATTGGCCCCAATCGCTCATAAACGAAGGATTTGACTCCCCATTTCCTCTTTTCCGATCTGCTATGCAAATCTCCCTTTCCAAGGTGTATTTCTAAGGTGTTTCCAATTTGTTTTTATTCTACTTTTTATTTTAAAATGTTAAATTACAATAACAACATATGCTCACTGTAACAGATGAAATTATATATATAGTAAGACTATATATATATTCCATACATATATATATATATGAACAACAATCCTATATGTGAACAATTAGTCTCCTCTTCTGCGCTTCCCGTTTAACCTATTTCCAGTTAGATGGCACAGCGTGGCCTTGGCAACTGACTTTATTTTCCTGTGCCTTTCCTCACTCCAACACATACAGCATTTCCAGCCAGGCAGTTTGGAGACCTTCTGCCTCTTCTGGGGCGGAAGTTTACTGGAAAGAGTGCACTGAATCATTGTTGTCTGAAATCCAGGTGCAGTCAGGGGCCCTTGAATAAGGGCTCATAGGCCTCTGGGCAATGAGCCCAATCACTCTGTTTAGGCCTTTGGAAAGGAAATCTAGGTGAATGTTAGAAAAACTGACCCCAGTCTTTCCTTGGAGCCCAATCAAGGGCCTGACCAGATTTTGGTGGCTTGCCCCCTCCCCCTGCACTAGATACAAAGACACATTTCATCCATAAGTTGCTGAGCGCAGCACCCCCATCCCCCACCCCTCAAGTCTCAGGGGAGGAAGGCTTGTGGCCAGCCTACAAATGCAGGTGTGCCTGGCTGTCTTCTAAGAGTTTATTCAGTGACTCCACCACTCTCCCATTGGCCCAGGCAAGAGAAGGGCTCTGGAGAAAACAGGCTCCCTTTGTGAAAGGGCACACAACCAAATGCTCAAACAAGGCCCAGGAGGAACTATATCTTCCCTTTAGGCAGGGAGGCATCCTGGAGGTAGCAAGTGACACAGACTAACTGGAAGAGATGGAAAATCTATGCTCCAGAAGTGAACTGGTGTGTGTGTGTGTGTGTGTGTGTGTGTAGCAGGAAATTGTGTATCTCTTAGCGAGGGCTTGGAGAGAAGCTGTCCCGTCTTGGAAGCAGATTAGCAGAGTACAAGAAGGCATTAGACATTTTCCTGCAAACGGTTGATAAGATACTTTAAAAAAAAAAAAAGTTTTTTCAAATAAGAAAGGGGGATCTTACATAGCTCAAACCAGGAGGGGCCTTCACGGTAGCTTTGGGGGTAAAAGAGCTCTGCTTCTGCATTTTGGGGGTTCTTTGTGGACTCGCACAATGGGACGTGGGAAGGAACTTACTAAACCGTCTGCCCTTACTCTTCCCATCCCCCAGACTAACTCAGAGCACCTGCAGTTCATTAAGCCAGTGTCTGTCAAATGACTGACTGGTGGAATGAATGAGGAGGCGCCGGCTGCCTCACCCTCTGGCCGACCCTCTGCCAAGAACCCCTCTCCTCGCACTTGTTCCTTGGCCCCCGCGCTCGCTCACTCACCTTGTGCTGTTTCCACATGGCCCCCAGGGGCTTCACCTCGTGCTTGCCGTGCCGGCCCTCTTCCAGGCACAGGTAACACACTGGGGTTCGGCAGCTCACACAGTACATACTGTAGTTCTCCATTTCGTGTTCGGGACACGTGGGGAACTTCCGGGTTGTACTGCCCCCTGCCGCCGCGCCCCCGGGGCTCCTGCAGCCGCCGCCTCCGCTGGGGGCGCCCTGGGCCGTGCCAGGGGACGCCGAGGTAGCCTCGGCGGGGGCAGGAGGCGGCGGCGGCTGCACCAGGCGATGCTTAGCGAAGGGTCCCCGGGATGGATGGCACTTGAGCTGGCAGGCAGCACAGTATAGCACGTCGCACTGCTCGCAGAGCGTGGCGGCCGGCTCCGGCGGGGTGCGGTCACACAACTGGCAGATGGCCACCGGCGCGGGAGCGGAGGCCCCGGGCGCGGCCCCGCGGCCCTGCTGGTACCGTTGCACGATGGCCTCTAGCAGCCGGTTGCGCTGGAAGCCGCGCAGACCGCGGTGGTCCAAAGAGGCGCTGCGGTGGCACTGCGGGCACGTGATGGAGCTTGAGGACGAGGACAGCGACGAGCAGGCGGCACCACGGGCCGCGGCAGCCGACGAGCCAGGTGGCGCCGGCACCATGGGCAGCACCCGAACCCCATTGGGGGACTTGAGGCTTGGGGTGTAGGAGCCATAGCCGCTATCTGTCTCGCTGTACAAGCTCAGCTTGTCTGCGTGGTCTCCTCCAGCTCCCGCGCCGCCGCCCAGGCCGCCCCCTGCGGCCCCGCCTGTACCGCCGCAGGCCGGCCCTGCAGCCGCATCTTGGTCCAGGGTCGGCGCGGCGGCAGCGGCGCCTGCAGGCAGCCCCGAGCCCCGGGAAAGCAGGAGCGGCGGGGGCAGGTGCTGCTCGCCGTCCGGGGTCTGTACCGCAATGGTGCGAGCGCAAGGCAGGCAGACGTTGTGGGAACAGGGCAGGATGATGGGTTCCCGAAACAGAGAGCCGCACACGGGACACTTCAGCTCCTCCTCCATGGCGGCGCCGGCAGCCCGAGCTCCTCCGGGCTCCAGGGGAAACAGGCCGGGGCTCTAGAAATGGGCGGAGGAGGACAAGCGCGGTTAGCACCGATGAGGCGCGAACCAGGGCATCACGCGAGCACTAACACTTCACTGCCGGGGGCACGCCCCTCTGTCCTGTGGCCACCGCCCTAAGATGATTGGGGCCAGGAGAAAGGAGGGGGTCCTCACCTCCTGTTCGCGAGGCTCCTGCACCTGCGGCTTCAACCTGCGGCCGGAGTCCGGGGCCGGTCGGCTGCCCTGGCGGTGGCCTGCAAGGCGCTCCAGGTGATGAATCAGCACTGGCGCCGCGGCCGACTGCGGCGCGCCTCGTCTTAACACCAGGTCCAGGCCGATTCCTATCCGCTGGCTCTCCGTTTCCAGCCCTCGGATGCGGAGGGCGTCTGCCCCGAGACTACCTTTTCCCGCCCCGCCCCCTATCCGGGCGACCGGCAGGTGAGCCGGCAGGTGCGCAGGCTCTGCTGTGCGTTGGGTTCAGCACCACGAGGCGGCGGACAGCGCCCGGAGCAGCAGCTTGGGCGGAAGCTCACAGCTTGTGGACAGCTGGGCCTCCACTCGCTGGGTCGCTGCGGCCGCGGCCACCAGAGCGGAGCCCGACCGGCCCAAAGACCGCCCTCTCCGCCTTCAGCTGCAAGCGCGGGACGGCTGCACCCTGGGGCTTTCTTCCTGCGGCCAGGATTGACCCACTTCCTTGGTTAGCAGCTGCTGCTCCTGCGGCGCCTCTGACCTTGGCCGCGCGACGCTGCAGCCGGCGGGCGGGCGGAGGGCGAGGGCCAGGCGGGCTCGGGAATCCCCTCCCAGCTTCCCCGCCGCTGCCGCCGCCGCCGCCGCCGCCGCCGCCGCTTGCCCGCGCAGCGCGCGCAGGAGTTGTAATTTCCAGAGCGAAGAGTAGTGGGGAGGGGGCGGGGAGGCGCCAGCTCCGCGAATGAGGGCTCGCCTCCTGCTGCTAGGGAAGCCGAGGGGCAGTGTTAAGGGTTTCGCAGGGAGGACCGTTGTTAATAAGCACTCGTCATTGGGATGGAAATCGCGTCTTCGTTAGGACACCTGCCCCGCCCCGCCCCCGCCATCATTTCCATGCCCCTCCCTCCCCACTCACCAGCGTGAAAACTGTAAAAACAGGGCCCTAAAAAGCCAGTCGTTTAGAAAAGGATATGCAGTAGGGTTGGGTAGTCGCTTCCGAAATCTATGATAAACCAAAAAAAAAAAAAAAAAAAAAAAAAAGGCATGTCACAAAATGTCTGACAGCCCGAACTCAAAGGAGGGGGTTTCATTTATGAATTGAGCCGCAAAGCCATCTTGTCTCTGCGTCTCAGCCCAGGGTGCTCATCCGCGCTAGAGGTCAGCGGTCTGGAGAGACCGAGTGAGTGCACGTGGTGGGGGCTGCAAACTGGGGCCTCCTGGAGAATCCCGAGCACGCGCCGCCACGGGCTCCGCGGCCCTGGGCACTCACGCCCGGCCCTGCCCAGCTGCGGGGGTGGCGGCGGGCCGACGCGAAGCAGAGAGCCGCGATGTGAGTTTTATGAATGGAATAATCTCCCCCTTCTGCTGCGCCAGCCACCAGCGGCGGGAGCAGCTTCCCACCCGCGACCGGCTGTCGATCTGCTCGGCTCTTCTCTCCGCGCCGCCCAGGGAACCTCGGATCGGGAGGCCGGCCGAGCGGGAGGCAGAAGGTAGGGCTCGCAGCGCGGCCGGCTCTGCCTGCGGAAGTTTCACGCTGGCAAGAAACAGTCTCACATTAGGACACCGGTTTTTAAAAGGCGAAGAGGACATTGTAGTCGCGCTCCCGGTTCCAGATTCTCCTGCACTGCAAACAAAGACTAAAGAAGGCGCCGCAGCGCGCTGTGCGGGCCTTAGCTTCCACTAGCCCATGGTGGAACAGGGCGCCCGCTGGCTGGTTCCCGCCGCAGGAGGCCGGGTACCTAAAGAAGACAGACAGGAGCCACGGACCAGGAGGCCCCTCGACCAGGGCGTGGCGGTGCCTCTTACTGCCTTCCTCCAGGCCCAGGGCCCCGGGAAAGCCAGGACTCCCGGGGGACCCGCCTTCAGCATACTGCTGTGTGCCAACTAACGGACACGTCCTACTTTTCAAATCCTTGACCGCGTTATGCAGCTGGCTTCCATTTGAAGAGCTGGCCAGACTAATGCCAGGTTGAGCATCACAGTTAAGAGACCTGGTTCTGCTTCCTCTCAGCCAGGGAGCTTACAGCAATCGTTTAACCAGGAGTCACAGCCCCAGGAGAGGGTGGGAGATGGTGACAACCCCCTCCTAATCTGCCTTCTATAGATAAAGCCACAGTGCGCTGGATCCTGCCTGCAAAGCTTTGATAAGCCTTGAGGAAAGCTGCTGTGGGATCTAGTGTCCTGTCAGAGATGCAGCAGAATGAGTCAGGTGATTGCACTGGAAAGGTTCATTTCGGGGCCTTTGCTGTGGCTTAGCCGGCCAAGGTGCTGCTTGCAGTGCCCACGCCCATATGGCGCACCAGTTGGGGTTCAGGCTGCTCTGTTTCTCACTCGGCTCCATGCTAATGTGCCTGGGAAAGTAGCAGGAGATGGTTCAAGTCCTTGGGCCCCTGCACCCACGTGGGAGACCCAGAAGCTCCTGGCTCCCAGCTTCAGATTGGCCCAGCTCCCGGCATTGCGGCCATCTGGGGAGTGAACCAACGGAAGGAAGACCTTTCTCTCTCTCTCTCTCTCTCTCTCCCGCCCCCCTTCTGCCTCTCTGTAACTCTGCTTTTCAAATAAATAAATAAATCTTTAAAAAAAATATTCATTTCTTGTAACTCCAGCAGTGTCATCAGCCCAGTCTCCTGATGACTACAGCCCAGCCTCCTGGTGACTAAGTCACAGCCATGTATGGTTCTGCTGCAAACAGGTCTGTTCAGGGCCAGGAGTCATATACCTGAAATTCATTCTGCTTTGTCATTTTCAGATCAAGGCCAACTGCTTGGGGGATGGGGTTGGCCTCCTGGAGGGATATCCCAAACAGAGGACTTAGAATTCCAGCAAAACCTTCACTCAGGCTGAGCACAACTTTGTTTTCCATGGGGAGGAAGCTCATTTAACACATCAGAATCCTACACGTGTGCATTTCTCATATGCCCTCAATTCCAGCCACCCTAATGCCATGACCTAAATTAGCCCGGCCTTGTCCTGTACTATTGCTAAGGCATTGTGCATTTAGGGGATTGGCAGTTCACGACTGCTTTGTTTGAGCTAAGGTTACACTGTTTTGTTTGAGCTCTGATGCTTCACTGTATATAACTACAATTACTAATCATTGTCAACATCAACTATTTAGAAAGTTCTCTTTCTGTCTCAGCTGTGCCACAAACCATAAGTACACAAAAAGTCATTTTATTTCTCTGACCCTCACTTTGCCCCTACTATAAAATTTAGGGATAGAGATTATTAAAGGCTTGGCTGTACAGCAAGTAAATCAACCATCAATATTTATATTATAACACTTAAGAGCATGAAATCATATTCTCATATATAATCTCATTTAATCCTCACAACCATCCTAGGAGGTAGGCATCACTACAGTTCTTCAACTTATAGATGTTCATATTTTACGTTTTCATGCAGCTGAAATCCAAAGGTATACTACCATTGTTTCATACTTCTTTTCTCTCTACCTTTATCTTGAATTTTTTTTTTTAGTAAACTGATGGTGCATCTTACTGTTACTTAAAATCATGCCAAGTACATTTGTAATTAAAAATCTGCAGTCTACTGCCATCAAGGGAAAACAGACTCAGCCATGAGTTACTTTAGATAATGTACTCCAGGATGGTTTTTAAGTGTTCTGGAAACACTCAAGAAGCAGACTCATGTTACTTCTTGTCCAAAAACCCCAGAAGTAAGTTAAATAATTTACTCCAACCAACACAGCAAGTTAGAACTAAAACAAGCAGTCTGTATTGCCTTCTTCTAGAACCCTTTGAAGTAGAATGGAATTTAAGGCTTTAATTGACTAAAAATAGATACTGTGATCTCAAGCAAAGAATTTCTAAAAAATTTAAATGAAAGCTTATGGCATTTTTCTTTTAGCTTAGTAGATTGTGTATGTGTGTGTGTGTGTGTGTGCATCTTCTTTTTTGCTTGTCTTTGTAGTGCAGGAAGATTCAAGGAAGTTAACAGACATTTACAGCCAGGGGACCACCTAATCTCAAGCACTTTGCTTACAACTAAAAGAAAGCGATAATATCTACCTCTAGGTACAGAGCATCAAAGCATCTTTGTGACAAAGTTAGTGAGAAACAAGTATCAATAGCAACACAAGGCACTCTTTCCAGGTGTACAATTAGTTTAGTTTCCAGAAACAGATTCTACTGAGCAATCTTAAAATCTAGCCACTTTCCCCTTCAAACATCCTTGATTAGTCTTACCTGCCTTCTGTTTTAGTTTTTGGAAAACCAAATAATAACCACCTCTCTCTAATTCTGAGATCCACCTTCACTTCAGAATAGGTGACATGGTCTTAGAAGCAAATTATTTCAATTTATAGGACTCTATATAGCCAGGATATGTTTATAATGCATGGAAACTATTATTACTGCAAAAGCAGTTTGGGCTCTGTGTTCTTTCCCCTGGTTACCAATCTCAGCCCTAAGAATTGTAATAGTGTTTCACTTTTTCATGGCAGTCTTTCATAGATATTGTTTAATTTGATGCTCACAACAACATATACTAGCCTGGGAAACGGTGAAACTAAAAGATGAGTTCTAACCTACAAAATAGGCTCTCACCAGCTATGCCAATACAACTTGACCCCAAACCTAGGCACAATGGTTTAGTCTGGGGGTGGGCACTTGACTTAGTTGGGACAACAAGACTGTTTTCTTCCTAAATTATAGAATTGGAATCCAGAATAAAATTATCTGGATGGGCTTCTAACACAGAAGTTAAGGAGCTGCCATGGTCCTGGAGAAAGTAAGAGAGTGAAGAGCAAACAGTAGCACAGAGAAAGAAGATAGGAGGACTTCTGAGGATGTCGTAGCTCTGCATATGTCTGAGACCCAGCTACATTCATGCCCTGGGTTCCATAAAACACCCCTCCATCTGTACGATAAATATAATTTCCTTCTTTCTTTTGTTTCTTTCTTGCCCTATTTTTCTTTGTTTTCTAAAACCAGAGGCAGAGGTGGAGGGTGGTTTGGAAAAATAGGATTTGTTGATTCATCTGCCAATTTAACCAGTTATTTAGGTGGATACTTTCATCACCTCTATCTGGATGTCAAAATGTTTCTGCTTCTCAATCCCTTGAATTCTGACCTTGATTATTGGTTGTTTTGCCTCATTCATTCTTTGATTCTGTTTTCTGCCCATAGCCTGACACTTTTGGTCTATTACGTAGCATTCTCCTCTATGCTTTCACCCTCACCACCAACTCTAATGGGCTGTTTGCTTCCCTTTGTCAAGCTGCTGCCTTCTCTCCCTGACCACAGCAGGAACAACGGCTCCACAATGTCCTTGTTCTCCCCACTCAATATTCTCTTTGATAGGAAATCAATGGGACGTTAGAACACAGTTGGTAGCGCCTCTAAGTCCAACATCCTCCCATATTAAAATGAAGAGCAAAGCCCTGAGTGTTATAAACTCAAGAGTGCTATACTAGGGAAAACAGGTTACTTGTTACTTGGTGGGAATAAGAGACCGTAGAGCACAAGGTGTGGAATATAGAAGTTGGGTCAGACTCTGACAGCTGTATTCAGCCATCTCCCTAGCAGCTCTGTCTACCAGAAGGGTGAGAGAGGGAAGGAGAGAACACAGGTGCCTCTAGACAAGATATCTTCAACATCGAAAAGTGTTGCAGACCACTCAGAACCCTGTGGCCATACAACTCATTCTCCAAAGCAAGTGTATGACTGTGGTTTCTTAACATAAACCACATTTGACTGATTTCTACCCATGAATTGGTTAGGTTTGAGTAAAAATGTGACAAATGTGAGGCAGCAGATTGGTCAAGATTGTGGGTTCAGGAGCTGAACCACATGGATTGGAATCCTGACTCTTCTCACGGACTAGCTGGGAAAACCTGAGCGAGAAAACCCAACAAGACTTGGATTTCTCATATATAGATATGAATAGATATATACTTTATGAAATGCTTTATTTATATTTATAAATTTATATATATATATTTATATTTATAAAGTATATATCTCTTGGGGCCAGTGCTATGGAGTAGCGGGTAAAACTGCCACCTGCAGTGCCAGCATCCCATATGGGTCCCAGTTCGAGTCCCGGCTCCCAGCTATGATCCAGTTCCCTGCTATGGCCTGGGAAAGCAGTAGAAGATGGCCCAAGTCCTTGGACCCCTGCACCTGCATGGGAGACCTGGAAGAGGCTCCTGGCTCCTGGCTTCGGATCAGCGCAGTTCTGGCCATTGCGGCCATCTGGGAATTGAACTAGCAGATGGAAGAAGATCTCTCTCTCTCTCTCTCTCTCTCTGCCTTTGCCTCTCTTTAACTCTGCCTTCCAAATAAATAAATAAATCTTTAAAAAAAAATTGAATTTATTTATTTATTTATTGACAAGTAGAGTGGACAGTGAGAGAGAGAGACAGAGAGAAAGGTCTTCCTTTTGCCGTTGGTTCACCCTCCAATGGCTGCCGCGGCTCAATAAAAAAAACATTTTAAAAAGTACTTATCTCAAAGACTTAGGATAACTCAAGGAAATAGCATATGTAAAACATTTAGAAAAAATAGATGCATGGCTAGGCTGGGGCTGAAACATAACTGGTTAATTGACCCTCCGCAGTGCCAGCACCCAATATGGGTGCTGTAACTCTAACTTTCACATAAATAAATAAATAAATAAAATATTTTTAAAAAAATAGACGCATGGGCATAAGCATTTGGGTGTTAATTTGCTACCCCTGCTTCTATAACATAAGACCTGATGACTCCTGTGGATGAGTCTCAGCAGCCATTGGTGACTACATAAACTGCAAGTGGACTCTTGGCCAGAGTGTTGGACTGTGTTTGAAAAGTGAGCCACCTGTAACGTGTGGCTTAGAAAGGAAGATGGGAGAGTGCTCAGCACCAACAGGAAACGGGTGTACTATTTAGGAAAAAACATCTCTGCTCCCCAGGAACAGAATATCTAAAGCAAAGAAAACTTAGAAGTAGTAAAAAAACAGACAGCAAGAATTAAAAGCAAAACAAAGGAAAGAGAGACATATAAGTATTTATACTAAATATACATTAAGGGTTAACAACACTGATTCTAAATCTCTTAGTGAGAGAATGCTAAATACAGAAACTATGATCAACTATGACATCTTTTATCTACATGGAACTGTATAATGTTTTGATGTATTAATCAAAGCAATCTCAATAATTATTTTCAAGGTTTTTTTTTTTTTCATTTTCAGTCTTCTTATTTGGAGACCTGTCTGTTTAAATTCAGTAATCAGTACAAAGAGATGCTTGCCATAGTAGAATCAGAGAAAGAAGAGAGTCAATTCTCAATTTAGGACCCCCAAATACAGGTTTTGAGCTCATGGTAAAGATAGTATTTAAAGAAAAAAATCAGCTTTCAAAACACGGATATTTTGAGTATGTAAAAATTCTGGCTAAGCTCAAAAAGCTTGGTGCACATAATTTATGGCATAAACATTGTTTTATGAGATCCTGAGATTGGTTGGAATCAATTTTCTTCCTGCTTCAAGTAAAAGCAAAAAACCAAGCAAACAAAACCTCCTTGGGGAAGAGAGAGCAGAGAAGGCGAACTAGAGAGCTGAGATCCTGGTGCATCACTGAGAAAGGCTCACAGATGCCTGTCCTCATTCTGGCGCTGTGGAAGGGATCAGGGACGACAGACCCCTCAGGTAGGTCAAGGGACCTGGAATAGAGGAAATCAGAGGCTGGGAAGTCGCAGCCTCCATGGAGGATCCAGACCGGCTTACAGGAGCAGAGCTGCAGTGACTGCACGTTGTATCCACAGACAGGCCAAAATACTGGATCCTACACTCCCCTAAAAGGCACCAGAAACACCAGAATATTTTCTTGTGTGGCTCAGACTTGGCCCAGAAAATTGACAACCCTATGGAGTCCTTTTAGTTAGAATCTGCATGAGTCACATGACCAGAAGCCAGACTGGAAACCAGCCCTCTTGGTAGGTGCCAGTGAGTGTGAGGATGACAGAGACAGGAGCCTAGTCCATCCATACAAGCACACACTGTCACCACGAGAACCTTTCAGAACTGTAGTTTACAACAGGGTGGATGAGAGAGGGGTGAGGGTTTGCCTTGAAATGACAAGTAGAGGCCGGCGCCATGGCTCACTAGGCTAATCCTCCTTCTGCGGTGCCGGCACCCCGGGTTCTAGTCTGGGTTGTGAGGCGCCAGGTTCTGTCCCGGTTGCCCCTCTTCCAGGCCAGCTCTCTGCTGTGGCCTGGGAGGGCAGTGGAGGATGGCCCAAGTGCTTGGGCCCTGCACCCGCATGGGAGACCAGGAGAAGCACCTGGCTCCTGGCTTTGGATCGGCGCAGCACCTGCTGTAGCGGCCATTTGGGGGGTGAACCAACGGAAGGAAGACTTTTCTCTCTGTCTCTCTCTCTCACTGTCTAAACTCTGCCTGTCAAAAAAAAAAAAAAAAAGGAAGAAAGAAAGAAAAAGAAATGACCAGTAGAACGTAGAACAATAAATTGACTAATAATAAATAGCCATCATTCGACAGAATGGTGACTGAAATATGTTAGATTCACTTATACAGACAACTAAAAAGCTGCATGTTTTGTTCCCCTGTTTGTGATATGAGACTCATATCTGATTCATGTACTCCACTATTTAATCATCACAACCACCCAGTGATTTGGGACTTTTTTTTTTAAAGATTTATTTGTTTATTTGAGAGATAGAGTTAGAGAGAGAGAGAGAGAGAGAGAGAGAGAGAGAGAGAGAGAGAGAAAGAGATCTTCCAACCACTGATTTACCCCCAAATTGGCTGCAATGGGTAGAGCTGGGCTGATCCGAAACCAGGAGCCAGGAGCTTCCTCCAGGTCTCCCACGTGGCTGCAAGGGCCCAGGCACATTAGCAGAGAGCTGAACTGAAGGTAGGGCAGCCAGGACTTGAACCAGCACCTATAATGGTGACTTTACCCACTACACCACAGCACTGGCCTTGAATTGGGATTTTTGATAATTTTACTTTATAGATGAGAATGTAAGTGATGGAAAATATAAAATGAACACTCAAATGAGCTTGACTATTAAGTGGTGACACTGAATTCAATCCACACCTCTGATTTCATATCATCATTCATTTGAAATGTTTGTATACCTGCTATATGTCAAGTACCACTAGTGAAAAAGGCTGATATAATTTATATCAATATAGATTCCAAGATCAAGTGGATGGAACAGCAATTTAAAACGTAATAGAGGGGCTGGAGCTGTAACATAACAGGTAAAGCCGCCACTTTTCAGTGCCGGCATCTCATGTGGGTGCTGGTTCGAGTTTTGGCTGCTACACTTCTGATCCAGCTCTCTGCTATGTCATGAGAGAGCAGTGGAAGATGGCCCAAGTCCTTGGGCCCTTGCACCAGCGTGAGGGAACTGGAAGAACCTCCTGGTTCCTGGCTTCAGGTCAGCTCAGCTCTAGCAGTTGCGGCCATCTGGGGAAGGAACCAGCAGATGGAAGACTGCTCTCTCTCTCTTTCTGCCTCTGCCTCTCTGTAAGTCTACCTTTCAAATAAATATATATAAATCCTTTTTTTTTTTTAAGTACCTAGTCTTCCCTCTCTCCGACTCTGAGAAAAATAGTTTTATGCAAGACTTGAGCCCTTGCTAGTCTGGTTGGCTTTCTGCTCTTTCAGAAATCTCCCTTCACAGTTTCTTGGATAAAACCCTGATGCTGCTATATGGCTAAACACTCCTCCACTCCATCTTCATGGGAATAAGTGGCCCAGCTTACCATAGAGTTTAGAGGAATGTGATATGGATCCATGAGTTGTGGAACAAAACCAAATGATGAAACATGCATGTAACTGGAGTTCCAAAAGGAAAGAGAAAGAGAACTGGATAGGCAGTGATAACTTAAAGGCATCTTCATAAAGGTCATGGAAAATACATATTATGAATAAACTATGTGTGGATTTAAACATTTTTTGCACGAAAATAAGCTTTATTTCTTAATTCTATTTTTCCACAAACTTCTAAAATCATGAGTATGTACAAAGATGCGTCATGTTGGGGTGGGTGTTATGCCACAGCAGGTTGAGCTGCTGTTTCAGACACTTAGCATTCCATATCAGAGTGCCTGCTTCCTGCTACTACATCTGGGAGGCACTGGGTGATGGTACTCAGGTACCTGCCACTCACATGGGAAACTCAGAGTTCCTCCCTCCTGGTTTTGGTATCTCTCTGTCTCTCCTGCCGTACTCCACCCCCACTTTTGCTCTGACTAAAAAGTATATGGCTTTTTTTCTTTTTTGACAAGCAGAGTTATAGATAGTGAGAGAGAGAGAGAGAGAGAGAGAGAGAGAGAGAGAGAGAGAGAGAGAGAGAAGGTCTTCCTTCCGTTGGTTCACCCCCTAATTGGCCACTAAGGCCAGTGCTGCACCGATCCAAAGCCAGGAGCCAGGTGCTTCTTCCTGGTCTCCTATGCGGGTGCAGGGGCCCTAGCACTTGGGGCATCCTCCACTGCCTTTACGGGCCACAGCAGAGAGCTGGGCTGGAAGAGGAGCAACTGGGACTAGAACCCCGCACCCATATGGGATGCCGGTGCCACAAGGTGGAGGATTAACCAAGTGAGCCATGGCGCTGGTCCAAGTATATGGCTTTAAATAGATAAATGAAATACAATATACTCACACATATGTGATCTATTTTTTTTGCAAATTGTAACGCAGTTCAGTGGAAATAGAACACTCTTTTCCCCAGTGATTCTTATAAAATACAAACATTTACCGTTACCTTGTACAATATACAATAAGTTAACTTTAAATTATCTATAAATCTAAATATAACTGATAAAACTATATTTTAGATATGACAAAAAAAAGCACAAACAATTTAAAAAGGCTGCCAGGTTGGGCTTCATCAAAATTGAAACTTCTAGCACCACTATGTTTCTAAATCTGTATATATGAAATACATGAAATTAGTATACCTTAAATAAAATTTTAAAATACATATATAATAGAAAACACAACGAAACCAACTCACAGTGTAAAAAAAATTAAAACTTCTGCTCTTCAAAAGACATTGTTAAGAAAAGGAAAAAAAGTCACGGATTAGAAGAAGTATTTTCCTTTTTCTTATTTTTTAAGAGCAAGAGACATCTTCCATCTGTTGATTCACTCCCCAAATCGCCACAACAGCTGGAGTTGGACAAGGCTGAAGCTAGGAACTAGTGATAGAGGACTTGTATGTAGAACATTCTAATACAAATGGACCAACTATTTGCATAAACTTTTCCCCAAGGACAATACATGGATAACAACAAGGCACATGAGAAGATGTGCAACACCATTTGTCATTAGGGAAATGAAAATAAAACCACATAGGATTTTACCACATACTCATAATTGGTTAAAATGTATAAGAATGATAATACAAAGTGTTGATAATATAGAAAAGCCTGCGTACATTTCTGAGTGAAATGCAAAATGGAACAGTGACTTTGAAATAGTTTGGCAGTTTCTCATAAATTAAACACAAACTTAGAGGTGTGCATTTTGTGCAGCAGTTAAAATGCCTCTTGGAATGTCTGTATCCCATATTGGAATTCCTGGTTCCAGTTCTGGCTTTCCGCTTCTGATCCAGCTTCCAGCTAATACACACCCTGGGGATGTCAGGTGCAGCCTCAAGTAATTGGGTCCCTGCCATCCAAGTGGAAGACCTTTCAGGCTCCTGGCTTCAGCCTGGCCCAACCCCAGCTGTTGGGGGGCTTTTGGGGTGTGGCTCAGCGAACGGAAGGCCACTGTATGTTTGTCTCTCTATCTGCCTTCCAAATAAAATGAAAACAAAAAAATTTTTTTAAAGATTTTATTTATTTATTTGAGAGGTAAAGTTACAGACAGTGAGAGGGAGAGACAAAGAGAAAGGTCTTCCTTCTGTTGGTTCACTCCCCAGATGGCCACAGTGACTGGAGTTGCGCCTATCCAAAGCCAGGAGCCAGGTTTCTCTTTCTGGGTCTCCCATGTGGGTGCAGGGGCCCAAGGAGTTGGGCCATCTTCTACTGCTTTCCCAGGCCATAGCAGAGCTGCATTGGAAGAGGGGTAGCTGGAACTAGAACCGGTGCCCATATGGGACGCTGGCACTGTAGTTGGAGCATTAACATACTGTGCCATGGTGCCGGCCTGACAAAATTTCTTTAAAAACCACAAATTTATACAATCCAGCGCTTAGATATTAGATATTTCTAATACACTTAGATATCTCCTCAAAATAAATAAAAGCATCTATCTGTACCCAAAAATTTTATACAAATGCTCAGAGAAGCGCTTATTCTTAATTGCTGATAATTTAACACAATCTAAATATATATTATATATAATAGGTAAATTGATAAATTATGATACACACAATAAAATATTAGCAATAAAAGAATGAACTACTTACATGCAACAACACAGATGAATCCCAAATGCAGTACGTTAAATGAAAGAAATCAAACATAAAAGGCTATACATACTATGTTCCATTTTTATGATATTCTAGAAAAGGCAAAAATGGATAGGAACAGAAAACAAGTAGTTCAGGAACTGGGGACCGAGGGAGAGAATTGACAGCAAAGGATCACACGGAAACTTTTGGAGTGATAGAAATATTCTATATGTTGATTGAGATGGTGGTTGTATGACTACATAACTTTGTCAAAATACATTGAGCTGACTATGTAAAAGTGGTACTCTTATTTTATGTAATAAAACATTATTTATACATTTATGTAATTTATTTTATTCGTGTATTAGTTTCTATTACTGTGCAACAAATCACACAGACCTAGCAGCTTAAAACATCCATTGCTATGGTTTGACTTTGTTCCCTTAGGATTCTTGTGCTGAAAGCTTGGTCCCCAGGGTGGCAGTATTGAGAGGTGGTGGCACCTCGAAGAGGAGGAGCCTAGTAGAGAACCTTAGGTCATTGAGAGTGCTCCCCTTGGAAGGAACTAAGGGATTTTGCATGGGACTTCTTGGTCCAGAGGGTTGTTATAATGGTTAAAGGCTGACCCTCTACTCTGTGGCTTTCTGTCTGGTGATGTGATCTCTTTTTCCCATGCGTGCTGTTGTGACACATTCACCATGAGGTCCTCGTCAGAACTGAGCCGATGCTGGGGCCATGCCTTTGGACCTCCAAAACTGTGAGCTAAATAACCCTCTTTTCCTTATGAAGTTTTAAAGATGCTGTCTAAAAATATTTATTTATTTATTTATATTTATTTGAAAAGCAGAGCAACACACAGAGAGAGAGCAAGAGAGAGAGAGAGAGAGAGAGAGAGAGAGAGAAATCTTCCACCCGCTGATTTACTCCCCAAATGACAACACCCAAGGCTGGGTGAAGCCAAAGCCAGGAGGGAGGAACTCCATCCAGGTTTCCCACATGGTTGGGAGGGACCTAAGTCCTGGGGTCATCTTCTGCTGCCTTCTCAGACACATTTGCCAGGAGCTGGATCAGAAGGAAAGTACTCTAATACGAGATGCCAGCACCACGAATAAGCGGCTTAACCTGCCACAACACTGACCCTTCTTTATAAAGTTAGCCTGCCTCAAGTATTTCACTACAGCAACAAAGAATGGACTAATGCACCCACTGAGCTCATAGTTGTACCAAACGGGAGTCCAGTAGGCTGTGCCTGGGTACCAGGTTCAGGGCATCACAAAGGTGAAGCTAAGGCGTGGGCCAGGTTGAGCTTTTGGCTGGATGCTCTGGAGCAGAAGCAGCTTCCAACCCCATCCTTGTTGACAGGATTTGGTTCCTTGCAGCTGCAGCACTGAGGTCCTGCTACCCCACTGGCTGTCAGCTGGGGTCAGCTCTCAGTTCCCAGGCTCCCTGTACTCCTTTGCCTCATCTCTTCCAGCTTCAAGTCAGCAATGGCACATGGAATCTTCACTGGGCATCAGCTCTCAGACATTTCTGTGACCAGCCAAGGAAACCTCCTGGCTTGCAAGGGCTCATCTGACAAGATCAGGCCCATCTAGAGAATCCCCCACTTTAAGTTAACTGTGCCATATGACATAACTTAACTAGGAGTCAATTCCCTCCTATATACAATCCCAGGCATTATGCAGAATATATACAGGGCTGGGGCGCAAGAATTCTTGGGGGCCACCTTAAATTCTGTCTGCCATAGTATCTGAATAAATCTTTCTTTAAAAATTAAGCTTCATATAATTGTACATTTAAAAAGTTGCCCTTTTGCAAAGGAGTAAATTACTTAAATTTGGGACTGTCCCAGACAATCTGGGCTGGCTATGTTGCTGCCATAAGATCTAGTTATTTCTTTGCTGCATATGTTAGGATAGGACAGAGGGAGACCCGGCCAGCATGTTTTGAATGCCAACCATGTGTCAGACACATGCTAGACATTTTACATATATAAAGCATCAGAGCACCAGCAATTCAAAGGAAATGGCAGAGGGTTGGAGTAGAGAGGGAAGGAAGACTAGACACGATTTCCAATGTGCAGAATTGGGGGTGTGTTTGTCAGGATGCAGAGCTGAGTCGTACTGGCATTACATCCTTAGCAAAGTGGAGAATAAGCCAACCAAAAAATGGGAGATGACAGTGTTGCATCCATAAGTAGTCTCCATGTAGGTATGTAGGGTAGAGTTTTCAGCCCAGAGTGTCACTGAACCAGCCTCTTTTGTCTGTCCCTGCTGCTTCTACCAATGTCATTTTTTTTTAAATATATATATATACTTGTATATAGAGCATATATACATATGTGTGTATATATTATGCTATCAAGATGCCTGCAGAAGTGGGAAAGAACACACAGGTCCCTGGCAGAACAGAATCATGCCTCCCAAGGAAAGGCTCAGGGGTAGGGGTCTGTTCTGTCTCGCAGAAGGATGTAGCCATAGAAAGCCCTGGGTTTCAGGAGTTGGAGGGCTAAGGGCCACTGACATCCTCCCCGACTGCTGCACACCCCAGAAGAAGGAACTTGACAAAGACTGCTGTGCTCCTGCTGCCTGCTCCACTGTCCCTAAGGCTCACAGCAGTGGCACTAGTACCTCAGCCTCCACATGAGCTCAGCCCGGTCCTGAGCTAAGCTCCACCAAAGTGAGGCACTATGGTGGAGAAGGTAAGAGTTCCCAGGGAGAAAAACCTGGGATCCTGTCCTGGTTCCACCACGTACCAGCTTTGGGCCCCTAGGCAAACTGTATGTCTGGGTCTCAGCATCCACATCTGTAAACTGGGACTGGTGGCTGAAGCCAAGAGCCTGGAACTTCACCTGGGTCTCTCACATGGGTGGCAAGGGCCCAAACACCTGGGCCTTCTTCTGCTGCATTCCCAGGCACATTAGCAAGGAGCTGGATCAGAAGTATGGCACTTGAACCAGTGCCCATGTGGGATGCTAGAATCAAGTGGTGGCTCAACCCACTGCACCATGGAGCTGGCTTCAGGCTGTTCTTCTTTAAAGAAACTTTCACAACCTACAATTGTCTTGCTTTCTTATTTCCTTTTCTGCTCCCTAACCAGAAAGTATAGTTGTGAGGGCAAAGACCAGGTTGGTCTTGGTCAGGATTCCATCTGCAGAACCTAGCGGAGTGTATGTGTCACAGAGTAGGTCCTCAACACCATTTGTTGCAGAGGGAATGAGTGCAGGAGTCAGCGACAGATAAGCCAGTTGAAGCATCAGGGCTGATGCACACTATTTGCATTATTGAACACAAGGGGGAGGCTGGAGACAGACTCTGGGAGGGAGGGAAGCCTCTAACTTGAGGAGGGCGTCAGGGCAAGTGTCAGCGCTGTGGATGCTTAAAACTCCAGGGGATCAGAGAATGTGCCTTCTAACGTCCTGTCAGACCTGCAGCCAGCCAGAGAGCTCTCTCTTTTATGCCAACTTTTTCTGGCTCTGGAGTCGGGTACGGAAGCTGGTTGAGTAGGTAGCGTGAAGTCACACATGTGGCAGAGATTAAAACTCAGCCCCGCAGGGCCTACTGCACGTTTAGCCCCCAGAATGTGCCTGTGCTGTGTGCCAGACATTCCAGTACACGCTATTCACCCTTCTCTTTGGCCTCATAAAGGCTCCTTTCACCACACACACATGCATTGTATGTACCAGCTCCGGGCTATTTAAGCAAGGCCTCTAACTGGCTGCCTTTCAAAGATGAAGTGATCCCGGTATTTATAGCTTTGGTGAGGGCTTTGGGCCTTTTAGGTGGGAAACAGTATGTCAGCTTCAGCTCTTGGAACACAGTTCTCTATGACATTCTGTACATAAACATGAAGCGCAGTTCGCTTAGCAGTTCTGACAGCAGCCCCTCTAGAGCCACTGAGAACTCACTTCCTGTGGTCAGTTCAGCTCCTCCCCGCAGCAACTCCCGGAAGGTTTGCTTGGGATTCTCGCTTTGTGCTTCTCACTTCTGAGGGAAGGGACACGTTCTTACAAAGTGGAAGACTGTGTAGCCCACCAAACCCAGGGTAGGATGCGTGAATGTGCCATTCGCCGCTTCCTCCCCTACCTGCTACGATGTTTTGGAAAACCTCATTACCACTGTGAATCCCAGTGACCCTCTCCAGACAGTGGGATCAAAACTAATCTGCATGGAGTTGTTGTGATGAATACGGGGGCGCTCCTAAAAATGCTTCGTGTCTCCCCCAGCAAAGCTCTTGTCATAAATTTACTCCCCCCCCCCGCCCCCCCCAAAAAAAAAAGAAGAAAAGGAAGATAAAGAATTCAAGATGTGGAGTTGAGGCTACTGAACGGGGGCCAGAAGACAAGGATATCCGATATGCCCATGGCTGGAGATACTTAGTAGGGAGCTGCAAAACGAAACAGATGAGTCACAGAGGAAATGAAAACCTCCTTGTTGGCCGGAAAATAAATTCACAGGACGACTTGTTGAAGCCTTTAATGTTCAGGAGTATTTATAGCAAAGGAAAGGAACCACTTGTTTGGCCAAAAGGCTGCAAATGAAGCCTCTGGCCAAGGTCACAGAACAAGTCAACTTGAGGCTGGGAGGCCCAGCACGGGGCTGAAGGCCCATGTGCTGCTCTTTACTGAAAACACGTGGTGCTCCAGAGGCGCTGTGTCCTTTATCTTCTCCAAACTTCCTAACAACTCTGAAAGCTTGTTTCGCATTGTGATCCCTATTTTACACATGAGCAAGCAGAAGTTCGAATATTGTTAGATTTTTCTTTTCTTCTAAAGTCAGAGCCAGTATCTGGTAGCTCTACCTCTGTCCCTTTATCCTAACGTGGGGTAAGAGGGGGCAGCCTGACATATAGAAAATGGCATGGATTCTAGAATCAGATATGCTTAAATGTAAACTCCACTCCAACCACCTACTAGGAAAATTGCCTCACCTCTTTGGGATTCACTTGGCTCATCTATAAAACCTAGGATTATGGGGCCGGCGCTGTGGCATAGTGGGCTAAGCCTCCACCAGCGGCACTGGAATCTCATATGGGCGCCAGTTTATATCCCAGCTGCTCCTCTTCCGATCCAGCTCTCTGCTATAGCCTGGGAAAGTAGTACAAGATGGTCCAAGCGCTTGGGCCCCTGCATCCACATGGGAGACCCACAAAAAGCTCCTGGCTCTGGTTTTGGATTGGCCCAGCTCCAGCCATTGCGCCCATTTGGGGAGTGAACCAGCAGATGAAAGACCTTTCTTTCTGTCTCTCCCTCTTTCTGTACTCAACCCTCAAATAAATAAATAAAATCTTTTAAAAATCTTTTAAGGGAGAAAAATACCTAGCAAAGGGGCATAGAAGGTAAAGCCACCGCCTGCAAGTGCTGGCATCCCACATGGGCGCCAGTTCCAGTCCCGGATGCTCCACTTCCGATCCAGCTCTCTGCTATGATCTGGGAAAGCAGTAGAAGACGGCCCAAGTCCTTGGGCCCCTGCATCCAGGTGGAAGATCTGGAAGAAGCTCCTTGCTCTTGGCTTCGGATTGGCGGCCATCTGGGGAGTGAACTAGCAGATGGAAGACTTATCCCTCCCTCTCCCTGCCTCTGCCTCTGCCTCTTTATAACTCTACCTTTCAAACAAATAAATAAATCTTAAAAAAAAAAAAAAAACTAGCAAATGGGAATTCAACAATACATTAAAATATGTATGTACTCTGACCAAGCGGAATTTATTCCCAGAATTAGAAGGTGGTAGGGGGGAAAATCACATGATTGTTTTAAACGATGCAGAAAATGTATTTGACAAAATTGAACAGCTTCTCATGATAAACACACTCAACAGGCTAGGCGATAAAAGAAACCACCTCTACTGAACAGCACCAGTTAGGACACACCAAACTAACATCAGACTCAAATGTGGAAGATCAGAAACAAGACAAGGATGTCCACTTTTCCCACTTCTATTTAGCATAATTCTGGAAGTCCTAGCCCAAAAAATTAATGAGGGAAAAAAATACAAGGCATCAAAATTGGAAAGGAAAAAGTAAAATTGTGTCCATGATCATTTATGTAGAAAACCCTTAAGATTCCATCAAATATCCCATTAAAAGTAATAAATAAAATCAGCAAAGTTACAAGACACAAAATCAACACACAAAAATAAGTTGTGGAGCCAGTGTTGTGGTGCAACTGGCTCAGCCACTGCCTGTGATACACGCAGCCCATATGGGCACGAGTTTGAGTCCCACTTGCTCCACTTCTGATCCAGCTCCCTGCTAATGTGCCTAGGACATCAGTAGAGGATGGCCCAAGTGCGTGGGCCCCTACACCCACCTGGGAGACCCAGATGAAGTTCCTGGCTCTTGGCTTTGGCCTGGCCCAGCCCTGGTTGTAGCAGCCATCTGGGGAGTGAACCAGCAGACGGAATCTCGCTCTCTCTCGCTTTCACTCTCTCCCTCCCTCCTTCCCTCCCTCCCTCCCCAAACTCTGCATTTCAAATAAATAAGTAAATATTTTAAAAAGAAATAAAACAATTTAAGGGAGACATTGTGGCCCAGTGGGTGAAGCTGTCACTTGGGATGTATCTATATTATACTGCCTCATCTAATCCAGTTTTCCACCAATGCTCTTGGGAAGGCAGTGGATGATGGTCAAATGACTTGGGTCTTTGCCACTCACATGGGAAATCTGGATGTAATCCTGGGTTCCTGGCCTTGGCCTGGCCCACACCTGTTTTTGTGGCTACTTAAGGAGTGAACCAGTGGATAGAACAGCTCTCTCTCTTTCCCTCTCTAGATCTCTCTGTCTCTGTCTCTGTCTCTCCTCTTTCTCTCTCTATAACTCTGCCTTTCCAATAAAAAAGAAAAATATTCAAGAAAATAACTCAACTTAAAATATTAAAAAGAATAAAATTCTTAGGATTTTTTGCAAAAATATATAAGAACTCATGATAAAATGTATATGGAATCTGAAGGTACCCAAATAGTCAAAACAATCTAAAGTATGAAGTTGGAGATCTCATGTTTTCTAATTTCAAAATTTTTACAAGTTTTTCTTACAACTTTTACAAACAATATTACATTTGTCTTTACAGAGTAGCATCAACATAAAGAAAGATGTTTGAAATAGACTAAAGTCTAGGAATAAACCCTCACATATGTGGTCAAGTGATTTTCAACAAGGATGCCACGAACATGCAAAGGAAAATGACAGTCTTTTCAAGAAATGGTTCTGGAAAAAGTGGATGCAAAAGAATGAAGTTGGATCCTTACTTTACCACTTTCCCAAAAATCAACTAAAAATGTATTAAAGACTTACATATATGCTTAAAACTATAAAAGAAGAGAATATAGGGAAAAGTTTCACAACATCGGATTGGTCAATGATTTCTTGGATATGATGCCAGAGCAAAGACAACAAAACATTAATTATATCACATTGCAAAACGTTTGTGCATCACAGGACAGAATCAGCATAGTGAAAAGACCACCATGTTAATGGAAGACAGTATTTGCAATTCATATACCTGATAAGGAGCTAATATCCAGGATCTATAAAGCCCTCCTCCAACTCAACAAAAAAAAAATCCAATTTAAAATTGAGCAATGAACTTGAATAGACATTTCTCCAAAGAAGATATACAAATGGCAGTAAGCACATGAAAAGATGCTTGTATCATTAGTCACCAGGGAGATGCAAATCAAAGCTATAATGAAATACCATCTCACATATATGAGAATGGCTACTGTAAAACAAAACCCCAGAAAATAACAATTTTTCATGAGGATATGGAGAAACTGGAACTCTGGTGCACTATCCATGGAAATGTAGAACGGCGCATCCACTAAAGGAGCAGAATGGCAGCCTCTCAAAAAATTAAACAGAATTTCCATGTGACCCAGAAATGCTGTTGCTGAGTAGATTCCCCAAAATAATTGAGATCAGGAACTCCAACAGATACTTACAGACCAGTGTTCATAGCGCCATTCATAATAGCCCAAAGGCGAAAACAACCCAATTACCCACTGGCAGATGAATGGATAAAAATAATGTGGTGCGTGCTTGCCATGAAATATTATTCAGCCTTAAAAAGACAGGAAATTCTGACACATGCCACAGCAAGAATGAACCTTGTTAAGTGAAATAAGCCAGTCACATATACCTAGAGTAGTCAAATTCATAGAGACAAAAAAAGAGAATGGTGGTTGCCGGGACAGGGGCAGAGAGGAATGGGGAGTTAGTGTTTAACAGGGACAGAGTTTAAGTTTTACAAAATGAAAAGAGCTCTGAAGGTAGGTGGTATGAGGGCTGCACCACATGAGAAATGTGTTAAATGCTGAATGAGATTTCAGCAGATAGAGATGGTGGTGGAGAAACAGGCTTCTTTGGAATGTTTGCTCAAAACATGCAACTCACATTGACCTAAGCAAAAAAGAAAATGCATTGATTCATGTGATTAAAAAGACCAGATGTAGAAGGCTTCAGTTATCATTGAATCTAGGGACACAAAAGAGACCATCCGGGCTCTGTGTCTCTCTGTGTCTCTGAGAAAGGCCTTCTCTATGAGCAGAGCATAAATCCAGGCTTCACATTTGACTAATTTTGCAGTCTTCCAACAATGCAAAATTAGGGAGGACTCTGGCTGAGCTTGGTCCCATCTCTCACTGAGATGCTAGGCTGGGGCCATCAGGTGGGCTGGTTGGTCCTAACTCACATGCATGCAGAAGGAGTGCTTAAGTCATTCCCACTTGAGAAAATTCCTCACATGATTACAAGAAAAAGAAATAGGGGGCTGGTGCTGTGGCACAGCGAGTTAAAGCCCCAGCGTGCAGCACTGGCATCCTATATGGGATCTAGTTCCAGTCCCGGTTACTCCACTTCTGATCCAGCTCCCTGCTAATGCACCTGGGAAAACAGCAAAGGATGGACCAAGTTGTTGGGCCCCTGCATCCTTGTGAGAGAACCAGAAGAAGCTCCTGGCTTCTCAATTCAGATCGGCTCAGCTCTGGACATTGTGGCCACTTAGGAAGTGAACTAGTGGATGGAAGACCTCCCTCTCTCTCTGCCTCTCTCTATAACTCTGTCTTCTAAATAAACAAAATAATATTTAAAATAAATATTTACATAAATATAAATAAATATTTTTTGAAATAAAAGAAACAAGGAGGGGGAGGAAGAGGAGGAGGAGGAAAGCTCAAGAGGAGAGAGGGGGAAATGTTTCCTTCAGACTAGCCCTCTGGGACAGCTCAGATTGTGTCAGAAAGGAAGAGGGAAGGAAGTGAGAAATCTTCCTTCTTCATGTATTAAGTGATGCCCAGATCATGCGTCAGTCCCTGAGACCCATCTGTGCTCACTACACACACACACACACACACACACACACACACACATGCACACACTTACATGGGCCCTGCAGTCACACGTGAACCACTGGTCCTGCATTTCTAGGGCTCCATGGCTGTGCTGATCATGTTTTCAGCTCAGTGCACTATGATGGACTTCTACCATCTCCTCTATATCATACAAGAGAAGCCCAAACATTTCCCGGAATGGCCCTCCACATAGGTTTCAAGTTAGAGTTTTCCAATAAGAAGCACTCTAGAGACTTAGCAGAGAGTCCAGACTAGGCATGATCGCTGTCTGGAGGCATCCGCAGGCGGACATGAAGCTCTTTCTAAGCAAGCTGCTATAAATAACCCCTTTTAAGGGTGCAGGCAGCAGCTGAGAGAGCTGCAGCCACTCTGAGAATCACTCAGCTCTGGGTGTGGGCTAATACAGGGTGAGAGCCTCCAGGAGGTTCTTGATCATGGCAGCAACTCCTTGGTGAACTCCTTGAGAGTCCCCTTGTTGCAAGCTGCTATAGGTGGGGAGAGTAATCCCAAAGTCCTGGAACTCCACAATGGGTTTGGGGTGAGCTGCTGCAAATAACCTGCTTGGCAATGTGGGCTGAGACAATTGACAATTGCTTGCCCCACCATCCCTCTGTAATTCTTTACAACCAATGTGCCATCTTCTTGTTGCATTTAATAAAGACCTCCACCCTTGTGTACACGGAATGGCTTCTGGCTCCCTGATCAAATCCCAACTGACAGCTGGCCTATTCCACATGGACCAACGAGGCTCAGCCAAATACAGTTTTCTTCCCCAGGGAATTTGCAATTTGTACAAAGGGTTTCCTTGTGATTGGTGGGAGTGAGAGAACACTAAGAGGGCTGAAAGGGCCATTTTCTTCTAGAAGTAAAGAAACTGAGACTGTGGCGAGAACAAATTTGGTAGATACTCACAGAGAAGCAGAGATGGGGAACCAAACACTCCCAAAAAGAAATGGGAATTTTCTCTGGCTTTCCAGGGCCTTGATCCAGTCCCATGGGAAGCCCAGCTCCTTGTACTCGGTGCCATGGATATTCCAGCCTTGTTCCACTTCGCTCCTTTGTTTTTGTTTAAGTTAATTTGAGTAAGTTTCCCTTACCTGACTAAACTAGAGGCAATTCAAAATTATTCATTTTGATAATGGACTGACACAGTCCCTGGTATACAAACGCTTTAAAAATATATTGATTGGGGCTGGTGTTTTGGCGTAGTGGGCTAAGCCTCCATCTGCAGTGCCAGAATCCCATATGGGTGCTGGTTCAAGTCCTGGCTGCCCCTCTTCCAATCCAGCTCTCTGTTTTTGGCCTGGGAAAGCACCTGAAGATGGCCCAAGTGCTTGGGCCCTGCACCCGCATGGGAGACCAGGAAGCACTTCCTGGCTCTTGGCTTTGGATCGGCTTAGCTCCTGCCGTTGCAGCCATCTGCTGAGTGAACCAGCGGATGGAAGACCTTTCTCTATGTCTCTCCTTCTCTCTGTAACTCTGCCTCTCAAATAAATAAATTTTAGAAAACCTAAACAAATTGATTATTAAATTAAAATCTAAACTCCCTTTATTCCTGGATAGAGCACAACTACTGAAATCATTTATCTTGAAGAAGTAGTCAGCAAGGGAGCACACTTATTGCCAAACTCAAAAAATAAAAGTCTTCCAGTGCGTGGCACAGCTCCACATTTACAGGAACCGAGCAAGAAGCGTGGGCAGCAGGAACTTGGATCGGAACCTTCACACTTGTAGTAAATAATGTCTGTGCCTTGCCTGGCTCTGTAACTAAGCTCCATTGCCCGGGGGTGGTTTGCGATTTTTCCTGTGGAGCAGGGAGGGCTGCTTGACACAGTTGCAAGTTTGCAGTCCATATGGCTCCTGCTAAGAAGCAAACTCGCTCTCACTGCCGAGTTCCTCCAGAGCTGTCCTGGTTAGGTAGCTCCTCTTTGCAAACTCTGTGAGTTGCCTCTTTCATGCAATGCACGACTTACCGAAGTCAGTAGAAGATCAGGCTCAGGAAATCCCAATGCAACCTTGGAAAGCACGTCTCTCCGAAGTAGGAACAATCTGAGTAGCAACTGCATTTTGTTTCAGAGGGTGTGTTGTTTGGTGGGCATGCCTCCATGGTAAGCACGTTTCATAACTATATTTATTAGCTATTCCTCATTTACCAGTGAAGCTGGCAGTGGTCATCCTTCGTTCTCCCTATGAAGAAGGGGAAAAAACAAGACCCTCCCCCTCTCTCTCCTCCACCACGGAAGTTAAATTACTTATTCATATTACACAAGGAGTGAGTGGCAGAGTCCTCCACTCTAGGGGAAAGTCAATAGCCATTTACGTTTTATGGGTAGCACAGTAACAAGTACTGCCCTTGAAATCTTTTATCTTGCAGGGCACTTAAAGTATCTAGAACATATGCAATGGACTTTAAGTGACAGACCTGCTTAGCTACATGGATGAATCGTTAATAAAATGTAGAGCTAATAAGTAATGTTTGTGTGCCTGCCACATGCTGGGCATTGCAGATTCACAATGGAACAACAAAACATTTCCTCTCCTGTGAGAAAGGCAGATTTCAAACAAATAATCACACCAACAAATACATATGTGGCAGGATTGTGAATTTAACCACACTATGCTCAGATGTGGAAAGAAAAAAAAGCCTCCAGGGGCCAGCACTGTGGCACAGCGGGTTAAAACCCTGGCCTGAAGTGCTGACATCCCATATGGGTGCCGGTTCTAGTCCCAGCTGCTCCTCTTCCAATCCAGCTCTCTGCTATGGCCTGGGAAAGCAGTGAAGGATGGTCCAAGTCCTTGGACCCCTGCATCTGTGTGGGAGACCTGAAAGAAGCTCCTGGCTCCTGGCTTCAGATTGGCTCCTGGCCATTGCAGCCATTTGGGGAGTGAACCAGTGGATGGAAGACCTCTCTTTCTCTCTCTGTCTCTGCCTCTTTCTTTGTGTAACTCTGACTTTCAAATAAATAAATAAATAAATCTTTTTAAAAAGGCAGAGTTACAGAGAGAGAGGGAGAGGGAGAAAGAGAAGAGATCTTTCATCTGCAGTTTCATTCCCCAAATGGCCGCCAAAGCCAGGAGCCTGGAACTCTATCTGGGTCTCCTACAAAAAGGGCAGGGGCCCAGCGCTTGGGCCATCTTCTGCTGCTTTCCCAGAGCATTAGCAGGGAGCTGGATCAGAAGTGAAACAGCCAAGATTCAAACCAATCCTCACAGGGATGCCGGCTTTGTAGGCAGTGGTTTAATCCACTGCATCACAACACTAGTCGCCTTGTTGCTCTTGTGGGATATCTGGACTGAGTTCCTGGCATCTGGCTTTGGCCTGATCCAGTCCTGGCTATTATTTTTTTTAACTTTTATCTAGTAAATATAAATTTCAAAAGTACAGTTTATGGATTACAATGGCTTCGCCCTTCATAACTTCCCTCCCACTCACACCTCTCCCATCTCCCGCTCCCTCTCCCATTCCATCCACATCAAGATTCATTTTCAATTATCTTTATATACAGAAGATCGATTTAGTGTATATTAAGTAAAGATTTCATCAGTTTGCACCCACACAGAACATAAAGTGTAAAATACTGTTTCAGTACTAGCTATAGCATTACTTCACATTGGACAACACATTAAGGACAGATCCCATATGAGAAGTAAGTACACAGTGACTCCTGTTGTTGACTTAACAATTTGACACTCTTGTTTATGGCGTCAGTAATCTCCCTAGGCTCTAGTCATGAGTTGCCGAGGCTATGGAAGCCTTTTGAGTTTGCCGATTTTGATCTTATTCAGACAAGGTCATAGTCAAAGTGGAAGTTCTCTCCTCCCTTCAGAGAAAGGTACCTCCTTCTCTGATGGCCCCATTCTTTCTACTGGGATCTCACTCGTGGAGATCTTTCATTTAGGTTTTTGTTTGTTTGTTTTCCCCAGAGTGTCTTGGCTTTCCATGCCTGTGAAACTCTCATGGGCTTTTTAGCCAGATCCGAATGCCTTAAGGGCTGATTCTGAGGCCAGAGTGCTATTTAGGACATCTGCCATTCTATGAGTCTGCTGTGTATCCCACTTCCCATGTTGGATCATTCTCTCCCTTTTTGATTCTATCAGTGAGTATTCACAGACACTAGTCTTGTTTGTGTGATCCCTTTGACTCTTAGACCTATCAGTGTGATCAATTGTGAACTGAAATTGATCACTTGGACTAGTGAGATGGCATTGGTAGATGCCACCTTGATGGGATTGTATTGAAATCCCCTGGCACATTTCTAACTCCACCATTTGGGGCAAGTCTGATTGAGCATGTCCCAAATTGTACATCTCCTCCCTCTCTTATTCCCACTCATATTTAACAGGAATCACTTTTCAGTTAAATGTCAACACCTAAGAATAATTGTGTGTTAATTATAGAATTCAACCAATAGTATTAACTAGAACAAAAAAAAATACTAAAAAGGATAAAGTATTAAATTGTACATCAACAGTCCAGTCCTGGCTATTGTGGGCATTTGAGGAATGAACTAGCAGATGACCGCTTTGTCTGCCTGTCTCTCTCTATTTCTGTCCTCTTGAATAAATGTGAAAATTCATTCCAATCTATTAGCCTTGGTCCAACTCAGCACTTTAAATTCAGTTCCCTTTGAAAGAATCCAATCGTCAGACTTCTTCATCTCCTACTGATTTTTTCCCAAAATGGCGTCTGGTTGGATGACCACGGAGCATGCAGGGAAGCGGCCAGTATTGCTGGCTGCCGTGTCACTAGTGAGGCTGGTGGTGGTGTTGATGCAGCTGCTGCTGCAGGCTGAGCTAGGATGACATAGAAAGTGCTGCCTGTTGGCCTGGCGATGCCCTGTCAATCTCCCCTGGCCCCTGAAGCACTCTGCTGCAGGCTCCGTGTTATTCTGCTTTCTGACCAGCTCCCTGTATAGTCTGAAAACCTGCCACAGCCCTGTTGCAGGAGACAGCAGGGACTTCAGAGCCTGTTACCAGGCACCTGGCTCCTCAGTGGCTCCCTCTCTCTGCTTCTCTGCTCCAGGTTCATCAGGAGATCTCCTTTCAGAGTCCTGAGTGGGAACAGGACCAATTTCCCTCTGCTGGCTGCTTCTGTTTCATTCTAGGAGACATGCTTCCCCACTCTCGGATTCAGCCCAGAACAAGAGGCCAGGACACACGTCTCTTCCTCATCTTTCTCCCACAGGCCACCAGGGCAAATGCAGGACAGCAATGTGATCCTGTCTCTCCTTGACCCTGTGGAGAATGACGTGGAAGTGGGCAAGAGTGGAAGCGAAGAAACTCCAGCTGAGGTCCAGGTGAGCAAGGATGCTGACCAGATGGTGATGGCTGCTGAGGATACGCAACAATGCGACAATCGTTAGAGGTATTTTGCAGGTAGAATTTGTACAATTTAGTACTAAAATGTAAGGTAAAGGATGAAGAAGAGGAAAGGAACAAATATGGCTTCAGTGTCTCTGGAATGAGCAACTAGATAGATAGAGATGCTTTAAGGAAGTGGGGAAGGATGGAGAGAAGTGTAGCTGGCGATGACATCAAGGTGGGCTTGTTCATCACCAAGATCACACTGTCCTAAATCCGTGCCTTTTATTTGGATTTGTTATCTATGGAACAAGTTACTTCACCTTCACTTTTTTTTTTCTTCAGATTTTACCTGCTTTCCACATCTGCCTATTTTTCAATATGATTACACTCAGCTTATCCAGTTTTTAAAAAATCATGTTGATATCTTTACTCAATCCAGGCCTCCCTCCTGGGGGACAGAGACCCAATCACCTGAGCCGTCGCCTGCTGCCTTCCAGGTTGTGCATCAGCAAGAAGCTGGATCGAAAGCAGTTGGCAGGTCTTGAACCCGAGTAGTCTCATCTGAGATATGGATCTCTTAAGTGCTGTGCCAAGTCAAATGCTGGCCCCAGTCCCTTTTTTCTTCACCAATCCTCTTCCTGCCCTCCCACATTCAAATTAAGCATAATGTTAAATTGTTTAACACTGTTCTATAGGCCTCTGAAGTTCTGTTTGGTTTCCTCCACTTGTTTTTCTTTCTACTCTTCAATTGGATCATTTATATTCACCTTCCTTCAAATTTATTGATTTGTATTGTGCCATCTCCAATCTGCTGTTGAGCCTGTTTAATAAAACTTTTTGTTTCAGTTGAAGTGCTTTTCAGTTCTGGGGTTTCCAATTTTTTTAAAGTATTTTTTAAAAAAAGGTTTATTTATTTATTTGAAAGGCAGAGTTAGAGAGAGAGAGAGAGAGAGAGATGGAGAGAGGCAGAGGCAAAGAGAGAGAAAGGGAGAGACAGAGAGAAAGGTCTTCCATCTGCTGGTTCACTCCCCAGCTGGGCTGATCCAGATCAGGAGCCAGGAGCTTCTGAGTCTCCCAAGCACTTGGGTCATCTTCTATCCCTTTCCCAGGCCACAGCAGAGAACTGGATGGGAGAGGAGCAGCTGAGACTCAAACAGGCACCCATATGGGATGCTGGTGCCACAGGCAGAGGCTTAGCTTACTACGCCACATGGCTGCCCCCCAACTTTTTTCCTGAAGAGAGAAGAGGCCACTTATTACCTGGTGCCACACTTGCTGCCTTGGCAAAAAGGTAGGGCTCAGAACCAAGGCCATGCAGTTGCACCTGTTTTAGTGGCAGACATCCCGCTGTATTGACCAGACTGACCTCAGACCTCGAGCATCCCACAGCCCAGGTGGCCCTTGTGCCCATGAAGCTGAGATCAGCAGACACCGGATGCTCATCCCCAGTGGCAGCTCTGATGGCTGATGGAATGTGTACACTCCCCTTATCCCCCATCAGGAGGCCGCAGACTCCTATACCATGCCTGCAATTCCTCAGATATATCTGAGAGAATGTATCCCCTGAAAACAAACTGCATTTTATGCTGGCCATGTAACTGGCTAGTGATGCATCAGGATCTGTGATCAAATGACTTGACTTGTAGTTAGCGGGAACATTAAGGGAAGCACATTCACCATTGTTACAGGCTTCTTTGAGTCTCTGAGCTACTGCCAGCAGAATCATGGATTTTAAAAGTGAAAACATCATTCCTTATGCAGGAACTACTCCAACACCTCCCATTTCCTCACAGTCCTTCAGCCACCTGATTGCTCCCTTGTCATAATGCCTGTGCTAGGGGACTGGCGCTGTGGTGTAGCAGGTAAAGTCGACGCCTGCAGTGCCAGCATCCCACATGAGTGCTGGACTGAGACCCGGCTGCTCCACTTCTGATCCAGCTCTCTGCAATGGCCCGGGAAAGCAGTAGAAGATGGTCCAAGTGCTAGGGCCCCTGCACTCATGTGGGAGACCAGAAAGAAGCTCCTGGCTCCTGGCTTCAGATCAGCCTAGCTCCAGCCATTGCAGCCATTTGGGGGAGTGAACAAGTGGATAGAAAATCTCTCAATCTCGGCTGGCGCCGTGGCTCAAAAGGCTAATCCTCCGCCTTGCGGAGCCATCACAACGGGTTCTAGGTCCGGTCGGGGCACCGGTTTCTGTCCCGGTTGCCCCTCTTCCAGGCCAGCCCTCTGCTGTGGCCCAGGAGTGCAGTGGAGGATGGCCCAAGTGCTTGGGCCCTGCACCTCATGGGAGACCAGGAAAAAGCACCTAGCACCTGGCTCCTGCCATCTGATGAGCGCGCTGCGCCGGCTGGGGCAGCCATTGGAGGGTGAACCACCATTGGAGGGTGAACCAACGGCAAAGGAAGACCTTTCTCTCTGTCTCTCTCTCTCACTCTGCCTGTCAAAAAAAAAAAATCTCTCAATCTCTCTCCCTCTCTCTCTTCCTCTCTGTGATTCTACCTTTCAAATAAATAAATAAATATTTTTTAAAAATACTTGCGCTAGGATGGTATAGAATTACAGAAAAGAGAAACTTGTCTGGAGGTGAAAAATCTCTGTTGGGCCTGGCAAAACACATCCTGATTCCCATTTTTTTTTTTTTTTTGAGCTGTGCCTCCAAGTGTTCAGACACTCATCACTAGCCTTGTCAGCCACTACTGAACACCAGCATGAGATTCCCAACTCCTACTGGCACTTGATGGAGAAGAGGGGTGGAATTCCTCCTAGGGAACTGGAGTGCACTTATGGACCAGAGCCTCTCACCCCATAGAAAGAAGCGACATGGCATCTGCTGTCCTGGGGACTTCCTTAGGAACTGGATGCCATTCAGTAGCAATAGATGGAGCAATGTGTAGCCATAGAATAACACCTTTGATTGTCACTTGGGTTACTTTGAGCTCTAGTTTTCTCTACCAAAGGCTGTCTCCTTCAGCCATTGCCATTACTCTGAACCAAGGACCCCATGAAAAAGATCCTACAAGCCTGCTCTCTATTTCTCTGACCATCTCCAATGGTCACTTATGCCTGACCATTTCCTTTCAGTATGCAATGGAGATCATGTTCAAAGTCAACTTTCTGATCTTATCAATATCTTTATTTAAAAATTCCTGTGCCTTTGATACAGAGCCCAAACTCCTCAGTATGTGGACAATGTCCTCCTTGAGTGGGCCTCATTAATTTCTGCCTTGCTTCCTCCATGTCTCTCTCAAGACCAGCCTCAGTGGTGGCCACACTCAAGCCTCTCTAAACTGTTTTCAGGTCCACAAAACACCATGCCTCTTGCATGATCTTGACAACAAATGCATCAAAATATCTGCCTCGGTCTTTTTTGGATAGTGGGGTTAGATTCTCAACCTCTGTGCCTGGTGATATAGACACCTTTATCAGCATTCTTATCACTGCATGTCCTGGTATATTTGTCTCCTCCACAGGGCTGTGAGCTAAACAAGGATAGGGACTGCCTTTGACTCATCTTCATAACCCTGACACGTGGCAGAAATCCTGAAACATCAGTTTAGTTGGCCTTCAATACATACTTGTTAATTAAATGAAGGATTGATTAAATGAATGCATGAGTGATCCATGATTTTTATGTTGAAGGACAGTTCAACATGGTATCACTTGCTTATTTCCTAAGAGAGCAGACATCAAGTCAATCAACCTTGTCAGATGTTTATGAAGTATTTCTTGCCAGTCCTGTCTAAGCATTAGAGACACAAAAATAAAAGAGTGCCATCTTGAGGATCCTCCAGCAGCTCCCAGCCTGGAAGATGGTGCTGCCAGCCAGACAGCAGTCCATAAACCCAGCCTGGAAGACCTCTCATCCACCAGGTCAGGTTTCTCTCCAGGGGACTCAGGTTCAGATCAGGTGCTCCTACCCAGTGAGTTATGAAAATAGCAGCCATGCTCCCAGGCCAGGAAGCAGGTATTGGCTTGGTAATACACCTGTGGTGCCCCCACACCCAGAGCTGCCAATAGGAGCCAGATGAAGCCAGATCCTGGGTTGAAGGCAGAAGGTGTGTTGGCTAGTGGCCAACCAAGGGCTTGTGCAGAAGTGGACCTTGGGAGGCCGTGTTTTCTCCAAGCTCTAACTTAGATCACATGAAGACATGGAAAGACTTCTGGTGTGTCCTTCAGAGCAGTGTTGACGGAATCAGAGAACAGTAAAGCCCTCAGAGCCACTGAGAGTGAAGTCAGGTGTCCCCTACCAGACTGTTACACACCTGTGACAGGGGCAGGAGGATGGGGAATTGGGAGACAGAGAACCCTGCCAGCATCTCAAAAATCATATCAAGTGAAAGGATATTGACTACAGAGGGTCTTTTCCATTTTTATTATTCTCTGGGAAGCTAATAGGAACTGTTAAAGGGTCAGGTTTAATAAGGAAGATGGGAAAACTATCATTCCACTCAATTGCTTTTTTTAAACATTGATTTATTTATTTGAAAAACAGAGTTGGGGCAGTGGAGACAGAGAGAAAGGGATCTTCCACCCTCTGGTTCACTCCCTAAATGGCCACAACAAGCAAGGTGTGGACTAGGCTGAAGCCAGAAGCCAGGAGCTCCATCCTGGTCTCCCTCACGGGTGGCAAGGGCCCTAGTACGTGCATCATCATCTACTGCCTTTGCGGGAACAATAGCGAGACGCTGGACCAGCAGGAGGGCAACCAGGAAGTGAACCAGTACTCCAATGCCGGTCACCAGCATCACAGGTGGCAGCGTGGCTCACTGCACCGCAGCACCCGCCCTGACTGCTTTTAACAGCTGCCCTGTGTTGTCCACAAGGGCTCATCCCAGGATCTCCTGCAGATCCCACAATGACCAGGCACACAATTCTTTATGTGAAATGATGTAGTATTTGCACACAACCTACGTAAATTCTCCCAGATGTGTTAAACCATCTCTAGATTACTCATGATACTAAGGCAACATAAACACTATGTGTATGTTGTTACACTGTATTGTTCAGGGAATATGATCCAATGAAAGTCTGTATATACGCAGTGTGCACACAGCTTCTTCTTGGAATATTTTAGATACACATTTGGCTGACTTGCAGGGGAAGCTGAGGATATAGAGGGCTGACTTGCATGGTCTCCCATCTGTCTCCGTTCTTCTGTTACACTCCCTCACTCCCTGTGATCCATCACAAAGTGCAGAAAAGAAGGTAAATACCTCTGGGGGAGGCAGACACAGGCCATGCTCCAGCTGGGACATTGAGTCCCAAATGGGAGCGTGACCAGAGATGAAATCCTATCTGTGGTCTAAACATGTAATGACAGCCCCTCACTGCCTCCCTGTGCAAGAGACTTTGATAAAGCAAGTACAAAAATGATGACTGAGAGAAGCAGAGAGGAGCAAGGAGAGAGGAAGAGAGAGAGAGAGAGAGAGAGAGAGAGAGAGAGGATCGGCTCTTTCAAAGTCTGGTATGATTCTGTCATGTTGCATCAGTATCACAAGGGGGCCAAATCTGAAGAATGAAATGGCAAAGACTAAAAGAAAATGAATCGTGCAGGCTCGGGAATGACCTAATTACAAAGCCTACCCTATCCACTGCCATGTTCTATTTATAGCTGAAATATGAGCATCCCTGACAGGAAACAGAAATTACAGCAAACCTAGGATTTTAAGGCAGTGGGTATGGGGTTGCTTAATGAATCACCTCTGCGCTGGGTATGGTTATTCAGATGTCTCTCTATTTAATGGAGGTGTTCGTTCAGTTTTCTTTGTTGCATGAGATGACATTGACAGGATTATTTGGTACTCAGAGATGGGGAAAGGGAAGTAAAAGAATCTCTTATTAGAAAATATTTGGCTCTCTCTCTCTCTCTCACTGTCCACTCTTCCTGTCAAAAAAAAAAAAAAAAAAAAAGAAAATATTTGGCTAAATACATATGGACTGCATGAGACACCGCTGTGCTCAGTATATCCCACTGCTCATCCACAATGCCACTTTCTCAGGCCACGGTGTAGCTGCTGTTTTCAGAGATCTTCAGAAATAACTCTGTTACATTTCATTGAAAGCTTCACAGAAACCAAATAAGAAAAAAAAATGTATCTTTCAATAAAAAAAAAATGTAGAGGCTTACATCAAACGTTAAGAGAAAAAAGCAAATGTACATTGTGGAAGTAATCAGACCCACATTTCTGAAACCCTGGTGTCCCAGACCCAGACAGAGACGCCAGCAATTTCCCTCCCTCCTTCAGGCTCAGACACAGAATTCAGTCATCAAGGAAAATTGATTTTCAGTTGGGGAGGGGGTGCTTGACAAGACTTTCAGTTAAGTAAATACCATTCACCTTGAGGACAGTTCAGATGCCTTGTTTTTATTTATATATAGAGGGACACACACACACACACACACACACAGAGAGAGAGAGAGAATCTTCTGTCTGCTGGTTTACTCCCTACATGGCCACAACAGCCAGGACTGGGAGAGGCCAAAGTCAGGATCCAGGAACTTCATCTGGGTTCCCCTTGGGCGCGACAGGGACCCAGGTACTTGGGCCATCTTCCACTGCATGGCCAGGCACAGCAGGAAGCTGGAGGGAAGTGGAGCAGCCAGGGCCTGAACCAGTGCTCTGATATGGCATACAGTCATGTTAAGCAGGAGCTTAAGCCGCTGTGCCACAACACACACCCGCCCAGCAATGTTTATTTTTCTCTGTCAACTTAGCTGGGCCATGGCACCCAGATATCTGGCTAAACACCAGCCTGCATATCTCTATAAGAGTGTTTTTTAGATAAGATTAGCACTTAAATCAGTATAATGTCAGGAAAGTAGATACCCGCATAGTGTGGTGGGCCTCATCTAATCAGCTGAAGACTCTAAGGGAAAGACAAACTGCTTCCCCCAAGAAAGAGGCGCTCGGCCAGCAGGGAACCTCTGGACTCTACCTGCAGCGTCCACTCCTGCCTGGGGCTCCGGCCTGCCAGCCCGCCCTGCAGGTCGTGGACTTGCCAACCTCCATAATCACGTGTACTGAGTCCTTAACATGAAGCATAAACCTGTCTCTTTCTTTATTCACACACACACACACACATACACACACACTATGGTTTGGTATCTCTGAAAATCTTTGGCTAATATACAAATCTACAAATTAAATATACCAAACTGCTAAACCAGTAAAATAGAAATGAACAGTTCCACTGCAATGTGGTTGATATTGTTAGTTTTACAGAGTGGCTGACATTGAGATTCACAGTGGAGAGGTGGTATCTAGGGATTTTCAATGTCTTAACCTCAATGCCAAGGAAATGTGTTTGGATAAACGCATTGTATACAATATTATAAATAATTTAAATCTCTTTTTGCAAGTCCTGGAAAATTATAACATACTTAATTAAAAGTTTGCCAATAAGCAGTCTTTAAATAATAATTCTACAAAGCTTTTTTACTCATTGGAGGATAAAATTAGCATTGTAGCATTGCTTAAAAACTACATAAATATTATCTAACTTGTTTATTACTGAAATGAGGAAGAAAAACATTCTTCACTGCTAATAGACTGTTTCAATTGGAGCACACAAATACAGGACACTCAATACAATCACTCTTTTGAAATATTTATTTATTCATTTAAAATAAGATGTTTTTCTAAAAAATATATTTTTATTTAAAAAGGAGACAGAGAGAGAGAGACTCATCTATCCAATGGTTCACTCCCCAAATGCCTACAACAGCCAGGGTTGAATAGGCCAAAACCAGAACTCCATATGGTCTCCCACATGGGTAGCAGGCCCCAAGCTCTTACCCCTTCATCTGCTGCCCGCCAGGATGCATTGGCAGGAGGCTAGGCGGGAAGGGGAGGAGCCAGGATGGCACCAGCACTCTGATAGAGAATGCAAGCGTCTCAAGTGACAGCCCACAATCACTCTTAAACATGAATATGGCACTGACTGCCAGGGCTGGCTCTTTAGAGTTCTGCATGCTTATACGGTCATATGCCGTGGCTGGCTCTGTCTTGTAGCATTTTAGTCAAGCTGTTACAAACCCACCGTTTGTACAGTGTGCCATGATATCCTTTGGGCTTTTGTTCACAAACTCCACAAATGCAAATGCAGGCACTAAAAATTCTTACCAGTCTTCATTTTTAAACTTCACTAGACAATCTAGAACATACTTTTTTAAAAAATATATCATTGGAATGAAAACCTATTTAAAGCAATCGTATTCCTTTATATATATGGAGCTTTTAGATGTTAGTAAAGAAAGATGAGTAATCTTATGAGAATATGAATAAGTCACCGAAAAATGAAATTTAAAATGGCAAATGAACATGGGAAGTCTTTTAAGTAAGGCAAGTGGAGCATAGATATTTGTCTGTGTCCCTACCCCCACCCTACCAAAACTGCAGAAAGGAAGAAAAAGTCACAGCTTCAGAACAGGAGAGGAAAGACAGCAGGTGAGAACCATGGATGTCAGTTTAGAAGCCAGGAAGCAGTCAGAGCAGAACACCAGACCACAAGAGAGGGAGTGAGAATGGACACACAATCAGAAGAAGCAAACTAACCGTTACTGCAACCTATTGGAGATTTTGTAACCATAAGTGTAAGATTCAGGTAAAAAGGGGACTCAGGCAAAGAATCTAAAACGGTTTGTTAGTCACGTTCTCCTGAGCTTGTTTTGCAGAGAATGTTCCCGAAGGTTCATCTTGTAACATTTCACCCAGAATCCGACCACAGACTGCCAGAGCCAGTTAGGAAACAGCCTGAGCCAGATCTTGTGCCCTAAGCTGAACTTCTTAAATTAGCATACTGAATTCTCTGCCCAGGGGAGGAGCGCGCCATCAGTTTTAAAACATACCACCTGTGAAGAGGTTTGTACTCACACTGCGTGAGCGGGGAGGCCCCTTCCCCTTCCCCTTTTTCTAGGTCCTGGACACTCCCCTAACCCTTGCTATAGAAGCTTTAGTTTCTTCTCAGAAGTTATACCTTCCTGCTCTCTCCTTTATTTGTCTCAAGTAAGTAAAGCCTTCCTCTAAGCAACTTACATTTGAGACTGATGACTTGGTAACACCACAAATGACAGGTGCTTTGTGTCTGCTAACACTTCCAGATACCTCGGGGGGGGGGGGGGGAGGAGAGAAGGAAAGGGGGAGGGAGAGAGATGTAAGGTGAAGAACAAAAATGGGAGAACCTACAAGGAGGCATTCACCTTGCAGTTGAGACACTACATCACACCTCTGGGTACCTGGGTTCGATTCCTGGCTCCAGCTTCAGGCTCCAGCTTCCTGCTAATGTGGAAGCAACAATGACTCAAGTCATCTGGTTCCTGCCATCTATGTGGGAGATTTGGATTGTTTTCCTGGTTCCCAGCTTCAGACCCGTCCTAACCTTTGCTTGTGTGGGCATTTGGGGAGTGAACCAGCAGATGGGAACTCTGTCTCTTTGCCTCCCAAATAAAAAAATAATTTTTTAAAATGGGAGAATTCTTTGGACTGATTACAAGGTTGGTCATATTCAGGATCTTCTCTCCTCTATTGCACAGCTAAGCAGCTCCTCCTAGCCTGCCCAGCAGAAAGCTGGAGGCAGACTCTCCCTGGAACGTGGGGCACTGAGCACGGGGGTGTAAGTGTCCCTCTACAGAATGGTGACACCCTCCCCCTATTTTCTCCCCACCCTGTGTTGGGAATGTTAATAGCTGGGCAGGAGGTTGGAGGATTTTTCTCTGGAAAAACTAATGAGCCCAGAAGAAATGGACTATAGCTAATGGCCTTTGGGAGTTTTCCAACAAAGCGTTTCCCATCTGATCACTCCACTGGGAAGCTAAAAAGTAAAAAATTCTCATCCATACACAAAAGGCTTCCAAACAAAGATTGTAGGTTCTCAAACAATTGAGAACTGTCAAACATCACAGAAATGCCTATGACTTGACAGACGGAGGCCTGCCCAAGAGCAATCCCACAAGATCAAATTTTAATGGAGAGATGTTTTTGAACACTAAAGACATTAATGGAGAGATGTTTTTGAACACTAAAGACATTATTATCTACAAACTGGAATGTGTACATCATAATTAAAACTGTAGATAGAATAAAGGTTTTTTTAAAAATATTTATTTATTTGAAAGAGTTACAGAAAGAGAGAGAGAGAGAGAGAGAGAGAGAGAGGTCTTCAATTTGCTGGTTCACTCCCCAAATGGCTGCAATGGCCGGGGCTGGGCCAGGCTGAAGCCAGGAGCCAGGAGCTTCAACCAGGTCTCTCACTTTTATGCAGGGTCCCAAGCACATGGATCATCTCAGGTGCATTAGCAAAAAGCTAGATTGGAAGTGCAGTAACTGGGACTCAAACCAGCACCCATATGGGATGCCAGCACTGCAGGCGGCAGCTTTACCTGCTATACCACAGTATCAGCCCCAAAAGCATTTTCCAGTATTATAAGGTCTCAAAAAATTAAATTTTATAGATCCTCCCCAAACAGCTACTGGATGATGATATTCATCAAAGCAAGTCAATAAAGAAAGAGGCAAATGGGGTACTCAGAAGATAGATAATCCTGCAGGAGGAAGGGGAACTCTTAGGATTTCCTGATGGGATCAAATAAAATATGAGGCAATGACTAACTCAAGGAAAAATAAACAACATGAGGAAATGTATCACAATATGCAGTGTCACTATAAATAATAATCTTAAAACTTCCATGTGGATTGAACCAAAGGAGAGTTATCTGAGACTATTGGGAAAATGAAGGAAGTGAATGATAAAGGCTAAGATTAGAAGAACAACATAGGGGTCTGACTTCATACGGCGGAAAGTCAGCTGAAAGTGAGTAACGCTGAGAAATAGATATTTATGTTATTGAATTGTTATCTAGACACAAAGGTTAGTGAAGGGAGAATAAAATGAAGACGTTAACAGCATATGCAGGCAACTCTCGTTTTCACTATAAGCTTGGTTATAAAGTTGGAATTGTTCAGCCGTATGTGAGTATATGTGTTATTGATTCCCGTCTCTTGAGTTTCACACCCTTGCGTAGCTTCCTTCCACACTGAATAGGGTTATATTAGCCAACAGGATATTATGGAAACAGCAGAGTGTGCCTTCAGAGGATAGATCACAAGACAGCGGCATCTGTACTGCTGTCTCTCTTAGATCTACTCTTCTGGAGGAAGCCAGCTACCGTGCTATCAAGACACTCCCGCACCGCAGTGGAGGGGAACGGAGGCCTCCTGCCAAGGAAGCCTCGCTAACCATATGAGCGAGTCATTTTGGAAGCAGATCCTGCAGGCTCAGTCAAGCCTTCAAAAGACTGCAGCCCCTCCCAACTTTCTTGGCTGTAGCCTCTTGACAGGCTGAGCCAGACACACTCATCTAAGCTACCTTCGAGTTCCTGAGCCGCGGAAATAATGACTGTTTTTCATTTCTTTGAACAGAGACAGAGACAGACAGACAGAGATCGTCCATCTGCTGGTTCACTCTGCAAATGCTCTCGGTGGCCAGGCTGGGCCAGACGGAAGCCGGGAGGCGGGGCTTCCATCCAGGTCTCCCAGGTGGGTGGCAGGGACCCAACTACAGGAGCCATCACCTGCTGCTTCCCAAGGTGTGCACTAGCAGCAAGCTGGAATGGGGAGCAGAGCCAGGAGTCATTATGGGTCACAGCCATCCCAAGGAGTGTCTTAACCATAAGGCCAAATTTATATCCTACTAAAAATGTTTTGAAGCCCCCTTCTGTTAACAGGAAATGCAAGGTTCAAGTTGTCGATTGGTGTGACAGTGACAAGTGACATTGCTGGCCTCTCAAGTTAGCAGTGAAGTGAGCATATGGGTTATATAAAAAGGGGTGACATAAACATGACTAGAAGGAAACTTTAAGAAAGAAGGAATCTTAGTGGTGGCATTATAAGTAAACATTAACTGCTTCCTGGTACTCTCCTAAATTTTACATCTTCTGCTGTAAATATGTATTGGTTTAGTTATCAGAGTAAATTCACCATATTAAATTTAAATCTAGAAGCAACTCAAATTGAGGTGAAAAATCACCTTGCAACTTTCATCTCTTAAAACTAATCACCTAAACATATTTAAGTCACAATAGGGAATTTGTCTCTGTCGTTGCCTGGTGAACTTGACAGCTGCAGAATTGATGCTGGGAGCTCTGGCTGCCTGGCAAGTATACACTTAGACAGGCGGCTCCGACCAACATATGGAAGCTCAATTCAAGAGGAAACTTTGTGGGGGCACACAGGGTGGCTCGAGAGGAGCAGAGAAGACCCAGGACCACACTGAGATGTCAGGGACTAGAAACGAGGCCCTGCCATTTGTGGGGACTTTCTCTCAATTCTCTCCCTCGAACTCTCTGCTTCCCAATACTTGGATTCATTTTCTCCTTTAATTCCTGTGTTAGGACACAGAATCTCACTCCAAGAATGGGATCTGGACATAGAGAGACTCTCTTCATCAGCCCCAGCAAGGAAAAAACAATTCCTAACTGATTTGCTCCTGCACCTGCCACCGTGTCCTGTGCCCACTTCCATGGGCTGCCTGTCCACCCCTGTGGTCGAGAACTGATCAACATCAGAATGATGGAAAAGATGCAGGCAAAGAGTAGCTTCAGTGTAGGATAAAGGGCTACATGACTACTCATGGTCATTTTTTAGCTTTCTGAAGACTCCATTTCCTTACTTTAAAATGGAAAAAATATTGCCTGCCTATCTTACAAAGGTTATGGGGGGAGGGGAGGATTAAGTGAATAATAGGTGTGAAGGCACTTTGAATTGTGGCATTTATTATTGATTTCATAGCACATTTTTCACTTTTTGGGTGGACATTAAGGAAAAAGAAAGAATCCTCCGAATCTAGTTTTAAGATAGAAATGAGGGGTCAACACTGTGGCATAGTAGGCTAAGCCTCTGCTTGAGGTGCAGGCATCCAATATGGGTACCAGTTCAAGTCCCAGTTGCTCCTCTTCCAATTCAGCTCTCTGCTAAAGCGGTGGAAGATGGCCCAAGTGCTTGGGCCCCTGCCTCCATGTGGGAGACCCATAAGAAGCTCCTGGCTCCTGGCTTCGGATTGGCCCAGCTCCAGCTGTGGCCATTTGGGAAGTGAACCAGTAGATGGAAGACCTCTTTCTGTCTCTCCCTCTCTCTCTAACTCTGCCTTTGAAATAAATAAATAAATCTTTAAAATGAAAATGGAAATGAGACCTTCTTCATTGGATAGCTTTCTCCAGCTTTCAGTAACCAAAATAATTTCCCTTGCAACCTTTTCTTTTCTTTTCTTTTCTTTTTTTGACAGGCAGAGTGGACAGTGAGAAAGAGAGAGACAGAGAGAAAGGTCTTCCTTTACCGTTGGTTCACCCTCCAATGGCCGCCACCGCTGGTGCACCGCGGCCGGCGCTGATCCAGGCAGGAGCCAGGTGCTTCTCCTGGTCTCCCATGCGAGTGCAGAGCCCAAGCACTTGGGCCATCCTCCACTGCACTCCCTGGCCACAGCAGAGAGCTGGCCTGGAAGAGGGGCAACCAGGACAGAATCCAGCGCCCCAACCGGGCCTAGAACCTGTTGTGACGGCGCCGCAGGTAGAGGATTAGCCTATTGAGCTGCGGCGTCGGCCTCCCCTGCAACCTTTTAAGAATGTGGAAACTCAAATCTCTTCCAGTGCTTCCCTCTGGCAGCGTGTTGATGTGTAGATATGCCCACCACTCACAGCTCCTGTGGTCACAGCAGGTGACCACAGCACATGCAAACTTTGCATCCCATGGAGGTGGGAGCAATGCCCAGGTGGTCAGCAGAACCTTGCCTACCCTGTGAACACGTCTGTGATGGCAAGGACCAGTGCAGTGGTTATTAGCAATGGCAGGAGCCAGCATGCTCTAATTCAACCCATTTCACTGACAGAGCTGTGGACCCCTGCGGCAGCTGCTGCTGATACCCTTGGCCTCCTCTGTGTTAGTTGGTAACTTTGGTGAGTGGTTCCTGATGGCAGATGGCTTCTACTTGGGGCTTCATTTCTCTACTCCCCAGGGGCTGCTTTCTTGACACTGAAGCTTGCTCAACCTGTGTACAGTGCAGCCAAGATGATGCTAAGGGCTTTGTGCTCCCATGGGCAAACTTCAACTAAAGCAGGTGGCATTGGGAGGTCGTTTCCTGTCTCTTGGGTGGACAACTTTGCAGTGTTTCTTCTCCACATAGAACTGACCCCTGGGGGACCCAGCACACACTTCACTGACTTTCCTTCCCTCCCCAGCCTCATGTCCCCACATTCTCACTTGTGCTTCCTGGAATCAGTATTCAAATGAGCCACTTGGCTCCAAATTCTTGTCCCAGAGTCTGCCTTCAGAAGACCCAAGCTGAGACCCCTGGGGAGTGACACCAGCTATGGATAATGCTGGTAGTAGAACTCAGGCTATCTGAACTCACTTTAATCATGACCATTGGAGCAAATGCTGGTGTGCAATGAGGTGCTCATAATCTTATCTCTTCAATCAACCAACCACGCAAACAATAGCCAAAAGAGTAAAATCTGAATTCACCCAAATCTCTATGTAAAACTGGGTAGAGATTGAATTTAAGGCTTCCAATCAAATCAATATTATTCGAACTCACAAAGGAGCTAAGTTTCGTGATGACTTACAGGTGCTGTGGACAGCATCTCTCAGGTAAGCAGTACCTTGTACAGACTCCATGATTCAGAGTCTGGGCTCCAGGTTTGAAAGTCCAGAAATGCACATGCAGTCCCCAGTTTTGGAGGGTATAACTTGAAATTTTTCCACTTGGCCGGTGCCGTGGCTCACTTGGCTAATCTTCCGCCTGTGGTGCTGGCACCCCGGGTTCTAGTCCCAGCTGAGGCGCCGGCTACTAGTCCTGGTTGTTCCTCTTCCAGTCCAGCTCTCTGCTGTGGCTCAGGAAGGCAGTGGAGGATGGCCCAAGTGCTTGGGCCCTGCACCCGCATGGGAGACCAGGAGAAGCACCTGGCTCCTGGCTTCAGATCGGCGCAGAGCGCCGGCCATGGCGGCCATTAGGGGAGTGAACCAACAGAAGGAAGACCTTTCTCTCTGTCTCTCTCTCACTGTATAACTCTCTCTCTCACGGTCTAACTCTGCCTGGAAATAAATAAATAAAAATAAATAAATAAAAATTTTAAAAGTTTTCCACTTTAGGATGGTGCAAAAACATACTTATACAACTGTTCTATTTTTCTCTCTCAGCACATATATAATTTATATACTTAACATTTTATTGTAAAGTAGGCTTTGTGTTATATGGTTTTACCCCAGTGTAGGCTAATGTAAGTGTTCTGAGCATGTTTAATGTTGGCTAGGCTAGGATGTGGTGTAAAGTTGGGTGCATTAAATGCAGTATCTTAGGTAACATTTTTTAGGAAAACCCCTGTGGGGATGCTGGTGTCTCTTATCATCACTGATGTGCTAGTTTTTCACTTATTTATTTTTCAAATGGTGCCCCTTCCTCCAGTCCCTCACCATGAATGTCTTTGGAAATCTCGCACTGAGTAGGAACTGTGTAGTGCAGAAGAATATTCTCAACTGCGAAAAGTGCAATGAGAAAGATGAGCAAAGTTAACTTACAGTCTGCTGGTGCCAGGCACTGGGAAAATTTTGCTTTGTATTCTATGTTCCTTCCTTTTTTACTTCCTTCCTTCTACTTTTTTTAGAGGCAGAGAGACAGACAGCTCTCACATGCTGGTTCACTCCCCAAATGCCTGCAAAGACCAGGGTTGGGCCAAGTCAAAGCCAGGAGCCAGGACCTCAATCTGGATTCTCTGTGTGGGTGACAGAAACCCAGTTACCTGAGCCATCACGGCTGTCTCCTAGGGTTTGCAGTAGGAGGAAGCTGGAGCCAGGAGTGGAGCAGGTGTTAAACCCAAACATTCCAATATGGGATGCAGGTATCTTGATTGCTAGGCCAAACACCTGCCATCCCCTTCATGTCTTTCTTACTCCAAAAGAAATGCTGAAACTGAAAAAACAAACAAACAAAAAAAAGACTGCTCAAGACCATTCCCTTTATAGAATAGGCAAACACCTGAACCAATGCCCTGATTTCCAGTGGATGTGTGGTTGATGACTGATTTGAATATTAACTGGATTACACATATGCAGTTTGCATAGACCCGTGTCACCCTGACTGTTGTTCAGGCCATGGAATTCCAGAATTATCAGACCGTGTGTTCTGGCATAGCTAGGGGTAAATGCATGACTGGATTTTTTTTTATCTGATGTCCTGTAAGGTAGAGCTGTACTTTTTTAAGATTTATTTTTATTTATTTGAAAAGCAGAGTTACATAAAGGGAGAGACAGAGAGATCTTCCATCCACTGGTTCACTACCCAAATGGCCTCAATGGCTAGAGCTGAGCTGATCCAAAGCCAGGAGCCAGAAGTTTCTTCTGGGTCTCCCATGTGGGTGCAGGGGCCCAAGCACTTGGGCCATCTTCCACTGCTTTCCCAGACACATAAGCAGGGAACTGGATCAGAAGTGGAGCAGCTGGGACTCAAACTGGCGCCCATAGGGGATGCTGGTATCGCAGGCTGCAGCTTTACCAGCTAAGCCACAGTGCGGCCCTGAGCTGAACCTCCTATACTCGTCTGGAAGGTCAGGGCATGGCAGGAAGGTTCTGGAGTAGGAATCAGCCTGGCCATCACGGAAACTTGTGCTAGCTGCTATTAGGAAGAAGCGCTTGATTCACTCGATTTAGTGTGTTTCAGATTTGGAAAGCCTGGATCTTTCTTCTGTTAAAAGTCCGTGGATGTGGAATTTGTTTTGCTTCTCACCTTTGTAGACTTCCGAATTAAATTCAACAGAAAAAAAAAAAAAAAGCCACAGTGTATCTGAAGAACCATTTAGAGTGTGTAGGCTACACAAGCACACACATGCAGCCAGCCTGATTTTCTGAGCTGCCTTTCCAGAGGACACCGGGCTTTAAAAGGTCGCATCCGGACTTCTAGCAATCAAAATGCCACAGGGCAGCTGGGCTGATTCAGCCCAGCACAATGCCTGCCAATGGGGTCCTGGAGTCTTCTGTGCAGAGCGTCTGATAGGCATTTCTGCCTGAATGGGGGCCCAGGGCAGAGGGTGGCAGCCTGGGGGGGGGGGGGGCCCTGGAGGGAACAACCTGGGGAGTGTGTGCAGCAGCTGAGAAGCAGCGGAGCCTGTAAAATATGGCAGCGGAGTGTGGGTTTGTGAAGCTGCAGTCCTTGGTGAGGGCTCGGATTTCTTTAAAGAAAGATTTATTGAGGAAGTGCTGTGGAATAGTAGGCTTAGTCGCCACCTGCAGTGCTGGCATCCCATATGGGCGCCTCTTCAGGTCCCTTCTGGTCCAGCTCTCTGCTAATTTTTCTGCCTCTCCTCTCTCTGTAACTCTGCCTTTCAAATACATAAGTCAATCGAGAGAGAGAGAGAGAGAGAGAGAGAGAGAGAGAGACAGAGAGAGAGAGAGAGAGGAGAGAGAGGGCACTTCCATCTACTGGATCACTCCCCAAATGGGTACAGTGGCTGGTTGAGGCCAAAGCCAGGAGCCTGGCGCTCCATCCAGGTCTCCCATGTGGGTGCACTTGAGCCATCTGCTGCTGCTTTCCCAGGTTCATCAGCAGGGAGCTGGATCTGAAGCAGAGCAGCTGGAACTCCACTGGGTGCGCTGGTTTGGGATGCCAGCTGCAGCAGCTTAACCCACTGCACCACAATGCCAGGTCCTGGATTTTGTTTTTGTTTCTTTTGGTTTTCCAAGAATGAGTCCCATGCCTTGGTCTCACCTTTAGAGTTGCTCAGGAGGCTGGTGATGGTATCTGCTGCTCCTGTAGAAAATGTGCACCCCCACGACTGCCTGAGTTGCCTTCTCCTCCATCTGTACGTCCAGTGACCCCCCACAGGAGGATTTCAGGAGACAGAGTGTAAAGGAAGTCACGTGATGCTGTCAATGTTTGCATTTACATGGCACTGCTTTGAGAACAAGCCAGCTGAGGAGTGAGAACGTGGAACGTGGGCGTGGACCCACTCCCAGCCCAGGTTCTTGGGGGCAGGGCAGTGCTTAGCAATGTCTCCCTGAAGAAGGGCACGGAACTGTCTTTATTTTCAAGGTGACCAGATGACTGGATAGTTAACTCCAATGCTTCAGATACACTCAGCTTTAATCCACACATTGTGATTCAATTTCAATTTTTTTTTTTCTTTTTTAAAATACACGGACCAAAGAGAAACGATTTCCCGCAGTCGTTTCCTTGTTTTGGGAGCTACATGTGGACTCAATCAGCTGGGTGGATCTGGCTCTAAATCGCCCTTCGATGGCCTGATAGTGGTCTCAGTCACAGCTGAGCAGCCGCGGCTGCACCTCTCCAGCTAATTCTCAGAACCGCGCACTAAGCATCTCTGGTCCCCTTTTACAGATGGGGAAACAATGAGAAATGTAATAACTTATCAGTTTACAGAGATTGAAAAGATGGAGCCAGGATTCGACCTGGCATTTCCCCCTCCTCTCCCAGGCCTGCTCCCTCCACTAAATCCTCAAGGTCCTTCGGGCCTATCTGGCTTCCTGCATACCTAACTCCCTCTGCCATCATCCCAAAGAAAGACCAGCCGACCCAGCTCGCCAGCACTCCCAAAGCAGGCTGGCCTTCGTTGTCCAGGAAGCGGAATCCGCGTGGACCTGGGTGTTGTGACGCGGAGCTGCCCGCGAGGTGGGAACCCCCGGGGATGCACGCACTTTCCCTGGTTTTCAGAGGTCCCGGCAGGGGGCGGCCACGAGCACCGTCTCCGTGCGCGTTTGAGCCTGGCTGTTTCAGGCACGGAACACAAAGACCAGTGAATCCGCAGGAGGGAAAAAAAGAGACGCGCAGCCAAGCCCTCCTCCGGGACCCCTCTGCCAGGCGTCTTGTTGCTAAGGAGGACGGCTGTGAAGAGTGTGCCCCAACGGTCAGACCCTGGCTCCACCTCCTGCTGCTTGTGCGGCCTCTGCCCTCCTCCCAGGCACCGCCCACCTTCCAGCGCCTGGAAATCAGTGAGTGCTCTGTAGCTAGCGACCATTAAAACACCCTAGAGGGAGGAAGAAATGGGCACCTGCAGCCTCACGACTGACAGCATGTGCCTTAGTGAGCAGTTCTTATCCCCTCCAATAGTGGAGGCGTCTTAAAAGCTAGGGTTCAGGGGCCGGTACTGTGGCGCAGTGGGTTAAAGCCCTGGCCTGAAGTGCCAGCATCCCATATGGGCACCAGTTCTAGTCCTGGCTGCTCGACTTCCAATCCAGCTCTCTGCTATGGCCTGGGAAGGCAGCAGAAGATGGCCCAAGTCCTTGGGCCCCTGCACCCGTGTGGGAGACCCGGAAGAGGCTCCTGGCTTCGGATCGGCGCAGCTTCGGCCATTGCAGCCATCTGGGGAGTGAACCAGCAGATGGAAGACCTCTCTCTCTGTCTCTCTCTCTCTCTGTAACTCTTTCAAATAAATAAAATAAATCTAAAAAAAAAGGGGGGGGGGTAGGGTTCAGGAAGCAGACTGCTCGAAGGCTGCTGTCCTACTTATGGACCTATGTGACCCCGGGGCAGGTACCTAGCCTCTGTGTTCCTCACTGTCTGACCTACTGAACCGGTAAGCAAAGTATCTGTCCCGCAGTTATAAACGTTGGATGAGATGATGTTCCCAACCAACAAACACAATGCCTGGTAACCAATGTTTGATATGATTTATTCAACAAACAGTTGTTGAGAGTCCACTGTTTGTTAAATTTATTTGGGGGGGGAGGAGAGCTCCTCTGCCTGTGGCACCAGCATCCCATATGGGCACCAGTTCTAGTCCCGGCTACTCCACCTCCGGTCCAGCTCTCTGCTATGGCCCAGGAAAGCAGTGGAAGATGGCCCAAGTCCTTGGGCCTCTGCACCCACATGGGAGACTGGGAAGAAGCGCCTGGCTCCTTGCTTTTGAATCAGCACAGCTCCGGCCATTATGGCCATTTGGGGAGTGAACCAACGGAAGGAAGACCTTTCTCTCTGTCTCTCTCACTATCTAACTCTGCCTGTCAAAAATAAATAAAATATAAAATATATATAGAGAGAGAGAGGAGAAATGTTCCATCAGCTAGTTCATGCCCCAAATGCTGGGAACAGCCAGAACTGGGCCAAGCCGAAGCCGGGGGCCAGGAGTTCCCAGCAGGAACCAAGTACTTGAGCCATCATCTGCTGCCTCCAAGGAGGGGCACTAGCAGGAGGCTGGAACTGGAAGAGCAGCCAGGCTCTGATATGGGATGTGGCAACTTACCTGCTGTGCCAAATGCCTGCCTCAGATCTACTGCGCAGTGTGCTGGGCATTGGAAGGGATCGGCATATTTACAAATAATACTATGTGGTCCGTGCTGCATTGCACATGGATTTAGAATAAGAGAATAGAGGCCGGCGCCGTGGCTCAACAGGCTAATCCTCCGCCTTGCGGCGCCGGCACACCGGGTTCTAGTCCCGGTCGGGGCACCGGATTCTGTCCCGGTTGCCCCTCTTCCAGGCCAGCCCTCTGCTGTGGCCCAGGAGTGCAGTGGAGGATGGCCCAGGTGCTTGGGCCCTGCACCCCATGGGGAGACCAGGAAAAGCACCTAGCTCCTGGCTCCTGCCATCGGATGAGCGCGGTGCGCCGGCCGCAGCGCGCCGACCGCGGTGGCCATTGGAGGGTGACCAACGGCAAAAGGAAGACCTTTCTCTCTGTCTCTCTCTCTCACTGTCCACTCTGCCTGTAAAAAAAAAAAAAAAAAAAAAAAGAATAAGAGAATAGAGGCAGATTGCATACAAAGTGCTACAGGATCACAAAGGAGGCAAATGAATCTGGGTGCGTTGAGGAACATGTCACAGAAGCTGGAATTTGAGCTTTGTCTTAAAGACAGTGAGAATTCCTAGGCAAAAAAAAAAAAGTGATTGCCTTAGGCAAATATTACTAGAGCTGAAATTGATTTGAATTGGCTCAGATAAAACTGCAAACTGCCATGGGAACCTTGAAGGGGTTACAGCAGGGGCCTGGCAAGCTGGGAACAGGAGCTCTACCTCTTTCTCTCTCTCTCTCTCTCTCTCTCTCTCACTGTCCACTCTACCTGTCAAAAAAAAAAAAAAAAAACTTGAAAACAATTTTGCATTATTTGTGAAAATATATGTATTTAATTCATTGCTAAATTTTGTTTTTATTTATTTTTGCAGCTAGTTTCATGAGTGGGAACCATTTGTCATAGTGTTTTCTTTGGGCTACTGCTGTGGTGTAGTGGGTTAAGCTGCCAACTCTGATGCCAGCATCTGATATGGATGCTGGTTTTTGTCCCAGCTGCTCCACTTCTGATCTAGCTCCCTGCTAATGGCCTGGGAAAACAGCAGAAAATGGTCCAAGTGCTTGGGCCCCTGAACTCACACTGGAGACTTGGAGGAAACTCCTGGCTCCTGGCTTCCGCCCAGCCCAGCCCTTGCTGTTGTGGATGGAAGATGTCTCTGTCTCTTCTCTAACTCTGCTTTTCAAATAAATAAAATAAATATTTAAATAAATGATTTGAGAAGTGTTCCATCCCTTTCTGTGTAAGAGTGAAAGGATCTGTCCCTTAAATGCTTGTTAAAATTTGCTTATAAAGCATCTGGGTCTATGATTGATTTTTTAACCATAGATTTTATTTCCTAGTGATTATAGGATAATTAAGGTTTTCTGTTCCTTTTTGAGGTGCTTTTGATAAGCTGTATTTTTCTTGGTATTTATCCAGTTCATCTGCTTTCAAATTTATTAGCATGAAACTACTCACATGGCATTTAAAATCTCTGTTGCATTTATAGTTATAGCCTCTTTTATTATAAGTCTTATTTCTTTATACTTTCTTCCTTATTCCTTCATTAGTCTTGCCAGAGTTTGGTCTATTTTAATAGTATTTTAAAAAGTCAAATTTATCTTTTTTTTGACAGGCAGAGTTAGACAGTGAGAGAGAGAGATAGAGAGAAAGGTCTTCCTTCCGTTGGTTCACCCCTCAAATGGCCGCTACAGCTGGCATGCTGCACCGATCCAAAGACAGGAGCCAGGTGCTTCTTCCTGGTCTCCCATGTGGGTGCAGGGCCCAAGGACTTGGGCCATCCTCCACTGCACTCCTGGGCCACAGCAGAGAGCTGGCCTGGATGAGGGGCAACCAGGACAGAATACGGCGCCCCAACCAGGACTAGAACCCGGGGTACCGGTGCCACGGCTCACTTGGTTAATACTCTACCTGCAGCGCCGGCATCCCATGTGGGCAGTGGGTTCTAGTCTCAGTTGCTCCTCTTCCAGTCCAGCTCTCTGCTGTGGCCCAGGAAGGCAGTGGAGGATGGCCCAAGTGCTTGGGCCCCTGCACCCACATGCGTGGCCCAGGAAGGCAGTGGAGGATGGCCCATGTGCTTGGGCCCCTGCACCCACATGCAAGACCCAGAAGAAGCTCCTGGCTCTTGGCTTCAGACCAGCTCAGCTCTGGCAGTTTTAGCAATATGGGGAATAAACTAGCAGATGGAAGATATCCCTTCTCTCGCTCTCTCTCTCACTTTCTTTTTCCTTTTCCCCCTCCCTCTCTCTGTCACCCTGCCTTTCAAATAAATAAACCTTTAAAAATATTTTTGTCATTTATATGTGTTAACTTTTTGTTAAAATTATAGTTATTTGAAAAGCAGAGTGACAGAGAGAGAAGGAGAGAAAGAGAGAGGTCTTCCATCCACTGGTTCACTCCCCAAATAGCTGCAACAGCCAGGGCTGGGCCAGTATGAAGCTGGGATCCAAGAACTCCATTCAAGCTTCCACGTGGGTACTAGGGGCCCAAATACTTGGGCTATGATCCACTGTTTTCCCAGGCACATTAGCAAGAAGCTAGATCAAGAGGGGAACAGCCAGGGCTTGAACAGGAACTCCAATATGGGATGCCATGCTACAACATTGGCCCCATGTACTAACTTTTATAAACACAAAATTATGAATTTTTTTTAAATGTGAAAACTTATGAACACAAAATTTTGTATTGAGTAGGTTCCTCCATTAGGCATAAAGTCCAAAGAGAAGTCATATCTAACCTCTTGTAAGGTCCTGGGCCAAACGATCCAGACAGCATATGCTTCACAGGAAAGTCTGGGTCTGGGTTATTCATGCAGCAAAAACGTCTGCAGGACCCAAGGCTAAGACCCAGAGGCAAGACCCTACCAAGTGGAGTTTACATTCCAATGGGCTCTTGATGGACAAAGACTGTCCTTTTTAAAAATAGATACACCCATTTCATCCAGAGTGACAAGGGAATAGGTAATTAAAGTGAATGAAGTGTTGAGGATATTGAGCTACCAAGAAGAAAAGACATTGAACAACTTGACAACCAAAGGAAGATGTTTTCTGTTGCTGACTCTGCTTTAGAGAATTAATCCTCTGTATCATGGTGAGAGAAATTATTGGGTCTGAGGCAAACAGATGTGCATATGGTGTAAATTTTGAGGGAGTTGTCCCGGACTATAAAGCTTAGAAAAGGAAGGTTCTCAGACAACGAAACAGACCCTGTGTTTCCACAGCCTCCTAATCCTAACACAGGCCCTGTCATTCAAAGTGAATGCTCTGTTTCTTTTTATACTCCTGCCTTGCTAAGATGTTTACAGAAGAATTAGCTCACGCTGGTGTGAGGACAACGAATGCAAATAGCAATGACATGTTTACTGATGCCAGCTAATCTTCCTGCAGTGAGACACTGCTAATTTTCTACCTAAGTCTCAAAATCTCAAACTGAGTTCTAAAAACAAGCCACCACCTGCTGTGGTCCCCACAGCCTGTTTCCTTTGTGGAGTCTGCAGCAGAGGTGCCCCCACCTCATCCCCTAGCCTCTGTGGGTACCCAGAGCCCAGCCACAGAGATTCTGACCTGATGGGTTTGGGGTGAGGTCTGAGTATCTGGAGATTAAGGCTTCCATGGAGGCCAAAGTTAAGAACCCTTACTTTGGTCTTTCAGGTAAGTTAGTCACATACACATACAAATGTGGCTTCAATAGAGGTTTACAAAGCAACTCCTGGATCCCTCCCAGACCTTGAATTGCCCCCTACTCAGAAATACTAAACCCCACCATCACCCTCTGTACTTGCTCGCTACAGTTGCTAAAACAGATAGTTACAGACAAAGGTGGTTTCTTGCAGTTCCAGAAACTAGAAGTCTGAAAACAGAACCTGGCAGTTGTCTTCCCCCAAGTGCTCACGTGGTCTTCCCTCCCTGTGTGCCTCTGTCCAAGAGTTCTCTTCTCACAAGGACACCACTCAGATTCTATTGGGGGCCACTCTGCAGATTTCCTTTTGCCTTCACTGTCTCTTTAATAGTCACCTATTAAATGGTCACCTATCTCCAAATATGTTCACTCTCCAGGGTACTAGGGTGTAGGACTTCAACATGTACATGTAGGGGGAACAATTCAGTCCATAAGACTATGCTGCAACACATTATTAGTTGTTCACATCTTGGCTCCCTCACTGGGCTAGACTGCGACATCTGCAGGGCAGAAGAACTTTAGGTCTTCGTTCTCCATGTTAATCCAGTGGATGATGGAGAAGCACTGGGGGAGTGCTGCACACACTTGGGAGTGGAGACGTAGCTTGGGGCCCATTGGTTGACAGTTCCCTCTGGCTCTCACAGCCTTGTCACACAGCCTTATTTGAGTTAGATAGAGGCAAATATTAGAACAGCAAATACTTGGATGCCTTCTGAATGTTTAAAATTTTATTTATTAAAAGTGATTTGCATAAAATACTCTTTCTAAAGGAGCAGCTATTTTCAAAATATTTGCTGGGACAAAATGAATCACAAAAAATCTTCTGCTTGCATCACTCCTAAAGACGGTATATGAAGGCAGTTCACAAAGTTCATGGAAATTGGAATTAAAAGGTAAATTTATTTTGATGCAAAAAAAGTTTTAAAATCCATGCATAGCTTTTCATAATACATATTTTACATGAAAAATTTTTAAATGATTTGTTTAATTATTTGAAAGGCAGAATGACTAACAAAGAGAGAGAGAGAGAGAGAGAGAGAAATCTATATGCTGGTCAGTCCCCAAATGGCTGCAATGGCAGGTGCTGGGTCAGGCCAAAGCCAGGAGCCCAGAACTCCATCTAGGTCTACCACATGGGTGGCAAGCACTCAACTACTTGGGCCATCATCCACTGCCTTCTCAGGAGCATTAGTATAGAGCTGGATCAGAACTGGAGTGGCTGAGACTCTAATTGGCACTGATATGGGATCCCAGCATCACAAGTAATGGCTGTGCCCACTATGCCACAACACCTGTCCCCAGATCCAGTTAATACATAAAATGGAAAAACTTTCAGAAAAAGAATGAAGAAGCACAACATGAGGTTTTATGTTTATGTCTGGAGTGTCAAGAGGAAACCCTAGGGGCTCAGCGTTGTGGCACATTGATATAAACCACAGCCTGCAACACTGCATTCCATATAGGCATGATTCTAGTCCCAGCTGCTTGACTTCTGATCCAGCTCCCTGCTGATTGACCTGGGAAAGCAACAGAAGATGGTCCAAGTGCTTGGGCCCCTGCCAGCCACATGGGAGACCCAGATGGAGTTCCTGGACTCCTGGCTTTGGCTTGGTCCAGCGCCAACCATCACAGCCACTTGGAAAGTAAGCCAGAAGATGGACGGTCCCTCCCCTCCTCCCTCCCTGCCTTCCTTACTTCCTTTTTCTCCATCCCCCCTTCCTATTTGAAAGGCAGAGAGACAGAGATAGAGATCTTCTAATTTCTCATTTACTCCTCAAATGCCCACAACAACCAGAGTTGGATCAGGCCAAATCTGGAGCCAGAAACTCAGTCCAGGCCTCCCACCTGGATGACGGAGACTCAAGAACTTGCACAATCACGTGGTGCTTCCTAGAATGCACATTAGCGAGAGGCTGGAAACAGGAGCAGAGCCAGGACTGGAACCCAGGCATCGTGTTAACTGCTGTGTCAAATACCCACTCCTGTGAACCACTCTGAGGTCCTAGGATTCTAAGAGGCTCCACAATAGTAAATACATGTGTCTGATTAGAGCCCAACTCTACCTCTTGTTTGGCTGCTCACCTCAGATCACTGCATGTTGAAGCAAGAAATGCAAACTCAGCATTGATGAGGCATCAGAAGGTCATGGAGTAGATGAACGATGGCAGACAGGGTTGTAATCAAGGTCCCAAATTTCAGCTGAGGATTATTTCCCCTACAATCCAATTCCTAGTTCTCAGTCATTGCTTTAAACTTTAAACAGTTCACTAGGCTAATCCTCCGCCTGTGGCGCCAGCACACCGGGTTCTAGTCCCAATCGGGGCGCCGGATTCTGTCCCAGTCGCTCCTCTTCCAGTCCAGCTCTCTGCTGTAGCCCAGGAGTGCAGTGGAGAATGGCCCAGGTCCTTGGGCCCTGCACCCACATCGGAGACCAGGAGAAACTTCTGGCTTCGGATCAGCGCGGTGCGCCGGCCGCAGCGGCCACTGGGGGAGTGAACCAGCAGAAAAGGGAGATCTGAGGTGAGCAGCCAAAAAAGAGGTAGAATTCGGCTCTAATCAGACACATGTGTTTACTATTGTGGAGCCTCTTAGAATCCTAGGACCTCAGAGTGGTTCACAGGAGGGGGTATTTGACACAGCAGTTAACACGATGCCTGGGTTCCAGTCCTGGCTCTGCTCCTGTTTCCAGCCTCTCCCTAATGTCTCTCTCTCTCACTGTCCACTCTGCCTGTCAAAAAAAAAAAAAAAAAAAACAACCCAACTTTCCTGGAACTGGGTGAAACTTGAGCTAGTGAAAATTCAAGAATCTGCTAGATAAACAGTTGAACTATTCCTAGTCTGTTTCGATTAGTCATCTGGGTAGGCTGTCCCATGTCACGTAGGCTCCTTTGGACAAGGACAGGCTCCTGGGTAACACTGACAGATGGGGTTTAATAAGAGAGTAGCATTGGTGGCTTTGCCTCCATTTGATTACATCTTTGTTCTTAAACCTTCTCTATCAGCAGCTACAGCTGATGTGCCTCTATGGAACATAAGGTGCACCTACATGTTCGACTTGTTTCCAGGTTCCAAAAAGCTTTTAAGGAAGGCCTCATTGGGAAAATTAAACAATTAAAGCCCCTCTATCTTGTTCTTTATCAAGTGGGTTTACAGGCAGATAGAGTCAAATGACCCTGAGGAGAACTTTTTCAGTTTCTAAGGCCAGGGGAGTCAAACTCAGATCTGGAGATGAGACCAGCACGTGTGGAAGATACAACACTGTGGTTCTGAGTCCATTGCTTGGGTGCTCTGTGAGCACTAGTCGTGTGCTGGCTCTGTGCTAGGTGTGCTGGGGAGCAGCAGGCTCAAGCCTTGCTTCCACAGATCTTTGAGTGTAGAGCACAAATCAGTGATGACCCTGCCTTCCCTCTGATGTCCTAATCACCCAGGAAGCCAAAGCATTCACTTGTGAGAGATGTATTCTCCCACTGAAGATTCCATAAGGGGGTACTGTAGCACAGTAGGTTAAGCTGCAACCTGCAGTGCTGGCACTGTATGTGGGCACCTCTTAGAGTCCTGGCTGCTCCACTTCTGATCCAACTTCCTGCTAACACACCTGGGAAAGCAGCAGAAGATGGCCCAAATACTTGGGCCCCTGTATCCACATGGGAGACCCAGATGAAGTTCCTGGCTCCCGGCTTCAGCCTGGCCCAACTGCAGCTGTTTTGGCCATCTGGGAAGTGAACTAGCAGATGGAAGACTTTTCTGCGTTTGTGTGTCTCTCCTTTGTCTGTAACTCTGCCATTTAAACAAATAAATCTTTAAAAGAAAAAAAGGACCACCTTAAATAATAAACACAATTATTTTTTTAAAATCTCATAAACAAGAGAAATGTATTCCTCACAGTTCTTCAAGTTGTCAACTCCAAATTCAAAGCACCAGCAGATCCCTCTGGGCCTCCCTCCTGGTTCACAGATGGCACCTTCTGGCTGTGTCCTCACTTGGTGGAAGGGGTGAGGGAGCTGCCCGGGGGGTTCATTAATAAGTGCACTAAACCCCAGTCATAAGGGCTCCATCCTCACAGCCTAATCACCTCCCCAAACCCTCACCTCCTAACACTGTCACCTTGGGGGCTAGGATTACAGCATTATGAGTTTTGAGGAGACACATGCACTCACACAGACACACAAATGCACGCAGAACACAACATTCAGACCACAGCAAGCCTAGGTTCTGGTTTCTGGGGCCCACTTTTAGGATGAGTTATGTGTGTGTGTGTGTGTGTGTGTGTGTGCGTGTGCGCGTGTTCCTGGATCTGAAAGGGCCATCAAGAGACCTACATGCTTCTACAAATGAGGAGCACCTGAAGTGGAACTGCAAGACCATGCCCCATATTCCCGAAGGAGTCCTGTCTCCTGGTCAGTAACTGGGCTTCTACTGAGAAGTTCGCCTCAGTAAAGCTTGACTTATGAGTCAAGGAAAAGGAGATTGGAGTTACAATAAAGAGGTTGCTGGTAATGCTGAGTCTTCCTCATTATTTACATAAAATTATTATAATTTCATTAAAACTACTATTTCATTCAAATGAGGCAAATTCTGCTGAGTGCTTACTAGCTTGGTCACCCAAACACTTGCTTTTCTCTGGATTTGGTTTGAGAGTCCTTCATCCTATTGCAGGCCTGCAATGAGCATGCTTCACCTGCACCCTTGGTGTCCCAGGCATTTTTGCAATGCTTGCTTTCTCTGGATAGCGTTCTGGGTCTTATTTTTTTTTCTATACAGAGAAACATTTATTGAATGATCTGTTTTCACAGTTAAGCTAAAGAAACATTCTGTTACCAACATCTCCTGGTAGAAATATAAACGGGGAGCCGGTGCTTTGGTGTAGCAGGTAAAGCCGCTGCCTGCAGTGCCGACATCCCATATGGGCACTTGTTGGAGTCCCGGCTGCTCCACTTCCTATCCAGCTCTCTGCTATGGCCTGGGAAAGCAGTGGAGGATGGCTTAAGTCCTTGGGCCCCTGTGAAATCAGAGAAGACCCCCTAGAATTTACATACAGATGTGGCCCCTTAAGTTTCCCAGAAGTGCAATCTGGGGTGCCACATATGCTACCGGAATTTGGGGTGCTATACAATTTGCCATGAGCTTATTAATAAATCCCCAATATTAATAAGCCTGAGAGGGTTCTCACCTAATATTTAGAGAAGAATTCTAAATACCGGCACAGATAAATGAGGCAGCACAGTACATTTTAAGCTTTTATTTAGTGAGAGAGATGCATAAGAGAGTGAGAGCTTTATTTAAGAGAGAGAGGTAAACAGGGGTTCATACCAAGCACGAGGAACCAGTCACGTGGCAGACCATCCAGGCCTGGAAGCCTAGGGCACGTGGCCCAAAGTCCACGTGCCTTGGAGGTGCTGGGCTACAGCAAGGCCCTCCTGGCAAGAGGCCAGGGAAAAGAGAAGGGCCAGACACACTGTGTCCTTGGCTTTTAACCCACTTCCAAAGGGGAGTGGTTAATTACCCTGATTGGCTGGTTGGCACCAAGGTGTGGCCAGGTAGGGGGATGAGGTCACACAGGGGTGTGGTGAAGGCGTGGTCTTCCAGCTCACAAACCTAATCAATTTTAACCTGTATGCCTGCCTACTTCACCTGCACCCCCATGGGAGACCCGGAGGAGGCTCCTGGCTCCTGGCTTTGGATTTTCATAGGTCTGGCCATTGCGGTCATCTGGGGAATGGGCCAGCAGGTACAGGATCCCTCTCTCTCTCTGCTTCTGCCTTTCTGTAACTCTGCCTTTCAAATAAATAATTAAGTCTTTTTTTAAAAATAAAAAATATAAAGTGTAGATTAGCTCAGTTATTTCTTCTTCCCTTTTTGATTTTTAATTCTAATGCCAGATCCTTGTTATCCAGTAGAAGGCAAAACATTGTTGAAATAAAGGCTTTTCTATAGAAAAAAACCCTAACTCCTCCTATGAATTTTGTCAGTTCTGCTATTACTAGGTTGCTGGTGACCTCAAGCAGTAAACATAAAATAGATTTCATGTTTACTGAAATCTCAAGTAATAAGCTGGGAAAATATTAGTCCTGTACAAAATGACATAAAGAAAGTACAACTTACCAAGAAGTATTAACAGAAATGTGGGTCTTTTTTTTAAAAAAAAAAAAGTACAATTTATTATTTATTTGAGAGGTAGAGTAAAAGAGAGAGTTGGCGTGGAGGAGAGAGAGAGAGAGAGATCTTCCATCCACTGGTTTACTCCCCAAACAGGCTCTGTGAAGTCAGGCTGAAACCAGGAGCCACAAACTCTATCTAGGTCTCCTGCATCAGTGGCAGGTGCAGGCACTTAGGCCATTGCATTATATGCTGCCTTGCTTAGCAGGGAGCTGGATAGAAGGCAGAGCAGCTGGGACTTGAACCAGAGCTGCAGTTTGAGACACTGGCATCTCAAGCAGTGGCTTAACTCTCTGTGCCACAATGCTGGTCCTTTTTACCCCCCTGCACTCCCCATTAGGTGTTGATACACTTCCAGTGGAGCCAGAAGCACACACTTCCAGGTGCAGAAATAGCCTAAAGAGTCGTTGTGCAACAGGCAGTAACTGTCCCCTCACTGTCTTCTCTGTGCCCCAGGCCATTTCCCTCTGGTCTTGCATCAGCAAAGATTCCCAAATGTTAATGCGTGGCATGGAAGTGGGCTAGGTGAAGTCTGTGCAATCAGAGTAGGAATGACAGAAATAACCAGTGGATCCCTCCAGCAAGTGCCTAGAAGAGCCCAGGGAGAATCAGTCCGGGTGTCCGGTTTAGCACGGGCCCCTAGCACACCAGGAAAGCAGTAGCAGTCCAACCGCATCTCGAAGGGATCAGAGGAGTGAAGAGGTGGCTGCTTGTTTACCTTTGTCTTCTAGGCATGGTTGTAAGGAAAAGAGTACAATGGTGATTTCCAAAATATTTGTGATGGGCACCTGTTACCTTTTTTTTTTTTTTTTTTTTGATAGGCAGAGTGGACAGAGAGAGAGAGAGAGAGAGAGAGAGAGAGAGAGAGAGAGAGACAGAGAGACAGAGAGAGACAGAAAGGTCTTCCTTTGCCGTTGGTTCACCCTCCAATTGTTGCTGCGGCCAGCGCGCTGCACTGATCCGAAGCCAGGAGCCAGGTGCTTCTCCTTGTCTCCCATGCGGGTGCAGGGCCCAAGCACTTGGGCCATCCTCCACTGCCTTCCCGGGTCACAGCAGAGAGCTGTCCTGGAAGAGGGGCAACCGGGACAGAATCCGGCATCCCAACTGGGACTAGAACCTGGGATGCCGGTGCCGCAGGCAGAGGATTAGCCTATTGAGCCGCGGTGGCAGCCCACCTGTTACTTTTGACACCCAGATTTTGTGCCCCGGGAGCCTCTGAAGGGGGTCCTGTTACCTGGCGGCCCCTCTGCAGTGTGCGCCCCCTCACTGCTCTGGCTCCAGACTCTGGAGTGGAGCGATGTGGTGGAGGCAGCCGAGACTGAGAACACTTCCTGCCAGGACTTCTGGGCGACCTGACTGCTCCCTCAGCCGCACCTGTGGCCGCGGAGGCCCGCCACGGCGGCGGCGCAGTGTGAAGTGTGCTTGGTCTTTGTTCACAGTTCCTGGCTGCAGCTCCTAAAATCCTTGGAATTTCCTGAGTGATGGCAGTGTCTCTTAATACTAGGAGGAGTTCCTTTTGGTCGCACCTGAGTTCCTGCTTCCCCTCCTCTCCCCTCCCCTCCCCTCTCCTCTCCCTCTCTTTTTGACTATCACAAAAGTTTATTTAACATAAAGTTAACTATGAAAATGTACACGGGGGTCAGTGCTGTGGACAGAGGGTAAAGCTGCCGCCTGCAGTGCCGGCATCCCATATGGGCGCTACTTTGTGTCCTGGCTGCTCCCCTTCTGATCCAGCTCCGTGCTAATGGCCTGGGAAGACAGTGGAGGATGGCCCAAGTGTTGGGGATCCTGCACCCATGTGGGAGACCCAGATGAAGCTCCTGGCTCTTAGCTTTGGCCTGGCTCAGTCCTGGCTGTTGTGACCATCTGGGGAAGGAGCCAGTAGACAGAACATTTCTTTCTCTCTCTCTATCTGTAACTCTCTCTGACTTTCAAATAAAAGATTTTATTTATTTATTTGAAAGGTAGAGTTACAGACAGTGAGAGGGAGAGACAGAGAGGTCTTCCATCTGCTGGTTCACTCCCCAAATGGCCACAATGGCTGGAGCTACGCCTATCCGAAGCCAGGAGCTTCTTCCTGGTCTCCCATGAGGGTTCAGGGGCCATCTTCCATTGCTTTCCCAGAAACAGTCAGAACTTGAACTGGCACCCATATGGGATGCCGGCATCACAGGTGGAAGATTAACCTACTGTGCCATGGTACCAGCCCCAACAAATCCTTTTTTTAAAAAATGTAAAGACCCAATTTTTACATCATAGTAAAACAGGTCTTGATAAGCTCTGCATTGGGAAACACAACAAGGTGCTGGGTGTGTGGCCCAGCTGGAGAGGACAGGGGATTTCTGCACACACATACACACACACACACACCCAGACCCATGCACCCCTCCCATTTCACTACTCCTAAATTATACCCTTTAAAATAAAGTGGAAGGGCAGTCTTTTTTAAATATATTTATTTATTTGAAAAGTCAGAGTTAGAAAGAGAGAGAGAGATCTTCCATCTACTGCTTCACTCCCCAAATGGCTGCAGCAGCTGGGGCTGGGCCAGGCTGAAGCCAAGAGCCAGGAGCTTTTTCTGGGTCTCCTACATGGGTGCAGGGGCCCTCTGCTGCTTTCCCAGGCACATTAGCAGGGAGCTGGATTGGAAGCAGAGCAGCCAGGACTCAAGCGGGTGCCTATATGGGATGCTGGTGCTGCAGATGGGTGCATAATCCTCTGTGCCACACTGTTGGCCCCAAGGGCGGGGCTTTCAACACAGTGGTTAAGACACTGCTTAGGATACTCACATCCAGTATCCGAGTGCCTGTTTCAAGTGCCAGCTCCTCTGCTTCTGTTCCATCTCCCTGCTAATGTGCACCCTGGGAGGCAGCAGGTGGTGGCTCAAGTACTTGGGTCCCTGCCACGCACATGGGAGACTCAGATTGAGTTCTGGGCTCCCAGCTTCAGCCTTGCCCAACCCTGGTTGCTATAGGTGTTTGGGGAGAGAACTAGTAGATGGAAGATCTCTTTCTCTGTCTCTCTCTATCTCTGCCTTTCAAATAATAAATAAAATAAATAAATACATAAATATAAAATGAACTAGAAATAGTAAATGCCTTCCTGGGTTCTATGAGCTGTTCTAGCAAATCATCAAGCACAAGGAATGCATCATGGGGGACCCTTAAATACAGTTGCCCAGTTAAAGGATGAAGGCCCTGGGACTTGGAAATGGCTCTGAGATGGGAAGTGGTCTTGTGGGACGGGACCCTTAAGCTGTGAGGTCTGGGCTAACTCTGGGCAGGATTGAATTCAATTTTAGGACACCCAATTACTTCCCAGACCATCAGAAAATTAGGGCAGGCATTTGATATGGCAGATAGAGGCCACTTGAAATGCCCACATCTCACATCAGAGTGCCTGGGTTTGAGTTCCCGTCTGCTTTCAATTCTTCCCTGCTAATGTACATCCTGGGAGGCAGCAGGTGGTAGCTGAAGCAGCTGGGTCCCTGCCACCACGGGAGAGACTCAGATAGAGTTCCTGGCTTCTGGCTCTGGCCTGGCCCACTCTCAGCCTTTGTGAGCATTTGGAGAGTGAACCAGTAGATGGGAGACCTCTCTCTCTCTCTCTCTCTGCCTGTCCCTCTTTATCTCGTCTCTCTGCCATTCAAGTAAATAAAATAAACAACAACAAAAAAAGAAAATTGGTTGCTGATGTTGAAAAATACTCTCGGCTTATACACTTTTTTATTTTTTTTAAGATTAATTAATTAATTTATTTATTTGAAAGTCAGAGTTATACAGAGAGAGAAGGAGAGGCAGAGAGAGAGAGAGAGAGAGAGAGAGAGAGAGAGAGGTCTTCCATCCACTGGTTCACTCCCCAGTTGGCCGCAATGGCCAGAGCTGTGCCAATCAAACCAGGAGCCAGGAGTTTCTTCCAGGTCTCCCACGTGGGTGCAGGGGTCCAAGGACTTGGACCATCTTCTACTGCTTTCCCAGATCATAGCAGAGAGCTGGATCGCAAGTGGAGCAGTTGGGACTCAAACCGGCCCCCATATGGGATACCGGCACTGCAGGTGGCGGCGGCTTTACCTGCTATGCTACAGTATCAGCCCTGGCTTATATACTTTTAATAGACACTCTCTGGTTATTTGCCTGATGAGTTTCTGTAGCTTTCAACTGAAGAAACTTAACTGATAAGCCTTTATTGGGGAAAAAAAAATTTTACCCAGAAGCTCAAGAACTATAAAAAATAGAAGAAATTGTTGCTATTCTGTTGAATCAGGGGATGGGACAGCACACATTTCTGCTTATGTCAATTCCTAGTTTCCTCTTGGCACCCTTAAGGGGCATCTCTTCACCTCTGGGGCTTCTGCAAACATAGTGAAGTAGCACCTTGACAGTAGGGATTCCATTTTGGAGCACTTGAGACTCCATTCTGGGAAAGCACCCCCCCCCCCACCGTGAGACTCTGGTCTGAAACTATGATCTCAAATAGTCGGACAATAGCAGTGCACTACATCACCCTTGGCAGAGTATAGAAACCCCCTAGCATAATTGTTCAAGCTTGAAAGTAGAAAGGTTACACCTGGGTTAATAATAAAAATGTAATTTGTCTATGTCCTACATATAATTAAAACCAATACCTGGATTAATGTCAGGATTATAAGATTGTAACTGGTATTGTCAAGATTATAATTGATACTAGTTTTGCATAGGTTTTAGGTCAGCTTGACCCCGGTAACCATGTATTCCCCCCTGTTCCTAGCAACCATGAATTCCCCTCCTGATTTTGTGGTTTTTGCCTTTATAAACCCTGTTGCTTTGGGCTTCAGGGTCGAGAGTTCTTTAGGGCATGAGCCCACTCTCCACCGCCGGCAATAAAGGACCATCAAATTTTATCAATGTGTGGAGCTCCTTTGTTTGCACTCGCTCAGGTACAACATTTTGGAGGCCCCAGCGAGATATGGAGACCACCTCCGGGAAGACCTCGCTCCGATCCTTCCAGGTTGGTGCTCCGGCCATAGGGGAGGCGCCCCCTGATGATGTTCCAGGGCCCCATGTCCCGATTCATCGACCTGGGAGGCTCGGCTCGACCTCTTCACCGACCAATTGGCCTTAGGTCCTCTGGTAAGTCGACTCCTGTCTTCTGGTGGCGCCTTCTGAGTATTGGCAGTCTGACGAGACACCAATACAGTCTCCGTTCCGTTTAAGTGCGACGGCATTAGGACGGGAGACTCTGGTCTGGATAAAGAAAGGCCTTTCCTGGATGTACTGGTTTCTGTTCCTGTTTCGTGGCCACTTTCTGATGTACTGTCTGTGTCCTCAATCCTGGGAGGTAAACTCTTTTCCCTGTCCTGCCTGTTTGTCTCCTTTATTCCCTTGTCTCTGGAGTCTCTCTGTCCCTTCCCTGAGCATGGGCTCTGCTCAGTCTAAGGGGACACATTTTCAGTGTATGTTCAAAAATTTCTCTCCTTTATCTAAAAAGATTGCTGCCTTAAAATTGCCTTGTAATTTGCCAAAGTTCTGTGGCTTGGTTTTTACAGATCTGGATGAAAAATAATAATGGGTAATCAGCCCTGATGTGGATTTGTCAATCTCTGGTTTATGTCATTGATTTCTAACTGGAGTTTTATAAAAAGAGTAAAATTCCATGTAAATGTAGTTTTGACCTTAATTCAGACAAAGGTATAATACAATATCAACATGTTAAGTCACTGAGGTGTAACTGCTAAATATAAATTGGGTAAAGGTAAATAAAATAAATGTGTTTAACAAAAATGTCTTCATTAGAGTCCATATATAAAAAAAAAATTCAAAGTTACTTAAAAGTAACTAAGGTTAAAATTTAATGTGTTATTTTATTTTTAAAATGTTGTCTTAATTTACAGATTTTTGAAGGATTATTTTCATATAAATCTAAAATTCAGCAGATAAAAAGGCCACAAGTATAAAACTGTTCTTGGTTAAAAAAACAAACAAATAGGTTTCAGTTAAAAAAAAAAAAAAACAAGTTTAACTTGTAAAAGGTGTAAAAAGGTCACAAAAGGTAATAAAAAGTTTCTAAATACAAAAGCTATTAATTCAAATATAATCCTCTTAAAACAATAAAGTTTTTGTAATACATATATGTTAGTATTTTAAAATAGTCTTTAAAATTTGTTATTCTTTTAATAGTTTTTATTTAATTGGTGACTCTGCCATTTTCAAGGTGGATCCAGTAAGCTCTCTTTTCTTTCCTGGTTCTGACTCTGTTAAAATTGTTCCAAGTTACGGGATGATTCCATGGGCTAACTTGTATTTAAGGATTTTATTTCCCATTTTATTGACAAAGAAACATCAATTTTGTATCCTATTGGTGTTCTCTGTCTCTCTTTTAGTCCTGATAGTTCAAAAACAGCTGTGTTTTTATTAAAAAATTAAGGTTTGGTCAAATATATACTCATTCTAAAACATTTAAGTGTTCACTTTGTAACAGTAAATCTGGTCTACTCAAACAAATGTACAAAAGTTACAAAAGTCTAATAATTTTGCTGTGTTATCAGTCACGATGGCTATCTTAATAAAAGGAGGCCCAGAGAACTAAAAAGGGATAAATGGTTAAAAAAATCTTACAGGTACTTTCTAAAATAGTGTGTGGAGTAAACAAGTGCCTCTTCTTGTTGTCTAGTAAGTTTTATAATTTTAACCATGACCACTTAAAGCCTTTTGTCAGTCACAGTTGCTACTCATAAAAATTAAAACATTGTTGGTCATGTGTTTAAGTGTGTTCTCTTTTAGGTTTCAAAGGACTTCTTTTTCCTACCTACCTAAATACATCTCTGTCTCAGGTGTTTTAAACTTGGTATTTAAGAAAAATCAAAAATTTTTCAAAGTCATTCACATGTTTATGCTTGGGTTGGCTTGTCAAATAAGTTACAGTTGTGTTAAATAGTAAAAAATATTTTCAACTACAAGTACTCTTATAATTAAAAAAAAAACTTTAAACTTTTTGGTAAGTACTTTTATAAGTTGTTATTTAACAATTAAAATTATTTACTAATATTAAATTATTAAAATCTTCAAAACTTATAAAAGTAATGACTAACATTTTTCTGTCATTGTGCCTGGCCACATGTAACAGCTAAATTTATTTTGCCATGGATACAGTAAACAGGCAAAACCCCCCTTTTCAAACCAAACTAATAAAAAATATTAATTGGTTAAAAATGGTTTAAATAAAATGGTCTTCATGTTTAATCTTATACATGCCTGTGACACCACATTTCTAGCCCAGGCCACCGAAGATTAGTGATGGGATTAAACACCCCCTTGGCTAACATCCTAATGGCCTCTATGGTCTACTTTAACAAGAACAAAAAAAAAAAGTTAGCTGGACAGCAGGAGCAGTGTAAGGATAGGCCAATTAATAACAGCTGTACACAGCAACCTGCCATCAAGGAGACCCAACAGGCCAGTCCACCCTAAATGGCATTGGTTTTCAATGTGGAAAGCCAGGGCTTCGGACACACATCAGTCACGACAGAAGCCAGCCTCTAAAGAGCTCCAGCAGCTCTGACAGCCAACAGCTGGGTCACTAGAAACGGAACTGCCCTGGAGTCGAAGGACTCCTAGGTCAGAGCCGCAGACCTTGTTGGCTGTAAGCTGGAAAGCCCTTCACTCTGCTGAGTTTCCAAAGTAACCACCGCCATCAGGGGGACAGCCTAGGGTCAGTAATATTGTAGACAAAGTTATAGATTTGCTTGCAAAGATTCTGCCTATTCCATACTGACCTCCTATTCAGTCCAGCTCTGCTCCCAGGCCAGCTAGAAACTGGGAGTCAACAGGGTGCCTGCCCTAAGGAGGTTCACACCTCCTTTATGATGTGTCTTCCTGTACCCCATGTAATTAATAATGACCCTGTCCTTTGTTTTAGACCCTGTGTATTTAATCTGCTTGTTAGATTTGTTTTCTCCAGATTTAAAGCAGTACAACTCTTGATGGCCATGCACATAAAACCTTGGATAAAAAGTTCTACAAGCTGACACTGCAGCCCCCTCAAGAGGCCACCTCCTGTTGGAACCCTGTTTTGACTGCCACGCCCCACTCCACACCCTAAGGGGCCCCCAGGACAACGACCCCCTGTCAGCAGGAAGTAGCCAAGATGAGATCGACGCCCTGGGTCCCTACAATAGTAGGGTGTGGATTTAAAGAGGAGGAGGACTGAGACTGTCTGGTTGGGCTAAGTGTCTGTGGGCCTGTCAGGCTTTAACAAAATGTCTTGTATATACAGACTGTAAGCTGTGAACAAAAGATTTACTCTGAGACCTGACCCTAACTCTCCCCACTGTGATATTCTGTACCCAAATCTAACAACAGGGGGGCTGAGTCCACCAAAGCAAACACTAGCTCTTAGCACTTCCCATTCCAGCTGTCACCAAAAGGCCCCAGGTTAGTTCTGGTCCTAGCTGGGTCCAGTGTGGCAGGCACTGCTGCCCTCAACACAGCAGCCCTGGTTCTGGGTGAGCTAAGTCCTCCCCAGACGCCAACATCAACCAATGCCAGTTTTCTATTAACGTTACACAGCCAGGTAAAGTCTCTTAGAGGGGTTGTACTGATTGTAGGCCCCTGCATTCTTAACCAGTTACTAGATTTTATTAAACAAAACTCATAATTATACATACCTATTACTCTACTGTGAATATTCTTCCTGATCCATATGATGTGACTGAATCAAGGATTTGATTAGTCTCAAAACAAAAAGGGGGGAATGAAGTAGCACCTTGACAGTAGGGATTCCATTTTGGAGCACTTGAGACTCCATTCTGGGAAAGCACCCCCCCCCCCCCACCGTGAGACTCTGGTCTGAAACTATGATCTCAAATAGTCGGACAATAGCAGTGCACTACATCACCCTTGGCAGAGTATAGAAACCCCCTAGCATAATTGTTCAAGCTTGAAAGTAGAAAGGTTACACCTGGGTTAATAATAAAAATGTAATTTGTCTATGTCCTACATATAATTAAAACCAATACCTGGATTAATGTCAGGATTATAAGATTGTAACTGGTATTGTCAAGATTATAATTGATACTAGTTTTGCATAGGTTTTAGGTCAGCTTGACCCCGGTAACCATGTATTCCCCCCTGTTCCTAGCAACCATGAATTCCCCTCCTGATTTTGTGGTTTTTGCCTTTATAAACCCTGTTGCTTTGGGCTTCAGGGTCGAGAGTTCTTTAGGGCATGAGCCCACTCTCCACCGCCGGCAATAAAGGACCATCAAATTTTATCAATGTGTGGAGCTCCTTTGTTTGCACTCGCTCAGGTACAACAATAGCTTATAAACCACCACAGTAGGAAATGACAAGTCCATCATGGGGGTTCGGTGTGAGCTGGTTCACTCCCCAAATGGCCATAACAGCCAGGCCTAGACCAGGCTGAAGTCATGAGTCAGGAACTTCTTTTGGATCACCCTCTTGAGAGGTAGAGACCCAAGTACTTGGGCCATTATATGCTGCCTTCCAGGCACATGAGCAGGAAGCTGGATAGGAAGTGGAGGAGCCGGGACTCTAATTGGTGCTCTGAGATGGGATGCAGATGCTGCAATTGACAGATTAATCTGCTGCGCCAAAATGCTGGTCCCTGGCATCCCAGTCAATAACTATCTCTCATCCTCTCTGGACTGTAAGCTACAGGGAGCAGACATGAGGGTTCAAGTGAGGGTTAGAACATCAGTTTTGCTAAGTAGTTTGTAAAACAAAAATGTTTCTGGGGTCTTCAAATCTTGTCACGCCCCTATCAACCCATGTTGGTGATTAAGGATCACAACAATTAGTCCATAAGCCCTGAACTTCCTCTGGTTTGGATCAATAATAATTCTGATAAAAGACACCTCCAGAGACTATGTTCTCTCTTGATTGGTGTAAACTCAATAGTTAGGATGCTGCCTTCTAGGGGCCCAGCTTCTGTGCCAGGTGAAAGAATCACATTTTGGCTTCTCCCAACTTATCTGGACAAGTACCTACCAGGTTTTCTGGGTTCAAGTCCAAGTTCTGCCCCCTATTCAAGCTTCCAGCTAATACACACCCTGAGAGACAGCAGATGATGACTCAAGTACTAGAGTCCCTGCCGTTAACATGGGAGACCCAGATTGAGTTCTTGGCTCCTGGCTTCGGCCTGGCTCCCTTGCAAGCCCCTCTGTCACTGCTTTCCAGCCCTATGTGTGTTTAGTGTGGGTACACATACTGTGCATGCCAGCTGCACACATGACATGGATTTGCCAAGTGGTGGCTCTCTAGCTCCCTGCAATGACCAGTAGTGACAGGTAGGGTGTGAAGGGTCTCAATCTCCTGGCAGTAGTTGTGCACTTTGACCCAGTTATTTGAGGTCAGACCCCCTAGGTTTTCACCAGGATTTTCTGTGCTTATAACATCCACTTAGATTCAGAAGCACCAATGCACATATGGAAGGTGAGGTGTGGGTGTGGGGCTTAGAATAATGTCTACACAATGTGACCGTTAGTGATGGAACAGGCATAAAATAGATAAACATTGGAATGTATTCCTTGCCCTTGAATCTCAGTTGGGTCTCACACCCTATTGCCTTCACACCCTGCATTCTTTCCCAGGTTCCCAAGGCCTCACACAGCCACCTGAAAGACCAGTTGCTTGGGCCCCCTGTTTCAGGAATTCCCCTCTGGCTGCTGCCCCCTACCCCACCCCTATCCCTAGCCCTCCTAAAATATAAAAAGGCCTAGCCCCTGGGGTTGGGGCCTTCTGCCACATGTTCCACCAATGTGCACGACAGCAGTTGGTCACCCACCTCTATGAATTTATTTTCTCTGCATAAATTCAGTCTGGCTGTAGATTTATGTACTGCCTCCTCTCTATTCTGTGCCTCTTTTCCTAATATTTTTGGTGCCCTGTGTGAGGAGGCATCAATCTGCATCTCTTTTGCTAATAGTATCAAAATGGAGCCTCTCGTACTCTAACACTAAGGTGTGGGAGGCCATGAAGAAGGGCCCTCCTGGGTGTATGCCTATGAAAGGAACCAAGCAAAGAGCTCTTCAAACCTGCATTATTCCAGATAAGCTGCTCCCACAAGGACACTTGCCTAACAGTGGCTTTCTCAACCCACGGGTTAATGCAACTCCTGCAAGAAAGCCCCCGTGACCAGTGGTCTTTGCTTCCAGTTTATGTGCAGCAGGTGTTTGGCACAGCAGTCAGCACACAGGTTGAGATGCCTGCATCCTGTAATGGAGTGCCTCGGCTGGAGTTCTGACTGAACACCACTCCTGGTTCCAGCTTCCTGTTGATGCCCATCCTGGGAGGCAGCAGTGATGACTCCAGGGTTGAGTCTCTGCCGCTCACATAGAGGACCTCGATTGAGTTCCCAGCTCCTGGGTGATACTGACTCCAGATCATTTGATTCATTGGAAAACAGAAATTGATAGCACACCAATGGGCAACCCAGATAAGACTTACTGGGGGCTTATGCTTAAGCCCAAGGAAGACACACGGCAGGGTGCCACTGACTGACGCAAGGAAGGGAGCTGGACAGAGGTTTTCATTGGTCAAGGAGGCATGATGGCTCCCCCTTGGCACACAGCAATCTGATCTGGGCCTGGCATGGAGTTCTGGTTCGTCCCCCTTGGCTCATGGCACTTCTATTTGCACCCAGCACCCTGTTCTGTACAGGCTCAGCTCCTCCTTTTGCACAAGGCAAACTCAAAATGTGGTGTTGCTCAGGACCACCCTACCAGGAAGGCTGCATTGCACTGTTCTTGCTATGCAAGGGGACAGAGGGGCAGTCCCTGACAAGGAAGTAGGGAGTCTTTCGCTGTTGTGGTCTGGGTGCTCCGTGGTCCTGTTTTGGAGCTCAAGCTGAATACAAGTCAGGTCAGGAGAGGGATACGTAACAGGGAAGGAGGTCGGGCTTGAGTTTGTGAGTCCATTTTTTATCCTGTCTCATCCACATTGGGAGAGTGAGTCAGCTATGATGAGACAAAATAGATTAAGATTTAAAAAGCCAATTCACGTGGGCTTCTTTTGTGTCTTTCAAAGCTTTCTCTTGATGTAGGCAGGCAAATAGGATAAAATTGATTAGATTTGTGAGCTGGAAAGTCACACCTTCACCACGCCCCTGTGTGATCTCCTGTCCCTACCTGACCACACCTGTATGCTCACCTGCCAATCAGACTAATTAACCACGCCCCTTTGGAAGTAGATAAAAGGCCCGGAGCATGGTGGGCCTGCCCCTTATTTTCCCTCAATGCCCTGGATCCCCTTGTTGCCCTGCACACATCTCCGCCTTTGCTTCGCTGTTCCTGCTGTTAGGTAGGAAGTCAGAAATGAGCTTATGTGTGTGTGACAAAGGCCTAAGGAATGGACATCTAGGTCCAGCATCCGCATCTCAAAGTCACCCCATACCCTTCCAGGTGCAGCCCCGTATCTGCACTTCAAATGTCCTGCCCAGCCTTCTTCTAACCGGGGCTTTGCCAGCCAGGCTTCCCCCTGTCTGATAACTTCAGGGAGAAAACTCAGAAAAATTTTCATATTTGCATCCAAAAAGTCCTTTGTTCCAGGAGAAGAGTGGGAAGGCAAGGCCCATCCCCTTAAAAACCCCTGGCCTTAACCAGCTGCGCACTCAGCCCTCTGCCACTCAGCTGAGCCACCCACCTGGCCTGCCCAGGTGTATTCTCTCCACCCAACCACGTCTTAGCGACTGGGCGCTCTCTCTCAGGTCCTGTCTAGAGAGGTGCCCATCCGTTCTTACAGATGTCCCTACCCTGATAAACCTTGCTGTTTTGCTTTCCACTGCTCTCTGTCTCACGCCTGAATTCTTTCTTGCGCGAAGACAAGAACCTTGTTTCTCCGGTAACACTGCTAAGCTTGTGGCCGCTCATAACCAGATGCTCATTGTGCACGGCTCCTGGCCTGCTCTCTGCTCAGTATGGATCCCAACTTAGTCTCTAGACTTTTCTTTGTCCCTTAGATTAAGCCCTCACTCTCCAATGCATTTCTCTCACTAAATAAAAAGCTTAAAAAACTTACCATGCTGCCTGGTGTATTTGAGCCAGTATTCAAAATTTTTTTCTGAATACACGGCAAGAACCCACACAATATTAATTTTGGAAATATTGAGAAGCAAAACAGTTTCACTCTGAGTCTCAACCCCGTGGATGTGCGGTGGTCCAGCAGAGGACCCTGATGCCACACTGCAATCCCCTGCTCGTCCCCAGGAAAGTCTGCTCTGGAGAGCTGGCAGCTCTGTGCTCATTCCATGTTGATCCCACTGACAGCAAGCGGCTGAACAAGGACTCTACCCAGATGGGTCTGATTGTCAGGACTGGCTGTTCACACCGAGAGTGCAGCCCCAGCTTCTCTGGGAAAAATCTGTTCCTAGGGGAGGAGTGACCACACCTCCAGCTGTTTTCTTTGTTCTTAGGCACAATAACTGGCCCACGCCCTTTCCTCCCACCCCAACCCCCTCCACCTCCTGTGGGATTCTCTTTGATAACAGCTTCACTCCTCTGAGAGCTTGGGGTGGGGCAATCCCTGGGGGCATTTTCTCCACCACAGGCTCTTTGCCTAGTTAGTTACAGGACAGATTATCAGAGGAACAGAGACCCTGCTCAGGGAAGACTGGAAAAGGCTGACCTGGGCCCAAACAGGAGGATTCCGCCTCAGAAGTCAATTAGGACAGTTTTAACGCCTACGTTAGAACTGAACATGGCCCAGGATGTTGGATGGACAAAGTGGTCAGAGCAGGAGAAAAGAGGTACTTGGCAAGTATTTCCTGTACCTGAGAAACATCACAATTGCTATGTGTCATAAGCATACGTATTAAACTTAATTGTGGGAGCTGGCATGGTGGCGCAGTGAGCCAAGCCGCCATCAACCACCATTTCTGGCCTTTCGTGGGAGAGCCGGATCTGGGTTCCTATTCTAGGCCCTTGCCTTCTACCTATATAAACATCCTAAGTACAGGGACTTATATGGAGCACATGTGGTACCTCCCCAAGTCCCAGGTGAAGGGAGATAGGATAGGGGCTATTTTGTGAGGAGTCCCAGTGGAAAGTGAGGGTGCAAAATGCTTGCTTCCTCCAAAAGTTATCTTCAGCAAGGTGCCATATCCCACTGCATACTTCCAAAAGCTGTTTTTAGTAAAACAAAAGTGCTTGCCCTACTCCTCCAGAGCTTCCAGTCTTATCATTAGAATAGCAAGGGAATGGGTTCTACCCTTTGGAGTTCCCAGTTTATTGTGAAAACAAGTTACCTATCCCACCTCTTCCTGAATGGCTCTTCAGGAGCAAGCCAGACAGGGCAAATAAGATACAAATCAGGCCTTTTGATGGGTTTTATCCTGGCCTTGTAACTGATAGCTGATTGTCAGGGTTTTTTTTTTTTTATCTTTCTTTCTTTTTTAAATTGTGCTTGGGTAAGCCACCACCTGCAGCATCAGCATCTCATATGGGTGCCAGTCCAAGTCACTGCAAGGTGTCCGGTGTGTAACAAATCTTCCCAGGCAGACGAATCAATTAATTCACAGGCTTTTATTGGGATTCCGCTCCCAGGAGAGGTTCCCCAGTCCCAACAGAGCAACAGAGCAGGGGCTAGGGAAGTCGCCGGTCAGAGATTGGGAGAGCTCCTTTTATAGATTCAGGGCATGGGGGTTAAAGGTTGAGGCGGGTCTGATCCTCATTGGTTGACCTTTAGGCACCCGCAGGGACCTTGACAAGGACTTTTCTTCCCCGGAAGTATAGGCTTTCCCTCCTTGCAGATCCCAAAGCTACCAGTCACGGCTGCTCCACTTCTGATCCAAATCCCTACTAATGTGCCTGGGAAAGCAGTGGAAGAAGATCCAAGTGCTTGGGCCCCTGTACCCACATAGGAAACCTGGAAGAAGCTCCTGGCTTAAGATTGGCCCAGGTCTGGCCATTGCAACCTCATGGGGAGTGAACCAGTGGATGAAAGGGATGGAAGATTTCTCTCTCTCTGCTTCTACCTGTCTGTAACTCTGCCTTTTGCATACAATAAATCTTTAAAAAGAAAAAAAAAAATACCACCAGCCCCTTCGGGTTTTGTCTCTCTTGGACCCTCTCTCCAGGCATTCCGGTTGGAGGTTTCTGACTTAAATAAATCTTGCTTTTCTCTCTGCCTTGTCTGTTAGGCCGTCACAAAGCACACCAAACACCGGAGTAAGGGAAAGGGTTTATTGGGGAAAACCCAGCAGACTGGAGGGGAGGGACAAAGAAGGATAAGAGAGTATAAGAGAGAAACAGAGAGGAGAGGAGCTAGTGAGGAGAGAAGAGAGAGAAGAGAGAGGAGAGCAGAAAAGAGGAGTCAAGAGAACAGGAGAGAAGAGCCAAGAGAGCGCGTGTTCAGAAAACTTTGCCCGAGGGCGGGCAGGGAAGCAGGAGCAGCAAATCCCCTCAGGATGGGGGTGGAGCTTGACAACTTTGGTTGGGCCCTGTGGCCACCTGGCTTCCGGTGGCAAGGGCTGGGGAATAGGATGTAAATCAGGGTATAGGTCCCGCCATGGATAAAACTGAGCCACTTTCCTAACTAACATTGTCCACTTGGAAATTCTTCCACATGAGACAAAGGACCAAGGTGATCTTTTCTCCTGGTTTACCTGTAACAATCTGACAGGTAGGTGGATAGGATTACATAGGGCAGGGGAACTGTGGCTTCCAGCTCCTGGCCCTAATGTAGCTTCTGCCTTACCCTATTCTAGTCCCAGCTGCTCTGCTTCTGATCCGGCTCCCTGGTAAAGTGCCTGAGAAAGCAGTGCACGATGGCCCATGTCCCTGTGATATCAGAATTTGACCCCTTAAAAATGTATCAGGGCCAGCGCTGTGGCTCAATAGGCTAATCCTCTACCTTCGGCACCGGCACACTGGATTCTGTCCCGGTTGCCCCTCTTCCAGGCCAGCTCTCTGCTGTGGCCCAGGAGTGCAGTGGAGGATGGCCCAAGTACTTGGGCCCTGCACCCCTATGGGAGACCAGGAAAAGCACCTGGCTGCTGGCTTCAGATCAGCGCGGTGCGCCAGCCTTAGTGGCCACTTGGGAGGTGAACCAACAGTAAAGGAAGACCTTTCTCTCTGTCTCTCTCACTGTCCACTCTGCCTGTCAAAAAAAAAAAAAAATGTATCAGACTGTGGCCCCTTAAAGTTCCCCAAAAGTCCCATCTAGGGTGCCACATGTTATCGGAATTTGGGGTGCCATACGATATCACCATATGCTTATTAATGAATCCCCAATATTAAAAAGCCCAAGTGGATTCTTGCCTAATACTTAGAGAATTCTAAATACCGGCATAAATGAACAAGGCAGCATGGTACATTTTAAGCTTTTATTTAGTGTGAAAGATGCATAGGAGAGTGAGAGCTTTATCTGAGAGAGAGGGGTAAATCTGGGTTCATACCGAGCACCAGGATCCAGCCACGTGGAGGAGCATCTAGGCCAGGAAGCCTAGGGCGGGTGGCCTGAAGGCCATGTGCCCTGAAGGCGCAGGGCGACAGCCAGCCCTCTCCTGGCAAGAGGCCAGGGTGAAGAGGAAGGTGGAAAGGGCAGACACACTGGTCCCAGGCCTTTAATCCACTCTCAAAGGGGCGTGGTTAATTAACCTGATTGGCTAGTGGGCACCCAGGTGTGGCCAGGTAGGGGCATGAGGTCACACAGGGGTGTGGTGAAGGCGTGGTCTTCCAGCTCACAAACCTAATCAATTTTAACCTGTATGCCTGCCTACTTCACTTGGACCCCTACTACATGAGTATCACTCAGGAGACCCAAAGGAGTCGTGAGATCGTGGCTTTGGCCTGGATCATCCCAGGCCATTTCAGACAACTGGGGAGTGAACTAGCAGATGGAAGATATCTTTCTCTTTCTCTCTCCCTCTCTGTATCACTTTGCCTTTCAAACAAATAAATATTTAAATAAACTAAAATTAAAACACATTAAACCATTTTTAAGGTATTCCTTGGCAGCTTCCTCTATGGAGTCCCCTGCTCTTACCTAGTTCATGGATGAGGGATTTCTGTGGCTGTGGTGGGCCTCGCCTTGCTCCCACCTGCTTTAGGGGACCCGCTTCTGGATACAATCTATGGCAAGATTGGGGTTAACAGCTAATGCAGCTGGATGCTTAGCAGGGTGGATTATCTTGCATTTTTTGAATGGAGATGTTAAATATAGCCCCTGTTTGACAAGAAAGGGAGGGGAGGAAGGAGGGCAAGAGAGAGTGTGAATGTGAATGAGAAGCTGTTCCAGAGGTTCTTGTCTTGGTGCAAAGAAACAAATTTCAGACCTGAGACAGAACAGTAGCAGAGAGTGAGGAGACAAAGTTTAATGGAAGAGAATACACCAGACACCACAGGCAGGCATTTCAGGAAGAGCTGTGAGCCCAGTCTGCCTTCAGGCCAGAGTTTCTATAGATATGGGTGTGGTCTGTTTCTCCTCCCCCTTCCCTGTCTGGGATTTTAGTGGGTAGAGGGCTTTCTGGCCCTGAGATTCCTAAAATTCCTCCCAGGACTTTATCAACACAGTTGAACCTAATAGCCCTGGGGAAGCTGACCCCAGGGGAGGGCTGGACCCACCTAACAAGAATTTTGCCAAGTAAGTTCTGATCTGCTTCCAAGGGTGCTTCTCCATTTCTTCCCTCATTCAAATGCACAGAAACTCCCATTTTGGTTCTACACACACATAAGCTACTGTGTACCTTGCTACCTAACATGAGGAAAGAAAGAGGGGAGGGAGAGAGCAAGAAGCAGGAGAGAGGGAAAAAGTGACATGAGAACGGGTGAACTAATTTTCACTCCAGACTCTTGCCTTGCACTGAGACAAGCATTCTAAGTGCAGACATGTATAGAATACAAAAGTAGTAACAATTTTTATGAGATGGGGCAGTGCCCTCTGCAGGTGTGAAGCCACCTGGGGATTATATGGCGCCTGTACATGGAGCTCAATGTCCATATTTTCCTGGCATCCACCCTTTAGGTCCTGGATGAAGCAGGTGCATCCTAGGAAAGGGGGTGTTTTGATTGACATGTAGGAGGATAAGATTTCATGCGGGCTTGTGACTTCTAGCTCAGCAGACCTAAACTTACTAGCTGGCTATTGCCCATCAGAAAGAAGAAAGTGGGGCTGTGTGCTGTGGGGTAGCAGAAAAAGCTGTTGCCTACAGTGCTGGCATCCCAAATGGAAGCCTTTGGAGACCCGGCTGCTCCACTTCCTATCCAGCTCTCTGCTATGGCATGAGTGCTTGGGCCCCTGCATCCACATGGGAAACCCTGAAGAAGCTCATGGCTCCTGACTTTGGATCGGTCCAGCTCCAGCCGTCGCAGCCATCTGGGGAATGAACCAGCTGATGGAAGATCTCTCTGTCTCTCTGTCTCTCTCTCTCTCTCTCTCTGTGCTTCTGCCTCTCTGTAACTCTTGTCTGTTAAATAAATAAATAAATGCTTTAAAAAGAAGAAGAAGAAGAAGAAGGGAGGGAGGGAGGGAGAGAGGAAGTTAGTTAGAAAGGACAAGAGCAAGAAAATGAGAATGAGGAAGCAGTCCAAAATGACAAACCCAGAGAGCCGGAAGTGAATGCATCTTTTATAAAACCAACTCACTGAATATTCCAGAGGAATCAAGTTCAAACAAGAAGGAAAATTAATTAAATCTCTTCCTGCTTACTTCTGAAAGGGCCTTAATTCACTATGGCAGAAGAGAGAGTTCTCTTTTCCAGCAAACACTGCTGAGAGAGGGTTTTTCTTTTGAGAGGCCTGTGGATAGGACTGGTAGTGAGTGTCTTGGGTCCTTATTCACCTTCCTGCCTCCCTACTCCTACTCACCTGCCTTGGATATCTACCCACCTTTCCCTGCCAGCAACTGCTTGCCAATGGCACACTGAGATTGGGGGTGCCAGGTTATCAAGTTTAGACCAAAAAAACCAAAAAAGATCCAGGCAGAAGGCAAGGTGTACTGCAAACACATGTGCTTTTCTTTGCGGCCTTTGCACAGATGGAGTGTCCAGTGACTGCTTCCTTTCTTCCCGTGAAAGCAGCTTTGTCTCTATCCTGGACTGAAGCATTGGGTTTATTGTGATCACACAAGGATGGAAGGTAGCCATTTCTAAAGTGGGATCCACTTGTACAGCTCACACCATGAAAACATTGCAGGCTAAAATTCTGCACTCATACCCAGCCATTTGTTGGTCGGTAGTCATGCAGAGACACGGGATCCTGGTTATTCAGTTATTGGCTTGCCAAGGCTTCCCCAACAAAGTACCACAGATGGGGTGGCTTACCCAGCAGACACAGATGGTGAGAATCAGTGCAGAGTTCTGGCAGCTGGAAGTGGAGATCAAAGGGTCAGAAGGGTTGGTTTCTCCAGACTCCTCTCTCTTGGGTTTGCAGATGGTCCTGCCTTCTCTCTGTGTTAATGATCTTCCTTTTGTAACTCTCTGTGTCTGAATCTACTCCTCTTAGAAGGACACTTGTCGTACTGAATTAGGGCCCTTTAATGAGCTCATTTTCATTCAGCTTTTTAAAGATTTATTTATTTATTTGAAAAGCAGAGTTACAGAGAGGCAGAGGCAGAGAGAGGTCTTCCATTCCCTGGTTCACTGCCCAAATGGCTGCAATGGCTAGAGCTGGGCCAATCTGGAGCCAGGAGCTTCTTCTGGGTCTCCCACACGAGTGCAGGGGCCCAAGGACTGGGGCCACCTTCCATTGCTTTCCCTCCCAGGCTATAGCAGAGAGCTGGGACTCAAACCACTCCCAGTGGCAGCTTTCCTCCCTACACCACAGTGCTGGCTCCCTCAATTACTTCTTCTTCTTTTTTTTTTTTTTAGAAATCAAACTCCTGTGTCTCCCAGGATTCATAGATTTCTTTCTTTTTTTTTTGACAGGCAGAGTGGACAGTGAGAGAGAGAGAGAGAGAGAGAGAGAGAGAGACAGAGAGAAAGGTCTTCCTTTACTGTTGGTTCACCCTCCAAAGGCCACTGCGGCCAGCGCGCTGCGCTGATCCGATGGCAGGAGCCAGGTGCTCTTCCTGGTCTCCCATGGGGTGCAGGGCCCAAGCACTTGGGCCATCCTCCACTGTACTCCTGGGCCACAGCAGAGAGCTGGCCTGGAAGAGGGGCAACCAGGACAGAATCTGGTGCCCCGACCGGGACTAGAACCTGGTGTGCCAGCGCCACAGGTGGAGGATTAGCCTATTGAGCCACGGCGCCGGCTCCCTCAATTACTTCTTAAAAGACCCTATCTCTAAGTGCTGGAGGTTAGGATTTCAACAGGAATTTTGGAGGGATAAGATTTAGCACATAATACTCAGGAAAAATGTTTACAATTCTTTTGACTTTGGCTCCTTCTGACATAAAGACCATGCTAGAGCTCTGGTCATTGCTGCCAACTGGGGAGTGAACTAGTGGATAGAAAACCTCTCTCTCTCTCTCCCTCCCCCCCCTCCCCCCTGTCTCTCCTTCTCTCTCTAACTCTGGCTTTCTAATAAATAAATAAATATTAAAAAAAAAAAAAAAGACCACGCTAGAGTGTTGAATCAGAAACCTGGCTGGTACCACAACTCACTAGGCTAATCCTCTGCCTGCGGTGCCAGCACCCCAGGTTCTAGTCCCAGTCGGGGCGTCGGATTCTGTCCCGGTTGTTCCTCTTCCAGCCCAGCTCTCTGCTGTGGCCCGGGAGTGCAGTGGAGGATGGCCCAAGTGCTTGGGCTCTTGCACCCGCATGGGAGACCAGGAGGAAGCACCTAGCTCCTAGCTACAGATTGGCACAGTGCACCGGCCTCAACATACTGGCCTTAGTGGCCACTTGGGAGGTGAACCAACAGTAAAGGAAGACCTTTCTCTCTGTCTCTCTCTATCTCTCACTGTCTAACTCTGCCTGTCCAAAAAAAAAAAAAAAAGAAAGAAAGAAAAAGAAACCCACCGGGCCACCTCTGCTTATGCCTGGTGAGGCTTCTCTGTCCAATGGGAACCTGCCACCTCTACTACTCTATTTGGAGAGTTCTGTTTACGGAAACCATGAGCTATAGTTTCCCATCTGATGCTTATTTAATGACCTCATGACACTCCATAAATTAATGCACAGAAATGATGAACAAAAGATAACTAAATTCCTTAAGCACTTAAGACTTCTGTTCACGGAAACATGTGGAGGAAAGCATTTAGTGGGTCCATTTATTTGAAAGGTAGAGAGAAAAAGAGAAAGAAAGAGAGAAAGAGAGAGAGAGAGAGAGAGAGAGAGAGAGAGAGAGAGAGAATCCATGCATGGTTCACTACTCAAATGGCTGAAACAGCCAAGGCTGGCCAGACCAAACCCAGGAGAGAGGAACTCCATTTGGGTCTACCACATGGGTGTGAGGGGCCCAAGCACCAGGGCCATTATCTGCTACCTTCCCAGGCAGGAAGTAGAGCAGCCAAGACTTGAACTGGCTCTCCAACATGGGATGCTGGTGTCTCAAGCAGCAGCTTAACCTGCTGTGCCACAACATCCAGCCCCATTTAGTGGGTTTCTGGGCTCAGAAGTTGCCATTTGTAGGTCTAAATAAAACATCTGTCTTTTAGCAGCATGTTCTCACATGCCAGAGGCTCTTCTTTGTTTTTTCCCCTTCTTCATGAGACTGCTCTATTTAGGTCCATATGTCTTTAGAAACTTTTTTTTTTTTTTTTTGACAGGTAGAGTTATAGACAGTGAGAGAGAGACAGAGAGAAAGGTCTTCCTTCCATTGGTTCACCCCCTCCCCCCCCCAAATGGCCACTACAGCAGGTGCTGCACTGATCGGAAGCCAGGAGCCAGGTGCCTCCTCCTGGTCTCCCCTGCGGGTGCAGGGCCCAAGCACTTGGGTCATCCTCCACTGCCCTCCCAGGCCACAACAGAGAGCTGGACTGGAAGAGGAGCAGCTGGGACTAGAACCTGGCACCCATATGGGATGCTGGCGCCGCAGGCAGAGGATTAACCAAGTGAGCCACGATGCTGGCCCTGAAACAAAGGTTTTAAGATAGGATCATGGGGCCATCATTGTGGTGCAGCAGGTTGAGCAACACCAGCATCCCATATAGGTGCCAGTTGCCTCACTTCTGACCCAGCTTCCTGCTAATGTGCTTGGGAAAGCAGTGAAAGATGGCCAAGTCTTTGCTTCCCTGTCACCCATGTGGGAGACCCTAGTGGAGTTCCTGACTCTTGGCTGTGGCTTGCCCCAGCCCTGGCTGTCATTTGGGGAGTAAACCTACAGATGGAAGATCTCTCTGTGTGTACCTGCTTTTCAAGTAATAAATAAATCTAAAAAAAAAAAGAAAAAGAAAAAAGAAGATTGGGTCACATAAGGTAGCATTATAATTATTCATTATGACATAAGAATGTCTAGTTTGACTCACTCTGTGTACTAAGAAATTCCTAACCTAACTGAAGAAAAGGAATCTGACTCACTACTGCATGTGCTATTGTAGTACCAATTCCATGGTCCATTGTCCAGGAAATCAACAATTCAAAATACTTCTGCCTTTGTGACAAGGCTCCTGCTCCTGTTATGTTGTCATTATTCTCTTCCATACATCCTGCTACCTCCCATGGCCAGCCTCCTATCTCCTACATCTAATTCTCCAGCTGCTATCTCTCTCTGAGTTTACATGTGGAGATTTCTGAGGGCATTCTTCCACTTACTGGTCTCACAGGTAACTGGAACTGAACATGAACCAAATAGAAACCATTAACTTACTCCAAAATTTGCTTATAGTCCTCTTCTGCTTATAGTCCAGGTATGACCAAATGATACCATCATCCCTCTAGCTGCCCAGTGCAGATCTGGAAGTTTTTTTTTTTTTTTAAAGTTTATTTATTTATTTGAAAGTAAGAGTTGCAGAGAGATAAGGACAGGGAGAGAGACAGATCTTGCATCTACTGGTTCACTCCCTAGATGGCTCCAACAGCCAGGGCTGGACCAGGCTGAAGCCAGGAACAGGAGCCTCAACTGGGTCTCCCATGTGGGTAGCAGGGGCCCAAAGACTTGGGCCATCTTCTGCTGCTTTTCCCAGGCACATTAGCAGGGAGCAGGATTGGAAATGAGGCAGCTGGGACATGAACTGGTGCCCATATGGGAGGCCAGCATTGCAGGCAATGGCCTTACCTGCTATGCCACAATGCCAGCTCTTGAAGTTATTTTTTTCTCCTCCTTCTTTCATCCCTTCTATTCAATTTATCAATTCCTACAGGTTCTGCTTCCTTAAGACTCCTGCAACATATGCTAATACATCCATGTTACTCCTGCTATAGACTCTGCCCTCAACTGTTCTCCCTTGGAGTGCCAAAAGCTAACCTAGGTGCTGTATCAGGGTTAAGAGCATGAGCTTTGGCAGGTCTACATTCAACTGTGCAACTTTGGACAAGGTACCTAGTTTCTTCAAGCCTTAGTTTCTGCCTATGTAAAGCAGGATCTACTTTTGAAGTTATTAAGGAACTTAAATAAAATAACATATGTAAAGTACTTGGTATGGGGCCTGGAATATAATATTCACAGATCTAATTATCCCATTGCTGTGATTATATTTCAGTCACCCCTCAAATTCTCTAGCAAGGTACACAAACCCAGCCCCAGTAGATCTCTGTTGTCTTCTCTTGTCCCTGTTCACCCAGCCTTCTTTGTACCTGCTGTGCTGACTTCATGAAGTTCCCAGCAGGCAACACCTCTCTGCACTCACTGGATCTTGGCATAACACAAGATGCTCCCACCACCTGACTGTAAGCCTTCTCCTTTCTTCCAGGAAACCTCTGGTTCCTCCAGCCTGGGTCTCATGGTTCTTCTCTCCTAGTAGCTTTTTTCTACATAGTAGACACCCAATTATATTCATTTGTTTGTTTACCTATCTCCCTTACTTTGCTAGATCTAGTTTTATGCTTCTTAGCACTAATTCTAGCACAGAGCATTCTGCATCAAAGGCAGTCAACAGCTATAAAATAAATGAATGCAACAGACAGCATCTATTTAGCACTTACTGTGAGTTAGATAATAATAACCCCGATTTCTTTTTGTTGAGTTCCACAAATGTTGAGTTTGTTTCCTGAGTAAAAATCCCTTTTTAGGACTCTTGACTATTGGGTCAGATCTGAAAAAAGGAAACTCTAGTGGAAAGCTGCCTTTCTCAGTGACAGCACTGCTTTGTGACTCTGCTTTTCAAATCTGTTGCCTGTCTATATAAGAAGAAAGTTCATATGGAAGTGGTCAGGTGAGGCCCTAATAGCACATGCTCCTGGCTGACCCTGAAGACAGAAGTTCAGAAGACTCCTTTTTAGACCAACATCCTATCAAACTTCATCCTGGGTCACTACTCAAAGCCTTATAAATGAACCTCCAAAAAAAAAAAAATGCTAAATTAAAGAAGTCAGACGCAAAAGGCCATACATTGTATGATTCCAATTACATGAAATGTCCAGAATAGGTAAATGCATGAAAACAGAGAATAAATCTGTGGTTGTCTAGGGCTAAGAGTAGGACTACGAATTGACTGCAAATGGACATGAAGGATGATGGCACATTCTAAAATTGCATTGTAGTGATGACTCCATAATTCTGCCAATTTACTAGATACTAAAAAATTGTATATGTAAAATGGTGTATAACTTATACCTCGATGTCTTAATCAGTTGGGATGCTAAAACAAATTACTATCATAGACTGGGAGCTTATAAACAACAGAAATTGGTTTTTCACACTTCTGCAGGCTGAAACTCTGAGATCAGGGTGGAAGCATAGTTCAGCTCTGTGAGGTCTGTCTTCTAGGTGCTGGCTACCGACTTCTTGCTGTGTTTTCACAGGGTACAGACAGCAGGCTAGCTCCCTAGACTCTTCTTGAAAGGGTGCTAGTCCCATTCATGAGGGCTCCACCCTCATGACCTGATCTCTCTCCAAAGATTCCACCTCCTGTAATCGCCACTCTGAGATTAGATTTCACACATGAATTTTAGAAGGAGCAGGGGCACAAATATTCAGTCTAAAATACTCAGTAAAGTTGTTTCTAAAAAAGAAATCTTTCTAAAAAGTTTCTTCGAGGCCAGCACTGAGGCATAATGGGCTAAGCCTCCACCTGCGGCACCAGCAGCCCAAATGGATGGATGCCAGTTCAAGTCCCAGCTGCTCCTCTTCCAAACCAACTCTCTGCTGTAGCCTGAGAAAGCAGTGGAAGATAGCCCAAGTCCTTGGACCCCTGCTCCTACCTGGGAGACCAGGAAGAAGCACCTGGCTCCTGGCTTTGGATCGGCACAGCTCTGACTGTTGCGGCCATTTGGGGAGTGAACCAACAGAAGGAAGACCTTTCTCTCTCTCTCTCTCTCTCTTACTGTCTGTAACTCTAACTCTCAAATAAATAAATAAAATCTTAAAAAAAACTTTCTGCAGTGTTACTTTGTTTTTTTCCATGCTAGTTTTGAGTACCTGAGGCTAAAAATCCTGTTTAGAAATCTTTTGGCCATCAGGTCAGATTTGAAAAAGCTTAAACCATGGTAGAAGTCTGCCCTGTCACTAACAATGCTGCCAGTTGCCTCTATCTTTTATATTTGTGACATATTTGTTGAGAAATCTCCTCTCCAAATCCTTCGTTCTGGGAACTACAAATACTTTGGGTTTGTGGTGAGCCAGCCCAGTCAGTAAGTTAGGGAACCCAATACACAGATGTATAAGCGCTGCATTGGACTAACAAAATGAGTAAAACTTTTTCCTCTAAGATCAGGTCAAAGCAAGGCAAGAATGCCCACGTTTACCATTCTTACTCAAGGTAGAACTGGAAGTTCCACTAAGAACAACTAGGCAAGAAAAATTGGACGGGAAGAAGTAAAACTATTTCTGGGGCCGGTGCTATGGTGTAGTAGGTAAAGCTGCTGCCTGCAATGCCAGCATCCCATGTGGATGCAGTGGATGCCAGCTCAAGTCCCAGCTGCTCCACTTCTGATCCAGCTCTCTGCTATGGCCTGGGAAAGCAGTAGAAGTCCTAGGGCCCCTGCACCTGTGTGGGAGACCTAGAAGAAACTCCTGGCTCCTGGCTTTGGATCCATGCAGCTCCGGCCATTGCAACCATTTGGGGAGTGAACCAGTGAATGGAAGATATCTCTCTGTCTCTGCCTCTGCCTTTCCCTCTCTGTAACTCTGCCTTTCAAATAAATAAATAAAATTATTTCTGTTCTTAGATGATATGATCTATATACAGAAATCTTGAAGACTCCATCAAAGTGAGGGGAACCTGTTAGAATAACTGATTCAGTTAAACAGGGTGCAAGAACACATTTTCTTCTTGCTTTTGTAAATGACTTCACTCCAGAAATACGGTACTTAATTTATAAGCTAAACCCAGGGAAAGAGTCCCATTACCAGACTTCTAGTTCCTGAAGGACATTTCATTTTACTTTTTAAAATTTTACTTATTTATGTATTTGAGAGATAGATAGGGAGACAGAGCTCTCCTATGCTTGTTTACCCCCTGAATGCCTGCCACAGTCAGGGCTGAACAGGATCCAAAATTGGAACTGGGAATTTAATCAGGAAGCCAATTACTTGAGCCATCATGGCTGCTTCTCAGGGTCTAGCATTAGCAGGAAGCCAGAGCCAGGAGCAGAGCTGAGACTCAAATCAGGTACTGCAATGTGGGACACGGCCATCTTAACCACTGGGCCAAACACCTGCCTCCTCGTGAGCACTTTAAAAGACAAAATAAGGCTCAGAATAAATTGAGGATCAAACAGTGGCATGTGGACCAACTCTGGTCCTTCACTTATTTTTGCAAATATTCATCAGGTTTCACTGGGACACAGCTACCTTCATTCATTTATATATTGTTTATGGCTGCTCTCACAGCTAGAGTCAAATACTTGCAACAGAGACATTAAAGCCCTCAAAGCCTAAAATGTTTAGTTCTGTCCCTTTGCAGAATCTGCTGAGCAACCTCTTGAAAAGGAGCCCCTAATCCTGGTGACTTTACTGAAGGCACTCTGCCCTTCCCTTAGCCTGCAGTCCCTCTTTCTCCACTTTGATTACAAGCCAACTCCTTACTCAAGATTAACTCACTAAATGAAGGCAGTGGTGCAGGAGCCAGCATGGCCCTGCAAGACCCCAAATCGCAAGACTCAGAATTTAATAATCACTTCTACAGTTAACATCCTGATGCAAAGACTCCCGAGATGCTTCACAGAAACTCCAGTTCACAGTCAAAGTACCCACAGTCTTCAGACAGACCAGAGGCCACTTTGCTGTCACAGCATCTCAGGAGCATATGCTGTCTGTTCTGCTGCTGACCAGTGCAGACCAACTGGAGATGCATGTGCTTCTCCATCCCAGCTTTAATCTTAAACATTCCCGTTATTAATCCCTTTTAGAGTCTGCGAATCCAGTGATAGCTGCCCCCCTCCTTGCTCTGCACATTGAAAATAAACACCCACTTTCTCCCGTGACCCCAGTGATGGTGACTGGCTTGCTGCCTGTCATTGGATGAGCAGACTTAGCTTTTGAGGTTCTACAATATCTGGAATTTGGAGCAAAACAGGTGAATGTTCCCCCAGTCATTAATTCCCAAAGGAAAAATATCTCTTGGCAAAGATACAAGTAGGAAGGACATTAAAAAAAGAAGAAGAAGAAGAAGAAGAAGAAGAAGAAAAAAAAAGGTCCCACGTCAATTAAAAAAATTAAGGGGAAAAAATGAAGTGAGAGTAATTAAACTGCTCTAACAGGGAATTAACTGCCGAATTTCCTATTTTACCCCTAGGCTCCATAAGAAGAACTTTCTCTAAATATTAATTGAGACCTTATTGTTTTAAATAATTTCTGTGTTATATATAGACTGTTAACTCTACCCACTGTTACAAACATCTCCCCTGGAATCAGCAAACTAGTCAGGTGGTGGGTATCTAAGAATTCTCTGACAACCCCAGTGTCGCAGCCAATAACCCGAGTCACCCTCAGCTTTTAACGAAGGGTTATTCTTTTCCCCTTGTGCCACTGCAGCACTAACTTGAGAAGTAAGTTTACTGTGCAGATAAAATGCCAGATTAAATGTTTTTCCTGAAGTCTCCTTGAACTACTCAAGGACTCCCTTATTCACAATGAGATTATATAGCTAGTTTGGATATCACTTTACTGTTACCCTACTCTCCAAATGAAGCCCAAATCGAAAATATCAAGGACATGCAAAAACAAAACAAAAACAATTTAGATACAGGCAGGATTTGGGAGCTAAAGCAATTAAGGGTCAGATAGAGTTATCTAAATCTCTATCCAAAACTTCACAAGGTCCTGTAAAACCAGAGGCTAAAAGAGGACTTACAAACAAAAGTCAAAAGCCTAAAAGATAAAAAAAAAATTAATCATTCATGGCTGATACAAATCCATGTAACACTCCTACCCTCCCTGTTAAGAAATCCAGTGGGTTCATACAGGACTTCAGAGCCATAAATCAAACACCTGCAACCTGCTTCCCTGGGGTGTCAATCTCAAGTAAAAATTCATGTTGTTGCCTCCTGAGACTGCAGATTTAACAGTTGTAGAAATGTGTCTGCTTTTCTCAGTGTCCATTTTGAACAAAATAATTCATACTTGTTTGTGCTATCCAGGGAAATTAACAACACAGGTAGACCAGTATCCCCCAGGGATTTACTCAGGCATGCTCCTACTTCTCCCAAGTCTTTAGCCATGGCCTCAAGAATCTCACACTTCCCCACGATTGTATGCTTAGCCAACATATGACTTTTTGTTATAAAGACGAAGGGAACTCTAAATCTAATTCTACCTAACAACCTCATGGTTTTAGCTTAAGAAGGGTATAAGGTTTCCAAAGAGAAGTTATAATTTTGTCAGAGTTCTTTTCCACAATATGTTTCATCTCAGTGAGGTAAATTTCTCACGCTGACATATTGCAGGATCTTCCTAACTTCCCCAGGACAATAATTTAGAGACAATTAAGAGTATTCCCCAGTCTCACTGGCTCCTGTGGACAGGGGCTTTCAGCCAGCAGTGGGTTTATACAGGACTTCAGAGCCATAAATCAAACAGCTGTAACCTGCTTCCCTGGGGTATCAATCCCAAGTGCATCCCATTTGGGTGCTGGTTCGAATTCAGGCTGATCCACTTCTGATCCAGCTCCCTGCTAATGGCGTGGGAAAACAGTGCAAGATGGTTCAAGTCCCTGGGCCCTTGCACCCATGTGAAGGACCCAGAAGAAGCTCCTGGCTCCTTGTTTCAACCTGGCACAGCCCTAGCCATTGTGGCTACTTGGGGAGTGAACCAGCAGATGGATTCTCTCTGTGTCTCTCCTTCTCTCTCTCTGTAGCTCTATCTTTCAAATAAATAATCTTTTCTAAAAAAAAAAAAAAAAAAGCACAGTAACATTCACAAATGTCCTTTCTAAATGTTCTGAAATCTTACAAGTTTGTAAGACTGGATTCCTGAACATCCTGGCTACATGTTACGGTCAGAACCTGCAATGTTATAGAGAGTTCCAGAACTAACCATGTTACACAAGCAAAACCAAACTTCTACTGCTTTTGCTATTGCTTTGTCTACTTCTTCTTCTTTTTTTAAGATTGATTTATTTATTTGAAAGTCAGAGTTAGAGGCAGAGAGAGAGGTGTTCCATCTGCTGTTTCACTCCCCATTTGGGTGTAATGGCCAAAACTGTGCCCATCCGAAGCCAGGAGCCAGGAGCTTCTTCCAGGTCTTCCATGTGGGTGCAGGGGCCCAAGGACTTGGGCCATCTTCTACTGCTTTCCCAGGCCATAGCAGAGAGCTGGATTGGAAATGGAGCAGCCAGGGCTTGAACCAGTGCCTATATGGGATGCCAGCACCGCAGGCCTTACCACAGCGCCGGCCCCGCTTCATCTTCTAATTAGGTTAAAAAAGGAAACCACTGAAAATTAAAGTCAGGATTTACTAAATACTGTTGAATTCTACTAGCCAAACACAGCCCTCACAAACCAACAGGTGAATCCAAGATAGTCTTTCTCAGCATGTTGTCTGCTAGGAGTTTGAGACATTTTCAATTAAAGTCTTCATTTTCCCTGTAGACTTCAATATACGTGGCTGTTTCTGAGGGGGACTCTGATTTGTACTTGGAACTTCAACTTCACCTTGGCTATGGTGTGGTCTTCTTCTTCTTCTTCCTCTTCCTCTTCCTCCTCCTCCTCCTCTTCCTCCTCTTCCTCTTCCTCCTCTTCCTCTTCTTTTTTTTTTACAGGCAGAGTTAGACAGTGAGAGAGAGAGAGAGACAGAGAGACAGAGAGAAAGGTCTTCCTTTTCCCATTGGTTCACCCCCCCCCCCAAGGGTCCGCTATGGCTGGCGCGTTGCAGCTGGCATGCTTCTCCTGGTCTCCCATGCAGGTGCAGGGCCCAAGGACCTGGGCCATTCTCCACTGCACTCCCAGGCCACAGCAGAGAGCTGGACTGGAAGAGGAGCAACTGGGACAGAATTCAGTGCCCCAACCGGAACTAGAACCCGGTGTGCCGGCACTGCAGGCAGAGGATTAGCCTAGTGAGCCGCGGAGCCGGCCGCTATGGTTTTGATACCAACAGGCAAATATCTTTTTCAGAGCTTCTGCTATGAGGACACCAGAGTGAGCAGCAATCCACTGGCTTGGGTTTTACATCTTGCTCTGGCCTCTTTATTGCCTTAAGTTTCACACTGTTCAAATCTTGAAGGATCTCTAGCGTATTTGGCATATTGTGTTTCTCTGGATTGTTCTTAACCAAAGTCTTTGCACATTGATTTTTTTCTCCCTTCGAAGCCAGGACTCACACTAGCACCCATATGAGAAGCCAGTGCTGCAGGCCGTGGCTTTAACCTGTTGAGCCACAGCCCTGGCTGGTAGAACAGCCATCCTAATAGGTGTGAAGCAGTATCCCATTGTGGGCTTAAATATATATAGTATATATATTTTTTAGTTATTTATTTTCATTGTAGTTTGAAAGGAAGAGAGAGAGAGAGATCTTTCATCTGCCAATTCACTCCACAAATGCCCTCAACCGCCAGGATGGGTTAGGCTGAAGCCTGGAACCAGGAACTCAATCAGGATCCCCCACATGGGTACCAGGGACTCGATTGCTTGAGCCTTCCAGGGTGTGCGTTAGCAGGTAGCTAGATTAGAAGTAGAGGTAGGACTCACACCCAGGCACTCCAACATAGATGTGGGAGTCGCAAGCAGCATCTTAACCTCTTCCCAAATGTTCATTCCATATTTGTTTTTTATTTCCTTTTCTCTGGTGACTATTGATACCCAGCATCTTTTAATGTGCTTATCTGTCATTTGTACATCTTTTTTGGGAAAATGTCTATTCAAGTTCTTCTCCCATTTGTTACTTGAATTGCTTTTTCTGTTATAGAAATGTAAAGATCTTTTATATTTTCTGAATATTAAACTGTATCAGATGTGGTGTACAATTATTCTTTCATTCCCTAGATTTTCTTTTATTTTCAAGATATTTTTATTTATTTGAAAGCTACTCAAATTATTTGCCCTTTTTTTAAAGATTTATTTTATTTATTTGAAAAAGTTACAGAGAGAGAGGAGAGGCAGAGAGAGAGAGGTCTTCCATCCGCTGGTTCACTCTCCAATTGGCTGCAATGGCTCGAGCTGCACCAATCCACAGCCAAGAGCCAGGAGCTTCTTCTCAAAAGAAGACAAACAAATGGTCAACAAGTATTAGGAAAAAATGCTCAGCATCACTAACCATCAGGGACATTTAAAATCAGAACTACAGTGAGATATCAACTTACCCCAGTTGGAATGGTTATCATCAAAGAGACAAATAGCGGCAGGCATTTTGGTGCAGAGGGTTAAGCCACTGCTTGGGAAGCCTGCATTCCTATCAGAGTACTGGTTGGGATTCTGGCTGTTCTACTTCCAACCCAACTTCCCACTAATGCTCCCGAGAAGGCAGTAGATGATAGTCCAAATACTTGGGTTCCTGTCACCCACATGGGAGACTCAGATGAAATGCTTGGCTTCTGGCTTCGGCCTGGCCTACCACTAGCTGCTACCAGCCTTTTGGAAGTGAACCAGTGGATGGAATCTTTCTCTTTGCTTGTCTCTCTCTGTCATTCTGCATTTCAACAAACCAAAACACAAACAACAACAAATGTTAGTGGAGAAAAGGAGAAAGAGGAACTCTTTACACACTGTTATTAGGAATGGAAATTAATTCATACAGCCATTATGGAAAACAGTATGGAAGTCCCTCAAAAACTTAAAAACGTAAGAACTACCACATTATCCAGCCATCCCACTACTGAATAAATATCCAAAGGAAAGGAAATCAGTATGCCCAAGATATATCAGCAGTCCTGCGATTATTGCACCACTATTCATAAAAGCCAAGCTATGGAATCATCTTGGTATTCCCAAACATATGAATGGATAAAGAAAATGTGGTATGTATACACAGCCGTACAAAAGAATGAAACTCTATCAATCCTAACACATCAGTAAGCCCAGAGACATTATCTTAAATGAAATGAGCCAAGCATAGAAAGACAAATACTGTGTGTTCTTACTCATATGTGGAAGCTAAAACAGTAGATTCCATAGAAGTGTAGAGAAGAATAACAACTTCTTTTGAGAATGGGAAAGGTCAAGGGATGAGAAGCTACAGGGAGATTTATTAACAGATGCAGTTAGATAGAAAGATTAAGTTCTAGTGTTCTGGGGCATAGTGGATAATGCCTGTGGTGCCGGCATCCCATATGGGCGCCAGTTCGAGACCCAGCTGCTCCACTTTCAATCCAACTTTCTGCTGTGGCCTAGGAAAGCAGTGGAGGATGGCCCAAGTCCTTGGGCCCCTGCACCCACATGAGAAGACCCGGAGAAAGCTCCTGGCTCCTGGCTTCAGTTCGGCGCAGCTCTGACCATTGTGGCCAATTGAGGAGTGAACTAGTAGATGGAAGACTTCTCTCTCTCTCTGCCTCTTTTTCTCTCTGTGTAACTCTGGCTTTCAAATGGATGAATAAATCTTTAAAAAAAAAAAAAGTTCTAGTGTTCTGTATAGCACCATAGGAGACTTGAATTAATAATAATTTAGTAAATGTTTAAAGTGATGGAAATAGTAACCACCCTGACTGATCACTGTATACATGTGTTGAAGTAAATCTCTGATTATTACATGTCACTTGAAAAAAATAACATAAATTTAAAAAATAAATGCTCTGTGAAGGATTTAGTGTATTATAGTGACAAAAAACAATCAGGAAAATATTCTGTAACAAATTCACTCTATCTGTATTCTTAAAACATTTTTAATTTATTGATTAACTTTTTAAAATTTATTTGAAAGGTTGAGAGAGATTCCATCTGCTGGTTCACTCCCCAAATGATTGCAACTGGGCCAGGCCAAAGCTAGGAGCCAGGAACTACATCCAGGTCTCCCCTGGAAGTGGCAGGAACCTAACAGCTGCGCCATTATCTGCTGCCCCTGAGACTTATTAGCAGGTAGCTGGATCCAAACTGGAGGCAGAACTCAATTCCAGGCAGTCCATATGGGATGCAGGCTTCCCAGCCTGAGGCTTAACCTGCTGGACTCCTGGCCGTCACTTTTTCTAGAAAACTCTATCGGCAAAATCTGCCCAGAGCTTGCTGTATAGTCAGAGATAAGAGGATAACAAAGAGAACAAACACTTTTAGGAACCACTGTTTTTGAAACATTGACCTCAGCAGAAACCCCAGTTAGGAATGGTAAGTGTTACAGCAGATCAGAGAGTGAGGTATGGAGACACTGAATCAGAGCAGAGACCATCCCCACTGTGGAAGCCTGGGCGATCCACCCACTTCCCTCTTTATATGTAAATATCAGGCCCTACATAAAGTTGCTGCTCATTTCTTCGCTTATTGTGCTTTGTGTAGGAAGAAAATTTCTTTTAAAATAAGAAAGGCAGGCCAGAGCCCCTTGGTTCAATAGGCTAATCCTCCACCTGTGGTACCGGCACCCCAAGTTCCAGTCTCGGTCAGGGTGCCGGATTCTGTCCCGGTTGCCCCTCTTCCAGGCCAGCTTTCTGCTGTGGCCCGGGAGTGCAGTGGAGGATGGCCCAAGTCCTAGGGCCCTGCACCCCATGGGAGACCAGGAGAAGCACCTGGCTCCTGGCTTCGGATCAGCGTGATGAGCCGGCCGCAGTGCGACAGCCGCAGCGGCCATTTGAGGGGTGAACCAACGGAAGGAAGACCTTTCTCTCTGTCTCTCTCTCTCTCACTGTCCACTCTGCTTGTCAATAAATAAATAAATAAATAAGAAAAAGAAAAAAAATAAGAAAGGCAGGGGACAGGGGTTTAGCTCCTGGTCAAGACTCCCGCAGCTGACAGCTGACACCTGCATGCTTCCATTTGGTACTGGATGATTCTGTACTGGATTCTGGCTCCTCACTCCAGCCTCCTGCAAATACAGACCCTGGGTGGAGGTGGTGATGGCTCAAGAAATTGGGCCCCTGCTACCCATGTGGGAGACCTGGGCTGTGTTCCTGGCTCCCAGCTTTGGCCAGAACATCTAGGGAGTCAGTTGATGGGACCCTCTTTCTCTCTTTCTTGCTCGCTCTCTCTCTCTCCATGCTCAGATGAATTTTTTAATTCAAAAATACAACAGGTGTTACTGGAGAATGGAGGGTTCTTGTCTTCGCGTAAGAAAGAATTCAGGCATGAGACAGAGTAGTGGATAGTAAAAAGTAGCAAAGTTTATTAAGGTAGGGACATCTGTGAAAATGGATGGGCACCTCTCCAGACAGGACCTGAGAGAGAGTGCAGTCGCTCAGGGGGGTGCAGGGGAGGAGCGAGGTTATGTAAATATTAAGAAGCTCCTATCTGAGTGTTCCCTTAAAGGTATCAGACAGGAGGAAGCCTAGCTGGCACTGTCCTGAGTTCAGAGGAAGGGTGAGCAGGACCCCCTGGAGAATCGGGATCCAGAGCAGGGTGTTTGAAATGCAGACACTGGGCTGCATCTGGGAGACTGTGGAAGATTTGTCAGGCAGAACGGGGGGGGGGGGGGGGGGGGGGTCCACCTGGCAGGTTATCAGGTAGAAGGAGGCAGGGCAGGATGCGAATACCGGGCTGCCCCTGAAACACTGTCAGGATGACTTTGAGATGCAGATGCATATGCTGGACATATGGCCTGTTACACACATAAGTTCATATCTGACTTCCTACCTAACAGAAGGATGGGAAAGTGGGTGAGGATGAAGCAAAAGACAAACTTTTTTTGTCTCCCTTGTGGATCTGACCTGCTGTGCTGCTAGGACAACCTTATAGTGAGGAAAGGTTTCAGGCTCTAGGCACCTATGTGGGCAAGTCGGGGAGGAGTGAGGCTGCCAAGGACTGCCTCTGCTGCTTGCAAAGGCTGGAAAGGATGAGGTAGAGCCGAAAGACTAATTTAAAGAAGGACACAATTCTTAAGGAATCAACTTAAAAAATTTGTGCGAAAACTCTTTATTCTTTTTTTTAAATTTTATTATTTTTTTGACAGGCAGAGTGGACAGTGAGAGAGACAGAGAGAAAGGTCTTCCTTTGCCGTTGGCTCACCCTCCAATGGCCGCCATGGCCAGCGCGCTGCTGCCGGTGCACTGAGCTGATCCGATGGCAGGAGCCAAGTGCTTCCTCCTGGTCTCCCATGGGGTGCAGGGCCCAAGCACTTAGGCCATCCTCCACTGCACTCCCCGGCCACAGTAGAGAGCTTGCCTGGAAGAGGGGCAACCGGGACAGAATCCGGAACCCCGACCGGGACTAGAACTCAGTGTGCCAGCGCTGCAAGGCGGAGGATTAGCCTACTGAGCCGTGGCACCGGCAGAACTCTTTATTCTTTTGAGATTTCCATGTAAATTTCTGGATCCCTACCTCCATTATTAGTCTCAGTCTCAAATTATTGCAGTATAATTTCTGATGTGGACTTCCTTGCTCTCTCACAGACTGGAAGTCAACTTTATATAAATGTGTGCATATAAACCAGAGTATCCTCCTCTTTTAAAATCTAGCTGGGAGTGGTTGTTTGGCACAGCAGTTAAGACAGTGCTTGAGAGGTCCTACTTCCAGATCAGAGTAGCGAGGTGTGAGTCCTGGCTCTGCTTCCGCTTCTGGCTTTCTGCTAGTGCACACTGGGCGGCAGCAGGTGATGGCTCCAGTAGTTGGGACCCTGTCACCCACGTGAGAGACCTCCTGGCTTCGGCCTGGCCAGCACTGGCTGTTGCAGGCATTTAAGGAGTGAATCGACAGATTGGAGATCTTTGTCTCTGTAGCTTTCAAATAAATAAGATAAATACCTTTAAAAATAATAAAATAAAATCTACTACCTGAAAGTGAAATGAAACCCAGTCTCTGACTCAGGCAAAGATGGCTCATTCCGAGTGCATTTCTCTTCACTTTCTTCAGAGGGTTTGCTTAATAATTGAAGGCCAGAATGTTTGCTAGTGCCAGTTAAGATGTGTTTTGGCCTTTGACTGCCTTGCTGGAAAAGTTGAGTGAATACTGTTTCACAGCACACACTTGCTCAGGGAACAGTAGCTCCTTAGGCCCGGAAGCGTGTGCACTCAGAGCATCTGGTCCCAGATCTGGCTTCCTGGCCATTAAGCAACGTGCCCTTAGGCAGGCCACTTAATTTCATCCATAAACTGTGGTTAATAATATACAACCCATCTGCTTCATTGGTAGCTGGGTTGACCAAATGACAAAGTATGAGAAAGTGCTCAACGAAAATGACATGGTTCAAAGAATGGGTATCTATGAGCAGTGAGATTTTAGTCCATCTTTATTTTATTCTGTGTATTATCTATAATTGACCCTTTTTTAAAATTAAACATTTAATTCTTTCTTTTAAAGGTTTATTTATTTGAAAGTCAGAGTTATAAACAGAGAGAAGGAGAGACAGAGAGAGAGAGAGGCCTTCAGTCTGCTGGTTCACTCTCCTATTGGCTGCAATGGCCTGAGCTGTGCTGATCTGAAGCCAGGAGCCAGGAGCTTCTTCTGGGTCTCCCATGTGGGTACAGGGGCCCAAGGACTCGGGCCATCTTCTACTGCTTTCCCAGGCCATAGCAGAGAGCTGGATCGCAGGTGGAGCAGCCGGGACTTGAACCAGCACCCATATGGGATGCCGGTACTGCAGGCCGCAACTCTACATGCTATGCCACAGTGCCGGCCTTAACATTTAAATCCTAATAAAATGTTATGTACTTTAAAAGAGCAACACCTATTCAGCCACTCCTAGTTCTATACCCTTAGCATCTGCCAGTCTGGCCTCTCCCCTCCACCCCTCTTATCAGCAAAGTTCACAAGGAAAGGGCTTTCCCTGTCTTATGCTCTGCCTTACTCCCTGTATCTAGCATAGAGCCAACAGGGGAGTCCCACAGATAGTTACCAAATGAATGAATGGATGGGTCCTCACTGCTAGTGTCTTGGTTCAAGCCCTACTCTTTTCAGACGAACTGCTGTAAGAGCACTACAGAAAGCTCAAAATCTATTGATCACAACTCCGCCAAATGGAGCTTTCTCAAATACACTCAACTTATTTGCAGCAGTTTATGTTCCATGAAATTTCCACAAACACCAAATTAGTGAATACTGAACCACTGCGCCTAGGGAGTCATTCCTAGATTAGATTCCTGTGAGCCTGTAGCCACACATTTTTGTCAATAATGGGAGTGTTTGTACAAAGGTGGAATTAAAAGATAAGTGAAAAAAAAGATAAGTATATTTTGCTGCAAAATTTTTTGAAATCCATGCACAGTTTTTCTCCTAATACACATTTAATTCGCTTTTTGAAGGCCCCTCATGGCTAACTTTGCTTTATGTGTATTTCTGCCTACAGCACATATACTGTTGATTCATTAGAATTGAATTCATGGCCAACAGCTTGTAACCCATACCTGAACAAAGCTTATCTAAGACACTTGTTTTTACAAAGGGCACAGAAAATTTGTAGCCTTAGGAACACTGGGCAGCACTCAGCGCTATACTTGGGGATCATTATAAAAACAGTGAAATCACCAACTAAAAACACGCACATGGGAAAAACATGATGCCAGAACAGACTGCAAAGAGGGCACTTATCGGTAGTCTGAGAGCTGAAAGAAGCCAAAGCATTGCCTTGTTCCATCACAGCTGGGAACGTGTGCAATGGGCAGCTCAACATCGCCGCCACTCAGTACATGTCCGTCCACAAGTGGCCACAACAGTTCCACCAGTATTAATCTCAAAGGTACAGATAAAGTTTGACAAGTAGGAGAATTTGCAAATATTGAATCAGCAAGTATATACCTGTGAATAAAGAGGAGGAGAAACGCCCCCACCTGGGACATCAGTGTCCTGCCATTGCCTTTGGGGAACCCCACTTCACTCACAGGACTAATTCCCACTAATTCAACAAATGGCAGATCAAAAATATTCAGAAAAATGGGCTGATGCTGTGGTGTGGTGGGCTAAGCCTCCACTTTCAATGCCAGCATTCTACATGGGTGCCAGTTTGTGTCCCAGCTGCTCCTCTTCCAATCCAGCTCTCTGCTTGTGGCCTAGGAAGGCAGTAGAGCATGGGCCAAGTGCTTGGGCCCCTGCAGCCAGATGGGAGGCACAGAGGAAGTTGTGGCCATTTGGGGAGTCCAGCAGATGGAAGACCTTTCTGTTTGTCTCTCCCTCTCTTTATCTGTAACTCTACCTCTCAAATAAATAAAATCTTAAAAAATTTTCAGAAAAAAATTTTTGTATTTATTGAACACATGCTATTTTTTAAATTATTATTCCACAAACAGCACAGTATAACACTTATTTACATATCATTTACCTTGTATTAAGTGTTAAAAATAAACCAGAAATGATTTAAAGTATATAGGAGGAGGTACATCAGTCATATGCAAATACTGCACCATTTGAAAGTACAAGAAACTTGAACATCTGTGACTTTTGCCATCTGTGTGTGCATGTGCATTGGGGGTAGGGTGACCTGGAAACAATCCTCCATTGAGACCAAAGGAAGACTGTATGTGTATTTAACTTAGAAATTTACATGCTGACTCCTATGCCTCTTCAGGAGAGAAACTGTTGGCTGGTTTGTTTGTACCCTTACTACAACCATCTACTATGGTTTGCGAATAGTAGATGTTTGGTAAACAGTAATTAAAAAGTCAGTGAACTAATTACATGAAAACAAACAAACAAAAAGGCTGATCTTAAGGTCTCTAGGATAGGTGACAGGTAGGCCATTACTTTAAAAGTTATTTCTGAGTTACAATAAATTTTCTCAGAGTGACTGCACAGATAAACTAAATAGGTTTAACTAAACTTTGGTACCAAACTTTCCACCAGAAGAATGAAAACAGTAGCAACCTCTTTTCTGGACCACACTGCTCTTTGCTGCATGGGATTTATCATGGCATTCAGTTAGGTTAATCTGTAGAGTTGAATAAAGCACAATTCACTTTCACTCTGCTGTATGCAACACTAATGACTTTGTCTAAATTAATTCTGTCTGGTGCTCCTGATTCTATTTACAGACCAATTCCCTCTTTGTGCAGATTCCTGGCCGATGTGTGCTGAGAGATTTCAGTGTTCCTCTACTTTCTGTTCAGCGAATTTTAACCCCTTAAATGATATTCACTTAGACAGTGAGCAATGCCACATGAGGAAACTCTGCAATGTTCGGTTTCAATGAAGCTGTTATTTGTTATTTGCCAACAGTGTCCTAACCCAAGCGTCCTTGTGAATTCTGGCTATTGTGAATAGGGGCTTTTGAATGGCTTGTTTTAACTTGAACCTTGTCAAACTAGATGACTTTTATTTTGTATGACAGTCTCATTCATTCAGAATGAAAGAGAAAGAGAGAGAGAGAGAGAGAGAGAACATGAATAGATAGTCTCTGAGGATAATTCTAAACTTTCTGTACACAGCCAACCATCAAGTACTCTAATGTCTAAAAAACACCTGTCCTGTCCCTGCTTTCCTCTTCTCTTCACAACCAGGCCCTTGGTCTAGAGGTCAGCTTGAACTCCAGCACAGACTAAAACATGAGCATCTTAATTGTTCTTTCCTTCTTCCAGTGTGTCAGGTCACCCCTCCCCCCTCCACTGCATCTATTATGTACCTCGGCCTTGTTAGTCTTCTAAAACAGATTTCGTCATCCAGGCACTAAGAGAACCTTGCTATGTGCTCTCTCATTGCCTATGAGCAAGGTCAAGGGCCTTCCAGGCTCCTGATGCCCACCTGGTTTCTGCAGGGTTCCTCAGCTCTACTCATCACGGGGAGCTCACACACCCACTCCCCATCTCCACGAGGATGCTCTGGTAGCAAAAAACCACAAAGCTCAGGTTGGCCCCTATCTAATCTCTTTAACTCACTGAAGGCCCAGAGAAGTCCAACTCTCTCTCCAAGGCCATTCTCTATGCATGGTCCCCATTTATGAACTCCTAGAGTAGTCTATAGCACTTTTTCATTTTATTTTCTCTGTTTTGTTTGTTTGTAGGACTCCATTTTGGTATTTACATTATTCACTAATGCTTTCTATGTCTTAAAGTGCTTTTGCATACATATATTTGTATTGTAAGCCACTGATGTCCAGAACTTATTTTAGACCAATACAGTCCAACAGAAATAGAATGTGAGACACAGAGGTATGCTTCATAGTAACTATAATTTTTAGTAGCTACATTAAAGAAAATAAAAAATGAAATAAAAGTATATTTTATATAGCTGAAATACTATTTGAACATTCAATCAGTATAAACAGATGATGAAGTGATCTCTTTACATCCATTGTATCCAATGAAGTCTTTAGATTCAATGTGTATTTTATATGTACAGCACATCTCAATCTGGACTAGACACATGTCAAGGCTCAGTCGCCTTTTGTTGTTAGTGGCTATCATTTTTTTTTTTTTGCAGCTATCATTTTGAGAAGCTCTGTTTATGTGTGTTTTTTTTAAAGATTTATTTGAAAGGCAGAGAGAGAGAGAGAGAGAGAGAGAGAGAGAGAGAGAGAGTCTTTCATCTGCTGGTTCAATCCCCAGATGGCTGCAACAGCTAGGAGCCAGGAGCTTCTTCTTGGTCTCCCACATGCAGGCAGTGCCCAAGCACTCAGGCCATCTTCTACTTCTTTCCCAGGCCATAGCAGAGAGCTGGATCAGAAGTAGAGTAGCTGGGACTCGAACCAGCACCCGTATGGGAAGTCGGCACTGCAGGCTGCAGTTTTACCTACTATGCCACAGCACCGGCCCCGCAGCTCTGAAGCATTTTATTCCTTGGTATCCCATAGCTGAGAAACAGCAGAGTGTACCCAAAGAATGTGAATTAACAGAGTGTTGTCACATTGGAGGAGGGTCTCTGGCACAAGTCTCTGTCCTTGACCTTATCCTGTTTATCATTTTCATTGATGACTAGGAGGTTGTCACGGGCAAGAACAAGCGATCTGCAATGTGTGTGCAGTTAATACTGTGCTGTACAAACATTTGCTAAGAGGCTAGATTCAAGGTCATGCATTTTTTTTAATCACAACTTAACAACAACAAAAGAACACCTGCATCAAGTCAGAGAGTCCTTCCTTCCTTTCAAACCTCAGCTCTCTCACACTACATGTGTGAACATGGGCGAGTTAATTTGCTTCTCTTAACCTTGGTTTCATCATCTACAAATGGGGATAATTATACTGACCTCAAAGGAGTGTTATGAACAGTAAATGAGATACTACCAGTAAAATGCTAACCACGGTATACAGAACACATTAAGTCCTTAAAGATATTAAGCACTACCATTATTACCACCACAAGTGTTGCTGTTGTTGTTGTTGTTTTTTAAGATTTACTTATTTGAAAGTCAAGTTGCAGAGCAACAGCGAGCTCTTCCATCTGCTGGTTTACTCCTCAGACTCCCACAAAGGCCAGAGCTGGGCCAGGCAGAAGCCAGGAACCAGGAGCTTCTTCCAGGTCTCCCGTGTGGGTGGCAGGGGCCCCAAGCACTTGGGCCATCTTCTGAGGCTTTTCCCAGGCCATTAGCTGGGAGCTGAACTGCAAGTGGAACAGCACTTGGGCCATCTTCTGCTGCTTTCCCAGGCACATCAGCAGGGAGCTGGATAGGAAGTGGAGCAGCTGAGACTCACACTGTTGCCCATATGGGATGCTGGCATCACAGGCAGTGGTTTTACCTGCCATGCCACAATGCCGGTCCCCATAAACAGTGTAATTATGAATTTGGCAGTTGAGATAATTCAGGGAAAGAAAGGGGTAAGGTTAAATTAAAGAGTAAAAGGTTTTCCCGGGGGGCCAGCAATGTGGCACAGCAGGTAAAGTGACCACCTGCAATGCCAGCATCCCATATGGGCACTGGTTTGTGTTCCAGCTGCTCCACTTCTGATCCAGCTCCCTGCTGATGGACTGAGAAAAGCAGTAGAAGATGGCCCAAGAGCTTGGGCCCCTGTCATCCACATGGGAAACTCTGAAGAAGCTCCTGGCTCCTGTCTTCAGCCTGGCCCAGTTCTGCCCATTATGGATATTTGGGGAATGAACCAGCAGATAGAAAACTCTCTCTCTCTCTCTCTCTCTCTCTCTCTCTCTCTCTCTGTAACACTGCCTTTCAAATGAATGAATAAGTCTTAAAAAAAAAAAAAGAAAGAAAAGCTTTTACCAGAAAGGGTTTGATATACTGAATTAAGATAAAATTTAATATGGACAAATTAAAGTATTACATTTAGGTTAAAAATCCAACTACAAGGGTCTGGTGTCATGCGCTGTGGGTTAAATCTCCACCTGTGATGCTGTCATCCCATATTGGAGTGCTGGTTCCAGTCCAGGAAGCTCTGCTTCTGATCTAGCTTTCTGCTAATGTGCCTGGGAAGGCAGCAGAGAGCGCAAGGGCTTTGGCCCCTGCAACCCCAGGCTGCTGGTTTTGACCTGGCCCAGAACTGGCTATTGTAGTCATTTGGGAGAATGAACCAGCAGATAGACAGTCTCTCTGTTTCTACCTCTCTCTCTCTGCTGCTCTGCTTTTCTTATACAAATACATTTTCAGTTTAACTGTAGCTCATATGAAAAGGGGTATATACTTATTCATTTAGCTAAATCTAATAAATAAAATTATATTAAAACTTTCTAATTTTTATTACATGTTCAATGTGAAAAGAAAAATTGTACAAGAGAGCACAAAGTAAATTCTAAAAATTCCCTTTTCTACTCTATAGAAATTATCAGTCACTATTAACATTTTTTTTTTTTTTGACAGGCAGAGTGGACAGTGAGAGAGAGAGACAGAGAGAAAGGTCTTCCTTTTGCCTTTGGTTCACCCTCCAATGGCCGCCGTGGCTGGTGCACCACGCTGATCCGATGGCAGGAGCCAGGTGCTTATCCTGGTCTCCCATGTGGGTGCAGGACCCAAGCACTTGGGCCATCCTCCACCGTACTCCCTGGCCACAGCAGAGACCTAGCCTGGAAGAGGGGCAACTGGGACAGAATCCGGTGCCCCGACCGGCACTAGAACCTGGTGTGCCAGTGTCGCAAGATGGAGGATTAGCCTATTGAGCCGCAGCACTGGCCACTATTAACATCTTCTTACAAATCCTTCCAGGAATGTCCTAAGCTTAAACAGGGATCTATTTATTATCCTTTTTATCTTTTAAACTTATTTATTTATTTGAAAAGCAGAGTGACATGGAGAAACTGAGATCTTCAATCTGCTGATTCACTTCCCAAATGGCTGCAACAGCCAGGCCTATGCCAGGCTGAAGCCCAGAGCCAGAAACTCCATCTGGGTCTCCCACATAGATGGCAGGGGCTCAAGCACTTGGGCCGTCTTTAATGCCTTCCCAGACACATTAGTAGGGAGATGGATTGGAAATGGAGCAGCTGGCACTTGAGCCAGCACTCTGATATGGGATACTGGTGTTGCAAGCTGTGTCTTAACATGCTGGCCCATATTTTTTACGATTTTAGCCATTATGGGGATAGAGTGTTATTCCGTTGCGCAATTTACTTGGAGAGAGGCTAAAACTAAAGCTGTATTAAAGTTCAGTATTATTCAGATATGTGTTATGTCAACCTCAAATTCTAGTTTGATTTTGAGCTTCAAAAGGAGTAGGCTAAACAGTGAAAGTGGAGGAAACAGCCCAGTGCTATTGAGAACTTCGGGGCATGTCTGGAATTTTTCACATCCACATGGGCATTTAAGACAAATACTGACAAACTGTATGAGTCTGGAGGGGTGTGAGTCAGGAGGCAGAGTAATTCAAAACCAGGTGGTGACAGAAGGCCCATGGTCAGATACAGGAATGGTCAACCCCTAAGAGGGGCAAATCAGAGGAATGTACTGGCTATTTCCAAGGGAGGGGAAGCAGCCATTCCAGTGCCCTCAGGGAGCAGGGCTTACCCATGGTCCTACTACCTGAGCAGAAGTATGAACTTCCACGGAGAGGAACGCATATCAAAATGCTGTTTAACTTGGAAGCTACCATGGAGGAAAATCCTTCCCAAGAATGAGAAAGACATGAAACTAGTGGCAGATCTCACCAAGTGTGACCCACGCAATCATTTCAGCCGTGTAATGACAGGCTGGTGCCTTAGTGAAAAAAACAGTGACTGCTCCTTAAAGTATGGCATTTGTTGTGAAGCAATTTATTTGTCTAGAGTAATGCATTTATGTAGAGTAATTTATTTGTATCTTCAAGCCTGGTTTATTACCTGGCCCAAAGCAGGTTAAAGTGGAAGGAAGACAGATGGGGAGAGGCAAAGGGAAAAGGGAGGGAGTGAATGAGGGAGTGATATTAGTAGAAGCACTGTTTTCTGCTCTTTACATTTTTTTTCCATGCCCATTTATTTCTGATCCTCTTGCCTTGATTTTTGACATGTACTAGTTTAATTCTCTACCTCACTCTGCCTTCTCCTCATCCATTAGATTTGATTACTGCTGAGAACCCTTCTAGTCATTTCTCTGTCCTCCCCAAGGGCAGGCTATTGTCTGGTTAAGCCTCCTCACCAGGTCCTCATCTTGCACTTGAGAAAATCCAGGATGGCAGGTCCTCCCCAGACGTTTCCTAGGTTTCTGCACTCCCTGTGGCATTTTTTTCTTTCAAACCAAAAGGCTAATGAATGAAAGTTTGTTTATTTCCTATTTTCATTTTATTTGAAAGGGGGGTGAGGAGGGAGAGAAAGAGAGAGATATCCCTGGTTCACTCCCCAAACGCCTGTAAGGGATCTCTCATGCGGGTGGAAAGGACCCAAGTACTTGAGCCATCACCTGCTGCCTCCCCGTGCACTATAGTGGGAAGCTGTATCAGACGTGGAGGGGCTGAGATGAGAACTGAGAACTTGGCACTCAGACATGGAATGTGCAGCTTCTTAAATGCGGCACCCAGTGCATGCCTGTGATCCCTTCCAATTCAAGTGTTTCTGGTTCAGTCTTTACACAACCCAATAGTTACCTGGATTCCCCTCTGGCGTCTCTCCAGCGAGAAGACAATGACCTGTGGCAAGGACCTTATTATCCGAACAAACCCGGGCAAACAACTACCTTTTAAGTGCTCCTTATTCCTCACTGTCCCATGGAACTCTGAGTAATACCTCCTAGTGGTTATGCAGCTTGAATGCTGAAAGCTTTATAAGAAAGTGCTTTATGAAGTTCCAAGTGCTGGTTGTTTGTATCTCCTATCCCTCGCATTCCACCATGGAATTTGGGCCTTAATTCTCAGTTCAAAGATGCAATAGCCTTTTACCTATTCATCAGCCTGGAAAGTCTGTGCCCAACCCAAACTATTCAACATGCACATGCTACCGTGCTCTTTCTAAACTCCAAGTGTTCAACAGCTTCCTGTGGCCCAAGAAAAACCACCCGAACTTCTTAGATGGAATTTGAAACCCTCCCCGAATCTTAGGTCAAAGCCACTGTTCCAATTCACCTCCCAACCAACCCGGCTTCTTCCCACCCTCTACCATCGGTCTTCATGTTCGAAGTGTCACACTGCTAGCCCAATTTAAGTGACCCCTTTTCTGCTATGCCATTACTAACCCTGCAGTGACTCCTTCCCTGCTGGGACTGCCACAGGGTTGGATTTTTCCCTCATTACAATGCTTCCTTTCCCCGTGGACTATAATTTTTAAAAAAGATTTATTTTATTTACTTGAAAGGCATACTGACGGAGAGAGGGAGACACAGAGAGATCTTCCATCCACTGCTTCACTTTCAAAATGGCTGCAACAGTCAGGTATGGGCCAGGTCAAAGCCAGAAGCCAGAAACTCCATCTTGATCACCCACATGGGTGTCAGGGGCCCAAGAACTTGGGCCATCTTCTGCTGCCTTCCCAGGTGCATTACCTGAGTTCCTGCCACCCATGAGTGTGGGACACTGGCATGGAGTTCATGGCTCCTGGCTTCCCCCCAGGGCCCAGTATGGGCTGTTGCAGCCATTTGGAGAGTGAATCAGTGGATGGAAGATCTCTTTCTCTTTGCATGTCACTCTGCCTTTCAAATAAATATATAAATACCTTATATTTATTTACATTTGAATAAGCAGGCAGACTGACACTCTTCAAGAATGTCAAAACAGTTATTGGTCTATTGCATAATAGTTTCAGATTTATAGAAATTAAGTCTTTGCCATTATCACAGAAATTCTGTAGAAAGTTTCATCATTCATTTCAATATATTCACCTCAGTGAATATGTACCAGATTGTAAAGACTACCTTTTAATTTGTGAGCTTGGCATTGTCTAAACTGTCTCTCTTCTTTTTTTTTTTTTTTTTAAAGAAATGTATTCATTTAGTTGAAAAGCAGAGTCGGCCAGTGCCGTGGCTCAATAGGCTAATCCCCTGCCTGTGGCACAGGCACAACGGGTTCTAGTGCCGGTTGGGGCGCCGGATTCTGTCCCAGTTGCCCCTCTTCCAGGCCAGCTCTCTGCTGTGGCCCGGGAGTGCAGTGGAGGATGGCCCAAGTGCTTGGGCCCTGCACCCGCATGGGAGACCAGGAGAAGCACCTGGCTCCTGCCATTGGATCAGCGCAGCGCGCCAGCCGCAGACACCATTTGGGGGGTGAACCAATGGAAAAAGGAAGACCTTTCTGTCTCTCTCTCTCACTGTTCACTCTGCCTATCAAAAAAAAAAAAAAAAAGCAGAGTCATAGAGAGAGGGAGAGAAAGAGATCTTCCATTTACTAGTTCACTCCCCAAATGCTAGGGCCAGGCCAGGACAAAGCCAGGAACCTGACACTCCATCTGGGTTTGCCACATGTGTGGCAGGGGCCCAAGCACCTGGGCCACCCTCTACTACTCTCCCAGGTGTATTAGCAGGAAGCTGGATCAGACATGTTGCAGTTGGGATCAAAACTGGCACTCAAACGGGATGCCAGCATTGTAGGGGGTGGCTTAACCCACAGTGCCATAACGTTGGGCCCCATGCCCTTCTTACGTCCTGACTCCAGGGACCTCACGTGGCCGTGTAGCTGGCCTTAGCTCTCTTTCTGCTTACATTTTCTGAAACACGGATTTCAAAATGATTTTAGTGCCCAGTGCTTTGAAAGGCTTTCCTTATTGCGTCATCACAGAACTGAGTCTCCTATCACCTGATTTGAGGGATTTCTGTTAGGTACTGCAGGAAAGGCAGCAAGGTGACAAATGAAATGGAAGGAATTTGTGCAGGGCGTGAATCAGAGAGCAAGATGCTTCCCGCCCCTTCTCTCCCTGACTCTGACCCAGGCAAACTGGTAACTCCTGCAGACACCAGTGCTTAAATAGGTGAATGAGTGAATACCTGACAACTGGAAATGTGACTGGGTAAGCAGTGGAAGGTAAGGCACAGGGTGGAGGTGGAAAATTTCTAGGACAGTGGGTGGGGTGGGAGGCTTCCTGGTGACCTCAGATCACACTGCTTGCCTCACCACAGTTTCAGAGCCACTGCTTCTGGGGCGGCTCAACAGGGTGGCAGATTAAAGAGAGAGGGTCTGCAAGAGTGCAAGCTTTCATGTTGGTGCCTGAAGCGCTCAGAACGCCTTGTTTCTACTGAATATATTTAGAAGACCCAGATCCCTTTAGAGTCAAAACCAGTCATGGGGGTGGGGCACTAAAGCAGCCCACTGGATAGGTGGTCACCGCTTTCCACCTGCGGTCAGGCTGTCTCCTTCGCTTGCTTACCTTTTCTGTCTCTAATCTGGGGCGTAACTGTCAGGTTTAATCTCTTTCTATAATTTCTGGACACTGCACATGAGATCTGCTCTTGCGTTCAAGAACAGGCTGAAAGATACGCTTGTTCGTGTCCTGAAGTCCAAAAGCGGGGCCTGGCGCTCTTCTGGGTCTCTGCGGCTTCGGCTGGACTCTGCCACTCACCACGGAGGCCAGGGAGCCTCAGAGTGAAGGGGCGACCTGGCCGCGTCCCGGGTCCCCAGCCCTGCCTTGCAGCGAGTTCGATGTGGCAGGAGGTCTGCGGCCCACCCTGGACTCCTGCCCCTACGTCCTGCCCACCCCCTACTGCCTACACCAGCCGGCCTCTGAGTCGGACCTGACAGTTATGGGGACTGGCTCCAGGTCTTGCCTCGCCAGAAGTGGAGCGGGACCAGGGTTCGGCCACCCTAGGAGCGCCGACAGGTGAAAGAGGAGTGAGGAGACGGGCGGGACGTGAGCTGGGCAACCAAGGGAGTGCCTCCGAGGTGGAGGGGACAGAGCCGCCGAGTGGCACCGAGGGGCTGCGGCCGGGACTGGAGGGCGCCGGAGCTGGGGCCCAAGGGCCTGGGGGAGCGGCCGGAGGCGAGCCGGGCAGCCGCGCGGGGATGCAGGGTGCGTGGGAGGAGCAGGGGAGGGGGCGGGGCCGCGGGGAGGGGAAGTGGGCGGGGCGCCTCCGGGAAGGGGGCGGCCTGGGGGAGTCCTGGGTCCGGGCGGCCGCGGGCTGGCTAGCAGGCGCGTGGCCTGGCCGTGGCGCGATGAGCGGGGCTGGCGCGGCGCCGGGGTCGGCGGGCGCAGGCAGGGGGCTGCGGGTGGATGGGCTGCCCCCGCTGCCCAAGAGCCTGAGCGGGCTGCTGCACTCGGCGTCGGGCGGCGGCGCGTCGGGGGGCTGGCGCCACCTGGAGCGGCTGTACGCCCAGAAGTCGCGCATCCAGGACGAGCTGAGCCGCGGGGGCGCGGGCGGCGGCGGGGGCCGGGCATCTGCGCTGCCCACCAAGCCCCCCAACCTGGACGCCGCGCTGGCGCTGCTCCGCAAGGAGATGGTAAGGAGGCTCCGCGGGCCGGGCTCGCCGTCCCGGCAAAGTTCGCCCGCAGCCGCGCTCTGCTCCGGAAGTCCCCGCGCCCGGCCACCCACCCCTCTCTGGCCCCTTGGCCCTCGGCCCCTCGCGCCGTCTCTTAAGTTAACCCACCTTTGACTTGCCCTCCTTGTACCCTCACTCTCAGAGGACAGCTTCCGGACACCCAGCGCCCCTAATCCCGTTCCAGCTGGCGTGAAAACCCGGGCGGCGGGAGGCGCGGTGCGGGGTTCGCGCTCGGCCTGGGGCGGAGCGGCGGCTTTGTGCTCCCTCTCCCGCGTGCAACCAAGCTCCCCGGTGAGGGAAGGGCGTCCCTGCCCCCGGAGAGGCTGGGGACTGTGCGCGGTTATGTTTTCATGCTTAAATAGGACTGTGTTTTGTCCGCCACCGAGTGCAGACAGCAGATTCGAGCAGCCGGGCCCGCGTCCAAATCCGATTCCCCGGGGACTGCCCCGGCCCACAGATGGCTGTGCGAGCGACCGCACGCGCCGTGCGCCAGAGTGCCCCTGACCCTTCTAGACTTGGTAAAGCTGATTCTCCAAACCCCACTTGAGAAAAATGGGAGGTAGCTGGCCTGCGTGTCCGGGTGAAGTCCACGTGGGTTCTTGGGGTTGTGTAAGGGCGCCAAACAATGGGGTTCGGTTTTTCGCAGTCCTTGGAAAGTGCAGTAGGAATCTGGGGACCAGGATGCAGGGCTGAGCCAAAAGTGGGGTCCGGGAAGGGTTTTGGGCTACGGCGAGCCTCCCCCCAGCCTTCCCTCACAGGCTCAAGCTGAGCCAGAGGGGGACGGAAATACTTTTTCCTTTCTTGCTGGTATCCTGATCACTCCACCCACCCTGTCTAACAGCTGTCCACTTTCACCAAGTCCAGATTCTCTCCCTCTCTGAGGGCAGGTACATGTTAGGAAATCTAATACAGGAAGTTGCTTCCCTCCTAAGAATAAATTTGCCAGAAAATTTGTTACTAGTGCATTTAAAAATCTTATTTAGAAAAATTCAATTTATGCATACTTTTCAGGAGCATGTCTGTTCTGAAAACTAAGACTTAAATTGAGTCCAGAAAGCAGCTTTAAGACTTTATAATCAATTAGCTGTTGTCTTCCCATGCTGTAGCTGGCATTGAAGTGATTTCCATTGCTCTCTGGAAAGATTTTCTAAGCTTCTTACAGAAGCCCTTAAATTCCAAGCCAGCCATGTTTGTTCCTTAATAATCATTAGCTGACAGCAGCATGGTGTTGCTGGCGAACTGCATTTTAATTCAGTAAAGCTGCCTGCAGTGTGTGTACTGTCTGAACTCAGACACAGCATAAACATGGGGTGAGGGAGGAAGGCCCATCCCTAGTTATTGAAATGCCCTACATGAGCCAGAGGCAGGAAAACCTCAAGGCCACTCCTGTGAGGCTCTGGTTTTATAAACAACTCAGGGAGTCATCATCCATTCCCTAAAGTATTTTTCCAGGTCCCTCCTGGTGTGACTGAAGTACAGCCACAACTTTATAATCATGCCTGGGACCAGAGTGCTGCCAGGGCCTATTTGAAGCTCAAGGAAAATAAACAGCCATCTTTAGGAGGCCTGATCTTTAGCTGAGATAAAGGTAAGATACGAGTACAGGTCTTGACAAGTCCCTGTAAAGAAATGTCACAAGGTTTGTAAAAGTGCTCTGGTCTTCTGGCTTTTTAAATCGATTTGTCAACATGGGATCCTGGGAGTCTCAATGGGCAGCCCAAACTGAAGCTCCCCGTAGGGAGGCCTTGTGAGATAAGAACTGGGAGTTCATTCCAGAATTATCTACAGAGTAGTTGTGTTGCTCTCTTTAATTTGAAGGCTGGGGGTCAGATTTGTGACAAGGGACATAATTAGATGTCATGGCAGGATGTATAAATGCCTTTTAAAACAAAAGTCCCATGCAAGCCCAGAAAGAGGACCAACTTATTATTTATTTGAAAGTCAGAGTTACAGAGAGGGAGAGGGAGGGTGGGGAGGGAGGGAGAGGAAGAGGAGGAGAGAGAGAGAGAATCTTCATCTGCTAGTTCACTCCCCAAATAACCACCACAGCCAGGGCTGGGCCAGGCTGAAGCCAGGAGCCAGGAGCTCCATCTGCATCTCCCACATGGGTGCAGGGAATCAAGCACTTGGGCATCTTCCGCTGCTTCTCTAGGTGCATTAGCAGGGAGCTGGATCGGAAGTGGAGCAGCTGGAACTTGGGGTGCCACAGGTGGAGGCTTAACTTTCTACTTCACAGCACTGGCCCCCAAAAAGCACTTTTCTGAGGCAGAAGCTGCAGGAATTGATAACTAAACATTAGGGTGGGGGAAAAGTGATGGAAAAGGAATCAAAGGGGACTTCAGCTTTTTTATGGAAAGTAAAACAATTAAAAATTATTTACAGCCGGTGCCGTGGCTCAACAGGCCGCTCTACAGGCCAATCCTCCCCCTTGTGGCGCCGGCACACCGGGTTCTAGGCCCAGTCGGGGTGCCGGTTTCTGTCCCGGTTGCCCCTCTTCCAGGCCAGCTCTGTGCTGTGGCCCGGGAGTGCAGTGGAGGATGGCCAAAGTGCCTGGGCCCTGCACCTCATGGGAGACCAGGAGAAGCACCTGGCTCCTGCTATCAGATCAGCCGGTGCGCCGGCCGCAGCACACAGGCCCCAGCGGCCATTGGAGGGTGAACCAACGGCAAAGGAAGACCTTTCTCTCTCTCTCTCTCTCTCTCACTGTCCACTGTCTGTCAAAAAAATAAAATAAAAATAATAAAAAAATTATTTACAGTCCTAGCACCTAAAGAGCTTCACTGTTAATATTTTGGGATATTCCTTATGTAGGAAAAATGCAAATGATCTCCATACATTATTCTATTTAATCCTTTTAAATGTCCTATGAGACTGATACTCAGAGTCCATTTTATATTTTTAAAAAATGAGATGCCTCATTAACTCTTACAAGGTCATAGATCTTACTAGGTCTGTCTGGCTCCAAAGCTGTTTGACCATTACCCCATACTGCCAGGGCACACATTCCCCCCTCCAACACACAGGTCATACTCCATGTTCTGGTTTGCTTTTGGAGAACATTGCAGACATTTTCCTAGTCAGTGTAAGAGGATACTTCAAAAATTTCATGGAAAATGGAATTAGGCCGGCGCCGTGGCTCAACAGGCTAATCCTCCGCCTTGCGGCGCCGGCACACCGGGTTCTAGTCCCGGTCGGGGCGCCGGATTCTGTCCCGGTTGCCCCTCTTCCAGGCCAGCCCTCTGCTGTGGCCCAGGAGTGCAGTGGAGGATGGCCCAAGTGGTTGGGCCCTGCACCCCATGGGAGACCAGGAAAAGCACCTAGCACCTGGCTCCTGCCATCGGATGAGCGCGGGGCAGCCATTGGAGGGTGAACCAACAGCAAAGGAAGACCTTTCTCTCTGTCTCTCTCTCTCTCTCACTGTCCACTCTGCCTGTCAAAAATTTAAAAAAAAAAAAAAAAAAAAAAAAAAGAAAATGGAATTAAAGATGAGCATATTTTGGTGCCAAAGATTTTGAAATCTATGTATATGAGAGGTCTTCACAAAATTCATAGAAAATGTTATCTTAAAAACCACATGGATTTCAAAAAATTTTTTTAAGTTGTTTATCTTAAAATCTTTATTTATTCAAGAGAGAGGGCTTCCATTTACTATTTCACTCCCCAAATGCCTGCAGTGGCCGGATGAAGCTGGGAACTCAATCCTGGTCTCCCACATGGACCTCAGAGACCCAACCACTTGAGCCATCACTGCTGCCTTCCAGGGAGCACATGAACAGGAAGTTAGAACTGGGAGTGGAGCCAGAACTTGGACCAGGACTCTAATGTGGATGTGAGCATTTGAACTTGCCTTTTAACAGCTAGGCCAAATGCCTGCCCCATTTCAAAATTTTTCTGCACCAAAGTAAACTTTTAATTCCATTTTATGCAGACTTTTTGCAGTACCCTCGTAAGTAATGTTTTGAAGCTGATCATCTTTAGGAAGGTTGCAGTCCTGGGGGAATAAGGAAGAATGGCTGGTTCAGGGGGAAGAGTAAGTTAAACATTGTAGACTGTGGCACTAGGGGCTGGAGAGTGGTTGCAGCTGAGAGGAAACAATCTCCAAGGGAGGAGAAACAGTCAGGGTGCTGGGGTAGAGCATGGGGGAGCTGGTGTCCTGGCTGAGAGGGGAGAGCCTGTGCGGACAACCATGTCCCATGTTCTGCTCTGAGAGCTGTGGCTTCAACTCCCAAGTTTCAACACTTCCTACTCTAGTAACCCCTGGTCTGAGAAATTCTGTGCAACTCGGAGTCCCCATCGTCTTCCCTTTTGGAAAGCTTTGAGGGTCACACAGATGGTTATTGCTCTACAGACCAAAAATGTCCTTAATTTTGAAAAAAAATTAATATTTTTACATCAGAGGATATTTTTCAATCCCATTGAACATGTTTACTGGGTGTATGTTAATAAGAAAGTACAGTGGCAGATACAAGGATCAACAGGAAATATCTAGGAGTTGAAGAGCTTATAAACACCTGGTATATAAAGGCATCCTTGATGCAATGTGATTTGTTTCAGCTTATTATTATTTTTAGTGAAAACACCTTTTTTGCTTTTTTCCCCTTATTGGTCTTAGCTTATTTCTCATTTTTTCATGAGCAAATATTCCATATTAGTAATGAAACTCAGTCTGAACTAGCTTTTGCCAGGGCTGGATATATACAAGGGTATTTCATAAAGTTAGTGGAATAATGGAATGATAAGTCTGTTCTGGTCCCAAAACGTCTGGAATCCATGCATAGTGTGTGTGTGTTTTTTTTTTTTTTTTTTAAATCTATTTGAAAGGCAAAGCTACAGAGAGGCAAAGGGAGAGAGAGAGAGAGAGAGAGAGATCGAGATCGAGGTCTTCCATCTAGTTCACTACCCAGATGGCTGCAATGGGCACTGATTCGAAGCTGGTATCCAGGAGCCTCTTCTGGGTCTCCCACACGGGTGCAGGAACCCAAGGACTTGGGCCACCTTCTATTGCTTTCCTAGGCCACAGCAGAGAGCTGGATTGGAAGTGGAGCAGCCGGGACTCGCCCATATGGGATGCCGGCACTGCAGGCTTTACCTGCTAAACCACCGCGCCGGCCCCCATAGTGTTTTTATAATATGCTTTTTCCATGAACTCTTTGATAACTTTGGGTACAGAGACAGACTTGAATGAGGGCTGATGGGGAACCCAGGACAGTGAAGTCTTCTCCCTGCCCCCGCCCCCTGTTTTGCTCTTTTCCTCTCTTCTGGGACCTGCTGCCAACAGTGTGCACACTCGGTCTTGGCCACACTTCTTAGTTCCAGTTTGTAAATCTGTGGTGAATGCCAGTCTGCCAGCCTGGCCAGCCTGAGCCTGCCAACAGAGCCAAGGACAGGGTTGTAGTTTATTAAGATGGTGTCATCATGTGGATGGGGTTGGGGACTGGGTGTTCCTCAGAGAAAGGACAGTTTCTCGAAATGGAGCCAGGGGTTGCTGGGCTGGCAAGATACTAGATGTCTGTTACAGACCCCTTTTATAGAAAAGCACTTTGTCCTCGGGGTTCCACAATTGGAAAGATTTGTATCTCTGAGTCGATGGCTAGCTTTGCAATGAGATCTCAGTTGGCCTTTCAAACCCTGCTTGTAGCTAAAGGATGCCCTTAACTCGGTGTCAGTGGGCCCCCTGGTGTACACCCTTCCTTGTGTAGACTTCTGTGTAGACCATCCCACCCAGCAGCTCTGTGAGGGGAGCTCATTCAGCTTACACATATCCCAGAGGCACACCTGAGTCCAGAGACAAAGACTCTCAGTCCTGGCCGCTGGAGATCTGCAGAGAGCAGCAGCCCTGCGGATTCTGCTTCTCACAGCAGCAAGTTCTAGTAGCTTTGCCTTGGAATCTCTGCTTTTTTTTTTTTTTTTTTTTTTTAAGATTCATTGATTTCTTTGAAAGGCAGAATTACAGAGAGGCAGAGGCAAAGAGAGAGACGTCTTCCATCTGCTGGTTCCCTCCCCAAATGGTGACAACAGCTGGAGCTGGGCCGGTCAGGAGCCCGGAGCTGCCTCTGGGCCTCCCATGCAGGTGCAAGGCCCAAGGACTTGGGCCATCTTCTACTGCCTTCCCAGGCCATAGCAGAGAGCTGGGTTGAAAGTGGAGCAGCTGGGACTCGAACCGGCACCTATATGGGATGCTGGCACTGTAGACATTGGCTTTACCTGCTATGCCACAGCACCAGCCATCTTTGCTTTTTTTTTTTTTTTTTTTTCTCTTGAAAACCATCAGCAGGTTATTTTGGTCTCCTGCCTGTGCAGGAATCGTCTACGCAGAACTTTGATTGCTTATCTGCAGCGGTCTGATGAAGAACTGAATCTAAGGGGGAAGAGGTTGACTTTGAAACTTGTAATAATTAGCTTTTACATTTTAGTTTCAGCAACAACCGTGTATCTAATGAACTTGTCCATGAGTGGATTTCAGGAGACGAGTATTAGCCTGAATGGCCAATACCCCAATGGCGTGTAGTCTTTTATTTTGTCCTTGAAAACAGTGTCCTCCAGAGAAGGTTTAGTCTTTGAACAAGGTTATGGAAGGTCTAGATCTAAAGTGACATCTGCGATCACAGCACTGGCTCCCAATGCAATGTTCTTGATTGATGTTAATCAAAGGAGCCAGGGAGTGTCCCATGGCCTTATGTTTTCTTTGCTGGTCTTTCCCTAGCGTGGTGTAATGTAGTGTTCCCCAGTGAATGGATCACCAGCCCCAAAATCCACTAGGCTGCTTGGTAAAATGCAAGTCCTGGGCCACATCCTCTTTCTGTGGAATCAGAACTTGGGAGAAGGCAGAATCTGTGTTTCCATGTGAGCATGAGGCAGGGCCTGCAAAGGTCGCTGGATCCTTTTGTGGCTCCTTCCCTACAGACACTTCCCACATAGGGCCACTCTTTCCCAGGAACTCTGGAGAGAGAAATCCCTTCACCTGCCCCAAGGGTCTACAGAAATTTGTCACAACATGTGTGGCTTCTCACATTGTGGTCACTCTCTTGATTGGCACTGGAGAGCCATGGGCCAGCCTGGTTTTGCAGATGTTTGCCTTGTGAGTTTAAGGATTTGCAAGGGAAGTGCAGGAGTCTAGAGAGACAGAACTGCCTGTCCAGAGCTCCCTAGTGGAGTGGTGACCTCTGGGGTGAATGCAGTGCCCACTTCCTGCCAAGAGAGGCTGGGCTGAGAGGGAAGATGGCCGAGGTACACATGGGGACTAGAGAGCGGTGCAGAGTTGACTGGATTGATCTAATGAATTAATTTTTCGAGTTTTAACATCTAATAAAGTAAGTGTTGACAGGTGTCTGCTGAGTAACCCTTATCTGAAATGCTTGTGACTAGGAGTGCTATAGGTTTCTGGGTCTTATGGATTTGAGCATCACTTATCTGAAAATCTGAAACTTTTTGAGCATTGTGGTGGAACTCAGCATCTTTTGAATTTAAGAGCATTTTGGATTCTCAGATTACCATGATCTCAGCCCATGTAACATGCCTAGGCAAAAGCTTTCTGGGACCCTCAATTGTACTCAGAAGTGGAGGTAAAGTATCCAAGTTAAGTGCCCTTAACAGAAAAATGGCAAGGCATTTAACATCCCTTATAACCGCAGAGACATGCAAATGAAAACAGTAAGTTTTCCCATTGTCTCGAAAAGGTTAGCAAAGGCTTAAAGTGTGCCAGTGATTATGAGTGTTTGTACAGATAAACCCTCTCTTGCAGTGTTTTTGGGAATGCAAAATGGTACAATTTCTTTGCAGCTAATTTAGTAATATTCAGGACATTCAGAGTATGCCTGTCTTTTGACCCTGTAGTTTCATTTTTAAAAAGACTATGAAATGGCATTTTATTTAAATAGCAAAGCAAAATTGCAACACCATTTTAAATTTTGTGCAATGTAGGTCATAGAAAGGATATAAAACATTTATGGTATTATTATATCTTGACACAGCTAAAGCCACTTATTAAAGCTTTCTTAAACCACTAGATACATAGGATTATTCCTAGATTAAAAGTAGTTCCAGGCCAGCGCTGTGGCATAGCACGTTAAGACCCCAGCCTACAGTGCTGGCATCCCATATGGGTGCCAGTTTGAGTCCCAGCTGCTCCACTTCCAATCCAGCTCTCTGCTGTGGCCTGGGAAAGCAGAAGATGGCCCAAGTGCTTGGGCCCCTGCACCTGTATGGGAGACTCAGAAGAAGCTCCTTTGATGGCCCGGTCTTTCCGCTGGGATCTCACTCGCAGACATCTTTTATTTAGTGGTTTACTTTTTTTTTTGGCCAGGGTGTCTTGGCTTTCCATGCCTGAAATACTCTCTGGCTTTTTAGCCAGATCTGAATGCCTTAAGGGCTGATTCTATCAGTATTAGCAGACACTAGTCTTGTTTATGTGATCCCTTTGACTCTTAATGCTATCATTATGATCAGTTATGAACTGAAACTGATCACTTTGACTAGTGAGATGGCACTGGTACACGCCACCTTGATGGGATTGAATTGGAATCCCCTGGCAAGTGTAGCTTTTTTTTTTTAATGCTGCCATTTTTTTTTTTTTTTTAAGATTTATTTATTTATTTGAAAGAGTTACACAGAGGAGAGGAGAGGCAGAGAGAGACAGGTCTTCCATCTGCTGGTTGACTCTCCAGATGGCCACAATGGCTGGAGCTGCGCCAGTCTGAAGTCAGGAGCCAGGAGCTTCCTCCAGGTCTCCCAAACGGGTGCAGGGGCCCAAGGAGTTGGGCCATCTTCCATTGCTTTCCCAGGCCACAGCAGAGAGCCGGATTGGAAGAGGAGCAGCCAGGACTAGAACCGGCGCCCATATGGGATGCCGATGCTTCAAGCCAGGGCGTTCACCCGCTGCGCCACAGCGCCAGCCCCACAAGTGTAGCTTTAAAAAAAATTTTTTTTTTTTCATTTTACATGAAATGCTAAGAGAAAGATCTTCCAACTGCTCGTTCACTTCCCAAATGCCCTCAGCAGCCAAGGCTGGGCCAGGCCAAACCCAGGAGCCTGGAACTCTATCCCGTTCTCCTACTGGGTGGTACCAACCAAGGACCTGAGCCACTGTCTGCTGCCTGCCAGAAGCACGTAACAGGAAGCTGGGATGGGAAGCAGAGCTCTTTGTTAAAGCCAGCTCCTGATGGACTAAATGTGTGCCTCCAGTGGGCATCTTTAGAACAATGGTTCTTTTTTGTTTATAAGTATATTTTTAAATTCATTTTTTAAAATAATCTCTTTATTTTACTCATAGAAAACTACATGTAAACTGAGTTTGTTTTCTCCTCCCCAAACCCATTCCCTCTATCCCCTGACTTCATCTTTTTTTTTTAATTTCTTTTTTTTTTAACTTTTATTTAGAATATAAATTTCCAAGGTACAACTTATGGATTACAATGGCTTCCCCCCCACACTTTCCCTCTCCCCCTGCAACCCTCCCCCCTTACCCGCTCCCTCTCCCCTTTCATTCACATCCAGATTTCTTTTTCAATTCTCTTTGTATACAGGAGATCAATTTAGTATGTGTTAAGTAAAGATTTTGACCATTTGCCCTCATATAGCAACACGAAGTGAAATATACTATTTGAGTACACGTTATAGCATTGAATCACATTGTACAGCAAATTAAGGACAGAGATCCTACATGATATTATTTTTTTTTTGAATTTGATTAATTTTTAAATGCAATTTCCAATATAACACTGAGGGTTTTTTTTTTTTCATTTTCAATTATCTTTATATACAGAAGATCGATTTAGTATGTATTAAGTAACGATTTCATCAGTTTGGACCCACACAGAAACACAAAGTGTAAAAATTCTGTTTCAGTACTAGTTACAGCATTACTTCACATTGGACAACACATTAAGGACAGATCCCACATGAGACATAAGTACACAGTGACTCCTGATGTTGATTTAACAATTTGACACTCTTGTTTATGGCGTCAGGAATCTCCCTAGGCTCTAGTCATGAGTTGCCGAGGCTATGGAAGCTAAATTCATTTATTTGAAAGGCATTCCTTATGCCTGCAACAGTTGGGGATAGGCCAAACCAAAGCCAGGAGCCTTGAACTCCATCCAGGTGGATGGCAGGGACACAAGCACTTCTGCTGCCTTCCAGGGTGAATTAGTAGGAAGCTGGATCAGAAGCAGAGACCGGATTTTATCCCATGTCATGTAGCATATGAAGTGGCAACATCCCAAATGGCTTAGCCTGCTGTATCACAATGCGTGCTCCAGAGAGTGGGCTTTTTTTTTTTTTTTTAAAGATTTATTTGAAAGGCAGAGGGAACGAGAGAGAAGAGAGAAGGATATTCCATCTGCTGGTTCACTCCCCCAAATATCTGCAACCGTGAGGGCTGGGCCAGGCTGAAGCCAGGAGCCAGGAACTCTATCTGGGTCTCCCATGTGGGTGGCAGGGACCCAAGCACTTGGACCATCTTCTGCCTTCCCAAGCACATTAGTAGGGAAATGGATTGGAAATGGAGCAGCCAGGACTTGAATCCATTTCCTCTTGTTCTGTCCTAGGCTTAGAAGAAAGGCAATCAACCATATCATTTAAGAAATATCTTTATACACTTTCCTTTTATTATAAAAACAAAGCACTGGGCCGGTGCCGTGGCTCACTAGGCTAATCCTCCGCCTGCGGTGCTGGCAAACTGGGTTCTAGTCCTGGTCGGGGAGCCGGATTCTGTCCCGGTTGCCCCTCTTCCAGGCCAGCTCTCTGCTGTGGCCCGGGAGTGCAGTGGAGGATGGCCCAAGTGCTTGGGCCCTGCACCCCATGGGAGACCAGGAGAAGCACTTGGCTCCTGCCTTTGGATCAGTGCGATGCGCCAGCCATAACACGCTGGCTGCGGCGGCCATTGGAGGGTGAACCAACGGTAAAGGAAGACCTTTTTCTCTCTCTCTCTTTCACTGTCCACTCTGTCAAAAAAAAACAAAACAAAACAAAACAACACGCGCGCGCACACACACACACACACACAAAGCACTGTAATTATATTGAAAATTCAAGTGGTTTGTACTCATACAAAGCAGTGTGCCACAACTCCCTGCTGGAAAGCAACAGGCTTCAAATGTTTGGGTCTTGGGACCCTTTTACACTCTCAAAAATCATTAAGGATCTCACAGAGCTTTTGTTTATTCGGGTTAACCTATCACTATTTCCCTTCTAGAAATTAAATCTTAGAAACTTTAAAACACTAACCCTTTAAAAACTAGTTTGAGTTAGAAACAAGAATGTGCTAAGGTACAGAGTGGGCCCTGTGGGTGTGCATGGCCTCGGTTGTTAACAGAAAACCCACCTCGAACCATTTTTACCTGGTAGAGAAATTTGTGGGGAGGCTTTGGGGAAGGGTGAGCTTTAGGTTTGGCTTCCTTTGAGGGTGCCATCATGCACTCTCTGTCCCTGAAACACCACAGCTCTAGTCCCCAGCTTGGCGAGTAGGGAGTATCCACAGGGGGTGAGGCTGGCCAAACAGTGCCAGTGCCACTGAGCCTCTTCCCCTCTGGAGGAGACCATTGCTGTTGTGGGAAGTGCACTTAGCGCAGGATTAAAGCACGCAGGGGAGTGTCCTTAGGGTATTTCTCTCCAGCTCGAGGAGCTGATAGCTCGTTCCTTGCCACATCAGCACTGGTGCAGGCTTTTTCTTTGATTTTCCCTTTTTAAACAGTATGCAGGTCAGTGGCCTTCTGTCAACACATCCTTTATCTGAAATCAGGTTACATTCGATTAGCTCTCTGCTTTCTTCAGTTTACAGTCCAGTCCTGCAGATGCAAACTCTACGCCTTGATTAGACTGGGGCATTTACCAAATCTCTGCTGAAACAGATTAATACGCCATCTGTATATTGTGCTTCCTCACTCATTACATTTTAGAAAAGAGAACTGCAGAAATTTTCTCACTGTCAGTTGTTACGTATGTACAGAGGGAAACAGAAAATTCAGAAAGGCCAAAGGTAGCAGTCGCCTGGGATCCCAGCCTCTTGCTCCCAGTGCTGACATGAAGGTGTCCCTTCCTGTCTTCCCTGGGTTGGCTATGCAGGCTGATAGCTACCCAGGCCAGAGTCCTGCAGAGCTGCCCCCGGCCCTGCTGCCCGCTGTTGGTTTCAGTCAAGGGCCTTGTTCTGTGCTTGTTTCCCCATCTGTTTTTTTTTAAATATATATTGCATTTATTTATTTTCATTTTATTTGAAAGAAAGAGCAAGAGACATTAATCTGCTATGTGCTGGTTCACTCGCCAAATACCTGCAATAGTGAGGAGCCTGGAACTCCATCTGAATCTGCCCCTTGGGAGGCAGGAACTCAAGCATCTGAGCAGCATCTGCTGCTTCCCAGGGTAAGCATTAGCAGGAAGCTGAATCAGAAGCAGAGGAGCTGGGACTCAAGCCAGGCACTGCAGAATGAGACACAGGCGTCCCAAGTGGCATCCTAACCACTGTGCCAAATGCCTGCCTCTTTTTCCCTCATCTTAATAGAATTAGTACCTTTCTCACAGAACAAGGATGAAAAGGATGTATTTGTGCACAGGGACATTTCTCTCTCTCTACAGTGAATGACTAGGAATAAACTAGTTAGCTCATTAAAAAGTTGTATATTTTAAGGCTTTCTACAGAGATTGTTGATTAGTTCTCTTAGAAAGTTTTTTAGTTCTCTTAGAAAGGTTTTAAAAGTATGCAGTCCTCTTTGCAGTGTGCATCCATTATCTATTTTATTGTACACATTTTAAATTGATATGAAAAGATACTATAGTTGATCTTAGCCAAAAGGCCGAGAAGCAATTATACATGTTTTTAAAATTAGGAGAAATACATTTTTAGGGAGATATTTAAGCAATACAGAAGGCTACAAATTGAAAAGGTAGTGATGCATCACCTCCTTTACCCAGGCTCACTTCCCAGGAGGTCCTGCTAACAGACATCTCCTCTTCCGGCAGACAGCTTGCATGTGTGTGTGCCTAAATGCAAGCAGTGAGATGTTCCAAACATTCTTCTGTAATGTGAACTTTTGGGCTTAACTGTGGACTTAGAAGCTTTTCTACATGTATCTGGAGCTGTCTTATTCTTCCAAATGACTAGCTAGTTTTGATTGCCTCTCTACACCTTAGCCGTAGTTTTTTAAACCTTGTCCATTTAGGTTGAGGAACTGCACTGGGCTGGTGGATGGTGGGGGGCAGGGAGGACATTATTTCAAAGTTGACTTCATTTGTGACTTACTGAGAATAACGGTGGTGGGGGGGTGTTGTGGGGGTGGAAGGAGACAGAAAGAGAGAATGAGAATTTTCTGTCCTCTGGTTTATTTCCAAATGGCTGCAACAGCCAGAGCTGGACCAGGCTGAAGCCAGGAGCCAGGAACTTCATCACTGTCTCCCATATGTGTGGCAGGGCCCCAGTACCTGGGTTATTCTGTTGTCTTCCCAGGTATATTAGCAAGGAGCTAGATTGGAAGTGGAGCTGCTAGGAATAAAAACGCACTGTGATATGGGATGGTGGCATCTTAAACGTGCTGTGCCCCAATGCTGGACTGTAGAAGTCATTTTTGTTTAAGCACACTAGTGAATTATTGCAACTTTAGTTCCTTACATAAAACAGAATCTTTTTTGCTATTTCTAAAAAAAAATCTTAGAAGCTTTTCATGATGTTTTGTGTTCAACAAAAATTTGAATTGTCTTCTAATAGTTGTGGCTTACATGTCTTAAATGTTGTGGCTGCACATTTTCAGAAGTTAGGAGGAACAGGAAGCTGGAACCCCCACTGAAGCCTCTAGGGAGAGTCAGCCTTGAGTGATGTGAAACCCAGCTGGGAACCCCCATCCTATCTGAGGTTCCTGTGTGTGGAGCCTATTGTTAAGGTTTAACATCACAAGTGGAAGGAAACTGTTTCCAGGGTGGGTTTGGGCCATTGTTAGGAGTGCTGTGGCCTGGTGAGCCTTGTGTGTGTGCAGCCATGAGGAGCTGCCGGGAACTCTGCATCTGGAGAGAAGGGGATGCTCAGGAAGGAAGCAGGAAGTCTGAACAGAGAGAGGAAGGACTCCTAGTAACAGGCAACAGCAATGGGAGCCAGTTGATTGTTCTGCTGTTTAAAGTCTAGAATAAAGGAGTTTGAATTGCAGGGTCTGAAAATTTATTTTTCATAAATGAGCCTTCTAAATTTTCAAAAATGTTTTAAATGAGAGCTGTCTTTGAGGAGACCAGCCCTCCTTCCGGGCTACATCCTTGGGATGGCAGGTGCCACCCGCTTGGAGTGGGGCCAGTGGGAGTTGTTACTGGGCTCGCCAGGTTGGGCTTTTCCTGGAAGACCAGAATTTTTTTTTTAAAGATTTATTTATTTATTTGAGAGTTGGAGTTATACAGAGAGAAGGAGAGGCAGAGGCAGAGGCAGAGGCAGAGGCAGAGAGAGAGAGAGAGAGAGAGAGAATCTTCCATCTGCTGGTTCACTCCAGCAACGGCTGGAGCTGCGCGAATCCGAAGCCAGGAGACAGGAGCTTCTACCGGGTCTCCCACGTGGGTGCAGGGGCCCAAAGACCCAGGCCATCTTCTACTGCTTTCTCAGGCCACAGCAGAGAGCTGGATTGGAAGTGGAGCAGCCGGGATTCAGACTGGCGCCATATGGGATGCCAGCATGGCAGGTGGTGGCTTTACCCACTATGCCACAGTGCCGGCCCCCAGAAATTCTTGTTCACGGGTAATTTAACCCTCTGCTGCAGTTTATTCCTCTGTGCTGATCCCTCTCTCCCATGTTCCAGATCCACAGGCCTGCAGGGTTGACACTTCTTAGTTGGATGTCTTTAGCTTGCTCTTCTCTTTTTAATTTATTTGAGATGCAGAGAGACAGACAGACAGACAGAATGCTCTTATCTGCTGAGCACTCCCCAAATGCTTGCAGTGGCTGAGGGCTTGAAGCTGAAAGCCAGGAACTTACTCCATGGGTCGCAGGAACCCAACTACTTAAGCCATCACCTGCTGCCTTCCAGGATCTGCATTAGCAGGAAGCTGGAATCAGGAGCCAGAGCCAGGCATTGAATCTAGGCACTCCCGTATGGGCTGTGGGTTTCCTAACCGTGGCTTAATCGCTAGGACAGATGTCTGTCCCAAGTCATGACATGATGGGAACCATGGGAGAGCACCCAGTGGTCTGACAGTTGCCGCAGGGGCCCCTTAGGGTGTGCTGGGCCTCTGCTGAGCTGAGCATCTCCCCCCACTAGGCCACTCTGCAGCCACGTGTTCCTGGGGAGGGTGTGTGTGATCTCTTGACCAGGCATTTTCACCAGGTCACCAAATGGCTATCTGCTCTGCAAGGAACCCAGAAGGGTAACAGTGTCACTGCATTAAAGAAACTTGTCCTGTGTCAGAAGAAAGGAGACCCAAATGCCTACCTGCCATGTAAATGCTGCAAGGCAGGCAGAGAGGATGAGGGAAAAGGAGAGCACTGTGGCTGAGCCCCTCACTGTCTTTCAAGAGGAGGGAAACTGCTGGGCCAGGCGGTCAGGAGGCTGCAGCAGGGGCAGTGAGATTGGCTTGGGCTTGGAGGGGTCTGGGCCAAGGGGCCTCAGCCTGACTGTCATGCAGGGTGTTGAGGAAGGCTGCCTGCGGGTTTTCACCTTTTCTCTAGAGCAGTCGGTGAAAGTACTGAGCAGACACAGCTGAGGAAGAGATGTCCTGGCCCGCAAGTCACGTTTGTCACAGAGCCACTTAACCGCATGTCCTCCTGGTTAACTTTGAGGGTTTCTGGTACTGCCGAGGAAGGCGAGTCTGGTGCCTGAAGGTGGTGGCACGGAGAAGCTGGGTTGTGTGCAGGCATGCGCGTGCCTGTGGGTGTGTCTGCATGTGGTTTAAATCCTTGTTAAATTCGTCTGTGTGCTTGGCATGTGTTTGGTTGTGTAACAGGTGTGTGCAGGACTGTTCTGTGTGTGTGTGTTTCCAGGCCAGTGTCCCACCCGGTTACAAGGCAGCTAAGTGAGTCATCTGGGTGCTGCACTACCAGCGTGGCCAGGGTGCCATCCTCTTTGCTTCTGGCTGCTTGCCTGTTGTGTGTACTAGGTAGGCCTGGATGGGAACTGGCATTTTCAGGAGAAAAGTCTGGAGGAGCCTGACATGGAATCACAGGAAGTCAGAGCCCTTGAAACCTAGTAAGGGTTCAGAGCCACTGAGCCCAGGTTTTTTCCTGGGCTGACCTCCAGCCATACCAGACAGCTGAAAATCAGGCTTGTTCTGAGAGCATGTCACTCTCTGCCACTTCTGTGATTCATTGAGTCTTGGGATCACCCAGCCCTGATGGTGTCAGAGTGACTCAGGAGAACTTTATCTTGTTCTTTGTGATTTCTTTGAACAAATACTGGTGTAAAATTAGGAGGGTGTGGCTTTCTTAAAGTTAATATTTCTTTAATTCAATCCTAGAGAAGATATTGACATTGGAGTTTGTCAAGTCGGCATCTAGCACTTCCTTCCCCGCAGGCTAGGAAGCATTTGGAAGGCAGGGACGGGCACGGGAGCTGGGCCTGTGGCCTGGAGAAGGAACCACAGCGGTGGTGGCTCTGCCTAGACTCTCCTGGGGCAAACATTCCATGGGATGTTAACCTAAGGAAACCAAAGGGTTCATTTCAAATGGACTCATTGTTTGGACTTCTTTATTCTGTATTTTTAGGGCAGTCAGTACTCATAGCACTTTCAAGTTCTAGAAGATGACGAGATCTGAGGATGTTGTAGAGGAATCTTGGAAAATGGGAGAAAACTGTAGAGGAAAGGACTCTGGTGACTAGTGGACCAGAACATTAATAATGAAAATAGTGGAAGGGCCTGCATATTTAGTTTGGAGGAGAGGGTTTTTTTGTTGTTGTTGTTTAGGGTGTAGGAGTGATGGAATGATGCTTATAGGGTAGGTTGGAAAGAGTGCAGTTAGATTTGCATGCTAAGCAGTTACACCTGGTATCAAGGGCTACCTTCAGGCTGGGAGATTTTGATTTTTGTATAAAATAACATCTGTTTGCAAAGGAATGAGCTTGTTTGGAAGGCCCTGCTTTCTACGGTATGAGGTAGGACATCCAAGGCCCTTTCCTACTTGAGAGTCTCCAGCTTCCACTTATCTCCTTGCAAAGCAGTTTAGCTGATTACTTTTCATCCTGTGCTGGCTGTCTTCTAACCAAAGTTGACCAGGTGGCCCTTCCCCGGGCTACTTTTCCAACTTTGTGTTGAATGGGCAGAGGAGGAGAAGGAACATGGTAGCACATGGGGCGCTGCTGTTCCTGGAGCTTTGCTCTATGTGCCAGTGCTTCCCAAGGTGAGAGTTTGCATGCTAGCAGAGTGGCAAAGAAATCAAGAAAAGTGGTAACTGCCACAAGGAGGGCAACAGCCGTTGCTCTTTCTAGGAGCTGAGCAGTCTGTCCTCAGTCTCATGACTGGTGAGGGCCAGGGCCAGGGCTTGTTTGTTGCAATTTCTTTGAATGTTCATCTGTTTTCATCTACTTGAAAGGGAGATCTTCCATTTGCTGGTTAACTCCTCAGATGCACATAACAGCCAAGGTTTAACCAGACTAAAGCCAGGGACTCCATCCAGGTCTCCCATACCAGTAGCAGGAACCCTAGCACTTGAGCACCTGCTGCTTCCCAGGGTGTGCATTAGCAGGAAGGTGGATCAGAAGTGGAGGAGCTAAGACTTGAACCACGTGCTCCAGTACAGGACGTGGGCATCCCAAGCAGGGGCTTGACCCACGAGACCATGTGCCTGCTGGGGGCTAGGCTTAGAACCCAGCAGAGGCAGTCTGTTCTCTAGTCTTCTGTTTGGCTGGTGTGAAATTCTGTGCCTACCTGAGAATAAAGGTAAGTAGCTCAGAAAAGACAGAAAGATATGTATGTCAGTAACACTGTTTTTTTTTTTTTTTCACTAGAACTGAACATTAGAATCATCTGAGTAGTTTTTTAAACACAAATGCCAGGTACCCTCCCTCATGGGTGTGTGTGCACACATACCACGTCTCTGTGTCTGTCTCTGTCTGTCTCAAACTCTAACCAAGAGGAAAAAGCAACTGTGTCTAATTTAGGATGTGGTGACCTGGGCACCTCTTGGTTTGGCCACTGCTTTTTGTTTTAGAGATTTATTTTTATTTATTTGAAAGGCAGAGTGACAGAGAGGGGAAGGGAGTGAAGAGAGGAGAGGGAGAGCAAGAGAGAGAGAGAAATAGATCTTCAATTTGTTGGTTTACTTCCCAGATAGCCACACCACCATGATTGGGCCAGTATGAAGCCAGGAGCTAGGGTCTCTCATGTAAGGTGGCAGGGGCCCAAGTCCTTGGACCAGTCTAACACTGCCTTCCCAGGTGCATTAACAGGGAGTGGGATTGGAAGTGGAACAGTCGGGACTCGAACCAGCACAACGATATGGAATGCTGGTATCACAGGCAGCAGCTTCACCTGCTGTACCACAACTCTGGCCCCTGAGAGCAGGTGCCATTGAGCCATGTCTGCCCTCTGAGCACAGCCCAGCAAACTGTTTCTCCAGGCAGGCACTTGCAATCAGGATAAAGAAGCAATACTTTGTTACAGAAGCTCCCCAAGTATATGAGCTAGCTGTAAATGAGCCCATCTAAACCATCTTTGTAGGCCAGTTGAAGACAAGGACCTCAGCATGCCGTTGGGAATGGCAAAGCTGGGCCTAGAGGTCAGGCCTCTGACCTGTGGCCAGAGTCTCTCCGTGGAAGGCTTCTTTAGGGATGTTAGAAACATGAGGAGTCACGTCAGCAACAACAGAGCCCGCCTCTCCACCTGGAAGTCTTCTCTTAGTGTCTTGGCACAATAGGCCCAATAAACCCAGCACAAGTCTGTCCTTCGTTGTCTGTTTAGGCTATAGTAGAGTGCCAGTGTTCATGTGGAGATCTATGGTATTGGAAGGGCATGGGGAGCAACCTAGAATGTAACACTTCATCTTGTCCCAAAATGAATGCTTATTGCTGGGTAAAAGTCGTTTTGGTGATTGTAACTGTTGTAAATCCTGCAACACTTCCTGTGTGTGTTTATGTCTACAGGTACCCATATGTCTTGAGTACTACTTACTCAAATGGGTTGCTATTTAATGTAATCTTCTCAGTAGCCCTGAAGAGGAATTGTTCTGTTTCTCAATCAGCCACGTCATCAAGGTGATAAATAACTCATTTGGAGGTCAAGCAGCCGAAGGCAGGCCTTGCAGCATCTTGAGATTTTTACCCCCTTGCAGCTCACAGCAGTTCTAAGGCCAGTGGCATCCCCTGGGAGCTTGTTGGAAACACAGCTGTGCAATACGCATCTGCATGTTCAATGTGATCCCTGAGTGGGTCTCAGATGTGTTAGTCTGTGCTGCATTTCCAAGTGTACAGTCACAGGCTGTGTGAATTGCCTAGACAATGGTGGTCCCATGGCATTGGTCTAAGTGTGTAACATGATGTTGGCACAGTGACGAAACAGTCCGGTGATGCCTGTGTCCCCTGCATGACTACTGACCCTTCTCTCTTTGGAGGTTGATGTAATCGAGGCATTTCCTGTCCTGATTGTGCTCTTTTCCATGGGATGGGAGGTGGACAAGGGAGGATCTTGAAGGCAAACAAATACACAGGATTTCTGTAAGTGTTTTCTGTCACCATTTGTTTCTGTGACAGTAGTTTCCAGTAACAACTGTGCAGGCTCCACATCTTCCTAGGCCTCTTTGTAGTCAATCAGTTGCTCTGGGGAAGGATCCCGTAGATAGCATGGAAGGAGGTTGACTCTGCCTGGAAGAGAGGGACCTCTGATGCCCCTCTTGAGAGTCTGGGGGCTGAGCTGGTCTAGGTGGGGGCTGCAGGGGACAGTATGCCACACTGGCTGGTGAGCTGCTGCTCCTGGTGGAGCATAGTTCATTGCCCTGGGAGCTGGAATGACTGCATGGCTCAGGTCCTAACATAGTTGCTGGGAAGGCCAGTGTAGGTCTTCCTGTAGCCAGAGGAAGTGACACTTGTATCTTGGCATCCAAAGTGAAACCAGCTGGGGTCACCAGACTGAGGTGCACCTGCTTCACTGGCTGTGCTCAGGAGCTTGGGGTAAATTCCACAGGCTGGGCTCGCTGCCCCATAGGTGTGATCTGTCCTGGATGCACTGAATGTCTGAGGTGTGGACAGAGCCCCATCAACGTGCCCTCGAAACTGGAAAGCTGAAGTACCCGTGTGATGCCAGGAGTCCTTCACTGTGAGGAAGGAATGTGCTGGCACCAGCAGACAGCTGGCTGCGTGTTCAGCTAAAATTCAGCTCCACTGCTGACTTCTTGCTTTTCCCTCCCCACCCTTTCCCTCAAGGTTGGCCTCCGCCAGCTGGACATGTCTTTGCTTTGCCAACTCTACAGCCTGTACGAGTCGATTCAGGAATACAAGGGAGCGTGCCAGGCAGCAGCCAGCCCAGACTGCTCCTACGCTCTGGAGAATGGCTTCTTCGACGAGGACGAGGAATATTTCCAGGAGCAGAGCGCAGTCCAGGATGGGAGGGACCGAGGCGCTCCTCGGGACGTGTCGCCGCCTGTCTCTTCCCTCGCCAGCAGCAGCTGGGTCCTGGAGTCCCTGTAGAGGGCCATGGGGGCTACGCTTCCTGCTGGACACGCCGTCAGCATTTGCTTCTCTTGTGAGAGAGCTCCTGTGCTCCTCCATGGTGGACAGTGCTCAGGCCTGAGGGACGAACGCTGCCAGATCAGTTTGTAGCAGGAGACTCTCCACTGACACGTGGTGGCATTCCACTTGGTCAGCTGCAGTTCTGCTTGGGTGACCTAGAGGTGTTCAGGAATATCCTTGACAGCCTTGTCCTGAGACGCACCTGCTGAGCACTGGCAAGGATGTGAGGAGAGGATCCCTGTAGGGGGCCTTGGAGGGTATTTCGTGTGGGGTGACTTGGGGTTAGTTACTTCCTTACAGGTGGTAGATTGTTTGTACCCTCTTTGTTTTGGGGTTTGTGATGTGTGAACACCAGCACTGCACCGTTCCCTGCCTCTGCAGCTTTTGCTGGTTCATGAGCCTTTAAGCCTCTTATGTTGGCTTTATTTATTTATAAGCTGCATTACTAACTGGTCAGGTGACTTGGTGAACGCTTTTTACTGAAAAAATAAGCACTTCTGGTCACACCAACCAACTGCTTACTCTCAACCTTCCAAAACTTTATATCATTCTTTGTTAATCAGATATAGGAGGAAAGAAGCTAATAGGAAGATATGTTGAGTAAATGACAAAACAAAACTGGAACAAGCTAATGTTTTGTATCATTCACTGTAAAATGGGAAACATTTTTGTTTTTAAAGATTCTGAATGTAAACTAGTAGGTTAGGAAGCAAACACCCTTCCCTCAAAACAGTGATTACCTTAAGCCTTAATATATTTATTAAAGTATTTTATGAAAACTTTACATTTTGTAGGTTAAAAATACAGATAAAATGCTCAACTGCCTGTTGTCATGTGCTATTTTTTTCTGAATTCAGAATCATCGGTTTTTACAACCTGAATGTATTGAATAAAATCAAATACTGGAAGAAAACTAGTTTATTTCTTGCCATCAAATGACTTTGAAATAAGCTGGGGCAATTCTGTGGCATAGCAGGTTAAAGCCCTGGCCTGCAGTGCCGGCATCCCATGTGGTCAGCGGTTTGAGTCCTGGCTGCTCCACTTCCAATCCAGGTCCCTGCTAATGCACCAGGGAAAGCAGCAGACAACAGCCCAATTCTTTGGGCCCCTGCACCCATGTCGGAGACTTGGTAGAAGCTCCTGGCTCCTGGCTTCAGATTGGATCAGCTCCGACCATTGTGGCCACCTAGGGAGTGAACCAGTGGATAGGAAGACCTCTGTCTCTACCTCTCTCTGTAACTCTTTCAAATAAATAAAAATAAGTCTTTAAAAAAGAAAGAAGCTTTACTCATCTGTTGAGTTTAACCCATCATTTTACCAGGAGTAGACCATGAATGCCCAGATCTTAGTGCCATGCTGTCTGAATATTCAAAGAGTCCTTGTTCTTTCCTGCAGTGCCATAATTGCTCATTAGTGCCTCTTTCAGGTTGGAGAAAGGAATAAAACCTTGCCATTTAAAAAAAAAATAGATTTATTTATTTACTTGAACAACCGAGTTACAGACAGGGAGAGAGGTCTTCCATCTACTGGTTCACTCCCCAAACAACCGCAACGGCCAGAGCTGAGTCCATTTGAAGCCAGGAGCCAGAAGCTTCTTCTGGGTCTCCTACACAGGTGTTGGGGCCCTAGCACTTGGGCCATCTGCTTTCCCAGGCCATCAGCAGGGTGCTGGATCAGAAGTGGAGCAGCCAGGACTTGAACCAGGCACTGTGGCGTTAAGCCTCTACCTGTGGCGCCAGTGTCCTGAATGCGTGCCGGTTCGTGTCCAGCTGCTCCTCCTCTGATCCAGCTTTCTACTATGGCCTGGGAAAGCAGTGCAAGATGGCCCAAGTGCTTGGGGCCTTGTACCCATGTCAGAGATCCAGAGGAAGCTTCTGGCTCCTGGCTCAGTTACAGCCACTGCAGCCATTTGGGGAGTGAACCAGCAGATAGAAGATCTTCCTCTCCCTCCTTCTGTCTATAAATCTCTCAAATTAAAAAAGAAGAAGAAGAAGAATTATTCACTTGAAAGAATGGCAGAAAAAGAGAATGCTTCCATTCACTGCAACAGCCAGATCTGTGCCAGGCCAAAGCCAGGAGCCAGAAACTCCATCCAGGTCTCCCATGTGGGTGGCAGGGACTCAAGCACTTGAGCCATTATGTGCTGCTTTCTCAGTTACATCAGCAGGAAGTTGGATCAAAAGCAGAGCCACCAGGACATGAACCAGCACTTTGATATGAGAGGGTGACACCAGAAGCGGTAACTTAACCTGCTGTGCCACAACTCGTCTCTAAATATTTTTTAATATACCCTCTTTATAAAGGTTCCACAAATAATTAGAAAATAAATTCCACTAGTGTTTTAGTGGTATAAATAATTACCTTTAAGCTCAGAGTGGCATTTCCTTGCCATTCTTGAAGTTAGATTGAGTGTCCACCTAAGAGTCTCCTAGGTGGGAAGGGAAGGAGGTAGCATTTTTTTTTTTTTGACAGGCAGAGAGGACAGTGAGAGAGAGAGAGACAGAGAGAAAGGTCTTCCTTTGCCGTTGGTTCACCCTCCAATGGCCGCTGCGGCTGGCGTGCTGGGCTGGCGCACTGCACTGATCCAATGGCAGGAGCCAGGTGCTTCTCCTGGTCTCCCATGGGGTGCAGGGCCCAAGCACTTGGGCCATCCTCCACTGCACTCCCCGGCCATAGCAGAGAGCTGGCCTGGAAGAGGGGCAACCGGGACAGAATCCAGTGCCCCGACCGGGACTAGAACCCGGTGTGCCTAGCATCGCAAGGCGGAGGATTAGCCTGTTGAGCTGCGGCGCCGGCTGGAGGTAGCATTAACAGATGGAAGCTGAGGAAACCATGATCTATTCTGTAAGGCCCAGTCCACAGTAGTGGACTTTAGCTTAGCTAAGGCCATAAATAGTACAGTTCCCCTCCTGTCTAGTAGAGTCCGTATTCCACTCAGCAGCCTGACCTGTCACCTGGGCTGTCATTCACTCAACATTCACACAGCACTTCTCTGGGTGACAGTTGAACCAGGCACCAAGAATTCAAAGGTGAGTAATGTGAAGAGCCTTGGGCGGATGTTACAGTCTCACAAATAGCCCAACACATGTGATGAAAGCATTGCCCTTTTATACATGGCTACTGAGGCCTGGAACGAGGCTCAGTGAGTACTTATGGATACTTGGCAAGGATCACATCTGAGCTGACTTTGAAGGCTGAGTAAATTTTAAGAGGAAAAGTGTGAGAAGGCAGATGTAGCATAAAGAAGCTCCCCTAAAGTGCTTATGTATAATAATGTATTTTTTTTCAAAATACAAACATAGACTTTATTAAATGCTGCTCAATCCTCCAATGAGGATCTTTCATTACAAAACAGTTTTCTACACAACTCCAGGTTAAGAGATTGGAATGGTACTCTGTTAACAAAGATGTGAGAAATACTTGACCAAGTAAAAATATAGAAGACCTCTACGTAGGCAACTTTTTAAGATCTTGACAGAGGAAGCTTACTGCATTTCCTTTAAATAAAGCCAGGCAGTGACAACTAGCACTGAGCATCACCACAGGGTGGGACTCCGAGCCTCCCGCGTGGGGTCAGGAAGGACTAGGGGCGGGCAGGCTGTGAGGCCTGGAGAGGCCCTGCCCTCGGCCTTTGAGAGGAAGAGGAGGAATGAACTGAGCGGCGGTTTTGTGCTCACCGCTTGGGGAGTTGCGGATGAAGAGGGATGTTCATGAGGAACAATGAACAATCTCAAGACTTTTGGTTTACTTTCCCAGCTTTGATTTCTATTTTGTGCTTTAGAAAGACTGGAGCTTGAAGGTTTTGCTCAAATTCCAGAGTACAGGAATATCTTCAATGAGGGAGCTTAGGGCAGGGAGTTCCCCCTAGCATATTTCTGGGCAGAGACAAAGGGAAGCTGATACCTTCGTTTATTTTAGGAAGTAAACTTTCCTAGGATGTAACTAAGGACTTCAGCAGTGTTAAAAAGCACATCATGAAAGGGAAGAATATACAGAGCAGTCTACTGTATGTGCAACACAATCAAGAAAGAATTCAAGTCATAATTCTTACCAATTCCATAATTATCTCACTCGTAAGATGATAAAATTCATTTCTGTGAAACTTCAGAAGTGACACAAATCACTGACTAGACAAGGTTACAATATACTGTGGCCATGATAGAACACAGGGCTGTGCTTAATCCATATACTTTCCATTTACAGTCGCCAGGAAAAAAAACAAAAAACAAAACCCTGACTTTTTAATTATATTATACTGATGAGCTTTGCTTTGCAATTTTTACATATTTCAAAAAGTGTACAAAACCGTCTATCCAGCAGAAGTGGTAGTCGTTTTATTCGGCACTTGTATTACTGAGAATACTGTGCATGTTGTAAGCGCTGTTCTGTTTTTCTAGAGCTTTCTTTAGCTTTAGCTCCTCTAATTTTTTCCATAATTCTTCACGTTCCAGTTCCTTCTTTTTCTCTCTCTGTCTTTCAGCTTTGTATGAGCTAGTAAGGTCATCGAAAAGCTTCCCATTCATTTCCATGAGGGTTTTCAGCACATTATATACCAGTGCTACAATGGTCGGATTTCAGTGTCCTTTGGAAATTTTATACAAACTGGCAAACATAATTGGCAAAATTTTATCAATTTTCTCTTCAGTCAAACTAAGAATATATTCATTATTCCAGAAGTACAACGCCCTTTCTGCAACCTGAAAATGAGAACTGGAAACACACTTGCATATCTCTTGAAGAGTGGCTCTTGGGATTTTTGGAGAGCCCTGATTTCCAGCCTAGCACTGGAAGCGATGCATTGATCAGAAATTTGTACAACAGCTCCTGGAGGTTTTTGGTAGTGAAGATCCCAGAGAACGCGACTTTCTGAAGACTGTTCTGCATCAGATTTATGGGAAATTCCTTGGATTAAGAGCATTTATCAGAAAACAGATTAACAACATTTTCCTCAGGTTTATATATGAAACAGAACATTTCAGTGGTGTTGCTAAACTCCTTGAAATATTAGGAAGTATCATCAGTGGCTTTGCATTGCCACTGAAAGCAGAAGATAAACAATTTCTAGTGAAGGTTCTTATTCCTATGCATACTGCAAAAGGATTAGTTTTGTTTCACACTCAGCTAGCATACTGTGTTGTACAGTTCCTGGAGAAAGATACAACACTAACAGAACCAGTGATCAGAGGCTGCTGAAATTTTGGCCAAAAACATGCAGTCAGAAAGAGGTGATGTTTTTACGAGAAATTGGAACTGAAGGGAACTTCCTCAACCTTATATAGATCAAATATTAAAATTTCAGAGCTAACATTTTTAATCATGGATGACTTTCAGGTCAGGAATAAGGCAATGACTTACACTCAAAGTTTCTAGATTATAAAAGAAAAAGTAAAGCTATCTATTGGTAAATGAAATGATCGTGTGTATAGGAAAAACTTAAGGCAACTATTTTTACAAAAGCAAGCCATCAGAATAAATAACACTGTATATTTGGGTTTGTACACATCTGTGTTAAAGAAAGAAGTAATCATTCACAATCGGAGGAAATATTACAGGCATAAACCTGAAAAGTCTAGTATTCAGAATATATAAGTATGTAAATCAGGTAAATAATAAAAATACAAGAACATAATGGGGAATACATATAATAAGATGTACCAGGCCAACAGACTGAAAACTGGAAACATTGTTGAGAATGTTTTCTATAACAGACTAATAATTTCCAATTTCTTTTTTTGTTTGTTTAAAGATTTATTTTATTTATTTGAGTTCAGAGAGAGGTAGAGACAGAGAGGTCTTCCATCTGCTGGTTCACTCCCTAGAGGGCTGCAATGGCCGGAGCTGTGCTAATCTGAAGGCAGGAGCCATGAGCATCTTCTAGGTCTCCCACGTGGGTGCAAGTGCCCAAGGACTTGGGCCATCTTATATTGCTTTCCCAGGCCATAGCAGAGAGCTGGATCAGAAGAGGAGCAGCCAGAACTAGAACTGGTGCCCTCTCGCTCTCTCTGCCTCTCTGCAACTCTGCCTTTCAAATAAATAAATAAATCTTTTTTTTTAAAAAAAAAAAATAGATTCCTGTACTTGTTATTCAAAATGTCCTTAAAAGTACAATACCAAAAATGCTGTTTTTCCATATTTATTTCATTTCGAACAATTGAGTTATGATTTTTAGACAGTGATGGTCATTCTGAATGTCAACTTGCCTGGGCTGAGGAATACCAAATGGATGGTAAAGCACTATTCCTGAGCATGCTCATGAGGATGTTTTCCTAAGAGTGGATTTTGATCAGTGAACTGAGAACGATGGATCCACTCACACCAGTGTGCACGCAAGCCATTTAATCGGTATTAGAAAAGCAGAGGAAAGATGAATTTGCTATCCTTTCTGGAAGTGGGGGACCCCTTTCCTCCTGTCTTTGGGCATCGGAACTCCAGGTTCTCCAGCCGTCACTCTGGGACTTGCCCCAGCAGCCCAGGTTTTCAGGTGCTGGGCCACAAACTGAGAAGGACACTGTCAGCTGCCCTGGTTCTCAGGCCTTTGGCGTCCCTGCTTGTCTAACTTGCAGATGGCATGTCTCAGCCTCCATAATGTAGTGACCCAGTTCCTGTAATTAATCCCTGTGTATCTATGTTTCCTATTTGTTTACTTCTCTGGAGAATGCTGATTAAAACATCAGCTTCAAAATTATATATTAGTGCAAGTAAATAAACTCCTGTAACCTTTGTGTCAACTTAGCATTATTAACATTAATTTTAAAGAACTATCGTAATTTGGCGGGGATCCCTAATGTCAAAGCATCCTTCAAATTTTTCCTATAGATTGTGGCCGTTTAACACAATGTATCAGTGGTATGTAAATTAACTTACATGTTGATTTTTATGGTAGAAAAACCTATAATATCATTATTCTGGCTTATATTAAACATTTGTTTCAGAATAAATTCTTGGACCCATCACATTTGTGACCAAGTTCCATATAAGCTTTCCTTTTGCTTCTTGAAACTTGATATGTAGCTTGTTCAACCACAGTATCATGCCTGTGAGGAAATAAAGATCCATTGCTACTTTTTAAAACATTTACTATTAGGCAAGGATTCTTAAACTGGAGTGAACAATGCAATGAGTCTCGGTAGAACTTGTTCACTATTCATCCAACAACTATTGGCAAGGGGAACACATTAATTTGTCATTGCCTTCTACTTGATTGCACAAGCTAGAGATGATTGCATTTGTATGTATTTACTGAACAACTGAATCCATGAAACTTCAGAGTCCGCTTCAGAAAGCCGAGTACATCCATTTCTAAATAAACTTCACCAGTGGAATGAAGCAATAGAGGAGATATCAGTCTTGTTTACAAATTCCGAAACAGGACCAGTATGTGGAGTCGCCAGTAAAGCCACCTCCTGAGATGCCATATGGGTACCAGTTCAAGTCCTGACTGCTCCACTTCTCATCCAGCTCCCTGCTAATGAGCCTGGAAAGGCAGCGGAGGATGGCCCTAGTGCTTGGGCCCCTGCACTCATTTGGGAGACCTAGAAGAAGTTCCTGGCCCCTAGTTTTGGCCTGGCCCAGTCCAGGCCATTGTGGCCATTTGGGGAGTAAACCAGTGGATTGGAGACCTCTCTCTATCTCTCCCTCTCTCTCAGTAACTCTGCCTTTCAAATAAATAAATACATATTTTTTAAAAATTCGAACTCATCTGATGTCTTTCCTAACAATCATTCCATTCCCAATAGTTCCAAAGTCTTAACCCAGTCCAACATTACTTCAAAGTTCCAAAGACTTATCTGAGATGCAGGGCAAACTCTCTTAACTGTTACACTCATGACATCAAAAACGTGACACACTTCCAAGATCCAGTGGTGGGGACAGGCATAAAGTATCCTCAGCTACGAAAACAACAAACACTGTCATCACCAAATTTTTTTTTTTTTTAATTTATAAGGCAGAGCTACCGAAAGAGGGAGAGACAGAGATCTTCCATCCACAGGTTCATTCCCCAACTGGCCACAACGGCCTGAGCTGGGGCCAGACTGAAGCCAGGAGCTTCATCTGGGTCACCAATGTCGGTGCAGGGACCCAAGCACTTTGGGTCATCCTTTGTTGCTTTCCCAGGCACAGAAGATATCCATGGAGCCAGCGCTGTGGCACAGCACCAGCATCCCATATGAGTGCTGGTTCAAGTCCCAGCTGCTCCACTTCAGATTCAGCTCTCTGCTATGGCCTGCGAAAGCAGTGGAAGATGGCCCAAGTCCTTGGGCCTCTGCAGGTGGGTGGGAGACCTGGTAGAAACTCCTGACTCCTAGCTTCGGATCAGCACAGCTCTAGCCATTGTGGCTATCTTGGAAGTGAACCAGCAGATCCAAGACTCTCTCTCTCTGCCTCTGCCTCTCTGTAACTTGGCCTTTCAAATAAATAAATAAATATTTAATAAGTTGCTTTAATATGTTTATTGAAAACATATTAACCATACAGGCATGAGTTTATTTTTGGATTCTCTATTCTTTTCCATTGATAAATCATTTCATTAAAACCATACTATGGGGGCTGATGCCATGGCTCATGTGGTTAACCCTCTGCCTACGGTGCTGGCATCCCATATGGGCGCCGGTTCTAGTCCTAGTTGCTCCTCTTCCAGTCCAGCTCTCTGCTGTGGCCCGGGGAAGCAGTGGAGGATGGTCCAAGTGCTTGGGCCCCTGCACCCGCATGGGAGACCGGGAAGAAGCACCTGGCTCCTGGCTTCGGATCAGAGCAGCTCGGGCTGTAGTGGCCATTTGGGGAGTGAACCAACGGAATGAAGACCTTTCTCTCTGTCTCTCTCACTGCCTATAACTCTACCTGTCAAATAAAAAAAAAATAAATAAACCATACTATGGGTGAGATATACAGAAACCACCAAATAGAATTAGAGATTATGATTATTCCAAATATATTATTAATTAAAAGTTATGTGGACCAATTTTTCCAATAAAAAATAATAAAATTAATATAGATTTAATGATTTAAAATTCAGCTATATTTTGTTTATATATAAGTATATATAGAAATAATGAAAGTAGAAAAAATAAAATTCATATGCTAAGCAAATATTAACAGGAAATTTTACATGTTTCTATTAATATCAAACAATTTTTTTTTTGACAGGCAGAGTGGACAGTGAGAGAGAGAGGTCTTCCTTTTCCGTTGGTTCACCCCCCAATGGCCACTGCAGCCGGCGCACCGCGCTGATCTGAAGGCAGGAGCCAGGTGCTTCTCCTGGTCTCTCATGGGGTGCAGGGCCCAAGCACTTGGGCCATCCTCCACTGCACTCCCTGGCCACAGCAGAGAGCTGGCCTGGAAGAGGGGCAACCGGGAGAGAATCTGGCACCCCAACCGGGGCTAGAACCCGGTGTGCCGGCGCCACAAGGTGGAGGATTAGCCTAGTGAGCCGTGGCGCCGGCCTAAAAAAAATTATTAACTGGAAAAATGTTTGAACAAACGCTGCACCAAAGAAGATAAATAGGTGGTGAAAAGTATATGAAAATATGTTCAATGTCATTGACCATAATGGAAATGGAAATAAAAACCGTAATGAGATACCACTACACATCTCTCATAATGGCTGTGATTTTTGTAATGAACAAGTGTCAATTCAACAGGTTTTCAAGAATATGCAAAACTCCTGGAATTCTCCTCAATTCTGGTGCGAATAAAAAATGTATACCCACCCCATGTGAAAGATAGTTTGGCAGATTTTTTTTTCTTTCAATTTTTATTGAAAGGCTAAGAGAGAAACAGAAACAGAACCTCCATCTGCTGCTAAACTCCGCAGGTGCTTGCAATATCTGGGGCTGGGACAGGCCAAAGCCAGGATCCCAGGATTCCATCTGGGTTTCCTACCGGGTACAAGGACCCAAGTAGTTGAACCATTACCTACTGCCTTCCAGAATACACAATAGCAGGAAGCCAGAATTGGAAGTAGGTCCAAGACTCAAACCCAGGCACTTGAATATGGAACGCAGGCAACTCAAGCAGCATCTCAACTCTTTTGCCAGATGCATGCCCCTTGGTTGTTTAAAGTTAAACACAGTTTTACCATACAAACCAGCAATTCTCCTGAATATTTATACAAGTGAAAAGAAAAGTTAAATTCATAAGAAAGCCAGTGTAAAGATATTTTAATGTCTTTATTCATAATCATCAAACGCTGGAAACAGAGGCTGGTGTTGTGGCATAGCAAGTTAAGCCTCTGCAGCACTAGCATCCCATATGGGCTCTAGTTTGTGTCCCCGATGCTCCACTTCTGATCCAGCTCCTGGTTGATGTGCCTGGGAGGGCAGCGGAGAATGGCCCAAGGGCACCTGCACCCATGTGGGAGACCTGGAGGAAGTTCCTGGCTCCTGGCTTCAGCTTGGCCCAGCCCTGGCCATTGTAACGATTTGGGGAGTGAACTAGTGGATAGAAGACTCTCACTCACTCACTCGCTCTCTTTTTATGTATCTCCACTCTGTAATTCTAACTTATAAATAAATAAATCTTTAAAAAAATCTGGAAACAACCCATATGTCTCTTTAATTAACAAACAAAACAAAAAAAAAACTGCTTTCAATGGTAAACGAGACAAGGTAAGGATCTCTACTACGTGTACCTATATATTTCACCTTATACTGAACTGTGATCTTAGTTTCATCCTGTTGTTTTATTTTTTTAATTTTATTTTTAAAAGATTTTATTTATTTTATTTGAGAAGTAGAGTTACAGTGATAGGGAGGGAGAGACACAGAGAAAGGTCTTCCTTCTGTTGGTTCACTCCCCAAATGGCTGCAACAGCTGGAGCTTTGCCAATCCAAATCCAGAAGCTTCTTCCCAGTCTCCAATGTGGGTGCAGGGGCCCAAGAACTTGGGCCATTTTCCATTGCTTTCCCAGGCCACAGCAGAGAGCTGGATTGGAAGTGGAGCAGCTGGGACTAGAACCAGCACCCATATGGGATGCTGGCACTGCAGGTGGAGGATTAACCTACTGTGCCACGGCACCGGCCCCCAGAACCTGTTGTTTTAGAAAGGAGAGTTTGTTATTTTGTTTTCATTTTCTCATTTCAACAAACTATTAGTTTTCTTTGAGGAAACGGTGGAAGGGGAACAGAGTTGGTTTATGGTGGATGTGTGAGATTGAAATATCTATTAGGCTGGGACAGCATTGTGGCACAGTAGGTTAAGCCTCTGCCTGCAATGCCCAGCAGACCATATGGGCACCAGTTCGAGACCTGGCTACTCTATTTCTGATCCAGCTCTCTGCTGATGACCTGGGAATGCAGAGGAAGATGGCCCTAGTGCTTGGGACCCTGCACCTACATGGGAGTCCTGGAAGAAAGCTCCTGGCTCCTGGCTCCTGGCTTCAGATTGACTCAGCTCCGGCCATTGAGGCCATGAAGAGAGTGAACCAGCGGAAGACCTTTCTGTCTGTCTCTCCTGTCTCTGTAAGTCTGCCTTGCAAATAAATAAATAGAAATACAGGTTTAAAAGACTGTGAAAAAGATTATTCAAATGAGACAGTCTTTATCACTAAGCTGTTTCATCTGTGCCCTAGATTACAAAAGCAAAATCAGTCAATTCTGAGCACAGCGCTTCTTGAAAAGCCCAAGGAAGACTGATGATGGGACTCATAATACATATCCATTTCCTGACATTAGGCAAAAGTTACACCCAATATATTCTTAGTAGAATAGACCACTGACCATTTTAAAGACAATATTATAGGGGCCGGCGCTGTGGCGCAGCGGGTTAATACCCTAGCCTGAAGCGCCGGCATCCCATATGGGCGCCAGTTCAAGACCTGGCTGCTCCACTTCCAATCCAGCTCTCTGCTGTGGCCTGGGAGGGCAGTCAAAGATGGCCCAAGTCCTTGGGCCCCTGCACCTATGTGGGAAACCTGGAAGAAGCTCCTGGCTCTTGGCTTCGGATCGGCGCAGCTCCAACCGTTGTGGCCATCTGGGGAATGAACCACCGGATGGAAGACCTCTCTCTCTCTGCCTCTCCTCTCTCTGTGTAACTCTTTCAAATAAATAAATAAATCTTTAAAAAAAAGACTATTATAAAAATGAAGCACTCAGAGTTTCAACATGCTTGAGCATTAGCCTAAATCTACTTGCTTTGAAATAAATGCTTATTAAATGTTATCTTTGATATCCTTATGCTATTTTTATTTTGTTGGTTAATCTCCTAATTTGTTTATATTTACTTTTTATATTTAACGTTAACATTTTAATTATTGTAGAACACTCTCAATTTAAGTCTTTACCACATACTTGTAGTAGTCTATATAGCAGGATGTGAAAAGCTAGTCACTGACATGCTATAAAAATTTTGGGAGGCCAGTGTTGTGGCACAGCAGGTGAAGCTGCCACCTGTGATGTTGGAAACCCATATGGCACAAATTCTAGTCCCAGCTGCTACCTCTCTGGTTCAGCTCCCTGATGTACCTGGGAAAGCAGCAGAAGATGGCTCAAATGCTTGGGCCCCTGCCACCCATGTAGGGGCTATTACAGCCATTTGGGGAATGAACCAGCAAATGGAAGATTCTACCACCCCCAACTTTGCCTTTCAAATAAATTAATTAATAAAAAAAATTTTTGATAATACCTACATCTACTCTGTTGACAGAATCTGAGGGAGGTGGTTGGTCAAAATATAAAGAAAAAAAATAAAGATTGAGTCCCAGAGAAGAAATGAGGTTGATGTAAGACTGAAGGGTGTCAATCATATTTGAGGACCATCAAAATGATTCAAGAACACACACTAAAGATGAGAGCTCTGTTTCACATCCTAAAAGTTTTTCTGCCAGAATCAAAGTATAGAAGAAAAAAGAAAATATTCCAAGAACCGCTCCTCATAACTGGACAACTGATCTTGGTTCATACAGAGAACAGTCATAATACTTTAAAAAATGTTGTGCCTTTACATTGCAACTGACACAGGATATAGCAGCCAGGGCGTGTGATTGGCAACAGTATGGTAACAAATACAACTTGAAATATTAGTGCTTAGTAGAAAACAAGTTTGTTTATCCCTCTTGCCTATTCCACTGTGGGGAAGGTGTGTCCCATCATCATCCAGCTTAAATTTAGCCAGAAGTAAAACAGTTTACTCTGTCTTCTACTCTGTGGGCAGAACCAGTCTCGGCACCTGCAACTGTGAAGAGAATGAGAAATGCCAAGGTGTGCTGGAAGGTGGGTGAGTATTAATGGTCTCTGCCACAGTTTATTTGTGTAACATCAAGCATTTCTGCTTTTTTCACATGGTTATGATGTTTAGCTAAAAGGACTATTTTTTTTTTAAGGCAAATGCATTATCCCAAACACTTTGTAAATATACTGTCAGAAACCCATAGCTTTGCACTTACATTCTGTGTTGTTGTGCTCTAGGATATGTTTGAGATGTTGGATTATTTATTTGTAAATCACCTCCTACCTTGGTGGCTTGAGACAGCAGACATCTACCATTTCACAGTTTTGCTGTGCATCAGGAGTTTGAATGTGGCTGAGCTGCGTACCTCTGGCTCAAGGCCTCTCATGAGGATGCAGCCACAATGTTGTCCAGGATGAGGATGCATCTGAAGGCTCAAGTGGGAAAGAATTCACTTCCAGGCACATTCACATGGTTACCGGCAGGAATCAGGTCCTCACATGTTATAGCACTGAAGGCCTCAGGTCCTCTGTGGAACAGAGGCTTTCCTCAAATCCTGGCGTATGTGTCTGTCCACAGAGCACCTCCAATATGGCAGCTGGCTTCCCTTAGAGCAAGTAAGCAAGAGAACAGCCAGAGATGGAAGCCACAGGCTTCTGTAAGCCACTCTCAGAAGTCACGGCCATGCTTGTCATTTGTCATTTTCCATCCTGTGGAAGTGAATCAGTAGGTCCAGTCCACACTCCAGGGGAGAGGATTACACAAGGGCATGCAGGAATCACTGGGAACCATCCTGGAGTCTGCTTACCAAGATTTCTTCTATGCCACTTTATTTCTGACTATCGAATTTTCTCATTTATTTTATTCCTTTTTTCTTTTAAAATTTAGGTTAAAAATCATTTTTGTGCTAAGAATCATACATGTTTTAGAACCTTAAGTCAGACATTCTTCATAGGCCATGAGGTTGAACATGGCCTATAGACAATGAAGATAGTGAAGCATCGAGAGATGAAACCTGTAGTAGGTCCAAGTTGGACAGGCATCTAAAATACAATGAGTACAGCCTTTCTTTAAATATCTAGTGTCAACAATGTTACATATACTTTTCTAGTTGATCTCTTATAGGACTTGCTGGCTAATTTTTATTCCACCTGCTACTGTATTGTCAAATAAAACATGTTTGGGTAAATGAAATCGTCTGTTGGAAAATTTGAGTGAAAGCATGATGTATTAGCAATGACATTTAAATGACACTCCCACTCATAGAGAACTTCGTTGTTCTCATCTGGGGCTAGAGTTATACTGGGGAACAAACAGTCCTAAATATTAAGTGGCATAAAGCTACTAAGATTCATTTCCTGCTCCTGCTGTATGTCATTCACAGCAGGAATGTAGGCACTGAAGGAGGTAGAGTGGTTGGGGGAGAACTTTCTCACTGTAGTCACTCAGAGACTCAGGCTAATTGAAGAACCCCACCCCAATGTTGGTCAGTAGGCCACAAGAAACAGAAAGTCCTGGAAGATCTTATAGCCTAAGTTTAAGATTTGGTCTAGGAGTGAAGGATTTCATTTCCATTCTCAACTCATGAGCCACAACTACTTCCCAACTACATGAGGTCAGTAAGTTCAGTTTTTCCATGTGTCCAGGGTGGACCGGAACCAGAAACATTTATAAATAGCACTAATGTCAATTCCCATCTGGCCTTGCAGATTCCAGCAAGTATCACTCTAAGGAAGATTTTGATCTTTATTTCCAACTTGAAGGTCAGTCATTAAATAATGTACTCAGATTTAGGCTTAAAATAATAACAATTAATATTCTTTCTTCAACTCCCTATATATTCTTGGAATTCCATTCTACGTGCTTGAATCTTTGAGCTCTCAGATGCAGGTTTTGCTAAGCCCTGTGCAGATTTGCTTTTGTCACCAGTAATCTCAAAGGAAGCACCATCAAAGTACTTGTACATCACATGCCAAATGGGACTGGGTATTGATCTCTTAATACCTAAATAATGTTCATTGGCTTTCATATGTTCTCTGAATTCTAAAATGTCCTATGAAATACAGATATTGAGTTATTTGAGACAACATACAACAAAGAGTAACCAGCCTGCAAGGGGTCTTCAAATTGTTCATGAAAAAAATGTATTGAATTCAAACACGTTTTGCACCAAAATAAGCGTATCTTTTAATAGCATTTTCTACAAACTTTTTGAAGTTTCCTAATATATGAAGTCTTTCTTTTTAAAAAAATTATTTGAGAAGCAGATAGACATATGAGACAGAGAGATCCTGTGCTACAACTCAATACTGTCTCCAAAACCCGCATTCTTTTTTTTTCTTAACTTTTTATTTAATGAATATAAATTTCCAAAGTACAGCTTATGGATTACAATGGCTCCCCCACCCCATAACTTCCCTCCAACCTGCAACCCTCCCAACTCCCACTCCCTCTCCCATTCCATTCACATCAAGATTCATTTTAAATTATCTTTATATACAGAAGAGCAATTTAGTATATATTAAGTAAAGACTTCAACAGTTTGTACCCACACAGAACATAAAGTGTAAAATACTGTTTCAGTACTAGCTATAGCATTAATTCACATTGAACAGCACATTAAGGACAGAGATCTTACATGAGGAGTAAGTGCACAGTGACTCCTGTTGTTGACTTAACAAATTGACACTCTTGTTTATGGCGTCAGTAATCTCCCTAGGCTCTAGTCATGAGTTGCCAAGGCTATGGAAGCCTTTCGAGTTCACAGACTTCAATCTTATTTAGACAAGGTCATAGTCAAAGTGGAGGTTCACTCCTCCCTTCAGAGAAAGGTACCTCCTTCTTTGATGGCCTATTCTTTCTAATGGGATCTCACTCACAGAGATCTTTCATTTAGGTTTTTTTTTTTTTTTTCCCAGAGTGTCTTGGCTTTCCATGCCTGAAATACTCTCATAGGCTCTTCAGCCAGATCCAAATGCCTTAAGGGCTGATTCTGAGGCCAGAGTGCTCAAACCTTGCATTCTTAACAAAACACCACACAACACTAAAGTTTCAAAGTAGGCATCTGCTTTTAAAAGTAATGCCTAAATCAAAAAAGAATTAGTGCTGCTGACACTCAAAATGTATAATCAAGTATTTTTCTCAGCTAATATCATCTAAATACATGCTAGCCAGACCACAAAACCAATCCCTCCACTAAAAACAACAAACTTGTGTAATTGCAGAGAAGCATGGAAAAGCCTTCTGAAAGGAACACAGAGATTAGAAATGTGAAATAGCTCATCTCTGGCCTAACCCATAAGCAGAGTGGAGCTGAAAAGATCTCTTAGTGGAGCTGGCCTAATCCTGCAGTGTCACAGCTACACTACTGAACACCTCTGAAGAGGTGAATTTAAAACCCCTCTGATATTGCAGCTGCAGTCTGGAGAAGGCAAATACCCAATGCACCTGTCCTAACCCCGCCTCTTCCACTATGACAGAAAACACCCATCAATCCCAGGGTCCTTTCCTTTGGAACTCTGCTTTGGCTCCAGAATCCTCAGAAAGGCTCTCAGCCTTGGCTGTCAGCCCTCTCAGCATGCTTATTTGTTATTGTTGCTTATTTTACACAATCTTAAGAAAAATTATCAGAGACTATGAAGCATAAATCATTAGTTTCCTCTGTTGTACAGAAGTATAGACCTCAGACCTCAATACGGGCCAATCTTGAAGTAAAAAATTAATTTTGGGGGCCAGCGCTGTGGCGCAGTGGGTTAAAGCCCCAGCCTGTAGCACCAGTATCCCATATGGGCACCAGTTCGAGTCCTGGCTGCTCTTCTTCCAATCCAGCTCTCTGCTGTGGCCTGAGAAAGAAGCTGAAGATGCCCCAAGTTCTTGGGTCCCTGCACCTGCGTGGGAAACCTGGAGGAGGCTCCTAGCTCCTGGCTTCAGATCAGCTCAGCTCTGGCCACTGCAGTCATTTGGGGAGTGAACCAACCTCTCTCTCTCCGGCTCTACCCCTCTCTAACTAGGTCTTTCAAATAAATAAAATAAAATATTAAAAAATTAATTTTAGTTCCTTCATCTCCATATTAGTGGATAAAGAATGACCTTAATTTTGAGAGATGTCAGATCCCAAGCTTTTTGTAGAGATAAAGATGCTCTTTAAAAAGAAAGATTAAACTTCTACTCTTGATACCAAGTCTTCTTAGCTGTTTCAGATCAAAGCTGTGACTATGACCTATATTCAAATAAACTCAAAAAAGTATTTACTGAGTGTTTGTGATATATGCCATTTACTCCCTGGTCAAAATAGATTATTGAGAGATGGAAGAAAGCTTGTAGATCAAGAGCTGACATTGTGGCATAGCAGGTTAAGCCTCCGCCTTCATATGGGCACCAGTTCAAGACCCAACTGCCCCACTTCCAAACCAGCTCCCTGCTAATGCCTGGGAAAGCAGTAGAAGATGGCTCAAGTGTTTGGGCCCCTGCACACCCATGTGTGAGGCCCAGAGGAAGCTCCTGGCTCCTGAGTGGCGCAGCTCCGGTCATTGTGGCCATCTGGGGAGTGAACCAGCAGATCTCTCTCTCTCTCTGTCTCTGTCTCTGTCTCTCTCTCTCTAACAGCTAGGTTGCATGCACCTGGAAAGTTCTTAGGCAAATAGGAAAACAGGATGTTAGGAGCAGTCAAAACAGCTAAAGCAAATGCAAGAAAAGACTATAAACCCTGAATACTCAGTCAATGAGGGAATGGTGGCGGGACTTGCTTGCTGTAGGTGCTGGCCCACCAGGCACCTGATCTTGCAAGATTGTTAATAAATGTTCACTTTCGCTACATTTCAGCTGAACTTCATGTTGAGACTGAGTCCATTCTTTAACTAGATATGTGAGGTCATTTCTCATGATCTGTGCAAAAAATTTTTTGAACGTGTTGCATATGAAATAACTAAAAGTTTTCTGCAACAGAAAGCCTTTGATGCAGTGGCTGAGGATTCAGTACTGCTAAATAAAATCTGCCATCTAGAGGGTGCACACTGTCTAGAAGACAATTTCTTCATGGCTCCTGAAGCATAAAACCAAGGATGTTCTGTTTGAAAGGGCGGGGGAAGGAGAGGAGAGCAGTTGTATCCGTCTCTCTACGATACTATACCAGATTTCTCCATAGAGAAGAAAACTTACTTCAAACAGCACTTAAGAAACTGTGGATTAGTCATGTACCGAGTTGAGTTTTTAAACCACACCCTTCAAAGACTTGACCCCTTGCAAATGCAGTGCCCCAGCCCCAACTCTGAACATTGGTTTGCCCATGACAGTGCATCAGCATGGCCCTTAATGGTGCTGCCATGGGGCACCCATAGTTATTCTGCACACTGAGATTTGACCTCATGAGACCCAACTGGCAATCCTCCAAATGCTCCAGATGATGCCCTCACTGAGGCTCTCTACACAAATGACTCAGCCCAGACTCCTCCCCACTCCTCGGATCTTAAGAATGCAAGTCCTCTTGTTACCGGAGAAGCAAAGGGTCCTTGTCTTCCCACAAGAAAGAATTCAGGCGTGAGACAGAGAGCAGTGGAAAGCAAAATAGCAAGGTTTATTAGGGTAGGGCATCCGTAAGAACGGATGGGCACCTCTCCAGACAGGACCTGAGAGAGAGAGTGCGTAGTTCATATTTAGGCTAGGGTTTTTAAGGGGATGGGTCTTGCCTTCCCACCTTTTCTCTCCCCCTCTCCTTCTCTTCCCAAACAAAGGACTTGTTGGGTGTAATACAAAAAATTCCTTTCTGAGTTTTCCCCCCTGAAGTTATCAGACAGGGGAAGCCTGGCCTTTACAGGAAGGATGTTTATCAGGCCAGGTAGAAGGGGCAGGACCTCCTGGAAGGTCATCAGGGTCCGTGTGGGACTTTGAAGTGCAAAGATGCTGGGCTTCTGGAGCTTCCGCAGTAGCTGCTGGTCTTCAGGCCTGTCTCATACATGCATAGGCTCAATTTCTGACTTCCATCTAACACTCTGACCGCTGACCTGCATTTCCGACATTCAGCCTTCCCCAGTGCATAGCAAGAGGCAGGGGAGGATGAGGAAGAGAAAGAGGGGGAAAGAAGAAAGCAGAGGAGGAGGAAGGGGAGAAGACACAGGAAGGGAAAGAAGAGGACAGTGAAGACTGGGTCACTGGGACCATCTGGGGAGAGGACCAGCAGATGGAGGGTCTCTTGCCCTCTGTCAGCCTGCTTTTCAACAAATCTGAAAATAAAACAAAGCAGTACCCTACCAATCCAAGGATTTTCTTTCCTAGTTTACTTTCTCGACAGAGAATTTTTACCAGGAAGTAAATAAATGTATATACTGATTTATTTTACATTTGGAACCGCTTCCAGCCACACTCCCCAGACAATGATCAGAACAAAACACCATGAAAGCACCTTTCACACGAAGCTGCTAAAAAGGTAATGGGAAAACATGTATCATGACAAAGATGAGCATAGATTATCAAACTTTTTTGTGCCCAAACAATTACAATTGTACAATTCTTCTCTTCCCACAAACTTTTTCAAGTACCATCATGTTGCCCCTGGCATTACCTGAAGTCATTAGGAAAAAAAAGCTGGCAAAGAACAAGTAACTACCAAAGCCAAGAAACACTCCTTTAACGAGCCAGAGTGTTCTGCCCCAATCCAGCCCTACAAAGTGACCACAAGCCAAAAAATATTTCATTCTCAACCTGATCCAAACCCTCCCCTTTCTCAAATGCCTTATCAACCCAGTTTTCTGTCAGATAAGCCCTCTCTCTATTCCCAATATTCTGGAGACATTTCTTAAAGTTCCCTAATTAATGCTGCACCCATGCCCCAGTTCTTTTCAGAAAACTCCCTCCCCTCAAATTCTCCTTTCCCCTCACTTGTGCTAAGGTTTGCCTCCAGGCCCTGTCCCAGGGCCTACACTTCTGGTTTTCCAACTAGTTCTACTCACATATCCCATGCATCCTTGCTACAGCTCTTGGGAGTCATTGGTCTTCCACTAAAACACTCTTCCCTTTTTCTTACCTATCCTCAGATGGAGACATACACAAATTACCTGTTCTCCCATCTCCCAGCTCTTCCAAGACCCCTAATCCTCCCCCAGAGTTTCCCTCCACTGCTGTCATCCTTGGTCCTGAACTCTAAACCCCGAATTTTCCCCCCCAGTCTCTCCAATCCAGACGGCCTCCGTTTTTTACTCTTAGCCAGCAGCACACATCTTTCCTCCCAGGTCTACCTCCCACTCCTCCGCGCCCATGTCTTTCCCATCTACCCACGTTCCGCAGAACCCGGAAGCACTCACTCCCCAATATCCCTGGTGCGCCTCCTGTCTCTGTGGCCCCTAACTCTTCCTCTAGGCGCCTTCGGACCCCAGATTTCTGCCCATGCCTGCGGCCCTTCTCTGCTGCAGGCCCACCTCACTGCCCGCAGGGCTCAGAGCCCCCAGGCCGCTGCCAGCGCTGGCACGGCCGGACTGACTCACCTGTTGCTCCTGTCCAGGAGAAAGGCACAGACGGCCAGGTTGAGCCAGCGCGGAGCAGGGTTGAAACTCGGGAGATGAGCACGTGCCCAGGCAGCGGAACTTAGGTATCAACTCCAGGCCCAGTTCCATGTCCAGGTCCTCCAGGGCTCGGCCCACTTCAGCTTCCCCTCCTCCTTAGAGCTGAGCCACCTCCGCTGGGACCCCAAGCGGCCTGCTGCCCGCAGATGCTGCGACTGCACTCCACTGAGGTGGGCCCCGGGTCTACCATGGCCTCAAAGAGATAAACTCAAGTCACCCGTGAGCTCCTCACGCCAGCGACGCCGCCACCTCTGCTGCTGCCCCGGGCTCCCCCACGGCAGCCCCACGCTTCTTCACCGTGCAGACGTGTGCAGCCCAGCTTCGTGCCCACCACTGCTGCGGCCACATCAACCTTTCACAGCCAGGCGTTTGGCCTTCGCCCGCCGCCATCTTCCCATGCTCAACGCGGGCCACTTTCCCATACTTTGCCGCTTCCAACGCCGCAGCCCTGCCAGGACTCATGGCTGCCACTGCAACAGCCTCCCCACTCTTCACGGCCGCCCTCGTCTTCATGGCCTCGGCAGCCCCTAAGGCCCACAGTTCATCGTTGCCGCTTGGCCGCCTGCTCTGACACCGCACCTACTGCGCAAGCGCCACACGCCCAGGCCCCGCCTCTTCCTCCTGGTCTCCCTCTCCCTGCACTCCTTTTTTTTTTTTTTTTTTTACAGGCAGAGTGGACAGTGAGAGAGAGAGACAGAGAGAGAGAAAGGTCTTCCTTTGCCGTTGGTTCACCCTCCAATGGCTACCGCGGCCGGCACGCTGTGGCACCTCGCTGATCCAAAGCCAAGAGCCAGGTGCTTCTCCTGGTCTCCCATGGGGTGCAGGGCCCAAGCACCTGGGCCACAGCAGAGAGCTGGCCTGGAAGAGGGGCAACCGGGACAGAATCCGGCGCCCCGACCGGGACTAGCACCGCTAGGTGGAGGATTAGCCTATGAGCTGCGGCGCAGGCCTCCCTTCACTCCTTCACCTGTTCTATGGGCTGCAAGAAGGTGCGCGTCCAGAGCGCTTTTCCCTTCCCGCTGACCCTGAGGCACAAGCCCCTCTTCTGACACCTGTAAGTAGTAAACTTCTATTATTGCATAGATGTGGTTCAGTTACCTCGACTCACACATCGGAAGCTAACTTAGCTGCCGGCCGGAGCTGTCCGAGAGCGGCCAGCTTGGTAGGAATAAGCTACAAACAGATCAGACAGCAGCCCCAAGCACATCTGCTGATCTTAACACGCGTCCTGTAAAAGGAACACCTGGTCATGGTCGGACACTGGCGTGTGCTGGGTCACTGGACTCTTTGTTCCCTCTCTAACGTGTCCTGGCCGGTGGCCGTGGTTGTGTGGGAACCCCTGCCTGCTCCTGGACACGGCACGCACCGCAGTGTCACTAGATGATAGATATTTTCAGGCCGGTTATCCTCTGCTGGGACCGCTGTTGTATATGCAGCCTGTCGGTGACGGACACGTGGTCATATGGCGACTGTTTTCTCAGGAGTGGGTTCTATAAGGCAGGTTAAAAGCTCCCAGGTGTGTGAGTGCTTTCCTTGTTCTCCTTGGTGCTCCTGTGCCTGGCACAGAGGAGGCCCTTGATGGATGTGATGCCCGAGCTCTTGGCCCTCAGCAAGAGCAGCGTCAGCCTGGCTGGGGAGGTGGAAAAACGGTGACGTCCTGAGCCACCCCTGGCTGCTGGAGGAAGCTGGGCTCTCTGAGAACAGTGAGTAGAGGCTCTCCTAGGCTGGGACTGGCCGCTCACGGTGTGGTCTGGGGATCAGCAGTGTCTGTGTCACTGGTAGCTGTTAGAAATGCAGACTCCCAGCCTCAATTGCTAAATCAACAGCAGGAGTCACTGTGCACTTGCTCCCCATGTAGGACCTCTGTCCTTAATGTGTTGTATTATGAGAATTAATGGTAAAACTTCAAACAGTACTTTATACTTTGTGTATCTATGTAGGTGCAATCTGTTGAAATCTTTACGTAGTATAGAGTTGATCTTCTGTATATAAAGATAATTAAAAATGAATCTCAGTGAAGAATGGGATGGGAGAGGGAGTAGGAGGTGGGAAAGTTTGGGGGTGGGAGGGCAGGAATGGGGGGAAGAACCCCTATAATCCAAAAGTTGTACTTATGAAATTTATATTTATTAAATATAAGCTTTCTATTAAAAATGCAGACTCTCAGACAGACTGCACCGGATGCTGCCGTTGGTACATGTGGTCTACCTGCACGTTGATGTCTGAGACATGCCGCTTGCACAGAATTGTTCAAAGTCCTCACATTTTCTCAGCAGTCTGGATTTTTCTAGGATGCATCATGGTGTGGCTGGACTGACCTTGAATTCCAAAACTGCCACACTGGAGGAGTTATTTGATCTTTAATTTTGAATTTTGGAATTTTGGATCTATAATACATACATGTTGTAGGCTTTGGGTTTTTTTTTTTTTGGTTGGGGGTGAAGAATAAATGAAATATAATACTCTTAGCATATGATGGTAACTTAATAAATATTACTTGTTGCTGATTTCATTACAATTTTATCTGAGCCCTAGTACAGAGGATTTAATTACTTGTTATGATGAGAGAACTTCTGTGTTATCATTACAATATTGTAATGTCACACTGACTGTCTTTTGCATGATTTAATGAGTGGCCTTTAAGCATCAATAGCTTTTCAACTCTCCCCTTTTTATCTGTGGTTGTGTGTTTAACATGGATTCAGTGGTATGTGGCTCTGTGTATGACAGCATCTTTTTTATTTTTAAACATCACTCGATCATGTATATTTTCTGTCTGAGGTTCCTTCTTCCTGTTCATTCTGATGACAGTATGAAGTAGAAGCCTTGCTATCCAGCCATAGCTAGACAGTTCATGGAGAGGGTCAGTTAAACAAGGGGGTAAAGAAATAAAAAAATTAAACATTTCATTTCACTCTAAATGCTTAGATGTACATTCATCTGGCCTCATGATTTGGGTTTCAAGGTTTTTTTTTTGTTTGTTTGTTTGTTTGTTTTTTGAGCCTGGGTTTGAGGTTTGCAGGCTTTGTCTTCTCTACCCACACCTTCCTTGCAGGTCGAGTATACTGATATGCACCATGCTTGGGACCATATGTGTTCTTGGATTTTGCATTTTAGAATATTTGTATAAACATGGTGGGATCTGTTAAGGGTGGGACACAAGTCAAACACAGAATTCATTTATGTTTCATGTATGCTTCATCTATATCACATGAAGGTACCTGTATACACTATTTTAAACAATTTTGTGCATGAAACTTGCAACTTGTGGTGTCACCTTGGCACCCCAAAAGTTTCAGATTTTGGATTGTTGAATAAGGTGCGAGGCCCAGAGCGGCAGGAGGGCCGAACACTGTACCCTGGACAGCCGCAGCGCCATCAGGAGCGGCGTGCGTCCCGAGGCGGCGCGGCGGCGGCTCCCCGATGGCGCGCGCTGAGCATCCACCGGCACTCTCCTGGCCACCTCGTCCCGTCCCCAGGTGCTCGCGGGAGCCCGGGAGTTTGACGGCTGTTTGTCCCTTGAATCTGCTCCCTCTCCTCCAGCTGGCCGCCTGTAGACCCGGTGAGCAGAGTCCCTCCCCAGCCCTCGGGCTGCAGCCTCGCTTAGGCCGGCCGGTCAGTCTCGGGCTGCATGGCCTGCCGTCCGGTGCTTACTCGGTGGCGGCTGTGGCGGGGCTAGCTGGCTTTTTCGCTCAGCTTGTCACTGCACACTAAGTGCGCAGCCTGGCTCCGGAGCCCCGACAAGTGGCAGGCGCGGCCCAGGTCGGAGACCTAGCGCCCCCTGCCGGGGCCTCTCCAAACATGCATCCTCCCCGGCTTCCCAAAAAGTGGTGGTCACTCCTGACAGCTCCCGCACCCACGCGCGGCAAACCTGCCTCGGGGCTCAGCCCGGGACCCTCCAGGCCACTGGACCGAAGGGGAAAGCGAGGCTAAGGGGCACTTACCCCGGCCCGCATGCCTAACTGAATGGCGCAGAGACTCAGATGCTGGCACTCGTTCTGCCACTGTTAGCTGCGTGACCCGCGATCACTTTCCCTGATATCAGTTTCCCTTTTGAGTTCTTTCTTGACCCAAGAGTTGTGTAAGAGCCGGCTCTTAAAACGGGCGACGTATGTTCTTCCCTTTGGTTTTCAGTTTGTACTTTCCTTGCCTTGAGATCAGCGTCGGCTGCACTGCTTCCTTAGGGAGATTTCTTGATTTCTCCGGGCTCAGTGTTTGTCAGTCTCCCGTGGTCTCTTTAAGGTGTTCGTCAGCAGGGTATGGAGACATAATTCTATATAAGTTTTATCTCATTAAAGTTTATTTATTTGAAAGGTAAAGACAGAGAGGGGAGATGTTTCCATCTGCTGGTTCGCTCCTCAGTTACATACAGCTGTGGAAGAGCCACCTACAGGAGAATCAGTTGAGTGTCTGCAGTTTGTTTCCATAAACAGTGAAATGCTTGCAGCTAATATTGTTGCGAATATTTAGCCCCCTAGAGAAACTGCGCTATACACAACTCATTTTCTATTATAATTTTTTTACTAATAGAGTTAAAAATCTGTTGTCTGGTCTCAGTTGTAAATACTGTTAAGCCAAGAAGGGAGCCCTGTGAGGGATGATGTTACACACTGTAAATAAGATGGCTCAGAAACCACTTGGTCCCAGGCAGGTGTGAGTATCAGGGTGCAACAACGTTCCTCTTTTCTTTGCTGGTCTTACTCCATGTCTAGAGCTTACTCCAGACTCCCTTATCTCTCATAAATACCAGGTTGCACTGACACGTGTCATCAGCTTCTTGCATAAACACAAATCCTCGGGCAAGCAGGTGTCTGTGCGAGCCCATGTTACTTCCATACATTGGCAGAGACCACGGTTAGAAGTCCCCAGGCTCTGACTGCTTTCTAAAACAGTCCCATCACACTCGTGGTGCGACTGCTTTCCTCCTCTCAGAGGAGGCATTCCTGATTACCCCGCCTTTTCCCCTCAGAGAAATGACCTACACACCGATGACACAAACCATTTGATCAACAAGCTGCCAAAGAGAGAAAGATTTGCTGCACCACCAGAAAGGAGTTGCACTGGGGTTTTCTCCTTACTCCATTAAAAAAGGGGTGAGGGGGAGGAATCCTTTAAAAAACTACAATGGAGAGTACTTCCTGTGCTGTGGCATATTGGGCTAAGCCTCTGCCTGAGGCGCCGGCATCCCATATGGATGCCAGTTCATGTCCGGGCTGCTCCTCTTCCAATCCAGCTTTCTGCTTATGGCCCAGGAGAACAATAGAAGATGGCCTAATTGTTTGGGCCCTGGCGCCCATGTGGGAGACCCAGAAGAAGCTCCTGGGCTCTTGGCTTCAACTCCAGCCATAGCGTAGCCATAGCCAAAACCCAACTCCATCTGGGTAGCGAACCAGTGGATGGAACTCTCTCTTTCTCTCTCTGTAACTCTGCCTCTCAAATATTTTTATTAAAAGAGTTCTTACAGATTTGGTTATTACATCCTTTACCATTATTTGTAAATATAGTACCAATTGATATGAAAAGGATGGACTTCAAAATCAAATTATTTCTGATGAAGATTATGGGCCATAATTATGATATAAAACTTTTCAGAAAAAGTAATGGAGCAGTTTTTCAGTGATAACTATGTCATGATTTTCTTTTTTATCTGATAAACAGTTTCCCCAGAAATAGCATTGATGCATGGTACCTGTATGCTCATGGCTCAAATGAGAAATCTGGTAACATCTTCACTCCTGTCATTTCACTCATGGGACCAAAATGTACCTTGGTAGTCTTACTCATTGGTTCTCTCTAGATACTGCTCACGCAGCAGCATTTTCTGGCATTTCTCTATGAAAACTCACATTGCATATTTTAGTGTTTGTATAGTTTGGTAACCAATGAAAATGGGCAATTACAATATATCTAGTCCACAAAGGTATGACTCTCTAGTCCATAAAGGTATGACTGAGACGAAGCTTCACTAGAGCCACACATGAATGGCTAATATTACATTCTTTCTATTTAACTTATGACTATTGTCTTTTCTTAGGTGATAGCTTCTGTGTAATGCTATTTTACCCTTGTAATTTACCGTGTAGGTTTCATTATTAATGTTCTGGGTATAATACAATCCAGTGTATATTTAAACACTCTGGTGATTTTTGCCTGTGTGTTCTTGCTGTCTTTGACAGTTGAAATACTGTATTCTCCAATGGCCTTTGTTTCCCAAATTATTTCTTTGTAGAACAACAAAAACCAGTCCCAAAATGTTGCATCAATAGCACATACAACTCCATACCCTTCATTCAAAGATCATTTTGTTTTTTTGCCATTTGTACCTTGTAGCAAAAATAGCTAATATAGGATCAGATACTCTGCCCAATTATTGCTTTCTAGTGTGTTTACACATAATTTCTTAACTCCGTAAATTCTTAAGACATTATTTTAAAAGTTTATAGAATAGTTATCTTTTGAGTAAATACCTTATCTAAGACTATGATTTTAAAATGTCTTTGACTTTTCTGATTAATGCCTTTTGTCTCATAGTAAATATCTATCTTTTGGTTTATATATACACTATGATGTTTTCTTCCAATTTAGTCCAAAGGATAAAATGCTCTGCTTCAAAGTCTCTTAAGACCACTGTCTACTTTCCATGTGTCTTATTAGTCTATATTGTGCTCTCATAAATGGAACATTTCTCCTCTGATTCTTGGCCATGTAGAAAACACAAGAGCCAGTGGTGGGCTTGGTCCAGGTGTAACCATGACATCCAGACAACTGATGTATAATTGTGATTACAAGGCAGTTTTCTAATGGACGATTGGAGTGCATATGTTCTTCAATTAAGATGGAGTATCTAAGAGTGACTTAATTTTTTAAACCTTCAAGTATATTTTCTTTTTTTTATAAACATTTTATTATAAAATTTCCGGAGACTGTCATCATGCGCTCAAGTAGATTTTTTTTTTTTAATTTTTAAAATTTTTTTGACAGGCAGAGTGGACAGTGAGAGAGAGAGACAGAGAGAAAGGTCTTCCTTTGCCGTTGGTTCACCCTCCAATGGCAGCTGCGGTCGGCACAGTGCGGCCAGCGCACCGCGCTGATGCAAAGGCAGGAGCCAGGTGCTTCTCCTGGTCTCCCATGGGGTGCAGGGCCCAAGCACTTGGGCCATTCTCCACTGCACTCCCTGGCCACAGCAGACAGCTGGCCTGGAAGAGGGGCAATTGGGACAGAATCCGGCGCCCCGACTGGGACTAGAACCCAGTGTGCCGGTGCCGCAAGGTGGAGGATTAGCCTATTGAGCCACAGCGCCGGCCTTCAAGTAGATTTTCGTATGAATACATTTTGTGAGGTGGTGGTATGGACAGCAGACATCATTCTAAGGCACCATCATCACTGCATATCTTCCCAACATAAAACTGGGCAATTGTGCCTAGTTGTAAGGATCATTTTAAAACAAACTTTAAAAAGAAGTCAGGGCAAAATTAGGAACTGTAAACTCTAGATGGTAGACATATTTTTACTATATCATTATTTTACCTTTTCTTTGAAAGTTTTCTCTTGTTTAAAAATAATGCTTTTTATGATTTATTTATTAACTTCAGAGGGAATGAGACAGATCTTTCATCTGCTGGTTTATTCCCTGAATGGCTGCAAGGACTAGAACTGGGCCAGGCCAAAGCCAGGAGCCTAGAACTCTATCTGGGTCTCCCACTTGGGTGGCAGGGCCACAAGCACCAGAGCCATCTTCCACTTCTTTCTCAGATATGGTATCAGGGAACTAAATCAGGAGTGAAGAAGCTGGGACTCCAACCAGTGCCCATATGGGGTGCCGGCGTCACTGGCCCCTAAAAGTTTTCCTAAGAAATGTTGGAAAAGAGTGAGGCCTTCTGGCTGACAGTTTGGAAATGTAAGGTTGAGTACAGGGGAGTTGGGGAGGGTAGAGGGAGAACCCATTACTTTCTGTCTACTTAGGTACTATCTGACGGCCAGCTCCACTGTAAATCTTTTATCCTGTCTTTTCTTGCTTCAAGGAGTACTGTAATAAATAGTAGCGCTGGGCAGATATTTGGCACATCAGTTCAGTTGCTTGGGATGCTCACATCCCACATTGGAGTATCTGAGTTCATCCCCAGCTCTGTTCTCCATTCCATCTTCCTGCTGGTGTGCATTCTGGAAGCAAGCAGGTAATGGCCTAAGTCCTTGGGCCCCTGTCACCTGTATAAGGGGAACCAGATGGAGTTTGGGGCTTCTGGCTTCAACCTGGCCCCAGCCTTGACTGTTAAGGCACTTGCAGGGGTAAACAGGTAGATGAGAGAACGTTGTCTGTGTCTTTCAAATGAGTAAGTAAAGAACTAAAAAACTATGAATGGAATTTCAGGTGGGTTTCCTTGGCACCTCATGGGTGTAGGTCATTTCTCTACCAACATGTTCTGCAGCTCTGGGATCACTATTCCTCAGGATAGCTTACTGACAGCAAGCAAAGGGCTTCTAATACTTGTTTCTCATTTTTCTTTTTTTTAAAGATTTATTTATTTATTTGAAAGTCAGAGTTAGCCGGCGCCGTGGCTCAACAGGCTAATCCTCCGCCTTGCGGCGCCAGCACACCGGGTTCTAGTCCCGGTCGGGGCGCCGGATTCTGTCCCGGTTGCCCCTCTTCCAGGCCAGCCCTCTGCTGTGGCCCAGGAGTGCAGTGGAGGATGGCCCAAGTGCTTGGGCCCTGCACCCCATGGAAGACCAGGAAAAAGCACCTGGCACCTGGCTCCTGCCATCGGATAGCCGTCCGCGGCAGCCACTGGAGGGTGAACCAATGGCAAAGGAAGACCTTTCTCTCTGTCTCTCTCTCTCTCACTGTCCACTCTGCCTGTCAAAAAAAAAAAAAAGAAAAGAAAAGAAAAGAAAGTCAGAGTTACAGAGAGAGAGGAGAGGCAGAGAGAGAGGTCCCATCCGATGGTTCACTCTCTAGATGGCTGCAACGGCCAGAGCTGTGCTGATCTGAAGCCAGGAGCCAGGAGCTTCCTCCAGGTCTCCCACGCAGGTCTCCCACGCAGGTACAGGGGCCCAAGGACCTGGGCCATCTTCCTCCGTTTTCCCAGGCCATAGTAGAGAGCTAGATTGGAAGTGGAGCAGCTGGGTCTTTTACCGGCGCACATGTGGGATGTCGGCGCTTCAAGCCAGGGCATTAACTCGCTGAGCCACAGTGCCGGCCCCTCATTTTCATTTTCTAGAGATAAACAGATACCTTTTGCTGATCAAGACTGAGTATATATTCATAAGTATGAATTTATAAACAGATGCTGTGCTTATCTTCATTTAAGATTTGCAAACATTGTCAATATGTTACATATTTTTCTTTTTAATATGGAGACTAAGTTCCTTTTTTAAAAAATTTATTTATTTATTTATTTATTTGAAAGTCAGAGTTACACAGAGAGAGGAAAGGAAGAGAGAGAGAGGTCTTCCATCCACAGGTTCACTCCTCAATTGGCCACAACAGCCAGAGCTCGCCAATTTGAAGCCAGGAGCCAGGAGCTTCTTCCAGGTCTCCGATGTGGGTGCAGGAGCCCAAGGACTTGGACCATTTTCTACTGCTTTCCCAGGCCATAGCAGAGAGCTGGATCAGAAGAGGAACAGCTGGGACTAGAACCGGCGCCCATATGAGATGCTGGCATTTCAGGCCAGGGCTTTAACCCACTGCGCCACAGCACTGGCCCCTGTTACATATTTTCCTTTTTTTGAAAAATTTTTTATTTTAATTAATTTATTTGAAGGCAGAGTTATAAAGAGGCAGAGAGAGAGAGAAAGAGAAAGTCTTCCATTTGTTGGTTCACTCCCCAAATGGCTGCAACGGCGGGAACTGGGCAGATCTGAAGCCAGAAGCCTGGCGCTTCCTCCGGGTCTCCCACATGGGTGCAGGGGCCCAAGGACTTGGGCCATCCTCTGCTGTTTTCCTGGGCACATTAGCAAGGAACTGAATTGGAAGTGGAGCAGTGGGGACTCCAGCTGGTGCCGATATGGGATTCTGCCATCACAGGCGGTGGCTTAACATACTAAGCCACAATGCAGGCCAACTGGATGCTTTTTAATTATGTGTATTGATTTCCTTGTCTTTGAGGATAAATTGTAAGTCATGGGGCCATTTATAACTTGATCTTTACATTATTCCCCTAAGTTGTTAATTTTTAGAAGACTTATTTATTTATTTTAAAGGCAGAGTGACAAAGGGAGAGAGAGACGGAGACAGAGATTTTTTTTTTCATTCATTAGTTCACTCTTCAAATGAAGTCTGCAACAGCCAGGGCTGGGTCAGGCCAAAATCAGGAGTCCAGAACTCCATCTGGGTCTCTCATGTGAGTGGCAGGGATCTAGGTACTTAGGACATCATCTGCTGCCTTCCCAGACGCTTCAGTAGGAATTGGGATGGTAAGTAGAATATCTGGAACTCAAAACGGCATTCAGATGTGGGATGCAGCCATCCCAACAGCAGCTCCATTTGCTGTGCCATGATGCCTGGCCCACACCCCTTTTTGAAAAACACTTTCTTGAGATATAATTCACCCCAATAAAGTGTACCATTCAGTGGTTTTTAGTATCTTGTTTATTTTCAGAGAGTAACTTAGTTCGTGAATTAGAAATTTATAAAAACTCAGTTTATTCTGAAAGATTTTTTAAAATTTATTCAGAGTATTTCTACTGTTGTAAGAGCACAAAAGGTTATTTTAGGCTAGTAACTTAACATTTAAATAAAAAGATTTAAGCATGCCACAGGAATGCAATCTATACCTTTTATTACACGAGAGCTGGGTGCTTACCTGCGGCTATCTCTAAGGTGTGAGCCTGCACTGTGGCACACGTCCGCGCCTGCGGCAGCGTTGCAGTGTGGGTGAAGGCTGCTACCTGCATCTGTATGTACGTCCCATAGGGTGGGTGTCAGTGGGTGAGGACTGGGTTTCTACTGAACCTTTGCTGCTGTCTTTGTAGGGAGTATTTCCAAATCGTGGCTTCATTTTACTCATTAGAAATGCGGAGCTTGGTTTCTATTTCATGTCTTTTTCAGATGTAGCTGGCTTGGCACAGAGAAGAAAGACGAGTGACTGTGGATAACAAAGGAAGTATTCAGAATGAGCATCCTGCTATACATCAAGCCAGAAATGCTTCCAGCACAAACTCCTGGGCTATGGTAGATATGGAGGAACCTGGAACATGGTCTCTCCTAACCCCAAACTTGAACTAGGTTGGGACAGGGAAGCATAAACAGACAATTTTAATAGAAGACACAGTATAAAACATGAGATAACATAAGGCAGGATGATGGTTTTGAGATGATTATTAAAGATATATAACCTTATTTGTCTAACTCTATAACTGATAGCCTGAAACATGCTGGGGAGAAAACTGAAGACCAGGTGTGGAGGACCACACCACATGCCAGAGAAAATGCAAGATGTACAGCAGGAAGAGACTAGAACTCCTCTGTCATTAGTAAGAACAACTGAAAAATGCGGAGGGACCCAAGGAGTGGTGCTTTCGGAAGACTGACATGGCACTGGTATGGGTTAAAGGCTGGTTAAGGTATTGTTAGGCATGAGAGAATGAGGGCTCAGCTAGTCTGAGAAAAAGAGCTAAGAAGCACTTCATAAGGAAAGCTACGGGAACCAACATTTTGGTGTGATAGGTTAAGCCTCCACTTGTGATGCTGGCATCCCATGTCTGAGTGCCAGTTCAAGCCCCAGCTGCTCTGCTTCAGATCTAGCTTCCTGTTAATGCTCTTGGGAAGGTAGCAGAGGATGGCTCAAGTGTTTGGGCCCTGCTATCCATGTGAGAGACCAGGATGGAGTTCATGGCTCCTGGGTTTGGTCTGGCTCAAACCTGGCTATTGTGGCAATTTGGGTAGTGAACCAGTGGATGGAAGATCTCTCCCAACCCCACACCTCCCATTCTGTCTCTCTCTATCACTGTGTCTCTTCCTCTGTCTCTGAGGCTCTGCCTTTCAAATAAATGAGTGACTGAATAATAAATCTTTTTTTAAAGATTTATTTTATTTGAGAGGTAGAGTTACAGACAGTGAGAAGAGAGAGAGAAAGGCCTTCCTTCTATTGGTTCACTCCCCAAATGGCCGCAACAGCCAGAGCTGCACCGATCCGAAGCCAGAAGCCAGGAGCTTCTTCCTGGTCTCTCACATGGGTGCAGGGGCCCAAGGACTAGGGCCATCTTCTACTGCTTTCCCAGGCCATAGCAGAGAGCTGGACTGGAAGAGGGGCAGCCAGGACTAGAACCAGCTCCCATATGGGATGCCAGCACCGCAGATGGAGGATTAACCTACTGCACCACAGCACCAGTCCCTGAATAATAAATCTTAACAAACAAACAAACAAACCAAACCAAAACAAAACAAAACAGAAAATCAACCAGGAAAAGACCATGTCTCGGTAAATAGACTGAAATTTGAGACTTGCTGACATTTAAGGCAATGGCAGGGCTGTCTTGGCATTATGTAGGAGGCAGTGGTCGGGCTGCAGAGTGGCCTGGAAGAGAGGAGGAGCTGGAGGTACACAATCTGGGTGGAATGTGCACAGAAATGCACACGGTGGGAGGGTTAAAGGGCGGAGGACAGAATCCTGGCCCAGGAGGGGAAGTCCGTGAAGGACAAAGAGCCAAGAGGAATAGGCAGCTGTTGCAGGACATGCCAGGAACCAGCAGTTCCTGGAGCAGAGCTCAGAGAGGAAGAGGACTAAAAAGGTGCTGGCAACTGCCTTTCTATGGATTTTAGGACCGCACACTCAGAGGAGATTTCTGGGAGAACGCATGTTCTGAATGAATGAATGAATGAATGTGCTGATGAAACAGAGGAAGCAGGCTTAGACCTGCTGTTCTAAGTAAAGAGCTCTGCATATCTACAGGCAGAGGGAAAAGCGCCGACACAGAGGAGAGGATAAGGAAGCAGCAGCATCCCTGCAGCGCAGACAGGCAAAGATTAACTGGCACAGAGGGCGACTGGGGCAGCAGGACTGGAGAATGGTGCTTCGGGGGAGGCAGGGAAGCTTGAGAGCAGCCGTCTGCAAGGAGGATACAACCCAACAAGAAAGGAGAGAGCAAAAGGGTGGCCGCAGCTTCCCCTGACACAGTGGTGGACACAGCCGGTCTTTTGCTTCTTGGTTTCCTCACTCCCTAACCTTCCGCTCCAGGAACCTGCTTCCACACATGGAGACCAATGCACAAGTCTGGTTGTGATCAGAGGGAGTGGCACACCCACAGGTCAGACACAGCCCCAGAGAGGCAGCAGGCTACACTGAGGCAGCAGTGGCTACAGGTTCCAAGTGTGGTTAAGAAAGAGGCAAAGCAGGTCGGGGAACTTAGAGGTCAAGGGACTAAAGGTAAGAAAGGGCAACAACAAAAAAGATAGTGGGAGGGAGGGAGTAGAATGGTCAGATTCGGGCAGACAGTTGTCGGGACAGATTTCAGAGTCTGAGATCTTAGTAGGAATGGGCTGGAGTGGAGGTATTAAGAGAATCTGGGAGGATAGGCCCCTCTAAGCCTCTAAGGATGTGTATGTAGATGTCAGTGAGAATGACAAATGGAACTTCAGTGAAGGACACTGGGGTCCAGGTACTAAAGTCCTTGCTACTTATTTTACAGTATTTAATTTGAGAAGGATATAGGTCTGAAGGCATGCAAGCCACATGTTTTCAGTACCTCTTCAAAAGTCCTGATCTTTATAGATGGCACAATCACTTCCAACATCCCACTCCATCCTCTGGAAGAAATACACCATGGTGCTTTCCAGCAGTAAGCCACTCAAGATGGCCATCAAGGAGAGCTTTCGGTTGACGTTTAGGGTCACTGCAAAAGAAAAGGCAATGGATAAATGATTTGGGCATGTAAATTATGTGGCAATGTGAAGTGTTTTATATACCTGGTTCTAGAGAAATCTGTCTCTGTTCCTATTAGTCTATGCTGCGGCCTTGTCCCACTTTTCCAGTTTGTAAACCTTTTGAGAGAACCAAAGCCTCTGCTTACAACAAAGATGCTGAATTTCTCCTCCATGAGTCAAAAGGCAAATAATGAATATTAAAGAGAAAAAATTTAAGAAAAGAAAAGAAAAAGTATCAGGTAATAGGTTTATTTAAAAATAGCACTCTGGCCAACAGACACATGAAAAAATGTTTAGGATCACTAGCTGTCAGGGAAATGTAAATCAAAACCACAATCAGGTTTCACCTTACCTCAGTTATATGGCTTTGATACAGAAATCAACAAACAACAAATGCTGGCGAGGATAAGGGGAAAAAGATACCCTAATCCACTGTTGGTGGGAATGTAAACTGGTAAAGCCACTATGGAAGACAGGATGGAGATACCTCAAAAATCTGAATATAGACCTACCATATAACTCAGCCATCCCACTACTGGGAATTTACCCCCAAAAATAAAATTAGTAAACAAGAGTTATCTGTACTTCCATGTTTATTGCAGCTCAATTCACAATAGCTAAGACATGGAATCAACCTAAATGCCCATCAACCGAAGACTGAATAAAGAAATTATTTGATATGTACATTATGGAATACTAGACAGCAGTAAAAAAAAAATGAAATCCTGTCATTTGTAACAAAATGGATGAATCTGTAAATATCATACTTAGTGAAATAAGCCAGTCCCAAAGGGACAAATACTATATGCTCTCCCTGATCTGTGAGAATAGAGCACCTAAAACGAAATCTGTATTAGTAAAATTGACACTTTGAGAAGGGATGACTTGAGCTGCCCTTGTCTTGACTGTCGAGGAACAGTTTCTTTTGTTTTTTTATTTTTTCATTTTTTTTCTTCATACTACTTGTTGAACTCTTTACTTAACATAGAGTTAATCATATGTGTATAAAGTCAGTTGAAAATTGATCTCAGTGAAAAATAAGAATGGGTGGCCGGCGCCGTGGCTCAACAGGCTAATCCTCCGCCTTGCGGCGCCGGCACACCGGGTTCTAGTCCCGGTCGGGGCACCGGATTCTGTCCCGGTTGCCCCTCTTCCAGGCCAGCCCTCTGCTGTGGCCCAGGAGTGCAGTGGAGGATGGCCCAGGTGCTTGGGCCCTGCACCCCATGGGAGACCAGGAGAAGCACCTGGCTCCTGGCTCCTGCCATCGGACGAGCGCGGTGCGCCGGCCGCAGCGCGCCGACCGCGGCGGCCATTGGAGGGTGAACCAATAGCAAAGGAAGACCTTTCTCTCTGTCTCTCTCTCTCACTGTCCACTCTGCCTGTAAAAAAAAAAAAAAAAAAAAGAATGGGAATAAGAGAAAGAGGAGGAAGTTTGTAACTATAAAGCTGTTTAGTTCTGCATACATTCCTACGGACTTACTTCCAAAGGTACAGTTTAAAAACTTGTCATGGGACTCCAAATTCCATTAAGCTTGGTGGTAAAAATGCCATCTTAATTGTTAAAGAGATCATATTAAGTGTTAAAGTGAACATATAGATAGGATTAAGTATTATAAATAGGATTAAGTGTCTGGTAATAATAATAGATATAATTAAAAAGGAGAGAATGTTCCAACATGGGAAACGGTCCACACAGCAGACTCATAGAATGACAATTGCTTTAAGTAACACTTGGACCTCAGAATCAGCACTTAAGCCTTCCTGGCCTGGCTGAAAAGCCCGTGAGAGCATTTTAGGCATGGAAAACCAAGACACTGTGGCAAAAAAATATTTTACATGAAAGATCTCTGTGAGACCCCAGCAGAAAGAAGTGGCCATCAAAGAAGGATGTACTTTTCTCTAAAGGAAGGAGAGAACTTCCATTTTGCTTATGGCCTTGTTCAAATACTGACGGAGTACATGGACTCAAAAGGCTTCCATAGCCTAGGCAGCTCATATCAAGAGCCTTGGGTGGTCACTTGGCGTCATACATAAGAGTATTAATTGTTAAATTAACAACAGAAGTCACTGTATACAAACTCCCCATGCAGGACCTCTGTCCTCAATGAGTTGTATTATGAGAGTTAACTGTAAAATTAGTTCTCCATAGTTTTGTGTGTATATGTGTGTGTGTTGAAGTGGAGAATGGGACTGGGAAGGGGAGAGAAGGAGGAGGGGTGAGAGTGTGGGTGGGAGGGCAGGTATGGTGGGAATAATAACTATATTCCTAAAGCTGTACTTAAGAAATTAGTATTCCTTAAAAAATAAATAAAAAAAAAATAGCATTCTCGTGGCCCAGGAGGCCAGGGGAGGATGGCCCAAGTGCTTGGGCCCTGCACCTGCATGGGAGATCAGGAAGAAGCACCAGGCTCCTGGCTTCGAATCAGTGCAACACACCAGCCACAGCGGCCATTTGGGAAGTGAACCAACGGAAGGAATACCTTTCTCTGTCTCTGTCTCTTTCTCACTGTCTAACTCTGCCTGTCAAAAAAAAAAAAATAGCATTCTGTGTACTATCTGGGACCAATAAACAGACACAGGTCTACTTCCTTCCTGGTGTGGCAGGTACCTGGCATTCATTCTAGATAAAGTTACATGCCCAGACATGTAACTTTAGTTACCCCACTTACCCCACATAGCTCCACCACCAACTTCATAGGACAGAGAGAATGCACATGAAAAAATGTGGAAAATGATATTGTACTAGCAGCTAAATTTAACAAACACTGAGTACCTGCCATGTATAAGGCACTAGGAAAACGTAAGGGATAGTTATTATTCTAGGAACAAGTTACATGTTCAACAGGTTGTATGAAAACTGTACCCTAGAAACAAGGCTGTATGTTTTGATGTGGGTGGAAAGCTGAGAAGGGAGAATTAAAACATACCTCTGATTGCCTGGAAATTTGATGTAAGGACAAATACTTTAATGAGCTTGAGGCACAGAGGCGTATAGTCGTGTTCCCAAATGACAGCTGGAATCAGCAAGAGTTTTCCATAGCTGGATAATAACAATGCTTTCAGCAGCAAAATGAAGTTGGGCTTTTTTTTTGCTGTCATAGGTTGTTCTACCCACAGGAAGGTGAAAATGCCGATTAAAAAGGCAGTTTGTTCTAAGGAGGAGATGCAAAATACAAATATAAATGTTCCCATCCAAATCACATCCCCCTAAAAACAAGTTATCTGTAATTCCAAAATACAGCTTCTTAAGCTGACTTCAGAAGAAATGCCTCATCAATATCAAATTTTCTTCTTCTTTTTATGTAAAGCCCTAGATCTTCTGTCCAATCCTGCTGATATGATGTGAGACATATATTTCACAGTTCCTTTATGAAGTATTTCGTCATCCAATAAAGGAAAAACAACCCCATTAGAATGGCAGTCAGCTTTCTGAAGATCTTTTAGAAAGTATGATTCTGTTTAAATATCTTCAGTGTAACAGATCTCCAAACAAAGAATGAAACTAGAGAATGAAAGCTTTTAAGTCTAAAAGATAAACCTATCCTGAGCACAAAGTAATATCCAGGCTGGCGCCGTGGCTCAACAGGCTAATCCTCCGCCTTGCAGCGCCGGCATACCGGGTTCTAGTCCCGGTCGGGGCGCCGGATTCTGTCCCGGTTGCCCCTCTTCCAGGCCAGCCCTCTGCTGTGGCCCAGGAGTGCAGTGGAGGATGGCCCAGGTGCTTGGGCCCTGCACCCCATGGGAGACCAGCATAAGCACCTAGTACCTGGCTCCTGCCATCGGATGAGTGCGGTGCGCTGGCCGCAGCGCGCCGACCGTGGCAGCCATTGGAGGGTGAACCAATAGCAAAGGAAGACCTTTCTCTCTGTCTCTCTCTCTCACTGTCCACTCTGCCTGTCAAAAAAAAAAAAAAAGTAATATCCAAAGATATATATTTTGTACATTGTTTCACTGTTTATTGAATGCTTATTATCTAGAAGATTTTAAATATTCTGTTATTTAAATGAAGACTTCCATTTTTTAAAAAGAAAGATTTGGGTCCGATGCCTTGGCTCACTTGGTTAATCCTCCGCCTGAGGCACCAACATCCCATATGGTTCTAGTCCTGGCTGTCCCTCTTCCAATCCAGCTCTCTGCTATGGCCTGGGAAAGCAGTGGAGGATGGCCCAAGTGCTTGGGCCCCTGCACCTGCATGAGAGACCTGGAAGATGCTCCTGGCTCCTGGCTTCGGATCGGCACAGCTCCGGCTGTTGTGGCTATCTGGGGAGTGAACCAGTGGATAGAAGACCTCTCTCTCTGTCTCTACCTCTCTCTGTAACTCTTTCAAATTAATAAAATAAATCTTAAAAAAAAAAAGGCAGAATGTGGGGCTGGCGCTGTGGTGCAGTGGGTTAACGCCCTGGCCTGAAGCGCCGGCATCCCATATGGGCACTTGTTCCAGTCCTGGATGCTCCACTTCCCATCCAGCACTCTGCTATGGCCTGGGAAAGCAGTGGAAGACGGCTCAACTCCTTGGGCCCCTGCACATGCATGGGAGACCTGGAGGAATCGGCCATCAGGGGAGTGAGCCATTGGATGGAAGACCTCTCTCTCTCTCTCTCTCTCTGCCTCTCCTCTCTGTGTAACACTGGATTTCAAATAAATAAATAAATCTTTAAAAAAAAAAAAAAAAAAGAAAGGCAGAATGACAGAGAGGAGAGACAGATCTTCTAGTTGCCGGTTCACTCCTTAAATGGCCACAATGGATGGGGCTGGACCGGGTCAAAGCCAAGAACCTGGAACTCCATCCAGGTCTCCCATGTTGAGAACAGGGACCCAGGTACCTGAACCAACTTCCACTGCCTTCCCAGGTGCGTTCGCAAAGCACTGGATCAGAAGCAGTGCAACCAGGACTAGAACTGGTGCTCTTATAGACTATGCCGGCATCGTAGTTGGCGGCTTAACCCTCTGTGCCACATGCTAGCCCTGGGAGATAACTCTTGGTAAACTCCTTTAGGACTTTATAATCCAGTTTGGGATTAGATTAAGACAAAATAAATAAAGTAACAGTAGAAAGAAATTTCTGATTAAGCATCAAAAGAACCACTGTAGAGTACATGCTATATGAATTCCAAACTATTTGAAAACAAGTATGGTTTTTATATTTGAAAAAAAACATGAGGTAGGCATTTGGTTTAGCAGTTAAGATGCTGCTGGGGACACCCACATCTCAGTGCTTGGACTGGAGTCCCAGCTCTTCTCTTAATTCCAGCTTCTTTATAATGTGTACCCTGGGAGGCAGCAGATGATGAATCAAGTGTTTGGGTCACTGCCACCCATGTGAGAGACCCAGGTAGATTTCCTGGCCACTTCCATAGGCCTGGCCCAGTCCCAACTATTGAGGGCATTTGGGGAGTGAACTAACAGATAGGAGGTGTCTCTATCTGTCTACCATTCAAATGAAAGAAAGGGAGAAACAGAAAAAGCGTTAGAGTTTTTTAAAAGATTTATTTTTATTTGAAAGGCAGAGTTACAGAGAGGCAGAGACAGAGAAATCTTCCATCCACTGGTTCACTCCCCAAATGGCCGCAACAGCTAGAGCTGTGCTGATCTGAAGCCAGGAGCCAGGAGCCTCCTCTGGGTCTCCCATGCATGTGCAGGGGCCCAAGGACCTGGGTCATCCTCTTCTATTTTCCCAGGCTGTAGCAGAGAGCTGGATCAGAAGTGGAGCACTCAGGACTCGAACTGGTGCCCACATGGGATGCTGGCACTGCAGGCAGTGGCTTTACCTGCTATATCATGGCACCAGCCCCCAAAGAGAGATTTTTTAAAAATGGACACTTGGCAGTTTATCTTTAGAAATTTTAAGACTTTGCTTTTAAATATTTATTTATATATTTTCATTGTATTTGAAAGGCAGAGAGCCAGAGATCTTGCATCTCCTTGTTCACTCTGCAAATGCTTCCAATAGCCAGGGTAGGGTTAGGTAGAAGGCAGAAGCCAGGAAATCAATCTAGTCTCTCACATGGGTGACAGGGACCCAAGTATTAGACTAACCATCTGTGGTTTCCTAGGGTGTGCATTAGCAGGAAGCTGGATTAGAAGCAGAGTAGCCAGGACTTGAACTAGGCACTCCAATATGACATGAGCAACCCAAGTGGTGAAATAACTGCTGTGTCAAATATCCAGGCTGAGGCTTTGCTTTATTAAACTTAAAATTTGGGGCTGGCACTGTGCACAGCAGGTTAAGCCACCACCTACAGCACTGGTATCCCATATGGGTGCTGGTTCATAAGTTCCAGCTATTCCATTTCCAATCCAGCTCCTTGCTAATGTGCCTGGGAAAGCAGCAGAGGATGCCCCACGTGCTTAGGCCCCTGCACCCATGCGGAAGACCTGGATGAAGCTCCTGGCTCCAGCTTGGCCCAGACCTGGCTGTTGTGGTTGTTTGGGGAATGAACCAATGGATGGAAGACTTTTCTCTCTCTCTCCCTCCCCTCCCCCTCCGTAACTCTGCCTTTCAAGTAAGTAAGTAAGTAAACAAATAAATAAATAAATAAATCTTTAAAAAAAAAAAAAAGGGCATCTTTTGCAGTGTCCTCACATAGAATAAGGGGTGTGCTCTCTTAATAAAAAAAGAACAAGATTTTATTAGGTTCTAATTTTTGGGTTACATGACATGCTCAAGGATGTTTATGAGATATAAAACGTTAATATATCTTTTTGTTTTTTTAGATACAAAAATGAGAGACCTAGATTGATTAAAACATGGTTTATTTTATTTATTTATTTATTTATTTATTTATTTATTTATTTTGACAGGCAGAATTAGACAGTGAGAGAGAGAGAGAGAAAGAGACAGAAAGGTCTTCCTTCTGTTGGTTCACTCCCCAAATGGCCGCTACAGCCGGCACGCTGCGCTGTTCCAAGCCAGGAGCCAGGTGCTTCTCCTAGTCTCCCATGCAGGTGCAGGGCCCAAGGACTTGGGCCATCCTCTACTGCACTCCTGGGCCACAGCAGAGAGCTGGACTGGAAGAGAAGCAACCGAGACAGAATCTGGCGCCCCAACCGGGACTAGAACAAGGGGTGCTAGCGCCACAGGTGGAAGACTAGCCAAGTGAGCGGCGGCGCCAGAGTAAAACATTTTAAAATATAATAAAGAATTAAGTTCTTAAATTTTGCAAAGTCCAAATTATATCTAAGATTACTGGAAAATGGTCATCATGGTGATTAAGCTATCATCAGCCTTTAATTAAATCATAACCAATTGCTGATTGCAAGCTTAAAGAGAGCATAGATCCTGGTATGTACTTTTCATGGTGCCCAAAGTAGTGCTGGTAGATAATAAATACTTAACAAATATTACTTAAGTGAATGAGTGATCGTGAAGTATAGCTGGTGGTGGCGCATTCAGGTTAGAATGCCTGTATGCATGTATGCAATCATTCATTCAGTCAGCTAAACAAACATTTATATAGCACTTACTACAGGCCAGGCACTTTCCTAAGTGCTTGGCTATATCAGTGGACAAAACAAAGAACCTTTTCCCTCTTTCAGTTTATGTTAGGGAGGGAAGGCAGATCTTAAACAGTAGATAATAAAGAACTTCTCTGACATGGTAGATGATAAGTACTACAAGGAAAACAAAGTACAGCAGGGACAGGAGATCAGAAGTATCAGAGGGGAAAGGTCAGGTCGATCAAGGTGTACCTCACTGTGGTGAATTTAAGCAAGGACTTAACGGATCTAAGGGAATCAGGCATATGGCTGTCAGAGGGACAAGCACTCCAAGCAGAGGGAATAACCAAATACAAAGGCCTTAAAGTGGAAGCTCATCTGGTATGTGGAAAGTAAGTTAATCAGATTCTCTAGGTCAGAACAGACGTGGGAGATGGCAGCCTTGGGGTGGAAATACGGTTGGGGAGTGGGGCTAGTAACAAAGGGACTGCTATGTTAATCCAGGTGACAGATGAAGGTAGCTTATGTCAGGATTGTAGCTGAGGAGGGAGCGGACAGTAGTGGTGGTGTGGTAGTGGGACTATACTGAAGGTGGAGCCAACAGGAACTGCTGACATCTGACTGTGGGCTGTCAAAGAAAGAGGCATCAGGGAAGACTCCAATGCTTTTTGGTGAAAGCAACCGAAAGAAGGGAGTTAGCAGCAACTGAGGTGGGGAGGCTAGGTGGAGGCAGAGATGAGTGTGATTTATTAGCTATCCCAGTGAAGATGTTGAAAAGGTGGATGGATACAGGGTCTAGAGGTCAGGAGAAAGGTCTAGATTGGAGATGGACATTTGGGAGTTCTGGGTAACAGTAACATGACCTAGGGAGTGAGGGCAAACAGAGAATAACAGAGGACACCCAGTCCAGGAATATGATATTGAAATGGACTGCAGACTTATTACTAAAATGCTATTTCACGCTCATTAAAGGATTTAGAAAAAAGCACAGACACTAGCAATAAAATAGTCACAGAAACTAATCCAACCCAACTCTGACCCTGGAACACTGATAGCTGAAATCACAAATTCAAATTCTGACAAAAAGTACTCTCTGAATTTAAGGAATTTGGGGGAGTAGCACATTTTCCCATTTATAAGCAGACACTTAACAAGTTTTCCCTATTAAATATGTGGCATCAGTGTAATATGACTATACAACATTGGGTAATATCTGCAATTATCAATTTATTTTAATAAAGATGAGCTATCACAACCTTCAAATTGGATAACCAGAACTTAAAAATTAAGAATGTTAATATTTTATTATTTATTATCTTTTTAAACTAATAATATTCAAAATATCTTACAAAACTTTCTAATCTGATAACTATTTCCATACCATACGTGTGGTAAAAAAATAAAATCAGGTGATTCAGACAAACTCACCAGAGTAGTGATAGAGCTGAAATTTCCTGCATTAGCTAGCTCCTGCTACCAGGGCTTAAGACTATGCGTCTTCATTTTCATCAGAATAGTTATGTACTAGTTAACTAAGAATGTAAAGTGCTTACCTAAAGAAGCAATGGCAAACATTCTATAGAAATCCCATTCCTTAGCATATCTGATCAAGTCGTCAGGGGCAGTGTTCTGGTTTGAATCCTGAAGCTGCCACCACCTCAGGTATGCTTCACAAAGCAAACAAAACACGCAGAGTTTTCCATGGATCTGACAGTCAAAGACATTGCTGTTCAGTTAGGTAAGGAAACTGTTGTACTTAACACCAACAGGCACAGATATAGTTAAATATATGTAGTTTTGAGGTCTGTCCCAAGTAATTAACTTTCAAATTCACAACTGCATAAATTAAGTGGCTACTTGCATTGATTCTGTAAACCAGTGTTTCCCAAGATACAATGTCTGTTAGAATCACATGAGATTTTCCAAAATACTAATGTCTAGGCCCTAGTCCTGATTCAGAATCTCTGGTAGTATAGCCTAGACATGTATATTTGGAAACAGTTCCTTGGGTAGACTCTAATCTGCATGCTAGTTAAGAGTCACTGCTTTAACTAGCAGTTCAACTTTATGTTTTTTGATGTCTGTCCTATATACAAAATCAATCACAGAATTTTTATGACTTGGGTATGGATGAAAATAGCAATATAAGAATAGATTTAATCTTAAATGTAAAGATACTACATAAGAAACTATTAGTCTGAACATGAATTTTAAATCTCTGGAGGCCAGCATTGTGGTGTAGTGGGCTAAGACTCCACCTGTGGCGCTGGAATCCCATATGGACACGGGTTCAAGTCCTGGCTGCTCCTCTTTCTATCTAGCTCTCTGCTGTGTCCTTGGAAATCAGTGGAAGATGGCTCAAGTGCTTGGGCCCCTGCACCTGTGTGGGAGACCTGGAGGAAGCTCCTGGCTCCTGGTTTCAGATTGTCTCAGCTCTGGCCATTGTAGCCATTTGGGGAGCGAACCAGTGGAAGGCAAACATTTCTCTCTGTCTCCCTCTCTCTGTAACTCTGCCTCTCAAATAAAAATATATATATATATATATATTTTAAATTATATATAATATATATATCTGGCTGGATGAGTATAAATTGATATATTTTGAAAAAGGGCAATTTAAAGGTAGAAATAAACTGGAAGCTCTTAAGTATTTGAAATTTTGGCTAAAACAGACAGTAAGAATTGGCTTTTTTCTACAAATTTCTCTGAGGAATTAGCTTTTTCCATGAGTATGAAGAGAACAGGGAAAGCACACGTGCAGACCCAACGTGATCATCAAGCCGGTACCCAAGGATCCTCAGTTGGCACACTGCTTCCCCTGCTGTCCTCTAGAGCCATCTGAGCAGCTGACGCCTGGGTCCCATCCCCAGAGATGCTGACTGAAGTGATTCTCAGCTTGGGAGGTTTAACCTCCCACTCTCCCACCAGGAGATTCTAATGTGCCGCAAAGCTTGAGAATCAATGCTCTGGTCACATAACTTAGAGGATGGAGCAGGGCCAAATAAATTGCATTGTTAGTGTCCATGTCAGCCAAAATTCAGAGCTGCTAGCTTAAGCTGATAAAACTACAGGATAGTCAGTTAAATCCAAGTTTCAGACATACAACACGTAATTGTTTTGTGTAAGTGTGTCCCATGTAATATTTGGGACACACTTACACATTAAAATTTATTTATTATTTGTTTTTCAAACTTAGAATCTGAAAATTTGATTTTCAGCTTTTTTCAAAATATTCAATATATATATATTTTTTTTTTGACAGGCAGAGTGGACAGTGAGAGAGAGAGACAGAGAGAAAGGTCTTCCTTTGCCGTTGGTTCACCCTCCAATGGCCGCCATGGTCGGCGCGCTGCGGCCGGCGCACCACGCTCATCTGATGACAGGAGCCAGGAGCCAGGTGCTTATGCTGGTCTCCCATGGGGTGCAGGGCCCAAGCACCTGGGCCATCCTCCACTGCACTCCCCGGCCATAGCAGAGAGCTGGCCTGGAAGAGGGGCAACCGGGACAGAATCCGGCGCCCCAACCGGGAATAGAACCCGGTGTGCCGGCGCTGCAAGGCGGAGGATTAGCCTGTTGAGCCACGGCGCCGGCAATATTCAATATTTTTATCTATCAATTCTACCCAAACTATTAAAGAGTTTACAATACATATATTAAATATGTATTTTGAAAAACCCAAGTTTGTAAGTTAGCACTTTGCTGACTAAACTGAACATTGTCATTTACCTCACACATTCCCTTAATTGCAGAGTGTAAAATACAATAAATTATGTTTCAAAATAGTTTTCTTATAATGTTTGCTTAGTTGTTTTAGTTTTCATTCTTTTCTACCTAGATACATTTAAGTATACCTGTTCAAAATCAATGATGATTGTTTTAATAGGTAACCAATTAACAGGTAATAGTTTGTCAATTTCCTGCCAGTGACTACAGCCTCATTCACTAAGTATTACGCACCTTTCTGAATCAACACTTGTTATTTCTAGAAACTTCTATAAATGCTGATAAAAGACCCTCAAGTTAATTTTTTGTAATGTTCTTTAATTTTGTTCAAAATTCTTATTCTTTTAAAATACCAAAGCATCAAGTAGTATTAAAAAATAAAAAAAAAATTATCACAACTTACATTTATTTTAGTATTGAAAAGAATATGCCTATAGGCCTGGGCTTTGCATAAAATAGCATTAATCAAGATAATAACAGGATCATACTCGATATATTTGTCTACAGGTTTCTGGCAGGATTCCTGAAATAATGCAAGATAATATTAGAACAAACAAATTCATACATTTTGAAATTTTAAAGGACTTTATAAAATAGGAGACTCTATTTTAGACTACTACAGCAATAAGGTCATACCAGCATTTACTGAAATAAACTTACATTCAGATATAAAATGTTCATCTATATGAAAACTAGCTCCAGAAGTGACCAAACATAATCTGTAAGGCTAGAAATGTTAATATTTTAGAGGCAAGATGAAACAATACTTGATTTAAAGACTAATTTTAGGTAGAAAATTATCCCAGAAGATTCTACTTTCAATTTGCAAGAATTCTATTTTCAGTTCCTCTTTTGATTTGTAGGAATTGTTACCAAATATGTAAGTATATAATATACTTTCAATGATAAAGTATTGCCTGCTGGAGTAGATGGCCCTCAGCTCCATGGTTCCTGAAATATGATTTGGAGCAAAGTGTTCAGCAAAGTGATCTTGACCCCAAGGCTTCTAGTGGGTGCCAATAATCCTGAGCCTAGAGAAGCCTGTTTTTTCTCTCCAATACAATTGAAAATATAGAAAGGAAATGTTCTCTGCTGCAGGGGAAATGGTGGAGAGTACAGGGTTGTATGTAAGGAACTTTGCTGTGCACCTTGGTCACCAAAACTAAGTTCCTAGTAAATGTCTTTGAATGAATTCATAGAGATATTTATTCTCAGTTTCATGCAATGTTCTTCTTCCTTTCTGTGTTTTTTCTAATTTTTGTAGCAGGGCTTATACAATGGGTACCCTAGGGGTAACTCTGGCAAACAACAACATGAATGAAAACAAAAATATTATCAAATATACACACCACAAAAGTAACTATGTGAGGGGCCGGGGCTGTGTCGCAGCGGGTTAACGTCCTGGCCTGAAGTGCTAGCATTCCATATGGGCGTCGGTTCTATTCCTGGCTGCTCCTCTTCCAGTCCAGCTCTCTGCTATGGCCTGGGAAAGCAGCAGATGGCCCAAGTGCTTGGGCCCCTGCACCCGCATGGGAGACCAGGAGGAAGCACCTGGCTCCTGGCTTCAGATCGGCGCAGCTCCGGCCGTTGGTGGCCATCTGGGGAGTGAACCAACGGAAGGAAGACCTTTCTTTCTGTCTCTCCCTCCTAACTCTACCTCTCAAAAAAAAAAAATAAATAAAATCTTTAAAAAATAATCACATGTTATGTGCTCTGTCCATCTGCCCTGCACAGCATTCTGAGTGTGTTATAAAGACTAAGAACTCGTGAGTTTTCTGGTTACTTCTAGTTAGCTTACACCTAATTTTTCCTTGTTATCCCTCTAGTATTTGTTTTTCTCCATCAATGCTTCTTTCAGCTTTCTTCCTGCTTTCATCTTGAATGTGAGGAAGAAAACCACAGAAGTAGGCCAGCATCTCGGCTCACTAGGCTAATCCTCCGCCTTGTGGTGCCGGCACACCAGGTACCAGGTTCTAGTCCCGGTCGGGGCACTGGATTCTGTCCCGGTTGCCCCTCTTCCAGGCCAGCTCTCTGCTGTGGCCAGGGAGTGCAGTGGAGGATGGCCCAAGTGGTTGGGCCATGCACTCACATGGGAGACCAGGAGAAGCACCTGGCTCCTGGCTTCAGATCAGCGCAGTGTGTCGGCTGCAGCGCGCCGGCCACGGTGGCCATTGGAGGGTGAACCAATGGCAAAGGAAGACCTGTCTCTCTGTCTCTCTCTCTCACTGTCCACTCTGCCTGTCAAAAAAACAGAAAGCCCCCCCCAAAAAAAACCACAGAAATAAAACAAAACCCCACAATACAGTAAAATAGCTTACTGTTAGTTATATTTGCTAAATGTGCTTTATTTTGGCAAACTGTTCCACTCCATATCATCTACTACTTAATACTATTTACTGTGTAAGTATCCCGAAAGGAGTTTCCTTCTAAGAAACTGCTACAGTACAGGAGCCATTCATACTCTTGGGACTCAAATACTGCCTTCTACCACCTCAATCTCAACATGCATAATTTTGCTATGTTCTCCAAGCCCCAAATGAGTCACATATTTTAGAATATACACCAGCAGAACCAATTTTTTTAAAATTTATTTGACAGATAGAGTTAGACAATGAGAGAGAGAGAGAAAGGTCTTCCTTCTGTTGGTTCACCCCCCAAATGGCTGCTATGGCTGGAACGACGCCAATCCAAAGCCAGGAGCCAGGTGCTTCCTCCTGGTCTCCCATGGGGTGCAGGGTCTCAAGCACTTGGGCCATCCTCCACTGCTTCCCAGGCCACAGCAGAGAGCTAGAACGGAAGAGGAGCAGCTGGGATTAGAACCCAGCACTTATATGGGATTCTGGCACCGCAGGTGGAGGATTAACCTAGTGAGCCCCGGCACCGGCCCAGAACCGATTTTTCATGAAAATTCTTGAGGATGCTTCCTTCCCAGCATCTCTAGAACCATTCTCTTTCCCACTCATTCTCAATTCTGCTTAATTTTAGTATATATGTTAACAGTAGAACCCTCTGGATTTTAAGCCCTTCAGGGGCAGGGCTGTGTCTTGTTCATCTTTGCATCCAACATCCGGAGAGTGGGGGCTGAAGGCTGTGGTCCTGAGAATCTTAAAGGAGTCATGTTTTACTTTTTTAACATAATCATGAAATTAACACATATCTGAGCAAGCCAGGAACTCTATCATTGTAGAATATTAAAACAATTGTATCTTTAAGTATAATTCTAATAAATCCTGAAAATTTGAAACAAAGGGATTGATTAAAACAAGGAACATGCACAGCACATTGGGAACATCAGGGAAACCCAGAAAGGCAAACTGGGAAGAATGGCAACAGAAAAACAAGAGCCACATGAAATATCTCAGGATGAAAAACAGACAGGAGATCAGGTTGAGTATATATGACTGACTCCAAATCTGTCAGGGAAGAAACTAAAGCATGCATGAGTTATCTGTTGTAACCACTTAGAAACTCTGTATATTGTTTCAGAACAAATAGCCTGATATCTAAAAACTTATCTCAGAAGCTGGAGAGTCTAAAAAATTAATCACATTGGTTTACTTCTGAGTCTGGCATCACTAAATGCTTATCCCTGAGTAATGCTATTTTGGCATACAATTTGCTATGCAGTAGCCTGACAAAAATGAGCACATTACATACTCTCATTATGGAGTGGCTATGCACAATGAGTCCATAATGTTCTGTGCCACCATTCTATGTTCCAAATATAACTGCGTTTGGAAGAGTACAATGTGTGTGTGGGGGGGGAGGGCATGGCTGTTGACCTAAACAGCTGTCCAATAATTATTTTGTCTTTTCATTCATAAAAAGGATAAAGAGACACACATCTGATGATTAGGAAAAGGATCTTGTTATTAACCTAATGTCAATAACAATAAAATACTGTTTTATATTACTGACAATTACTAACTAAAATGCATTATAGAAATACCAACTTTTCTTGGGACAAAATTTCATATTCACAGTATGTAGTTATCACCTTCCAGATGAACCACTTAACTGGTCCAGCTCCAAAGTCATTAAATTTAGGCCATATAAGATACTGTTCTTGCTCTTATAGCAGAATGGTGGTGAATATGCAAATCTAAAAACCTGGAAATGGCTCATTCAACAAATATTTATTGAATACCTAGTATGTGTCACACACTGTTCCGTTGATCTCAAGATATTAATGAATAAAACAAAGTTTCTCTTCTTGTGTAGCTTCCATTTCAGCAATAGGAGACAGGCAAATGCACAACATATCAAGGAGAAGCTAGTAGTGAGGTCAAAGGCTGCTGATGCCTAACTGAGAACTGAATACTGGATTTGACAGGTAGAAGTCAAATGCAATGGTAACAACCAGAGATGCTGGGTGGGGAAGAGTCTAAATTAGGAGAGGAAATAAGGACACAAGCAAAGGGGACACAGCAGAAGCAGCTAAAGGTGGAGGTGGGGTCAAGACTGTCTTGTTGTCTTTTTTTAATGGAGGAAATAACAGTAGCTGTGCTGGTGGGAATGCTTCAGGAGAAAGCAGAGGAGTACTGTTACAGATGTCCACCAGTCAATGGAAGAGGATGGGATCTAGTGTGTTAAGTGGAAGAACTGGTCTTACATGTGTATACTTATGGTTCATTCATAGTAACTGGAGGGAGACAGAGAATATGAAGAACAAGTGCTAGTGTTAGGTTTATGTGAATGCAAAGCCTGTGGAAGTTCTCTTCATGAAGCAGGGGAGGATACACAGGAACCTCTGGAGAGAGAAGGTGTATGATGATGACTGTCTGGAAGAGTGGAAACATGAAAGTACTTGGGAACTAACAGGATTACCAGATGGCATGAAGCACTCGCATGGAGTTAACAGTCAAGAGTTTAAGGTGTCCCCCTCTCCACCCCAGCAATGTACAGCTGCAACGGTGTAGGTACAGACAGACAATATGTTGGATTTAATAAGGGTTGATATCGAGCACAGAGAGGAGAAGCCTTTGGGAGAGGAACAGGAAACCGACCATGTATGCACGATTGCGTTAAATGTAGATTATACGATGGGAAAAGAAATTAAAAGATATGATTATTTTGGTGCAAAAAATTCTGTGTAAGTACACACTCATTTTGCCTACTCTTTTGTATATTACTGCAGACCATGTTTTAGTAATGAGGATTATTAGAAATCTTTTTGCATATCAGAAATGGGATAATGATGTGCTGACTGCCTATTCCATGAGAGGTTCTTTGCTAAAGCCCCCAAAAGAACTTCAGATTTTGTACTCTTTAAATATAAGACCATCCCCTATAAACAGACTATGAATACCTCAGAAGCAAAAATTTTTACTTCCTCACTTTTGGTTTTTGTATCACCAAAGTGTAGCACGGTGCTTTGTACACAGGAGACATTCAGTAACTACAAAGGATGAAATCCGAAAGCAGCATTCTAGAAGAATTCAACATGGGTTGCGGAGAACAAGGATAGTAACACGTCTATCAAAGGGGAAAGAACTAGAATGAAGTAGCTTTAGTTACTTCACTGAACCCAAACGCCATTCTAACTCGGTCTCTAAATTCCTCCGCATTGCGATGGTCATCTCCACCAGATGGGTCTCTTCGCCCGGTAGGAGAAAAGCGTCCTACGGTAGGGAGCTATCACTATGCGAACTCATGCAAAGACCCGGGCGGGAATGTCAAGCATCGAACATTAGACTCCATTCGAGGACGCTACCCTTAGTAGTCCCCAGATCCCCGCCTTGCCAGTTTCTTCCCAAGGGCACCCCACATCTGACCACTTACGCAGATGGTTATCTTCAGCACGCCGTGGTTATAGTCTCGGTACAACTCCTTGGCCTCCTGGTTGCATTCAATGCACCTGTACTGGTAGGAGGCCGAGGCGCCAGGAGTCACTCCCACTCCATCCGTGCTCGCCTTCCCTGGCCGCTGCCCACTCCGCCCGCCAGTGCCCATTTCAACTCAACTGCCGCCCACAACTTCCGATTCAGTGGCGGGGAAGACGTTAGACGCCAGACGCCAGACCGGAAGACCTGAGCCGCCCGGTGCTTCATGGGATTCGTAGTCCAGAATTGGAAAGGGGACCCGACCGAGGTGGCAGAGAAGGGACTACAACATCCAGTAGGCAATGCTTCTCCGCTTCCCCCGCCCCTTGCCACGGCCCACCTGCCAGCGGTGGGTGAGAGGCGGGGAGGCCCTAGCGCGGGGGCCACTGCTGCCGCACATGCGCCTTGAGGGAAGATGGCACCTGCCGGCTGCTGCTGTTGCTGCTGCTGCTACTGCTGCTGCTGTTGGGGCGGCGCTGTGGCCGCCGCGGGCGCCGCCCGGCGCGTCCTAGTGCTGCTGCTGCTGGGGGTCCTGTCCACCGCGTTGTACCCGGGCACCCTGGCCACTGAGCACTACTCGCCACTCTCCCTGCTCAAGCAGGAGCTGCAGCACCGGCAGCAGCAGGAGGCCCCAGCGGGCGGCGGCGGCTGCATCCCGCAGTCGGGAGACTGGGGGGACCAGTACTCCGCCGAGTGCAGCGGTGAGTGGGCGGCAGCGGGCGGGCAGCGGGGTCGACTCCAGCCGTGGGGGCGATGGGGCGGTGCGGGCGGCGCGCTGTGAGGCCGGGGTGTGGGCCTCATCACCCCTGACTGCAGCGTGTGCTCCGCGGGAGTCGGCTCAGCCCGGGGGTCCCGCCGGGCAGCTTCCCGCCGCTCCCACCCACGCCGTCGCGCGCCCTTCTCCCGCAGCTGTCTTGGCGAGGCGGTGAGTGAAGAGCTGACAACTTGTTCCCGGGGCCAGGGCGGCCTCTCCGGAGTCTGAAGCAACTGTTGTAAGGGTGGAAGGGGCAATGGCAGGTGGCCTGGGCAGCCCCTCTTTCGCCGCCGCTACCCCCTCGGCGGACCAGGACTCAGCCTCGCGCTTCTGCGGAGTCCGCTCCCGGAGGGGGATACCTGGCGCATCTTAGGCAAGGAATTCAGATTTTTTTGACCTCCCAGGTTGAAGACTTATTAAACACAGCCCCTAAAAATTCGGTCCCTGGAAAGAAGAAAGGAAAGAAAGAGCAAGCCTGCTTTATCTGCTCGTTGACATCTTGTTTCCAGTGTTTAAGACTGACCTGTGAGCTGTCAGGTGTTCCCCAGAGGGTAAAAAGTCCTGCAGGCCTTGAGCCTGTGCGTATCAGCTGTGTGTGTATTGGAGCTAGGCCAGCTCATTCATTAATATTGGGTGCTGTTGACCTCAGTTTTTTTTTTTTTTTAAGATTTATTTTATTTATTTGAAAGAATTGCAGAGAGAGAGAGAGAGAGATATCTCTTCCAACTGCTTGTTCACTCCCCAAATGACCACAACGGCAGAGCTGAGCTGAGCTGAAGCCAGGTGCCAGGAGCTTCCTCCGGGTCTCCCACGTGGGTGCAGGGGCCCAAGGACTAGGGCCATCTTCTACTGCTTTCCCAGGCCATAGCAAAGAGCTGGATCGGAAGTGGAGCAGCTGGGATTCTAACGGATGTCCACATGGGATGCCACTGCTGCAGGCTAGGTCTTCAGCCCCCTGTGCCACAGCGCTGGCCCTGAACTCAGTTTAATAAATCATGGAGGATGTTTCTGGGACAAAGTACATATGTATTTTTTGTTTGTTTTGAAGTTCGGTAGTCACCTTTCAGTCACCTTATTTTCTCATTCTCCTTTTTCTTTTTCTTTTAATATTTATTTATTTGAAAGAGTTACATAGAGAGAAAAGAGGCAGAGAGAGAGAGAGAGAGGTCTTCCTTGCATTGGTTCACTCCCCAACTGGCCGCAACTGCCGGAGCTGCGCCTATCGGAAGCCAGGAGTCAGGAGCTTCTTCCTGGTCTCTCACATGGGTACAGGGGCCCAAGGACCTCTACTACTTTCCCAGGCCATAGCAGAGAGCTCGATTGGAAGAGGAGCACCTGGGTCTCGAACCTGCGCCCATATAGGGTGCCGGCGCTTCAGGCCAGGGTGTTAACCCGCTGCGCCACAGCGCCGGCCCCTCATTCTCCTTTTTCCATGTGAGTTCCTCTATGGCTTGCTTGGGAAAGGGCCAGCGTCTACCAACTCAGTTAGGAGCTGAGACTTGATAGTAATATTTTTTAGTACCTGTTTCTTAGTTGAGAGGTCAAGATTAGCACAATCTGATTTCCTTTTAGCACAATCTGACTTCCTTGAGGAAGTCTCGCTCACTGAGCATCTTGTGACTTCTTTGTTTTGTAGTACAGGCCTTGAGCTGCTAACAGCATCCATTCTGGTGATTCTAAGCAAGCGAATTATCTGTCTTTGCAAAATTGCTACCTCTTGCAAAGGTGCTGCGAGGAAAATGAGAATAAATTGACATATATGCAGCACTTTATGCTTGGTGATGTTATAAGTGCTTTGCATGTATTAGCCTATCAGAGAAAATAGTAACTTTGGGCGCCGGTGTCGTGGCACAGTAGGTTAAGCTGCCACCTGAGTTGTCAGCATCTCATGGGCACTTTGGCTGCTCCACTTCCAATCCAGCCCCCTGCTAATGTGCCTGGGAAGGCATCGGAAGATGGCCCAAGCTACTTGGGCTCCTTCTGTCCAGAAGAAGCTCCTGGCTCCTGGCTTTGGATTGTTCCAGCTCTGGCCATTGTGGACATTTGGGAAGTGAACCAGCAGATGGAAGATATCTCTCTCTTTCTCTCTCTCTCTCTCTCGCTGCCTTTCAAATAAATAAATAAATATTTTTTAAAAAAGTTATATTTAATATTCTAATTTTATGGATCTGGTCAGTTAAGGTCTAGACAAATTATAACTTGTCCAGTGTTTTAAGAAGTCAGGCTGTTCTTCTACCAAAGCTAACCTGAGTTTCACTCAAATGTATCATTCACCCTCTGTTACATATATTTTAATGTATTCATTACAGAGTCCAAGGTGTATTTTAATAGTCTGAGCATATGCATTTCTACAATTTTTTTCAAAAATATTTTATTTTCTTCTTTTGGACACGTTGTCATAACAAGAGTGAGTATATAACTTTTTTTCATAGGGTCTTCAGACCCTTTTGACAACTCCTTGGTAGTGTAATCTTATCCTTGATACCTTTGTCATAGTTTTCAAATAGCCACCTCCATCTAACTGATGACCTTAGCACTGTCCATACTGAATGCCCTGAAGTAATTTTTTTTGTTTGTTGAAATTAATAGTCCAAGAATTGTTTATTTTTCTACAGTTCTTTGTGAACAAAGAACATTCAGTGTCTGTCTATCTAATTTGGGAGTTGCTAACTGCCTGAAAAATAAAGAAGCAGCCATGAACCTACTGTGTGTTTTTGACAGTCAGTAAGACTTAGATTGTTGAAGCATATGGTAGCTGTCTTAATTGAGGAATTGGTCAGTAAATTCATGAAATCCATCTTATCGCTCACAGCACTTAAATCATCGCTATGCCTTGTGGTATTGGGGAATCAATAGAGGGAAACTTTTGTAAGGAGAGTCATTTCCTTTTTTGTTGTAAGAGGAAGCTGAGGACCAGATGTTGTGGTCTGTCGTGGCAGGGGCGGTTACCCTTGCTCTCGATGCATTCATTGATTCTTCCCCCGCCTGGGCCCTGGTTTTCTGTGTGTGTGAAGGTTTTGCGGCACATCTCTTCAGATCTTTTCTTCAAGGCATATCTGAGTAAATTTGCCCATGTGAAGTAGCTGGCTTATTTTAAGCCCAGAGACTGAGCTACAACGTAGGACTCATATATCGTTGTTAACACTCGATCTTAGCCAAAAGGCCAAGAAGGGACTCCTATATTGTTGTGTGGCCAAGTCTTGGCCACTGTGGCATGGACAGGAAGATGTTGCCTCTTTGGTTAACTGAACACGCTTTGCAGAAAGTCTGCTGGTTTAGGAGCAGTGTTGTGGGGCTGCCATTGTGGCGCAGCAGGTTCAGCTACCACTTGTGTGTGCTGACGTCCTTTTTTTATCAGAACACTGAGATCCAGGTACTTGGGCCCCTGACGCTCACCTGGGAGACCTGGATGGAGCTCCAGGCTTCTGGCTTCAGTCTGCCCTAGCCCTGCCTGTTGCTGCCATCTGGAGAGTAAACCAGTAGATAGAAAACCTCTCAGTCTCCCTGTCTTTGCCAGCTCCCCCAACTCCACCTTTCAAATAAATACATCATTTTTAAAGCAGAATTGGGTACCCTAAGCCCTGTGAAGAGGATATACTGTGGTACTTGCAAACGCATTGGCTTTTTCATATATAGCTGTTGTCATGAAGAATTACATTTGGCTTTTAAAATATCAACATGCTGCTGAACATACTCCACTTTAGATGGCAAGGGTTAACATTGTTTTATTTTTAAAAATTTGTTTATTTGTTTGAAAGAGTTACAGAGAGAGAGGGAGAGACAGAGAGAGGGAGAGATCTTCCATCTGCTGCTTCGCTCCCCAGATGGCCACAACAACCAAGGCTGGGTTAGGTTGAAGCCAGGAGCCAGAAGCTTCTTCCAGGTCTCTCATGTGGGTAGCAACACCCCAAGCAAGCACTTTGGGCCATCTTCCACTGTTCTTCCCAGGAGCATTAGCAGGGAGCTGGATTGGAAGTGGAGCAGCCAGAACTCAAACTGGTGCCCATATGGGATGCCAGCATCGCAGGCGGCAGCTTTACCAATGCTGGCTGCAAGGTTAACGTTGTTTTTTAAAACACCTGTGGGTGAGGGCAAAAGATATGTGGCCTGGGTTTTACATTTATTTTTATTAATTTGAAAGGCAGAGAAACATGTGGATAGACAGGAAGAGAACTGTCATCTACTGGTTCATGCCCTAACTTCTCAAAATAGCTGGGGCTGAACCAGGCTGAAATAAGGAACTGAGAACTCAATCCAGATTCCCCTTGTGGGTGAACAGCGACCCAACTACTTGAGCTGTTACCTGTTGCCTCCCTGGTATATGCCAGCAGAAAGCTGGAATTAGAATAGGACATGGAGCCAGGACGCGAACCCAGACACTCCCACAAAGGATGAGGGTGTACACCCAGCAGCATCTTAACCTGCTTGTGTGTCACTTGCCCAAAACTGATACTTTAATTTTGAGTGAATGCTTTCCACCATTTTCCTTCTGTTGCTTGAGCTGTTACCTGGTGCCTCCCAGAGTCTGCGTTAGCAAGAAGTGGAAATTGGAAGCACAGCTGGATTCATATTCAGGCATTCTGACATGGGATGCGGTTATCTTAACTGATAAGCCAAATACCTGCAACATATTTTGACTTTCTGTTGAAATATGACATAGATGCAGAAAAATGCTATGTAACAAGTACATTTGTAGCCCAGTGAATTTTCATAAATTGAGCAACTTGTGTAACCATAAACAATTAAAATCAATAACTGTTTCTAAGCTTGTTGATAACATCCTCTGGTTATGTTTGGAAGGTGCTTTATCTGACTTTATATCTGACTCTGGATCCAGCAGAATGCAGTGAACTTAACTCTGCACCTGTGCTGCTGCCTTTGCCATGGTGGGAGGAGGGGACAGTCAGGCATCCTCTATCACATGGTTCATCCCCTGCCCAGGACCCCCTCGACACAAAGATCAGTTGACTTGCAACTTTGCTCTGCTTGCTTTGGGACATCCTAAGTGAGTCTGCGTTCTTTTGTCACTGAACCTTTCGTGTTTCTGTGGACATCTTCTTTGGCATTCTCAGTGAAGTTAATGATGTTTGATGCCATGTGTGGGTTTATGAGAAAGGATTTTTTTTTTTTGACAGGCAGAGTTAGTGAGAGAGAGACAGAAAGAAAGGTCTTCCTTCCGTTGGTTCATCCCCCCCACCCCCCCAATGGCCGCTACGGCTGGCCCGCTGCGCCGATCCAAAGCCAGGAGCCAGGTGCTTCCTCCTGGTCTCCTATGTGCATGCAGGGCCCAAGCACTTGGGCCATCCTCCACTGCCTTCCCGGGCCACAGCAGAGAGCTGGACTGGAAGAGGAGCAACCGGGACAAAATCTGGCACCCCAACCGGGACCAGAACCTGGGTGCTGGCACCTCAGGTGGAGGATTAGCCTAGTGAGCCATGGTGCCGGCTATGAGAACGTTTTTAGCTCTTAAAAGTATGCGCTACTTTGAGCCTCTGATGCATCCTCAGGCTAGTTGATAAGCCCCAGCTACATGACCTGCCTTTGTGGGTAAGGCCTGGCTGCTCAGTCTACTGGCTGTGACACCTTCCATCTGTGCTCCTGATGGGCATCACATAATTTGCTTCTGTGCAGCTAACTCCTTTTCTGTCAGTTTTACACATTCTTTACATGTGTTGTTACTTGTATGTGAGTTAATGCAGCTTTGATAAAATTACATCCAGCCTTTGTTTAAAAGTCTGTCTTTAAAATAGCTTTTTGAATCCTTATTCTAATGGGTTAATTATATACTTATAATTTAATTCTCAATGGCAGTTTCTATTTTCAAACTGTTTTAGGATAGCTCACTCATCTCAGAGACTGATGAGTAATATTCTATTAGGATAAATGAAGCGTGTAAATTCTTCAGTTTTTCTTTTTTTTGCATCATATAAAATTTTTTATTCATTAAAAATTTTTAAATTTTCTTTTTAATGTGATCTTGCATTTTTAAAAAAGAGAGAGATCTTCTATCTGTTGCTTTACTCCTTAAATGCCTGCAGCAGTCAGGGCTGGCCAGGGAGAAAATGATGAAGCCAGGGGCCAGAAACTCCATCTGCGTCTTCCATGTGGGAAGCAGGAAGCTGGATTGGAAGTGGAGGCAGGACTCAATCCCAGGCACTCCAGTTTGGGAAAGTGGCATCCTACGTGGCAACTTCACCTGCTGTGCCACCACTCCCACCTCAGTTATTTACTTTTGAAAGGCAGAGAGGCAGATAGAGATCTCCCCTCAGTTGGTTCACTCCTCAAATGCCTGCAATAGCTAGGGCTGGGCCAGGCTGAAGTTAGGAGCCAGGAACTCAGTTGAGGCTGCCTACATGAGTGGCAGGGACCCATCTGCTTCAAACATCCCCTGCTACCCCCAAAAGCACATTAGCAGGATGCTGGAACTGGAGAGGAGCTGGGACTCCAACCCAGGCATTCTCATGTGGAATTTGGATGTCCCAAGCAGTGTCTGTCTCTCTGTCTGTCTCTTTTTAAGATTTATTTATTTATTTGAATGTCAGAGTTACAGAGAGGGCGTGACAGAGGCAAAACATAGAGAGAGGTCTTTTATCTGCTAATTCACTCCCCAAATGGCCACAATGGCCAGGGCTGGGCTGGGCCACAGCCAGGAGCCAGGAGCTTCATCAGGGTCTCCCATGTAGTTTCAGCGTCCCAAGGGTTTAGGCCATATTCCACTGCTTTCCCAGGCACATTACCAGGGAGCTGTATTGGAACTGGAGCAGCTGGGACTCGAACTGGCGCCCATATGGGATGCTGACGATACAGGCAGTGGCTTTACCTGTTAGCCACAGTGCTGGCCCCCAAGCAGTGTCTTAATTGCTATATCAAATGCCCACCCACCCTTGTTGTTATCTTCTAAAAGAAATTTAACCACCTGGGATCATAAATTGGGGCCATTGATCAATGTAGTAGTTTTCTTATAAATGCAGAAAATGATGAACAAAAGGCACAGTGAACTGATACCACATGACAGCCATTAGACTTCAGGTGGCTGCTCACCACTCTAACTCTGTCTCCTTGTACACCTAGGACTAGAATTGTCGGTCTCTGGCACCTGACTTCCAAGTTCCAGGCATCCTTACTTTCAGGTAGCTCAGCACACAGTCTGTTATAAGTAAAGCAAGGTGGTCAAGTGGTGAGTGCAGCCCAACAACAGCTGACTTCCGTATAAATTGGCCGTGGATCTGTGATTCACAGGCCTCTGGTCAGTCACTCATCAACATGCATGTGTGACAGGTCCATGCCGCTTCCAGTGCTACTTTGCTCACGTGGAGGGGATGACCCTGTTATTTGACTGAAAAGAAGCAATCAGAAAAGCTCTCCCACCATCTCAGCCATCAGCCTGCTTGCAGCTGGACAGGTAGGTTTTCACCTTCTGTCCTGCTGCTGGTACTTCTGCCTGGTGCAGCTCTCTCCTTGTACACTGGCTCTTGTTCCTTTGTGTCTTCCATCAGCACACCTACAGTTGCAACAGCTGCCATCTTGAAACTACAGGCAGCACAGACAAGATCACTCTCCCCCCAGCCAGCACTCCATCTCCCTGCTTTTCATTATAGCGGAGTTCCTCAAAGCAGATGTATGTAATCACTGGCTTCATTTCTCTGCTGTTTCTTGAACTCGCTGCAGACAACTGTTGTCACTGCACAAAAACTGCTCTTAATGTGAGCTGTGTGTGAGGTTAGGAGAAGAAAGGAGTTTGACAGTATTGCTGCACTTACAGTGTTTGTTTCCAGGACCCAGCGTCGGCTGAATGAGTTGTGACAAATGTACCATGTTTTGATGAGGCAAGTTCTGGTTTTGCTGTGTCTTCGTCTTGTGACCTAAAACATGTTCATTCATGTTGAGCTTATTTCCCCTTGTATGCAGGGGGTATACGTGTTTTCTCCTCATCTCAGAGGATGGAGGACCAAACGAAATAATGTTTGTGAAAGCATTGGAAAACTGTAAAGTACTATAAAAAGCAAAATAACTTTAAGGAGAGCGGAAAGAAGAAATTAACAGAAAAACACCATCACATGTAGCCTGTATATGGATGCTAACATTTCACAGTGGGTTGCTGTGAACTGTGCTTTATATCCTGTACTCCGGCCTCTTATGAGGAGTAGCCCTGTAAGGGTTTGTGGTGATGGTTATTCCCATTTTACAGATGAGGGAACAGAGGCCAAGAGATGAGATATGGAAGGATTTCTCCATATAAAACAGCCAGTGAGGCATCTGATCTGAGTTAGTCTGATTCCACAACCTGTGTTTCAAACCACCATTACAGTGCCTCCAAACTAATGAATTATTGAAGTCTGCAAATGAGTAAAATTAATTATAATACCTAGTTCTTTGAAATACTGGTGAAGTTTAGACAATTATCCAGAAAACCTAATCAGGAAAAAAGAGAAGAGGCGAATATTTGTCTTTAGGTAGAGAGAAGTTTAATGAAACGAAAATCATTATAATAGCTAATTATTTGCACAGCTTTATGGTAAAGACATAGCACATTTCAGAGAAACCGATAGTATTTTGCTTTTTTAAGGTAAATTGCCAGGTTGATTCTCTCTGTCTCCTAAGTATCTTGTATCCGTGGGACTGGCCCTTTACATTTCATTTTATATAAGCTTCCTTGGGGATCTTACTTTCACTGCCAGCTTAATCTTCCATCATAAGTTAATGATTAACAAATTCGTATCTGTAGCTTTTGTCTTTCTCAGGCATTTCTTTCTACACAGTTTAAATTCTCACAAAGCACTTGGCTTAAACCTAGTTAGCTCCCTATTTCCCTCTAAAACCATCTTCCTTGGGGTTCCCACCTCTTTCCTAATCACAGACTGGGAACCTATGTCTGCCTGCCTCTCTCTCTCTCTCCCTCCCTCCTCCCCTCCCCCTTTTCCCTCCTCCCTACCCCCTACCATTGCCTAGCTTTTTCAAAGCCCGCCCTGTTGTTTCATATATCTCTTTAGATTGTGACCCTTCCATTTAAACCTTAGGACCTCTGCCTTTGTTTAGACTTCTAGCATTGTTCTAACTGGCCATGACCTCTCACCTGGCCACCATGCTGTACTGTTGCTTTCTCATCTCACACAGCTTTCAGTGCCTCTCTTCCTGGCTCAACCTCCCCTGGCTTCTTAGTATCCAATAATACAGGGGCTACATCAACTAGAGGATGAACTTGAAAAGAGAATAGGAGTAAGGGAAACTGGAAAGACTAAATAGAGCAAAGCCAGAATAAATGAATTAGAAATAGAGCAGTGACAGAATTGATAAAGAGACCCAAGAGGCTTGAAAAAACATTTTTTAAAGAATAAAATAAATTCTGGAGGCCTGTTTCAAATCAGTGCCAATGTATTTAACACTACTCAATTGTACACCTAAAAATGGGTTTGAGAGGGTAAATTTATGTTATGTGTTTTCTACCATAGTAAACACACACACAAGAGCAGATTCTTAAGCCATAGAAAAGGAGAGGGTAAAATAGACAAGTCTAGTATGGCTCAGTGTAAGGAAGAGAGCAGATGCCAGAGTACATTGTCAGTGACAGATGTGTTCACAGCTATAGGGGCTGTTAGTATTGTGGAAATCCCTGCTGTTAAAGTTAGAATATGAAACAATAAAGAAAAGTTCTGAAAGGTGAAATAGAAGATGAAACTTTGTGATGTGTTTTGAGACAGTTCTGGAGTAGTCACCATTAACTGTACTTGTACACCAAGAAAAGAAAATGGATGATCCAAGGAAATCTATAATATTTAACTATAGCTGGTTGGGCTTTAATTTATTATCTTACATAATAGTTATTTAATATGGTAGTAAAATAATTGCAACCATAGTGAGTTTAATTATTTTAAGACTGAAGAACAAATTTGAATTTCCTGTTCCATACAATTGTAGTTACAATTCTAACAAACAATTTATCCATCACAGACATTACCAAGCCAGTGAGAAACAACAATGCCAAAACTCAACACAATTGGGACAAAAAAGGAAGCTATTTACTTAGACACAAAGATCTTAGGTAAAATTATTGTTAAGCTGAAGCCATCAAGTAGGTAAAGGAGTAATCTGCTTCAACCAATTAGAGTTTATTCTATAAATACAAGGTGGTTCAACTGTAGAACAAATAAGAGTTACTTAAAGGGTCAAAGGAGAAAAGAATCGTATCGTCTTAAATAAATCTTGACAGGCATTTCATAAAGTTCAGCCAGCTTTCCTGATTTAAAATTTTTGATAAAACAGTAGGGAAATAATTCATTTACATGGTAAAATACATTGTTCGGAACCCATAGCCAACACAGAGCAGCTTTTGACCAGATGTTAATAAATATTAAATGAAGATGTTTCATCATGAAAAGCTGAGAAATCTCTGGGTCATTAAATGAAGTGTCAATGTCAGGGATAGGCAAGGTTCCAGTTATCACTGGCATTATTTAGCACTTTTTTGGAGATTTCATTCAATGCATAAGATGCTTAATGAACATAAATATTAAAAAGACCTTGATAAAAGTACGTACAAATGATACAGCTATCCACTGAATTATGGAGACATTAATAGAGCTATGAGGAGTTCAGTAATGTGGGCAGATGAACTATTCAGCTCTCACCAGCTGACAAGAGATTGTAATGTACCTCTCCCTGTGCTACAGTCTTCTGGGATTTTTGTCCATTAAATCTTTAGCTTCTTCCAGTTCTCTCACTCATTCCTGGTAAGGAGCACAGCCTGATTGGATTCAAGTCCCTTCTGCACTGCTTAGCTAGAGTATGACCTCAGGCAGATTACTGGAAGTCCCTCTGCCTCGTCTTTCTAGTCTTTAAAATGAGGATTAGAATGCCGTATGTGGTAACTGTAGAGCATTAGCTCATGTTGTGATTCATGTCCTCAGGAAACTGTCCCTAAGCAGGCCACTTCCGTTACTCTTGTTTATAGCTCTTGCACTGTATCGTTTATACTTGTTGTGGTGGCTCTGATTGCTGTCAGTATCGCTGCCATGAACTGTAGTCTCTATATACAAGTTGGATCTCTATATACAAATTTTTAAAATGTACAAGTTGGATCATTTCTGGTTTTGCTGACCATTGAGGCTAACACAGTTACTAGAATAGAATATAGTGGATGCTAAAAAAAAAAAGTTTTGAATCAATGATTATCAGCCAGTTCTTTAAAAATCACGACAGATGTGTATATCCTATGTAAAAATTATAATATTTGGGGCATGCATTTTACCTAGTGGTTAAGATGCCCATGTTTCATATTGGGAAGCCTGGGTTGGAGACCCACTCTGGCCCCTGACTCCAGCTTCCTGCCAGTGCAGACCCTGGGAGACAACAGTGATGGCTCAAGTCATTGGATTCAGGGTGACCTGAACTGAGTTGCTAGTTTCCAACTTTGGTCTTGGCTCAGCTCTGAGTTTTGCAGGTTTTGGGGGAGTGAACCAGTAGATGGCAACTTTTAATGTCTATCTCTCTGCCTTTCAAAAATATATATATATAAAATTTCATATAGGTTAATATAAAACTTGAGTAAATAGGTTAAATATTGGAAAGAAGTAAAACATTTTTGTCCTTATTAATCTATAAACTAATGCAATTCTAATAAAAATCAGAGAGTTTTTTGTTAACAAATTAATAAGTTTGAAGAAAGGATATTTATACAGTTAATACATTTTTGAAAAAATTGATAATACCTTTGTTTTACATTAAAATGCATGCATTTATCATGATATTATAATTAAAATGATATGATACTGAATTCAAAATAAACAGTTCATTGTCAGAGATTAGAAAATATAGAAAGAACAACATGCATGTTCATTGGAGAAAAATTTAATTAAAAAATTTTTTAAATGTACAATACTACCAAGTGTAAATACTATAGAACAAATTTTAATTATATGGTAAACTGCTTATGTTTTATATATATATATATATATGTATATATATATATAAAACATATATGAAAAAAATATATGTTTTAAAGATTTACTTACTTATTTGAAAGGCAGAGAGAAAGGTCTTCTATGCCCAAATGTCCACAACAGCTGGAGCTGAGCTGATCTGAAGCCAGGAGCCAGGAGCTTCTTCCGGGTCTCCCAGGCGAGTGCAGGGGCCCAACCACTTGGGCCATCTTCTACTGCTTTCCTAGGCCATAAGTAGAGAGCTGGATCAGAAGAAGAGCAACAGGGGCAAGAACAGACACCTATTTGGGATGTTGGCACTGCAAGTGGAGGCTTAGCCTACTGTGCCACAGCACTGGCCCCCATGTTATATTTTTAAAAGGGTAGATTACAAAACAACATATCTCATTCAGTTCTTAGAACGTAGGGACTGTGATACTAGAGTTCCTGACATTTTGTGAGCCCCTTTCAATGTGCCAGAAATTGTATCACATCCTTTATATCTGTTTCTTTATTTAAATCTCACAGAAATCCCTGGTAAGTAGGCACTATTATTGACCTTATTTTACAAATGAAACTGAAGATTTCAGTGCCCAGAAGCTAGTAAATAGTGGCAGAGATTAGGAATTCAAACCTAAGTCATTTTATTTCAGAAAAAATACATATACCAAAATCTTCACAGTGGTTCTTGGTGAATCACTCTTATTTGTGTTCTAAATGGCTCTTACTTATGTTTTATGATTTTTCTATGTTTCCTATAATGAATATGAATTTCTACGTAACTTTTAGAAATGTCCAGGTAGAATAAAAAAGGGAGAGAACGATCCAACATGGGAAGTGGGATACAAAGCAGACTCATAGAATGGCAGATGTCTTAAACAGCACTCTGGCCTCAGAATCAGCCCTTAAGGCATTTGGATCTGGCTCAAGAGCCCAGGAGAGTATTTTAGGCATGGAAAGCCAAGACACTCTGGAAAAAAAAAACAAAACCCTAAATAAAAAATCTCTGCGAGTGAGATCCCAGTAGAAAGAACGGGCCATCAAAGAAGGAGGTACCTTTCTGTGAAGGGAGGAGTGAACCTCCACTTTGACTATGACCTTGTCTAAATAAGATCGAAGTCTGCGAACTCGAAAGGCTTCCATAGCCTTGGCAACTCATGACTAGAGCCTAGGGAGATTACTGACGCCATAAAAAAGAGTGTCAATTTGTTAAGCCAACAACAGGAGTCACTGTGCACTTACTTCTCATGTAGGATCTCTGTCCTTAAATGTTGTTCAATGTGAATTAATGCTATAGCTAGTACTGAAACAGTATTTTACACTTTATGTTCTGTGTGGGTGCAAACTGTTGAAATCTTTACTTAATATGTACTAAATTGCTCTTCTGTATATAAAGATAATTGAAAATGAATCTTGATGTGAATGGAATGGGAGAGGGAGCGGGAGTTGGGAGGATTGTGGGTGGGAGGGAAGTTATGGGCGGGGGGGAAGCTGTACTTTGGAAATTTATATTTACTAAATAAAAGTTAAAAAAAAAAAAGAAATGGGCCGGCGCCGTGGCTCAACAGGCTAATCCTCCGCCTTGCGGCGCCGGCACACCGGGTTCTAGTCCCGGTCGGGGCGTCGGATTCTGTCCCGGTTGCCCCTCTTCCAGGCCAGCCCTCTGCTGTGGCCCAGGAGTGCAGTGGAGGATGGCCCAGGTGCTTGGGCCCTGCACCCCATGGGAGACCAGGAAAAAGCACCTAGCACCTGGCTCCTGCCTTCGGATGAGCGCGTTGCGCCGGCCACAGTGCGCCGTCCGCGGCAGCCATTGGAGGGTGAACCAACAGCAAAGGAAGACCTTTCTCTCTGTCTCTCTCTCTCACTGTCCACTATGCCTGTCAAAAAGAAAAAAAAAAAAAAAGAAATGTCCAGGTAGAAATTGGACAATTATCTGTCAAAGATATTATAGAAGTTGGGTTGAATAATCATAGATTCTCTTTTAAAAAAAGTCTAGAAACAGAACCCAATCACTCTAATGTATTATAGAGAAGGTATTCAAAGTGACAATTTAACAAGTGGTGCTGGGACATTGAGAAGGCTAACCATTTTGAAAATAGATGATTAGGGGGCCGGCGCCATGGCTTACTTGGCTAATCCTCCACCTGTGCTGCTGGAATCCCATATGGGTGCCAGGATCTAGTCCTGGTTGCTCCTCTTCAAGTCCAGCTCTCTGCTGTGGCCCAGGAGGGCAGTGAAGGATGGCCCTGGTGCTTGGGCACCTGCATGCACGTGAGAGACTGGGAAGAAGCACGTGGCTCCTGGCTTCGGATCGGCGTAGCTCCGGCAGTAGTGGCCTTTTGAGGGGGTGAACCAATGGAAGGAAGACCTTTCTGTCTCTCTCTCTCACTGTCTGTAACTCTACCTGTCAAATAAATAAATAAATAAATCTAAAAAAAAAAAAAAAGGAAATAGATGATTAGGAAGTCTTCTCAATATCTCATACCAGAATAGATCTAGGTGACTTAAAAATGAGCAAGATATATACATACAGTCTTTATACCACAGTTTTTCCATTCATCTGTCAGTGGACATTTGAACTGTTTCTATCTTTTGGCCACTATGAATAATGCTGCTGTGAACATGTATACATAGTACTAGTTTGAGTTCTGCTGGGTGATATGGTAATTCTATGCGTATTTTTTGGAGGAACTGCCAATCTGTTTTCACAGCTACTACACCATTTACATTCTGACCAGCAATATGCAAGGGTTCCAATTTCTCTAGGTCCGTGTCAATACTTGTTATTTTCTGAGTTTGTATTTGTGGCTTTTTTTTTTAAATAAAGATTTATTTATTTTTCTGAAAATCAGAGTTAGAGAGAGAGAGAATTTTCATCTGCTTTTCACTCTCCAAATGGCTGCAACAACTGGAGCTAGGCCAGTACAAAGCCTGGGGCATGAACCTCCACCCAGGTCTCCCATGTGGATGGCAGAGGCCCAAGCATTTCAGCCACCTTAAGCTGCTTTACCAGGCACATTAGCAGGGAGCTGGACTGGAAGTGGAGCACCTGGGATTCAAACCACCGCTCATATGGGATGCCAGCAGAAACTTCACTCATTGTACCACAATGACAGCTTTGTGGCTCTTTTTATTAAATCATCCTTGTGAATGTAAATGGGCATCTTATTATTATTTGAATTGTGCTTCTCTAATTAATATGGAGTAATGTCTGGAGAATTGTCCATTCAAGTTCTTTGCCCTTTTTTAAATTGGGCTATCTTTTTCTTGTTGAGTTGTAGGTTGTATTTATCATATATATATATATATATATACACACACATATATATATATATATATATATATATATATATATATAAAATATAATATGGTAAGTCTCTCCAACTTAGCTTTGTTCTCCTTTCTGGGATTTTGTTTTAAACCCATGGTAAATGCAAACAGGCAAAGTCTTAACTGAAGAATGTCAACAACTGTATTAATTTCAATGTGGAATGAGGCAAGCATTGAATTACTGCTATTTCTGCCCTTTGCCTTTAAAATATAAAGGTACAAGCTATCTAAACCTCATTCCGCCATCTGAGGAGCTAACTAGATTTGCTCATTACCAGATGTGGTGAGAACAGTTGTTAATAGATGTGCAAGATACTTGCAAGCTATCAAACATTATATATTTATAAAGGTGGAAGATACGATGTCATTTTCATTGTTTTTGATGCTTATGCTTATTTTGGTTTTGTGGATTCTTTAAATTCCAGTTTGTAATTAAGACTTCAGGACATAAATTTAAGGTGATGAGAATAACAAAGAATGTTTGCTTTTCAGAATCATCATTTTTGAACTTCCATGATTCAGACTGCGAACCCAAAGGATCACCACCCTGTGACTCCTTGCTTTCCCTCAACACTGAAAAGATTCTGGTATGCGTCTTCTCCCCATGCTTTCTGTTTGGGGGGCCTGAAGCAGACTGATAATAATTTGCCCCTTTATCATCTAGCAGTCAATTGCTATTGGTCCTATGTATATATGATGATGAAGATCAATCATCTGGTGTTTGGTCACAGTGTATTATGAGTTGGATTTGCAAAGAATAAAGGGGAGATCATGGCTGGATTTATTTCTAGGAGGCTTATGTATCTGGAGGAACAGTCTAATCTTATTTTTCCAGCTTTTGCCTGTGTGGGAGTATCTTTTATATCTATAGTTTTTAACAGTATCAACTATACCATACAGGGGACTGCATTTCAGGAATAAGTACCTAGTGTCTCCTCGTCTATGTTAGCGTGTGTTCTCCAGCCCGGCTCCCTCAAGGTGAAAGGATCTTCCTGTCCACTCACATGGCCCAGTTAACATATTTTTTCCCAGGCCTTTTCTTTGGATGTTCACAGAAATACTGTTAGCTTCTTCTATTTAAAATTTCCTCTTTAGGGATACTCTTCTTTTCTAAACAAAACTTTGCCTTGTCATGTCAGAACTATTGAAAGGAGATAGAAATTGCAGACTCAAGAATGATCTGCTGCTTTTACCTAACTCACTGAGCAGAAGTCAACTAGATGTGTGGGAAAATTTCAAATTAGACTTGTCTAAAATCAGAGTGTTCTGTCTTGTAAAGTAGTAGGTTGGGTATCACCAAAAGTGTTTAAGTAGAAATTGGATAAGCAGTTAGATTCTTAGTTATAAGAGTCCTTATTACTGAGAGTAATTAAAATATTTCCTACCAGTTTCTGTTCTATTCCCCATGTATTTTTGCACAAAGGTTTGGCAAATCAAATGATGAATTCATCATATACTGGGTGAAATAATAGGACTTTGTAAGTAATAAAAGCAATATTTATAGAGTTTTTTTTAAAGGGTTTATTTAGTTATTTGAAAGGCAGAGTTACAGAGTGAGGAAGAGAAAGATCTTCCATCTGCTGGTTCACACCCCAGATGGCTACAATAACCAAGACTAGACCAAGCTGAAGCCAGGAGCAAGGAGCTTCTTCCCATGTGGAAGGCAGGGGCCCAAGCACTAGGGCTGTCTTCTGCTGCCTTCCCAGGCACATTAGTAGGGAGCTGGATTGAAAGTGGAACAGCTGGAAACCAAGGCCAAAAAGATGCCAATATCACAGGCAGTGGCTTAACCCACTGTGCCACATCAGCTCCTAGACTCTCTTTCTTGGCTTTAAACAGTTTATTTTTCCAGCTTTATTGAATTATAATTGACAAATAAAACTCAGATATATTATGGTATAGGTATACATTGTGAAATTATTACCACAATCAAGCTATCTAAGAAACTTATTAAGGAAAGATCTGTTCCATCAGTGTGCTTGTCTGTAGTATTCTGGTCACCCCCAGATGTATACCAGCAATTACACTTTCATGTTTTGTTAAAGCTGCCATATCTTGATGATGCCTTATGAGGCTCTCACTTGGGGAAGCTACCAACTACATAGCAAAATAAGAAGGAACTACTCATCCAAGATTTACTGAAAGATATATAATATATAAAACATTATTATGATAGTAGTGTTTCTGGATGTTTCATTTTGTCCACACTCTTGAATGAACTCAAGTGAGAACTGGAAATTGCTTGAGATAGCAAACCCTTTTGACCTGCATCTTTTAACTTTTGATTTTAAGTAGCAACTTGTGTTTTATTCTGACCTACTTTATTCTTGACCTATTTGGTAAGCTAAGAAAATACTACTCTGTGTTTAAACATTAATCTGGCTTTTGAGTGCAGTGGGAATGCCTTATAACCCTATTATCTGAATTAGTAAAGTCCAACATGTTACAGCTCATCATGGCTAATGAATAACAGTAGTTAGAAGTAGTTTATGTCTTAGAAAACTATCCACCATATAATTATTTACTTATATATGCCTGTAGGCCTCTATATTGTGAATTTCAGAAAAGGAATACGAATACTTGAGCTGTCACTGGGTTTTAATCCTATAGATTTGCCCAAAGTGAACAGATCTTTAATCTCTCACTTCTTAGCTGTTTCCATTTATATATGTATACAAATTGTAAGAATATCTTAGATGAATCTGGTATGAAGTTGTAACTTTTATGTGTGTCCTGTAGGCTGCTTACATCACAACTGATTGTCAACGGTCAAAAATGCTCTGGGGAAATGGCAGGTGTTTGAATGAGTATTATCAGACGTGATTTCTCTCCCCTAGTTTTGTATAGAAGAGAAGACAACGACTGCATATAAAACCATTCCAGTTACAAGCTATCTTAGTTACTTTGTTTCCCCCTAGTTTCTGCGTTTATTTTGGTTCTCCTGTCAAATATTCATAGGTATGTCAATGGTTTCTTCATGTCTGCTGTGTTCTGTAGGATGTTTACACTCATTACTTGCTGTGCATTACTTACCGAGTTTTGTTTCTTAGTCCCATTTTGCTGGTCCTTTTTTGTCAACCCCTCTGTACAACCTGTGGCTGTTATTTCAAAAATATTCGTAGAATTTAAAAGGCAGTATTTGCTTATCAATCCACATTAGAGGACCCACTGCTAGAATTAGCAGCATAATTGAGTTCATGAAAGAGTCTGTGAAAATGGGGGGAGGGAGCTTTAAAGCAGCTAGAAAGATAAGTCCCTATGGAAGTGGGGATAGTTTTTCTTGGGAACTGAAGCACTAACAGTAAGAGGAACAAGCAAACCAGTTATGCCACAGACTATGCTCTTGAAATACTCAATTGATATGATTTAAACCCAAGTATTTTTTTGTTTCCATTTAAATCGTATCTAGCTTTAATTTTTTAATATCCATATGTTTTTAAATATATTCCCCTTCATTTGTGATAAGCTGAGATGTATGTTTCATTCTCCTTTCTTTCAGAACCAAGCCAAGTCAATTGCAGAACAAAAGAGATTTCCATTTGCTACTGATAACGACAGCACAAATGAAGAGTTAGGTAAGACTTGAATCTGGGAATTTGCCCAAAATTTACGTTGAGATGCTGAACAGGAGGGTAGGATGGTGAGGTAGAAAGAACACAGGGACCAGCTCTGCCAGTTTGAGCTGTTTGATCTTACACAGGGCATCTAGCCCTTATGAGGTTCCATATATCTTATTCTACAGAAAAGCAGCTTGGACTGTGTTTCTATGGAAACTGATAATTACAGTAAATGAATGATGAGTTGTTACTGTCTTTTGAAATATTATTTTTGTGCAGTCACCAAATGTGAATAATAAAGAAGTGAAAGCAGACTAGAATCTCAGAGTACCTATTTCAATCGTCTATGTAAAGAAATAGCTAGATTTAACATTATTTTACGCATGAAGCCAGCCTGTTGTTACTAAGAATGAGGACATACAAAAATAGAATTCATTCAAATCTTCCAGTGAGTCGTGTAATTGATTTTGTTTGTGGCACGTTTTAAAGCAGGCTGATTTCACCGGCGGCAGATGTGTGTTGAGGGTGCCTCCCTCAGTGCCTGGGGAACCTGGTGTTGAAGGAGTGGAAGCAGGATGCAGGGCTGAGCAGTGCAGCTGGGCGGGCTTCAGTGAAGCATGCCTTCCTGCGTGGGGCCCAGCTGTGCAGAGCGCTGTGCTGTGGGGGTTTTTTCCTACCTCATTTATGCATATTTTTTTCTCTTGTTGTGGCCCTGCAGGATTTATATTCAGACTAAGCACATCTTCTCTGGGCCCCTTTCCTCTGTTAAGGCAGTTAATTGAGAGTTGACACTTGTGAGAGTGCTCACCGCTTGTTCCTGATACTTTTTAAGGAGGCGGTGAGAATTCATAACCCTTGAAGGCATCGGCTTTGGTCTTTTCTGCAGTCCTTGGATTCTGTTCAGCCTAGTATTCTTTATTAAATAATGAATCCAGGGCTTGATATGTGCCTGGCCTGTTCCGTTCTCTAGCAGTCATCCTGGTAGAGCCAGGGGGTAATAAATGAACCACAGTACTTTTTCCTGGAAAATCAACTTCTTTTTTTTTTTTTTTTAATTTTTGACAGGCAGAGTGGACAGTGAGAGAGAGAGAGACAGACAGAAAGGTCTTCCTTTTTGCCGTTGGTTCACCCTCCAATGGCCGCCGTGGACGGCGCGCTGCGGCCGGCGCACCGCGCTCCTCCGATGGCAGGAGCCAGGTGCTTTTCCTGGTCTCCCCATGGGGTGCAGGGCCCAAGCACCTGGGCCATCCTCCACTGCACTCCCGGGCCACAGCAGAGGGCTGGCCTGGAAGAGGGGCAACTGGGACAGAATCCGGTGCCCCGACCGGGACTAGAACCTGGTGTGCCGGCGCCGCAAGGCGGAGGGTTAGCCTGTTGAGCCACGGCGCCGGCCAAAATCAACTTCTATCAGTCAACCCATTGCCAAGAGATGTGGAGTTGCTTGTTAGAAGAGATTTCTGTGAGAGTCCTAGCTATTCCAGTTTTTCCTTTGTGTTTTTGGGCTGCCATAACAAACTTTACATCCTAGTAGTTATTTATATTTGTGCAAGATTTGGATTAGGGCTTTTAAAACTGGATACATTTGCATTTTCCTGGAAGTATCTACATTTAGATTGAAAGATTTGGGAATTGCCTTTGATTTTATCTGAATGCAGGTCAATAAACTAGCTGTGGACCACAATTTAAATATGTCCCTCAAGTACAAAATGTATCCCATAAAATTATATTTATTTTTATGGCTCATTATTTGCTTGTTCATTCAAAAGATACTTATTGATAATGGAAGGATAGGTAGGAAATTCTGAACATTTAGATCTGAAAGGAATATTTAAGAAAATGTTTTAAAAGACCTGTAGTTATGAGAAAGTAACCCAGGTCCCCATGATCACATGGTTCAAAAAAAAAAAAAAGCAGGTTTGTGTTTTAGGCCCCATTCACCTGACCTTCAAGAATTCCAGACCATTTTGCAGTCTAGTGGATCACAGTGCTTGGGACACAGCCTTGTTCTGTTTCAGTATAGCAAGTGGATTGGGAGGGTGGGCTCCAGAGCCAGACAGCTTGGTCCCTTTGCCTCATTCACTGCTCATTCGCTCACACAACTTGTTGAACGGCTTGATGTTTCATTTCCTTATCTACAAAATGGGGGTAATAATTATATCCACCTCTTTGCAGTTAAGGAGGAAATGAGTTCACACAGTAAAGGCTTAGGGCTGTGCCTGCTGCATACATGTATTAAAAGTGCAATACAGGTAACTACTGTTGTTGTTTTTACTGTTAATACTATTCACCTCCCTACTCCCCACCCTAAAGATAGCTCAGGTTCCTGTGAGGTTAGTTACCTGTATGGTATCTGTTCTTATCATTGTGAACATGAGTTTGACCTTAACTTATCTTTTCAAGGAAACTAGGGCATAGTTAAACATTTTATTAATATGTATTAATCTGAGCCCCTGTTTTTATTCTCACTAGATAATTGGCAACAAATTCAGCACTCTCAGGAACTGAGACCTGTGATGCTACTGGAGTATTTCTCATAAAATTCACAATAAAATCACATCACAATACCATATTCATGTGGACATTCTTCTGACTTATTACTAGTTCTTATATAGATAGGAAATCTCACAAAGGTTATTTGAGATTTGAAAGTGAATGATAGGCTCAGAAAAGGATAAGTACTTCTTGTAGGCAGATTATTTTTAGGTGACTTTAATAATTTAAATCTAGATAGAACCGGGAAACTGATTAACGAGTGCCGAATAGGGAAAGTAGAAGAATTCAGTGACATCTTATTAACTTCTAGATTTGCTTTAACCGTTTCCACTCCTTGGAGCTGCCTTTTTGAGTTTTAGTGAAGAAGTTAGTTTCTGATTCTAGCCTGAGCTCCTTTATTCTTACCTTTAATGTTTTTGTATTTGTTTCATAGCTATTGCTTATGTGTTGATTGGCAGTGGCCTCTATGATGAAGCAATAAGGCATTTTTCAACAATGCTTCAGGTAATTTTTCTTCTTAATTGTATAATTTCATGTTCATAGTCATGATAAAAATATGCTGTAATGAAACATCTATTTTAAGATTTTACAAGAAAACAAAGGAAACCTATGTTGACTGAGCACTTCCTTGGTGCCAGATCTTGTGACATACTTTCATTCAATATTTGCAGTATCACTTTATTTCAAATGAGCAAAAAAGGAAATCTTAATGAGGTCAAGCAGTTTGCTCGCTCGCAGTTTCCCAACCTTCAAGAGATTGTATGCAAATGCAAGTTTAAAAAAGACCTTAGCTTGGGTTCACAAAAGTCTCTACCAAGAAACCGTAAGATGTAGCCCCAGTATTATCTTGAAATTCCGGCTCTTTTCTACACAGCCACTGATTTATATGATTAACTTGATTTTCAATCATGGATTGTTTCTCTTCCTAAAGTAAAATCTGGAGATTTTTCAGTGGAAGTATTGGGTCTGTATGGATTGGGAACTGCATTAGTCTGCTTGAGATGAAGCATGTGAATATGATGTTTGAGAGCTGCAAAGGAGACTTGTGGCAACCCATTGTTGTAGGGCTTATAAGTGTATTCACTGTAGGTGCTTAACTATGTATTGATTGTTAGTGTGTCTGTCTAGTGAAGTACAATAAAGAAGATGCCAATTTAAAAAAAATATTTATTTTTTATTTATTTGAAAGGCAGAGTTACAGAGAAGCAGAAGCAAAAAGAGAGAAAGAGAGAGAGAGAGAGAGCTGTCTTCCATCCATTGGTTCACTCCCCAGTTGGCTGCAACAGCCAGAGCTGGGCTGATCTGAAACCAGGATCCAGGAGCTTCCTCCAAGTCCCCAACGTGGGTGCAGGGGCCCAAGGACTTGGGCCATCTTCTGCTTTCCCAGGCCATTACAGAGAACTGGATCATTAGTGGCGCATCCAGAACTCCAACTGGCGTCCATATGGGATGCCAGCACCGCAGGCAGTAGCTTTACTCACTATGCCACAGTACCAGCCCCAAAGATGCCGATTTTAGAGTTAGAGATAGCAAGTTTGAATCTACTCTACAGCATCCTACTAAATGATTTAGCTTCTGGGTTATGGGGATGATAATAACTACATCCCTAAAAAATTATTATTCTGCTTAAATGAAATTTCCTGTAAAGTACTTAGTATGCAGTGCCTGGCACATAATAAGTGGTCCATAAATTTTAGCTACTCAAGGTGTCGTTCTGATATATTCATCTATATTACTCATAGAACCAACAGGTATCTTAACAATCCAACATGTAGGCGAAATTTTAAAATATTAGTTTTAAAATTTTATGTCTGCTTTTGTTTTCCATTTAAAAATTAGGATTAATTATGTTGATAATTCTGTGTTCTCTGAACTTGATGAGGTATTTTTAGTTATTATGAGGTCACGAGATCTGAGGAATAATGTTTTGGGTGGTTATAAGCAATACTGTTGTTCCTCAGTGGAATTTAAAGTACAAAGGGTGAGTTACATGTAGTTTTTAAAATCACCTTTATTTGTAATATCACAGTATTAACAGTAAGCAAGCACTTTTATACCTTTAACATTTGACCTAGATTTGAAATGAAGGTTTGGGTATATTTATAGAAGCAAATATCAGTTAATTTGTGTACCAATAAGCAAAAAACAATAGGAATGCCGGCGGCGCGGCTCACTAGGCTAATCCTCCGCCTTGCGGCACTGGCACACCAGGTTCTAGTCCCGGTTGGGGCGCCAGATTCTGTCCCAGTTGCTCCTTTTCCTGTCCAGCTCTCTGCTGTGGCCCAGGAAGGCAGTGGAGGATGGCTCAAGTGCTTGGGCCCTGCACCCACGTGGGAGACCAGGAGGAAGCACCTGGCTCCTGGCTTTGGCACTGCGCCGGCCATAGTGGCCATTTGGGGGGTGAACCAATGGAAGGAAGACCTTTCTTTCCATCTCTCTCTCTCTAACTCTGCCTGTCAAAAAAAAAAAAATAGGAGCTTACAGATGTATTATCATTCATTCAACTTTATTATCTATTGTTTCATTCAAGTTTTTGAAAATATTACTACTATTGTGACTGAAGATAATATAATAATAATAAGGGGAAACTTTAAATAATAAATAATTCCTAATTCTACCACTCTAACATTTTTGAATTTTGATTTTTATTATTTACTTTTCAAACTATACATTTGTATTTTATAACCTAAATATGTATACTATTTTGCATTACTTTTTCACTTAATTTTTTACCATAAATATATTACAATATTTCTCTACAATTTTAATATTTTAATGGTTCTATAACATGTTTTATGTTGTCCCTTTGTAGTTGTGTAATGTATTTCTCTTGCATGTATGTTCAGAAAGTAGATCAAAATTTCTTTGTGCAAAGAAAAGATAGTAATGTATTGAAATTTGATACAGTATTTTCATCAATCTATGATATGATAGGGTCCTTTCTTTTTTTTCTTTTTATTTTTTTGACAGGCAGAGTTAGTGAGAGAGAGAGAGAGAGACAGAGAGAAAGGTCTTCCTTCCGTTGGTTCACTCCCCAAATGGCCGCTATTGCCGGTGCACTGCCGCCGATCCAAAGCCAGGAGCCAGGTGCTTCCTCCTGGTCTCCCATGTGGGTGCAGGGCTCAAGCACTTGAGCCATCCTCCACTGCCTTCCTGGGCCACAGCAGAGAGCTGGACTGGAAGAGGAGCAACCAGGACAGAATCCAGCGCCCCGACCAGGACTAAACCTGGTGTGCCGGCGCCGCAGGTAGAGGATTAGCCTAGTGAGCCATGACTATGGCCTTGATGGGGTCCTTTCAACTGGGAAAGTTTTTGTCCAAGAATGTATGAGTTATCATCCTGTGGCTGTTCATGTGTCTTAGGCTGTTGATGGGACTGGAGTGGGGGCAGCTAAATGTCCAAAGGCAGAAGAAAGAAACGGGTGGTCACTTGTATCCTACGTTGATACACGATGAGAGTGCCATCGCCTTTCCTGCTGCTGTTTTGTGGCGAATTCTCTCTTCCCCTTTACCGGGGTACCTCTCACTTTTTTCCAGCTCCCCCACATGTGTTAAGTCTTATTTGCACGTGGAGGGTAAGCAGGAGTACATTTGGAAGCATCTAGATAGAGCTTGGCAAAGATGTGTCACACTGTCTTTATGTTATATGATTATGATAGGAAATAGAAAATACAGAGATTCAATATTAAATGCAAAAATTCTTTTAAAAAATTTCAGTAAAAAACGTGGTCTTGCTTTTTTGGACAAAACTCTTTGATGTTAGGTTTTATGTTAGAAATTGATACACACAATTCCTGTCTAAAAGTTTTCTGTTGATTTCTTCACATTCTTTATAGCCAGTGTTGTCAAAAACTGTACAAGTAGGTGGTAGGTAGCAAATGTCCAAAGAATATCATTGTTTCTCCAACTGACTAAACCTTAGGAACTATAATTGGCATACTAGTCTCTTTATATTGTATTTTTTTAAAGATTTTTTTTTTTATTTGAAAGACACAGTTTGAGAGAGAGGTAGAGATAGAGAGAGAGGTCTTCCATCTGCTGGTTCACTCCCCAAATGGCCGCAACAGAAGCCAGGTGCCAGGAGATTCTTCTGGATCTCCCACATAGGTGCAGGGGCCCAAGGACTTGGACCATCTTCTACTCCTTTCCCAGGCCATAGCAGAGAGCTGGATCAGAAGAAGAGCAGCCGGGACTAGAACTGACACCCATATGGGATGCTGGCGCTTCAGGCCAGGGCTTTTTTTTTAAAAATATTTATTTATTATTTATTTGAAAGTCAGAGTTACATAGAGGAGGGGCAGAGAGGGAGAGAGAGAGGTCTTCCATCTGCTGGTTCACTCCCCAGTTGGCTGCAATGGCCGGAGCTGCGCCAATCCGATGCCAGGAGCCAGGCGCTTCTTCCAGGTATCCCACACGGGTACAGGGGCCCAAGGACTTGGGCCATCTTCTACTGCTTTCCCAGGCCATAGCAGAGAGCTGGATTGGAAGTGGAGCAACCAGGACTTGAACTGGTGCCCATAAGGGATGCCGGCGTTTCAGGCCCAGGCATTAACCCACTGTGCCACAGCGCTGGCTCCCTAAATTATATTTTAAAATAATTTTTTTAAAGATTTATTCGAAAGGCAAAATGACAGAGAAGGAGATCTTCCATCTACTGATTTTCTCCCCAGATGGCTACAATGGCTGGGCCTGGGTCAAGCTGAAACCAGGAGCCGGGGACTACATCTGGTTCTCCCATGTGGGTGGCAGGGGTCCAGGTATTTGGGCCATGTTCTGCTGCTTTACCAAACATATTAGCAGGGAGCTGGATAAGTAGCAGAGCAGCCAGGACTCAAACTGGTGCTCTGATATGGTATGCTAGCATCATAGGCACTACCTCAACACCAATCCCTAAATTGTATTTTTTAAATGACAGATTTTTAAAAGATTTATTTATTTGAAAGGCAGATTTACAAGGTGGGGAGGGGAAAGGTAGAGATGGAGAGAGAGTGGTGATATCTATCTTCCATCCTCTGGTTCACTTTCCAAATGGCTGCAGGAACCTGGAATTTCATCCAGGTTTCCCATATGGGTGGCAGGGGCCCAAGAACTTGATCCATCCTCTGTTGCCCTTCCAGGCACATTAGCAGAGAGCTAGATCAGAATCAGAGCAGCCAAGACTTGAACTGCCGCTCACGCAACAATTAGGACTTGGTCAGTCAAAAGCCAGGAGCCTGGAACTTTTTTTTTCTTTTAAAGATTTTATGTATTTATTTGAGAGGTAGAGTTACAGACAGTGAGAGGGAGAGACAGAGAGAAAAGTCTTCCCTCTGTTGGTTCACTTCCCAGATGGCCACAATGGCCGGAGCTGCATTGATCCGAAGCCAGGAGCCACTGCTTTCCCAGGCCATAGCAGAGAGCTGGGCTGGAAGAGGAGCAGCCAGGACTAGAACCAGCGCCCACCTGGGCTGCTGGCGCCGCAGGTGGAGGATTAACCTACTGTGCCACAGCACCGGCCCCAGGAGCCTGGATCTTAATCTGGATGTTCCATGTGGGTGGCAGGGCCCCAACTACTTGAGCCATCACCTCCCAGGGTGCATATTACCAGGAAGCTGCAATCAGAAATGGGGCTGGGATCTTCCACCTGCAACAGCCAGGACTGAGCCAGGCCAAATCCAAGTGCCCAGAACTCCATCTGGATCTCCTAAGATGGGTGGCAAGGATCCAAGTACTTGAGCCATCACCTGCTGCTCCCCAGGGTGCACATTAGCAGGAAGCTGGATTGGAAGAGGAAGAGCCAGGACTCAAACCAATGATTTCAGTGTGGGATGCAGGCATGCCAAGTGGTGACCTCGACTGCTGTACCAGACAACTTCCTTAGTGTGTTCATTCTTTTTTTTTTTTTTTGTTAAGTTTATTTATTTATTTGAAAGAGTTACAGAGAGAGAGAGAGAGAGAGATTCCATCTGCTGGTTCACTCCCCAAATGGCTGCAATGGCTGGGGTTGGGCCAGGCCAAAGCCAGGAGCCAAGAGCTTCTTCTGGGCCTCCCATATGAGTGCAAGGGCCCAAAGGCTTGAGCCATCCTTCACTGCTTTCCCAGGCGTATTAGCAGAGAGCTGGAATGGAAGTAGAACAGCTGGCATCCGTATGGGATGTCAACACTGCACATGGCAGCTTAATCCACTGCTCCACAGTGCTGGCCTGGTGTGGTCATTCTTTTAAATCCACTTCTTCTTCCTTTTATTGGTAAATGCAATAATAAAGTTTCTTGCAGTAGTAGAATTGGCTTTTATTTGAGCAACACTTTTTTTTATCTGGTATTTCAGAATAGTGATGAAACTTTTCTTTAAGCATACATTGATGTTACTCTACTACTTTAAAACAAAGTATAACTGAACTATCACTGGAGTCATTTTTTGTAAGTACAAGCTAATACATTTTCAGTGGATCCTTGCAGAACCTTCCAGATGTGCAAAAACTGTCTTTTAGCTAGTGAATGTCATTTAACAAGTCTGCAAAGTGATAACTATTCACATACACTCCTGGCTCTCTTGAGTCCATTAACTCTTTACAAAACTTTTTTTCAGACGGCCCATGAACTCCGACGTGAAGCAGCAGAGCCTGGAGTCTGGTGCCATAAATAGAAAGCTGAAAACAAATGGGAGTGTGGGGCTTGGGATTTTCTTAGAAGTCATTATTTTGACAAGATCATTTAATGTGCAATTCAGATCTACATATAAGGACTCCTTAAATATCTGAGTGACTTTTGGTGTCAAACTTTTCTACCTTCTTGTTTTAGCTGCACCACCAGGATGTTTCCACAGTCTGAAGTATCTCAAAATGTTTATTTGAGTGTGTGTTCCCAGTGCTTCATTAGGTAGTTTTCTACAGGAAAAACATGTTCTTGAAGCATCAAGATTCCCCACTAGGCACATTTACAAGGTCTAATAGACGTCAGTCTGCCTTGGTTGTGAAAGCTTGTGAGTGAGTGTTGCCTCTGCGTCAGTGTTCTGAAGTCACTTCCATATGCGTCAGTGCATTCTTGAAAAGCAGAACCTCTTCCTGATTTCTGTGCTTCTTTGGTCACCATGCAGAGCCAGCCAACCTAAGTACAGTTTTATGAGGCAGTTTGGCTGTTGCCGTTAATTGTGTGACCTCAAGCTTGTCTGATTCTGTTTCGATTCTAGTGGACATAAATTCATAAGTGAAATGGTTCTGGTGGTAGAAATGCAAATATCTGTAAAATTTAAGCATAGTGTGTGAAGTAGACTTTTTTTGAGAATTGAGACATTCAAACAGCAGCAAGTCCTGTAAGGTAACTATCTTCCAGGATTCTGCAGTTACATAGAGTGAGTAAAACTTTTCATTTAACTCAAAGTTCTGAAAACTTTATAAAATACAAATATTGTTAGAGTTTTTTGCTCAATATTATCTGACATCTGCCAAACCCTGTACTAGGTGCCATAAACACAAATATGAAAAGACATGTGCTCAACATCGAAATAATGATGTAATAAGAGAATTACCTTAACAGGGCTATGTCCACCTGGATGCCTGAAATGTATCCTAGACTCAGAGGATTTCAAGTCAACCTCATGCTCTCCCCTGAGCCCTCCACACACCCCCACCTGAATCAGATTCAGTGTTGTACAGTTCAACAGCTGACACTCCTTTCTGTTTGATAACATGAGTCCATATGCTCCACACATCTGTTTGCTGTGTACTCTATCACCTAGCTCCGTCTTCTGTATCTCATAAGTATCTCCTGAGCCCATCTGCTTCTCTCCTGTGTTGCTTAAACCGCACCCAAGATACTCTGACGTGCCAGTTGACTGATGCAGTTGTTTCTTGGCTTATCTCCTTATGCCCATTCCTGCCACACCCTGCACACATGCACACTAAACACACAACGTGCACTTTAAATGCACAACTCCTTCATTGAGTTCCTCCCTGTCTCTCCGCCCTCACCTTGGAACCGTTGCCAGATTCTCTGCTTCCCTTGGGGTGGTTGCACAGCCTCTTTGCCTACACCAGCCCCACTTGGATTCCTGTTCTCTCCTTCCATTTCATATTGATCTCAAGCCAGCCATCTCTTACGGGAATTCTTCCTAACCTTGTCTAGGTCTTTAGGTATTTTCTGAAAGCACCATTCACCTCTCTAGCACCCAATGAAGATATAACTATATTTATATTTGTGATTCCTTATGCTCCATGAAGACAACACTGTCTTGCATTCTGTGTTGCTTTTTGCTGCTAATCCTAGCACTTGGCAGGAATACGTGGCTGCTCATGATCTTTGTAGTCGTGGATCTCAAGGTGGCTAACGATAGACCCTGAAGAAACATGTGTGGAGTGAATGACTAACGTCCATACAACCTACAGTGGTCATAAAGGAGAAAGAGCATATTTATTTTCCAGGGGAGTCTGGAAAGAGTTGGAAAAGAGGTAGAGTTTGAACTGAGACTTTAAGGACAGGAGGTTTTTGGGCACTAAGACAATGAGTGAGTGTTTCAGAGAGAAGGGATAGCATTTACAGATTCATGAAACTTGCAGGTCATGTTGTATGTAGGAGATTACTGAATGGTTCTGATTTCTAGAGCATGAGAGGTGGGTGGGAGACAGGAAGGAGGTGAAGCCAAGCAGGAAAACAATCAGTATTGTCTGCAGTCATTGGATGTTACCTCACTGTTGTCCAAGTGGTGGCTTGCTGCCCTTTAATAAGTCCTACGTGCAACTGGTGATTTTACACTGACATTTATTTTTTTTTAAATATGTTGGACTTCAAACTATGAGATTACACTGTGTATAGTAAGTCTAAGTATGACCTAGTGAAACTAACTTTTTCTGATAGCAGTGTGTGTGTTGTGCGCATGTGTCTGTATAGGCTGGGCTATAGTGCAAAATAGATGTCAGTGTATGTCTATGTGTGTGTGTGCACATGCATAGAACAGATGGGAAGAAGCAGGGAACAGGTAAGGCAGTTGCAGCAGCCTAGGTGAAGGGCAGAAAGTGACGGAGCAGCTGGCTGTGACTGCGTAAGGAGCACAGAGGACGGTGCTGAGTGCTTTCCTTGGCTGCAGAGGCTCAGAGGTCGCCTTCATGTCCATAGAGTATTTACTCACATTGTTTTTTCTTTTTAAAGATTTATTTTTTAATTTGAAAAGAAGAGTGATGGTGACAAGGAGGGCAAGGGGAGAGTGGAGAGACATCTTGCATCCCGAAATGGCCCTAATGCTTGGGCCAGGCCAAAGCCAGGAGCCAGGAATTCCATCCATAGTCTCTCGTGTGGCTGAGGGGCCCAGAAACTTGCGCCATCCTCCACTGCTTTCCCAGGCTGACTAGCAGGGAGCCGGATCAGAAGCGGAGCAGCTGGGACTTGAACCAGGGCTTCCAGTATAGAATGCAAGCATCATAAGCAGTGCAGACCCTACTTACACTATTTTCTGATTCACCACCTGGTCATCCACGGTAAACTTTTGCTCAGGATAAAGCCACTTATGTAATACATTCTGAGCCATAACAAAGCTGTTCTCACTGGAGAGGCCATCCAGGAGGAGGTCTCTCCTCCCAGCTTGGCTGAGGCTCTGTTCTGTTGCGTATTCTGGCGTCAGGCGGTGTTATTGCTAAGGAAAAGCAGAGATAATCTTCCTGTAACTCGTGGAGTGCCTTTTGTTCCTGCTCCTCCTCTCCCTCTGCACCTGTATTCCCCTTCCTCCAAATCACTTATTCTGCCTTTCTTAAAGACAGGAAAAATATTCAGATGTTTGTAACAGTTCTGGGTAGCTGAATTATAGAGTATCCTTTAGTTTTTTTTATGCTTTTCATCATTTTCTAAATTTCCTATAAAAAGTATGTTTTACTTAAGATGTCTTCTTCTGATTATAAATGAACACATGTTTGTTTTAAGCAAAAAAAAAAAAAAAACAACACAGCAGTGTATTAAGTAAATTAACACTTCTAGTAATCTTCCTCTAATTTTGGTGAGGTTTTTTATGTGTACATAATGTCCTGCACATTCACATCCATGTGTATTTATTAGATGTAACTATCAGACTGTAACTTGGTCTATAATAGGTACCTTTTTCTCATTAGTCAATAGCATGGATGGCCTTTTAAAGTTACATGTAAACTATCGATCCTATATCTGAAACTGTATGGGAGCCAGGGAGGTCATTTAGGTGAGCAGAGTGAGTTGAGGTGATATAGCAGCGATGGGCAGGCTCCACGGTGAACTGATAAACATGCATTCCTCATCTGAGGAGGCAGCTGATAATTCACACTAGGGATTTGGTTTTTGCAATAGGGTTTATCTTTGTTGGATTTTTGATATTCCTCGAGAGACTGGAAACCTGGAATTGTTTAATTGAATTTTTGCAACTTTTCATATACTGGGCAGGCCAGTCTGCAATCTGGTCTGTGTCCAGGGATGCAGGTGTTTACCACTGAATATAAATGTACCTCCTTCTATTTAAGTAGCTGTTTTAATAAATGTAAGTGTGTTTCATCTTTCTGTTTTTGGCAAGTTTTTTTCTGTGGACATGATGGCCAGCACACTCACATCCTTCATTGAAGTTGATGTGTTCTTTTTCTACAGTGCTGGCAGGCACCCCATCTCAGATTGGAAACTGAACAACAAATTAGTGAAGTCCCTAGACCGGCGCAGCTCTGTTAAATTCTTTAGCACTGTCAAGAGTTTCACCCAGGACCTATGGCAAGCAGCTGTTTACTCTTCTTTCTTAAATGTATAGTGAAGGATTCAGAGAGGAGGTAAAAATTGCAGAGTCTAAATGTAGAATAGAGACATTTCAATCACTCGGCAAAGGATTCTTCATAGCACTAACCTGAATGTAGGAATTCGGTGGCCCGGGACTGCAGGTGCTTTGTCCTTGGGTCTGTCAGTGTTTCCTCTAGTCCAGGTGGATTGGAAGATGAGGGGGGAGAGCAAGGGAGCATGTTGCAGAAAGCTTCTTGTTTTTAATTAATTAGTATGTAGGATTAGATTCATCTCCAACAGATTCTGGAGCAGATCGTTTCTCCTTCCTCCTTGTGATGGCCCTGTGAGGTTCTTTCCTTTGGGCTTGTTTCATGGATATGTGGAAGGAAACAAACCATTTCCTTTACTCACATCTTTTATACCTGCCCGAACTTCTATCTTCTCTTCTGTAGGACTTGGTTGCTGCTGCAGCTAATCACAGAGTTGTTGAGGGGATTCCATTTTCAAGAACCCTGAAAGAAACTAGTGCAGTGCTCAGCAATGTTGGTTCTCTTCCTTTCTCTTTATTCTTTTTTTTCAGTGTGAAACTCTTAGCACACCTCATTCAAGTGGTCTTGAAGAATCCAGACTGTTCAGGTTGGGGACTGTGTACTGACTTAGCCTGAAGAAGTAGAGCTGTCACTTGGGGCATTATCGTGCTTTAAGTAGAAACTGATTTCTTTTGTTTATAGTTTTTGACGTGTTTCTGTTTTGGTCTGACTAGGAGGAGCCTGATCTGGTTAGTGCAATTTATGGCCGAGGGATAGCCTATGGAAAGAAGGGACTACATGTGAGTATGTAATAGTTACGATTGCCATAGTGCCTACCTGACCTGACATGGACCAGGGTTCTGCTAGAACTGCTAGTATTGTTCTTTGAGTTCTGATGGACAAGCAATGGTATTGTTCCAGTTCACAGCTGAGAAAATGACAATAGTTGATGTACCAACGATCAAATGGCTAGTTAAGTGGTGGACTGGGATTTACACCCAGGTTTCTGAAGTCAATATTGAAGAACTGGACAGTAGACAAACAAAAGCATGAGACTTGCCTGCATTCCTAAGAAATAGTCATTGATAAAACTAGACATCAACAGAGCAGTAAGTCTTAGATTTTGAGTTTTTTTTTTTTTAATCAGTTGTCAGGGGTTGAATAAAAGAGCAAGAGGGCTTTTTTTTATTATATTTTGCAGATAAATATGATTGTAGCTGTAATCAAATTATTCTCTTTATTTCTCCAAGGAAGGCTACAATGATAATAATATTTTATGCAAACAAAGACACTGTGTTATAAAAGTGGAGATTTCCCTGAGATTATATAGTAAATCATGCAATGGTCTAAGATTCAGCTCTAAATTTTTAGTCTAGGACACTGTCCACAAATTTTTTCTCAAATGTACTAAAATATTCATTTTGTCTCAAATGTACTGAAATATTCATATGAAATTGTGCTTAAGAGAAATACCACTTTTATAACTTAAAGTCTTTAACATTCTTATTAAATACTTTGATTAATTTTATTAAAAATGTTATAAGTATTGTACTTAGCTGGTACCAGCTTGGTGGAGAAATTTTATTTACAGACTTTTGAGAACACATTTAGAATTGAGAAGGATGGAGGGGTTCAGGACAGAAATAGTGTTACAGTCATAACTTCAACAGATGACCAGGGTTGAAATTGCCCAAGTAGAGTTCAAAGATGAGCAGCTTCTTCTAAATTCTCATCTTTTAAAATTTTATATTTTGATGTGATGTTTGGTTATATTCTTAATTTAAAAAGTTACATGTGTGTTTTTAATATAAAATTAACATATAGATGTTAGAGACAGTTTACCTAGTCTTCTTAAGGTGTGTAGGTCCATAGGCTATAGATTTGTTTGATACTGACTTGGTCCATTTCTGTTCCTCCTTTGCTACTGGTCAGCAAGCATCATTCCACTTGCTGGTATCCATATACTTTCCCTTGAAATTTGTTGATTCAGTGTTTAAACAGATTACATTTAGATAATATCCTGCTGTCTGTGGAACTTGTGATAGATAGCTAAGTCTAATGTGCTATTGATGGGTAGGTAGACTTGAGTGAGTTAAGTCCATAGTCCATATTCATTTCTAATCAATTAGTTCTGTCATTACTAAATTATTAGTTTTTCAGAAAATCTTTTCTACCTCATTTTGAGTTACAGTATGTCTCATACTAAGCTAATGCCTTTTCAAGGACATTAAGAATGCTGAGCTTGCTCTGTTTGAACTGAGCCGAGTAATTACCTTGGAACCAGATCGTCCAGAGGTATTTGAGCAGCGAGCTGAAGTGAGTGTGGTTTTCTTTTTCCCTCTGTCATTATTGGATTAGTTGAAATTCTGATTTTTTTCCTATTATTTTATTGCTTGTAAATTTTGACACTCCCTTATACCTGCTTTGTTTTCCTATATAGATTCTAATACTTTTAAGCATGGTTGAAATTACTAGAAGACTGTGGACTGAGTGATACTCCTGATCTCACAATGAGAGTGATGTTTAGCATTGAAATATGCAGTTATGATGTGTGCCACTTCTCTCAGTATTCACTGAAAAATATATCACACATGACAATTTACTATATATGTGTTACATATACACCTACACATATATGGAGCATACTTTGATGAAACTTAATATGATAGTTCGGTCAAATTGAAATATATAGCCCCCGGAAGTATTTATTCTGAGGATGCATGTGTGTGTGTATATGTGGGCACTTGTGCAAGTATTTCATCATCTGAGACAGACCCGTCTGCAAAGATCAGGTAAGGATGATTATAACCGGACCTTAAGGAACTTAGGATCTGAAGTGGAGACACAGAGGTAACATGGTGACGGCGCTGACAGCCAGAGGTGGTGCTTCTGTGGGAAAAGATGGGGAGGGAACAAAGGGAGTGTTTGCTGAGACTGACTGAGGAGGTGAGGCCAGGGCCTATCAACTCATGACCTGGGGGACACAGTGGAGAAGGCATTTCAGAACAACAGGTGTGAACAAGGGCAGTCCTTTCAATGTTTTCAAATGAAATGTGTCCTTTATACTGTTTTCTTAAAATAACAGCAGACTGTCAAGGTTCCATGTGTGTTAATACATTCAAGCTGAATAAAGCTGAACTTTTACTCATCTCATATGGTTTGATTGTGTTGTTGAACTAAAAATATTTACTTTTGGCTACTGCTACTACTGTATTATTGCAGTGGCGAGACAAGGGTGCAAACTGGGACCAGCTGGCCCTGCCTGTCTTCAAGAGAAAGAAAAGAAAATACCTTGAGACAAGAAGAAATTAGTTAAACTCAACAAATTTAAGCTTTAGTGCCTTAAGAGTTGTAATTTTTTAATTAATTAGTTAATTAGAGTTACAGAGAGAGAAGGAGAGACAGAGATCTTCCTTCTGCTAGTCTACTGTGCTGATGGCCGCAATGGCCAAGGCTGGGCCAGGCCAAAGCAATGGGCCAGGAGCCAGGAGCTTATTCCAGGTCACCCATGTAGGTGCAGGGGTCCAAGCACTTGGGCCATCTTATGCTGCCTTCCCAGGTGCATTGGCAGGAAGCCAGATCAGAAGTGGAGCAGGTGGGTCTTGAACCAGGTGGTAGCTTTACCTGCTATGCCATAATGCTGGCCCCAAGATTTATTTTATTTTATTTGAAAGGCAAAGTGACAGAGGGAGAGACAGATATCTTCCATCCGCTGCTTTACTCCCCAGTGACCGCAAAGTTGCAAGCTGTGACTTAAGCTACTGCACTACAACATTGGCCCCAAGAGTTGTAATTATTAGCCAGAAATATGCACAGACTAATCTTTTTTTTAAAAAAGATTTATTTATTTATTTGAAAGGCAGAGTTGCAGAGAGAGGGAGGGAGAGACACAGAAGTCTTCCATCCATTGTTTTATTCCTGAGTGGCTGCAACGGCCAGAACTGGGCTGATCTGAAGCCAGGAGATTCATCTGGGTCTCCCACATGGGAACAGAGGCCCAAGTATTTGGGCTGTCTTCCTCTGCCTTCCCAGGCACATTAGCAGAGAGCTGGATTGGAAGTGGAGCAGTCAGGACTTGAACCAGTGCCCATATGGGATGCTGACACTGTGCACGGAAGCTTAACTTTCTAAGGCACAGCACTGGCCCCAAACTAATCTTAGAGTTGGAGGAAGTATACCTGGATTGGGCCAGGAGCCACATACAGTCTTCATGTGGTAAATACACAGCAGAACAAATCTGTATGTCTCCCCTGGCACTGTTAAAGATGTTGTGCTGGGATTCCAGTGGAAGCCATGAATCTGATGCTTAGAGAATTTGTAGATGATTACAGTATTTGAGTGGCTGATGTGTTTGCTATAGTCAGGAACAGGTGTCAGTGGGGAGGCAGTTGATCCAGTGTTCCAGGTCAAAATACTGGATATCACAGAAAGGCCTGATATGGTTGGTGGTTGGTATCATAGTCTCCCTGGCTTTGGTTGTTGGCTTTCTGGTGTGGCTATCAAGACTCAAGAGAGCTTTGAAGCCTTGTCGGAGAGAGCTGTGGCAGTGGTTGAAGATCTCATTCTTAGTATAAAAGGCAAGCTTGTTACTGATGTTTTCAGACTGATCACTGCTAATATTATGTTCTTAAGACATGAATCGAGACAAACAACTTTATATCTGGGTCACTAAAACCAGCCATCCAATCAGGCATTAATTCACAACTAAAGAGATATTATTTTGCTACTATTTGAACTGGAACAGAAGATTGCTCAATGTACATAAGAAGAGTTGTTTGGAAAGTTCAGCACTTAGGAACTGCAGTGAACATTGTAAACAGAACAAATCCATCCGCCAAGAATGAATTATGAGGCTGTCAAAGAAAATAAGCAGACACCTGAACAACTGGCAATAAAGAATGTTCCAAGAGGAACATGTAGATGTCAAATATTGTCCAGTGTTCAACAGCTGTGTTGGATACTGCCCTATTTAAATAAAGCAATACCAGAAGCCTTTAGTGATACTCCCAGCCTATATACCCTTCTCTCAAGATCAAGGGGCCTTGGAAGGTGTATTTGGTTAAATATAAGACCTCTGGCATCATTTGCCGCACTGTTAACACACTCAGTCTCAGTTGTGCAATGACTTTGGTTTCTTTGGTCAGGATCTTTGCAGATTCCAAAGTTGCACAAGAGTACATCAAAGTGGACAGATTTTGTTTGATCACATTTAATATTTGAAGAAACCTGTAGCGTACATATATTTAGATTGTTTCTTTTTTTAGTTTATTTTAAAAAATTTTAGATGATTTATTATAAAATAAAATATATTTACAACAAAATCACTTTTTTCATTTTTGAGAGAGAAAATAGTTTTTAATGCTTGAACACTTAAAAAAACTATGTTTGTAGTGCTTTTACTCTCAAAATTATATAAAGTGTCTTTCAGTTCAGTCTGAAAGTGAATTATATATTTTGTTGGAAATTTGAGTTTTGGGATGAAATCTCAGTTAATGATGTATTTCCTCTTATTTATTTTGCATCGTAATCCATGACTATAATTTTTTTCATCACTTCACAAGACTTGGTTTTGTTTAGTGGCTAATTTGGTGGCTAATATAGTGGTCATTTGCTTATTGTGTTTTAGGACTATGTTTACTAGGGTTTTTTTGTTTGTTTTTTAAAGATTTTATTTATTTACTTGACAGGTAGAGTTACAGACAGTGAGAGGGAGAGACTGAGAGAAAGGTCTTCAGTCTGTTGGTTCACTCCCCAAATGGCTGCTATGGCCAGAGCTGAGCTGATCTGAAGCCAGGAGCCAGGAGCTTCTTCCAGGTCTCCCACGTGGGTGCAGGGGCCCAAGCATTTGAGCCGTCTTCTGGTTTCCCGGGCCATAGCAGAGAGCTGGAGTGGAAGTGGAGCAGCTGGGACTTAAGCTGGCACCCATGCGGGATGCTAGTGCTGCAGGCAGAGGATTAAGCTACTGCGTCGCAGTGCCTGCCCCCTGTTTCCTAGTTTTTATTCCAGTTCTTGCCTTTGCATGAGACAAGAATCAAAGCAGAGGCATAAATAAAGCACACATATTAGAGCAGGAGTGAGAAAGTGAGAATACATTCAAGTGTGAGTGCGAGTAACCTGTGAGGAAAAAGCTCTCCGTGAGAGGGCCTGAGGGGCAAGAGAAGGAGCCAGAAAAGGAGGCTGCTCCCTTGTCCAGCAGTCCCGTTTATGAGGGCAGAGCTGGTGCCCTAATTGAATATACAATATATACAAATAGGATAAAGTTTGGGTGGGTTTTAGTTTGTGTGAGGTTTACTGGGAGCTTCATGGTATCTCTACCTGAGGTTTAGTTCTACATGTTCATCATGGTGTTTCTTTCTTATTCCCTGATGAGACATACGTGCATCACAGAGAAGTAGGTAGGTGTACTGGATAGTGTGTTAAGGGGTGGAGTTACAGTGCAGGGTTTGAGGATTGAAATTGTGGGTGTATCTTACAGCTCATTTATTTCCTACTCCCTCCCTAGCTCCCCCATCAATGGAAAAGATACTGATGCTTTTTTCTTCCATTACTCCAGTGTTGTGTTAGAATGCTATAATAAATAATGAATTTAATTAGGTAGATTAGTTGAGAGTTATTTAACAGGTTTTCAGAATTTGCATATGTAATAAAATGCCAATTGTTTGTGTAACATGGTATTGGTAATTAGAACAATAAGTTTCTCTTAAAAATACATAGTAATATTTCCTTCTGATTTTCCAGCTACATTATATCATACCATTTGAATATGTCAGAAGTTATTTTATGAGAAATCTTCCTTCTAAAAGTCTATATTTAATGAAAATAATTTAACCTTATTAATGCATATGGACCATTGAACTGGATTGTGCTAATTTATTTATGTACCTAGGAGTTGATAAGCTTGGTAGGGCTATTTTTCCTTTCAGAATATAACTCCAGCCCACTGTGCTTTTTGAATTTTCAGGCATACGTTCTATTTCTTTCTCCTTCTTTCTCCTCCTTCCTATCATTCTTACTGCTGGTGATGGGCTTGCTGAAATCCTCTCTTGTTGGTTTTAAGCTCCTGTAGAGCAGGGAATCAGTTAGTAAAACTTGATAGAAATGAACTGTATTTATAAAAAAATATATAAACCCTACTTTAAGGACATTTGTTCAGGATACTGTGCCTGTGTTTCATTACGTGAATATTGATACCCATTTTGGATTTTCCTGCTTTTTTGGTTTATTTTTGTATTCTGAACTGTCTTCGGTGTTGTCATATTCTTTATTGCTGTCCAAATGAACTTTTCCAAATAGATTGCTAGATCTTTTCCCTCCTACCTTATAAATCATACTGATAAGCTGAGAGTTGTTGATGCATAAGCACCTACAGAGCACTTGGAATCTTAGAAATGGTCAATCAGCTTTTACTACTATAGAAGATACAGCTAAAGATCAGGAGATCAGGAAGGAATCTAATCTATGTTTCATAATCTGTTTATTTTAATGGCTCAGTTATCTTTCAGACTGACTTTGACATCTTTATGCCAAAATTTGATTTGAAAACTAAAATATAGGTCAAGGAAAAAAGGTCACAATTCAAGAAAAGCGGCATCTGTTATAACACAAACATGAAACAATGACAAGGCAATTTCCACAGTCATAGTTCGGCTCCCCCCCACCTGAGCAAAAAGGATTAATGGCTCCTTAGTTCACTAACTTTGAACCCCACTGCATAGTATGTGGGGGTCAAGCATTGCACCTTGCTAAAACAATAATTTTGTGACTAGATTGTGGTGAGGTAGAATTGAAAAACTTAAAATGTTGGAAATTTTAGAATTGAATATTAGAACTTTTCCTGATTGTGTGTTTCGGATTTCTAGATCCTGTCCCCTCTTGGACGAATTAATGAAGCAGTGAATGATCTCACGAAAGCCATTCAACTTCAGCCCTCAGCACGGCTCTACAGACATCGGGGGACCCTGTACTTCATATCAGAGGTGACTCATTTTTGTCTTGAAACATTTCCTTTCATGATGATAAAGATGTTGCTTTTCCCTTGATCTCAGAAAGCTACTTACTCTTTGGTAGACTTGGGTTTGAACCATCTATTCATATATTTGTGCTATAAGATGGTTATAAAAGCATTGTTTTTAGTTGAAATTAAACTCAGTGGAGAATATTAAGGGGATAGGAAAATTTGGTTCATGACATCTGCTTCAGCTGGTTTTTGAAAATGTCAGCATAGGGATGCAGACTGCCATATTTAATGACTATTAAACATAGAGGAACAATTTGGATTTCTGTGAACCCAAGAACCATAACCTAAACTAGCATGACCTTCCATACTGTAGCATCTCTGTGGAAGTGACCTGAATTGAACAAGATTATCTTTTATCTTCACAGTGGTATTAATGATTGCCACAGTTACTTTTATGGGTTTGTAGTACTTTTAGTAAAAATTTCCCATTGCAAAAGAAAATATATATATATATAAAAAAACCCTGAACATAGCACATTTTAAAGTTGTTCTTTGGCATAATTATTGTGGCTCTATCCAGGATGCTAAAATGCTCATACCAGAAGTTTTTTTAACAGATGATCACTTTAAAAGTATCTGAAATGATATTCTTTTCATAGTTGAGACGGAATGGTTAAATTAAACCTTTGTGAATTTTTTTAAAATAATTTCCTAAGCAAGCCTATTTTAACGAATAGTGTAAGTATTCAACTAAAGTTTATAATCATGCAGTGGTTCTTTGAAAGCCAAAAAAGGATACGAGTTGAATGGGGATTTTTTTTTTTTTTCTGTACCAGTTAAAAGTAGGAACTGTTCAAAAATCTAATGAGTATTATTTTATCCCCCCCTCCTTTTTGTAGGACTATGCAACAGCCCACGAAGACTTTGAGCAGTCCTTAGAACTCAACAGAAACCAGCCTATCGCAATGCTGTACAAAGGGTTAACTTTCTTCCACAGAGGACTTTTGAAGGTGAAAGTGTTGTGCAATCTGTGTACAGTATGATGCTCCCACTTCCCTTTGAGGGTGGGAGGAATCCAGCTTGATACATTTTAAAATGACCTCTTACGTATTTAACTGATGTGTTTTAGAGAGAACTCAGAATTGGAGAATTTATTGAGCACCTACTATTTGCTCGGTTCTTGGAGGAGGTACAGAAAGGGAAAGGACCAAAGGCCAATAAGAGGGAGGAACAACACTTCACACCTACAAAGGATGCAGCAACAACGTTTCAGAAGGAAGGACTTTCAGGCAGAGGAGGATAGCATTGGGGAGCTCACTGGAAGATGGAAACAGGCAGTTCCCACAGCAGCAAGTAGTCAGGCATGAGTCTGAGGAAGATGAGGCTCTCCAGTTGGATGAGGGCAAGTTCTCAGTCCAGAGTACTATGCTAAGCATCTTGACTGAAAAGCTTCATCCCAGAGGAACTGTAAATTCTAAGCTTGGGGAAAATGTATAGTTCCTACCAAATCTCTATTTTTTTTAAGATTTATTTATTTGTTTATTTGAAAGTCAGAGTTACACAGAGAGAGGACAGGCAGAAAGACAGAGAGAGAGAGGTCTTCCGTCTTCCATCTGCTGGTTCACTCCCCAACGGCCAGAGCTGTGCTGATCTGAAGCCAGGAGCCAGGAGCTTCTTCCAGGTCTCCCACATGGGTGCAGGGGCCCAAGGACTTGAGCCATCTTTTACTGCTTTCCCAGGCTGTAGCAGAGAGCGGGATCAGAGTGGAGCAGCCATGTCTTGAACTGGCGCCCATATGTGATGCTGACGCCCCTATGGGATGCCAGCGCTTCAGGCCAGGGCGTTAACCTGCTGTGCCACAGTGCCGGCCCCCAAATTTTCACATGTAAATTCTGACAGTATGGTGGCTGAGGGGTTGAGGGTTGGAGAGACTGAGTAAGAGACACTGGTTGTATTCCAGGTTAGAGGTGACAAGACATGCCTGAGATTGGTGGTAATATGAGTATTGCTTGAAAACTGCCTGGATGAGGAGGTAGAAGGAATTGGGAAAGTTGTCTGAAATGGGTATTAGTACGGGGTGGAGATGGAGCTTCTAGGATGTTCCCTCTTCCTGCCCAGGCACCCAATTCCCATGCTCTGAGTCTGTGTTGAGAATCTGTTGTGCTGTAGGTTTAAGCCAGGAGCCAGTGGGCCAGCCTTCTCCCTTGGTCCTCCTCAGTGCCACAGAAGGCCTGGCACATAGTAGATGCTCTAGAATAAGACACATCCATGCTATCTAACTGAAGAAAGACTAACCCAAGAACCGAATGCAGTCAATCTGCACAGCCAAAGCAGTGCCTTCTGATTCACAGACCAAGCAAGTCTTCCTAGGAAGGTGGTCCTTAACCAGAGTTTTGTAGGCCACAAAGAATCACAACAACATGTGACAGCGAAGTGAGCCGGGGCAGAAAGAGCATACATTTATTACTGACAGTAGTTCTGAGTATTTGAGGATCTGACATCCACACACATGCTTGGCCGGGGGGTGGGGTGAGGTACACCTGTTAAAAGGCCAGATGTTACAAACCCTCAGTGTTGAAGGCAGAGCCTGTCTCATAGTGGCTAGTGGCTGACTCAATGTATTAGCAAGGTCAATGAACTTCAAGAACAGAGCATTAAATTTGGTTAGGGGCCAGCGCTGCGGCTCAATAGGCTAATCCTCCACCTACGGTGCCAGCACACCGGGTTCTAGTCCCGGTCCGGGCGCTGGATTCTATCCCAGTTGCCCCTCTTCCAGGCCAGCTCTCTGCTGTGGCCTGGGAGTGCAGTGGAGGATGGCCCCAGTGCTTGGGCCCTGCACCCCATGGGAGACCAGGAGAAGCACCTGGCTCCTGGCTTCAGATCAGCGCAATGCGCTGGCCGCAGTGCGCCGGCCGTGGCGGCCATTGGAGGGTGAACCAACGGCAAAAGGAAGACCTTTCTGTCTCTGTCTCTGTCTCTCTCTCTCTCTCTCTCTCTCACTGTCCACTCTGCCTGTCAAAAGTAAAATAAAATAAAATAAAATAAAAAAATAAAAATTTGGTTAGGAAGTCTTTTTTTTTTTTTTTAAGATTTTATTTATTTATTTGAAAGGCAGGATGACAGAGGGTGAAAGAGAAAGAGAGGGAGAGGTCTTCCATCTGCTGGTTCACTCCCCAAATGGCTACAATGGCCGGAGCTGGGCCATTCTGAAGTCAGGAGCCTGGAACTCCATCCTGGTCTCCCACATATGTGTACTTGAGCCATTTTGCACTGCTTTCCCAGGCACATTAGCAGGTAGCTGGGTTGGAAGTAGAGCAACTGGAACTTCAACTGGCTCATTTATAGAGTGCTGGCTTTGCAAGCACCAGCTCAACCCACTGCACCACAGTCCAGCCCCTGGAAGGTCTTAGTCTGAGCTCTTGCTTTGATTTTTTTTTTTTTAACCTGCACTCTTCAACTTACCTGAACTCTTTCAGCTTCGTAGCTGAAGAGTAGAAAGAATCCTACTATCTGACTTTTAAAGTGATTGTAAGGATTAAATAAAATCTGCACTAAAAAGTACTTTGAAAGCTAAAATAGGAATCAAGTATTTATTATAGATTATTTTGCCTGTGAAATTTGATCTAAGTTGTGTACACTTAAAAAAAGAAAGAAAGAAAGAAAGAAAGAAAGAAAGAAAGAAAGAAAGAAAAAAACCTTCTCGTCCTGCTAAAAACCAAACCAGAAAGGATTCTGCAGTTTCTGCCTCAGATGCCTCCCATGCATTTTGCAAGGGCATGGCAGGGAGCTCTGTAAAGCCTCTGTCTTCCTCGGGCACTCAGACTGGCCACGGAAGGCTTGGAGAGCAGTTTCTTAAAGCCTGCTTTTAGCAGCTCCCAGATGGACTTTGCTAGTTTGTTTTGTATCTGCCCTCTGTTCCCATCATCATTCCTCATAGTCACCTGAAATAAAAACAGTTAGAACCACAGTGCACCTCACTCTTTCCCTTCAGGCTCTCATGGAAGAGAAAAAGGTTCAAAACATAAAAATACCAACTCCTAAAGAGGTTAAAATATTTTTGAGAGTAAACAAACGCAAACAAATGATTTCACTTCTTAACTTTGTTACTGTAATGTAGAAACATGGGCAGAGTTCTTTGGGAATGAGAGTTTTTTCAGGAAAGAGCTATAACTGAGACACTAACTATAAATTGGGTAAGAACAAAAATTCAGTTTGGTTTATTCCAAATCTACGTGATACGAATCTAGAAACAATGTTTTTGTTTCCTGAGTATTAGCATCTCCTAAGTGAGCCAGTCTTCCCAAGTTATTTGGTTCTTCCTCTCTTCACCAAGTTCAAAGGCACAGCATCAACAAGTTTAATAGATAGGAACTCTTTCTTTGCATTTTTATAGATGTGCCATCTGAAGAGGTCAGAGTGCTTATGTATTATCATTCATTCCAATAGCACCCCAGAGTCAGAAAAGGAACAGAGGGTGTTTCCCATTACACAGATTAGAAAACCGAGTCTATGGTGAAATGACTGGATTAATGAATGAACTTAGTCCCCACATTTCTACTTATTCCCACATTTCTATTTCTCTTGTTAACTATAAAGACAACATGTTAAATGAGCTATTGAGGTTGAGCTATTTTCAGTATCCTAAAGGTGGTCTGTCCAGGTCAACAGCAATTTAAAAATAATTAGGTGGGTGATTGCTTATTTACTGTATGATATATTACATTAAAAGTATATTCAGTAATATTACATGACAAATATCACAATTGTCCAATTCTGTGAATGTGTAAGACATTTTGGATTTTTCTAGAGAAATAACAGCAGAAACTTGTATATGGAATTCCCTCTTTTATTTATGTTGTAAGGATATTTAGAAAACTGTATATTGTAAGCACTCGTTTTTATCAGCCTTTGCTAAGAGAGTTACCTGAGAGTGTCTCTTAGTTATAATGAACAGCCCCAGTGCTCGGTGACCATCAGATAGAAAGAAAGATGGCAAAACTGAGAGTGATGATGATTGCATTTGCCAAGCAAATGAATTTCGAGCCAGTTCGTATGTTGAGAGATTGATTCATTCGAACATAGTTTCTTTGTTCCCAATGGCTTAAGATCTTGATTCTGCTATGTCCCCTCTTTGGCAGAATGAGGTAGAGAGCTGTGAAGTGATTAGACAGGAACCCTGAAACCAAAGACTCTTAAAAGCTGAAGAGAAATCAGACTTTGAAGAACTGTGGCGTCCAAGCATGCCGTAAGTGGAGTGGGCAGCAGATGCCTCCTGGGCATCTCCACCTAGATGTCCACAAACACTCCAGACTTAACACGCCCCCAACTGGACTCATGACCCCCCACCCCTTCCCTCCCTACCTGCAGCTGTCCCCTCCTGAACTTCCTTGTGTTCGGTAATGCTCTCACCAGCTCCCTGGATTCTTCAGCTTAAAAGCTTCCTACCCTTTCTTCTCCCTCATCCCCATACCCAAGCAGCCACCAAATTCTGTCTTAGTTTGCTTTTAAATATGCCTCCCGAATTGGATCCTTCGTATCTCTACTCAGAGACACTCTCCCAATTTGAGCTTTCATTATCTCTCGCCTGGACTACCGTAGCAGCCTTCTAATTGGGCTGCTTGTCTCCATTTTCTTACTGCCCTAGTCAGTCTTTGTTGTTAGCAGTAATCTATAGAAAGTGCATTTCCTGAAGCCACTGTGTGCCTGCCTAAAGCTCCCTAGTCCTCAGGCTTGTGGGGTGATGTCCGGGCTGCACCGCTTACCCTAAGTGGCCCGTGTCCACCAGCCCTGGCCTGCCAGACTAGCCTGGTCCCTTGCCTTTGCCCTGTCCCCCACCCCCACCCACTCACCCTACACTTCTGCCACACCAAATTTCCCAGCATTCTCCAGTGCTCTGTGCTATAGCACAGCATTAGTTCTCCTGTCCCAAATGCCCTCTTTCTTTGCCAAATTCCTTTGCATTTTCAAAAACCCAGCTCCGTTGTCACTTCCTCACTGAAGCCTGTTCAATAACACTGCCCCCCCCCTTAGTGATTTCTTTTTCTTTGTCCCCAGAGCCTACTCATACCTCTATTGTAGCTCCTAATTTGTATTCTAATAACCTGATAACGTAATTGGCTTTCTAACTAGACTGTGCATTCTGAGAGGACAGAGATAATGACTTGCTCATCCGTACCCCCAGTACCTCACGCTGTCCCCAGCACATAGTAGGCGCTCAATACATGTTTGTTGAATTAATGTAGTTGTGAAAATTCTAAGTGATCAAGGCTACGCCATGGCATGTAGAGTGGTTTTTAATGTTTCTTAATTGTTAAAATTTCTCCATCGCCATCTGTTTACCAAACAGCCAATATTCAGAAGGAGTCCTTAATAAGTAGTTGTCATGCCCATGTTTGACTTGGAAGAATTTAAAAGCCAGCCTTTCTTTGCTTGCTGTCTTCCCAGGAAAAACCAAGATGCAGGGCACGAAAGACTTTTTGAAAAGAATTAGGATTGTATTACTTTTGCAAAACTATTTTGTGTAGCTACCAAATCATTAAATATTTATTGAGTGCCTACCATGTGCAAGGCATATGACATCTTTTATAGTTCTTCCTATGTATTATCTGAACAGGTCTGAATTATCTAGAGTAAAATCTTTTTCATTAAAGCTATTAGAGACCATGATACTTCATAGCACTTAACCTTAGTAACTTATGCCATTTCCTGGGTAAAAAATGTGAATGTCTTCATAATTACCTTAAATAATTAAGGCACAGTGGGGAATCCATTCAGCAGTAGTTTAAGTCTAGGTTGTTTTTTCTTAACAGAATAAAGCATAGCATTTTATGCATTGTTTGCACAGAGAGGGAGGGAGTTCCAGGCAGTTGCCAAGTGCACCGTGCGGCTCCTGCGGTGCTGCCAGTGCCCATTGCCTGTGTAGAAGTTCTCACTTCCGCAGACACAGACCTGATAGTCAGCAGGCAGAAGCTGTGCCCTGAATGCCCCCAACCTTGTGGGTTTTGTTCTATGTTGTGTTACTGTTTATTTTTCCTTGGAGGTCGGAATCTTTCAGATAGGCAATGTAGGATCTATTTTGCTTGTTTCATACTCAGTCCTCCCTTGGGCTTTCTTTTTTGTCTCTTTCATTGGTTCAATTTTAAATGCTGCTAGTTCTGAAGATTTTGAATTCTGTTACTCAGCTATTAGGTTCACTTTTGGTCTGTAGGGCCTTTATTAATTAAAGAAATAATATTAATATCAAAGTGTTACTGTTACTACTTAAAGGCCTAATAAAGTAGTTAAAAATGGAAGCTGTTTACTCATTTTAAAAGGAAAAAACTTAAGGCTTATTTTTCATAGTAAAGCATTTGTTCAATGCATGAAATTAAGTCCTCCTGATAGTTTACTGCATTTTCTCCCTCTCTTTTTAAGTCCTCCTATTTAAAAAGAAAATCTGTCAGAGACCATTAATAGTATTTATTTAGATTCTTTAGTGATTTAAGCAAAATTAAATTTTAATTTATGCAAATGAAATAATTTTCTGTATGCTTTTTACAGGAAGCCATTGAATCCTTCAAAGAAGCTTTGAAACAGAAAGTTGACTTTATTGATGCATACAAAAGTCTTGGGCAGGCCTATAGGTAAGTAAAGTAACAATAGTTGGGGTTAGAGAGAGAGTGAAGAGTGGGAAGACCATATAGCCTCCCATAAAGGATTATTGAAACAGGAATTGTGTTTCATAGCCAAAAGGAGGTGGTGATTTTAAATTGTATAGGCACTTATGTACTTGCTGGTAAATTCTCTGGTGTGTGTCAGATGTTATCATGTTGCATGTTATTATCTCTTAAAATGACTAATGTATATATGTATATACAGAGAGATTGGTCGATTGATGCAGATGTCTAGGAAATGTTAATCCTCTGAGAATTATTGTTTTAAATAGTGGCACTTTAAGCTGTTGAATTATAGATGCTGCTGCTGCTGCTTTTTAGACAATAACTAAGATTAATTTCCAAATCACTATCGAGAGTCCTAAAATAAAGGGATTGGAAAGTATGATTATTGGCTGGTGCTGTGGTGTAGTAGGCTAAGCCTCCGCCTGCAGCACTGGCATCTGGTATGGGCGCTGGTTCGTGTCCTGGCTGCTCCTCTTCCGATCTGGCTCTCTGCTTATAGCCTGGGAAAGCAATGGAGGATGGCCCAAGTGCTTGGACCCTTGCACCCACATGGGAGACCTGGAAGAAGTTCTGGCTCTTGGCTTCAGATCAGCTCAGCTCCAGCCATTGCAGCCATTTGTGGAGTGAACCAGTGGACAGAAGACCTTTCTTTCTGTCTTTCCCTCTCTCTATAACTTTGCCTTTCAAGTAAATAAATAAATCTTAAGAAAAAAAGTATGATTATAAAATCCCTCTGTTGAAAACAAAAAATAGTGATTAGAACCTGGCTTCCTGACTCCATGCATTCTTTCCTCTAACTAACAGAGCTATTTTGACTTTTGGCTTAAAAAAAAAAAGTATTCTGTGATCTGAAAAGGATGTGGCACGGCGTGATAGAAGGAGCTGACAATTTAGGAATCAAGGAAATTTGATTCTAGTTCTGACTTGGCCATTGCACAAGTGTGTGTTCTTAATGTCTCTGAGCTTCAAATTTCTCATTTGTAAAGGTACTAGAAAAGCTAGAAAAGACAGACAGTAATAGAAATTCCCTCTGTTAGGTGCCTTATGCAGGAAGAGTAAAATTTAAGAGCTTTTTTTTTTAATCTAGTGTGTTAGTTTGAGAAACTCCCTTACGTTAACTTGGAGAAAATGTACTTGGGTTTTTTGATGTTAAAGGATTGATGTTTATCCCTCCTACCCCATAGAATTGTCAATATATATTGAAACCAGATTTAAAAGTGTCTTATAAAGTGCTGTATGAATGCAAGTGGGCGTTATATATATACTTTTTTAAAGGGAAAGGGGTTATTGGTGAGAAAACCCGAAAGACCGAGGGAAAGGGGCAAAAAAGGAAAAGAGGGAGAAGGAGAGTATAAGAGAGAGAGCAAGAGAGAGATCGCGAGAGAGCCACATGTTCAGGAACGGGTCCTGTTAAACCTTTGCCGGTGGTGGGGGTTGGAGGGTGAGGTGGGCAGGGAAGTAGGAGCAGCGAATCCCATTAGGATGGGGTGGAGCTGAAACTGGTGATTGGGCCATGGGGCTTGGGACCGAAGCCTGTGGGCCAGGGCCTAAGATGGCAAGTGAGGCATCTATGGTGCCACGTAGACTGCACCATTTTACTAACATTCCCACCTTTTGTTCTTAATAAAACAGGAGTTGTATGTGATTACATTAGCCCCAAAAGTCAAGGAGGGGTAGAGGGATGATGATCTATCTTTAGAGCTACTTCCTACTAACATGGGGTGATGAGGTACTCTCTGCTGGCATGGGATGATGTCTTAAGCTGCTGTCTCCTGGGTAGGGAGCCAAGTATATCCATGTAGCAGCATTTGGTTTTCCTCCTGGTTGCTGAAGGCCTTGGTTTGTTCCTTTATCAGTTCCTGTAAACACTTAGACAGACATGGTAGTATAAAAGACAGGGTGAGAATAGTAACCAATGATCCTAAGAGTGGCATTAACCAAGTAATGAGAAGATATCATAGAGGAGAGGAAATGAGGTGGAGGGGAGGCCCTGTGGACCCTTGTGAAGACTGATGGACGTGGTTTAAAGCTGATCCCAACCAAGACTGGGAGAAAAGCCACTCATTTTTTGCGGGTAGAGGGGTTTGTTTGTAGAGAAATTCTGAACAATCATATAACATTAAGTGGGCAAAAAGGACCATCAATACACACAGGTCAGGAGTAGAGCCATTGATGTTAGAGTAGGGGCTATGATTAAAAGAGTGAGGCCCCAAGTGGGCTGGATAGGATCTAGAACAAAGGACAGAGTCATTGGCGAACCTAAGAAAGCGGCTTCCTAAATACGAATATGTTTTCTGATTGAGATGCGAATAGAACCTGACAGAAGGCACTTGATGGCTGGCGCCGTGGCTCAACAGGCTAACTCTCTGCCTTGCGGCGCTGGCACACCGGGTTCTAGTCCCGGTCGGGGTGCCGGATTCTGTCCCGGTTGCCCCTCTTCCAGGCCAGCTCTCTGCTGTGGCCCGGGAGTGCAGTGGAGGATGGCCCAGGTGCTTGGGCCCTGCACCCCATGGGGAGACCAGGAAGAGCACCTGGCTCCTGGCTCCTGCCATCGGACGAGCGTGGTGTGCCGGCCGCAGTGCGCCATCCGCAGCGGCCATTGGAGGGTGAACCAACGGCAAAAGGAAGACCTTTCTCTCTCTCTCTCTCTCTCACTGTCCACTCTGCCTGTTAAAAAAAAAAAAAGAAGGCACTTGATAATAATCAAGTGGGCTTTAAGGCCTTGCCAGTTATAAGGTCCAGACCTATCTATCTCTTCCCTTGGGGTACATCCTAAGGGAGGTGTGAACCTGCTTGGGAAGGCACCCTGTTTACTTCCATTACCTAGCTGCCCTGGGAGGAGATCTGGCCAGGTGAAGGCAGATGGCATCTTCAACAGGAAATTTACAGTTGAGCCTGCAATGTTACTGACTACTTGACTGTCTTCTTAATAGCGGCAGTTACTTTGGAAGCTGGGCCGAGTGAAAGGCTTTTCGTTTAGAGCCAGCAAGATCTGTGGCTCTGACCTGGGCTTCCTTCGACTCCAGGGCAGCTGCATTTCCAGTGATCCAACTCTTGGCTGGCAGAGCTGCCAGGGCTCTACATAAGCTGACTTCTGGGCATTATATGTATGTGTGTGTGTGTATATATATGTGTAAATATATATATATATATATATATATATGATTTATTTATTTTATTTGAAAGAGTTACACAGAGAGACAAGGTGAAGGGGAGGGAGAGAGAGATAAAGAGAGAGGGAGAGAGAGGTCTTCCATCCGCTGGTTCACTAACAGATGGCTGCAAAGGCCGGATCGGAAGCCAGGAGCCAGGAGGTTCTTCTAGGTCTCCCATGCGGGTGCAGGGGCCCAAGAACTTGGGCCATTCTCTACTGCTTTCTGAGGCCATAGCAGAGAGCTGGATCAGAAGTAGAGCAGCCGGGACTTGAACTGGCGCCCATATGGAATGCTGGCACTGGAGGTAGCGGCTTTACCCGCTGTGCTGCGGCACCAGCCCCTGGGCATTATATTTTTAAAACTATTCATTATTTATAGAAAATTCATGTATAAAATATTTTGAAGCTACTTCTTCATTTTATAAGATTGATTAGTAACAATCATTTCCATTCTGGGATAATTACAATTCTGAAATATACTTTTTTCTACTTTTTAATAGAATTTTAAATTATGTAATGATTTACTAGATTTTAAGTGAAGTAGCTTCAGAGACCAAAAAAATATAATTTTAAGCCTGTGATTTGATTCAGAATGATAAACCTATGTATGATTACAGTCTGTGTACTCTTTGAAAATATATTTTTAGGCCGGCGCCGTGGCTCAACAGGCTAATCCTCTGCCTTGCGGCGCCAGCACACCGGGTTCTAGTCCCGGTCGGGGCACCGGATTCTGTCCCGGTTGCCCCTCTTCCAGGCCAGCCCTCTGCTGTGGCCCGGGAGTGCAGTGGAGGATGGCCCAGGTGCTTGGGCCCTGCACCCCATGGGGAGACCAGGAAAAGCACCTGGCACCTGGCTCCTGCCATCGGACGAGCGCGGTGCGCCGGCCACAGCGCGCCGACCGCGGCGGCCATTGGAGGGTGAACCAACGGCAAAAGGAAGACCTTTCTCTCTGTCTCTCTCTCTCACTGTCCACTCTGCCTGTAAAAAAAAAAAAAATATATATATATATATATTTATACATATACTAAAATGTATACATAGTTTTTTAGGGGTTGGAACCCATCAGGAATCAGGGAGAGGGATTTGAATTCGGAAATCAATAAATGAATTTTCCTCAGAAAATTTCAGGAGCTCTGTGGTTATCCTTTAATCTACTAGCATGAAGAAGCAGTAAATGGACTGTGAAGTGTGAAATGCTTTGTAGCTACGAAGTGGTAAAGTGACGAAGGGAAAAGCCTATTCATATCAGGGAATCTTAGACTAATATGTTAGACCATAATTCTGAGGATGGCTGATTCTGTGTGTTTACTATAATGTCTATGCTGTGTGTGTTCATAACTATTATTAAATACCTAGAGAACTGGGCAATTTTGAAGCAGCCACGGAGAGCTTCCAGAAGGCACTGTTGCTCAATCAGAATCATGTACAGACCCTCCAGTTACGGGGAATGATGCTGTATCACCATGGCAGCTTACAGGAAGCCCTTAAGAACTTTAAGGTGAGCCTCTGAACAAGAAGTGTTGTAATTAGAGTGTTTGGGTTATTCTTCAACAGAGTTCAGTGAAATGAATAGAGAAAAATGACCAAGAATTGTTTGTGTACTTCAGTAAAAACAGAAAAATATCATTGCCTTGTCCTGTAAGCTAATTTGCAGAACATATATTTGGTGTGGAAATATATTTGGTGTGGAACCTGGAGGGAAAGCTTCTAATTCCAGATTAAAGAATAAAACATTTCAATGCTTTCTTAAACCATATGGAGGGGTAGGCGTTTTGGCTTTGTGGTTGAGACGCTGTTTGGGATGCTTGTATCCCATATTGGAGTGCCTGGGTTTGACTCCCAGCTCCAATGTCAATTCCAGCTTCCTGCAAATGAGCACCCTTGGATCCATGCACCCGTTTGGGAGACCTGGTTGAAGCTGCTGGCCACTGTCAGGTTGGCCCAACCCCTGCTATAGTGGGCATTTGGGGAGTTAACCAGCAGATTGGAGATCTCTATCTGTATGTCTCCCCCTGTCTCTACTCCTTTCAAATAAATTTTTTTTGAAAAACAGTGGTGTTGATACTAATACAACATTTTGTCCTTCAATGCTCCAGCGGTGCCTACAGCTAGAGCCGTACAATGAAGTATGCCAATATATGAAGGGACTCAGCCATGTTGCAATGGGACAGTTTTATGAAGGGATAAAAGCACAGACAAAAGTTATGCTAAATGATCCTCTCCCAGGCCAGAAGGCTAGCCCAGAGTATCTTAAAGTGAAGTATCTCCGAGGTAAGTCAGAATACTGTAGAACTGTTAGATTTTCATACTCAAAGCTGTGTACCTCATGCTGGTTAACTCCTTTATCTCTTCTCTTCCCTTCCCTGTGGGATAGTTGAGTCCCAAAGAGGCTAGGTAACTTGGCCACAGGCATCACTTGGTATCAGGACTACATAGAATCCATGTCTTCTAAAGCTTTTTCTACTGATTCCTATACTTTTTTTCTTTCCTTTTCTAAAATTAAAGAAATTATTTCTTGAATTAGTAAAGAATATTTTGAACTAAATGTGACAATCTTCTGTGGTATTTATGTTCCTTCACATTTCATCCAAAGATAACAAAAGGCGGTGGAAAATAACCCCCTATAATGTTTACTATTAATGTAAATTTGGCATCTTTGACCTGTGATCCATTCATATCATTTATTCTGGTGAAATGAAATTAAAGTAAGGAAGAAGGCACACTTTTAGTTATCCTTTTAGTAGTCATAGTCTTCTTACCTTTTCTGTAGCATGCATGGAGATACCTTTGTTTTCTATATAAAACTATTATATTTTTCCTTTATTATAATTAGCTGTCAATACCATTACTGTACAACAGAAAAAACTGCAAATTATGTATGTAATTTTAAATTTGTAGTAGCATCATTAAAAAAGTAAAAGAAAAGTAAGGTAGATGTTACTAATACATGTAATTCAGTATATCTAAAATGTTAGTTCAGTATAATTAATATGGAAACACTATTCAAAAATATAAAAATTTTATATTTAATAAATATATATTTTATATTCTATATTGAATTTTTAAAATCTGGTATATACTTTATACTTAAAATGCATTTCAATTTGAATGCTAGATTTTCACTGGAAACCTTTATTTGGATTTAGGTTTCATAAAATTTACAGTACCAGGTTTTAAGTTTAAATGAATTAAAATTCAGTCTATCAGTTGACAGAGTACCATGAACTTGGATTCTCAGACTCTGGAATTTAAAAAAAAGAAAATGAGCTCTTAGGTTTCTTCGTAAGAAGGTGATTAAAATTTAGCCAAAGCAGACTCAAATTAAGTGAATTATATTCAGTCATACTAAGTCAAGTTGGTGACAGTTTACCTGTATTATCATATAATAATAATGGCTTACTAAAATTTTTAAAACTCCTTTTAGAATCCTTATAATTATATAACAGCTTGCTTATATGTATGTATGTGTATACATATAAATGTATATATGTGTGTGGCTATAAGCATGACTCTGTAGTGGTGTTTGGGTGTGTCAGATCTCATTCCTCTCTGCAGAGTATTCTCGCTATCTTCATGCACACCTCGATACCCCCCTTACGGAATATAACATTGATGTGGACCTGCCCGGAAGCTTTAAGGACCACTGGGCTAAAAATCTGCCTTTCCTCATAGAAGACTATGAAGAGCAGCCAGGGTTGCAGCCCCACATAAAGTAAGTGTTTCGAATGCAGATGACTTCTTTTTTCCATTTTGAAACTGAGTTATAAGTTCATCATAATGTTTCTTGATCAGTATATTGTTTCCTATCCATGTTTCTGATTAATTTCCTTTTTAATTTGTATGTCTACAAGTATTTCTTTCAGTGTGTGAAGTACCTTGAAACTTACTTTTGGATGTCGTCTTTCCTTCTAGCCTGACCTTCCCCGCTAATTTTGGACAACCTTTCAACTTCAAATGTGCTTATACTTATTGGCAGTCTTTGATATGCATTGTCTTTTATTGTGTTACTTTTAAAACAAGTTATTTAGCATTTTGAAAGTTTGAAATTACACTGCTGGACGACTACCTCTGTAGTATGGCAAAAACAGATGTGCTAATGTACTATCTCACCACAAAGCAATTAGATCTAGATTAGAAATTAATTCCTGGGAGTCTAGTGGGACTTTGAGAAATCTTGAAAGGTCAGCCTCCTCATTCTCTAAAAATTAAAAAAAAAAAAAAAGGTAGAGGGGAAGTCAAAGTAGAATAGTGTATGGTAAGCACATTTAAAAGGGAAGACATGTTAGGGGGTAAGCACGTCTAAGAACTTCTGCAGTAGAATGCCTTGGTCATAGGCAAAAAAGATTGGCTGAACGTTCTAGGGCCGAAGTGCTCTTGTATTGGAGACATTCCCAAGATATCAGCAGAAGCAAATGCAAATCCATCCTGGGAATGAAGCAATGCCAGTTTGGGCCTCAAGTGATTCCACAGACTAAAAGCAAGAGTATGAGAAAATCCAGGGTCACCAGAGCTATGCATGAGCGTGAACTAAAGCAACAGACTGCAGCTTACACCCTCACAGACTTCAGGAATCTCAAAATAACTCCAATGAAATCTTAAAGAAATGGTGAAGAAATCATAGACACAAACAAGAGACTACCCAAACTGACCAGGCAGATTTAAAAAAAAATAATTAGAATTTTTTGGAATAGAAAATATAATCATTGAAATAAAGAAATTAGAATGTAGATAACTTAATATGTGAAAAAAAAATTGTACTGCTGGAAGAACAAGTGATTGGAATTATTCAGACTATAGCACAGAGAGTCAAAGAGTTCGAAAACAAGACAGAGATGTGGGAAAACATAAGAAGATCTAGTGGGCATCTGAATGAAATCACAAAGGAAAGGATGGAAGCGAAGCAATTTTTGAAGAAATAATGACTCCGAATTTTCTGCAAGTAATGAAACATAAATTTTTAATTTTTTTAAAAGCAGAGCATATTAAAAAAAAGTCCTATCTAGACACATTTTAGGCAACTGGAGAATACCTAGCATATAAAGAGGAAAATCTTAAAAGTATAAAGAAACAATAGATCATCTATTTACTCAGTTCTCTAAATAAACCTTTTAACATTAATGATGGCAGCCATGAGACAAAGGAGTAATATTTTTGAAGTGCTGAAAAAAAAATTTTCAACCTAGAATTCTAAGCCCACCCAAACTACCTTTTAAGAATATTCAAATCATCAAAACCTGAACTAACTACCAATTGGCATTCACTAAAGGAACTTCTAAAGCATGTAATTAAAGAAGGCAGACACTCCCAGAAGGAAGAGTTGAGATACAAGAAGAAATAATAAGAAAAAAAATTGGTAAGTATGGTAAATTGGTAAGTGTAAATATGTATTGTCTATATAAAATAATATTTAATTTGAAAGGTTGTAAAAAGGACAGAAATAAAGTACTAGGTAAAAATAGCAAGTGTTAGGGAAAGAGGCACAGAATAGAGAGGAGGCAGTGTACAGATTTACAGCCAGACCAAATTTATTCAGAGAAAATAAATTCACAACGGTGGGTGACCAACTGCTAACGTGTACATTGCTGGAACACGTGGCAGAAGGCCCTGATCCCAGGGCCTGGACTTTTTATATTTTAGGAGGGCTAGGGCTAGGGTTGGGGGTAGGCGGCAGCAGATAGAGGTGAATTCCTGAAACTGGTCTTTCAGGTGGCCAATCAGGGCCTTGGGAACCTGGAAAGAATGGGAGGCTGGGGTGTGAAGGCAATAGGGTGTGAGACCCAATTGAGATTCAAGGGCAAGGAATAAATTCCAATGTTTATCTTTTGGGCAATGAGCAGAATGGCTGAGGCTTATATCTTTGTTCCATCAGCAAGTAAGTTAGGGAATAATTAGTGGTAAAATATTCTGAGGGAGGATATGTAAATATTACATTAAGCCTTTGAGACTTTAATGTGAATATTTATATGTCTAAGGTAAGTACTAAAATACTAGAGACTGTAAACTCCAAATTCATAGAGGGTAAAAATATAGAAGGAAAACAAAAAAAATTGAAAATCGGTCATACAAAAGATCATGGGAATAGAAGCGTTAAAAAAAAGAGACAAAGGAAAAGAAAAAATAGTAAGAACAGGTTGAGATATATCCAGATATATCAGTAATCACAGTGCATATAAATGGACTGGACATAGAAAAACAGAATTATGTAAAAATGCAATTTTGCTTCTTGTAAGAGGCACCTGTGAAAGGATACACAAGGATATCCTAACAAAGGTTGAAAGTAAAGGAGCAGAAAAGGGTATGGTACAGACCAGTGATGTGGCACAGCGGGTTAGGCCACTGGGAAAGCAGCAGAAGTTAACCCAAGTTCTTGGGCTCCTGCCACTCACTTTGGAGACCCAGATGGAGTTCAAGGCTCTTGACTTTGGTCTGGCCCAGCCCCTGGCTCTTATAGCTATTTAGGGAGTAAACCAACAGATGGAAGAATTTCTCTCTCCCTCTCTCTCTCTGCCTTTCAAATAAATATATGAATCTTTATTTTTTTTTAAAGATTTATTTTGTTTTTTGAAAGGCAGAGTTACAGAGAGAAGTAGAAAGAGAGAGAGAGGTGTCTACCATTTGCTGGTTTACTCACCAAATGGCCACAACATCCGGAGCTGAGCTGATCCAGAGCCAGGAACCAGGAACTTCTTCGAGGTCTCCCACACGGATGCAGGGGCCTAAGGACTTGGGCCAGCCTCTTCTGGTTTCCCCTGTGTATTAGCAGAGAGCTGGATCAGAAATGGAGCAGCCAGGACTCGAACTGGCACCCATATGGGATGCCAGCACTGCAGGCTGGAACTTTAACCCACTGCGCCACAGCACTGGCACCAATAAATGAATCTTTAAAAACAAGGAAAAGGTTATGGTAGGGAAATACTAACTCAAAGCATTCTTATGTAGTTATTTTATATTAATGGATTTAAAGGAAAAAAGCATTAGTAGTAATAAAAATTGTTATTATATAATGGCAAAGGTTCAAATCACCAGGAAGATATAAATCTATACTTAAATAACTGTGAAAACTAATAGAAATACAGGGAGCAATCCACAAATTCAGTATTCTAACAAATGATTCTAATTATTGATAGTTTGAGCAGATAAGAAAATTAGTAAAAATTTAGAATATTTGAACAAAATAATTAAAGGTTAGCTTACTAGCCTAGTATAAAATCCTGCAGCCAATGATTAAAGAATACATATTCTTTTTAAGTATGCTTCAATCATTTATAAAAAGTAATCATATACTCTTCTGTAGAACAGATTTCATACATTTCCTATAATTATTACCATATCTGACCATGGTACAATGAAAAAAAAAGTCCCCCATTATTTGGAAGTTAAAAAAACATGCATATTAGGCCGGCGCCGCGGCTCACTAAACTAATCCTCCGCCTGCAGCACCGGCACCCCAGGTTCTAGTCCCGGTTGGGGTGCCGGATTCTGTCCCAGTTGCCCCTCTTCCAGTCCAGCTCTCTGCTGTGGCCCCAGAGTGCAGTGGAGAGTGGAGGATGGCCCAAGTGCTTGGGCCCTGCACTTGCGTGGGAAAGCAGGAGACACACCTGGCTCCTGGCTTCAGATCAGCGCAGCATGCCAGCTGCGGTGGCCATTGGAGGGTGAACCAGCAGTAAAGGAAGACCTTTCTCTCTGTCTGTCTCTCTCACTGTCCACTCTGCCTGTCAAAAAAAAAAAAAAAAGTATATTTAGGTTTCCAACGTGATTTCACTTTAATCTGTGTTTCAATATGCATTTTTTTTTTCCTTTGCCTTTGGTTCACCCTCTAGTGGCCGCCGTGGCCAGCACGCTGCAGCTGGCGCACCGCACTGATCCGATGGCAGGAGCCAGGTGCTTCTCCTGGTCTCCCATGGGATGCAGGGCCCAAGCACTTGGGCCATCCTCCACTGCACTCCCTGGCCACAGCAGAGAGCTGGCCTGGAAGAGGGCAACCGGGACAGAATCCGGCACCCTGACAGGGACTAGAACTCGGTGTGCCGGCGCCACAAGGTGGAGAATTAGCCTGTTGAGCCATGGCGCCGGCCACCTAAATATACTTTAAAAATAAATAAAAATGAAAATTCCACATTATCCGTATATTACTACTTGTGGAATACAGTGCAAACAGTATTGTGAGGGACATTAATATCCTTAAATGTTATACTAGAAAAGAAGCATGTTAATAAACATTGAAATTAAGGACTAGGAAAAACACAACAAAAGGAGTAGAAGGAAGAAAAAATAAAGAAATTAGTGAAAACTAACGTAATAGAAAGATTCACCAAAGTAAAAAAGTTGTTTAAAAAATAATGTATAGCTAGGGCTGGTGCTGTGGCGTAGTGGGTAGAGCCACTGCCTACAAAGCCAGAATCCTGTATGGACTCCAGTTCAAGTCCCGGTTGCTCCACTTCTGATCCAGCTCTTTGCTATGGCCTGGGAAAGCAATAGAAGATGGCCCAAGTCCTTGGGCCCCTCCACCCTTGTGGGAAACACAGAAGAAGCTCCTGGCTCCTGGCTTTGGATCAGCCCAGCTCCGCCTAATGTGGCCATCTAGGGAATGAACCAGTGGATGGAAGACCTCACTCCTTCTCTGTCTCTGCCTTTCAAATAAATAAATCTTAAAAAAAATAATAAGTTATAGCCAAGTTTCTGGTAAGATTGATTTTTTTAAATAAAAACAAGTAATCCAAACTATTAGAAATTATAAAAAAGGACATAACCAGAACTTAGCAGATATTAGATACTAATAAGAGAATTCCATGAGCATTTGTGTGCAAATAAATTCTTTCTTTTTAAAGATTTATCTATTTGAGAGGCAGAGTTACAGACAGTGAGAGGGAGAGACAGAGAGAAAGGTCTTCCATCCACTGGTTCACTCCCCAAATGGCTACAACGTCCGTAGCTGTGCTGATCTGAAGCCAGGAGCCAGGTGCTTCTTCCCAGTGCACTTGGGCCGTCTTCCACTGCTCTCCCAGGCCACAGCAGAGAACTGGATTAGAAGAGGAGCATCCGGGATTAGAACTGGAGTCCATATGGGAAGCCAGTGCCACAGCGCCAGCCCCACAAATAAATTCTAAGTGATCTAATTCCTAGAAAAACACAAATTTACCAAACTGACTTGAAAAGAAATAAACCTAAATAGAACCTACAATTATTGAAGATATTGAATTGATATTTTAAAATACCAATATTTAAAAATGTTTTATATTAAATTGATACTTAAAAATACTCCCACTCTCCCACACTTACATGTACACTTAGCGCAATCACCAAGCTCACATGTGTTATGGGAGTGCCTGATCAGATGGTCAAGAGAATAGAAGCTCATGTTCCCAAGTAGTTTATGTAGACACAATATAATTTTATGCCAAAACCAACGATTGTGTGTGGAAACAAAATTAGAGGTTATGTGTATGAAAATCAGTAATGCCAGGGGCAAGCATTTAATGCAATTAGGCTGCCCACCTCCCAAAACAGAGTGTCTGCTTTGAGTTATGGCTTCAATTGTGATTCAGCATAGTGTGGGAGGCAACAGATGATGGTTCAAGTACTTGGCTCTCTGCCACCCATTTAGGGGATCCAGGATGAGTTCTGGGCTCCTGACTTGGGCCTGGCCCAGCCTTGGCAGTTGTAGGTATTTGGGAAATGAACCAGCAGATGGAAGATATCTCTCCCTACCTCCCTCCTCTTCATTCTCTCCCTCACCTTCTCCCTGTTCCTCTCCCTCTCTCTTTCTTGGTCTTTCAAATAAATAAATAAATTTAAAAATTTGAAAAAGATAATGCCATAGCAGATTGGATTTTTCCTAGGGAAAATGTGTAAGTGTCAGGGCTGGCATTGTGTAGCAGGTTAAGCCACTGCCTGCAATGCTGGCTTCCCATATGGGTGCCAGTTCCAGTCCTGGCTGCTGCACTTCTGATCCAGCTCCCTACTAATATATCTGGGGGACCCCGATAGATCCAGTTCTAGGCTCCTGGCTTTGGTCTGGCACAGCCCCTGCCATTGTGGCCATCTGGGGAGTGAATCAGAGGATGGAAAATCTCTTTCTCTCCTTCTCTGTCTGTAACTCTGCCATTCAAATAAATAGGTGGTTTAAAACAAAAAAAGAAAGAAAGAAGGAAAATGTGTAAATGTAATTGCCAGTTAACAGATAAAGGAGAAAAAAATGCGATTATCTCAATAGATGATAGAAAATAACTAAAGAAGAATTGAATGTCAATCATGGTTTAAAAAGCTATAAACTCTTATACTAAAAAAAATAAATAAATAAAGTATATCCTTAGCCTGGTAAGTAGTAACTATTGAGAACCCATAGAAGATATTGGTATTGGGTGTAGCAGTTAAGATGCAGCTTGGGACTTCTGCATTCCATACCAAAATAGCTGGGCTGGCTCCTCTCTGATTCCAGTTTTCTTCTAATCTGCAGCCTGGGAGGCAGCAGGTGATGGCTCAAGTGATTGGGTGCCTCCTACTAACATGAGCTACTTGGATTAAGTTCCTAGCTCCTGCCTTTACCCTGGCACAGCCCCACTTGTTGCAGGCATTTGTGGAGTGAACTAACAAATGGGAGGACTCTGCCTGCCTCTCTCAACCTTTAAAAGTTATAAATAAATAAAAATTTAAAGATATCATATCAAACACTTTACATAAGGAAGTGATAGGTGCATTTATGTTAGAATCAGGAGTAAGATGAAAAAATCCTAAGATCATTGTTTTGGTTTTTGTTTTTGAGATGGTGAACTAGAGTTTCTACATAGTGCACAGAGGAGAAAAATAAGTTAGTTTGGGGATTAGAAAAGAAGGCAGAAAGCTGTCATTGTGTTTATTTTTTTCTTTAAAGATTTATTTATTTGAAAGAGTTACACAGAGAGAGAAGGAGAGGTAGAGAGAGAGAAAGAAATCTTCCATCCGCTGGTTCACTCTTCTATTGGCCACAATGACCAGAGCTGCACCAATCCAAAGCCAGGAGCCAGGAGTTTCTTCTGGGTCTCCCACAAGGGTGCAGGAGCCCAAGGACTGCTTTCCCAGGCCATACCAGAGAGGATGGGAAGTGGAGCTGCCGGGACTCAAACTGGCGCCCAGATGGGATGCCAGCACTGCAGGCAGTGGCTTTACCCGCTACACCGCAGTGCCGGCTCTACGTCATTGTGTGTAGAACACATAATTTTCTACAAAGAAGACCTAGAAGATCTACAGAGCAAATGATAAGAATTCAGTGAAGTGGTTGATAGTGTATAACAAACAATTGCATTTCTACATACAAGCAACAAACAGAAAGCATCTATAATGGCAATAAATACTTAGAAGTAAATCTTACAAAATATGTGCAAAACCTGAATGAACATCACCATAAAAATAAATTGAAGGTTACTAAGGGAAAAAATACAGTAGTCCCCTTTATCCTTGGGGAATATATTCAAGAGTAGATTACTGAAACACTGGGTAGTGTCAAACCCTATATTTAATAAGTTTTTTCCTATACAGACACACTTACGATAAAGTTTAATTCATACAGTAGACACAGTAAGAGATTAACAATAAAGTAGAACAAGGTAACAATAAAGGCTATGTGAATGTTCTGTCTTTCAAAATATTGTATAGATCTTAGCAAACTCAGCTTATGATTCCTTTTTTACCCTGAAATCATGAACTTTCACTTTTCACTTGAAGCACTTCACAGCTTCTCTTTGGCACATCTGAATTGTCAGCGTCTCTGCTCTGTGCTTTCCAGCTATTATTAACTAAAGTAAGACTTACTGGAACATAGCACTGCAATTTGCGACACTTGATCTTATAACCCAGATGGCTATTAAGTGACTAATGGGTGGTTGGTATACAGTGTGGACATGCTGGATAAAGGGATGATTCACATTCTGAGCAGAATAGAGCAGTAGGCCGTGAGACTTCACCTCGCTACTCAGAATGGTATACAAGTTGAAACTCATGAATGGTTTATTTCTGGAATTTCCCATTTAATATTTTTAGACTATTGGTATCTGACACTGCAGAAAATGAGAGCACAAATAAGAGAGACTAGTATAAATGGAGAAAAATGCTGTTCATGGGAAGTTTGAAAACATCCATATGGATTCAATGAAATGTCATTCGGAATCCCAAAAGTTTTTTCGAGGAACTTGTTGAGCCAATTCTATAAATTCTGTGGAAGAACAAAGAACCAGGAATAATCAAGATTCCCCCAAAGAAAATGATGCCCAAGCTTGGAGGGGTCATCCTACCACGAGGCAAGACTTGCTATAGCAGTGAAGATAGAGTGCTCTTAGACTGAATGAGCAGTTTAAAGGAGCAGAATAGGCAGCCTCAGTCAAGATCATAGATGAGAAGAGGACTCTGATAAGTGAGAGAGAGCCGGTTAGGTTATGAGTCAAATCAAGTCGATTTTCTTGATGGCATAGATAGCAGTCACAGTCCAGATGTATAAAAACTTTAAATATGAATCACTAAATATTTTAAGTTTTAGAAGACATTAGAAGTGAAAGCTTTTATGATTTTTGAAGTAGAGAAGGATTTCTTCGTCGAAATATAGAAAATATGCACCTGGTACAAAAAAAATGGATAAATTGGACCATATTGTCTTTAAGAGCTTCTGTTCAACAAAAATTACCGTATGAATGCAAAGATAAGCCCAAACTGGATATAAAGGTACTTGCAACCTATATCAAAAATTAGTATACAAACTTATGAAGAATCTCTACAAATTAAAAGACAATCAATAGAGAAAGTACACAAAAGACATTAAACAGGTAATTTCAGCAAGGAAAAATCATGAATTGCAATTAAACATGAAAAGATACTTAAAAGGTAAATTAAGACCACACAAGATTTTTTTTGCTCACTAGATGAACAAATATTACAATTTCTGATAATAGTAATATTGGCCCCAAAGAGGGTCCCAGGATCCTTTATATACTCCTGGTGAGAGAGTAAATTGTCCCAGGCAACACTGGAGAGCAGTTTGTCATTATCCAGTGTAACTGAGCTTTTGCATATCGTATGTAGGAATCTTATCTGCTCCTGTGTATATTCAGGGAGCCTTGTACTTGTACACGTGCTTACTAGGGGAGACCTGTACAAAACTGTGGATAACAGCCTTTGTTCGCAACTAAACACTGGAATTCAACCCAAGTGTGCATCAACAGAAGAAAGGGTAAATGTGCTAACAGTCACACAATGGGATATTACACAGCAGTATAAACAAGTAGCCTTTGCCACAGTGTTAATTAAAATATGATGTTGAGTAAAAACAGCAGGTCAGTAATGCTGTACTGTCACACCACTTTTCCTAAAGCTCATAAACAAAACTGTTAAGTGAAAATACATAGGTAGCAAACCTGTTTTTTAAAAAGGTAAGGAAATCATGAGCCAAAACTCAAGGTAAGTTACCTCTGGCTGGGAGGCACGAGAATGAAGTAGAAAATAGCACACAATAGAGAACTACATAATGATTCTAGCTGTTAAATTAGGCAATGGGGTCATATGCTTTTATATTTGTCTTAGTTACCGCATAGTTAAAAATTAACAAATTGATTGCTCACAAGGGTCATGTATGTTCTCTTCCACCCCTTTTTGAAAAATACCTATGTGTACAAGAGTGAGCACAGCTGGCCTGTGACCGCTGTCCTTGGAAGGCCTGCTTGCAAGAGTGGCCCTTAATTAGCATCTGAGAACCTATTCAAGAGGGTTGCCCACTATTCCCAGAGCTGATACCAGTGGCTCATTGTGCCCAAGCTGTTTGTAAAAATAGTGTGGTTTATGCTGGACACCTGCTTCCCTTCTCAGTCTCTGGCATTTGGGTACTTGACAGGCAGGAGGTTCCTATGTAATCAGCCAAACATTTGCGTGCTCGGGGCACGTATTTGGCTCAGCAGTTAAGGCATTTACATCCCACTTTGGTTTGACTCTTGACTCTGGGTCCTGATTGCAACTTCCTGTGAATGCAGCCCTTGGGTGACTGGGGTAGTACCTGAAGGTGGGCTCCTGTCACCATGTGGGAGACCTGGCTATCAGCTGCAGCCCCCTGGCTGTTGTGGCCATTACATTTTCCTGATGAGAGTATAAACTGTTATAGCCACTTTGGAAAGCAGCTTGTCATTATCTAGTGGGACTGAACATTTGCATATCCTACGAAAGACTCTGCTCCTGTGTATATTCAGTAGAGAATCATGTAGGAGTGAATCAGCAGATGGGAGCTGTCTCTCTCCACCTCTCCAACAAATAAATTAAAAAGCAAAATAAAACAAAAAACCCTGGACACTGAATTTCTAGTGAGCTTCATTGGAAGGTGGCATTTTACATGTGTCATCAGAACTAACTGCTGGATAATGTAGCACATTCTGTGTGGCTTAGTGGGAGAGGACCCTAAGAAACTTGTACCTGGTTTTCTTTAGACTTTGCCGTATGTGGTCCCTTTGGTGATTCTGGTTGGTGTCCTTTTCCTGTCATAAATAAGCCTGATTATACTGAGTCCTCTGAACCCTCCTAGTGAATTATTGAGCCTGAGGAGTTTTGCAGACCTCCTAAAAAAGTATATAACTTAGAATTGTAACCCAGGTATTAAAAACACTAAATGGGCTGGCACTGTGACATAGTAGGCTAAGCCTCCGCCTGAGGCACCAGCATCTCATATGGGCACTGGTTTGTGTCCCAGCTGCTGCTCTTCTGACCCAGCTCTCTGCTATGGCCTGGGAAAGCAGTAGAGGATGGCCCAAGTACATGGGCCCCTGAACCAACGTGGGGGTCCCAGAGGAAGCTCCTGATTCCCGGCTTCAGATATGCTCAGCTCTGACCATTGCAGCTGTTTGGGGAGTGAACCAACAGATGGAAGGCCTTTCTCTCTGTCACTCCCTCTCTCAGACTCTCACTCTACCTCTAAAATAAATAAATAAAATCTTACACTAAACAGGTTAGCAACTCAACAGTAGTAGTTAAATACATCATTCCAAGTATACTTTGCTGTACTGCTTGAATCAGGGAGGGGATGGACAAAGGGTGAAGATTGGGTTGCTTATTGATAAGGTAGTCTACGCAGATATATATTCTGGAGACACAGTGGTAAGAATATCTTCTGAATTGCACACTAGTTCTCAGTGTTACCAACATGTGATAGTAACTGTGTACTCTCATATACTCTCATAAAGATTGCTGCTTTTAATTTGTTTATGGTTAGGTGCTAATCACTGGAGTAAGGATCATGTGATCATCGGTTTCTCCATCGGTCTTCCAGTGGGGGAAGTGGTTGCTTTTCGGGTAAAATTGATTACCAAATGGTTGTGACCATCCTTATCATGTATGTGATGTTTCTTCCAGAGATGTGTTACATCAGAATTTTGAGAGTTACAAGCCTGAAGTACAGGAGCTGATTTGCGTAGCTGATCGTTTGGGATCTCTGATGCAGTATGAGACACCTGGTTTCCTGCCAAATAAGAGAATACACAGAGGTATTCTGGAAATTATCTTTCTTTCTTCTTCTTCTTTTTTTAAAAGATTTTATTTATTTGAGAGGCAGAGTTACAGACAGAGGGAGAGGCAGAGAGGAAGGTCTTCCATCTGCTGGTTCACTCCCCCGATGGCTGCTATGGCCAGAGCTGAGCCAATCAGGAGCCAGGAGCTTCTTCCAGGTCCTCCACATGGGTGCAGGGCCCCAAGCACTTGGGCCATCTTCTACTGCCTTCCCAAGTCATAGCAGAGAGCTGGATCAGAAGAGGAGCAGCTGGGACTAGAATCGGTGCCCAGATGGGATTCTGGTGCTGCAGGTAAAGACTTAGCCCACTCCGCCACAGTGCCGGCCCTGGAAACTCTTTCAATATCAGTGTTTCTGACGTAAGAGCAGAGTGGTTAAATTGAATTATACTTTAAAATATGCGTATTCTCTATTGTGCTTGATCATATTCTCTTTGTGATCAGAGCAGAGACACTGAATCATTCGTACTGAATTCTGAAAGCCTTGGCTTCATTGCAGTTGGTATAGATCTACAGAATGGGTCTTAGGTCCTCCCTTTAGGTAAAACAGCTGATCTTGGGAGCTGTTTTCTTACTCTATGAATGAGGAAGAATTTGAACCTCCAGTTGTTTGAACAGGAGGCAGAGTTGGGAGGACAGAACTTGGAGTGTTTCTGGGTTTCCTCTGACAGGTTTCAGCTCCAGGACTGAGACATACCTTGGGTCTTGTTATATTACCAGTGCCTGTCACTGAGACTGTAAAGTAGGGGAAATCAGTCCTCCTCAAGTGTTTTCTCAATATTTCTCATAGCTATGGGCTTGGCAGCTTTGGAGGTGATGCAAGCTGTCCAGCGTACGTGGACCAACTCCAAAGTTCGAATGAATGGAAAAACACGGTTGATGCAATGGAGAGATATGTTTGATATTGCAGTGAAATGGAGAAGGTAACATTTAACTGAAAATGATCTAGAAGTCTTATACAATAATATAATTTCTAGCTAATTGGTTTTGAACCCTGCTTTGCTTGCCAACAATAGAAGTTATGAATTAGATTTTCCTCAGTAAATGTCATCAGAAAATGTTGACATCTTTGCTCTTTGAAATACACCCAACTAATAATTATGAAATAGGATTTATTGAAAAAAGCACTCTTTTTGAAAGAGCCTATTGTTACCTGTGATACCTCTGCAGGAACTTCTGTGTGCCAGTTCCTTTATGGTTAAATGTGGGCCTGGCAAACCAGCAAGTTTATAGGAGGAACCCTTGGTATTCATTCTCATGAGGAAAATAGTGCTCTCATAACAAACTTTTACTGGCTTCTTACTGGTCCAATTTGAACATCTGTTTGGAATTTGCAAGTTGGATGTAATATTTTTTGATGTAATAGACTAGCAGTTGCTTTACCTCCACTTTTGCAAAGATTTCCATGTTTTATTTTGAATGCTTTTGGACCTTTCTAGGTTTTGTAATGTCTTCCATTTTAACATGCTCTGTTTTGTAGGATTGCTGACCCAGACCAGCCTGTGTTGTGGTTAGATCAAATGCCAGCACGGAGTCTTAGCAGAGGCTTCAACAACCATATCAATTTAATCAGGTGTGATTTTGTGTGTGTGTGTGTGTGTGTGTGTGCATCTTTCCTGTGTCCATAGGAGCTTGTTCTTAACAGACCTATTCTTCCTTTCCTGGTGACGTTTTGACAGGGAAACTTGTGAATTGTCTCTGTACGTGCACATTCCTGCCTGCTTTTCCTTCTGTTAGTCCAGGTGTAGGAAAATGCAATGTGCTCCTTCCCCAGACCTCTGAAGCCGAGTGCAGTTGAAAGTTGGACTGCCAGCCGGCGCCGCGGCTCACTAGGCTAATCCTCCGCCTTGCAACACCAGGTTCTAGTCCTGGTTGGGGTGCCGGATTCTGTCCCAGTTGCCCCTCTTCCAGGCCAGCTCTCTGCTGTGGCCAGGGAATGCAGTGGAGGATGGCCCAAGTGCTTGGGCCCTGCACCCCATGGGAGACCAGGAGAAGCACCTGGCTCCTGCCATTGGATCAGCGTGGTGCGCTGGCCGCAGCGGCCATTGGAGGGTGAACCAACGGCAAAGGAAGACCTTTCCCTCTGTCTCTCTCTCTCACTATCCACTCTGCCTGTCCAAAAAAAAAAAAAAAAAAGAAAGTTGGACTGCTGGGTTGTTGTCTAGAGCATCAGTCTTAAAGAGATCCTAAAACACTATGGAAAGTGATCAAATGGAAAATATAATACTTATATGGAAAAGGCTTCTCCCTCACCCCCAACACACAAAGGGCTTGCATAAATAACTAGCTGGTCACTAAAGTCACTCCCTTCCTTGGAGGGCGAGTCAGGTTACTAGAGAGCGACTGCTTTGTCCAGAGGCTCTGCAAGTTGGATTCACGGGCACAGTGCTCACCTCTAGCCTTTCTTCGTGTACTTAGCTGTTCTTTAAATAAATGATGAGTATATATTGAATAGCATTAACTCCAAGGGTACCCGTATTGTTAGCCAGTCTTTTAGTGAATATGGTAGTTGTATCACATCTAAAATGCTTCTAGTTCCAGAAACCTGAATTAATAAAGTCTTATTCTGTTCAACTTTGACATTTAAGTTTGGATTTCAGTGGAAATGTCTTTTTATATATATGTATGTTTTTATTTCTAGGAAGTAGGTTTATTTCCCCCTTGTGACTTGTATTTTTCTCTTGCTCATGGAATAATTTGTGACATTTATAGGTAACTCAAGCAGCTTGCTCTAACTGAAGGCTACTGTCTTTAAGTCCGTGTGCTTTGCTGCTTGTTGGTAATGTAGAAGGGAAACAGTCCCCGTGGCTCGAAAGTTCACAGTCTAGTGAAGAAGGCTGACCAATAAACAACCTCTGTGTGTTACGTTGAGTCACATGTATAGGATGCCATGGGAACACAAAGAAGAGGGGTCACACAAAGAAATGGAAAAGAGAGAGAAAGGTGACTAGGCATGGACCCACAGTGAGCGTGGCATGGTTGGGAAACTGACTCATTCATTCTGCCTAGTGATTAGTGTGTAGTTTAGGGAATATCAAGAATTCAGGGGGCTGGTGCTGTGGCGCACTAGGTTAATCCTCTGCTTGCAGCACCAGCATCCCATATGGGCGTCAGGTTCTAGTTCCGGTTGCTCCTCTTCCAGGCCAGCTCTCTGCTGTGGCCCGGGAGTACAGTGGAGGATGGCCCAAGTGCTTGGGCACCTGAACCCGTGTGGGAGACCAGGAAGGAGCACCTGGCTCCTGGCTTTGGATCAGCATAGCTCTGGCCGCGGCAGCCATTTCGGGGGTGAACCAATGGAAGGAAGACCTTTCTCTCTGTCTCTGTCTCTCTCTCTCACTAACTCTATCTGTCAAATAAATAAATCTTAAAAAAAAAAAAATTCACAGATAGAACCAAAAAAGAAAAGAATGATCCAACATGGGAAGCAGAGTCATAGCAGACTCATAGAATGACAGATGTCCTAAATAACACTATGGCCTCAGAATCAGCCCTTAAGGCATTCAGATCTGGCTCAAGAGCCCACGAGAGTATTTTAGGCATGGAAAGCCAAGACACTCTGGAAAGGAGAAAAAAAAAAAAAGAAGAAGACATAAATCAAAGATCTCTGCGAGTGAGATCCCAGTGGAAGGAACGGGGCCACCAAAGAAGGAGGTGCCTTTCTCCGAAGGGAGGAGAGGACCTCCACTTTGACTATGACCCTGTCGGAATTAGATCGAAGTCGGCAAACCCTAAAGGCTTCCATAGCCTCGGCAACTCATGACTAGAGCCTAGGGAGATTCCTGACACCATAAACAAGAGTGTCAAATTGTTAAATCAACATCAGGAGTCACTGTGTACTTATGTCCCATATGGGATCTGTCCTTAATGTGCTGTCCTAAGTGAAGTAATGCTGTAACTAGTACTGAAACAGAACTTTTACACTTTGTGTTTCTGTGTAGGTCCAAACTGATGAAATCGTTACTTAATACAAACTAAATCAATCTTCTGTATATAAAGATAATTGAAAATGAAAAAAAAAAACCTCAGTGTTATATTGGAAATTACATAAAAAATTAATCAAATTAAAAAAAAATATGTAGGATCTCTGTCCTTAATTTGCTGTACAATGTGATTCAATGCTATAATGTGTACTCAAATAGTATATGTCACTTCGTGTTGCTATATGAGGGCAAATGGTCAAAATCTTTACTTAACACATACTAAACTGATCTCCTGTATACAAAGAGAATTGAAAAAGGAATCTGGATGTGAATGAAAGGGGAGAGGGAGCAGGTAAGGGGAGAGGGTTGCAGGGGGAGAGGGAAAGTGTGGGGGGGAAGCCATTGTAATCCATAAGTTGTACCTTGGAAATTTATATTCTAAATAAAAGTTAAAAAAAAACATAATAATGGTGAATCAGAGAAATATTTCCACTAAGTGAATAAATAAAATCTATAAATAAAAAAAAATTCAGGCTAGAAAGATAGATGCCACAATATAAATATCTTTATTTTCCATGCTAAGGATTATTTTGTTCCTGAAGATAGTGGTGAGTCATTCATGAATTCTAAGCAAGAAACTGCCCTGAACAGATTTACATGCTTGGATGATCAGTTTGGATCAGATGACACAATACATTTGAGAGGTGCAGCAATCTTGGAGGCAAGGGAAAAGCTTAGAAAGTTGTATAGTAATTCAGACGAACGAGTGCAGAGGTCTTCAAAGCTATCTGATAGTGACTGGAGAAGTGGATATTGAGAGTTAGGAACACAGTGGTGGGTTAAAAATGGGGGGAAGAAGGCCTGGGATTAGAAAAAGGCTCAGGGATGTGATTGTCCTAGTAGGCCAGGTAACACCTAGAGAAAGAGGAGAGCAACATGCTTGGGGAGTAGAGTCCAGAGAAGTGCAGTGCAGTAAATTCTTGCTTGACAGTTATGCTCGTGGGGAACCTGGGAGGGATGTCCTGGGAGGGACTCAGTGTATTGGCTGGACATAAAGTTGTAGGGGAGAGTTTAAAATAAGTTGACAAAAGGCATTTAAAGGTGAGGAAAATCTTATTTACAGTGAGTAGAAGCAGTGACATCAGAGTCTGAACTTCATTTAACTACTTGGGGAATTTTCTTCCTGTTGTGGATCTTATGACCGTTCCTTGCCTGGTGAATTTCTCTCCCAGACCTATTTTTTTGGCTATATTATTCTCATAGTTCTCTCATTGTTTTTTAAAATTAGCTTGAAATTAGGTATTGTTTGGACACAATGCTTTGTAAAAAGAATTTTAACTTTATTATCTTTGCCTTCCAGGGGTCAGGTGATTAACATGAGATATCTGGAATATTTTGAGAAAATACTTCATTTTATTAAAGATAGAATTCTTGTTTATCATGGGTAGGTCTTCAATTTTCTCCTTCATAGAAATAATGGACTTATTTCATGTATTTTACATTTTTTATATTTTTGAAACTGGAAATTAAGCCCACTGACAACTAAACTGTCACATAGTCACTTCTTTTTAATCACTTCACACACTTTGTGGACCTTAATTGATGCGTTTTGAACCTTACATATAATATTATAATTTTCCTAGTCTCTTTCTTTTAAAAGCTAGGAAATTTCTTTGAATGTATTTGTTAAGAATTTCCATTTTAATACTCATTCTCCCTCCCTTGAAAATCGGGATGGTGTGGATGCAGCAGTGAGCAGAACTCTGGGGAGAAAAGTTCTGAATGGTTAAATACCTCCAGCAAATACATGTAAAATTGATCTAAAAACCTAGCAGGATACTTTCCTTTAAGCAGAAAGCGAAGGGGGAAAAATGTACTTTTAATTTCAGCATTGGAATAGGATAATCGAAGTTTTGTGGCCAACCCATACTCATGCATACATGTATAAACAAACACTGGCTATTCTTTGTTCTGCTTTTCTCTATTTTGCCCCCTGAATGGGCTGCTGTTTCCTTAATTCTCATCTACAGCACAAAACTCATTAGGATTAAACTGCCCCATTATTTAGAAACTTCTATTATAGCCCACCATTTCTGAATGTTGAGGTACTCATACTTCACAGTTTATTTAAATTACAGACACTTGCATAATTATTACATTTCTGCATTAATCTCAGTTGCCATCCCCCTCTCTCTCTCTTTCCCTCCTTCCCTCCCTCCTTCTTTCTCTCTTTAAGAGCAAATAATCCTAAAGGATTGTTGGAAGTTAGAGAAGCTCTGGAAAAGGTACACAAAGTGGAGGACCTCCTTCCAATTATGAAGGTAAATTTATCATCAAAATTACAGTAGGTGTTTTTAGGGGGGGAATCCCAATAGTTCTCTTAAATAATAATTATTAAATGGATGTTTGTTTATATACTGTGTTTTAAAATTCATAAGGCATGCTATCTGAAATTGCTAATATGAATACATTCTGAATAATTAAAATAAAATACATGCATTAGACTCAAATAGAAAAACTAATTTGTTAGGAAACAGTTGTACAGAAAACAGAATAATACTGAAAATACATAAAACTTAACTGCTTCTGGCCACAGTTGAGTAAATGATATTTGACTGCCTTTCCACACTATAACAGTCATAAAACTGGGCAAGAAACAAGGTAACTATTCACAAGCATGCGACAGTTATAAATTGTGAGTTTCGAGAGAAAGGAAAAACAAAGTGAGCCCCATTTTTTGCCTTAGATCTCAGCTTGGAGCTAGACCACCATACAGGTGTGTGGTGCCCAAGCAGAGTGCCATGATCTGCTGAAGTGACTGGCATTTGCAGAACAGAGAACACAAAAGGAGCAGGCTGTGCAGAGTGGGAGCGCCCACATGTCAGTATGTGCGTTCCTTGTCATCCTTGGCTGAGAGCTGGGTCGTGCACCTGCAGTGAGAGACTGTGAGATGCTCGGCAGAGAGTGGCTACTGTGGGAGTACACGCCGAACAGAGGCATCAGGCTTACAGAAGTGAGAGACACTGTAATCCTATCCTCTCCATGGTGGACTGATCCTGAGAACACCTGGGGCATTTAGATTAAGACACCAGAACAGAAATACAGTAGGAGTAGGGTTGCACTATATAGGAAGGTTGACATGCAAAGACTAGGGGAAGTTTCTAAATAGACCACTCTAACCAAGAGTAAACCAAGCCTAAAAGGATTCTGGATCTGCTGGTGACTTGACTACCTGCCAAACAAAACTCATTTACCCTTTGAAGTAGGAGCAGGGAACTTTTTTCTGCCAAGGGCAATTTGAGTGTTTTATAGCATCATTTGCAGGCTATACAAAATTATCAACTTCAAAATTAGCCTGCTTTATGTTTATTAAATGTCAATTCCCTGGGGAATCTCAGGAGCCATGGCAACTATTAAAAGAACCAAAAGGAAATTCTAGGATTGAAAAGTCAGCCATCTGAGCATCAGGTTGGTAATCAGCTCACAATAGACCACAGGTTTAGCCTATAACTAGCTTTAGTTAGTGTTAGAGGGAGATGCTGGGCAGGAGACAGGCCGCTGGCTGGTTCTACCTCAGGGGTGGTTGTGAGGATGTGATGAGCTAACACAGTGGTCCTGAACTTTCTCAGACTCGAAACACTCAGTAAAATATCTGTGAATGCCTGTTTACTAAGTACTTTACCACACTAAGGAGAAAAATCAAAGAGCATCTGTCCCACCCACTCAAAAAGTCAGCATAGTGCCCCAGTGGAGTCAGCAAAGTTAAGTAGTTTATGTTCAAATTGTGTGTACTTCAATGTGTGTCAGCATTTAGCCATGCCTACTCAAGAAGCCCTAAAGAAGCAGCCCCCAGCTACTCTCTGATTAGTCAGGCTGAATGTGACAGTCACAAGGGCAGCCCTGTGTCTTCGTATTGCTTCTTGAGCTACGTTGCTGTTGGAGATTTGATTCTTTGAAATGGCAAACCACACTCAGTAAAGTTCCAGAGTTGAATTCCAAACTACACACCTGAAAAATTCTAACTATGCTCTTTCTTGAACTTAACGATATTTACATTCCTGGAAAACTAAGGGTGTATGAAAACTGTGTAACAGAGAGTTAGTATATAAGTATAAAACAGAGTCTCATTTTAGGACCATGTAATTATTAAATTATAAACAGGTTCTTCACCTATGTAAAAGCCCAGTGGGACACTGTGATGTCGTATATAATGTGTGGTTGTTTCCTGTACTGTGGGACATCTGGCAATCTTGGCCCCAATCCATTCATCACTGTTGACAACAAAAGTCTCCCATAAATCCCCATTGCCCCCAGAGAAGAGCCACTGCATATGCCATAATAAAAAACTGTGGTGTGTCTCAGAGTTTTCCAGCTGTTTTCCTTTGGATATTTTAGGCATTTATATTTACTGTGGTATTAGAACACAAAATCAACCTAGAGAGATTGTGATATTTGACACATGCCTTTATTTAAAAAGAAACCAAGTGTTTAGTCTAATGGCTAAGACACCTCATCTCTCATTGGAGTAACTAAGTTTGACTCCCTTCTCTGGCTCCTAATTCCAGCTCCCTGCTAATGCAGACCCTGGGAGGCAGTGGTGATGGCTCCAATAACTGGACACCTGCCACCCACATGGGAGACCTGGGTTGAGTTCCAGGCCCCTGACTTCAGCCTTGGCCTAGCTCCAGCTGTTGTAGGCATTTGGGAAGTGAACCAGCAGATGGGAGCTATCTGTGTCTCTCTGCTTTCAAATTAATTAATTAAATAATTAAGTTGAGAAAAGAATACCTACAAGAACACTGTCACTTAGCATGTAGGATGGTGCCTTTCTGCAAGGTGCCTGTTCTTGGTGGTGGGAATGACCTTCCACTTCAGTGTTGTACATCTAGCCATACGCCTGGATTATAGATATACTTGTATTGGCATTTTACAAGACACACATAGACGTCTGCAAAACAAAATATTTGGTGAAATGTGATACTGTTGACAGCTCCACTGAAATGTGCAATATGCGTTGATGAACAGCCAAGTTAAAATACATCTCCATCCCTCCAGGTGTGGTTATCATCCACTGTGTAACCTGGCTGGAGGCCTAGGGCCTGTGTTCCTGTTCCTACCTGCTGCTTCCCTGCTCAGCAGGTCAGGCTGGACCTTGCTTCCCAGACTCATTTGTGATCTCTTAGATCCAGATCCTGCCTACTCTTACTAGTTCACTGTGCGGATTCAATGAGAATTGGCATGAACCAGTGTTTGCACATTTCTGCTTATGAAAGTTGTTTTCTGCATGAAAATTACCTGCCGGTTTCACCTGTCACCATTAGCCCTAATGGCCTGCCCTGTTCAACCTGTGTCCCTTTCATTCCCTGTCCATCTCTGGGCCTTTAGTGAACACCTGCTTGCCTTCTGTTTGTAGACAACTTCCTCCCTCAACAGTGTCTTATGCACATCCTTTTTTCTATTTTTTTTTTAAGATTTATTTAATTGAAAGGCAGTGTTACAGATAGAGGCAGAGAGAGAGAGGTCTTCCATCCACTGGTTCACTCCTCAGGTGGCCGCAACGGCCAGAGCTGTGCCAGTCTGAAGCCAGGAGCTTCTTCCAGGTCTCCTATGCAGGTGCAGGGGCCCACGGACCTGGGGCATCCTTCACTGCTTTCCCAGGCCATAGCAGAGAGCTGGATAGGAAGTGGAGCAGCTGGAACTCGAACTTGGGCCCATATGGGATGCTGGCACTGCAGGCGGCAGATTCACCCACTAAGCTACAGTGCTGGCCCCACCTCCTTTTATTTTATTGTTGGTTCTCTTACTTCACATCCATCCAATCATCCTAGAGAAAATATTGGCAATATTAAGTAATTGAGATTGATGAGATTTTTCTGGAGTAATGATGAATCCTACTCCGTAGCATTTCAGTTTTTCACAAATGTTATAAGCAGAAAGCTAATGCCTGAAACTGTGTCCATGCATATCACCTGTGATATTCTTGGCCCTGAGTGATTTCAACAGCATACTTTTCTGTGGTCTTCAGAGTTGCAGAGAGAGGGAGGGAGGGAGGAAGAATATGAAATTCTCCAACTGATAAATGTAATTCTGACACATGTAATTGTCTCAGGAAAAGCCAGCACTGTTGAAGGTCCGCCAGCGTGAATATAAATTAATTTTTGAGTTCATAGAATGTTGCTTGCAGCATCCTGCTAGCAGTCAAAGTTGCTGCCCTCTAAGATGGGCACGAGAAAAATCCAGGCGCTCTTAGAGGCGAGTGGTGCTTCTTGTTGATTGTGAGTCTTTGAGCATTTTTGTGCTGAGGCTCTCTGCTGGTGTTTGATAGGAGTCACAGGGAGTTTGTGTTGGGGCTGGAGGACAGGCAGAGGTGGCCCTGGTCACTGACTACCAGGCGGAGAATACATGTTCTCCTGCCTTGGGTGACTTCTGTGTCCCCTCTTAAGGACACTGCAGTCAGTCAGCCAGCATTTCAGAGCCGCTGTGGGGCGCACAGTGGATTAGTGCCACGCAAGTAACGTGACTTTTCTTTCTCCCTGAAAGCAGTTTAATACCAAAACAAAGGACGGGTTCACCGTGAACACAAAAGTTCCCAGCCTCAAAGACCAAGGGAAGGAATATGATGGATTCACGATTACTATTACGGGGGACAAGTACGTATGTCTTGGGTGTGGGTGTAAAAGCAGAGAGGAGACTCAGGAAGACAGCATCTGCTTCTGTTGCCAGAGGCCTGAACTGAGGAGTGTCGAGGCCCAGGGTGCACGGACAGCTGGTTAGTTCTTAAATGTGACATCTGGAGTATTCAGCCAGCAGATACGCTTTCTAACGGTCCTAAACCCAACTTTGCGGATCCTAAGTATAATGTCTGATGTAGTTTGTAGGAAGCATTCTTCTGGGTTCTTGAAGTTCTCTGTAGGGGGAAGGCTGTTATTCAGAAAATGATAAAATGAAGTTGGCAGATTGAAAACTGTTGCAAGATTTTTTTAAAAAATAGATTTTAATTTAAATTTTAATTAAAAATGTTAATAGATTTTATTTATTACAAGAGTGGCATAGTCTATTGTACAAAATGTAGAATACCACAGAGGGGCAAAATTAACACAACACAACAAACAAACCAAGTTATTTTCTTTAAAAACTGAGATTATAATACATGCTGTTTGGTAACACGCGTCTTTTCTACTCTTATGTTAAGATCATTTTCTCAGTCATATTCTTAGAAGCATTTTTAATAACCACATGGTATTCCATTATATGGACATTATAAAATTTCTCCTACTGACTTTGTTATTGACCACTTATGTGCCATTTTTTCACTTTATAAATAGTATTGCAGTAAATGTTTTAATTAACTGTAGTTTTATTTACATCTCAAACTTAAACTTCATCTAAGAGTTTCTATACCCCTTGAATCTGGGGTGGAATTGCCTTGAAACATGCCTGCGTGTGGGCACATGTGCAGACACTTTTGCTCAATTGCAAGCCTGCAGAAGCCCAAAGCCACCCTCTTGGCTTCTGCCAGCTCAGCGGCAGGGTTAGTGATGACCTACGTTGCCCAGCTCCTCTGTCCTATGGACTCTGGCTTTCTCAGACACTTATTCTCACTCTACCAGGAACTGCCTCTTCAGGTTCCGTGTCAAAACTTACACAGCCCTTAGAGGGTAAACACATTTAGCATCCTCTAGATTTTGTGGCTTTTCCATATCTGTAAGGTCTCTATCCCAAGCCACTCATCACAGTATTCTCCGATAAAGCCTATTTTGCCTCAAAAGGAATCACAGGATGTGCTGTTTACAGTAAAAATTGTTTGCCTGCCTTTACACTGATCCTCAGATCAAATTGATATGTATTCTCAGACCAAGTTCCCTGGCAGAGGGGGATTCCTAATTAAAAGAGTGCATGAATTTTTTTTCCCCCTGAAACACAACATCTTTCCCCAGCTACCTATTCCACCCCTCCCACAAGCCACCCTGGCTCTGGACTTCCCAGTCCCGCTGGTCCTACCTCTGTGGGTGGTCTTGTGCCTGTGTCCTGACTTCCATCACCTGCTTCACCAGTGTTCCTAAAGCTCACTCCACTAGGCCTTCCCCAAACAAAAAAAAAGATCCCTTCCCTCCCCACACCCTGCCATTGCCTGTTGCTACTAAAACCAGCTCCCTTGCCAGTCATGCAAGGCCTCCCATAGCATGGCCGCCAACAGGCCCCGGTTACCTGGATTGGCTCCCTGTGGGAACCTTGTCTGCTTGTCTAGCTGGACTTCTTGTTCTCTGAGCTCCTGTCCACTTCACCAGTATCTGTCATCTCCATGTCTTCCAATTGAGACCTCTCCCCTTTTGCACCTCTGAGGAGCTGTGACATATGGCCCTCAGTGTGGTCTTATAATGCTATGTGGCCTCCCTCCTCTCCCTCTTACTCAACAGTGGCATCAGCTATGCTTCTCTGTGTAGAATCTAAGAACTAAGAACAACATTTTTATAATGGAGCTGAACACGCAGCACAAAGCTTAAAAACAGCTTTAAAACCCCGAGCTTTCTTCCTACACACAGTTCTTGCTCCTGCTCTTCAATCATAAATGGAGTGACTGACTGCAAAAGTATTTACTGGGTGTTCAAATGTAGTCTTTACCATGTGCAGTTATTTCCTCATCTGTAGTTTAAGCTCCTATAATGAGTACATATGGGTAGACTCACTGTGAACGGATGAGTCACTACTCAAATGTGAGGAAAGCATCACATTTTATTGGAAAAATGCTTTGTTATGAAATATACTTCGCCTGCCTCTAATTAGGAAGGTAGGGTACATTTAGTGCCAGTCAGCATGCTATTTGATTTTTTCCAATGTTCTGTTTGGCTGTTTGAACTGTATAATACATGCCTTTGACATTTTTTTTTGTTTTGTATTTTCAGAGTTGGTAATATACTATTTTCTGTGGAAACTCAAACCACAGAAGAAAGGACACAATTATATCATGCTGAAATAGATGCACTTTATAAAGATCTCACAGCAAAAGGAAAAGTACTGATTCTTTCATCAGAATTTGGGGTGGGTTTCTCACTTTTTCAAAATTGTTTCCAACCTGCTATGATTCTCTTGTAAATGCTTGCAAAACTGTGCCCTTTCATTGAGATTGCTCATGTTATGCTTGAAACCCAATTGAAATATTTCTTTTCTAATATTCTTATAGGCCAAAAACTCCCATATTTAGTAACTTATAGTAAAGGGGGAGGAGGATACATTTGTAATTCATAGCCACCATTACTGTGCTACGTTACCGTACGTTTGGGCTTTGACAAGATTTAAATGCAAAGGTTAGTCTGTAATAAAAACGATCTGTGCTTCACCTTTTCCTCCCATTTTCTTCCCTTCATTGTGATTATTGCTTCTAACTATATATTTGCACTGAGCTTCTCAGTTTAAACTAGATGATGCAGTTTGATTGGCTGAAGTTGTATCTCTTTTGCACTTGAGTGGCCTTTTCCTTGTCTGTGGCCGGTTCTCTAGGTGGCCTGCTGGGACGAGAAGTGGGCTCCTTGGTAGGCTCTGGCTTGTCTCTGTGGTAGGCACTTTCTGCCCGGCACCATGTTCTACAATAGATACCTCTGGCCCACAAGAAGTCACTTTATTTCTCTGACACTTAGTCAGTTCTTTCACATAATTAAACACCTAACTCTATATACTTAAGTAAGTATATTTATCACATATATCTCAGGGTGAGGTGAGGAGAGCTTATCAACATCTTTTGGAGTAGGGAAAAATGGCGTTTGGGAGAGCATATTAGGTATTGATAAGTGCTTCTAGATTTTTAAATTGTAACTTATTTTGACATTTCAAAAATATTGATTAAAGGATTTTTATGTTTATTATAAGGTTGTAGTTTAAGAAACAGCCGGGAAGACATTGCTCTAAATTAAACTGTACTGGGATAATATCCTTTCATTAGAAGGAATGATACAAAAGGGGACAGTCTATTCAAGAATGTGAAAAGTGGTTCTTACAGGAGAAGAGTGAAACATTCCTTTTCCTGATGCCAATGATTCTTATATGTCTTGTCCCCAATGAAAAAAAGAGTTTGTAATCTAGTATTTAAGTTCATGAGCCTGTGTCTTTTTTTTTTTTCCCCTAGGAGGCTGATGCTGTCTGCAACTTAATCTTATCCTTAGTTTATTACTTTTATAATTTAATGCCATTATCTCGGGGATCCAGGTAAGTAATAGCCTATAAACATTTATAAAAGCTAAAAACATTTTCTTATTTGCTCTTACTTTTTATTATGGAAATACAAAAGTATACCAAGAAATGGTAAAGAGAATCCACATAAAAATTACTTCCTGAAAAATAAGAATGGGAATGGGGCGGGGGGTAAGGGTGGGAGTATGGTTAGGAGTGAGGTAGGGTGGGAAGAATAACTATGTTCCTAAATTTGTATATATAAAATGCATGAAGTTTATATTCCTTAAATAAAATTTAAAAAGAAATTACTTCATGGATCTACAATCACATTATCAAAAGGATTATAAAAGTTAAGGAACCATTCGGGCCAGCGCCGCGGCTCACTAGGCTAATCCTCCGCCTGCGGCGCCAGCACCCCAGGTTCTAGTCCCGGTTGGGGCACTGGTTCTGTCCTGGTTGCTCCTCCTCCAATCCAGCTCTCTGCTGTGGCCAGGGAAGGCAGTGGATCATGGCCCAAGTGCTTGGGCCCTGCACCTGCGTGGGAGACCAGGAGGAAGCACCTGGCTCCTGGCTTCGAATCAGTGCGGTGAACTGGCCATAGCGGCCATTTAGGTGGTGAACCAACGGAAGGAAGACCTTTCTGTCTCTCTCTCTCTCTCTCTCTCTGTCTAACTCTGCCTGTCAAAATAAAAAAAAAAAAAGAAAGTTAGGGAACCATTCATTCAATGAAAGCTCATTGAAGGCTTACTGTTGTGCCACACATTGTTTCTGTGTACTGAAATGTTTGATGCCAGTCCCTTATCAGCCATTAGTTGACATTTAACCTTAATGCTGTATACTTTTGGGTCACCTGTCATTCCTTACTATTTTTATTATTCTGAATAAGTTGCTGCTACTTCCATGAGTGCATCAAAGAGTATTTTTAGATGCCATTATTACAAGGAATATGTGTGTGTGTGTGTGGAGTTTTCTCTTTATTCTCTTTTTCCTGGTACTGTGTAAATGGCATATTGCCATCCCTCACAAATACTTGAACTTAAGATGTTTTTGCTAAAAGTAAATACTTGACTGTCTTTACATTCAAAAAAAATGCTACCCCTGAGTGTGGTAGAAAATGTTGTTTATAGTGTTTAAAAAGCATTGAAGCAGCCAGTGCCACAGCTCACTAGGCTAATCCTCCGCCTGTGGCGCCGGCACCCCAGGTTCTAGTTCCGGTTGGGGCACAGGATTCTGTCCCAGTTGCCCCTCTTCCAGTCCAGCTCTCTGCTGTGGCCCGGGAGGGCAGTGGAAGATGGCCCAAGTGCTTGGGCCCTGCACCCGCATGGGAGACCAGGAGGAAGCACCTGGCTCCTGGCTTCAGATCGGTGCAGTGCACCAGCTCTAGCAGCCATTTCGGGGATGAACCAACGGAAGGAAGGCCTTTCTGTCTCTTCCTCTCTCTCTCTGTCTAACTCTGCCTGTCAAGAAAAAATGTTTTTAAAAAGCATTGAAGCAAAAATAAAACCATAAATATTATATTATAAGCATAGCAGGTGTTAGGTCTAATGAAGAAATACATGATGTAAGACCTGTGCATACCACCTTTTATCAGAATTTTCTGTGGACTCTCGCCAAATGCCTAGTGTATGCCTTTGTCTTCACAGTTATCTCCATTGGTTCCCATGTGGCATTGAAGGAAGTGCCACCTCAGTCATGTGTTTGGACTAAAGCCTGTTCATTTAGCCCCTTGACACATCTGCTTCTTGTTCTTATGCTCACCCCTATCCCTGTAGTTCAGACCTTGTCATCTCCTGCCAGGATGTTTCTAACTCCTCTCCCTGCATCCAGATGTGGCTACTGCTCTGTGAGCCCCACAGATCATTAAGCCAGTGAGTGCAACTGCGAGCCCAGGCACATGGTGCACACTGCCCAGAGCTGGTCCCTGCTCTGCCTGGATTTGCCTCCACTTCTCCCCTGGCCCTTTGTTTTCCTCTGTGGCCCTCTGCTGGGTCCTCTCACTGGCTCTGCACCACACCTTCCAGCCTCTTCCTCTGCCTCCTTTATCCCCACCCCAGACTTTTTTTTTTTAATTAATTAATTTATTTATTTAATTTGACAGGTAGAGTTATAGACAATGAGAAAGAGAGACAGAGAGAAAGGTCTTTCCGTTGGTTCACTCCCCAAATGGCCGCTACACCTGGCGCTGCACTGATCCAAAGCCAGAAGCCAGGTGTTTCCTCCTGGTTTCCCATGCAGGTGCAGGGCCCAAGCACTTGGGCTATCCTCCACTGCCCTCCCAGGCCACAGCAGAGAGCTGGACTGGAAGAGGAGCAACCAGGACTAGAACCTGGTGCCCATATGGGATGCTGGCGCTGCAGGCAGAGGATTAACCAAGTGAGCCATGGCACCAGCCCCCACCCCAGACTTTCAAAGATACAGTGCATGTGTCCATCGCCTCTGTGAGGTCCCTGGTCAACAGACCTGGCAACTGCCTCACTTTCTCTGTGTCTGCTTCTGGCACCAGGAGCTTGCTCTGAAGGTGTTCATGTTGTCCTGTCTCCCAATCAGGCAACTCCCTCTCAAAAGCTAACCCCTCAGTTATGGTGTTGGGTTTTTTTTTTTTTTTAATATTTATTTATTTATTTGAAAGAGTTACAGAGAGGCACAGGCAGAGAGACAGATCTTCCATCCACTGTTTCACTCCCCAAATGACCACAACGGCTGGAGCTGGGCCTGTCTGAAGCCAGGAGCCAGGAGCTTCTGTGTCTCCCACGGGGGTGCAGGGGCCTAAGCACTTGGGCCATCTTCTACTGCTTTACCATGTCATAGTAGAGAGCTGCATCAGAAGTGGAGCAGCTGGGACTAGAACTGGCGCCCATATGGGATGCCGGGACTGCAGGCAGTGGCTTTACCCGCTATGCCACAGCACCAGCCCCAGTTGCGGTGGTTTTGAGAAAAGCAGAACAGCCATGCAAGGTCCCCCTTGCCTTTGCCCCCTCACCCTGAACCAGCCAACCATCTCTTCCAAACACCTCCCACCCCAGTCCTGTACACCCGCTGCCCAGGAGGGCCCAGGACAGCAGGCAGAGGCACCCTGTGTATGTCTCAGCCTCCGTCAGCCACGTCGTGATTTACACACATTTCCCCAGAGTTGAAATACGCCAGCCTGTTAACTACATGCTGAGAATATGTCCTGCTTGTTTTTTCTTTTGGGGGACAATATTTTTTGTGCATAAGAAATGATTGATATAGTTGAATTTATGAAGTTTATTGTATATATCCATTTGAAAACTAAGCCTCACGAAATTGTTAATGTATAAACAGTCACATTTTAAAAATGACTACCTCACAAGAATGGAAAAAAGCAAGTAGAAAATTCCTCATAAAAATGTCCTTGGTGATATTTACCCTTAAAATAATGAATTAGTAAATATTTTAATCACACATTCATAATATTTTTTAAAATAAGTGCATTCTTATGTTTAATTAAATATTTAATGTTTAATATCAAAGAATTCTTCAGTCTTTTATGATGGGAAACTTCATGGTGAGATTTAATGTGACAAATATTTATAGCCCAAGGCCAACTGATACTTGTTTTTTATTTAAATAGTGTAATTGCTTATTCAGTCATCGTGGGAGCACTGATGGCCAGTGGAAAAGAAGTAGCAGGAAAAATTCCCAAAGGGAAGGTATGTGGAAGCTGGAGGGGAGAAAGACTTGGTCATATTAGGTTTTTATTTTAACATGTGAGTTAAACAGATCTCAAACTAAGCCTTTCTTCTGTGTATTTAATCGCAATCCCAAATTTCTTTCTTTTTCAGTTAGTCGATTTTGAAGCTATGACAGCCCCTGGTTCAGAGGCCTTTAGTAAAATAGCCAAAAGCTGGATGAACTTGAAAAGGTAAATACTTGGTGGGATGGACAAAAGGACAGAACAACTGCAGAGGGAAAGGGGCTGCCTGTTACCTTGTAGCTATAGGAAAATGTGTGGTTCTACTCATTTTCTAGTTGGTATTCGAGTCAATGTATTTAATCCGTTAGGAGGTGAAAATGGTGTGTTATATATGACCCTTTAAGAGTGAGCATATGAATAAAACTGAATGATGAATAAAAAATAAAATGGTTTTTGAAAGAATAGTTAGAAATATTTATATAAACAACTATTCTTTTCCCTTGGCCCATTTATACTTTATCCCAGACTCCGTATTTAAGCGTGAGTTTGAACTGGTACTCAGTGGTAGCACTTAGCCCATTCTGGTGCATTTTCGCTGCACCTGTTTTAGAATGTGACTCTTTATTTTAAGTTAGGCAGGGAATGTATAGCCAGAAATCACCCGTGCCAGTCACTGCCAGCAAGGAGTCCAGCAGACTCTGATCTTTCCTGAAGCCCTGGAGAGGGGAGTGTGAAGTTAAATTCACAGAGGCTTTTGTAGTTAACAAAGAATAAGCAAGTCTGCTATTTGACCTTACCTATTCTTTAAAAAAAATTTTGTTAACCATAAGTGTACTTATTTATGGGCTGCAGTATGACATTTCTATGCATGTATACAGTGTATACTGATCAAAACAGGGTAGTCAGCATTTCCCCTTTAAATTACTTTATGATTGGAGCCTTGCAGCTTCTTTTGTTCTCATAATATATACCAGGTTATTGTGGACTACAGGCTTCCCACTATGATGAGTAACATGAGGAGCTTCTTTCTTGGGTCTAACTCTGTCTTGATACCCATTATCCAGATTCCCTCTATCCTCTTACCCCTTCTTCCATCACTATTCTGTGTTCAGATTGAGGGAGGTTTTTTTTTAGCTCCTACATTATGAGGGAAAACATGCAGTGTTTGTCTTTCTATGTCTAGCTTATTTCACTTAATGTGGTGTCCTCCAGTTCAATCCATTTTGCTGCAAATGGCAAGATTTCATTCTTTTGAATGGCTGAGTAATATCCCATTATGTATATATACCACCTTTTACACATTCACCTGATGGGTGATCACCATCAATCACCTTGATTGATTCCATATCTTGGCTGTTGTAAACAGTGTTGCTATACACATAGTGAGGCAGCTATCTCCTTGGTATGGTAACTTCATGTCTTTGGGGTTTATACCCAGTAGTAGGATTGCTGGGTCATATGGCAGTTCCATTTTTAGTTTTTAAAGAAATCTTCATACTGTTCTTGGTAGTAGCTGTGCTAATTTGCATTTGCACCAACAATGTGTAAGAGCCCCCCCCCTTTGAGGTTTTATTATATTTTATTATAACAAACAGCTGCTTTAATGTGTCTGCCATACAGCTGTTGAAAGATGGGTAGGAAGATACCCTTAACCCTAACAAGAAAAACTCAAAATTAAGCCTTTATGTACAAATTCAGGGCTCTTTTAAGTGTCCAAAACTATTAATTAGTTTAATTAAGGCATTAAACTAATATTAAACTAATTCTGAATTAACACACTGGACTAACCAGGGAGGAGTTCCTCTTTCTTCATATCCTCATAAGCAGTGGTTACTTTCTCTCTCTCTCTCTCTCTCTTTTTTTTTTTTTTTTTTTTTTTTTTTTGACAAGGCAGAGTTAGAGAGAGAGACAGAGAGAAAGGTTTTCCTTTTTCCGTTGGTTCACCCCCCAAAATGGCCGCCATTGGCACTGCACCAATCCGAAGCCAGGAGCCAGGTACTTCCTTCCGGTATCCCATGCTGGTGCAGGGCCTAAGCACTTGGGCGATTCTCCTCTGCCTTCCCAGGCCACAGCAGAGAACCAGACTGGAAGAGGAGCAACCGGGACAGAATCCGGCGCCCCAACCGGACTAGAACCCGGGGTGCCGCAGGCGGAGGATTAGCCAAGTGAGTCATGGTGCCAGCCTTTTTTTTTTTTTTTTTAAAGATTCATTTATTTATTTATTTGAAAGTCACAGTTACACAGAGAGAGGAGAGGCAGAATGGAGAGAGAGAGGTAGATCTTCTATCTGCTGGTTCATTCCCCAATTGGCCGCAACTGCTGGAGCTGTGCCAATCAGAAGCCAGGTCCCAGGAGCTTCTGGCTCTCCCACATGGGTGCAGGGCCCAAGGACTTGAGCCATCCTCCACTGCTTTCTCAGGCCAGAGCAGAGAGCTGGATAGGAAGAAGAACACTTGGGTCTTGAACCAGCACCCGTATGGGATGCTGGCACTGCAGGCAGTGGTTTTACCCGATACACCACAGCGCCAGGCCCCAACTTTTAAAAACAAGCATTCTAACGGGGGATGAGGTAAAACCTCATTGTCGTTTTGCATAGTTAGTAATAGTCAGCATTTTTCCATGTATTGTTTGGCCATTTGTATTCCTTCTGAGAGCTTCTATTAGGTCCTTTGCTTATTTCTTTTGTTTCAATCATATAATTTTTTTTAAAAAAATTATTGTGGCCAATTATTGTGGATGGAAGACCTCTCTCTCTCTCTCTCTGCCTCCCTTCTCTCTCTGTGTAACTCTGACTTTAAAATAAATAAATAAATCTTTTAAAAAATTATTTTCTTTTCTATTTACTAGCAGAAATTATACATATTTATGGACTACCATATGACATTTTTATTTTTTTGGCTAAAGCTTTTTTAAAATTTTTGGTTTTTTAAATAATGATTTTTAATCTTTGCCTATTTCTTAACTGGCTTAGTTGATTTTTGTTATTGAGTTTTTTGAGTTTGTGATATATTCTGGATATTGAACCTTTGCCATGTAACTAGCTTGCAAATATTTTCTTCCATTCTGTTGAATGGAAGAAACAATGATTTGATTGTTCCTTTCGCTCTGCGGAAGCTTCTGAGTTTTATATAATCACATTTGTCTAGTTTTGTTTTGTTACCTGTGCCTTTGGGATCTTAACCAAGAAGTAAGTCATCATCTACACCAATTTTTTTTAAAGTTTTATTTTATTTTATTTTATTTGAAAGAGTTACAGAGAGAGGTAGAGGTAGAGAAGAGAGAGAGGTCTTCCATCTGCTGGTTCACTCCCCAGATGACTGCAACACTGGCACCGCGCCGATCCGAAGCCAGGAGCCAGAAGCTTCTTCTGGGTCTCCCACGGGGGTGCAGGAGCGCAAGGACTTGGGCTATCTTCTGCTTTCCCAGGCCATAGCAGAGAGCTGGATCGGAAGAGGAGAGGCCAGGACTTGAACCAGCATCCATATGGGATGCCGGCGCTTCAGGCCAGGGCGTTAACCCGCTGCACCACAGCACCAGCCCCATATACCAATGTCTTGAAGTGTTTTCCCTACATTTTCTTCCAGCAGTTTCATAGTTTCCAGTCTTACATTTGGATCTTTGATCCATGTTGAGTAGATTTTTATTATGTTGAGAGGTAGGGATCTAATATCATTCTTCTACGTATGTATGTCGAGTCTTGATAGCGCTTTTTATTGAAAAGACTGTCTTTTCTCCAATGTGTGTTCTTGGGCACCTTTATCAAAAATCATTTGGCTCAGGGCTGGTGTCATGGTGTAACAGGTTAAGCCTCTGCCTGAAACAATGGCATCCCATATGGGTGCTGATTTGAATCCCAGCTGCTCCGCTTCTGATCCACCTCCCTGCTAATGTGCCTGGGAAAAGCAGAAGTCCCTGGGCCTCTGCACCCAATTAGGAAACCAAGATGTAGCTCCAGGCTCCTGGCTTCGGCCTGGCCCAGCCCTGGCCATTGTAGACCGTTGGGGAGTGAACCAGCAGATTGAAGACCTCTCTGTCTCTCTCTCTCTGTAACTCTGCCTTTCAAATAAATAAACAAATCTTAAAAAAAAAAATCAGTTGGTTCTGTGTACATGGATTAATTTCTGGGTTTTTTATTCTGTTCCATTGATCTGTTTTTCAGTTTTTATTCCAGTACCATGCTTTTTGGATTTTTGGGGTGAAGGCTCAGGATTTCTTTGGCTGTTCAGAGTGTTTTGTGGTTCTGTATGGATTTTAAAATTGCTCTTGCTAATTCTGTGAAGAATGTTACTAGTATTTTGAAGGTCATTGCATTGAATCTGTAGATTGCTTTACATAATATGAACATTTTACTAATATTAGTTCTTCCAGTCTATGAACAAGGAATATATTCCCATTTTTTGTGGTGTTGCTGCTTTCTTTCATCAGTGTTTTATAATTTTCTTTGTACAGATCTTTCATTTCTATGGTTAAGTTTATTACTAAATATTTTTTTCAAAGATATTTTGAATGAGATTTCTTTCTTGATTTCTCTTTTGGCAAAGCCATTATTGGTATATAAAATGCTACTTTTTAAAGGTTTTTATTTATTTATTTATTTTTAACAGGCAGAGTTAGACAGTGAGAGAAAGAGAGAGACAGAGAGAAAGGTCTTCCTTTTCCGTTGGTTCATCCCCCAAATGGCTGCTACGGCCGGTGCTGGCACGCTGCGCTGATCCAAAGCCAGGAGCCAGGTGCTGCCCCCTGGTTTCCCATGCTGGTGCAGGGCCCAAGGACTTGGGCCATCCTCCACTGCCTTCCAGGGCCATGTCAGAGAGCTAGACTGGAAGAGGAGCAACCAGTACAGAATCCGTGCCCCAACCGGGACTAGAACCCGGGGTGCTGGCGCCGCAGGCAGAGGATTAGCCAAGTGAGCTGCGGCACTGGCCCTATTTATTTATTTGACAGGTAGAGTTACAGACAGTGAGAGAGAGAGAGAGAAAGGTCTTCCTTCCATTGGTTCACTCTCCAAATGGCTGCAACAGCTGGAGCTGCACCGATCTGCAGCCAGGAACTAGGAGCTTCCTCTGGGTCTCCCATGTGGGTGCAGGGACCCAAGCACTTGGGCCATCTTCTACTGTATTCCCAGGCTACAGCAGAGAGCTGGGCTGGAAAAGAAGCAACCAGGACTAGAACTGGCACCCATATGGGATGCCAGTGCCGCAGGCAGAGGATTAAATTGGTTTATTGGATCCAACAACTTACTGGTTGAGTGTTTAGTTTTTTCCATGTGGCAAATTATGTCAAATGTAAACATGAATATTTTGACATCTTCCTTTCCAGTTTTGCTGCTATTTTTTTCTTTCTTGCCCCCCCCAATTGCTCTTGTTAATAATCTCAATACTATTTTGAGTAAAAGTGGTAAAAGTAGACAGCCTTGTCTTGTTCTAGATCTAAAGGGAAATGCTTTCATAAATGCATATTGGAGTTCATCAGATGCTTTTTCTATATCTATTTAGATGTACATATGGTTTTTGTTCTTCTGTCAGTGTGATTTATTACATTTATTGATTTGTGAATGTTGAACCATCCTTGCATCCCTGGAATAAATCCCACTTGATTGTAACATATGATCTTTTTGATAAAGTGTTGCATTCAGTTTGCTAATATTTGTTGAGAATTTTTACATCTATGTTCATCAAGGATGTTGGTTTTTATTTTATTTTTTTTGTATTGTGTTTTTAGTTTTAATATTAGAATAATTCTGGTCTCATAAAAAAATTTGCCAGATTTCCATCTTTTCAGTAATTTGGAATAAGTCTGAGAAGTGTTGGAGTTCCTCCTTAAATGCCTTGTAAAATCCTTTTGTAAAGCCCTCAGATCCTGGATTTTTCCTTAATAGGAGACTTAATTACTGATTCAGTTTCATTTGTTATTTGTCTGTTTAGATATTTTGTATCTTCTAGATTTCAACTTGGTAGGTTGTTTGTATCTAGAATTTATCAAACAATTTCTTCAATATTCCAGTTTGTTAGCATATGTTTGTGGTCTGTCCTTCCTTCCTTCCTCCCACCCTTCTTCTTTCCCTCCCTCCCTCCCTCCCTCCCTCCCTCCCTCCCTTCCTTCCTTCCTTCCTTTTCTTGAAAGGCAGAGAGAGGGAGAGACAGGGAAAAAGAGATCGTCCATCATTGATTCACTCTCCAAATAGCTACAACAGCTGGGGCTGGATCAGGCTGGAGCCAGGAGCCCAGAACTCCTCCTGAGCCTGCTGCATGGGTGGAAGGAGCTATCCTCTGCTGCTTTCCCAGGTGCTTTAGTAAGGAGCCGCATCGGCAGCAGAGCAGCCAGGATTCAAACTCGTGCTCCAATATGGGATGCCCATGTTGCGGTTGCTGCACAATGCGGGCCCCTCACGGTGCTTCCTTATGATCCTTTGTATCTCTGTGATCAGTGGTAATGTCTCTTTTTTCAGTTATAATTTCATTTATTTCTAATTAAATTTCTAATCTAATTTCCTTATTATTTCTTGGATCCTGCTAACTTGGGGTTTGGCTTGTTGCTGTTCTAAATTCTTTTAGATGCATCATGAGATTGTTTAACTTGACGTTCTGTTTTTTAAATATGTGGACTTAATGCTATAAACTTCTCTCTTAATACTGTTTTTTCTGTATCCCACAGACTTTGATATGATGTGTCTTTATTTACACTTGTTTCAAGGAATTTCTTTACTTCTTTTTTAATTTCTTCAGTAATTCATTGGTCATTTAGTAGTATATTGTTCAGTTTCCTTGTATTTGCAAATTTTCAGTTGTTCTTGTTACTGATTTCTAGTTTTATTCTTTTGTGATCTGAGAAGATATATGGTATGATTTCAGTGTTTTAGATTTTACTGAGACTGGATTGTGTCCTAATATATGGTCTATCCTGAAAAATGTGCCAAGAATGTATATTCTGCAGCTGTTAGATGAAATGTTCTGAAAATGTCCGTTAGGTCTGTTTGCTCTGTGGTCAATGCTGATGTGTCTTTGTTGGTTTTAGGTATGGATGATCTGTCCATTGATGACACTGGGGTGTTGAAGTCCCCCACTATTATTGTATTGGAACCTATCCCTTTAGGCCTAATAATATTTGCTTTATGTATTTTGGTGGTCTGATGTTGGGTTGCATGTATATTTATGATTGTTCTATCTTCTTATTGAATCTATCCTCTTACTAGTATATACTGTCCTTTGTCTCCTGTCACAGTTTTTTGATTTAAAATCTGTTTTACCTGATACGGGTATAACAGCTCCTGCTCATTTTTCTTTTGCGTTTCCATGGGGTACCTTTTTCTACCCCTTAACTTTCCATCCATGTATATCTTTGCCCGTGACATCAGTTTCTTATAAGCAGCATGTAGTTGGGTCTTTTAACAAAAAATCAATTTGACCAACCTACATCTTTTGACTGAGACATTTAATTCATTGACATTGAATATAAATAGTGATAGATAAGAGCTAATTCCTGTTGTTTTATTGATTGCTTACTGACTGTTTCGCATATTCTGTTTCTTTTTGCTTCTCTTTTTGTTTTCATAGCTTTCTGCCATGATACAACTGTGTTGTCTTCTTCCCTTTCTCTCTTGTATATCTACTCTGTCATTTTGTATTGTCATGTGTTTCCATGTTAGCTGTTAGGATTCTTTTACTTTTTTTTTTTTTTTGGATTTATTGTATTTATTTGAAAGGCAGAGTAACAGAGAGAGAGGGAGAAACAGAGAGAGAGGGAGAAACAGAGAGAGAAAGAGACCTTCCTTTCATTGGTTCACTGCTCAAATGGCCACAACCGTTGGTGCTGGGCCAGGCCGAGACCAGCAGTTCCTTCCAGGTCTCTCACACAGGTAGCAGGAGTCCAAGTACCTGGGCTGCCTTCTGCTGCTTTCCCAGGCAGACCAGCAGGGGCTGAATCAGAAGTGGAGCAGTGTCTGGCGCCACGGCTCACTAGGCTAATCCTCCGCCTGTGGCGCTGGTACTCCGAGTTCTAGTCCCAGTTGGGGCACCGGTTCTGTCCCAGTTGCTCCTCTTCCAGTCCAGCTCTCTGCTGTGGCCTGGGAAGGCAGTGGAGTATGGGCCAAGTGCTTGGGCCCTGCACCCGCATGGGAGACCAGGGAGAAGCACCTGGCTCCTGGCTTTGGATCGGCCAGCTGTAGCAGCCATTTTGGGGGAAAGAAGATCTTTCTCTCTGTCTCTCTCTCTCTCACTGTCTAACTCTGCCTGTCAAAAAAAAAAAAAAAAAGAAGAAGAAGAAGAAGTGGAGCAGCTGGGACAGAACTTAAACTGGCACTCTGATATCTGATATGTGATGCCAGCATTACAGGCTGCACCACTGCACCACAACTTTGACCCCAATCCTTTTACTTCCAGTGTAGGACTCCCTTAGGATTTCTTGTAGCTCTGGTCTGGTGGTGATGAATTCTTTCAGTTTTTGTTTTGAAAATAACTTATTTATTCTTCTAAAGGATAACTTAACTGGATACAGTATTCTTGGTTTGATGTTTTTTTTCCTTCAAGACCTTGAATGTGTCATCCCATTCTCTTCTGGCCAGTAGGTTGCTGCTGAGAAGTCTACTCTTAAGTCTAATGGATTTCCCTTTGTATGTGACTTGACATTTTCCTTCACTGTCTTTAGGGTTCTCTCCTTTTTAACTTTTGACACTTTTACTATTTATGGTGACCTTACCTATTTTTCTCCTTCTTATTTTTTATATCCTGATCACCCCCCATTTTGCCTTCCACTAATAGTTGCTGGGCGATTTGTGTTCTGTGTAAATGGAGAAATTTGTGTTTGCAGTCCACTGCTGCTCAGTTTATACATAGTCCATTAGCTTTGCAATGAAAAGTTCTCTAACAGTTATACTTTGTCCCAACAGTCTGGTTGAATTCCTGAGCACTTCTAACAGTGCATTGCCCTAGAAGGGTCTGTTCTGTTAACAACTCTTCCTTGTCCTTCTAATTGTCAAAGGTGATGTGCAGATGGAGTATTGGAAAATGAATATTATAGACTCTGACTTTTTTGGATAAAATCATATTAATTTTCATTCCCATTGTTTGTGTTTTTCTTTTTCAGTATTTCACCTTCTTATAAGACTCTTCCATCAGTATCAGAGACGTTTCCAACGTTAAGATCAATGATTGAGGTGCTAAACACAGACTCCTCTCCACGTTGTCTTAAGAAACTCTAGTTATGCTGTGGTATTTATACAAGTAAAGGGCCGGACCTCTTGCTTCTTAAGTTATTTTTTAAAACATGGAATTATAAAAAAATTAGGTCCTTTATTACTTTTGATACCAATTTTTGATAGGAATTGAATACTTGAAATCATTTTCTTTACTTTTCTGAACCATAACAAAAATCATGAAAGAGGGTTTTTTTGGGGAGGGAAAAGCTACTTGACACTGGAGGGATGGTGTATGAATTAGCCAGTGGCCTGTTGGTTTCCACTTCTAACGTCATACAACTCCTTCCTTATAGCAAAAAATGTTTACTTCAAAAACCAAAAATTAATAACTTAAGATGAGCAAAACCAACAACAAAATGGGAGTGTTTTCATTCCTTTAGAGATTTGGATATTTTTCAAAGGCTTTTTTTTAAATGCACATTGTGCTAAGATGTCTTTGACTCACGTAAGCTCTGCATTCTCTATGAGTTCTCCACTTTATTTAAATTCAGGCAGATTCATGGGCCAGCAGTAAGGGTCACAGAGCTCACCGCCAGGAACGCTTACTCTGACTGATGCACACAGTGTTTACCAATGTCTCAAACACTGAATAACTGAACCGTGTTTTTGTTTTGTTTTGTTTCTCATTGTTTGAAAAAATAAACTGGGGTGATTTGTGTAAATCACCAGTTTTTGGCACTGGATTATGTATGTTTTTATTTTGTGAACTAGTTTTACTTTCAGGTATAAGAACATTCATAAAATTAATTTTTTTTCTCCAACTGGGTGACAATGAGTAAAATGGGTTCATTAAACTATTGCGATTTTCAAATCTTTTTTATTATTTTTTATTTTTATTAAGGAATTAGTTTAATTAAGGAATTAAACTATAAATTACTTTCTGTTATTTAGTATTTTTCATGAAACTTTGCATGACAGTAGGACAATAAGTATTTAAGACTCTGTACTCAAATGTTGATTTTCTGGTGCCAGTGGTTAGCAGAGTTATCTGTGAGTCTTAGTAGGCATGGCATGTTTGATCAATTTCCAATGTTGTTGGACTTGCCTCTGGGGTACACGATATTCAGGGTATTGATATATGCTTCAAAATAGCTACAGAGATCTGGCTCATCCCAGCTGGGTAGCCATTGAAGAGAAGCAAATGATGATATAAATTGTTAGGCATACCTTACTTTATGAACAGATTTCACATCCACAGATGAGTTTTGTCCAGAGACAAAGGCTGCACACAGACGAAGGCTGCACGCAGAAAGGGGAAGCAGGGAGTTGAGGCTCTGGGAGGTTAATGAGTCTCCAGTGTCACCCCGCTGCTAAGGCAGTGGTGCTGGGATTCCTAACCAGTCCTCTCTGACCCCAGTGCCTGTACTGCCCCATGTGGTCCTGGGGAATGAAAGATTCAATCCTCTTAACTCTTTTCAAGACCCAGAGAGTACTTAACCCCAGACTATGTGAAATCTCCATGTATCAGTTACATTTTTTTAAGATTTATTTACTTGAAAGAACAACAAAGAGAATCTTCTGTACCATGGTTCACTCTCCAAATGGCTGCAACAGCCAGTTCTGGACCAGCTGAAAGCAGGAGCCAGGAACTCCATTCTGGTCTCCCATATGAGTGGCAGGGGCCCAAGCACTTGGACCATCTTCTGCTGCCTTCCCAGGTGCATCAGGAGGGACCTGGATTGGAAACGCAGCAGCCGGGGACTCGAAGTGGCACTCTAATATGTGATGCCAATGTCACATTTGGCAGCTTAGCCTACTGCACCACGACACCACCCTTTTTTTCTTGGCACTCCTAACTTCATCCTGTTTTGACCAAACTCATCCACCCTTTTTACATGTTAAGGGAAGTGGGGCTTCGAGAAATTACTAGAGCCAATAAGGAATGAAGCTGGACCTGAAACCTGTGTCTTCTGATTCCAAATCCTGCTGCATAGTCCTGTGCAAATGAGAGTTTAGTTTTCTTTCTCAAAGCCATGGTTGAGTTTCCAGATACAAAGGCACCACATTCAAATCTGACCTTCAGGATTACAAAGCAAGGTGAGAATCACAGAAATTAAAGTAGAAAAGAATAGATTTTTTACACTTTTCTCTATTTTTCACTAATTGAAAGTCAGATATTTCAATTTTGTCAAGGACTGTTTTTCATTTTATCACCAACTCTTTATGGTGAGATACCCTTTTTTCACTTAAGGAAATGACCTAATAAATTAGCTGACTTTTTGAAATTGTGTCAGGGTGTGTCTAAAACCTCACATCTTAGTCATCCTGAGCTACTAGAAAATACCATGGACTGGGGCAGCTTCCACAGGAGACATTCATTTCTCAAGTTTTGGAAACTGGAAGTCCAAGATCAAGATACTAGCAGATCCCATCTTCCCAGGCCAAGTTGAACATGGCCTGAGTGAACCATTACAGGTAGTTTGTTCGGTGTCCCTAAAGGTACCATCCTCAGGTGCGCTAGTTCTCATTCTCATTTGCGAGGACTCTTGTCTCTGCAAGGCCATGGAAAGTGACACCTAAAACAGCAACCAGAATCCCAGCATGCAATTCGCCTTCTGTTTAGGGCTTATTTAAAAAGCACACACACAAAGTTCTGAAAAGTTAGAAGTGTTTGCTTTTATATTTAAACCTATTTATCATTCTGAGGAAATAAGACTACTGTTTGGTTGATGCTTTATTGCCATCTTGTTAGCTGCCCTTATCGTGCTGACTTCATGGCATAAGAATCAGCACCCCCTGATGTGTTTGTGACATCCTTGTCCTACTGTCCCTCCAGCTCTGTGATGAAGACCTGGAAGCAAAGCATGTTTGGAGTGTGCTTCTGCCCCAGGTCAGGTGGGAGAGGGAGAGGCCATGTTCCCAGTGCTTCCCAGGTTGGGCTAAGTGTGTGTATGCTTTTTGTTTCTTTCATGCCAAAGTTATTACTGTTAGAAACTCCTTAGATAATTCATTCCTTTGCCTGCTGATTGTTGATCTTAGTATCTCTTTATATCTCGGTCTTAGTGTCCCTTTCCCTTCTTAAGAAATTGAGATGTGGAGCCAGGATTGTGGCACAGTGGGTTAAGCCTCTGCCTGTAACGGTGGCATCCCATATGAGCATCAGTTCGAGTCCTGGCTATTCCACCTCCAAGCCAGCTCTCTGCTAATGCACCTGGGAAAATGGTCCAAGTACTTGGGCCCCTGACACCCACATGGGAGGCCTGAATGGAGTTCAAGGCTCCTGGCTTCAGCCTGGCCATTGTGATCATTTGTGGAAAGAGCTGGCAGATGGAAGATATCTCTCTTTGTCTCTTCCTTTCTGTAATTCTGCCTTTCAAGTACATAAATAATCTTTTTTTTTTTTTTTTGACCGGCAGAGTGAGAGAGAGAGACAGAGAGAAAGGTCTTCCTTTGCCATTGGTTCACCCTCCAATGGCCGCTGCGGCCCGTGCACCGCGCTGATCCGATGGCAGGAGCCAGGTGCTTCTGGTCTCCCATGGGGTGCAGGGCCCAAGCACTTGGGCCATCCTCCACTGCACTCCTGGGCCACAGCAGAGAGCTGGCCTGGAAGAGGGGCAACCAGGACAGAATCCGGTGCCCAGACCGGGACTAGAACCCGGTGTGCCGGCGCCGCAAAGCCGAGGATTAGCCTATTGAGCCATGGCGCTGGCCTATAAATCTTATTTTTAAAAAGGAGGGGGTGAGATATGTGTTAGAAGGTAGGGGGCTGCAGATTAGTCCAGCCATGTCATTTGGGATCTCTTCTTTCCCTACTGGCATCCATTGGCAAGCCCACTCTTCTCCCTTCCATAAAATACCACCTCCCTCTCTTTGGGTTTTCATTCTTCCCCAATCCATTGTAATTTCTCATGGAGCACTTCTGTAGTCTCCTGACTCATCTTCCTGCTTCTGCTCTGTTCAAACTCTACAAGTCCTCCTTGCCCTAAACTCAGTCTCTTATCATAGGCCAGCTCACATGACCTCTTAGTTTCTCCATCGACACCTCTAATTATTCTTCCTCTCATCTACGTGCATAGCCACACTTCCTTTGTGTGTATCATTAAGTCACAAAACTTTTTCCTTTCTCACAGACCTAGCTCAGCACCATCCAATAGAACTTTCTGCAATGATGGGGATGTTCTATGTCTACAGTGTCCAATATGGTAGCCACAAATCCCATGTGGCTATTATACACTTGAAGTAGAGACAGTATGCCAGAGGGACTGAGTTTTAAATAGTTTAACTTTATTTAAATTTAAACATCTCCATGCAGCTAGTCGCAATGATATAGGGCCATAAATACTAGAGTTCCTAGGTTGAGTTCAGAATAAATTTCTCCCACAGAAACAAATCCTAAATGATATTTTCTGGTGTAATTTAATATTGTTATGAATTTGATGTAGATTAGCCTGTAGTAGCTGAGCTCTTACTATGACCTGTTTTTGCTCACAACAGTTTTTAGTTTTAAGTTTATTTTTTTAACTTGAAAGGCAGAGCAACAGAGAGGGAGCGACAAAGAGTGAACCTATTGTACCACAGTGCCAGTCCCCTCACGACACTTCCGACACCAAATGGGTGGAGATTCTTGTCCCTACACCAACAACCAGTTCTCCAGTGCACCAACTGGGTTTGCTACAATTTGGCTCTGATGCCAACTTCCTGGAATTAGTGCAGACCTTACAGGTTAAGGCTTCATCCTACAATGCTGCCCATATTTCAGATGGCAGTGGCCCTTCTGACCAAATGGCTGTATATCAGGATTTCCCACAACACCCTCTTCAGGTCCTTTAATTAGCTAGAATGGCTCACAATATGTGGGGAAACACTGCCTACTATCACCAGCTTATTAAAAAAAAAAAAAAAGGTACAAATGATCAGCAAATAGAAAAAATTCATGGAACAAGGTATTGGAGGCAGTATGGAGCTCTCATGTCCTCTCCAGCACCCAGCACTGCCATGTGTTCACCAACCCCAAAGCTCTCTGAACCTCTTCATTTAGGGTTTTCATGGAGGCACATTACATAGAGTTGGATGATTAAGTCATTGACTGTTGGTGATTGGCTCCATCTCCCATCTCTTTCCTCCCTGGTGGTTGGGTTAGGGCTGAAAGTTCCAACCCTACAGCAGGTGGTTGGTTCCTCTGGCAACCAGCCCTATCCTCTAAGACTAATTCATTAGTATAAAATCAGATGAGGTTGAAAGGAGTTTATTATGAATAACAAAGGATGCTTCTCTTTACTAGTAAGGAAATTCCAAGGGAAATTAGAGGCAAAGACTGTATCTTAAGAAGTCTGTATTAGAACTTGGTAATTGCACCTAAGTCTATAATCTCTTTTCCCTCTGTCATAAATGGCACCCTTCCCACCCAACCACTCCAGCCAGAAATGCAGGTGTCTCCACTGGTTCTTCCCTACTTGGTCATTCCATTGATGAAAGACCATCTGACATTTGACAGGTGGCTGCATGCAAACATTTCAAACTTTTGAGTACAGCATACCAGGAAGACTACTATTATAACTATCAGGAGGATAATAACAAGAGTTAGGAGTATGTGTTTTAGCCAGGATCCTCATGAACCAAACAAAAGTCAAATAGATCAAGGAATGAGGCAGATGGGGAATTTACCCATTTTAACCAAATAACCCATTCATTAATTGTTTTGCAGCCAAATCTCTGTGATACCTAATGTATTTATCCGTGCACCAGATGTGACAGCAGCTCCCAGGGCAACCTTTTTTAGCTAGCAGGTAGTAATTTTTATATAGTATCCCAAACTGTATTAAATTAAAACAATGGTAACAAGTGGATCTAGACACTAACTAAAAAGAAACCGCTTATGCAGTTTGATCAACAGTTGCATTCAGGTTGTTGCCAGTGTTAGCCACTGAGTGAGCTAACAGAGTTTTAGAATATGTAAAGACTTGGGTTGAAGTATTAGATCCACCAGTCTGTTAAGTCACCCACAGAAGCTTCTGATTTTGAAATTTCTCATTCCAGCATTATCTTGCCAAGAGAAACATAAGCAAGGAAAGATTTAAGAGGTAAGAGTCTCTATACTGGAGGGAGTTTTGTTTTCTCATCTTGGGAAAAGCTATCTACAGCATGAGGCCAACTTCACATCCTTGTTAGCAATTTGAATGTCTCTGGTCATTGGGTGGTTCAGTGAACCTACCCACCACCTAGGCATATTACAGTCAGACTGTCATAAGTTCAAGGGAAAGAGGTTATTCTAAAAACAGCATGAGGAAAGTATCAAGTCACATATAAGGGGTTCCCATGAAGCTAACAGCAGATTTCTCAGGAGAAATCTTACAAGTTGGGAGTATATTCAAAACCTGAAAGAACAATTGCATATCAAGAATCTTTCAGAAGTAAAAGATAAATTAAAACTTCCTAAGATCAGCAAAAGCTAAGGATACCCATCACCACCACACTGGCCTTACAGAAAATATTTAAAGGAATGCTACCTCTAGAAGCAAAATGATGATAACTACTGTCATGAAAACAGAGAATATAAAACTCAGTAGTCAGGCAATGCATGAAGGAGAAAAGAAATCTTATCAGCACAGACACCACCAACTCACAAGTAACAATAAGACAGGAAGAAAGGAACAAAGGCTGTACAGAGCAAGGAAAAAAATTACCAAGTGACAGAAGTAAGCCCTTATCAATAAATAATAACTTTAAATATAAATGGATTAAAGTTCCCAATTACAAGATTTAAACTGGTTGAATGGATTAAAGAAACAAAACTCAACAATAGGCCGCCTACAAGAAACTTACTTCACCAGTAAAGACACACAGAAACTGAATGTGAAGGAATTGGAAAAAAAAAAAACTCCACACAAACAGAAACAAAAAGTAGTAAGTGTGACTATACTTAGAAAAAATAGATTTTCAGTCAAAAACTTAGGTGACACAAGTGAGATCATTATGTAATGATAAAGGGGTCATTTCAACAAGAGGAGATAATTGTAAATATATACGCACCCGATCATGTGAAGAAAACGTTATTAGAGATAAAAGGGGAGATGAGCCATGACACAATAGTAGTTGGGAATTTCAACACTCCATTCTCTTCATAGGGCAGATCATCCAGACAAGAAATTCACAAACATCAGGGTTAAGCTTTACCACAGACTAAATGGCGCTGAGATTTACAGAGCATTTCCTCCAGTCACTGCGGAATACACATCTTTCTCAGCAGCACAGGAAGCATTCTCCAGTGTTAACTGTGCTAAGCCACAAAACAAGTCTCAACAGATTCAAAAAACTTGAAATCATGTGTCTTCTCTGACCACAATGGAATGTAACCAGAAAACCAATAGGAGGAACTTTAGAAACAGTACAAATACTCATACATGGAAATTAAATAGCATGCTCTTTTTTTTTTTTTTTAAGATTTATTTTATTCATTTGAAAGAGTTACAGGGGCTGGTGCCATGGCGCAGTAGGTTAATCCTCTGCCTGCAGCGCCGGCATCCCATCTAGGTGCCAGTTCTAGTCCTGGCTGCTCCTCTTCCAATCCAACTCTCTGCTATGGCCTGGGAAAGCAGTAGAAGATGGCCCAGTTCATCTTGGGATGGGAGACCAGGAAGAAGCTCCTGGCTCCTGGCTTTGAATCAGTGCAGTTCTGGCCATTGCGGCCATTTGGGGAGTGAACCAATGGAAGGAAGACCTTTCTCTCTGTCTCTCTCTCACTGTCTGTAACTCTGCCTCTCAAATAAATAAACAAAATCTTAAAAAAGTTAGACAGGTAGAGCTAGAGAGAGAGAGAGAGAGAGAGTTCTTATATCTGCTGGTTCATTCCCTAGATGGCTGCAACAGCCAGAGCTGAGCTGATCTGGAGCCAAGAGCCAGGAGCTTCCTCTGGGTCTCCATTTGGGACCCAAGCACATGGGCAATCTTCTGCTTTCCCAGGCCATAGCAGAGAGCTGAATCAGAAGTGGAGCAGCTGGGACTCAAACCACTGCCCATGTCAGATACCAGCACTGTCAGCTGGGGGTGTAACCTGCTGCACCACAGCGCCGGCCCCAATAGCATGCTCTGGAATGACCAATGAATGAATCAATAAAAAATTCTTTTTAAAATTTAAATTTGAAACAAATGAAAACGGAAGCACAATATAACAAAACCTACAGAACAGAGCAAAAGCAGTGCTGGGAGAGACTTATAGCAATAAGCACTGATAATAAAAGATTCCAAATAAACAACCGTGCAACTAAATGAACCAGGAAGGCAAGGGGAAAATCCCAAAATATAGTAAAAGGAAATAAAGATGAAATCAGAAATAAATGTTAGAGACTAAAAAAAGATACAAAATACAAAAAGCAACAAAGATGAGGTTTTTTTAAAAAATATATATATAAACAAAGAAAGCTTTAGTTAGGCTAACCAAGAAAAAAAGACAACTTAAATTCAGAGATGAAAATGGAAGTTATAACTTCCATTGGAGTTATAACTGACACAGAAATATAAAGAAAATGGAGTTATAACTGATACAGAAATATAAAGGATCATTAGGAGCCATTATGAAAACTATACTCCTATGCCAACAAATTTCAAAACCTAGGAGAAATGGATAAATTTCAGACATATTTAACTTACCAAAATTGAAGCATGAAAGCTTGAGTTGACCAATAATGAATGATGAGTTTGGACTGATAATAAAGTCTCCCAGCAAGGAAAATCTGAGGATTGATGGTTTCACTGCTGAATTTTACCAAACTTTTAAAATATTGCTATAGTTCAGATGTTAGCTTAATTGTCCTCCCATAGGCCTCTGCATAGAAGACCTGGCCTCCAAAGTCTTAAGTTAATGGTTAGTGGAGTAAGGTGGAGTTGATTCAATTGTGGTGTCTGGAAGATGGGCCCAGTGGGAAGCCATTAGGTCACTGAGACATACCCTCCGAGTGTATTTCTTGGGAGAGTCGCTTAGAGAAGCCGGGTTCTGTGTCTCTGCATCCTGGCTCATCTCCCTGTCATTTCTCCACTCACACTCTGCCATTGCCAGCCTCCAGCCTCATGAGATGCCAGGCCAATGAAGCCACCTGTTCTTGGATTGTGAACCTCAACACCATGAGCTGAAATGACTTTCTTTCATGAGTAGCTATATCTGAGGCAATTTGCATCATTAGAAAACAGATCCTGAGCCTAGACCCAGTAGCTTCAGCCCTATAACTCATTACTTAGTCTATTTTCTTAAGCACAAATTTAGATAGTTATTTATTTGGGTTAAGGAAAAATATGTTGGTGACAGTGGCAAAATGACTATTAGGCCATCACATCATAGAGACATGTCTACATAGCAAAGATGAGAAAGAGCATACGATATGAAAATCTTCCTGTATGTGCCTTTCCTAATGTTACAAGTGTCTTTCCAATACAAAGAACAGGAACAAGATAGGATATAGAGCACTGATGACATGAGCCTGTCTCTGCTCAGTCATTCGTGCCTCTCAGCCATTCATCCAGCCAACAAACACTATTGAGAACTCACTGTAAGTGCCAGGCACTGAGTCAAGGACATAAGCTCTCCCCACTCATGGCCGACTTAAAAAAAAAATAGGTAGCTAATAGTAATAATAAAAAAAAAGTAGCCCATAGTGGTGGAGCATTTACTCTTCGCCATGGAGTGTGATGAGCACTTGTGTCATCTCAGTTAATCCTCCTGTGAGACATGGAGCATGAGTAGTAAAACAGCACTTACAGAAAAATGGAAGGAGGGAAACATAAGAAACTTACCTGAGCGCACACTGCCAAAACATGAGATTTGAACCTCAGAATCTGACTCCAGAGCTTGGGTCTTTACCAATTACAACAACTGGATGAATAATGATGATGGAGTGAAGCGTGAGCAGTATCACAGGTAATGACTTCCCAGAAAGTGGCTTGGTAGTACAATTCATGCAGAGCAAAAGTGAGCTCTCCCTCGGCACAGACAGCTGATTCGGGCAGTGTTGCCACAGACACTGCAGGTCTTAATTTATCTTTGTTCATCTGGTGTTGGAGTGTGACCGAAAGCCTGGTCTCTGTCCCGGGTGCGAAGTCAAAATAACGAGGACAATGTCTTGGAGTGAAGGAAAGAGAACATTTAAGGTGTCCATAGACAAGAGGGTAGCAGACATCAGGGTCTCAAGGTCCACCACTGCTAGATGAGGGTGTGTGGGGGCTTAAGAAAGGGTTACAAGGAAGTGGGCTGTCAGTATGGTGAAATCACTAAACAGTTGCAGGTCTCTGGTGTCAGGCACCAAGGCTTGTTTCCTCAGTGTGGTCCACAGACAAGTGTTGAGATAAGATCTGGCCTGACCAGGTTCTTTGCCGGCGCCGTGGCTCAACAGGCTAATCCTCCGCCTTGCGGCGCCGGCACACCGGGTTCTAGTCCCGGTCGGGGCACCGGATTCTGTCCCGGTTGCCCCTCTTCCAGGCCAGCCCTCTGCTGTGGCCCAGGAGTGCAGTGGAGGATGGCCCAGGTGCTTGGGCCCTGCACCCCATGGGGAGACCAGGAAAAGCACCTGGCTCCTGGCTCCTGCCATCAGACGAGCGCGGTGCGCCGGCCGCAGCGCGCCGACCGCGGCGGCCATTGGAGGGTGAACCAACGGCAAAGGAAGACCTTTCTCTCTGTCTCTCTCTCTCACTGTCCACTCTGCCTGTAAAAAAAAAAAAAGATCTGGCCTGACCAGGTTCTTTGGCTGAGATATGATCAAGGCAGTTTGGGCCAAAGGACATGAGCAAGTGGGAAGCCAGCTCTCTAGCCCAGTAGCATCAGTTTCCTGGCTTTCCCTTGAAGTAGTAAAAATTGTCTGCTTATGTTATTTTATACCTGGTTATGGAAGCATTATAAATGAGCCAGAGAAATACATCTACCCACTTTGGACATCAGATCAACCCCCTCCAGGAAGCTCCTAAAGCTTTCTTCTTGTTTCCTTTTCTGGAGAGACCACTTAGCAGAAAGTAAGGAGTGAACATTAAGTTACTAAAATGGCTTTAGATGATGGCATCAGACCCCTAAGTCTACCGCCTCCTTCCAGATGGGCTTGGATTACTGCAATTTACAGGAACAGTTCTCTGTTTGAAATTAGTCAGGAAAATTACTGTAGCCTCAGCCTCTCAAAAGGAAAATTCCACTTGTACTCCACTCGTGTGCCTACACACGTCAACTCTGATTACAGCATGCACCCACCCCTGCAAGTGCAAGTTCGCCTGCGAATGGATGTGCTCATGGCTCTGCCTTTGGCAGCACTCAGAATCAAACAATGGACTCTCCTAGAGCAAGAACCACACCCAGTAAGGATCCTCTGTCTAAAAGTCAAGACATTTGCGTGGTGCAGAAGTGCTTCCTCTGGAAGGAAACTTGGCAGTCTGCCTCAAAAATCCTTAAAAATGTTTACCTCTATTATATTTTGCATGGAAACCTTTCCAAGCCCAGGTAGACAAAAGGGGAGAATTTCCTACAGCAAGGGAGCCTACCCCTGCCTTTCTGCAGGCAAAGACAGGCAGTGAGGGTTCTAGAGAAGTCAGGAGGCTGGGATCTCTTTCAAAGTCATGTTTTTAAAGAACAGGACTTGGCGGGGGGGCACCGTGGCTCACTTGGTTAATCCTCCGCCTGTGGCGCTGGCATCCCATATGGGTGCTGGGTTCTAGTCCCAGTTGCCCCTCTTCCAGTCCAGCTCTCTGCTGTGGCCTGGGAAAGCAGTGGAGGATGGCCCAGGTGCTTGGGCCCTGCACCCGCATGGGAGACCAGGAAGAAGCACCTGGCTCCTGGCTTCTGATTGGCGCAGCACCAACCGTAGCAGCCATTTGGGGAGTGAACCAACAGAAGGAGGACCTTTCTCTCTCTCTCTCTCTCTCACTGTCTAACTCTATCTGTCAAATAAAAATAAATAAATAAGAACAGGACTCTTTTTGGATCCCTGCTGCCTAGAGATCGAGCTGGCTTTCCCTCAGGGTTTCCAGTTCCTCAGTAAAGTACTCGGCTGAGCCCTGGCCTGTTATCAGGGAGACAGAATCTCTTGGTGTGAAACTGGCCAGGGCCAACTCCTGGGAGAGAGGGATGTCTAGTACCAAGCTAAGGGCCTTTCTTCCGGTGTCTATAAAAGCCCCCAAATAGAGGGTGGGTCCACTGAGGCCCTCACAGTGCCAGTCAGAGCTGGGTGGGAAGAGAAGGAACCTGGGGTATACTTCCAATACCCCCAATTCATGTGGAACTCCAAGGAGTCCAAAACTTTTTTAAAAAGATTTATTTATGAAACTAGCACTGTGGCACAGCAGGTTAAAGCTTTGGCCTGAAGCGCTGGCATCCCATATGGGTGCCAGTTCTAGTCCCAGCTGCTCCACTTCCAATCCAGCTCTCTGCTATGGCCTGGGAAAGCAGTGGAAGATGGCCCAGGTCCTTGGGCCTCTGCACCTGCGTGTGAGGCCCAGAAGAAGCTCCTGGCTCCTGGCTTCAGATCGGTGCAGCTCCGGCTGTTGCGGCCAACTGGGGAGTGAACCAGTGGATGGAAGACCTCTCTCTCTCTCTCTGTCTCTATTCTCTCTGTAACTCTTTCAAATAAATGAAATAAATCTTAAAAAAAAAAGATCTATTTTTATTTGAAAGGGAGAGAGAAAGAGAAAGAAGACTTTCCATTTGTTGGCTAATTCTCTAAACTGCTACAACAGCCAGGTCTAACCCAAGCAGAAACCAGGAGCCAGGAACTCCATCCTGGTCTCCCACGTGAGTGGCAGGGGCCCAAGTACTTGGACCATCTTATGCTTCCCAGGTACCTGAGCAAAGAGCTGGATCAGAAGTGGAGCAGATGGGACTTGAACCAGCGCTCTGATATGGGATGCTGGTGTCCGAAGCAACAGTTCAACACACTGCGTCACAATGCCAGCCCCCAAAACTTCTAAATTCAAACTTGGCCTTCTAGCCTTTATGAGAGTGGACTTTTCAAGTGAAGAGGATATAATATACATGTTTAGATAATTTGCTCCTTTGGTGTATAACTTTCAGATGTTTCCACCTATGAATGGAGTATGTGGCTCTCCATTTGTACTCTTGTTCTGGCCCCACAAGTGTAGGAGTGACCAGCTATGTGTGCAGCCTATTTGGCTGAACTGAAGGGTGGCAAGTGGGAAAGCAGGCTGGGTGCTGCACCATGTTGCACAGGCTGAGGACAGCCCCACTGTCCTCCCTCCCAGACAGTCTGCTGCAGGCAAATCCCACGTGCCCCTTACTGTTTGAGACAGAGAACTTAGATTTCTGTGTGAAGCTCATTTCTAGACCTCATTACTCAATGTGTGGTTCCCAGGCCTGCAAAACCAGCAGTGTCCAGAGGCCTGGTGGACATGCAGCCCTGGAAACAGCATGTACCCTCCCGGAGAACCCCCAGCGCAGGAGGGAGGCAGTGACAGCCATCGGTCATTGTGAGGCAGGGAGGATGAAGAATGACAAACCATAGGACGCTCACAAGTTTGTACCATTATGATGTGTCAATCAAGCATAAAATAAAAGAAAGGGTACTAAAGGAATGGTGAGAGAAGTAGACAAATCCAGACGGCCATGGAAGCCTGAGAGGTTAGAGCCTCCCACGGAGGCCCAGGGCCCTGGCCTGGAGCATCAGTTAGCAGAGGGGCTCAGGAGGGTGGCACTGCGGAAGGTCCTAGGCATGGCAATTAAAAGGCAGAGTATGCCATGCGGGGGCTGTTGAAGGAGGGCCTCGGGTTATGGGGACAGAAGGCAGGAGGAGATGGCAGAAGGCTGGAGGTGGTGAGAAAATGAGGCAACGAGGCAGGAGTCCACTCCTCCGAGGAGGGAACAGGTGGGAAGTACTCCCTGCACAGGGGAACAGCAAAGGACTGACAGCGTTTCTTCCCAGGCAGGCAGCCCCAGTGCTTGCTTGCTTTTTAACATATTTATCTTTATTTAGTCTTTACTTATTTGAGAGAGAGAGAATCTCAATTTTTCTATCTACTGGTTCACTCCCCAAATGTTTGCAGCAACCAGGGCTGGAGCAGGCTGAAGCCAGGAGCCAGGAACATCCAGGTTTCCCACATAAGTGGTAGGGGCTCAACCTGCTTACTTCCCAGAATGTGCATTAGCGGGAAGCTGGACTGGAAGTGGAGTAGCCAGGACTCGAACCAGGCACTCTGATACAGAATGCCAGTATCCCAAGCAGCAGCTTAACCTGCTGCACATGGCACCTGTCCCCCAGTGTTTTGCTGCATGCTGAGAAGGAGCCTAGGCATGGGGGAGAATGCAGCCTGGAGACAGAGGGGCAGTTCTGGCCCTCCTAGAGTGGCTCAGTGCTGCCCCTGCACCCGTCTGCACACCAGGCTACAGTGTCCATGGCTGGCATCAGTCCTGCTGGGCCAGCTTCCTGAGCCTTCAGAGTGCCCCCAGCTAAGCCCCAGGCAGCCCAGAGGATCTTCCTCTCTCTCACCTTCCAAGGCTAAGAAGGACATTGCTGGTCTCGGGGGAAGATATCAAGGCCACAGGGCAAGGTGCTACCAAGGGCCTCTCTGCCTGCCATCTCTCTTGCTTACTGTGCTGGGACCACAGGAATCGTGGGCAGTAGCAGCTCTCCTGGGACAAGGCTGGGTGGCTTCCTACACAGCCTCCTTGGAACCAGGCAGCCTCGGCGCGCCCATTGCCACCTCACCAGGTGCTCATCCTTTGCTCTCTGCTCCCTGCTGCTCTGGGCTGTGCTGGTTCTCACCCTCCTCATAGGTGTCTCCTTCTAACTGTTCTCCTGGGCTGCTATTCCTCCTCCTCACACAGCTGGCTCAGATCTTCCCTGAAACCTGGCACTCCCAGGGTTGCCAGAGTGGGGTTGCCACTTCCCAGACCCCTGGGAGGTCAGCCTCTAAGACAGCCTTTCTTGTGTCCACACAGCTGCCCAGCCTAGCTGAATCCCGCCTGTTCTGGTGGTCGGATTTAATTTTTGAGGTTCCAATGGCTTTGCTTGCTTGGCCTGTGCCAGACACTCTTTAAGTATGAATGGTTTGTCTCTTAACTCTAACAAAAGTCTTCTGAAGTAGTCTATTCAGAATAGTTATCCCCACTTTACAGATGTAGAAACTGAGGCACAGGAGGTAAGGTATTGGAACCACAGGGCACAAACAGTGGTGCCAGGATTTAAATTTGGGGAGTCTCACTGCAGAAACCTCTCCCCCATTGTTGGGAGGCTGAGACACATTTGCTCTGTGGAGGGGAAGCTATGAAAGCACTCAGCTAGGGGGTGGCGCTATGGCATAGTAAGTTAAGCCTCCACCTGCAGCTTGGCATCCTATATGGATGCTGGTTTGTGTCCCAGCTGCTCCTCTTCTGATCCAGCTCCCTTGTGATGGCCTGGCAAAATACTGGAAGACGGCCCGAGTGCACTCATGTGGGAGACCCAGAGGAGGCTCCTGGCTTCAGATCAGCTCAGCTCTGGCTGTTGCAACCATTTGGGGAGTGAATCAGTGGATGGAAGACTTCTCTCTCCATCTCGCCCTCTCTCTAACTCTCTCTCTCTCTCAAATAAATAAATAAAATATTTTTCAAAAATTTTAAAAATCACTCAGCTAAACAGAGAGGTCAGTTGTCATTCTTAAGACATTTTAGCTGGAATAAAGCAGTGAGGTGGACAGCCAGGATCCCTCTGACGTATGTGCCAGGCTGAGGGCGAGAAGTGGGGGGAAGTGGTTGTGGTTTTGGCTGAGGTTTTTGAGTTTCTATGAATATCATGTGAGTAGGAAGACAGCACAGGGATTTGAGGCCAGTTACCCATCCAAAAGGGGTGGAGGGGGTAAGGCAGAGCGTCCTAGAGAAGGAATCGAAGGAGGCAGTGATGTTACTAGGTCCAGGTACTAATGCGTCTAAAGCACTTAGAACTTCCCAGATGAAGGTTTCTATTAAATAGACCAGACTAACCTTGGGAAGTGCCTTGGTCCCCCTGCTCTGCAACACATTGATACACGAAGGATTTAACTTGTGCCTTTTCTGCCTCTGGTTTAACAAGGAGGGGGAGTTTTCAAACAAGCTATTGTTTGTTGATGTAGAAACATAATGAATAATTCCGACATGTAACTTTCTTAACCTCTCTGGTCTTTAATTTATGATGTTTCCAAAATGGTTTAATCCGAGCCCTCCATATCACTGGGGTTTTTTAGTTCAATAATCGTTCAAAAGACTGACAGAAGTGCCCAGTGGCTGGGGTTCACTCTGGCTCGGGGAAGGTGGGGTTCACTTTGGCTCGGGGAAGGTGACAGCAGCCATGGGCAGCAGCCCAGCAAGGAAAGAGGGAAGAGGAGGCCAAGTCAGGAGGCTCTCTCAGGACTGCTTGCTCATGGGTGGGCACGTGGCCACTGTGTAATCATTGCGGAGCCCCTCCGCTGTTGCTGGAGCTCATGACCACTGTCCTATGCAGTAGTGAGTGCCCACAGTCTGCTTCCTGCGGCACCAGGGCCGGTGAAAGCAACAGGGACTAGAGCATCGAGGAGAGGGAACACAGCGAAGTCGGCTCAGGAATCAGTGGAATTTGGACAGGTGGACCTGGGGCAGAAGGGCTTTCTAACCGAATGGACTGAGGTGAGACAAGACGCAGAGGTAGGAACAGGATGGAAGTGCCTGCCTGGGGCTTGGGGATGTGAGTCACTGGCGATGGCCAGTCAAGGTCAGAGAGAGCTGAGGCCTAAAGAGATAACTAAAAGGAAGACTCCCAAGTGGAGGACTTGTAAAGGAGAAAGAGACTGACGCAGGGAGGCAGGGAGATTTTAGAGCGAGCACCCTGAAGCGGGGAAGGCCAGGCACACCCCACTGGACCGTAAGACCTGGAGTGGTGGCAATGCGAAAGAAGAGGACAAGGGATGTCTTGAAGACCATTGCACACAGCTTGTCCCTCGACCTGAATAACACAACAAAGCCATGAGCTGGATTACAGCTTCGCTTTTAGGATCCCAGCCATTGGCAAGATTCCCTCCCCATCCACCTGGCCGTGGCTTTCATCTACTCAAAGGCAGGGAGAGGTCAGGAAGCCCAGGCTGTCCTCCCTTAGTTCCCATCCTGCAGACTCATGATAGGCAACTTTTCCGTATGTGCCTCCATGTGTCACACACAACATCTTGGTATTCTCACAGTATTTCAGGTTAATGGGATTCAAGGCCATAAAGTAAATCTAAGCAGAGGAAATATCTGATCTGCGTCAGTCAGTCTTTTCATTGACCTTCGGTTTTAACCAAGTCCCCGAGCTTTGGCAAATGATGAAAGAGGTAACAGAACAGGCTGGAGACTCCTGTCAAGCTGATGGGTCTGGTGGATTCCAGGACACTCGCCGAGGGAGCTGGGGATGGCCATCTATGGATTTCAAAGTGGCGGCATTCACAAGCCAGGGCTCCGAAACCCATTTAGCAAATGTCAGGGTAGCCAGAAGAGACGAACAGGATGAGGGAAAGGCCTTGCACATCTGGGAGTGTTTAGAATGGAGAGTTCAGAAGAGGAGAGAGAAGATTTCTTTTCAGTTCTCAATAAATCATTGCCATGTATGTTTATACCCTCCTATCCATCGATCATTTTTATCTCCCACTTATTCCATCCCTTTAAATATATTCAGGCACACTCTTATTAAACCCAAGATTTATATCAATTTGAAACTGCTTCTACATGCATAATATCAAGGTGTTGGCATTATTCTTTCCAGATCAGACTATGAAGGAGATGAGCAATCTCTTCTTTCTGTCTCCAGGGGAGAGATCTTCTGGGTAAACATAGGGACTTCCTGGAGGAGGGCACATCTGAACTGTCTTAAGGATTGAGTGACTGTCATTAGTGATGATGGAATGGGAATTCCAGCTGAAGGGGAAGAAAGAATCAACATCTATTTCCCAGAGTTATTTATATGAGGGTACCTAAGAAGTTTGTGGGAAATGGATTTAAAGGATGTTGTTTTTGTTTCAAAAAGTTTCTAAAATCATGGAAACATGGAGTCTTCAAAAATGTCCGTGATAAGTGCAGATTACAAAAAAATGCACATACTTAAAAATGTTTTGTATCAAAATAAAGTTATATTTCTTTTTAAAAAAAAGATTTATTTACTTATTTGAAAGTCAGAGTTACACAGAGAGAAGAAAGGCAGAGAGAAAGAAAGAGAGATCTTCCATCCAACGGTTCACTCCCCCCAGATGGCTGCAATGGCTGGAGCTGCACCAATCTGAAGCCAGGAGCCAGGAGCTTCTTCTGGGTCTCCCACGTGGGTGCAGGGGCCCAAGGACTTGGGCCTCTTCTACTGTTTTCCCAGGCCATAGCAGGGAGCTGGATTGGAAGTGGAGCAGCCGGGACTTGAACCGGTGCCCATATGGGATGCAGGTGCTTCAGGCCAGGGCATTAACCCGCTGTGCCACAGCACGGGCCCCAATAAAATTATCTTTCAAATCCATTTTCCCCCTAACCTGAAAAGGCTCCTTGTCATTTTATAGAGGGCAAAAAAAAAAAAAATCTTAAAGAAGGTGTCATTGTGCTATTTCTCAGAAGGTTTAGCGTTTGTCACAGAACAGTTACACTGATTACCTTTGCTAGCTATGATGCAGACAGAGCGCAGTCCCAGCTTTGAGCCTCACGTGGCTCACATGGCTATGCCCAGAGGATTCTCTTCAGCCTGTGGACACTGCATGACTTGGTGACAGACCGTGACAACTCAGGAAGACTCTCCCTGCCATTGGAAAGACAACCCCAAACACTCAGCTCTTGCTAAGAGTAGATTTACAAAATCATCTTCTTGTCTTCCCTTTCCCACCTTATCCCTCCTCTACCTTGGCCATGAACACTGCCCTCCAATCACACAAGGACTCTCCTAAAGAGACAGCTGCCCTCCTGCCCATCTCCCATTCTCTACAGGTGTGTGTATTGGGGGGAGGGCAGAGAACAACTTGTTCAGGCAGCATCTGCAATACCCAGTGACAGATGTGGGCATCCATCACCATCCTCAGGGAGCCTCGCCTGCATCCATGTTGAAAACACGTGCAAGGAAGGCTGGCTGTCCCGCAGACTGCTGTGCGGGGCTCAGGAGGCCAGAGGACCCCCTTCTGCAGCGCCTGGAACTTCAGCGTTAGCGTCAGCAATGGGCTCAGGAACCCCCATGGGTCCCGCGGCTCTGCAAAGCAGAATTAGAAGGCATGCCCTGTGGTGTTTCTCTTACCTCACAGGGTAGCTCCATGGAGGAGGGTGGGCTCACAACTTGTTTGTTTGGGATAGCAAATTCGTTCGACAGACATTTGTGCTAAGAACTACTTGGCACTCAGCTGTGTGGCAGGCACTTTGAGATGGGTGAAGAGAAAACACGAAGAGAACGCTGCCTTCAGCTAAGAAGATAAAGGACCTGAAGTAGCACCGCATAAACACCAAGGGATCTTATATGCAGGTAGATATGAAAATACAGCACGGTGAGTGTCATGTAGGCAGGAAGTCAGAGTGCCTGGGGTCTCCAGAGTGTGTGCGGAAGGGTGGGGCTGCCACACATCACCTCTTGCTCTCCTTTGATGCAGTGCCCGCAAAAAGTGGGAGTTACCGCGAACTGAAGGATGAACTGAGGCGTGGACCGGCATTTAGGAGCTTCTGGTGAGCCACACTTTGTCCCCCTGGCCCACATGATGACAGCACCGACTTCAAGTGCACCCTACGTCACTGTCTCAGGACTTTCCCAAAGGCCTCTGAGTCTTGTCAGACCTGAGGCCTCCCAGAGTTACCCCGGGGCAACATCCACGCTTGGGGATTGGCGTGAGCCAACAGATGAAGGTCCTGCCCTCCCCGCTTCCTTAGGAAGGACAGTTGTGAGGTGTTACAGCCTGGTTCCCAGAGTGCTGGCCCGGTGGGCCCCCAGTTGCTCTCTCAGTGGTCACTGGCTCAGTATCACACAACTGGTTCTTCTTGCTTCCTGTTCCCTCATTCCACCTTCCAGAGGTCACTTCCCAAATGAACTGCGGTTGCATTCATCTAGGGAGTGAACTAGTGAACTAGGGAGGGAAGACCTTTCTGTCTCTCCTTCTGTCTTTCTCTAACTCTACCTGTCAAATAAATAAATATTGAAAAAAAAAAAAAACCTCTCAATCTCTGTCTCTTCCTCTCTCCCTGCAACTCTGGCTTTCAAATAAAATAAATAAATCTTTTTTAAAAAACATAAAGTATGAGCGAGCTGGCCTCATTTCCGTTCTTTCTCCCTGGTAAAGATGCAACAGGAAGCCCACAGCCTGCAGCCCACAAGAGGGCCTCACAGGACCTGACCATGCTGGTTGGACTTGCAGATTCCAGAACTGTGAGAAATAAAAGTGTGCTATTTAATTCACCCAGTCTATGGCACTTTGTTAGAGCAACCCAAACAGGCTAAAACAGGTGCTTAGCACTAAAGGCATCCCCTACCATTTTACTTTACATCTTGGTCATTTGGGCTGCTATAACAAAATGTTACAAATTGGGGGACTTATAAATAACAGGACTTTATTTCTTATAGTTCTGGAGGCTGCAAAGTCCAAGATCAAGGCCTAGTAGACTGAGTATCTGGTGAAGGCTTTTTGTCTGACTCATAGATGGTAACTCTTTACTGTATCCTGTTGTGACGGAAGAGGCAAATAAGGTTCCTTGGGCTTTTTAAAATTTGAAATGCAGAGAGACAAGGGCTGGCGCCATGGCGCAGTAGGTTAATCCTCCACTTGCGGCGCCAGCATTCCATATGGGCATCGGTTCTGGTCCTGGTTGCTCCTCTTCCAGTCCAGCTCTCTGCTATGGCCTGAGAAAGTGGTGGAGGATGGCCCAGGTGCTTGGGCCCTGCACCCACGTGGGAGACCAGGAAGAAGCTCCTGGCTCCTGGTTTTGGATTGGCGCAGCTCCGACCGTTACAGCCATTTGGGGAGTGAACCAATGGACGGAAGACCTTTTCTCTGTTTCTCCCTCTCACTGTCTGTAACTCTGCCTCTCAAAAAAATAAATAAATCTTAAAAAAAAAATGAGATGCAGAGAGACAGCTCTCATTTACTAGCTCATTCCTCATATGCCAGCAACAGCCAGGTTGAGTCAGGCTGATGGCAGGAGCTGGGAACTCAATTTGGAGTCTCCCACATGGGCGCCTCTGAGCACCTCTCTCTCCAAGTATCTGAGCCCTTACGTGCTGCCTCCCACGGTGTGAGTTACACGAAAGCTGGAATAGGGTACAGAGCTGGGACTCAAACCCAGACATTCTGATATGGGTTGGGGCGTCCCAATGAGTGCTCCGCTACTACCAAATGGCCTTCTTTCGTAAGCCTCACGAAGGCCCTGCTTCCTCATGCCACCACTTGAGCATTCAACACAGGGATTTTGAGGGGACACAGCACCTTCTTACATATTTGGAGTTTGGCTATTTTTTATCTCCCTCTCCCAGAGGATGCAGTTAGATGGACTTAGATACATATATAAAACGTTTCAAATTCCAGCCAAGTCGGAGCCATTCAATTCTGTTGCATCCATTTGATAATCTGGAAGGTTTCTTTCAATTACTTTTGTCCACATCGTGGGCTTTACACACTGGCCAGTGTCCTTGCATTGTCTCACACGTAACATGATTTTGAAAACTTCTCCAGCAGTATATTTGATCCAAAACATTTAGTAAGGTTGTCCTTTTATGAAAGCAACATTTACAATTGAAACTGCTGTGAAAACAGCATAGGGCCAAGTTTCTAATGTCACAGAACCCTTCCCATGTGGATTTCAAAGCAAGCTCTGATGTGTTAATTAAACTTCAGGAATACATCTTTTAAAATCTCAAGAATACACCTTTAAAAATCAACCACAGCAAATAAGGATAAAAATTTGAGCCAGCTTTGTGATGCAGTGGGTTAAGCCACCGCTGGTGACATCAACATCCACATTGGAGTCCTGGCTGCTCCTCTTCTGATCCAGCTCCCTGTTAATGCACCTGGGAAAGCAGCAGAGGAAGCCAGCCCAAGTCCTTGGGTTGCTGCTGCCCATACGGGAGAGCTGGATGGCATTCCAGGCTCCTGGCTTCAGCCTGGCTCAGCCCCGGATGTTGCAGTCATTTTTGGAGTGAACCAGAGGATGGAAGATTCTGTCTCTTTTTCCCTGTGTGCTACTCTGCCTTTCAAATAAATAAAGTAAATCTTTTTAACAAAGGAAAGCAATCAGTGGGATTCAGGTTAGTGTACTGAGTCTATATAGCAGTGATTAAATACAGAATAATATACTCCTTCCCAAAAAAACCCTCTTCTGAAGTTTGTGGCTTCATAAGCAACGCCCCCCTCCACCCCAGTCAACTATCGCGTGGGGTGGGGATGGGGTTCTGCTGTCCCCATAGCTTCAATATAGCATGCTGGAAGCATTGATGAGAGTGGGATTTTTTATTGCAGAGCCAGCCATATTCCTGACATTCCAAGAACATTCTGGGGACTTCTGAGTCGGTCACCTCACATCTAAAATAGAAATTTAAGAGTTATTTCTACGTTGGTGTTCAGAAATTATCCAAATGCCACCTCAGGGTCAAAGACCCCAAGCAACACACAGCGGAATGCTGTAAGGGAAGCCACTCAGTTCTCACCTGACTCTCGTGTTCCCGTCATACTGCAGTCTGCCAGGCAGTCAGGCGGGCGGTTCACAATGACAAACCCCGGCCGGCCATGCTAACGCAGCCCCTCGGCCCGACCGCACTTCAGGCTACAAGCATCCGAGCTGTCCGGAATTCCTGTGATTTCTGAGATTCCAAAGTCAGTCTTGCCCTTTCAGTGCTAGCATCCGAGAAAGCCCAGGCCACGCGGCGGACTCGGCGAGCCCTCCTCCGGTGCAGCGGCAAAACTGCGCGCAGGTGCGCCCCACCTGCGGTGCTCAACTCCTCCCCGTGGCACTGCCTTACGCTCCCGGCCCTGGCGCGGGGGCGGCAAATGGTGCACCCTGAGCGCTTTACGCCTGACCCTCGTCCGGTCTCCCCTGTTCGTCTCGTGGCCACCCGGCGGCCTGTGCCTACCGCGCCAGCCCCGTGCACCTGCACGGCTCGACGAAGATGGGTCACTCGGAAAGCGATGGAAAAGCAGGGAGACCAGGAGACAGGCGGCGGGCGCTCGTCCCGCAGGCTTTTCTTAGGCACACTGGAGGAACAAAAAAGTTTCCTTTGTCAAGCACACCGACCACGTGGCGCCGGGGCTCTCACCACGGCGAACTGCCCGTACAGCCTGGGCGCACTCGGGCACGCGCCTGCCCCGCCGGAGCCGGCCGGTCCGAGGGGGGCGGGGTCCCCGGGCCGGGGGCGGGGCGCGCCCCGGCTTCGGGGCGGGGTCCCAGCGGCCCGGAGCCGGGCCGGGGGCGGTGCTGCGGCGGCGGGGCGGGGCGCCGAGGGGAGCGGCGGGCAGGCCGGGCATGGCGTCCATGGCGGCGGCGATCGCGGCCTCGCGCTCGGCGGTCATGAGCGGGAACCGGCCTCTGGACGACAGGGAGCGGAAGCGCTTCACCTACTTCTCGTCGCTGAGCCCCATGGCCAGGAAAATCATGCAGGACAAGGAGAAGATCCGCGAGAAGTACGGGCCCGAGTGGGCGCGGCTGCCGCCCGCGCAGCAGGACGAGATCATCGACCGGTGCCTGGTGGGGCCGCGCGCCCCGGCGCCCCGAGGTTCCGGGGACCCCGCGGACGACGAGGACCTCGTGCGCTTCCCCGGCCTGCGCGGGCCCACAGGCCAGAAGGTGGTGCGCTTCGGCGATGAGGTACGTGCGGGCCGGGCCGGGCCCTCCGCCCCTCGCTGCGCCCCCCAGTCCGGCGGGCACCTGCCCGCGAGTGGCCGCCCCAAGCCGGGCACCGAGCGGTCGAGGCTGAGCGTGAAAAGGCCGGAATGCGAGGGCGTTCCCGAGCCGGAGGTCGGGGGAGGGGGCGCTCCGGCGGGGACTTTGTTAAGGAATCTCCAAGCGGAGGGTCTTTGAAGACCCTCCATCTAGGCCTGCTCTAACCGGGCCGCACCGGTCCGAGGAGTTCTCCCCCAGCGAGAGGCATCCACTCCTAAACAGGGCAGACGCAAGTGGAAACGGCAAGAAATTTTGAACCCGACAAGCCTGGTTCTAACCAACTCTGCCACTTGGTAGCTGGATGGCGGCGGCTGAGTTATCCTCCCTGAGCGCCTCAGTGTTCTCCGTGTAAAAACGGGGGTTGGGATTCCCGCCCCTGCCGGCCCGGGAAATCACTTGGCACATACAATACGAGTGTTAGTATCTGTGATGCGCCGAAGGGGGCAAAAGGAATTGCCAAACGGGATAACAAGGAGGAGGAGGAGGCTTTCGCCCTAATGTGTTTTTTGAGTGAGCACGGAGCGAGCTCTGAGGCGGGGGTGGGGGGGCGGATCTGAGCATGGTGACCCCATTTTTATGCCAGAAAACCGAGGAGGAAGGAGAGGTTTGAATGAGCTTCATCAAGCCTTGGCTATCTGTGGGTCACGTCTAGGTCTCGGATCTGACCTTGGAGCCCGGATGGACGTCTAGAGTGGCGGTCTAGAGTGGCCGTCAAAGAAACAAAAAGCGCACGGGGAACCAGTGGGGTGCCGGCTCTCAGTCACAAAGGCCTGTGTGCTCCGAGTTGTTCAGAAACGTGGCCTTCCTTCCCTGGAAATTCACTTAACCAACACTTGCTTCGTGGCATGGGACTGTGCGCCGTGGCTGCCCTTTCAAACTCAACTTTTGCCACGAGGGACCGTAGAAGGGAGCAGAAAGTGTAAAATGAAATCCACTCTCGGTGAAGGCTGGGCGGCTGGAGGGAGGAGCCAGCGGAGTTTTGCCGAGGAAGTTGTGGACTGTGGAAGGAATTCAAGTTAAGAATGAGGTTCGGATCCGATGTGCAGGCGTGGGTATGCGGAGGCGTTTATTAATACAGAATGTTTGTGGCTGAATGCGAGGGAAGTGTGAAAGGACAGAGCTATGCTGCCAACATAGCCTGATTGTGATGGAATTAAGAGAAAAATTCTCCACTGGACTCTAAACTCTGACGGCTTTGCCAGGAAAAACAAGGGTGTGGTGGTGAGCTGGGGAGATGAAAATATAGGTTTTGAAATGTATTCCTAGAGCGGAGGCATTTTCAGTGCAGAAATACGCAGGTCTATAGAGACACGTCTGCCGTGTGTGTGCTCAGACGTAGGGGATGGAAAAGCAGGCAGCGCCTCTTTGGAAGTCTTGCGTAGATAAACCCGAGAGGACGTTAAATCTAAGTTCCCAGAAATGTTGGGGTGACTCTCTGTCCCCCCAGTTTGGTGTCCACCGAAGAACATCCACGTGTCTGCTCTGTTGTGTTAGAGTCCAGGATTACTGATAGGCAAAGATGTGGCTCAGCTAGTTTTTCATTCTCATTCTTTATCTGGTGCCAGACTGAGCTGTTTCTGAATTTGTGAGGCCAACGCGATTTACAAGCAAATGGAACTGTGCACTGTTGTACTCTGCACAGACCAGCTCTGTTTCACAGTTGAATCCTCACTTTCCAGTACGGGCTGAGAGTGGGGTCTGGGATGCTTCTGCCCAACCCCAGCACAGGTGGCGGAGGGGGAGAGGTACCTGGGAGGGTTGCCCAGCGTGCATTTTGCCTGCAGTGGCTCTGTGGTTTACTCACGCTAGAGAGCTTAAGTGTCCCAGGACCAGGCAAGAGCCTGAAGCCTGAGTGGAGTTCATGGTCTCATTGTTGGCTCCAAGAGGTCTTTTACGGAGCAGGGCTGGCTCCTGGGCACAGGGACGATGGAATAGGACAGTAGGTGGTGATGAAGTGACAATGAGGCTGCTAGACAGACTGGCCCAGATAGGTGGCCCCAGGTTGGTCCGAAAGAAACCTAAACTACACAAAAATAGAGCACTCATCCTTCTCACCTGATCTGCGTTTTGCCTTGGCCCCAGAGGCCTCCACTGCCACTTGGTTAACCCTGAACAGCAACAGGACAGTGTTTCTTTGACTAGGTCTCCCCCATTGCCAGTAACATTTCTGTAACCTGTATAGCAACATTGTAAGTCAGAGCATGCAAATACAGCCTCCAAATGTGGTGACCATCATCTTGTTTTTCGTGTGTTGCAGGAATAGAAGCTTGATTATAGGAGGGGGATATAGATCCTAGCGGCCGCGGGTGTGGTCAGGGGCTCAGTTCACACAGCCAGGTTGCTGTGTGTAGAGCAGGTGCAGCAGTGTGGCGTCTGTCTTGTTTACCCTGGCTCTCTGGGAGGTGGGAAGACCTTAAGGACTTAACGTGGGCCTCCGCTGATAAAGATGTTGCTGCTTTGAGTATTGAAACTGTGAAGAGACCCATCTGTTTTTCTGCCATTTCCTTGGCAATCAATTGAGCAAATACTTTTCACAGCCTGTTATGTTAGAAATGAGAGACTTTCTAGCTCAGGGTGCTTAGTACCCCCATCTTTACCACCTCCCTTAAAAGTCCTCTCAGGGGCAGCTGTTTTACATAATGGTTGAGACTCTGGGATGCCCACATCCCGTAGTAGAGCACCTAGCGTTGAGGCCCAGCTCTGCTTCCAATCTAGCTTCCTGCTAATAAGCACCCTGGGAAGCAGCAGGTGGTAGGTCAGGTCGTTGGGCCCCTGCCACCCACATGGGAGATGGATGCAGCTCCTAGCTCCTGGTTTCAGACCGGCCCAGCCCTGGCTGTTGCAGTCATCTGGGGAGTAGACCAGCAGACAGAAGATCTCTCCCTGTCACTATCTCTTGGTTTCTGTTTGCCTTTCAAGTAAAAATAAAATTTCCTCCATGAGAACACATGATCTCAATGAACATGTACAGAAATATAGTTTCAACTAAGGCCACTAGCCTTTTCCCACCCTTTCCCCATTGTCACCCCAAGTCCCTTCTGCATAAACAATGTGGAGCAGCAGCTGTAGCAACGCTGGGCCCTCAGCAACTTGAGAGGAGTCCTAAGGCCCGGGTTCTAATCCAGGCCATGCCAGCAGCAAGATGCTACCCCTCTTAAGGAGTGGCTTCTCCTCTGTGAAGTTAATGGCATTTCTCCTCTGGCAGAGCAGGCAGACGCGGCGGGCAGGTGTGCCCCATGAGTCAAATATTAAGGCAGATTTGCAAATGGATGCTTTTAGCAGTTTGACTTACGCCAGGCTTCTTGTTTGCTGTGTTCTTCCGACAGCCGCGAGGTTCCGGGAATGGTTCACTTTGGGAGTTGAAGGGCTTTCGGTTTAGGAGGATTTAGAGATCAGCCTGTTTATGCTTCTGCTATTTCCTGTTTTATCAGATAGAAGGGGAAAAACCCTGAATTTTTAGGAATGTGTTGCCTGCTGCTCCTCGGGTCACCCTCAGTTCCCTTGCCACCGATATAGGAGAGTCCAAAAACACTGATGAGAGTCCCGGGTTCCTTGCTCTGCATCACATTCTCTGCTGCAAAGTGGCCTTGAGCAGATGCCTGGGGGAACGCCGGCAGCCGGTGCCTCTCCTTGACCTGGACCTGCTTGCCTCTTCTGCTTCTCCTTTTGGTAGGTGGAGCCAGGCAGAAATGGTTTTTCCATTCGTCAGCCCTCAGGACCCTGATCTGGATTTTGCATGCTGTAGAATATGGAATTTTTTTTTTTTTTTACAAAAAGATTTATTTATTTATTTCAAAGTCATAGTTAGAGAGAGTGTACAATTTTCCATCTGCTGGTTCGCTCCCCAAATAGCTATAACAGCCAGGGCTGGATCAGGCCAAAGCCAGGAACCAGGAGCTGCTTCTGGGTCTCCCACTGGGTGCAGGGACCCGTCTTCTGCTGCTTTCCCAGGCCATTAACAGGGAGCTGGATGGGAAGTGGAGCAGCTAGGACACAAACCTGCACCCATTTGGGATGCTGGCCTTGCAAGTGGTGGCTTTACCTGTTATGCCACAACCTGGCCCCGGAATATGAGCTTTTAAGACACTGGCCAGCCCCTGAATAGGGACTTTTAAGACACTGGAGCCAGACAACTCTGCCCCCTCCTCAGCAGCTTAGCATGACCAGCTGCTGTGAGAATGTCCCTTCTGTGCCTGTGTTCCCCTCTGTCCTACAGAAATCTGCATCTGCAGACTTGCTAGTTGCTCTCTTACTCCTCCCAGCCTTAACCCCTCTTTCTTCTTAATGTTTGTTTGCTTGTTTATTTTCATCTACTTGAAACAGGCAGAGTGACAGAAAGCGAGAGAGAGGAGATGTGCTGGTTCACTCCCCGTAGCCAGGTCTGGGTCAGCCCAAAACCTGGGAGCCTGGAACTCCATTGAGGTGGCAGAGGCCTAAGCCCTTGAGCCATCTATGCTGCTTCTCGGGGTGCATTAGCAGGGAGCTAGATCTGAAGCAGGGTAGCTGGGACTCAAACTGGAGCTCCACTATGGGATATGGGCACGAGCTGTGGCCTAACCTGCTGTGCCACACATCTGTGTCCTTAACCCCCTTTTCAGGGCTGAATCTTGGCCTTCCTGACACCCAGACACCTGCCTCTTCAGGCCTGCTGTTGTTCCCTACCCCTTACAGTGAGGGGCTCAGCAAGCTTTGCCGAGCTGCCCCATGCACGCCGGGACATCAGGACTGCTTTTTGGTAAAGACCTGGTCTCACCCCTCCCTCCTTCAGGTCAAGGCTCCTGCAGGCCTGGGTGCTGGTCAGCCTGTGTTTGTTTTTAAAAATAAACTAAATTTTATGACAGTTATGTGGGTGCATTATTGTTCAAAGTTTCGAGCAACATTGAAAAGCAGCAGGTGCAGCCCTACAGAATCCCTCTCTTTGTTAGGTTGGAGTTTGGCCGGCTGTGTGGCTTCTTGGTGCAGGACCAGAGACACTTCAGGGCCCCTCATCCCCTTTCACCATAGCCCTGTGGCCTCTGCCTTTTTCAGCCTTTGGTTAAACAAACAAAACTGAGGGGGTGGGGTTGCTTTGTGGAGAGGGGGTAGTAGGAGAGGAGTTTGGGATCTGTTTTCACCGAATTTTGAGCTTGTCTTCTAAGGAAGCAGGAGTGTGTGAATGTCTGGGATATCTGTGTGGATTTCAGAGGTGACAGGTGGAATATGGCTTTCTTGTTCCTTCACCCATGGCTCTGGGCTCAGGTGCCGGGAGGGACTTGAACAACCTGTGCTCCAAATCCAGTCCCACAGGCTGCTGGGCCTGTCCAGCCAGCTTCGCCTTTCAACCTGATGGTTCCAGGCCCAAGCTGCACCTGGCACGGTGCCCTGGGAGCCAAGGCAGTGATAGACCTCCCTCCCCAGGTGCCTTTGCCTGCTGGCTTCTATGAGAGAGTGAAGTGGCCTTGTGGCAGCCGGGAACAAGTTTGGCAAAGAAATGAAATGACTTACTCTCTGTCATGCAGGAAAGAGGGTGGTTAGGGCTTGGCAGATTCAGAGCTATTTCTCATGGACAGGAGTCGCTTTGACACCTTAAGCAAGAGATTCCCATAGAACCAGGAAAATACCATTCCTCCCAAATAAATAACAAATGAGAGAACATAGGCTAGACCTGTCTGTTGTTCCCACGCCTTTTCTGTTCATTTCCTTAACATTCCCTCCACCTGCTGCGTCCCGGTTCCCACTCATCACATCAGCACTGCTTTTGTTTCTGCTGGGATCTCTTCAGGCCTGAGGTCTGGAATTTGTATTCGTGGTAGATATGCCCAGTCGTTAAATCCTAGCTGCTTTTTGATTTGGGAACTGTAGGTTTGCATTTCCAGTTATGGAAAACACCTTATCTCAGCAGAGTTAAATATATTACAAGTCAAAGGGGAAAGCATCCATTCCTAAGTATAATAAATAATAGCTGCTAAGAGGAAGCAGTTGGTAGAAAAAGAGCATACTTGTATCATTCTGCCTCACACCCCTCACCTTTTCCAAATAGACTTGGCGTTTTGAGCAGTTTTAGGTTCACAGCAAAATTGAGTGGCGAGTGGAGAGAATTCCCATATACCCCTGCCCACCCCCCACACACACACATGTATGGGGTTAAGGGGGGTGTCCCCCTTCCGCATTATCGGCATCCCCCACAGAGTGGTCCATTTGTTGCAGTTCTTGCACCTACACTGACTCCCACCCCCACAAAGTCCATGGTTTAACTTTGGGTTCACTCTCAGTAGCGTCGCTGCTGTGGGTCTTGGTTAATGGATAATGACACGGGCCCGCCATTAGAATGCCCTACAGAATAGTTTCATTGCCCTAAAAATCCTCTGTGTCCTGCCTGTTCATCTGTTACCCCACCCTGGCAATCACTGGTCTTTTTTCTGGCTCTATAGCTTTATCTTTTCCAGAGTGTCACAGCGTTGGGATCCTAGAGCCTGTGGCCTTTGCAGGCTGACTTCCTTTGCTTAGTGATATGTGTTTAAGTCTCCCTGACCTCCTTTCTTGGCTTGATAGGTCATTTCTTAGCACTGAGTGACACTGAATGGTCTGAATGGACCACGTTTATGTATCCATTCACCTACTGAGAGCACCTTGGTTGCTTCCAAGTTTGGGCAACCAGGAATTAAGCTGCTGTATACATCTGTGTGCTGGTTTTTGTGGGGACCGAAGTTTCAAGTACCAAAAAGCATGATTGCCTCCCTCCATTTTTTTTTTTTTTTTATTTGACAAGTAGAGTTACAGGCAGTAAGAGAGAGAGACAGAGAGAAAGGTCTTCCATCCGATGGTTCACCACCAAAATGGTCACAACGGCTAGAGCTACGCCGATCCGAAGCCAGGAGCCAGTGCCTCTTCCTGGTCTTCCATGTGGGTGCAGGGCCTAAGCATTTGGGCCATCCTCCACTGCCCTCCTGGGCCACAGCAGAGAGCTGGACTGGAAGAGGAGCAACCAGGACTAGAACCCAGTGCCCATATGGGATGCCGGCGCTGCAGGCGGAGGATTAACCAAATGAGCCATGGCGCCGGCCCTGCCTCCCTCCTATTTTTAATATAGAGAAGTAAATATAGCATGAGCCCTGTTGAATTTGTGAATGGGGCTGTGAGCTGTCCTCAGCTGATTAGCATGTCCTTGGTGCTGTGTTGTCACTCGGTGTTGAAGCCTTACAGTTGACTCAGTGGGCTGACTCTTACATCTCTGAGGTACCGGCACACACTAGATAGCTCAGCCAGGAGCACCCTGGATGTACCAGGAGCCCCAGGCCACCTGACATCACCAGAGGGTGACACAGGAGTGAACATAAGGGACTTTCTGGCTCTTTCTCCTAGACTCTTGTTTAAGCCCTGTTTCTCTCGCCAACAGCATTTCTGTTTAAATTTCCTACTTTCAAGCCAAGATGCTATAGTTTATCAGCCAGAAACTCTCCTAACTTATGACTTTAGGAGTGCAGTGACAATTGATGTTTCTAGCGAGCACATTGCAAGTTTCCAGGTTCCTAATGCTGCTACAGAATCTCCCAAGCAAAATAAAATCTACTTCTGGAGAATTTTAATAGCTAGGATTTTCACTTTTAGAAATAGCACTCCAGGCAGGAAGTGATATTTAACAAACTACACCCATATTCTGCCGTCACCAGATAGAATGTTTACTGTTTGTAGTAACACAGTTACTGTACTTGGGAAACATTGTTATAAAAAATGCCATTGCCATGGTTTTGTATATAATCTTTGAATGCCCACATGGACAAATGAAACTCATTTTGTGGCCAGCGCCGTGGCTCAATAGGCTAATCCTCCACCTTGCGGTGCTGGCACACTGGGTTCTAGTCCCGATTGGGGCACCGGATTCTGTCCCGGTTGCCCCTTTTCCAGGCCAGCTCTGCTGTGGCCAGGGAGTGCAGTGGAGGATGGTCCAAGTGCTTGGGCCCTGCAGCCCATGGGAGACCAGGAAAAGCACCTGGCTCCTGCCATCGGATCAGCGGGGTGTGCTGGCTGCAGCACGCCGTCTGCGGCAGCCATTGGAGGGTGAACCAACGGCAAAGGAAGACCTTTCTCTCCGTCTTTCTCTCTCACTGTCCACTCTGCCTGTAAAAAAAAAAGAAACTCATTTTGGTGGAACCCTGTAGCACGGTAGCAGGTACTGATTGCTATATAGATACACAAAGCCATGATGGGATGGGTAAGACCTGGCCCAGGGAACTGTGTACCCCCCAGGGGAACAACCTGAAGCCCGATGGGTTTGTGAGGAGTTGGAGTTGGGGGGGCTGAAAGCCTTCCCTCATCTTTGCACAGGTGTGATCTGTGAAGAGCTGGGCACACAGGTGTGATCTCGAGCATCGGGAGCAAACCAGACTGAATGGCCTTGTGTTCCCATTGTGAGGAGGGCAGTTGGGGTCCCACGTGTGCGGGGAAGTAAGAGAAGCTGGCTGCCCGGTGAGTTGGCTGTCTTAGAAAGGCTCATCTAGGAAGGTTTTATTTTGTTTGGCAGCCACAGGTTCTGGCTACAAAAACAGCAGCCTGTTTCTACTTTACAGCCAGGCCTGGGAACCACAAGGTGGGGGCCTCTCTCACAGTCTTGGAGTCTGATGTTTGTGAACCCGGGACCAGTGAGGCTCCAAGAAGAGGTGCTTCCCATAGGCTGCTGTGACAAGTGTCTACCTGCTGGTTGCTAGCAGCCAGCTTTGTGCAGCCAAGGAAAGCCCCAAGGGTCCCCAGCCTGGCTCCTTTGTTGGAGCAGCTTGGGTGTACCCAAGGGACGCCCGCTCAAGACAGCTGTCCATGGGTGCTGTCCTTTCCATTAGCTGGAAACCCAAAAATGCACTGTTCTCAAAATTAGAAAGAAAGGCTTCAGGGAATAAACGCCGACTAGTCTTCATCAATTTTGTTTGGAGGGAATGTGAACAGTTATCAAATTCCACAAGGTTTGAATGGAATCATGCAGTGTTTGTCCTTATGCTTGGCTCATGTCCTTAGCATCAGGTCTTCAGGATTCATCCCTATTGTGATGGCATGCATCATAGTTTTTTTTGTTTTTGTTTTTAAGATTTATTTATTTATTTGAAAGACAGAGTTACAGAGAGAGGTAGAGACAGACAGAAAGGTCTTCTATCCGCTGGTTCACTCCTTAGATGGCTGCAATGGCCAGAGCTGCGCCCATCCGATGCCAGGAGCCAGGAGCTTCTTCCAGGTCTCCCATGTGGGTGCAGGGGTCCAAGGACTTGGGCCATCTTCTACTGCTTTCCCAGGCCATAGCAGAGAGCTGGAGCGGAAGAGGAGCAGCCGGGACTCGAACTGGCACCCATTTTGGATGCCAGCACTTCAGGCCCGGGCGTTAACCCACTGCGCCACAGCACTGGCCCTTCACAGTTTTAATTTTAAGACTGAATATTTTACTGTATGTATATACATAGGGATGAAGTGGTTGGGTCAAATGATAATTCTGTGATAATTTTTTTGGGAACCACCATCCATGCTGTTTTTCATAGTGACTATACCATTTTACATTCCTGCCGACGGTGAGCCAGGGTTCTAATTTCTGCACATCCTGGCCAACCCCTGTGATTTTCTGTCTTTGTGACAGTAGCCATGAGTGTGAAGTGCGGCCAGCCTTCTGTGTCTGCAGATTCTGCATCTGTGGATTCAACCAACCGTGCACCAAAAATATTTGGCAAAATCAATTATACCTGTGCTGAAACATGTACAGACTTTTTTTCTTGTCCTTATTCTCTAAACAATACAGTATAACTATGATTTACATAGCATTTACAGTGTGTTAAGTATTAATAATCTAGAATGATTTACAGTGTCAGGAGGGTGTGTGCCATTTTATGTGGGGGGCTTGAGCAGCTGTGGATTTTGGTGTCTCAGGGTACCCTGAAACAAATCTCTTGCAGACACCCAGGAATGAGTGTGTATTATCTTTGCTTTTAATACATTGTATTTGGTTGGAAGGCTATATAACTCAACTTTTGTTTGAGAGACAGAGAGCTTCCTTCTGTTGGTTCACTTCCCAAATGCCCGCAAATCACCTGGACTGGGCCAGCCAAAGCTGGGAGCTGGGAACTAGATCCAAATCTCGCACGTGGGCATCAGGAAGTTGAGCCATCACCACTGCCTCCCAGTGTGTGCATTAGTAGGAAATGGGAATCAAGAACCAGAGCCAGGACTTGAGCCTAGGCACTCAGTACGGGACATGAGCATCTTAATTAACTTCTAGGGTAAATGGCCGCCCCTAATTTCACTTTGGCCTCATGGCTGTGTTTAACAGCAGGTTCAAGAAATTCCTAAAATAATTCACAGCCAGCCTTCGTGAGTGGGTGCGACCCTGCTCATTGCAGGCCGCCGGAAGTAAAACTGGCCAGAGCTCACAGAGATCTGCATGTTCTGAGAGCTGTTCTTCACCAAGCAGCAAAGTAGTAAGTGCTGGAGCTTTCGAGCATGTGTGTATTCCAGTCCAGCGTGCAGAGCGTATGTGCTCTCGCTGTTTGGCTCTGTGTTGAGTGAACATTTCCCTGAGAAGGGCGTGTGCTTGGCCTGTGGGCTGTAGAGGAGCAGACGGTTTGTGTGTATGTCCACCCCGGAGTCTTTGGTGCAACCTGGGCACCACAGTCTCCCGGGGTACGGCACTGGCCTCTGATGACCAGTCACTGAGCACTCTGCCTCCCCTGGCAGTCCCTGGCTTCTCTGCCGCTCCCTGGCTTCTTCCTGTGGGAGTTGGTGACCGGAGGCATCGTTCTGAGCTGACCTCCAGAGAAGAAATCGTCCGCAGAGAGATCTCAGTGCTGCCTCTGGTATGCATGTCTCTTACGAAGAGGAATGTGACTCTGAGGACAATTCTCAGCCAACATGCAGCCCACGGAGCATTGTCCTGGAGCATGTAGCAGATCTGTCTTGGGGCTTGGACAGTGTCAGATGCTGAGCCCCAGGGAGGTGGGCAGGCAGCCTTCCACGCAATCCCAGAGGAAGCCACAGTTTGTCTGCCTGCTGATCAGTGTGGGAGTCGAGGGTTGTGAGTGCAAGTGGGTATATGAGTGTGTAAGAGCGTGTCGGGGGAGGGGGCTCCTTCCACTTTGCAGTCCTCATGCAGTTTTTGTCCAGCGGCCTGGGGAGCCTGTCCTTGCTGCAGACACTTTCTGTGACTGGCGTGTGTGGCCGACGGCCGACACCAGAGCTCCCATCACATTTTTGTTCGGCATGTTTATTTTTGTTAAGTGCTTTATTATTTTTTATGAGCTCAGAATTACAGAAATCCAAGGAATCTGCCCCTTGACTTGGTTTCTTGCTAGAGCAAACAAAAGGCTCTTGACATGGGGAGACATCACGGTGTGCCCCTCTCTTGGCCTGCACCCCCATGGAATTTCAGCTCCTGTGGGCTGCAGCCACTGGAGGAGGCCCAGCTCTCCACCCAGCTCCAGGCTAAAGCTTTGTTTCTCGGATGCCTGTGCTCAGTCCCCTCCAAAGCCAAAAGCCTTACTATTTTCATCTTTGCAGGTTGCAAAGGGTCTCAAGTTGCATAATTAATATTTAAAGGACAGATTGCATAAGGTGACGGGGGTCCCTGCCCCGGGCTGGTGGTCCTGCCCCTGCCTGCTGCCTACCCCATCATTTCCACACATAGCCTTGGTCCACTGAGGCGGCCAGGGGCCGTCGGCTCTGCCTGGGAGGGGCACTTTTGCCAGTTGACCTGCCTTTCCCTTTCCCTGCAGGCCCATGTCTAGAATAAATGCTGTTTACGTTGGCCTCCTTTATTTTTTCCCATTTGAAAACAAAGCCCTTCTTGTTTGAACTTGGAGCATCCTATGTCTCAGAACCGTAGGGACTTCCAGGTCACTTAGCTCAGCTGCCCCTGACCCTAGCAGGCACCGAGGGACCCCAGGAGCCCCTTGCAGCTCTTCGGCCTCTGGCCCTTGCTCTCTGCTGGGACACGTCTGGTCACCAAGCCTTGGCAACTCACATTCCTCCAGACAGCCACTTCCATTTTTGGAAGGACAGAGTTTGTACTTTGGGAAGTGTCTTGGGTTTAAACGCGATTCCACATGGGAAGGCAGTGACCCCATTCCCTCTCGGTTTTCCAGCAGCCCTGAATGATAGGAGATGATGCCAGCCAGTTCAGGAGTCAGGGGCGCAATCCGATGCTGTTATATGGGAACGAACGCAATGCGTTAGTGATGGGGAACTGCTTACAGTGCAGAAGGTGACTATCACTCGATTCTGTCTTGTGTTTGAAAGTGCTGTAATGCAGCGTCCCCCAGTTGCTAGGCCTGCCCCCTCCCCACCCCCTACTTCTGCAGTTCTTCATGTTTGTAATTAGCCCCCTGATGAACATATACAGTGCTTAGTCCTTTTATACACACTTGAGAACATCAAGGCCCAAGTAGCTCCTCTCTGGGGTCTGCCCAGCTGATGTGAAGTGGTTTGTGCCACCGATGCACCAGTCCCTATGGCCTGGCTGCCAGGTGTTTGTCCCCAGTGTGGCTGCACACAGAACTGGCACTGAACAGGGCCAAGAACCCTGAATAACCTGGGCTCAGGGCCACACACACATTGGTGAGACTTGGAGTGAGGGTTGGGGAGGAAAATCAGCCCTGGGGGGGATCTCCTTTATTCACAAACTCTGAGCATGTGTGGGTGTGGACCCTGTGACTTCCGGGCACTTCGGACAGGGTGGCAGACAGAGGCCCGGCTCTTTTGTGATCCAGGGCTGGCTGCACGTGGGGTGTGCTGGGGAGTCATCACACAGTTCATCCTGACCGCTGTCCTTGAGAACAAGCCTTCAGCCACCCAGACCCTGAAATGCCCTTCTACTCGCCATTGGCTTTGGGAAGCTCTGCACGGAGAATGCTCACGGAGGGGTCTGGCAGGCTGAGACAGCAAAGTTGGTGTGTTTGTAAGGCCCCGCCCCACCCCACCCCACGCATCCTGCCCTGGGCTCTGGTGTGGACCCTCCATCTCTAGGATCATCTTTGACACTAAGCTGGGGGTGGAGTGGCCTTTCTAAGGGAAACTGAGGTAAGAGGGCCTGTGAGCAGAACTGATTTGCTCTGTGCAGGAGGAGTGCTGTGGTTGGTGTGTGTCCTGTGTTGACAGCGTGGTCTCCATTGTGGCGATGTTAAGAGGCAGTGGGACCTTTAAGAGATGGAACCTGGTGAGAAGTCGCCTCTGTGGCTCCCTGCCTGGCTGTGTGATGGCTCCCCATAGATGGTCCTCCACACCCAAGCAGATGCTGGTGCCATGCCCTTCAACTTCCAGAACTGTGAGATAAACAAACCTCTTTTCTCTATGAAGTACCCAGCCTCAGGTATTTCATTCTAGCAATGCTGCGAGGGGGCTGTCCAATCACTGACTGGGGGCAGGTGCTCCCCTGTGTGGGAGGGGTCCTTTGTGGAAGGACATACATTACCTGGAGCTTCTTGGAGGGAGGGGTACGATAGGACTGTAATAATAAAAATATCAGACTCAGTTTAAAATAGCTTATCCCGTGTCCAGCTGTGTCTTTCTCCCCAGGAGAAGCTAGGTGTGGGTGAGATGTTTGCCACTGTGGGATTCCCGCTAGGGAGGGGAAGGGGAGGCCAAGGGGAGAGGTGGTTTCCTGGAGGCATTTGTTCAGACCAGTGAACAAAACCTGCGGGACCCAAGGCCGAATTCGCAGTGATTGTCCTGAAGGGCCCTTTCCATCGTGTTCTGCTGGGAGAGGGAAAGGAACAATCTCAGCGTTCTTAGAATTAAATTCACGTTTTCTTCATTGATTCTGCTGATCCTTCCAGATCTCTCCCGGCATGTGGGAGGCTAGGGGGAGGACGTAGATGTTAGCATTGACCGCAGATTGAAACCTGGCCTCCTTTTTATAGGTTACCTCATTTCATGTTCACAATGACCCTGCAAGGGCAGTGGGGTTCTCCTTTACAGACGAGGGAACTGGGCTCAAAAAGGCCGTGGCTGACCACTGGTGGGGCTGGGACTTGAGCAGGCTGGTCGTGCACTCTTCAGGTTCTAGGTGGCCTCCCTCTGCCTGCCTGGTAGGAGAGAGGAGGCTGGTGGCCTTTGTGGGAGGTGAGGAAGAAACCCAAGGGGGTCAACACCCTGCGTTCCAAGCAGCACAACCAGGACTGTTTATAGCTGGGAGCTGGGGTCATTCCTGGGTTTTGGATTCCTCATGGCCCTGGGTAGATGGAGGTTTGCGTGGGGTATGTCTGGGTTTGGCTTTCAGATTAATTCTTGCGTTTTTATTTTAGGACATAACTTGGCAAGATGAGCACTCGGCTCCTTTCTCCTGGGAAACAAGGGTAAGTTGGATTAAATTTAGGTTTATTTGTCCTTTTAAAAAGGATCAAGTAGTTATAGGTTCTTAGGCCATTTGATCGACTTAGAAGGCAGTGGTCCCCACTACCAGGCTGTAGGTGAAATAGGAGAGAGGAATGGAGGAGAAGGGTGAGGAGTGAGGCAACTGTTGCGTGTGGGCTGGTGACAGGCATGGTGTTTCCCCATGGTGCCCATGCATGGGGTTCCCGGAGCTCTGCTCAGACCTCTGCCCTCCAGTGCTCTGCACCTTGGTGGGGGACTCTGTAAGGCAAGGTTTTGAGCAAAGGGGAGGTATCTATATCCAGTTTACATACATATGCATGGATTTATCTAATGCAGCCTGACTTGGATCACTAACCCTGGTCCCTGAGTCATTTGGCATTAAAAAATAAAAAATGATTTTTAAAAAAATTTATTTGAAAGACAGAGTTACAAAGAGCAGGAGACAGAGACAGTGAGAGATCTTCCATTTGCTGGTTCACTCCCCAGATGGCTACAATGGCCAGGGGCTGGGCCAGGCCAAAGCGAGGAGTCTGGAACTCCATCTTGGTCTCCCACATGGCTGGCAGGGGCCCAGGCACTTGGGTCATCTCCTGCTGCCTTCCCAAGAGCATTGGCAGGGAGCTGGACCCATAGCGGAGCAGCCAGGGCGGAACTGGTGCTTACATGAGATGCCGGCAATGGCTCAACTCACGGTGCCATAATGCTGGTCCCAGAGCAGGATTTTTAAGTGCTAATACTTAAAAAAAAAAAAAATTTAGGGGCAAGCGTCATGGCACAGTGCGTTAAGTCACCTGCCACAATGCCAGTATCCCATATGAATGTTGATTGAGTCTCAGCTGCTCCACTTCTAATCCAGCTCCCTGCTAATGCACCTAGAAAATACTTGGACCCTACCACCCATGTGGGAGAACCAGATAGAGCTCCAGGCTCCTGGCTTCGGCCTGGCCCAGCCCTGGCCATTGCAGCCATTTGGAGAGTGAACACACAGATAGAAGAGATCTCTCTGTCTCTACCTTTCAAATAAATAAATCTTAAAAATGTTTTTTAAGGGCTGGTGCTGTGGCGTAGCAGAGTAAGTAAAGCCACCACCTGTAGAGCCAGCATCCCATATGGCACCGGTTCGACTCCTGGTTGCTCCTCTTCCAATGCAGCTTTCTGCTTATGGCCTGGGAAAGCAGTGGAAGATGGCCGAAGTGTTTGGGCCCCTGCATCCTTGTGGGAGACCAGGGAGAAGCTCCTGGCTCCTGGCTTCGGATTGGCTCAGCTCCGGCCATTGCAGACATTTGGGGAGGGAACTAGCAGATGGAAGACCTTTCTCTCTCTCTCTCCCTCTCTCTGCCTGTAACTCTTCCTCTCAAATAAATAAATAAAATCTTTAGAAAAAGAGGCCAGATTCCTATAGTAATCCTCTTTTAAAAAATAACTTAAGCCTTTGAAAAAATTAATTTAAAAAAATTTTAAAGATTTTATTTATTTAATTGAAACAAGGTGACAGAGAGAGAGAGAGATCTTCCATCCATTGGTTCACTCTCCAAATGGCTGCCAACATCCAGCTCTGGGCCAAGCTGAAGCCAGGGACTCCATCTGGGTCTCTCACATAGTGACAATGACTCTAGATCATCTTCCACTTCTTTCCCAGGTGCAATAGCAGGGAGCTGAATCAGAAGTGGAACAGGGGGGATTCAAACCAGTGTTCAGGCCGGCGCCGTGGCTAAACAGGCTAATCCTCCGCCTTGCGGCGCAGGCACACCGGGTTCTAGTCCCGGTCAGGGCACCGGATTCTGTCCCGGTTGCCCCTCTTCCAGGCCAGCTCTCTGCTGTGGCCCGGGAGTGCAGTGGAGGATGGCCCAGGTGCTTGGGCCCTGCACCCCATGGGGAGACCAGGAAAAGCACCTAGCACCTGGCTCCTGCCATCGGATGAGCGCGGTGCGCCAGCCGCAGCGCGCCATCCGCGGCAGCCATTGGAGGGTGAACCAACGGCAAAGGAAGACCTTTCTCTCTGTCTCTCTCTCTCACTGTCCACTCTGCCTGTCAAAATAAATAAATAGCCGGCACCGTGGCTCAACAGGCTAATCCTCCACCTTGCGGCGCCGGCACACCGGGTTCTAGTCCCGGTCTGGGCGCCAGATTCTGTCCCGGTTGCCCCTCTTCCAGGCCAGCCCTCTGCTGTGGCCCAGGTGTGCAGTGGAGGATGGCCCAGGTGCTTGGGCCCTGCACCCCATGGGAGACCAGGAAAAAGCACCTAGCACCTGGCTCCTGCCATCGGATGAGCACGGTGCGCCGGCCGCAGTGCGCCGACCGCGGCAGCCATTGGAGGGTGAACCAATGGCAAAGGAAGACCTTTCTCTCTCTCTCTCTCTCTCACTGTCCACTCTGCCTGTCCAAAAAAATAAATAAATAAATAAATAAAAACCAGTGTTCATATGTGATGCTAGCATTGTAGACAACAGCTTGACCCACTACACCACAGTGCTGGCCCCAAGCACTGATACTTTAAGGGGCTTATGTTTTTGGTTTTTCACTTATGCTCAGTTTCTGTGCCCCTCATCTGAGCAGACATGAGCTTCCAGGGGATGGGGCAGGGTGGATGACAAGTAGGGAAGTCTGTAAGGGACCTGAGATGCCCTCACATGGGGAATTGTGTCTGAAAATGGAATATTTCTCCAGGGTTCAGATGGACAAGACAGCACTGTCTTGGCCCACAGCATATAATAGCATTTGCTGATCTCAGGACAGACGTGTAGGGTGGTTGAAATTATTCTTAAGTTAGAAATAAGAGATGGTTTTGGTGAATATGTGGCATTAGTTCAGATGACCGTGTTCATTTGACAAGCATATGAGGATACTTCAAAAAGTTCCTTGGAAGACGGAGTTAAAAGATGTTTATTTCGGTGCAAAAAAAATTGAAATCCATGCATATGAGGGGTCTTTAAAAAGCTCATTTTGTCATAATTATTATGAAAAAGCTATGCATAGATTGCAAGTTTTTTAACCAAAATAAACTTATCTCTTTAAAAATATATTTATTTATTTGAGACGGAGAAGAGGGAGAGAGAGAGAGAAGTTAGCAGATAGAGAGTGAGTACTTCTGTCAGCTGGTGCAGTCCTCAGATGCCTGTTGGGGCTGTGCTGGGGCTGAAGGTGTGCCACGTGACAGGAACCCATCACTGAGGCAGCGCCGCTGCCTCCCCGGGTGTGCCTGCAGGTAGGAGCTGGAGTGGTCAGGCGCCGAGCCCAGGTGCTCCACTGAGGGACGAGAGCATCTTAACCAGTCGCTAGGCCAAGTGGCTGCCCCTAAACCTACATTTTAATTCTCTTTTCCATGAACTTTCCAAAGTGCCCTTGTAGATTCCCTCTGCCTTTGGCACTGCTGTTGGGTCCTGAACGTCCTGATAGTAAAGATACAGACGTTCTGTATTACATGCCTTATTTTTTATTTCTACTACAGATTAATAAATAACGTCCATCTGTGCAGGGAGCCAGGTGAGTGCAAATGATTTGATTGTAAGCCAGAGTCTCCCTAAGGGATCTGTTCACTGGTTGGTGGGGAGAACAGGATGTCAAGAGCAGTGTGGAATTAGAGTAGCTCCCAAATCCAGCAAGAGATCCACTGCAACACAAGTTGTAAGTAGGTAGGAAGTACATCATTGCATTGATATTGAGCCAGGGTCCCCATTACCCCTCAGTCGGGCTCCAAATTGGATGGGGGTGGGAAGCACTCATCCTATGTATCAGGGGTATAAGGCCTGCAAACTCATTTGGTCTGGCCCTGCCAAGGCAATTGCATGTGGGATTCGAAATTCAATAAATCTATAAGCAAGCAAATTTTTTAAAGATTTATTTATTTATGTGAAAGTCAGTGTTACACAGAGAGAGGAGAGGCGCAGAGAGAGAGAGAGAGAGAGAGAGGTCTTCCATCCGATGGTTTGCTCCCCAGTTGGCTGCAACGGCCAGAGCAAGCAGGCTAATTTTTAAGTTGATAATGTTGCATGGCCTACGAATAATGCTGTAAATATCCAAATGGCCCTTGGCAGGAAAAAGGTTCCTTACCTCTGCTATAGATGATATCTACTCCAGCAGTGGTAGGCAGACGTGTACTCTGTGTGTTGCAATGAGCAGCTCTGGATACAGTGGCCTAGAATGCAGGGTGGATTTCTCTGGAATGTTCTTCGTGTTTGATGATCATAGCAGTAAAGGCAAAGGAAAGTCCAAAATAGTTAGAATGTCTTTACAGCCTAAGCCCATGACGTGTCCCACGAGAGTGTCTGCTGTCTTACCTTGTTCAGTGTTCCCGAGTCAGTTGTTTGTTGGCTGGGACATTTCATGCATTATTAACTTGGGGTAAGTGACTTTCTGGGACAAGGTGGTACAGCTCCAAGAGCAGCCTCTGACACAGGCACAGCTCCTGGGACTGGCATGAGATAGATGTCTGGGAAAGGTGTGGAGCAGAGAGGGAGCACAGTCCTGTGGGTTCCTGCTTATGCTGCTGCTAATTGTGAATTGAGAAGGCTTGCTAAAATCGCACCAGTGTGGCACCCACTGTAACTTGTATCTCTTAAGTAGAAAAAACTTGTCTTTGTGGCTCAGAGTTCTCAGGCCCATTTGATGTTCCCTTTCAACAGGAACACTTGTTTATTTCACAAGCCGGTGGGCTCACTCTGTGTCCTTGTCTTTCCTTTTGCTGTCTCAAGGTCAGACTTGGGAGTCCTGTAGTTCAGTGTCACAACCCTCTGGAGGCAAAATAGAGCAGAGGGGCTCGTACCTTCCTCTGTTGAGTTTTAGGAATCCCTCCCCTCCTTCCTTCTTAGCCTAGACTCTTGTCCCATGAATCTAGTGATTTGCCATCTCTTCAGACTTAACGATTTTTAATACCTCTTTGGAGAGTACAAACAAGAGGGGGCTTTACTGGGGGAGGGAGAGATGCCCCAGTGCAGGATTAGAGTCAGACTCCTTTTCCTGCTGTCCCTCAATGGCAGCCTTCCTCATTCTGTCAGTTACCTAGTGACACAGGACTAACTGTCCCCACCTCCTCCCCCGCCTGGGACCAAATGGCCTGGAGCAGCCTTTGATGTGCGCAGCTTTTCCTGGGTCAGTGGTGTGGGCAGGGCTCAGCTGGGCTGTTCTTCTGGGGTCACTTATGTGTCACTGGCAGCCGGAAGGGTGCTGAGAGTGCTCACTCAGGAGTCCCCTGGGCCACATATCATCTGTGAGCCATCCCAGGCTTTTTCACTTGGTGGTTGGCGAGACCCCAGGGGGCAGGGTGGAAGCCTACAGGGCCTCTGAAAGCTTAGGCTGGGATTTTGCACCCTGTGGCTTCTGCTTTGTTCTGCTGGTCAGATCAAGGCATGAGCCAGTGCCCATTCTGGGAAGAGCATACCTCTCGATTGAGGAGTAGTGGAGAGTGTGTGGCCATGGTGGACAGGATCTACACTCTGGCACCCGCCTCATTTCATTTCATTGTTAATCCCTGGCTACTTCTTTCCATTTTAATCCAGGATCCATTGATTTTTTTTTTGTAATTGTAGAAGAACATGCATAACATAAAATTCACCATCTTCACCGTTTTCAAGTATACGGTTCAATTTGCCCTGTCCATCTCCAGAATTCTTTTCTTTTAAAATTATTTTTAAATTGACATGAAAACTTGTGTTTATGATACACAGGGAGGTGTTGGAGACTTGTAGACGTACAAAGGTGAAGTCAGGCTCATCACTGAATCCACGCCCTCTGTCTTGAAGTGAAATTCTGCACCCACCAAGCCCATTCGTGCATCCCCCAGGTCCCGGGCAAGCACCCGGGAAGGGGGCCCTGCCTGTCCCAGCGGCGGAGGGGAGGTCGTGCCTGTCACCCAGGCAGGCATGCTGGGGGAGGGGCCCGTGGGGACCTGATGGCACGTTCCTCTCGTGCTGCTGACGTTTCGAGAGGAAACAGCCCAGCACTTAGAATGCTCCAGACGAGAGGGGGCAGCCAGTGGGGAGGATTCTTTGCATTCCCTGGGCATCTGGGCTGGAGAAGGAGAGGGATGCCTGCTGAGGCAGGTCAGCCCGGGTCCTGGTGAGTGGGCTCTTGGGACCCCCGCCCCCACCATTGCTCCCCTCCATCACGCTGTCTGGCTTCTCCTTTCTGTCTACTCCAGTCCTCCCCTTCGTGTTCAGCTGCCTATTTTGGAATAATAAGTAGGCTGGGGTGAGGAGTGGCTTGATTCCCTGGGGATCAAAAGATCTCTGAGGGCTGCAGAAATACATCATTCCCAGAGCAGGGAAGCCTTACAGCCTCTTCCTTTAAAAAATTTTTTTTATTTATTTGAAAGGCAGAGTTGCAGAGAGGTAGAGAGAGAGAGAGAAGGATCTCCCATCTACTAGTTCACTCTCCACATGTCCACCACGGCCAGAGCTGGGCTGATCTGAAGCCAGGAGCCAGGAACTTCTTCCAGGTCTCCCACAAGGGTGCAGGGGCCCAAGAACTTGGGCCATCTTCTACTGCTTTCCCAGGCCATCAGCAGAGAGCTGCATCAGAAGAGGAGCAGCAGGGACTTGAACAGGCACCCATATGGGATGCAGGCACTACAGGTGGTGGCTTTACACGCTACACCACAGCGCCGGCCCCTCCAGCCCCTTAAGAGGAGACCTAGGCCCTTGTGAGCAGGAGCACCTCCCCAGCGCGGTGTGGTGAAGTAGGGGCCTGCACACACTCTGAGTTCTTTCACCCTTGGGAGGCAGCTGTTCCTGTCCCCGCCATGAGGCTCAGGGACATCAGGTAGCTGTGGGGCGGACAGGAGGAAGGGAGAAAGGAACTCTTGCAGGGATCTGCCATGCACGGGGGTGGGGTGGGGTGGGGCCCAGCAGGGCTGTCCCGCCAGGATGCTGCTGTCTAGGGAGGGTCCCCTGCTTCCAAGTCGTGGCTCTGCTTAGCTGCCCCTCCTCACTGTCAGCCACAGGTTTTCTGTGAAGCACCTTTCTCCCTGTTGCAGCATAGCTCCCGCCCCGGGCTTCTCCTTCTCAGGGGCCCCCAGCTCTGCCCAGCCGTCTCCTTCCCTCGCTGACAGCTGTTCTGACCAGCTTCCTGAGACCCCGAGCTGAGCCCTGTGGCCCCCTGCTCTCGACCTTTCGCGACTCCTCCTGTTGGAGTAATGCGCCACTACCCCAGCCCAGGGGCATCCCAGCCCTGCCCCTGCTGGAGCACGGTCATCTCTGCTGGTCCTCCTGCAGCCCCTGCTGCCTTCCCACAGGCTCTGTCCTGCCCTGCCTCAGGGGCTGTGTTCTGTCCAAGGGCAGCGTCTTTCTTCCATCCGTGAAGGTCCCACTTGTCCCCTAAACCCAGCGGAAACCCCAGTGTTTTATGACTATCACAACACGACAGTGGCCAAATGGCTCACCACGTGCCCAGACCTGTGCTATATGCTCCTTTGGTGTATCGCCTGGTTTAATCTTCAGAACAATCCATTTTACAGATGAGGAAACCGAGGCATAAAGTGAGGGATGTGAAGCAGGCCATCCTAAGCCCAGGGCCATTCTCCTAATGGAGAATTGCTACACCTTCCAGAATTGTCCTTCCCCCGTGTCGCTGCTGGGAAGTGCTGCACAAGTGAAAGCTCAGGAGCATTTATGAATTCCTTGTCCCTGAGGGAAGAGGCTGCTATTTCTCTCTAACTCCTTTTTTCATTTTGAGAGGCAGACACACACACACACACACACACACACACACACACAGAGAGAAAGATTTTTTTTTTTATTTATCTTTATTTTTATTTATTTGTTTGAAAGGCAGAGTTACAGAGAGGGAGAGGCAGAGGCAGAGAGAGAGGTCTTCCATTCGCTGGCTCACTCACCAGATGGCTGCAATGGCCAGAGCTGCGCCAATCCAAAGCCAGGAGCCAGGAGCATCTTCTGGGTCTCCCATGCGGGTGCAGGGGCCCAAGGACCTGGGCCATCTTCCACTGCCCTCCCAGGCCACAGCAGAGAGCTGGATCGGAAGAGGAGCAGTCAGGTCTTGAACCTTTTGCCCATATGGGATGCCGGCACTGCAGGCGGCAGCTTTACCCACTGTGCCACAGCGCCGGCCCCAGAAAGATTTTTCATTCCTCAAGTGGCTGCAACAGCTGGGGCTGGACCAGGCAGAAGCCAAGAGCCCAGAGCTCCATCCAGGTCTTCCAGGTGGATACAAGGACCTCTTAGCCTACTTCTGCTGGGTCCCAGGGTGTATATTAGCAGGAAGTAGAATTGGAAGTGGAGGAGCCAGGACTGGAATCAGGCACTCTGATATGGGTGAGGGCACCCCACGTGGTAAATGCCCCCACTGAACGCCCACCCCTCATCTCTAAGTTTGAGGACCTTAGGCTCTGCTGTGCACCCCTACTCCCTGCCTGTTGGGGCCTGGCTAGGTTCCCCTGGGGCCTGACAGATGGGCATTTTGCTTGTCCACATCTGCTGCCCCATCCCTTTGGCCCCCCAGGCTCCCTGTTGGGTTTGGCCTAGCAAGCGTACAGGGGTGTTTGTGGAGCCCCTGCTCCGTGCCAGGAACCTCCTGACTTGGGGCAGGTGGTCCTCCAGGCCTGCCTTATGTTGCCTCTCTCCAGTGACCGACTCCTGCTGTCTCGTCCCTGCCACGTTGCCACTTCTAGTCACTGCATGATCCTAAAAGTGTTGAGTGCTTTGCCTTCTTCCTCTCCCTAGATGATCCCCGCTTGGCGAGTGTCTTGGGATTTGCTCCAGTAAGCTATGATATTTTCTGACAAGGCTTCTGTAGCCTTTGTCTCAACAATTTAGATCTGCCCTACGCTGCCAAGCCAAACAGTTAGTCTTGGCGGCATGCACGCCCCCTTGCTGAAATATTACGCATTCCTCTGCGGTGAGTGGGGTGTAAAAATAGAGCCTGGGCTCCGTTGTGGTCTTGCTGTTTTTAGAACGGATGTGGCCAGCTGAGACCCAGTTCCCCACATGGGTAACTGGCGCCTGGCTGGGCCGGACCAAGTCCTCTGGGCAGCTCCTCCCTGGGCTCCGATGAGCACTTGGGACACTGAGAGTGGGGCTGCAGCATTGCTGTGAGGGGAGGGCCTTCCTTATGTACCCCCCCAACCCCTGACCCTCTACCTGGAGCCAGTGTCAATGAATTGACCCACAGGACCCAAAGGCCCATGGGCTCCCAGCCTTTGTCACCTGCGGTGCCTCTTGCCGGGCCCTGCTCAACGTGGCTCGGTGCGGTGGCAGGGAGCTGACGCCACCTCCTTTCCTAAGAACCCAACTCTTTTTTCCACAGTGGGCTTTTTCCGAGAAATGAGAAAATTTGCACCTGAAACCACTCCTTCCACCTTGCACTGACCCCCCTCCCAGCCCCACGCCTACCTGTTGGCAGCCCAGGTGGATGGATGTGGTGCAGCGCATCCCCCAAAGCAGCGTGAGTCTGGCTGCTGTGCCAGCCGTTATCCTCTCTAGCTCCGTGGAAGAATACTCCTACCTACTTCATTGGACTGTTGGGGAGATTAAGGGCGCCAAAGTGCCTGAGGCTTTAGCACAGTGCCTGGGACACAGTGAGTGCTCAGCAAACGGAAGCTGCATTGTTCTTCCTGAGCTGTGCAAGGGCAGGGGTCAGGGGTTGGGTCAGCTCCACCTCTGTCCTCATGAATAATGGGGTTCGTGCAGCATTCCTGGGGATCTCCCACCAGATTCCTCCCCGTCTCCCTCGGGTCCTGAGAGTGGGGCACGGTGTCCATTACCCCTTGCTGGGACCTGCAGGCAGCACACGGTGTCAGGGCTTTGGGTCTGAGCAGCGGTGTTGGGGGCTGTGCTGTCGTCCTGTTGTGTGGATTCCCACAGAGCCTGGTGTTTCTGGGACAGCCAGGGGCTCTGCCCTCCTCGCCTTCGACAGTGATTTAGAAGGCATGTGGCAGCATTGGTTGTGGGAGAGACGCACAGAAGAACCAGGTCTGTGAGCAGCAGGAAGCCATCTGCCTCACGGAATGTACAGTCCGGCAGGGAACACTTCTGGGCCGCCCTGTGTTGGGACCCGTAGAGACCACGGGTATGCAGCCTGGGGAGAGGCGGCCGGCACTGACCCCTGAGTCCTCGAAGGAGACGGAGTCTTGGCTGAGGCCCAACATTCCAGGTGGAGGGGTTACTTCCTTAGCTGGCTGGCCTCCCATGTCTTGGATGGGGACAGGCAGAGTATCCCCTTGGCCTCGTGGTTGATCGAAGAATGTCATGAGGCCACCCAGATCCAGGGGAGAAGGGCAGACCCCCCGGGTGGGCGGTGCTATGAGGTGCGCCAGGAAGGTGCAGCCTCTAGAGTGAGTCTGCTCCTCCCAGATGTGTGCGTGGGTGGAGGAGGCTCTGCAGGTGAGGCCGGAGCGAGGAGATTGCAGGGCCCAGGTGCCCCTGGGGGCAGAGTGGGGCAGAACTGCCAAGGGAGAACTGTCAGGGATGGCCCAGGGCAGGGTGGCGCAGCCGCTGGGGGACTTGCTCTTTCCTGAGGAGGAGCAGGTGGAGGCAAGAAGGTGCCTGTGGTCTTGGATTGGCAAGTAGGCGACCTTTGAGTATCTTGACTGGGATTCAGGGAGCAGCCAACAGCGCACACAGTGGTAATGGATGACGAGCAGCCCGGGACCAGTCCCCAAGAGGGAGAGGCAAGGTGGCCAAGAGGGTGGACAGCCAGAAGCCGAAGGTGAGAAACCCTACTCCAGGCTGCCCCCGGGGACTGCTATGGAAGGCGCTGCATTGAAAATGAGCTTAGAGTCACTTTGCTGTGTCCTGGTGCTACATGCATGGTCCCCAGTCTAGACAGCTCTGGGTAGAACGAGATGCAGGGGACAAGTTGGGGTGGTGCTGGCACATCCTCCCAGACTCCTGCTTGGCCCCGCTGGATTCTGTTTTTTTCATGGCTCCTGGAGTTCTTGGAGCTGAGCAGAGTTAGGTTTAAACAGGAAAAGAAGGTCCTGCTCTCCCCTTCTCCCTCAGGCTGCCCCAGCACTTTCTACAGTGCGTCTATACAAAGTCTGGGTAAGAAAGCCCTTCCCTCTGGGGTGGCTCGATGCTCACGGAGCCGTGTTTTCTCACAGCAAGTTGTGGTGATACAATGCCCCTATTTGTAAAATTAAGGAAATAGGAACCAAGACTTCAAAGCAAGTATGTTCACCCCAAAGCCCCCCAGCCAGGTAGCTGCTCCTGGCAGCAACCCCTTCTCTTGTAAGAGGGTGACTGCGCCCAGGCGGGCTCTGGCCAGCCAGGAAGAGGTGGGAGTGGCCGCTTGTTCTGGTGGAGGGGGTCAAGGCCAGCCAGGTTACACTCGCTCGGGTCCTTTTAGCCAGGAACCCCTGGGAATGGCTTCCCTCCCCAGCCGCCCTGGCTCCACCTCTTGCTGTCCTCCACGTAGGCAGAATGTTCAGCCTTCCAGAGGCTTCTTAGCAAAGATCCCCACCAAAGGAACTGCCAATCCTAAAAGAGCCCGGGGTTTAACAAAGTGCATGGTGTTCAGTGCCTTCCTCATGCTACGTCGTCCACATCAAAGGCAGCTCTGTCCCGAGTCCTAGGCCCTCTTCCCAGCTGTCTTTAGTGATTCGCTTACTTAAAGAAGCCGTCTTCTCTGTGCCCGCAGTCTTCCTGGATCCTATTGTAGAGTTTGGAAATACGCGGAGTGTTCTGAATGCTTCACTCCGACACAGTCATTTAAACACCAGATTAGATCTCAGACAGAAGGCTCACAGAAAACACATATTACAAAAAGCTACGTATAGATTTAAAAACTTTTTTTTGCACCAAAATCAACTTGTCTTTTAATCGCGCTATGTACAAGGCTTCCTGCTGTTGCTGTGGGTGCTCTGGCCAGCAGCTGCGGGCTTTTTGTACGTGCAGTGATGCCTGGTGATAGCTCCCAATCATTTGATCTGGGTTGAGATCCCAGCTGTGCAATCCTCTAATGGACTGGGGAGTGACCCAGGGCAATACACTTAATCTTGCCAAATCTCCGTGTTCTCATTTGTAGAATGAAAAGAATAAAAATAACTACACGCCTGACGGGCCAGACACACTTCAGTAATCTCCATTTGTTCTTCATCATGGCATCTGGCAGAGGCCGAGCTTTGATGTCTGTGTCTTGGATTCTGCTTCCTGTAACACTGAGCCTCGAGGCAGCCTGCGCTTGTGACTTGGACTTGAGTTCTTCATGGCCTCGTCATCCCCTGAGCCCGGAGGGGAGGTCTCTGGCCATCAGCAGCCAGGCTTGGAGGAGAAGTCACAGCTGAGCTATGCTCAGGACTAGGGTTTTCCCTGGGAAGGCGATGTTTTCATCCTCGCCCCTGCTCACTGCGGGGATGCTGTCACGCGCAGGCCATTGTGTGCTCACGTAATAAGAGCTGTGCTCAGTACTGTCAGGCAGCAGCCAGTTTTGAGTGATTCTACCTGGTGACTATGAATGCCCCCCTGAGAGATGGCACAGGTGGCATTCGAAATGGGGGCAGCCCCTACAAAGTCAGTTTGTGGGTGTGCATGTGAAAACACCATTAGAGAAAAGGTTCACTGCTTTTGTGGCTGGATGTTTCATTTGTGGGAATCTATGAAGACATTAATCCTAAGAGGGAAAGTTGTTCAAGACAACCTTAATCACAACAGTGGAGATCAGAAAGAACAAATTGGTAATAGGCGGGTGTTGGGTCAGCTGCTGATTGAGATAATAAAAATAATGGTTATGAAGACCATGCAGCAATGTAGCAGAACCCCAAATTGTGTGCCTGTAATAGGACCATAGCCTTGTAACATATTTATGAAAAAGGTTGCACAAAACCCCAAAAATAGTAGTGATATTGTAATGTAATTTTTAAAAATTTTATTGGTTGATTTTTTAAAAAAGATTTTATTATTTTATTTATTTGAGAGAGTTACAGAGAGACGTAGAGACAGAGAAAGGTCTTCCATCTGATGGTTCACTCCCCAGATGGCCGCAACGACCGGGGCTGCGCCGATCTGAAGCCAGGAGCCAGGAGCCTCCTCTGGATCTCCCATGTGGGAGCAGGGTCCCAAGGACTTGGGCCATCTTCCACTGCTTTCCCAGGCCATAGCAGAGAGCTGGATCAGCAGTGGAGCAGCCGGGACTCAAACCAGCGCCCATATGGGATGCTGGTGCTTCAGGCCAGGGCCTGCTGGGCCACATTCCCGGCCCCACCTTTATTTATTTTTTAAAAGGAGGGGGCAAGGGGATTGAGGAAGTAGAAATGGTGGGGAAGGGAGAAAGGCATTTCCAGGATTGATAATAGAAATGACTGAGATCACGCATTGCTTGCTCTGCAGAGCGTGGAAGACTAGGCTCTCCTCTGTATTGTGTAAAGAGGAGCTTTGGTTTCCACATGATGATTTGTTGATCAGAACAGCTCAGCAGGCTCATTTGTAGGTCACATGTGGCTTGCAGAAAGCATTTTGTGGGCCTGGGTGTGGCTGTGCTGGGTGCGGGGCTCTTCCCTGCCTGCTCTCATTCTGTTGCACCGTGCACCCCTTCTTGTCTTCCTCGCAGTGGGGGCCATCACCTGTTAGGCAGCTGCCCCCAGGAAGGCTCCAGAACTGCACTGGAGGAGACAGGTCGGTGCTCCGCTTGCCCATCAGTAAGGTAGCCTCGTGCTTGAAGGGGCCTTGGTGTCAAGGCTTCTGCTCTGATGCGTTTCAGGTATGCGATGGCGGTTTTGCCAGTCACCGTGCAGGGCAGACAGAAAGCTCTGTGGTACTGTGGAGGGTGTGGGTCCTTATGCCAGGGCTGGTCTGCCTGAGCTGGCGTACCTGTTCTGGCCGGAGTCTAAAGGCTGCTTTCTCTTCTCTCTCCTTTCCCCTGTCTCACCATAGAGTCAAATGGAGTTCAGCATCTCCTCCTTGTCCATCCAGGAGCCGAACAACAGCACGGCCGCCAGCGAGCCAAGGTCACTGTGTAAAGCCGCCCAGGGCTCCCAGGCCTTTAAGGCTCCCCAGGGCAGCAGGTCCTCCAGCCTGGACGCTCTGGGTCCTGCCCGGAAGGAAGAGGAGTCATCATTCTGGAAGATCAATGCGGAGCGGTCCCGGGGCGAGGGGCCTGAGGCAGAGTTCCAGTCGCTGACCCCCAGCCAGATCAAGTCCATGGAGAAGGGGGAGAAGGTCTTGGCTGCCTGTTACCGGCAGGAATCCAGCCAGAAGGACAGGGAGGCCAAAGCAGAGAGGCCCAGCGCCGTCCGGCAGGAGCAGCGCTTTCTTCCCCCTGCGGAGCATGAGAGACCCCAGCTGGGCCAGGGTTCCACCAGTGTGTTGCCCGAGGCCACCGCTCCAGAGGCCGACAGGAAGCTGCCGTCTCCTGCCGCCAAGCAGGACGACATGGAGGACGCTTTGTTCTCGGAACCCAAGCCTGCACAGGTGGGTGGCTGTGCCATCCTCCACTACTTTCCCACGCACATTAACAGGGCGCTGGATCAGAAGTGGAGCAGCCAGGACTCGAACCGATGCTCATATGGGATGCTGGCATTGCAAGCAGCAGCTTTACTGTCTATGCCTCAAAGCCAGCCTCACTCTTTTTTTTTTTTTTCTTTTAACATTAAATTTTCTTTTTTACTGTGGTAAAATGCAGATATCATGAAATTTACCCTTTTAATCATTTTTAAGTTAAATTCATGATATTAAGTTGATTCTTAATACCATACAAGCAGCACCACCATCTACCTCCAGAACTCTTCAGTCCTGCCAAACTGAAGCTCTGAACCTGTTAAACACACACTCCCCATTCCTCCACCTCTGAGCCCCTGCACCCCTTTCCAGTTTCTGTCCCGGTGCATCTGTCTACTCCAGGCACCCTGTGTAGGTGCAGTCATAGAGAATCTGTCCTTGTTGACTGGCGTGTTTCACTTGGCCTCATCTTCAGGGCTCATCCACGTGGCAGTGTGCGTCAGAATTTCCTTTTAAGGCTGAATCATCGTGCCGTGGTGTAGCTGTCCCACACTGTGTCCTGTCATCCAAGGGTGCCTGCTTAGGTTGCTTCTACCTTTTGATTATTACGAATAGCATTGCTGTGAACCTGAGAGTACAAGTACTTCTCTGAGGCCGGCACCGCAGCTCAATAGGGTAATCCTCCACCTGTGGCGCTGGCACACCGGGTTCCATTCCCGGTCGGGGTGCCGGATTCTGTCCTGGCTGCTCCTCTTCCTGTCTAGCTCTCTGCTGTGGCCCGGGAGTGCAGTGGAGGATGGCCCAAATCCTTGGGCCCTGCACCCCACATGGGAGACCAGGAGGAAGTACCTGGCTCCTGGCTTCGGATCAGCGCAATGCACCGGCTGCAGCGGCCATTGAGGGGTGAACCAACGGAAAAGGAAGACCTTTCTCTCTCTCTCACTGTCTCTCTGTCTCTCTCTCTCACTGTCCACTCTGCCTGTCAAAAAAAAAAAAAAAATGCTTCACAAGTGCTTCTCGGAGAGCTTGCTTTCAGTTGTGGCGATACAGACCCTGACCTGGACTCTGGGTCGTATGGCAGTTCTGCCATGACGTGTTTGAGGACCTTGAACCCTGTTTGCAGTGGGCAGGGTGGGCAGCGCAGTGGCTGCGGCATATTACAGTCTCACCAGCGATGTGCAGGGCTCCAGGCTCTCCACAGCTGTTTCTTTGATAGGAGCTGTGCTGACAGCCGTGAGGCGGCAGCTTACTGTGGTTTTTATTTGCATTTCTCTGATCAGTAGTGATGTTGAGCATCTTTGTGCTATCTGTATTGGCCATCTGTATATTCTCTTGGGAGAAATATCTATTTAATTCCCTTGACTAAGTTTTATTTTAGCTTTATTGGAAAGGCAGCGAGACAAAGAGTGATCGCCCTGCCTCTGGTTCACTTCCCAAATGCCTGCATTGGCTGAGGATGAAGCCAAAGCCAGGAGCTAGGAACTCAGTCTGTGTCTCCTGTGTGGGTGGCAGGGACCCAACTGCCTGAAGGATTCACCTGCTGCTTTCCAGGCACCCCAATGTGGGATGCAGGCATCCAAGCAGCATCTTTTTTTTAAAAAAAAAATAACTTATTTGTTTGAAAGACAGTTACACAGAGAGAGAGAAAGAGAGAGAGAGAGAGAGAGAGAGAGAGAGAGAGAGAGATCTTCCATTCATTGGTTCACTCCCCTGATGGCCACAACGGCCAACTTTGGACCAGGCCAAAGCTAGGAGCCAGAAGCTTCCTCTGGATATCCCACATGGGTGTGGGGGCACAAACACTTAAGCCATCTTCCCCTGCTTTTCCCAGGCCATTAGCAGGAAGTTGGATTGGATTGGCCGGAAATCGATTGGGCGCCCATATGTTATGCCAGTGTTGCAGGTGATGGCTTTACCCCCAACGCCACAGCACCAGCCCCCCTCCCCCAATAAAGCAGCATCTTAGCCTATGTGCCAAATGCCAGCCCCTGCCCATTTTAGGTTGGTTGTTTACTGTTTTCTTATTGACTTGTGGTCATCTATGACTCTGAGTATTTCCTGGAGGGCATTTCTGGTGCTTTCATGCCTCTCCACAGATGACTGCCTCTGTTGTCCTCCTGTAGAAGGGGAGCCTGGAGATTCTAGCACTTTCCACCTTGCACCTGCTCCACATCAGGGGTGCACCTGTCCCCTTCCTCTGTGTTGACCCACTTCTTAAGCCAGCATGCTCAGCTCAATCCCTGCCTGTTTCTAGTACCCTACTCATCTCATCTTCCTGTGTTGTCTCCGTCTTCCTGTCTACCATCTCGTCTTCCTGTGTTCTGTCTCCGTCTTCCTGTCTACCATCTCGTCTTCCTGTGTTTTGTCTCCGTCTTCCTGTCTACCGTCTCATCTTCCTGTGTTCTGTCTCCGTCTCTCTGCCTGTCTACCGTCTCATTCTCCTGTGTTCTGTCTCCGTCTCCCTGCCTGTCTACCGTCCCGTCTTCCTGTGTTCTGTCTCCGTCTTCCTGTGTTCTGTCTTCCTGCCTGTCTACTGTCTCGTCTTCCTGTCTACCGTCCCGTCTTCCTGTGTTCTGTCTCCGTCTTCCTGTCTACCGTTTCCCTGCCTGTCTACCGTCCCGTTTTCCTGTGTTCTGTTTCTGTCTTCCTGTCTACCGTCCCGTCTTCCTGTGTTCTGTCTGTCTTCCTGCCTGTTTACTCCTTCCTACAGGCAGGCGCCGCTCTCCCCATCCCTGCCCTGCCCTTTCCCTGGGACTCTGCAGCGAGGGCTTCATCAGAAAGAAGAAGTTACACAGAGCGGGGATTGTGCGTCTTGATTGTAAAGAGACGCTCTCCTAGCCTTGTGTGGGGGGAGTGGGGGACAGGAGGGAGCTCCGAGACTAGCTTGAAAGAGCAGAGGGCAGAGTGAAACGCCAGCCCCCATAAGAAACTGGAAGGAAAACTTGGAGGGACTCCTGTTTTCTGGGTTTTGCCTCACTCAGCATCAGCCTCCCTTTGCCGCCAAGCTGAGCCTATTCAGCTTCCAGGGTAAGTCCCGCGATCTGCTGTGTGTACGCCTCCGCTAGGCGCCTCTGTTTCCAGCCACGCAGACGGCGGCGGGTCTCCGTCCTTAATTAGAATGCCAGCAGCTGATCCGGTGACTTGGGTTAGGTGGGCAGGCGCCCTGCCTGGTGGTGACGATCCAGCCACAGCTTGAGACAGCCTCCTCACCCAGGGACCCTTGGATCCACCCTGCTTCCCTTCAAGTGAAGAGTGCTGCAGGCTTTGGGACACTCACGCCACCGCTTCCACGTGGCATCCTTGCTCCTTCCACTTGGTGAGGGCTCGTTTGTTGTTTCTCTGTTGTCCACGTTCGCGCTGCGTTAGAGAAAACATCTCTATGATTTGCTCCTTTATTTTACGATAAGGACATGTAAGCACATCTGTCCTTCCATAGCAGGAAGAGGTACAGGGAAACAGGAACGTGTTGTTCTCCTCTCCTCTGTAAGTAGGTCTGTAGGCTGCTCGCACACACGCCTGGGGTGGGAGAGGGTTTGCAGCAGCGGCTGGCTGGCGGAGTGTGGCTTCTGTTGGGTTTTGTTTAATTTCTGGTTCCAAGCACAGAGGCGAATTGAGGTCAGGGAGCGTCTGAGATGGAAGCATCTCTTTTCATTTGGGTCATTTTAAATGAGATGCTGTTTTTAGATTATGCATCACTGAGAAAAAAATACTTACTTCAATGTGTTTTCCCTTCTGCAGGTCAGCTCAAGCAGTGTCATCTTGAAGACAGGATTTGATTTTCTGGACAATTGGTAAAATGTGGCCGATCGAAAACAAGTACGGCCAAGCACCCCAAAACGTGTTCCAAAGCGGTGTGGTGGTGGAGGAGAGAAAAAGGGCAACGTTCCTCTGCGTACTTTTTCCTGGTTTATCTACGCTCTTTTCTGAATCATTGGAAACTGGTAAACCGTGCCAGATTTTTCCCTTTTTTTGGTAAAACCGGATATATATGCTATTTTCCATGATTTGATAACAGAAAAATTTTACATTTGGAATTTTTAAAGACCTTCAAGAACGCAATTAATCTTGTAAATAAAGCTACTGTGCCCGGCTCCGTCCAGTGTTCCCCCTCCTCAAAGGAAGAGTTTCTTCAACCGGGTGACAGGAATCAGGAGAGCGATTTCCATCTCTTGCTCTCTCCACGCCCCAGCCCATCATGTACGGGGTTCCTTGTGATGGGTGGTCCGTGGTGACGGCCTCAGGTGTACTGATGTGGGCACGCTGGCTCCCGAGTGTCCAGCCAGCCCTGGAAGCTATCTGGGGCCTCCCCTCGATGTCGCTGAAGCCATGCCCCTTACACCTTGTGCCACGCTCCCCCTCACAACAGTTTCGGAAGACAGACTTGCCACGGGCTGCCATCTTTAAGCTGTCCTGGTACTTACTCCATGTCTTCATCACCGTTCAGAGAAGAATTGCGTGTTTCGAAGTTTTGCTGTTAACTTTCATTATTTCATATCTTGGTTTAGTGGCTCCTTTCTTCATTTTATACTCATTCAGAAGCTGTCGTTACTAATGTGACCCATTGGATGAGCCCTGTACTGGACACCTGCAGGGGTCAGGGCAGATGGTGGGTGTTGTTGGAGGCAGGGCTGATCCAATCAGCTGTGTTGGAAGTTCCCAGTGTTAGCCTGAAGGACTGATGGCAGGGGTGAGGGGGCAGTGGATGTCCTTCGTCCCCAGGACTGGTCAGACTACACGGAGGTGGACCCTCCCCAACCTTGACCACACCAGAAGTGGAGGAATGGTTTCTGGGCATGCCAGAAGCAGCCCCTAGGACCTTTGTCATAGCGAGGGTCTCTGGAGCTGCTGCAGACAAGGTGGCCCTTGCCCATGCCCGCTGGGGGAGTGTGGCTGTCAGCGAGGGAAGCCGCTGCCCTCACCAGGCGCCCTGGAGCCCAGCGGTCCCTGATTGCAGGAGGTGCCCGTGCAGAACTGCGAGTCTTGGCCTGCGTGGTCCATTGCTTGCCATCACTGTGTTCTCACCTGAAGCCTTACTCCTTAATCCCTGTGAGCCCTGCCAATGAGCACTTGGTTTCAATATCGAAGTGTGTCTTTTTTTTTTTTTTTTTTTACATACCTGTTTCATAGGACCTTTTGAAATAATTTTTGAAATTTTTTTATCTGGCTCTAAGGTAATGCACGTGGCAACTGCCCCCAACCCCAGAAAATTTCAGCCAAACTGTGGCTCAGCCAACATGTGATTTGGTTTTTGCCAATTGCTTTATGTCCTCAAACCTCCCCTGGATGCTTGGGAGGGGAAAAGCTTCCATCAGGGGGCTGGGGCGGGGGGCGGGGGGAGCTTAGAAATCCCAGTTGGAACTGCCAGAGCAGAGCACCAGCTCCCCCAGGGCTAAGCACCCAGAGTGCCGCCCTGCCTCCACACTGCAGTGGGCTGCTTCACATGCCCCTGGAGCAAGTGTTTTGTCCGCGTTGGGGCAGCAGGGAAGAAGGGTCTGGAGACGTTGGGCAGGGTGATCTGTCTTCTTGAGCGGCATCGTTACTTCTTAACCACTGTCTCCTAAAGCTCAGTATTCCCTTCAGGTTCTCCTCGAGTTGAAGGGTGTGGGGGTTATTGAAAGCTGTGGCCTTACTTCTGGGGCGCAGCCCCCCGCCCCTGTAGTGTTTAGTTACTACTGAGATTGAATAAACGTAAAAGGAGAAGTTGGGAGGTCGTGGAGGGAGTCCTGCCGTCGTGTTGCTTTGCTCTGGAGACCCTGGAGGACCCCCGGCTGGTGGTGTCCAGCCTGCCCAGCCTTCAGATCCTCCTGTACCCCCAGCTAGCACCCCTGCAGAGCTGGGTGCATCCCCCTTCCTGGGACAGGCTGGGTCAGCCTGAGGGAAAATTTAAGCCCTGCATTTGTCTTGCTCCCTCCTCCCCCAATCAGATTGGAATCTTGAAAACCAGGAGTTTGTATTTATTTTTGAAAAAATACACACTTTTCAGTGGAAGCCGGTATGCAATTTGGATTCCTCGTCCTCCCAGACTCTGCACCTGGGACTCGGCCCACGGACTCAGTGTCCACTCTCTGACTGCGTTTTATAAAAGCTTCCCCAGGAAATCGGAAGCCAGCCTCCGCTTCACTGGGGGTTGCTCCTCGGTGCCCCCCCCCAATCTTTGGAGCACTGTCCGTGTTGAGAACAGGAACTGTCACCCAGCCAGGCCCCGACCCCTCCTGTGGATGTCCAGTGGCCTCCCTTTCTTTGATACACGTTTTCAAAAATGATAAATTCTTACAACTTGTAACTTGGTCATATTTTATACTAATAACCTTTAATAAAGCCATTTTAAACATGCTGCTTGTGTGCGTCTGGGGCCTCAGTCAGGGAGCCATAAAGTTGACTGTGACTGGACACGAAAGAAGAAGGCTGAGTGCTGGTTCAAGCCAGACTGAAGCCATTTCCGGAAGCCCATGTGTAGTCTTGACACGGTCCTCCTCGCAGGTTGGTAGGCAGTGATGGCCAAGGTGTGCCACCCCGAGCGCAGGTGCAGGCTGCATCCCGGGGGATGTACAGCCAGCGCTCTGGTGATGTGGGAGCTGCAACGAGACTTGGCAGCAACAACCTACCAGGTTGAGTGACTGATTCCATAAGCAAATGCTGTCCTGAAAACTGTCACATTGAGTCTGGTGGAAGCTGATTTTATTTAGCTATTTATTTTGCTGTCAGTCCTGTCCCATTCATTAATGTACAGGTGGTATTAGCACCTCAGATAGAAAATGTTTCTATGCACAAGGGAGCCGTCAACAGGGAGACCAAGTGCACCTGGGTGTATGCAGCTCTTTGCGGCCGGAGAGGGAAAATGCTGAACCTGTGGGACAGTGATGCTCTGTGTTGTAGGGTGGGGCGATTCAGTAATTTCTTCCAGCAATTTCTCTGGTCTGACCGCAGGCTCATGTCCTTGATACTAAGAGGGCATCCCCTGAGAGGAAATCAGTGATTCTGAATCTCACCGAAACTCCGGCATCCTGGATAAAAGATGGACTGAGAGGAGCGTGAAGAGCAGTGTGTGTGCCTGCTGGAGCTGCCGGGAAAGCCCCGCAGACTGGGCGGCTGTGCTGTGTGCGCGTGGCTCTGTCCTGATCTCCCTAGGAAGGCGTCAGTCACAGCGGCTCAGGGCCCGTACTGCAGCCTCATTTTAACTTAACCACCTGGCAAAGGCACCAACTCCAATACAGTCATGTTCTGAGGTCTTGGGGTTAGGGCCTCACACAGGAATGTGGGCAAGCAGGGCTCAAATCGAGCCCACGACAGCAGCAAGAAGCACTAGCAACACAAAGTGCCACTCACAGCAGCAGTACAAATGATGAAGTGTTCAGGAGCCAACGTAAGCATATGAAGACTTCTTTTTAAAAAATTCTTTAATTTCACTTTATTTGAAAGCAGAGAGACATCGTCTATCTGCTGGCTCACTTCCCAAATGCCTGCAATGGCCAGGGCTGTGCCAGGCCAAGGCCAGGAGCCTGAAAGTTAGTCTGGGTCTCCCATGTGGATGACAAGGACCCAAGTTTGTGAGCACCACCTGCTACCTCTCTTCGTGCACGGAAGCAGGAAGCTGGATCCGAAGCAGAGGAGCTGGGATTTGAACATGGGATGCAGGTGTCCCGGGCAGCATCTTACCTGCTGCACCAAACACCCATCTCCCAAAGACTGGCTGGAAACTAAGAAATAAAAACTAAAAAATGAATAACCACAGATGGGATCGCTTAATATAAAAATGTTGGTTCTCCCCACATCATTTATTAGTGCAACATAATAAAAATAAATCCCAGTGGGGTATTTTGAGAATTCTGATGAATGCAATCAATAAATAGAAATAGTTCACCAAAGAAGGAGGGGAGTTTGCTGTCAGTTATGAAAACATGTTTAGGGGCCATAGGTGGCAATTGGTAGGTAATTGGTGCAAAGACAAACACTTGGATCAATGAAAGAGGGTGGAGAACTCTGAGAAAATCTCACATAAACGGGAGCTAAGTTTACCATCGAGGTGGTAACAAACCAGATTAGAGAAGGAAGGATTGTTTAGTGGATGGAGTCTCAATACACGGAGGAATGGAAACAGGGACTTTGTAGAATGTGGACTCCAAATGAATTAAAGGGTAGATATGTAAGGTTAATAGAGGGAAATATTGTGTATTATTATTATATACGTTGTTGTGTCCTAGGGCAAAGGAAGCACGCTTATAAAATTCAAAAATGTAAGCCATGAGGCAAAACACTGAATCTCACTACAGGAAAACCGATTTCAGTCTCGGATCAGTTGATGAGTCGGAGGGTGGGAGAAAGTATTTGCTGCAGCACTTCTGGTCCAGGGCAAATGTCGAGAACTTGGAGAGCATTCTTGTAAATTACCCATGACTTTCCAGCAACCTCAATAAGAAATTAACAGAAAGAAGCCAGAACTGTCAAGTGTATTACCTGATGCTAAAAATGATTGGTAATCAGAGAAAAATACTAGAGCTAGATGATGCTAAATTTTGGCAGAAATGGAATAAAACAGTGGTTCTTGACTGGGGGTCTTTTGCTCGTTCCCCAGGAGGGATATTTGTCAGCGTCCAGGCACATTTTCTTTATTCATTTTTAAAGATTTGTTTTGTTTATTTGGAAGGCAGAGTTAGAGAGGGAGAGACGAGAGGAGAAAGAGATGTTCCTTCTGCTGGTTCACTCCCCAAGTGGCTGCAACAGCCAGAACCGGGCCAGGCCAAAGCCAGGAGCCAGGAACTTCTTTTGGGTCTTCCACGTAGGTACATTAGTAAGAAGCTGGATCAGAAGTAGAGCAGCTGGGACTCAAACCAGCATATGGGATGGTGGCGTTGCAAGTGAGAGTTTAACCTGCTGCGCCACAACGCCGGCCCTTACCAGTGCACAGAATGGGTCTCCACAACCAAGAATTATCCAGCCCAACATGCCAGTAGTGCCAAGGTTGGGAAGCCCTGGGATAGAGCACCTGTGCAGCCAGTGTGTCCAGAGTAATACGATACTGTTTGCCAAATTGTCACACAGGTTGTACAGAGCTGTTTGTTGCAGTATTATTTGTGAGCATTGGAGGCAAATTGGATGCCTATCAGTGGGAGGAGGGCTAGATAAATGGGATGGACTCAAAACCATAGAGCATAATACAGCAATTAAAAGCAACAATTTGGGGCTGTCATTGTGGCACAGTGGGTTAAGCCAAAGCCTTTGACACTGGCATCCCATATTCAAGTCCCAGTCCCAGCTGCTTTGCTTGCAATCCAGCTCCCTGCTAATACGCCTGGGAAAGTGGCAGAAGATGGCCCGAGTGCTTGGGGACCTGCACCCAAGTGAGAGACCCAGATGAGTTCCTGGCTTCTGGCCCAGTCCTAGACAATGCAGCCATTTGAGGAGCAAACCAATAAATGAAAGATTTCTTTCTCTCTGTCTCTTTCATTCTACCTTTCAAATAAATAATTTTTAATGTGCTTAGAAAATAAGGCATACTTAATAGATTGGTGGCCTATGTGAGGAGTAGGGATGGAAATAAACATGGCAGGAAATACAATAGAGATTTTGAACATGCCCGTAGACACCTACTTGTAAAGAAATGTGGTATCCCACATAACCTAGGTCTGTTACTGACTCTCAACTGATGTAACTAGTGTGTTAGATCAGAGTTGATCTTTGGCTACTATTGGTTACATCTTTTGTGACTTGGCTCAGTTTGGTTGCAATTTGTCTAACACTATAGTTGCCCATCAGCCAACATCTATGTAGCCTACTGGATCAATCTAGGCACCTCTGTGACAACAGGTACAGCACCTAAACTGGTTGAGAGGAGAGTGAGGACAGGAATCAGTGTCATCTGTTGCCCTGTGCCTTAGAGAGGCACAGGTTACACTGTGTGTGGTTTCATCCATTGGCCAGTGCCTTCACACAACAGCCTCAAGTCTACACCAACTAGTACGTTGTCACACAGTAAAATCATAGACCATAATATGCGTGAGGACCTCTGAAAATTATTTTTTTTACAACTACAGAAAATGTGGAAAACATAGTTGACCACGTTTACATAATACCAGCATATTTCAAACATTTACTTCCAGGTCTTTCATTATGAAAATAGACAGGCCCAAATGGAAAGTATGTATCACATGACAGTTCATACTGGAAGTGAGATCCAAATGCAAATCTGGAAACCACAAGGGCTCTGGCAGCTCTCTGTGTGCTGTGAGCTCCCTTTCCCCTCCTCACCCCCTCTGCTTCCCTGAGTCATGCCAACATCTATTCCCAGGGTTGCAATGCTAGGTTTTTTCTTTGTGGTTCGTAGTACATTGAAGCCTGGTGCTTGGAACTTGGGAGTCAGCAGTGTATATTCCAGATACAGCTGCTAAACTCATGGGGCTTTCATTCTCATGGCAGTTTATATCTGTGACCGTACAACTTTATAGTGGAGAATTCTTAAAAGAAAATGGGATTTATGTTCTGGCCATGACAGAACAATTGTGACTAGATGTACCCTCTTGTTATAAAAACCACAGGAGTGAACACAGTATGTGAAACAATTGTTTGAAGACTTTTGACTACAGGCAACATAGGGATGTCATTCCCAAAAGATGAGAAATGAGTGAGGTTAAGTTTTATGATTGTCCAGACTTTATGACTTGAGGGATTTTCTAGATTGTGTTGCAGGATGGAGGATCCTAAGCAGAGCAAGAAAAGTGTCCCTGAGCTGAGGAGACTGAGTTTAGGGAGGAAAGGGCGCTAGCCTTCAACTGACAAGATATTAAAACAACCACTCTGGCTGGCGCCGTGGCGCACTAGGCTAATCCTCCGCCTGCGGCGCCGGCACACCAGGTTCTAGTCCTGGTCGGGGCGCCGGATTCTGTCCCGGTTGCCCCTCTTCCAGGCCAGCTCTCTGCTGTGGCTAGGGAGTGCAGTGGAGGATGATCCAAGCGCTTGGGCCCTGCACCCCATGGGAGACCAGGAGAAGCACCTGGCTCCTGCCATCGGATCAGCGCGGTGCACCGGCTGCAGGGTGCTGGCCGCGGTGGCCATTGGAGGGTGAACCAATGGCAAAAGAAAGACCTTTCTCTCTGTCTCTCTCTCTCACTGTCCATTCTAACTGTCAAAACAACAACAACAACAACAACAACAACAAAAACACCTACTCTAGGGGCTGGTGATGTGGCGCAGCGGGTTAACGCCCTGGCCTGAAGCGCCAGTATCTTATGTAGACCCTGGTTTGAGTCCCTGCTGCTCCTCTTTTGATCCAGCCTTCTGCTATGGCCTGGGAAGGCAGTGGAAGATGACCCAAGTCCTTGGAACCCTGCACCCGTGTGGGAGACCCCGAGGGCGCTCCTGGCTCCTGGCTTCAGATCTGTGCAGCTCCAGCCAGTGTGGCCAATTGGGGAGTCAATCAGTGGATGGAAGATCTCTCTCTCTCTCTCTCTCTCTCTCTGTGTGTGTGTGTGTGTTTGTGTGTGTGTGTCTGTGTGTGTGTGTTACTCTGACTTTCAAATAAATAAATCTTTAAAGAAATTTAAAAAACAACTACTGTAAATATGATGCATATGTTCAAGGATACAAATTGAAATGTGAAGACAACAAAGAGAGAAATGGAGCCTATAGAGATTAAACAGTATCTGAAATTAAAATTTCACTGGATTAGGTTAAAATTAATGATACACTGCAGAAATCACTCAACTTGAAGAAATGGTAGTAGAATCTATTCAAAATAAAACACAGAAACAAAAAAAGATTGGGGGAAAAATGCACGGAGCCTGGTGTCATGTTGGAAAATATTACAGGATCTAAAATGTGAGTGACCAGAGTGCCAGAAAGAGAAGGAAGAAGGGGAAGGACAGAAAAAATACTGGGAGGAATAATGCCAATTTTTCCAAATTGATAAAATGAACACCATGGATTCAAGAAGTTCCATAAACCCCAAGTAGGGTACACACACACACATACACATGCATGTCACAAATGACTGAAAATCAATAGGAAAAAAAGATAGAAGGTGGGAAGGGGTGACAAAAAACAGAGAGAAAAGAAAGATTACTGCAGAATTCTCATTCCTCTCCCACACGGGAGGTTGCAGTGCAATTATTTGAACTATCACTGCTGCCTCCCAGAGTCTGTATTGGCAGGAACCTGGATTAGGGAGTGAGAGCTGTGAATCATGCCCCAAACACTCCAGTGTCGGATGTAGGTGTCTTAACCAATAGGCTACATGCCTATTCCCAATAAGACTTTTTTTAGATACACAAAAGCTGACAAGGTTTGTCACCAGCTGACCTGCATGACAACAAATAAAGAAAGTTCTATAAGCAACAGAAAGTTATAATAAAAGCTTGGATCTACACAAAGGAATGAAGAGTGCAGGAAATGTAAACACATGGATAAATATAAAAGCTTTCTTTTCAAATTTAAAACGTTTATGGGTTTATGGGGCTGGCATTGGGGCACAAGGGGTTAAATCCTGTATAAGGCTGCTGGTTCAACTCATGGCTGCTCTGCTTCCCATCCAGCTTCCTGCTAATGTGCCTGGGAAGAGGATGTTCCAAGTTCTTGGGGCCTCTGCCACTCATGTGGGAGGCTGGGATGAAATTCCTGGCTCCTGGTTCCTGGCTTCAACCTGGCCCAAACCTGGCTGTTGAGGCTATTCCATCAATGAACCTGCAGATGGACGATCTTTCTCTGCCTCTCCCTCTTTGTCATTGTACCATTTAAATAAATAAATAAATTTTAAATAAATATATTTAGTAAGATGAACAACTGAGGGCCGGCGCTCTGGCGTAGTGGGTAAAGCCGCTGCCTGCAGTTCCAGCATCCTATATGAGCACTGGTTCGAGTCCTGGCTGCTCCACTTTTGATCCAGCTCTCTGCTATGGCCTGGGAAAGCAGTAGAAGATGGCCCAGGTCCTTAGGCCCCTGCACCCACATGGGAAGACCCGGAGGAAGCTCTTGGCTCCTGGCTTCGGATCAGCACAGCTTTGGCCGTTGCAGCCAATTGGGGAGTGAATCAGTGGATGGAAGACCTTGCTCTCTCTACCTCTCCTTCTTTCTGTGTGTAACTCTGACTTTCAAATAAATAAGTGTATAAAAAAAAAGATTAACAACTGAAGCAACAATAATACCAATGTATTGAGCCAGTTACAACATACTTGTATGTAGCAGTAAAATGTATGACAATATTTCAAAAGATGGAAGGGAGAAATAGAAGTATATTTTTGCAAAGAGCTTATATTATACATGAAGTGGAATCAAGTGGCTTAATATTACTTAAACATAGACTGATAAACATACAAATTTAAAATGTAGAACAATCCCCCCAAAATTAAAGCAAAGATATGAGGCTGGCACTGTGGTGCACCAATTAAAGCCCTGGCCTGCAGTGCTGGCATCCCATATGGGTGCCAGTTCGAGTCCTGGCTGACCCACTTCCAATCCCGCTCTCTGCTATGGCCTGGGAAAGCATTAGAAGGTGGCCCAATTGCTTGGGCCCCTGCACCCACATGAAAGACCTGGAAAAACCTCCTGGTTCCTGGCTTTGGATCGGCACAGTTCTGGCTGTTGTGGCCATCTGGGGAATAAATCAGCAGATGGAAGACACTCTCTCTCTCTCTCTCTCTCTCTCTCTCTCTCTCTGCCTCTGCTCTCTGTAACTCTGCCTTTCAAATAAAAAAATAAATAAATCTTAAATAAATAAAGCAAAGAAACATAGGTAATGTCAGTTGTGGAAATCTAAATCTAATTGTGGAATGCTAAATCTAAATCAAGAAGAAAGTAGAAAGAGGAAAAATAGAAACAAAGAATAAATGGGGAAAACTCAAAACAAACAGGAAGTTAGAAGTTAGTAGATTTATGTATGTCTGTATTGATAATTACACTAAATGCAAATGGCCTAAAACTCCATTAACAATGCAGGAATTATCAGAATGGATAAAAAGCAAGTCCTACTCTATTGCATTAACAAGAAATGAAATATAAAGATGCAGCTAGGTTAAAAGTAGAAAGTTGAAAAAGAATATGAAGCCATTAATCAAAAGAAAGGGGGAGTGGAGATAGTATTATCAGACAAATTAGAATAGTAATAGGGATTAAAAGTATATTTCAGAATGAACAGTGGGTCAAATAAGAACATGTAACAATTTTTTATTACTACATACCCACACAATTTCTTTTTTAAAAAAGATTATTTATTTATTTGAAAGGCAGAATGACAGAAGGAGACATATACAGGCATGCACACACATACACACACACAGACATCTTCCATCTGCTGGTCTACTCCCTAAATGGCTGCAACGGTCAGAGCCAGGAATTCCATCCTGGTCTCCCACATGTGTGGCAGAGTCCCAAGACCTTAGGCCACCATCTGCTGCCTTCCTATGTGCATTAGTAGGAAGCTAGATCAGGGGCAGAGCAGCTGGGACTCAGCTGGCCCAATGTGGAATGCTGCTGTTGCAAGAAGTGGCCTAACCTGTGCACGAGAGCTACCTGCCCCCCAAGAATGGCTTCAGAAACATGAAACAAAAACTGAAAACTTTTTGAAAAGAGAAGTAGATGAATTTACATTTGTAGTTTGTGATTGCAACAGTCTCAGTAAATGATAGAACAGGTATTTGGAAGATCTGTGTAAGAATGTGAAAAATTTGAATATCATTATCCATCAACTTGGCATAATTGGCATTTTAGAGCACTCCATCCAAAAATGACAGTTTTTTCAAGTGTCTATGAATCATTCACCAAGATATAGTGTGTCCTGGGCCAAACAGCAAATCTCAACACAATGAAAAAGACCGAAGTCATCCAGAATATGTTCTTTAACTGCAATGGAATTAAATCAGCCTTAATGATTGCCAGATATCTGAAAAGTCCTAATGTATTTGAACAGTAAATGTTACATTTTGAAATAACTCATGGACCAAAGAAGAAATTCTAAGGAAAATTTAAAATATTTTGAACTGAAAACACAACGTGTCAAAATTAGTGTGTAGGTATATGAATAACTGTGGAACTAAAATGGAACGCTTAGAAGGAAATTTCTAGATTATCAAAGTATTCTAAGTAAGACAAACTGTTGACTTAAAATGACAAATGAAGAGATATACTATGTTCATGCACTGGAAGATTCAATGTTGTTAAGCTACTAATTTTCTCCACACTGACTTGTTTGGATACATTGTAATCTGAATAAAGGCTTTGCCTAGTTGGTTTTTTATTTTCTAGTACAAACTGATAAGCCAATTCTAAAATGTATATAGAAACTTAAATGATGAAGAATAGTCAAAACAATTTTGAGAAGATGAATGAAATTGGAAATCTTAGCCTGATTTCAACACTGCCTTCTGTATTAGGTTTTTTTTGTTGTTGTTGTTGTTACTATAATGAGATACCTAAGGCAAGCTAACTTTATAAAGCAAAAAGATTGAATTTGACTCATTGTGCTGGAGGCTCACAGCTCAAATCAGGCAGGCCTCTGTGTGTTGGCCTCTGGACATGGCATTCCCACTGGCAGAGATCCAAAGAGGAGGGAGCACATGAGTCTATGTCTACGCAGTGGCCTCTTTCTCTCGCCTTACAAAGCCGCCAGAACTCAGTTATGGGGACTCCATCCCAACATCAAAACCCAGGGAATAACTGGATGAAGTTTTCTTCCTCTGAGCACCATTAACAGAAGATTTTGAGGACTAAACTCCTGCGTGAATTCTGGGATCAACCAATGGCACATTCAGTGTGCCTTGCCCCTGTCCTGTTATCTCTTAGATGGAACTGTGTCTCAGGAAGCAAGTTAGCATTTCCTCCTGTCTCATCACTTGGGTTGAGATAGCAAGTGCTCCCACATACTTAAAAACTGTGCCCTGGGACTCACGGGGTTTATTACAGAAAGAAAATTTTCATTTATGAACCTCTGCTATGTGCTAAGCAGCATACTGTATGTTTTATTTTATCTCACTTAATCCTCACCAACTGTGAGATATTGTTATTAATCCCACGTTACAGATGGTGAAATAGGTTTGGATAGGTTAAGTAACTTTTGCAAGGTTACACAAATAGCAAATGACCAGACTAAGATTCAAGCCCTCATTAGTCTGACCTCAGACAATATGTGTGTGACCACCTTGCTTTTTGACAGAGCTGAGCTGTTCCCACGTGAAATGGGGCTAGTGCCAACACAAATGTGCTGGAGGAGTGAAACGTACACCAGACTTTGAATATTTGTTATGAAAAAAGGGAAAGTAAAGAATCTTGATGATGCTGTTTTAAGTTGGGTGCATGTTGAAATAATATTTTGGACCATATGGGGTTAAAAATACTATTGGTTAAAATCAATTTTGCTTGTTTCTTTTTACATCTTTAAACATAGCTGCCAGAAACGTTACAGAGGACTCAGGTGACCACACAGTGTTTCTTTTGGGCAGCCCTGGGTAGATCTCCATGTCCTTCCAGCGCAGCCTTTAGCTGGAGAAGTACAACAAGCATCTCTGTGCTGGTGGCGAGGCATGCAGCAGCCACCAGGACTCACAGGGACAGAAGGCTGGGACCTGTCCCTTCTCATCCCTGTGACTGAACGAGTCTGTTTCTTTCTCTACAGCACACAGATCACACCCCCTTCCCTGCCAGCCCCATATGACCCTCACTGGGCCGGGAGAGTTGCGTGTTATCCTCGTTAGGAGAGGAGGGCCTGGGGACCAGAAGCAACATGGCTTTTCTAGTCTGTGCGTGAGGCCGCCCTCCTGGGCCAGTGCCGCCCCTGTCCCCTGCAGGGCCCCCGCACTCCCCTCACAGGGACACATTCCTTCCAGGCCACTGCTCCCATGAGTCGTCAGATTAATGTGACAGGAGAGGGCTCTGCAAAGGGCAGGTCTGCCTTGTGGCCCACCCCGGCCTCTGGGGATTGTGAGCCTGAAAAAGAAACAAGATTGACCGCAAGGAGAATGGGCCCAGAGGCCAGGGGCCAGGCTGCTTTATCGGTCCAGCAGTTTTCCTTCCAAGGAGCTGTTCTTCAGGACGACTCCTTGCCCCCAAGCAGGGGGAACCTTCGTCCTCTTGGTTTTCCAGCTGAAGAAGTGGAAGAACAGGAGCTGAAAATTCTACTCAAAGGCATCCAGCCAGCCAGTGGCAGAGCTGAGAGCAGTGTGCAGGGGCAGCAAGGCCAGGAGGGCTGCATGCTGGCAGGAGCTGGCCAAGGGTGGGCTATGGGGGGAGGGAGACAGCTGGCTGCTGAGGAGCCAGGGGCCCTCCTTAGAGACACAGGCACAGCTGTGTGACCATGACTTTGGTATACAATAAATGAGTTCTGTTCACCTCAGATTGGTTGGACCCAGTCTGTGTTTGAGGAAGAGTCAGAGAACCTGAGAGAGTGCTTCCCCCAGGGTGGGGTCAGGCCTCTTGCTGCACTCGGCTCTCCCTTGCCTGCTGGTGTGCCCGCAGATGACTGTGCCAACAGCAGGGCCGGGAGGACCCTGTGGCCTTTCCTGAGTGTGATGTGTGATGTGGCTTGGAGTGTTGTTGCATAGCAGAGTGGAGCCATCAGCAAGCAGCCGCATCCTCTAAAATGTGACTTCTACAAAGCATCACTGACTGCTCAGGGCTGAGTGGCAAAAGCACAGGCAGAGGCCTCTAGAACCTTAAAACTGAGTCCCTGTGGCCTGGGCATGGCATATGCTCACTGCACACTAAGCCAGACTCCCAGCGCTGGGGGATCTGGTGTTCAGTCTATGGTGGGCCATGCTGGGCACCACTGCTAGCCTCAGCTGCAGGTGAGTACGGACAGGTTGGATTGCCTAGCCTGAGAGTCCTTCCTGGTTGTGCGATGCAGTGGATGGTATGACCTCTCCCAAAAGGTTGCAGCGACCTCAAGGGGTGCTGAGAGGGTTGAGTCTAAGAACCATTAGCACAATGCCTGCCAGGTAGTAGCCATTCCGTAAATGGCAGCTGTGCTTTCAATAGCAGGTGCACGTGACTCCGGGAGGTAGCTCCTCAACCTGGTGTCCGAAAGGCCTTCTAGACAGCTCTCCGTACTCCAGTCTCCTTCCTGCCCCTATGTCTGAGGCCACACCCAGCATGAGGCTGTTTGGTGACTTCCTTCCCATGTTCGGGACACCACTCTGGCATGCATGTTGTCTGCTCTCTCCTGTGTGCCCCCTTGCCTTGCAGTCTGCAGAGGTCATGGTCAAGTTTCCTCCAACATGCTAGCCCCTGCCCTCCCATCACCAATCTGCTCAGCTCCACATCCAGGCATATTAAATACCTGGCAGCACTGGTGCTGGGGGTCGTGGAGGAAGGAGTGGCTAAGGAGACCTAGCCAGCCACGGGCAACCGGAAGGGCAGGAGCCCAGGGGTGCCCCCGGCGGACTGCATACTCTGGCTACTCCCTTCCTGCCCTTGCACACCCAGGTCTTCCCAGCCCGGGACCTTGGTTCTCCTCCAGCCCGGGATTTTGCTAAAGCAGACAGCGTGGATCCAGGGCCTGTGGGAGGCAGGCAGAGCCGCCGATTCCTCCTGGAATGGCTCACCTAGCGTTGCTGCATCCCAAACTCAAGCAGGCTTTCCACCATCAGGAGGGCTCAGCAGGCCTGCTTTTCTGGACAGTGTCCTTCTCTTCCCCCATTGCCAGCATCCCAAATCCCATATGATCCTAGTCTCAGCCACTCAGTAAAGCCGTTTAAGGGAACTCTGCGTATTGTTGGCTTTCCAGAAGCGGAGCACACACCACAGCCTGTGCTGCCCATCAGCTACATCCGCTGTCAGGGGCACAGTCAGGAATTGCGCCAGGTCCCTGCAGCACGGGGGTCTCAGCTCGCAAATGCCTTGCTAGGAGTGAGAGACAGAAGACACGTTCCTTCACTCCTCTGCTCCTCAGTTTCCGTGTCTGCAATATGGTGCAGTAACCGTGCTGTGTCATAGGGTTGGTATGAAGACCAAAGGCGTGAGGAAGGAAGACGTGGGTAGCTGGCTTGGCTTATGTTAGTGCATGCCTCGGGACGTGGCCTGAAATCAAGCTCCCCAAAGCTTTTCTTTCTCCTGGAACTTTGCGACATTACCTCCTGCAGCTTGGAGAGCGGCTCCGGGTGGCAGCGTGCTGACATCCGTCTTCTGCAGCAAGTGCAAACCAGAAACCCAGAGAGACGCTGCTTTCTCTCCAGGCCCCGGGTTTCCAAGGTGGCCTTGCTCTGCTCAGCACATGGCATCTTCCCCGAGAACACTCCGGTGACTCACGCAGCTATTTTTGAATTATCTGCATTCAACTTTAATACAAATCGACAGGGACAAGAGTCTGCTCTCAAGGGTCTTAATCATCGAGTCATTTGACAAAGCAAGTTTGCCTTCCAGCTACCGGGTAAAAGTGCCCTTCACCTGCGTCTCCTCCAGGCTAGGAGCACCTTGGGGCAGGGCTCCGTCAAGCTTGCAGAATTTTCAGCCCCTGGAGCAGTGTCTGGTGCGTGGTAGGCGTCTTTCTGCTGGCCTCACTGCCTTCCTGTTGCTCTGGAAACTCATGCCCGCCCCCGCAACTCCACCAACCCCCACGGCAGCGGTGCAGGGGCCGTCCGCATGGCAGGCGGCGGTGGTAGCAGCCTGCATGGCGGCTGTCTGCAGCTCTCAGGTGCATGGGTTTCCTCGGGCTCAAGTGGAGCTCAGAAGGTAGCTTGGCCTGAGCTGGACATTCGCTACCAGAAAGTGAGTGACTGTGACCAAAGGAGGAAAGAGGAATTTGACGTAAGTAGTGAAGTCCATAGTCAGAAATAAATCGCCTTTCCTCAGTTTCCCTGGTTCATTAAGGTGACTGAATGAGCCAGTAACATGAGTCTGGTTCGGGCTACAGCCTGGACCTAAAAACTACCGCTACTGTCTACTTTGAGATTTTCTTAGGGCCCTGTGGCCTGGCCGGCACAAGTCCTCCAGTAAGGCCTGCTGCTCTCTCTCCAAGCCCAGCACCCTGGTGGAGGGGCGGCCTCTAGGCCAGTCTGCTGGCACCCAGGGCCTCCGGACACCAAAAAGCCGCAGATGTGAGCCATAAAGTGTGGTGCCAGTCATAATCCCCCAAAGCACCCTCCCAAGCAAGGTGATCCCAAATGTTAAAATCCAGAGAGCTCAGGCCCTTTGGGCGACTGCCTATGTGGCGTTGATGCCTCACCTTGATTTGGATGGACCTGGCCGGTCTGTCATAGATGACCTCAGCTACGAAGTTACAGGCACACGACTACCAACGTGGTGATCTCCGTTTACACACTTCGCTTCCCACCTGTGTGTGACTACAGTTGGTTGCTCTGAAGCGTTCTAGCTGCGTGACTGTTGTTAGTACACCCGGGTGCATTACATGTGTTTGTTGCCTCTTCCATTGTGTGAAGTGTTCAGTTATGTTCTTATTCTTCAAATAAGCCCTCTTGTAAAATACAAATACATGTCTTTAAAGAGTTGTTTCATTGTTTTTCATTTCAGGAGCTTTATTTGATTTTTCAGATGCTAGATCTCCTGGACTTTGATCTTCCTAAATGTCGACATTCAGGACGATGGCATCTGTGATGTGGATAATGAGTATATTAACCTCCAGCCCAGGTTCTTGACTCCTGCAGAGATAGAACTACTAAGTGGAGACTATTTTTGCGTGCAAATAGGAACTGAATTTGTTTAACAGTGAGGGAATGAACTTACATTCACACACAAGTGTGGACCGCCCCACACAGAGAAATACCCATCTAGTGGGGGCCAAAGGGTTGCCCGTGAGCAAGGGAGAGAATGAGGATGGTACTTCTAGGTGAAATCGAGAGCAGGACGTCTGAGAGGCTGCTTGGCGAAAAGAGCTTTCCCCACTTTTCACCTCTTTTTTTTTTTTTTTAAGTTGAGTGATTAGTTGAGCATGGAATTTTTTAAAGCCACAACACCAGCTTTCCACCTCTTTTTATAAGGAATGGGGTTGGTAACTCAATTGGCTGTACAAGTGGGGTGGGGTCTGAGCATGTGCCCTGGTCCCAGGTACAACAGATGCATCCTGGGAAGGTGGGTGTATCAAACTGACAGTTAAAGAAACAGCATCACAGGAGCCGCGGCTCAATAGGCTAATCCTCCACCTTGCGGCGCCGGCACACCGGGTTCTAGTCCCGGTCGGGGCACCGGATTCTGTCCTGGTTGCCCCTCTTCCAGGCCAGCTCTCTGCTGTGGCCCGGGAGTGCAGTGGAGGATGGCCCAAGTGCGTGGGCCCTGCACCCCATGGGAGACCAGGAGAAGCACCTGGCTCCTGCCTTCGGATCAGTGCGGTGCGCCGGCCACACCGTGCCAGCTGCGGCGGCCATTGGAGAGTGAATCAACGGCAAAAGGAAGACCTTTCTCTCTGTCTCTCTCTCTCACTGTCCACTCTGCCTGTCAAAAAAAAAAAAAAAAAAAGAAAAGAATAAAAGAAACAGCATCACTTTGCAGTGGTACAATAGTTCCAGCTCGGGTTGTGCGCTGGAACTAAGTGAGCTAAGCCTCTGCCTCCGGTGCTGGCATCCCAAATGGGCACTAAAGGACTGAGGCACCTTTCCCCTCCTCCCCGCCCCACATCCTCCCTGGGTGCCAAACTGTCCCTTCCTTCCGGTCTCCGTGCAATGCAAATAGCAAAGCGGATAAGCCGCAGAGCATCTTGTGAAACAGAGAAGGAGCAAGTCCCCTGAGGCTTCAAAGAGACACCCACAGCCTTCCACACCCCCTCCCAATTCCCTACTAACTGGATAAGACCCAGTGCCCTGTGTGCAGTGTCTTCGCAAGAACAGACTGTTGTCAACCTCTTTGCTTCCAATAAAACAACCTGTCTCTGTTGAGGTCGGCACCCGACTCCTTTTTCCATCTCTCCTTTCTGAAGGTACAAAAGACCAGAACCCAGAGCTATTCCAGAGCCAACAGTTCATGTCCTGGCTGCTCCAATTCCTGTGCAGCTCCCTGCTGGTGGCCTGGGAAAGCAGGAGAAGATAGCCCAAGTGCTTGGGCCCCTGCACCCACGTGGGAGACCTGGAAGAAGAAGCTCCTGGCTCCCGGCTTTGTATCAGACCACCTCTGGCCATTGCAGCCATCTGGGGAGTGAACAGGCAGATGGAAGAGCTTTCTTTGTGTCTCTCCCTCTCTCTGTATCTAACTCTACCTCTTAAATAAATAAATAAAATCTTTATTTTATTTTATTTTTTGACAGGAAGAGTTAGACAGTGAGAGAGAGAGAGACAGAGAGAAAAGTCTTCCTTCTGTTGGTTTATACCCCCAAATGCCCGCTACGGCCGGCATGCTGCGCCAATCCGAAGGCAGGAGCCAGGTGCTTTTCCTGGTCTCCCATGCGGGTGCAGGGCCCAAGCACTTGGGCCATCCTCCACTGCACTCCTGGGCCACAGCAGAGGGCTGGCCTGGAAGAGGAGCAACCGGGACAGAATCCGGCGCCCCGATCGGGACTAGAACCCGGTGTGCCGGCGCCACAGGCGGAGGATTAGCCTAGTGAGCCGCAGCGCCGGCCAATAAAATCTTTTTTAAAAAAGAAAGTTCTAGCTCAACTAACCTTAACTAACTGCCTACTACACCATATCATCTGGGATTGTGTCTTTTGGGATTATGGCCCAAACCCATCACGGTGTAAGGGGTGGCAATGGCCTGACAGGGGTTTGTGAGGCAGGAGTGGATGAGGCCCAGGTTAGACCAGACATGGAAATTTCCAGTCCTCCAAAGAAAGGTTGCTGGGCCTCAGAAAGTTTTGAAATCCACCAGGCAGATGGGGGCAGCTGAGTGGGGAGCACTGACACCCGGACCTGCTCTGCAAACCATTCACGAGCAGAGGAGGTGGGGCTGTGGCTCTCTGACACTGACGGGCCTTCTGCCCCCACCTTGGTGGTGTGACTTGGAGGGAACGGGCAAGTGGGGCGGGGGAGGTTTGTTGGATCCCACATGTGTTTCCTGGGTTGTGGAAAAAAATGTGCTCTCCACAGTACCGCGTGCTTGCTGAGTAATTGGACGCAGATGCTCTTATTAAGGCCATTTCCTCCGGCCCTGTGTCCACAGCTGGCCTGGGTGCAGAGTTTCAGCATCCTGTTTCTGGGGTGATATTGTCCAGCTTTGGCACCACATGAGGGGCGCTGCTGCCTGAGCCGCAGCAGAGCCCGTTTGCTGGAGGCAAATGATGCCGCCTGTGGTATTTCACAGTCCGTGATCAAAGCCATCTGGCTTCCAGACGCCACAGGATGGTTTTGTCAGTTTCCCAGTTCTCCTTAGAGCAAATCAGAAATTCTAGAACAGGCAGTTTGGGGTTTGGGGAGTTCAGCCTCCCAAAACGGGCGGCAAAGCAGACAGCCATCTCTGAGGGTGCAGACTTTCACCTGCTGGACTCTCTTCCCTCAGCACCCCCACCCTTTCATAGGAAGACCCTGGCCAAGTCACCAGACCCAGCCACCAGCCCCCGGAGACAAAGAAAGAAACGCTGGGCTCTACAAAGACAGATGATCCGAAGTGTGAGCTCCCCAGGCCTTGGGGGAGGAAGGGCCCCTCCAGCAGACTTCACTGCAGGTTATTTCTGGAAATCCTGGCCCAGCCAGCCCCCCGCCCACCCCCAGGGCCTGCAGCTCCTGTCCAGGGTTTGCACTATTGGACAGCTCACTTGTCTGCACATTTTGCTTCCCTCCAGCCAACTCTCCTCCCCCTGTGGAAGCAAGCCTGCCGGTGTGACTATCCCTTTGGCAGGAAGGGAAGGGAGTTTAATTTTCCCACCCAAGGACCTCACAGTGAACATCCTGGCAGCTGCTGGGCAGCCTCACCGGCAAGCCAGAGCCCAGCTCAGCTGTGCACAGAGGCAGCACGTTCCCTGGACCAGGTGCACAAGAAGGGCTTTTCCAGTGATGCTTCAGCTGCTGAGCCCCAAGCCATGACCTGCCCCACATGATTGACACTGCCTTCCCATCAGTCTGACCTACGCCAAGCTTCAGAGGAGGGGAAGTGGAGTTGATTTTCTTCCCTGCCCCATGGACGTAATTAGGTCTGGATGGCTCTTCCCCTCTCCCCTTTTACAGAGGATCTTGTAGCAATCTTGGAGACCCATCATTTGTTACTTGATGTGTGCAGTCACCTGACCCTGAAAGAGTCCTGTACACTCCCCTCCCCATCTGCGGTTTCAATTTCTGCAATTTCAGTCACCAGTGGTCTGAAAATATTAAATGGAAAAATCCAGAAACAAGCAATACATTGATTTAAAATTGCACACCATTTTAAGTAGCGTGATGAGATCTCATACCATCCCACCCTGTCCAGCCCAGGATGTCAGTCATCCCTTTGTCCAGCGTATCCATGCAGTATATGTTACCTGCCTGGTGGCCACTTGGTAGCCATCTGTGTTATTAGATCGATTGTTGTGGTATCGCAGTTCAAGTAACTTTTTTTTTTTTGACAGGCAGAGTGGACAGTGAGAGAGAGAGAGAGAGAGAGAGAAAGGTCTTCCTTTGCCGTTGGTTCACCCTCCAATGGCCGCTGTGGCTGGCATGCTGCGCCAATCCGAAGGCAGGAGCCAGATGCTTCTCCTGGTCTCCCATGCGGGTGCAGGGCCCAAGCACTTGGGCCATCCTCCACTGCACTCCCGGGCCACAGCAGAGAGCTGGCCTGGAAGAGGAGCAACCAGGACAGAATCCGGCACCCCGACCGGGACTAGAACCTGGTGTGCCGGTGCCACAAGGTGTTGAGCCACAGTGCCGGCCTCAAGTAACTCTTGTTTTCCTTAGTAATAGCCCTAAAGCATACAAGTAGCAATGCTAGCAACTCAGAGATGCCAACGAGAAGCCATAAAGCGCTTCTTGTAAATAAAGAGGTGCCAGTTCTGGACTTACTAAGAAAAGAAAGCACTGTGGTGACTAAGATCTACAGAACAATGGGTATTTTGAGACAGAGAGAGGCCATGCATGCTTCACACAAATTTTATACCAGTGCATTGCTATACTTATTCTATTTTATTATTGGTTGCTGTTGTTAACCTCTTACTGAGCCTTGTTTATGCATTAGATTTTATCATAGGCAAGGGCACCTACAGGGAAAGCACACACAAGGTGGCGGACGCCTGAGGCTCTTGGGAAGGATGCCACATGACGCCATGGGGAGGCTCGCAGACATTGCTCTAAGGTGAGAATGTTTTATTTTGGCTGCCTTAGGAGGCAGAGCTGTCTGCTCAAGGCTCATCCTCTCTTTACTGCCTGAGGCTTATCCTTCCTGCCACGAGGACCCAGCTTCTCCCCACCCCGTGGGGCCAAACCCAAGCTTCCCCCATGGCTTCAAGGCCCTTCACAGCACCAGTCTCACATCTGAGCTCGTGCTGCCTCCACCAGCTGCCCTGCCTCATACTCTGTCCCTTTATGTTGCTCCGGGCTCTTGCTTGAACAGCCATTAGTCCTTTTTCTCAATGTTTCATTCCTGCCATCCCAAAGGAAACCAAAACAATGCTCCCTTCGTGCTACTGAAATGGTGCATCAGTTATGTATTGCTACAAAACCCTGCATGAGAACAGCTTCAGAGTTCCACATCTTAGCATAGGCATTTATTGAGTTCCCATTTTCTGTGTGTCAGGGATTGAGGTCTCAGCAGGCCTGTTCTGGCCTCGAACTCACTTGTGTGTCTCTGGTCGATTGGCATTGGGACATCAGGCTGCAGGCAGGCCCACGGTGTTCTCATTCTGATGGCTGAGAACAGGAGAGAGAAGAGGCCCAGACGTGCAAGGCATTCTAATCCTCCAGTTGTGTCCCCATTGGGCAGCATGAAGCAAGACCCCTGAATGGTCCCCAAGTCAAAAGAAGTCATTCTGAAAGGGCTGGGGACCAGGACGCAGGTGGGATGAAGAGGTGCCGCAGATGGCATGCTTTGCACTGTACCACTGTCTTGCAGCTGTTTGTGCATTCGCCTCGTCCCCGCCTCTGTCCACACACCAGCCCCTATAGGGCAGGCACCAGGCCTGGCTCACAGTTTCGTCCCTGGGACGTGACACCAGGCCAGGCCCAGAGCAGCCACTTGGGTGACCTCAGTCCCAATGGCAAGGAGCTCCTTACGCTCTGCTTCAAAACAGCAACCCTGGCTCCTCTGTCATCCAATGCCTCCCCTGTCCCTGCAGCCCAGGGAGCTCCCCAAGGCCTAGGGTCAGGCAAGATGCTGATCGAGTGACGAACAACAACTGTTACTGCCTGCACCTTGTCCCATCCTGAACTGGACTCCTGCAAACCACTGGTGGGCTTTGACACATTCATAGTATTCAGCAGCACCAACAACGTTCCTGCAACTTTGGTAACAGGCATTGCTTCTTCACAACATTCTCTTCTCAGCAACACAGAACTATGGATGAAACTTGGCCTGCAGCCTCAGGGAGACACAGGTTGTGCCCAACTTAACATTTTTTTTGCTGTTGTTGCTTTTCACTGGTAAGGGAGAGGAAGAAGGTAAGAGAGGGGGCATGAAAAATGTTCCCATCTGCTGGTTCACTTCCTAAATGCCTCCAATAGGCTGAATTGGGCCAGGAGCTAAGAGTTCAATCCAGATCTCCCATGTAGGTAGCAAGGACCCACCTACTTTCAATCAACTGGTGCTTCCCAGGGTTTGCATTGGTAGGAAATTGGAGTTAGGACCTACAGCTAGGAATCGAACACAGGCACTTTGATATGGGCCACAGGTGTCTCAACCACTAGGCTAGCTGCCCACCCCCCTAACCTAGCATTCTTGAGTTGTGTGGCTCTTGACATGGAATGTCTGCTTCCATATCTCTCTGGGTCCTCACTGTTGGCCCCGTCTGTGAATGTGAGTCACGGTCCTTTTCCGAAGACCTAGAGGTTTACTGCACTTCTAGAAAAGTTGGGGGCCCGAGGAGAGGGAGGCATTAGGTTAAGGAGTTGCAATTTTGTTCCAGAAGCAGTGGGAAAAGCACAGACTTTAGATACAAAGAGGGGGCCAGCACTGTGGCATAGTGGGTAAAGCTGCCACCTGCAGTTCCGGCATCCCCTACGGGCACTGGTTCGAGACCTGGCTACTCTACTTCTGATCCAACTCTCTGCTATGACCTGGGAAAGTAGTGGAAGATGGTCCAAGTCCTTGGGCCTCTGCACCTGTGTGTGAGGCCCAGAAGAAGCTTCTGGCTCCTGGCTTAAGATGGGCGCAGCTCCGGCCATTGTGGTCAATTGGGGAGTGAACTAGCAGATGGCAGACCTCTCTCTCTCTCTCTCTGCCTTTCCTTTTTTCTCTGTGTAACTCTGACTTTCAAACAAATAAATAAATCTTTTTTTTAAATGATACAGACAGGAACTTCAGTCTCACTCTCCTCCACAGCAAAACCCTGGACTGCGTGCTGCCTCTCATTTTCCCTGACAGGTCTTTTATTTTATTATTTAAAAAATTGTCTTCAGGGGCCAGCGTTATGCTACAGCAGGTTAAGCCATTGCTTGCAATGCCAGCACCCATATGGGCACTATTTTGAGCTCTGACTGCTCTGCTTCAATCCAGCTCCCTGCAAATGGCCTGGGAAAGCAGCAGAGGATGGCCCGGGTGCTGGGGCCCCTGCCACCCACATGGGAGATCCAGATGGAGTTCCAGGCTCCTGGCTTTGGCCTGGAATACCCCAGCTTTTGTGGCCATTTGCAAAGTAAACCAGTAGACGTAAGATTCTCTCCTCTTTCCCTCCTACACTGTTTCTCTCTCTCTGCCTTTCAAATTAATAAATAGGTGATTTAAAAAATGTCTCCTCCTTCTGTGTCTTAACATCGTGCTACTTAGAGATTCCATTCCCTTAGGCATTCCCTTGCGATATCCATTTTTATTTTTTTTTTTGGTGAGAGTTTGACTTTTAAATGGTGCCTCTGACCTAGTACTTTCCAGACTCAAATCACTAGATCCAAAATAGCCCAGAAAATCCGCCCCTACATGCCATCCTCTGTCAGGATATTTGCACGTTGCTATTATTCAAATCTCAAACTAAAACGAGTTCTTTGTCCTGATGGACCCATTTTGTTGGCAGTTCCACTGACACCATCTGACGGTCACGGTTAATCATGGTTCCGCTGACGACATCCATCATCCTCTCTCTTCCTCCAGGCGTGGATTAGCCCAGCGCCTCTCCCCCAGGTGGTGTGGAGACATGAGCAGGTGAGCAGCTCTTCGTGCCTTTTCCACCCTCTCACAAAGACAGCGTGGGAATTCCTGACTTCACAGAGCGAGCTCTGATGGATCTGTATTGGCCTGGGCCACTTGCTCATCCGCAGAATTATGGCAGTGTGTGGCTGCTTAAGATACAAGGACGGGAGAGGCACACACTGAGTATTGAAATCCTCCACACTTGCCTTGCTTCCTCTTTGAGAATGACAAGTAGTCCCGACCCCTCGGCTTGGTGAGCCCCCAGAGCAGCCTTGGCCTTCAGCTCTTAATCCTTGGATGCAAAGGCCTGGGACTGGGACTTCTCTCCTGGCTGAGTTCTTTCCCAGAGAATGACGTCACTTGTCTTAGTGAAAGGCTTATTTTTAAAGGGCACATTTCGTTTTCCATGATTTCATACCTGGATAACATCTTGTAGCTTCTAAGTGATTTCATGCATGGTGATTATATGGGCCACTCCAATTCCCATATGCGCCTCAATAAATCTTGACATAGCAGTCCACGAATAAAAATACATTGAACAATGTGTGCCTGTTTTAGGAAAATCTTTCGTCTGGAAAATGAATGTCCTGTGATTTAGGAGCAGCGGCCAAGAAGGAGGTTGTGCAGCTCACGTTGGTAAACCACCCTTGCGGGCCGGGTGCAGTGTGGGTGAGGCCAGGGGCAAAGGTGTGAGGGGTGTGGGAGGGGCAGAGCTGGGGAGGGAGATAACGCAAAGAGAAAACGACTGGCAACCCTGTCAAAGATGTGGGGACAGACTTTAAACAGGACTGTTGATGAAAGTGTAGTGCAACGGGGTTGTGTGGGAAAGGAGAGAGGTTGGGCTCAGCCCTGAGTACAGCAAGCACGGAAAAGTGAGAGTACATTTTTAAAAAAAATATTTTATTTATTTATTTAAGAGTCGGAGTTACAGACAGAGAGGAAGAGACAGAGAAAGGTCTTCCATCTGCTGGTTCACTCCCCAGATGGCCACAGCAACCAGAGCTGCGCCAATCTGAGGCCAGAAGCCAGGAGCTTCTTCCAGGTCTCCCATGCAGGTGCAGTGGCCTGAACACTTGGGCCATCTTCCACTGCTTTCCCGGGCCACAGCAGAGAGCTGGATCAGTGCCCAAATGGGGTGCTGATGTCCCAGGCAGAGGATTAACCAACTACTGCCACAGCGCCGGCCAGGAAAAGTGAGAATTTATCACCAACAAGTGGAGCAAGTGATCAGGGGATGGAAAAATAACCGGGAGCAAGCCTCAGGGGTGAGGGGCTGCTGGCTAAGCTGACCTCGTGGATTCCTGGGGTGAGCAACCACTGGCTGGGAGGTGGTGGAGGAGGAGCAGCAGGGTGAGGCATCGAGGGGAGACCGTCTGCTTATCCCTGAGCTGCGTCCTTGCAAAGCCGGCCGAGGCAGAGATGACCACAGAAGCCCAAACGTCAGGGCCCAGCGGAGGGAGGGCTCACAAGAGCCTGACTAGAGTCTGAGGTGGGAGGGAGGCAGCGGGGAGGGGAAGCTGGACTCCATGGCCTTGCTGTTTACATTTCTTTAAAAAGATTTGTTTTATTTATTTGCTAGGCAGAGGTACAGAGAGAGAGAGGGAGGAAGACAAAAAGATCTTCCATCCGTTGGTTCGCTCCACAAATGCCCACAACAGCTAGGGTTGTGCCAGGCAAAAGCCAGGAGCCTGGAACTCCATCCGGGTCTCCCGCGTGGTGGCAGGGGTCGCGCCCTCGGCGGTCTGCCAGGCCCGGGATGTTCACGTGGGCGGTGGCTTAGCACGCAGAGTCCCGGCGCCAAGCCCCTGTTTACATTTTTGACGGCGGACGTCTATGAGAGCGCTCAGAACCACAGTGCAGTGTACTGGACAGACAGACACCCAGGATGTCCTGCAAAGCTGTCGGGGCCCAAGTTTCAGAAAGAATGCTGGAGACTCTTGGAAGGAGGCTACAAATTCAGCCTCAATTATGTCCGGGAAAAGAACTCAACTCAAGCGTAGGATGGCCAATGCAGGGAGGTTCTGGGTGAAGTGCAGAGAGCTATTGCAGCCGCAAACGGAAGCAAGTGCGAGGCGGGATGGCCCCCTGCTATCTGAAAACTCTGTGTGGGAAAAGCCCGCCTCCCTGAACCCGGGCAGGCAAGAGCTGCCAGGAGGATCCCGATCCAGGGGCCGGCGTGAGGCGCCGAAAACGCTAGAAATGATGACGATTCGTAATGAAACGGATTCCAATTTAAGAGCCATTGGAAAAAAGAAGTAAGTTTTCTTTAAAAAATTATTTATTTATTTGATAGGTAAAGTTACAGAGAGATAGACAAAGGTCTTGCATCCACTGGTTCACTCCCCAGTTGCCTACAACGACTGGAGCTGAGCTGATACAAAGCCAGGAGCCAGGAGTTTCTTCCTGGTCTCCCACGTGGGTGCAGGAGCCCAAGCGCTTGGGCCATCTTCCACTGCCTTCCCAGGCCATAGTAGAGAGCTGGATTGGAAGTGGAGCAGTTGGGACTAGAACTGGTGCCCAAATGGGATGCTGTCGCTGCAGGTGGAGGATTAACCTATTGTGTCAGCGCTGGCCCCAGAAAGCTTTTGTAAAGGAGAAAGGTGTGATTTAAGGAAATTTCCTTAAGTTTCTTAAAAGTTGGCCTTAAACATCCCTAGAATTCGACTCAAAGATGTTTTTAAAAATCTCTCCCCACTCCACCCTACGTTGTAGCCTCTTGCCTCTGATTAAGGTGGTCTTTTACCTTCTGAGTGTTAAGCCAGACTTAATTTTGGTTTTAGAGCAGTTCTAGTTTTACAGGGAAATTGAGCAAAAAGCACAGACATTCCCCGCTTGCCTTCACAGTTTCTCCTGTTATTAACATTTGTTACGACTGATGAACCAACATTAGTACAACAGCATTAGCTAAAATCCATAGTTTCCGTTGGGGTTCAGTCTTTGGTGTTGTCTGATTCTATAGATACTGTCTGATTTTTTTGTAGAAAAGTACAGGAATTAATTCCTAGAAAAACCTCTGTATTTAGAAAACACATCCACCTCAGTTATATATTCTCCAGAAAGATTTATTCTGGGCAGCATGCAGGTGTAAACTTGGCACTCTGTCTGGTCTTTCCTATGAAAGAAACATGAATGAGAGTCAAAATAAAAAATTTATGATCCACTTGAATAATTATATACACATATGCTTTGTATGGGAAATGAGAATTAAATTTCTGTATTGTTATTGAAAGCGTCCCTCACTCACAATGCCCGCAGACAGCCCACGTTCTTGGCACAGGCTGCTCCTTCCCTTGACCAGACGGGAAACCTCCTAGTGCACTACCTTCCCCCGTGTCTGTCCCAGCTGCTGGGCGAGGGAGGGAAAGCCAGCTTTGTCCCCAGCATAGGCTCAGCGGTGAGACCACTTCCCCACTCTGTCCCCACATGGAGACGTGCTAACAAGGCTATTCTGTATCCCTACCCCTCACCCCTGCAGCCTCGTGCCCTTTTCCTCCCTGGGAAGACGGCTAATCCACAGGTTCCTACTTGCAAGGTCACCACACCGAGGGGACAGTGCCTGCCTCCTTGGCTCTTTCTCTCTTATCTAGGGTTTGCCCTGGTCTCTCAGCCCCACACTTAGCTTTGCATAATCTGCCCTGTGGTGCTTAGGCTGCTGCTTGGCTAAACCCACTTCTTGGCCAGCTCTTCTAGTAGAAGGCCCAAAGGGAGGCTGGAAGGCCCAAGGAGGGAGAAGGGAGTCGCTCCTTCCTGTCTCCTGTCCCCTTGTGGCTCCTGTAAAAGTCACACCAGGTGCCTCTCCATCCCAGCAGCAGCAGGGCCTTCCTGTGGCTGCAACAGAAGTGAGCTGTAGTTTCCCCATCCTTGCAGAGCCAGCCCAATGGCACCCTTGCCCGCAAGCCTGACCCACCCTCTACAGTCTGAATTTGAGCAGCACATCAGGTGAGTGTGACCAGGGTTGAATTCCTGTGGTTCCTGGTTCACTGCTTGATTATTGCTCCTTGTGCACCGATTCCATTGGTCAAGAGGACAGTATGGGGCTGGCGCTGTGGAGCAACGGGTTAATGCCCTGGCCTGAAGTGCCGGCATCCCATGTGGGTGCTGGTTCGAGACCTGGCTGCTCCACTTTTGATCCAGCTCTCTGCTATGGCCTGGGAAAGCAGTAGAAGATGACCCAAGTCCTTGGGCCGCTGCACCCACGTGGGAGACCCAGAAGAAGCTCCTGGCTTCGGAAGGCTGCAGCTCTGGTCATTGCGGCCAATTGGGGAGTGAACCAGTGGATGGAAAACCTCTCTCTCTCTCTCTGCCTCTGCTCTCTCTGTGTAACTCTGACTTTCAAATAAATAAATAAATCTTTTAAAAAAAAAGAGGGCGGGAGAGGCGAGTGCAGACAAAATCATCCCACACTCACCTTTCTTTCTTTTTAAAATCTATTTATCTATTTGAAAGACAGAGTGACAGAGGGAAAGAGGCAATCTTCCATCTGTTGGTTCATTCTCCAAATGCCCACAAGAGTGGGGCTGAGCTGGCTGAAGCCAGGAGCCAGGAACTCCATTCAGGTCTTCCACACGGGTGGTGAGGCCCAAGTACTGGAGCCATCATCTGCTGCCTCCCAGGGTACACATTAGCAGGAAGCTGGATTGGAAGTGGAGGAGCTGGGACTCGATCCTGGGCACTGTGATATGGGATATGAATGTCCCAAGCAGTGACTATGCCTGCCCCCTCAATCCCCAGCCAAAACCTCACCTTTCCATACTCCACACTGCTGGGTGAGATATCTGTGAACAATTAGGTCCCGCCAATAGGAAGAAGGCCCTTAGAGAAGACCTTGGCATAGAATAAAAGAGAGAAGCCTCTGTTTCTGTCTTGACAGTGTGGTAGTTGCTGGCAGCAAGTCGGCGTCATGCTTGGGCAGGAGGGCTACCCTGGACCCTGACGTCCCGGGCAAAGGCAGAACTCTTTGACATTTCCAGTGTTTGTGGTGTAACGTTAGGTGCAGGCTTGTGGGGTCTGTGCAACAGACAGGAATGGAGGAAGGACAGAGCATGAATTGTGTTAGGCTTAATGATGGCTCCCTCATGCCCTGATCCTAGAATACTGTGAGTATGTTATGTTTCCTGGCAAAAGCTGTGTTTTAGATATAACTGAGATTACATGTCTTTAAATCAGCAGGTTTTTTATTTTGGCTTTTCTGGTTGAGCCTTTAGTGGGAAAAATTAACCCAACTACCTTGCCAGGTGCATTAGCAGGACGCTGCATTGGGAGTGGAGCGCCAAGACTGGAACTGTTGCTCGGGTACAGGACGCCAGCACCACAGGGAGAAGCATAAGCCGCTATGTCACAACACTGGCCCCACGTAGTATTCTGAATTCAGGATTTCCCTTCATGCCTCTGTTCCAACATGAACTGGGCAGAAGCTGTGCTGGGCGCTTGAGGCACACAGGAGTGAGAGCCACTTGCCTCTGCCCCTGCCGTTGAGTTGCTCCCAGTCCTCATTGCAGTGAGCAGGATCAAGAGCTTGGTGGAAGTGCTGTGACTCCGCAAGGCCGAGGACCTTGGTTCCAAATAGGAGACCCAGCAGCCCGGCTCTGGGCTTGCACAAGCCATACTCAGAAGCACACAGGGCCATGCTAGAAGACTGGGCACTCTCCTGGGACAGTGAGGAGGTACAGACCTTGTCTAAGCAGCAAGGCTAGCCGGCAGCTGTCACAGGCTGGCGGTGTGAGCATTCGGGGTTTGAGGATGCAGAAGCAGAGCCGAAGACCTCGCGATGGTGTGAGGGCACACGCGGTTCTTCCCTACAGCGTGTCGTCCAGGAGCCTGGCCAGGGTGGAGACGTGGGTTTGGTAACTAGCACAGAAATGGTGATTGGAGCCACAAGAACAGAAACCTTAAGCGGGAGGATTGCATGGACTGAGACGAGAACACCAGCACTGGAGTGGGGACAAACAGAGGGCAGCATTGCAGTGACATGTGGAGGGGGTCCAGGAAGGCAGGGGCAGCCTGGGTGTGATGGGGCACAGAGCCGAGGAGCATGGCCGGGACGGTCTGGTGCTGCGGAGACCTCTCACTGGGCACTGACACACACGGTCCCCTGGATTGGGCCATTTTCAGGCGACTGGCTCTGTCCCAGCAGAGGAAACTGTCTGGTGCATTGAGAAACGACCATGGGGAGACCCTCCAGGTAGGAGGCCCTCTTGGCAAAATCTCAAAGATAGACTGTGAGGGACAAGACGTTAAGCTTGTATGGGCAGATCAAACCTGGTAAGCCTAGGAGATGGAAGAGGAGGCACTGAAAGGAAGGAGTTCACAGCATTCTGGAAGCAGCCAGGTCCTGATGTGACCTAGAAATAACCCTTGGAGGTCCATAGTCTTTTCAGAACCCTGACACTGTCGGGGAATCACATGCACTCTCGGGAGGGCTGGCCCTGCTTCTTCCCTGTTCTCCCCGTCTCTCCACCCACACAATCAGGCCAAGACTGAGCCACACTAGACTTGGCCTCCAAGTTCCCAGAGTGAACGAAAGAACCACAGAACACACAGTGCAAGGCAGCCCAGAGAGGTTGCAGGATATGGTCAAGGTCACACGGCTAGCTGGAGATAAATTGCAGACTAGAATACAAAATCCAATGCCATTTCTGTTGCATGAGCTTGTATTTGCTCCATGAGCCTCAGCTTCTGGACTATGGCTGTTTCCTTTCCTTGAAGAGAGTGACTTTCCCCCAGTGGAGTGAGTCTCACTGGTCGTGAGCCAGTAAGTTTTCTCTGTAGACTCGGCAGGGTTTCAGGTACCATGGAATCTCTCTCTCCCGCTCCTCTTCCCACTCAGAAAGGCACTGTGTAGCTAGGACCATGCCCCCAGGCCGGTGTCAGTAGCAAGCACAGCCCACGACTGACTCACAGCTGTGGCGATCGGCAGCCCTCGCAGCCAGCAGCACTTGGCAGGCACTCTTGGCTCTCAGTAGAATGGTGCTTTGTTTCCACAAAGGATCCAGTACATTGAATTGGGCTGGCACCAGCAACCTTGGCCTGCTAACCGAGTCACACGCTCTGGTTTTTCTGAAGCCCTGGCTCCTCATTGCACCATGTGGCTCTTTACAGGACAGGATGGAGAGGAGCTCAGGGCAGGCTCTGCATTTCAGATAAAGGTGACTGTGGCCTGGGGCTCCCCCTAGGCGAGGGCCCAAGGCTTCTGGCCTAAGGACCCATAGGGAAAGTGTCCATTCCCTCTGGTTGGGTGCATGCTCTTTAGATCTGACCACAGGGCATGGACATTGGGCCTGGGGACTACCCTGTGGGAGAGAAGCTGGGGACAGTGGCCTGACATAATAGGACTCTAAGAGTGACCCTGTTTACTGTGACCCACAGGGTGCTCCTGTTCTGTCCGTCTCTGGGCTTGTGGGGTTCTGCTTAGAGAATTTTTCCCCATCATGTGAGTATTGCACTTTGTTGAGGAGTTAGACTGTTCCATGTTCCACTGGGCTATCACACGCAGGATGTCAGTTTATTAACCATTGTGCCATTGGAGCTCAGGGAGGTTAAGATCCACAGATATCAAGGGCTGCTCCTTGTGTGCTGAGTCCTCCCAGCTGAACAGGCAGGTGCTCTCGGGGGAAGAGTCCTCCCTTCAAGATCATAACATCTGCCCTCCCCCTCTCTGTGCTGAATATCCCCCAAGAACATCCTTCCGTAAGCCTGAAACTTTCATCCACCTTCACCACGTGCCGAGAGGGAAGGTTTGTGTGTGTTTGTTTGTTTTGCTTTACCATTGTAAAGATCACCCTGCAGTCAGGGAAAGACCAAGCCCATGTCTCTTATCAAAAACTTGCAAATTCATAGACAGCTTAGCTTACTAAGGTATGTCCCAGCTCAGCTCAGACTGTATTTTGTTGGGTTGCTGGCCACTGCCCTCAAAACTCCTGTCCCACAGAAGATGAGTGAGAGCAACGGTTCTGGAAACCAAGAAAAATCACAAGTATGGATTCCATTTAAGTTGATTTAACACTAGTCACTAAGGTGGATGTTGATTAGCTCAGTGTTTCTTATCTGTTTATTTCCCTCTCACTTCTCCGTCTCTGTCTTATCACATGGAGCACAAATTTTTTTTTTTTCTTTTGACAGGCAGAGTGGACAGTGAGAGAGAGAGAGAGACAGAGAGAAAGGTCTTCCTTTGCCGTTGGTTCACCCTCCAATGGCCGCTGTGGCCAGCGCGCTGTGGCCGGTGCACCACGCTGATTCGATGGCAGGAGCCAGGTGCTTTTCCTGGTCTCCCATGGGGTGCAAGGCCCAAGCACTTGGGCCATCCTCCACTGCACTCCCTGGCCACAGCAGAGAGCTGGCCTGGAAGAGGGGCAACCGGGACAGCATCCAATGCCCCGACTGGGACTAGAACCCGGTGTGCCAGCGCTGCAAGGCCTAGGATTAGCCTATTGAGCCGCAGCACAGGCCAGAGCACATATTTTTTATTAACAGCTCCACTGAGCTATAACCTACATAGCACAAAACATACTCATCATAAATATATCAAAAACGTGCTGTCTAGTAAATTTATAGAGTTGTGTAACCATCATCTTAATCTAGTTTAAGAGCATTTCTATCATCTCAAAAAATTCCCTCCTGCCCCAAGCAATCACTAATCCGTGTTTTTTTTTTTTAATATTTATAGATTTGCCCTTCCTTGGAGTTTATGTAAATAGAGGTATTTAAAAAATCTCATGGGAAGTGCATATTATGAAAACACTATGCATGGATTTGAAGGCTTTTTGCACCAAAATAAAAATATCTTTTTTTTAAAAAAGATTTATTTATTTATTTGAAAGGCAAGGTTACAGAGATTCAGAGGCAGAGAGAGAAAGAGAGAGAGAGAGAGAGAAAGGCCTTCCATCCACTGGTTCACTCCTCAGATGGCTGCCATGTTTGGAGTTGTGCCAATTCAAAGCCAGGGGCCAGGAGCTTCTTCTGGGTCTCCCACATGGGTGCAGGGGTCCAAGCACTTGGGCCATTTTCTACTGCTTTCCCAGGCCATAGCAGAGAGCTGGCTAGGAAGTGGAGCAGCCAGGACTCGAGCTGGCGCCCATATGGAATGCTGGGACTGCAGATGGCAGCTTTACCTGCTACACTACAGTGCTGGCCCCCAAAATATCTTTTTTTTGGAATCATTTCTCTCCAAATATTTTGGAGTGCTCTTGTGTATCAGTAATAGTCTGTTCATTTTTGTGGATAAGTATATCCCTTGGTAAGAATTTTTACTTATCCACTCATCAGTTGATGAACCATTTTCAGTTTTTGGCTTTAAAAATAATGCTGCTTGGCCGGCGCCGTGGCTCAACAGGCTAATCCTCCGCCTTGCGGCGCCGGCACACTGGGTTCTAGTCCCAGTCGGGGCGCCAGATTCTGTCCCAGTTGCTCCTCTTCCAGGCCAGCTCTCTGCTGTGGCCCGGGAGTGCAGTGGAGGATGGCCCAAGTGCTTGGGCACCTGAACCCGTGTGGGAGACCAGGAAAAGCACCTGTCACCTGGCTCCTGCCATCGGATGAGCGCGATGCGCCGGCCACAGCGTGCCAACCGTGGCGGCCATTGGAGGGTGAACCAACGGCAAAGGAAGACCTTTCTCTCTGTCTCTCTCTCTCACTGTCCACTCTGCCTGTCAAAAAAATAAATAAATAAATAAAATGCTGCTATAAATATTCATATATAAGTATTTGTGCATATATATGTATATTTTCATTTTTCTTGGGGAGAATTGGAACTACTAATTTAAATGGTAAGTTTATGTCTAACTTTTTAAAAACTACTAAACTGGTTTTCAAAGTAGCTGTACAGTTTGGACTTTTAAAAGATTTATGTAGTTACTTTAAAGGCAGAATTACAGACAGAGAGAGACAGACAGTGAGAGAAGTCTTCCATTTGCTGGTTCACTCTCCAAATGGCCGCAATTGCCAGAGCTGGGCCGGTTTGAAGCCACTAGTCAGGAGCCTCTTCCAGGTCTGTCACAGGGGTGTAGTGGCCCAAGCACCTGGGCCATCTTCCACTGCTTTCCCAGGCCATCAGCAGGGAGCTGGATGGAAACTTGAGCAGCAAGGACTTGAACTGGCGTCTATATGGCATGCCAGCGCCGCATGTGGATGCTTAACCTACAGTGCCACAGTGTCGCCCTGTGGCTGTACTTTTTCACTTTCCCACCAGCAGTAGATGTGGCTTTTAGATTCTGATAATCCTCATCAGTACTTGCTATGGTCAGTCTTTTTCATTATCACCAACTTTGGGGCTTTAATGGGTGTGTGTGGGGAGGTATTTCTTTAAAGACAGATGATATTAAACATCTTTTCATGTGCTTATTAGTCGTTTGTATATCTTCTTTGGAGAAATATTGATTTTAATCTTTGCCCATTTAAGAACTTGGATCATTGTCTTCTTGAGTTGAAGTCTATATATTCTGGATGCATAACCTCATTTATCAGATATATGATTTGTGAATGTTTTCTTGCAGTTTGTGGCTTTTATTTTTATAATATACCTTTTGCAAGGAAAAGTTTTAGTTTCAATGAAGTCTAATTTACCAAAATTTTTCTGCTATGACTTACATTTTTATTGTCGTAGCTAAGAAATTTTTGGCTAGTCCAAGATCTCAAAAACCTAGTCCTAATTCTAAGGTTTGTTTTATAGAAAACTGTTCAGTTTTAGCTCTTACATTTAGGTCTGACGCATTTGGATTTTTTTTTTAAGATTTATTTATTTATTTGAAAGGCAGAGTAACAGAGAGGCAGAGAGAGAGGTCTTACATCTGCTGGTTCACTCCCCAGATGACCTCAACGGCCGAAGCTGTGCTGATCAGAAGCCAGGAGCCAGGAGCTTCTTCCGGGTCACCTATGCAGGTGCAGCGGTCCAAGAACCTGGGCCATCTTCTACTACTTTCGAAGGCCATAGCAGAGAGCTGGATCAGAAGTGGAGCAGCTGGGACTCAAACCAGTGCCCATTTGGGATGCCGGCACTGCAGGTGGAGGCTTTATCTGCTATGCCACAGCACCGGCCCCTGAAGTTTTTTGTATATAGTGTGAAATAAAATCTAAGTCCCCCTTTATTTTTTGCATAAGGATATCAAGTTATTCCAGGACCATTTGTTAAAAATACTATCATCTCCCCCATTGAATTAATTTTGCACAATTGTAAACAAATCAATTGACAACAGTTTTAAGAGTTTATTTCTAGATTTCTATTCTTTTCAATTTATCTGTATCTTTTTCCTTAATCCCAAACTATACTCTCTTAATTATTGTTGCTTTATGGTATGTTTAAAACCAAACATGTACTTTGTTCTTTATGTAACAGTATTACTCTTCATGTACCTACTTTGTGCAGTTTCTACATAGTATCTTCAAGATTTTCTGCATATAGATTCATGACACTTGTGAATAAAGACAGATTAACCTCTTCCTTTCTAATTTGTATGCATTCCATTGCTTTTTTTTGTCCTGATACACTGGATAGAACTGCTAGAGATGTGGAATAGAAGTGGTAACCTGATAACTTTGCCTTATTTCAGATCTTTGGGGCAGCATCCAGTCTTTTACCATTAAGTATGGTGTTAGCTATAAGTTTTTCATGGATGACCTTTATGAAATTGAGAAATCTTCCTTTGATTGTTAGTTTCTTTAAAGAGTTTTAGTCATGAAAGGTACTCTATTTTATTGGATACTTTTTCTATATCTATTGAGATGATCATGAGGTTTTTGTCATTTATTCTGTTACCATGTTGTACTCATTGATTTTTGGATGTTAAACCAACCTTGCATTCCTGGGATAAATCTTATTTGTTCAGGGTGTGTAATCTTTCCTATGTGCTTTTGGATTTTGTTTGATAATGTTTGTTAAGAATTATTGCAAAATGGGGACTTTGGTCTGTAGTGTCTTTTGCTGTCTATCTCTGGTTTTCTTAGGGCACTACTAGCCTCACAGAATGAATGGACATCTTCTCTCTTCCTCTGAAGTAGCTTTGTAAGGTTAATATTATTTCTTCCTTAAATACTACATGGAATTTACCAGTGGAATTATCTGGGCCTGGGCTTTTGTTCATGGGAAGATTTTTCAAACTGTTGTTTCAGTTTCTTTTTTTGTTACAGGTCTATTCAGGCTTCTTAGTTTCTTCTTAATCAATTTTGGCAATTTACTTCCTTCTAGGAATTTTCCGTTTCATCTAAGTCTAGTTTGTTGGTGTTAAGTTGTTCATAATATTTACTAATTTTTCTAATTTCTGAAGGGTCAGCAGTGATGTCCTCTTAACATTCCTGATTTTTGTTAGCTTGTATATTTTCTATTTTTTGTATCAGATTAGCTAAAACCTTATTAATTTTGTTGATCTGTTCTAAGAACAAACTTTTTACTTACTTGATTTTCTCTATACTCTTCTGTTTTCTTTAGTTCTTTTCTTTTGCTTTCTTGGGTTTGATTTCTCTCTCTCTGTCTTTCCCCAAAGGTTTCTTTATTTGAAAGGGAGAGTTTACAGAGAGAAAGAGGGAGAAAGCAAGAGAGATATCTTTCATCTGTATGCTCACTCTTCAACTGCACATAAAACCCAGGACTGAGCCAAACCAAAGTCAGATCCTGGAACTCCGTCTGGGTCTCCCATGTGAGTGGCAGGGGCCCAAGCATTAGGGATATGTGCTGCTGTTTTCCTAGGTGCATTAGCAAGGAGCTGGTTCAGAAGTGCAGCAGCTAGAATTTGGACCAACACTCATATGAGATGCCAGCATCACAGGTGGTGGCTTAACACTGGCCTGCCAAGTAGTTTTTAAATATACTGTTTTGATTTCTCAGCTCTGTATTTTTGAGTTACATTTTCATAGTGGTTGCTCTGTAGGTTAATTTGTCACCATCTGTATTGCTCAGCTTTTTGCCACTTTAGCTAAAATACTTAAGAGGAGCTTCTAGGAAAGGAAAATATTTTGGCTTAAAATGTGGAGGTTCACAGTCCAAGGTCAGGAGACCTCATTAGTCTGGCATCTGATGGAGGCTGGCAGTAGTGGATGTGTACGTGCAGAGGACTGATCACGTGGTCATCCAGGAAGCCCAGAAAGAGACGAGGTTAAACTTGGCTGCAGTAACCAACCCTTTCACGGGAACCATCTTCCAAGGGCAACCACTCACGGGATGAACCTGCTTGCATTCATAATTAAATCAAATGCCAACCCTAATTAATCACTCATTAGCATTAATTTATTGTTAACATAGGACTTTGGGGTTTAAATGTCTGTGTGAATTTGGAGAACTAAGTCCTATTCATTCCATACCACCATCTGCTTCAAGAAATACTGATTTAATTCCAATAAAATATTGAAATATTGCTCCAATGCAACTTTGTTCCCTATGTTTGCTTTGAGCTATTATGATACATCTCTATGTCTGTTAAAAATCCAACTGCTTTACATAATCTCCTATATTTTACAAAGTTAGCAGAATAAAAGAGAAAAAAATTATTTTTCTTTTAAAGATTTACTTACTGGGGCCGGCGCTGTGACGTAGCAGGTAAAGCCGCCACCTTTAATGCCAGCATCCCCTTTGGTCACTTGTTCGAGTCCTGGCTGCTCCACTTTCGACCCAGCTCTCTGCTATGACCTGGGAAAGCAGTAGAAGATGGCCCAAGTCCTTGGGCCCCTGCACCCAACTGGGAGACCCAGAAGAAGCTTCTGGCTCCTAGCTTCGGATCAGCATGGCTCCGGTCATTGTGGCTAACTGGGGAGTGAACCATTGGATGTAAGATCTCCCCCCCTGCCCCCCGCGCTCCTTCTTTCTCTGTGTAACTTTGACTTTCAAGTAAATAAATGAATCTTTAAGAAAAAAGATGTACTTATTTATTTGAAAGGTAGAGCTAGAGAGAGAGAGAAAGAGAGAGGAGAGACAGAGAGAGATCTTCCATCTGCTGGTTCACTTCCCAAGTGGCTGAAATGGCAAGGATTGGACCAGGCTGAAGTCAGAAGCCAGGATTTTCTTCTGGGTCTCCCATGTAGGTGCAGGCCCCAAGGACCTGGGCCATCCTCCACTGCTTCTCCAGGTGCATTAGCATGGAGCTGTATTGGAAGTGGAGCAGCCGGGACCCAAACCTGCGCCCATATGGGATGTTGGTGCTGCAGGTCGCAGCTTAACCCCAGAGCCACAGCGCTGGTCCCCGGAAAAAATGATCAGCGTTTTATATTTACGCACATTTCCAGAGCTTATTTCTTTCTGAAGGTTCACATTATCATCTAGGGACTTTTACCCTGAAGGAAATCCCCTCATATTTTTTCAGCAGCAGATATGATCCTAGTGAATCGCCCAGGCTTCATTTATCTGAAAATATCTTTATTGTTCCTCCATTTTTGTGATTTTGCTGGAAAAACAAAATTCCTGACTGAATGTGTTTTTCTTTTGACCTTTTGTATGACTGCCTCTGTCATCCGTTATTTCTGATGAGAAGTCACTTCGAATGCATTGTTGTTGCATAACAATAATGTTGTTTTGGCCGGTGCTGTGGCTCAACAGGCTAATCCTCTGCCTTGCGGCACCGGAACATGAGTTCTAGTCCCAGTCGGGGCGCCGGATTCTGTCCCGGTTGCCCCTCTTCCAGGCCAGCCCTCTGCTGTGGCCCGGGAGTGCAGTGGAGGATGGCCCAAGTGCTTGGGCCTTGCACCCCATGGGAGACCAGGAAAAGCACCTGGCTCCTGCCATCGAATCAGCGTGGTGCACCGGCCACAGCGCGCTGGCCACAGCGGCCATTGGAGGGTGAACCAACGGCAAAGGAAGACCTTTCTCTCTGTCTCTCTCTCTCTCTCTCACTGTCCACTCTGCCTGTCAAAAAAATAAATAAAAATAAAAAAAATGTTGTTTTTCTCATGTCACTTTTTCTCTTTTCTTTGAACAATTCAACTCTGATGTGCCCAGGTATCTTTTTGTGTCTCCCGTGATCTTGGTGCAATAAGAAATGTTATCATTTGCTTGGCTGCTCATGTATACTACGCTGAATTCAGAGATAGCAGGGCACGAATTTTGGGTGTAGCAACACCTCAAGCGTATGTTACGCAGGTGATGATGGATGTAATTAGGGTGGCTATAAATCCTCATTTTCCAAAGAAAGTTCCAGTTCACATCTGCTCTCCTGCTGTAATAATTAACATCACTCTTATTACACCTAAAGGCATTTGGTTTGAGTGATAAACTGTAAAATAACTCTAATTACAGTCAGTCAAACTCATGCATGTGAAACATCTTCCTTGGCTTGTGGGTATCACATATCAGACCATAGAATTCAGAAATGGAAGCTGCACGCACACTCTTCCTCCCGGTTCTGGGCTCACAATCATGAGACTGTCCACCTAACCGCATCGAGAGCTCAGAACTGATTCTTTTTTTTTTTTTTTGACAGGCAGAGTGGACAGTGAAAGAGAGAGACAGAGAGAAAGGTCTTCCTTTGCCGTTGGTTTACCCTCCAATGGCCACTGCGGCCAGCGCGCTGTGGCCGGTGCACCGCGCTGATCCGATGGCAGGAGCCAGGTGCTTCTCCTGGTCTCCCATGGGGTGCAGGGCCCAAGCACTTGGGCCATCCTCCACTGCACTCCCGGGCCACAGCAGAGGGCTGGCCTGGAAGAGGGGCAACCGGGACAGAATCTGGTGCCCCGACTGGGACTAGAACCCGGTGTGCCGGCGCCGCAAGGCAGAGGATTAGCCAATTGAGCCACAGCGCCGGCCAGAACTAATTCTTCTATAACCCTTACATTCCCACAATGAAGAACAGAGGTAAAGCAAACACATTTGATAGGAGCTAACTCTTTCAGGTATTTAGAAAAACACTGGTTTTTTCAGGGAATGAGAAAAGAGAATGAGCCTTAGGTAGTGAGTGCCTGGGTCAGGCACTGTGACAGGTGATTTCTGCTCACGACAAGATCCCTGCAGAGTTGAGGAAATTAAGTCTTCGAGACATTAACAAGTTTCCCAGGGACACACAGCTGGAAGGGGAAGCCCGATGCCCTCCTCACAAATATCAGCATGTGCCCTTCCAGTCCTGGAAAAATCAGGCGAGAGACGGCTGTGTGCTTGTGGACATAACGACCTCAAAGTACGCTGCAGGGAGAACAGTAGGAGAAGGGGCTCCGGCAGTGAGGACCCCTGCAAGTTTCATCTCTGAGCAGGGTTCACAGTCACAACATTTAACACGCAGTATGGCGGCAGCCTGAGCCCATGGGATTGGGCACAGAGCAAGCATAAGAGGTGGCAGGCGCGTGGCCGTCCTGGTGTGCTCCCTCCCTCCCAGGGCCTGATCCTAGGACTGCTCCTGTCCTGTGTTCACTGCTGGGAAGCCCAGGAAATGGTTGGGAAAGGAAGGAAGAAACCGTGGTGCCCCAGCTTCTTTAGCCAGTGTAGAGGACCAGGTTATTATTCAGTTTCACTTCTAACTTGCCCTTCATTCCAGTCCTTCCCCCACCAGCCCTCTTGTCATCTCCTGGCCCTCATCTTGCACCTCACCTGTCACAAGAAGAGAGACCCAGCATTTACTCATACTATATTTTATTATGCTGCTTCCCATTATTCTAATTCAGTGAGAGTTCCCATTTGGTGCCAGAAAGCCAAAGTGAGGCACAAATCGTTGAGCTGGACGACGGGGGTGGGGTGGGGTGGGGTGGGGCGGTGGTGGTGGTGGTGGTGGTGGTGGTGGTGGTGAGCCTTGGACATGACAGCTCTGCGGTGGAGGCAGTTCTGAAGTTCGTGCTCCAAAAGCCAAGAGGCAGCTAGGCAGGCTGTATCCACAGCAGGAGAGCCTTAGATGTTCATTGTCAAGTTGATGAACTAGGAATAAAAGAAACAGAGACAGAGAGGAGAGAGAGAGAGAAATGAGGGCTTTCGTTCCTCCATACCCTTACCAAGCACAGGAGTGGTCCCAGTTTGATTACACCAGAGGAGCTCTGCTCTCTGGTCATTTTCGCTACAAGCCTGGATTCCTGCCTCAACAGGAAGCTGTGTGTGTGTGTGTGTGTGTGTGTGTGTGCTTAGAGTCAATGAATTTTCCTCACTTGAAATTGTCCAGAGAGCCTTGCTGAGTGTGCGCGCATGAAGCACGGAGGGTGGGACAGAGAGAGGTGGAACTGCTTTCTCCCTGTCAACAGGACAGCCTCGCTGGAGCACTGTGGGCACAAACCTTTCTTCTCTGGCGCGGGGCGGCCTCACCGGGTGGGGGTGGGAGGAAGGCGACCCTACATCACAGAGGGGCTGCAGGAAGAGCAGCAGGTTCTGTGGCCGGTGGACAGAGTGTGACTTCCTCCTCACTTCTTGTCCTTGCAGAAAGGGAAGGGAAACCCAACCACAGGAATCACAGAGGGAAAGTACTGCAGTCTGCCTTGGGGGACAGTGTCCTCAGACGGTAATGCCTGGGGATCCTGTGAAAACCAGCTCGTGATGGAGTCGGTCTGGGGCAGCGCCTGGGACTCAGCACTTCTGACAAGCTCCCCGAGGTGATGCCCAGGCAGCTGGCCCACAGACCACGCTCTGAGCGGCAGGAGAGAGGACCGCTGAACCCCCTGGCACTGAAGTCCTTCCTCCGCGGCTCTGGGACTCTGACCCATGCTCTCCCAGCCCCGCCATCATCACCGGCATTTCTCAGGGTTCCGGTGCACACGTGTGCACACACACACTGCGGGAACCACAGGGCAACATGAGCAAGGGGAGTGAGCAGGTTAGAAGGCAGAAAGCAGGCAGGCTGAGGAGCCCAACTGATTTGATTTGTCTATGCCTCAGTTTCCAGCTCTGTGAAATAGGGATACCAGGGTGCTTCGCTCTCAGGATTATTGCAGTGATTATGCGTAACACCACCAAAGCATTAGATGTTTCATTATTGGATCACCCCCACAGCTAAGTGTTACCCCCGCACACGAAACCATGCACTCAGCAAGCATCTGTGCAGCGTGGACTCTGCCGGGCCCTGGCAAGGTCCCTGCACGGCAGGTCTGGCTTGGCCATACCTCGTTTATGTTGAGATGAATGAACTCCTTGTTCTTCGTACTGAGAGCCTGGAACACCCCTGGGAGGACAGACACGAGAAGGCATTGTTGTATACACAATTCCTTGGTCAGGTTTGTTGCCCAGTGACCAAAGGGTCCTGTGGAGCCTGCGAGGGAGCTGCTCCCTCTGGTGGCTAACAGGGATTGTTCCGGAGAGGCAGGCCAGACATTTATCTCCACCGGGTGAAGCCTCTTGCTGTCCTGCGGAAGCTGGTGGTCCCGAGAGTGGTAGCCAAGCTGTCACCAGCAGTGCGCCACTCAGTCCCAGCTCCCGGGGCCACGCTTCTCCCCAGTCTTAACCTCTCGGTGTAACAGGTCCCTGGGAACTCACAGACCCCAGAGAAAAGCACGTGCACATCAAGTTCTGCAGGAGACTGAGCGCGACTCAGTGTCTCTCCAGGAGTCCCTGTTGGGCAGGGGCTGTGGACGAGCCAGGTGAGGAGGGGACCGGGGCCGAGCTGGGCACAGGGTCTATGCCTCAGGTAAGCTGGACAAAGTCCTTTCCTCTCTGGGCCTCAGCCTTCTTAGGAAGAGGTGGAACCAACCACCCTTGGCTCCACCTGCCAATCAAGAGCACATCAGGAAGGAGGAGGCGGGCTGTCCTAAAACAACCGAGACCGACGGCCACATGCAGTGAGTGGACCTAGTTTGGATCCCAAGTCAACCAGAAAGCTGGGAGAGGACGACCTTGACTGGGCACTGGATGATGCTGAGGATTTCCTGGGAACTTTGTTAGGTGTGCGAATGACGTGACAATTCTGCTAAAAACAAGCAGCAGTTCAAGATACTTACAGACGAAAGCACAGAATTTCTGAGAATTGTTACTAAACGCTCCAGGGTGGGGGAAACAAAGACCAGTCAGTGAGTGGACAGTTCCCGAGGCTGCGTGTGGAGCTCTGAAGCCCCCTGGGAGTCTTTCGGAATCCTGATGCCGTCTGCCGCCTCTGATTCAAGCACTGTGCTCTCAGCCTCATCATCACGGCGCACACTTAAAACTGCAATGTGTAGCGGCATTGGGGAGGCGCTGCTGTGGAGCCCGTGGGGCTCATGGGAAATTATTATTTGTATTTCAGTGGGTGATTGAAAATTTCTTGGTAGTTTAAAACATTTTATTTATTTCACTCATTTGAATCTCAAGGAGAACAAAGAGAGAGAGAGAGAGAGAGAGAGAGAGAAAGAAATGGACAGACAGAAATCTCCCATCCACTGGTTCACTCCCCAAATGCCTGCAAAAGCTGGAGCTCAGCCAACCTGAAGCCAGGATTCCAGAACTCAATCTAGATCTAGGTGAGGGTGGCAGGGACCCACGTACTCCAGCCATCACCGCACTAGCAGGAAGCTGGGACTGGACGCAGAGCCACACCGGAACCCAGGCACTCCAGTGTGGGATGTGGGTGTCCCTCGCAGTGTCTTTATCACAGTTTTTTATCGGCAGTTTGAAAAGTTCTGTGGGTGAATCCAGAACTGTGGTATGAGGGTTCCAGAACAGAGTGAGTTAATATTCTCCCTAATATTCCTCCATCAACCTGGACACCCCTGTGCTGGCAACAGTTAGACCTAAGGAGATTTAGAAAGGGAAGGAGTGGGGGCCAGCGCCGCGGCATAGTGGGTAAAACCAGCTCCTGTGGCACTGGCATCCCATATGGGTGCTGGTTCAATTCTGGCTGCTCCACTTCTGACCCAGTTCCATGCTGGTGGCCTTGGAGGGCCGGGGGATGGCCCATATGCATGGGCCCCTGCACCCAATGAAGGAGACCCAGAGGAGGCTCCTGGCTCTTGACTTTGGATCGGCCCAGCTCTGGCTGTTGTGGCTGTTTGGGGAGTGAACCAGTGGATGAAAGACCTTGCTCTTCCTCTCTCTCTCTCTCTCTCTCTCTCTCTGTCTCTCTCTGTCTCTGCAACTCTGCCTTTCAAATACCTAAATAAACCTTAAAAAATAAGAAAGGGTAAGAGTAGTTGACAAAAGAGCTTTCAAATCTCATTGCTAGGATCTGCTTTGACCACTTGATACATCCAAATGATTCTCTTTCAGGGGAGGTCTTTCGAGAATGCAACTTTGGCCAGCTACCAGCAGCCACTTGGAGAAAGCCCAGCCTCCTGGGTTGACAGACAAAGCCCTCTGGGGGTCTGCTTGCCTCTCTGGTCCATCACGTGTTGGTCAACATGTACTCACTGACTGCCCATGACTCTCCCAAAGCTGACAGTCTAGTGGAGACATGCTTCGAGCCAGTCATCACAGTGTTTGGTCACCAAAGAATTCCAGGGAGTTCTCACATGGTCACACTGCGTTGTCGAGGATCACAGGCCCTGCCTTGCTTTACCAAGCGCCTTGAAGTTGCCTATCAGAGATTTTTAGGAAATCCCCAGCAGGACTTGTTACCAATTTACAGGGCCCGCTGTCCAGTGGAAATGCAAGGCCCCTAGCTCAAAACCTAAGAAGACTTTCAAGGTGGCAACACCAGAGCACTAAAGCAAGCACAGGTTCCTTTGCCCCTACACAGATGGCAAGACTTGCAGTCTCCCTGGGGCTGAGTGATAGGCTCTGGGCGCACTCACTCGCATCTTTCAAGCACCTTGTACAGTTCTGGCAGATACGAGGATTAAACGCAAACTCCAAAGAGCACCTGCACCTATTCTCTCTCTGTTGTAGACATCAGAGACTTTGCTGGAGATAAGTGGGTCAATGTCTAGGTCTTACAGAGGTAAAGGGAAAGGGGAGGAGAAGGCAGGGAGGGAAGGAGAGACTGAGAATCTGCTGCTTCCACAGCCTGTGATGGGATTTGACCTTGGCTCACATATGAGGCACAAACACCACCCACCTGCAATCCTCTGCAGAGAGAACGTGCATGTGTGAAGGGACTTCAAAAAGGTAATAGAAAAATGGAATTAAAAGATAACTTTATTTTGGTGCAAAAATTTGAAATCTGTGCATATGAGGGATTCCTAGAAAATGAGTATTATGAAGAACCTATGCATAGATTTCAAGTTGCACGCAAACAAACTTATCTCTTAATTCCCTTGTCCATGAAGGTTCTGAAGTTCCCACGTATGAAGCACGGTTTGCAGAGACGACTCGCACGCTCTGCCCCTCGGCCAACCCCACACTCGGCGGTTGGCCGAGTGGATCAGATGACGCCTCTCCGTGCTCTGTCCTTGCTGCAATTTTTGCCAGGCTGTTTCCTAGATGCTCTTGGGAGGTGATGGAAGGCACCCTGCCGCGAGCTCCCCCTGGGGCCCGGGACACTCACGGCTTGCGTTCTCCAGCCGGACCAGGCAGTTGAGGAAGTCATCGAAGTCCAGCTGGAGCTCCTCATCTGCGTACCGGAGGACGACCAGCTGCAGGACGTGACTGCCCAGCTGGAAGCCTAGGGAGGGGACAGGTTGAGGAGACCTGGGCCCTGCCATTCTGATGAAAGGGAGTCCGTGTCCCAGCCAGCGGAGCATGAGTGCCCAGACCCGGCGGGCCCCTGTGCTGGGTCTGGATGCGTGGGAGGGTGTGTGTCTACCCCGGAGCGCAGGGGAGCTCGCAGGCAGGTGTACTTGAACAGCGCCCGAGTGTCATGAATGCGCGGTCTGGAGTTTGCCGCCAACGTCCCGCACAGGGTCTTGCTGTGGGAAGGGAAGCTTCCTCTGGGGAACCTGATGCCGGATGCTGTGAGAGTCCCACCCTCACTCCTGCGCCACCTCCCCTCCTGTTCTGGGTCTGAGCCCCCTTCTGGGCCTTGGAGGATTCCAGCTGTGGCACCTGCACCAAGTCAAAGTTTCTCAAGGATGTTTGAACTCAAAGGAGTTGGGGGCCCCAGAAATGTGTTTCTGAGGGGACACTGCTGCCCACAGCGGAGGACACTGCCCCACGGGCTCAAGTCCCTGAGGGAGTGAGAGTGTTGGGCTGGGGCTGGGAGGCCTGGGTTTGAGGCCGGGTGCTGCTCTAGTTGTGAACCCTCGGCTTCACCTCGCTGCACTTTGGCTTCCTCATTTGTCAGATGAGTTCCTTCTAGATCTTCTATTTAGTACTTGGATTTCTACTCAGGCTTTTAGGAGCAACCTTCCCAGGAAGCATTCACAGGATTGGTGAGAAGTATAACCAGAGATTTCTTGCCTCTTCTTCCCAGTTCCAGCCACAGGAAGAGCCCAGGCAGACCGGAAGCACAGGGTTTCTGGAGCCCACACAGTGGGGCTGGTTGCTGGTCATGGCCAGAATCTTAGCATCTGTCCCTCAGGGGTATAAAGGAACTGGGGGAGACAATCCCTCCCCCACACCAAGTGTATACAGGAAAGACATGGTCATGTCCCTCCTCGCTAAAGAATGACCCTGGGGCTGGTTGTGGTGTAGTAGGTTGAGCATCTGCCTTTGGTGCTGGAATCCCATATGGGCACTGGTTCAAGTCCTGGCTGCTCCACTTCTGATCCAGCTCCCTGGGAAAGCAGTAGAAGATGGCCCAAGTCCTTGTGCACCTGCACCAACATGGGAGACCAAGTGGGAAGCTCCTGGCTCCCGGCTTTGGATTGGCCCAGCTCTGGCCATTGTGGCCAACTGGGGAGTGAACCAGCAGATGGAAGAAAACCTCTTTCTCTCTCTCTGTCTTTCCCTCTCTCTGTCTTAATTCTGCCTTTCAAATAAGTAAATAAATCTTAAAAAAAAAAAAAGCAGACTGCCTCCCCCGCTCATCCCTCCAGCCCCTAAGAAAACCAGGCACCGCTTTCAGCTGTGGCACATTCCACTCTTATAACTCATCTTGGCCCTTCTCTGTAGGAAGGATCCCGGGTGGTCCTCGCTGCGTGCATTCGACCCCTTGCTCGGACCACCAAGTTGGAAGTGTTCCCTCTCTGGGAGGGAACCACTCGTGAGCCTCCGCCGGCCCCTGCCTTCAGGGCCCAGATGACCTCACCTGCAGCCTTCAGTGCAGTCCGCAGCTCGTAGGAGGACATGGTGCCCGATCTGTCAGCATCAAACCGAAGGAACAGGTCCTGCAGGCAGGAGAGCAGAGGCACTGAGAACAAGAGCGCCCCAAGGGTGACATCGGCGGCAGTGACGGGGTGAGAGCCAGCCTGCCCAAGAGGACAGATTCCCCCACCACCCCCAGGGGCCGCCGAGGCAATGGTCAGGCTGTGCCCTCTTCCTTTTTATTTGGGGAGGAAGCAGTATGGTGCTTCCGTTAACACTGGGAGTACATGATGTCTTCCCTTCTCCCCTTCCAGGCCAGGCTCTGCAGTGGGTAACTCACAATCCACTGCTTCAGCTTGTTCCAGAACACTTTGAATTCATTGAACTCCAGCTTCCCATTGCCGCTGCTCTGCGCCAGGTAGGTTAAGGGGGTAGGCGGCGTTTCAGCCTGGGACTCCTTGAGGGACCTCAGCTCTGGGACTTGGGGGGGGGGCGTGTAAGGCACTGCTCCAGGCAGCATGAGTGACTCAGATCGGGGCCCCTAGGGATGTGGACATCAAGATTGAACCATGAATCTCTGAAAAAGGATGGCAGAGGTGACATGGGGTGGTGCGTGAAGGTTCGAAAAAACACAAAACCAAAACCCTTGGTTCCCACAGAGGGGACTCCAGTGTGGCCACAAGATCCCCAAGTTCCTTCATGAACCCTCCTCCCACTGGACAGTCCTGTGCTTCCTGGATCTGATCCGAGTCTAGCCCGGGGCTTGCCAGGTCTTCGTGCATTGTGTGAAGACACACAGACATCTTGCTTCAGGATGTCACAGTCCCAGAAAGTGCACGATGCAGAAGCGGTAGCCCGGGATCAATAGCTACTTCCGCTCAAGTATTCGGAAGGATACATCCATTAGGGAAATGATGTTTTTGCAGGAGATCAGGCTCAGCTTCTTGACTTTGATGTCCTTCTCTGAAACCACACAAGAAAGCTTCACTCATCTGACCCCTGATAACAACCCTGCTGAGAGCCCAACAGTGTGTCTAGATCTAAGCGGACGGGGGCCACGAGGTAGGCATCTTCTTATGATGCTGGTAAGAGTAGGTGACATGACCTTTCAAAAAGCAACTTTGCTGAACGTGAAGAAGGCCTTAAAAATGAGAATACTATTTCATGCATTTGTTCTAGTTTTAAGAATCCTGATCAACAGAGAAATGATAGATGTTTGAAGTATGGATATATCAATTACCCTAACGTGATCTCATTATACATGTATTAAAATAGCACTGTATTCCATAAGTATGTGCAATTATTTTGTGTCATTAAAAATTTTAAAAGTGCGGAATGACATGAGTATTTTTACCATCAGGTTAGTTATAATGGCAAAAACTTAGAAATAATGTAAATGACTAATAGAAGGGTATGGTCAATAAATTACTCTATGCCCATATGATGGAACATTACATAGTCCTGATGAACCATGTTTTCAAAGCACATTTAATGACTTGGGGAAATACTTGCAAAAGTGACATTTAAAGGCAGGACTTACAATTGTGGCAGAGGTTTGAACAATTGCTGGCAGAGGTATAAAATAGTCACTTCGGGCAGTTCCTTAAATTATTAACCCTACAGTGTAATCAGTCATTCTAGAGTGGACTCAGTCATTCTCTGAATGACACACTCAAGAGAAATGAAAACAAATGCCCACCCAAAAATCTTGCTCACGAATGTTCCCAGCAGTATTATTCGTGAAAACAAAAAAACTGGCAACAACTCAAATGTCCATTAACTGACCAATGAATAAATAAAATGGGGTCCACCCATATGATGGAATATTACCTGGCTATAAAAAACATGAAGTGCTGATACATGCTATAGCATTGATGAACCTTGAAAATCTAGTGTGTGCTTCCTTTTATATGAAACTTGTAAGAATACATAAAGTTATAAAAGCAGAATAGATTAGTGGGTTCTAGGAGTGAGGAGGAGGATGGGGAAAATGGAGGGTGATGATGAATGGATGTAGGGTAATGCACATGATCGGAAATAGATTCTGCACCCCTGGCACACACAGAGATTACATACATGTACCTCCATATACAGACCCACACAGGCACAGACATGCACACATGGCTATTTCTGGGTGGTGAGAGTGTGGTGATTTTTATCTTTGTCATTAGGATTTTCTGTATTATATAAACCCACATCATTTTTGTAATCAGGAAATCAACAGTGAAAGCTATGTTTGAAGTCCCCCTACAAGTCAGCCCTGGAAAGCAGGTCTGGGGCTCTGAGGAGCAGTGAGACTCAGGGAGTAGAGGGAACCCAGCCAATGTCACCCCTACACAGGGGCTCTGGGGCTCTTTGGGGGGCAGCACTTACTCTTTTCCAGCACAGCATTTAAAACATATTCAAGTTCCTCTGCTGTCACTTCCATGTCCTGTGGAGATGGAGACAGGTGCTTGTTAGGGCCCCTTACACCTTTCGGGTTAGTTTCTATCAGTTCTGAGCTTGCCCAACTTTCCTGAGGGCAAGAAACATTCTTGCAAGTGGGGGTGAATTTCAGAATCATCACCCTAAGGCAGTTGAGGAAAGCTTGCTTCCCCAGCTCTAGAAGCTGCTAGAAATGGGCCCCCACCCAGCCCCATTGAATCCGAGTCTGTGGTTCTCCAGGACACCCAGGTGAATTTCACATGCAAGGGAATTTGATGTCCTTTTGTCCAGGTGCTCAGCCCCCCGTGTTATGTCACTCTGTCCCTGAAGCTCCTGCACCTGGGTAATGGGAGCTTCGAATGTTCAGCCTGGCCACAAGTGTTGATCCAGTGGTCACAAAGTCTCCCTGTCCTGCTTGATTATTGCAGGGCCCAAGGGGCTATTGTCTGAGATTTATCTCCCAGGTGTAGGTTTCACCCCTCCAGGAAGCCCTTTGCAGGAGCCTTGGGCAGAGACGGAGGAGCTAATATAGCTATTAGCACCTTGACATGATTTCAACTGTTACAAGGGGCAGTTTCAGGCAGGCGCTGTGGTGTGGCAGGTAAAGCCTCTGCCTGCAGTGCGGCATCCCAAAAGGGCACTAGTTAAGTCCTGGCTGCTCCACTTCCAATCCGGCTCTCTGCTATGGCCTGGGAAAGCAGTGAAAGATGGCTTAACTTCTTGGGCCCCCGCACCCGTGTGGGAGACCTGGAAGAAATTCTGGCTCTTGGCTTTGGATCAGCCCCGCTCTGGCTGTTGCTGCCATTTGGGGAATGAACCAGCGGATGGAAGACCTCTCTCTCTGTCTCTGCCTCTCTGTGTCTCTGACTTTCAAGTAAAATAAATAAATCTTAAAAAGGGGGGGGGGTCAGTTTCTAGGAGTAAGACCTCGTCCCTCCACTTAAGGCAGGAAGACCCTAAATTGTGGGAGTTCCTCCTCAAGGCCCCCGTCGTGGAAGCTGAGCAGTTGAGAAGGCTTGGAAGGGAGTGAGGGACCAAGGGCAGGAAGCGGGAGAGGTGCACTGCACTTGTAATTTAATGGTGGTCCTCACTGTCTCGAACCAGAGTCCAGAGCATTCTGATGGCAGTGATTTCTGGACAAAGCTCAAAGGCCCCTCTTCAAGGTTGTCTCCAGCCTCTCAAAGAAGTTCTGAGCCCTTTGGACTCTCTTGTCCCATCAACAGAGGCAGACTGGTATCAGACATGTTGTGGACAAGGCAGTCTTTAGGCCTCGAGTGACCTGGCCTGGTGTCACTTGGCAGCCAGCCCTAGCTCACCTCCAGGAGGCATTGCTGATAGGTCCCGTCCTCTGCTGGGAAGCCAGGCCCAGGCCATCAGCCCGAGGCGGAGACCAGGCCTGGAGGTGTCTTACCTCGCCAGCAACTTGCTCAAACAGGGCCCGGAACTGCTGCTCCTCTTCTGTCTCTTGGCCAGGCGGAGTTGGCTTTGGAGGCTGAAAAATAACCAAAGGGTCTTGCGTGAAAGGACCCACAAAAAAGGGAGTGACATAAGCTTTCCCAAAGAAATAGCAGGGGGCAAAAAAACTGCTGGCTGGAGACGGCGCTGCCCCTGAGGGAGAAGCGGAGCCCTCCCATGCCCAGCCACTGGGCCACTGCCTGCAGCATGGGGAGTGGCAGCCTTCACTCCTTGGGAGGGTTCTTTAGTTCTTTAGTCTGGAAGGACTTTGTGACTCACTGAGCCCTCCTGCTTTGCAGATGTCCAAGGGCAAAATTCCAGCAAATGAAGCTGAAAGATCTGGCTGGCTTTTCTTAGCGAGGCACGAGGCACGAGGCAGGCAGCGCCCTGGCTATCCAGCACAGAAGGAGCTCTGCTGGGCATGGCAGAGCGGTGGGTTTACACCAGGCAGCTTGAGCAGGCTAGGAACACCATGCAAACAAGCACACTGCTTAGTGCCCGCTTATTCCAGGCCACTTTCCTTGTAAGGGTTAAAGCAGAGACCACTTCCTTCATCACACTGGCTGACACTGGCCTCGTGGGGCATTTGCTTGCGGTTTCTCTCTCTTTTTTTTCCCCAAAGATTTATTTTATTTACCTGAAAGGCAGAGTGACAGAGAGACAGAGAGAGGGAGACACAGAGATCTCCATCAGTTACTTCACTCCTCCAATGGCTAGAATGGCCGGGGCTGTTCCAGGCTGAAGCCAGGAGCCAGGAACTCCATCTGGGTCTCCCCGTGCGAGGCAGGGGCCCAGGGACTTGGGTGATCTTCCACTGCTTTCCCAGGTACCCTAGCAGGAAGCTAGATCAGGAGCAGAGCAGCTGGGACTTGAACTAGGCACTTTGATATGGGACGCCAATGGATTGGCTTAACCGGCCGTGTCACAACGTGGGCCCCTGGTTCCTCAGATAAACAACTTAGCTTTAGTTTGGTGCCATGGATGAGTGACTTCAGTTTGGTTTGGTTTGATGGGCTTGGAGTAGGAGCTCAGTACAAACCAAGACCTCCCATAAATTTGATTCAACACCTACGAGCAGGCTGAAGGAAGCTGGCCCTAGACTGAGCTGGGTCCCTGCCTTGGGGTTGTCGGGCTTTTTGCACTTAGTCTGTCTTAACCACTCATCCCCCTGGCCTGGAATTACTTGTTTCATCATCTGTATTGATAGATGGTAAAATCTGTCAGGCTACGAGTCTGTTTCTAGCATCAAGCCTTAGGCCAGTGCATGCCAGGAGCCCAGCGAACGTGCTGAGTGGCTTTGCTTTTTATTTTTCTGGCAGCACAGAGCAGCAACTTCCCTCCTCAGAGCAGATCTCGGCAGATCCTGGATGCCTCAGTGCCTCTTCAGAGTCTATAGTTGTGGGGCTGGCACTATGGTGTAGTGGGTTAAGCCTCTGCCTGCGGTGCTGGCATCCCATATGGTGCCGGTTCTAGTCCTGGCTGCTCCTCTTCCCTTCTAGTTCTCTGTTTATGGCCTGGGAAAGTAGTGGAGGATAACCCAAGTGTTTGGGCCTCTGCATTCATATGGGAGACATGGAAGAAGCTCTTGGCTTCAGATTGGCACAGCTCCCGCCATTGCAGCCAAATGGGGAGTGAACCAGCAGATGGAAAACCTCTCTCTCACTCTGTCTCTCCCTTTCTCTGTCTATAACTCTACCTCTCAAATAAATAACTAAATCTTTAAAAAATTCTTAAAAAGTCTATAGCTCCTTGACAAGGATAAAACCAACACACATCACTCCTTGCCAGCACACACACACACACACACACACACACACACTGAGACTGTAGGGAAAAGCAATGTGTTCCCCCAAGGACACAGTAAAAGACTCTACCTGCTTCTCATTTTCTTTTTATGGATGATTTTTCTTAAGTAAAAATCCATGTTTTTATCATCTTCTGAAGCAGCAGTCACCTCTCCGGTAGAGTTAGTAGCACAGAGAAAGATGACCCAAATTGAATTTGATACCAAACACCTAGCTCATTCCCATGCCTGCTGGGGATTTGAGGGAGTACAAAGCACACATCCTGGTCCCCGAGAGGTTAGAGTCCTAGAAGCTCACCTGATGGCAGATAACCACCCCCTGGACTTCAGCCTTAAATGACACCATGGTAGAAGGAGGGCCTCCAGTCACCGGCTGGATCCCACCCTCTGCGGCAGCCTCAGCACACTCACCTCAGGAAGGTCAATGCCCACGTTCCCATCCACGTCCCTGTAGGGGCAGAAAACATACTGCCTCAGTGCGCACGACTCCTCGCCGGGATCCGCACAGCTAAGGGGTCCGGAGCTACTGAACGCTCACGTTCCAGGAAGCCCTGCGTGTTCAGTGCTGTTTGCACATCACAAGGTCTGCAGACCCCACATGTCAACAGCTACCCCAAACACTCGGACTTTGCCCAGGATGCTGGTAACGGGGGAGCAAGGACGGCCACTGCCCAAGGAGAACTTGCAGCTTCTGAACTTTGAGTGAAAAGCGAAACCATCATCTGTGTCCTTGATGCACTTTAACAAGAGCTATTGGTGAAGTCCTTTGAAGAATAGTAGAGACTCGGAGTGGGCATTTGGCAAAGGGGTTAAAATCCTGCTTGGGACACCCACGTATCCGGAGTGCCTGGCTTCCAGCTCCAGCTGCCCGTCTGATTCAGCTTCCTGTTAATGCACCCTGCGAGGCAGCGGAGGATGGCTGAAGCACTTGGGTCATTGCCACCAAAATGGGAGACGCACATTGATTTGCCGGCTCCTGGCTTCAGCCTGACTTGTCCTCTGCTGCTTCAGATAGAAGATCTCTCTCTCTCTCTCTCTCTCTCTCTCTCTCTCTCTCTCTCTCCAAAGTGAACTGAGAAGCTGCCTTGTTTTTAAAAGATTTATTTATTTATTTGAAAGGCAGAGTTTCAGAGAGGCAGAGAGAGGTCTTCCATCCGCTGGTTCACTCCTCAAATGGTCACAATGGCTGGACTTGTACTGATCCAAAGCCAGGAGCCTGGAACTTCTTCTGGGTCTCCCATGTGGTTGCAGGGGCCCAAGGGCCTGTGCAATCTTTTATTGTTTTCCCAGGTCATAGCAGAGAGCTGGATCGGAAGTGGAGCAGCTGGGACTCGAACCTGTGCCCATATCGGATGCCAGCACTGCAGGCGGCAGCTCTACCTGCTACGCCACAGCTCCGGCCCCAAGGAGCTGCCTTGTTTCTTAAGTAGGAGGGAAGAAGCCACAGGGCCTTGGCTCCAGCAGTCCCCTGGTGGCTTCTGGAGGAAGGAACCACTTCAGGAAAAGGGGTCGTGGCGCCCGCTCCCGCTCCTCACCGGGTAATGGCTTTCTTCTCCGAGAAGATTCTCAGACAGAAATCAGCCTCCTGATGGGGCTCGAAAGTGCTGGGGATCAGGATGTAGTCCCCAGGGGGCAGCCTGAACCGGCCGGAGACCTCTCGCAGGTTGATGAACGTTTTGCTCCTGGCCTGGGAAGCGTGGTATCTGAAGAAGTCTTTGTCCAGGTGTTCCTCTCTGCCAGGGCACTGCAATGAAAGCGGAGGGAGGGGACGCCAGGGAGGGCCGTCAGGCTGGGCTTTCCAGGCCGAGTCTGGGGACTGGCCAGCGAGTCTTGGCTGAGAATGGAGAACTTGGGTGGGAGAGGCTGAGTGCCCTCTGACTCCCGCTTACCTGGTAAATGGCGTAGCCGATGGTCAGCACGTCGGCACCCAGTCTCTTAAGTTTCCTTCGATCTTTCTGCATGAGGGCTACAAGGAAAGTGCATTCCTCTTGCCCCTCGTCTTTCTCAGTCAGGGACAGTCTGATCTGTGGATTGGTCCAAAAAGTATCTGCCATTTGAAAGAGACAGATTAGTTTTTCTTCCTTGAAAACAAAAACCAAAAGGACACATGCGCGCACACATGGACACACACACACACACACACACACTCCCCCATCGCCTGTGGCCAGATCCTCCCGGCCTGGAGAGAACAGCATCTTCTCTCCTGCCCTCAGCAGCACTCCTACCCTACTCTCCATGACCCCCAGAGAGAAGGCAGAGTCCTCCCTCTCCTTCACGTCCACGGTCTCTCAGCCGCGCCTCATGCGGCTTTGCCATGACCTTCTTCGGCTCAAGTGTATTCTATGTTCCCCCTTGGGCATTACAAAGCAGGGTGTGGGGAACCTGTGGTTGTCCCCTGGTATCCCTTTATTGGTTGTGCAATGTGAGTGAGTTTGAGCTCACTCCCAGCTCAGGGATGAACACTGGTTCTCCAAGTCTCTTTTGCCAAAGAGAATTTGAACAAAGCAATCAGCTCGTGCCATTCACCAGGCAATATTGGTTCTAGAAATTTCCAGTTAGAGGATTTTTTCTTTGATGTTGTCCTCAGTAGCTCTCACTGTGCATATGAATGAGAACTCAGGAAGCCCCGGATGTTTCTGGCTGTTCTCTTGTGATTATAAAGAAAGCCAGACAGAGGTCAAGGGGAGAGTGGGGAATTACAGAGGGACTCAGGGCCCTGATACAACTGCGCCTGAAGCCTGCACTACTGCTGTGAGCTTTTCAGTTACATAGGACAGTAAATCCTTCCTACTGTTAGGCTGATGTGAATCATGCTTTTCTATTACTCCTAATGGAAAATAACTTCAGTGGTAAAACAAAGGAGTTTGCCTGAGCACTTCTTACTCACCTTCCTACTAAATCTCCACAGCCCTCCTCTCCAGGTCAGCCCTGGAATCTTACTGTCTAACTCATGTTTCAGGCTTTCTCATTCCTGGCCCTGATCCTTTGACGTCCCTGGGTTGGACAGGACACTTAGGAATGACAGAGTGACAGGCAGATGACTCACCCAGGAAATTGCGACAGCCCCCAGCTGTGGAGCCCCTAACCCAGCTTCCTTGATGGACAATCACCTCCCACTTGTGCAGAGCATCCTCCTCCAGGGCGTCTGGAGTGAGATTGCAGATCTCCACTTTGTCAAAGTGGACCTTGAAATCCTTGAACGCCATCCTGCAACAAGGTAGGGAGACACAGTGTGCAGAAGGCCCATGCTGACTGCATCATCCGCTCCCTCACTCACTCAGTCATCTGACTGCTGGCCTCAAGGTCCGGGGAGATAGAAAATACAAAGACAGCACCAACAAAAGGAAATTCAAGGTGGAAAAATACAGGTTGTTTGTGTCTAAGCGCTGCAGAGGAGACTAAAGTCAGGCTGGAGGGTGGGCGTGAAGGGGTTGGGTGCAATTTTAAACAAGGGGGTAAGGGAGGGCCTTGCTGATCAGGTTTGTGTTACATGGAGCCCTGACGCACTGAGGCTGGGGCAATGGGGAGCAAAACCTGAGGCAGGTAGGTGCCTGAGGTGCTCCTGGTGTCCCAAGGAGGCCAATGAAGCTGGCATCCAGCATCGGTAAGAGAAAGGGCTGGGTAGGGGCAGGTTGGGAGGTGAAAGGATTTGGACTGTGACCCTGAGAAGATCCATAGCTGTGATGATGAGAGCAGACCTCAGGGACACAGGTAGTCCCCCTACCCTGGTGCTGGCATGAGCCAGCTGGAGGGAGGCCCCTGCTAAGTCCTGCCCTTGCATTTCCCGCACCCACCGCCCCTTGTCACCAGTGTGATAGGAAGTGGGGTCTTTGGGAACCGTTAAGTCACGAGGGTGGAACCCTCTTGAGTGGGATCAGAGCCTTTGAGAAAGATCAGTGCTCGATGCCTCCACCAGGAGAGGGCACTCCCAGAGGGCGCCACCTGTAAAGCAGAGCAATCGCCCACCAGACGCTGAAGCTCCCCAGGTCATGATCTGGGGCACCCCAGCCCCCAGACCCAGGAGGAATACATGTGCGTCCTTCAGAAAGCCCAGTGCACGGTGGTCTGGCATACGCGCAGCCCCGCGCGGACTAAGGCAACCATGAAAACAAGGGGAGAACAGAAGCCTGCGGTGGAACTGATGGAAACCGCTGGAACACCAGCGTGTCATGGCTTTGCTTTTGCACTTCAAAAAGGCTACTAGCAAGAGATGAGCTCAGGCAAGAATCGACCTGGAGCTGCAGGGAAGAGCTGCTGGCTCCCAAACAGGAAGAACCAAGATGGACAAAATAGCCCAGGAGTGGAGGCCCACTAATGGTGTTCAGGTAAACGAAGAGACAGTCCAGAGGAGGAGTAGGAATGCTTCAGGCTTCTATTTGAGAGGCTCGTGGGGTAGCTGCCTTCGAGGGCCCCTGTCCGTGTGCTGGGCACGGTGGGGAGTAGACCTTGCTGGCAGCACAGCTGTGCAACCTCAAATTCACCGTGCAAACTTGGAGGATGGAGAGCTCAGGGGAGGGAGGTCGGACTGCAGGTCAGTGGCTCCGCCCTGTCTGTTCTGATGGCACTGACTCCCTGGGACCCTTAAATAAACCCGACAAACATCACTGAGACTAATTTTCCTGCCAGCTGGAATGGGTGTGAGGGGGTTTGAGATTCTTGACTTAGGGAGGAAGGAAGGAAGGGAGGGAGGGAGGAAGAAGGAGAATGGTGCTTCCTACACTCCAGGAGCTTGGGGCACACTCACACCTGTTAGGCGGTTAATACAGAAATGGAAACAGAGATGAGCACCGCACCAGAACTCCCCGTCGTCCAGAGTCATGTGACACAGGCGCCTTTGTTCGTCCAGGTCAACGGAGCGCCACTCGGGAGAGCTGGGAGCAAAGAGAATCGCGTTCAGGCTGAGGCTGTGGACAGAAGTCCTGGAGTGGAGGACGGCCCCTCGCTGGGAGTATGGCATGAGGTTCTGCGGGGGACAAGTCCTACTCACGGGTCCCCAAAATGCACCAGGGTTGCACAGGTTGATCAGACACGAGGGCTGCGCAGGAGGTACATGTCCCAGAGCTGATGGGGGACAATCTCTTGGGGCCGTTTGAACTTCCCCCATGGAAGATTGTGCTGACAATCACAGTAGAATGGTAAGGGGGGGTGCGGAAGAGCCCCGTCGGGAGCCACGGATTGATAGGCTCTTGTTCTTGGACTCCGGCATTTATGTGGCCTGGCACAGTGCCCGACGGCTCGGTTTATGGGCTGACACTTCAGCAAGTGATATGAACACCTTGTGGTTGTCCATGCTTGCCCCTTTATGTACCAAGCACGTTCCTGGCGTGCCCCCACTAGGAAGTCAGGCAGGATTCCATGAGGTGGACCCCGAGGGACAACGGAGGGACGGGGTGGAGCCACGGACAAGCTCTCAGGGGACAGCTGGTGAGGGAGCAGCCGCCCACCACCCTGCAAACGCTGGGATCATGGCTCCGAGGCCGCTGTGTTTTTTTTAAATTCCCCAAAGCTGCCTCCAAATACAGGGACCCCCCTCTTATCTGTGTGGGATGGGGTCCAACAGCCCCAGTGAGTACTGGAAATTTTGAACCACATCAAACCCTACAGAGACTATGTGTTTTCCTATACATCCATACTAGTGATAAAGTTTAATTTATGAATTAGGCCCAGAGGGGGATTCGCAATAGTAACTAATGATAAAATAGGATAGTTATAACAATACACTGTTATGGAAGGTGTATTGACCGTGGTTTCTCTCTCTCTAAATGTATCCCTATATGTAAACCTTAGCAACCTCAGAACTCAATGTTTTCCCCTTCCTTCGTAACTGGATAACTTTCACCTTTTCACTTAAAGGAGGCACCTTATGGTGTCTCTCTGGCACATCCAAATTGTCAGCGTCACTACTCTTGTGTTTTGGAGTCATTATCGAGTCAAATCAGGCTTCCTTGAACACAAGTGTTTTGAGACCACAGCAGACAAATGGGTGGGTACTGTCTGCAGGGTGGAGGCGCAGGACAAAGCAGGCCAGTGTAGGATTTCAGCACACCTCTCAGAACTCCACTGAAAACGTCTGGATTGTTTATTTCTCGGATTTTCTGTTTAACACTGTGTTTTCAGACTGCGACTAACTACAGGTAGCTGAAGCAGCGGGGATGGAAATCGCAGATAGGTGGGGACTTACGTGGAATCATGGTGGCAGCCTCATCTCCACCCTGCAGACCTGGGCTGAACCTGCAGCGGTGGCGAGGGGTGGTGGGTGCAGGAAATCCAAGGGGAGGTCTTAGCAGGGGCCTCCCTCCAGGTGGCTCATGCCAGGATCAGGACAGAGGGACTAAGAACCACGAGTCAGTTTCTCATCACTATCAAGTACACCCCAGAGATGCTAGGTAGGAGGGAAGGAAGCTGCCTTGGCTCACAGGTTGGAAGTTTGCAGCCCAAGACTGGGCGGCCCTGTTGGTTCAGCTGTCTTAGGGGGCTGGAGGCTGGCAATGGCGCAGCATGCGTGGGGGGCTGGTCACAACCCAGGAAGCAGGGCAGGACCCTGAATAGGAGTCAGGGAGCATTGTAGACAAGCCACGCCTCCTTCACATGGCCACTGGAGCCAGCCCTGGCCCCGCACACTCCGGAAACCGGGCAGAGAGACACCCTAGGGTGACTGACCTGTCACTCCAGGACCCGTTCCACTCCACATGGCCCCAGGGGTTCCGGACTCTGATGAGCTCCACTTTCTGGCCTCGGAAGTTTACCTAGAGGGAAAGGCATCGGGGAAACGGGAAATGACCAATGCAGTGGAGATGTGCTACCTTCACCCCGGACGCCAGGGCTAGCACAGCTCTGGGAAGAGATAAAAGCTCGTCCACTCTTAACGGACCCTTGGGTTTCCTAATTCCCGCCGAACATCGTTGCCAGCACGGCCAACGATACCACATTCATCACTTCAGAACGGTTTTGCCACACGTGGGACCCGAGTTTGGACATTAGTTCATGTACATCTTCACATGAATGAGTCTCTTCCTCTAGACTAGAATCTCCAAGTCTCACTGGTCGGAGCGTCCCTGGTTTCTAGCACCGTGGGTGGTAGAGTTGCCCTCAGGGCTGGCGCTGTGCTGTAGCAGAATAAGCTGCGGCTTGTGACGCAGGCACCACCCTACACAGGAGGCATCAGCCTACACAGGAGTCCGGGTTCATCCCATAGGGGCGCCAGTTGAGTTTCAGCTGCTCCGCTTCCAGTCCACTCCCGGCTACTGTGCCTGGGAAAGCAGCAGAAGATGGCTCAGGTACTTGGCCCCCTCCCACCCACCTGGGAGACCCAGATGGAGTTCTAGGCCTCTGGCTTCAGCCAGGCTTAGCAAGTGTTAGCCCTTGTGGCCATTCAGGGAGTGAACCAGCAGATGGAGGACTCTCTCTGCCCCTCCTTCTCTGCCTTCCATAACTCTGCCTTTCAAGTAAATAATAAAATAAGGATTTAAATAACAGCAAAACCAAAGAAAGCTTTTTTTCTTCTAAACCCAATATTCCCCCTTTTCAGGTGTCATGTAAGGGTTCTTGCTCTTGGCATTGATAACCCCCGAACCAAGAAAGAGAGACAATTCAGTCATGCCTTCATGTTCTGCCCTGGAGCAGGAAAGAGGGTCAATACATTTGAGAAAGATTTGGGGGAAATGAAAGATTTCCACCCACCAACTAATCAGAAACTTCCGCTATCATAATGCTTTGTCCTCTTGCACTTTGTGTCAGTTGTATTTCCAATGTCTAAAAATAATTCAAATAATGTCAGCTCCCCAGAGCCCAAGATACGGCTTGTAGTCCACCATTTAGGAGGCTCATTGATTTGAAGTGTGCAGGGAAGGTAGGTTCCTTGGAGGTGGAAGGGAAGAAAAGCGATTGAGCCAAGATGAAAGGAGATCTCTGTTGCTACTTGGAGCAGCGTTTTAAAGATCTAACTGAAAATCGCATGCCTTCTCAAGGGAGTATGGCAAGGCCTGTATGCACAGGGCTGTAGGACAAGAGGAAGCAACACAAGTAACTCATTCCATCTCAGAGAACCCAGCTCCGAGTCGGGCCCCTTACTGCCTGCACTTACAGGATGTGCTACCCGACGTGTGAGCTGTGACAGAACAGAAGCACCTGAGTCCTCCACAGAGTTCAAGACTCAGCCAGGAGGGCCACGGGCTGGGCGACGGTGGCCTCTGGACGGGGGGGCCGAGCTTCAGCTGGGAGGGCTGGGGAAAACTCCGGTTCTGTCTTCCTCTTGCAACACATTCTCTCCCCTACTCTCTCCCTACTGCCCCACCAATGCAACACTCACTAGAAACCAGGGTGGTGCTGTGTGGGGCCCGGGTGGCCCCGGGGATCGGTTCTCCCCTAGATGACAGCTGCGGAGAATGGGAGTTGTGATGGTTCATTTCATGTGTCAGCCAGACTAGGCCCTGGTGTGCCTATATATTTGTTTAACAATTTCTCCGGTCCTGTGTGTGAGGGTGTTCCTGGATGAGACTGGATCTCAATCAGCAGACTGAGTAAGGTAGACTGTCCTCCAGCGTGGATGGGCCTCTTCCCACTCACCGAGGACGTGAACAGAACAAAAAGGCAGAGGCTGGGAGAATTCACGGTATGCCCGACCGCTGGAGCCGGGACCTGAGTCTTTGCTGGCCCTGAGGGAGAGTCACATACCTGACTTTCCTGGTTCTCAGACCTTCACTTCCGACTTGGACTAGAATCAAGCAATGGGCTTTTCTGGGCCTCTAGCTTACAGGGGCCAGATCACGGCGGCACTTCCCAGCCTCCATAATTGCAAGTCCATCCAACAAACCTATTAGTGCTGTTTCTGTTTCTCTGGAGAATCCTGAGTAACCCAAGACTGATACGGAACTGGGGGAAAAAAGAACTACAAAAAAGCAATGAGCACCAGGCTTCCCCACCTGCTGAAGAAGTTTGGTGCCATGGTGATAGCACATGGTTCTTCTCTCTCCCCTATCTCCCCTCTCTCTCTCCTGGATTGCTGTGTTGAATCCAACCTGCCTCCTTCAAAGGAGACAGTTCCCACAATGTATGAAAGTCAGTTCAGACCGCTATGCGCTAGTTCATGCATGAGGGACCAGCACTGTCAGGTCTTTCCCTGTACCCTACAGTAGGGGTTCACATCACCCACCTGATCAATCCCTGTTATAGTGTAGGCGTGACCCTTAATAAGACCAAAAGGTGTCCGGGCTTCTGATTCTGTAGCATTTCTGGTCTAAAACAGGAGAAGAGCAGTGTCAGACCCACTGTCGAAGACAAGCCTCCCCAGAGTCAGTGCCATGCCCCGCCCGTCACATCACCAGCCCCTCCTGCTCCCCCCGTGTTGGCCACATGCACGGGCCATGTACATTGGACACACAGGACATCTCTTGGATGGTTATCTTCCTAGAGCATGCAAACCCTCAATGGTAGCAGGGACTCCCCACACAGAACAACGTGACCATTCCTGTCACGTGGTAGAGCAGGAGAGAAAGGATGCAATCACACACATCAGAGATACTAAGACGTATGTAACACGTGACATGCGGCTGTGTGTCACAAACTTGAAAACACAGATGAAACAAAGAATTTGCTTAAAAACTCAAAAACGTGAATAAATTTTAAAAGCATAGATGAGGTAAATTTGTACATATATATGCATGCAGTAATAAGAAAACTGCTGTTAGATGTCTGTCAACTGACGAGATGTTTTTTCACAGTGTATGAGATTTAAAAAAAAAAAACCCAAGTTTGGAAAACTATATAGTAAAATTCCATTTTAGTAAAATCAAAGCAAACTCCTCCCGTGTTTGTGTGTAGACGAGTGTGCCTGTTTGAGGAACAAGAGAGATATGGGGGCCGGTGCCATGATATAACGAGTAAAGCCACTGCCTGCAGTGCCAGCATCCCATACGGACGCCGGTTTGAGTCCCGGCTGCTCCACTTTCAAACCAGCTCTCTGCTATGGCCTGGGAAAGCAGGAGAAGATGGCCCAAGTCCTTGGGCCCCTGCACTGTGTGGGAGACCCGGAGGAAGCTCCTGGCTCCTGGCTTGGGATCAGTGCAGCTCTGACCGTTGCAGCCAATTGGGGAGTGAACAGCAGACGGAAGAACTCTCTCTCTCTGCCTCTCCTTCTCTCTCTGTGTAACTCTGACTTTCAAATAAATAAATAAAAATATTAGAGAGAGAGAGAGAGAGAGAGAGAGAGAGAGAGAGAATGTGTGAAGGGTACAGACCAGGTAGCCATGGTCTTGTGGTAGGGTGGTAGGACTGGAGAAGGGAGCACAGGAAGTGGTGGGGAGAGAGACACAGGAAGTGGTGGGGAGAGAGACACAGGAAGTGGTGGGGAAAGAGACACAGGAAGTGGTGGGGAGAGAGACACAGGAAGTGGTGGGGAGAGAGAGGCACAATGTGCCTTTGTACGTCTTGGGATTATTCCACCTGATAGAGCAAGTGTATCCTACCTGTGTGATTTGAAAAATATTAAATAAGAACATATGTTTTAATGAAAAGAAATAAACACTGACCCCTCCCCACAATGGTTACACCCCTCCTTTAAAGGGACGGGGACTCCTGCAGCCCCGTAAACCTGGAACCTGGAGTGAAAGTCAGCCGGACTTAGACTTACATCAATGGAGCAGCCCATCAGGGAGCCCCTCTTCAAGGCCTTCTCCAGAATCTCATAGAAATTCTCCGGGGCCTCTTTAGTTAGGAAGTTCTCTGCCACACCCCCAGTGAAGTCCTCCATGGCCTCGACGGCGCTGCCACCCTTCAGAGCTTCGTAGCTCCCATTCAGCCTGCAAGGACAGGAGCGTGCTGGCTGCAGCAGGGAGGCGGCGAGGCCACCAGGGGGCACCCCTCAGCCAGTTTTTCTAAGCCAGAACGGTGTCCTGCGGACGTGGCTTGGCTGTGTGGTGCGGTAGGGCAGCGCCGCCTCTGGTCCCAGTTAGGCTGCAGGTACAAATCTCAGTTTGTCACTAACGCGCCCTGGGAGTGCGGGCCTGTTGCTTCCTTGCCGCCTCAATTCTCTTATCTGCAGTGGGGTGAGAGTTGAGCCCCCCGCCCCAGGACTGCTGTGAAGTTTGAATGTGTGCCTCTCTCTCTGACCTCACTCCGAGGGGGGCCAACCACGGCAGTGTTAGAAGGATGAGCGCCTGGAACGTCGAGGACCTGACCCCTCTGCTCTGGACTCATGCAGCCATAGCCATCTCTTTTATGACTATGGGATAGCTGACATCCTCTGCTTGAATACTGAAATGAAAGTCTCGACTTAGAGCGTATAGACAAGTGTGTGGCGTTCCCACCACCACCTGCGTCCCCCAGCACCGCCACAATGACTGATTCTGTTCGCTGCTGCTGCTTGAAGCCACGGTTTCTTCAGAGCCTCTCGGTTTTTACCCCATGTCCTTTTCCCGCTCCAGGATCCCACCCAGGCCACCAGGGGCTCCTCTTGGCTGTGACGATGGCTCGGATTTTCCTTGTTTTTGAGGACGCTGATAGGTTTGGGAATCCTGGTTGGGTATTTTGTGGCATACCTCTCTCTTGGAATATACCTGATGCTTTTCACTCCGGTTTTGGGGAAGAAGGCTACAGAGGTAAGGCGTCCTCATGACGTCATCTCAAGGACACACGCTGTCACCACGACTGACCACTGCTGATGCTGGCCCCGGTCGCCTGCAGGTGACTCCACATGCAGGCGACCAGGCCAGCATCAGCAGTGGATGTGCAGTTCCCTGTGAAAAGCAGCTCCTCCCCCTGCTTGCCATCCCGCCCATCGGAAGGAAGTCACCACGTGCAATGCACGTCTCAGCAGCATGGAGTTAGCTTTACTTCGTGTGGTTGGAATATAAATATTGCTTCTCGACCTTTTGGCTAAGATCAAATATGTGGAATATAAACACAATTTATTTGGAATTATTCTGCATGGGAGATTTTTTTCGCTCCCATTTATTTATTCAATCACTTATTAAAATCAATATAGACTCATAGATACTTGCTGTTTTTTTGCTTTATAATCCAATACCATTTTGTTTATTCTCTTAGTCAAATTGTTCTGCTGTTTGGGCCCACGTGTGGCACAGCTGATTAAGCCACTGCCTGCAATGCCGGTTAAAGTACCAGCTGTTCCATTTCTGATCCAGCTCCCTGCTAGTGGCCTGGGAAAGCAGCAGAGGGTGGCCCAAGTGTTTGGGCTCCTGCACCCACAGTGGAGACCTGGAGGAAGTTTCTGGCTCCAGGCTTCAGTCTGGACCATCTGGGGAGTGAACCAGTGGACCGAAGATCTCTCTCTCTCTCTCTCTCTCTCTCTCTGTGTCTCTCCTTCCCTCTCTCTGTAATCTGTCTTTAAAATAAAGAAGTAATTTTTAAAAAATTTGTTCTGCTCTAACTTTGGTTATTGGAAGGAAGTCCCTTTAGTCGGCTGCAGTGTTTGTGTGTGTGTGTGTGTGTGTGATTGTGTGCAGTTGTGTGTGTGTGTGTGATGTGTGTGTGAGGGTGTATGTGTGGGATATGTGTGTGCATTGTGTGTGTATGTGTGTGCAGTTGTGTGTGTGTGAGTGTATGTGTTCTCACTTTCAGGCACTGTAAGATGCTCTGGGTTTATTTAGTGCATCTCCTGCCCCAGTCCTGGAACAAGCCTTATTTCCGAGGAGCCCTGGTCCTTTTCCCCAGAGAACGACATGAGGAACTAAGGTCTGGGAAGTAGGTATGCTGTTGCCATGGGTTACCGTTGATTCTAGGTCTTCTCAGTTGACAAAGTGAGGAGTATCCAATGAGTGTGTACAGCAAGCCATGTGTATACAGGGATGTACAATCTCTATCAAGGTCAGTCCAAGTTCATCGTGGACTCCTCTGTTCTCACCCATTAACAAATGGATCGTTCTGGCCACCACCTCCTGGTTATCTTCAACCTCCCATTCCAACTCCGAGAAACCTGGATCCCACCATCTGCCACCATTTCTTTGATTGTTCCATTTGGGATGCACATGTAATTGTGTCAGGGTTGCTCTCTTGCAGTCTTTGAGAGACGATTTTGTGTACGATTTCTTTCGCTAGTAACCTTACAGACTCCACTCCTTTCCACAGCTACACAGGTCCACATCTTTCTCTCCCTTCCGCTCAGTGAGGTTGCTTCACGATTTGTAATACAGTTAGGTCGCCTGTCACAGCCTGCGTTTCATCCTACGACTCCGCACCCTCCTAGCTGACGTCCAAGTCTTGCATATATTCAGGCTACTCGCCATGCTATAAAATTCTTCAGATTCGGTAAACACCTATCATCATGTGGCCACCACTACAGTATCATACAGAATAGTTTCACCACTGTAAGGAACCAGCAACAGCTGTGTTCCACCTGCTCCCCCTCCCTCCACTTCCCCTCCCCCGCCCCCAAACCTTGGCAATCATTGATCTGTTTGCTGTCTTCGTAGGTTTGCCTTTTCCAGAATGTCATGTGTTTGGGCTCATACAGTATGCAGCCTTTCCAGGCTGACTTCTTTCCCTCTTAGCCACATGCATTTGAGGTTCATTTCTGCTTATCTTCGAAGAGTATTCCATTGAATAAATGTACTATAGGTTACCCATTCATCTTTTGCTTCCAGTTTTTTGCAGCTATGAGTAACAGCACTGTAGGCATTCATGTGAAGGTGTTTGTGCGGACCTGAGTTTTTACCCAAGAATTCCAAAAGAGAGATGATGGGTAATAGTCCACATGTTTGAGCTGTGGCAGTGTCTCATGGGAAGTGGGGAGAACCAAGCGTTGCTGGCACAGCCACAACTATCTGCCACGTGCACTCCCAACTATCCCTCCACCAGGTCCCCAAAGGCAAGAATCATGACTCAGGGAGGTGAAGGGATCGTGTGCGGCCGCTGCATCCACGGGCACACCTAGGCCTAAGAGGAAAGCTGTTCTTACCATCAGCAACCCTATCCAGGTCCCGCGAAGGCAAGCCCCAGTGGGTCTCACCTGCTCACTCAGAGCCTCGCCCCCACCCCTCCCCCGGAGCTGTCTGGGACACGGGGGGAGTGGCGGCCAGGCTTTCCCAAAGGGGATGCTGGTACTCACTTGGCGTAGGCCTTTTCCAGCAATGCGCCCCAGAACTCACGGTGCTCCGCGGAGTGCAGGAACACCAAGCGGCCCCTGAAGGTGGGCAGTCGGTCATCAATGACCACATCCAGCCACTCGCTGTGCTGCCAGAACTGTTGCCCAAGGTGGAGACAGAAGGCACAAGAGGTGAGTCACCCAGGAGGTGTGGGCCCCACGCGCAAACATTCACCCTGCCCTGCCGCCTTCGTTCCCCACTGAGCAAACTCTCCTTGTAGTCCCGAGGAAAATCACACAGGCTTTCCACGATGGGGCTGCCTGGACTCAGACCCCTCTTTTTTTTTTTTTTTAAGATTTAATTATTTGTAAGGCAGTATTACAGAAAGGCAGAGGCAGAGAGAGAGAGAGAAATTTTCTATCTGCTAGTTCACTCCCCAAATAGCCAAAATAGCCAGAACTGTGCCAATCCAAAGCCAGGAGCCAGGAGCTTCTTCCGGGTCTCCCACATGGATGCAGGGGTCCAAGGACTTGGGCCATCTTCTACTGCTTTCCCAGGCCATAGCTGGATGGGAAATGGAGCAGCCAGAACTCGAACCGGTGCCCCTATGGGATGCTGGCATTGCAGGCAGTGGCTTTACCTGCTACACCACAGTGCCAGCTCCTGCCCACTGGCTCTTGTGCTGAGTTTTCTACCCACCGTTTATGTCTATTCCAGGGCTCAAAGTCAGCCTACTGAAGCCAGGGGTGGCAGGCAGCACTCACATGTCGACACTCTGTGGTGCTTTGAATGGATTTTCTTCTTCATAGGAAAGCTTTTTTGGTAGCGGGTGGGGATGCTAGTGTGGGGTCTGAGGCCCAGTTATCCCACCGTTTTGGGTTCTACCTTGAGTCCACTCCTTGCCTGTAGGTGGAGCCCTAAGACTGATTTTTTTGGACACTCACACAAAGAGAACAGGGTGGACTCAGCTTTCCTGCGGGGGGAGCCCCCCATTGGAGATGTGAGGGGAGTGTGGGCAGGTGTGAACAGGGGTGTGTATGTGTGTGTGTGTGTGTGTGTACACAAACACATATGGGTGCACAGACATGTACATATGTGTGCATTGCACATGTGCAAGTATCTGCATTTGCTCACACGTGTACCAGAGCACTTTTGTGTGTTTGTGTGTGTGGATACACGTGTATGTGCGCCTCTGAGAGCTTGTGTGTGGTCCACAGGAGGCGGGGGGGGGGTGTGTGCACAAGGACTATGCAGAGTTTCTCTGCACTTCTCTGGACCTGCAGAGACTGTTGCCTCTCTATTCCTTCTGGTTTGGTTGGCCTGAAAGAGAGCCCAGGGTAATAATAATGGGTGACTGCCTCCTAGTGTGACCTGTCCAGCTCTGCAAAAGGCCACAGCTGGCTTCCAGTCTCTGCTTTTTCAGACTAGTGTGTGAAGGCCCAGGCTCACTGAGCTGACTGCCTGAGGACGACACTTCAGCAAGGACAAACGGCAAGCGTCAATATCTTGGGAGTGGGCAGGTGGGGTGGTGGTTAAGATGCCCCTTGGGGCCAGCGCCATGGCTCAATAGGCTAATCCTCTGTCTTGCAGCGCCGGCACACCGGGTTCTAGTCCCGGTCAGGGCGCCGGATTCTGTCCTGGTTGCCCCTCTTCCAGGCCAGCTCTCTGCTGTGGCCCGGGAGTGCAGTGGAGGATGGCCCAAGTGCTTGGGCCCTGCACCCCATGGGAGACCAGGAGAATCACCTGGCTCCTGCCTTCGGATCAGCATGGTGCGCCGGCCGTAGTGCACCAGCCGCGGCGGCCATTGGAGGGTGAACTAACGGCAAAGGAAGACCTTTCTCTCTGTCTCTCTCTCTCTCACTGTCCACTCTGCCTGTCCAAAAAAAAAAAAAAAAAAAAAAAAGATGTCCCTTGGGATGCCTGCAAGGCAGACTGGAGTACTTGGGGTTGAGTCCTGGCTCCACTTCCGATTCCAACATTCTGCTAATGCACACCCTGGGGGACTGCAGGTGATGGCTCAAGTACTTGGGATACTGCCACCCATGTAGGAGACCTGGTCTCACAGAGTGCAGCCCTGCTGCTGTGTGTTGTGGGCAGTTGAGGAGTGAAATAGCAGATGGAAGATCTCTCTGACTCTCTCATTTTAAACAAATATTAGTAAATAAAACTTATGTGTATATATATATATATATATATATATATATATATGTAAACCTGGTGGGTGCTGTACTGCATAAGGCCTGGGGGTGGGGCGAGAGCAGATGGAAGGACAAACCTTGCCTGCTGGTGGCTCAGCAGTGGGTCACATGGATTCCAGGAGACATTGTCTCTGTGTTTCTCTTAGTTTTTATTTTTTTCAGCTCATTCAAGATCTTTAAATGTCATCAGTAAGAAGGACTTCTCCGTTTAGGAAAAATAATCCAGTTCCCCAGAGGTATAAATGTTTTAGGCAATTTATGCGCTGAACACAAGAAATTGCAAATAGAGATATGACGGACGGACCTCTGGAGCCGGCCACGTGTCGCTTGCAGCTGTACTGTGTGCCTGCTAGAGGGTTTCCCGTGCAATGCTGTCAGTGCTCTGAGGCGTTCAGATGCTAGTCTCTGACAACGTGTGGTTTTGCTGTGTCTTAGGAACCTGCCTCTCACACAGACAAGGTTGCCTTCCTTCCAGGGCCACCAGGCAGTGCAGAGATGCACATAGTATCTTGCTGGGCCCCAGAGAAGCAAATCCACGGGCCCAAGGTGCCCCCGTACCTGGAAATGGAATATCCCAGCATAACCAGGGCCAAAGCTTTGCTCCTGGGGGACCACTCTGGCCAGCGCTTTTTCATTAAGTGTGAGGGAGGCAATGGCAGCCAGTAGCCAGCAGTCTCCTGCAAAATACAAGTCAGAAATCAGGGTTTTCAGTGCTAATTCACAGCAAATGGGGAAGCTGTGTGCCAGAGAGATGCGTGTGTGTGGGTGTGTGGGTGTGTGTGTGGGGGGGCGGATGTTCTAGGCGTGGCCACATCTTTTCTGCATTTAGAAAGTGGACAAGACACCAGCAAGGGCCTCTGCCCTCCTTTCAGCCTCCCTTGCCTGCTCTTCCCCTGCCCAGCCCAGCAGAGACAGCGCTGCCTCCTCGGTAGTGTTGGGGAATTCGCCTGCGTGAGCTTCAGACAGGGCTCTGTTACGCACCACGTCTGTGACGTTCCAGCAACTTCCCCTCCAGGGGACCGAGGCTGCAGGGTTGGTGTCCGCGTGGGCTGAGCGCGCATGCATTTCATGGCTGCAGCCCCAGCTGGCTCTTAGCAGAAGCTGGGGAGGGCACTTGGAAACACCCCCTGTGGATGCTCCTCCGCCCCGCCCTGCCCCCCACGCTCCAGACTCCCCAGGTGTGGGCCTCGGTGGTTACAGAGAGCAGTTATACAGAGCACAGCAGCTTGGTGGCAGCTCCATTTGCTTCCAAATATCTCAGCTTTTTCAGAATTATTGACCTATAGAACTCCCCAGCTGTGTCTACACGGCTACACCTCTGGAGGAAGACTAAAAAGTGGAGTCGAGCATCCAGCAGCGTCTCCTCTGTATGGTACTGGACTCCCAGAGCGTTCCTCTGCCCGCACTGGGAATGGACCAAGCATCCAGGAAGAGCCTCTCAGCGTTCTGGATGCTACCCCTGGAAGGTGCGTGAGCAGATCCTGGGGTCTGTCTGCTTATTCCATAGGGTCTCTGGGCTTTAACTGGATGTCTGTGTGTTCAGTAAACAATACCAACGTCCCACTCCACTTGGTTTCCTCAGAGTCACATTTCTGGAGAGTGCGGGGTCCCACAGCATTAGGACACTGTAATATGAACACAAGCAAGGGAGGCTCACGGGGGCCAGGGTCAGGAGAGCTGCCATTGAGTCACTCTGTCCCGGCTCTCTCGAAGGTGTCTCCAGCAGGGTGTGTGCCAGCCCAGCCATAACTGGGGCACACATGGATTGGGTCCTAATGCATCCTCTGGTCCGTGGAAGCCTCCAGTTAGCTTGGGGAGCTGCCAGGGGGGAGTGACTCGGACTGCAGGCTTCAGGAGCACTGCTTCAACAAACGTTAGTGAGTGGTTCGTTGGTGGCAGACACTGTGCCAGGCCAGGATGCAAAGACACTGCGTTCAGGTCAAGGGCAGTCAGGACCAGGCCGAGTCTGATAGAATCACCTTGTCCTGAGATGACCCCAACCTCTCCTCCAGCTCACAGCTGTGCCCACTTGAGGGAAATACATGTCTGTTTCTGGCCCGGAACCCATCTCAAGTCTGTTTGGCTGGAAATGCTCTGAGCCGCCAAGGAGGAGGCTTAGAAGCTCATGTTATTTGCAAAATTCACAAGAGTTGAACAACCAACCAAGGAACAAGACAGCTTTTCTCCCTGCAGGGCCTGGGCAGCGAGCAGGGCTGGCCACCCAGTGCTGGGCCCAGGAGGAACTGTTCTCTGCAGGTCAGTTTGTCCAGTGGCCAGCTGCGTGATGCCTTCAGGGCATCGACAGGAGGTGTTGGTGACACCTAGTTGTTCCTGTGGGTGGTGAGAGCTCACAGGGGATCATTTCATTGTTACTTTGCATAAATTGTCCACCTGCTCTGTACTATATTTGGATATAACAAAATAACACTTAGAATTAATGTTCTACTAAGGGGAAGTATAAAGTGTAATTCCATATATAAGTTCACACACGAGTCACAAGCCAGAATTTTGGAAAACAAATCGGCACGATGATTTTCTATCACATGGCAATGTAGGGCCCTGGGGCAGGTGAGGAGGGGTAGAGGAGTGGGAGGGGTAGGAGGGACAGGAACAATTTCCAGGAGAAGGCTCAACTTGGCAGCTGAAGACTGCCTAAGAGAAAAGATTTGAAAAGTCCAGTTGTTTCTAGAACATGCAATTTTATCTATGTATCATCTATCTATCCATCACTTAACATCTATCGTCGATCTACTTGCCTACCTTCTTATGTATTTTCACATCTATCTGTCATTCACCCATACATCTGTCTACCCTATCTATGTGTCTTTGCATATCTATGCATCTATCACCTTTCCTCTATTTTTTTTTTGACAGGCAGAGTGGACAGTGAGAGAGAGAGACAGAGAGAAAGGTCTTCCTTTGCCATTGGTTCACCCTCTAATGGCCGCTGCGCTGCGGCCGGCGCACCGCGCTCATCCCATGGCAGGAGCCAGGTGCTTCTCCTGGTCTCCCATGGGGTGCAGGGCCCAAGCACCTGGGCCATCCTCCACTGCACTCCCGGGCCACAGCAGAGAGCTGGCCTGGAAGAGGGGCAACCGGGACAGAATCTGGCGCCCCAACCAGGACTAGAACCCGGTGTGCCGGCGCCACAAGGCAGAGGATTAGCCTATTGAGCCTTTCCTCTATTATCCGTCTATCTATCTAGCTCCCCTCTGTCTCCCTACCTCCATATCTACCTATTGATCATCTGTGTATCCGGTTATCTGTCTACATGCCTATGGGTGTATCAATCAGTCAATCATGCTCTACATATGTCCCCCCACCCCACACTGAGACTAAGTGATAGTATTAAGAAGCCTTCAGCAGGTGAACAGATCAGGAAGCTCCTCCCTTGGGAACGGGAGTGAGGTCTTCTTGCAAGAGGCTTCACACGGAGGGCCCCATGTGCTTTTGTGCGGTTCTGTCACGTGGGGACACAGCCTTCACCACACTGGGCCTTCCACTTAGACTTCCATGCCCTCTGTCAGAACAGGATTTCATCCAACCGAACCTCTCCGTGCCTTGATGCTGGACTTCCAGCCTTCAGAACTGTGAGAAGTGAGCTTCTGTTCCTTATCAATTGCCGTCTCATATGTTTTGGCCTCGCAGCACAAATGGGCTAAGGCTCTATCCGCCTACGTAATTAATCATCAGCAGTGCAGGTGCGTGCGTCTTGGATTCTGTGATTGGGCTCATTCAGTCGGTCAGCATGGAGGTCCCAGTATGAGCTGCCAGAGCCGTGGCCAGGAGACCACAGTGAGACTCTCAGCTGCAGGGGAGCCAGGTGCTGCACAAGCATGCATGCCCTCTAGTGCAAGTCGCTTTCTCTCTCTGGCTGATTCCACCAGTATTGGTTAAAGGAGGTCTCTCTGCCAACCCCCTCCCCGTAGATATATAAAGGTAGACCTGGCCCAATGTTGGGCCAAATCTGGAAATGTAAGACTCAATTTAGCTGGTGTGGGTGCACACTCAGCTCAATTGTAGAGGGAAACTGGGTAGCTCAGGGTGGGGAGGATTTGCCCAAGTGTGAGCCGAGGGGCAGCGTGGAGAGTGGTCAGGGACGAGGTATCTGCCGCGGGAGGCTGTCTGCTTTGAAGTCTGACTGCCTTGGCTTCCTGTCGGGAGAGCGGTTGGGAAGAGAGAGGAGGCAGTGCGCACCTAGGAGAGTGCCTGGCAGGTGAGCGAGGTCACGGTGCAGGCATAAGCTACAGTCACGGTGTGGGGTGCCACTGTGCTCAGGCTGTGGGCCCCAGGCAGCTGGCACACCCCTCCCCAGAGAAACGAGAGTGTCAGGAGCTTGGGGGCCACTGGGCTCCATTCAGAGGAGAGTGGTACAGACTGGGGAGGAGCAAGTGGCAGGGGTAGCGACGCTGCTCCCCCAAGCCCAGGGCTCCTGCCTGCTGCTCGCTGCACTGGCCGCTCACAGCCCTGTCCTGCTGGCCCCACGACACTCTATCCAGGCTCCCTCTTCCCACACTTACCAAGCTCCCCCTGGCAGATGTCAGTCCTGGTGGCCCCTCCAAGAATGAACTCTGGGTTTTCCACAATTTCCTGGAAGAACAAAGAGTGTTACCCTGAGGGCTGGCACCATGGCATAGCGAGTAGAACCACTCCCTGCAGTGTTGGCATCCCCCATGGGTGCCGGTTCAGGTTCTGGCTGCTCCATTTCCAATCCAGCTATGGCCTGGGACAGCAGTAGAAGATGGCCCAAGTCCTTGGGACCCTGCACCCATGTGGGAGACCCGGAAGAAGATCCTGGCTCCTGGCTTTGGATTGGCCCAGCTCCAGCTGTTGTGGCCTTTTGGGGAGTGAATCAGTGGATGGAAGAGCGCTCTCTCTCTCTCTCTCTCTCTCTCTCTCTGCCTCTGCCTTTCAAATAAATTAATTAATTTTGTTTAAAATAGAGTGTTACTCTAGTGGCCCCTGGGCTGGATGTGTTTTGTTTCCACGCTTGGCGCCCCAGCCACCTGCACTCTTCTCTTGACGGTCCCATCCTGGGGAGAGCGAGGTCCTGACTCCTAACCCATCAGCCCCTCCCACCACACCTGGCTGCAGAGCAGACTATCAGCCCTGCTCAGAGAGTTCCCATCGTTACCCAGGCGCTGGACTGGGAGGCAGGGGCTGAGTGTTCAAATCCTTTGTGATTTTTTTTTTTTTACAGGCAGAGTGGACAGTGAGAGAGAGAGACAGAGAGAAAGGTCTTCCTTTTGCCGTTGGTTCACCCTCCGATGGCCGCCGCGGCTGGCGCGCTGCGGCCGGGGCATTGCGCTGATCCGATGGCAGGAGCCAGGTGCCAGGTGCTTTTCCTGGTCTCCCATGGGGTGCAGGGCCCAAGCACCTGGGCCATCCTCCACTGCACTCCCAGGCCACAGCAGAGGGCTGGCCTGGAAGAGGGGCAACTGGGACAGAATCTGGCGCCCCGACCGGGACTAGAACCCGGTGTGCCGGCGCCGCAAGGCGGAAGATTAGCCTATTGAGCCACGGCGCCGGCCGAACTTTGTGATCTTAAAATGAGGTGAGGTGAGGTGAGGTGAACATACACTACAGGCTGGTGCCTGGGATTAGACACAAATCCTCACTCCCCACTCAGCTTTTTAGAGATGTATTTAGGTAAGTATATATATATATATATATATATATATATATATGAATAACATATATATGTAATATGTACATATGTGCACACATTTCTCATACAACTTTACTGAAGTGCATTATATGTATTTTATTTTTTTATATATATGATAAAAAAAGTTCATGGAAAGTAGAACTAAAATATACTTGCTTTGGTGTGAAAAGATTTTAAATCCATGCATATGAGGTGGTTATCAAAAAAAGCTCACACAAAATGCATATTATGAAAAAACTACACCATGAATTGCAAAATTTTTTGCACCAAAATAAATTTCTTCTTTGATTCCATTTACCAAGAGCTTTTTGTAGCGCCCTCATGTGATCTGTATTATATATACACATAATATGGAGAGAAATGTATCAAACATTAGGCAAACAGTGTTGGGAAGTGACTATGTGAAAAGTGCACATTTATTCCGAGTCCTTGGGCTCCATTCCTAGCAAGGGACCGAGCCAAGAAGAGGAAGTCACCTGCCTGGTGGAGCTTCTGTGAGACCAGGGGCAGACACACCAGGCCCAAGCACGAGCAAGTGAAGCCCTGGGAGGGGATGGGAGGGGAGGGTGGGGCTGCGTTCACTTGAGTGGCTGGGGAGGCCTCTAGGGAAGCCAGCAAAGGAGTGTGTATGTCTGTGTGTGCATGTGTGTGTTTCTGTGTGTGCATGTGTATATTTCTATGTGTGCATGTGTGTGTGAGCATGTGTGTGCATCTGTGTGTGTGCCTGTGCATGAGTGTGTGCATTGCCTCTCTCTGTGTGTGTGTGAAGGTGCAGAGAGAGGAGGCAGCGAATCGTGAGACTAGCTGACAGGCCTGGCAGGCAGCATAGGCTCCATCCAGCCCGAAGCAGAGCACCGTCAGCCTCTCCTGGTTTGTCTGGTGGAACAGCCTGTGCTGCTCCACCTCCCCTGAGCCCCTGTGCACGATCTGCCTCCCTCAAGCTTCCCGGGACTTCACGTCTTCTCTGGTCTCAAAGAGGCTCAAGGAGTGCTGTGGTTTGAATGTGCTTTGTCCCCTGCACAACCCTTGTGGGAGTCGGGGCCCGCTGTGAGGCATGCCGAGAGCGGGCACGTACAGGCTGTGGGCACAGGCTGTGCTCCCGTGTCGTTAGCAACATGGCCAGCACCTGCCCTGGGAGGGCCACGTGGCTCAGGGTCTGTCACCGCCAGGCCGGCACGTCCTGGATGAGGCAGAGCACCATGACTGCACAGCTCAGCTCTCTGCCCTGGGAACCTCCTTGACCGCAAGCTGCCCATCCCCCATCTTTGTTTTCTGTTGCCTGTCATAAAGGAAAAAGGGTTACTTGGGCTTCCGGCTCTGGAGACCCAAGGGTGAGGGGTGGCCTTCTTTCTGGCAGAGTCCCAAGGGGGCTCCGGGAAAGCCCGGTAAAGACCTGGCGACAGAACAGGGAGCACCTGTGTGTCTCTTATCTGGTCTCCTCTTATAAAAGGTCTGGTACAGGCCACACCCACTGGGGGCGGAAGCTCACCTTCTCCCAGGCTGGGCCTGGCCGCCTCCCATCCCCGTCCCATCCCCAGGTAAGCTCCTCGGGGTGCTCCCTGCCCTGAGAGCAAGTCTGGCTGCCCAGCACCCTCTGATGGCCTGTGGCTTTGTGCTCCACCAGGCACAGCTGTGTTTGACAAGCAGGTGGTGCCGGGGAGGGCGGCCCTGCCCCACGCCCCACGGCAGCTCTGCACTTGCCGAGCTCTGTGCTCCGTGCCAATGCCGAGCAGGGTGCAGCCGGCACCTCAGCACAGAGGCGTCCGGAAAGGAGACTGGCAGTGCTTACGATTTCCCTGCGGCCACCTGCCCCCCCGCCAGAGACCCTGCACCTCCGCGCTGCAAGAATTGCCCCCGCCTCAGCCCCGTTGCTCCTGATTCTCCAGAAGTCTACAAGAGACCATGCAAAGCCATCAGCTCCCTCTCTGGTCTGTCCCTGGGCGTGAGGACCAGACACAGGGGACAATCTGAGATGCAGACAAAGCGAAGGGCAGGACGGATTCTGAGAACGAATTCACAGGAAGGGCAGCAAGCAGCAGAGCTGAGTTAAGGTAAATAAGGGATTGATTGTTCGGCCCTAGGTGGAGCCCGTGAGGAAGAGATAAGAAGGCTGGGCAGAGCGGGAAGGGCTGGTGGAGGGCCTGAGTGTCTGGGCCCCAGCCTGGGATCCAGGCCTCCCCCGGCATTTGGGCTAGAGCTGAGAGGAAGGTTGCAGTAGACACGACAGCCTGAGGTTCTGGAAGTCCTGGGCTGGTTTCCGAGGCCTTGGCCTGTGCCGAGCTTTTACCTTGAAATGCCAACTTCGACACTATAAGCAACAGAGGTGCATGACAGCCAAATGATGTCCGTGCAGATTGCGAGACTGGGGCCCTCCCAGAGTGGGCACCACTGGCATGAGGCTGTGACCACAGCCGTGGAAATGACCATGACTAATGCTTATTATTTATGTGCCAAACGCTCTTCTAAGTGCTCGACACGCAGTCATACCGCTGATTCTCAGAGTGACTGGATAAGGCAAGTCGCGTCACAGTCCCCATTTTATGGAAGGGACATCTGAGGCTCTGCGGTGGCCGCTGTGGGGTGCTGCTCCTTTCGGAGAGGCCTTGCTCCCACTGCTGGGAGCAGTAGCCTCTTTCGGGTTGGCTAGGGGGGAAGTGAGCCTCTCCAAGGCCACACGTCTCAGGGGTATCTGCAGCCGAGGCCTGATCAATAGGGCCACAAACACAGCAGGGACAACTCGGAGGCACCAGCCCAGCTCCAAAGTGCCCAGGGCTTGGCTGAGACCTTCCTGGGACCACATAACCCAATCCTGTTTGCGTCCCTTCCCTCCACAAGTGTGGCCCTTAGTGCAGCCCTGGTAAGCCTCAGAGCCCAGGGAGACGACCACCTAACTGGAAGAAGCGGTGTTCTCAGGTGGGCGGGACCCCTTTGCTACCTGCAGGAATGAGGCAGAGGGCTTTATCACCACCAGCTTGCTCACCTCCACTCTGTTTTCAGGGCCCACGAGAGGTGCTCTTCCCCAATCGGGAGGCGGTTTGCCAACGAATGCTAAGGTTTGCCAACGAAGGCTCCGAGGGATCTTAACGATCCCTGGCTTTTAGGGTGGGCGCATTGAGATGATCCTGGTAACCGACATTTGTTCAGGCCTCACTAACTGCTAGTGCAGTGATTAGGCCACCGTTTGGGAGGCCTGCATCCCACATCACAGTTTCAGGTTCCGGTTCTGGCTACTGCTCTGCAGATCCAGCTTCCTGCTAATGTGCTTGGGAGGCAGCAGATGGTGACTCAAGTATCTGAGTCCCTGTCACTCTTGTAGGAGACCTGGCTGGAGTTCCTAGCTTCTGGCTCTGGCCTGGCCCGGTGCTGGCTGTTGTGAGCAATTGGGAGTGAACCAGTAGATGGAAGATCTCTTTTTCTCTCTCCCCCAGTCTCTCCTGCTCTTTCTGTCACACTATCTCAATCAATCAATCAATCTTTACAAAAAAGAAAGGGTCCCCGGTATGTGAATCTGAGGATGTGGTGGGGAACAGGATAAAGCAGCCCCTGCCTGGCCTTACAGAGGGGCTGAGCTCTAAGGAGGAACCAGGCAGCTGCTCAGAGGGTTGTATGAAAACAGCATAAACCTTGAACGAAAGACAACCAAGGGTGCTTGGGGAACATAGCGCAGACCAGGGAGGATGAGTGGAAGTTTGCTAGGCAGAGCGATGGAGCATGAGTGTGGGATGCTGTGGGTGGAGCACCCACCTGTGGGGAGGTTTCACAGGCTGCACACCAGGTAGAGGCTCCTCTGCTTCAATGCTGAGCTGAGCCAGGGTGTGGAGGAGGGGCTGGCTGGGCCTGGTTGAGACTGGAAGAGGCAGTGGGTGTTTCTCAGCAGGTGGGCTGAATCATGTGGGAATAGCAGGCTAGGAGAGTACTGGGGAACTGGCAGTAGCATACCCAGGCGCCAGGCGGGGCAGCATGGCACTTAACAATGCCTGACCCAAACGCTGGGGCTTGCAAACATCTCTCTCCTCAGCCATCCCCCTGGAGGCCTCAGAGCCATAGGCTTAACCAACACAAGACTCCAGAAAGCTCCCTGAGCTCTTTGGGCCTTATTTTGTAACCTTGATAATTAAGTCATTCTAAAGGTTCAAATTAGTTTTTTTTTTTAAGTATGGAACTGCTTTTAAAAATAAATAAATCACAATTAAGATTTAAAAAAATTCTGCTGGTGCTGTGGTGTAATAGGTGAAGCCTCTGCCTGTGGTCTGGCATCCCATGTGGGTGCTGGTTTGAGTCCCGGCTGTCCACTGATCCAGCTGTCTACTAGTGGCCTGGGAAAGCAGTGGGAGATGGCCTAAGTAGTTGGGCCCCTGCACCCATGTGGGAGATCCAGAAGAATCTCCTGGCTCCTGGCTTCTGGCTCTGGCCTGGCCCAGCCCCTGTCATTGTGGCCATTTGAGGAGTGAACCAGCAAATGGAAGACCACTCTGTCTGTAACTCTGCCTCTCAACTAAATAAATAAATCTTTAAAAAAAATTCTAGTGTCCAAGTGACTCAGGTATATTTTCCTTTTGGAAGTTTGTCTTTTTTTTCTTCCACCACCTCCTACAGGATGGGAGATGATTAAGGGGAAGTTCAAGGACAAACATAGAAAATCCACATAGAAATCCGAGGTACAGCCCTCGGTGTGAAAACGGTTGACTGCTCTTGTGGAGGCTTGATGCGCTCTAGTGGGGGCTGTGACCCCATTTACCTGACCCCAGGCACAGATGGCGATAGGAAGGCCTTTCAGCACTGCCTAAGCTGGGGGAAGGAGGGGAGTGGGAGGGGCAGGTTCCCAAGCGTGGAGCCCTCTTTGGGGTTGGGAAAAGTCCCAGGCAATTTCCAGGAAGAGCGAGTTGATCTCTGCAGAGTGGCTAGTAGAGAGAGCACGCAGGCACGGGTGAGAGCAGAGGCGGGACTGACCGGGAGCACCCCAGGGTCCTTTCTTGAACCTTCACGCAAAGGTTCTCCGGGGGTGATCCCATGAGACTGCCTGCCTAGCTCACGTAGGTAGTTGCACCACAGCACCAGCCCCGAAATGTCCTTGTTCTTATTGAGCAGAGCAAGGTCTGTTAATCCTGACCTCACACTGCTCTTGGCCTAGTGCACAGGATCAAAACTGAGTTTAGCTTTCTGTTGTTGTGAGGAGGTGGCCAGGAGTTTTCTCCTGGGCTCTGCTAGGACCACTGAATGCTATGACAATTTCACCCACGTGCAAGGCCCTATGTTGGGACTGAAGGTTTCTTCCCTCCCCCTGTGGGGGGAATGTTTGCCTATGCGTGTAAGTGTGCACACACACAGGTGCACACATGCACACTTCACACACACGTTCCCTCCCAGTCACACTCAAGCCCACCCTTGGTCAAATAGATGTACCTGCACGTGTGCATGCAGGTACAGAGACACCCCCCCCACACACACACACACTGCTCACTACAGGGACTAGCAACACAGACCCTACCACTTCACAAAGAACAGCTCACCTGTACTTTGGCCCTGTTCCTAGAGTCCAGAGGCTTTCTCGTGTGCACTTTTCCAAGTAAATGTGTTATACATTTAAACATCAACACTCCATGTTGGGAGCTAGAGAAGAGGCAGTTATGGTGAGTCCTTTGCTCCTCGTGAGTAAGATGTCACTGAGAGCTGACGATGACCCTAGCAGCAGTGGTTACAATGACAACACCTGTCATGTGGTGAACACTGTGTGTGCTGGACATCGATCTGCATTAGTCACTGCTGTTCCCATCATACAGGTGAGGAGGCCCAGGCTGTGACGAGGCCAGAGTGGCCCAGCACTGAGGGTCTCATGTGAGGTCCAGCACCCTTTGCTCTGCCCTTCCTCACACATAAGCAACCTGGCCCCAAGGAAGCCATGTCCTGGGCAGCACCAACCAGGAGGAAATGGCAGCCAGCCAGCTCCAGGTCAGAGGCAGGGCCCCGACCAACGCAACAAATATTGACATTGCGTTCCAAGCACCAGCTGGCGCCTCTTGGCACCCATCTTCCCCAGGCTGGGGGTGGGGGTGGGGCAGCACTGACCCTGATTCTCCTCCGAGAACAAGCATGTAGGTTCTGGGGAGAACACCTCTGCCTCACTGTGTTCCGTTCATCGAATGTTCGCTGAGAACCTGTTGAGCCAGCTGGCTCGGGGCCAGAAACCACAGAGCCCTCCCATGCATTAGCCCTTGCTGTCACCCGCAGGGCAGGCAGGGACAGTTTCTGAACTGCCTCCCGTCTGACTGGCATCCCCGTGCCCTTGGATGCGGGCAGGACCTGACATTTGTCCCTCCGGATGAAGCTTTGACTCTTGCTCACTGCCTACTGACAAGACCCTCCTTGACCCCAGGGCCCAGGCCTTGGTGGCACTGAGAGCTCAGAGCAGGGGAGGAGGGGGCTGCCATGCCTCTGGGCACCCCCCTACCCAGGGCATCCCAGTCCACAACATTTCCTGCCTTCACACTGCCCAGTTGTCCCAGGGAGCCCGGGCAGAGATGAGCGTGGTTGCCCTCTCCCAGCTTGGCCACCCCCACACTCCCAGCCTTGCTCGCCCCACTCACCCCAGGCCGTTTCCACTCGAAGGGGACTGGGGGCCTCTCGCTGTAGAATAGAGAGGAGTTGTTGGCGGGGAAGTCTGGGTCCTCAAACAGGGCACCCTTCCTCAGGCACCCCTGCCTCAGCTGCTCGAAGCTCTGGCCCGAGGAGTGGGTGATCCTGGCGTCTTTGGGAGTCGGCTGTGCCTGGGGCCCTGAGTCTCGGTGGAGGTAAGGCATGGCTGCTCCCTGGCTGACCGGCTGGAGGCAGAGACAGGAGGGAAAGTCAGGGCCGAGCCAAGCTTCTTGTGGCAGCCCAGGAACCACCCAGAGAGCCTGGGGCTGGGTGGCCCGGCCTCCACCTGTTTGTTGGGTGCCTCCCTGTTGGCCTGCGATGGGCACACCCTGACAGCAAATGGCAGTGAGAGGCATCTGAGCACTCAGGGCTCCTGCAGAGTCAGAGGCAGCTCAGAGGGAGGCTCGGCCAACTCCCAGCAGAGGCCGCACCTCTGCTGAGTGCGCTGGCGAGACCCAGAGGGCGAGACAGGCTTGCTCTCTGGAAAAGGGAGCAGGCAGCCATGTGGGTCCAGGGGGCGGGTGGGAGGAGAGGCCCTGCGTGGTCGGGAGTCCCAGCTCCCAGCTCAGGGAAGGCAGCATTCTGTGGTTGGGGGACGACCTGACGGCTCGCAGGAGTGCGGTTTATGTGGATGGAGCTTGCGCAGCCCTCACATGGGCAATCCCAGCTTGACTCGGTGCAGTGGTCAGCAATGCACTTTTGCAAAGGGCAGGTGGCCCCTTGGCTTTGTGCCGGGGCAGCCATCCCCACTGCTGTGTCCCCATAAAACTTTACTTTCAGGAGCAGATAGAGGCTGGATTTCCTCCAATCTGTTCCCTGATGCAGGAAAACTCCAGGGGCACACGTGCCTCTCTTCTCCAGACATCGTATTAATAAAGTTCCTTGCCATACAGAACCCTGCAAACAGAGCCTCACGGCTGAGAAAATCTGAGGGCCAGGGACAGAGCCACTTCAACACGTGATTAGCCACCACGGGGAACCGCAGGTGTACTAAGTACTTTGCAGTGATTTCTAGCAGTCGAAGTTGGGGTTTGGCGCCTAGGGGTCCTGAGTTAATGGGTGTTGCTGTAGATTTGTTCTGAGAGGAGCAGCGCGGTGTGGGCAAGAGGCACAGAGTCACAACACAGACACCGGGAGCCGGGTGAAAGCAGGCCAGAGGCAAGCAGCCTCGTTTATTTCAGTTGGTACAGTGGCTTATATAGCCAAGGCAACCAAACTGGTCAAGGGGCAGTTTATGCCCTAACCAATCACAGCCTGTTGCCAGGCAGGCTCCATTGCCAGGTAGTTTCTGAAGCCATTCCTGAGTAACTGATGCTCGCTTGCCAGCGGCCATCTTGGCATGGCCTCATTCCACCACGAATGGGTGCAGTTAAAAGCCTGTGACAAGAATTTTCAAATCTGCTCACAATTCCCAGGAGGGCTCCCTTAGTGCAAGGTGGCCCTGCCTGCTGTCTCACAGTGAAGGCAGGAGACATTTGGGTTGAACACTGCTGTCATTTGAATGGTCCAATTGTCCCCCCAAATTCGTGTTGAAATCCTGCCCCCCTCGCTGCTGGTTGTTGGGAGGTGGGGCCTTTGGGAGGTGATGGGGTCATGAAGGTGGAGCCTTCATGGGTGAGATTAGTGCCCTCATAAAATAGACCCCAGAGACGGCCTCCTGTCTTCCAGCACTGGACGACACAGCCACGGGGCACCGTGGGTAGACCAGAAGTAGAACATCACCAGACACCGAATCTGTCTGCGGCTCGACCTTGGGCTTACAGCCTCCTGAGCTGTGAGCAGCAGGACTCCTGCTGTGTAGAGGCCACCCCGTCCCCACTGTTTCATTAGAGCAGCTGGACAGGCCCAGAGTGATCTCGGATGAGTGACCCCTGCGGTCCGCTCCTGTCTCTGCAGCATCCATCAGGACGATCGGTGCTGCCTCCCCGGGCTGGGGTGAGAAACAAAGCAGCTTGCAGAGCCCAGCAGGCACAGGGGGTCAGAGCAGTGGGTCCCCACTTCTCCTGTCCCCATTGCAGCCCCTCTCCAACCCCAGATAGGGGCTCTCCCAGCCCCCTTCCAAGCCTCTCTTGCCCCCACCTTGTAAGGCTTCCTTGTTGTGTCTCTGTCCATGGACCACAGACTCTGGAGGGCTTCCACTGTGGATGGAGCACACTTCTGGTCCATGCAGATGATTCTCCGTTCTCTGCGATGGAGAAGCCCCAGGCCCTGTCAGCTCTGCTTCCTGGTGATTAAGGAGGGCAGCCAGGAGACAGGTGCAGCGTGGAGCGGACCATCCATTTCTGATGACACCTCAGCAGGAAAATCATTATCAGCCCTGATTTCTGAGAATGTCCCCTTCAGACGCCCCAGCAGCCAGGAAAAGGACCTTGAAAGAAAATTCAGCATCCTCAAGTTCGCAAAGGAGTTGCTTAATGCTGGAACTTCAAGCTCTAGGGACTTAGGTTCTTAGGGGTCCCGTCTACCACAGAGCCTCGCTATGCACTACAAGAACCGGCCTTTTTCCTTAAAGCCTTTCTTTGGTTATCAGACAATGGGAAAGCCGCATGGTCATTTGTGAATCAAGCAAAAACGCCTTAGAGTGGGAATACAGAGAGTGGGCTTAGCAAACCTCTCCCATCGTAGCCAGGGTTCACCTGCTGCTGGCTTGGCAGTACCCTGCTAATGCTGCAGATGGGGTATGTTCTCGGGGGGTTGCTGCTTGTTCATCCCTCTAGACCCCCAAGATCATGTTCTCTGGGAAGTCCGCGATCAGCCACAGACCGTCAGCTGCCCCCGTGCCCATGGTGCTGCTCTGCTCTCACCTTGCCAGCAGGCCTGGCTGCGCTGGACTCCTCCACGGCCAGCCGTGTCTTAGCATCGAATTCCACATGCAGCTTGACCCCACATCCTGCGTAGTGGCTGAATGGGGGTTGAACCAATGCCCAGGGAAAGCAGATGTCATCTCTCTGCTCCGATTTCCAAACCTCGCTTCTTCTTGGCATGAAAAATGGTTGCAGAACCTTTAGCTTCACTGTCTGAGGCCTGCCCACTACCACCATCCAGCCCCTCACTCAGAAGGAGGGCCCAGGCCTTAGTCAGGTAACAAGGTGCCCTTCTCATCATAAGCCCTGTCCCCTTGTCACCAGCGGAGAGACGTGAGTGGCTTTGAGCCCTGCAGTTCCCTCCAGAGTCATTCATCATGTCAGCTGCCTCTTCCTCTCCTGAGCAGAAGCACCTGCTAAGTGACTTTGAAAATTCGTGCTCCTTAGCTTGGTCTCTGGGGCCGTCTGGGTCTCTTGTTTCTGCATTGCCCTTTCGCTCTCTCTGCTCCACAGCCTAGGGTGGAAGCAAACATGCTTTGCTTCTCTTCCTTGTGGTCGTCTAGCTGGGCACTGGCCTGGCCCTGGACGCCATGGAACAAAACTCAAGAACAAATATTGGGAGGCATCACTTGAGTGCAGGAGTCTCTTGCACCCAGGTTCTGAAGGGTGTGCAGAGCAGACTGATCCTGCAATGGGGCTTGTCCTGTTTCCCGTTTCCTATTCCTGTTTCCCATCATCCCGTGGTGACTCCTGGCCTGTGGTGTGGAGGAAGGGGCGGGCAGGTGGAGGAAGGTACCAGAGTGGAGGGTATGAGCAGAAGTCCAGGGGAGAGGGGCCTCGGCTCACGCGTGGCGTCGCGAGAAAGACGGCAGCAAGGGGAGGACAACTTTGAGGGCATCCTATGGGAGTCAGAGGTGTCCGGGCAGCTTTCTAGACTCGGGCAAACGAACAACAAGGGTGGCAGGGGAGCAGGCTTGAAAGCAAAGTTTAAGACTGGATCTGTCGAGAGCGAAGTGCCCGTCTCCTTGCCAGGGGTGAGCGCACCTGGATATCACCTTTTATGGGGAGAAGTTTATTGCTCTCTCTCTGTAACTCTGCCTTTCAAATCAATAAAATAAATCTTTAAAAAAAAAACTGTTCAGTGCCAAGAAGGACAAACACCCTGTTCTGGTGGGAACTTCTCTCCATGTGTCTGCCCTCATCCCAAGATGACGCCCTTGCTCCTTCTCATCTGGGGGGCTGGAGGTCGCTGCTGGGCACAGGTCTTAGGGTGAGTTGAACCCTGGGCACAGCACAATAGGAATTTATTTTCTGTGGTGGAGGGTACAATAATCCTAATTTAATTTTTACAAAACACGTATGCATTTTGTCTCTTTTTGCTCTGGAGATCCCATTTTTACCCAGCATTTAAAAATTCAGCATCCATGGTGTTCTGTGGCACTGTCATTTCAGGAGGACCTGGCTCTGTCTGTCCGACTGTCTGCCTCTGTGGACTAGCAGTGACTTCAGAGTTCGGCTGCCCTGTAAAATCCCTCCTCCCCATGCACGTGACCCTCCTTCCCTTCCCCTGTCTATTGGTGAGTTCCACCTTCCACCACCCTGCCTGGACCAGGGGCCTCTGGGACTTTACCTCTTTCCACACGGTGCTTGCCACTGAGGATCCCAGATGGTATACCTTGAGTCCCACTTTCCCATCACAGACAATGTTCCTGCTGTAAGCCCCCCAGGAGGCTCCTCATGGCCCCAGTACTCCCCGCAGTGATGAGCCCCTCCACCAAGGTCTCTCGGGAATGCAGCTGCCTTCCCCAGCTGGTCCGGGCTACACTGTCTCTGGCCCTGCTCAGGCAAGGTAGCTTCCTCATTCCCCGCTGTCTCCTCTCACCCTGTGTGGGAACGGCCATGTCCAGGCAACAGGCATCATGAGAACAACCTTCTCCTCCTCCTTTTTTATTTGTTTTAAAGATTTATTTATTTATTTATTTCAAAGGCAGAGTTACAGAGAGAGACATCTTCCCTCTGCTGATTCACTCCCCACCCAAATGGCCACAAGAGCCGGGGCTGGGCCAGGAGCCTGGAACTTCGTCTGGGTTTCCCTCATGGGCCATCTTCCGCTGCCTTCCCAGGCGCAATAGCAGAGAGCTGGATCAGAAGTGGAGCAGCTGGGACCTGAGCCAGCATTCATGTTGGATGCCTGCGTCACAGGCAGCGGCTTAACCGGCTGTGCCACACACTGGACCCCCAACCCCCTTCTACTCTACAGTTCTTCGTCTCCCAGGGCTGGAGGTGGAACTTCCTCTCTGGTCTTCCTGGCTGCCCAGGAACAGGCACGAGACGGGGGTTCTGCTTGTCAGATGCTCCCTTGTGAGACATTCAGAAGGCGTGGCCTGGAGGAGCACAGAAGAGGGAACCAGGTGTGTGGTGTGTGGAAAGGAGACTGGTGGGGGAGGAGGCGTGCTCCGGGTGTCCACTCCTCCACGTCCCGTGTGACGCCCCAGCGTTGGCAGGACAGGAAGGCGGCCACAGCGCTGAGGCCAGTCAGAGCGGCCCTGGCGTTTCTCTGCAGTAGCCTCACGATGGACTCGGGCATCATTTTGCCTTTGCTCCTTCTGATCCCGACCCTGCAGCCTCCCTTGGAAGCTGTCAGCGCCCTGCCAGCCTTTAACAAGCGGGGAAACGGGACGGGCCTGGGCTCCACCGCTACAGCAGCTCTGGCGCCATTTCTTTTTGTTCTACTTTTATTTTTTAATTGACAAAAAAATTGTTGTATAGGTAAATGGCCTAATAATGCAATGCTTTAATACCTGTTTGCCTTGTGGGATGATTAAATCCTGCTAACAAACCTACCCATCACCTCATGTACCTAATTAGTTTTTGTAATGAGAATATATATTTTTTTGACAGTCAGAGTGGACAGTCAGAGAGAGAGACAGAGAGAAAGGTCTTCCTTTTTCTGTTGGTTCACCCCTCAATGGCTGTTGCGACCAGTGCACCGCGCTGATCTGAAGGCAGGAGCCAGGTGCTTCTCCTGGTCTCCTATTCGGGTGCAGGGCCCAAGCACTTGGGCCATTCTCCACTGCCTTCCTGGGACACAGCAGAGAGCTGGACAGGAAGAGGAGCAACTGGGACAGAATCCGGTGCCCTGACCAGGACTAGAACCTGGGGTGCCGGCGCCACAGGCAGAGGATTAGCCTAGTGAGCCGCAGCGTCGGCCATAATGAGAACATTTAAAAGCTACTCTTTTGATAATTCTGAGATTTGCAGCACATTTTTTTTAAAGATTTATTTATTTATTTGAAAGTCAGTTACACAGAGAGAGGCAGAGAGAGAGAGAGAGGTCTTCCTCTATGGTTTCACTCCCCAGATGGCTGCAACAACCAGAGCTGTGCCAATCTGAAGTCAGGAGCCAGGAGCTTCTTCTGGGTCTCTTATGTGGGCGCAGGGGCCCAAGAACTTGGACCATCTTCTACTGCTTTCCCAGCCCACAGCAGAGAGCTGGATGGGAAGTGGAGCAGCCAGGACTCCAACCGGAACCCATATCGGATGCCAGCACTGCAGGCGGTGGCTTTACCTGCTACACCATAGCACCAGCCCCCTTTGTTGTTTATTATGGGGATTACTGTGTAACAGAACTGCAAAATGTATTCCTCTTTTCCGACTGAAGTTTTGTATCTGAGCCCCTCACCACCATTCTACTCTCTGCCGCCATGAATGTGACTTTTTAGGTCCACCTATAAATGAGGTCGTGTGGCCCTTGCCTTTCTGTCTGTGTCATCAACCACAGAGCTCACGTGGCGCTGTGTATGGCTGTCTCCTCCCACAGATGCAGACAGACACAGTGCACAAGGACCCAGGGGTCCTTGCAAACACGTGGGAGCTTCTATTGCTCTCCCTCCTTGGGTTTACCCAAAAGCAGTGGGTGTGTAGTGAGTGGAGGGGGGAGGGGTGGTGACCTTGGACACGGGAGCCCACCCTCATCACAACCTTCACCTCGTCCTCTGCCATCACCAGAAGCACTTCCTGCTCTTCACGTCTGGTGGGAACTCTTCTTAGACCACGTACTCTTCTTAGACCACGTACTCTTCTTAGACCACGTACTCTTCTTAGACCACGTACTCTTCTTAGACCACGTACTCTTCTTACACTATGTCAACTGTTTGGCTTACAGAGACCCCCACATGACCTTCTCTGGGCAGGTTGGGCTCCAGGTATGTTAAATTCCAGTTGGGAGTGTGCAAGTTGTCAGAATAGAGTCGAGTCACCATGTTGAAACCCTGGCCAATGGTGGTGATGATGGTGATGATGACGCCTGGAAGTTATGTAAGAGGGCCTTTCTGTACGCACGCCCATGATCAGAACTATTACAAAACCCTCTCTGGGGGGCTCCTAGGCACACACACCTGTGCTGAGAGCGTTGGCCAAGGACCTCCCCGACTGCAGCTTGCTGCGTGAGTCATAGGGCAGGCAGCTGGTGCACAGCCTGACATGCTGTCTCCATGAACGCACTGCCCTCCACCCCTGCCGAGGCCCCAGTAACCAATGTTCTCTTTGTTTCCAAACAAATGACCTGTACTTTTCTCTTTGCTTGTTAAAGTTCCTCCTTGGTTCTCTCTCCTGGATATGTCCGGGGTCCACCAAGGGACACGAAGTCCAGATTATAATCCTTCTGCTCACTCTCAAATAAACCCATTATCTTTGGCGAGTCTCTCTGTGTTCTTCAGGTGAACGGGAATTTAGAGAAATTCTTTGTCTTTCAGTCTCTACCTGAGCAAAATTAAACATGCTCACCTTCAGAGCGTTATTGTTGTACCTGAGCGAGTATAAACCAAGGAGCACCGCACATTGATCAAATTTGATGGTCCTTATTTGCTGGTGCTGGAGAGTGGGCTCATGTCCTAAAGAACTCTCAACCCCGAAGCGCAAAGCAACAGGGTTTATAAAGGCAAAAACCACAAAATCGGAAGGGGAATACATGGTTGCTAGGATGGGGGGGGGGGGGCGGGGAATACATGGTTACTGGGGTCAAGCTGACCTGAAAGCTATACAAAACTAGTATCAATTATAATCTTGACAATACCCACTACAATCTTAACAATTCCAGTTATAATCTCGACATTAATCCAGGTAGTGGTTTTAATCATATGTAGGACATAGACAAATTACATGTTTATCATTAGCCCAGGTGTAGCCTACCACTTCCAAGCTTGAGCGATCATGCTAGGGGGTCTCTATGCTCTGCCAAGTGTGATGTTGTGGACTGCTATTGTTCAACTGTTTTAGATCATAGTTTCAGACCAGAGTCTCACGGTGTGGGGGGTACCTTCCCAGAATGGAGTCTCAGGTGCTCCAAAATGGAGTCCCTACTGTCAAGGTGTTACTTCATTATCTTGCTATGGATTTATATCCACTTCTCTGAAACCCATAGTGGACCATTGCTGGCTTCTGTCCTTTTTCAAGTGGATTGCAGATGTGGCCACACATTCTTGGCAGTCCCTCAATAATAGGGGTGTGTGTTGTCCCTCCCTGGACTTGTTTGGATCAAGATGACGCTGCAAAGGAACGGGGAACGAGTCTCCAGCGAGGGTGTCTACACATGTTGGAACTTCTGCTCTTGTCCTGAGCATCCTTCTGGCACTGCAGCTACAAGCCTTGGCTAGGATTCTGCTGGATGGGAGACCGCAGGGAGAAAGGCTCTGGCCATCTCAGCCATCCTGAGCCAGCCTAGCCCAGGCCCTGGCCAGCTGCACAAGTTGGGGGGAAATCACCGAGCACAGCCCAGAACAAGATAGCCAAGCTAAGCCTCATGTAACATACCAACCACAAAGCGAAACCACAGAGACGCAGCACATGGTCATGTAAAGCCCTAAAGTTCAAGGTGGTTTGTTATATAACAAAAGATTGGATTCATTTCCCCATGGAACCAACAGGAGCCAGCCAGGAGCTAAGCATCAATCTGTGTGAGAATGCACTGGTTTTAGATCTAGTGTCTAAAAACAACCCCTGTTACGTGTTACTTTCTAAATCAGATTAAATGTGATCTGAGCTCCCAGCGTCCAGGATTGGTGAAAACCATAAGTTGGGTTAACTCTTGAAAGGGCCTGCCCCTCCTAGGAGTGACGTTCCAAGGTCCGTATTTGTGATGCTTCCGCCTGTTTGGAAAGGCCGGGGAGCAAACTGGGAAAGGCTCAGGAAGGATTTCTGTCTCTCTGAAGCTAATGGGTTTCGTGAAATTCTAATAGGAATATTTATGGTCCAACTTGCAAAAAAGGAAGTTATTAGCTTGGATTCCCAGGAAAAGATAATTTTTGAAGTCACTGACTGTCATAGCAGTGAAATCATAAATGAGCATAACAGTCACTTATTTTTGATGGGATTTTGAACATCACAATACCATCATCTGAACTATTACAGTAAGAAGTTTAATTATGATGACTGATTTATAAGTATAACTTCCTGCTTATTTAAGTCATTAAAGAAAGAAGAAGCATTAAACTGAAGAGTTTGCACAGTTATCTTTGCTCTGATTCTTGGCAAATTGGAAAAACACATAATCTAGAGATAAAGTACACAGGAAGCTTCGTAGGTCTTGTACAAATACCACCCAGTTCCAAATAAGGGACTTCAGCATTGGAGGATTTTGGAATTGGTAAGTGTGCTGGGCCCCATCATGCATGGATACCAAGGGGTGGCTATATGTATGTGCCTATTATATATATATCATATATATATATTCTATTATATATATATATATAAACATATAGTGGTAAAATGGTAATATAAAATAGTAAAATACATATAATAAAAATACTATAAATGGGAAGTACATATGACATAAATTTACCATGCTAACCCTTTCTGAGTGTGTGCTCCCTGGTGTTAAGTGCATCCACAATGTTCTACAACCACCACCACCATCCATCTCCAGGACCCTTCTTTTTCCCTAACTGAAACTCTGTGCCCATTAAACACCAATTCTGAGTTCCTGGCAGCCCCACTACACCTTCTGTCTCTATGAATTTGGCAACTCTAGGAATCGCATGTAAGTGGAATCATACAGAATATTTGTCTTTTCGTGACTGGCTCGCTTTTTGTAGTATATGTCTTCAAGGTTCATCATGATGTAGCGTATGTCAGAATTTCCTTCCCTTTTGGCTGAATAATATTCCGTTGTATGTATATCCTGTATGTCGGCTCTCCACTTACTCAGTGGAAGTCACTTGGGTTCTTTCACCTTTTGGCTATCGCTATCGTGGTGGACTCCACGGAAAGATTTACATACAACAAATAGAATGCATACACACCCACCCGCAGGGACCTCACTTGCTAGAGGATCATCCATAAAAGAGAAACAGCAGACACACGCACCAGTGCACAAGAGTCACTAAGAAGCATCAGAAGGCTTGAGCTGAGCCTCTGTGTGTTCCAGAAGGAGAGCTCATGCTGTCGCCTGAGCCCAGGCTCTTGTCTTACAAACAGGGGGTGGGGAGGTGAACTCTGAATGGCAAACAAGTCTGGGACATGGTCTCCAGGTAGTGCAGAGTGGTACAGAGGTGTCCAGCGGGGAGGCCAGCTGAGCTGAGGATGGCTCCTGTCCTCCGCACAGCGACCCTCAGCTGGCCACATGGGACCACACACAAGAACCAGGCAGGGACTCGAGTGAAAGAATGGGGAAATGCATCTGTGACTGATGCATCCATCCGGTCTGATGTTCAGTGCCATGCCCAAAGGGAAAGGGAGAGGAAGAAAAGCTGAAACTTTGTTTTTACAAAATGAGCGAGGATGGCATTTTGGTGTGATTTATTAAATTATAGCAAAGGAGACAGCCATTAAGATGTAAGTGAATGCAAAGAAACCACTGAAGAAAACAAGTCTCCTAACTGAGAGTGTTGCTGAGTCTCCTGGCAGTTTTCCTGGTTCCTTGGGTACTTGCTCTCACAAACCTGGACCCTTTGATAGCTCTTTTCTCTTCCTTTTCTCCTCTCTCTCTCTCTCTCTCTCTCTCTCTCTCTCTCTTTCTCTCTCTCTCTCTTTCTCTCTTCCTCTCTCTCTCTCTCTTTCTTTCTTTCTTGTCAGGTGAACATATAAAAGTATATTTGGAAACAGTCAGTAAAGGGTTGGGTTAAGAGTTGAGAGTAATGTATCATTTCAATCAAAAGCATTTTTTTTTGCCAACAGAGGCTGACTTTGGATAGATTGATGATTGCTTGAGCCCAAGCTCTGTGCCCAGGGCAGTTGGAGTTGCTTCTCTGCACTATGCTGAGCCAGCACACTCCACCACATTCCTGCCCCACTCTACTCTTGGTGGGCACACAGGTTTTTGAGACTGTCTTGGGGAAACCCAATATATAAGAGCTATCTGCCAAAAGTGGGGGTGGTCATAAGACTGAAGAAAGAGGTGTACAAATCCAAGATTATATGGAATATAATTTATTAGGGACTTACAGGCAGAAATATAGCATTGGGTAACTGAAAGAGTAGTGGATCCAAGAGCCTCAAGACAGAATGCTGTATAGACAAAGGTGACTCGGGGCTAACCAGAGTGCACCAGGACTTTCTCCAGAAATAGTAGCATTCCAGGTACGGGACATTCCACAGTGTTTGAGGGCAAGATGGTGGTTATGTCCAGGATGGCAGCAGTATGTCAAGCCGGATTCCTGCAGAGCCCTGCCTCTGGCCAGACACAGTTCCAGCTGTGGAAATGTGGCAATGAGCAAGACTTACCCTCGGAAATTCAGTGTACACAAACCAGGACACACATAGCATAGATATAATTGTAAAGAAGATGAAGTAGTGCAGTGGGCTAAATGTAGACTGAGACATTTCTTTGGGGTATCCACAGAAGGGCCCTTGGGGTCAGGTTTGAGCCAAGACAGGACGGATGAGGAACCGCTGCACAGTAAGTGGTTCCTGTTCAGGGGACAGGAATGAGGTTGGTGTGTTTGGAGCCCAGAGGTCAAGGGGGGTGTGGTCTGAGGCTGCGGGGAGGAGGGCAGCTCCGGTCACCTGTTAGCTGCGCAGAGCAAAGACTGGGGACTTCCCTCTGATTGCCAAGGGCAGCCTTTGGAGAGCTGAGCTCCGCGAGGGAGCAAGACGCATATCACGTGGACAGCAGGTGGAAGGAGCAGAGGGAAAGCGTAGAGTCTGATGGGGAGGCCTGGAGGCTATCCAGGAGGCCAAGCATGCAGCAGGCCCACAGGTAGGGGGCACTGTTGGAGAAATAGAAACAAAATCTTAACCCAGAAAATCGGAGAGAAAGAAAGCACCCTCGTTATTGAGTGGGCACGAAAGCAGAATGTGGCGTTACCCAGGCAATCCTCTCAGAGGTGGCCAAGGCAGACAGGACTCTCACCTGAGTGCCGTTCGTCATACCTCAATCACCCTACCTTCATCTGGGCGTTGGAATGACCAGCTGTGTTGGCTAACCGGCCTTATCCAGAGGAAAACCCAAACTTCCCACGTCTTTACGATGGGAGGCATGTTTGAAACTTGGAGCCAAGTGCCCCCCGGGGTCAGGCTCCCACCATTCCACGGAAACTGGGGCACACTCACGCCTGATGTTGGTGTTTCAAGCAGGCAGTGCCTAAGTCCTTGACAAATGCATCCCTGGGTTGTGACACTGACAGAAATGCTATCCAGTCTTCCAAACGGTTGTGTATACATTTCAAAGACAGGAGAAAGCTCTTGAGATGCCCAGTTGCCCTAGGTTAAGGGTCTGGGGGAGAAGGAGCAGAGGGGAATCTGCACCCCCATTTTCAATGAGGTGAAGCCTCTTGGTTTTAAGTTGTATTTGTCCTTTCATGCCCCCGCCCCGGGGTGTTGGAAACTGCCTGGGAGTTGGGGGGAGTGGCTGTCTGGCGCCATTGGGCTCCCTGGGTCTGTGGATGAAAGTCCAAGAGGAAGTGGAAAGTGGAGGCCAAAGGGCATGGGGGTGCCCCGGGGCGGAGCTAAGTGGAGCCCAGCAGGTGGCGGAGGACCTGCAGAGGCAGGAGCTGGGCCCCTGGGGACCTCAGAGAGCTCCTCTTTACCCTTCTTCGTGCTAATGTGGGCTCCTTGGCTGGAGCTAAGAACTCCATCAACACGACCGCTGATTCACAAGAGAAAAGCATACAGGTTTTACTAAATGTACACACACAAGAATCTTCACATGCAAGTGAAGTCTGAAGACACGGCCAACATTCTTTTCAGAAAAAACAAAGCAGGGACTCTGTGAAGGAGTGACAGGACAAACGGTTCTCTGGGCCAGGGCAGTGAGCTAGGAGATCCTCGGGGCAGGGGCAGAAGATGGAGGAGGGAGGACTAGGGTCATTCAGGCCCACTGCAACCTCCATTCGGAGTCTCCGGGATGTGAAGGAACCTCCTCCGTAACAATCGTTAGGACTGGCTGCATGGGGACAAACACTGAAAGCACAGCTCCTCGAAGGAGTTTGGCTTGAGATAACCAACAGCACCAGGGCGTAACCCCACGCGGCGGCGAGGCTTCACTCCTTCAAGGGGCAGGCTGCCTTTGCTTTGAGTCTCTGCAGTCTGCTTTCCAGTCTACTGCTGCCCAGGTCTGCAGACTCTGGACAGAACTCGCAGCAAGCGTTAACAAGAGGCTCACTGCTCCCTCCCTCCCTCCCTCCCTCCTTTTTAATTTTTTGTTTTGTTTTGTTTTCTTAAGGATTCTTTTTTTTTTTTTGCTCTAAAATGTGCATAACAAGAAATGCCATTTTAACCATTGTTAAGTGTACAGTTCAGTGGCATTAAGCACATCCACGATGTTGTGAAATCATGACCATTATCTTTTTCCAGAATCTTTTCATCATCCCAAACAGAAACTCTGTACCGATTGAACAGTAACTCCCCATTTTCCTTTCCCTGCTAGCCCCTGCTGACCTCTATCCTCCTTTCTGTCTGCATGAATTTCACCGGTCAGATACCTTATATAAGCAGGATCACACGATATTTGTCCTTTTGTGACTGGCTTATTCAACTTAATATAATGTACTCATCTTTGATAGAGTTTGTGTTATGATTTTAGCATCCTTCTTTTTTAAGGGCGGAATACTATCCCATTGCACAAATATATAGTGTACTATACTTTAAAATATTTATTTCTTTATTTTGAAAGTCAGAGTTACAGGGACACAGAGAGAGAGAGAGAGAGAGAGAGAGAGGTCTTCCATCCGCTGGTTCACTCCACAGGTGACCTCAATGGCCAGGGCTGGGCCAGGCAGAAGCCAGAAGCCAGGAGCTTCATCTGGGTCTCCCTCATGAGAGCAGTGGCCCAAGTACTTGGGTGATCTTTCGCTGCTTTTCTTAGGCCATTTGTAGGGAGCTGGATTCCATGACTCCAACCTGTGCCCAAATGGGATGCTGGTGTTGCATAAAGAAGAATTTGCAGCAACATGGATAAGCCTGAAGGACATCACATTTAGTGAAAAGCCAGGCACGGGATGGCAGATCCTGTGCTGTGTTAACTAATTAAATATTCACAACAACCCACAAAGCAGGGACTTCCCTACCAGGGATTGTAGAAGATACGTACACATGTCAGAGGTGGTCTCTGACCTCAATGAAAAAGAATAGAATGCCAGAGCAAAACTAATGTGTGTGCTGAAAGGGCTGTAGTGCAAATAGTATACACTGCTCTAGCTTCCGTTTCTCTGCTCCATTCCCTGTTACAAGGAATGAAAGTGAGGCACGGATGAGAAATGCTTGGGTGACCTGCAGAGCAAAAGTCTTAGCAAGTGATATCATTTGATCGTCGCTGCTGTTATGTTCTGGCTAATCTCTCCCTCTCTCTTTTTTAAGTACTTTATTGAGCCCCTGAGTTTTGCTTTGTGCTTTTTCTTTTTTAAAGATTTATTTATTTATTTGAAAGGCAGAGTTACAGAGAGCGAGGGAGAAACAGAAAAATCTTCCATCTGCTGGTTCATTCCCCAAATAGTCGCAATGAGCGGAGCTGGGCCAGGCTGAAGCCAGGAGCCAGGAGTTTCTTCCAGGTCTCCCACGTAGGTGCAGGGGCCCAGGGACTTGGGCCATCTTCCACTGCTTTCCCAGGTACATTAGCCAGGAGCCGGGTCAGAAGTGGAGCACCCCGAAATTGAACCGCTGCCCATATGGGATGCTGGCACCACAGGTGGCGGCTTTATCTGATATGCTACTGTGCCAGCCCTACTGGTTACATCTTAGTATATATAAATATTACCTCTCCAACATGACCTCAGACCCTTGAAGGTAAGAAAACGTCCTACATGTCTCTCTGGGCATTCAATATTTCCCGAAAGATGAGAACTGTTGATTCCTTAGCAGTGGATAGGACTTGTCATTTTCGCACCCAGCCACTGTGACTTTGGGAGTAGAACTCTGATTGACCTTTATGTAGTCTCCTTAGTTATTTATGGTTTCTATGTCTCCTTGGGCCTTCTGTTTCGTCAGAAACTTATGCGTTGCCGGTGCCGCGGCTCAACAGGCTAATCCTCCTAGCGGTGCCGGCACACCGGGTTCTAGTCCTGGTCAGGGCGCCGGATTCTGTCCCGGTTGCCCCTCTTCCAGGCCAGCTCTCTGCTGTGGCCCAGGAGTGAAGTAAGGATGGCCCAAGTGCTTGGGCCCTGCACCCGCATGGGAGACCAAGAGAAGCACCTGGCTTCTGTCTTTGGATCAGTGCGATATGCCGGCCGCAGCGGGCCGGCCACGGCGGCCATTGGAGGGTGAACCAACGTCAAAGGAAGACCTTTTTCTCTGTCTCTCTCTCTCACTGTCCACTCTGCCTGTCAAAAAAAAATTTATGCATGTTGCTTAGGTTTTCCCTCTCGCTGGCATGAAGATGCATATGGTATGCTTTCAGTTTTCTAACCTCCTCTGTAACTGCATGTGTTTACATGTGCTCAGTCATAATTTGTTGACAGTCTGATTGATGGCTTCCGGTGACAACCACGGATCAACCAAATGGGGGGATTGGATACTTGCCTCCTGGGGAGGACATCTGGGGTTCACAGTTAGGATGCTTGGTATCATGAGCTGGCCTGGGGGGTTGCCAGAATGAGTTAAGGCATGAGCAGAAATTCCTGGGGAAGAGATCTTCAATGTCTGAGTGGGAGGGAAGGGGGTTGTGTTTTCTCTTGCCTAGAATCTTCTGGAGGTGAGAGGGTCCTCTCTGGGCCTCGGGGTCACCTCTGAGCAACACCAGTGTGATGTGAGGGTCCTCCACAGTTCACTGGGTTGCTAATTTCCCGCCATCTTGCCAAAATGCCATGTAGAAAACAGACATGGCAATCTTGACTCCAGAAGACCATCTTTCACGGGAGAGGGTGAGGGGGGCGCTTTCCTGCCTCACCCAGATTCTTTATTCCCCACTCAGACAGCCCTGGCGTGTTGTTGCTAAGCCCTGAGAGACAGGACGCAATGGTGTGGGGTGGGAAGGAAAGGGTTGGGAGATATGGCGGGCAGCTTCCCTCAGGGAGGCCCTGTTGAAGGAGACAAGCATGATGGTTGATGCTGGGGGTCGCCAGAACCACCCGCAGTGGGCTAAGTTTGAGTGATGTACACAGAAGACCCTTTGCTCACGTATAGGGTGGGGGTGTTTGCAAAGGATGAGAGCAGAGATGCACTCACGTGCAGACTCCTCACTGTTGATTAAAGATGTAGTGCAGTAATGTAAGTGGGCCATCAAGCGAGGCTTTTGTTTCATTTTAAGCATTTTAACCACAAACCAAGTAGACCCCTCTCCCATCTTAGCCAGGAGTGACACCTTAGGCCAAGTCTTTATGTCCAGTTAAACGAGTCACCATGGGACCATCTGTAGGGCAGTTGGTCATTCATTAAGATGAGTAAAGCAGCTGTTGTGGCTATTCCTCCTCTCAGCAGTGTGCAGCCAGCGTGAGTCCCGGAGCTCTCTATGCGGTGGCTGGCCGGAAGCCTTGGCGGTGATTGGGGAATCCCAGTGACATGTGTACCATTGGCTCCGCTTCGCAGCCATTCCTAGTCACCCTGCTGTGAGTGGCCTCCCCATTTCACCCCAAAGTCTCCTTTCTCACTCATAGTAGGAAGGCATTACCTAGTATCTCTCTTTCCAAATTTCTTGGCAATGCTCTCCATAGAGGAGGCTTGAACATTAAATAAATATCACTTCTAGAACTCAGTATTTACAACTCAGGCCCACAAGGACAGCATTGTATCATCACAGCTATGAAGCTTTGGTGGGAAAAGGATGACAACATTTTCCATTTGGACAGCCATTCCTTATCTAAACTTATTAAATGATGAGCAGAACTGTTTGGTGTACACTTTCCCCAATGGCAGGCACCAAAGCAAACATACAGAGTTCAGAGCGGTGACACGTTGGCTACAGTAGTATTCGTGCAAATAAGCCTGCATGGACAGAATAGACTTGGAAACAGTACTTTCTGTCTCTGTGCTCCTTGGACCTTACTCTACTGACACAAAAAGCACCCCAGGCCTGGCCACCACCATCCCCAGCAACAACACAGAGGGTACCTAAGAATTTGCTGTTTCAAATCAGAATTCTTTTATTCAGATTTATGGGACTAGTGATGACTTTTTATTGAAAAGCTAATTTAATTCCTTAGTCAATTTTTAAATATGATCTAGTTAAATCATTTTTATTTTTCTGAATGTTAATTGATGAATCATTTACTATTCTTATTACTCAAAAGTAATTCTCATCAGAATAAATTCTTTTCCATGTGAAGTTTACCAGGAAGAGCTGATTGACCAGTTAGCTTTCGCCCTCCCCAAGCTTTCCTGGTGATGGCTTCTGCTGCTGAGAGTTTGCTTTATGGTCAGACCCCAAGTTTCCTTTCTGTTTTCCCCTCCCACCCTTACTGCCCTCCACTTCTTGCGTGGAGTCCAAGTCCAAGGCTCAGATTTTGCAGATGTGAACTTTGCCAAAGGTATTATTTTAAATTATGCTTTCATCAGTGACCCAGGTTTTTTTTTTTTTTAAGATTTATTTATTTTACTTGAAAGTCAGAGTTATACAGAGAGAGAAGGAGAGGCAGAGGAGAGAGAGGGAGGGAGAGAGAGGTCTTCTATCCACTGGTTCACTTCCCCAATTGGCTGGATGGCCAGAGCTGTGCCGATCCAAAGCCAGAAGCCAGGAGCCATTAGCTTCTTCCAGGTCTCCCACGTGGGTGCAGGGGCCTAAGGACTTGAGCCATCTTCTACTGCTTTCCCTGGCCATAGCAGAGAGCTGGATCAGAAGTGGAGCAGCTGGGTCTCAAACTGGTGCCCATATGGGATGCTGGCACTGCAAGCAGCAGCTTTACCCACTACACCACAGCATTGGCCCCAGTGACCCGGTTTTTAATACCCAGTTCTAGTCGCTGTCCTGTGGACCGTTTCTGCCTGTGATACACATTATGAGTTGGATAAAATGTGTCATCTAAGTTTTTTTGTTATGATTATGTTCAGAATTCCCTGATGGTCACCCCTTCCTATAAGGGAAGAAATATAAAAATTAAGCAGGTGTTGTAAGTACAGCAGATATGTTTCCAAAGCTAATTTTTAAGTGAGAAGATGATATCCAATGTAGATCTCAGCACCTCTGTCATTGATGGTCTGAACCAATAGAACAGATTGGGCTTCAGCTGGTTTTTTCTATAAAGCAACAGGTAATATACCTGTGGGGCTTGGCAGTTCACACTTTCTCTATTACAACCTCTCAATTCTGCTGTCATAGCAGGAAAGCATCTGTAGACAGTGGGTGAACTAATGAGCGTGTCTATGTTCCAATAAAACTTTATTTACACAGCAGATGGTGTCATTTTGGCTCACGGGCTGTAGTTTGCCACTCCTTAGAATAGATTAATGTTTATTCTACTACTTGTTTTACAAAGTACCCTTTATATGTCAAGACTGGACACGGACTGCCATAACGAGAGAACTTCTGGAATGCACACTAGCAATGTTCTGTTCCTGCCCAGTACTCCAGGATCACAGCTGTTAGAAGCAGCTCTGTGTACCAAGAATGTGCAGCTCATTGGGAGTCATCCACAGTTTTCTTAGAAGAGCTTAACACTCTGAAGACTTAAATTAGAACCAGGAAACTTTGAGGAATGGATAATGAGAAGGTAACTATTTTCCCATATCACTGGAAATGGAAGCAAAAAGACCCCAGAGACAGACAGGACGGGGTAACTATCGATGGGCCGTGTCATACATAAAGCAAAAACGAATCCCAAGCGTGTCGGCAGCTGCAGGAGAGCACTCAGCTCCTTAGGCTGTGGTGTTAAAAAATAATTCGTTGCCTCAAGCGTGGTATGCAACTGTTTGGGAGGAAAAATAAACTGGTCAAGAAAACAAGAACAGAAATGAATGATGAAAATTCATGCTTTGTTTGTTAAGAACTTCATAGTAAATTATATAGAAAAATACATACTTTCAGTTGCTGACCAATTAAGTCTTTGAATAATGTATTCTGATAGTCACCAGTGAGATCTGGTTTTTTTTTTTTTTTTTTTTTTTTTTTGCATTAAGGAAAGCGTGCTCTTGGCAGCAGTGAGTTCACTTGTGGGTGCTGAGTCACTGAGTTGGGCAGCTGAGGAGACAAGTGACTGCAATACATTCCTTCTATTCATGAAACGTGGGCGATTGGAATCGCCTGACACTGGAGCTCCTTACGTGCTTGGTAATCAAATTCCCCATTACAAGTAACAGCTTCACCTTTTTGTGACCTATTGATTTTACCTTAAATTTAAATTTAATTCTTCATTTGACTTACATCGTTGTGAACAAAAAAACTAAGCCTAATCCCAGTACAAAAATCATAATATGCCACATTAAGGAAAGTAGTGATTGGGCAGGCTGATCTTTCCAGGACTAGAGCTTAGACAATAGAGTTCTGACAACTGAATTCCTTCAGGAGTTAAGACTTAAGTTCAGCTAAATCTTGGTGGAGTCCTAGTTGAAAAGTTCTGTACCCTCACTATAAAGCCAGAAATGTTTTGAGATACAATATGTCTCAAAGCACAGAATAAAGGTCTTAACAATACAGGTTTATAATAAATAAAAAGATTTTTGATAACACTACTTTTATCTCTCTCTTTCTTTCTTTTTCTTTTAAGGATTTATTTATTTACTTGAAAGGCAGAGTTAAGAGAGGGCAGAGGTAGAGACAGAGAGAGAGGTCCTCCATCCGATGGTTCACTCCCCAGATGGAGCAACAGCCGGAGCTGTGCTGATCCCGAGCCAGGAGCCAAGAGCTTCTTCTGGTCTCCCACACAGGTGCAGAGGCCCAAGGACTTGGGCCATCCTCCATTACTTTCTCAGGTGCTTTAGCAGGGAGCCAGATCAAAAGTGGAGCAGCCAGGACTTGAGCCGGTGCCCATATGGTGTCCCAGTGGACTCCTTCCTGACCCTGGTTTCCAGGAAATGGTGTGTCCAGTGGCCACATGCCTTCCACTAGGTGTGCTCATGGGAGGATAGTTCTGATCCAGGCAAAAACAAGTCCCTACGCTTTCTTCGATCTTTGCCTCATACGACTGATTACAAGTCTGATTGCATCATGTATGGAAATGCAGACTCTCCTGCTGTCCTGTTGGGTTGGGTTTTACTATAGAGTAGGAGTTTGTGTGTGTTTGCCCTGTTCCTAGCTGGACGGTCAGGTCATTGGAGAGTAGGAGTTCCAGTTTAGTCCAAGTTTCTTCTCAGTAAACAGAATGGAACTGATCCAAAAGCGATGAGGGGGTGGGTGTCTGGTGCAGCAGTTCAGACACTGCCTGGAACACCCATCTCATACTGGAGTGCCTGGGTTTGAGTCCCCATTCTGCTTCCGAGGCCAGTTTCCTGCTAAGGGGCACCATGGGACACAGCAGGTGATGGCTTGATTACTTGGGTCCCTGCCAACCACGTGGGAGACTGGTATTAGGTTCCAGGCTCCTGGCTTCATCCTGTTGTGGGTATCTGGAGAACTAACAAGTAGATGAAATTTTCTCTTTCTCTGTCTGCCTGCCTCAAATAAATAAATAAAAATGAATAAATATTTTTTAAAAGGACATGTTAAAAAAAATGTCTGACCCATGCATCACAGCAGTCAACTCTGCCAATGCCATACCTGGCAGGCTTCATGGATCCCGTTCTGAGCCACAGCTCAGTCGGTTTCTATACTTGCTAGTGACTTTTCATTCAACCCTCTTTGTTTAGCCACAGATAAACACTGCTCCTAACTTCCTCTGATGGAAGGAACAAGAAATAACTCCTGTTGGGAAGAAAATTGCCATGTATCTGAGCAGGGTTACAAGTCCATGGTCTGCTGAATGGCTGCTCCCTTTGGGAATAATTTACTTTCCTGAGAAAATGTTCTAGTGATTTTCTGATTTATTTTAATGATCATAAAAGCCTTATATAGAAGACCCACCCCACTGATGGCCCTGGCAGTGGATTCAGCCAGTGTAGCAAAGCAGGCATTGCTTCCAGTCTAATGGTGTGTATTGCCTTACTTTCTCACCTTCACCAGTAACCTGTCATTAGGAGGAGGTCGGCTTGCTCAGAAGCCTCTCCCTTTGTGTACGATCTGCAGTGCTCACTCCTGATGCTATCCCCCATCCCCACGTCACTGGTGACCACTGGCTCCTGCTGACCATCCCCAAGTCTATTGTGGAGCTCTCTTATGATGACTATGAAGGCAACCCTTACCGTGGGAAGATGTGCATTACAATTCCTGCCCTGGTTATGTTAAATTTTCTGTTTGGAATTTTTACAGCATAGGCTTAGCTCCACACACCTCCCAGCTGGGTCTTCTCTCAAACTCCGTGGGCTGTCCAGCAGGGCACACTCCGAGTGTGTTATCTTTTTCAATGTCAGCCAATCCCTGCCTTCTACACCTGGACACTGGTGGAGAGGACAGCAAGGGCATGGGCTGAGGGAAATGAGTGGCCTCATTGTCCCAGGAATGCGCCTCGCTTATCTGGCGTGGCTGAAGTTTGACCCCATAGAATGGAACGTTGCTGCATTGGTTTGAGGCAAGAAGGGGCATCAGCCATGAGGAGCCCTTAGTTCACACAGCAATGCTTTTGCAACTCCTTGGAAGAGATAGGGCAGTTGCCTGTTGCTGTGGATTTGTTCTGAGAGGAGGAGTGCCGTGGGGGCAAGAGGTGCGGAGTCACCACACAGACCCTGGGAATCGGGTGAAAGTGGGCCAGAAGCGAGCAACCCGCAGACCCGTTTATTTCAGTTGGTACAGCAGCTTAAATAGCCAAGGCAGCCAATCTGGTCAAGGGGAGGTTTATGCCCTAACCAATCACAGCTTGTTGTCAGGCAGGATCCGAAGCCATCCAATCACAGCCTGTTGCCAGGCAGGCTCCATTGCCAGGTGGGTTTCAAAGCCTTTCCTGAGTAACTGAAACTCACTTGCCAGCGGCCATCTTGGCATGGCCTTCTCATTCCACCACACTCAGGATGGCTTGAGACTGGGACTCAGATCTCCTTGGGGACATTCGGTGACCATTCCAAGGGTCAGAGGCAGGGGAAACACAGGGAGAAGAATGCTGGCTGCCATCCACATCCTTGGGTGCTGCAGAGCAGAGCAGACCCCATGGAACACAGGTGGATGAGAGCAGACACCTGAGCCCATACGCAAGCACAAGGGCTGGCGGGGGCTATTGGCAGCTCAGAGCTACAAAGTCCTGCCTGAAAGGAACACTTCACCACCGTTCTGGAAGGCCAGTTTTATGTGCCCTTGCTGCTTACTACCAGTGAGAGAAACCCTGTGCCAGCCAGTGAACATGATCTGATTAGCAGATTGCTCTCCTGGAACACTGGGATGTCCCATAAGCAAAAGTCCCAGAGTGATTGCACATCTGGTCAACCCTGGTGCAGCTTAGGGATGCATAGAGGACAGGGGAAGGGGACTAATGGGGAGAAACAAGACCCAAGGACCACATGGCTCCCAGGCACCAGAGGGGCACTTGTAGAATGTAGAGGAAACTGCCCTCAGGCACAGTTTGGGGGTGTAAGGGTAGTACAGTTGGAAGGCATCTGACAATTCCACAGTCTGTCCAGTGCCTTAACTTACCCCCATTGCTGGACCATTTATGCATGATATAGAGAAATCTGGTTATACGTATACTTCAGGTTAAGGGCCCCTTCCCTAAACTTCAAAAGTTCAGTTAAAAAGTATATAGCATGGTCTAGAGAGTGAGTGTCCTCCCATTCCTCAAATTTGTCATTTTTATAAAGAATTTGAGGTCTTTCTGAGAGCTGGGGTAAGACTCCTTATCAGAAATTGAGCTTCGGGGCCAGCGCCGTGGCTCACTAGGTTAATCTTCTGGCTGTGGCGCCGGCATCCCGTATGGGCACTGGTTCCAGTCTCAGTTGCTCCTCTTCCAGTCCAGCTCTCTGCTGTGGCCCGGGAGGGCAGTGGTGGATAGCCCAAGTGTTTGGGCCCCTGCACCCACATGGGAGACCAGGAGGAAGCACCTGGCTCCTGGCTTTGGTTCAGTGCAGCGCTGGCAGTGGCAGCCATTTGGTTCACCCCTCAAATGGCCACCACGGCTGGTGCACCACACCAATCCAAAGCCGGGAGCCAGGTGCTTCTTGTCCCAGTTGCCCCTCTTCCAGGCCAGCTCTCTGCTATGGCCCGGGAGTGCAGTGGAGGATGGCCCAAGAGCTTGGGCCCTGCACCCCATGGGAGACCAGAAGAAGCACCTGGCTCCTGGCTTTGGATCGGTGCGGTGCACCAGCCGTGGTGGCCATTTGAGGGGTGAACCAACGGAAGCAAGACCTTTCTCTCTGTATCTCTCTTTCACTGTCTAACTCTGCTTGTCAAAACAAATACACAAACAAAAAAAAACAAATAAATTCTCGGCTCCTGGCTTTGGCTTGACCAGCCCTGGCTGTTACACACACTTGTGGAGTACACCAACAGATGCTAGGTATCTCCCCATCTGTTTCTCTGTGTCTCCCTTTCTCTATCTCTCTGCCTTGCATATACAATGAAAGTAAACTGATTTTTTTAACAGAAAGAAGCAGCTGCCAGTTCCCCTGAGTACAGCTCTTCTCCCTGCCTAGTCCCCACCCCCACCGCTGCATGTCCTGTGGTCTCACAGAAGCACATCCCAGGGGAGGCCCCCGCACCTGGTAAGAGACAGCTCCTGTGAAGTCCGGTAAATGGGTAACTCAGTGCTGTCCCAGCTCATTCTGTGCAGCAGGGCAACAGCATCGATCACTAGGACTTCCTGGAAACCGCCCAGTGTGAGAGTCATGGCCAGGCTTGGCTGCCTGTGGCTCCCACCCCCACCCCCACCCCAGCAGGCTGGCCAAGTGGTGCAATCCCCTCTCCAGCCTGCACACGGAGCAGCCTGGGAACTGCTCTATGTCCGCCCCTTGGGTATAAAGAGGGCCTCCTGGGAGGCCAGCCGGGAGAAGAGGCTGGGCTGGCTCTGGGGACAGACACAGCAGGTAAGCTGGGGCCCTCTCAGTCAGGGTAGCTAAAATGACCTTCGGGACCCAGGAAGGGACACCCAGACATGGGCCACCTGTCCCTCAGCTGCCACGCTGGGTGTCACCAGAGGACGGAAAGGGCAGGGTGGCCGGGTCTTCCCGCTTCCTCTGAGCATTGTTGGGGTCCTCGGCGTGGAGGGCACAGACACAGCCCCAGAGTCACTGTGGCCAAGAGTCTACCAGGTTCTCTCCTCACGCAGGTGAAGAGCAAGGTTGCCCTCGAGTGTGCACCCGTGGGTGCACAAAACAGAATGTGGTGTACGTAGGAGCATGACACAAATAAGAAAACAGATCAAAGCACAGAATGGGGTAAACACAAGGGAGCTGGGGAGGCCGCCTGGCGGACAGCAGTGCAGGAGGGAGAGGAATTCAGAGAAGCGCAGGTGAGCGGTGTCCTTGTGAGCACTTGGCCATGGGCTGCAGAAGAGGTCTCCAGGCTGGTGAAGAGGCAGCGCCAGGAGGGGTGAGGTTGGGGGCGAAGGAGCCCAGGGAGGGGGCATCAGCCCGCTACGCCCGAGCGCCCCTCTGTCCTCACTTGGCCCAGCTCGCAGATCACAGGAGGCAGCAACCAACCACCTCTGCCTTGAGAGCCGTAGAATTTTCTATTGTTTCTGCTTGGGTTCAGGAGCGGCAGAAGAGGAGGGACTGTGTTTACCCTTGTAAGTGCAAGGCAGGGTGGGTCCCCATGGGTTCCCCTGTCCGTTGGATTCAATTCCGTGTCTGGATTGGGAAGGAACTGGCAATGCAGGCTCACAGGAAGTCCTGCAAGGAGGGGGCAGAGTCTTGGGTCCCATTAGTCCTTGCTGTGTGGCTTTTTGTGAGAACCGTCAACAAAGTCAAATGCAGAGGAGGAGGGGGAGGTGGTGGCCGAGGTCAGGGGTCAAAGTTCCCGTGGTGATCTGATGACTAGAGCAGAACCAAAGACAGCATACACCTTAGTTGAATGTGCGGTGCTGAGGGCAGCGCAACCCAGCAGAGGAGCAAGGTAAGACGGCGGCCCAGAATGCGCAGGTGAGGCAGGGAAATTGTCCAGGATGTGACTGCCCACAGCCCTGCGGGCACTGAGGGGGCAGGGTGAGTGAGGCCCAAGCAGTGACATGGCTGTACGGGATACCCCTACTGCCAGAAATGGGCGAGATGCAGTAGAAACCATGGGAACTGGATGAACCAATAGAACCTGCTTGCCTTCTATAGAGAACAGTCAAGCCAAATAAGTTAGCAGGCCAGCCTCAGACCTCCTTGTCCAGGATCTCAGGCTAGCTCCTTTGTGCTCTGGTGGGCATTTGGTGAGAGAAGGGGGGCGGAGCGCCTGTGGGGTCCAAACCCTGGCTACTCATCAGCCAACTGAGCAGTTAGGAAAAATCCTGTACCCAGCCCCAGCCCAGACCCACGAGGCAGACTCCTGGTGAATGGGGCTGGAGCGCTGTGGGGGATAACGTGACGCAGGCACAGCTGAGAGCTTGTTTCGGGGCTGAGACAGGTGGGCAATGCCCGGCTTCAGCTGAACTTGTGCTGCCTAATTCTTTTTCATGTTAGGACCACAGGGAAACTAAACCCTCCTTCCCAGGCCACACCACAAGGCCATTTGGAGCCAGGAGGTTCCACAGAGACCGGCTGGCTGGCACACACTTGATTCTTTTTTCCTTTCTTCCTTTCTTTCTTTTTTTTTTTTTTTTTTTTTTAGCATTTTGTGATGTTTTTATTGGGGTGAGGACACAGGCATGAAAGGGTACCCTTTGCAGGTGCGGGGAATTTTTTTTTTACACACTTGATTCTTTAGGGCAGAACTTCTGGCCACAGGCAAGTGTGTGTTTCAATTGAGCTGTCTGGGCGGCTTTGAGAGACACAATTCTTTGCTCACAGCTCCCGAGGCTGGAAGCCTCAAGAGCAAGGCTGTGCCCCGAGGTCTGTCTCCTTGGCTAGCTGACGGCCGTCTTCTCCCTGCCTCCACATTCTTCCCTCTGTGTGCCTCTGTGCTGGTTTGCCACCTCTTCCCACAGGATCACAGCCTGGGTCAGGGCCCAGCCTGTGCCTCATTTTCCCTTCATCACCTCTGTAAGACCCTGTCTCCAAACACAGTCCCAGGCTGCAGGGCTGTGGGTTAGGCCTTCAACAGAGACTACGGGGGACACAACTCAGGCTCCCTGCTGCCCCGCCCAGCTCACGGATCACACGAGGCAGCAAACAACCACCTCTGCCTTGAGATCCGCAGCATTGTCCCCGGGGGACCCACACCAGGGTCTGTGTGCAGGAGTGGCCGAGGAGGAGGGGCTGCACTTGGAGGACTGAATGTTTTCCAAGGAGCTCTGCTCTTGCTGCTTCCCTCCTTTCATTGTAGACACAGGTGGGTTTCTCCCGGGCTAAATAGTTGCAGGAAACAGTGTGACAACTCAAAGTCTGGCTAGAGGACACTTAATGACGGCTTAATAATCACCTGTCACCCTTCACCAAATGATATTTCAGGCTACACAGAAGCGGGCACCTTGATCGGAGATGACTCCTGCCGGCATGGGCCTGGGAGCCACCATCGTTTGCCTCTTGGCCTGGGCTGGCCTGGCCGCGGGTGACCGGGTGTACATCCACCCCTTCCACCTCCTCTTCTACAGCAAGAGCAGCTGTGAGCAGCTGGAGAAAGCCGAGGTGGAGTTGCCCAAAGAGCCGACCTTCACACCCGTCCCCATTCAGGCCAAGACGTCCCCCGTGGATGAGGCAGCCCTGCACGACCAGCTGGTGCTGGCCGCCGAGAAGCTGGGGGATGAAGACAGGCTGCGAGCTGCGAAGGTCGGGATGCTGGTGGACGTCCTGGGCCTGCGCATGTACAGGACCCTGAGCGAGACAAGGAGTGACCCCAGCGGGGCTGTCCTCTCCCCTGTGGCTCTCTTCGGCACTCTGGCCTCTTTCTACCTGGGAGCCTCAGACTCCACAGCCACCCAGCTGCAGGCATTCCTGGGCGTCCCTGGGGAGGACCAGGGCTGCACCTCCCGGCTGGATGGGCACAAGGTCCTGTCGGCCCTGCAGACCATCCAGAGCCTGCTCGTAGCCCAGGGCGGGCCGGGCAGCCAGGCCCCGCTGCTGCTGTCCACGGTGCTGGGCCTGTTCACGGCCCCTGGCCTGCACCTGAGGCAGCCATTCATGCAGAGCCTGGCTCCCTTCGCTCCTATCATCCTCGCGCGCTCTCTGGACCTGGCCACGGACCCGGATCTTGCTGCTGAGAAGATCAACAGGTTCATGCAGGCCGTGACTGGCTGGAAAATGCATAGACCCCTGACAGGAGTCAGTGCAGACAGCACCCTGCTCTTCAATGCCTACGTCCACTTCCAAGGTAAGGCAAATCCTTTGGTCAGTTCTGGCCCTGGGCCTGTGCCTCAGGGTGGCAGTTCTCCGCGTGGCATTAGTATCCATTGCATAGCTGAGTTTGGTGGACCAGGCCTTCAAAGTGGACTGGGGCAGTGTGAGGAAGGACTGGGAGACCACCCTGAAGAAGGGAAGTGGCTGCTCCACTGGGTGACTGGATGAGCAGCCTCCCACTCACCTGCTGCCCTACTATGTGCAGCTACAGGGAGAGGCTGTCCAAAGAATACAGGTATTTACTTGGGACCACTGCCATGAAACACACATGCTATGGTGAACTATGGGTGAATTCCAAGAAGCTGAGGCGAGGGGAGGTTTGAAAGGCAGAAATGTGGAGGATTCCCTAAGATATTTTGAAACAATCATCTCCGACCATGGGGACTGATACCCAGAGCACCACCAGCTCGATGTTGAACACAGTTGCTGGGCAGGCATCCTTGTAGAAGTATTTTTTGCATAAGGTTGTGGCAGCCTCTGTGCAAGGTTGGGGTTCTGCCAGCCTTTTGTGATAGTCGCCGTCAAGCCATCATGCACAAGAACCCTTCCTTCACAACCTCCCAGCTGTTTTTTGTGTTAGGGTTGACACAAGTGACTCCATTTTGGTCCTGACAACCTTCACGCTACAACCTCTCCTCTCGCCATTGAATGCCCTTCTGAGGCGCTGAAGAGGCATCGGTGCCTTTGCTTATTGCAGGCAGCTGGTGATGGAGAGGGTCAGAGAAGCAGCACAGCTTGGTGGAGATGGCACAGCCACCAGTGGCGATCCTGGGGTGCAAACCCCCATCTCCTGGCCCCTAGGCCAGCTCTGTGCTCAGAAGGGACAGGTTTGTATCCCTTGAGACAGAGACTAGAGTCTCTGGCCCCTGCAGAAATGACCAATTTGTTTGCGGAAATCTCTTTTGTGTTGAGGTATTACCAAACAAATTCCTGTTGCAATGATCATTTATTCATTCGATGGCGCTCTTTGAGGATTTGTTATGCACCTGTAAGACCTGAGCTGGGAGTCTCAGAGGGAGCCTGAAGAAGGGTGTACAAGGTGATTCCATACCACTGGGTCAAGGCCAGCGTGGGAGGGAGACCCAATGGGTGAGGCGCAGGCAGGAGCAGAGAGCCGGGAGCCCTCGGAGAGAGGGGGTCACAGGGGAGAAGAGGCCGGGGAAGGCAGCGCTGCAGAGACGTGGGGGCCCATGGAGGCGGGTGCTAGGACGAGGGACAGGGCGTTGTGGCTGGCGGCATGCAATGTGCGGACAAATGCCGGGAGGGCCGTCTGAGCGTCATGTTACAGGGAACGTGCGCCAACACAGTGGCTCTGAGAGTGGGGTGGGTGTGGCTCATAGACACTGATGAGGCTCCTCAGGGGGACGCCCACCTTGTAGGGGATGAGAGCTAAACGGGCAGCTGCGAAATGGAGCCTGGACACAGCGGGAGGACCTGTCCTGCGTGCTGGTTTTCTCCGCACGCTCTTGCACTTCAATCACAAAGGGAAAGAGGCCTTGGGCTTGTTTTTGGGTACAGGGGGAAGTGGCAGCCTGGGGGGTGGCAGCCAGCCGTGGAGGCAGAGGCCAGCCCAGGGCGGGACTCCCAGTTGAGGTGGTCACACTCCGTGCAAGGCAGAGTGGGGACTGGCGGGCTCAGCCCACTGTTCCTAAGGGGAGTCCATTGAGAAAGGAGCACCCCCCCAAAGCAAAGGCGTCTGACATAGGGCCTCCCTTGGAGACAGGCCCTGTAATTCTGACCACAGAGGCAGATAGGGCTGGCAAGAGGAAGAAGAAAGCAAAACACAGCAGGACCGGAAGGACCCAGAAGGACCCGGAAGCCCTGACGCTCGCCGTCTCCTCCACACCCTGTCCTGCTCTGGTCTGGCTTCCCGATCTTCCCTGGCCCCAGCTCCCCTCGAGGGGAGACCCTTCCTCCCTGCTGCCTACCACCATCTGTTCATCAGTGAGACTGGCAGCTGTCGCGAGAGCTCCAGGCTCCCCTCACAGTGCAATGGTGCTCCAGTCAAGTGACCTCAGTGACCAAGGGCTGTGTCCAACTAGCAAAGGCCCAGGGGCGTGCAGCCAGCGAGTACCAGGGTGCGCTGTGCCCGGCACTGGCTGTCCCCCAGGGCTGGTGACGCTGGTCCTGGAAAGTTCTGTGACTCAGTTGACTTAACCTGGAGAGATTTATCTAACCTCTGGTGGAGGGTTGGTGAGCCACACGAGGCAGACGGGTGGTGGGAGGGTGGCCACTCTCATGCCAGACCCCAGGGTCGCTTTGGAGATGGCGTCTCTTCCCTGACTCAGGTTGTTGGAGGGGGGCGGAATATAGTCCTTGTGTCCCTTGGAACGCTGAGGCCCGCTGGCAGCCTGGTGGGCCAGCATGAGGAATATTTGAGGAGTGAGGCCGCGTTGCTGGGTTTGCACACGCTCTGGTTTCTGGCTGGCATGTTGCCAGGACTAGGGACAAAGCCACTCTGTTCTCACAAGACCCAGATCCAGGGGCCTGCTCTTAGGCAGCCTCATATTGAGTGTTTCACCCTCTTCTGTCCCAAAATGTCCACAAAAACGATGGTTCAAGGTGGGTGAGAGGACTGCAGGGTGTGTAGGGTGTGTGAGTGTGTAACAATGCCTTGAACATGACCATGTGTCCTCGCCCATGTGGGGTCCCAAGAGGCAGCTTAGCTCTCCACTCTAGCTGCCCTTTGTCCTGCCTCCTGAGCTCAAGGTCTTGTCCACAGCCCAGCAAGTGGGAGGGGAGAGAGCGAGCTGGCCCCTGTCCCTGAGGCCCAGTGCTCAAGTCCACAGGTCGCAGTGAGGTTGTGTGTCTGTGTCTCGTGCCAAGGGGTGCTGACAAGGTGGAGCCTTCGTCCCCTGAGCCTGTGCACTGGCTCTGGGCCCCGGGCCCATGAGAAGGGAGTGTGGCGACTGCCGGCACCGAATGCAGATGAGAAAGCAAACGTTGGAACAATGCTGGGTGGCGCTCCAGCGATGGGTCCATGTCATTTCCCATTCGCCCCACCCCAGAGAGTGAGTGCTCAGCACCAGAACTGAGCCATGCTGTGAACTGTGCACTCGGGGTGACCATGACATGGCCGTGTAGGTCCATCAGTTTTCCAGCTTCCTGCTGCCGCGAACCCTGGGAGGCAGCAGGGGATGGCTCTAGCGCCTGGGTCCCTGCTACCCGCATGATAGTCCTGGATGCAGTTCCCAGCTCTTGGCTTGGGTCACACCCAGCCTCAGCTGTTGTGGGCTTGGGGAGATACATACCAGAGAATGGGGAATATGCATCTGTCTGTCTGTTTCTGCCTTTCAAATAAAGATAAACAAGTAATTTTAAAGCAGTAAGAAATGTCCACTGTGAGGCATCACATTGACGATCAGGAGTGGCTGCAGGGAGTCGGCAGGTGCATAGGGAACAATAGGAAATCTCAATTTTGTTGTGGACCTAAAACAGCTCTAGAAGATAATGCCTATCTAACAGCCACAACACGGTGAGTGTGGTAAACCCCCGGCTTCGGACCAGAACAGAGCTGGGTCTGAGCTTGCCTGGTGGGGTCCGAGTAAGGGAAGTCCCTGAAAGTGACAGCTGTGAAACCTCAAGTTCAGAGCCCGATGCGTTCCATGCCTTCAACGTCAGTGACTTGTGCCTCTGCCATGATCTCACATGGCTGGGTTGTGCAGGAGGAAGACTTGAGCAGCACTCGGGGCTCTGTGGCTGGCGAGACCCTGAGGCTAGGGGAAGGCAAAGTGGCCTGGGGGCCTGGGAGTGGGAACAAGGACGGCAGCTGGCTGGTCGGGCCTGCGTTCCGCCAACCCCAGTGTCCCTTCTCTCCTCCCCTCCTTGTCTGAATTGCAGGGAAGATGAAGGGCTTCTCGCTGCTGCCCGGGGCCCGGGAGTTCCGGGTGGACAACAGCACCTCAGTGTCCGTCCCCATGCTCTCGGGCACGGGCACCTTCCCGCACGGGAGCGACGCCGAGAACAACTTCTCCATGACCCGAGTGCCCTTGAGCGGGAGCGCCTGCCTGCTGCTGATCCAGCCCCACTGCGCCTCTGACCTGGACCGAGTTGAGGCCCTGGTCTTCCAGCACGACTTCCGGAGCCGGATGAAGAACCTGTCTCCCCGGTACGAACCTCCCGGGTCTCCCCAGGAAAGTCAGGGTGCTGCACTGCCCTCCCGTGCAGGGTGGGGAGGGCGAGGACAAGCCTCAGGTGCCTGGTGGGGTGGAGCTGCCAGGAGGCGTGGCCTCTGTGTTCCTGCAGGTGCCAGTGAGGCACAAGAGAGATGGCAGCTTTTCCTGCCCTTCTATTGCCCCCATTTCTGCGGGCAGAAAACATTTCAATGAGAGAGGAACTTTGAACCCCTGCCCCCGATACATGCACATGCACAGCACCCAAGGGCCTCTTGGGACTGACACCAGGAGGGTGGGGGTGGGGCTTTCTTGGGGAGCCTTCCCTTGTTTGAGGCTGGCAGCCTCTGGGATGAGGTGTCCTTAGCTTTTCTTTGCCATTGTGACAAAAAGAAATTTCAATTTTGTTGTGGACCTAAAAGAGCTCTAGAAGATAATGCCTATCTAACAGCCACCACCCCAGCAGGGGAAGGGTCGAACATCTCCTTCATCAGGCACAGGTGCAAGGAGCCGACCCCCCCCTGGCTTCCCGGCGAGCTCTGGCCTTTGTGGCCATCCCGGAACCTTCCTAACTATGCCTCATCTCCCCAGGGCCATCCGCCTGACCATGCCCCAGCTGATGCTGCGAGGCTCCTACAACCTGCAGGACCTGCTCACCCAGGCCAAGCTGCCCACCCTGCTGGGTGCTGAGGCAAACCTGGGCAAAATCAGCGATGCCAGCGTCACAGTGGGACAGGTCTGTGGCTGCCGTGGTTCCGACTGTTCAGGGGGTGGGAGGTGTACGTCGCAGGACACAGAGGGAGTTGTGGGTGAGGGACCCGCAGGGCAGGAGGGGGACAGGTGCAGGGTAAGGTGAGTGTGAGAAAGGCTGGAGCTTTCTGGGCTTTCCAGAGGCAGTGGAGTTACAGGCTCCTCCCACCCCCCTCTGCCGCCTGCTGAGGCTGCGTTCTATGGCCCTGCCCAGCCTGGCCTAGCCTCAGGGTACTCCCCAGATGCTACAGCAGGGGCAGGACTGGGAGGAGGTGCCCCGGGCCTGGAAAGTGGGAGTCCCTAGGCCTAGTGCCCTGTGCTGCAGTGTCTCCTTCAGCCCAAGACAGACTGTCCACAAGCTCCAAGGATGCATTCGGATGCTGTGGGCGCCAGGGTAGCTATGGAAAGAAGGGGCACACAGCAGGGGGCACTGACCCTCTGTGCTAAATTCGCTAGGCTCTGACCTGCTGCAGTGGAGGGAGCCAGGGACTCTGCCTGGGACAGCAAGGAGAAGGGTAGAGACAGGAGGGTGCAGGGTCACATCAGAGAGGAGCCACCATGTGAGTCGGACCACAGTGGGTGTTAAGGTTGCCTACACTGCAGGGCATGCGAGCATGCATCCTCGTGGCAGGCTGGGTGCTGTCCTCCTCCGGGTCAGCACGGCCCAGCCATCCCATTGTCTGGTGCTTTGCAGGTGCTGAACAGTGTTCTTTTTGAACTCAAAGCAGACGACAGGGAGCAGCCGGCGGAGTCTGCCCCGCAGCCCGCTGGGCCTGAGGTTCTGGAGGTGACCCTGAGCAGCCCATTCCTGTTTGCGGTTTACGAGCGTGAGGCCAGCACCCTGCACTTCCTGGGCCGCGTGGTCAGCCCTCTGCACAAGGCCTGAGGCTGGGCCCTGCACAGCGGCTGCCCTTGACCTGTGAGACGAAGGCCAGCAGCCAACCTGGGCAAAAGCAGCGATTTGTCAGCACTCTTCTGAGTCCACTGGGAGCTGGCGAGCAGCCGTCTCTCCTCGGGAAAGGGTGCTGTGTGTAATGAGCTGCAGAAACCCACCCAGCACTCACTGAGCTTATTTGGGAGAATGGGGGAGGGGAGCCATACACCAGAGTTCAGCCCAGGACCACAGTGTTCTGGAAGCAATCTGATCAGACCATGTTGCCTGTGAAACCAAAAGCGTTCCCTTTTTAATGGAGAATGGAGATTGGGCTTAAAAATGCAAATAGACATTTTTCATTGTCTTCGGTTTATATTTAGCTTATTGAATGGGACCAAATGATTTTCATGTAGTTTCTACTTATCTTAGCTTTGAAAAACATTAGGAGAAATGAAAGCATCTGAATTCGTGCTACGATTCATGTAACACCAATTGCTGACTATGTCTTGTGTTATTAATAAATGACTTGAGACGATAGGCCTGGAAAATTCCTAGCAGCAGAACTTGGCTCTGAGCAGTCCAGCTGACAGGCGGCGCAAATCGAAGTGCTTCCTAGGACTTGGGATAAGACGTCCTGGGAGTGCCCCGGCCGGTACCTAGCAGTCTGCTGATGTCTGGGGTGACGTCCTTTCTCCAGACACTTCCATCTGTAAACACTAGCGACCAAATGTGTGATGCACAGGGGTTGCCGGGGGAGGCTCTGCACCCTGCCAGCAAAAGGAGCTGGGCACACGGTGCTTCTTCCTTACCAGGGACCCACGGTCATTTTACTGGGGCATGGGAGACGGAGAAATAAACGCTCACATTTTCAAGTTCCTTTCCATCGTTAGAGTGTCTCTGCCAGGTTCCCCCTGGGGAGGACTAGACTCAGCGCTTTGAGATTTAGGCCGCACAGACAAGCAGGTGTGCAGCCAGTAGGCCCGTGCCATTGGTTGGGCAGGATGATGGCGCTTCATGTGTGTAAAGCACTTTGTCTCCTCCCCTGGCATGGACTTAGAGAGAAGTCAGCTCCTGATACGCGCTGGGGAGAAAGCTACTACGTGGGAGGGACAGGGTAGGGAAGGGGACCAGGGTCTCAAGGTCAGCCGATGTCTGAGACCACACGGGCTTATGCTGAGGGGTCCATGCTGTGCTTGCATGGGAACTGTCCCGCCCTCTCGTGCCCAGGACTTGTCCATCCCTCAGACAAGGCCATTGGTGGCCACGCTCCCAGGGGTCAGAGGCTGCACCACAGCATGCATGGGGCACAGGAGGAGTTTGCTCCTGGGACTGAGGCCTGGGCCAGCACAGACGACAGCAGTGATGGCCTTCAGGGCTCAACTTCTCTGCTTACATTCCTGAGAGTCTCTAACCTTGCACATGGCTCCCTGGCTTTGACATCAAGACCTCCCCTCCACTCTTGCCCCTCAGCTGTGGGCACAGCCTGGTCTGACCAAGCTTATACCTTGCTATGTGTGGCACACGAAAGGCAGTGTGGTGGGGGGATCAGAACCTGGATTCCAGAGGTGGATGGACCAGATAAGGAGCCCTGTGCCACTGCTCACGGCTCTGCCTCTGGGAGCAAGCTACTCAATCTCTTTGGGTCTCACTGTCCCTATTTGTGAAACAAGAGATGCTGGGATGAATACATTAGCAGGAGCCACCATTAGAAGGGATCATGACCCCAGCCCCATCCAGAAGTCCTGTTCCGTGGATGTGCAGTACCCTGGGGTGTACGGGCTACCGTGGCACCTGCGACCATCCCCTTATGGGCAAAGAGGACTAGGCAGGTGCGGCTAAGGATCTCGGATGATCTGGATAGGCCCCAAACAGAATCTCAAGGATTCTCCATAAGAGGGAACAGAGGGTGAAGACAGAAGATGGAAAGTCGATACAAACTTGGGAATGGGGAGAGAGGCCAATGATTTGTGGGCCAGAGGCTCAGGAAAGCAAATAGCCTCAGAAGCTGGCAAAGACAGGTGGGGGAATCTTCCTCCAGTGGGAGCACCACCCTGCCACACCCAGCAAAGTCCATTTTGTACTGCTGGTCACAAGACTTGCATAGGAAACATTTGTGCAGCTGCTGAGTTTGCAGCTGTAGGAAACTCACACAGCAGCCTCAACACACACACACACACACACACACACACACACTCAGACGTGGTTGATCAATGCCAACCACTAGAGACTTTCCCAGCTGCTCCTGACCGCCTGGGGAAGCGCTGTCCCAGACTCCTCAGAAATGATTTAGCGACTGGTGTCGTGGCTCGTCGGGTTAGGCTGTCGCTCGGGATGCCCACATCCCGTCCTGGAATGCCTGCATTTGAATCCTGGCTCCTCTACTTCCTATGCAGCTTTCTGCTAATGCACCTGGGAGGCAGAGGGTGGTGATCTAAGTACTCGGGCCTCTGCCACCCACTTGGGAGATCCAGATGGAGTTTCTGGCACCCGGCATTTTGTCCTGGCCTAGGCCTGGCTGCTGTGGCATTTGGGAAGTGAATCTTGCTCTTCAAAGAACAGCAGCAGCAATGCTGAGAGCTTGTGGGAAATGCAGACTCCCAGACCCTGCCTAGACCTGCCATTGCTCCAGGAGGCCTGAGGATGCATGGCAGCCTCTGGGAGGCACTGCTTCAAGTGGGGCGCACTCCCCACTGTGAGCACGGGCTTCTGGAAGGGGCTCAGGCCAGTCTGCATCCCTGTGATTCCAGCTCAGAGCTGCAGCCGTGGCAGCTTCTTTGGCACTTCCTAAATCTCCTGAGAATGGAAAACAGTCTCGGCGTGTGTTGGCCGTTGGACTCAGAGCTGCTTTTCCGAGCCCTCAGCCCACCCCTCCCCTCATTTCACAGGGTTTGGGAGGGCCCGCTGCATCCGGGCAGCAGAGAACTGTCAGGGCCCTGCCCTCCTGGCTCCCGGGTCCCTGAGATGGAGACCACAGCCATGATCTGTGACCGTTCTGCCATGAACAGGAGGAGCAGAATCCAGGCTGCTGGCTGTAGACCAGCCAACTTATTCTGTTTAGCTGCCTCCACTTCTGGAAGCTGCTAGGGCCACGGCGATGCCAGCTGCCTGTGCTCTTGGGTCAAGTCTTCCATGTAGTGCTGCAGATGGGAAGCTGGACCGGGGAGGTTCTAAGCATACAGAGTCACTGACATTTCACAGACTGCTTAACACAAAAATACCAGTTCTCAGGACTTCTCCTAAAGAGTTCTTCACTAGGGGACAGTGCTGTGGTGCAGTGGGTTAAAGCGACAGCCTGCAATGCTGGCATCCCATATGGGCCAGTTTGAGTCCCGGCTGCTCCTCTTCCGAGCCAGCTTCCTGCTTATGGCCTAGGAAAGCAGTAGAAGATGGCCCAAGTCCTTGGGCCCCTGCATCCACATGGGAAACCTGGAAGAAGCTCCTGGCTCTTTGCTGTGGATCAGCCCAGCTCCAGCCATTGCGGCAATTTGGGGAGTGAACCAGTGGATGGAAGACCTTTCTCTCTGTCCTTCCCTCTCTCTCTAACTCTTTTAAATAATTAAAATATTTTTTAAAAGATTTATTTTATTTGAAAGGCAGTTACAGTGAGGCAGAGGCAGAGAGAGAGAAAGAGAGAGAGAAAGTCTTCCATTCGCTGGTTCACTCCCCAGAGGCCGCAACAACTGGAGCTGCACCAATCCAAAGCCAGGAATCAGGAGCTTCCTCCAGATCTCCCTCGTGGGTGTAAGGGCCCAAGGCCTTGGGCCATCTTCTACTGCTTTCCCAGGCCATAGCAGAGAGCTGGATCAGAAGTGCAGCAGCCGGAACTTGAATTGGCGCCCATATGGGATGCCGGCACTGCAGGAGGCAGCTTTACCCACTATTGCCACAATGCTGGCCCCCAATTATTATTTTTTTAAAAGAGATCTTCACCAAATTCCAAGGCTTCCTGGAATTGCAAAGTGCCTGTCCACTGAGGAGGTTGGCCGGGCTCTGCCTGCTTCTGGGCTTTGGCCTGGAGCCCTCTACTCAGGACCCTGGACCACCACAGGCCACTCTAGCTGTCCTCTTCTCTTTGGACCCCTGCACTGCCATGCCCTGTGGCCGGGCAGGGCAGGTTCATACATTGGGCTTGTTTCTCCAGTTGGATGGGGAAACCAGGTGCCGTCACTGTGGCAAGGTGGCCGTTGTAAAAGTTGAAAACCTCAAGACAGTAAAAGTAGAGGTGTGTGGGTTGTGTTGATTGAGCATTAAGGAAACCTCTGGTACCAGAGAGCATCAGATGCCGGACACCTGGCGCAGCCACTGACGGCCGGCGGGAAGAGGTGTTGATTGCTGATTGGCTCCCTGCTCCCTCTTGCTCACCAGGCCCACGTGATTAACTGCTCATAACAGAACGTGGCTTTGCCATTAAAAACCCCCTGCAACTGCTACTCGCTGCTGTCTTCTCCGGACTTGGCCGGTGAGAAAGGCAGTCGCCAGCTGGCTGTAAAGACTCCTAATTTGATCTCAGTCTCGCTGTTCCCCATCCCTCTTGGGACGAGTGGATTGACTCCGACACCGTGTTCCAGGGGGAGAGGAAGGCCCAGGGGGTGGCCGCTGAGAGAGGTGCCTCACCCCTGAGCTGACTTCCGGCTTTTCCACACGGTTTTCAGAATCTCCAAATTGAATTCAAAAGAGTCGTCTGTAGTGGAAGAGTCATCGGTGAGTAGAAATCGTTTGGATTTCTCCTGGTTTCTGGGTCGACCCGTCAGGGGCTGGTGGAAGGCTGGACTCAGCATTTCTTCCATGGCCAGGTCTGGGTGCGAGACATCGCCTCAGACCTCTGGAATCTGTCAGCCTTCCTGTCTGTAAAGCCGCCTTTGTTTGTTCACTGTGGTGTCTTGGGGGCTCAGCGTTTAACTCGTTGAGGGACAGAGGTCTTCTCTACCAGCTGACCTCCCTTTGGGTTTCTCGCTGCAAAACTCTGATGAAGTCAAAAGGTGCGCTACTGGATCCTTTGGGTAGGATATAAGTGCTCTTGATTTCCAACTTATTTGTGGGTGCGAGTGGGAAACCTTTAATGTTGGGTGGCCGCCGGAAGGAACCACTCATCTCTCTACAGCTTTACAGGTTCAAAGGGTGATTTCAGGAAGCCAGGTCGTCCTGAGGAGGCCCTGGTCACTGAGGTCTGGATGTGTCCCCGGAGGAAAGGCCGTGGAAGCCATGGGGTTCCTGTCTTTACACAAGAAAGACTTTGGGCGTGAGACAGAGAGCAGAGTGATAAGGCTTTATTGGGGACAGGGCATCCATCAGGACGAAGGGATAGGGAGTGAGCACCCAGTCACTTGGACTGGGGGAGAGCGAGGCTACATGGTTGAATGGAGAGAACACACTGGGGCAGGCCAGGCGGGCAGCTCAGCAGAGGCAGAGCTGAGCGTGCAGTCTGTTTGGACTCCTAGGTTTTTTAATTTAATTTTATTTTTTTATTATTATTTTTGACAGGCAGAGTGGACAGTGAGAGAGAGACAGAGAGAAAGGTCTTCCTTTGCCGTTGGTTCACCCTCCAATGGCCGCCGCGGCCAGCGTGCCGCGGCCGGTGCACCGCGCTCATCCGATGGCAGGAGCCAGGTGCTTCTCCTGGTCTCCCATGGGGTGCAGGGCCCAAGCACTGGGGCCATCCTCCACTGCACTCCCGGGCCACAGCAGAGAGCTGGCCTGGAAGAGGGGCAACCGGGACAGAATCCGGCGCCCCGACCGGGACTAGAACCCGGTGTGCCGGCACCGCAAGGCGGAGGATTAGCCTGTTGAGCCACGGCGCCGGCCTATTTTTTTTTTAAAGATTTTATTATTTGAGAGGTAGAATTACAGACCGTGAGAGGGAGAGACAGAGAGAAAGGTCTTCCTTCCATTGGTTTAGTCCCCAGATGGCCACAATGGCTGGAGCTGCGCTGATCCAAAGCAGAAGCCAGGTGATTCTTCTCAGTCTCCCACATGGGTGCAGGGGCCCAAGCACTTGGGCCATCCTCCACTGCCCTCCCAGGCCACAGCAGAGAGCTGGACTGGAAGAGGAGCAGCTGGGACTAAAATTGGTACCCAGGCTGGTGCTGCAGACGGAGGATTAACCTACTGCAACAAGGCACCAGGCCCTGTGGACACCCTAGGTTTTTAAGGGAGTCTGTTTACCCACTCTCCCCACTCCTCAAGGACAAAGGATGGTGAGTCCTAGCAGAAGGGTTTACTGGATGAAAATTAACAAATTCCTCCCCAGATTTGCTGGCACAGGGCAGAGTAGGGGGGCTTCTCTTAGGGCATCAGTGAAGGTTTTATTGGCCCGTGTTATCAAGTAACCCATATCCATGAAAATGCTGGGCTTCTGGAGTTTCTGCAGTAAGTGCTGGTCTTCAGGCCTGTCTCACACACACTTAGGCTACATTTCTGACTTGCTCCCTAACAGATGGGCTTCCTCTTCAACCGCCCAACATGGCTGAAAGCCAGCCTAAAAAGCCAGGTGAAGTCATCAAAAGGAAAGAGTGTTTTGGTGGCCCGAGGGAAGGATGAGCCACCCCCTCCAGTCACTCCAAGTCTGCCGAGGACCCTCCCCTATGGGACCCTGCGACAGCCCTGACTGCCCCTGACTCTTCCACTCCAACGTCCCCTGCGGGCCCGTCGACACCTGTAACTCCGAGGACCTCGGAGCATTCCCAGCCCACTGATCAGGGTCAGGAGAAGGCCGGCCTCACTAGCCCTCCGCACACGCGGAGTGGGTTAAGGTACCAGCTTTACCTGCTGGTGCCCGAGGCTCCGGATTCCACCCAACCCCTTGCTCCAGTCCTCCCTCTACGTCACGGCCCCTCCCCGTTAGGGGAAGGCAGACCTCCCTGCATGGTCTAGGATCCCTTTTCCACTAGTGATCTGTATAACTGGAAACAGCAAAACCCCTCTTTCTCAGAAAAACCACAAGGTTTAATCTCTCTTCTTGTCCAGCTTGGGACGACTGCCAGCAGCTTCTTCAGACCCTTTCCACTTGGAGGAGAGAGATCGTCTCTGGTAAGAGGGCTAAAAATTGGTCTTGGGCCCCGATGTACAGCCTTCCTCCCAACCCATCAGACAGGAGAGAGTATTTCCCCTTAGCCGCCCTGATGGGGCCCCAAATGATGATAGCGGCAAGGGCCCCCTAAGGCGAGATCGCCCTTAAGAAAAGATCAGTGTGTTTACTGCAAGGAAGATGGACATTGGAAAAATGAGAGGCCCTAAAGGAGACAAAAGGAGCACAGATCAAAGCCTGCCGCAACTTTGGAGGAGGGTGACTGATGGGGCCGGGGATCCGTATCTTTAAGCCCCTGGGAACCCGTGGTCATGTTAGAAGTATGGGGCAAGCCTATTAGATTTTAGTAGACACCGGAGCAACTAATCCAGTGTTAGAAAAAGCAGAGGGACAAGTTACAGAGAAAAAGGCTCTTATTCAGGGGGCTACAGGAAAAAACAAAAAATATCCATGGATGAGGACTCGGATCACCAATTTGGGAAAGGGAACTATTACTCATTCCCTCTTGGTGATGCCAGACTGGCCCTCTCCCTTGCTGGGAAGGGACTTGCTCAGAAAACTACAGGTCACCATATCTTTACACCAAGACTTGGCTGAACTGGTTTTTTTGTTGTTGTTGTTTGGACAGGCAAAGTTAGACAGAGAAAGGTCTTCCTTCTGTTGGTTCTCCCCCTAAGTGGCCACTATGGCCGGCGTGTTGCGGCCGGCGCACTGTGCCGACCTGAAGCCGGGAGCCAGCTGCTTCCTCCTGGCCGCTGTAAGCCAGCCTATTTATGCCTTTGAAAGGACAGACCCTGAAGGGAGTTTCTTGGGACAACTGACATGGACTAGATTGCCACAGGGGTTTAAACCCCCCCACACCCTATTTGATGAGGCTTTGAGCCAAGACCTGACCTGCTTCAGACAGCAGTACCCAGAGGTCGTGCTGCTACAGTGCGTAGATGACCTCCTCTTGGCAGCAACAACTGAGGCCGAGTGCTCCCAGGCCACTGGGGACCTGCTCCAAGAATTGGCAGATCTGGGGTACCGCATATCTGCTCGGAAGGCCCAGCTCTGTACGCCTACGTCCACCTCCCTGGGATACGAGTTAAAAGAAGGGAGCAGGTCGTTGTCACCCAGCTGCATAGAGACCATCCTTAAGATACCCCAACCAAAAACATGTCAGAGTTCTTAGGGGCCGTAGGCTACTGTCACCTTTGGATTCTGGGCTTTACAGAAATGGCCTGGCCCCTATATGCCAGCACCTGAAGAAAGCCCTTAAGAGTGCCCTGGCCCTGGCCCTCCCAGACTTGTCAAATTTCTTTCAGTTGTATGTGGCAGAAGTTCAGGGTACCGCAAAGGGGGTCCTAACCCAAGCCCTGGGACCATGGGAAAGGCATGTGGCCTATCTAAAAGATTGGGCTATGTAGCTGCCTGGTGGCCAGGATGTTTGAGGGCTGTGGCAGCTATGGCTATCCTGGTGAAGGAAGCCTCAAAGCGGACTCTGGGTCAGGACTTGCAAATAGTGGCACCCCACTCAGTGGAAGCTTTATTGCAGGGCCCCCCAGAGAGCTGGCTCTCCAATGCATGGATCCCCCAGTACCAGGTACTGCTCCTAGACCCACCAAGAGTCAAATTCCTCTAAACCACTGCTTTAGATCCTGCCACCTTGCTTCCTGATGATGACCCATCGGAGCCCATCCACGAATGTAAGGAGGTGCTGGAGTCCTTAACCAACCTGAGGGCGGATCTGACTCACGCCCCGCTGAAAGACCCAGATGCTATTGTGTTCACCGTGGGAGCACCTTCATCTCCAAAGGAGTAAGTAGGCAGGTGCAGCCGTAGTCACCTCCTCCGAAGTCACTGGGGTCCAAGCACTGGGACCCGGAATTCTGCTCAGAGGGCTGGGTTAGTAGCACTAACTCAGGCTTTAAGATGGAGCAGGGAAAATCTGTCAACATCTACACTGATGGCAGGTGTGCCCGTGTTCACAGGGCTCTGTATAAAGAGGGGCCTTCTAACATCTGGAGGAAAACAGATTAAAAAAATGTCCGAAATCTTGGCCCTGTTAGCAGTGTGGCTACCAAGGAAAGCAGCTGTCATTCACTGCAAGGAACATCAGAAGTCCCCAGAGGCCAAAGGAAACGTATTTGCAGATAAAACAGCTCGGGAAGCTGCCTTAAAACCAGTGGGGGCCCTCCAGTTTCTCCCCCTTGCACCCGTCCAAACTCTGCAAAAGCCTCCCATCTACACAGAAGAGGAAGAAGTCAAAGGATCGTCGCTAGGGGCAGAGATGGACCGTGAGGGATGGATGTGCCTTCCTGATGGGATGCTGTGCCTACCAACAGCAATCGGCAAAAAACTGATAGAACAAGTCCGTCATAGCACCCATCTAGGAAGTACAAAATTAACTGAGTTATACAATGCCACTCTTACATCCCTGGACTGGATCAGTGGACATGTCATATCTGTACCCATGTAAACCTGGGATGAACTGGAGAGTTAGCCCAAGGGATACAGTTATGGGGAAAGGCTCCTGGAGAACATTTGGAAGTGGGCTTTACTGAAATATTACCTGGAAAATATGGTTACCATTATCTTCTGGTTTTTGTTGACACATTTTCTGGGTGGGTGGAAGCCTACCCTACCAAGACAGAAATAGCCCAAGTAGTAGTAAAAAAATTAGTTTCTGAGATTGTCCCCAGATTAGCCTCCTAACAATGGGGTCCAAAAATGGTCCTGCGTTCATTGCCCGAGTGACTCAGTTACTAGCTAAGGTGTTAAAGATAAATTGGAAGCTCATAGATCAGGTAGTTCAGGTCAAGTAGAAAAAATTAATAGGACCCTAAAGGAAACTTTGAGAAAATTAAAGCTAGAAACGGGTGAGAACTGGATAAGCCTCCTTCCCTTTGCTCTATTACAGGCACGGTGTATTCCTTATGTAAAAGGTTTAACCCCAGAGCCAGTGCTGTGGCGTAGTAGGTAAAGCCACCGCCTGCAGTGCTGGCATCCCTTATGGGCACCAGTTCGAGTCCTGGCTGCTCCACTTCTGATCCAGCTCTCTGCCATGGCCTGAGAAAGCAGTGGAGGATGGCCCAAGTGCTTGGGGCCCTGCACTCTCATGGGAGACCCAGAAAAAGCTCCTGGTTTTGCATTATTGTGGCCATTTGGAGAGTGATATCTCTCTCTCTCTCTCTCTCTGCCTCTCTGTAACTCTGCCTTTCAAATAAGTAAGATGAATCTCTCTTTTTTTTTTTTTAATTTATTTATTTGAAAGAGTTACACAAAGAGAGAAGAGGCAGGGAGAGAGGTCTTCCATCCTTTGGTTCACTCCCCAAATGGCCACAATGGTCAGAGCCACGCCAATCCAAAGCCAGGAGCTGGGAGCCTCCTCCAGGTCTCCCACATGGGTTCAGGGGCCCAAGGACTTGGGCCATCCTGTACTGCTTTCCCAGGCCATAGCAGAGAGCTGGACGGGAAGTGGAGCAGCTGGGACTAGAACCAGCGCCCATATGGGATGCCAGTGCTTCAGGCCAGGATGTCAACCTGCTGTGCCACAGCGCTGGCCCCAAGATGAATCTCTTAAAACAAAACAAAAAAATAAAGGTCTAAACCCTATGAGATAATGTTTAGAAGGTCACCACCCCTACTCCCTAAAGTAGGGGAGGAATGGCTGGCAGAATTGGATAATGAGTCCCTTCTTTTTTTTTGACAGGCAGAGTGGACAGTGAGAGAGACAGAGAGAAAGGTCTTCCTTTGCCGTTGGTTCACCCTCCAATGGCTGCCACGGACAGCGCGCTGCGGCCGGCACACCGCGCTCATCCGATGGCAGGAGCCAGGAGCCAGGTGCTTTTCCTGGTCTCCCCATGGGGTGCAGGGCCCAAGCACTTGGGCCATCCTCCACTGCACTCCCGGGCCACAGCAGAGGGCTTGCCTGGAAGAGGGGCAACCGGGACAGAATCCGGCGCCCCGACCGGGACTAGAACCCGGTGTGCCGGCGCCGCAAGGCGGAGGATTAGCCTGTTGAGCCACGGCGCCGGCCGGATAATGAGTCCCTTCTAAAGTCCTTACAGGCTCTGCAAATGGTCCTCCAACAAGCCCACACCCTGGAGAGCCACGCGACCAGATCTTCCCCAATCAGCCTCTGGTGCTGTCTGCAACATGCAACTCAGGGACCTGGTGTGGATAAAAAAACACAACCCCTCAACCCTCGCAGCACGGTGGACCGGACCTCGGCGTGTTCAAGATGACAGGCAAACGGCAATCAAAGCAGTGGGAAAATGCTGTTGGCTCCACCACACCAGTTGAAAAGAGCTTCACCAGCCGAAGCCTCATCATCGGAGTGATGGACCTCCAGCCCTGCCGGAGACCGGCTACAGATAAAACTTCCCCATGCTTCTTCATGTACTAACAACAGGGGAGGGTGTGGACTCTTCACCCATACCAATTAGTAAGTTACACTTGGGAATTAAGAACATCTGATGGTATTGTTATTGCAGCGGGAAATCTCACTTTCTACGTTGATTTATGTAAACTGGCAGGGGATAATTGGTTAAATGAGCATGACCTGGACGGAGGGCAGGCTATGGGTGCGGTGAAATACATGTGTCCAACTCTGGGAAGCCCTGGATGTGAGGGAGATAGCCATCTCCACTGTGCTGCCAGGGGTCATGAAACCACAGTGGACTGGATGGAAAACAGGGGAAGGGACCACCATAGTAGCCTTACCCGCAGGGGGGCTGCAAAAAGCTGTAGCCGCTTGTAACCCTGTCGCAGTAACAGTAACCAAGGGGAAGGTTGGCAGACTGGATGCACCTTGGCCGTGAGACTATGTCTCCTGTACGACCCTGGGTTGCCTCAGATCTGAAGTGTATCACTGCTCTTGAGCTCTGAACATGGACACAGCCTGAAGGTCTATGTGTCCCAAGGCACGGTCATGCTGGCCCCCATTCCTGCACCCCCGGAGCTGATGCTGTGTAACTTCAGAATCCAATACCAGAGTTTCAGGGTATGTTACAAAGGGAACCCAGCACTTAACCCTTTGCTTGCAGACTTCCTGAGTTCTGGCCACTCCTAGTTCATCACCAGGGTTAGTGATCCATGGGGCAGCACGGTCCTGTCACTATGACTGCGCGGTTCTCACACAGGCAACTCCACATCGTTCAAAGGAGCTGCAGATAATCCTTGATAAGGACCTCAGGGAGCAGGTTGGAACATTCTGCAGAAGCTCCAAGTCCCTTTTCTCCCAGGTCGCACAGCTGGACTGCTGTTTCTAGCCTGTGACTGAGCTCCAGGCACCAGGCTGAGTGGACATATTGCGGGCTCACTCATGCTGGGGCCTCAACCATGCCTTGAGGTTCCCCTCACCTTCTTCTCTTTCTGGTTAGCTGCAGAGAGTGAGGAGTGGGCTGAATGGTGGCCTCCAAAAAGATATGCCCATGCTCCTTCACCTGGAACCTGGAACTTTCCTGGGGAGAAGGGTCTTTGCGGCTATCAACTAGGGATCTAGAGAGGAGCTCATCATGGCTTAACTGGGTGGGTACTATGTCCCATCTAGGGAGGGACACGTGTCCCTGTAAGAATCAGAAGGGGACAAGCCACAGAGAGAAGGCCACGCAAAGATGAGGCCGAGATGGAGGTCTGCTGCCCCAAGCCAAGGACTACTTCGAGCCACAGGAAAATGGAGGCGGCAGGCAAAGAGCTTCCCCTAGCGCCTGCAGAGGGAGCACAGCCCTGCCCACACCCTCTGGACTTCTGCCCCCAGGACCGTGAGAGAACCCCCTTCTGTTTTCTAGCCACCACCTTGTGGTAACTTCCCAGGGCAGCCCTGGGAAGCGACGACGGGAGGCTGCCCCAGGGTGAACTTGGAAGCCAGAGGCTGGAGATGGCCGCTTTCCAGCCAGCTGGGTCCCCGCACGGCCTATTCACCGCCTCCCTGGCAGCATTCTATTGTACCAGCAAGAAACCACTCTGTGTCTCAGATCCTTTTTGAGCTTTCTGCATTATAAAGTTGAAACCAGTTAGTTTTGCAGCAAAGGAGTATTATATCATTCCCAAACTTTATTCAATCATGATTCCCCAGAGCAATACTATTAAACACCTTTCAATGGAGAGAAGTAATGGGGGGTAGCTACAGGCCAGTGCTCTGAAACTATTGTTATTTTTTAAGGATTTATTTATTTGAAAGGCAGAGTTACAGATAGGCAGAGAGAGAGAGAGAGAGAGAGAGAGAGAGAGAGAGAGAGAGAGAGAGAGGTTTTGCATCTGCTGGTTCACCCCTCAATTGGCCACAATGACTGGAGCTGCACCGATCCGAAGCCAGGGGGTGGAAACTTCTTCTGGGTGTCCCACGCTGGTGCAGGGGCCCAAGGACTTGGGCCACCTTCTACTGCTCTCCCAGGCCACAGCAGAGAGCTGGATTGGAAATGAAGCAGCCGGAACTTGAACTGGAGCCCTTAAAGGATGCCGGCACTGCAGGCAGCGGCCCCAAAACTGTTAGCTTTTAACCGAAATATTTGTTCAAGCCCAAGAAAGATACTACATCAACGCTGTTTTTAAGTGAGACAAGTTTAGAAAGGCAGTGTTAGTCTCATTTGAGCCTGGACTTCACAAGAGTCAAGGAATCGACGTGGGTTCCAATCCTGAACTATTCACTTCTCTACTCCAGTGCTGATGTTAGGCAGAATTACTAAGCAGTTGGCAACTTGAGCTCTGGAACTACCTTGCCTGGGTTTAAACCCCACTTAATGGTTATCTCTGTGACCTAATTTGTCCAAGTTCCTTCTGTAAATGGAACAATGCTGGAGTTGCAGCAGCCAGTGGGATGGGGACACTTAGGGTGTCCTCTTGACACAGGCTGAAGCAGCTTTCCACGGGGTCGCTTAGCAAGGCTACATTCCCTGCAGCGCCCTTGTTCACGTGGTCTGAGGTCCAGGTCGGCTCCCAGAGCAATCCGCACAGGATTTGGAAGATGCACCCACGCAGCCACACATCTGCACTCAGCAGGCCGCCGCAGGGCCGGGGGAGCACTCGTGCACACAGAGCAGAGCTGTGGGCCCGCCTGTAGATGGGGGACACTGGTAGGCCTGCGGCTCCTCCAGCCCCCATTGGAGCTCTTCCTTCAGCTTCCTCAAGTCCTGGCCAAACACTTGTACAGTTTCTAGAAGCGGCCAGCTTCCCTTGCAGCTTGAACTGAGGGTGGCAGGCTCTGCTTACCTGAGCGAGGTAAACTCCCCCACTTCCCATCCATCTCTCCTTTCTGACAGGTCCAGCACTGCAGCCCACAGCAGCCTTGCGAAGGCTGGTGAGCCAGCTCCCACAATGTTCAGGCCAAGCCCTTAGAATAACCCCCTTCTGCCTTGTCTCTTCTATGGTTCTGTGGCTGACCATGCCCAACACTGAGCTGCACAACCAGACACTTCCCCACCCAGGGGCAGGGCCTTGGCTGCTGTCTACACAGGGAGCAGGAAACGGCCCAGGGTGCCATTGCCTGAGGCCCGCCTGCCAGGAACAGGAAGTGGAAGCCCTGCCCGGGTAGGGGCTGGGGCACTGGGAAGCTCCTGGGCTCCATACATCCATGGCTGTCGGTGCTTTCACTGGGGTCCCCTCTTCATGCTCCCTCTCACTTCCCTAGCCAGAGCTCAGCACTGTGCCAAAACAGCCTTCCCTCCAACTCCAGGATCTGCTTTCTCAATTCGCTCGTTATCTCTTCTCTCCCTTTCTCTCTCTGCAGCTAACCTTTGAACAAGGAGGCGACTGAGATGTGAAGAAATGTAAGGCTATGGGAATCAAAGCTGCTGCATTGTCATGTAATCTGCAAGTTGAAAGCTCAGGTGCCAGAGCTCAGGGCAGGGTCCACGCGGTGCGCTGACTGCAAGTGTAACTAGGTGAGTGAAGGAGCCACCTACTGCCTCCTAGTCTTCTTACCAGTGTTCTCAACTCCTGCCTTAGCTGCCTTCTGTGGACCACGCACCTGTTATTCTTCCATGGAACAGAAGTCCCACAGGTCTAAAGGGAGGCTCTGGGCTGGACAGACCCTTCCCACAGGTGTCTCTAAAAGCCTCTAAGGGAACAGGTGCACAGCCGGGCTCAAGTGATGAGGACTACTTCCCGTGTCTGAATGCACAAACAGCAGTGCAGGTGCTCATGGCAGACGCTTTCATTTAGGAAGCAGATCCCTCCTGCTGGGCCTGGCTCCTGACAGGCCTGGGTGCCAGCACGATCGATCAGCAGCCCTGTCTTACAGAGCTGGGGAACGCAGGGCCCCGCCCTCAGGAGGCCGTCCTCTCCATCTGCACGGTTTCCATGCAGCGCAGCACTGCAGCTGTCACTCCCGATGGCAGGATCACGGAGACCTTCTATATTCGTACGTATATATTTACTTTAATCATGTTTTAGAAATCGGCTCTTCCACGCTAAGATTTACAATAAAAATAAAATAATTTGTTCTGTAAACTATAGTAGAAAGTTTCAAACGTCTTAAAAACTGTCTTCCATACAATGGAAAAAGGCGTTAGTGTTCTTTTTGGGTAAAAGAAGTCCCAAATTCGCTGGGAAGACGCACGGCGCTGCCGGGGCGACGCTGGCAGCACCTGCTCGCTGCGCAGGCTCGCTGGGAGAACAGAGCCGCCTTCTTCCCTCCGGGCTCGGAGTCAATGTTCCTCTTCCCCGGGCCGTCCCAGATGCTTACGGCTGCTCTGCTGTTGCCTGGTCCTTGGCAGCAACGACAAGCTCGGACAGGGCTGGGAAGCTTTTGATGCTGCTTGTCTGCAGGCCCATCTTTTGTATCTGCAAAGGCACAGAACGAATTCTGTTACTGCAATTTAAGCCGAACGTGGAAAACCAGACCTGCATAGCAAACGGAGCCACAACATCCACCCCACCCTCTACTAAACCAGGATAAGACAGTTCCCGAAGACTGGCAGGACGCTTTCTCCTCTACAACCAATGGTTTACCCTGTTGCAAAATGCTACTGTTCTGGGGTCAAACACTGCATCTTAAGAAGCTAGTACACTGATTTATCTCGGTCGATCAAATCAGACTTCATCAAGAAAAAAAGCCTCTTTTGTGGACTTGAAAAAAAAAATACTAGTGGAGAAAATTTCCCACTGAAAGAAATATAAAAGTGATTTTTAATTGGAAGATTTTCAAAAAAAAGTATTAGCCTGAGCTTGCTTTCTTTCTTTTTTTTTTTTTTTTTTGACAGGCAGAGTGGACAGTGAGAGAGAGAGATACAGAGAGAAAGGTCTTCCGTTGCCGTTGGTTCACCCTCCAGTGGCCGCCACTGACGGCGCGCTGCGGCCTGCACACCGCGCTCGTCCGATGGCAGGAGCCAGGAGCCAGGTGCTTTTCCTGGTCTCCCCATGGGGTGCAGGGCCCAAGCACCTGGGCCATCCTCCACTGCACTCCCGGGCCACAGCAGAGGGCTGGCCTGGAAGAGGGGCAACCGGGACAGAATCCGGCGCCCCGACCGGGACTAGAACCCGGTGTGCCGGCGCCGCAAGGCGGAGGATTAGCCTGTTGAGCCACGGCGCCGGCCCTGAGCTTGCTTTCTTAACACACCACTAGCAATCTTTTCTTAGAATCTGACAAATTGAAGAGACTGACACAGCAACTGGGGCGTATTATGGTGACCAAGACACGACACACTATGTTCCAACTTTTGTAATACAAAACCAGTAGCACCTCCCTGCACACACACCCCAGGGGAGATCTGTCCACACTCGGTGACCAGCTCTGGGCCCCAGGACCATGGGACTGTCTCTGCTCTTGCTCCTCCTCTCCATGCCTCCCTTCTTCCATTTCTCTTTAGCTTTTTCACTCCTCATGTTTCAAACAACAAGCTTTCCTGCTTGTCACAAGATTTTAAGTTTCTTTTGTGACAAAGAAACAAAGCCAGTGCCTTTGGCCAGGATATAGCTCTGAAGTCACCTCACAGCAGAAAAAACATTTTCAGTGATGACTCATGTATGAAAGAAAGTCCTTAGTGAGCTTGAAAACCAAGTATCTTCTGATGGGGAGTTTACGATTTCATTCCCTTTTCTCTGGCAATGGTCTTCCTTTTTTTAAGGTTTATTTATTCTGTTGTTTATTTACTTATTTGAAAGTCAGAGGGATAGAGAAAGGGAAACAGTGAGACAGAGATCTTCCATCTGCTGGTTCACTCCCCAGATGGCTGCAGCAACAGGGCTGAGGCAGGACGAAGCCAGGAGCCCAGTGGGACTCCATCGGGGTCTCCCATGTGAGTTTCAAGGGCTCAAGTGCTTGGGCCATCATTCACTGACTGCCCAGGCACATTAGCGGGGAGCTGAAGCAGAGCAGCTGGACTTGAACCAAGACTCTGATGTGCGATGCTGGTGTCACAACTTAACCCGCTGCGCCACAACACCTACCCTCGAAGGTCTTCCGAGGCTGAGAAGCTAGCGTTTCTGAACAGCTGAAAGCTGTATGACCCCATGAGGACGTCACCTCAGCAAGGACGAGAGGCACTGCCTCTTCCACACTGCCTCCCAAGGGACGATTAGCCAGCATAGGCAATGCTTCTGAACCTTGGGGATTAAGGCGGGCAGAGAAGCAGAGCTGTGCTCAGCCCCCTCTCACGTACCACAAGAGGAACGCTTGCTCTCAGTTATTCTAAGTACTTCAAAAGCCCAATTATGCGGCTGGCAGTGGAAAAAAGGGCACTGTCTGCCATGGGCTTGAACTTCAGCGGCTTCATGGACCCACAGACGTCAACAGCAGCGAAGCTCAAGCCATCCGACTGCAGAGGGGTTTCCCAGTATTCCTCTTCGCTCTCTCACAATTCCTAGGTATAAACCCCGAACCTCTCAGGGTCATCTGGGGCATGACTCTCACTCGAGACCACAACAGCACCTCTGAGCTCAGTGAGCCACCAGGCAGCGGCTGGGCTCGCTGTCAGTGCCAGCAGCTGACGAGTTACCTGCTCTCCCAGGCACTCCACGTCCAAGGCCAGCTGCAGCCTGATCTTGTCGTCATCGCTCATGCCGCCGCTGGGGCCGACGGGGGTGGTGGGAGTGGTTTTTCTGGCTTGTTTCAGCCTTTTCAGGCTCTCTTCCATTTTCCTCACAGAGTTCAGGACATCAGACACAGTTTCATAATACCTTGGGCACAAGACAGTCACCGGTGAAAGGGAGGCTGTGCAACACCAGAGTTACTGGCAGTGCAGACAAAAAAAAGGTTTTTAAGATTAAAAACCCCTTCCCAATAAACATTTAATCATGGGAAATATTTAACACTTCTGCAGATTGTATGAAAAATAGGGCCTTAAGTCACCAGGATGGTATTCTCCTAAGAACCTAAAAGAAACACCTGCATGGACTATTTGAAATCTTAATCCTGAATGCTAAGAGAAAATCACAGACCAATTTGACTTCACGTCCTGAGGGTGGACAAGTGTCACTCATTCTCCATATCAAGCAATGACTTCATTCACAATCAATTCTAGGAACAGTTCATCTTTTAAAGCATAAGTATTTCAGAATTTTAAATAAAATTCATTGCCTACAAAATATTCTGGACATAATTTTCAAATTATAAATGAGCTATGTTTCAAAACTTTGTCCACAAGCTGGTGACATTGCATTTGGAATACATTTACCCAAAAGAGCAATAGTAGACATGACTGTTAAGGTTCAAATGGCTGCTTAACACAAAAGCAATGAAATAAAATAATACTGTGAAATTAACTATTAATAAGCAATCAATAATTAAATAATATACTTTTTTGATGCGACTCAATGCTGCCACTTGGGGAAAAGTAGATTTAACTGGAAATGAATAGACACTGAAGGATTATAGAAATCAATTCTCTGTCAGTTGAAATTACACTTAAAGATGCATGGTTTTCAAATTTGGATTCCTTGAAAAACAAATTAATTCATTAATTTAAAAAAAAGCATGGTTTTCTTCCTTGGTTCCAAGCATCTCACCAGCAGAAATCCTTTGGTTGTTTGCGTGGTTCACACTGCTCTGGACTGAAGTCCAAGGAGAGGAAGGGAATGTGATCGACTTGGGCGAATGGCAGCTGCAGTGAGATGGCAGCAGGGACAGTGAAGGCAGGCGGGGCCCAGCAAACACCAACCAGACCAGGTGGAGGCAGGCAGCCCAGAGGGTGTGCGTGTGTGTGTGTGTCACGCGACACTGTTCAGATTCATCCAAGGACAAAGTGCTCTCACGTTCCCGCTACCTTATCTACGTGCAACACCTGCGTTGGACTCTCCAGGCAAGTCCCCGGAGGTCTACTTTTAAGTTACTTACTTATGCGTGCTCTCTGACAGAGCTCCTTCCAGCCACTGCTGAATTACTGCCTGCTTGAGCTTGTCCTTGTGTGCATGCTGAAGCTGGTGGAATGGCTTCAAGGCACTGTCCACGTAGGAGGAAGCTGCAGTTGGGACCTCCTGGAATGATTTTGGTAGGGGTGAAAGATGCACAAAAATAAAGAGGAGGGGGGGAGGAAGGGGAGGGGAGAGAGACACAGAAAGAAAAATGTTTGAACTTCAAGTTAAAAAATAAAGATATTACTACTTTTTCAGTTTTGAGAGCATTCAACCTCTACCCCTCCCCAAAAGTACACAGATGTCATAGACAGCTGCCCAGAGAACAGGAGGGGGTCAAGAAAGGTAAGCAAGAGAGCCAGACTGCCTTCAATGCTGCAGTCACCTGAAGCCAGTCCCCAGGGCGAGCGGCCATCACAGCATGGCCTCGCTGATGACCTAGCCATCTTGCTAAATTAAATTCAGTTTCTAATTTCATGTGGATGTGAATGGGGTGTGGCTGACTTCTGAGACTGCACTTCTAACAAGCTCCCATGGGGTGATGCTAATGTTGCCAGGCAATAAAACATCATTTAAGAAGCAAGGATCTAGGATGAGTAATTACAGCTTTTTTAGCTTTGCTTTCTTCATCCGTAAATAAGGATGTTAGCACCCACTTCCTAGGAAGAGTAATGTGTATGTAAAGGGTTTAGCATAGACTCTGATCCACAAAGCAAACTCAATAACTAACTATACTATCCTAACAGCTTCACCTAATAGGAAGGGAAAGTTGACAGATTACTGAAAGAAAAATAATGTATTTTGCAATATAAAACAAACAGGTGTCTCCCTTCTAGCTTCAAGTCAAACCAGAAAGAGCAATTTAGATGACAAGGGGCTTCTGTTACAAGTATTAATTCTATTGCACATTCCATATTTTTAAAAAGGAGATTTATTTATTTATCTGAAAGGCAGAGTGACAGCATGCATGTGACTACGTGAGTGTGAATGTGTGTGTGCGTATGTGGGCACACTTCCCTCTGCTGGCTCACTCTCCAAATGGCTGCAAGAGCCAAGTGTAGCCCAGGCCAAAGCTAGGAGCCAGAAACTCTATCTGGGTCTCCTATACGGATGGCAGGGCCCACGTACTTGGGCCATCATCTGCTACTTTCCCAGGAACATTAGCAGGGAGCTAGACTGGAAGCAGAGCAGCTGGGACTTGAACTGGCACTCAGATATAGGATGCCAGTGTTTCAAGCAGTGGCTTAATCTACTGTACCCTTATGCTGGGCCTTGCCTGTCCCAGAATTTTTTTTTTTTTAAATTTATTTGACAGGTAGTGTTCACAGACAGTGAGAGAGAGAGAGAGAGAGAGAGAGAGAGAGAGAGAAGGTCTTCCCTCCATTGGTTCCCTCTCCAAATGGCTGCCACAGACGGAGCTGCACTGATCCAAAGCCAGGAGCCAGGAGTCCTTTCCTGGTCTCCCATGTGGGTGCAGGGCCCAAGCGCTTGGGCCATCCTCCACTCTTATCCCAGGCCACAGCAGAGAGCTAGACTGGAAGAGGAGCAACCGGGACCAGAACCTGGCGCCCATATGGGATACCGGCGCCGCAGGCAGTGGAAGATTAACCTAGTGCACCACGGCACTGGTCCCCCAGAATTTAAAATGAAGGAGGAAACAGCCATAGAGGAAACTGGCACTAATCTCAGTAACACAAACAGCAGACAAGGACTCCACATTTAGCACGTAAGCAAAAGGTCGGATTTAAGCCAGGTATGTTTACAGGAACTCCATATACACTCCAAAATAGCACCATGTTTTCCAACATTTTCACAGGTCCTAAGTCTAAAGTAAACAGGTCCCAAAGTCTTGAAGTTAACTTACTTAAAGACTTTAAGTCTAAAATCGAACTCTACGGCTGAGAAAAAATAAAATTACAGGGAGAACTACGTGAGATCTAGCAATGAAATGAAATGGGAATACATGTATAAAGATGAGCATTCAACAGGGAAAATGAAAAACTGGCAAAAATTCCCCAAATCACTGTCATATAAAATAAGTAAACAGAAGGCTTCACTTTGAACATTCGTGCCAATATTTCTTATAAATGCCTTGCATATACACATATATATTAAACACAGCTCTTCAAATGTTATTTAAAAAGAGGACAAGATGAAGGGAAAATTTTAAATTTTTTTGGAATACAAGACATGAAGATGAACAAGTACAGGGCTTATAAATGTTATTAAAATGATTTCATTTAAAAAAAAAAAACCTATTCAAAAGACTCCAGAACAAGTCCACACCATACAGACCACGCGATCTCCTCTGTGCTGCCCGAGGCACCTGCAGTGTCCCTCTCCTCACACACAGTATTCTGAATGGGCTGGATTAGGTCTCCTCAAGCCACCCTGGAGACTCCTGTGAGTCACTTGACCACGCCCCCCACTGCCCGCCTCAGCTTTTCTAACAAACATTTCCCCGCCTCAGCGTCCACTAGCGAACGGTGCTGACCTTGTTGGTTCTTCGGTACAGCCTAGGAACCTCCAGGGCACTTTTCAGGTAACTGAAGCAGGACTCACTTAGGTCCTGGATGATCTTGCTGCTCAGGGGAGGTATACAGGCCGATAGGGAACTCTGGGAGTCCTCAAGGGCCGCTGTGGACATAGAAAAACCGGGTCTAGTTTTTTTTATTCAGGTGCAGTACATTCTATTTTAAATATTATCAGAGAATTTAGAGCATGTCCTATAATACGTCAAATTATTAGACAGAAGATCTTATTTGGGAAAGTTAAACCCCAAGAACAGAATACAAAAATAATCAAAGCTTTACAACTAGGAAAGGAAATGTTAACCTAAACATATCCGACAGTCTCTGAAATTTGATTTTAAAATATTTCTTACTCAAAGATTTGTTGATCTTACCTGAGATAGAAGAAAAATTGCTAAATCCAATCATTTCAAGTTTTGGCTTGATTATTTCCAGGAGTTCTGGAAGCTAAAATAAAAATACACTTTATATATTTATTTACTTTTGTATAAATCAAAGGAAGAGGCAATATTGAATACTGGTAACTGAATATTGCTAATGGTGAAATGAAGATCGGGACTTTTAGTGTTATTCATCAAAGGAAAACAACAATCCTAATGCTTTCACCATAAAAGATCTCAACAACATGGGAACAACAGTTTAATAGCTATGAACAGGCTTAGAGAATAAGCAAAAGTTTTGTATTCTGTGGCTCTCCATGACATCAAAAAAGCTCATTAGAAAGTCCCTATCTTGGTCAGAACATACAACTGTATTTGTTCAAGCACCACCAAAGTATTTAAACTTGAGGAAAGCAAAATTATGTATCAGAGGACTTAAACAGTAACTTCATCCCTCAGAGTCCTCTCAGTGTTAAAAGCAAAAATACATGTAACTATACAGAGAAAATACGAGGAAGAGGCTTGAACTTTTCAGTACTTTCAAAGTCTGGCTGAAGACTAAATATTAATAGAAAAATCTTCAAGCAAGGGAATTAAAATAATTAAAATCCGGACCATCAAAGGTCATGTCTGAGCAAAGCTGAGTTACTGACAGAAGTGGGAGGAGCTTGTCACATCACGACTGGGGGCAACAGGTCAACAGGACACTGGAGAGCAGGCGTGAGCTGGAGGAGCAGTGTTCCAGTGTTCTCAGAAACCTGGGGTGGAGACTGTCTGCTGGGAAACACCGGGAGCAGGAATGAAGTGTTTTTTCTCGGAGCACCTGTGCGCCCGTGAGGACAAATGGGGTCTGTCTCCTGCTTGTCCTACTCTCTGTGAAAACAGAACTGAACACCTCTGATTCTTCTGGAACAGGCTCACCTGCTCCTGCAGCGTGTGCAGGTCTGCGACCACGTAGACGAGCTGAGTGCTGGAAATGGAAACCACAGGCTTTGTGTCTGCCGCACTGCTTCCTGGGTCTTCACTGTTTCCTGGGGACGAGGAAGGGTCTCTGCTACCAGTTACCAAAGGTTTTTTGATCTCCTTGGCAGTTTCATTAGATATGGGCCTGAGTGAAAGCTGAAAAAGGATTTCAGCGATTAAATACATTTTCACTAGCAACATACATGAGTATTTGTATATACATGGGTGGACAACTGACCAGAAAGTGCTAGCTGTCTAGAGAGCACTCAGTAAAAACTAACTGATAAAGAACACTGTATTGGATTTCCATAGGCAGGTGTGAAGAACAAATTACAACCTCAGGTACACTTACCTTTCCTGTTCACAGGCCTAATTTCTTGTGATAAAAAGAAATATGCAAAAAATAAGTAAGTCCCCAAACCACAAGTTTAAAAAAAAAGTTACCTACATTGACTGCTCCAGTGTGAACATGACTTGGTGCCCCAATTCATGGCGATGGTTGGGTTCCAAAGTCATGAGTTGGGAGTATCAAGAGAGTGAAAGCTTAATCTAATGACAGTGTCTGGGAGGTGGGCCTGGTGGGACATCCCGGTTGATGGGGGGTGGGGGGGGTGTGCCCTCAGAAGGTAGTTCTCAGGCTTGTTACACACACTGGAGGAGGGCCCAGCCATCTCTGCCTCCTGGCTCACCAGATGATTGCTGCTCTGCACATGATCCACCACACAGCCACTCTCAGGCCCCACCAGACAGCCAGACTAGTGGGGCCTGACTGATCTCAGACTGTACACTCCAAAATCAGGAGCCCAGTAAGCTTCTTTCCTTTTTAAGAAGCTGTTATAGTGACAAAAAGCTAATGCATTAGATAAATAACTCACCAAGTTAGTAATGGTTAAAAAAGAATCAAAATCCAAACCTCATTATGTTTCAAATAAGAAAAGCCACGAAGTGTTCTTTGTATAATATGTTGTTAAAGTGAAAAACCAAAGAGAAGCACAGTAGCATCAAGAAAAGAGTAGGATAATGAACATTAAAGGCAGAGTAATTTATCAGAGATAAAATGAGAAGAATGGTTAACAAGAAAACCCTACCCAAGAATCATTCTAACTATCATCCCAGGAATTGTACAGTGGTCTTCAAAAACGGATGATGGGTCAGGGCCATCTCTAAGACCCTTCTGAGCAAATGGAAAGCAAAGGGAAAGAAACTAACTTCCACTGAGCTCCTACTATCCATCGGGCACTTCAGTCCACAGATAAGACCTCACAACAGCCATGCATGCAGCCTGTTTTCTATTTTACAGATAAAGGATCTAAGACTCATAGAACTTATTTTCTCCAAGTCTACAGAATCAACACATGGCAGAGCCAAGGTTTGATTTTTGTCTTAGGCCAAAATCTACACTCTTTCCATTAAAATACAATGACTGGGTTCCTCATCTACTCTAGATAACAAAGATTTCATGTTTTCAATGTGTACTACCTTCTTCAAGCTGTCTTTTTGTTTTAAATAAAACATTTCTATTGCTCGGCCTTTTGGCTAACATCATGTGTAGTACCTGCTCTTATCAGCTTAACAGAACATTTTTCTCTTCCCATACTCCTCACACTGCAGCAGCCAGCTTATGTGAGCATTACTGGGACTGTTCCTGGAGGTGGATTGGCTATGCAGACCAAGATCCTGGCAAGGACCTCGTGAGGCTGGTGCTCAGCTGAGCACTGATCTGCACCAAGCTCTTGTGGATCAAGAATTTGAGGCTTTATGTATAATACCAATAAATCATCAAAGTCATATAGGTATTTAATACATTTAACTATCTGAATGGGGGAAGGGTATTTTAAAAAGGAAAGGCTAATTAATCTTACTATCTTTAAAAAATTGTGTTTTTTTTGAGAAGCAGAGAGTCCTCCCATCTATTGGCTCACTCCCCTAAATGCTCTCAACAGCTAGGGCTGTGCCAGGCTGAAGCTGGGAGCCAGGAATCCATTCCAGGTGTCTCCTACAGGTGGCAGGGAATACTTAGCCCATCACCTACTGCCTCCTAAGGTGTGCATTAGGATGAAGCTAAAATCCAGAATGAAGCTGGGGCTTGAACCCAGGAACTCTGATAAACAGCATCTTAAACACTGTTCCGAGCACCCAACCCTTGTTTTGTTTTTTTTTTTTTGCAACAATTACATGGTTTTGTAAACCTTCCAAATATTAGTCATTAAAACGCGAATTTTTTGTTTCTAATCCTCTTCATTAAAATGAGTATCTTTGCTTTAATTTGGAAGCGCCTCAAAGACTCTGGTTTGGAGGAAGGACAACGGACTTCTCAGGGTGTTGTTTTTCAACAAGACAAGATACCCAGTGACACCACTAAAGGCACCACTTGCAAGAGCAAAGATGAAACACAGAGGTTCACACAGTCTGGAAGTCAGCATGTCGTTGTCCTCTGAACTAACCCTTCACGACAACATGGCATTTTTAAAAATTTCATTTGGGTATTCAGGTTAACATTCTCCTTCACTCTTGTCAACATTGATGAACTATACGGCCAGCCCTTACCTCACTAACAAACACAGAGTATCGGGCCAAAATCTGCAGAGTGAGTCTCCACAGACGATGCACCAGCAATGGCAAAAACAGCTCATCTGACCAACACTTCCTAAGACTGCTCCATGTTCTGTGAGAAGCCAAAAGGCAATACGGACTTCCAGCTAGGAAAAAAAAACAACAACATACATTTAAGGAATTTCAGACAATTATGGGCTACAATCTAGTTTTACATTTTCAAGGTATAAATCAAAAGTAAAGAAAAGTAAAAAAAAGACATGGTCAGCAAACGTGGTGCTAGTGGAGGGCTATTGATGAACAATACATGTCTCCTACAATGGCTTTAACGCAATGCATTTGGTAACTCTCCATGATTCCACCTCCCAGGCACCAGGATAACTATTATACATACACAGCATTCAGAAGTAAGGTTTTTAATCGAATTAATAAATACAAGCTGGAGTGGCAGTCATTTGCAAGGGTTTACACTTTGGAATTGACTGTGTCCTGTTTCATTTGTCTATTCTCTTCTTCTGCTACCTCAGCATACCTACTATGTATACAGTATACTATGTATAGAGTACACATATACATATACTGTAGGTGACCATATTTGGCAAAGACAGATGAAAACTAACTCTGAAGGGAAAACAGTGTGGTTCAGATTGACAGTGGACCTCAAGCCTAAACTAGAGCAGAAATTTAAGTTGAGGAACTTAGACCCATTACCAATGTGGCTTACAGATAAGACAGAGTAATAAGCATTTCAATGGTCAATGGGAATGAAGAGAGTATGATACAGAAATTAATGAGGCCATCAGGGTATGCAAACATACTCTGGGAAGTCTGCATACCCACAATTATTAGCTGCTCAGAGTTCCAAGACGTGGGGGAAGAAGCCGGTAGGGAGCACACTCCAGCTGGGGGGGGTCACTGTCGGAGTGGGGCAAGGACACCCTACACCTGTTACTGTGCAGACTAGCCCTCAGCCTGGGAGGAAGGCTGATGACAGCCAGTTAGCTACACACAGAACTGATCGCATCAGCCACAGGGGCTGTATCCCTACTCTTGACATGCGATACCCAGGCCTGCTTCCCGTTTCTTAAAGCATTCATTTAATCACTTCCACAAAGCAAGAAGACCTATAAACCAAAAGATCTGGTTCCTTTTGCCATATATATATACCTTTAAGGTCCAACTTACTGAATGACAGGAAAAGATGAAAGCACCCTCTGGGTATCAGGGTCTGGAGGACTTGGTGAGTTTAACTAACTCACTTAGTGACACCTTGTCATAGACCACTTTAAGGAAGTTACCTGGGGCGTCTTCCAGAACATCTGTAAGTGCTGCTTCTAAAGATCCCGCTATTTCTCTAAATCTGCAATTTAAAACAAGAACACAAGTCAGTGTTTACGCCTCTGTAGGTGCCATTCCCTATCCATTCTCCCCTCTTCTGAGGAGTACAATGTTCTTGGAGATGCCCAATGGCCTCAGAAGGCCTGTTCTTCTTCTTCTTCTTTTTTTTTTAAACTGTGCAAGAAATAGACTCTCTTGATCGAGCCACGATAATGCAGGGCTACTCTGTTATTTGCACCTAGCCCGAAATATAACTTACCCTATGTTTCTCAAACTAAAACAAACTGCCATTTAAGTCTCCATTGAGAGGTAGATCCTGGGAACTGTCCCTTGTTATAGTCAGCTACTCACTTCGAGGCCACAAAACCTGAGTTTCTCCAACCCATCTGTATGGGCACCACCACAGAAACACCAACGTCCGCAAGCTAACCAACAGGAAAGCTGTGTTCTGTACTTGTGTTTACAGCTTGAGAATGAATCACAACGAGTGGCCAGTTATACCTGCAACTCACTGCTCGGTGGCCTCTGACATCAGCAGGCCCCCTCACATCACATGCTTTCACATGTCTCACTCAGTATCTGCACCTTGGCCTCCTTCACAGTGCTCCTTCTCCTAGATGACAACTGGTCGACCTGGCATCTCAGATCACCCTGTCACAGACTTTTAATAATGGATACAGATGTGTTTTTATGGCTGTGAAATGTAACTCTTGGTTTCCAAACCTCTCTGTACCCGGACACTTTTCTGTCACCTATTAGTTCCCTTCCTAGCAATAAGCTGACTCATCCTTAAGAGGAATTCATTAAACAGATACTTTTGGCTTTTTTATAGTATATTTGGTGTTCTTAAAAAAAAAAAAAAAAACAGTTCAGAGACTGAGCTAAAGGAAATTTCCTAACAAGTAAAAGGAAGAACATGTGGGACAAAAAACTGCAGCCTCAAAGCAACATGGCTGAGGGCTTAAGACTGCCAAGGCCTCTGGCCCATGATGGATGGCTTCTTCCCAGTGTCTGGCCCTCTGTACTTGCCTAACGAAGCTTAGGACAGGCTGGTCTTCCCGAACTGCAGCAGAGGGGCACGGAAGGAAGAAGTGATCGGAAAGTCAAGGGACAGCGCTGGAGACCAGCTCAGCAAGGACAGCAAGAGGGAGCAGTGATCCTGAGCTGCCCTGCAGCTGGGAGAGAAAATCAGCTGCTAGAGGGCAACCTTGCTCCCTCAAGTCTGTGTTTTTCAAAATCTATACACAGTACAGGAAGTCAGCCCCATACAGAAAAGATAGCCAGTGCAGCATCGTTTGTATCAGGAGAAAACTGGAAGCCACCTAACGGTCAAAAGTAAGGGAATAGTTACATAACCTGGGGTCCCTTCAGTGGACTAGCACATAACAGTATCAAAGCAGAAAGCCCAAAGCGGTTAAGTGACAGAGAAAAGTAGATATAATGTAGTATCAGCAAAGACATGGGGTGCAAAGTTATATACACCCTGACAATTCTGAAAATCTCACAAAAACAAAGAACAAGAATCAAAATGCAGCAGAGCTTCAATACCTATGCATTGCACAGGGATGCTCTGCCTATCTGTAAGCTTCTGCAAGTAGCTGGGCCCCTGTACCCAGGTGGGAGATCCAGCAGAAGCTCCTGGCTCCTGGTTTCAGCCTGGCCCAGCCCCAGCCATTATGGCCATTTGGGGAGTGAACCAGTGAAGGGAAGATCTCTCTCTCCCTCTGTAATTCTGTCTCTCAAATAAATAAAATGCATCTTTTAAAAAAAAAAAAGTTCATGGAAAATATGAATAATGGAAAAAAAAAACCTGTGTATGGATTTCCATTTTTTTTTTTGCACCAAAAATAACATCTCTTGGTTCTATTTTTCCACAAACTTCTTGGAAGTATCCTTCAGACCAAATAGCATGTGGACACAGTGGGGTCTCTGGAACAAAATGTGTTCCCAAGAGGGGTGGCGCTGGGTGGGGTGGAAGCTATCTTTTGCTGTGAAGATGGTCAGTGTGTAAGCATACAGTGCAACAGAGCATTAATCTGCTTCTGAGAATACAACTTTACTATTTCTTAGGAAAATGTCAAGGCTGGTGCCGTGGCTCAACAGGCTAATCCTCCACCTTGTGGTGCTGGCACACTGGGTTCTAGTCCTGGTCGAGGTGCCGGATTCTGTCCCGGTTGCCCCTCTTCCAGGCCAGCTCTCTGCTGTGGCCTGGGAGTGCAGTGGAGGATGGCCCAAGTGCTTGGGCCCTGCACCCCATGGGAGACCAGGAGAAGCACCTGGCTCCTGCCATTGGATCAGCGTGGTGCGCCGGCCGCGGTGGCCATTGGAGGGTGAACCAACGGCAAAGGAAGACCTTTCTCTCTGTCTCTCTCTGTCTCTCTCTCTCTCTCTCTCTCTCATTGTCCACTCTGCCTATCAAAAAAAAAAAAAAAAAAGAAAAAAGAAAAATGTCAAAACATCTCCACCCCACTGTCTTCAGATTTATTTCACATGACCCTGAAGTGAATCTGATGATGCAACACTGACCCTAACCATATTTGCAGAACTTTTTGTCACCCCTCAGAGTAAACAATCGAACACATGATAAAAATCAATAGGAAAGTACTACACAGTCTTATTTGAATTTATTTTTTTGGATGGAAAAACAAATGTATCAAAAAAAGAGTTTCACCCTTCATAATTCAAATGTATGTTTTAAAATTTCATAAATTTTAAATAAATGTTATAAAGAAAAGTTAAACAGTCCCATTGAATGCGGAAAGATACCATTTGGTAGAGGTAAAAAGTTTCAGGCAGCTGATTATGTTTCAACACAGCTCAGGCCTAATTCCCCAGCTGTGAGGGACGCTGGGGTGAGAAGAGAGGCCATGGAGGCCAGGCTGGGCGGTTGGCGTGGGGCAGGGCCTGGCAGAGCATGGTGGGGAGGCTTGTTGGGGGGGGGGGGGGTTACCAGGCATGGGTTACAGTGCCCGAGGAAAGGGCTAGAGAAGAAGAGTTTGCAGGCAAGAGGCGGAGGAATACGCCCCTGATGTGACGGCACCGGAGTGATGACAGCAGGATGGGAACCTTTTTTCTGCCAAAGGCCACCTGGATGTTTCATCATTCACAAGCCATACAAGTTATCAACTTAAAAACTATCCTGCTACAGATTTATTGGATTTCAGGTCCCGCCTGCAGTTGTCTTGGCAAGGTCTGACCAAATGATTTCATGGGCCTCATGTGGCCTGCAGGCCAGGTGTCTCCCATCCATCACTAAAGCAACTGAACTCCAAATGTGGACCACAAATGAAATGGGAGGTCCTAAATATTATTTCTCTACCTCAGTCTTACTCTGTGAAGAGCTGCTTCACTATTTTTAATTCTGTTCATGAATCAAAAAGGCTTCTTGCCTGGGCTTGACTTGATGATCCTAAGAATTTGTGTAGTCCATGAATATCCTACATAAACAAGCCCTTTGTGGCCTACTTTAAGACAAACTATGTGATAATGTGACCTTGCAACATTCCACATAAAACACAGTGTTGTTTTATATTTTCTGAAAAATGTGATTCCATTATCAAAAGATGATTCCACACATTTTCAATCATGTCAAGCAATTATAATCAAGGTTCCTAATTCCTGACGCATTTCTCTCTCTGTAATTTTTCCTCAGCACTCTGGGGGAAAGGACTGAATCACAATTAATGAAAGCATCCAGCAATTTACACAAAAAAGGTTAGGCCTCTTCAAAGATCACTTCAACGAAAATGCTCTAATTAATGCCGCTGACCTCATTCCAGAGGATCTGCAAAAATGACCATTAACACCTATTTCTGTGGAGCCACATATGGTGCTAAGGGTTTATCCTAAATTCCCCTAAGTATTTTACACAATCACTATCAACATAAATGTGGCATCATCATGAAACCTGGGAGAAAACTGCTAGTGCATTCCAGAATAGGCGACTGGAACCGCGGACAAGGGGAGCTGGAACAATACCTGGGATTCTCATGCACTGACAGACGGGAGGAAGCTGCAGAGAGCACTTACAGGAATGCTTCTCCACTGCCTGTGCAGAGGAGCAAACACAGGTATGGGTGTGGCTCGTGGCTCCAGCACCAGCGGCAGAGCCCGAAACAGGGCAAAGGGAAGGGCGAGCAGCTGTGCAACTCCCTTCTCCACGTCTCATGACAAAGGAGCACGCACCGTGTGGGAATGAAGCCAGCTGAATCCCACTCATTCCAAGTCGAGGTCTGAGCTCCCCAGTTACCAAAAATAAAACTCATCTTTCTGTCCTGCAAGTCAGAGCAACCATGATTCCCCCTGTACATTTCCACTTCAACTTCCACCGCCCAAAGAACAAAATGGTGATCACAAAGAAGGAGGCAACATCCTTAACTGATACTCAGTTCTATTTTAGAAGGGCGGAGGAGGGGTGAATAAATGGCTGACCTTATTTGAAAATAAACAGGCAAGTTCCACTTATTATTAAAGCTGTGATAGGCAGGATGTGCTCTTAGTCTTTTTACACTGGCCTGTGATCCACATTGTTCTTCAAATCTTCTTAAAAAATCCATACTTATGGTATATTTCTAAAATAAAACAGAAGTTTCATTATTATTGAACTAGCCAGAATTGGGAACATACACTGAAACCTATAATCAAGATTAAAAAAAGGTCAACATACAGAATCATACTTTCTAGAGCTGATATTTATCTCACCTTCCTTCCACTTAAGGATAAGTTAATGCCCAAAATGGTTCTGGGATGTGCTCAAAGTCTTGCATGGCAAAGTCCATCTGAAACCTAGGTATCTCAAGTATATCACTTTTGAAATGGCAGTATTTATCTTCCAGGACACCACTAACCTCATCCATTTGGAATAGACCCAAATTAAATGGTATGAATTTAATATAGCCTCTCCAGAATAAGAGGAAGAAGGAGAAAACTTTAAAAAGAAAAGACAGGAAGAGAAAGACTCAAACTATGTGAGTCATCACTCACTTTTCTACATGAGATAGCATGAAAAATGACAGGGGGATCTACAAATACCATTGCGAGGAGAAACTAACAGTATTTACCATCAGCACAAGCTGCTTAGAATTATATTGTATTTAATCCACAAAATTATCCTACAGTGTAACTACTGTTGTCATCTCCATGTCTACAATTTTACAGTTTTCTCTTTGGGCTCAGAGAGAAACTGCCCAAAAGACAAACCTAGGAAGCAGAGGAAATAGAGCCCCAACCTGTCAGTAGAGCAAAACTGCAGCTGCACGTTCCTTTTGGGGTATTCTATCATGTGATCATCATTTGGGGTACTCTACTCTCCAAACCCCAGGCTCTAAAAAGCCTGTGGACTTCAATGCCGTTCTAACTTAAAAGGGGCACACTCCTAAGCCACCAAGCCATCAACCTAAAAATGCTGCAGTCTGTGCTTAGATAGGAATTTCAGTGCAGTGAAAACTACAGGTTGTGGGGCTGGCGCTGTGGTGCAGCAGGGTAAGCTGCATGGGACATCAGCATCATATGGACACCAGTTCGAGTCCCAGCTGCTCCACTTTTGATCCAGCTAACTGCTAATGTATCTGGGGTGGCAGTGGAAGATGGTCCAAGTCCTTGGATCCCTGAACCCACTGAGAAACCTGGAAGAAGCTCTTGGCTCCTGGCTTGGGCCTGGTCCAGCCCCAGCCCTTGTGGCCATTTGGGGGAATGAACCAGTGGATGGAAGATCTTTCTCTCTCTCTCTCTCCTCTCTAACTCTGCCTTTCAAATAAATAAATAAATAAATCTTAAAAAAAAAAGTACAGGTTCTAAATTTCTTCCATCCGTGTTTTTGGGCAACACATATAGTATCCCCTGAGGGTGGTCTAGGTGTTAGAGTTGAGACAAAGTGAGGTATTATTCCTCTTTCCTGGGATAAAATTATAGCTCTGCATATAATGGATGCTAAGAATACAAGGATGTTTCCCTCTTCCCAAGAAACATGTTATACTAAGACATAAAGCAAAGTGCAAGTTCATGGAAAAATAAAATTAAAAGATGCTTATTTTGCTACAAAAATACATGCATAGTTTTTTCATAATACTTTTTTCCTCATGAACTTTTTGAAGATAGCTTGTATTTCTTGAATGAAACTGACAGCTAATTACTGGAAATAGTGCCTACAGATATTAAGCAATGGTCTAAAATCATAAAATCAAGGTTGTATTAGTGTGGTGGTTAAGGTGCCAGTTGGTCAAGTGTGGGCTTGAGTCCTGGCTCTGCTCTCATTCCAGCTCTTGCTAAAGCAGACTCTGGGGAAGAACATGTGATGGCTCAAGCATTTGGGTCCCTGTCAACCCACACGGATTGAGTGTCTGGCGCTCAGCTTCAGCCTGGACCAACCCTGGCTGTTGTGGGCATTTAGAGAGTAAATCAACAGATGGGAGCTTCTATATCTCTCTTTCTGTATCTCTGCCATTCAAATAAATCTTAAAAAAAAAATTTAAAAAAAGATTAATTTCTGAGTTGACACATTTCCCAAGTTTAACATGGTCAATAATGTTTCTAAAGAGCACTTTATAGCAAACTATAAAACATTTTAAATTGCTAGTGCTTAAAAGCATTATTCACTCTGGTTATTTATAAAGGTGTACTTTTTAAATCACAAAAGTTATTGATACGCAAATCAAAAATAATACAAGTAAGCATATGCAATATACTGTAACATGAGAAAGGAAAGAAAGCAGATATATGGGATTACTGGGACAATAAAGCCCGAAATTTGTCATCTTCACTGTTTTGAAGTCTACCAGGCTCCTTATACATATATCATACCTCTCTATACTTGGGAAAAAATAAATTAATCAATCTACCAGTAGAGGAAACAAATAGAACTTATAGCAATGAAAATTATACTTAAAATTGGAAACTCAACATCCAGGTGAAAAGAGTTTAGATACAAGTGAAGAAGGAAATAGTGAACTAGAAGATAGATCCTGAGATATTATCCAGAATGCAGAGATTACAAAGTGAGATAGTCTAATCAAGAGTTCTAGAAGGAAATACTAAAGGAATAGAAGAGCACAGATGAAGAGAATTGGTAAAAATGTTCCAGAAAGGATGAAAGACATCAATCCTCAGATTCAGGAACCTAAAAAAGCCCTGGTATAATAAACAAAAAGAAGTTCATACTAGACACATCACAATGGAACTTAGCACACCAAAGTCAATGACCATAAAAACATTCAGAGAGAAAGGGCATTAACTACAAGAGTAACAATTAGATTAACCCTAACCACTAAGGTTACTTAATATGAAAGGTCTTCAAAATGTTCATGGAAAATGTGTACTATGAAAAACAACGCATGGATTTCAAAGACTTTCTGCATCAAAATAACTCAGCTCATGATTCCATTTTTTCACAAACTTTTTGAAGTACCCTGAATACACAGAAACAAAGGGCATAACTTCTAAACTAGAAGAGGTAGGAAAGCACAGAATACAGGAGGAAAAGAAATCCTCAAAAGTCTAAAAATACAAAGAAGGTGGAAAAGAAAGGGAGGCAAAAAAAAGAGGGAGAAGGAAAAGAGGGAAGAAAAACTGATAAATGGGAAGTACAAAATAAGACCCAAATACTTCAGTAACTACAATCAGAGTAAATTTAATAGGCTATCTAATTAAAAGAAAAGGATTATCTTATTGGATAAGAAAACCAAAATCCAGGACAGGAAAAGGTAGAAAGGTACCAAGAAGGTGAGCAGCAGAGAAGGCAAGAGAGCTGGGGTCAGAACTCTGGCCATCTTAACCATAACACTATGCACTGTTTTGAAACAAATGATACAATGGAAAACACACACATGAAGTTACTTTGAAATCTTAACCACAAAATCTTTTAAGTGATAATCTTTTGTTGTTGGAAAGAAGGAAATATTAGAGCTTCCTAATTTTCTTTAATTATAAAAAATATTCACACAGCATATCCTAAAATCCAATTAGTATCTTTTTTTTTTCAAAATTATGCAGTACAGATATAAAAATAATATTTTTTGGGTAACAACCATAAAGATTCTAACTTTTAGTGCTCCTTAGGATGTTTTTAAAATGAAAACCTGATTTTTCTGAAGCCTCAGGTTAATCTCTTCAAGAATTAAGATGACAGGGGAAAAGTTACCTCGTGAAATGCATCGGGATTCCCAGGATTAAAAAGTGAGGGCAACTTTTCTTCTAATCCTTGTACTATTTCTGGCCAGAGAGAATTCACCAAAAAGTCATACCCAGGAACAATATTGCCTTTTTCACTGCAAAGTAAGAGTAAAATTTCAGTCAAACATGCCACAATATTCTACCTACACAGAGCAAACTTCCACAGCGCTGCTTCTGCTTAAAGGTCCTCAGTCTCAAACTTCTCCCAATCTTCTTCAAAAAACTACATTTGTCAGCTAGTCTGCTCCTAGACTCAAATTTCTACTTCACTCCTTGATCTCAGTCTCACTGTGAATCTGCATATCTCCTGGTTCTGACTCCTACTTCTGCTGTCAAGGATAAGATAAAACCACTACATAAAATTACCTAGTACAGCTTTGCCCTCCATCATAGGATGCCACATCTTTGTGCTCTAGTCTAATACCATAAGAAGAGTAATCTTTGCATTCAGCCTAAACACTACTAAACCCTAAAGCAAGCAATGTATATATTATACTAATTTATCAATTACTAACAGCTTTGTGCTTTATCTTTCTCTAAGACTACCTTCAGTTAGAAAAATCTGAGTGTTTCATGCAAAATCTTGACACAAAAAATTGATAACAGAAAATATTTTCTCTGTGGGCATGTTTTATTTTGCCTTTGTTGGTGCTGCACTTTGCATTTCTAATTCACAGACTTCGTTCGATGAAGCAGTATCAAGATTAAACACAAGCTATGAAGCCTAACTACCTGAGTATAGCTCTTGGGTCTTAGGTAAAACATTTAACTTCTCTGAGCTTTGGTTTCTTCAACTTTAAAATGGGGACAGAAACAGTATCAATCTCACAGGGTCATTACAATGATGAATATTCATAAAGCACTTGAAAGTACCTAGCTTATAGGAAGCGTATGTCAGCAGTAGTTATGAATAAATAAGTAAATAAACAAGGTAGATTCTTTAAGTTTCTCTTGAACTTAAAGATCTCTAAGTAGCTTCTAGGCAAATACCATCTCACAGATCTGCCCACCATGAGACTGTTGTATCTTGAATAATATGTTCTAAATATACTCTTTAAAAATGGATTTGGAAAATGGACTGGTCTTATTTTAGCAAAGCTTGGAGTTTTGTGGATAACATACCAAATTGAGACTTGACATTAGGGTAAAGTAGTAACATAAATGGGAGAAAAGTTTTCATACTTTTTCTGCTTGGTAAAAATTATGATCACAAGACAGGTTATCAAGGCGATTTTGCTTCACCATCCAGGAGTAGCTACTAAATAACTACAGTTTTACCTTAGAAGAAATAACTGCGAAAATGGAGGAAGAGTGGAAAGAAGACACCTACTGCCTATCTAACTCACACGGCTGGTTGGGCATCCCTAATCTGAAACCTGAATGCTCAGAAATCCCCAACTTTTGGGGCACAGATATGCCACAGGTGGAAATTCACACACCTGACTTCATATGACAGGCTGCAGTCAAAACACATGTACACTAGCAATACTGTATAAAATCACCCGCAGGCTATGTGTTTCAGGTGTATATAAAACATAAATTTTGTGTTTAGACTTGTATCTTTTTACCCAGGATATCTCACTGTATATCCAAAAATCCAGAATAATGTGAAATCTGAAACTCTTCTGATTCCAAATATAGACTCTCAATCATAATAAGAGTTGATCTGTTATCTGAAGAAGGAAGGGACAAATACTGAGGAATTTAAACTACAGATACACATAATCAACATGAAATGACAAAATCTCCTCATTCCAAAGCAAATGTCTAACCTAAAGCCCCAAGGGCACATTTTAAATCTGCAAGGTTAATAGCTGACATATAGGGCTGATTAGAAAAGCTAAAAATGAATCCATTTTCTATGCAGGATATGTTCCTTAGTGTTGCCAGTTAGAACGTTAGTGAAGGGAAATGCAAACAAAGAGCAAGGGAAGCCTCACACCTTTGGAAACCTGAGGCCAGGAGCTGGCCAAGCTTAGGTGAGGGATATGCAGCAGATGGAGCTGGGGCAGGTAAAGATGCCTAGCAGGGTACGGTTTAGATCCCTCAATTTCAAGCCTCCCCCATGAATTCAGTTCCACTGAAAACCAGTGAAAAGACTTCTAAAGCTTGGAAACTTGACATTTCAGGACCAAAGACTTGTTCTGCCAAACCTAATGCCTGGTTGTCTTGTAACTCTGGCTTCTTCAATTTTACATGATTTCTATATTCTTATCCCCAAATATAAATCCTCATAACTAGATAAAAATGGTAAAATGAGCCTTCACTTGAAATAATACAGTAAAAACAGAGAGTACCTAAAAGATCAAGCACACATTAATGACTCATCTTTTTTTCTTTTTTGCAAAGCACAAAACTTCAAGACCAAATGTATTACTTGCTCGGTGAAGGAACTTTATTTGCCTTCCCATCACTGAAACAGCTGAGCTCTTGCATTGTGCAAACACTGATCAGGAAGCTCCCATCTTTTTTTTTTTTTTTTATATAAAGCTTTTAATTAAAGAATATAAATTTCCAAAGAACAGCTTATGGATCACAATGGCTCCCCCCCCCACAACTTCTCTCCCTCCCCCTACCCTCCCCTTTCCCGCTCCCTCTCCCCTTCCATTCACATCAAGATTCATTTTCAATTCTCTTTATACACAGAAGATCAATTTAGTACATATTACGTAAAGATTTCAACGGTTTGCCCTCGCATAGAGACACAAAATGATAATACTGTTGGAGTGCTAGTTATAGTATTAATTCACAATGTACAGCACATTAAGGACAGAGATCCTACATGATTTTTTTTTTAAAAATTGATTAATTGTCTATGCAATTTCCAGTTTAACACCAAGATTTTTTAATCATTTGCAATTATCTTTATATAAAGAAGATCGATTCAATATATACTATGTAAAGATTTCATCAGTTTGCACCCACTCAGAAACACAAAGTGTAAAAATACTGTTTCAGTACTAGTAATAGCATTATTTCACATTGGATAACACATTAAGGACAGATCCCTCATGAGACGTAAGTACACAGTGACTCCTGATGTTGATTTAACAATTTGACACTCTTGTTTATGGCGTCAGTAATCTCCCTAGGCTCTGGTCATGAGTTGCTGAGGCTATGGAAGCCTTTAGGGTTCGTGGACTTCGATCTTATTCCGACAGGGTCATAGTCAAAGTGGAAGTTCTCTCCTCCCTTCAGAGAAAGGTACCTCCTTCTTTGATGGCTCCGTTCTTTCCACTGGGATCTCACTCGCAGAGATCTTTCATTTAGGTCTTCTGTTTTTTCCAGAATGTCTTGGCTTTCCATGCCTAAACTATTCTCATGGGCTCTTCAGCCAGATCCGAATGCCTTAAGGGCTGATTCTGAGGCCAGAGTGCTATTTAGGACATCTGCCATTCTATGAGTCTGCTGTGTATCCTGCTTCCCATGTTGGATCATTCTCTCCCTTTTTCATTCTATCAGTTAGTATTAGCAGACACTAGTCTTGCTTGTGCGATCCCTTTGACTCTTAGACCTATCAGTGTGATCAATTGTGAGCTGAAATTGATCACTTGGACTAATGAGATGGCCTTGGTACATGCCACCTTGATGGGATTGTATTGGAATCCCCTGGCACAATTCTAACTCCATCATTTGGGGCCGTTCCGATTGAGCATGTCCCAAATAAGAGAGGGAGGAGATGTAAAATTTGGAAGCTCCCATCTTTAAGACGCTACCAAGAAGTAAGGGAAAATGCGGGCAGTGCAGGAAGCAATCACATTGCAAGACAGGAGCAAAAGCAATGTGTCCTGGAATCCAGAGGACACGGTCAATGTTGAGCACAGGTTACAGGATGGTCTCTTGAAGAAGTGGGTCTGAGTTGCAGCTTCGAGGGGAGCAATACCTCAACAGGAAGTCAAAGCAGATGGGAAGCACAGGGGCAAGAAGAGGGAACACACAGATGCTCATGAGTACAAAGATGTCGGGGGAAGGCAACCAATCCTATGTGGCCAGAGCACCATGGGGTGGTAACCGTAAAGTTCCCCAGCAGGTCCAGATCATACAGGCTTTTAAACACTGTATCAAAAAGCCTGGCCTTCCCCTGTGAACACAAAGAAGCCAGGAGATGGATGAGGAGGGCAGGCTATGAAGGCATCCAGGTAAATGTGGTAGTCCCAATGCTGACTGCAGAGGGTGAACTGGAAGCAAGAAGACCAGGTGAGGAGATCTTATTATCCTGCATGACAGATGCCAAGACCTGGACTGGGACAAAGGCACAGGTGAAAAGCAAGAGGATATTTATGAAAGAATTAGAAAGATGTGGAAACGACATAAATTGATGGAAAAGTGTATATTACTTCATAGTTAGTCTATAACTTGGATTACACTGAATTGATACTTACAGAGATTATGACGTTAGAAGCATGGAAGGAAAGCCACTTTTATATCAAACTAACTTTAGGAATAAGATCACGCAGGGAAGAAGAAAGGATAGGCTCTGTATTCAAAGATGCAGCCGTCAGTCCCGGACTCAAGTTTCCTCATCTGTGAGGATGAGGAAGGCTACCAGGGACCACCTCCCAGTGTTGCAGGAGGGAACAATGAAATAAGCAGGTTCATGATGGTTCCACTCACAAGACAGCTGTCATCAGTCCTGCACTAGCAGTTAACAGGTGTGCTCCCCGACACCGAGAGGGAGTCTAATACGCAGGGCTGTGTAAATTACCTAGAGATGGCTCCTCCCGTGACTTCTCGAAGAAGGCGGCAGTGGTGAGGCACGAACTCCAGGAGTTTATCATACATCATCTGAAGGCCACTGGGATGAGACTCAACAAAGTGCTCCACAATCACCTAGGGAAAGGATATTATCTTCTTAAAAAGTATTTAAATGAGTACTATAAACTATACACTACAGAGAAAATAAGGAAAACCTAAGTACATTCTCTGTCCACCTGTCTCTCAATTGACATTAATGCAAGTTATAGGTCATGTTCAAAATTATTTCCTAGGATTTAGCTGCACCATGCTAACCATGGGGGAGATAGAGGATGGGTGACAGAGTTTGGCTGGGAGCTGACAAATCATCCACGGTCTCTTGCTTCCCTTCTCAACTTGAAAGTAAACACTCATTTAAAAAATTTAAATCAGAGCATATGCCCCTCTGCAGTTCCCTGCTGCCTTAACCCTGGCCTTTTTTCTTATCGTCATCTAAATTATGAGGTTTGAGATACAGAAAGAGGAGAGAAAATACACTTCATTTTATTGTTTTTTTGTGATAAGGTTGGGAGCCCAGAGATGATGTGAAAGATAAGTATACAAGGTTAAATAAAATAAAATATGGCTATGGTTTATTTAATTTGCCACAACTTCAAATATTTCTTTAATTCAGCACGTCAAACTCAGCTCAATGAAAAAGACATAAATTTTGGGTGTTGTGGTACAGCAGGTTAAGCTGCCGCTTGGGATACATGCAATTTCATATCAAAGTGCTGGTTTAAGTCCTAGTTATTCTGTGTTTCCAACACAGCTACCTGTTAATGTGCCTGGTACGACAGCAGTTGATGGCTCAAATGCATGGGCCCCTGCCACCCACGTGGGTGGCCAAAATGATGGAGTTCCTGGCTTCTGGCTTCAGCCTGACCCAGCCCTGGCTGTTGTGGGCATTTGGGGAATAAGCCAGAAGAAGGAAGATCTCTCTCTCTCTCTCTCTCTCTCTCTCTCTCTCTGTTACTTTGCCTTTTAATTAAAAAAAAAAAAAAACTTTTGTAAAAAAAAAAGGCAATAACTAAAGTATTTTCACTTATTGATACAGAACTAGTTGGTTTTTTTTTTAACCCCACATAGATCTCTGGAATACAAGAGATGAGTGGAAAGAATTGATAGATCATTCATTTTTAGCAATCTTAGCAAAACCAACAGCATTTCTGGAAATAACTCCTACATCTCATTTTTTTCTTTGGGGCCTGATTTTTGCGTTTAGAAAATGAAAGACTTTCACCCTGGAGCTATGAGTATGCTTTTGTACTTACTGGACAGAAAGAACACTTACACTGAGGGGGTGAACAGTCTAAACTCTGAGGGAGGCCTCTGTGACTTCCCTTGGTTTGAGCCACATGAAGCTGTCACAATTTCTAATGCCAGAAATTGCTGAATTTCAGCAACTTCATGTGGCACAACCTCCAAGCTGGCAGCTCAAAGGCAGGATGTACTTCCTTCCTGTATTTTAACTGCATCCTAAGAGGGGAAGGATACTAGCGAATGAAGTTCTGGACTTAAGGAGTTCCTCTGCTCATGTGCTGTAACGCTCCTCCATCCTTGCACAGTCCCCCTGTCATCTTTCTGGGCCAGCAAACCCCTCTGCATTTTTCAAGATTTGTGCTAATGTCAGGTACCCCCTGAAAATCTGTTGGTGATCCACCATCTTTCCCTAATCACAAACCTCTCCATGTCCACAGAGCTCTCTGCACAGGCTTTGTACACTGTGGAGTTGTTACTTGCTTACTTACTTCATTCCACCCACAAGAACAGTGGTTCAAAATGTTTTTTAACAACTTCATTGAAATATAATTTGCATACCATAATTTACACTGACCTAAAAACCATTGCAATGCATACCTTCTTTCTCGATGAAACATTCAGCCCTACTGACTTAGGATAATACCTGAGTCACAGCATCACCAGAACACACCAGATAGCACGACCAATTCCTGGTGTGCCGACTGTAACCAACAGGGACCAGCAGTTTCTTATGGCTGATACTGCAGTAACTACCGGAGTGTTTATAGGAGTATCTCTGTTCTATCTTCTTGAAACCTCCACACCCAGAAAAGAGTCAAAGACAAAAGATGCCCCGTGAGTGCCTGTTGACAGGTATACAGACCTCATCTATGTATGGTTTCACCAGTACTTGGCCAACTAAGGCCTCCGCATCCCGGGTCTTGTCGATGGTGGCATAAGTCCGCAAGCAGTGCCGCACTATGTCCACGTTGGAAGTCTGAAGGCCTTCTAACAGCAGACCTTCCAGTGACTGCTGTAACATGGCCGTAATACCAGCTATACGCTGTGAGAAAACATGGATGAGAAATGAGAGCTCTAGTTGGAGCAATTTCTGAACATTCAGAGAGACACATAACAAGTATCTTACCCTTACAGAATATATGTAAAATTAAAATATCAATATTTCCTGGAGAGCAAGACTGCATCCCCCTTCTCGTCACAATCTTTGTGTAAATCAATCTCTGCTTTATTGAAGAAGAACTTAGATAAAATCACAAAATGCTATTTTCCTCCTAAGCTATAAAGTAAATCTTTATGATAGACATTGTGCATTTGAAGCCCAGTCAAGGACTTTGGGTAAATTAAATCTGTCCACATTGTCTGTCAATTACATGAAATTCAGAATTTTACTCCTATAGGTTAAAGAATGTGTCTGAATCTTTACATAAAATACATAATGTGTGACACCTATGAGGAAGGAGCCTAAAAACCAAAAACAAATTCAAGTCTGGCTTTAAAATCCTATAGATTAACAATATCAGATACATTATTAGGTCAAACCAAAATTACTTAGCAAATTCTGAAACACCAAACTAAAACCACTTACTGGTCTTATTTTGTCCAAAAGAGGCATGCCTTTGCTCTGAACAGCATGGAACTGTAACTGGTTAAATTCTGTGGCAATTCTCTCCAAAATCTGTCCTGTCAAAAGTGGGCTAGCAGAGATAAGAATTATAGAAATTTAATTCCTAAAGTTGTTATTCCCAAGATAATCTAACACATGATTAGCAAATGTAATGCTTTAACACCCACTGTGTAACTTTCATTAGAGAGTCTTCCTACATGGTCACCTTTTTACAAGGTGAAATCTAAAGCATCCTTCATGCCAAGTCCCCTATAAGGCACATACATAGCATGTCACAGGTATGGTAGGGAATCAGTTAAGTACAAGAGAGTGATGCTGCCTGACCTTGAGCCACAGGGCCCAGACAGCAGTGGGGCTGAACTAGGCCAGTGCAGGAACAAATACACGTTTATACTTTCTGCAGCTCTCCCATTCAGGACCCCCCCCCCCCCCCGTTTATCCTATTACTTATATCTGAATCATCCTTGTATCTCTCTACCTGTCTCATTCTCCCTTTTCCTAAAATATCCTAACTGCTGTCTCAGTAAACAAACCTGGCTCTCCGGCAGCAATAAATACAACATCTCAAAATAGTTTACTTAAAAATTACCTTTACCAAATAGCTAAAGGAACAGTCAAGCCATATGCTCTGGTCTCAGTGAAAAGCTGTTCACTGTGTATTTTGCCAGAAAGTGTGATTAATGCACTGTTTTTCTAAAGCTCAGTATAAAGGACCACTACCACTCCAAAGGACATGAAAAGAGCAAAGGAGACGTACTGAAGCACCCACTGGGCTTTGCTGAGGCTTCCTGAATCTGATGATGACAAACCAGTTAGTGAGGAAAACGTCCACACCATAAGGGGATATGCAATGTGATACTAAAGCCACCAGTGGTCTATCCAGTTCTGTATTCACCCAAACCAATACTGAGGGAGAGGAGAGCAACTGCCCAGCACCACCAACCCAAAAGTCAGCTCTGGATATCCCTCCTCTTCCCTGAATATAACCCAGTGCGGATGTATTCTTCTTTTTTTTTTCTTTTAAAGATTTATTTTATTTTATTTGAAAGAGTTACAAAGAGACGTAGAGACAGAGAGAGAGGTCTTCCATCTGCTGGTTCACACCCTGATGACCACAATGGCCAGAGCTGTGCTGATCCGAAGGCAGGAGCCAGGAGCTTCTTCCGAGCCTCCTGCATGGGTGCAGGGGCCCAAGGACTTGGGCCATCTTCTACTGCTTTCCCAGGCCATAGTAGAGAGCTAGATTGGAAGAGGAGCAGCAGGGACTATATCCGGTGCCCATATGGGATGCTGGCACTGCAGGCCAGGGCATTAACCCACTGCACCACAGTGCTGGCCCCATGGATATACTCTTTGTAAATTATCTAAATGTAGGTGCCAGCGCTACAGCATAGTGGGTTAAGCAGCCACGTGCAATGGTGGCATTCCATATGGGTGCTGGTTCTATTCCTGGCTGCTCCACTTTCTATCCAGCTCCCTGCTAATGGTCTGGGAAAATCAGCAGGAGATGGCTCAAGTGCTTGGGCCCCTACACCCACATGATAGACCCAGAGGAAGCTCCTGGCTCCTAGTTTCAGACTGGACCAGCCCCAGCCATTGCACACATTTGAAGAGTGAACCCAGTGAAAGGAAGATATCACTCTCTCCCTCTCTGTCTCTCTGTAACTCTGCCTTTCAAATAAAATAAATAAATCTTAAAAAAAAATTATCTAAATGTTTATGGCCTATACCATGATAAATTTACTAGTAACTAATACGGCTCCGGTTTTTACCTTCTCTATAGTTCAATATTGCTGATATGAGTCAAAGAAAAGCTCAAACTTGATTCAGGGCAAGGAGTAGTGTAATATCTATTATATTTTAAGTGGAACATTCCAAAGGAATAGCATGTACAGTAAAGAAATCGCTGAAGTATCAGAAGCCCATTCCTCACTAGTTGATGATACTTGGTTACTTTTTAGGTACCTATTAGCTCCAGACATTGGCTGTAGTGAGGAAGACCAGGCCTCTGAGGCCAGGGACCTTACAGATGATGGGAAAAGGACACAAGCCAATCAACTTGTATCCCACATCCCAGTTCTCTGCTAGATGGCCGAGAGGCCTGATAGAAGCATCAAGAAGGAGAATCTAAGTGATGGAAGACTTTCTGGAGAAGGCAGTCCTGCAATCGAGTTGTACAGAAGGTAACTTTTTTAGTTATTATTTATTCATTCTGTATAGAACTGACTGAAACAGAGTTTAAAGTAAGCAGATAGAAGCGATAGTATCCAATACAAGAGAATACATTTTACAAATTCATATTGTTTTGTATGGTTTTCTCCCCACTTAGGACAGTATCTTGAAAACTAACTACCTTTCCACAGTTTGAGCATGTTCTGTGCTAGATGTGCAAGGAGTAAAAGGCAACCAGGCAGCTGTAGAGGAGGCGGAAGTGACAGAAAGGGCCATTAGCACAGATGGACGACTGTGCACAGGACGGGCACATCAATCAGCAATCTTTATGGAAGTCAGGGAAGCACATGTAGTTCCGAACAAACAATGAAGAGCACAGGCCAGGCGGCACAGAGTGGCTTAGGAGTTAAAATTTATCCAGAAAACACTGGAGCACCATGAAAAGACTTTAATCAAGGGTGAGATGTGATCAGACAAATCCGAAGATCCATGTGGCTGCTGTAGAGCTTGTGTAAGTCCAGGAGACGAGAGGTCAGCGAGGAGGCCACTGCCCGAGAGGAAGAGACCGAGAGGACACAGCAGCAGACTGTGCTGGACTTGCCTGGTACATGGACGAGGGAGACGAGGGGAGAAGAGGAGGAAAGTGACTTGCCCAAGATTCCTAGCCAGATCCTGAGGAAATGGAGGTGCCACAGATTAAGACAAGGAAAAGGGAACAGTGAGGTTTTTGGCTGGTGGAGGCATACAGGAAAATAAAATAATGAATTCCGTTTTTGACAGGATTGGTGTGAGGCGCCGGCAGAACTTCCAAGAGACTCCCCCTGGTCAGAACGGCATGAGCCTGAGTCCTAGGGAAGCCGGTCTGGAGATGGAGATCAGCACCCGAGAGGTAGCCGGGTAGTCAGGTTGCTCAAGAGAGGCTGACTAAGAGCAAGCACTGAGAACAGCACTCTAGCAAAGCTGCCAGTAAAGGGGACAGTAAAGTCCATGAAAACAGATGGAATGGGCAAACGATGGAAGGAAAACTGCCTGGTATTACGGATGCTGAGTGAGGGCACGGTTGGAGGGGATGTGAGTGCCACTGAGTGTAACCAAGAAGCAGAGCAGTTAAAGCAAACAGAGGGCGCCACTGGACTTCGCAGAGGGGCATCAGTGGTGACTGACAGACGCAGACGAAGAGGAATGGAAGGGCCAGGGCATGAGTAAAGCAGGCTGAGAAACAATGGCAGGGACTGACCACTCATGTATACAGCTTCACTATGAAAGAGGGTAGAGACCCAAGATGGTAGAATCACTTCCTTTTTGGATGTCTCATTTCTTATTTTTTTTTTTTTAAGATTTATTTATTTATTTGAAAGAGTTACATAGAGAGAGATGGAGAGGCAGAGAGAGACACAGAGAGAGAGAGAGGTGTCTTCCATCTGCTGGTTTACTTCCCAGTTGGTTGCAATGGCCAGAGCTGTGCCAATCCAAAGCCAGGAGCCAGGAGCCAGAAGCTTCTTCTGGGTCTCACATGAGGGTACAGAGTCCCAAGGACTTGGGCCATCATCTACTGCTTTCCCAGGCCATAGCAGAGAGCTAGATCGTAAGTGGAGCAGCCGGTACTCTAACCGGTGCCCATATGGGATGCCAGTACTGCAGGCGGTGGCTTTCCCCGCTACACCACAGTGCTGGTCCCGATGTCTCATTTCTTAATCTACAAAATGAGAGGTATAGAGCATGCTGTCTCTAAGTTTCTTCTCAATCTAAAAATTCTGGTTCCTAAAACTAAGAAATCCAACATGCTTTTACAGTCTGATCGGGACTATGGACAAGTATATATAATTTGGTCTCGGCTGGTTTTCCAGCAGCTTATCACATATTAATTGCAGAAAAATGTTATGACTGTACTAGCTGATGGTCTCTCACCAGGCTGTCAAACAACCCTGCCAAGTGGAGTTACAATGAACCTTATATTACAGATGCCAGCACTAAGACAGAGAGTGGAAATAACTTGACCCAGGCTACCCAGCTGGGACAGCAATATAAACTATGCTCTTTCCATCACACCTGTGGCTTCCAGATTGTGTGGATACCAGATTTTCAACTCATTTTGAGCCACTCATCTGGCTGTTTTTAAATTCAGAATAGGAAGGTCATAAGACAGTTACAGTAAAACAAAGGAAATGGTCATCATTTCATTTCATAAGCTTTTTCTTTGCTGTTTATGCATTTTAACTAAATATGCTCCATCCTTTTTCTTAATGATAAAATGCTAGCTAATTTTGAACCTCAAAGCACATCACCTGTAATACTCTGGGCCTGTCTAAAACCTTGAATATCAATAGGAATTTGCTAGTCCATTGAGAAAAATATTCCACACAAAGCACGCTGCCTCTGATTCACTCAAGGTGAGTGTTGGAACTAACCACAAAGGCTTTGTAGGAACATGTATCATAAACTTTAACATTTCATACACCCCACTTTCTAAAGTTATACTTGCATTTAAAACAAAGAGCCACAGACTTAAATTTTCTTTTTTTTCCAGATCAAAGATAAAATATTAGCTTATGCTTTATTCAGTAAAGAATCCTTACCTGCTTGCTTCTAGTGCAGATGTTTCTTTAGAATTTTGAGAGTTTAAGATTTTTTCAATTTTCTCAACTGATCGAATAACTTGTATAAGCCTCAACACACACATCTACAAAAAATGAAAACCAAAAAAGTTCACTCTTGTGTTATTTTCTAATACTAAACCTAAAAGTCAATGTTGAATACTTAGAACATTCTATAAACATGAATTTCTAAAAGTGCAAATCTTAATTTTGGCTTTCTAGAACAAGCTTATTTCAATATTGCAACACAAGTTTATAGTTTAAAAAACAAAGAACAAGATGTGCTTGCTTTCTCATAGTCTTAACTCTTATTCCATCTTTCTTTTCCCCATCTTGAATGAACTTTCTTTTGGCACAATACTTATTTTCTTAAGACCCTTTCTTCACGTTGTAATTTTAGTTTCTGATCACATCTATCCTATTTGTATTTGCATGATGCATCTAAGCAGCTAGCTGTCAATTCATTGAACACATTTATTACAGAAGGCAAGCCCTTTAATAATATTTGCCTTTCGAATCAATAAATAAGTCTTACAAAAAGAAGTTCTGAAGTCTAAGTCTGCTCTTATGTAATTATGATTATAGAAAAACAAGAAATACAATTAAAACACAGGACCACTAAAAAGTACAGGCACTGCACGCTGAGATATTTATAAAAGGGAAAAAGAAGCAACAGCATAACAAAATGAGAGCAACACCTTCCTTTTTCTAAAACCAAAAACCTGCAGAGGAATATTCAAACAGCTTGCATTGGAAAGCCCACTCATCCCTTATCTTTAAAGTATGACTAAGAACACCTTCTTGGCAATGCTGCTAGAAAAAGGATATGCTTGCTAAACTTTAAAGTGCTTCACTGTCAGTTACTACTGTTTATTCTTTTAAAATCACAAGGAATTTTAATTTAGTCACCACTTAGGTACCACTAAAATTCTGCATTCTTATTTCAAACAGAAAACATGACTAAAAAGGATGAGAAGACACAAGGAGGAGCCTTTAGTTCACATGAAACATAGACATCTACAGCTTTCTTTAAAAATGCCTCATGCTATCTATGTGAATAAATCTTTTTTAAAAAAAGACTTATTTTATTTATTTGAAACACAGAGTTACAGATAAAGTAGAGACAGAGAGAGTTACATCTGCCAGTTCACTCCCCGGATGGCCGCAACAGCCAGAGCTGTGTCAATCCGAAGCCAGGGGCCAGAAGCTTCTTCCGGGTTTTCCACGTGGGTGCAGGGGCCCAAGGTCTTGGAGCATCTTCTACTGCTTCCCCAGGCCATAGCAGATAACTGGATTGGAAGAGGAGCAGCCGGGACCAGAAACGGTGCCCTTATGCGATGCCAGCGCTCCAGGCCAGGGCTTTAACCCACTGTGCCACAATGCCAGTCCCGTGAATAAATCTTAATGTGAATAAATCAAAGCACAAGAAGAGTAAGACATTTTCTGTTCCTTTAAAAAAATTAATTACTTGAGGCTGGCATTGTGGTGCAGCAGGTAAAGCCACTGCCTATGATGCCAACACCCCATATGGGTACCGGGTCCTGTCCCAAGCTGCTCCACTTCTGATCCAGCCTCTTGGTAAAATGTCTGGGAAAGCAGTGGAAAATGGCCCAAGTCCTTGGGACCCTTTACCCATTTGAGACCTGGAAGAAGCTCCTGGCTTTGGTCTGGCCCAGTCCTAGCCATTGTGGCCATTTGGGGAGTGACCCAGCAAACAGAAGAGTTCTCTCCTTCCCTTTCTCTGTCTCTGTAACTGTGCTTTTCAAATAAATAAAAATAAAATCCCTTAAAAAATTACTTCACTCCACCCCTCCTATTTACAGGACTTTACCGAGGCTGGAGTGAGAAAACCCAAGCTCTGCCCTTCACTAGCCTTGCTAGGCTATGATCCCTACATACAAGAGACAGCATGCTTTTCTCTGCAGAGGTACCAGGAAGGGCAACTGGGACCACAGGCCTGAAAGCGCTCGTAACTACAAGGTGCAAGAGTGAGTCAACACTTTAATATTATGATATTTGAGTTTACCTTTTTTTTCCTAATGTCCTCTTGTTTAGACATTCGTTCATCTACTGCCCGAATTCCTTCACTGACAGATGATCTCAGACTCTTTAAAAAAAATAAAGAAAATGAACTGCAAATACTGTCTTGTAACATTATGAAATTTACACATTTAATTCAATTCATAGGACTTAATAGCTACATATCAGTTTTATGCAGATATTGACAAAATCATAAAATATCAGATACAACTGCTGTCTAGGAAAATCATGGTTTAGGGGCAAAATGACATATAAAGCAAGGTCATGCAGGATTTACCACCAAAGAAAAATGATGCATACACAATAAACATCACAGATGACAGAGAAAGGATGACCTCAGCCAAAAGGGTGCTTGGTTAGCAGAGGGGGTAGGACGTGAGGGGGACTGAAGATCTGTCACTGCTGACGGGTATGGGGAGGAGACTGTTAGAAAAGAAAAGGTGGGGAGACTGAAACAGTCAGACAGGTCCAAGGTCAGTGAAGCACACATCCAGGCGCAGGGCAGTCTGTTTCAGAGAAGCAGAAACAACGAGGGGCTAATTTCTGAGGACTCTGCCCAGGAAAGGTCTTCAGATTAGATACCATGCAGTTCAAGCACTGAGGATATATCATGACAAAAATAGTTTTATAAAAATTGGGAATCTGGGGCTGGTGCTGTGGTGTAGCGGGGAAAGCTGCCACCTACAGTGCCGGCATCCCATATGGGCACTGGTTCGAGTCCCGGCTGCTCCTCTTCTGATCCAGCTCTCTGCTGTGGCCTGGGAAAGCAGTAAAGATGCCCAAGTCCTTGGGTCCCTGCACCCACGTGGGAAACCTGGAAGAAGATCCTGGCTCCTGGCTTTGGATCTGTGCAGCTCTGGCCGTTGCAGGCAGTTGAGGAGTGAACTAGAATGGAAGACCTCTCTCTCTTTCTCTCTCTCTCTGCACCTCTCCTTCTCTATCTATATAACTCTTTTAAATAAATAAATAAATAAATCTTAAAAAAAAAATTGGGACTCAAGAAGCACAGGGTGAACAGGAGAAGGGAGAGGTCACAGTTGGAGAATATGTCCAGAGGCTCATGATTTAAGCCAAGCATGAGCCTAATAAGGAATTGAGGCCAAATGATGCTGACAAATACTGAAATAAACTAGACAATCACAAATCTTCTATAAAAAAGTGAATTTGGTCACTCATTGAAATGTCATGAAATGGCTAGTAAATGCAAACTAATAAGGAAACAATGATGAATAAGACAGAAACAGTATCATCCCTCAGTGGTCTCAGAATCTCATAGAGTAGCATGATGAATTGGGTCAAAAAGGAAAGAAAGGTCTATGGCTAAATCAATTAGGAAAAGGTGGCTATCAAGATTGCTGTGGGAAAAGCGAGGGGTGGTGATGCTGGCAAGCAGTAAGGTAGGGCTGAGCCACAAAGCCAGAGGGATGGTAGAGTCTGAGAGAGAAGAGTGGCTAAGACTTTCGGGAAACCTCTTATCTGCAAGGTTGGAGACTTAGGGATAGGAAAAACACCTAAAAGAAGACAGGAGAGCCACAGAGAGCCATGCAGAGGCCAGTGTGGAATCCAACAGTGGACCATAAAAACCATTTTCTTAGGAGAAGTACTTTAACAAGCTTCTTAAAAATACCTACTAGTTCAAGATACAGCTCAAGACTTAACTCCTAGAAATTCTTTCTTGTCTACCCCTCCTATGGACTTTTTTTTTTTGACAGGCAGAGTTAGATAGCAAGAGAGAGACAGAGAAAAAGGTCTTCCTTTTTCCTTTGGTTCACCCCCCAAGTGGCCGCTATGGCTGGTGCACTGCGGCCAGCGCCCTGCACTGATCCGAAGCCAGGAGCCAGGTGCTTCTCCTGGTCTCCCATGCGGGTGCAGGGCCCAAGCACTTGGGCCATCCTCCACTGCACTCCTGGGCCACAGCAGAGAGATGGACTGGAAGAGGAGTAACCAGGACTAGAACCTGGGGTGCTGGTGCCGCAGATGGAGGATTAGCCTAGTGAGCCGTGGCGCCGGCCCTCCTATGTACTTCTAAGCACTATATTTCTGTTATGCTGCATTTTTTTCAGCATTGTACCTGCACTGAATGTTTATTTAAGTCATCTCCTCACTGCCAACAATGTGGCAGGCAGTATTTAGGTGCTAGATGCATAAAGCCAATGAAGCTCCACATGATGGTGTAGGGATACATGCAGGTGATGATGTATGGTACAGTGCACCAAGTTTCTATAGCTCATCAGTGCTAAGAGGGCCCTGAAGTCAGGGTACCTGATAGAGACAGGGTGGACCAACAGGAAAGCAGCAGGTAATACAGTTTGCTGTTGGAAGTGATTCCAAAACTACTCCCTCAATTATTGTTCATGCAGATGGAGTCTCTGACCCTGTGGCTTAGGGTTAAGGAGCCCCACTGCCATAGCACATATTGTATCAGAGAACCATTAAAATACAATGTTTACTAGGTACTGCATTAATTTTCTATTATCCTTAAATTACATTAAGGTTTGAACAGTTTGTGTAGACTGGTCTAGGAATCTAACTACACATAAAATAGAATTTGTAATAAAATTACAAGTATTTAAAATATTGGCATTTGTAAGCTGGTGACTACCTACATACAACAGAGTGGCAGTAACAAGTTGAATTTTCAAACAGCTTTCATCTCTTTCCTCCACATTTTAAACCTGTCTACTCTGAGAATCTGTCATCTTCAGATCAAACATTGTTTTCCAGGTTGCAGCACCACATGTAAAAAATGGAGAATCATTACAACTTTGTTGAGGGTGAATACTGCTATCACTAACAATTCAGAAACAAAACAAAACAAGACAAACAAAAGAAAAAAACTCCACCACCTAACAGATCAAAGAATTTTTTTCTTTTATTTATTTATTTTTTGACAGGCAGAGTTAGAGAGAGTGAGAGAGAGACAGAGAGAAAGGTCTTCCTTTTCCATTGGTTCACTTCCCAAATGGTATGCTGTGCCAATCTGAAGCCAGGAGCCAGGTGCTTCTCCTGGTCTCCCATGCGGGTGCAGGGCCCAAGCACTTGGGCCATCCTCCACTGCACTCTCAGGCCACAGCAGAGAGCCGGACTGGAAGAGGGGCAACCGGGACAGAATCTGGCACCCCAACTAGGACTAGAACCCAGTGCCAGCACCACAGGTTGAGAATTAGCCAAGTGAGCCATGGCGCCGGCCAGAAATATTTCTTTGGGAGAGGGAAACAAGCATATCAAACTTCAGCGCAGACTGCTTAATATTACTTGGGAAACTTACCAGAACCTCTTCCCGTAACTGCCCCAAAGGCACAGAAAGCTGGTTTAGAGCTTTGTCCATGCCAACCTAAGGGCAAAAATGTTGGTAGAAACACATCAAAATCAAGAGTAATAGCTGAGTACCTACTTGATGATCAAAACAGTATTAGACTTGGATTACTCTTTCTGTACAACAAAGGACGTGTGCTAGTAACTAATAACAGAAGTGTTATTTTGCCATAAAATTAAACTATTCCCCCTCAAAGAAAAAAAAACCTGTTGATACACATGAAAGTTCTAAAAATAAGGGAAATCACAATAAATCAAGGCCTCCTCATGCACGATTTGCCCCTGAAATTTTTTAAATGAATTTAAAAACTTTTAAACAGGGGGTGAATAGCTATTTGTCTGTAACTGATAACTTTCAACTGGCTGATGTGAAAGCCTAACAGATTGTATCTCTTCCCAACATTATAACCCTTGAGAAAAATCCAAATTAAATAGCACGGAAATAAAATTTTCTGGGCTTCTGATCGTACCGGCACATTTACTATAGTTGTGCATTTCCCCATAAGAAATATGACTTGTTAATTTTAATGCTTCTCAGAATTCCCAAGGCAATGGCTGCTCTCTGTATTTCTCTGGACAAACATACTTAAAAACAAAATAAAACACGAGTAAGAAGGCTAAATGGTAAACATTGGGAGCTAAAGGCTCAAGCATCTCTAAATGACTTACAAATAACTGATATTATCATTACAAATGATTCTTATTTTTTATAAAACTAAGCCTCCTAAAGATCAAATTGGCCAATGTTCCCTCAACCTAGCTCTGGCTGGCATTTGTTTCTGAAAGCAAATTAAGTATTTCCTGCAAATGTACTGTAGACCAGTGAGCAGCTTTCATGGTAATCAGCTAGTAGTAACAATAAACAACCACTCTGCTACTACCATCCTCTGCTTGTCACTAATTCTTAACACCTAGTTCAGAAAATAATCAAGGTAGGACTGTCTGAAATGAGTGAAAACTCAAAACAAAAACCCCTACCAAGAAAGTCTGATTCTTTATTAATATTAGTGAGCTCTTCAAAGTTCTGGGTGAAAATCAACTAAAAGGTTTCTAAAAATGCTCAGCACTTGTAAGAATCAACATGCCAGAGAGACTGTGTGTGTATATAAACTCAGTGACTGGCAGGGATTGTGGATTTAAATGTTACCAAGTTTGTTGAAAGGTTGACAAAGTCTGCGTAGTCCTTGTTGATGAGTTCGACCATGGCTGTTTTAAGAAGTTTGTAGTAGAGTTCCAGGTCATCTCTCAGTTCTTCCAATTGAACCCGCTTCCTACAGTCAGACACAAAATGATCAACATCGAAATCCTCCTGAAAGGCAAACCAAAAGAGAAAAAAATTACTGAAATCATATCATATATATATATATATATATATATAGAGAGAGAGAGAGAGAGAGAGAGAGAGAGAGAGAGAGAAGCCATTCCTGTCATTGGCAAGGTTGTATTACAGCAGAAAGAAAACACCTCTGGGTTACTACACATGACGACATAAAGCTGCTTGCTGACTTTATAAACGTGTCAAGAAGGCAGCCCCCTAACTATAACATTCTCTCCTGTTGTCTAAATTCCACAATGGAGTTTTTTTTTAAGATTTATTTTATGTATTTGAAAGACAGAATTACAGAGTGAGGTAGAGACAGAGAGAGGTCTTTCATCTGCTGATTCAATCCTAAGATGGCTGCAATGGCCGGAGCTGAACTGACCAGAAGCCAGGAGCCAGGAGCTTCTTCCGGGTCTCCCATGTGGGTGCAGGGACCCAAGGGGCCATCTTCTACTGCTTTCCCAGGCCATAGCAGAGTGCTGGATTGGAAGAGGAGCACCCAGGACTAGAACCGACGCCCATATGGGATGCCGGCGTTTCAGACCAGGGCTTTAACCTGCTGCGGCACAGTGCCAGCCCCATACAACGGAGTTTATTTTTTAAAATGACACCTTTCGGTCAGGCTCTTCTCAAAATGGAAACAGGTTTTTAAAAGCAACAAATATTCAATGTAAAACTTTCAAAGAATTTACACAAGGAATAAAAAGGCACTCACACTCTCATGCTCTGGAGAGATTCATATCTCCCCAGATCTCTCTCTTTTTTTTTTTTTTTTTCACAAACATGCACACATACACACATACTCTCACAAAATCTTAATACTCACACTGTTGCGTAAACTGCTTTTCCCCATAAAACTATACAATTTGGATGTCTTTGTGATACATACAAATTTGTATTGCTACCTCACATAGATTTTGAGTATTCCACTGAATAGGTTCCTGGAAGCTTGCTGAACCAACTCCTATTGGCCTCACAGGATGAACTGTGCTCCCTGCCTCCCCTCTGTAGCATTCTGATGGCCCTGGCAGGCTGACACACCCATAGCTAGCAGGTTACCTTCTACTTTACCTGTGATTTTGAGCTACTCGATCACCAACAATCACATGTGATGATTCCCAAACTTGCTAATGCTGCCTGAACTAATTATCACAATTTCATAATTGTATTTAACATTGTGTAAACAGACAAAAGATGAGGAAAAAGAGTTGATTCTATGAAAACTAATACAGGTGCTCTGGAAAAACTTGATACAGGCAAACTTCTAAGAGTATTTGTGTTGAATTAGATACGGGTAAGATAACCATAAACGTGGAAGGGACTCTATATCCAAATTCTTATGCCTTCAGGTTCTCACTCAACTTCAAGAAACAGAAACTGAATTCAAAAAGCACAATATGAAAATCTAATCAGGAGATCCGTTCTCAGAGACAAGAGCATTGTACCACATGAATGAAGACTAAATGGCGCTGGCGCCATGGCTCAATAGGCTAATCCTCGCCTTGCGGCATCGGCACACAGGGTTCTAGTCCCGGTCGGGGCACCGGATTCTGTCCCAGTTGCCCCTCTTCCAGGCCAGCTCTCTGCTATGGCCCGGGAGTGCAGTGGAGGATGGCCCAAGTGACTGGGCCTTGCCCCTCTTCCAGGCCAGCTCTCTGCTGTGGCCAGGGAGTGCAGTGGAGGATGGCCCAAGTCCTTGGGCCCTGCACCCCATGGGAGACCAGGAGAAGCACTTGGCTCCTGGCTTCAGATCAGCATGATGCACCGGCCGCAGCGGCCATTAGAGGGTGAACCAATGGCAAAGGAAGACCTTTCTCTCTGTCTCTCTCTCTCACTGTCCACTCTGCCTGTCAAAAAAAAAAAAAAAAAGACTAAATGTATGTTCTCTCTCTCTCTCTCACTCTTCTCAAATAAACGAATCTTTAAAAAATAAAAAGGGGAGGGGCGGCATTGTGACATAGCAGACAAAGCAGCCACGTGCAACACTGGCATCCCAGATGGGCACCAGCTCCGATCCAGCCCCATACCGATGTCCTGGGGAAAGCAGCAGCACAAGCCACCCAGGTGGAAGATCCAGATGAAACTCCTAGTTTCTGGCTTCAGCTTGGCTCAGCCCTGGCTGTTACAGCCATCTGGGGAGTGAAACAGCAGAGGAAGACCTCTCTCTGTCTCTCTCCCTAACTCTTTCAAATAAATAAGTCAACCTTTAAAAAAATATGAACTATTAGGTTGTGTACCTGCCCTGATAGTATAAGAGGACTTCTTACAAAGCCACCCTTTCACAGCCGCTTACTGTAAAACCACCTGCTTCCCACTACTTGGCATTCTTGATAAGAGTGCCAGCTCGAGTCCTGCTGCTTTGTTTCCAATCCCGCTCTCTGCCATTGCACCTAGGAAGGCAGCAGAAGATGGACCAAGTGCCTGAGACCCTGCCACCCACGTGGGAGACCCAGATGGAGTTCCTGGATCTTGGCTTCAGCCTGGTGCAGCCCTGGCTGTTGTGGCCATTTGGGGAATGAACCAGTAGACGGAAGATCTCTTGCTCTCTCTGTCTGCCTCTCCCTTAGTCTCTGTTGCTCTACCTTTCAAATAAATACCTTCGTAATTTTTAAAAGAAAAAAACCCATCGGCTTCCTTATCTGGGTCTGCACATTCGCTTGCTGGGGTGACTTCAGACAACTGCCTTCATTCACCATTATGTAGCACATTATGGAAAGACAGGGGCAGGATTCATCTTCTCATTCTGACCTTATTACTAACCAGTTGTATGATTTTAGGCAAGATCACACTACCTGCCTCAGATAAATATTCTTTGAGATTCTATCCAGATCTGAACTTGATGAAATCATCCTAAAATGTATAACCCAGCTCCAAGGAAAAAAAAATGTCACTACATAATAATAGACTCAATTTGCCACTTACATGTGTGTTTTCAGATAAACCAATGTCACACAGGCTAAGAACTAAGTGACTTAGAACATCTCTGCATCCAGTAGATTTTTTGATGAAGAAAACCAACCACAAAAGTGCAGTGGCTGGTAACAATAGACACTTATTTCATTCACCAAAAATACTTCTACTTTATATTACAGATTTATTAAATATTGAAAAAGAACTTAAAACCTGTATATTACAAATGATTTTTGACAAGGGTGCCAGTGGGGAGAATAACAGTGCAGGAACAATTGGATATCTACATGCAAGATAATAAATTTAGACACCAATCTCATACCATTCCTCAAAAAATTTAACACAAATGGGTTAGATGTAAATATAAGTGCTCAACTGTACCACTTGGGCCAGCGCTGTGGCACAGCAGTTAACACCCTGGCCTGAAGCGCTGGCATCCCATATGGGTGCTGTTTCAAGACCTGGCTGCTCCACTTCTGATCCAGCTCGGTGCTTTGGCCTGGGAAAGCAGTGGAAGATGGCCCAAGTTCTCGGGTCCCTACGCCCATGTGGAAGATCTGGAAGAGCTCCTGGCTCCTGGCTTCAGATCGGCGCAGCTCTGGCTGTTGTGGCCAATTGGGGAGTGAACCATCAGAAGGAAGACCTCTCTCTCTCTCTCTGCCTCTCCTCTCTCTGTGTAACTCTTTCAAATAAGTAAATAAATCTTAAAAAAAATCCTATAAAACTCTTAGAAGGAAAGAAAGGTAGAAATGTGCATGGCGTGGGATTAGGCCATGGTTTCTTAGATATGACACCAAAAAGAAAGACAAAAATGGTGCTTAATGACTTCCATTCATCAAAGGTAAGAACACACAGAGACAACTCACAGAGAGAAAACATCTAAAAATCACATATGTGACAAGGATCTAGTATGCCAAATACACAAAGAATTCTTACATCTCTGCAATGAAAAGACCAATAGCCCAATTTTAAAATGGGCAAAGGATTTGTATTGACGTTTTTCCAAAGATTATATGAATGGACAAAAAGCGTCAGAAAAGATGCTTGATATAATTTGTTATTAGGAAAATGCAAATCAAAATCACAATGAGATATCATTTCACACCCACCAGGAGGGCTATAATTTTTAAAAGTGGGGGGCAGGGAGGGAAGCAGAAAAAGTATTAGTGAATAGGTGGAGAGGATGGAGCCCTGATATACTCAGAGTGTAAAATCATGCAGCCACTATGGGAACCAGTTTGGCAGTTCCTCAGAAAGCTAAACATAGAATTACCCAGTAATTCCACACCTGTGTATATACCTGGGGTGAAAATTGATAACTCTTGGGGTTAGTGTTGTGGGTTAAGGGGCCACTTGCAATGTTGGTATCACATATGGGTGCTGGTTGAGTCCCACTTGCTGCAGTTCCAAACCAGCTCTCTGCTAATGCGCCTGGGAAAGCAGTGCAAGACAGTCCAAGTACTTGGGCCCTGTACCCATGTGGGAGACCCAGAGGAAGCTCCTGGCTCCTGGTTCCAGGTTTCAGACTGGCTCAGCCCCAGTTGATGTGGTCATCTGGAGACTATACCAGCAGATGGAATCTCTCTCTCTCTCTCTCTCTCTCTCTGTGTCTTTCCCTCCCTAAGTTGGCTTTTCAAGTAAATCTTTAAAAAAATTTAAATTGATATTCTCATAAAAACATGTATGTGAATGATCACAGCAGCATTAATTCATGACAAGCAAAAAGTGGAAACAAACGTTCACCAACTAATAAATGGGAAAAAAAATCGTGGTGTATCCTTGCAAGAGAGTATTCCTCAACCACAAACAGGAATAAAGCACACAGGCTGTGCACGAACCCTCAGGTTCTGCACAGGCCTGCACAAGTCCTAGAAATCAGTGACATGTTCACTCGCAAATGCTGAATTGTAGGTTATGTGAATCATCTCATTTCCTAAACAGAAAGAACATAAACATTATCATATAAAATGTTCAAATACATTTAAAATTTTTATGCAAACACTAATAGGAAAGCTAAAGTAGCTATATTAATTTCAGACAAAGGGAATTTCAAAGCAAGAAAAATTATTAGAGAGGAATCACATTACAATAATGTAATGACAATTCTCTAATAAGATATAACAATCTTAAATGTGTATGTGTTTAAAAACAAACTGTCAAATAAGACAAAAACTGACAGCACTTTAAGAAACAAATGATTCCCTGATTATGGTTGGAAGTGTCAACACCCCTCTAGGAAACGGGCAGATGCCACAGGCAGAAAACCAGGAAGGGTACAGCTGACCACATCACCAATCAACTGGACATGATGAACAGCTTTTGGCTACTTCACTGAGCAACAGCAAGAAACACCACATCTGGGCCACAACACACCTGCCAAGGTTTGGATATTGCATGTGCTCCCAAGGTTTAATTGGTGGAGGCTTGGTCCCCAGGGGGGTAATGTTGGGAGGTGGCAGAAGATTTCACAAGTAAGGCCCAAAGGGCATGAAACTGCTGTCTAGCTTTTATGGAAAATGATGCAGGGACCAGAGCTGTGCCTGCAGTGTTGGCATCCGATATGGGCACCAGTTTGAGTCCTGGCTGCTCCTCTTCCTATCCAGCTCCCTGCTAATGTGCCTGGGAAAGCAATGGAAGATGGTCCAAGTGCTTGGGCCCCTGCACCCACATGAGACACGGAAGCTCGAAGCTCCTAGCTCCTGGCTTCCGATCGGCCCAGTTCTAGCCATTTGGGGAGCAAACCAGCGGATGGAAGGTATCTCTCTCCCTCTCTGTCTCTCTGTAACTCTACCTTTAAATAAATCTTTTAAAAAATGAAACATGGATTAAAAAATCTGTACCAAACTTACCTTTTAATTCCATTTTTCTATAACCTTTGAAGTGCCCTTGTATATTTTAATGGAAAAAATAAACATGCAAGCAAATAAACGTCAATCAATAGCAATAAGTGCTACAACGAAAATAAAATGAAGTGAAGGTGAGTGACAAAGAGGAGGCACCTTCATTTGGGTGGCCAGGGAAGACCCTTGCTGAATGGTACAAAGGAGCGAGCCATGGGAAACACTGCAGGAAGAGGCCCCTGGCTCAGAGAACAGCGGATGTGTAAAATGTCCCTGAAATTCTCCCCTCCACTCCCTGCTCTCAACTCCATTCCTGGCTCCAACACAAGGTGTCCCAGTGGAACATGACATGGTCAGACACTTGTGTTTCCCAAAACTCACTCTAAGGCCGGTGCCGTGGCTCAACAGGCTAATCCTCCGCCTTGCGGCGCCGGCACACTGGGTTCTAGTCCCGGTCGGGGCACCGGATTCTGTCCCGGTTGCCCCTCTTCCAGGCCAGCCCTCTGCTGTGGCCCAGGAGTGCAGTGGAGGATGGCCCAGGTGCTTGGGCCCTGCACCCCATGGGGAGACCAGGAAAAAGCACCTGGCTCCTGGCTCCTGCCATCGGACGAGCGTGGTGCGCCGGCCGCGGCGGCCATTGGAGGGTGAACCAACGGCAAAGGAAGACCTTTCTCTCTGTCTCTCTCTCTCTCACTGTCCACTCTGCCTGTAAAAAAAAAAAAAAAAAACTCACTCTAACATGTTATTTAGTTAGCAAATTATTCAAGCTTGAGAAACTCAAAATGGATATTAAAGAGTTTTCCACATCATCGATGGACAGATCTATGGACATGTGATCCTAGAAGTATCATAAACTAATAATACTGAAATTCTAAGGAACTTTTACTTGAATAATCAATCTTATGTCCGACTTCTTTGTTTAGTATTATTAGCTATGTCTGACATATTTATGAAAAGGCAAAGAAAATCTATATCCTGTTATAGCCATTTAACAAACATTTGAGTTCATTCTTTATTATTATTATTTGAAAGACAGAGTTACAGGGAGACGTACAGCCAGAGAAAGGAAGAGATCTTCCATCGGCTGCTTCATTCCCTAAATGACCCCAATGGCTGGAGCTGAGCTGATCCGAAGCCAGGAGCCAGGAGCTTCTTCTGGACTCCCACACAAGGGTGCAGGCCATAGCAGAGGGTTGGATTGGAAGTGAAGCAGCTGGGACTTGAACTGGCACCCATATGGGAGGTCCAAGTTTAACACCATTGATAATCTCTGTGGCGTTTTAGCTTATTTTTCTTGAGCTATTTAGTGGAATGACCTAGTTCAATTGTGGAATGACCTAGTTCAGAAGTGTTCAATTCTGATTACTACAATCAGAAGTCCAAGCCACAAGTTTGTGATTAGTCGAATGTGCAGAGAAATTTAATGTTAAATGCTGCAACAAAAAAAAAAAACAAAAAATCTATTTACATCATACTTTTTGCTAATTAATATTAAATAAAGAAATACCACAAATAATAACTCAAAAGGCTATGAATTAAACATTTTATTCAAGGGGTGAGTTCTACAATACTGCAAGAAGCTAAGTGGAAAGTCAAAAGCAAGGACAATCAAAGAATTTTTTTTTCTGCAAACAAAAGAACTATTTTTTACCAGCTGCCAACTGAATAAACTATATATGTCTAATGTTACATCAAGAAAAGTATTTCACTTAAGACAATTTTGGTTCAAAATCAATTTGTCTGAATTCCAACTACAGGTAATCAGAATTTTTGTGGCAGTTATCAGAAATATTTATTTCTGTCTCAAATTGAGGCTGAACAGAATTCAGGTTTTCCATGAAGAAATGGAGTCAAATAATGAACCTAGACAGTTGTCATAAAATGGAGAAGCACTGAATTGTGTAGGGCACTCAGCAACACTGGACTGGGCTGCTGTCAAACTGGTACCGGATCTGCTTTTCATCACTTTTCTCTGCTCCTTTTCTGTCGGTCAGTATCTCTTACTTCTGTCATGAGTACACCCTAAATGGCCCAGCTACTTCTCCTGTCACATTTACTGTATCTGATCTATAGCCCAAGGATCCAGACCACTGGATGGGTTGGAATTTCTTCTAACATGAGAGAGGGCCCTCAACATTGTCCCTGCTGGTAAAATGTATGAACTACAACATATGGACCTTGTGACATCTGTATGATTGTATCCCCAATGTCATCCCTCCCAAAGCTCCCACCATCTGAAGAGGAAAGTGGCACATTAACACTTTTTCCAGGACTACGTCTGCATAGCAGAACATAAAGGCTTGCCTTGCCCCACCCAGCTGTGTGACTTCAGTGGAAATCACAAGTCCCTGGGCCTCAGTTTCCTTATCTGCAAACCCACCAAGACAACCAGTTTCTTTTTTCCACAGAAATATAAAATGTTAAGAGCTAAAAGAGAGAGCAAAAATTATAGTGTCACCCCAGTAATGAGGAAACTGAAGCTCACAGAGGCCCACAACTTGTATAAAGTGACCCAGGAGCAGTGAGTAAGGCCGAAACTGGGGCCCACATCCCCAGGCCTCTGTTATTCCATCAACACCACAACACAAAGAGACACGAACAGCTAACCATTTTCTCCTTGGACACACTCCTGTTTGAATATTCCCAATTCACCCAATTAGAATAGGGAGGAGCCTCAGTAACTAGTTTATCTCCTGCTAGTTCATTAACACACTGTGGGTGCTGACAGTCACCAGGAGGACCCCAATTTCTCTTTTCACTAAAAAGGAATTAGATGGCAGCCCAGAGAGCCAACAAGGCCAAAAGGAACGATGAACAGAAGGTCAATGCAGGACAATTTTTTACTCAGCACAGAAACAAAACACATGCCAACAAGAACTGCCTATAATGGAATGAGCTGCTCTGGAAGGTTTCTAAATGCTTTGGGAAATGTGTTCTCATAACCAGGTCAAGACTAGTCGCCTGCTGTAATACACAACACCAAATAATGCACTGTGGAAAAAAGCACCTGGCCTGCAATGCAGAATGTGTACTAGGAAAAGAAAAGAGGGGACGCAAGGAGACTTGGAAGAACACTTTGTTTATTAGTACAACGGCTTGAGATAAAGGTTACTCAAAAGGAAGATGGGAAAGAGGAGAATGAGAAGTGGATGGATTCAAGAGGCATTCGGGAAGTGAAATCACAGGGAATGGTAACAGACTGAGTTTTGGGAAGGTGCAGGAGAGATGTTACCAAGGATGACTTCTGACTCACTACTAGATGGATAACAGAGCATTTACTGAGATACATGATCCTAGGAGCAGAGACGGAACAGCTACCAACGCAAGGAGACTGCCACAAGCAAGACAAAGGAGTGCCTCCTTGATGGCCCCTCATTTTTTCTGCAAAGCAGGTGATGGACTCCTATTCTGACATAAAAGGGAAGGGATGTGATTTAACAGTACATGTAGGTAAACAGGTCTAATCCATCCCTGTCAACATTCAACCAATTATCTTTTGCACTATTTTATTTGTTAGTTGGCTGCCACCCCTAAGAGAAAAATAGTCCGTCTCCAGCTACCAGTCAGCTTCAATGCAGCAGATTATGCCCGTGTCATTTCCTGCTTTCAATCTAATTATAGCGCCACAACAAATGCTGCACCGAGCTCAAACCCCCTGGTATAGGATCCAAGGCCTTTCACAACTTGCAGCCCCAGCCCATCTACCTTTCTGGTCTCACTGCTGGCCCTTCTGCCATACTCCAGCCACTAGGCGCTAAATGCAATCTCTTAACACGCAAGTGCTCCCTGTCACTACGCTCTGCAGCCCAGGCCACATCTTATGTGCCTCTGCGTCTAGACTGCTGGCTGGCACACAGTACATGATCAGCAAGTACCTGCTGACTGAATGGACAATTGCTCCTGTTACAGCAGCAGGCCATCACCATCTCTGGCAAAGTAGTTCCATAGGTTCCAATCAACAGACTAGGTTTCAAATAATTTCAGCTATCCTAACGTCCACCCGCTAACCCAGCATTCTCACGGGCCCAAAAGCTATCCAGTTACAAATGCGCTGAACGAGACACAACTCTAGAAATACAACCAGGACAGGAAGCATACCACCCATCCTTTCCATCACAGAGCCATAAAAAGAAAACGTCTCTTAGAAGGAAACAAACTACAAGGGACCTTTATCTTCTGGTTCCACCTAGAAAACCAACATTTCACCAGGGAACAGGTGCTCTATACCTGTTCTACATAAGAAGCGGTCCCATTTATAGCACTACAAACTGCAATGGCACATTCAGAGGTTTCAGAGCGATGGAGCATATGGAACTGCTGGCATTCCAGCCACTTCCCCCCATTTGCTCTCTCCCTATGTCTTCCTTACAACTTCTGCTTTGATTTCTACTTCCTGAAGCTGCATTTACCAAAGGCATTCTGTCAGCTCAGAGGGACAAAGGCAGTAGTGGGGCCAGCAGGTCAGAAAGGGCGCTGGGGTTGGCCTGAACGAAGAGATGGGTAAGATTTTTTGGGACTCTGAGACTGGAAGTCAGAGCAAGGTCGCGGACCTCCGATGAAGCCTTTTCCTCGGGTGTCCTCTCCACTCAGCATCTCTTGTGTTCTTTCTTTCCACCCTCCTTGAAGGGCAGTTCCTAGGCAGGGCTGGAACAAAGCGTTTCCAGATCTCTCAGATACGCCATTCAAGACACACCTTTCACCACACAGCACAAGAACAAGACACCATTCCTGCTCCAGACACGTGCCACACGTTAAAACTACAGGGTCACGCTGGGGAAGATCCACAAATACTTAACACTACAGATTTGGAGATGTGATCTGAATGCAAATATCAAAAAGAGGCCAATTAACCTAAAAAGAGAAAAAGACAGGTTGCAACTCATAAAGCCATCCAAAAACGCAGGACAGTCAGAGACCTAAACTCACTTGTTCAAAACTGTAGGTGTCTACCAGTGGGCCAAAGCTCCTAACTTTTTAAACACTGAAACCAACTGCAACGCGATGTCACCTTTCCCACTCCTTGAGACAACTGTGATTTTTAGATGGGTTTAAGTGCAGACCCAGAGGGAGACACCTCGGTGGGCAAAGATCCTCCTAGCTCTGACTCACAGCCTGGACCTTTTCAAAGCTGTGCCTTTCGAAACTTCGTCAGTGAAATGTTCCGTTTCCAGCTCCTTTCTGTAGGCTCCCGTCCCCCACTCATCTGCAAGTCAACCTCGAGTTCACCTCATAAAAAGAAACGGGGCAAACTTAAGGAAAAAGAGGAATGAATGGGCTGCCTGGCTGTGCTGCAACGAGTCAGCAGGAGAGTTCAAATAAGCTTTCAAATATCGCATTCTGGACGCTCTAGATGAATGCTAGGCAAAGACTTTAGTGCTTTAGGTTCCAGACACGACCTCCAGGTAGGTACAAGGGTTTTGTACACGGGTTTAGAGATTTGTTCCCTATACACTTATGCAGCTCCAAGGCGCTGATCAGCAAGCTTCCTTGAGACAAGGGGGACCTGACAGTCCGATTGCACCGCAGGAGAACACGGCCGGATAAAAACAAGGGCTGCTACAGACAGCTCAAAACCACACGCCCCGCAATTTTCACGCCTTAAACTGAACATGCACGACTTTAGACAGAGGTTGAGTGCTCCAAGCTGCACCTGCCAAACCTGCGGGCAAGACTGCCCAGTGCAGCGAGGTGCTGGCCGAGAGCCCGCGGTGCGGCGTGCGTGGCCCAGGGCGCGGGCGGCAGGAGCAGCCCAAGGAGAGGGCCCCCGAAGGACATAGCGGAGACAGGCACCCCACGGCCCGGCTCCAGGGAGCTGGGACCGCGCGCACCTTCAGAAACTCGTCCTTGTCGAAGCAGAGCGTGTCCGGCCCCTTGGGCAAGTTCATCCTACTTTTCTCCATCCCGCAAGCCGCCGCCTCTCAACACCGAGACGCGAGCGAGACGAAGACTCAGGAGGCTGCGCAGACGGACGTGGAGGCCACCGCCACGAACAGTTTCCACTGCACAGGAGGCTCCGCTTCCGCCAACATGGCAGCGCCCGCGCTGCAGCCAATGAGCTAGGGCGCCGCGCGCCGGCCTGCGCCTGGCCGCCGCCAAGAGAGGCTCGCGAACCGCCGCCGCTGGGCTGTCCTGGACGTGCTGCCCCCGTGCGTCAGAGAGCGGCACTGCAGGGTCCTGCGGGCTCCCGTTAGGCCAGTTCCCAGGGAGCGACAACTGAGCCTTAGAAGGGTGGGGCAGAGGGGCAAGCGGGGCTCCCTCCCTGCCCCATCGTTTCCACTGGGAAACATCTCCCTGTAGCGCTCTGCCAGTGTCTTCGGCCTTGAGATTGCTCTGCTTGGTTATGCAGAGAGCAGTAGCCAAGGCCGACTGTCAGCCCCCCGGTACTCTGGCCCCATGCCCAGTGGGTCACATCCCGAGTCTCATCCCTCCCTGGTGCCTGTGGGCTGGCACTGCTGAAGTTTGGGCACTGAGGCCTCCGGGGCGGGGGCGGGGGTTTCCTGCTGCCCACCCAGCCTGGGCACCCGTAGGCTCAGTTATAGGGAACCCTTGAGAAGAAGCTGGTCAGCTGGGGAGACCCCTGCTCAACTTTGGGCTCAGCCGCAGAGTGGGCAGCCTCAGAGCACAACCCTGGGTCTCCAGAAGGTTCTTCAATGCCTGCTTAGTCGAAACACAGCAAATGAATTTCAGCATGTGAGTATGCATATTTATTTTTATTTATTTATTTATTTATTTTGACAGAGTGGACAGTGAGAGAGAGACAGAGAGAAAGGTCTTCCTTTGCTGTTGGTTCACCCTCCAATGGCCGCTGCAGCCGGCGCACCACGCTGATCCGAAGCCAGGAGCCAGGTGCTTCCTCCTGGTCTCCCATGGGGTGCAGGGCCCAAGCACTTGGGCCATCCTCCACTGCACTCCCTGGCCACAGCAGAGAGCTGGCCTGGAAGAGGAGCAACCGGGATAGAATCCGGCACCCCGACCGGGACTAGAACCCGGTGTGCCGGCGCTGCAAGGCGGAGGAGCATATTTATTTTTAATATTTATTTTTAACCGTAATGAACAAATTTTGATGTTGTGACCAGCGGCAGGGCAATCAACCCTCCCCCCAATTTTGCACACTGTCTCCTCCTCTCCCCCCGGCCCCAGTTTTATCCTGAGAAGTTATTCCTTCTGTCTGCCCTTGTTTTTTCTCCTCGTGTCCCTTGCTCTAGCTGTGAATACTGTGGCCTAGCGATGATGATTCATTCCGTTTCTTCTCTCTTTGGGGTTTCACCCCCTTCCCTCCGCATATCTCTGCTTCCGGTAGTGCCGCTTTTATAAACTGTTCCTTCTGGTGCTGTTTTCTCCATGGAGAAACATTAACACCACGCTGGCCTTTAGAAAGCAATGGGACACAGGCAGGCGATGCTTTAACGTGAGTCGTCTACATTTTAAGTTATTCCACCTAGGAAACTGTTCACTTTTTAAAAGTATGGGCATAGCCTCAGGTGATCACTGGTGTCATACATACATAAGGATGTTAATTGTTAAATTAACAACAGGAGTCACTGTACACTAATTTCCCATGCAAGATCTCTGTCCTCAAAGAGTTGTATTATAATTATGTCTATGTGCTCGCAAAAGATGTGTCATTCTTGGGTGCTTCTGTAAAGTTAATTGAGTTTCTAAGAAAAAAAAGAAGTGACATTAACTTCGAGATGCAATGACTGGAACAGCCCTTGTCTCAACTATTGAGGAGCAGTTTTGGTTTGTTTTTTTGTGCAAATCATTGAACTCTTACACTTATTATAGAACTCTACTTAGTATAGAGTTGGTCTTCTGTGGATAGGGTTACTTGAAATTGAATCTTAATGAAGAATTGGACTGGGAATGGAAGAGGGAGGAGGGGGTGGGGTGGGAGTGTGGGTGGGAGGGCAGGTATGGTGGGAAGAATCACTCTTTTGCTAAAGTTGTACTTATGAAATGCACGAAGTTGTATTCCTTAAATAAAAGGTTTCTTTGGGGGAAAAAAACTGTAGGCACAGATTCCAAAGACATACACTCTGTAGCATTGAGCCTGGCAAGCCTTGCTGAAGCAGGTTTTCCCTGACGGTGTCTAAAACACATGATGGCTAGGACTGGTGTGGGCTCAGGCTGTTGCCTTGCGCCAAGACAAGCATTCTAGGTGCAGACATGTAGAAGGGGCAAAAGTGGTAAATTTTATTCAAAGGCTGAGAAAGCGGACACATATACATGTGTGAGCGTGGGTTGCCCCAGGTAGAGAAATACCTGTCATGAGTGGGCAGTGGGCAGGAGGATTGCCCGAAAGGAGGAGAGCTGGGAGAAGGAAGAGAGAACAGACACCTACACAGTGCCTGCAGCCCCGCCCAGGATTGGCTTCTTTTATGAGGTGGCATTGCTGCCTCTACAGGGGAGAAGCCACCTGGAAATTGTGTGGCACCTCTACAATTCCACATGGAACTTAATGTCCCCCACTTAGGTCGATGAAGCAGATGCCACCTGGGAAAGGGGGCATTTTGATTGACAAATAGGAGGCTAGAATTACATTTGGGGGCTTGCAGTGACTTCCAGGCAAACAGACCTAAACTTCCAACCTCACTCCTTGTCCCACATCAGGACAAGAGCTGGGATCTAGCTGGAGACATTGAAATAAACTGCAGAGGAGCCAAGGTGAAAAGTGTACCTTTAGCCCCTGTTACTTTTATTTGCATGCAAGGAAGGAAAGCCTCATTTTCTGTTTAATTTTTGTTTATTCTCATAGACATTTTCAGCCATATACAAAAGTCTGGGGAGCAGGAGGATCCCCCCCTTAAATTATTGCCTTGTTGGTGACTCAACAATCACCAACCTTATTTGCCTCGCCCTCCCCCCATGAAACATCCACATTTCTTCAGCTGTTGTTTGAATGCATACTAAAGCCAGTCCCAAATGTCACATCACTTCCTGTTCCCCAATACCCCAGTTTACATGTAAAGAAAAGACTTTTCCTTACTTTTTAAAAATTTTTTAATTTATTTGACAGGTACAGTTACAGACAGTGAGAGAGAGAGAGACAGAGAGAAAGGTCTTCCTTCCATTGGTTCACTCTCCAACTGGCTGCAGCAGACAGTGCTGCGCCGATCCGAAGCCAGGAGACAGGTGCCTCCTCCTGGTCTCCCACGCAGGTGCAGGGGCCCAAGCACTTGAGCCAGCCTCCACTGCCTTCTCAGGCCACAGCAGAGAGCCGGACAGGAAGAGTAGCAACCGGGACTAGAACCCTCTATATGGGATGCCGGCAGGCAGAGGATTAACTAAGTGAGCCACTGCGCCGGCCCCAAGACATTTCCTTACTTATTTGAGATGCCATCATCACACCTAGCAAAATTAAAAATCCTATTAACCAATCTAGACTGGCTCTGACAAGCCTGGCCTGTAGCCCGCAGTCACGCTGTTAACAACCGGCAAGCCGCAAACCCATGTGGCCTAGCTTTAAGCTCCAAGAGAGAGGGAGAGGATGCTGGGCAGATGAGTTGAGGAGGCATGCAGGAAGTCTAGACAAGCTAGGACTTGAACTCTTCCCTTCCTTCATTGTAATTGTTTTCTGACCTAGTTCCCAGGCCTGCAGCAAAGACGTGAACCTAAATTGGTATGTGCTGATGTGGTAGGCCGAGCTATGCTGAAGGGGTTGGGTGGCCAAGAAGAATGGAGAAATGAGAGCTCCTGCTCTCTGCTGTCCTCCCAAGATTCAGGAGGGAGCAGCCAGGACCCCATGGAGAGGGCTGCACTTGGAGCACTGTGGCGGTGTGTAGTCTGCCACAGCCGGGAGCACCAGGAAAGACCTTGATGCTAGCTGAGGGGCCTAGAGAGGTCAAAAGCAAGAGAGAAAGGAAGCCCAAACCCGGGCAGAGGACCTGGCCCACTGCTTACACTCAGGCCTGGCACTCAGTCGGACATAACACGTCAGCCATGCTAACATGTCCAAGCCCTACCCTGGCCTCCGATGCAGTCATTAGAAGGTTGATGTATGGCTCAGCAGGGGTACCCTGGCCAGCTTCCAGTTGGCTAATGACTTTTCTGTTAAATATTTGTAGATCACCTCTGGTAATGTCAATTAAAATATAGATATAAGGTCTCTCATCAGGCAAGACCCAATAAGTGGCCGGCGCCGTGGCTCAACAGGCTAATCCTCCGCCTTGCGGCGCCAGCACACCAGGTTCTAGTCCCGGTCGGGGCACCAGATTCTGTCCCGGTTGCCCCTCTTCCAGGCCAGCTCTCTGCTGTGGCCCAGGAGTGCAGTGGAGGATGGCCCAAGTGCTTGGGCCCTGCACCCCATGGGAGACCTGGAGAAGCTCCTGGCTCCTGCCATCGGACGAGCGCGGTGTGCCAGCCGCAGCACGCCGGCCGTGGCGGCCATTGGAGGGTGAACCAACGGCAAAGGAAGACCTTTCTCTCTGTCTCTCTCTCTCTCACTGTCCACTCTGCCTGTCAAAAAAAAAAAAAAAAAGACCCAATAAGTGATCAATATGTCCTAGTTTTCTTCCTCCCATTGTTAATCTATATTTGTCTTCAGTGTGAGACTTGAAGTTGCTACATTTTTCTATCTTTTTAAGTCCCTCTCTTCTATTCCTTAACTTCATCCTTTCTATCTGCACTTCTTCATAAAGCATGTGCCTGTGATTTCATTTCTAAATTATATTAACCCCCCCCCCTTGACTCTGCATCTCTGGAAAATTCTTAGTTCCCTATTTTCAGTGGCATGTGACAAGTCCCAGTTTTTCTTCCCACTCTCCCCTATTTATAGGTTTCCCATTTTTGGCAGGTTTGCTCCCAAGCACTCAAAACTTGTGAAAAGAGATATTGTGCTCAGGATTCATAGGGCCATTCCCCGCAGTAGTCTTCATTCTGCTCTCTCTGAACTGTTGGACTGCAGCACTGAGTGTCCCAGCAGCAACCGCAGTGGGCCTTGCTCACTGCCGAAAGAGAGAAGGGTTTCCGTTTCTCAGTGGGTCTTGTGCTCGAGCCGAAGGCTGGGTGTGCAGTCTGACAGTGGTGTGTCGTGGGAGGGAGGCAGGCCTGGGGCAGGGGAGCAGGGCAGAGCCTCCGCTGTGACTCAGAAAGCTCACACTGATGAACCAACAGGGCCATTTCAGCATCGTCCATGTTTTATTGATACCCTGCTTCACTCTAGAGTGCATCTGAGATGATTTGAAAACTGAACATTTCCCGTCCATGTTAAGGGGTTCCACATTCCACCCCTTCTCCCTAAACAGTTAGGAGTATTACAGTAGCACCATGTATATTTGATAACAGGCCCCACCAATTGAAATGGTAGGGACAAGATCTTTTTCATAGTAGCATTAGCAGGAAAATCATGACTTTGAAATGAACCCAAAAGACTTTTGGTGTCTTCCAAGGAAACAGGTGTTGTGTAAACTTTCTGCTTTACGTGATTCTATGTGGTGTTCTGTGCCTCTCCTGTCTTTGACTTATTTTACAACTCAGTGAATTATAGAGAAGTCATAGAAATGCAAATAATACTTGTTTATCGACATGCAAATAGATTTTGCCCAATGAGGGCAAAATCCTCCTCTGGAAAAGCCCATTTTGCATCTATTTAGCGAATTCATTTGCATGTTCCTAATTGTGTATGTGTCTGCTGTCTGGAGTCTCTCTTGAAGTTGGTGGTACCATTATACTAATTCCCTAGTTAATTAACAAGTTAAGAAAAATCTTTACAAGTGCTCCTTTTATATGTGTATAGTGGTTGTGATTTTTCTTTAAATTATCCCTTAGATGCATTTCAAATAATAAACTACAATCACATCAGAGAGACTTATAGAATTATCTTCCGTGTCCTCAGCACTATTCAAAGCCCAAGACCTGGCTTTAGATCTTGAGGAGTTCTGAGTCTGCTTAGAGAGACAAGATGTTTGTGCCTGACAAACCTACGTGGCTTCCACATTAGTACTCCCCGGGGCTCTGTTAACCTTTCTCTGCCTGTTGTTTCTTTCCAGGCTGTCCTCTCTATCCCTACTCTCAGCTCTCACGCACACGCTAACAAGTGTCTTATTATATGGCCTCCAGGAGCGTCTTTCTCCCTTCTAGAGCCGTGTAACCTCCTGTGCACCAGTGCTGTTTCACTGGGATGGCCCCCCAGCACCTGAAATGCAGCAACTTCAAATGTTGCCTCATAACCTTGTCAGGAAGGCCTGCTTACCCTCCCTCCTTGCTTCTTGACAAATACTCCACTGAATGCCAGAGGCCTGTGCCAGAAACCCAGGAGTCAACCACACAACTGAACCAACTTGTTAACACTGAATTCTTATTTATTTCCACCTATTACACTTTTAACATACTCAACCACAAACCTCAAATGGGTACTCAACACTGACTGCCAACTCCCCTGTCTTTCCAATGGGTTTGCTTTTCCTTTACTAGAGGTGACTGTTTCACACTTTCAAGATTCACCTCAATTCCCTTCCTCCAGTACTCAACTTGCATTTTGGGCCAGGTTGTTTGGGTGTTGTAGAAGCTCAGCAGTATTATCTCTACCCACTTAGTGCCAATAGCACCTCCCCAAGTTGTGATAATCACAAGTGTCTGTAGGCACTGCCGAGTCTGTCCTGGAAACCGGATCATTGCCTCCCCGACCCTCTCCACTCTAAGCCCCACTGTTCCAGATGATTCCACCTGGTGTCATTGAATAATGCATGTTCTATAAACTTAGTCTCTGTAATTAGATCTCCAATCTTGACTTGGTCATTGAACTTAGACTCATATTTCCCACTGCCTGCAGAATTTCTGCATGTGAATATGTAACAGGAGCCTGCTTTTAACCTAATTTCTAACTCACTCCCCCTAAACTTGTTCCTTTCTCAGTCTTCTCCATCTTAGTAAATGGCACTCCTACAGATGTCGTGGCCTAAGTCTCAAGCCTTGGGATAGTTCCTCCATTTCTCTATCCCTATGTCTAACCTGTAGCAAGGCTGACTGATTTTGACTCCGAAATAGAACTCAGACTCAATCCCGGCTCTTCATGTCCACTTGCTCCCATTTCAATCCAGACCTTGCCTTTTTGTAACCGCAGATCTGTCCATCAGACTTTCACCCTCACTGCTGCATGCAGAGAGCTGTTCTTCAAGGCTGCTAATGACCACGGCATTGCCAGATCCAGTGGCCCATTCTCAGCCCTTGGCTGACTCAACCTATTTGTACTGCCTGACAGAAGAGTCCTCCTGTCTTTCTGGAAATGTATTTTATTCATTTAGCTTCCAACTCTGTCCTTGGTTTCTGCTTTTGCTGTTGGCCAGCCCTTTCAGTCTTCTCTGTTGTCTTCTCCCGAACCTCCCTACCTTCTACCATGGACGGGTGTACTCCAGGGCTCAGGGTTGTTTCCACCACCTGGGATAGTGTAACAGCCACATCTTACATGGCTCTAAAAAGCACACAGTGATTGTATCATAGCATAGGCACAAACTGAGTGGGCCGATCCTTCACTCAGAGTCTCTGACACTCAGGGCAGAAATGAAGGTGTCTGCTGGGCTGTGTTCTTATTTTCAGGCTCAGCTAGAGAAGAATCCGCTTCCAGGATGTTGGCAGAATTCATTTCCCTGCACCTGTAGGTCTGGGCCCCAGCTGTTTTCTAACTGTGCACTGGAGACTGCCCCACCCCAACTCCTAGAAGCTGCCAGTAGTTCCTCGCCAGAGTGATAGGCACAAAGGCCAGCAGCAGAGCCTCTCGTTTTAATGAGCGAAAGCAGAATCTCATGTGATATAAAGGAAACTCAGGAATGGCAGCCCCTTCCCTTACCTTATTCTACTGGGTAGAAGCAAGTCCTAGGTCCTGTCCTCACTCAAAGAACATAACTCAGGGAGCAGCAATTAAAGGGGCCATATTAGCACCCCTTCCCCATCCATACTCCCCATCTCAAGCCCTCACATTTCAACACTATCCTAATGACTCTCATACTTACATCTCCAGCCTGGGCCTCATCCACGAACTAGACTTGTGTACCCAAGACTACCTATTTGTCATCTCTTTGTGGATTCAACAGGCATCTCAAGTTCAACGTGTCCAAAACAAAACTCCTGATTTCTTGTCAAAGTCACTCCTTCTATGGTCCTTCCCATCTTGGTCAAGATCAGTGCAGGTAAAAGTCTTTAGATCATCCAAACTCTGACCTTTCCACATGTTCCATACATAAATATATCAACAAATCCTATGTCTTACCTTCAAAATCTGTCCAGAATCTCACTTCTGCCCACCTGCTTTGTCTATCTCTGGTCCATGCCAATGTCATCTCCCATCTGGATCAGGACTTCTGAACTGGGGATGGTTTTGCCCACCGTATGCCCCAGGGGAATTTGGCAATGCCAGAAGACATTTTGGTTGGCACAAAAAGAGGAAAGTGGTTAGAGTGGTTAGAGACCAGGAGTCCTGCTAAACATCTCACAACCTGCAGGACATGCTCCAAAATGTCAATCGCACTGAGGTTATGAAACTCTGATCTAGATTAACATAAGTGGCCTCCTGTGGTGTGTGTGTGTGTGTGTGTGTGTGTGTACACTTTGGTGTCATCCATGGTTCCTGGTTCATGACTCTCTCTTCAAGGCAGGCCGTAGAAACTAGGATTTCTCTTTCCCAAGTCAGCTCAGAGAAAATTTAATCCTTCTCACCTTTCTGTCTTGAAACTGGCCATTAAGAAATTCTCTGATAGTAGATCATAATACTCCCATTCCAGGGGCTAGCATTGTGATACCATGCATTGAGGCTCTGCTTGTGGCACCAGATGCACAGTTTGAGTCCCAGCTGTTCTGCTTCTGATCTAGTTTCCCACTAATGATCCTGGGAAGGCAGTGGATGATGGCCCAAGTGCTCAGGTCCCTGCCACTACATTGGAGACCTGCAAGGAGTTCCAGGCTTCTGGCTTTGGCCAGGACCAGCCCCAGCCATTGGGGCCATTGGGGCTATTGGGGCCATTGGGGCCATTGGGGAATAAACCAGTGAATGAAGATTCTCTTTCGCTCTTTCAAGTAAATAAATAAATATTAGAAAAAATTCCAGAAGGAGGAAGGAGTGCTGTACAGAGAGATGAAGAAGAATCTGAACAAACTGGCCGTGCCAGATTTCCTCACCCGGTTTATTGGCAATCATGTTTATGCAGTGAATTCTCCATAAAACTCAAATCAAGATTCAGGATAGCTGACCATATGGAGGCTTGCAGGAAGGCAATGAGGGCTCATCCATGTTCTGGGAGGGTGGTGCATGGAAGCTTCTGTGCTTAGGACCTTCTAGAACTCACCCTATGAATCCTGTGAATCCTTGAGTCCACCCAAGGATTCAAGCAGTGGCTAAAGCAGAGGGCAGAGGTTGGCAGGCAGCTCCTCATGAAGGGGCTTGCCATATTGTGGGAGCTGTTGGCTGTTGCATTGTGCCTGTCTGTCTTAGTCCATTTTCTATTGCTAATAGCACAATACTTTGAAATAAACCTTTATGGTTCCAGCGCAGTGGCTCACTTGGTTAATCCTCTGCCTGTGGCGCTGGCATCCCATATAGGCACTGGTTCTAGTCCCGATGGCTCCTCTTCCAGTCCAGCTCTCTGCTATGGCCTGGGAAGGCAGTGGAGGATGGCCCAAGTACTTGGGCCCCTACACCCGTATGGGGAGCACCTGGCTCCTGGCTTCGGATTGGTGCAGCACCAGCCATAGCAGCCATTTGGGAGGTGAACCAATGGAAGGAAGACCTTTTTCTCTGTCTCTCTCTCTCTCTCATTGTCTGACTCTGTCTGTCAAATAAAAAAAAAAAAGAAAGAAACATTTATTTGTTTTGGCTCACAGTTCTGGTCCAGAGTTGGGAGGCTGCATCTGGTCACAGCCTTCTTGCTGGCAGAGTCTCTGGGCAGTACAGAGCGTTGCACGGCAAGAGACAGGGAACATGAGCCTGTGTGTCACCTCTGGCTTATTATACAGAATATTTTAAAGAATACAAAGGAACAGCTAGATGAAGGATTCATAGGGTGAAATCATAGACAGAAATAATTTCAGTGGGACTCTGGAATATAGAGGTGGTGCCCAGTTATGGGTCCCTGGCTCTGGGATGTTTAGGGCAGAGGAATAAGTGGCCCGATGTGGCAGAGCTCTGGATTGGTCGGTTTGCACATGAGAGGCTGTTTCCCACAGTGAGTCATTTACCATCTCTCCGAATTACCCAGCCCTAGAGGGACAGTCTTTCCAGGGTCAGTGAGACCCCAGGTGTCCAAGTGTCACAGAATATACGGTATGAAAAGCAAAAGCATGCTTTATGCAATCTCTCTTGATGCTTTTTCAGCCTCTTCTCCTAAGCAAGGTTCAAATATCTTCTCCACAAGTCCACAGTACCCTAGCATACTCGTGTCATTGCAGTGGTGGTCATACCAGCAACAGTATCTCGACCAACAGCCCAAGAGTCTTTGTCCTTCAACTTTCTTCTTGGGAAATGACTAAGAATGTTAAGCCATTTTCAAGTAGATTTAACAGATATGTGACCTTACTTTGTATTCATAGAGGTGAAACTACACATTTAGTCTCTACTTAAATGTCTTAAAAATATGTTTCTTCAGTATCGTCCATTAAAATGATAACAGCATTCCCAGATGTGTTAATACTGAATTTCAACATTTAGAGACCAATGCCATCATAATGTATGCAGGCTTGATCCATTAATCTTTGTGTGCAGATTATTGAGTAAAACCTTTCTCTGCACTACTGTGCATATACTTGTACTTGATCTTCTGAATATGCAATCTGTTAGGAAAATGGAACTTCTGAACTGTTCTTTAAAAAATTCAGGCCTGTGCATATCCACATATATAAAGCTGAATTGCATGACTACACAGCTATACCTCATGCTGCAGGCCACGTGGTGTCTGATGGTCTTTATAGGTCAGTCGCCTGCATGTGAATTAGGGAAAGCAGCTCCTTTCTTGGGGCAGAGGCAGCTCTGTGCTGGGCACATGGCATGGGGAGGAGATCAGAGGCTGGCTCTGGTCCCCCTTGCCACCTGCCCAAAGTGCCTTGTGCTGTGCCAGCCTTGGGCAAAGATGTTAAATTTAGGCTTGCTTTGCTCAAACAGGCAGGTCTCAGCTCATGTGCTGCTGTGGGATTCTCATGCTCTCCACAGAACAGGACGGGCAGTCATGCAATAATAAGCGAGGAGCTAACACCTCATGAAATGCATTTTGGGTACTTTCTAGAACATTTTAATGTTTGCATTTAGAATACTAAGCACATGTTAGACACTCGCAATGATTCAGCTGAGAAGTGAATACTTCCTACTACCTTTCCTTCAAGTTAGATTAAGGAGTCCCCTGGATTGACAAAGCACAATGTTGTAAATCAGTTTTTATTTGCAGTTATTCATCTTGTGATCACATTTTTCTCAAGAAACAAAATGCAGATGAACGCCATATAAAACACAGGTACAATTTGGATGCCGACTCTCAAACTATCAGCCATAACATTCCACATTTTTATCACCCCATGATTCTTATTGATGAAATATAATTTAAGTACAAAATACATTTGCATCATAAAATAAATTTATACTAATAAAATATGATCTTACCAGTTTTATGTATTATAGATTCTGTTTTTTTCCCATTTAAAACGTATAATTTATTTTAAGGGCAGTTTGGTGTCTACAGCAAAATTGAGTGAAAGGAAGAGAATTCCATACGCCTTTCCTCCACTCTCTCACACAAAGCTTCCCTTAGTAGCAACACCCTCCCCCACAGGGATACACGGGCCACGAGGAACCAGCGCACACTGCCAAGTCACAGTCACCCACCCATTGTTTATGTCAGGGCTCACTCTTGGTGCACATCTGTGGGTTTGGACAAACTGGCCATGCACTCACCACACAGAGCAGTTTCACGGCCTTAAACACTCCCAGCCTGCTCATCCCTCACCCTCCACCCCTGGCATCCACCCATCTTTTTACTGTCTCCATAGTTTTGAGTTTTCCAGAATATCAGGTAGTTAGAATCCTACAGTATGTAGTTTTTTTTTTTCACTTACTAATGTGCAATTTACAAAGCCCCGGTGAAAGTATTCAAAGTAGATAAGATTTCTCCATGTTTATTTGTCCATTTATGCTCTGAAGGACATCTTGGTTGTTTCCAGGTTTGGGCAATTATGAATAAAGCTGCAGTGAACGGCAGGTGTCTGTGTGGACACAGCTTTCAACTCATCTGAGTGAATACCAAGACGCTAGATCGCATATAGTGCAGGTGTTTAAAGAAACTGCCAGAGGCCAGGGCCGTGATGCGGCAGGTTAAGGCGCCTGTGCTTTTTAAAAATTTTTTTTATTTTTATTTTTATTTTTATTTATTTTTTTATTTTTTGACAGGCAGAGTGGACAGGGAGAGAGAGAGAGACAGAGAAAGGTCTTCCTTTACCGTTGGTTCACCCTCCAATGGCCGCTGCGGCCGACGCGCTGTGGCTGGCGCACCACGCTGATCCAATGGCAGGAGCCAGATGCTTCTCCTGGTCTCCCATGGAGTGCAGGGCCCAAGCACTTGGGCCATCCTCCACTGCACTCCTAGGCCACAGCAGAGAGCTGGACTGGAAGAGGGGCAACTGGGACAGAATCTGGTGCCCCGACCGGGACTAGAACCTGGTGTGCCAGTGCCACAAGGCGGAGGATTAGCCTATTGAGTGGCGGCACCGGCCTTTTTTTTTTTTTTTTTTAAGATTAGTTTATTTATTTGAAAGGCAGAGAGAGAGAGAGAGAGAGAGAGAGAGAGAGAGAAAGTAGGTCTTCCATCTACTGGTTCACTCCCCAAATGGCTGCAATGGCTGGAGCTGGGCCAGGTGCCAGGAGCTTCTTCTGGGTCTCCCACACAGGTACAGGGGCCCAAGGAGTTGGGCCATCTTCTACTACTTTGCCAGGCCATAGCAGAGAGCTGGATCAGAAGTGGAGCAGCTGGGACTCAAACTAGCGCCCATATGGGATGCCGGCCTGCAGGCAGCAGCTTTACCCGCTACACCACAGCAGCAGCCCCTGTGCTCCTGATCCAGCTTCCTTCCACCTGGGAGACCATGGATGATGGCTGCTACGGCCAGAATTACGCCGATCCGAAGCTCTGTCTTTCAAATAAATAAAATAAATCTTTAAAAATTATTTATTTATTTGAGAGGCAGAGCTGCAGACACAGAGAGGGAGAGACAGAAAGAAGAGAGGTCTTCCATTCTCTGGTTCACTCCCCAAATGGCAGCAATGACCAGAGCTGGGCCAATCTGAAGCCAGGAGCCAGGAGCTTCTTCTGGGTCTCCCACATGGGTGCAGGGGCCCAAGCACTCAGGCCACCCCCCACTGCTTTCCCATTAGGTGCGTTCTCAGAGACCTGGATAGGAAGTGGAGCAGCCGGGACTTGAACCAGTGCCCATATGGGATGCTAGTGCTGCAGGTTGGGGCTTTGCCCACTACACCACAGCTCCAGCCCTTTCCCTTGAATATTTTGAGTGCTAGGCCTGATGGATGCTGGTCCTCTTTCCATCACTGAAGCTTAGCCAATAAGCTGCAGGCCTTAGAGTAGAGATGGCTCCAGGTGGTGGCTGGCTGGGTGGGGAGGGAGAGGTCCAGGCTCCACAAGGCCTGCCTGTGGTGTGCCCGGATAGGAAGGACTCAGGAATGGAGATGGGATGAGGAAGCCACTGCACAGGAGGACTTCACAGCAGGGGTCAGACTGCAGCAGTGGGAGCTCACGGGACATGCCCACAGCACCCACAAGTCAGTGTCCTGCAGCAAAGACCTGGAATGCAGAGGGCACAGCACAAGCCCCAGGCCCTTCTGCCCTGAGATCGAAACTCAGACCTGTTTTCAGGGGGAGATGAGCTGGAGGGCTGGAGACCCCTTAGGAAGGCCATGTGACCACAGCAGGAGCTGAGGCCACTGTCACCTGAGATCTCATTGTCTCCTGGTCAGCAACAATAGATAGACAGCAGCCGGGGCAGATGCCAGGGGCTTGCGTAGGTCGGTCACGTAGGCGTCCTTAGGACTATCTAGAGTGGAGAATGGAGCAAGAAAGACTGATTGCTATGCTGGGTGGATGAGAATCATAGTCCTTACTTGAACAGATTGTTCTGGGTTTCTACACAGGATGCTAACATGAAATGTATCATTTGCAAAGGGTAATTAGGGGCATTCAGAAAGCTTTAATCCAGGAGGAAGACCAAATTGGGTGCCAGAGGGGCTAATCAATGATCACAGATAAGAGAAGGCAGCAGACTGAAGCTGGCTCCGAAGAGTCTTTTAAAGAGATTTTCTTGTTCATAGCAGCCAGTTTCTGTTGGCTCAAGCCAACAGTGTGTGACATTTCTTATCCAGGGCTGCTGAAAGATACTGCCCAACCCCCAAAAGAAATTACAGAATTCAGTCCCCACAGCAGAGAGAGAACAGGCTTGTCTGAATCCAGGTCGACAGTGCTGGTCCTTCATTGTTTTTAATTTATTTCCACATCTGTGGGCCTTCTTGAATATTGGTATTGGGAGGAAAACATTTCCAACCGGGATCCCTAGGACCTGCAGATTAACCAACAACAGAATACCAGGAGGAAAGACAGCATTCACTCACTCACTCACTCACTCACTCCCACCTGGGCATGTATCAGTTTAACGGGGAGCAGAAGGGGAGACAGGGTGTATGGGAAACAAATGTCTTCTAGGAGAACAAATGGAAGGTGGACAGATTTTGAAAACGTGTGTGTGATTCTTCACTGTGGGGCTAGTGGTCAGGCTGCTTCCCGACTGAAAGCTTCCCAGGATAGGTTTATTCTTGGAAGTCTCCCTTTAGTCAGAGAAGGAGAGCTTAAAAAAAAGGCTTTTTTTCTGCATCTGCTGTATTCAAATGTCTCAAGTTTAAAATAATCTTGAAGCCATTCTGGTGAGTCTCGGTGGGCTCTTCATTACTAGCACTATGTTCATAAGCCATTATAAGACTGTCTTGTCTTGGTAACCACACACAAATCTGAACATGTAGAGGTAGACTGACGATCATATGATGGCCAGCATTTCCTGCAGGCTTACAGTCTGTCAGGCCCTGTGCTTAGTGCTCCACATGCATTGCCTAATTTAACCCTCAAAACCCTCCTAGGTAGCGGATAAACTCAGCCACCCATATCTATGGGTTCCACACCTGTGGATTCAATCAACTGCGGATCAAAAGTATTTGAAAATGGCAGGTGTTGTGGCACAGTGGTTTAAGCTGCCAACAGCGACACCAGCATCCCAAATAGGAGCACCTGTTTGAGTCCTGGCTGCTCCAGTTCTGATCCAGACCCCTGTATATGTGTCTGTTAAAGCAGCAGATGATTGTCCAAGTACTAGGGTCCTTGCCACCCATGTGGAAGACCTAGATGGAGATCCTGGCTCCTGGATTTGGCCTAGCTCAGCCCTGGTTGTTTGGGGAGTAATCAGCAGATGGAAGCTCTGTATGTGTGTGTGTGTTTGTGTGTGTGTGTGTGTGTGTCTCTCTCTCTTTCCCTTTCTGCTTTTCAAATAAATAAACCTTTAAAAAACTGGGAGGAAAAAAAAATTTCATCTGCACCAGACATGTATAGACTCTTGTCAACAACACAGTGCAATAACTGTTTACATAGAGTTTATACTGTGTTAGGCATTCTAAGTAATCTAGGGATGACTTAAAGTATAAGGCAGGATGTGCATAGATTACAGGTAAATACCGTGCCGCTTTATATAAGGGGCTTGAGCCGGCTTGGGATTTTGGCATTTGCGGGGCACTTCTAGGATTAGTCTCCCGCTGGAGGCATCCATACTGGCTTTTCTACAGGAGGAAAATAAGTTCTGAGAAAGCTAACATGTAGCTGTGCTCCATACCTGGGGAGTGACGGACTCGGAACCAAATATGGGCTCTTCTGACTGCAGAGCCCAAGTTCCTGCATTCATTCTTATGGCTGCATAATTGAGTCCCTGAAATACTACAGTCAAAAACAACAAACATTTATTATTTCTTATAGTTTCCAGGATTAAAAAAATTTTAAATGTATTTTATATATTTTGAAAGACAGAAAGAGTTCATCTACTAATAAATGGATAAAGAAAATGTAATACACGCACACAATAGGATACCACAGCAGTAAAAAAAAAAAAAAAGATTAAATCTCATCATTCACAACAACATGGATGGAACTGGAATTGAATTATGTTAAAGGAACTAAGCCAAGCACAGAAAGACAAGTATCACATGAGTGATCTCATAGCGGTTAAGAGTATACGGTGGTTACCAGAGGCTGAGAGCAAGAGGACAGGGCAGGGTTGATTGACAGGTATGAAGTTACAGCTGGATAGGAGAAAGAGGTTCTGGGGTTCTGTTGCTCAGAGGGTGACTACAGATAATGTTAACACAATGTGTATTTCTCTCTCTCTTTCAAAAGAAAAGAAAAGAAAAAGAAACAAGCAAACAAAAATTAGAATATAGGATTTTGGATGTTAAAAAATGTTAAATGTTTGAAGAGATAGATATATTTACCCTGATTGAACATCATCTATATATATATATGTATATATAAAATATTGAAATTGTGTATAATGCTCCATAAATATATACAACTTTCATGTTTGTTAAAATTAAGTAATTTTTTAGTGTAGACACACAGACACAATACACAGAGAGCAAGAGCGAGAGTGAGAGCGAGAGATTTTGATTGATTTCATGTGCTGTTTCATTTCTCAAATGCCTTCAATAGCCAGGGCTGGGCCAGACTGAAGCCAGTGTGAGGAAATTAGGCACACGTGGCAATTCAAAGATGGCACCCAAAGGAAGTAAGGTGGGAGGTATCCAAAGATGTCTACCACCAAAGCTAATTGCCTGCGCAGCATCAGGGGAGGAGACGACAACTGATGACGAGTGTACAGACATATGGCTGGTCCTGTAGAAAATCGCCCCGTAAAATGACCTTTTAAGTAATTGGTTGGTCCTTATGCCCTGACCCAGTAATCCTGTGGTCTTGTGCTTTAAAAGGCTTTGCTATGCATGCAAAAAACCGAGTTCTTGTTTACTTGACTTGACTCCCCACTGCCGCTGCGTCTGTCTCCGGGATTGGGGGGCGGGGGCTGGGGAAGGGGTGAGCAGCGCACTTACCTTTCTTCAGACCCAGTCCATCCTCGTTCGCGTGGACTAAGACCCCGTAAGCCAGGAGCCTGGAACTCAATCTGGGTCTCCCACAGTGTGACAAGGACCAAACAACTTGAGCCAACACCTGTACTTCCTCCAGGAGTGCGCTTTACCAGAAAGCTAGTAATAGGAGCAGAGCTGGGACTTGAACCCACACACTCCAATGCAGGATGTTGGCACCCTAAGTAGCATTTTAACCACGACACCAAACATGTTCCCCAATTCTGGGAATTCTAATGAGGTTTGGTCAGATGCTGGATGGGCCAGCAGCTTTCTGAAGATGTATTGGGATAAGTGGATCCACTGCTGGGGCGGTGCATTCCCAAGGCTGCTGCTAGATGCTGGTGGAAGGTCTTGGTGCCTTTCTGTGTGGACCTCACCAAGGAGTGATCTCGCCACATGGAGCTGGCTGCCCCAGAGGCCAAAGCAGCAAGCTGCAATGTGTTTTAGGATCTAGTCACAAAGCCACAGGACATGACTTCTGCATAGCCCTTCTGGGCATGCAGGTCAGCTGAGGGGACTACGGGAGGGGACCACACAGGGCATGGGTTCCAGCAGTGAGCATCACAGGGGCCAACTGCCCATTCCTGGTAAACGTTTCCTTTGTCATCCTAGGTGAAAATGCCATTAAATAAAATTCACTGGAGGCCACTCTTGACTGCATTCCTGCCCTTAGCCCCAGCAGACCAAACTGAACCAGAATGGAGTCACTCGTGCTAGGTGCCACATAATCAAACCAAACACAGAAACTGATCAGTTTTCAAAAGAAAACAACCGGTCAAAATCACTGCAGTCAATCCAAAAGGGCTCCGTGAACTGAGTCTGCATGAGGAAGAAGTCTCCTTGGCTTTAGTCCCGCAGGGAAAGCAAGTTGGAAACAGCTGATCCACTTTTTGCTCCCGTTTTTGCTCTCTTCAGCCTTTTCTGCCTACAGATCTCGCTCTCTCTGCTCAGCTCATCCGAGCAACTTCCTGTTTCATAGACAGAATGCTGTCCCATTCATGAATCTCTAATAGAAGTCACTTTGACCTTTACAATTCTGTGTGTCGAAATTCTGTTTTCCTGCAATACCACTGGTACCTGGAAGGCTTTCTGTAATGATTTCCTTCTCTCTTTCCAGAGTCATGAGTGTGTTGAAAATCATAGGCTTTTAAGCAGTAGTGGAGTGAATGAGCAGACCACATCCCATAGTGAGACTTGTGGTGTTTGATGAGGAAGATAGATATCGAGGGGCCCACTGGTTTTGCAATAAGCAGCTATCTGGGGAGAGGGCAGGTGCTTGTTCAGGAAAACACAGTAGTGCACAGGAAGCTGGGGATGGCAGTGTTAAGGAGATGACTGATTATTTCAGCAAGTGTGAAGTGAGAGGAGGCAGCAAGTGGGCAAGAGCCAAAGCAGAATCTTGTTGGATAGGATTTTTTTCTCTTCTAGGTTTGAAGTTGCCAGAGCACATTGAAAGGCTAACGTGAAGAAACTGGTAGGAAGGCTGAGGGTGAGGATACAGGAAAGAGAGGGATTTGCTGATGGCCTAAGATCACAGAGGAGGTGGTGAGGGAGGGTTCCAATTATCCGTGCTGTGTAACAAGGAACCCCAAACTTGATGGCTTAAAATGAAGTTGGCTTTCATTTTCATTTTTTTGTTGTTCTCTTAAATCTTTAAATTTTTATCCAGCTAAGTGGGAAGAGTTGGTTTCTGCTCCCCTTGGCGTTAGCAGTTCAGGGCCCAGAGCTGGAGTCATGTGGAGACTCTCACTCTTGTCTGCTGGTTCATCCTGGCTGTCTTCTGGGCCTTCAGCTGGAGTGGGATTGAAACACCTCCACAGGACCTTTCTCCTCGGCTTTGTGGCTGGACATAACTTAGACATAAAACCAAACTAAAACCAACATAGCTTAAAACATAAAACCAACATAGCTTAGCCATAAAACCAAAACAGGACTCTGTTTCCTTCCCTAAGGAGACAGGTGGGAGCCATCTGCCTTTTCCTGGCTCAGCCTTGAAAGTCATAGAGCTTCACTTTCACTGGAGTCACAGGCCCATGTGGACGCAATGGGAAGGACCATGGACCTGTAGTGTCAGCACCTCATTCTAAGGAGAGAGTGTGGGAGGTAATGCGTGGGTGCAGCCGTCTTTGGTAAACACAGTCTACAGTATAGATGGTCTCTGTACAACTTGCTGTTTGTAAGTTCAGCGTGTTCATAAGTTAGCAGCTCATCTCATTTTAGTGCTCTACTAGATGAGGAGGAGCTGGGGAAGACAGCACGAGCAGGCATTTATGAGGGGTGATTCAATATGGGACACCGGAGGGGCACCAGCCAGATGGAGCGAGGCACGCCATTACGTCTGCATACCTGCAGAGCCTGAATCTGCCCAAATCAGCATTCTGAAGGGCCACAAGGGAGCTCTGCCTCATAGGGGCTGCCATGCAGAGTGACTAAGCGAAGTCAGAGGAGCCCTCTGTGAGAAATGTGAAGACAGTCTCTGCAGTTAGCAGCTACAGCCAGAAGTGGAGGCAGAAGCTCCAAATAAAAGACCGGGGCTAGGAAGCAACAGTGGCTATGAGTAAGCAGAAGCTATGCCTGCGAGAGAATCCTGGAGATGAGAGAGGAGATCCTTCACAGCAGCAGGTGCATAGAAGGAAGTGATGATGGTGTTGACTCACAGCAACCAGCAAGCATTAGAGCCAGGCAGGCACCTGCCGCTGAGGGTGGCCCCAAGACAGTTCCTTACCAGAGCCAGCAGCCATTTGAGAGCCTGCCTGAATGGCAGCCAACGTTGAGCCACATCTCTAGGTCTTTCTGCACTGGGCTCTGATCTTTTGAGACAACTGAAACTTCCTTGGACCAGAGAGAGCGTCCCTGGCATAGAATCCCAAAATTAATATGAAAGGAATTTATTTTGGTGCCAAAGATATGCCTACTTAAAAAATCACCACTACTCACTCGAAAACTGGGATTGACAACATGTGGCAAAACATAAGAAAATGATTGCTTAGACAGGTTGCACATGGTGCTGTATATTGTTTAAAAAGATATTGTAGAGGGGCTGGCGCCATGGCACAGTAGGTTAATCCTCCGCCTGCGGTGCCAGCACCCCATATGGGCACCAGTTCTGGTCCTGGATGCTCCTCTTCCGATCCTGCTCTCTGTTATGGCCTGGGAAAGCAGTAGAAGATGGTCCAAGCCCTGGGCCCTGCACCTGCATGGGAGACCAGGAAGAAGCACCTGGTTCCTGGCTTCGGATCAGTGCAGTTCCGGCCGTTGCAGCCATTTGGGGAGTGAACCAACAGAGGGAAGACCTTTCTCTTTGTCTCTCCCTCTCACTGTCTATAACTCTACATCTCAAATAAATAAAAATAAATAAATTTTAAAAGACACTGTAGAAAGGGCATTTGATTTAGGGAATCCTATCCATTCATTTCATTCTATATTATGCTCCTTGCATGTAGAATAAGGTTGTGATTTTTAGAAATATTTATTTATTCATTTGAAAGGCAGAGAAACACACAGACAGAGAAAGAAAGAGACATCTCCTACACATTTGGTTCACTTATCAAATATCCACAACCCACAGGACTGGGACAGGCCAAAGTCAGGAGCTGAGAAGTCAGTCTAGGTCTCCCACCTGGGTGGCAGAGGTTGAACTATTTGAGCTGTCACCTGCTGCCTTCCAGGGTGCACATAGCAGAAAGCAGGGATCGTGAGTAGAGCAGGGCTCAAACCCAGACATTCCAATATGGGTTGTAGCATTTGACCACTGTGCCAAACTCTCATCCCTGAATGTTGTAATTTATGGGCTGGTTAGCTGGAGGGCACAGACCTCTACACGTATCTCTCACGTCCACGCACTGTCCCTCCTGGTTCATTTCTACACTGAAATTTATACTAAATTGAAGGCTTCTGTAACCCTCAGGCTGACTCCCAATCAGCTCTCTCCTACTGTCTTCTCTCTAAAAGGACCAGTGTCAAAGGTCAGAGCACAGGTTACAGGGACTGTTTCAGTGAGTTCCTACTTTTAGAAACCCATTTTCTTTATCCTGGCAAGATATCCGTCATGTGGCCAGGAGAGATCACCTATGCCATTTGTTCTACGATCCATGTAAGACTTTGCCAGTCGCCAAACATTCAGCAGGCTGGAGAGCGTCGCGTCCATTTATTTGCAGACGTGATGCTTCTTTACCTGTAAAAGCCAAGTACCGTCATGTACTTGGGGACATGCTCTGAGAAATGCATCTTAAGGTGATTTTGTCATTGACTGAACGGCACAGAGCAGGCTTACACAAAATGGATGGCATAGGTCAGTCATTGATGCAGTCAGTCGACAGGAGACCCATGAGATGTTTGAGGTTTCTGCCAGCGTTACGTGGCTCACTGTCTTACAGTGCACTTTTTAATAACTAGAAGAATACACTCTAAAATAACAACACAATGTGTAGAACAGTCAACACATAAATGGTAACAGTCATTGATGATCACTTTCACGTATCATGTACTGTACATAATTGTACTGTTACACTGTTATATGGCAGACAGTGTAGTAGGTTTGTTGACACCAGCATCACTACAAACACCAACAATACGATGGCTGGGATGTCAACAGACACGACTTTTCCGCTCCATTATGGTCCTACTGTCAGACGTGTGGTCTGTCATTGACCAGAATGCTGTGATGCTGTGGTGCTGCTATAAGTGCTACCATGGATTTTAATATGTGTCACTGTTTTCCAAGGCATATCTATGTTCTTTTCCTGTCGCCTGTATTGTGAAAGGCAATGTATGTTGATCAATGTTCTAACTAGTCTGGGAAGGAAAAACTATATTAAGGAGGTTCAGGGCCCTTGAAGAATCTCCAGGAGGGCCAAAGTCCGGCTTCAGGGCTGGGCTGGCAACACACAACAGGGCTGCTGCAGGAAGACACCGCAGCAGCACCATGGCCAAGGGTTTGGAGAGGACCAAGCCACGGCTGCTGGAAGGCCCCACCCTTCGCCTCCCACCTTCCTAGAAACAGATCTACAAGGTCCCTGCATCCTCCTCTCCCCATCAAAGCCAGGTGTGGGAGTCTCTGATTGACAGACAGAGCCTAGGTCAATGCCTTCATTTGCAAGGTAGGGTAGGAAAGGGCATTTCTGACTACTGCTTTAGGAGGGCAAAGTAAAAGGGGGCAAAGGTGGGAAGAGTTGTTCGCCAAGACCGTGGATAGTCACAAATTATGACAAATGTGACTGTCCCAAGATGATCAAAGGCAGGGCTTTCAAATGACTATTATGGGGTTTCTGAAATGACGGAGACTCATTGTAGCTTCATAGGAGCACTGGTAGGACAGCACCTTCTAGACTCCATGCCACGATGTCAGCTGACTCATCTCATGAAGGAGTGCCCAGCTCTGCTGCAGTACAGTCTCTCAGCTGGTTCCTTCCGATCCCCTGTGAAGCAGAGCTCAAAGCTCTGTACTCAGTGGGTGGCTGCATAATTGTTTTAGTCCGTTTGTTAAACATAATTGTTTCTCTTCACTTCTATCCTCTTCCTTTGATATATGCTCTGCAACTAGCTCCCTAATGAACATGATTAGGGCTTCCCACGGTGTGCAAGGGAAGAGGTGGTGACATTGGTAAGCTGGGGATGTGTCTTCATTTCATATTTCCTCTGACACCTGGACAGCAAGTTAATAGGAGGCTTCTTTGCTGGCTTCATTAGAGCAAATTCTGCCTACTGTTATGCTGGAGGGAGCTGGGGAATGAGGAGAAAGACAGAGGACACAGAATGGGGTACACTGTGTTAAACTCTGCCAGGTGCCCCACCCCCACCCCAAACCCAGAAATTAACCATGAATGTTTACATACAGATGCTACTGTTTGAACGGGTATTCCAAAATGCAGGTGTTGGGAACAATCCTCAAAGCGTAAGTGCTGGGAAGTGGGGCCCAAAGAGAGGTAACGCCGTCATTGACAATCGCTTTGAAGTAGTATGTGCTGTAGACAACTGTATGGTTACACTGTTATGGCAAACAGTGCAGGAGGTTTGCTGACACCAGCATCACTACAAACGCACCAGCAATATGATGGCTGGGATGTCATCGGCAGTTCCCTTATCCTACCCTGCAGGTTTTAAAGATTTTGTACTACACTTACTTTTAAAACTTTTACAGTTTTGGCTTTTATGCATATGTCCGTCATCCATTTCTAGATAATTGACGAGCATGTTATGTGGTATTGGTGAGGTTCATTTTCCCATGCTTATATCTTGTGATAGACATGCTTCCCAGCCAATTGCAGAGGAGAGCTCTTTCCTGGGACATTTCCAGTAATGGTCCAGCACTACTTGTCTTATGAGGAGCCAGAAGAGAAATGATTAAAGAAAGTGAAAGAACCACCCCTCCTCCAGCTTAGCAGAGATCTCTACTGTGCTTCTAATTGAATTTCATGCATTTTGTCCTATTTTTAATTTGCTTTCTGTAAAAAATTAAACCTGAAAAAAACGACAAGACAACAAATTAAACCATTCATGAGTGTTTTGTTAAGAACTGAGCTTTTATTCCTAACCCTGTTGCGAACTTCTGGTGGGTAAAAGTAGACCAGGCACTCCTTCCCCAACCCATGGTGTGGTAGAGTGTCTAGAAGCCATGTTCAAGTAAATCCTAGACCTTAGACGTCATAGAGAACAGAACCATTGTGAGTCTGATGAATTGGTGGACATGGTAATGCTCTTAGTCTCTGCATCTTTGATTTGTAATAGTTGACTTGCATGTTTTGTTTATTTTTAAATGCCTACAGTTTCATATATCAGATGAGTTATGGATTTTCACTTGTTCTAAAGAGTCTAAAAATTCTGAGTTTACAATAGTAGTCCTCTAAATGTGCACACTGACACTGTGCAACCTGTTCATGTTTGCAGTATGAGCCCATGAAATATGGACACATGAAGGTCGACAGTTACCACAAAGTACAAAATCCTGCGCACCAAATGGAGGAATCTGGAAACGAGAGCTGTAGAAATTTAAAAGAGAGGGACTGTGGTGTTTTAGGGAGCTCAGGGAAAGCTTCTGAAAGATTAGAGTCAGAAGTGGTTACCTAGGTTACAAAGAGGACACTTCAGAAGGGCTGGGCCGCGGCTGGCAGGGGTATGGAAGAGGAGCTTAAAGACACAGAGTGGGGCAGCCACCAGACTGGGGGTGGGGCCATGAGCAGCTGTGGTCCAGGCAAGTAGCCAGAAGCTAGGAAGCCACCTCAAAGCATGGAGGTACACATGGGATTTTCCCTGGGTAAGGTATTACAATTATAAGACCTATGATAGCTTTCTGTATCCCTAGATGGGAATTTTGACAATTCTTTTTTATTTTTTTAATGGAAAGACATAATGACACACACAGAGGTACAGGGAGAAGGAAAGAAATCTTCCATCTGCTGATTCATTCCCTAAATGGCTACAATAGCCAGGGCTGTGTCAAGCTGAAGCCAGGAGCCTGGAACTCTATCCAGGGCTCCCATATGGATGGCCGGGACTCAAGTACTTAAGCCATCTTTTGTGGCTCTCCAGGTGATTTATCAGGAAGCTGCATCAGAAACAGAATAGCTGGAACTCAAGATCCTGCACCCCAAGCTATGGCTTAGCCCTCTGTGTCACAATGCCCACCCCTTGGCAATTAAACTCCCACATACCATTTATCAGAAGATGCATTCCAATTTCAAAGATGTTAGCATGTGAGGAGCAAGAGTGGTGCTTAGTGTGGTAGCCAGTCTTCAGGGTGACCAGCAAGATCTCCATATCCTTGTGTTCCAACCCTTTTACAGGTGGGTGGGCTTAACATGACTAAAGAATGTATATTTAAAAATGGTTAAGCTAGTGAAGTTTATATTTTATGTATTTTACTGAGACTAAGTATTTTTTCGGTTGAAAAATTCTTCTAAGGTGATAGAATGTTACATTCCAACATCCTGTGTGATAGGGAAGAAAAGAGGATACATAAATTTAAATCTTTAGAAAAAAAGAGCCAGGAGCCAGGAGCTAGGAGCTTCATTTGGGTCTCGAACTTGGGTGCAGGGGCATCTTCCACTGCTTTCCCAGGTGCATTAGCAAGAAACTGGATCAGAAGTGGAGCAGCTGAGATTCAAACTGGTTCCTATATGGGATGCTGGTGCCGCAGACATCAGCTTTACCTGCTATGCCATGGCACTAGCCCCAATAAAATAGATCTTTTTTTTTTTAAAGGTGTACTTTATTTATTTGAAAAACAGAGTTACAGAGAGGTAGAGACAGAGAGGTCTTCCATTTGCTGGTTCACTCCCCAGATGGCCACAATGGCCTGGGCTGGGCCAGGCCAAAGCCAGGAGCCAGGAGCTTCTTCCAGGTCTCCCACATGAGTGCAGGTGCCCAAAGACTTGGAACATCTTCTGCTCTTTTCCCAGGCTCATTTGCAGGGAGCTGGATCAGAAGTAGAGCAGCTGGGACTTGAACCAGTGCCCATATGGGATGCCAATGTCTCAGCCTGCAGCTTAACCTGTGACGCCACAACACCAGCCCCAGACACTATGTTTTTGATAAGGCTGATTTAAGAGTGTCAAAGGATCTGTGTGATTTACTCCAGGGTGATTTGTTTATACTCCTATACTTGTTTGACACCGGTTCAGACTTGCTTACCTTTGCTTGGAAATGTGACGGTCCCAGCCACAGGAAGGAATCCTTTCACTTCAGTTCTGTGCTACGTGTCCTCCTTCAGGTGTTTCTGTCGGAATGTGATGCCATTGACCTGTGGCTCCTCACGCAGCCTGAGAAGAAAGGAAAACCGGTTTGCATCTTAGGGATGTCATTGGACTGAAACCTTTGTTGACAAGACTAACAGCAGAGTGATATTTACCAGCCTGTGCATTTCATTAAACACCATTTTCTTCTCTTTATGTTTCACAAAAACAGCCCTGCAGGGGTCTCTTTTTGGCAATATAGCAATCTAATTACTTGAATCATCCTTCTTGCTAAAAATAACGAAAAAGCCTGAAAAATCAAAGCCTTCTTAGAGGCACAGATGAGCTGGTAAGAAACAAAGACACAGGGCAGGCACTGGGTGCAAGTTTAAGATTACCCCAGGTGGGAAGCCTGCATCCCATATCAGTGTACCCAGAGTTCTGGCTCTGCTTCTGTTTCCAGCTTCTAGCTAACGTGTACCCTGGGAGGCAGTGGTAATGGCCCAAATACTTGGGTGCCTGCCAGTCACCTACACTGGAGAACCAAGATTGAGTTCCCAGCTCCTGGCTTCAGCCTGCCCAGCCCTGGCTGTTGTGGGCTCTTGAAGGTTGAACCAGCAAATGGAAGATCTCTCTGTGTCTACCCTTGTCTCTCTGCCCTTTAAATAAATAAAAAAGTTTTCAAAAGGAAGCAAAGAAATACACAGGGAATAGGCCGGCGCCGTGGCTCAACAGGCTAATCCTCCGTCTTGCGGCGCCGGCACACCGGGTTCAAGTCCCGGTTGGGGCACCGGATTCTGTCCCGGTTGCCCCTCTTCCAGGCCAGCTCTCTGCTGTGGCCCAGGAGTGCAGTGGAGGATGGCCCAGGTGCTTGGGCCCTGCACCCCATGGGAGACCAGGAAAAGCACCTGGCACCTGGCACCTGGCTCCTGCCATCGGATGAGCGTGGTGCGCCGGCCGCAGCCATTGGAGGGTGAACTAATGGCAAAGGAAGACCTTTCTCTGTCTGTTTCTCTCTCTCTCACTGTCCACTCTGCCTGTCAAAAAAAGAAATACACAGGGAATACTTCAAGGAGAAGTGGGAACTGGGAGAGAAGCAAGCAGAGTCAGCTTTCAGCGTGAGGGTTTGGCCAGACTTGATGGGTCTGAGCCACAAGCGTGTACACCCCAGCCTTGCACACAGAGAACAGGGCTGGGGTGCTGTGTGCTCTTAACTGAGCTGAGACACACTGCAGGTGCAAGGCCTAGTTTTCACTGCCTCTGAGGGCACCAGGGACAAGAGACAAAGTATGGGGCAGCCAAAGTGGGGTGTTCCACGAAACCCCCCTCCCCAGAAGCTAGAACCCTGGAGAACCTCACCTCACTGCTGTGGAAACATTCTCAGCTGTAGCCGCTGTGCCATCATAGCACCGCGAGGAAGACTGCTCAGCTCCTGGCATGGAGCAGAGACGCATCCCACTTCCGCAAAATTGTAATGCGTCTTATGCCCACCTCTAGCATTTCTACATGGATATGTGAGCATTACATTTATGTAAACATTTGATTTTCATTTAAAGATTTTTCATGGTCAGTAATTTGCATCCTGATGTTTTTTTCACTTGATGATGTACCTGGAAGAGCCTCTTCTATTTGTTCAGCAATCTGGACGGATTATAATTGATTTGTCCAATCCACGTTAGTAAATATTTAGTTTCTCATTTTATTTTGCTGTTTAAAAGCAGTGCTGAAGTGAACGTTCTTGTACATGTACGCTTCTGAAATTGTGCAAACGCACTCCTTCGTCCTTGCTTTCTGCCACATTCTCTTTTTTAGGACAGCAGGACACTGCCGATGCTCTACTGAGCAACAGTGCTCTTCCCTTCAGTCCGGTCCTTTGTGCAGCTATTCCTGTGTGACGTCTGTGTATTCTTTCTCCTCTGCATATGAGACTCTCCAACTAGAGTCCTGAGCCAGTCTGTCCCGGCCTGTGGAGAGCCAGAATTGCCTGGGAATTCAGGCTCTTTTGGGACAGAGCTCAGCAGATGATAGGTGGCACAGGATATGAAAGCCCGACTGACTTGAGCTAGGATGTGCTTGGAGGTGTAATGCACACTGGGAAGCTCCCCTGTACCACCCAGCAAACACTGGGCTTGGCTTCCTTAGCTGCTTCTCTCCTCTTCCTGGTTGCCCCGCTCATCCATCGCCCTTCCATGATTGATCACAACCAAACCAAAGAACCCCTGTGTACTGACCAAACTCAGCACAGAGCTTCTTCCTCTGGTCTTCCTCAAAGTCACCAACTCTGATGGTCAGCTTTGTCTATCAGCTTGTCCTGGACCACGTGTTGTCCAGAAAGCAAGTGAAACGCTATTTCTGACACTGTCTATGACATTGTTTTCACAGGTTAGCTCTTTGAATTGGTGGACTGAGAAAAGCAGCTAGCTTTCCCCAGATAGGGGTGGGCATCTTCTCCTGCGTCGAGGGCTTCACTGGAAAGGTGGAGGCAGGCTGAATCCTGCCTGACTGCTGTGCTGACACCATGATCTCAGCTCTCCTGGTTCTCTGACTCAGAGAGGAATTGACCCTCTCTGGCTCTCAAGCCTTCGCACTATACCACTGGTCTTCCGGGATCTCCAGCTTGCAGAAGGTAGATAGTGGAATTTCTCAGACTCCATAATTCCAGGAGGCAATGCAGTGGTATAGACACCTCCTATCAGCTCTCCTTCTCTGGGCAACCCTGGCTAATAGAAGGAAGCTTCAGAAAGTTCATGGATGATGAAAATTAAAGATAACTTTAGCACAAAAGAATTTTGAAATCCACGCACCCGAGGGTAGACAGTTCTATAGTGAAGGATGGAGTTAAGTAGTTAGTTGTAAGGCTTTTTAGCCAGGTAAGGACTTACTGTTGTTGAGAAGGAGCAGAGAGCAAGTGTCTGCATTGTAGGGTAAGCGCCGCCCCCACTGCTTAAGTCCCTAAGCTGCCAGTTTACCACGTTTCTATCTCCAGCTGTCACCTCAGTTAGAGGCAGATGGAAAATGCCTGGACAACCAATGAGTCCTGGAGAAGAAAGGGCGAGCCGCTGGTCAACGGGACAGATGCTAACAAAGCCCATTTCCATCCATTCCTTCAATTAGGCAGAAGGCCACCTCTGCTCCATATTAACTGGTTGTGAGTGCAGGCCCGCTTATCTAATCAGCGGCCAATGTAGGGTGATGTCTGCTGCCGGGGAAGCTGCTCCCTGGGCTTGGCTCTGCTGAGCAGTGCCTCTCCACACCTAACAAAACAAGATGTTTGCCTGCTGCCTTCCACCAGCCCAGCTCTGCTGCGCTAGAGCAAGAGCTTGCACCCGAGTCACCTGGCCTCCAGGGTAATACTCTAGGTAGTCTTTACTGGGGCTCCTTGGTGGAAAGCAGAAGTGAAGGAATCCAGTTCTAGACGTGTGTGTGCATGTGTTCAACAGAGTGTTTGCACAGGAATATTCACCTTGACACTAATGCAATCCTTAAAACCTGGCTGCTCTTCTCATTTTCTGGCCAGGACTGGTTATGTGATAATATTTAGTCATTTTATGATGGAAACAGTGAATAGTGCAGGTCAGGGACCACTTACGATGGGCAGATGGAATGAGGAAAGAAAGAAATATAAAATTGGGGCATGTGTTGTGATATAGAGGGTCAAGTTGACAGTTGCTATCCCCAGATCCCATATCTGAGAGCCTGGGATTGAGTCCTGCCTCTGCTTCCTATCCAGCTTCCTGCTCATGTGCCTGGGATGCAAAAGATGATGGCCCAAGTACTTGCGTTCCTGAATCATCCACTGGTTCACTCCTCAAATGCCACAATGGCTGGGGCTGAACTCAGGCTGGACCTGGGAGACAGGAACTCAATCCAGTTTTCCCACGTGGGTGGCAGAGACCCAGCTACTTGAGTTGCCTCCTACAGGTGGGAAGTTGGAATCAGGAGCTGGAGCCAGGAACTGAACCCAGGCATGCTGATGTCTTACGTCTAGAGCAAATATTGGCCCCTCCACAAACTTTCTGAAGTATGCTCATAGGTTTATCCACTCTCTGCCCTCTACAATATAAGTAAGGACAACTGATGAAATTTTAAACTTTAAAACCTAGGGAGCCCCTGCTCAGCTCAGTAATCCTGGGCAGGTTATTTATCTTTGTCAACTGAAGCCCTTGCTTCCATCTGTCTTATTTCTCCAAACTCTAACACCAGCACTGGTACCTTCAGAGCACAGAACTTTGAAGATAATAATGCTGCATCAGGAAAAACCCAAAACTTATGAGGGCTACCAAAGAAGCTTAAATGCTAATTTCTTGGATAAATTAATATCATTAGCTAACAATGTTCACCATTACTTTCTTGCAAATTAAAACTAAAAAAGAATATCTATTAATACAAAGTTCATTTTAAACCACAGAAATGTTAGGGATGCACCTAAATCTCTTTTAGCTTTTTCATGAACGTATAGCTCACTGAAAAGTCCTCACATGAAATCACTTGAAATGCCACATTCTGGTATTGCTTCCAATGCTTCTGATGTCACATAGGTCAGAAATAGAGTAAGGTGTATTAAAGGAACTTGACGTGTGATCCTGAGAAAGAGTTTATGACTGCTTGGAGGATAGGAAGTCCCCTCGCATCCTTCCATCCGTAGACTTAATGACCTCAGCAACGTTAACCTGCTTTTAGGGGTCCAATTTGAAACATCTATAATTCTGTATAATTAAGGTTTTAAAAACTCTTGCATACCCCTTGATAAAATGCAAGCTATATATAATGTTATTACATGGGTAAATTGTGTAATTTGCACAATATTTAAATGATTCCAGTGGGCGGCTGTGCATTGAAAGCAGCGTTATGCAGAACTTGTGCCTGGGAGAGGTGATTGCAGTAATATTGCTTCTGTCTGAAGGAGAATGAGAGAGCGCTCGTCTGCAGACCTCCCTATTGATGCCAGCGTCCAGGGACGTGACACGGACACCCCGGCTGTCCCTCTCCAACTGACGTAACATGCAGGCATTGTAGTGACTGCCTCACATTGAAACAGATGCTTTGAAACCAAATTATCCTAGTTTTTATTAATAATTAAAATCCATGACAGTAATTAGGAAACTCTTATTTTAAAAAATTTGATGTCCATTTTGATAGCAATTGTGTTATTATTTTCCTCAAAGCTAGTGAAGCTGATTAGAAGTGACTTAAAGTGACATGGCTCAGTTACTGTTGAATGCAGCAGTTCAGGCAGGGGAAGGGGTAGGTGATACTTCACATGACAATGCAGACAGGAGGGGAGATAACCATATACTCCACAGCATAGAACATGCAGAGTAGATCGTGAATTTGAGTTCCCACATGCTCAGAGATTTGGAAGATATCACTTTAAAGGGGACCCCAGGGACAGACCGGCTTATTCTACACACAAGAAGCAGACAACAGTGGGTATTTGCTGTACTGGTTAAGTTGCCACTTGGGATGCCCACATCCCCTGTGGGAGTGCCTGGTTTGATCCTGGCTACTCTGCTTCCAATCCATCTTCCTACTAATCGGCATCCTGGGAGGCAGCAAACCATGGCTCATGTACTTGGGTCCCTGCCACCCACGTGGGAGATCCAGATTGATTGCCAGGCTCCTGGCTTTGGCAGAACCCAGCCCTGGCTGTTGCAGGCATTTGGGGAGTGAACCAGCTGATGAAAGCTCTCTCTCTCTCTCTGTGTCTCCCTGCTTTTCAAATAAAATGAAGATGAGTAAATAAAAATATTTTTAAAATATCTATTTATTTAAAAGGCAAAGTTATAGAGAGAGAAGGAGAGACAGACAGAAATCTTGCTTTTCCTAGTTCACTCCCCAGACAGCCTCAATGATCATAGCCAGCCAGGCTGAAGCCAGGCGCCTGGAACTCCAAGTCTCCCACGGGGTGGCAGCCATCTTCTGCTGCCTTCCTAGGTGCACTAGCAAGGAGAGAGTAGCCAGACTAGAACTAGCATTTGTATGGGATGCCACATCGAAGGCAGCAACTTACCCAGCTGTGCCACAACGCCAGCCCCTAAAACAGTTTTTTTTTTTTTTCAAAGAAAAAAAAAGAAGCAGATAGTGGGACTAGGATTATGGCAGAGTAGGTTAAGCTGCTACCTGCAATACTGGCATCCCATAATATGGGTGCAGGTTTGTGTCCCGACTGTTCCCCTTCTGATCCAGCTCTCTGCTAATGGCCTGCAAAAAAATAAGAGAAGATGGCACAAGTTTTTGGGTCCCTGCCCCCACGTGAAAGACCTGGATGACGCTCCTGGCTCCTGGTTTCACCCGGACCAGCCCTGGCCATTGTGGCCATTTGGGGAGTGAACCAGAGAGGATGGAAGATCTTTCTCTCTCGGTAACTCTGACTTTCAAAATACATCAATAAATAAATAAATCTTTTTTTTTTTAAATTTACCCAAAGGAAATTAAATTGGCAAATAAAAGAGCTGTCTGCACCTCAATGTTTATTGCAGCTCAATTCACAATAGCTAAGACATGGAAGTAACCTAAATCCCCATCAACAGAAGACTGAATAGAGAAATTATGGGATATGTGCTCTATAGAATACTATACAGCAGTAAAAAAAAAAAAAATGAAATCCGGTCATTTGCAACAAAATGGAGGAATCTGGAAAACATCATGCTGAGTGAAATAAGCCAGTCCCAAAGGGACAAGTATCATATGTTCTCCCTGATCAGTGACAACTAACTGAGCACCTAAAAGGAAACCTGTTGAAGTGAAATGGACACTATGAGAAACAATGACTCGATCAGCCCTTGTCCTGACTGTTGAGGAAAAACTTACTGCTTTATGCCTTTCAATATTTTTTGTTCTACTTAATATGAATGGTTGAACTCTTTAACATACAATTATTCTTAGGTGTTTAAGTTTAACTCAAAAATGATCCCTGTTAAATATAAGAGTAGGAATAAGAGAGGGAGGAGATGTACAGTTCGGCACATGCTCATTTGGACTTATCCCTAATGGTAGAGTTAGAAATGTGCCAGGGGATTCCAATTCAAACCCATCAAGGTGGCATGTACCAATGCCATCTTACTAGTCAAAGTGTTCATAATTGATCATAATAATAGGATTAAGTGTCAAAGGGATCACATAAACAAGACTGGTATCTGCTAATACTTACTGATAGAATTAAAAAGGAGAGAACGATCCAACATGGGAAGCAGGATCACAGCAGACTGATAGAAGGGCAGATGTCCCAACAGCAATCCAACCTCAGAATCAGCCCTTGAGGCATTCAGATCTGGCTAAAAAGCCCATGAGAGTATTTCAGACATGGAAAGCCAAGACACTGTGGCAAAAAAAAAAAAAAAAAAAAAAAAACCAAACCCTAAGTGAAAGACCTCTGTGAGTGAGATCCCAGAGGAAACGGGCCATCAAAGAAAGAAGTACCTTTCTCTGAAGGGAAGAGACAACTTCCACTTTGACTATAACTTTGTCTAAATAAGATCGGAGTTGGCGAACTCAAGAGGCTTCCATAGCCTTGGCAGCTCATGATGAGAGCCTTGGGTGATTACTGACGTCATAAATAAGATTGTCAATTGTTAAATCAACAGGAGTCACTGTGCACTTACTCCCCATGTAGGATCTCTGTCCTTAATGTGTTGTACTATGTGAATTAACGGTATAACTAGTACTCAGACAGTACTTTATACTTTGTGTTTCTGTGTGGGTGCAAACTGTTGAAATCTTTATTTAATATATACTAAATTTCTCTTCTGTATATAAAGATAATTGAAAATGAATCTTGATGAAGAATGGGATGGTAGAGGGAGTGGGAGATGGGATGGTTGCAGGTGGGAGGGAGGTATGGGGGAAAAAGCTGCTACAATCCAAAAGCTGTACTTTGGAAATTTATATTTATTAAATAAAAGTTTAAAAAAAGAAGCAGCAGATAGTTAAACAGTAAGGTTGAGTCCTACCACACATCTAGAAATTCACAACCCTGAAGGTAGAAATCTTGGTCGAACATGGGGTAAGGACAGAAGAAAAGAAGTTGAAATAACAGTACCTCAGTGGGCAGGCTCTACAGGCCACTTTTAGCTGAAACTACATGATCCACAAAGCTCTGGAATGTTTTCCATAATTTATTTGGCAGCAAAACTTGACCTGCCATGAAGCTATTTATAGTATGTCATTGGTGGTTACTGGTTTTATAACTTTTAGTTAAACAAAACGCACATGCATTGGAGACGAAATTCAGATATATAGATAAGAGGACAAAACGAAAATCTCCCACGGTGCCGTTGTGTAGCTGTAAAAACTTAATGCTTCGATGTTTTCCTGTTGGAACGTAAGAGCCCAGAGAAACAGGTTGAACAATGTGTATTCTGTTCTCTGCCATTACCTGTGACAGCCGGCCGGGTCCTAGAGGCTGATAGGCTTTCTGCCGGTAACTAGGTGGCTAGGAGCCACTACTGTGGAAACGCATTTTACAAAAGCCAAAGTGTACACTCTTGTGGGGCCGTTGCTGTTGCTGTTGCCACTGCCGTGCTGGCTGAAAAAGGATTGTCCCACCTACCTGTGGCTCCGCGCGTTCTTCCAGCCCCTGGTCCCGTATGGCTGAGATTGGATCTGACAGTTTCCTGACAGATTTTAATCATCTTCAACCCACTTATTTATCTGTGTACCTGACTAGTTACAGGACTACCAGCCATCTACCTATAACACCTAGAGAGGAGAAATCTATCTATATGATATACAGTTATTTTTACAAAAGCAAGTTGTACTATATATTTTTTAAACTGCATTCCTTTTTATTAATATATCACAAACAGCTTTTCATATTCACTGCATGTTTTTCTCCTCATGTTAAAATGACTGTATTTATAGAAATGTACCTTACTTATGTAACCAATCTCTATTTCATGATACTTAATTTTCTTTCAAATTTTTCACTTTGGAAAGCAACCCTGTAATGAATATGCCAATAGCTACATTTATGCAAACAATTAATTATTTCCTTAGTGCAAACTTTCAACTGTAAAGTTGCAAGGGAAAAGATATTTTGCTAAGTATGTGATAACTTTGCCAAATAAGCCTCCAAAATGTGTACCAATATGTAATTGCCTCCCACATGTGCTCACACTTGTCATATGTTAAAATGCTCATTTTTGTGCGATGTCTCAACACTGAGTAACAAAGTTAAAAACTTTTTGCTAGTTTATTAGATGGTATTTTATTATATCTGTTTCAATATCTTTGATTCCTAGTGAAGTTGAACCCCTTTTCATTACTTAATCAGCCAATTGTACTTTTTAAAGATTTATTTATTTTATTTGAAAGTCAGAGTTACACAGAGAGAGGAGAGGCAGAAAGAGAGATAGATAGAGAGAGAGGTCTTCCATCTGTTGGTTCACTCTCCAATTGGCAATGGCCAGAGCTGTGCCGATCCGAAGGCAGGAGCCAGGAGCTTTTTCCTGATCTCCCAGGTGTGTGCAGGGGCCCAAGGACTTGGGCCATCCTCTACTGCTTTCCCAGGCCATAGCAGAGAGCTGGATTGGAAATAGAGCAGCCAGGTCTCAAACTGGCGCTCATATGGGATGCTGGTGCTTCAGGCCAGGGCGTAAACCCGCTGCACCACAGCACCGGCCCGTCAATTGTATGTTTTAAATAAAGTGCTTTATTAAGGCAAAACACACTTATAGAAGTGTACAAATACTAAGTAAAGCTCAGTCAATCATCCCAAGGGGAGCATTTGCACGTAACCAGATACAGGTCAAAAAATAGAACATTGCTAAGACCGTAGAAGTCTTCTTTTTGTTCCCTTTTGCCATCACCCTCACCTTCCTCCTCAAAAAAGATACAATTTCTAGATTAGTTAGCAAGTGCTACAAAAATGCCACATGACAAACCATCCCAAAATTCAATGACTTACAACAGAAATCACTTATTGTCACAGAGGGTTTATCACCTATGCCCATGGTAATTTATGTATGGGTCAGCCTATCGACCTTGCTAATCTTGGTTCACCTGCATGCCTGGGGACCAGCTGATCTGGACTGGGCTTAGCTGGGCCACTGTCCTCAAAGCTAAGCTAATAGCTAATTTTCACTGCTTTTAGCTCTTTGTATTAATGGACTCCTACACTACATGTTCTTTTATGTCTGGCTAATTTCACTCGATGTTGTTTTGTACGTTTTGTCCAATAGTGTGTTCAAGAATGTGTCTCATTGTTTAATTTTCATGAATTCTGAAATTCATTTGTTAAACTTAAGTATTAGTAAAATTTAAATCACAAAAGCTTATAATTAAATCAATTATACTAAAAACACAGGTAATACTCAAAAGTCTTCACTTCTTAATCACCTAACATTTTAGTATTATCTCTACTCCTGAGTTGTTTATATATAACTGCATGGAATAAATTATATCATGGGATCCTAGTGTGTATTTCTTCCTGATCCTGTTTACAGTACTGCCACCCAGTTGGCTTGTGATTAGAGTATTTGGAAATCACCAAATGCTATAAACAGGACTTGACTTATGGTTTTGCTGCTTGGTTAGACTTCAGAAAGTGATAGAGAAAATGCTAGCATCACAGATTAAATTTAAAAGTGTGTCATGTTTGGCAAAAATCTGACAAAATTTATTGAAGGTCCATAGGCAGTATGAACTCGTAGATGGGTTCCAGTTTCTCATTTAACAATGAATGCTCTTGATACATTCTCATGAATGTAACTTGGTATACATATATACTCATTTCTATTACATACTGTATGAGAGTACTTCAAATGCTTCATGGAAAGTAGAATTAAAAATATGTTTATTTTGGTGCAAAAATTTTGAAATCCATGAAAAGGTTTTTAATATCCTGTGAACTTTTGGAAGACTCTTTATACTCATATTAGTTGACTGCTATAACAAATTACCACAACTTTATAAGCTTAAAACAGCACAAATTTATTGTCATTCAGTTATGAAGATCAGAAGTCCAAAAATGGGCCTCATTGGATTAAAATCGAGATGTTAGCAGGGCTGCATTCTGCCTGGTGTGTCTAGGAATATGCACCCATTTCTTTTCCAGCTTCTTCCTTTTTTTAAGATTTTATTATTTATTTATTTATTTGAGAGGTAGAGTTACAGGCAGAAAGAGGGAGAGACAGAAAAAAGTCCTCCATCCGCTGGTTCACTCCCCAAATGGCTGCAACAGATGGAGTTGGACCCATCTGAAGCCAGGAGCTTATTCTGAGTCTCCCATGCTGTTGCAGGGGGCCCAAGCACTTGGACCATCTTCTACTGCTTTCCCAGGCCATCAGCAGAGAGCTGCATCAGAAGAGGAGCAGCAGGGACATGAACTGGCACCCATAGGGATGGCAGCACCGCAGGTGGAAGCTTAGCCTACTACGCCACAGTGCGGGCCCCTTTTCCGACTTCTTAGGGCCACTTAATCACTTGTTGCCGATTCCAGTCCGCAAGCACGTCACTCCAAACCCCGCTTCCATTGTCACTGCTTCTTCTCTCACACTGGCTCCCCTGCCCACAGGTCCACAAAGATTATCAAGGATAATCTCATGTCAAGAACTTTAATCTGGGAACAACAGTGTGTCACAGTGGATTAAGCAGCCACTTGTGACAGTGGCATCCCCTATTGGAGCACCAGTTCAAGACCTGGCTGCTCTACTTCCTATCCAGTTTCCTGCTAATGCACCTGGGAAAGCAGTAGAAGATGGCCCAAATGCTTGGCCCCCTAAGCCCATGTGGGAGACCCAGGAGGAGTTCTTGGCTTTTGGCTTTGGCCTGGCCCACCCATGGCTGCTGTGGCTATTTGGAAAGTGAACCAGAGGATGGGAGGTCTCTTTCTCTGCATCTCCTCTTTCTGTCACTCTACCTTTGCAATATACAAAACAAAATCTTTTTAAAAACAGTCTCAATTTGCTCACATCTACAAAATCCCTTTTACAAGGTAGAAAACATAGTCACTGATGCCAGGTGTTAGGATATTAACATCTTTGGGGGCCATTATTCTGTCTATCACAGACATCTACTTAAAAAAATGGAATTACTGAGTCATAAATATTCATATGTTTTGCTTTAAAAATATTGCCACATTTTCATTTGATAGGATCAATCATCTTAATTTGAGTAATTTTGGTGGGTTTGTAGTAGTCTCTTACAGTGATTTTTATTTGCATTTTCCTGATGACTAAGGTGCAATTCCATAGGCCTATCAACTATTTGAAAGTCTTTTATGAAATTCCTGTGTAAGTGTTTTGCTCATATTTTATTGGGTTGTTTGAACTTTCTTTTTGATATACCAGAATTTTTAAACATATGTCTTGTGGATTCAAGCCTTTTATCAATTATAAGTATTATGCATATCCTCTCCCCCTGTGTGTCTTACATTTAAATACTCTGAACAGAGGTTCTGATTTTATGAACAGAGATTCTGATTTTAATGTGATATGATTTATCAATCTTTTTCTTTACGGTTAATATTTGCTATGCTCTGGTATATTCTGTTTTGCATGCCCTGTGTCTTAAAATTGTTCTTCTATGTTAACTTTTGCAAGTCATGTTTATTTTACGTTTCACATTTATATCTAGCATTTTGGAGTTAATTTTTGTAAATGGTATGGTTTGTTTTATATGATGTGGTTTTACCCATATATTGGTATAAAATAGACCCTGCATTATTTATTGGAAAAAAATCTTCTCTGCCAATTCTTGAATTATTGTGTGTATATATATATATACATATAATTTTTTAATTGAGTGCTAAACATTGGGAGTGAACATTTGAGAGCTGACTTGAGGCTTTGAATGATGCCATCCTCTTCCAGAGAAGATTAGGTTTAACTTCTGCAGACAGGTTGAAGCAGATCATCTCAACTGATCAGGGATTGAGCTGATTGGAGAAGAGCCTTCTTCAATTTACTGAAGCCAGGTTATTTCCAGTTTACTCTTCCTCCTGTAGTCACCATTGAGGGGCCCAACCACAAGGCTTAGGGTTCATCAAGGCCTCTCCTCTTGGGTAGGCCTAACTGTTCTCTCTCTTGCCCCATGGGAGCACTGAGAAGTCTATTTTGCTTCTCAGGATTTCAATTTCTCAAATTCTGACCCAAGCAGAAAATCAGTGCCAAATGTCAGGTCACTCAAAATGTTCTGTGCCCATGTCCAAGTGGAGGCTCATGGTGGCCAGGGAGGCCTACTCCATGGCTGTTTCTCCAGTTCCTAAATATTTGGCAACAAGGAGATGGTGGTAGGAAATGCTAAATAGAAGCCCCTGAAAGATCTTTCCCTATCAGCAGAGTAAGCCAGAATCAATACCGCATCCCAGAGGAACTGCTCAGATTAATACACATTACAGACTTACAGAAGCAGGAAGGATGAGTTACCTATTTAATTCACCTGTTGATCCATGCAGAAGCCAAGCCGATCCTAGAAAGTGACAGTCGACTGTCCCAAACTCAGTCATGTGATGAGACTCCACTTATAAAGAATCTTTGTTAAAGCGAGTCAACACAGCTCATTGCACTTAGTACACCACCATGGACCTGGCCAATGCCCTTTCTCTGTACCGGTATGCAAGGTCCAGCAGAGCAGTTTGATTTTAGTTGTCTGAGCCAACAGTGTCTTCACAGATCCACCTTACCCCAGAGCTACATAATTATTTTTCTTCCTACCACAATACAGTCTGCAGTGATCTGGATCATCTTGCTGTTCCACAAAACATTCCACTGGGCCACCACATTGATGACATTGCACAGACCAGCAGAAACCATTGGTTACCTGGTCCATTGGATTGCTGCTACACAATGGAGTTCAGGGGACTGGACAATGGCAAACAGAAGCTAGAGATACTACCCATGATAAGCTAAAGAAATGACGACTGTAGAAGCTTTGTATGTTTTCCCTTTGCTTCTTACATGCATATGTATACTAACTATTTCCTTCTACTGCCTCTCTCCTACTCTGTTGATGGAGGTCAACTGTATAATTTTGTCTTTAGGTAACAGAATATTCTAAGAACCATGACAACATTTGAAGAGTAATTAATAGAACCAGGCACGGTTGCAGTCATCGTTGGAACTATGCATCTTAATATGGGGAAAAGTGACAACTCCTTCTTTGGTAAGAAGTCTGTATCCTTTTTTTTATTATTTGACAGGTAGAGTTAGACAGAGAGAGGGACATAAAGAAAGGTCTTCCTTCCATTGGTTCACTCCCCAGATGGCCGCCACGGTCGGTTGCTGCGCCTATCTGAAGCCAGGAGCCAAGTGTGTCCCCCTGGTCTCCCACGCGGGTGCAGGCGCCCAAGCACTTGGTCCATCCTCCTCTGCCTTCCCAGGCCACAGCAGAGAGCTGGACTGGAAGAGGAGCAACTGGGACTAGAACCTGGCACCCATATGGGATGCTAGCGCCACAGGTGGAGGATTAGCCAAGTGAGCCACAGTGCTGGCCTCATGAAGTCTGTATCTTATTAGGTAGAAATATTGAGTTGCTTTGTTGTGTGATGAACAAATTTATGTATGAGGATACAAATGGAAGCTGAGTAGCCAAACAAGTAGGCTGTGCCAGGTGTTCATTTGAAGTCTTTCCACTCCAAATTCACCCTTCAGTACCTGCTGTGCAATAATGATTTTTTTAGGCTTCCCCCTTTTACTCTGAACATGATGTTAAGCTTCGTCAGTAGAGGGCACTAGAGGGGCACTTCTGGAAGGTTCTTTCTGCTTCTGATTGTTGCGTTTTGCTCTTTTTGCTCCTGGTACATGGTCGCATTGTGTTTGTGTAGGGCCATCAGTGGTGCTCTTCCCCAGCCACACAGCCAGGACGTGAATCTCTTGGAGCTTTGCAGTCTTGATTGGAGCCCAGGGACTATGCTGCTGTGGCCCTTCTGATGCACACGGTGACTTTTAGGCCTTTGACTGTAGTGAGGCCCCCATCTCCCTGTGTGCACCCACAAGTCCCGCCTTGGCTGGCTTGCACCCCAGATGCTTGCTTCCTGCTTACCTATGACTGTGGAAAAGATCTGGCCCCACAAGTCCAGTAGACATTTTTGCCCTCCAGGAGGCTGTAACCATACTTTCTCTAGCAAAAGTACAACCTTAGGGGGGAGGAGGCTTCATTCCAAGATTGTCTCTCCTTGGAACTGTCACTTAACCCTAGGGTACACTTTCGGTTTTACTTAAGTCTTTGAATTTATTCTCCTATAATAGTTTAATAATTTTTTTAAAAGATTTATTTATTTGAAAGTCAGAGTTACACACAGAGAGAAGGAGAGGCAGAGAGAGAGAGAGAGGTCTTCCATCCAATGGTTCACTCCCCAACTGGCTGCAACGGCCGGAGCTGCGCCGATCCGAAGCCAGGAGCCAGGAGCTTCTTTCGGGTCTCCCACGCGAGTGTAGGGGCCCAAGGACTTGGACCACCTTCTACTGCTTTCCCAGGCCACAGAAGAGAGCTGGGTCAGAAGTGGAGCAGCCGGGTCTCGAACCAGCACCTACATGGGATGCTGGCACTTCAGGCCAGGGCATTAACCCGTTGTGCCACAGCACTGGCCCCAATAATTCTTTATATTGAGCTTCCCTCTTTCTTGTGTCCTTATGAGACCTACACTGATGCATAGTGCGATAATGAAGGGAAAGCTCTAGAATGTTAGGCAAGCAGCTGGCCTATCTATCAATGAGGTCATGTTAAAACAGGAAGCCAGAGATCTCCAAGCAGCGATATCTCTGGAACAAAATCACAACATCTGACTTTCTCATCACATGGAAATTTTTACTGAAAGGTTGTAGAGAGCATGGGAAAAAATACCAACACATACACAGAATCACAACAAAATGAAGTTGCCTTGATCACATGAAAAATTACATTGAGGAGCTGTGGCAAACACTTGAAGCATTAACCATAAAAACATAATGCCTCATAAACTGAAAATTATACTGTTATGAAATTTAGAATTAACAGTTTATTATAAAAGAAAGGAAATATAATATGTTGGCTTGCGGCAAAACCACAAAGTCACAAAATGATTTAATCAAAATTATGCTAAAGCTGTGGTTAAAAGATAAGGGGAAGGACAGAAAGGTGAAGAGAGAGGGATGTAAGATGCCAAATAACTGTGCAGTTGCAAATGATCTTGGCAGAAAAGAGGACATTACCAAAGAACAGATGTGCCCAGACAACCTATCACAGAGCCATGTAAATGCTGGAAGCAAAGCTGATACCTGGCACAAATAGAAGAGAATAGTGCAGACACGTAAGAAGAGAATGAAGCCAACGGTCGCAGTAAGCTAGGGTTTGTACACCAAAAAATGCCTGGGCAAACTTACAAGACTTTACAGTGTGTCTTGTTCTGATAAGGTAGGCATTGGAAAATGAAGTCTTTAACAGAGTCATGCTTCATGAGGACATAGGATGCAGGGAGAACAGGAAGCTTAGTTGATGTGGAAACCAGGGAAGGCCTCGCGGACGAACACCGCTCACCCAGTGCCAGGCAGAACGTGAGTAGATGGATTTGCCAGCGTGGAAGGTTTCAGTCTGCATCTCTGAAGCTCTGAGGAGCATCCAGAGGAGCCAGGAGCCCATGAAAATGCAGATTCGGATCCAGCAAGTCTGGGATGCAGCCTGAGATTCTGAAGTTCCGGTCGTCTCCAGCCGATGCTGGCAGTGCTGCTCTGCCACTGTTTGACTAGCAAGAGCCTGAGTCTGCAAGTCTGCCATGACACCAGTCATTTGAAGAAGAGCAGAGTGTGTGGACTGAGAAAAGCCCGAGTCTGGAGAACACACTCAACGCAGTAAGAAGCCTGGCCCATTTGAGTCCAAGCTCTAAGGAAGCCTATCTTGTGAGAGGAGGCACTGGAGAGATCTGAGAAACTCCACGGAGAGTCTTTACAAGGTCCTTAATGCCAAGAGGAGAGGCCCAGGGAGGCTGCCTGTGGGAGAACCCCAGCCCCACCCCAGCACAAGCAGTACTATCAGTGGTGATGGCTGCCCCAGGCTCCGAGAACAGGGACTTGGAGAGAGATTCTCCTTCCAGCATTGCTGGACAGGCAGGTCTGGAAAGCACACCAGGAATTTAATGTGCTTACAGGCTGTGTAAAGAAATATGGATTAGATGCTACTTACAATTAAGTGGAGTAGTCGCTGGTTTAATAGCCATACCCAAAGGGTATTGATTAATTGACTGATGTCTACTCAAAGAGAGGCTTCCAGGACCCTGCGTGCAGCTCTTTTGTGTTCAATGGTACGACCCACAATAGGAGTGAAACTTGGGACATGAAAAATGTGTATCAGGACTCTTTTGGAAGTGTAGAAGGACCAGCCCAGATATGCTTAGGCAAAAAAAAAAAAAAAAAAAAAAAAAAAGAGAATGTGTTGGCTTATTATTGTGCAGAGCCAGTGTAGGTTTCAGGCAGCTCAGCAATTTAAACAAATTCTCAAACTGTCCCCTGCCCTCTGTGAACAGATACCCAGAGAGTGATGGTTACGGGTGTTGCAGAAAAATGTATAGGAACAATTGGGGTACCAAGTAAGGAGGGATTCAGTCTGCTTGGGAAGATGGTGGAGGAAAACATCATAGAAAAGTCTTGGCTGAGACTTAGAATGAGGACAGACAGTCTTCAAGAAGCCGGAGGCCCCCAGTGTGGTAATTAGAACGCAAGTGCTAAAGTAGAATATCCATGTTCAACTCTTGGCTCCCCTTTAGGCTGTGTGACCTTGGGCCAGTTACATTTCACTGTTCTAGGCCTTTGTTGCCTCATCCATAAAATGGGCATGTTGGTAGGTTGTTGATAACACTCAACATTTATTTACTTGTCTACTTTTATTTATTTGAGAGGCAGAGGGAGAGAGAGACAGAGAGAGAGGTCTTCCATCCACTGGTTCACTCCCCAAATGGCTGCAATGGCCAGAACTAAGCCAATCTGAAGCCAGGAGTTTCTTCCCAGTCTCCCACGTAGGTGGAGGGGCCCAAGCACCTGGAAAAACTTCCACTGCTTTCCCAGGCCATTAGCAGGGAGCTGGATTGGAAGTGGAGCAGCTGGGACTTGAACCTGCACCCAAATGCGATGCCGGCACCAAAGGTGGAGGCTTATTCTTCTATGCCACAGTGCCGTCCTCTGACAGTCAACATTTACTGAAAGTTTATAATATACCACTTGTCTTAGTTGGCTTACTGTGTTTATAACAGAATTCCTGAGGCTGGACAAATTTATAAAGAAAAGATGTGGATTGAGCTGACGGCTCTGGACGTCCAAAAGCATGGCATCAGCATCTGCCCAGTTTGGTTAGGACCTGGGACAAAGAGGAAGGGGAGCAGGAGCATGCAGAAGGAACATGCGTGCAAGAAAGACAGAAGAGGGGCAAAGCTAGCTTATAGCTCTGCTCTTCAGAGAAGCGGGCATTCCCACAAAGCTAGCCCATTCCCTCAAGAAGGGCATTCATCTAGTCACGAGGTGGGAGCCACCATGACCTGATCACCTTCCAAAGTCCCCCACCACCCACCACCACTGGATTGGGAATCCACTTCCAACATGAACTTGGCTGGGGACAAAGCGTATGCAAACCACAGCAGCCGGTGTCATTTTACCTAGGAGATAGGTATTATTATTATTATTATTATTATTACCCTTTTTTTCAGACAAAGACACTGATGGGAAGTAGCACTCTCCATCACAGCTACAAAACATAGACCAGGGATTCAAACTCAGGCAAGGACAGAGCCCGTGCTTTTAACCTAATACTTCTCCAGATTTCTGCGAAGTATTTGAAAAGCAATTAGAACACGTCTGACATAGGGTACACTCTCAGGAAACACCAGTGGTTGCTAACATGGCATTTGTTGTTGTCTGTGTGGATTATTGTGTCTGGTCTCCTGGAACGACACCCCTACCCTGACCAGCTCAGCTGAGCTATCTTTTTTTTTTTTTTTTAAAGATTTGTTTATTTATTTGAAAGGCAGAGCTACAGAGAGGCAGAGGCAGAGAGAGAGAGTCTTCCATCCGCTGGTTCACTCCCCAAATTGCCACAACGGCCGGAGCTGGGCAGATCCGATCCAAAGCCAGGAGCCAGGAGTTTCTTCCTGTGTCTCCCACGTGGGTGCAGAGGCCCAAGGACTCGGGCCATCTTCCACTGCCTTCCCAGGCCATGGCAGAGAGCTGGATTGGAAGTGGAACAGCCGGGATTTGAACTGGCACCTGTATGGGATGCTGGCACTGCAGACCAGGGCTTATGGCATTGGCCCCAGTTGAGGTATCTTGACAGTAGCCTGGCTAACAGCAATATCCTACCTTCTATGGTGTCTTCACCTAGCGCACTCAGGGTTCTGAGACAGTATTTTCCTACACATCGGTCACACACAATTCAACTCCACTTCCTCCTCAACCTCTCTAGAACTCTCCCAACAAACTCAGATGACCAAAACAAACAAACAAACAAAAGTAAAAAGCCACAAATCCGATAGAAAACATGTTTCTGAAAGATCTATCTACTTTGAAGGGGGCAGATGCCTCTTAATGTCATAGTTTGAGGCGTTTGCCCCCTTCTCGGTGAGAAATTTAGGATCACTAAACAGACGTCTTCATGTGGGGCTGAGGCATTGTTTCACCTGTGGGGTGTCCCTTAGTTTGGTGTTCAGTGATGTATGGTGTTGAGCTCACAAGCACTTTTGTTCTTTTTCTTGCCACCTTTGTGAGGATTTCAGTGCATTTCCCACTCTGGGAATTGCATTGTAGGGGTTGTTTAAAAATGTTGCCTCATGGCCGGCACTGTAGCATAACAGGTAAAGTCACTATCTACAATGCCAGCATCCCATATGGACGCCTGTTTCAGACTCGGCTGCTCCATTTCCCATCCAGCGCTCTCTAATGTGCCTGGAAAAGCAGCAGAAGATGGCGCAAGAGTTGGAGGCCCTGCACCCACATGGGAGACCTAGAGGAGTCTGCTGGCTCCCAGTTTCAGCCTGGCCCAGCCCTGGCTTTTGTGGCCATTTGGGGAGTGAACCAGTGGACAGAACATCTCTCTCTCTCCCTCTGTCTCTTTGTAACTCTCTTTGTAACTGCTTTTCAAATAAATAAAAAAATATTTTAAAAAATTTTGCCTCTTTCTTCTGAGGACTTTTTCAGCTAGGGCCTGAGAATTAAGTTGACATAAGAGAGATCAACAAGAGAAAAGCACACTAATTATTTAATACAAGTCGTACATGGCACAGGAACCTTCATAAATAAATGAAGACCTGAAGCCTCGGAGTCAGACTCTTGTATGCTGAGTTGGACAAGGAGAAGCAAACAGTGAAAACGTGATGTGGCAAAGGGCCCTGGCCTGGGCGGTTAATTGACTAGGAAGATAAGGGTCGGTTTCACAAGGCTGGTATATACAGATTTCCTTTGGCCTCAACTCCCAGAGCTTGATGATACTAAGAATGATGCTTTCCCTCTGGTACAGGGAAAATGGTTTCACATGGGAATTTCATCTCCTGCTTTTAAGAAACAGAATGAAGTTTAGAGTGATCTCCTTGCACCCTACTCTTTTTCTTTTTAAAGATTTATTTTATTTATTTGAAAGAGTTACAGAGAGAGGCAGAGACAGAGAGAGAGAGGTCTTCCATCCACTGGTTCACTCCCCAAATGGCCACAACAGCCGGAGTTGGGCCAATCTGAAGCCAGGAGCTGGGAGCTTCTTTCGGGTCTCCCATGTGAGTGCAGGGGCCCAAGGACTTGGGCCATCCTCCACTGCTTTCTCAGGCCATAGCAGAGAGCTGGACCGGAAGTGGAGCAGCTGGGACTAGAGCTGGCACCCATATGGGATGCTGGTGCTTCAGGGCAGGGCTTTAACCTGCTGCACCACAGTGCCAGCCCTGCACCTACTCTTTTTAAAGCGCCTTTAGCTCAAGAGTCAATATGCTAGAGTAGCAAAGTTTAGGGCTGCGTGTTCTTAACTCCTTTCAACTCTCCTGTAGCAGTGTTTCTGCTCTGTCCAAAAATCTGAAATATACAAGATATTTGTACCTCAAATATGAATCTGCTAGGGGGAAACTCCCTCCCATCTAGCACTATGTAAGTCTTGTCCAAAACACCAAAAAGGGGGAGAAGGCCCAGGCTTAGGCAGACTTGGCTTTCACGCCAATGAAGAGGACATGGGGCCTGTTCCTAAGATTCAGACCCCTACGCTGAGGCACATCCCAACAGAGCCCGCCAGGATGAGGGATGGGGTGACAGCCTGGGACGGGGCTTTTCCAACAAGCTCCCAGGTCAATTTGATGCTGCACAGCCAGGCCAAGTGCAATTCTGCTGATAGCAATCGAGACCAAAAATCCTCTGGAGACAAAAGGCCAACCTGCTCCTCAAGAGAGCTAGGAGTGATCATTTATCAACATTGTCAGTGGACCTCATCAGAATCATCTTTGGAAGGAGAACTGGTGATAAAAAGAATGAAAGCTTAGCCCACCAAACCAGCTGTACCGCACCCCCCCCACATACACACACACCATCTATACACACACACCCCACAAACACATACACACATACCATATATATACACATGCCACACACACACACCCCACATACACACACATAATCTATACAACATGACACACATACATCACACACACTCATACCATATATATGTACACATGGCACACACACACACCCATGTACACACACACCATCTGTACACACACCACACATACACATACCCAACACAACACGTACACACAAACTACACTCCTTGCCTTGACACAGACTTATTTTCGTGTTTGCCTACAGGTGTATTTCAAACTATTTCTAAAGGACACAAAGTGACAGATGGAAACAAAGATAGATGACAAACCCAGAGACACTCTTAGTCTCTAGAAGCAGGAAAATTATGGGTTTCCATCATAGCCACATAGGTGTCAAGAGGTTGTCCACCAGCTGACCTACCTACAGCCCCATGCCTTGTCCCATTGCTCACAGGCACAGAGCCTGCACCTTGGTTAATCAAAGCTATCTGTAATCATTTGATAAGATTTTGCCCTTGCAAGTTAAAACCATCATTTCCCATTAAAAATATACTAAATAAGAAACCCATATTTATTTTTAGAATTTTGCTATTTTGGAGTTTGTGGGCTGTTTTTTTAAGTGACAGGAATCCAAAAATAGCTATTCTTGTCCTAAGGAGAGCAGATATTCATAGATCTTTGTTAATGAGGACGTTTGCAGCTATGTTCTTGAGGGCACAGGGGGAATGAAAGGGTTGGAAATGTTCCTGGACCCAAAGAGAGACACATGGAGCCTTGAGAAAACAAGCAAAGAAGAAACACGCTTTTCTCCCGTAGCCCATGCAGTGAAGGGCAACACCGTTCACCCAGGCACCAAAGTCAGACCACCAGAGGTTCAAGTATCTGTTGAGTGGATCCTGGATTATCTATTCACACCACACATTTTTAAAAATTATATATTTATATTTATTTATAATTTATTTATTTGAAAATCAGAGTTACACACAGAGAGAAGGAGAGGTGCAGAGAAAGAGAGAGAGAGAGAGAGAGAGAGAGAGAGGTGTCTTCCATTTGCTGGTTCCCTCCCCAATTGGCTACAACGGTCAGAGCTACGCCGATCTGAAGCCAGGAACCAGGTGCTTCTTCTGGGTCTCCCACACGGGTGCAGGGGCCCAAGCACTTGGGCCATCTTCTACTGCTTTCCCAGGCCACAGCAGAGAGCTGGACTGAAAGTGGAGCAGCCGGGACTTGAACCGGCGCCCATATGGAATGCCAGCACTGCAGGTGGCAGCTTTACCTGCTACACCACAGCGCTGGCCCCACCACACATTTCTTAATCACAAAAGTCAATGGATTCAGTAGGCAAATAAGGCTCCAAGTCACTTTTCCATTATACCTCTAGTCCCCCTGTATGAAGTCAGGCTCTTTCTCTCTCTTTGCAACTTAACAAGTCTGTGTGGATCTACTGATTAGCTAGTCTCCCTGACAGCAGTCATGTGGCCTTGATCCATACACCATGCTGCTACAGTCAATGCATTTATCCCTTCATTTCATAAACAGTCTCGAACACTGTCTACAGATAGAGCGCTGTGCTTGGTGCAGGGCACACAAGGTAGAGCGACACAGCCCGGTGCCTTCAAAGATGTATGCTTGACCGTAAAGCAGGTAAGAACTCAAAATGCTCTCCAATACTTAACATGCCAGACACTGTGCTAGATGTGGGGGGTGGGGGCATGGGGTAAAGAAAAACTCTGTCTTCTCTGTTGTAAATAATAATGAACTCTCCCCACCCCGTCACCCCGTGAACAAGCCAATGAGCCTACAAGAAACAGTTTCCACTAGCCTGGGCTTTCAGACTCCAGGGGAGGGCAAAGCAAGCAAAGCATAGGGAGGGCAAGGGGTATCTCAGTCTCAAGAATTCAGATATCCCCAAGATCATTTTTCTGTCTCCTTTCTTCACATGTTGGCTTCGTTTTCTCCAGGTGACAGCCATACTCCCCAGAGCTACCTCTTATACCTCCCTCCACCAGAAATCTCTTCCTATGACCCATTGTGGATCCTGGAGTAGGTTTCTGAGTTTCCCCACTTGGCTTATGAGCTCACACTGGACAAATACACTGAGGCCCGGTGGGGGGGGAGGGGGCGGGGAGCACAGGACCTGCTGAATGGCCACGGGTACACCTGCAAGGGGCAGACCCCTAGCAGAAGGGACACTGGGTTGGGGGATGGAGGGCATCTACATTAGGGAATCAAAAGGCTATGAAGGGCCAGCATTGCGGAGCAGTGGGTTAAGCCACAGCCTATGACACCACTGTCCCATATCGGAGTGCCAGTTTGAGTCCCAGCTGCTCTGCTTCCAATCCAGCTCCCTGCTAATGTGCTTAGGAAAGCAGCGGAAGATGGCCCAGGTACTTGGGTTCCTGACACCCATATGGGAGACCCAGATGGAGTTCCTGCTCTGCCACTGTGGCCATTTCAGGGAGTGAACCTTTCTGTCTTTCATTCTGCCTTGCAAATGAATAAAATGAATATTGAAAAAAGGGCTATGAGACAGGTATTGCAGGTGCCAGGGGATAATAGAGAAAGCCAAAATAATGCACACTGGGAGGGTCAGAACCTGGACAGTAGTCATAGGCAGAGTATATGTGGAAAGACTACGTAGGTGTGGTTGAAAGCACTTGGTGAGTGATTGGACATGGGGTCACTGGATGGCTGTAGGGACTATGTACCAGGAGTGAAATGTGGGAAGAATTACGGAAGGATGAATGAATTGGGTTTGAGTCTTATGCTTCCAAGATAGGTCTGAACCCATTTGGATTTATCCAGAAGTCTAGAGACCAGGGTAGAGGCAAGATAAGCCCTTGCAGCCACCCTAGCCCTGTCTTCAGATGGTAACGGACTCCAGGGGAGTGGATGGAACGTCCGTGGACAGCAATCAGCAGTTAAGCAGCATTGGTGGAGTCCTGATCTAATTTCCCTTAAAACCCTAGAAGGAGGCTCCCTCGTTATTGCTTCTCACATAAAGAAAAACTTGGACATTTAAGTGAGTAATAAGTGCGCCCACATTTCCCCTAAAATCCTTTTATTCAATCAAGTAGGTAATCCAGTTGGAAAAATGTGCATTTTTATGAGGCTCAGCCAAGTCATTTTTATTGTGGACGAAAAAGGGAATCTTTTGACCCTAAGCCAGAGTGCTGAATGTCAGCTGAAGTGGGTAACCTCAATTACCTACAGGGCGCAGGAGTGAGGCCGTTACAGCAACAGGAGTGCAGAGTCAGCTGAGGTTACTCCAGAGACCAAGTGGGTCTCCGAGAGGAAGCTGATCCAGGTAGATTTAAAGAAAGCAGGTGGCATCCTAAGAGCCAAGGAGCGACAGATTGTCTTCCTGCGGCCCCTTTCCTGCCCCTCCAAGACCATTTGACACCGTCTAGAAGTGGATTTAAATTGAACTGACTGATGTTAATCTCTACCAGACAAAGCCTCCATTCCGGAGGGCCTCTCTGCGTAATTGACATTTTGCCCCAAGGAGCCGGCTGGAGCCTTGTGTCTTGTGTCAGGAAATGTACTGGGCTTCAGTGTAAGGAGGAGGATTGATGTTTTGGAGTTTACATCCCAAAGGATAAATCTTGGTTCTCTCTCGCCGCAGCCTTTCACAAGAGATCCAGGATTGTCCAGAAAAATAGCCTCGGGTTGAGGGGCAAACTCTTTGTCATCAGACCCTCATCTCTGTCCATGGTCACCCTTGACCATGCATGTGGACTTACTGACCTCCACCATCTGGCAACAGAGAGCGCCGTTCCGGCTAGCTGTGGCTGGCAGTGCTTGATGGCCAATTTTCTCAGCATTCTCCTGGAGGGAAAATTCCTATTTTCCAGTTGGATGGGTTGCATGCTGTCACTGTAACGAGAAGTGACAACTTGACACTGGCAAGACGGACATGTTAACAGGGCGATCGTACTGTGACTGTGGGCAGGTGTTCTACCCCAACAGAGACCCTCTGAGAACGCCACCCTGGGCAACCTTGCTGGTTGCTAAGAGCTCCTGAGACTGGCCAGAGTGAGGGTCTGGCATCAGGATCCTTTCAGTCGGCCTTGAGTTTTCCAATGTAGGAGCTGGTGGGAATGGAGAAATTGAGGGGGCTCATATGTGGCTTGTCTGGGGAGCTTCAAGTCTATTTCAAAAAAGGGACAAAATGCTTCTGAGGGATTTTCTCACTCTCCGTTTATTCCTCGGGTCTCAAAATGGTAGCAAGTAAAGGGGGGCCGCCTTGAACCGGAAGAACAAGCCCTCTGAAAGAGAGAAGCCCAGGTGCTGTGGAACAGCCATGAAGCGTGACAGTCAGGTGCACAGTCTTTAGCTGACCACAGATACTGGTGCTGCATATTTAAAGAAAGCTAGGAGAAAGAATATTGCATGTTTCCATGGCAAATGATAGATGCGTGAGGAGATAGATATGCTCACCCTGATTTGAATATTATACAATGTATACATATATTCAAACATCACAGGGTACCCCGTAACTACATAGAAATTTTAATGTGTCCATTAAAAAAAATTTAATAGAATGACAGACAGCAATGGCCCCAGCTGAGGACTAGTGGGCAGGGCAGGACATTCTCCTGGGGGCCTTGGATTGACCCAATTCTCTCGTCTCTCTTGCTTGTATTTCTCAGGAGTAACTGCAGAATGTGTTGGGAGCGCTATGTCCTGGGACAGGAGGAAGTACTGGGCTAGCCTGGGCCTTAGTCCCTCCCTGGGAATGAAACATCTTCAGTTCCGGAAGTGTTGCCCAGGATAGCTTTGCTCCTCTCTCCTCTGGAAGCCCGATAGCCTTACTTGGCCTTGCTGAGTCACATGGCCCCTGAGGTCTAGGAGCTGGGGTGGGCTGCCTTTCAGGTCCCTCAGCTGCAGTGTGTGGTGAGGCCTGTGCATTCAGGACTCTGTCTGCCCTGGACAGCTTCCTTAAGCCTTCAAGGACTGGCTCTCAATGAATCTGAGACTTCTGTCCCTTTGTATGACTCGCATGTGAGTGACTTCTGTCTCACTGGACTCAGACATTACTCACAGTGGTCAGTAATGGGTGGTGGGCCCAAACAGCAGCCCAGGGTGCAGTGGGCATAAGTAGGTGGACTCCTGTTCCTGGTAGTTGGCATAATGATGATTTTTGCTGTGGGTAGGAAGGGAGTCCAGTGAAGGGCGATGAGCTGAGGACTGCCAACACCCACCCATTTGTGCACTGTACAAATCCCATCATCTTCTAACTCAGCATGACTGAAGGCTCAGTACACCCAGTCCCCATCATGCAGCTAATCTTCACTTTCCACCAGACACCATGGCTCCTTCCTGGAGACCACCGTGTCTGCTGCAGCCCTACCCAAAACCTGCCTTCTTTGACCATTCAATCAGGCCCTGCCCAGAGCACCACCCCTTTTCCTACAAAAGGGTGACCCCAGTCTGGGTGGGGGAAGTTCTCCCTCATGAGGCTGCCCACACTCATGTCTGAGTGCCCTTGCCTTTCACTAAATCCTGCTTTTCTGCTTAGCTTTATCTACATCTCCTGATTGTATTCTTGCATGCAGAAAGACAAAACCTGGGCTAAATCTAGTTGGAGAACTCTGATCCCTAGAACATAATTCAGAGGTCCTGATCCCCACAACAACTTGAGACTGCTCCCTAGATCAGCCACAGCCTGGTGTTTCTTTGGTTCTTTGTCCCTGTGTCATTAATTCTTTTACACAGGTGATTCACAACCCTAGCTGGTTAGGACTACCTGAGAGAACTTTGGAAAATTCATTGATTCTTTGGCTCCACCTTTTACCTATTAAGTCAGAATCTCAGTCATAAATAAAGTTGATACATAAATTTAAAAACTGGAATCAAACATTCTAGCTTATGTAGGCAAAGATTTAATATCCAGGAAATAAAAAAGCATATTCTCTTTATAATCAATAAGAAAGTGATTTTTTAAACAAACAGAAAAAGCTGAAAGAGAATTTATGAGGAAGAAGTAGACACAATCAATAAGCTCCAAAAGGTGCTCAACCTTCCAGTAATTAGGGAAATACAAAACAAAACAATGCTGCCATGCTGATTTCACCCACAAGATGGGTTAGAAAAAGAAAGAAAGAAACTGATGATGAGAGCCAGGATTGATGAAGATGTGGGATATTGGTACGTCCAGATATATAAAAGCAATAAAAATAGGTTCAGAATTTTTAAGGAGTTGTTGGTATTTACTTAAATATAGACAGCAAATATATATATATATATATATATATATATATATAGACACTACCCACCCACTAACCCAGTAATTCAGCGACTGCATTTCTAAGGTTCTCTTGGCTCGCTTGTGCTGAGACCTGTGTATGAGGGCAGCATCGTTGTATTTTTTAATGGAGACAATCAACATCTCCATTAAAAGAGAAAGAGCCGAATAAATTATGGAAGGCAGTATTGCCTGCTTGTTTAAAAATGATGTCGATCTAAATGTGCTGGCCAAGCAGAATGTCTCATGTATCCTTTATTGAAGAAAGCAAGCTGGAGAATGCTATGTACAGAAGACCCACCTAAGTAATCCTGTTAGATCTGTGTGTATGTTCTATATTATTTTGTGCATTGTTCTCCACATCAAGACATTTAGGTCTTTGGTTATTTCTTGCTTTAATGACTTTTGCAGACAACAGAGGCTGTGAGAAGCCAATAGCCCTTTTGTGTCTTCTAAAAACCTGAGCTCACTGAAGAGATTACACTAGGGTGTGCATTTAAGGGTGAGAAAAGAGAGAGAACCCCTTGTCATAACAAGAAGCAAGGGAGAGCAAGAGATTTGCCTCTGATCAAGTGAAGCAGGCGATAGGTGTGTGGACCAAGGGGCAAACTGTGTATTGCTCTGGGGAGAGAAGCAACATGAGGGAAGGTCAGGCCCGGTGTGCCCTGGGAGGCTGGCACAAGGAACGGGGTGTCTGAGCTTGTCAAAGATGCTAGTGCCCTGGCTTTGAAGCAGAGCTGCCTGAGCTGCAGGGCCACCTGGGAGTCACAAACGTGATACCTCCTCGCCTGGCACAGGGTCCGGGAAGTGTGTGTCACTCTGAGAGTAGGAAAGCCCAAATGATGGAGGAGGACTTGCATTCAGAAGTAACTCAAGTTGTGGGTACTAAGTGCAATAAGGATGGGAAGAGCTTTTCAACACGGTGCTGGGGAAACATGCAAAACAATGTAGTTGGACCTTACCTAACACCATATGTGAAAATTAACTCAATAGGTCTAAGACTTCAAGCTACAAAACTCTCAGATGAAAACACAGGGGGAAAAGCTCATGACCGGGTTTGGCAGTGATTTCTTGGCTATGACACCAAAAGCACAGGCAACAAAAGAAAAAAGTACAAAAATTGGATTTCATCAAAATCAAAAGCTTTAATACAGCACCGTATCCCATCTAGAGAATGAAAATACAACTTTCAATTGGGAAAAAATATTTGCAAGACATATATTCAATAAGGAATTTTGATATCCAAAATATACAAAGAATTTCTACAACTCAAAACACCAATTAAAAATAAGCAAGGAGGAGGGCAGGTGTTTGGTGTGATGGTTACAATGCCCCTAGGGATGGCTGCAGCCCATGTTGTTGTGGGCAAAGGAGCCCCAGCTGGGCTTGTTCCAAGCTGCTGTCTCCATGCATGGAAGAATTTGAGGAGGAGATGCAAAAGTGTACAGGAAAGCAGGATTTATTTAAAGGAATAGGAATAGCACACACTCACACTGAACATCGTGTAGTTCCATTTTCCGTGTGCTCTCCTATACGAGGAACCTAGAGTCGTCAAATTCATAGAGATGTAACATAAAACCAAAGTGGCCAGGGCCTAGGAGGAGTGGGTGTCTCAGGAAGAGGTACTGTTTTATGAGTACCAAGGGGAAAAGAGAAAGTTCTGGAAATGGATGGTGGTGGTGGTTGCAGAACCATGTGAACGTACTTAATAGCATTGAATGCTAAACTTTAAAATGATAAAGTTCATGTTCTGCCTATTTATTGTCATAAAACAAAGTACAGAAAATAGTATATTTCATGTACTAGTCCATCTGTTTGGGGAAATGAGGAGAAAAATGACTACAAGGGTATACAACAGCGTTTCCACCTGGGGAGAGGAGCAGTATTGATTAAAGGGAGGGAGGGGGACATTTCACTCTCGCACCCCTGTGTTGTTTGAATCTTTGATGCCTAGCATTGCTTTGTGGTTTGCTCACCGGGATGAAAGAGCGTGCAGTTCTGCATGGCCCGGTGAGACCCCGCCTCACTGTTCCCAGGAGCTCAGGCCCAGTGGAGCCTCCTGCCCCTCCTCAGGCTCCTTCCACTCCTGCCTCTTGATGCATCTCAGCTCTTCCCAGGAACCCCCACCCAGGCTGAGCTACAGGGCCCATAGGAACCCCTGGGCTCTGGCCCTCTTCCCCCAGCGGCCTCCTGGGCCAGCTCCTGCTGCAGACAGCCAGAACTGCAGCAGCTTGAGCCCCCGTAGGCAGCACCCAGGTCCTGCACCACACTCAGGAGCCAGATATGTTTTGACAACCACTCTGCCGGGTTCTGGTCAAACTGGTGGATGGTCCCTTTCTCTTGCTTGGGACCAAACGTTACTTGCTCAGGTGTTTCTGGAGAGCTACAGTGGGAAACACATAACCTTAGGGCGTTGTTACAGGGACTCCTGGAATCAGAGCGGTGGCCCTTGGGATCCTGCTGCAACTTCAGGAAGCAGTGCTCAGTCTGGCTCCCAGTTGCCATGGCGCCACTTACTGGGAGAAGCCTCATGGGACCCAGAGTTTGCACGCTGGAAGACACCTTCTGAAGCAGGCTACACAGGAAAGAGGAGACTCACTCTTCCCACTGGCCTCAGCTTCCTGTCCTCTCCAAATATCACCCCAAGGAACAGGCGTTTCACCTGGCAGTTAAGATGGCCACATCTCACAAAAGAAAGCCTGGGTTTGATTCGTGGCTCCAGCCCCTGATTCCAGCTTCCTCCTAATGCAGAACTCAGGAGGCAACGAGGATGACTTGAGTAATTGGATGTTTTTTTTGACAGGCAGAGTGGACAGTGAGAGAGAGGCACAGAGAGAAAGGTCTTCCTTTTCCGTTGGTTCACCCTTCAATGGCCGCTGCGGCCAGTGCACTGCGGCCGGCGCACCGCGCTGATCTGAAGCCAGGAGCCAGGTGCTTCTCCTGGTCTCCCATAGGGTGCAGGGCCCAAGCACTTGGGCCATCCTCCACTGCACTCCCAGGCCACAGCAGAGAGCTGGACTGGAAGAGGAGCAACTGGAACAGAATCCAGTGCCCCGACCAGGACTAGAACCCAGTGTGCCAGCTCCGCAGGTGGAGGATTAGCCTATTGAGCCATGGCACTGGCCAAGTAATTGGATTTCTGCCGCCCACAAGAGAGACCTGCATTGAATTCCAGGGTTTCAGCTTCAGCCTCAGCTAAGGTGTTGCATGCATTTGGGAAATCAAATGCCAGTTTCTCTCTCTCTCTCTAATAAATATTTAAAACATATGCCAGTTCACTTTGAACACTTTAAACAGCCTGTATTTCTGGCCTGGCACTGGGACTTCTCTTGGTTAGCACTTGCTTTCTGGGGAGCTCCTCTTGACGTCTTGCTGTCTGGCGGCCAGTCTCCAGGGTGACCCAGCTCCTCCGTGACCCGCAGGAGGAAAAGGCCGGCATTCCACACAGAGGGCGTGGCCAAGATGCAGGTCCCAGTTCCAGAAGCGGAAGTGAAGTCAAGAGTGTGGTGAAAGTCTCAAGTCACTGTGACACCAGACTTCCATCCCCAGGGGAAGCCTGGGCCAGACACCACCCCTGTTCTGTTGGAGCTGTCCCCAGCGTGAGTCCGATGGGTGACCTCTGTGTAGTGCTCCATCTGCTGTAGCCCCGGTTGCCTTCACCGCCTTCGTGGGGTGGTGGATGTGCCCTTAGCTGTTGAGAAGATTACTGAACCAGGTCCTGCTCTTACGAGGCAGGTAGTCAGTTCCCTACCTTCACCGTCCAGCAGCATTTCTCAAACTGTTGGTTACTTTTTTTTTTTTTTTTTTGACAGGTAGACTTATAGACAGTGAGAGAAACAGAGAAAGGTCTTCCTTCCATTGCTTCACTCCCCAAATGGCCACCACGGCCGGCACTGCACCTATCTGAAGCCAGGAGCCAGGTGCTTCCTCCTGGTCTCCCATGTGGGTGCAGAGCCCAAGCACTTGGGCCATCCTCCACTGCCCTCCCTGGCCACAGCAGAGAGCTGGACTGAAAGAGGAGCAGCCGGGACGAGAACCCGGTGCCCATATGGGATGCTGGCACTGCAGGCAGAGGATTAACCAAGTGAGTCACATGGCCAGCCCTATTATGTTTTTCCTTTAGAAGACCGTACACTTAAACCTGACATGGGAGCTACAGATGAAGAAGGGCCTCTTCCCTCTCATTTTCGCAGGGCAGGACTAAATAGATATAAATACCTCTCTTCAGCTGCTGCAGAATCTGACCGAGGTGTCGCCCCTCTCTCCCTACAAGAAAGCGCCCCAACTGTGGCCCGGGTGCTGGTTTTCCTTCTCTGTGCCTTGGTACAGTTTCCCGATCCAATTACAATATCGAAACAGGACAGCATCAATTTGCTGCCCTTGAATTCCTGATGAACTGAAAAAAAATTATCCTATTGTTTTTAGTGTGTTCTGTTGTGATCAGTACATACAACCTAAAATTCACAGCTTTTACCACTTCAGGTGTTCAGAGGCATAGAGTATATTCATCACCACCACCCTTCTCCAGAACTTCCTCATCTTTCCCAACTGATCTCTGTCCCCATTACACACTGACGCCGAGCCCCCAGCCCCGGCCACCACCACCCTGCTTTCTGTTTCTAAGAATCTGACCCCTCTGGACACCTTGTGTAAGTGGCCGCGTATAGGGCTCGGCTTTGGTCTCCTGTTTGCTTCACTTAGCATAACGTCCTCCAGGTGCGTCCACGTTGAAGCACACACATGTCAGTGTTCTCCAGCCGTCGCTGCAAAGAGAAGCTTCCTGTCAGCCCTGCAGTCCCGCACCACCGGCCCTCCTCTGCCCCGCAGTGTCAGCACCAGGCGTGGAGAAGGAGCGCATCTGATCCACACAGGCCTTCCATCCCTGTCCCACGGGGCTGTCTTTTTTTCTTTTTCCAATTATGAGAAGGTTACCTTGGCAACTAATTGCTTTTCTAATTCTTTATTAGGGTTGTAAAGACATGACCAAATTACAAGGACAAAAGATTATGAAGATTAGGTATACGTATATAGAAGGGAACGTTGTAATACTTTTCAAAAATGCAAAGTGTTTCTAATGTGGTTCTGACACGTCATACTTAATTCAAGAAATAGGCTTTGAACAGCCTGCAGTTGGGAGTGCTGTGCTAGGTCCCAGAACACGGTGATAAGCAAATACAGACGCAGAGTTCATGTAGAGCTTACGGACTATGGTGGGTAGACATTGCCTCGATCATCACACACAGCTCAATTGCTGAGAAGGAAAAGACCACAAAGATCAGACTGGACAAAGGAAAGATGTCCCCAAAGGACGGGATTTGAGAGATGTGTGGGATTTGAGCAAGCCATCTGGGAGGGGAGAGGCCCCCAGATGTAGCGGAGTGAGTGTGCTGCCTGGTAGGAGGCTACTGCATGGATCTGCTTCCTGGAATGCTCCCGCAAGTCCAAGTCCCCTGAGAACACAGGACACACCACTTTGTCCTTTGGCAGGCGGATAGATGCAATACGTGTCTCCCATGAGATTGGCAGGGACTCAGGTATTTGAGCCATCATCTGCTGCCTCCCAGTACATTATCACGAAGCTGGATCTGAAGTACAGGAGGACTCAAGCCAGGTACTCCGAGATGGAATGCAGGTCACCCAAGCAGTCACTCGACTACTGCTCGAAAATACGTTTCTGAAGTTTGGGCTGCCCTTCCCCTGCACAGTGTGTCTCAGAGGACGGTCTCTGGGCTAGCTGTAACTGGTCAGTGACCTGGAGCCTGGCTCAGGAGTGGAGTGCCAGTTCGGGATGTACGTGACCAGCCAGGAGCTCCCTGGAGACATAGAGAAGACGGGCCAGCTCTAGGGAAAGATGAGAGCCAGGAAGTAAAAGCACTGTCTGGACCTTACCTCTGGCTGGTGGTCAGGTGTGGACATCATTTCCCAGGCGAGCAGGGGGTGGCGCCTCAGTGTGACTGGGAAATCGAAGTGGGAGCCACTTGCCTCACAGACAAGAGGTCATGGTGGCGACATGGGTGTCCAGGCCTCACAGTGTTATGCTTGGAAGTGAGATTAGGCCCTGCACCTCTTGGCCACATGGACCAAAAGTGTCCACGGCCACTATGGTGGCTTAGTCTGCACTGAGTCTGGCCTGGAAGGAGCTTAGCACTGAGTTTTTAGAGTTCAGAGAGCAGCTGACAGGAATAGAATGTGATGGGGGCAGGGAGGGGGAAGAGAAGGGGTCGGGCTGAAGCTGGAACAAGCACTGGGGTCAGGGGTCCACAAGACCAGGTTAGATAGAAAGACCCCACCTAGATAGGCAGTTTGTCGATGATTGTCCAGGAGGGCTCACAGAACTCAGAAAAGCTGCTCAGTGTGTAGTGTGCTTTACTACGGCAGAAGGATGCAGATCAACATCAACGAAGGGAAAAGGTGCGGGGGGACGTCCAGGGAGACTAAGAACAGCCTCCAGTGGAGTTGCACAGGCAGCACTTGCTTCTCCCACCACGGATGTACGACAGCACAGAGGGAGCATGGCACCCCATCCTTGGCATCTGGGGTTTTTATTGCTGGTTGAGCTTGTAGGGAGAGGTGCCATGTGGCTGACCCCAGTCTCTCCAGAGGTCAAACTTACAAGGCATGGTCCAAGTTCCCCACCATAAATTATACTGTAAATTAGCATAACCTTGCTGGCACGGCCCAAGGCCCAGGTATACAAAGGTAGTGCTTTCAGGCTAGATAGTTTGAGGCCTTAGACTTTATCTCCCAGGAGCCAGTTTCTTTGGCATATGCAGGGTTGGGACAACCAAAGTGTACTGCAGTAACTCTTTACTGAACAAGCGTGATTGCTGGCTCACGGCCAATGTCAAGAAAAGGAAGAAATGTGCCCTTGATGATTATCATCCTTTTTAAAATGTTGCTCTGTCTCACCCTTGAATCTTGGCTCCTCACTGCTCCTGAGAGGCCAGTCTTAGTTGCCATGTTCTGGTGACCAGGTCCCCCATCCTCCATGTCCATCTCCTGGGTCCAGCTGAGCTGAATTGAAGGGGAAGGTAGAAATCAGACCAGTCCTGATAGGTGTTGTATCCCGTAGTTTGAAGCGCTGTGAGACTGCGCTGGCTTTGCAGTGATGCATATGGAAATCTGTGGGCTGTTCCAGGGTTCATTCCAGCACTTGCTGTACACAGCACACAGATGGTGCGTGCGTGATATTTTATCCCTCCCTTTGTGGTCGCTGCGAAACTAGGCTACTCACTGTCTCCCCTGCTCTCCCTGCATGCTCTACCCACCCCATCTCCCAACAGTGCTTATTTTAGCAGGGAGAAAGGCCTCCGTGTTAACTCACAGGCCTCAGCATTTTACCAACCTGCAACTTCTTAAAGGCAACTAAGAAAAGAGGTCAATTATTCTCTCTGTGAAGGTTTTAAGTATATCTGAACAACACAAAATGGATTTTTAAATGGTCATACAAACCATTTCACTGCTCTTCTTCCCTCTTCCCGCTTCCTCCAAACTTCCCTGCAGTGTGTCTCCTTATTACAGGAATCCACTTTGCAGTGAGGCAGTTTTCAGTTGCAAGTAAAAAGACCTATGGCTTTGCTGCCTGTTTTATCTTGTCTTTCAGCTGAAACCTAAAGATGCTGTGTCAGTTCACACACATGGATTCGGTTGTAGGGGTCCCAGGGTTAAGGCCTTTTGGCCTCTATTAAACCATTGTGCCTTTGGGTCTGTAACGAGGGTCACAGGGTGACACTATGCAGAGGTGATCTTCAGCCGCGGCAGCCGGCTCTGTGTCTGCGCACTTGGTCTCTGCCCATGCCCATCAGTTGTTCAATGCTTTGAATGTCACGCCAGGCTCCATGTAGGATGTGTGAGCATGGGAGGCTCTGAGTCATACCCTATTGTGGGCCAATTCTAAAAGGATAGCAGCAAGATTTTCCTAACACAAAGTTAACGGAACAAAAGACTCCATTCTGGGTGCCCTCTGCAGACCCCAGTTGACTAACAATTCCATAGTGCTTCCTGGAGTCAGTCTTTGTATTTATGGTGACCTACTTTTCATAGAGTCGTGTTTCAGAGACTTTGTGCACCACTTGCAAAGGCGTGCATATCCGCGGCACCAGCATACGGTGTGTTCCCCATTTAGCTGTTTGTTGTGTGATGAAGATGCAATCTCCCTATGCAGTGAGTAATTTCCTCTACGAGCATTGCTTACACCCCTGCTCTGCAGGATGGGAGGTGCGCTGAAAACAGGATTCACACTCAAGAGCACTTGGCACAGAATGGGCTAATCTGAGTCCTTCCTGGAGGGCTGTACAGAGCATTTAACTTGCTCATGTCTATTGTGAATGCGTCAGAGGGCTAACGTATGCAGATTTCTCAGTATACCTGGGCCAAGGACACTACATATGTGTATGTAACTGTCCTACAATGTCCAGCTCGTGGTCCAGTATCTTAATATTGTTATAACTTACAGGCTGTAAGGTGCACAGCTGGGTGACTCTTAAGGCAGAGACAAAATCAAGGTTATTCATTCACTCGTATACCCAACATTGATTAAATGTTCAACACCACACTCAATTCTAGTGACTAGAAAAGAATACATGGTCATTTCTCTTGAAGTCCTCGGGTAGGTAGTTAAAACTGCTAGCGGCTCCAGTGCCATCACATGCTGTGAGCTCCCGCCCATGGAAGCCTGTCTTTCCTTAGAAAGAGTGACTATACCACACTATCGTTATGTGAGTGTGCGCCTGTTCTCCATCTAGACCCGCGAGAGTAGGCACGGCGGTTTATTCATTTTTGTTCAAGAGCTTCTTCAGAAGCTGGTGTATTGAGAGAAAGCATTCCACCGATATTTGTGGAATTTGTCCTAACCCTGTCTCCACTTGTTATTGGCTGTGTGACCTTAGACAAGTTCCATGACTTGCCTTAGTCTGCTTTCCAGTCTGTAAACTGGAGATGGCCACACTTCCCTTGCAGGTAGCTGATAGGATGGAAAACGTAGCCTCAGTAAAGGCCCTGAGTTGTGCTGACACTTAGATACTCGGGATTAAATTTCAGAAGAGAAAGAAAATCCTGGTTAACGGGGTCCTCTAACCCAGTATGCAGTTATCCCTCAGTATTCACGGAGAATACCCAAATCCTCGAATGTTCAGGTGTTTATAAGAAACAGCATAGTATTTGCAGAGGACCTACGTATGCCTTGTATAATTTAAACCATCTCTAAAGTACTTATAATACAGAATATGATGTAAACAATATGTAAATGGTTGCTATACTATACTGTTTATATATTATTATACTGTTTATATATTATACTGAAATAATGACCAAAAAAGAATCCATACATGTTCAGTACAGACAATCACTTGATATATTTCAATGATGGCCCCACTGTAACGATCAAGGCCACCATGCCAGACCAGAGAGGGGAGCTGCATTTCTTGGTCTCTTCCTCCTCCTCCTCCTTGTCCTGAGTGGGCTGTTGACAGCTAGTGCTTCTGTGCTTCCTTGGTCTGAGGCCTGTGGGCCTCAGCCCTGTCAGCCTGGAGGGTCTTGTTGGCCGTCAGCTCCTGGATGTGTGCCATGAGAATCCACTCGTTTTTGAACATGTTTCCCTTCGCCTTCAGGTATAGGTGTGGTACATGCGGTGGTCTATCTTCCTGGATTTATGGTATCTTCTGAGCAGCCAGTGCAAAATCTGCATCCTCCTCCCCCAGGTCACCTTCTCTGGCATCTGACCACAGGCTGTGCCCTTCCAGTTACTTGTACCTGTAAGCCTGCCCCTCCAGTGTGCCAGCGTGGTTTCCCAGCATGGATCCCAGGAATGGACAGTCAGAGATGTGCAGAAGAGCAGCCCATCTCTGACCAGCTTCTGGATCTGCTGATGGGAGGTGCCCCGAGCTGTTTCACTGGTCTCACTGTGGGGGTCCAACCAGACTTTTCTGCCACAACAGAGAACACTGGAGACAAACCTCTTATGGAGCTGGGCAGGTGACGTGGTTCTGGTTGTGACAGGGTGGGGATTGTGAGCAGGAGTCTCTCAGTTGTATGGGAGAGGGCACGGGTGAAAGGTTTGTTAAGTGGTAACTTATAGAGCCTTGTTATTCTCCCATCTCTCCCCTGAAAAAAAAAAAAGCTGAGCTCAGCAGGAGGTTTAGGGAGCAGAGCCCCATGAGCAGGGTCAAACCTAGGTTGGAGATGATTGTTGGCAGTGATTGTTGAACCAGACAGAGGGGCAATGGGCCACAGGGCCCATATGACCAAAATGTATGGCCACAGGGCTCTCCCACCCTGAGACAGGGTGTGTAGGAAGGGTAGTAAGGCCCAGGGAGGACAAAGAGGACTTTCTGGAAGGAAAGCTGTGATCGAGGTTTAAGAATATGAAGGCTGTGGTGCAAGATGGTGTTATGGACCAAATTATGTCCCTGGCCCACAGGACTCAGAATTCAGCCTTATTTGGAGATAGGGTCTTTACAGAGATGAAGTTAAAATAAAGTCATTAGGCTGGGTCCTAATCCAACCTGACAGATGTCCTCATAAGAGAAAGTATGAGGCTGGCGTTGCAGCTCAATAGGCTAATCCTCTGCCTGTGGCCCCGGCACCCAGGGTTCTAGTCCCAATTGGGGCGCCGGATCCTATCCTGGTTGCCCCTCTTCCAGGCCAGCTCTCTGCTGTGGCCTGGGAGTGCAGTGGAGGATGGCCCAAGTGCTTGGGCCCTGCACCCACATGGGAGACCAGGAGAAGCACCTGGCTCCTGCTGGATCAGTGCGGTGCCCCGGCTGCAGCACGCAGGCCACAGCGGCCATTGGAGGTTGAACCAACGGCAAAAGGAAGACCTTTCTCCCTGTCTCTCTCTCTGTCCACTCTGCCTGTCAAAAAGAGAGAGAGAGAGAGAGAGAGAGAGAGAGAGAGAGAGAGAGAGAGAGAAAGAGAGAGAAAGTATGGGAATATGATGTGAAGACACAGGGTGAGGATGTCACTCTACAAGCCAAGGAGAGAGACCTAGGACAAACCAAGCCTGCTGATGCTGTGGTCATGGATTGGTAGCCTGCAGAAGAACTGTGAGAAATAAATCGCTGCTATTTAATCCATCCCATCTGTGGTGCTTTGTTATAAAAACTCTAATGACCTCCAACCAGGGACCAAACCCATAAGCCTGGTACTGCTCTCGTCTGAATGTGAACCCTAAAGTTCATGCTTCAGGAGCTTAATCCCCAGGCAACGGCGTTGAGAAGTGGGATCTTTAAGAGATGACTTGGTAGTGAGGCCTCCACCCTCACAAATGGATTCATGCTGCTATTGAGGGAAATGAGATTGGCTCCTTTCCAAGCCAAGATCCTGTACTCAATGAACCTTAATATAATGCTGTGAGTATAGGAAACTTTCTCCCATAATAACCTTTTCCAAGAAAAGACACCTCCACTGTGCCTCAGCATGCCCAGAAACATGGCCCAGGATGGGATGGCTAAGGGCACCTACTGAGCCAGGCCCATGAGAAAACCCCAGCCCTGTGGGGACAGTGCATAGCCTGTGTACCCACTGCCAGCTCTCTGCTCAGGCCTCAGCATCACAGCAGCAGCTATGAACACAGCTGCTCCAGGCGCCTCCTGCCCGGGCTGTGCAGCTCCACCAGGGTCCTCTGTGAGCTTGACAGTGTTCACTGGTGCAGAGTCCTCAGGCCCATTGGAAATCCCCTGCCCTTGTCCCCCATGTCCCAGCTCCTGGGGAGATGGGTCTGGTAAGCCCTCTTCTCTCCCACGCCCTGTTCTTGTTGCCAGCCATGCTGAGGCCTCTGTGCGTTTTAGTCCAATTGTTGGCAGCTGTGCAGGTTTCCCAGCACACCTGGCCCTCCCCACCTCATTCTGCTGCATTATTTATTCAAGCTGGCTAGGACTATGTATAGCTCCTCTGAAAAGCAGCAGCCGCTCAGTTCCCAGCAAAGTGGAGCACTGAGACATTAAAGAGTATTTTCAAAAGGAAAAAAAAATGTCTTCTTACAGACTCATGAAGTCGCCTTCCCCATGTGTCTTCCAAAAATAGGCCTCCCGGCCCCTCCACGGTGCCAGTTCTCTCCTTTGAGTATCTACCACCTGCTGGGCCCAAAGTGAGAAAGCTCTGTGCCACTTTGCTGCTGTTCCAAAATGGTCAGTTCCAATGCCCCAGCCCTCCCTCACACCCAGAAAATCCCAATGTTCTTACCTGGGGAGATGTCCACCCGATTGCAACAGATGGAGCCAAGTGAAATTTCTAAACGATCACTAAATGTCCTGTGTGGCCCAGGGAACCCAAGATTCTGAGCTCTCTGCAGCTTTGTTCTCCAGGGAGCACCCAAACCCATTTTAAATACCACCTCTTTAACATTTTAGTCTTCTGGGAAGAAGCCCAGATACAATGGTTTCCCGGAAGTCTCATAAATGTGTCTGATGCTCCACCAGAATACCTTGGGTCTAAATGGGTTATCAGGGAACACAGGCTGCAGCGAGGGCAAGCCAGCTGGGTGAAACTGCAGGGCTTGAGAGATGGCAGGCAATCAACTGGATAACCTGGTGCAATAATGCTATGTGTGGACTCCAGAGACAGTGATAAGTTACACAGTCTCTAAGCCCGAGTGTCTTTATCCCATGCACATCACATTGTTGTATTACATGAGCTAATTCAGGCACAGTGCTCATCAAACAGGAAACATGTGTCATGGGATAGTGGTTATTAGTAATGTTATGGATGAGGAATGTGGGGCACAGAGCTTGGAGAGATTTCTCTAAGGCCTCACTGCCCCAGGATCAGAACCAGTCTCCTGGGGTCCAGTCTGGGCTCTGTTTGTCGTTAGTATGTGTGTATGTGTGGTACCAGGTGCTCCCATCAGAGGGTTACACAAGGCAGGTGGCCAGCTGCCCAAGGCATCAGTGAGCACTCAGAGCCTGAGAGAATAAAAAAATTTACACAAAGGAGCAAGAACTGAGAAGGGTGTTGGCAATCCAGACAACTTTTGCGTTTCACCTGGGGAGCCTTCACCTCTTCTCTGTTGTGGAGGAGGCCAATCCCAGGTGGGCCTGCAGGGCAGAGAAAGGGGAGACCCCTAACTTCTAGGAAGGAAGGAGTCTGAGCTGCCAGGCAGCTCTGGGCATGCAGGGCCTGATGTGTGGGGCATCAGGCAGGGCCCATGCCTGCCAAGACCAAACAAGCTGGAGAAGGTGGGCAAGACTTGATGGGAAGCAGTAACAGAGCAATGCCATGAAAGAAGAAACGCTCCACGATTCCACTTGTATGAGGGACCTGGAACAGTCAGGTTCCCAGAGACAGCAAGTGGAATGGAGGTTTCCAGGGGCTGGCGGATTAGTTAGTGTTCAGCATGGGCAGAGCGTTAGTTGGCGGAGGTGGAGTCATCCTGGAGATGGAGGTGGTGATGGTTGCACAGCAGTGCGAACGCACTTAAAGCCACTGAACCATACATTTAAAACGATTAAGGTGGAAATGTCATGAGGTAGATAGGTAAATGGTAGATGGATAGGACTATGAAAGACAAAACTGTGGACCCAGAGATGTGGTCCAGATCATTGTCCGACTGGCAGCTTGATAAGGACAGAAGGACTTAGGCTAAAATGTTACATTAGACAGAACCTCATGATTGCAGCCATCAGAAATGCCACTCGACCACTTTAAGCACAACAGGGCATTTTTCAAACAATAGAGTTGTGGCTTACAGATTTACTTAAGGAAGAAGTCAAAGGAAGGAAGAATGAGGGCATGCGGGACATTCCAAACGGTGGCTTAAGTAAGGCCTTGTTCTCTTTGATGTCTGCTTCGCTGTGAGTTGCCGTCATTCTCACGTGTTGCAAGCAGCCTCTCCACACAAGTGGACGACATGACAACTTATCCCTGGGTGGACGGTGGTGGCCAGGAGGATGCGATGCCGATTGTTTGCTCCTGCCAAGGCCATGGGGCTGGAGTTGGGAGAGACGTCTCCTCAAAGGAGATGTGTGCTTGTGATTGGTTGGGTTCACCTATAAGGAAGAAAGGCAGGCAGGATGGGCAGGGGGAATTGTTGACTTGCAGTGTGGCTGCATCAGGACCTCAGATGCAGGGAATTCTGGAGCTGAGAGTTGTTCCACACTGAGACAAAGCCTCCAGCCCTCTGTCCAGGCAGCCAGTCATTGTTCTATCTCATTTCTTTAGCAGAGGATATAAATGTGGTTGAGACTAAGAGTAATTCCCAGGGAGGATCATGGCCGTAAGCCCTCAGCAGCTAATATTCCTAGGCACTGGAGAATGTGCTCATTGTCCTAAAGATGACGGTTGAACCATGCACCACACACGTGGGACTGTCCACACTGCACTGCTCAGGTCTACTTGCTTCCTATGATGTTTATTCCCTATGGAAACAGTTGCCCCAGTTCTGTAGTTGGTCTTATTTCAAAGTAAATTTCCAAGAGATGTAGACTGCTTGTGGATTATAACTGGTATTCATCATACCCTCCAACCCATTCTAGATTCAGCTGATCTTTGGCTGGAGTTTATTGGGATAACCCAGACCTTACCCCTGAGGGGTCAGAGACCCTGGTTACCATTCCCTTCTTAGACTCCCAGTGCTATGCTTGTCCATTTACCATTAAGACCAAGCATAGAAGCACCAAGAGATGTCCTAGTAGGCCACCTGAGTGTTGAATCCACTCTTCCCTGCTCTCCTGGGCCACATCTTCCTGGTGAACAGGATCCAAAATTCCTATCATGGTGACTGCCTTGCCCACACAGCCCACAGTCTTGGAGATGAGAAGCCCAGACTCCCAAAGTGGGTCATTAAAGCACTGGCACTCGTAGGTGGAGCCACTCCTATTCAGCCCTACATAGACACATCCCTGTATAACAGCTGCTGACTCAGGTGGATATGCTTCCTGGAGGATGGCAACTCATCTTCTCAGGGTATCCCTTGCAAGCAGCAGATTTGAGGGGCAGTGCACTGTTCTAGGTGGTGCAGTATGCAACAAGATCTGTGGCCACTGGCCCACAGCAACGTTTATAGGATCCTTTGTAGACAGAGGAAATAATTTGTAAGCCAAAGCACTGTGGAATGTGAAAGGCATACCTATCCTGAGAACATGTGCCATCCCAGCAGAATCAATCATAGGTGGGGAAACTTTTGTCTGCCGGATATTTATAACATCCTAAAAATTAGCCTGCTATAGGTTTATTGAATGTTGAGTCCCTGCCTTGGCAGGGCCAGACCAAATGATTTCACAGGCCTAATATGGCCCACAGCTGGACATTCCCCACCTCTGATTCTTGCAGATGATGGTCTGCATCAGGGACCCAGTGTCAGTCTCTATTGCTGGCAGCTTGGAAATTTGGCAGCAAAGAAGCTAGGCCTGTCCTGATGAGTAGAAGCTCTTACTGATGGGCCCATGTACAGCCTCCAGCTCTGCTATGCCGGGCACTCTGCTCAGAAGGCCCGTGTACCATCCCCGGAGAGGCTGACATCAGCTTGCCAAGTCATCCTGTCTGTCATTTGTTCAGAGCCTCTTCCATGGTGGGTGCTCTTAGTGGACACAGATGGAATAGACGTTCATGGGTCCGTCCACAATTTCCTGAGACAGAAAAAGAGAGAGAATTTCCTAAATGTATTAGGGTTCTCTCTAATATATATTATTGACTCTGTTTCTCTGAAAAACATCTGGGAAATTACACTTCAGTACACTCACTGCGCTGTGGCAGGGTCCTTCCTCACAGGGAGTTGGTCTCCCCATCAGTAACAGGGCTCCCAGCCTAAGAAATGGCGGGGGTTCAAAAATTAGGCAAGAAATTTTGACTTTAAACTAGGGCCACATCCTTCAGTCTTCTGATCATTCTGCCTTAACTCTTTAGGATTTGCAGGTCAAGCAAGCGACACCCTTGTCGGGTGCCCGTCTGTCTTGCCTCTAGGAGCAGCGTGCTTTATTGGCCATCTCTTTGTTCTCCACCAACCAGCTTGTCACTCAGCCTTGCACCTCAGTGTGATAATTGTGCCCACCTGCATTCTGAGATTTAATTATCACCCTCTGGTCCTATTATTTCCAGAGCCTGGCCCTCCTGTTGCCACCACCATCCCTGCTGAGAGACAAAAGCCTCCCCTGAGCTTCTCAGCCATGCTGGAGTCTGCACCAGCTCTGGTACGTGTCCTGGGGGCCCTCCCCGCAGGGTCAGCTAGTGGGTTTCTCAGACTCATGTTCTTGACCTTGGCCTATTCCAGGTTCCCCACTTCTCTGAGCCTCTTGAAACCTTCCTCTACCATGTGCTGAGGAAGTTATTACCTTTTCCAGTATTGCGGAAGCCTAATAGCAGCACATCAGCCCTGTTCCATGAGAGGTCACTTGACAGACAGAACAGATCGATTCCCTCATCCTTAAAGAACGGATGGGATCTGAGTAGATGTGATAGGTAGTGAGGTCAGTTCGGGGGGGGGGGGCACTGGCAAAGGCCTAGACAGGGGAATGTACAGGGACTGTTGCAATGTGCAGGTCTCCCACAGGGTAAAAGGAACAGGGAGAAAATCAGAAGTGTGTTTAGGGTATTTGTAATAAGAGAAAAGGCATCAACGTGTCAATGCCCGATTGGGAAATTTTCATTACATTCCAGATTGTTCTGGGAATCCGATGAAATTGTAACATAAAATAGAAGTGTTATAGACTAAATGTTTATGTTTCCCCAAAATTCGTACGCTAAAATCCTGATTCCCAATGTGATGGTATTTGGGGATTGGACCTTTGACAGGTGCTTAGGTCATGGGGGTGGAGCCCTCCTGGATGTGATTAGGACCCTTGTGAAAGAGAGCTTAGGGAGCCCCGACTCACCCTTCCACCACGTGAGCACTCAGTGAGAGGCGTCTATGAACCAGGAAATGGGCCCTCACCAGACACCAAAGCTGCCAGCCAATGCTTTGATGTTGGACTTCCCATCCACTCAGTCTATGGCATTTTGTTAATAGCCGTCTGCTGTACTTTCTCTTAATTTAATCTCAAGGTCTCTGGACAGTAGCTATAAACCCCACCCTGCCCAGAGATAGCCTCAGGGGACATAGCTATGAATATGCACAATGTGCCTTTCATGAAATACTTATCTTTATCCTGGAAGACGGCCTAGCACCCAAGTGTCTGTGCTGTGACCAGGTGTCCCTCTCACAGGAAATGTGTTTATGCTGGCACATCCCCTAGTGGCCCTGATTGGACCTGTGTCCAGTCTATTCCCAACCACGATAGCCGCTCTCCGGGAGAACCCTGACTAGGATCAGCTGCTTCAGTCCGGAGGCCACACAACAAAACACACGAAGTAGCAGGAGCCCTGTGTTACTTGTAGAGGGATAATGAGAGTACTCAACTAGCAGGGAGGGTACTGCAGAGAGACAGACCTGTGGACTAAGGACTGCAGACCAGGGCATTAGCCAAGCATTTGTGTGTGTGTCAGGGGGAGTTTTACTAGTCTGTTGTAGGGAAGCAGGCATGAGTCCCATGGAGGCATGCATGATCGACAAGTGGCTGCTGAGGTGTATGTGCACTGTCCATATGGGTGTGAGTCAGCAGGATGAGTCAAGTAGCTTCTATCTAACAGTCTCACGGGGGAGTAGTCACTGTGAAGCGGTTGTTCAAGCACATATCTGGGTCAGCCACCTTAAGGAGCTGAGAGAGGAAGCGAAGAACTGCAAACTGCTTCCAGGTAACAGATACCTGCTTCTGGTATGAGAAGGTCCAACTTGACTCAAAACAGCTTGTTGCTGTGGTTTGGAGATTGGTTTGGATGCCCAGTACTAAGGCTTGGTCTCCAGAGCCCATTAATGGTCAATGGGTTAATGCGAAGTTTAATCCAATTATAGTGTTTACCAGGTGGGCCCAGTGGGAGGTTGTGCCCTCAGGAGGTAGTTCTCAACAATAGTGTCAGCTATAAAAGTGAGACTGGGGCCTAATTGCTCTCTGTCTCTCTCTTTCCCTCTCTCTCTCTCTCTCTGCTTCCCGGCATGCCATGTGGTCCTTTCTCTTTATGCGTTCTATCACTTACCATCCTCATCAGAGGAAAAACCAGTGTGACCATCTGATCTTGGATTGTGAACCTCCAGAGTCAAAAGCCAATGTAAACCTCCTTCCTTCACAAGCAGCTCCTCTCAGCTTCTTATCAGAGTGATGAAATGCTGACCAATACAGATGCTGAGGCCCAAACAGATCAAGACAAGTAGGCAAGGGGGCAGGCATTTGGAGCAGCCAGTAAGTCACTGCTTGGGATGCCTGTGTCCTATGTCAGAGTGCTTGGGTTTAAGTCGTCTCCTCTCTCCATTCTGAATTCTTGTTAATGCATACCTTAGGAAGAAACAGGTGATGGTTCAAGTACTTAAGTTCCAGGCATCCATGTCGAAGACCCAGAATTAGTTCCTGGCTCCAGCCTGGCCCAGTCCTGGACATTTGGAGAATGAGCCAGCAGATGGGAGATCCATCTCTTTGTCTATCTTTTTTTTTCTCTCTCTCCTTTTAAAATAAATTAATAAATTTCAAAATAACAAAAATACAAGTAAGAATAAACCCAAGATTGTAAATTCAAATGTCTACAGAAGCTGCCTGGGGAACATAAATAACACAGGCTAAATTTTTCTTTCAACACAAACACACACTGCATATAAAATACACCCAGACCGTCCTAGCCTTTATGAAGGCTTTGAGCACACAAGAAAACACCTTTCCTCTGAGATGAGGTGGGCCTGAGCCAGGGGTATGGCTTGGTGAGCCAAGTGAGCCTGTGTGTCAGCCCCGATCTGTGCCCTTTGCATAGGACACAAACTGCACACCATTAGGAACCGTGTCAAGAGGTTTCATCCCGTTCTTCAGACAGATGTCCCGTTCTCCCTTTCACTCAGAAAGCAGCAGAGACTGGACACAGCCTCAGTGCCATAACTACAATGGGGGGTGCTGGGGACGAACACAAACTGGCAACGCTGCGCTCCACTGTACCCGTGAAATGTGGGCTTTATGCAGCTATATCCTGCAGTTTTTCTCGATCTCAAAAATGTTGATTTTTAATGTAACACCTTCTGCTTTTTAACTGTTCTTTTTTTTTTTTTAACAAAACATGGTTAAGCACCCCAGCCATTGTGAGTATTTGGGGAGTAAAAAGTTAATGAGAACTCTTTTTCTCTCTGTCTCTCTACTTCTCAAATGTCAAAGCTTTTTGTACCAAAAAAGTTATCATTTAACTCTATTTTTCACTGAACTTTTTGAAGTACCCTCATGTTGTGTGTATTTAAGCCCCACAAGACATTATTTATTATTGTAACTAAGAATTAATAATTCATTTTATCTTCATACTTTCTCTGTTGTAAACTTCTATCTGTGATCATTTGCTTTCTGCTTAAAGAATCCCTTTATATCTTTGAGTGCAGAATAGTTGGTGACAAATTCCTTCAGTATGTATGTGTGAATGTGTTAATGAAAATATCTTTACTGTAACTTTATTTTTTAAATATTAATTTCGGGGACCAGCACTGTGGCATAGAAGGTTACAGCCTCTGCCTGCAGTGCTGGCATCCCATATGGGCTCCGAGTCCTGGCTGCTCGACTTTTAATCCAGCTTCCTGCTGATGTGCCTGGGAGAGCAGCAGAAGATGGCCCAAGTCCTTGGACCCCTACGTCCATGTGGGAGACGCAGATGAAGCTCCTGGCTCCTGGCTTTGGTCTGGCCTAGCCCCAGCTATTGCAGCCATACAGGAATCATACATGGCCTTAATTCGTAATACTTACTGGTTCATTTATTTATCTGCTTTCTTCACCTTCCTTTGCTGAACAATGACTCACACTGTGTGGCAAATGCCCATCACTAGAGGATGCCCACTCTGCCTTCTTGCAAAGCAACATGCAAGTGCTTTAAAGAGTCTAAGACATGAAGATGTTCATAAGTAGATGAAGTTGAGTCACATTTTACATTGAGATCCGTGCAGAAGTATTGGCTATCCCACATCAAGCAGTGAAAGTTGGAAAGTTCAAATCCCTTAGAAGAGGTGAAGGATATCCTGAAGCCATGGGAGGTGGCATTGGTAGGCATGGGTGTCCCAACAGCCAATCCTTAACACAGTGGCTCTGGTAGATGACCAATTGCTTCCTCTCTTTGTGTGCATTTGGCTCCTCCCCTCAAGAGATGGAGTCTAATTTTCCTCCCTTTGAGCCTGGGCTTGACCAACAGAAGGGAACAGAAGTATTGCTTCGAGCCTGCTAGCCTGCTGAGGTTACATTTTAAGAAGACTTCAGAGCTGGCGCCGCAGCTCAATAGGCTAATCCTCTGCCTTGCGGCACCTGCACACCGGGTTCTAGTCCCGGTCGGGGCACCAGATTCTGTCCCGGTTGCCCCTCTTCCAGGCCAGCTCTCTGCTGTGGCCCAGGAGTGCAGTGGAGGATGGCCCAAGTGCTTGGGTCCTGCACCCCATGGGAGACCCGGAGAAGCACCTGGCTCCTGCTGGATCAGCGCGGTGCGCCGGCCGCGGCGGCCATTGGAGGCTGAACCAACAGCAAAGGAAGACCTTTCTCTCTGTCTCTCTTTCTCTCTCTCTCTCTCTCTCTCTCTCTCTCTCTCACTGTCCACTCTGCCTGTCAAAAAAAAAGACTTCAAATTCTCCTGGGCCTTTTGCAATACTCCCTCTTGGGTCACTGCCTCTGAGGAACATGGCTGCCACACTGTGAGGAAGCCCAGGTCACTTGTGGAGGCCTTATGTAGTGCTATGGTCAACATCCCAACTGAATCCCTGGCAATTTATGAAGCTGCTATGCTTTGAGTGGTTTGTTTTGCTAAAACTGATAAGCAGAGGCCGGCGCCACGGCTCACTAGCCTAATCCTCCGCCTGTGGCACTGGCACCCTGGGTTCTAGTCCTGGTTGGGGCGCCGGATTCTGTCCCAGTTGCTCCTCTTCCAGTCCAGCTCTCTGCTGTGGCCCAGGAAGGCAGTGGAGGATGGCCCAAGTGCTTGGGCCCTGCACCCGCATAGGAGACCAGGAGGAGGCACCTGGCTCCTGGCTTTGGATTGGCACAGCGCGCTGGCCATAGCAGCCATTTGGGGGGTAAATCAACAGAAGGAAGACCTTTCAAAAAAACCTGATAAACAGAACGGTGGTATATTTAATTGGAAATATTTTTTTTGTTTATGACACAAAAGAACCATATGTGTTTTGAATTATTGACATCTTACACTTGATGAAATGCAGTAATAATTTTCTTATTTTACAGTACTGCTTTGAGAATTAAATCACCATACTAATAAAATCTATTACTATTTTCAGAATTTTGAATACTAGCACTTCGATTTTGAAATTATTTCTCCAGTGTTATTCTCTTGCCTGTCACTCACTTTTTTGGTACCTCTCTTCTTCTCAGCTTCCCTCTGGTATTTTAGTCTGTTTTCTGCTGTTATAACAAAATACTTAAGATCAGATTATTTGCAAAGAATAGAAGATTTCTTTGGCTCATGACTTTGGAGGTTGGGAGACCCAAGGTCAAGGGGCTGCATCTGAGGAGGCTTCTTGTTGGTGAGGACTCTGCAGAGTTCCAAGGCTGGTGGTGGCGGGTTGCAGGGGGTGTATGCAAGAGACACAATCAAGTTTTTATAATGGACCCAGTATCAAGGTAACCCACTAACCCATTCATCCATGGACCCATGGATGGATTAATTCATTCATGAGGACAGCATCCTCACCACCCTTTAATAACTCACAGTGGGGATTAAGTGTCAGCAGTTTGGTGGGGACGTTCAAACCATTCTACCTTGAAACTTGAGGGGTTTAACTCAGTTCATTTTTTCTGTTCTTGTTCATCTGTTCTCCAACACTGCCCTTCATGACTCCATTTCCTCCCTTGATGAGCAGCAAGTGTGTGTCAGTCTCCAGCGGTCTGTGACTTCAGAATAAAGTCACATCCCCTTGCATCGCCCAACCTGACTGGTCACACACCCTGCCTGTTCACACAGGAACTGCCACCTCCTTGCAGCCCTCCAGGATGGTTCCCAGCTGGAACACTTGCTTAGGACAGGGTCTCCACATTCTTCCTCTATGACTGCCTGATCAAATCACACTAACACTCTCTTTCCGATGCTGGGTCACCAGCCCAGCCCGCTCACCATGGGGGTGGGGGGCACCTGCTATCTCCCTGATGTTCCTGCTCATGAATGTGTCCCTTATCCCCTACCCCAACCACAACTAGGCTGTAATTTCTTTCTGTACCTACGGTTTTTTCTCCCACGTTCCCTCCATTTATTTTTATTGTTTTAAATAAGCATTTTGTGACAATTTAAAGTTCAGAACAAAACTGTTCAGAGAGAACAGGCGGTTCCCACATACCCTCCGGCTTCCTCCCACACAGCCTCCTCCTCCTCCCCATCACCAATATCCTCATCCCCAGAGGGATACATTTGCTACAATCAATGAATCTATACTGACACATCATTGTCCCTCCATGTCCATCGTGTACACCATGGGTCACCCTTGGTATAATCCATTCCATGGGTTCGCAGAACCATTTCCAATCATTGAACCACGCAGCCTTCATTGTAGTACCAAAGTGGTTTCACTGCTCTAAAAATCCTCTGTTCCACCTTATCCCCCCTTAAACCCAAGGACGCCATTGATCTCTTACTGTCTCCATAGTTTTGCCTTTCTCAGAGTGTAATAGTCGGAATCTCACAGTGTGGAGCCTTTTTAGACTGGCATCTTTCACTTAGCATATGTACTTAAGACTCTTCTGTGTATTTTCATGTATTCATATGTCATTTGTTTTTAGCACTGAGTAATACTTCATTGTTCAGATAGACCACAGTCTGTTACTTATCCATTTCTCCATTGAAGGACTTCTTAGCTGCTCCCAAGTTTTGGCAACTAGGAATCAATTGTTATCAACCCCTGTGGCATGTTTTGGAATTTCTGCATGGGCATAAGAGCAAGTTTGATTTTGTAGAACTCCTGTTGCTCCACACCCTCATCAGCATTCGAGGTGAGTGTTTTGGTTGGGCATCAGTTCAAAACATTGCCACTTTAATAAGCTTTCTCAAATCTTGAACTCTGGAAGGACACACACATACGTGACAAACTTCCTTGTGCATCACACATGGAAGTATAGGTTATTCTGAGTTTGTGGGAACACGGAGGACAGTGCCAACTCAGATGCAGGAATTCCTAACTTGGCAGGAATTTCACCCGACCTAAAGGCAAGTCTCAAGTAGGAAACAAAGGTAGAGATTAAGTTTCCTGGTCACAGGTGGGGCTTATCTTCATGCAGAAGCCCCTGATTCTTAGAAAGGACTGACGCGCTGGGGACTAGTGTTGTGGTCCAGCAAGCTAAGATGCCACCTGTGACAATGGCATCCCATAGCAGAGCACCAGGTCGAATCCTGGCTGCCCCACTTCCAATCCAGCTCCCTGCTTATGTGCTTGGGAAAGCAGCAGAAGATGGGTCCAGGCCAGCCATCCTGGCCATTGTCTGGACAACCAATGGATAGAAGATTCATATCTCTCTCTCTCTCTCTCTCTCTCTCTCTCTCTCTCTCTCACTCTCTCTCTCTCTCTCTTCCTCTGTCCTTCAAATAAATAAATCTTTTAAAAAGAAAAGACTTAGGGAGAGACCTCAGAAGCTGACACCTGAGGGCCTGAATCTTTACATGAAAACTTCCTGCAGAGCCACAAATTCATCCCAGAGCAGCTAAGATCGCTTATCACAATACACAGAAAGAAGACATCGGGGTGGGCGTGGGATGGGGCTGCGCTTCCCGTGCTTCTGGCTCCTCTCTCATTACTGACGGGGCATTGTCATGTTGCCCACCTCCACTGGGACTTGCTGCTTGCCCTTCTCCTCACTGACAGTTGTGAGACCCAACATTCAGATGCAACTTCTACAGCTGACTCAGTTTGTCAAAGGATTTTGATGGTAGGGAAACACTCTTGTTTTGTTCCTTCTTTGGATGGAGTTACATTGCACAAAGCATCTTTTGTTTCTTTTACGCTTACTTTGGTTGCCGCACCCTCACCTGCTCTGAGTTGCCAGGGAGAAGGGATTTTCCTGCCATTACAGGATGGTTCCCTCCCTCTCCAATGCCCCCTGGGAGGCTGCCTGGCCTCACACCTGTTCAGAGCTGACACTGAATTTGGCACAGCTCAGCCAGCTTAGTCCAGGCAGCCGGAAGTCAGCCCAGGAGGATAAGTGAGGTGCTGTGCAGGCGGCAGTGGTGAGGACTCCAAACCAGCTGGGAGAGAAGGACTTAGGGATGTGGGTGGTGGGCTCCTGCTCCTGTTCCTGCCTACGTTGCCTGTCATGCATAGCATTTCAATTCCTCAGGCTCACAGAGCACTTGCAACTTGCAAAGAACGTGTTAGGCCCTGTAAGGAAAAATTAAACACATATGTACACACACGCATGCACGGGAACATGCATGCACGCACACCCTGCCACAACAAAGTAAAAAACCACCACAGGCTGGGAGCTTACACAAGAGCATTCGTTCTTTCGCCGTTCTGGCAGCTGGGCTTGTGAGGTCGAGGTGCTGGCAGGATCGGCTTCTCCCGAGGCCTCTTTCCTTGGCTGGTAGAAGGCCATCCCTTCCCTGTGTCTTCACATAGGCTTCCCTCCCGCACCCGAATTTCCTCTTATTAAGAAGAAAGCAGTCAGCTTGGATTAGGCTCTGTCGTAATGGCCTTCCTGAAGCGTAATTAATTCCGTAAGGACCCTGTCTTCAAACATTCACATTCTGAGGTCCTGGGGTAGGACTTCAATATATGAATGAGGGAGGGGAAGTCGTGGCACACCTACACATATGCACACCCACACATACACAAAGCACACATAGCATACTCAATTTTTTGCACACTTTTACACACACATGCACATATACACACATGTGCTCATACATGCACAGTTGCACACACACATGCATACTCACTGCTCATACACATGCACAGTACACACACACACAGTGCACACGTAGCCACCATTCCATGTCGTAGTGCTGGTTCAGGGACTTGAAGCAACACTCTGATACGGGTTGAGGGCTTTCCCAGTTGCAGCTCAACCCACTGCGCCTGCCCTACTATGGCCCCTGACATTTCCCCTTTGACTCTGAAAACCACCTTTTCTTTTACTGTGCATCCCATGGTCACAAAGCCGTGATAATCTCTTCCTGTGTAGTAGTTTGAAACCTCCTGAATGTTCCAGAGAGCGCCCTCAATGGCTGTGATATACCAAACAAATAGCAACAGAGACTTGTTGACGTGAGAGAACTTATTTAGAGTAACATAGCAGTTAGCAGAGTTTGAGGGACTCCTACCCCGCTTCATTCAGCCAGCCGTGGGGGGTGATGGCAGGGGATGGGGGGGTTCTGATCTAAAGTAGATGACCCTTCTGCCATGTGCTAGTTTCCCTTTTTAAACAGGGGGTTTCTTCCAGCAAAGCCTGGGCGGATGCCTCATGGATACGTACTAGGTCCCAGGAATGGATTCACTCCGGGGTGCACCCCTGTGTCCTGTGCATCTTTGAAATTCCTGGTTTCCCTCCAACTTGATAAAAGCCTGCGTTTTGCAGGTGCTGTGCGAAGCAGCACAGAAGGAGCACAGAGTTCTCGGGGCCAGCCTGGTCCTGCCAGGGCACCAGGTGCTGTGGCTACACAAGAGTCCAGGCAGGAAGTACTGCCTGAGTCCCCAGCTCTCCTCTCCAAATTCTGCTCACAGAAGGCACAGCCAAGACCTGGCTGGGATTCTGGACTCTGGTGGCCAAATGTGACAGCCTCCTCTCTCCCCCAAGTAACATGCATTCATGGCTCCAGAGCAGCCAGTCAGCTTGAGAAAATGTGGTCATCTCTGTGCAACTGGACTGAGTGAATCTGCAAGGGGGATACAGCCACATGCTGGCCCACCCCAGCACTGTGATACTCACATGGTCATGAAAAATAGCTAAATGGTTTTTAAAATTTTTAACCAAGGCTTCTTTTTAAAAACATGTGTTGGACGATAATATGCATATGGAAAGATGCATAAAGCGTAAGTGTGCAGCTGGTACATTTTATCAACAGAGCCACCTGTGTAGTCAGCACCTACAGCAAGAAACAGAGACTCTTATGGGCTCCCCCAACCCTCTGTGCCTAGCGCCTCCACCAGCAAGGGTGGTCTCTCCTGATCCAGCCATCAGACATCCAAGGTGGGTCTCACCTACTTTGGCTTTTTATATGACCCTTTTGTGTGTGGCTTCTTCACTCAACATTATGTTTTTGGAAATTGCTTTTATAAGTAAAAACATTCTTTCCATACCCATCTAAGACAGAGCCAAGAAATGGGGAGGAAATGTTCAGGTCACAAATGCTTGTTCCAGGAACTACCCCAATCCTCCAAAACATCTCTCCTTATTCTAAGGCTATGAGTACATTTTTTCTGTTTAGCATCTGTTGGCCAAACTGCCAACTGCAACCCTAATACTAGTTTGATTTAGGAACTGCCAGCTCCCTCAAACAACAGGCACAGATTTCTCTGTGCCATGAAACCCTCTTGTTTGTTCTGCAGGCATACCAGGGGCCACTCCAGCCTGTGCATGTGTGTCCCGGATGGTAGTCTTGGCTGTCATTTCCAAGTAGGAGCTCCTTTATTGGAGGTTTGTGTCTACATTATTGTTTGACGTTGATACGTTTGTGCGAGTCACCCACATTCTCAGTGGTTGCAGGTGGTTCTTGTTGATGCTGGGCAGCAGGTCACTGTGGAAATATACCACAAAGTATTGGTGTGTTCTATGTCAATGCACGTTTATGTCATTTTCAGGTCTGGACCACTATATCACTTTGAATGTTCCTATCCATGTATCTTGGTGTACAGTTGTATTCATTTCTTTTGGAGTTTGTACCTGTAAAAGAATTTTGGGGTCATGGGATGCACAATTCAGCTTTAGGGAATGTACTAGTGTTACAAAGTGCTGGTTTTGGGGCTGGTGCTGTGGCGTAACTGGTAAAGCCGCCACCTGCAGCACCGGCACCCCATAAGGGCACCAGTTCAAGTCCTGGCTACTCCACTTCGGATCTAGCTCTCTGCTATGGCCTGGGAAAGTAGTAGAAAGCAGTAGTAGCAAAATCCTTGGGCCCCTGCACCCACGTGGAGACCCGGAAGAAGCTCCTGGCTCCTGGCTTCAGATTGGCACAGTTCTGGCTATTGCAGCCAACTGGAGAGTGAACCAGTGGATGGAAGACCTCTCTTGCTCTTTCTGCCTCTGCCTCTGCCTTTCTATAACTCTGCCTTTCAAACAAATAAATAAATCTTTAAAAAAAAAAGTGATGGTTCCTGTGTACATCCTTGCCAAGACATATTATTTTTTCCACCTCTCTCCATTGGGCTAAAGACAACTCACTTTTAATGACCATTTACTACATCCTAGGAACTATACTCTGCATCCAAATACATGTTTTATGTAGTTTTTCAACAATCCTATGAAGTCATCCTCATTTTCACAGATGTTGAAGTAGAGTTCCTCCAACCCCTACCCCATGTGGTTAACATCTGAACTCTGCCAGCCCCGCTCTCAGCCTCTTCTGCTGCACTGTGCTTCTCTTGGGTATACACAAGGCTGGTGCCGTGGCCTGTTGGTGGGAGTCTCTTGTCTAACTCTCCCTCTCCCCCAGCTTTACTAGGCTTGTGCCAGATTTTCCCTGCCTTCCACATAGCCTGTGTTTGGGCCCCTTAACCATGTAGGGAATGGGTACTGAGAGAGTCAGCCAGGTGCAGTGGGCCCAGTCCTGTGAAGCACCACGCCCTTAGCACTGTGGGGTGTCCCCTAGCCCTGGCTAGTTAGCAGCCAACTTGCACTGAGCTGCTAGACGCATACCCAGGTAGGGCTGGAGCACTGGGTTCCCAGCAGCCTCCATGGTGGGAAACCAGAGCTCAGCTTTGGGATTCACCCAAATAACTGGGTTTGGCTGCTGGGCATCCAAAAAGCACCACTCACTATTTCAGTGAGTCAGGTCCATCTTTCATTTAGTCATATGTAGCTTTTCTGTTAGCCTTTGGTACCATATTTTTAAAACTATTTCTCACTTTGAGGTTATTGCCAGAGTCATCTAAACTTTTCTGTAGTTTTTAAAGGGCCGATGCTTTGGCATAGTGAGTAAAGCTGCCACCTGCATCACAGGCATCCCAACTGGGCACCGGTTTGAGTCCCAGCTGCTCCACTTCTGAGCTAGCTCCCTGCTAATGCACCTGGGGAAGCAATGGAAAATGATGCAAGTCTTTGGGTCCTTGAACCCATGTGGAAGAACTGGATTAAGCTCTTGGCTCCTGGGTTTGGCCTGGCAGAGCCCTGGCCATTGTGGCCATTTGGGGAGTGAACCAATAATGGAGACCTCTCTCTCTCTCTCTCTCTCTCTCTCTCTCTCTCTCTGTCTTTCTGTCTCTCTCTTTCTGCCTCTACCTTTCCCTCTCTGTAACTCTTTCAAATAAATAAATAAATCTTTAAAAAGAAAAAGAAGTGTGACTCTTCCAAGCGTATTTCCATTAAATGAAGAGTAAAGCAGCCGTCTTTATCCATCTCCTGAGCCTGCCCACACTTCTTCACCCCAAAGCCTTGTCAGATTAAGTGATGATGGGAATGGGGTAAACATCAAAATTATTTGCTGCATCTATTGATACAATCTCTTATTGTATTGCAGAGGATCTCTCTGAACCTTAGCTTCCGCGTGTATGAAAAGACAAGGTTGGATGATGCAATGTGTAAGGTCCTTCCGGTGTTAAAGTTCCATGAGTTACACTCTGATTCTAGCTTTTAAAATTTTAAAAACTGTTGCATTCACTGATGAACTCGCTTACACACAAAATGACACAACCCACACAACATATGCCTTAGCATCAGTTTGAAATATAGCCCATAACTGAAAACAGTGTGTTTATGTTCTACACTGGCTGTGAGAAAATGTCCCATTCCCACAGTCTGCCCTAAACAGCAGTCCCAATGGAGATAGGCAACTGGGCTGGACCTGAGGCACCTGCTGAGGCAGGCTCCATCCTCACCACAGTGCCCCCCCCCCCCCCGTCATTTCCTCTCTGCTAACTTTCTCCAAGAGTCCTTATTCCACCTAGAAAAACCCTGCACTCTCACTGCAGCAACCAACTCTTTCATTTCCTGTGTTCAGATGACTTGACATCTGGGGCCTTGCTGACTGTGCAGGGCCTGCCCCCCACATCCCTGGGTTTACCAGTTCCAGGAGCTGGTGAAGGCCTCCCCTGCAAGGACAAGTCAAGTGTGAACTACCCAGGCCAGAGCTATGCCTACCACCTTCCCTAGGGAACCTTCACACTGCAGGCCACTGCCCCTGCCTTCACCGCCCTGGGGCCAGGTCCAACCGGGAGCAGCCTCCAGAGCCCCAGAGCCCTGGAATGATTGAAACTAGCCAGTCCTAAACTCACCCACCCTGCTTCAGCAGCAACCACAGTGCAAGCTCTGGCCTGTAATCCTCCCCTCTCCCTCTGCTCATGGCCCACCCAGCACCTCTGGTGCCCCTGCATGGAATTCTGGGCTCCCCTTCTTGGGGTCTGTGAAGAGCAAGCTATCTCCTCCATGGCAGACATTTCTTGCCCTGTTGGTCTTACTGTTTATAAAAAATAATAAAACCAATATTAAGAACGTCCACAATACATTCATTTCCTCAAAACTACACCTAGCTCCGGCCCCAGGCCATTCAGAGCACCCATCATGGCTCCCTGTTCTCTGACTGGTACAAGAGATGTTTTGTCCCCACATCCCTTCTTGACATGCGCCACACCTGCCATCACGGCAGCAGGGCCCACTGAGGCCATGAACTCAGGCTTGCTACAAGTTCCCAGCTCCCGTTCTCGGTGCCATTCACCATCCACCCACAAGCCACTCTCCCGGAACTGAAGTCCATTGCCTCTGCGTCTGCAGCAAGGCCAAAGTTCATTTGCAAAGTCTTGGGCAGCATGTTACCTTCATGTGTTTTGTTGGTGGTGGTGGTGTGTTTTTTGATATTTTAGTGGGTTTTTTTCCCCCTTGGAAAGGGGAAGCAACTGTCTATTTCCCCCTCCTCCCTACTTCTGCACTTGCACTTGGCTTTTTGAGTTTGCAGATCTGGATCTTCCGTCTGAGTTGCAAGTCCCCACCACCCCTCTAACAGGCTCACCTCATGTTTCCTTGCCAGTTCTGTCATCTGCCCCATGGCCTAGTGGGCAGCACTGAGAAACCGACATGTTTGTAAAGCAAGGAGGCCTCTTGTGAGGTTAGTGAGGCTTCTCTGGTGAGGTTAGTCCCCAGCTGTTTCAAGACCCTCAAGTTGCCAAGAGGACCCAATCTGTTAGGCCACAGGTGAGTCAACATCGCTCACAGAAACCCAGGATGCCAAGCACAGGTGCTTGATCCCTTGCCACCCGACAACGAAGGACTTGCTCCCGGTTCTCACTACCAAAGGAATCCACGCCCACATTGAGCCTAAGTCAATGTCTGCCCGCACCTGGCTAATGCCCCGCTGTGGTTGATCTCACTTCCTGGAGATGAATGTACTGAGTCTCTGAAATTTCACCTTGATGTGCACAGCCCTGTGCAGTCTGCAGGTGCCTCCTACTTACCGTCTCCTTCCATTCATTGAAACAACTAGAAACCAGTTGTGCCAGAACACAAAGCACTGGTAGATAATAGGACTATAAATCTTAGTTTTCTGGATGAGTTGGCCAAAAACAAAAGAGCAAGAGAAAGAGAGAGAGGAGAAAAGGATCTCAATTAATTTTAAACAATTAATTCACAATATAGAGTTGATAGTCTTCATCCCAGGTTTTCTTCAAGATCAAAAGAGGAGTAAGGTCTTTATATAATAGTTATCATTTTTATTGCACAATGAGTTATACTTTGCAGCCTTATTTCTCAACACAAAGTTCATGCAAAATTAATGCTTTCTTCCTATTTTATGAATGAGGAAATTGAGGCTCAGAGAATGAAAGAAGTTAGAAAGCATTCTCAGTTGAGCATTCACTATCAAATTAAAATAACCATTACAAAGCATTCAAATGAAAACACGCTCATTTAGGGCTTCATTACAAAGTTGCAGCTTTGATTTTGTTCTCTATTGTTATTTTATTATTATTCCTCTAACCCTAGTAGATTCTGATCCTAGAACTGCTTCCTTCCACACCCCCAGAGGACCGTGAGACATCTTGAGAGACCCTGGGACATGGAGCCGTGATCCTACACGGGAGGGGCGGGGGAGGAAAGCACAGCACAGAGACAGACCTGCTGGGAGTCCGGAATGGGGGCCTGGGCTCAGGCAGCAGGGGTCTCACTTACAAAGTATTCTCTCACTGAAACACAGAACTTTGGAAAAACTCACTTGGTAAATACACAAAACAAAACCAAGCTTAGCCATCCAGCTAAGTGAGAAAATAAGTGTGGTTTCATTCTGTGTGGGTCTTCATAGAGGATAAATAGCTTGTACTGTAGGTAAGGGCTTTTTATGTAGAGTAGCCCAACCATTGGTTCGCTCATTCAGTCATTCACGCTGAAGACACAGCCCTCCTCCCACCTGCTCTAGGGGGTGGGGGTGGCAAACACAGAGACTCCCGGGGAAGGAAAACTCTGCTTCCCAAGACCGCAAGGGAAGCAATCCTCCAAAACTTGGCTCAAACAGAAGGGTCAGGGCTGCAGCCCCTTCCTGGAGACCCACCTGCCTCTCCCACCCCAGAGTTCCTTCATCTCTGCTTTGGAGGGATTTTGTCTTTTGGGTTATTTCAGTGGACGATGTCATCACCAGCTGAGATAGGTAGGTACCATTTGGATAGGTAGGTGACCTCAAGACGAATGAACCTTTGTTGTCTCCACACCACAGGGCTTTCCCCATTCTCCTCTGCACCTGTGTCCATGCAGGAACACTGCTTGGAGGGATTAAGCCCAGGTTGAATGAGAGGTAAAATCTGATGGAAATTTATATCTGCCCCTGGGGGAAGGGAATCTGTCATTGAGGATTTTTTTTTAAGCACTCACAGCATGAGGCTTTGGAGAAAAGTGATTAGAAGAGGTGGAAGCATAGTGGACCAGGGCTGGATGAAGTCCTCCCTCCCCTCCTCTCTCAGCCAAAACAGAGCAGCTGATCCTTTAGAAGCAACAGCACCCGAAATAGAGAGAAAATTCCACACAAATGCTCTAGGGATCCTCAGAAGAACTATTAACACATTTGTGATAGCAAGTAGCCTTCCTTGTTTCATTTATCAAAGATTTCTTGACTTAACCCCTGTGGTTTCCAGGCTGCTCCAGCAAATTCATAACAATCATGTTATTCTAATGCGCATGGGGGCTATTAAGGATCACTCCAGCAGTTAGGTTAGGAAAACCACTCAGCAGCCACTCAGGCCTAGAGGTGACCAATTACCAGCTCCATTTAAATTTAAGGGATAAAAAACTAGCTGCCTTGGAGGGCTAGGGCTGTGATAAGAAAGGGCCAAGCGCCCAGGAGGTGGCAGGTCCAAGATCAAGGCGCTGGGCAGGGCCGGTTTCTCCAGTGGGGGGGAGGGGGGTCTCACTCCGAAGCTTGTGGGTGTCGTCCTCTTCCTGTGAACTCATATGGTTTTCCTGTCTCCCCATCCTAGAAAACCAGGGGTCACTGGATTAGGGCATAGCCTCAGTCCCTCCCTTTTAAGCTAATTCCTTCTTCAAAGACTCAGTCTCCGAATATGTGGGCTCTGTTCATGGAGAACCGCAGGTAATCCACGAGCCCTTTGGAGCACCTCCCACAGTCACCTCCTGAGGTGCTGGAGGCGCGGGGCACAGCATACTCATTTGGAAAGACAGCGTCACCCAGAACACCAGCCAAAAGCTGTGAAAGCCTTGATCTATGTCCCTCTTTCCACAGAATTCTGTGTTTGACTGTCTTCACCAACTCTCCCCTGTGTTCATTTGTGTTCGCTTAAAAATATTTGATATGAAAGGTAGAGTGATAGAGGGGACAGGGAGAGAGACGGAGCGCTGCCATCGGTTGGTCACTCCCCAGAGGGCTGCAATGAATGGGACTGGGCCAGGGGGAAGCCGGGAGCCAGGAACTTCTTCCGGTTCTCCCTCATGGGTGCAGGGGTCCTTGGGCCATCTTCTGCTGCTTTTCCAGGTGCATTAGCAGGGAACTGGATTGGAAGTGGAACAGCTGGGACTCCAACTGGCGCTCATATGGGATGCCGGCATGGCAGGTGGCGGCTTTACCCACTACACCACAGTGCCGGCCCATACGTATATTTTTTTTTTAAAAAAAAGCTTTTATGCAGCTCTCTTTTTACAAAAAGGTAATGAGGGATACTCACCTGTGCGTGTGTCAGAACTACTGATTCTAGACTCTGCTGCCAGCTTTTTCTGCTCCTCTGCTGATTCCTCCCAGGGCTAACTAGAAGCCACGCCCAAGAGCAATGGAAGGCAACTTGGTATGGATGCTAAAATACACCCTCTACACAGGTGTGATAGAAAATGCATATTCATAGCAGATTTTACTACGTGTTTAGAGGACAAGATTTTATCTGTTTATGTCATACCATACAGCACAAGATTCTGCAATGCTGATCTGACATGCTTACCGGGAGGAGGAAATGCCAGAAAGCCATGCAGGCATGTTTCCCCTCTGAGACAGTCCTGCCACACATCATGGGTGTTGTCGCACCTGTGCCAGCTCCTGGCTCCTCTGGCCCCTCTAAGCGGTCCTCACTGACCTCCTACCCTTGTGTCAGCGTCTTCTGGAAGGAAGTGGATGGACAAGGAAGCTGCTCACCTCCCTCCTTGGGGGGGGGGGGTGTTTTGTCTCCCTCTACTCTCCCTGGAGGCCTCTCCAGCCCTACCTGCCTCCCCCCCTCCCAGGGTCTTAGGATGCTGTGACTGAGATCAATTCCAGGACCTGGGCTCTCACTCACAGCGTGAAGAAGCCAGGTCCCCACCCTACCACCCCCCTCCCCAGTGTCTCTCACCACTGTCTCAGGGCTTCCCCTGCTCCCAGGCTGCTCCTGCTCGCACAAGATAACACAGTCAAACCTCTTTTGGGCACGATTCCAACACAATCACCATAATTCCTGTAGCTCCCAATATGGATCAACATTGCTTGATTAAACATATCCGTTTAAAGTAAAAGCCTCATTAATATCCAGGATTGCAAGCCCATTTTGCTTGGATAACTGCTTGCCTTATTATTTTATTTGATTTATTCCTTTGCCAAACTAGCACCATCAGGTCTCCTCTCCTGTTAACATAGCATCCAAATGAAACATGTCTGTCTCATCACACCGATGCAGTCCTGGGGAACGCCTGGGCTGGAGGGGGCTCCACACCTCATCCTTTCCAGGAGTCGAAATGCTCCCCGTCTCTCCCTCTAGAAAGAGGGCACCCATGATATTTTAATTCTGAAAGGACAAGGCAAACAACACATAAAAAAAATAAAGGATTGTTTTCTACATGCAGCTTGCGAGAAATTGTCCTAAACTATCAAAACTGAAGCTTGATTCTGCTCTACGCCATGCTCTCTGCTGGGGACTTTTAGTGGCAGGCTCAGGGGCTCATTGGGGCAACCTTCCCAGGAGAGAGAGAATGATTATGATGGTGATGATGGTGGTGATGATGATGATGATGAAGAAGATATAAAGATGAGGGTCATACACCAGTCCTATTCATGCTGGTGAAATGATCTCTCCAAGGTCACAGATAACACATGGTCACCCTGGCCAGGTACGGGGTTTTCCCATCTCTCCCTAGATGTCCAGCAGCCTTGACTTTGTGTGGAGAACAGTGCTGCCCTTGGCACTATTCTGGCTGACGTTATCCACGTGACCCTGGATGTCAGTTTTCCAGATAGAAACACGGAGTGGTGGGGTTGGAGGTTGGGTGTCGCTCTGGAGCTGCCCCAGTGTGAGGTCCTGAAGCAGTGACTCTCATTGTTACGGGGTGGTGGAGGGACAGTGCCTTGTCTATGAGACAGGAAGCTCTGCACTCTCCTTCCTGCTGGAAGGGTCTGAGCCCCCTCCCCTGGGGATAGTTCCCTCCCCTCTGATCTTAGAAAGTGACTGCTGTGGGGGGGTCACTGCTCTGGGGAAAGCCCCTCCCATCCTTGATGTGTATCAGCCCTGGTGGAGGACTCTACATGTGGTGGATGTGTCTGGCTGGGGTGGGGTGGGGGGCTTGTTTCTGGCCTTCTCCCTTCCCTCCTGCTCTCTAGGATGTGCTGGGGTAACTGTGTAGGACACTAATATCCATGCATCTCAATTCTTCTGATGCAGATGTTAAGATGGACACCAACAGTCAGGGTTCTAGAGGAAAGGGTGGCACACGAAGATGAAAACTCTTTCTCCTGCAAATCAATACCACACACATGTACAGATACCAGGATGCCTCCCCCATGCATTTCAACAGTGAGAAACTGTGGCATGGAAGCCAAGGGCGGTGTGCTAAACCAGGAGATGGGGTGGGAGGCTCCAAGGGGCTGCAGGGGTGGAAAGCAGGGGTCAGGAGGCAGGAGCTGCCACGGATTCAGTGGTGGTCATTAGTGAGATCTCTGGATGACTTCATGCTGTGAAATGAGCTAGAGTTGGCTGGAAAAAAATAACACCAATTCACCTGCATTCCCAACCCTAAGAGAGGGAGGGGGAGGGGCGTGCAGGGCCCCTGAGGCCCGCCCCATGCTGGGACTCCTCCCTTGCCTGCAAACAGGGATTTCCTCACGCCAGGTTTTGGCTGCTCCATCAGAATCTAAGTGCACGCATCAGTTCTATCAAGCGTGTGGACTTCATCCGTCCTGTGTGATGCACAGGGAGAAAATGGTGAGACTCGCTGCCTTGGACCATTTCTGACCTGCGTGGGGAAATATTGGAGCAATCCTGGTGGAGAAAGGGGTGCCATCCACTCCCGCAGACACAAGCAGGTTCCAAACCAAAACAAAAGGAAACCCCTTCAGTTAAAATGCTACTGGAAAACACTAACAAGCTGCCTAAAATGGCTTTCTGGGTGGAGAGGCAGAGAGAACATGGAATTTAGGGCTGAAATGGGTCGGGGATGCCAAGTCGAAGTCCTGGGCTGGACCAGAGGGGAGCCAGTGCGTTTTCCGTGGTGGGACGCAGACATACGACTAATATGTAGATCAGCCGTCCATGCTTTTGGAGGAAGATGGGTGCTGATGGAGACCCCGGGGAAAGCAGGAGCCCCGAGACACTCCCTGGGACTCTGATGACTGTGCCAAGATCAGGCTTCACAGCAGCAGGGAAATTTGGGGTCCCTTTCTTACTGCCTCCCTGGGCTATCACACTGAATGCTGAGGGATTTGGGGATTTGCCTAACAGTAATTATAACTCTGATGGGCTGGGACAAATTCTATATTCCGGCTGGATTACCCTCTGCTCACACCCTCCCCACTGGAGGCCCTGGCACTTCCGGTGGCTACCAGTATACCCCAGCTGTTCCAACGCCTTCCAGCAATCCTAAACAGCCCTCCTGGCCTGGCCTCTATGACTAAACCAGCCGGAACCCTCCACTGAAGAGCCCATGTCATCCAGTGTTGTTGCCATGGTGACAGTCACCCAGGAGAACGGCTGCATTTCAGCAGGTGTAAGATGCTAGCACAACACTCCAGTACGGGCTTATGAAGTTTTCTAGTTTCCGCCAAGACTTTTAAAATTAGGAACCAGTATGTAACCACTCAGAACACAATTTCCCTAGCAACCAGAGAAACGCTATTCCCTCCTGTTGGGAGATTAAAAATAACATCCCATGGCCGCTGCTGCTGACTACAGTCTCCCAGTCACCCTGCTTACAGCAGGTGTCCACGTCCCTAAACCACATCTTTCCAAGGCACAAATGTAACACCTGCTTGGAGTCACCGCAGCCTCCTGTCTGCCTACATGGAACAAATCACAGCCAGCTTGGTCCTCAAGAGCAGGTGCCGGCCTCCTGTCCTAATTTTTGTCCACACAGTACCATCGTTCTAGGTATAAGCAATTATTCAGCATTCTCAGACCAGAGCATGGGCCTCCTACTCTACCCGCCTGCCTTCTTTCCTCTCTTCCTTTCCCCCTCCCTCCCTTCCCTCCTGTTTTCCTTTCAATATGGTTAACAAGCAAAAACATGAACCCTTTTAAAACGAGGTGGGTATTTGGCGTAGCCACTAGGTAGATACTTGGGGTAGCTGCCTCTCATACTGGAGTGCCTAAGTTTGTGTCACAGCTCTGCTCCTGATTCTACTTCTTGCTGATGTGCACCCTAGGAGGCGGCAGGTAAATGGCTCGAGGACTTGGGTCCCTGCTACCTGTGTGGGAGACCCAGACTCAGTGAGCTTGGCCTAACCCTGGCTATTGCAGACATTTGAGGAGGGAACCCACAGATGAAAAGCACTCTCGTGCACTCTCTCTCTCTCTCCTATCCCCTCTCTCTTCTCTACTCCTCTATTTTTCAAGTAGATGAAAATAAACTTCAAAAAAAAGATTTTTTTTTAAAGATTTATTTATTTGAAAGGCAGAGTTTCAGAGAGGCAGAGGCAGAGAGAGAGAGAGAAAGAGAGAGAGAGAAAGTTCTTCCATCTGCTGGTTCATTCCCCCTGAGCTGGGCCAATCTGAAGCCAAGAGCCAGGAGCTTCTAACACATCTCCCAAGTGGGTGTAGGGGCCCAGGCACTTGGGCCATCTTCTGCTGCCTTCCCAGGCCATAGCATAGAGCTGGATCAGAAGTGGAACAGCTGGGACTTGAACTGGCATTCATAGGAGATGCTGGCATTGCAGGCAGCAGCTTTACCAGCTACACCACAGCGGCGGCCCCTAAAACAAACTTAAAAAAAACCAGAAATTAATGAACATGTAGGTAGATCTACAGATACATCCATAGGTCAGTTTGTTTCTCTGTCTCTGCACTTTCTTTAGTAGATCAATTAAATAATTAAACAATTTGAAATATTTTAACTGATATGTTCAATGAAGTTTGACAATTGTAGATGCAGGGCAAAATACAGAACATGTTCTCCACACTAAGAGTTCTCTCGTGGGCACTTCTGGTCAGTCGACCATCTCCCGACCCAGAGACAGCCATCTGCTTTGACGTCTATTGCCACGGATTGCTTTTTTTCTGATTTGGACTTCACAAACAAAACCCTGCAGAATGTATTCTGGTGTGTGGCTATGGCAGCAGTTTAAGACCCATTTTTCTGTCGATGGACATTTGGACTGCTTCCAGTTTGGGATTATCACAAATACAGCTTTTCTGAATAATTTTGTGCTAGTCTTTTCATGGACAATTGCTTTTTATGTCTCGTAGGCAAATGCCTAAGAATGCAATGGCTGAGTTATGGGATAGCTGTGTATTTAACTTTACTAGAAACTGCCAGACTTTTCTCCAAAGAGGTTACCCCTTTGAACTCCTCCATAGTCATGTATGAGAATCCCAGCTGCTCTATGGCCTCACCAACGTTACTGCTGATATTGTCAGTTTTTTTTTTTTTAATTTAGCCATTCCAGTGGATGTGTAGTAGCATATCAGTGTGGTTTTAATTTGCATTTTTATGTCAACCAACGATGTAAGCATATTTTCCAGTGTTTATTGCCCGTTTATATATCTTTGTGAAATACCTGTCCAAGTCTTTTTGTATTTTTAAAATGGAGTTAATTATCTTCTTATTAATCATTTTATTAATAATATATTCTGAATACAAGCATTTTGCCAGATACATGTTTTGCAAACACTTTTGCCTATCTGTAGTTTTAGTTTCTTGTGGTATATTTTGATGGGTAGGAATTATTAATTATGAATTGCAATTTGTCAGTTTTTTTTATGGCGAGTCCTTGTTGTGTCTTGTCTTAAAAGTCTAGCGTTAACTCAAGGTTACAACAAACGTCTCTGATATTCTTCTAAAAGCTTTACGGTTCTGGCTTTTTCCTACAGGCTTTGATTCCGCCCGTGTGTGAGTGTAGTGAGGAAACGGCTGGGTTCCTCGTTTCCATAAGGACACCCAGTAGTTCCAGCACCATTTGTCGAAAGGTTTTTCTTTCTATGTTAGACTGAATCATGTCCTTGTCAAAAGTTAGTTGAGGGGTAAGATGGCAGCGTAGCAAAGCAAAGGGTTAGCATTGAGTCTCTGGGCTGACTTCGGTTCTGATCTCCACGGCAGCAGCTGCGGTCGATAAGCAAAGAGTGTCTAGGATTGCGGGCCAAGATGCTGAATATTAAGATCTTCAGCAGCAGCTCCCACCAGGACTTACCCAGGAAACTGCTGACCGCATGGGCCTGGAACTAGGGCAAGGTGGTTATGAAAAAATTCAGCAGCCAGGAGACCTATGTGGAAACTGGCGCAAGTGTAGGTGGAGAGGATGTCTACACTGTTCAGAGTGGTTGTGGTAAAACCAAGGACAATCTCATGGGCTTCTGAGCATGGTTAATGGCTGCAAGATTGCTCCAGCTAGCTGGGCTCCCATCTCAGCCACGCTTGTGGCAAACATGCTATCTGTGGCAGGTGCCAATCACATCATCACCACGGACCTACGTGCCTCTCAGAGTCAGGGCTTTTTTGATATCCTAGTGGACAGTTGGTATGCTGAGCCAGCTTTCCTGAAGGGGATCAAGGAGAGCATCCCAGAATGGAGGAACTGCACAACGTCTCGCCTGGTGCTGGCAGAGCTAAGAGAGTGGCCTCCATTACAGACCAGTTGAATGTGGACTTTGCCTTGGTTCACGACAAGTGGTAGAAGGCCAATGAAGTGGACCGCATGGTGCTAGCGGGAGATGGGAACGATCGGTGGCCATCCTTGTAGATGACAAGGCTGACACTTGTGGCGCAATCTGCCATGCAGCTGACAAACTTCTCTCAGCTGGAGCCACCAGAGTTTATGCTGTCTTAACTCACGGAATCTTTCCTGGTCCAGCCATTTCTCCATAAACAAGGCATGCTTTAAAGCAGCAGTAGTCTCCAGTGCCATCCCTCAAGAGGACAAGGTGAAGCACTGCTCCAAAATACAGTGATCCACATCTCCATGGTCCTTGCAGGAGCCATCGGGAGAACTCGCAGTGGGGACTCTGCTTCCTACCTGTTCAGCGGGTCCCTTTATAACAGTGTAACTTCTGAGGCTTTTTCAAAATAAAATAAATCCCACCCCTTGTTTTGCCCTTGGTATTTTTTAAGATTTATTTATTTATTTGAGAGGTAGTGTTACAAACAATGAGAAGGAGAGACAGAGAGAAAGGTCTTCCTTCCAATGGTTCACTCTTTAGTTGGCCGAAACTGCCAGAGCTGCGCAGGTCTGAAGCCAGAAGCCAGGTATTCTTCTGGGACTCCCATGTGGGTGCAGGGGTCCAAGCACTTGGGCCATCTTCTACTTTTTTCCCAGGCCACAGCAGAGAGCTGGACTGGAAGAGGAGCAGCTGGGACTAGAACCGGTGCCCATATGGGATGCCGGCACCGCAGGCGGAGGATTAAACTACTGTGACACAGCGCCGGCCCTGCCCTTGGTATCTGAAGACACCATCAGCAGAAGACTTGGCTTGCTCCAGTGTAGTCATCTGCATCCCATATCGGATCTATTAGAGCTTATCCTAAAATGGGGGAAGACAGATTGAGATGACCTGCTGGGACTTCCCACTTGCCTCCTTTCCCACTCTGGCTCCCCTGATGAATGTGTTGTGAGCTTTGCAGCCTTAAGTACAGCTCAGCAGCTGCAAGGGTTCAGACTTTTGAGGGTGTTGCACCGGGACCTTCGGATGTGACAGCAGGTACTCAGACTATGCAAGTTTCAGGCTTTCCTTATGTCCAGAACAACTAGCAGCAAAGCCAGCCCCTGTGCGACAAGGTCTTCGACGTCTGTGAGAGCCCTGGGCAACCCAACCCCAGTCTCGGAGCCGAGCAGCCAGTGAGGACGGAGCGGGCAGCTCAGCTCGAGCAGCTGTTAGGTAGGATCTGAAGCAGAGCGCGATAGCCGGGTTCTGCAAATGCTTCTTGGGAGGAAGCAGCCTGACCCATCACCAACTCGCTTGACTGTGTAGCTTCAGTTCTCTGGATCTGTTCCTTTTGGTTTTGGCTTTGCCATCAGCCATCTTTTCCTTTCTCCCAGCCAAATACACTCTTGGTCCAAGTGATCATGTCACCGTGTCTTCTGGAAAGAAAACTTAACTTCCTGCCTTGTAACCGCTAACATTCAGATTAGATGATTTTGCCATAGCTTGCTCTTCCTTAGAAATACAAGCTTCTGTTCCCCAGATCCCAAAGAGAGAATAAAAAGGAAAGAACAGGTTTCCAAGAGGATTAAATGAGATAATCCATAAAAAGCACTGAGCAAATGCCCAGCACACAGGAGCCATTACGTAATGTCATTAAACTGATGTGAGTGAACTGTGGGTGTGCGCTACAAAGCACACCTCACGTGGAGAGGCACCTTGTCTGCTTTGCTGATCCCAGCTCTTCAGACAGGCCAACAGTGCCTTGCCCATCGCTGAGTGAATGACGGGCACTGAAACAAGGATGAGCAAAAGTAGTCGTGTTTCTGCCCTTGTGGAGCTAGGAGTTGGGAAGGGAGACAGAGGCTGACAAAAACCACACAGAGATATAAAATTACAACTGCATTAAGTACAGGTGCTCACAGTTTGAGAGTATGGCAATGAGGACATTTGACCTGGTCGGGACCATCAGAAAAAAAAAGATTTTTTGAGGAAGTGAACTAGAACAAAGATGAACAAGAATTAACCAGGCAAAGAGAAAGATCATGGCAGACAGCACAAACAGCATGTGCAAAGTCCCTGTGGTAGAACACAGCTTGATAAATACAAGAGCCTGAAAGGCCAGTGTGTGGGGGCTCAGAGAATGAGAGGCCCCAGCCCGACAGTGAGACTCAAGAGGGGGGTGGCACGAGGCCCTGCAAGGCCTCACCCACCATATCAAGGAACTTGTCCTTATTTTCTGAGCAATGGAACATTGGTGATGGGGTTTATGAGGGGAAGAAACAAACAGGCACCACTTTTTAGAAGACCACTCAGTGTCTGCTTGAACCCATGTGGAGAAGTCAGTGGTGAAGCTGGTTAAGAGGCTACTGCACAGCTCGGATGCACGCTCCCTGTAGTTTGCACGAGGCTGGTAGAGGAGCGTGGAGAGAAGTGGCGGAAGTCAATGTCCCCAGGAATTCTCACCACTCCCACTACTGATAAGGGATCAGGGCTGTCCACTACTGATAAGGGATCAGGGCTGAGCCATTCCACACGGCTGCCTTCCAGATGTCCAGAAGAATCTGGGATCATTTAGGTGCTGGTGGGAGGGTTTCACGAATCCTAAGTAGCCCAAAGCTCACAAAGGAGGGGGAATCTCTGAATAAATTCAAGGACAAAGTCCCCTCCTTCCATCTCTCCTGACACCCAACTCTCACTTGACAACTGGGGCGGAGGTGGGGTGGAGGGTGGGGGTCTCTAGGGGTCTTAGTCCAGGTGACTCTTTTGACCCAGTGGGTGCTGGCTCTGGCCTTATTTACTGTGCAAACTCATGACATTCACCCACTCCCCTTGGAGCTGGTACCACTAACTGGCCTGCGGCACCCCTCCAGAATGTTCTTGCCCACAGGCTACACCCATGCCTCCAGGAGGAAGGAGGGCACACTACTCTGCAATCTGTTTGCTAAGGGATACCCCAAGTCCATCATCATAACCCTCCAAGCCTGCTCCGAGACAGAGCCAAGATGACCTCTGGAACAAAACATTGCTTGAGTTTCCAATCTGTGTTCTCAGTTTTCCTTTAAGAGGAAGCCTACCCCTCCCCCCCAAATCTGCATCCAGTGCAAAAAAAAAAAAAAAAAGCCAACATAGTGAGTCAGGCCCAGTGCCCCTCCCTGGGCTCCGCTCTGTGAATAATTCAGTCTCCTTCTTGTTCTTGCAGGGGAGACCCTCACACCTCATCATGCGATACCTCTGCATCACTGAAGATGTTTTATAACTGCCAGATGCTGTGAATCAAAACTGGTATGGCATCTCGTCCAGTGCTGGGAGCAAACAGGAAACACCAATAATTCGGGGAGGGGTCACCTGGGTGCTGGATTACCTATCAGACACGTGTCTTCTTTTCCTCCAGCATGACACCTGCCTCGCACCTATGTGCCTTAGGACCCCAGGGCTGTCGTTCTCTCCAGTCTGTGAACACATCAGTCATTCAGTCGGTGAACAGATTCCCTGAGCATGCCTTGCACTCAAAGCTGCTCACAAGGACACAAAGTTTCTGGAGGAGGGAGGAGGACATGTCCCTCCAAAGCACAGGGACTAGGGGCCCTGTTGATACACAGCCTCCGCAAATGCAAAGAGGAACTCGTCCCCTCGTGTGCAGGATGAATGACAGCCAGGGCTGCTGCCCTACAGCCCACTCTCCCGGAATCCTGGAGGCCGGCGGGAAATAGCAGATGCTCCCTCAGCAGCGAGCACCCTTCCACGGCGAGTCATTGGTGCTGTCAGGCCTGGGACCATCTCTCGCTGCACACAGATGTAAGCAGCTCCTGCCCTCTGACAGCCAGGCCCTGTGCACTGCATTTCTCTCCCTTTCAGCCCACATGTGGCAGGTTAAGGTTCACAGCAGCATTCTTCACAATCGCCAAAAGAGGGAATCAACCAGAAAGGCACCCGTGGATGCAAGAATAAACTGTGGCATGCCCACGCCACGGAACTTTGCTCGGCCTTGCAAAGGAAGAATTTCCTGGCACATGCCACAGCATGGATGAACCTTGAGGACGGAGGTTCATCTGCTAAGGGAAGTGAGCCAATCACAGAAGGGCGAACTCTGTAGGATTCCACACTTGTTCGCCTGCGGTACCCGGAGTAGTCAAATCTACTGAGACAGAAAGTGACATGATGGCTGCTGGGAGCAGGTGACAGGAGTCTGGGGAATTGTTTTTAATGAGGACAAATTTCAGTTTCAGAAAGCAAAAAAAGCTCTGGAGATAGATGGTGGGATGGTGACACAACAATGCCACTGAATTAAAATGTTTAGTAAATTTTCCATTATGCATGTTTTACCACATTTTACATTTTATTTATTTGAGAGGCAAAGAGAAAGAGATAAGCAGAGACAGAAATAGTCTCATCTCTCGGTTTACTCCTCCAGAGATCCACAACAGCTAGGGCTGTGTCAGATGAAAGCCAGAAGCCATTAAGTCAGTGCAGGTCTCCCACTTGGGTGTCAAGAATTCAATTACTTGGCCCATCACCACTGCCTTCTAGGGTCTGCATTACAGGATGCTAGAGTCAGGAGCCAGAGCCAGGAATCAAACGCAGGTACTCTGATGTGGGAAGCAGACACTCTGATCAGTAGACATCCCAACCACTAGGCTAAATGTCTGCCACAACTCTTTATAAAGTTACAAAAAAAAATGTCTAGGGGAAAGAAAATGAGCAGATGAGATCAATAGGGTCTAATAGGTTTGCTGACTGAAAACAAAGTTTATCACACAGCAGATCTCCTAATTGTCTGATCCAAGCCAGTTTCTGCAAGGGTTGAAAGGCTTAGCCACGTAGGCAGACAACATGGAGAGAACCATTGCATTGGCTGCTGACCCTTCATGTACAGTTGGGTTTCTTCTCACACTACACAGATCAGAACACACCTGGCTTCTGGCCAGGGTCCTTTCCACTCTTTCACATCCTTGGGGAGGCTTTTCTGCTCTGAATTCTTTGTCACAGAGGACAAGTACCCCGAGTGTTCATTCCAGAGCACCTGAGGCTGCCACACCTTACCTTTGCTTCCAGTCTCCCTCTAAATTCCAGATTGTTCTGGCCAGGAAGGTTTGATGCTGCCCTTCCACCCTGTACAACCAACCCCATCATCTGTCCTAAGTGCCTGGGCTTTGCTGGAAAACATCTCAGAGCCACCCAGAACAGTTCCATCACAAGGTGCATCCTCAGGTTGCCCCTTGTGACTGCTGGGTGGGGCCTTGATTTGTTCTCAGCCACTCTCCCTTCACTCCTCTCAGCCATGGTGCTCAGCAGCCCCCTTGCCTTCAGCTCTATGATGGGGTCTCACCTTGCCCACCTATGCTCTGTCTCTAACTTGTCCCTGATTTAGCTGGAGAGTTGAGGTCAATGAGTCAACATTTCCTCTCAGCTTCCTGTCTCCTGATTGACAGCTTGTGCAGTAGACTGGAACCTGGGCAAGGAATCAGAAAACCAGGATCTCCTGGATGCTCTTAATAGCCCCGTGGTGTGGATCTTGGAAGTCACTTCTCCCACAGCTGATCAAATGCCGAAAGGGAGGGGCCCACAGAGTTCCATTGGAAGAGCATGGGAAGGAACTGCATCTTGACTCCTTGACTATGGATGCGAATGCGGGCAAGTCACTGAGCCAGTTTGAGTCTCAGCATATCCAGGTCAGAGCAGAAGGGTTCCTCTTCCTGCTCAAGACCCCTGGGTTCCTCCTGAATTCTGGATTCTCTTCTTCCAGTCTCCCCTGGGCTCTCCATCCATAGATGACCCCCTCTCTGCCTCTTTATCTGTATCGTAACTGGTTCTACAAATGGAAACACTTGGTTCTCCCATTCATATTTCTCCTTCCTCAGCTGTCCCCATCACCACAACTTAACCCAAACTGGGCTGACCAGAGCCACACAAAGGCCAGCCCAGTGGGTCTGCTTAGGTGTATTTACTCATTGCCTTGCTTTGTCTTTCTGTAGAATTTGACTTTGCTGCTCCCTCTCATCTTCGCTTCCCTTTCTCCACCCACCTCTTAAATGTTGGTGTGTGCAGGGAGGTTGCTTGGCCCATCGTCTTCATTCTCCCTGAGCAACTATACCCATTCTTTTTGGACTCAACCCCTCAACACCTACACTGGAATCTATTTATTGTGCTAACTATTTAAGTGGAGAAACAGTAACAGGTTACAACCAATTAAGAGGTAAATCTCAAGAGCTGACACATACAGAGGTAATTAGCAATGTTACTGTGAATTTGCTTAATCGATGGAAAACTGGCTTATTTTGTGGTGGGAAAGAAATTGATTGTACTTCCAGCAGACAAAATTGATGACCATGTCTTGGTCGAGTCTGCATTGGTACCAGCTGAAGTGTTGACAGTGTGTGAACTAGTTCAAGACAATGACAGAGAATGGTATGCTATAAACTAAAGGTGCAAAATTCTCCCCTGGTTTCAAAGTCAATCATGGTTTTTCCTGAAGTCTCCTTCTTGCTCCTCTCCCACTCGTGATCATAATCATCTTGGGGCTGGCACTGTGGCATAGCAGGTAAAGCCACCATCTGCCATGCTGGCATCCCATATGGGTGCCAGTTTGAGTCCCGCTGCTCCACTTCTGCTCCAGCTCTATGCTATGGCTTGGGAAAGCAGAAGATGGCCCAAGTACTTGGGTCACTGTACCCACATGGGAGAATAGGATGGAGCTCCAGGCTCATGGGTTCAACCTCGCCTAACCCTGGATATTAAAGCCATTTTGAGAATGAACCAGAGAATAGATCTCTCTCTCTCTCTCTACCTCTGCCTCTCTGTAACTCTGCCTTTCAAATACATAAGTAAATCTTTAAAAAAAGGAACAATCCTGATTGCAAAAGAACAGTATTCATAATGACACACATTCCAAAAACAGCTGACCTCCTTAGGTTTGGCCGAATTATTTCCATGGGGGCAGCAGAATTGTTACTTAACCATACAGGGTTCCTTGAGTTCACGTTTGCATACTTAGAATTTTACATTACTGAACAAGTAGTGAGGCCACAAAATTAATAGTTAGCTTAAAATTGTCCTAAGAAGTCTCAGGTTTTTATTAACCTTCTATTATTTCCTATCATGAGGTTAGGATACCAAGTCTTGGAAACTTCCCCTGGTTTCCCCTGCAGTCCTGTCAGGTTTGCTAAGGGTCACAGCCTGCCTGGCACCTGGAAGCCAGGTTCCAGCCAGTTTTGATGGAAGAGCTTTGTAACTATTGATTGACAATCTAAGTAAAGTCAATCTTTGCTCCTAAAGCAGCTTGTCACACTTGATTCAGTAAGAATTCTCCTCTAACATGACAACTCCAGGTAAAGCCCTAATTGCATAATTTTCCCAACTGTATCTTGGTAAAGAAAAAGGAAAAGGAAAGTAAGAAGACAGATTTCTATTGAATCTATGCAAATAGCTATATTATTATGGGACGTGAAGAGGTTCAGTAAAAGTTTCTGAGTTCACGGGGAAGAGGAACTTGAAAGAATCAGATACCACTTTCTAAATGAAATTAATTCGTAAGTAACCTTGATGAATTAGAAAGTGGTGAGTTAAGAAATTCAAGTTAAAATATTCTTCATTTCTTTTTTAAACTCACCAAGGGCACTTTCTTCTTCTTTTTTTTTTTTTTTTAGTGATTTTAATGAGCAGACTTTACTTTTTGGAATAGATTTACAGAGAAATTGAGCAGACAGTACAAAGGATTCCCATGTACCACTCCCCTTCTTGTTCCCCAGTTTCCACTTGTAGGAGAGGAAAAGTATCTTTTCCTGACCCATTGTTTGGTTCATAGCTAAGAACCCCTATAATGAAAGACAGATTAACAAGAAAAAGCAGAAAATCGATTTAATATAAACTTTACATAACAGGGAGCCTGCATAAGGGAACAAGGCCCCTAAGAAATGGGTAAACCTGTGTATTTTTGGGAAAGATTTATTTATTTATTTGAAAGGCAGAGTCACAGACAGAAAGAGAGAGAGAGATCTTCCATCCACTGGCTCACATCCCACATGGCCACAACAGCCAGGCCTGGGCCAGGCTAAAGCAAGGATCCTGGAACTCTATCCGGGTCTCCAACATGTGTATCTACAAGGGGTCCAAGCACTTGGATCATCTTCTGCTGCCTCCCCAGTGCATGAGCAGGGAGCTGTTGGTGGTGGAGAGCCAGACTGGGACCAGTGCTCACTTGGGACATGGGCATCAGAGGCGGTGGCTTAACCTGCTATATCACAACGCCAGCCCCAAATCTGTGTATTTTTTATTTTAGGTTTAATAAAGATGTGGAAAAGCATGAGTGGAAAAAATGTGATTGAATGGTAATAAAGTGGGAGGAGCTTGGCAGGGCCTGTTGTGCAGACTCTCGCCTGTGTCCCTGTGTCGTCAGAGCTAGGAAGATTCTTTTTTCTGGCATAGGGAGGGCACTTCTCCAATGAGGGTCTTATGACCTGCTTCACAGCAAGGACAAAGCATCCGTCCTGGAGCTTATACCCTGCTCTGGGGGAGAAGGGTGGTGGTGGGGGGAGCACCTTCCTTTTTCTGCAGTTTTCTCAAATTCCAAGGTGCTGTACTTGGGGATAGTGGGTCCTGAACCCTGTCACTTTACACCTCACACCAGTGTGGCAAATTTGTTATAATTATTATTAGGAACCAAAGACCATAGTTCAGATTTCCTTAGTTTTTATCTCATGTCCTTTTTCTATTCCAAGATTCTTTTTTTTTTTTTTTTTTTTTACAGGCAGAGTGGACAGTGAGAGAGAGAGACAGAGAGAAAGGTCTTCCTTTGCCGTTGGTTCACCCTCCAATGGCCGCCGCAGTCGGCGCGCTGCGGCCGGCGCACCGCGCTCGTCCGATGGCAGGAGCCAGGAGCCAGGTGCTTTTCCTGGTCTCCCCATGGGGTGCAGGGCCCAAGCACCTGGGCCATCCTCCACTGCACTCCTGGGTCACAGCAGAGAGCTGGCCTGGAAGAGGGGCAACCGGGACAGAATCCGGTGCCCCGACCGGGACTAGAACCCGGTGTGCCAGCGCCGCAAGGAGGAGGATTAGCCTGTTGAGCCACGGCGCCGGCCTATTCCAAGATTCTATCCAGAACACCATGTTATGTTTAGTCACCATGCTGTTGACATCCACTTAGGACTGCTGAGTAATATTCTATTTTGTGGATGTACCACAGTTTATCCATTTGTCTTGAAGAACATCTTGGCTGCTTCTAGTTTTCAGTGATTATGAAAGAAGTTGCTATAAGCTTTCATGAACAGGTGTTTTGTGCACATAAGTTTCCAGTTCAGGAGTGTCATTGCTGCATCATATGGTAAAATAATGGTTAAATTTGTAAGAAACTGCCAAACTGTCTTCCAGTGGCTGTGCCATTTGCATTCCCCTGAGCAGTGAGTGAGAGTCTCTATTGCTCCGTATCCCTGCCAACAGTTGGTCATGTCAGTGTTCTAGATTTTGGCCCTGCTAATAAGTATGTGGGGCATTACATTGCTTTGATGTGCATTTCCCTAATGGCATGATATTGAACATCTTTTCATGTGATCTTTCTTGACCATTTGTGCTTCTTTGGTGATGTATCTATTCTGGTATTCTTCCTTTCATAATTGAGCTGTTTTTGGTTGTATTGAGGGTCAGTGTACTGACAATTACAGATAATATGTACACAGTTCTTAATGCATGTACCCGAAATGGAAGAAGTTACATAGTTTCTCATTTTTTCTATGAGGTTAATCTAATGGTTTTCTAGATTAAAATTTATAGGCACAAAGTGGGAGTTTGACATAGCAGTTAAGACACTGCTTGAGACAACCATATGGAATATGTCAGAGAGCCTGGTTCAAGTCTCGGCTCTGCTTCACAGTCCAGCTTCCCGTGAATGCGCACCCTGGAAGGCAGAAAGTAATGACTCAAATTGTTGGGTCCCTGCCACTCATGTGGAACTTCTAGATTGAGTTCCTGGCTCCTGGGTTTGACCTGGCCCAGCTCCAGCTATTTTAGGCATTTCAGAAGAAAAGCAGCAAATGCAAGTGTCTTCTCTCTCTCTCTCTCTCTCTCTCTCTCTCATTTTCTCTCTGCCTATCAAATAAAACAAAGATAAATAACTGATTTTTAATTTACCTGTACATGTTCCCTAAGATAATATCAAGCACAATATTGTCATATCTTCAAAGGATGATAAGCTGTTACCTTGTCTCAGTAATTCACATATTAACATGATCCTACCTACTCAAATTTTCAGTCATTCACAGCACATTACCAAAGTTATTAGGAAATCTGGGCTTCTACAGCCAAAGGCGTTAAACAGCGCACGCAGTCTGAGATGGACGGCTAAGATCAGCGAGCATTGTTCTTTCTTTAAAGAACAGGTCTATCAGAACAGCAGGGGATTAGAAAGAACGTAAAATGGTCAAGGCTGACACCCCGTTTCAGGTCAGCCATGGTTTTCACCTGCACCTCGGAACACCACAAGCTGCCAGTCTTCCCTTCTGGTCATCCTCCACGTTAGGAGTCAGCCCCCCCCATTATTGTTCTAGGGAGCCTGCTGCTGCCCCAAAGTGGGCTTTTCTTATGTCTCCAGCACATTCAAAAGCCTTGAAAGTGGAGGGAGAGAAGGGGAGGGAGGGAGGAAGGGAATATCACTGTGTTCTCAGAACTGTATCTATGAACTAAAAAAAAAGATTAAAAATAAACATTAGGAACGGACAGCCTTTAAAGAGGACATGTTCCAATCAGTTAGTTAACATCATCCAAGCTGCACCGTGCTATCTGCGGCACCAACCTTAAACACCACAGGTTAACCTAACTACCTGGGACCAAGTGGTGGGGTCACATGCATCAGACAGGTAAGTGTTGGGTGGGAGTCCCCTACTCTTAAGACGTGCTCCCTGACTCTCAGAAGAAGCATGGTGCTCAAACAGGCTGGTTCACACTTTTCTTGGGCAAAGTTGGCGAGACTGTTTCTACCATTTGTGACCCTTTCCCCGCCATCATCCCTACTAATAAATAGACCCCCCTCCCCCATCAATACATTGGCATTTGAATAGAGAAGCTCCTAAAGTAGAGGGTGACCTGAATCTAAATGTGTTTCTGGTCTGAGGGTCTGCCCCTGCCTAAACTGCCTTGCCTACCTGAGGAATCACTGCTCCGACAGGGCAAGAAAACACGTTTACACCGTGGTCTTCTCACTCTGTCATGTTGGACCATGGGCATTGTAATGTACAGAAGGATTTGTCAGTAGGATCAAGCATAAAAGAGTAGGAGGAATATATTTTGGGTCTATCCATCTTTTTTTTTTTAATCTTTATTTATTTATTTGAAAAGCAGAGTTACAGACAGAGAGGGAGAGAGAGAGAGAGAGAGAGATCTTCCATCTGCTGGCTCACTCACTAAATGGCAACATCAGCCAGAGCTGCACCAGGTTGAAGCTGGGAGCCAGGATCTTCATCTGGGTCTCACATGTGAGTGCAGGGTCACAAGGACTTGGGCCATTTTACTATTGCTTTTCTGGGTGCATTAGCAGGGAGCTGGGTGGGAAGTGGAGCAGCCAGGACTCAAACCAATGCCCATATAGGATGCTGGCACTGCAGACAGTGGTTTATTTATTTATTTATTTATTTATTGACAGGCAGAGTGGACAGTGAGAGAGAGGCACAGAGAGAAAGGTCTTCCTTTTGCCGTTGGTTCACCCTCCAATGGCCACTGTGGCCAGCGTGCTGCGGCTGGTGCACCGCACTGATCCGAAGCCAGGAGCCAGGTGCTTCTCCTGGTCTCCCATGCAGGTGCAGGGCCCAAGCACTTGGGCCATCCTCCACTGCACTCCCAGGCCACAGCAGAGAGCTGGCCTGGAAGAGGGGCAACCGGGACAGAATCGGGTGCCACAGGTGGAGGATTAGCCTATTGAGCCGTGGTGCCGGCCCTGGCTCTATCCATTCTATGCATGAGGGTTCTGCTATTCTGCATTCTATATTTCATTCCTAAAATTCACGTGGTATGAGAGATGGATGGATACATAGATGGATACGAGAGAGAGAGAAACAGAAACAGAGAGACAGAGAGCTTGACACCTAATGATAAATTTAACCAACATTTATATAGGTTTTGTTTTCACATTCGTTCAGCCTTACCATATCTCTGGATGCAGGATCTTTATAGCTATTACATAGAAGAGTGAACTGACAAGGAGAAAAATTAAGTGATTTGTCCAAGATGTCTCAGCTGGTCATTGAAACCAAAGTTTAAACTGCAAGAATTGGCCTGCGCCACGGCTCAGTAGGCTAATCCTCCGCCTGCAGCGCTGGCACACTGGGTTCTAGTCCTGGTTGGGGCACTGGATTCTGTCCCGGTTGCCCCTCTTCCAGGCCAGCTCTCTGCTGTGACCTGGGAGTGCAGTGGAGGATGGCCCAAGTGCTTGGGCCCTGCACCTGCATGGGAGACCAGGAGAAACACCTGGCTCCTGCCTTCGGATCAGTGCGGTGCGCAGGCCGTAGTGCACAGGCCGCAGTGGCCATTGGAGTTTGAACCAGTGGTAAAGGAAGACCTTTCTCTCTGTCTCCCTCTCTCACTGTCCACTCTGCCTGTCAAAAAAAAAAAAAAACCTGCAAGAATTTGGACTCACTGTTTTCATGATGCTGCAAAACGGCCCAGGGAAATGCGGTGCTGTCGTGGACTCCCTTACTGGACTGTCTGACTGAGACCCTGCCACCCACATGGGAGACCCAGATGGAGTTCCCTGGTCCAGGCTTTGGCCTGGCCCAGCCAAGCCATCGGCAGACATTTGGAGAGCGAACCAGCAGATGGAAGATGTCTCTTTGTCTCTCCTTCTTTCTCTCTCTCTCTCCTTGTCTGTCTGTCTGTCTCTCTCTCTCTGTCACTCTGCTTTTCAAATAAATAAATAAATGCATCTGTAAAATAATGTAAGTCCAAAACATCTAAGTCCAAAACATCTCAGTGTTGTCTCAGCCCAGGTCTTACTAATCTCCATCTGATGGCTTGTGCCTCACAGCAAAAATCAGGAGGACAATGGTAATTAGAATGCAGTCACATTTGCATTGCAAATGAGCTCCACCCATTTTGCTCCTCATAGTATCAAGGGTTGAACAAGCCGTGCTCTTCAGTGGTGAAAGACTGCAATGCTGTCTCAGGAGAGAGAGTATTTTGTAGGATCCAAAATGCTCTGAGCTATTCTTGGCCACCATGGTGGTGCTTTGAGGGCTCATTACAAAGCTGCATGTTATTCTCCTGGGAACATTTTGAAAAGTTCATCTGTGAGCTCGTGGAGTTTTATCGGGTTGTCTTAACCTTCACAGGAGAGCAGTCTGCTCTTTCCTCAAGAGACTCTCTTAGAAGAATAAATCCTTCATTTGTGACAGGCAACACACCAGAAATGCCACCATTAGTAATTTGTGACTAATTAGAAATTTACTGCTTTGTTTTTCATTGAAGAACTTATCATGGAGAAAAGGGGGCATGGGAGTAATCTGCTGAGGGCCATTATAGGGTTGTTTGGGTTTCGTCACTGAGTCACCCAAGAACTTGGATCAACATCAAGAGCAGAATGTCTGCTTCTGTCTATCACGTAGCAGTACAGGCATCCTGAACCATTGTCATGACTGAAAGAACTACATTGTTCAGTACTAAGATTTTTATTTATTTTTAAAGATTTATTTTACTTATTTGGAAGGCAGAGTGATATACACAGAGATAGGGAGAGACAGAGAAAGAGACTCCATTCACTGGTTCAATGCCCAAATGGCCACAATAGCCAGGGCTGGGCCAGGCCAAAGCCAGGAGCCTGGAACTCCTGGATTTCCCACATGGGTGGCTGGGACCCAAGTACTGAGACCATCCTCTGCTGCTTTCCCAGGACATTAGCAGGGAACTGGGCTAGGAGCAGAGCAGCTGGGACTTGGAGCAGCTGGGACCTGAACAGGTACTTCTGTATGTCATGCTGGTTTTGCAGGCGGAGGCTTAACCTGCTGCACCATAATGCTGGTCCTGGACCTGGTTTTTCCCTTTTAAATGCGTGATTTGGGAATATCAAAGTGAGAAACCTACCTAGACAAAAACAAAGCAAAATCGGAGACCTCTGGGAGTTAGGTAACTGCAAAGCTAGCCTTTACCATTGAGGTTTCTGCTGAAAATTACGTTTGAGCTTCTGTTTGGATGGGCACATAAGCAAGGGAGGCCTGATTAAAATCCTAGGAACCTCTCCAGTGAAGAACTTGATGCAAAATACCTGCCTAGGGCTGGGACTCCAAATAGCTCTAATTTAAATGTCAGGATGAATTAAACTCTAGTGTGCAGAGGGTAAAAGCAATGAGACTTACCTGCCTAGACTTGGTGTGGGGGAGGCTGAATCCGGAGAGGCCTAGAGGAAACTTCCTGAGCCTGCCTCAAGTTTGAAAACCTGTCTGTAAGTTTCAAATCCCTGGTAGCAAACACCTCAGCCCCAGGGCACTTCTGCCTAAAGATCATTAAGGTGGTATAATAGGAGTGGCTAGGACCCTTTTGCATCACAACACCCTACCCCTTACCCGCATCCACCATGCATCTGCTCAGTACCTCAGCTATATATACACCTCCCTTTTATAATAAAGTGAGACCCTGCTTCGACTGGGCTCCACACGGCGCCTGATTGTCCCCCCGGGTTTGGGGAAGGCTGAGTGGCGGGTGGTGCACTTTCCCCTCCTCGGTCAAGGCAAGCTGCGGGCAGCCTGCCTAATTCTCTGGCGGTGGCGAGGAACAGTCACTGCACTTGGTGCTGGAGAAAAGAAGAAACTGAGAATATATAACTGTAAGTAAGATATTTTACACATTTTCAGTCCAGATTCACATGATCTCTGTAACCACCAAAAGCCACAAGTGGCCAGATAGGTAACACTCTCGGGATACTGCAAAGAGCAAATGCAAACTCTGCTTGATGGACTTCAACATCAAGCCAGGCCTCAAAGAATTTTTACAGAAAATGATCCAAGGAAATAAGCTTCTAGCAGCACGAATCACAAAACCTGCAAGGAAACAGTGTGAGAATCAGCAGAATCAACAGGCAGCTGAAACAAATCCTCAAAGAGAACTTGAAAATATGAAGTAGGAGCAATACGTTTACAAAATAATCATGAAGATACTTCAAAAACCAATAGGACTGCTAAAATTAAAAAGCAATAAATGAAATGACAATTCAACAGATGGATTAGCCAGCATATTAGATATGGCTAAAGAGAAATTTTCCAAAATGAAGTTTAGGGAGGCAAAAATGGATAAGACATGAAAAAGGAGATAGAAAACAAGGAGGCTAAAATGATAGGGAACAGCCTATGTCTGAATATGAACCAGAAGAGACAGGGAGAATAAATGGGACATATGTTAAAAGATGATGGGTAAAATTTTTTTCAATTTGTAGAAGACTACCAGTTTTCAGATCCAAGGAACTCAACGAATTCCCAGTTGATAGCAGATGGAAAACCTTTTATACAATAAAGAATGGTAAAGAGAGAAATTGATGAATATGTAGGTAAATCTATATAGGTACTTCTGTAAGTACACTTATAATACAAAATGATATTAATAATATCTAACTTACTGGTCAGAAACAATCCATTATTAAAATTTTAAACAATAGAATGTAAATTAGAGGGATATTGATCATTATAAAAACTCTCTAAGGTCTTTGTACTGTTCAGGAAGAGGTTAAAGAAGCTGTTTTAGTTTTTATGAGCTAAGTATAGGGTAGTTATTATGAGACTACAAATAGCTCTATAAAGAATATAAGAGGCTGTCTTTGTGGTTCAATGGGTTAAGCCACTGACATCCCATAGTGGAGCATGGGTTTGAGTCCCAGACGCTCCACTTCTAATCCGGCTCCCAGCTAATGTGTCTATGAATGCAGCAGAAGATGACCCAAGTACTGGGGCCTCTACCACCCATGTGGGAGACCTGGATTTGAGTTTCCGGCTACTGGCTTCAACCTGGAAAAGCACAGGCTTTTGTGGCCATTGGGAGTGAACTTGCAGATAGAAGATTCTCTCTCGCTCTTTCTCTCTGTCTCCCTGCCAGTCTTTCAAATAAATAATTTTTTTTTAGAAAAAGAACAGAAATAGCAAAGCCTATTTATTGCAGTAGTATTATAATAGCAAAAGGTTGAAAACAATTCATGTGTTTATCTGTAGGTAGGTGATTGGTTGAATAAACTATGAATTATCTATGCAATGGAGTTATTCAAAAGAATGAAAATATGATTACCAATGTAGAGAGAAAAATAGAATGTCTGTAGGGAGAAAACCTTCAATCAGTCCAAAAGAAGGCAAAAAGGGAGAGAGGAATCACAAAAAGGAAAAAATGTTGACAAATAGAAACGTCCAATAAAGTTACAGTAATGAATCCACGTCTGATACCTCTATAACTGTATTAATGTAAATGAACTAAACTTTAGAGTCAGAAGCAGAGGGTATTAGACTGCACATGTTTCTTAGAAGAGACATACCTAAAACATAAAAATCTTAAATGACTGAAGGTCAGTGAATGAGAAAACATGGAACAGGTGAATATTCACCCCTCAAAGTTGACAAACAGATTCTAAAAGAAAGTAAATTTTACTAGAGATTTTACTACAAAGATTATGATAATAAGATTCAATTCAAAACAATGAGCTTGCAGGAACTTAATATTTAACTTCAAAGTCCAAAAAGCAAAAATTGATATATCTGGATGAAGAAATATAAAAGTTATTTTGGTAGGAGATTTAAAAATATCTCTGTAGGTTATTGTAGTTGACAAGCTGTAATTGATAAATCAAGGAAATCAGATGTTAATAAGTATATAGATTTTGGGGCTGGTGTTGTGGCAGCCATATGGGATGCTGGCACTGCAGGTGGCGGCTTTATCTGCTATGCCACAGCGCCAGCCACACCATGATATTTTGATGTCAAAAGATAGACTTCTAAATTGCTAATAGGGCCAAGAGGAAGTTATAAAGAAAGTGGAACAATAATTAGATGTAAAAAATGATGAAAATTATATGTATTAAACCTGTGGGACAGACAAACAATATTATATTAATTTAAGTATTAACACCAGAAATAAAGCAAGTCTCCAAAATAGTGAAATATGCATCAGCTTCACTTCAGGAGAAGAATGCAGCAGAATACTTATATATTTCCTATTATACCACAATGGTGGTATCTCATGATTGCTTTCACTTGTAATTCTCTAAAGATGTGATGTTGAGCATCTTTAATGTGCATGTGTGGTGTATCTTCTTTGGTGAGATGTCAGCTAAGATTTTGCATATTCTTAAATTTGTTTGTCTTTTTTCTTTTTAAGTTTGTATATTTTGTATTCTACTGTTTTCTGGTATGTGTTTTGAAAATAATTTTTCCCAGTTTGTGGCTTGTCTTTCATTTGCTTAATAATGTTTCCAAAAGCAAGAGTTTTAAAAAAACTTTTTAAAAAATTTTAATCTTTAAAGAAAGGCAGAGAGAGACAGAGAGGCAGAGAGAGAGAGAGACAGAGAAAGAGAGATTCCAATCTTCTATCCACTGGTTCACTACTCAAATGCCGACATCAGCCAGGGCTGGGCAAGGCTGAAGCCAGGAGCTGGAAACTCCATCTGGATCTCCCATGTGTTGGGTCTCAAGTACTTGGACCATCATCCACTGCCTGCCAGGCACATTAGCAGAAACAAAAAATTTTAATTTAATGAAGTACAATTTATTAGTTCTTTCACAGATTGCCTTTGGAAGCCATTGCCAAACCCCCAAATCAAGTAGATTTTCTCTTGTGTTATTTTTTAAAGTTTTATAGTTTTGTGTTTGACGTTTTAGTCTATCATCCACTTTCAGTTAATTTTTGTGAAAAAATGTGAGGTCTGTGTCCAGATCCGTTGATTTGTATCTGGATGAGCAGCTGTCCCAGCACCATGATGACCCTTTCTCCATGTATCACACTGTCTTGATTACTGTTCCTTTATAATAAACCTTGGAACTGGGGAGTATCAGCTCTCCAACTTTTTTCTTCTCTTTTAATATTGTATTAGGCCTTCACCCTCTCCATATACAATTTAGAATCAGTTTGTCTGTATCCACAAAATAACTTGCTGGTTTTGCTTGGGATTACATTTGATCTATAGATTAATTTGGGAGATCTGACATCTGAACAATATTGAATCTTCCTATCCATGTACATGGATTCTGTCTCTGATTTCTTTCACCAGATCTTTGTAGTTTTCCTTATACAGGTTTTGCACATATTTTCTTAGCTATATTTATACTTAAGTACAAAGGGATATTTAAAATGTACACAGAAAATGTTGTACCAGGGAAAAACTATACCTAGATTTCAAAAGTGTTGTCATCAAAATAAATTTATCTTTCAACTCATTTTCCACAAACTTTTTGAAGTACCTTCAAATTTCTTTTCATTCTTTTTTTTTTTTTTGTCTTTCATCTTAAGGGAAGAGGATTTTTAAAAGAAAATAAAATTAGAAAGTTCAAGGATTACAGAGAAGCAAAGTAAAAGAACAATGAAGCTGCATAATTCAAGGCATGATTCCAAATGCAAATTAGCAAAAGAAAGAGTACAATTTGCAAAAAAGGCCTAAAAAAAGCTGCAAAGGCTTCCTCAGTGAAGAAAACACAAGGAAAACAAGCTGAGCTTTGCAAGGAGAGCCCAAGAACACAGTTCAGGAGCGGAGCGGGTATGCCAGGCTGCCAGAGCTCTGATCATCTGCCCTGCACCACCCTCAGGAAGGCCTCAGGCAACGCAAGACGAAAAGGGAGACAAAGATGTAGGCAGGACCAACACACGGCCAGGTCTCTGCCACTGGTCAGAAAGCCATGCTGAGGACCAGTGACAGCACCGGTTCAGAGAAAGCACAGGGTCTCAGACTATGGAAACAGGCCCCAAATCACACATCGCACCTCACACGGGAGGATACAAGGATGAAAGAGCTATCCTGGGACAGATGTTTTCAATGAAGAAATGACTTCTATGAAAACATACTTGGAGAGGAAATTGTCCTTGTTGATGGACCACTTGGAGGTTGAGGCTAGACCCCAAGAGTAGGAGTTTCAGAAAACAAAGACAAGTGAGGAAATCAACTGCTCTCTGGAGAAGGGAATGGAGCTGTGGGGTGGGAGGAAACTCTGAGAACAGAGGGAAGGAAAAGATAGGGAGAAAAACACAGATGATGGCTGAGCAGCGTGGCGTGCTGTCAGAAGGCACAGACGAGGGTGGGATGCCTGATGCCCTGATGTGTAGGGCTTTTCCAAGTCTGAGAGTGGGGGGAGTGTTTGGCCTAAGGGTTAAGATGCCTGTGTTCCACATCAGAGGGCCTGGGGTCAGTACTCAACTCCATCTCCTGATTCCAGCTTTCTGCCAGTGTAGACCCTACAAGGCAGCAGTAATGCGCAAGTAATTGGGTTCTTATCCCCCAGCTAGAAGACTCAGAATTACTTCTCAGCTTCCAGTTTCAGCTGTGGCCCAGTCCCAACCATGGTGGGCATTTGGAGAGTGAACCAGCGAATGGACGCTCTGTCTCCCTTTCTCTCTCTGCTTCTTCTTTTTTTTTTTTTTTAATTTTTAAAAAATTTTCTTTGACAGGCAGAGTGGACAGTGAGAGAGAGAGACAGAGAGAAAGGTCCTCCTTTGCCGTTGGTTCACCCTCCAATGGCCGCCGCGGATGGCGCGCTGCGGACGGCGCACCGCGCTCATCCGATGGCAGGAGCCAGGTGCTTCTCCTGGTCGCCCATGGGGTGCAGGGCCCAAGCACTTGGGCCATCCTCCACTGCACTCCCGGGCCACAGCAGAGGGCTGGCCTGGAAGAGGGGCAACCGGGACAGAATCTGGCACCCCGACCGGGACTAGAACCCAGTATGCCGGTGCCGCAAGGCAGAGGATTAGCCTGTTGAGCCACTGCGCCGGCTCTCTCTGCTTCTAAACAAACAAACAAACAAACAAAGTCTCTTGGTCACTGTCACATAACTTGACCCTTTGCTCATCTTTCTTTATCATCAGTTATTTAAAGAAAGAAGTCACAGGAAGCAAAGCACAAATGATCCCAAAGGGTCCCCTAGAAGCAGCAGTTCAAAGCTAGGCAGGGCCATGAGAATATAAGTTTCAGGCATTGCAGACATCTTGGGTCAAATGCAAAGAGGATCAATGCTCAACAAAGTCACATAAGAAACAAAACCCAACTCTCTTTTTTTAAAATTGATAATCCATTAACATGAATTTTTTTTATTGTTTTTCAGGCTTTGTCTATGGCCATACCACCCTGAATGCACCCGATCTCGTCTGTGCCAAGAAATGTATATGGGTTATCTCCTTTGACCTTAAAACCCTATTGGGGGGTGGGGCCTGTTGTGGTGCAGCAGGTTAAGCTGCCGCCTCCTACACCAGTGTCACATATGGGCACAAGTTCAAGTCCCAGCTGCTTTACTTCCAATCCAACTCCCTGATAATGCATCTGGGAGGAGAGCAGAAGATGGCCCAAGTCCCTGGGCTCTTGCACCTATGTGGGAGACTCAGACGGAGTTCTAGGATCCTGGCTTTGGCCTGGTCCAGTCCTGGACATTGCAGCCATTTGGGGGAATGAACCAGTAGATGGAAGATATCCCTTCTCTACCTCTCTCTTTCTCTCTCTCTCCCTTTCAAATAAAAAAAAAAAATTAAAAAAAAAACCCTATGAGGTTAGAACTCTTATCATTATCTTTATTGGCAAGCAGGAATATGGAGACTTAGAGCAGGCAGCAACTTGTCCGTGGGCACTCAGTGAGTAACCAGGCCAGGATCTGGGTCCGGACTGCCTGACTCCGGAGTCCCCTTCTCCAGTGCAATGGTGGGCAGCCCGTTTTTTGTATCTATTGGGAGAATGACTCACAGCCAAGTTAGAGGTCATGTGACTCCCTGAACCTCTTTTTATGGAGCTCATTAAATCATCTCCCTGTTGTGAAATCCAATGAGCTGACTTCTGAGTAATAAAAGAAGCAGAACCTAGCCCTTTTTTTTAGGATGATAGTTAACCTTAACTATGAACAGCAACGTGCCAGATGCTTCTTCCTCCACAGAACTTTATTTTTCCCTATAGCACTTACCCACCATTTGACATTCTATATTTAACTTGTTTATTTGTCTGTTGTCTCCAACAGCTAGCTGGGGAAGACATTCCTGTTCTGCTTTATTTGCTGTTGCCTCTGCTATTGAGAGTGTCTGGGAGATCATAGCTGTTTGAAAAATATGTGTCAAGTCAACCAATAGTTTGCAGATACGTCTTTCAAAAATTAAATAAGGACCTGGTGCAGCAGGTTAAGCTGCAGCCTGCAACACCAGCAATCCGTATCAGAGCACTGGTTTGAGTCCCAGCTGTCCTGCTTCCTATCCAGCTCCCTGCTAACACACCTGGGAAAGCAGCAGACGCTGTCTCAAGTGCTTGGGAGTCTACCACCCACAGGGGAGACCTGGATGGAGTTCCAGGCTCCTGGCTTTGGCCTGGTCCAGCCCTAGCCATTGCAGCCATTTGGGGAGTGAACCAGCAGATGGAAGATCTCTTTCTCTCTCTGTCTTTCCTTCTCTGTGTCTATGTCACTCTGCCTTTCAAACACAATAAATAAATAAATGAATAATCTTCTTTTAGAAAGTTAAATAAGCATCTACCTTATTACACAGCTATTTCTTTCCTAAAATAATGGAAACGTAGTCTTAAAAAGGGTCCTGACGAGGGGCCGGCGCCATGGCTCACTAGGTTAATCCTCCGCCTGTGGCTCCAGCATCCCATATGGGCACTGGGTTCTAATCCCGATAATTTTATCCCTAACAGCCAAAAACTGGAAAAAACCAAATGTCTATCAACAGGAAAGGGGATGAGTAGATAAAGTGTGATACTTCCCTTATATGGACGAGAATTCAGTAACAAAAAGGAATAAATAACTGATTCAAAAATCAGTATACATGACTCTCAAAAGCTTATGTTGTGCAAAAAAGGCAGACACAAAATGATACATACTGTATGATTCCACTTTATGTGAGTCCAAAGAACAGCCAGAGCTAACATGTGGTGATCAGCATCAGAGCAGAGGTTACAAGGGGTGCATGGGCATTGACTTGCAGGGCTGCTGGGAGCTTCCTGGGTTGTGGAAGTATTCTTTATTAGTTATGAGTGGTGCTCTTAGGCATGGAAGCAAGGCAGGACTTAAGAAATGCATCATTTCAGACATTTGCATCTTTCTGGAAATAGATTGTAACTCCATTTTTGAAAAATCTGTTTTAAAAATGTTAACCAAAAAGATTTAGAGAATCCCTCTCCTCCCCACCTCTTTTCTTTCAGAAAGCCGTGTGAGCTAATGAAATAGAATATTATTTTCTAGCAAGGAAAACTTGTAACCTGTTCCTTCATATGTTATTCAAGAAATACAAGGCTTACCTAACAGAATTTTTGCCAGGATTAAGTAAGGTGAATGCAATGGCTTGAATATGCTTTATCCCCTCCAAAGTCATATGTTCATGATAGTAAAAGAATGGAAACTTGATCTGACAACAGGGTTAGAGGTGGGGCTTAGATCAGGTCTTTAGGGTGCAGCCCCCATGAGTGTGACTCGGTGGCCTTGTAAAAAGAGGAACAGAGGCTGGCGCTACGGCTCAACAGGCTAATCCTCTGCCTAGTGGCACCAGCACACCGGGTTCTAGTCCCGGTCGGGGCGCCGGATTCTGTCCCGGTTGCCCCTCTTCCAGGCCAGCTCTCTGCTGTGGCCCGGGAGTGCAGTGGAGGATGGCCCAAGTGCTTGGGCCCTGCACCCCATGGGAGACCAGGAGAAGCACCTGGCTCCTGCCATCGGATCAGCGCGGTGCGGCCATTGGAGGGTGAACCAACGGCAAAGGAGGACCTTTCTCTCTGTCTGTCTCTCTCTCACTGTCCACTCTGCCTGTCAAAAAAAAAAAAGAAGAAGAAGAACAGAGATCAGACACAGCGACCAGTCACAACCCTGCCATTACCGAGAGCCATGAGGTGTTGTGTTGAGGAGCATTTTCTCAAGCACTGGGGCAATGCTGCGTGGCCCTGCAGCCACCCCAAAATTGTGAGCGAAATACAGGTGGGTTTTTTTTTTTTTTGGTTTTTGTTTGTTTGTTTGTTTGGAAATTTAGCTGGCCTCAGGTATTTTGTTATAGTAACACAAAACTGACTGATATAATAAGGTATACAATCTGCTCAATATCCGGCACAAAATAAGTGTTTCATTAATGTTAATTCTCTGTCTTGCTATTATAGTAAAAGACAGTTTTAGATTTTGGCTATCTCTTACACTCATTGGCACTTTTCTGCCTTCAGTTATTATCAAAGTCATTCTATAAGACCACAGTGCTTTTGACCTTGAGCAAAGCAAAACTGGGTCAAATTGAATCAATGCAGGCAAAGGCAAAGTTAAAAAGCAGTTCTGAAATCTGTTCCCTGAATTTCAGAACTTCTATCTTTTTTTAAGTAGTGAATTATGGGAGCTATTCATTGGCAAAACCTCTAAGAAACTGTCATTTTAATTTTCAAAGTAAATGTCTGCTAAAGGTTATGAATTTGGTAGGTACTGTCACTTCATTATCATAGAAAATGAAAGTAATTATCGGTTAATTTTGCATTATTGACCTGTGTAATGATTTGCATCACTCTAGACGTGGCTGAGTTTGCTCCAGGGATTCTTTGTGATTGCTAGATCTTTCTTGTGCTGCCTGTAACTCATTGCCCTAAGGGACATCACGGCAGCACAGCCAGGTTGGGGAGTGTCAGTTCTAAGTCAAGCTGGGAGAGCAAGTCCTCCTGTCCTGCAGGAACTGCCGTGGCTGACACAGGGCTCTGGGGGGCGTGCCGGTCAGCCAGACCACAGAACTTTAAGCCCGCATCTGAGCAGCTGAGGATGCTACGAGGCAGGAGGGCCTGGTCCTCGCAGAATCTGAGGCATCCTGATTCCTTGGATTTTGAGGGTATAAGAGTGGCGACAAACTCAGCTGCATCCTTCAAGACTCGGATTCTCCCTACAGCTCTGCCCAGGAAGACCTCATTCCTTGCGCCGAGAGTAGCTATCCATCTGGACAATGCACTAGCTCCCTCACATTTTCTCTGGGACTGGACTTCATCAGGGAATAGCCAGGCTGGGGATCAATTCTGGAACCTGTGAAAAGCATCTCAGGCTAACCTTCACCTGGTTCTATGATGTCTGCTTCGACCGCAATCAGAGTTCCAAGAAACTCAACCAACCAAATTCCCAGGATCTGCCTTCTACTGCCAGGTTCTCCTGGGGGCCTGGTATTGTGGGATCTTACTGGAATGAAAGAATAGGCATGGGATCCTACTTTGTCTCCATTCCATCAAGGTCATGTGGGACACTTACAGATTAAGGTGAATATTCTGGAATCTTTGTGTAGCCTTGGGCAGGTTTTTCTTTCTAGGCCTTAACTCCCTCATCCATGAAATGGGGGCTAATACCTACCTCATAGGGTTGTCCTGAGGATGAATAAAGAAACCAATGTAGTTCTTGGTGCATTATTTTCAGAGTAAATGCTCCATGTAGGATAGCCATTATGGTTCTAAATATTTTTATATTAACCTGCCACACAAGCTGGCTCTCTCCTATGGAGAGTCCTCATTAATATCCTTCCCAAGTGTCACCATAGCATTGGCCTCTCTCAGCCATGCTGGCCCTCCCAGGAAGTCTTGCCCACTGGTCCTAGAGCCCACTCCATCACCAAAGCGCCCCCATTCTTAGATCTCATCTCCTCTCAAAGGGGATGGGCAAAAGGCCACAGCACTTAGGGAATTCGTAAACGCTGAAAAACCCACATTTCTTCCCGGGACTCAGTTTCCTCGTATCACTAGCACACACGGATTGACTTAAGACCTATCAATCAGGTGAGCAGAGATTTGGGAACTAACAGTTAATATCAGTAAAATCTTTCAAAGTCATGTGACAAAAACGTTCCAAGATGGTCCATGTGAGGTATGTCATGATTTCCCACTTTTGCATATGGTTAATTAGTACTGCAGCAGGATGAGAGCCCAAGGAATAAGCACAGACTGACAACCTAGAGCTAGAGGGGCCCACGGAGAACACCTAGTCTGCAGGGTGTCGGGAAAATATAATTAAGAGAAACAAAATCTCCCAACTCAGAAATCCTCTCCACATAGGTAATCAAGGCAGAAGGCAGTTTTATTATTAAACAAGCATTAAACCAGAACAGGATGCACAGCACAGATAATGAATACGAAGCAAAGGAAACTCATCCTGCTATGCAGCCAAGCAGGCACAATTTTTGCTTTTCTAAAATTATATCATTATATCATTTATTGGAAAGGCAAAGAGACAGAGACACACACAGAGAGATCTTCCATTTGCTGGTTCACTCTCCGAATGCCCACAACAGCCAGGGCTGGACCAGGCCAAAGCTGAGATCCAGGAGCACCATCAAGTCTTCCATGTGGGTGGCAGGAACCTAAGTACTTGAGCCATCACCTACTGCATCCCAGGGTGCACACTAGCAGAAAGCCAAAACAGAAGCAAAGCTGGGACTCCAACTCAGGGACTCCTATATGGAATGTGGGCAACCCAAGCAGTGGTTTAACCACTGTGCCCAATGCCTGTTCTCACATGCAGATTTTCAAGATAAACAATGGCTAGCCATCAAATAAGAGGATTTGGCAACAATTTTTGTCAAGTTCCTTCTGACTCTACCGTGGTAATGGGAAGCCCACCTGTGTTGCCTTTGTCAAAGGACACAATTACAATAATTTAATGATCTCAACTGAATTTAGTTTCTATTCTAGAATTGAGCAACACTTCATTCCATAAAATAGGGTAGAAACTCCAACAAGCTGAACAGAAGAGTTGGTTTTTTGTTTGTTTTTTAAAAAGATTTATCTTATTTATTTGAAAGGCATAATTACATACAGAGAAGGAGGGAGTAGGGAGGAAGATAGGGAAGGAGGGCGAGAGAAAGGAAAGATAGAGGCTGGCGCTGTGGTGCAGCGGGTTAATGTCCTGGCCTGAAGCGCTGGCATCCCATATGGGTGCCAGTTCGAGACCAGGCTGCTCCACTTCTGATCCAGCTCTCTGCTATGGCCTGGGAAAGTAGTAGAAGATGGCTCAAGTCCTTGGGCCCCTGTATTCGCGTGGGAGACCCAGAGGAGGCTCCTGGCTCCTGGCTCCTGGCTTCAGATCAGCGCAGCTCCGGCCGTTGTGGCCAACTGGGGAGTGAACCAGCGGGTGGAAGACCTCTCTCTCTCTCTCTCTCTCTCTCTCTCTCTCTGCCTCTCCTCTCTCTGTGTAATTCTGACTTTCAAATAAATAAATAAATCTTAAAAAAAAAAAAAAAAAGGAAAGAAAGAGAGAATTGTGAGATCTTCCATCCTGTGGTTCACTCCCCAAATGGTTGCGATTGCCAGGCCAAAGCCAGGAGCCAGGAGCCTCCCCTGGATCTCCCATGTGGGTACAGGGGCCCAAGGACTTGAGCTGTTTTCTGCTGCTTTCCCAAGAGCTAGATCAGAAGCACAGCAGCTAGGACTCCAACTGGCACCCACATAGGATGCTAGCATTGTAGGCATTGGCTTAACCCATTATGCCACAACACCGGCCCCAAGGAATTGGTTTTCTAGATAAAAGTTGAAGGAAGCAGAAACAACAAAAAGTGTACTAGTTATCTCAAAGTTATTTTCTTTGCAAGGTGGGGAAAGGAGACAAGATAATAGAAGGTATTGATTAGTTAACCTCATATTATTTTGGACTACTTCTTTTGTATAAAGATTAAAGCCAAGGGAAGTTTGTTTTAATGCTAATTGTCCTGTTTGGGAAATCAGCTATTCTTTCGGAAAATTCAGCTGCTAATCCTAATCTAGTCCTGATTTCTCAGAAGCTTATAGATATACAGCTTGGTTTGCGCTGGGTGATGTGGAATGATAGCATGAGTGACTCCATTTTGATTTTTAGCCTGATCTGTTGGGACCTGGTGCAGGAGCTTCATTCAAAACAGGGGCCTCTTTCAATGAATAACTTTAGTATCAGCATGTCGTATATTTAAAATTTACAATTAAGCAGGCAACAATTTTTGGAGATAACAAAGTCAAAAGGCCTGAATGCTCTTGTTTTTATATACTTGCTTCTCCAGGAGTGGAGACCCAACCCATGACCCAGCCTACACATCAGGGCAGCCCCTAGGAGAAGCAGAGAAATCCAGGATCACAGATTAAGCAGATTTCCCAGGCTAACAGAGTGAGAGAAATCTCTCCCCTGACACAGTGCATCAAAATACCGTACGTCCTGACCTAAAGCCAGAAAGGGGGACTGTGGGGTTCCCTTCTTTCTAATGAAGGCCTCACAGTTGGAAGCTGGCAGATGACAAAAGAACAATTCTGACATGTTCTTAAGTTGATCAGGAGGGTTGCAGGACACAGAAGGGACCAGGTAAGAGTAAACCCTGGGAACAAAATCCCTAAGATACCGCTTCACATCTGTTGGAACCTGGACGTCAGTCTCACCATAGCTGACCACCAGGCTATCCAGCCCTGTTTCTGTATAAACTTTCCAGACTCTTAATGCCACCCAATCCTCAGAACCAACAATTATTTCTTGTGGACCACTCTCATCCCAAAGCTCCCCCTCCCCTTGGTGTTATCCTGGCCCTCTTGACTATAGCCAGTGTAGCATCGGCATAGACAACTTACTGTGATACAAAAACTTTTAGCTCTAGGTCCAGGGGACATTCTTTCAACAGCCATGCAGAGTTGCTGCTAGAAGTTGTAGCAGCTTGTTCTAGGACCTGTACCCTTTTCTGGCTGGCATTCTATCACAGCCGAGTAAACCCTTCTAATTTAAAGAGCCCCTTGGTAATAAGAGTTTTGTTTCAATGCAGGCTGGGATGAGCTCCCATGATATTTTGTAGTGAATTTAAAAATAGTACTTCTTCCATAGGTGAAAACTGCAATTAGTAAATTATTTGTTTCTCAATAATAATTACCAAAATAAACTCAATCTATATAGATTTTTACAAATTAAATTACTGGACATAAAGTTATATAAAATGGAACTTAAATGACAATAATTAGAAACTCAATTAAAAACACAACAATAAGAAACTCAAGGTCACCGGACTATAAAAAATTATGCATCTGGGGCCAGTGCTGTGGCGCAGTGGGTTAATGCGCCAGCATCCCATATCGGTGCCAGTTTGAGACCAGGCTGCTCCACTTCTGATCCAGCTCTCTGCTATGGCCTGGGAAAGTAGTAGAAGATGGCTCAAGTCCTTGGGCCCCTGCACTCGCGTGGGAGACCCAGAAGAAGCTCCTAGCTCCTGGCTTCGGATTTGCACAGCTCCAGCTGTTGCAGCCAATTGGGGAGTGAACCAGCGGGTGGAAGACCTCTCTCTCTCTCTCTCTCCTATTTCTGTAACTCTTTCAAATAAATAAATAAAACTTTTAAAAAATTATGCATCTTGCTCTCATGACAATAGCTTCATTGCTTGCTTGTCCCAATATTTCTGTTTTCTATAGAAATCATTGCTAGATTAGACTGTATTTTTTTTTTTCTCTCTAACATTACAGGCCTGTTAAATAAAAATTACGGAGAAGCACCTGGCTCCTGGCTTCGGATCAGCGTGGTGCGCCGGCCACAGGGCACCAGCCGCAGTGGCCATTGGGGGGTGAACCAACGGAAAAGGAAGAACTTTCTCTCTCTCTCTCTCTCTCTCACTGTCCACTCTGTCAAAAAAAAAAAATTAAAATAAAAGTTACGGGAGGCCATTGTTTCAGTCTGGACTCCTACATTAGGCCCCAACAGAAGAGGCTAAAAATCAAAATGAAGTTTCACGTCACCAGACCACTGTTTATCTGACCTTTCAATAAACCAGAAAGGAGCAGTAACAGGCCAGTTTCAATGGCATGATAATGAAGTTCCTTCTGCTTTATTCCTTACCAGAAAAGGCAACTGAGTAATCTGATGTTAGCCAATTAGTCACTTTTCCACTGCAGTGGACACACCATGCCTTAATCAAGTGATCAAATTACATCACCAAGGACCTGGATAAATTGAAACCCAAGGCCACATCTTAGGAAGCAGTGAGAACAGAGTGTCTTGCCTGTGCGAGTCCTGCCAGGGATGCAGAACCTGGATCTAATCGTGAGGGGAAGAGCAGGCAAACTCAGGCTAAGGAACATTCTAGAACCTAACTGTAATCTTCAAAAGCACCAAAGTTGTTAAGACACACAACGACTGAGGAGCTGTTCTAGACTGAAGGAGACCAACAACTGCACCCACTGTGTGACGGGTTATCCAGATAACTGACAGCACATGGTCTGTGGTTAAATGGTAGCTATGTATGCATGTTAATATCCTGATTTTGAGCCCGTATTGTGGTCCTGTGGAAGAAAATCCTCATTTGTAGGAAATACAGACTAAGTATTCAAGGGTAATGACATACCCAGGTTATCAACCAACTCTCAAATGGTTTAAGTTTCTTATTATCTGAGTTTTAACTATTACAAAATAAAATATCAATAATATACAAGAGAAAGAGTACAGTGTTCTCTTATTTTACGTATCTCATTTTAATCTGTGGTGTCTTCCATGCACATTTGCAGCAGAATTGTTTTCTGGGCTCAAATTATTTTTTACTAGATTCACTCTTTGTGTTTTGTGGTATTGTAATGTAGAATTTGTAAAATTTTAAAGTAATACATATATAAAAGGGGCAGGCGTCATGGTGCAGTGCGGTAAGCTGCCACTCGGGATGCCTGCATCCCATACCAGAGTATTGGTTCAAGTCCCAGGTACTCCATCATTGATCCAACTCCCTGCTAATGCACATGGGAAAGCAGCAGGTAATGGCTTAAATACTTGAGTTCCTGCCATCTATGTAGGAGTTCCAGATGGAGTTCCTGGCTCTTGGTTCAACCCAGTCCTGGCCATTGCAGCCATATGGAAAGTAAACCAGCAGATGGAAGATTTTTCTCACTATCACTCTGCTTTCAAATAAATAAACTAATCTTTTTACAAAATAAAAGTAGGTAATTTATATACCAAAAAAATCTTTATATCATTAAAAGTAATTACTATAATGGAATTATAGGACTGTACTTGAGTAATTTCCAACTGAGGTATATAATACTACGTGGCTTACTAATAATAAATGAATATAACCTATTAAAAATGATTTGAGCAGGGGCTGGCTCTGTGGCGTAGCAGGTAAAGCTGCCACCTGTAGTACTGGCATCTACATGGGCGCTGTTTGGAGACCCAGCTGCTTCACTTCTGATCCAGCTCTCCGCTATGGCCTGGGAAAGTAGTGGAAGATGGCCCAAGTGCTTGGGACTCTGCACTCACATGGGAGACCCAGAAGAAGATCCTGACTCCTGGCTTCTGATTGGATTAGCCCAACTCCAGCGGTAGCAGCCATCTGGGGAGTGAACTAGAGGATGGAAAACCTCTCTCTCTGCCTCTGCCTCTCTATAACTCTGCATTTGAAATGAATAAATAAATTTTTTTTTGACAGGCAGAGTGGACAGTGAGAGAGAGAGACAGAGAGAAAGGTCTTCCTTTGCCGATGGTTCACCCTCCAATGGCCGCTGTGGCTGGCGTGCTGCAGCCAGTGCATTGCGCTGATCCGAAGGCAGGAGCCAGGTGCTTCTCCTGGTCTCCCATGGGGAGCAGGGCCCAAGCACCTAGGCCATCCTCCACTGCACTCCCTGGCCACAGCAGAGAGCTGGCCTGGAAGAGGGGCAACCGGGACAGAATCCGGTGCCCCGACTGGGACTAGAACCTGGTGTGCTGGCGCCGCAGGCGGAGGATTAGCCTATTGAGCCGCGGCGGCTTGAAATGAATAAATCAATTTAAAAAAATGATTTGTGCTATGTTGAAAATAATTGTAGATTTAGATGGGGCACTCAAATTACAATACAGGTTTAGCAAATAAATAGCAGAATTTATGAACTGCAATTCAACTACAAAAGCTCAATTTTTGCCACAATGGCCAGGGCTGGGCCAGACAAAAGCCAGGAGCCAGGAACTCTATCTGGGTCTCCCATGTGGGTGACAAGGACCCAAGTGTTCGAGCTATCATTTGCTGCATCCTAGGTATGCATTAGCAAGAAGCTGGAATCAGGAGCTCAACCAGGACTCGAATCCAGGCACTCCAAGAGGAATGTGGGCATCCCAAGTGCCATCTTAACTGCTGTGCCAAATGGTCACCCCTCCCAATGATTTTAAATGGGAAAATATATTAAAACTTATATGACAGCATAGAATCCTTAGCCAAGTTACTAAGACAAACCAAAACACAGTGGAATGCTTAAATGCAAGTAAGATATCCTTGAAGAGACATAAAATGCTTAAAGTATTGCTTCTTGATCACCAATTAATACACTGCTAACCAACACTAGGTCTGTATTCCATAGCAGGTGGAGTTTGCATGCACCATTACATTAGCAACACAGCATATCAAATAACACACAGCAATCAGTGAATCTACTAGAGAAAATGCACGTGAAGCTTACAATAAATTAAAACAGTTTTATATAATGCCACTCACTAAGTGGGGTAGACATTTGGAGCTTCCCAAACTTAAGAAGCCGCTGCTGCTGTTAAGTGGAGCTCTGGGTACATTCTCGGCACTTCTATGTGTAAATTTCTTTATATGGTGCTATTGAGGTATGAAACCATTCTGAAAAACAAGCCGTTTCATCCTGTGGCCTCCTCATGTCAAGAGTAAGGACAGCACTGCTTACATTATTTTGAACCACTAGTGTCCAGGAGTTGATAAGATGCTCTTCCAGGTTTCCACTGAGGTGGAGATAATCCCCCAGCATGAGATTTTTGAGAGCTCTCTCAACCTCTTTTCCATTATCTCTTCCAAGCGCTCTCCCCTTGCAGGGGTCATAGCTTTGCCTGGGCATTACTGCCTCTTCAGAACGTTGTAAAACCAGCCACAACATTGGGTGCAGCCCTATATTAAAGAACTGGTTCTAGTCCTCGCTGCTCCACTTCTGAACTAGCAACCAGTTAATGTGCCTGAGAAAGCAGCAGAAGATGGCCCAAGTGATTGGGTCCCTGTCACCCACATGGGAGACTAGGATGGAATTCCTGGTTCCTGGCTTCAGCCTGGCCCAGCCCTGGCTGCTGCAGCCATTTGGGGAGTGAACCAGTAAATGGAAGATCTGTCTCTTTCTCTCTGTGTGTCACGCTACCTTTTGAACAAATAAAATAAATCTTAAAAAAAAAGATACAAATTGCAAGGTGAATTTTTTCTAGAACCATGTTTTATTTATAGAAAAACTGTTTTTTATGTCTTCTCAATGAAAGCAAAGTTTTCCTCTGCAACCTGAACCAGGTTTGGGAATGTTTTCCAGGTAAACTAAAATCTTTGTATGAGAAATATGTCCATCCTACAAAAAATGGGTTTTAATTTTTAAAAAAGATTTATTTACTTAATTGAATGGTAAAGTTACGGAGAGGGAATAAAGGAGGGAGTTGGGGAGGAGGCAGGGAGAGATGGAGAGAGAGAGAGATCTTCTATCTGCAGGTTTGCTCCCTTAAATGGCCATAAAGTCCAGGACTGTGCTGGGCTAAAGCCAAAAGCCACATGAGTAGCAGGGATTCAAGCACTTGGATCATCTTGCACTGCTTTCCCAGGCACATTAGCAGGGAGATGGATTGGAAGTGGAGCAGCTGGGACTAGAGCCCATACTCATGTGGGATGGTTGTGTTGCAGGCTGCAGCTTAACTTGCTATGCCACAACACTGGCCCCAAAAGTTGGGTTTTAAAAAATATAAGGATCAGAGTCAGTAAAGCTGCTGCCTGCTGTGTCGGCATCCCATATGAGCACCAGTTCAAGTCCTGTCTGCTCCACTTCCCGTCCAGCTCTCTGCTATGGCCTGGGTAGAAGATGGCTCAGGTCCTTGGACCCCTGTACCCATGTGGAAGACCTGGAAGAAACTCCTGGTTCCTGGCTTCAGATCAGATCAGCTCTGGCCACTGTGGCCATTTGGGGAGTGAACCAGTGGATGGAAGAATCTCTCTATCTCTCTGCCTCTGCCTCTCTGTAACTCTGCCTTTCAAATAATAAAAATAAATAAATCTTTTTTAAAAAAATAAGGATCTACCGTGGAACCAATATGTGGAGTATTCCTGTGTATTGGCCCTGCTGGAAGAGGCACTTTATTTCCATCTTCCAAAAAAATCACTATAGCATATTGACTTTAATAATAATGATGATAATAATTAAGAAGACAGTTTTAGGCCGTTTGTCAAAATAGTTCCCAAGAAAATCAATCAATTACCCATCTTTGGAGTAAAAAAGGTAATAATATTTAAAACATTTTTTTCTAAGTCATAAAGATGTCTGCCTAATTAAGGGCATTCCCTTAGTTGTGCAGCATCATGCCTTGCATATCTGAATAATTGTTCCTGGCACCAGCAATCAGACTCATGGAATCCATTGGGCATTCCATTAAAAGAGAATGCTGCATGTGGCAGATATTCCTGTAAGTGCTGGCAACATGGCAGGATGCTGGCTGCAAAGCCTGCCCCCTTGATGACTTCAGGTATCCAAGTATCTTCCTAACCAGTCATTAACTCAATGGCAGTGTGCTTTGGTCTGCATGTGTCCCCCTGAATTTCTTTATTGCACATTTAATCCCCAATGCTACAGTGTTGATAGGTGGGATCCCAGCTGGTCTCTCAATAGTTACAGGCCCTTGGGAAGGTTGTGTGATTTCTCAACAAGACTTAGGGCACAGCTTAACATACTCACTCCATGAACTGCAGTGAGTATATGAGACAGTTATGGTCAGGTGCTCAACAGCCCTCACTTGAGTCAATCCTCATAGTAGCTATTGATATTGTGGTTATTGTCACTCATAATAGGGAATGCAGGGGGCCGGCATTGTGGCATAGCAGGTTAAGCCTCTGCATGAGATGCTGGCATCCAATATGGGCATTGGTTTTAGACCTGGATGCTCCACTTCAGATCCAGCTCCCAGGTGTTGCACCTGAGAAAGAAGCAGAGGATGGCCCAAGTACTCGGGCTCCTGCACCTACATGGGAGACCTGGAAGAAGCTCTTGGCTCCTGGCTTTGGCCTGGCCCAGGCCTGGCCATTGCGGTCATTTGGGAGTGATCTAGAGACTGGAAGATCTCTCTATTTCTCTGTATCTCTTTTTCTCTCTATAACTCTGCCTTTCAAATACATAAAAAATAAATCTTTTAAAAAAATGGAACTCAGAATATGAATCATATTATTACTCATAATGTGGAATGAAAGCCAATTCTCTATCCATGATTAGCTTGTTTTAGAATGAATTCTGTTCTGTGAAAAATGATTCCACCAGTTGCCAGGGGGTTTCTTCAGAATCCTTTTCTGAAGTTTCAGGATCCTCCCTGGAGAAAAGTTTCCAAGGGAGACAAATGGTGAAATGTTCTCTCTTCAAGGGAAGTGCAGGGATGGTTACTTCTGGTCATTAATAGTGCCTTGGACATAGAAGATACTCAGTGAAAGCCATTTGTTGGATATATTATGGATTCTGAATGAAGACTTTTATATCTAAAAAAAAGCACACTGAGTTCAATAATATGTAATTAACCTCATCTCTGTTCAATGGAGCCAACAGCTTAATTAGGTTTGGACAACTGAGTAGAGCATGATTAAAAACAAACACCAACGAGATGCCCAAGCACTCATTTCCCCTTCCTGTTAATTTTCTAGTAGAACAAAAGAAAATCTCTGGGTAGGTTTCTGTTGCCACTGAATAGAAGGTGGCCAAATCACCAATTAGGAAGTTTGGGGCTTTGTTTTGATTATGGATGTACAGAATTATATGAAAGCACTACTTCTTCATTCCAACGGATATTTCAGTATAAGGCTGGAAATATCAGTTTACCTACCAAGGTGTACAAGAATGTAATTTTAGCTTTTAAAATAAACTTCAGGGGCCTGAGCTATGGCACAGCATAATAAGTTGCACCTGCGACACTGGCATCCCATATCAGCACAAGTCTGAGTCCCACCTGCTCAGCTTCCAGCTCTCTGCTAATGCACCTGGAAAAGCAGTAGAAGATGGTCCAAGTACTTGAGTCTACACACCCACATGGGAGATCTGAATAGAATTCTAGGGTCCTGGTTTTGGCCTGGCCCAGCTCTGGGCCATTGTGCCCATTTGAGAAATGAACCAGCAGATGGAAGATCTCTCTCTCTCTCTCTCTCTCTCTCTCTCTCTCTCTCTCTCTCTTTCTCTCTCTGTGTGTGTGTGTGTGTGTGTATGTGTGTGTGTATGGGGGGGTGTAACTCTGCCTTTCAGATAATTAAATAAGATTTGTTTTATTTATCTGAATGGCAAAGTTACACAGAGGCAAAGAGAGAGAGAGAAAGAGAATCTTCCATCTGCTGGTTTATTCCCCAGATGGATGCAATGGTCGGAGCTGGGATGATCCAATCAGAAGTCAGGAGCCAGGAGCTTCTTCTGAGGCTCTCACATGGGTTCAGGGATCCAAGGACTTGGGCCATCTTCCACTGCTTTCCCAGGCCATAGCAGAGAACTGGATCAGAAGTGGAGCAGTCGGGATTCGAACCAGCGCCCATGTGGGATGCCGGCACTTCAGGCAGTGACTTTACCTGCTATGTCATAGTGCCGGCCCCAATAATCTTTTAAAAAATAAAATAATCTCTAAATTTTTATTTTAAATGTAATTTTACCTGTTATGGGCTAAATTGGATTCCCCTCAAATTCATTTGTTGAAGCCCTAACTCCCAGTGTCTCAGAATATGACTGCATTGGGACGTAGGACATTCATAAACAGCCCTCCTTTACCTCAAGGTTCTATTTCAGTCTGGCAGTTTTGAGTGGTGCTTCTGGGTCAGGGCAGGAGCTTACAACCCCATAAAACCATCAGTTCACTGTTCAGCTGACTCTGGTGCTGGCTACAGAATTAGCAGTCTCAGTGCAAAATGAAGATATGGGGCTCTTTGTTAAAAAATAATGAAAAAAGTACTGTTAACAGAACTAAAATAGTACTCTTTCCTTTCTTCCATGATCTCTCACTCAACTTATCAAGATGTGTTGGGGTTTTTTAAAGATTCATTTCCTTATTGAAGGACAGAATAAGAGAGTGAGAGCGAGAGCGAGAGGCTGATCTATCCATCTGCTGGGTTCTGTGCCTAAATGCCTTCAACAACCAGGGTTGGGAAAGGCCAAAGCCGGGAACCAGGAACTCTACGCAGGTCTCCCACAAAGGTAACAGGAATCCAAGTACTTGGGCCACCATGCACTGTCTCCAGGTACATTCACAGGAAGTTGGGTGGGAAGTTTGAAGTAGATAGGACTCAAACCAGAAACTTTGTTATGGGATGTGAGTTTCCCGAATGGTGGCTTAACTTGTACCATAATACCTACTCCTATAATGTTTTTATTTGCTATTTAAAGTAATTTTATATAAAAATACAAATTATTAGTATGAATTTGACTGTTCACCTTTATATTGTGCAATGCTAGTTTTAAATATTTCATACATGGATGCACTATAACTACACAATTCAGTTTTGCAGCTGGGACTGACATATACTTTTTGTTCTTATCAGAATAGTGGAAACCCCGCACAAAATTACCCGAACACATTCTAACACTCACAAATTCTACTAACACTCCTACTGCTGGCTGATGATGAGTAAAACTGGAAGGATGAGGAACATCTCTCCTGTCTGTCCCTTTTCCTTTTTGTCAGCATAAGTGGTTGGTTTACACAGGGAGGTACCGTAGTCCCTTCTTAACCACAGTGTATACAGTCCAAGACTCCCAGTGGATGTCGGAAATTGTAGACTAACAACAATAACTAATAATCACATCAACAGTGATAACAGCCTACTGCTAGGGTTTTGGTATGGTTCGAGTGTCGTCCAAGGCTTCCTGTGCTGGCATCTAACTCCCATTGTGAGGTAGCAGGGCAGGAGAAACTTTATTCAACTATTGTGTTTAGCGGTGAGACCTTTGCTATGATTAGGAAGGTCAGCAGGGGGGAGCCCTCATGCCGGGCCTAGTACGAGAGAGATGGACAGACAGACACCTAGACATGTAAGCAACCCGTCTCTTGCCGTGGGCTTATCTGTGCCAACTCAGAACCCAGCCACAAGAAAGCCATCACCTGATAAAGTCTCTAGCACCTTGCACCACTACAACAATGAGCCAAAATAAACCTCTTTTCTTTATATAAAGTATCCGGCCTCAGGTATTTCATTATAATAATGAAAAGTGAACTAATATGCTAGGATAAAATTTATGTGAATGTGATATCTCTCTTCCTCTCTCTCTCTCCAAAATATCTTTCCTGTAGATCTTAGCAACCTCAACATATGACTTTTTCTTGTCTTTCTTTGTTTACATTAAATCATGAACTTTTCACTCAAAGGAAGCACTTTCTAATAGCTTCTCTTTGACACATTTGATCTGGCAGCATCACTACTCTTGAATTTGGGGGCCATAATTAAGTGTAATTCAGATTACTTGAACTCAGACACGGCCGTACAGTGACTGGCAAACTTATAGCCAAGATGGCTACTAAGTGACTAACAGGTAAAGACACTGAACAGAGAGATGAGTCACTCTTGGGCAGGAAGAAGCAGGACTGGAAGGGTGAGACCTTTGTGTGCTGTGGTAGAAAAGCATTTTACTCAGGATGTTTCATGAATGATTCTACACTAGCAAGATCTTATAAAACAGCTCAAGGTTGGCCATTCAATCCAGGGGGCTGGATCATTTTGTGAATTTCTGCACAAACCTACCCTCTTCAACTGCTCCGGTAGACCTGTACCTTTAGATACACACACATATGCATATTAAATTTATTTATATATTTATGGACATATATACCTTTATATCTAAATTTGTTATTTTATTTATGGATATTAAATATAAATATTATTAAAAACACTGATTTCTGGGGCCAGCTCTGTGGCACAGTGGGTTAAAGCCCTGGCCTGAAGCACCGGCATCCCATATGGGCGCTGGTTCTGGTCCCGGCTGCTCCTCTTCCAATCCAGCTCTCTGCTATAGCCTGGGAAAGCAGTGGAAGATGGCCCAGGTCCTTGGGCCCCTGCACCCACATGGGAGACCCGGAGGAAGTTCTTGGCTCCTGGCTTTGGATCAGACCAGCTCCAGCTGTTGTGACCATCTGGGGAGTGGACCAGCGGATGGAAGACCTCTCTCTCTGTCTCTACTTCTCTTTGTAATTCTCTCAAATAAATAAAAAATAAAATCACTGATTTTGCCCCTTACTTTGGCAAGATGGAACACACAGCATTACGGACACATGGCAGGGCAGGTGTCGGGTCACAGTAAGCTAAGCTGCTGCTTGGGATGTCCACATTTTACATTGGAATCTCTGGTTTGAGTCCTGGCTACTTTGAGCTTTTTTTTCTTTAAAGATTTTATTTATTTATTTTAGAGGCAGAGCTACCTATAGTGAGAGAGGGAGAGGGAGAGAAAGGTCTTCCATCCACTGGCTCACTCCCCTGTTGGCTGCAAAGGCCAGAACTGAGCTGATCCGAAGCTCAGGAGCCAGGAGCCAGGAGCCTCCTCCAGGTCACCCACACGGGTGCAGGGGCCCAAGCACTTGGGCCATCTTCTACTGTGCCACAGTGCCGGCCCTACACTTCAAGCTTTTAATCCAGCCTCTTACTAATGGAGCTTGGGAGGCAGTGCTTCATGGTTCAAGTACCTAGGTCCCTGCTTACCCACACAGGAGACCTGAATAGAATTCATGGCTCCTGGCTTTGGCCTGGTCTTCCCTGGCTGTTGCATGCATTTGGGCAGTGAATCAGCAGATGGAAAATCTCTCTTTGTCTCACCGTTTCTCTCTGTCACTCTGCCTTTCAAATACATGAACAAATCTTTTTTTTTTTTTTGACAGGCTGAGTGGACAGTGAGAGAGAGAGAGAGAGAGAGAGAGACAGAGAGAAAGGTCTTCCTTTTGCCATTGGTTCACCCTCCAATGGCCGCTGCAGCCGGCGCACTGCGCTGATCCGAAGGCAGGAGCCAGGTGCTTCTCCTGGTCTCCCATGGGGTGCAGGGCCCAAGCACTTGGGCCATCCTCCACTGCACTCCCAGGCCACAGCAGAGAGCTGGCCTGGAAGAGGGGCAACTGGGACAGAATCCGGTGCCCAGACCGGGACTAGAACCTGGTGTGCCGGCGCCGCAAGGCGGAGGATTAGCCTAGTGAGCCTCAGCACTGGCGTGAACAAATCTTAAGGAACAAACAAAATACCACCATAGCATTTTCCCCAACTCTGCAATTTCAATGTAACATTTTCTCTGGTCTCTGACTTCATTCTGTCTAGTAGCCCAGATTCTCAGGAAATGACCCGATTGGTACATTCAAACTGCAGATTTATAGCAAGTGGGATAACATGTTGATCCATCTTGGGAGTTTCTTATTTCATTAATTTGAGAAGCAGAGAGACAGACAGGCAGACAGAGATTTCCCATGTACTAGCTCAATGTCCAAATGCCCACAATGGCTGGGGCTGGGCCAGGCCAAAGCTGGGAACCAGTATCTCAGTTCAGTTTCCCATGTGGGTGGCAACTATCTGAGTTATCACCGGATGCCTCCCAGGGTGTACATTAGCAGGAAATTGAATAGGGAGTGAAGCCAAGACTTGAACTCAGGCACTCTGATGGGGGATGCAGGTGTCCCAAGCAGTATCTTAACCACTACACCGACACCTGGCTCGCATTCTGGCAGCTTTTGATTATTATGAGAGGGCCAGTAACTTTAAGGCATTTCATATATTTCAGGTACCAGCAAAATACCTACTAGTGATAGAATAACTGGTAATCATTATTGGTCCAGAAATATTTCTCATGGTTCCTCTTTTTTAAAAATATTTTATTTATTTATTTGATAGGTATAAGTACCGACAGTGAGAGGGAGAGACAGAGATAAAGGTCTTCCACCCACTGGTTCACCCCCCAAATGGCCTCAATGGCTGGAGCCAGATAGATCCAGAGCCAGAAGCCAGGAGCTTCTTCCGGGAATTCCACATGGGTGGAGGGGCCCAAGGGCCTCGGCTATCTTCTACTGCTTTCCCAGGCCATAGTAGAGGGCTGGATCAGAAGTAGAGCAGCTGGGACTAGAACTGGTGCGCATATGGGATGCCAGTGCCTCAGTCAGAGAATTAACCTACTATGCCACAGCGCCAGTCCTCTTGTGGTTCCTCTTAACATCCCTTCATTCCTCTTTCTGTGTCCGAGTAAATACTATGCTGTTACAGATTTCTGAAAGAAATCTGGATGACATAGTAAACTGTGTATGACCCCTGCAGCTTAATTTGTCCCTGAACAACAGTGAATACTGATGGTTTGAAGAATGGATTATTTCCTGGGCAGAACAAAGAGCTGAGACAGAACATGTGAGGTGTCCTTTCCACCCTGGGTATAAATAATTAAAGTCAGCAGTCTCCCCTCGTGCACAGCTCCTGTGGTTTAGGTACTGTAGATTGTCCCTAGATGGGACTGGAGTGAGAAGCAGGTGACAGCCAGAAAATTACAGCATGAGACCAGTCTGGAGTTAGTGTGCCTGAGTTCTAATTCTGATTCCCTCATCTTCTTGCTTTATGATCTTGGAAAATTGACTTTGTCTCTCAAAGCATAAGTTTTTTTTTTTTTTTAATTTGACAGGTAGAGTTATAGACAGTGAGAGAGAGACAGAGAGAAAGGTCTTCCTTTCTGTTGGTTCACTCTCCTAATGGCTGCCATGGCCGGTGCTGCACCGATCTGAAGCCAGGAGTCAGGAGCTTCCTCCTGGTCTCCCATGCGGGTGCTGCCCTCCCGGGCCAGAGCAGAGAGCTGGACTGGAAGAGGGGGACCGGGACTAGTACTCGGCACCCCAACTGGGAATAGAACCCGGGGTGCCGATGCCACAGGCAGAGGATTAGCCAAGTGAGCCACAGTGCCGGCCTCCATAAGTTTTGTCATCCACAAAATGGGGCTCCTGAGAACACTGATCTCACTGGGTCTGCTGTGAGGATTCAATTAGATACTCCACGTACACCATTCAGCACAGTTCCTGAAACACATAAAGGCTGGCTATCACTTTTATGGGAACTTGATTTTTAAGTGTTTTATAAAGAACTGAAAGGAGTTTATAAAATATAACCAGCACTTGGAATGTTACAAGAAAGAGATATCTCTGTTGATTTATTAGAATGAAGTAGAAAATTCATTCTGTTTAAGTTGAAAATTTTCTAATCTTAGTAGTTAGCAATTCTGCTTTTGCAATTAGACTGAACATTAGAGACCAGTGCTTTTTTCTGATGGGAGAATTGCTCTTTATAACCAAGGGCATTATTAATTCCAACATTAATGCTTATAAAAATGATCATACAGGAAGACAGAGAAGCGGTCGGAGGTTGCATGAAATTGGATGAAATCTGGTGAGTGTTTCCTCTTAGGGTTCTCTTCTCTTTCCCTTACAATGAGGGTACACATGGCATTCTACCTGGGTGATGGCTTGAGTTTGCTACATGGTTCTTGTTGGCATATGGCTATTCACCAACAAGCTTGTCAAAAATATCCTTTATCATTCCCACAGTAAGAAATCCGAAGGCCAGATGTTCCTTCAATGCTAAGTCTGCAATAATTTCTCAATTCAGTAATTTAGGTAGAATTTGACCCTGAAGCTCCAAGTTATATCTTAAATTGCATCTGTACTAACTACAGGTTTAGGAATTCAGGAATGTTGACAAGGGCTCCTAGCTAGCAGGGAGCATCTCTCCCTGCTTCTTCTTTACTTATATATTTATTTTTTACTTATTTATTTGAAAGGCAGAGTGATAGAGAGGAGGAGAGAGAAGGGGCCAAAAAGAGATCTTCTATCCTTTAGTTCAACCCCTCAAATGGCCACAATAGCCAGGTGTGGGGCAGGCAAAAGCCAGGAATCTGGAATTCCATCCAGGTCTCCCATGTGGATGGAAGGGGCCAAACACCTCCATTGCCTTCCCAGGTGCATTAGCAGGGTGCTGGACTGGAAGCAGAACAGCTAGGACTGGAAAAGCAGTCGGAACTGGAACTGACACTCTGATATGGGATGCCAGTATCCCAGGCAGTATCTTAACTCACTGTGGCACAACACTGGCCCCCTATCTCTGGCTCTTAGAATACTGGAGATTCTGCCACTAAGCATTTGCTTCATTTGTAGGAAACACCAATCTCCTCCTGCAGTTTCTGCTGTAAGGGAAAAAGAGCTTCAGGGGTAGTTGCTGACCAGATCCCTTCCTTTTGCCGGGGAACAAGTGGAGTAGGGGCTGAGTGTTTGAAGAGGAAAGCTGTCTCCAAGAGGACATACATGACAAACCCAGCAAACCCGAGTCAGCACTGCCTCTCTAAATGATCCCATTACCTGAAAATGTGAAAAGCTCACTTCTAATACGCATTTTTTCTTCATTCTAAACATCTCCTAATGCTCACTTGTTGAAAAAAATCGATTTCAAACCCTACAGGAGAAGGTAGGTTGAAACATTAATCAGGGTCGTTTGTGCTGCTCTGCAGGAGTGCGGCTGCCCTGAATTACTTCATGGAAACATTAATTACCTAAGCAACTCAGGAGAGGAAAACATATTCCTAGGACAGGAATCCTTTTTTAATATTCTTGAATCCTTTCCCAGAATTCTCACTTGCCTCCGTCACAGCAAAGATTCCAGGTCCATTATTCTTATCACTCTCTTCCCCACATCAGATGCATGTGTCAAAATCCCACTTTGGCAAAACCCACACTCCTGTCAGCACTGCTCTGCTCCTGGCAATTGAATGTAGTGGGAGAAAAACACAACTATGATGGCACACTTCACATTAAATGCTTTTTTATAAAAAAAAATGTTTTATTTATTTGAAAGGAAGAATGACAAAGAGACAGAGGGAGAGACAGAGAGAGAGAAAGAGGTCTTGCATCTGCTGTTTCACTCCCCAATTGATTGCAACCATTAGCGCCAGACCAGGCCAAAGCTAGGAGCCTGGAACTTCATTCTGATCTCCCATGTGGGTGGCAGGGGTCCAAACACTTGGGCCATCATCCACTGCCTTCCCAGCTGCATTACCAGGAGCTGGATCAGAACTAGAACAGCTAGGACTCAAAATGGCACTCTGATATGGGGTCAGTGTTGCAAGAAGTGACTTAACCCATTGTACCACAATGCAGGCCTCACATTAAGTTAAATTCACGAATCCAGTTATATTTCTGTAGTCAGCCAAGTCTCCCACACCCTATTATGACTGTTCCACACCATCTTTGTTCACAGTCCTAGACCAGTGCTCATCAGCTGTGAATGTAACTTTTTTTTAAGATTTATTTATTTGAAAGGCAGAGTGACAGAACGAGAAATAGGGAGAGGGAGAGAGGAGTGAGCAAGAGAGAGAATCTTCTATCTGCTGATTCATTCTCCAAATTCCTGCAAGAGTCAGAGCTGAATCAAGCCAAAGTCAGGAGTCTAGAACTCTATCTTGATCTCCCATATGGGTGGGCAGGGACCCATTGCCTTCCCAGGCACATTAGCAGGAAGCTGGAAAAGAAGCAGAGTAGCTGGGACTCAAACTTGCACTGTGGTATGGGATACCAGCATTACAAGTCATCACCTTAACTCAGTGCACCACGATGCCTACCTCTTGAACCACCTGGACACCTGTAAAACACACCAATGTCTGGTCTTATCTTCAGAGAATCTGATTTAGTTAGGGTGGATACGAGTGTGCTTTTGAAACTCTCTAGGCTATTCTAATGTACCATCAGTGTTGGAAGTAGGAGGACACTTTGTCCACCTTCCTTAGGTACAGCTGATGACCTTGCTTCCAACTTCACAGAGAACATTGAATTGCTAAATCTATGAATGTGCCTGCATGGGGTCTTTATTCCACTCCCTTCTGAGAGAAGACCAAACCTTCCACTCTGCATTCAAGCAATGGTTCACCTGCCCTATGAGTCCCAGGTTAACAAGACAGGTTAACAAGAGAAAAGCTCAACAGATACACTTAATCAAAGTTTCAGGTGACACAGAGGAGAAATTCCACAAGGCCTGTCTGTTCAAATTCTTCTTGGCGCTGTGGTGCAGTGGGTTAACACCCCAGCCTGAAGCGCTGGCATCCCACATGGGCGCCGGTTCGAGACCCGGCTGCTCCACTTCCGATCCAGCTCTCTGCTATGGCCCAAGTCTATGACCCCACATGGGAGACCCAGAAAAAAGCTCCTGGCTCCTGGCTTCAGATTAGCACAGTTCTCGGCTCTCTATGTGGCATTTGTTTCTCCCAAGTGTGAACACGGCTCCCTCTGGAGTGAGGATCTTAAGATCCACCACCAGACAAGTAACTCAAGAGAATTCCTTTATGGCCAACTCTTATACAGAAAGGTTTTCTGTCTGTCTTTTGGGGAGAGGGGTTCTGGTTTCTATGACCCGGCTTGGGGTACAAGGGGGAACAGGAAAAAGAAAGGCAGGAGAAACTACGGCCCGGACCTGGTGCTGGAACTCTGGGTTCATGTCTTCAGATGCATTAAAATCAAATGTCCAGAACTAAGCTCTAGTTCTTCCTCCCTAGTCCTGCTGCTCTTGTTGTAGATCAGGCAAAAAACCGTGGTATCAGTCTCAACTCATCTCTTCCTCACTGCCCACGATCAGTGTCTTCACAGAAGCTGTGGATTCTCCCCTCAAGATATATTCTGATCTGACCAGTTCTCACCACATCCATCGCCCCCAGTGTGGTCCCAAACACCCTCTTCTACAGGCTGGATTGAGGCCACTGTATCTGCTCTTCCTGACTCCGCCTTTCTTTGCTCCCGGCTATTTTCCATTAAGAGGCTAAACTGGGGTGCTTCAAATTCAAGTCAGGGGACTTAGCTTGTGGTGCAACAGGTTAAGCCACTGCCTGCAATGCTGCCATCCTATGTCAGAGTGCCAGTTTGAGCCCAGCTGCTCTGCTTCTGATCCAGCTCCCTGCTAATATGCCAGAGAAGGCAATGGAAGATGGCCCAAGTACTTGGGCCTCTGCTGCCCATGTGGGAGTTCCAGCCTCCTGGCTTCTGCCTGGCCCAGCCTTGGCCTTTACAGCCAACTGCGGGGGTGAATCAGCCGAAGGAAGATTTTCTCTCTTTCTCTCCCCGGCCCCCTGTAACTCTGCCTTTTAAATAAATAAAATAAATATTTTATAAAAACAAAAGTAAATTCAAATCAGATCTCACTTCTCTAGAGCTCTAAGCTCTGCAGTGCTTGCTCATTTCCAACAAATAAAATTCAAAGTCTTACAAAATTGAACACCCAACTTCCAGGGCAAGTATTTAACCTGGCAATCAAGACGAATGCTTCCCACACTGCAGTGCCTCTGTTAAGTTCCTGGTTCTAGCACCTGATTCCAGCTTCCTGTTAATACAAACTGTGGGAGGCAGAGGTGATAGCTCCAGGGATTGGGTGTTGCCACCCATGTGGGAGACCTGCATTGAATTCCTGGCTCCCTGGTCCAGCCCTGGTAGTTGTAGGCAATCAGGGAATGATCCGATGGATGGGAACTCTCTCTCATTCTTTCTTTCTCTCTCTGCCTTGCAAATAAAATAAATAACACGCAAATCAAATTCTTCTCCAATTTCATCTGCAATTTTTCCCTCAGCCTCCCCAGCTTTAGCTTCATTGCCTCCTTGGTGTTTATCAGGAACAGTGTGCTTCTGCCTGGGGCCATTGCACTTGCTCCCTTTTCCTGGAACCCACGTGACTTGCTCCTGGCTATGCTGTGGGGACAGTTTGTCCCCAGGGCTTCGTGTGTTTAAGGCTTGGTCCTCAGGGTGGTGATGTTTGGAGGCAGTGAGACCTTAGTGGAAGGTTTCCCTGTTATTTGGAATATGCCTCCTATATCAGTGCTCAAGGGAGATTGTTACAAAAGAACAAACCTGGCCATACCCCAGCCTCTTTGCTTCCTGGTTGGTGATTGTGATTTCTTGCTCCTGCACTTGCTACTCCCAGGATGCCATCCACTATGAAGTTCCCATCAGACAAAAGTTGATACCAGCATCATGCACTTAAACCTCCAGAGCTGTGAGTTAAATATACCTCTTTGCTTTATAGTTGTGCAGCTTCAAGTATTTCATTATAGTAATGGAGAACTGACTAATGGACTCTCCTAATCCATTTAAGATCTGACCAAATGCTACCCTAGCAGATTAACTTCTCCCAACCAATTTATATAAACACACACATACAAATGCACACACACAACAATTACCACCATCACAATCACCATCAATCTCTGTCCCTCTATTCTTCTTTTTTTTTTTTCTTTGACACGCAGAGTGGACAGTGAGAGAGAGAGACAGAGAGAAAGGTCTTCCTTTTGCTGTTGGTTCACTCTCCAATGGCCGCCACGGCCGGTGCGCTGAGGCCAGAGCACCATGCTGATCCGATGGCAGGAGCCAGGTATTTCTCCTGGTCTCCCGTGCAGGTGCAGGGCCAAGCACTTGGGCCATCCTCCACTGCACTCCCGGGCCACAGCAGAGAGCTGGCCTGGAAGAGGGGCAACTGGGACAGAATCCAGTGCCCCGACTGGGACTAGAACCCTGTGTGCTGGCGCCACAAGGCAGAGGATTAGCCTATTGAGCCACGGCGCTGGCCCCTCTATTTTTTAGCTCTTATCAATAACTGACATAGGGGCCGGCGCTGTGGCATAGTGGGTAAAGCCACTGTCTGCAGTGCCGGTTCGAGTCTGGCTGCTCCACTTCTGATCCAGCTCTTTTCTATGGCCTGAAAAAGAAGTAGAAGATGGCTCAAGTCCTTGTGCCCCTGCACCTGCATGGCAGACCTGAAAGAAGCTCCTGGCTCCTGGCTTCAGATTGGTCCAGCTCCGATGTTGTGGCCACTTGGGGAGTGAACCAGCAGATGGAACACTTTTCTCTTTCTCTCTTTCTCTCTGCCTCTGCCTCTCTGTAACTCTGCCTTTCAAATAAATAAATAAATCTTTAAAAAAAAATAATTGACATATATGTAATAATTGGTTTATTTATTTATTTATTTATTTTGGTCTCTTCTCTCCCTATGCAGTAGAATGTAAGTGTGATGAAAGGAATCATTTCCATTCTTCTTTCATTTATTTCCAGTGCCTAGAAGAGGACCCGAAATGTAATAAGTACTCAATATATATTTGATGAATTAGTGATTAAACGAATGAATCAATTAATGGCAAAGTCATAGCATCCCAATCACAAGAGGGATTTTTCCAGAGACTTTTCCTTAGTTTTGCCTTTGTCCTTCTCTCTGCCTCTCTGCTGGGTCCTAGACAACTTCGCCATTTAAAAGCATGTGGGAAGGTTGGGTCCTCAGGTTCCTGAGTCAGACACAACTCCAAATGCCACCCTGTGTTCTGCAGACTTACCTCCAACCTCCTCCCTCACACCTGGCCATGGTTTAGCAGCTACATTCTTCTTCCTCCCTCCCCTGAATTCCAGAACTTCTCCTTGGCTCTAGCCTCTGTCCTTTATGGCAAGAAGGCAGTGTGGGGAGAAGTAGCAGTTGGACTGACCCTACCTCTGCCCTCTCTATCACAGTGACAGAGAGACACACAGCCTTCCCAAGCCTCATCTGTCCTGTGCAGCCAGGACATTCTCTGCCAACTTAGAATCTTTGTTCTCTTCTTTTTCCTGCAGCAGCCTGGCCATTTATAAAACCAAGTATCATAAAAGTACCCACAGGAAACAATACACTGTATTTGACTGATTCTAAGATGCCTACCCCCTTTGTGTACATTTCACATCTCCAACATTAAGAATCATCTTACAGCAGGTGTAGGTCCCTAAGCAGTAACCATAGCCTGAGCCCAGGCCAACTCAATTGCTATTCCTAGAGTGTGCCTGGCCTCATAAACCCTTCAGCATGAAAAGCCACAGGCCTTCTAAGACCTGTTTGAATGGGGCCAGCGCTGTGGCATAGTGGATAAAGCCACCACCTGCAGTGCCAGCATCCTATTGGGGCACCGGTTCAAGTCCTAGCTGCTCCACTTCCGATCCAGCTCTCTGCTATGGCCTGGGAAAGCAGTGGAAGATGGCCCAAAGTCCTTGGGCCCCTGCACCCATGTGGGAGACCTGGAAGAAGCTCTTGGCTCCTGCATTCAGATTGGCGCAGCTCCAGCTGTTGAGGCCATCTGGGGAGTGAACCAGTGGATAGGAGACCTTTCTTTCTCTCTCTGCTTCTGCCTCTCTGTAACTGCCTTTCAAATAAATAAATAAATTAAAAAAAAAAAAACACTGGATAAGATAAAACAAAATAAGCAAAATATCATCATCAAACCATGCAGAGTGGGGACCAGCAGTCTGGATGTTGGAGGAACACTTCTATAAGAAATGCAGTGGGGTGGGTGTTGTGGCACAGGGGTTCAGTTGCCACTAAGACACCTGTATTTCAGTTGCCACTGAGACACCTGTATCCTCTATCAGAGGGCCTGGTTCGAGTCAGCTACTCAACAGTTCTGATGCAACTTACTGCTAACGTGCCTGGGAGGCAGCAGATGATGGGCCAAGTACCCAAGTTCCTGTCACCCATGTGGAGGATCCTGATGGAGTTCCTGGCTCAAGGCTTTGGCTTGGCCTAGCCCCGGCCATTACAGCCATTTAGGGGTGAACCAGCAGATGGAAGATCTCTCTCTCTCTCTCTCCCTCTCTGTTTCCCCCTGCCCATTACTGCCTTTCAAATACATAATATATAAATCTTTTTGAAAAAAGTAGCATCACACAGGCTCTGAGTGGCTCAGAGGAGCACATTGTGGAGAAAAACCTGGGAATCGACAACTCTGAGTTAGAAAGTATGTAAGGTGGCTGGGGTTGTGCTGGAGTGGGTAGAGCCCTTGCCGGTGATGCCAGCATCCCCTAGGGGCACAAGCTCATTTCCTGGCTGTTCTACTTCTGGCCCAGCTCCCTGCTAACTGACTGGGAAAAGCAGAGGAAGATGACCCAAGTGTGGGCCTTTGCACCCATGTGGGAGACCTGAATGAAGCTCTTGGCCCCTGGCTTCACCCTGGCTGAGTGCAGGTCATTGTGGCCATCTGGAGAGTGAACCAGTGGCTGGAAGGCACCTCTCTCTCTTTCATTCTCTCTCTCTGAAACTCTTGACTTTCAAATAAATAAATTTTTTTTTTTTAAAAAACAGAAAGCAAATAAGGACAGCAAGAGTGTTGTTCTTTCTTTCTTTCTTTCTTTCTTTCTTTCTTTCTTTTCTTTTTTTTTTTAAGAGGCAGAAATTCAGAGTGAGAGAGAGACAGAGAGAGAGAGAGAGCTCCTATCCACTTGTTCACTCTTCAAATGCTGGTAATGGTTTGGTCTTTGAGCTAGGCTGGGGCCCAAGACAAGAGCTGGGAAGATAATCCAGGTCTCCCACATGGGTGGCAGGAACCCAGTGATTGGAGTCATCTCCACGACCTTCCAGGAGCCAGAGCCCAGTATTAAACCCCAGTACTGCAATGTGAAGCATGGGTGTCTTAATAGGCATTTTAATCACTAGGATAAATGCCTGACCTATTTTTTCTCTCTTCTGATAGTGAGATTCTGAAATTTGGAAAAATTGAACCAGTTGCTTTAATTGTTATCTATATTTATGCATTAAAGTGAAACATGACAATTACCTGTCCAAATAATTATCAAAGAGCTTTTAAAATAAACTAAAATAAAAATCAAAAGTGAAAAAAATCCATTGTATCATAGTTTTCCCTGACATCTTTTTCTCTCTCAGTCATACACAAAACAATTGTGCACTATCACATGTAAGGAGGTTTAGAATCATTGAAAAATAGCTCCAGTTGGAGAAAAACACAATGGTTGGCTTAACAAAACCTAAGGAATCTACTACACAAGTGGATTGCTTTTACCACCTGGTGCTTGCGGGAAAACCATAAACCAAAAGCTCAATATTAGTCTAAAATTAATTATATTTCAAAGTTAAATTATTTGGAAGATGCTTTCAAATGACTTAAAGTTAAATATTTCAGTGTAATATTGATCCTGTAATTACCATCACAAATAACATTACCAATAGAAGTTAATCATGTAGAATCACAATGGTAGCATCAAATAGGAGAATGCCAGGAGATGAGAAATGTTTTTGTTTCCCAGTAGTTTTGTATCCTCTCCACTCCTCTCTTCACAGTGAGATGTGCTCACCTGTCTTCGAAGGTTAGAATATTTTTACTTTTCTTGTTTGGACACATTTGGTTAACATTCAAACACTTGACTCTGAGCTAAAATAGTCATTTAATTTTTATTTGACAAGCTTTAGGGTCATAATTTGACCTCTCAATCTGTTTCTTTGGTGGCCAATTAACAACCCCCTTCCCAATGTTCTATTCTGGATGAACTGCAAGCACTTTTAAGCTTAGGAAACAGGATACATGGTTTCCTTGGAATTGTCACCATACAAATGCAAATTAGGGGCAAAGCAAGACTGTCCATCCTTGTAATTGTTACTGCTTTGTACTAAGCTTCCGATAAGTAGCAAAACAGACCACTGTGTGTTTTTTTTGTTTTTGTTTTTAAAGATATATTTATTTATTTGAAAGTCAGAGTTATGGAGGGTGGGGAGAGAGAGAGAGAGAGAGAGAGAGAGAGAGAGAGAGAGAAGGAGAGAGTTCTTCCATTCCTTGGTTCACTCCTCAGATGGCTACAATGGCTGGGGCTGGGCCATGCTGAAGCCAGAAGCAGGAGCTTCTAGTTCTCCCACATGGTGAGCCGGGGCCCAAGCACTTGGGCTATCTTCTGTTGCTTTTTCCCAGGCCATTAGCAGGGAGTGGTATTGGAAGTAGAGCAGCCAGGACATGAACCAGCACCCACATGGGATGTTAACGTCTCAGGCAGTAGCTTTACCTGCTATGCCACAACCCTGGCCCTAATCAGCTGTTTTTAAAACACACACCTTAGCTGCAGACTTTTTCCTTGGCTCACTGGAGAAGAGAAGAAACTGTTTTCTACGGATTTTTACCCCTCTGGATTCCACTTATGATTTTTTAAAAATTATTTATTTGAAAGGTAGAGCAAGAGAGAGGGGAGAAAGAGAGAGAGAGAATGAATCTTTCATCCATTAGTTTATTCTCCAAGTGGCCACTACAGCTAAGGCTGAAGCCAGGAGGCCAGAATTCTATCAGGGTCTCCCACATGGGTGGCAGGGGCCCAAGGAATTAGGCCATCACCTGCTACTTCCAAAGTGCATCAGCAGGAAGCTGGATCAGAAACAGAGGAGCCAGGACTCAAATGGGCACTCCGATAATGGGATGCTGGCATTGCAAGTGGCGGCTTGACCTGTTGTGCCACTTTTACCCATTTATTCAAGTATTTTCGCGGATAACATGAAATCTTGCAGGAGTCTTACAGAACGTTTTATTTATTTTTGAAAGTCAGCATTTCAGAGAGGAAGGGAGAGACACAAAGAGAGAGATCCTCCATCCACTGGTCCATTCCCCAGATGGCTGTAACAGCTAGCGCTGGGCCAAGACAAAGATAGGAGTCAAGACATTCATCCTGGTATCCAGCTGGATCGGAAGTGGAGCAGCCTGGACAGGAACCAGTGCCCATCTGGGATTCTGGGGTCGCAGGTGGCAGCTTTACCTGCTACAGCACAACACTGGCCCCAAAGTCTTACAAAATTTTTAATTGCAGAATTTGAACTTGAGCTAGAGACTTAGCTTGCTCCTTGTATCTTCATCCCATGCTTCGGCATGACCCTTCCAGGGAAGTCTGAGCAACTGTGCTCTCTTTGAAATCTTTGGTCTGGTTAACACCATATAGAGACATGCTGGGAACCAGCCCTTTTCTGTGGAAATCCTCTGTCAACACTTGATCATGTATCAGCCAGACGATCCATATAGCAAGCAACGTTAGGTGAATCCTTTCCTTCTTATATATTGTCTGTTAGTGATCATCACAAACTCATGCCTGTACAGAGCCTCTGGTTTGGGTGGAGGACACACAGGGGCTGGGGAAGGAAGAAGGCTGACTCAGGAGGTAGAACTGACCTCACTAATGGCCTCATCTCCATCCTTTATGTGTGCTCAGAAATAGCAGCATGTCTTTCAGTTTTGTGTAATTATTATTTAGTTACTCCCAGTAGGATTTGTAAACCCTTTACATCTCCGTGGATTTATTTTATTTCTGAGTGAAAGTGATTTGACGATCCACTTACCATTAATGTGACTTATTGCACGGTTTGTGTGTGAGGGCTGGCGGGGAGGGGGCTCGTAGAAGGGGCATTCAGGAAGACAAGACAGTCTGAATATACGATCGCCACCCCCAGGAAGACCGTTGCACACCCTTGCCCCAGGAAAACGGGCAGAAGCAACCTTCCCGTTCTATTGTTTATTGGAGCACTGGTGACGGGGTCACATTTTAAAAGATGAGTGTGTCAAATGCATGTGCGTAGCAGAGGTTAAAAGACGGAGTCGGATACTCAGGATTTTGGAAGTAATGAATATTTTTGAGTCCAAAAGGTATCGAACGGCAAAGATGATGAGGAATGACTATCCACCTAACTCCATTGCCGTCACCCTAAAATTACAGGAACACTGAAGCAAGGCTGAGTTAGCATCGGACCCCAGAAATGGGCAGGCGAGACGAGGCTCTCGTTAGGGTGAGGTTCCTGCCCTGTGTGTTTCACGGGAGCCCGCGGCACGGCGGCCGGTGACCCACGACCCGCAGCAGCAGCCGCCGCCGCCGTGGCGAGTGTTGACCCTCGGGCGGGCCGCCTACCTGGAGCGTTTCCGCAGCGCCTGGTTCAGAACCACTGGGGCGAACAGCTCCCTGGAGCCGGGCGCGGACGGCGAAACCCGACCGCGAGCCGGGGGCTCGGCGCCGCGTCCTCAGTCTCCCGCGGGCGGGAGAGCTCGCTGGGCCGCCACCCTCCGCGGGGACAGCAGCGGGGCCTGCGGGAGGCCGCCCGCGGCGGCGCGTCCCTGCCTGAGAGGACTGACCGGAGCCGCTGGCCCGCAGTCTTCCTCCAGGGCTCCCGCCCCGGCAGCTCGCCGAGCCCCGCCCGGCTAAGGGGGCGGGGGCATCCCCGGCGCAAGGCCCGCCCCGCTCTCCCTGACCGCGCCCGGGCCGGGCTCCCCATTGGCCGGCAGGCTGAAGGTGCGAGGAGGCGGGGCCCGGCGCCGGCAGCTCGCGCCCGGGAAGGTCGGCCGCGGTGCGCCGGGTGCCGCGGGGAGGGCGCACGGGGACGCGGCGGGCCGGGCGGCGGCGAGCGACTGAGACACAGCAGCGGCGCCGGCGTCTGGTGTCGCCTGCAGCCCCTGCCTTCCGGGCGCGCAGCTCGCCGCAACCTGCGGCGCCCGAGCTCCGAGGGCGCATCCCCGGGCGCTGGGCCCGAGGCGGCCAAGACGGCGGGCCGGCCGGGCACGGGGCGGCGGACGCTGTGCTGCGGGCTGCGCTGGTGGGGGGCGGCGGGCCGCGGCGCGGGCCCGGGGCCCGGCGCGTGCGGCTGGGAGGCGCTGTGGGGGGCGGGCGCTCGGGCGGCGGCTGGGGCCATGGCCGAGGGCGGCGGGGGCGCGCGGAGGAAGGCGCCGGCGCTGCTCGAGGCCGCCCGCGCGCGCTACGAGAGCCTGCACATCTCGGACGATGTGTTCGGCGAGTCAGGCCCCGACAGCGGCGGGAACCCCTTCTACAGCACCTCGGCCGCCTCGCGCTCCTCCTCGGCCGCCTCCTCGGACGACGAGCGCGAGCGCCCGGGCCTCCCGGGGACTCCAGCCGGCCCGCCGCCGCCGCCCGGCGCCCAGGACGCACAGGATCCTGAGGAGGACGAGGCCGGCGCGGGCTGGAGCACCGCGCTGCGGGACCGCCCGCCCCCGAGCTTCGAGGACACCGGCGGTAAGGGGCGGCCGGCGGGCAGGGGTGTGGGGGCGCGGCGCGCGGATCCTGGCCTGGGAGAGTGCCAGAGCACGTACCTTGCAGATGCCCCGTGGGCGGTTTCGTCAGTGGCAGCTGTGCGTTCCAGGAAACAAATGAGGTTGCGGGAGCAGGGGATTTGAAGTGCGAGATCCCTACGCTCCTGGGGGGCTCCAGATTCCTCTTGGGTGGGGGCGTCCAGGGACTGTCTTCACTGGGTGGGCGTGTCCCAGCGTTCTACCCTGGAAACCGGTCACACCTGTAGGGGTCGGACCTCCGGGATGGGTTCAAGTTGGACTTTCCTAGGATTCTTGACCAGTAATGAGGCGCGATGGGGTTGGGGAGGGCGGGGGTCGTTCTGCTCTGAGAGCCGCAGAGCAGTCGTCACCCAGGGGGTGCCAGGGGTGAGGCAGGTGGTGATTGGAGCCTGACCCAGGGAGTGGTTTAATCGGTTTAGTTTTCGCTTTAATCTGAGAAACTTTCCCTGTCCGCGCCCCTGGGAATCTCTTGTTGAGAACGGAGACTGAAGGGACCGGTTCAGCAGCGTTCAGGTGCCTGGTGCCTCTAGTAGGCGCGCTCAGGTGTGTTCCGCTTACCATTGCCGTGGACAAGCTGGGGACGCCTGGAGAAGGTGGCCGGAGGGCTGGCCGCTCCGCCTGCTGTAGTTCTTCTGACTGCTTGCTTTCGCGGGAGTTGGGTTTTAAACTATCACCACGTAGCCTGCAGAAGCTCAGCGACCTTGCCCTTCGGAGAACCAGCCTCCCTTCCTGCTGCTCTTCTTCGTTGCACCACCCACCAGCCAGGATCCTAAACGCCATGTTCATCTGCACCAGTGTGTGCAGCCCGTGTTGATGAGGGCCAGGGAGTGGCTACCCTGGGCACCATGCGGCTTTTCTTGTGGCTTTTTCTGGTTCTTGTTCACCGAGTCGGGAACATGGGGTATAGGAGGGCAGGCCCAAGGAACCTCTGGCTGGTACCTGCACTCGGGGCTTCTAGGATGTCAGGTTGCAGCCTGCCAGGAGGCTGGTAGGGTTGGCCTGCCCCTCTCTGAAAGGAGTGGGCTGCAAACCCCTGGCAGGTTGCAGGGTGGAGATGCTGCGCTCCAACTGGGCTTGCAAGGGCTGGGCTCCCTGTGCAGTGTTTTGGGGCTGGAATTAAGAGTTTGGGAATTTTCAGAATCACTCACTCAGCACAGTCGTTTTATACGGCCCTGCGTTTTCCAGGCTGTCATTAAGGTCTTCCTGCTGTGGACAGCTGTTTTCCGTATTGGCTCTTTAAGAATTGTACCATCGCGGAGCCCTGGTTTGACAGAATTGTGCTGTGAGCATCTGTGATCCAGTTTGCAGCTTGGAACAGCTGAGATACAAATCCACCTGGGAGAATGCAGCAAGTCTGTATCCCAGGCCAAAATAAGGAATTGTGCCAGGTTAGGCTAGTTATGGCCTGAGTGTGCTGGTGTGAGAAGGCTGAGCACACTGTAATAGATTTTAAAGCAGTCTTGTATTTCTTAGTAGCTTGTAAATGGGAACAATTCTGCAGCAGTCATTTAATCTATCCACTGCAGCACTTACGCTCATGTAGCGCAGTATCGTGTGTCATTTGGCATTAGGTTCAAATTCTGCCTCTTGAAGATGCCCGTGAAGTCCCCACCTGGACCTAAAAATTACAGCCAAGCCCCTTAACCAAAGACATTAGTAGGTGGTTGTTGGCATTTAGACTGGCTTTGTTTTCCTTTTTTGTGTGACATTTTAAAACCCTTTTAAATGCACATCTAATTTAGAATTTCCTCTCTGCAACACCCTCTCCCAGAGGGAAATTGGAGGTGGAGATTGGGGAGATGAGACTGGTGTCTTGTTAAGCTTGAGTTCAGATTTTCCTGAAACAATGGAATGTGATTTATGGAAGCTGAAAATAGATGTAGGAATATACAGGGGTAGTCAGAGAAGGTCCTTGCACCTAGATGTGTGGAGAGATGGATGTGTTTATTAAGAGGGCAGGAGCACAGCCCAGCCACTATGAGAGGTGTAGCCTGCTGGATTTATGAAGTGTATCTAAGACACTCTCAAAAGCTTGTGTTCCTCACTTGCAAGGAATGCAGCCTGGAGCTCTCTCTTCGGTCTTTGTCCCCCAGTTTGTTAAGGAGTGAGTGGGGTGGGGTTGGGAGAAGAGCAAGCAGGTGACACATCCATCTGTAATCAGGCTTCATAATAGGAACTTTGTCACCGAAATTGCTGTCACTGTCAACAAGGAAAGCCCAGAATTCTAGATTCACAGATGAGGCTTTCTGCCTTGCTCCCATTGTAAAAACAGGTGTGCATACAGGTAAGTCAAGGTGTGTCATGTGAGCGCACAGATGTGGAAATGTGTAACTGTACTGTGTGTGAATGTGCTTTGCTCATGCTAGTTTGCACCGAGTAGGGTTCCTTCTATCAGAAAGAGGTTACAACTGCTGTTTCGAGCCTTCCGATGCTCTAGAAACCTTTTCTGGGAGTCCCTGTACCCGAGGGAGGTAGACATCAAGACCACTGTACATGTGGCCCCTGCAGTGGGGGTGCTCACAGCAAGATGCCTGGTATCCAGCTGAGAGGAGGAGGCAGCAGAGCTAGATCTGGGGCCAACCCTAACAGCAGCATTTCTGTAGTTGAGGATACCAACCAGTCTTCAAGCTGTTCTAGTCCGCCCAGCCCCTTCCTTCTGTTTTCAGCATAGTGTCCTGGTGTAGGCTCTTGGGATTGCAGCCAACAATTATAGGTGGAGAGGGTCCTCTCGCCACCCCCTTGTCTTCTGTCACCTCTGCCAGGTTCTTGCTGTGATTTCAGGTGTGGAATCCCTTCCGAATGCTTTAAATGTAAGCATTGCTTGCAGGGCTGCTGACGGGCTCTTCACCCCTGCCAGGATGGAGGGTCAGTCTGGAAGCTCCACTGCTCCCTGGGAGCTCAGGGCCCAGGACCCTCTCTTATTGGGCCTTGGCAGCAGATGTCCCTGAAACAGTCCCCTCAAGCTGTCAGCCTTGCCTGCTCACTGCACAAATAACCAACACAGCATGCGAGCTCACTCTCTGGAAACAACATGAAATTCAGACCCGTCTGCCCTTTGTTTTTTTTTTTTTTTTTTAATTCCAAGCAGTCCTGTGATCTGTTCCCTCTGAAGAGGCAAAGGAACAGGCAGATTCACACATGCTACAGGGTCCCGGTCTGTTTGGCTTTGTCAGATCCTTTGTCGTTGGGGGCTGGGATCTGAGCCATTGGCTCTTTCTGTTAGAGGCTGGACTTCATCAAAGAGGTTTTCTCTGCCCATGGACAGCAGCCCTCTCATCACTCACTAGGGAGGCATGACCTTGGGAAGGGGGAGAGACACATATGGCCTTGACAATTAATGAATCTTATCTTCAAAGTTTGTCCTTGGTTTATTTGGTTTAAAGCCTCTTTGCCTAGCAAGTAACGAGAGGATTTTTTTCCTCTGAAAATCAGATTTAAACCTAGACTGTCTGCTTTGAAGCTGTTTGTGAGCTCAGATATCTGGAAGTGTTTCTATAATGTTCTGGGTAGACGCTTGCTCCACCTTTAGTGCTACCTCTGATTCTGCAACTGCAGGAGGAACTTTGAACCTTGGTGGACTACAAGAGAAACTTTGGGCAACGCTCCCTAAGAAATCCAGTGCCAGACTACCATGTGCCCTCATGCCATGGCCTCACCGTCGGGCTCCTTTCCCTGTGTCTGTCTGTGTGCTAGGTGAACCAGGCACCTGGAGAGAACCAGTAGTTCTCTTTGTAGCTCGCTTTGTCATGCATTATCACACTTACTCTTCACGAGCACACTGGCAGAACATTTGCCATGTCTGCTTTAAGGAGAATACACGTGTGTCTATGAGCCAGTGTCTGATGGGGGTGAGGTTAGCTGGTTAAGTAATTACCATCCAACTATTCAGACTTGATTATTTGGGAAAAGTAAAACTTTTTTTTTTACTAGAACTTTTTTTAAATAACTATTTTACTTATTTATTTGAGAGGTAGAGTTACAGACAGAGGGAGCGAGAGACGGAGATGGGTCTTCTGTCTGCTGGTTCACTCTCCAAATGGCCACAACAGTTGGAGTTGAGCCAATCCAGAGCCAGGAGCTTATTCCAGGTCTTCCATGTGAGTGCAGGGGCCCAAGCATTTGGGCCATCTTCTGCTGCTTTCCCAGACCATTAGCAGGGAGCTGGATGGAAAGAGGAGCAGCTGGGACTAGGACTGCCACCCACTAGAACATTTTTGAGTCAAAATATTTTGAGACAAACGATTATAGTACATGGGATTGCATTTAACTTTGTTGGGGGGTGGTTTACAGTTCTTTGAGTTTTAACACATGAATGGATTTGTGTCATAAGCACCACAGTCCCCATATGGAAGAGAAGAACCTAGGATTTTTCTGGTTCCTTATTTGATCCTTGCTCTCCCTGTGTCCTGTCATGGGGGCTTGTAGTGTTCTGCAGGAGGTAGGCTTTGACACACTGCAGCAAGTTTTGGAATCTAAATCCCACCTTCCTTTTTAAGAACGTGACTGTATATTTTTTCTTATTAGCACGTAATATGTATTCATTTTGGAAAGCATATAAAAATGAGAAAAATGATTAAAAGCTCTTTAGAATCCCATTGTCTTTAATTACTAAGCAATAACTACAGTTGACATATTGAACCTATACTTCAGAGATTTTAGATTACATATTGTGAGGGAGACTTTTTTTTAAAAGACTTATTTATTTGAAAGAGTTATAGAGAGAGGGAGAGAGAGATGCACAGAGAGATATCTTCTATTTGCTGGTTCACTCTTCAAATGGGTGGGCTATGCTGAAGCCACGAGCCAGGATCTTCGTCTGGGAGACCTGATTTTTAATTGTAATTAATATATGTGAACATTTTCCCATTTCCATTTTTAAAAGATATTTTAGTGAATCCGTAATATTCTGTGGTTCCCTTTGGTTAGCACTGAGGCATTTGTTTTGTTTTGTTTTTTTGCTGTTATATTGATGTTATGATGAATAGTTTTGAAGCGTAAGTTTGTAGGCACATCCTTAATGTATATCTTAGTATAAAATGATGGAAAAGATTTTATCTAAGGTTTCGATAGCTGTTGTGAAAGAACCTTCCAGAGATGTACCTACTTAAACTCATGCCAGCAGTATGCCAGAGAGTCCATTAGAACCTATACTAGCCGACAGGGCAGCACACCAGTGTCTGATTCCCTTGGGTAGGGTGGCTCTTTGGGTACTGTTTGATTTAGTAAAAGTCACTGGGATGTGATACACCTGTAGTGCATGAGTCATTCGTGCACAGATCAGTGAATTCTTACGTGTGTACACCCATGTACTTACCACCCAGATCAAGGTAAAGAACAGGCCCAGCCCGGCGCTGCGGCTCAGTAGGCTAATCCTCCACCTTGCGGCGCCGGCACACTGAGTTCTAGTCCCGGCCGGGGTGCCGGCTTCTGTCCCAGTTGCCCCTTTTCCAGGCCAGCTCTCTGCTATGGCCTGGGAGTGCAGTGGAGGATGGCCGAAGTGCTTGGGCCCTGCACCCCATGGGAGACCAGGAGAAGCACCTGGCTGCTGCCTTCGGATCAGCGCAGTGTACTGGCAGCAGCATGCTGGCAGCGGCGGCCATTGGAGGGTGAACCAACGGCGAAGGAAGACCTTTCTCTCTGTCTCTCTCTCTCACTGTCCACTCTGCCTGTCAAAAAAAACAGGCCCAGCACCCCAAGAGCTCCATCCTGCCTTTCCCCTAGAGGCAACCACTGTTCTTCTTTTTTAAAAGATGTATTTATTTTATTTGAAAGGCAGAGTGATAGAGAGTGTGCCAGTGCAAGGTCTTCCATCTACTGATTTACTCCCCAAATGGCCACAACAGCTGGAGCTGAGCAGCTGCAGGAAGTCCACCTCGGTCTCCTGTGTGAATGGCAGGGACCCTGGCTCATGAGCCATCTGCTGCTTTTCCAGGCACGTTATTAGGAAGGCAGATCAGAAGCAGAGCAGCTGGGACTTGAAGTGGCACATGGATGTGGGCTGTAGGCATCCTAAATGATGACTGTGCCACACTTGCTCTGTAATTGAATGTAGCAGCCCCAGTTTTGTATTGCTGGGTCGTACTCCACTATCTGAACATGCTACAGTTAATCCATTTTTCTACCTGTGGGCATTGGGGTTCTTCCAAGTTGGGGGCTTTTATAAATGAAGCTGTGACAAGCATTCTTGCATGTAGTTTTTAAAGTATTTATTTTGAGAAAGAGCACAATACTCCCATTGCTTGGTTCACTTCCTGAAAGCCCACCATGCCCCCAGTTCCACTGGCTGAGGCCAAAGCCAGGAGCCTGGAACTCCACCTAGGTCTCCCACATGGATGGCAGTAACCCAGTTACTTGAGCCATCACTGCTGCCTTCCAGGGGCTGCATTAGCAGGAAGCTGGATTCCGGAGGCGGAGGCAGGTGTTACACACAGATACTCTAATGGGGATATAGGCGTCTTAGCTAACCAGCATCTTAACCCTAGGCCAAACATCTTATCCCTTGCATGTGTTTTTTTGATGGACATGGACATCATCTGTCTTTGACATATATACCTAGGAGTGGGATTGCTGGGTCATAGGGTAGGTATATGTTTACCTTCAGTATAAGGTCTTTCATCCTGGGCATATTGACATTTTACAGTAGGTAATTCTTTGTGGGGGCTGTTCTGTGCATGGTAGGACAGCTAGCAGCTTTCCAGGCCTCTACTCACTAAATGCCCTTTCCCCAGTTGAGTCAATCAAATATGTCTCCAGATATTTCCAAGTGACCCCTTGGGGCAAAATGACTAGTCACTGAAAACCTCTGCTTCAGTAGTTGCTGTCAAGTGGTTTTCCAATTCACACTGCCACCAACAATGAATGAGATACCTGTGCATTAATTGAGCAGGCACGTTGATCCCTGCTGGGATAAAATGATAAGGAAGACATGTTCCCTGGGGTCCAGTAGGAGAGACAAAGTGAGGAAAAAGAGGTAAGTGTGTCTGGTAAGTGGTGATCAAGGTGAACAGGAACGTGTGTGGGATTCCCAAGGTGTGGGCCGGGAATAGCTGGTGCTTTTGGCAGAGATGGCCTCAATGCTGCATCTTCAACAAAACAGAATTAGCCAGGTGAAGAGGAAGGAGAAGTGACTGATGCAGGAGAGCGGTTTGGGCAAAGGCAGACAGGTGAGAGAACAGATGCCATTTTTAACCCTAGGTAGGCAACGCTACATGCCCCAAAACTCAGCTGCCTTAAAATGAGTACTTAGAGTAGGATCCATGGAGAAGTGCCAGGGTATTTAAGGAAGGAAAAGGGAAAATGATAACAATAGGTAATGTAATAAAGTCATTATTGGTGTGTAGAAGCACAAAGTACTTCAAAAAGTTCGTAGAAGATGAAATTAAAAGAGGAGTTCATTTTGGTGCAGAATTTTTCTGTTGAATTTTAGTTCTTAATTTAGATATAAATTCTTTATCAAATAGATGACTTCTGTTTCCTCCCATTCTGTGGTTATCCTTTTGACCTTTAAGAAATGTATTTAAAGATAGAGTCAGAGAGGTCCTCTATCTGTTAGTTCACTCTCCAAACGCCTGTAACAGCCTTGACTGGGCAAGGCCAAAGCCAGGAGCCAGGAACACTCTCGGGGTCTCCCATGCAGCACCAAAGCCATCACCTGTTTTCTCCTGGGGTGTGCATCAGCGGGAAGCTGGACTGGAGAGCAGAGCTGGGTCTCGAACTTGGGCTCTCCAATAGGGGCTGCAGGAACTCGAGTAGCAGCCTAACTGTTGCTCTATCTCTGCCGCTGTCCAAGGATATTTTGGAATCCATGCATAGTTTTTTCGTAATGCATGTTTTCATGAACTTTTTGAAGACCCCTTGGCATGCATTTCAAAAGTTTTCTGCACCAAAATAAATTTGCCTTTTAATCTCATTTCCCATAAACTTTTTGAAGTCTCTGTTAGTCAGCTCTTCATGTCTTTGACTAAAATACTCGAGAGGAGCTTCTTAGGAAGGAGGATTTATTTCAGCTTGCAGTTTGGAGCTTCAGAAATCAGGCAACCCTGTTGGCGCAGGCATCTGATGAGGCTGAAGGGTACCAGAGGGATGATCACGTGGTAAGCCATGAAGCAGAGAGGATGTGGGCTGATCATGGCTTAGTTAACCAGCCCTCTGATAAGAACTACCTGCCAGGGTCACACCCTCTGTGTCCTAAGACCTTTTCCTGGGTCCACCTCCTGGACAATAGTTACATCAAGTCTCCATCCTTAGTCCACTCATCATTAACCCAAGGCCTCTGCTCAAGTTTGGAGGGCCAAATTCTGTTCAATCCACGATGGTATCTTTGTGTGATCTGGGGGTGGAGTGATGCCAGGCTAGAGGAATAACACCTACAGTATCTTACTGTGGAAGGCGGTGCTTGGCACATGGCAGAAAGAGCTTGCTTTCTTCTTGTTTGCGAGTTCTAGGGAAGATTGCTACAAAAGCAGGAACAGCTGGGCACTCTTGAATGCATGTTTAAGAAATCACTTCATTAAAACCTTTAGAAGCCCAGATTCTCCCACTTCTGCTGTCCCTGCCATTGTTGCCAACTGTAGCTGGGACAGCATCCTTCCTTTGCAGGGTACTGGATTTCCAGTGCCACTCTTGTCTGTGGTGTAAAAGTGATATTTTATAAACATAAGCATTATCTACTTACTTCTCTGCTGCAGACCATCCTGTGGCTTCTCATGCAAGCTGGAAGGATCTCTGGATTCCTTACTGTAGCTTCCAGGTTCACAGGCCACCCTGCATGTCCTCTCCAGTATCACCTTGTCTTACTGTCAAGTCTGTTGCCGCTTAATCTTCTGTCCATCCGGGAGCCTCTGTCTTCCTGACCCTTACCCGGCAGATGCTTCCTCCCTGTGTTTGAATGGAACCCTTGCTTATTGGCCGGCTCCTCATTCAGATAGCACCCTCTCCAAGAACCTAAAATCACCACTGTTCCTTGGGTGGCTCCAAGCACCAGTTGCCATCCTGCATAAGCTAATTCATTTCCCAAATATGCACAGGCCTTGTATACTTTTGGTCACAAAACATAAGTACTTACTTTTTGTTGAATGATTAAATGAACAAAAGAATAGATGGCTGAAGAAGTAGATTTTTGTAAAAAAAAAAAAAAGATTTATTTATTTGAAAGGCAATGACAGGGGCCGGCGCCTCGACTCAATAGGCTAATCCTCTGCCTGCGGCGCTGGCACACTGGGTTCTAGTCCCGATCAGGGCGCTGGATTCTGTCCCGGTTGCTCCTCTTCCAGGCCAGCTCTCTGCTGTGGCCAGGGAATGCAGTGGAGGATGGCCCAAGTGCTTGGGCCCTGCACCCTATGGGAGAACAAGAGAAGCACCTGGCTCCTGCCATCGGATCAGTGCAGTGTGCCAGCCACGGTGGCCATTGGAGAGTGAACCAACGGCAAAAGGAAGACCTTTCTCTCTGTCTCTTTCTCTCTCACTGTTCACTCTGCCTGTCAAAATAAATAAATAAATAAATAAATAAATTTAAAAAAGAAAGGCAATGACAGGGAGGGAGAGACAAGATCTTCCATTCGCTAGTTCATTCTCCAGATGACTGTACCAGGTAGAAACCAGGAGCCTAGAAATCCACCAGGGTCTCCCACATAGGTGGCAAGGGGCCCAAACACACTTGGGCCAGCTTCCATTGTTCTCCCAGGCCCAGTAGCAGGGAGCTTGAATCAGAAGTAGAGCAGCTGGGACTTTAACCAGCATTCTGATATGGGATGCTGACATCAAAATTACCAGCTTAACCCACTGTGCCACAGCACCACCCCAAAGCAGATATGTTTTCTAAGATTTATTTTATTTATTTGAGAGACAGAGTTACAGAAAGAGAAAGAGGAAGAGATCTCCCCTCTGCTGAGTCACACCCCAAAAGGCCACAACAGCTGGGGGGGCTGTGCCAGGCCAAAGCCAGGAGCCTGGAACTTCATCATGATCTTCCATGTGGGTGCCAGGGACCCAAGTACTTGGGCCATCTTCTGCTTTCCAAGGCTTATTAATAGGCAGATAAGTAGCTGGGAATCAAACTGGCACTCCAGTGTGGGATGCCAGCATCACAGGTGGTTGCTTAACCTACCTACTGTGCCACAATTCTCCCCCCACCCCATACATGTGATTTTGATGTTTCAAAGCATCCAACAGGCCTCCATGGCAAAGGCAACAGAAAATGGAATCACCTTAGAGGTCACTGAAGGACAAAGAGATGAGTTTTCTCTAGTTTGGGGAACAGTGTTACAAAGATAACGTAGATTAAGGCAATGGATGAATTGTGCAGAGTGGGTACCGAGAGTCCTGAGCCTTTACACAGCTGGGGAACGTGACATCTTCCACCAGCGCCACGTTTAACACGTGTTCCTGGAACTCCCATGCTGGGTGGACCACAGAGGCTCTGAGGTTTTCTGTGAGTACAGTTCGCATCAGAATGCATGGGGAAAGCAGTCTACATCGCCTTCCTCCTCTGCCTGGAGTGAGGCTGGCCTTGCTCAGGTCCCAGCACTGGAGGTAACTAGGAATGTCCTGTCTGGGCTGCTCTTCAGCACTCGGATTTCAGCAGCCTTTCTCATCTGTTGTCCTTGGCTGTGTTTCCTTCAGCTGGCAAGGGCACTGGACCACAACCAATGGCATTTAGGGGATGGGCCTTCAGAGTGCCAGGAGGGTCTCGGGACAGAACCTAACTGGAAACTGTGCACCACAACTGCTTTTCTTTAAGGTTGACGGGGTGAATTTTAGGTAAATAACAGCCAGTACATATTCACACTGTGTGGGCGAGGCCTCGTGAAACAGCAGGTTGAACTGCTGCTGGGACACCTGTGTCCCATGTTGGAGGACTTGGATTGAGGCCTGGCTCTGCTTCTGATCTAGCGTCCTGCTAATGCACACCCTGTGTATTTGGATCCCTGCCACTTATGTGAGAAACCTGGATGGAGATCCTGTCTCCTGACTTTGGCTTGGACCAGCTCTGGCTGTTGGCAGTTATTTAGGAGGTTAATTAGTGGATGGAAGATCTCTCTCCCTATATATAAATCTCCCTCAATCTTTCAATCGCTGTCTTTTCCTCTCATTGTCTTTCAAATAAAAAATAAGTAAACTTAAAAATTCACAGTGTATCATAGATTTATAGATGTATTCTTTTCAAGAAGTGTAGCAGAGAAGAAATAAAAGACTTCAAAAGATGTTGAATCGGATTCAGATGAAATTCAGGGTGACGGCAGACTATCTCAGGGCAGTAGGAATCTCTGAGAGGGTGCAGCCCACATGTCCAAGACAGTGAGGGTGGGTGATGCTTGGGTGGAAAGGAGAGCAGAACTGCAGGCAGTGTTTCTCAGAAAGTCACTGTGTTTGCACAGACAAATGCCCCTGGGTGCCAGCCCTGCTCTGGTTTCAGATGGTTCCCTCCTGCAAGGGTGGCGCCAGGCACCTGAGGGCGTCATACGATGTCTGACATGGGAGGCTGTCAGCCTTGTAGCCTTGTCTCTGTCTCTGCTAGGCTTCTAAGGATCACACCAGTGTCCCTGCCGCCAGAGGACAAACGTGAGTTGAGTTGAGCCTACCAGCACACCTACATCCTGTCAACAAGTCAACAGCAAGGGTAGCAGTCTTAAAATGAGATTGTTTGGTGGCTGGCATCGTGGCTCAATAGGCTAATCCTCCGCCTTGCGGCGCCGGCACACTGAGTTCTAGTCCCAGTCGGGGCGCTGGATTCTGTCCCGGTTGCTCCTCTTCCAGGCCAGCTCTCTGCTGTGGCCCGGGAGTGCAGTGGAGGATGGCCCAAGCACCCTGCACCCCATGGGAGACCAGGAGAAGCACCTGGCTCCTGCCATCAGATCAACGCAGTGCTGGCAGCAGCGTGCTGGCCGCGGCGGCCATTGGAGGGTGAACCAACAGCAAAAGGAAGACCTTTCTCTCTGTCTCTCTCCCTCACTGTCCACTCTGCCTGTCAAAAAATAAAATAATAAAAATAAAAAAATGAGATTGTTTGGGAAACCAAAGCAAAGCAGCCTTGAAAAGGAAAGGTTTTGGCCGGCGCCGTGGCTCAACAGGCTAATCCTCCGCCTTGCGGCGCCGGCACACCGGGTTCTAATCCCGGTTGGGGCGCCGGATTCTGTCCCGGTTGCCCCTCTTCCAGGCCAGCCCTCTGCTGTGGCCCGGGAGTGCAGTGGAGGATGGCCCAGGTGCTTGGGCCCTGCACCCCATGGGGAGACCAGGAAAAGCACCTGGCTCCTGGCTCCTGCCATCAGACGAGCGCGCTGTCTGCGGCGGCCATTGGAGGGTGAACCAACGGCAACGGAAGACCTTTCTCTCTGTCTCTCTCTCTCACTGTCCACTCTGCCTGTCAAACAAAAAAAAAAAAAAAAAAAAAAAGAAAAGGAAAGGTTTTGAGTGTGTACTTTATATCTTCCTTTGACTACATTGCATTCTTTTGATATATATTTATAGAATATCTAGTGTGTACCAAGTCCTAAACCAGCCTAGGTCCTAAGGATGAAGACAGACAAGTGGCCCATGAGTACTTGTGGGGCAGTGTAATGTTGTATGATACAGTGATACAGGTGCATCCAGGAGGAGCCTGCTTGCAGATGTCTTTAGAGCTACAGAAAACTTGATGGATTCAGGTGTACCAAGCAGAAGGGATTGTTTGCTCAAAACCCTGCTCCTTGACAGCTCCAAAGAGACTCCCTCAGAGAAAGAACATGGAGGTTGGCAGGCCTGGAGTCTGGCTGTGAGTAGGGGTGTGAGTGTCTGTGCGCAGACTCTGACCTGCAGCCAATAATGTGATTCAAATTCCATTAAAGAGTACAGCTGAGTGGCCAGTGTTGTGGCACAGCAGATTAAGCTGCCACCTGTGATGCCAGATTCCCTTATCAGAACACCAGTTCAGTTCCCAGCTGCTCAGCTCCCTGTTAATGCACCTTGGAAAGCAGCAGAAGATGGCCCAAGTGCTTGGGCCCCTGCCACCCACGTGGGAGACCCAGGTAAAGTTCCAGGATCCTGGCTTTGGCCTGGCCCAGCCCTGACCTTTGTGGCCATTTGGGGAATGAACCAGGTGGAAGATCTTTCTTGATCTCAATCTATACACTACCCCCTCCCCCCAATCTCATCTCTTTCTGTCACTCTGCCTTTCAAATAAATAAATCTTTTTTAAAAAAATGGATATAGGGGCCAGCATTGTGGGACGATAGGTAAATCTGCTTCCTGCCATGCCAGCATCCCATATGGTGCCAGTTCATGTCTTGGCTGCTCCACTTATGATCCAGCTCCCCGCTGGTGGCCCAAGAAAGCAGTAGAGGATGGTCCAAGCACCCACTTGAGAGACCAGGATGAAGCTCCTGGCTCCTGGCTTCAGCCTGGCTCAGCCTGGCTCAGCCTGGGCCATTGCAGCCATCTGAGGTGTGAACCAGCAGATGGAAGCGTTCTCTCTCTCTCTCTCTCTCTCTCTCTCTCTATGTAATTCTGCCTTTAAAAAAATTGAGTATAGTTAAAGATAGTAGTTAAATTATGTTACCCTGAAAGTTGAACTGGGAATCCAAGTGGTGCTTGTGGAGTTAAAGGAAAAGTAGTATTTTTTTTTCTTGATAGTTTTAGCATTGTGTCTGATCTTTTAAAAAATATACATGTAAAATTTTATTTAGATGCATTGGTAAAATATCATACATGGCTTTGAACTGAAGTCCTTTTTTACCCTTTTCCCACTTTTTTTTTTTATTGTAATCCCCTTCCCCTTCCCTCCTGAATCTCTACTGATGCACAAGCACATTTGTAAATGTATAGAGTTATTTTGCAATTGGGAGGTAGTTCTTGAATAACAAATATTTTCTCTTTTTTAGATTTATTTGTGTGAAAAACAGAGTGGCAAAGAAAGAGGGGCAAGGGCCCAAGCCCCTGAGCCATCCTCTTCTGCCTCCCAGGCACATTAGCAGGAAGTTGGATCATAGGCAGAGCAGCCTGCACGCAAACTGGCAGTCTGATATGGGATTCTGGCATTGAAACTAGAGGCTTAACATGCTGTGCCACAATATTAGCCCCTATTATCTCATTTTATAACCATTTTAAAATCAAGCTTTTATTTAGTTTTAATTTTTCTAAGGAATGGCTGCTTAACTTTTGTCAAATACCTTTTTAGCATTTATTGCTATTACTTCTTTTTTCTACATTTACGTTTTGAAAAAGTGTATTCCTTTTATTTGAAAGGCAGAGAGAGAAAGAGACAGAGATGCTTGCAACAGCCAGGGCTGGGCCAGGCTGAAGCCAGGAGCTGGGAACTCAATACAGGTCTTCCACATGGGTGGCAGGGAACAAGCGCTTGGACCATCATCTGCTGCCTCCCAGGGAGCATATTAGCAGGACACTGGAATCAGGAGCAGAGTTAGGACTTGAACCCAGGCGCTCTTATGGGATGTGGTTGTCAATAACCTGTGTCTTAACTGCTGTGCCAAATATATGCCCCCACAAGTAATTTCCTGGGGAAATGATTTTGTTGATATCCTGATATTGAGCTACCCTTACATGCCTGGAATAAAGCCAGGTTGGTCTCGTCCATAGCTCTTTACTGGACAGTTGAATTCTGTTGTTTGCTAATACAAGAGTACTTCAAAAGGTTCATGGAAAATGGAGTGAAAAGATAAGTTTATTTTGGTGAAATAAAATTGAAATCCTTGCATAATTTTTTTCATAATACATATTTCCCATGAATTTTTTGAAGATGCCTTGTATTACTTCAGAGTTTCTGTAACTAATCAATCATAAGCCAGATTTGTTAATAGGCTCCCATCTTATTTCTCAGGTTTGGTTATGAAAATTATGCTTGGCTTCATAAAATTAATTGGCTTATTATTTTTAATTGTCTCCTGCCATTTAACAATAGAGTTATAGATTAGATAAAACTCAACTGTGAACCTGTCTGGCTTGGGAGCCTTTTTCTTTTTTCTTTTTTTTTTGACAGGCAGAGTGGACAGTGAGAGAGAGAGACACAGAGAAAGGTCTTCCTTTTGCCGTTGGTTCACCCCACAATGGCCGCCGCGGTCGGCGCATGCGGCCGGCGCACCGCGCTCATCCGATGGCAGGAGCCAGGTGCTAGGTGCTCATCCTGGTCTCCCCATGGGGTGCAGGGCCCAAGCACCTGGGCCATCCTCCACTGCACTCCCTGGCCACAGCAGAGGGCTGGCCTGGAAGAGGGGCAACCGGGACAGAATCCGGCGCCCCGACCGGGACTAGAACCCGGTGTGCCGGCGCCGCAAGGCAGAGGATTAGCCTGTTGAGCCACGGCGCCGGCCGGGAGCCTTTTTCTGAACATTTCTACACTTCTACCGTTTGATGATTTGTGTTTTCCTAGGAAGTCATCATTGCTTCTAAGGTTTTCAAATTTATCAGTGTAAAAAGTTTCATGTGTTCCTGATGCTCATTTTGTCTTTTTTGCACACTGTCCCTCTTTCTTCACCCAAGTCCCTTTATTCTCTCTTCTCCACCTGCTTATTGCTTATCTTCTCCTTATGTGGACATGTGTGATGTTTTCTGTTTTATTGTTCTCTCTAAAGAACCAGTTTTGAGTTTATTGGCCCTTCTTACATATTTTTATTACTTCCAAGTTTCATCTTTATTATAACTTCTTTCCTTTGATTTATTAAACTACCCTAGTTGCTGTAGATGAGTATAAAGATTCTTTTGATTTTTAAAATATTTTATCTAATATTAAAGAGAGTTCACACTGAAATTGCATCAAATTATAACTTTTAATGTATTTTCTAAGTTTTGAAATGAAATGTTAACTTTTCCATTACTTTCAAAATTTCCTTCAGTCTTCATTTTTTTTTTTTTTGTTTCCTCTTTGACATAGTATGTTAACATAATGTATATAGCAGTTTTATTGAGGTGTGATCAAAAAGTATCCTTTAGGGCCAGCATTGTGGCATAGCAGGTAAAGCTGACACCTGTGACGCCAGCAAGCCACATGGGTGCCAGTTCGCATGCCATCTGCTCCACTTCCAATCCAGCTCCCTGCTAATGCACATAGCAAAGTGGCAGAGGATGACCACTGGGCTCCTGCACCCATGTGGGATACCAACAAAAAGCTCCTGGCTTCAGACTGAGCCCTGCTCTGGCTCTGCAGTCAGTTGGAGAGTGAACCAGCAGATGGAAGATATCTCTCTCTTTCTCTGTCTATTCCTCTTCTTTCTCTGTACCTCTGCCTTTCAAATAAACAAGTACATTTTTAAAAAACTTAAAAAATAAAGTATCCTTTATATTTTTAGTTGGAAAGATTTGTGAAGGTTTTCTTTGTTGTCAAGTACACAGTTACTCTTAATAAATGTGGAAGTTTAAAAATTGGGTCTGTGGAAAGTAAGGGTACCTATCTTCTTTTTGTCTTTACTTTTTTTTCTTGCTCTAGAGATATTTGAAAAGCTAATTTTTTTTACCATGTTCTTCCTTTTTTAAAGCTTCTAGCTGCTATATTGTTTGGCACATACATAGTTATATTTTTTATATGCTTTCCTCCAGAATTATGCCTTTAATAATGTCCTTCTTTATCCTGCTTGCACCTTTATTATTTTTATAGAAAACATTTATTTAATAAATATGAATTTTGGAAGTATGGATTATTGCGGTTCTTCCCCCCATAACCACCCTCCCTCCTGCAAACCATCCCATCTCCTATTCTCTCTTCCATCCCATTCTTCATTAAGATTTATTTTTAATTATCTTTATATACAGAAGATCAACTTAGTATATACTAAGTGAAGATTTCAACAGTTTGCAGCTGCACAGACACACAAAGTATAAAGTACTGAAGTTTGAAGGCTAATTTTACCATTAATTCTCATAGTACATCACATTGAGGACAGAGGTCCTTTATAGAGAGCAAGTGCACAGTGACTCCCGTTGTTGATTTAACAATTTACACTCTTATTTATGATGTTAGTAATTACCCGAGGCTCTTCATGAGCTGCCAAGGCTATGGAAGCCTCTTGAGTTCACAAACTCTGACCTTATTTAGACAACGCCATCATCAAAGTGGAAGTTCTCTCCTCCCTTCAGAAAAAGGTACCTTCTCCTTTGATGGCCCATTCTTTCCGCTGGGATCTCACAGAGATCTTTCATTTAGGTCATTTTTTTGCCACAGTGTCTGGGCTTTCCATGCCTGAGAAATTCTCATGGGCTTTTTAGCCAGATCTGAATGCCTTAAGGACTGATTCTGAGGCCAGAATTTTGTTTAGGGCATTTGTCATTCTATGAGTCTTCTGTATATCCTGCTTCTCATGTTGGATTGTTCTCTCCTTTTCAATTCTACCAATTATTATTAGCAGACACTGGTCTTATGTCTTATTTATGTGATCCCTTTGATACTTAATCCTATCTTTATGATCAGTTATGAACTTAAACTGATCATTTTAACTAGTAAGATTGGTACCTGCCAACTTAATGGGATTTGGAGTCCCATGGCAAGTTTTTAGCTTTACCCTTAGGGGTAAGTCTAAGGGAGCCTGTGCCAAACTGCACATCTCCTTCTCTTATTTCCATTCTTATTTTTAACAGTGATCAATTTTCAATTGGATTTAAACACCTAATAATAATTCTGTGTTAATTAAAGAGTTCAACCAATGGTATTAAGTAGAAAAAGAAAATACTAAAAATAATAAAATAGTAAGCTGTTCCTCGACAGGACAAGGGCTGATCAAGTCATTGCTTCTCATAGTGTCAGTTTCTCTTCTACAGGTTTCCTTTTAGGTGCTCAGTTAGTTGTCATAGATCAGGGAGAACATATGATATTTGTCCCTTTGGAACTGGCTTATTTCACTCTGCATGATGTTTTCCATATTCCTCCATTTTGTTGCAAATGACCAGATTTCTTTCTTTCTTTTCTTTTTTTTTTTTACTGCTGCCTAGTATTCCAAAGAATACATATCCTGTAATTTCTTTATCCAGTCTTCTGTTGATGGGCATTTAGGTTGATTCCATGTCTTAGCTATTGTGAATTTCTGCTTGTACCTTTAACCTCAAGTCCAGCTTGTCCACCTTGAATGTCTCCACACTTGCTTTCTCCTTTGCATTTGCCTAGTCTTACTTACCTTAGTATCTTTTTTCCAACCTTATTTGTCATTATGTTTTTTTTTTTTCTTTTTTTTCTTTTTTTTTTTTTCTTTTTTTTTTTTTTTTTTTTTTTTTTTTTTTTTTTGACAGGCAGAGTGGACAGTGAGAGAGAGACAGAGAGAAAGGTCTTCCTTTGCCATTGGTTCACCCTCCAATGGCCGCCGCGGCCGGCACGCTGCGGCCGGCACACTGGGCTCATCCAATGGCAGGAGCCAGGTGCTAGGTGCTTCCTCCTGGTCTCCCATGGGGTGCAGGGCCCAAGCACTTGGGCCATCCTCCACTGCACTCTCAGGCCACAGCAGAGAGCTGGCCTGGAAGAGGGGCAACCGGGACAGAATCCGGCGCCCCGACCGGGACTAGAACCCGGTGTGCCGGCGCCGCAAGGCGGAGGATTAGCCTGTTGAGCCACGGCGCCGGCTTGTCATTATGTTTTTTGAACAGCCTATGGATACACACACACACACACACCATTCTCTCTTTGAGAAGCAGAGTGACAGAGGGGCAGAGGGAGGGAGGAAAGGGAAAGGAAGAAGAGAGTTTTTTTTCCCCATCTGCTGGTACACTCCCCAAATGGTCACAACAGCCAGCATTAGGCTTGCCTGAAGCCAAGAGCCAGGAACTCCATCTGAGTCGCATGTGGGTAGCACGGGGCCCAAACCCTTGGGCTAGCCAGCATCAACCACCTTCCTAGGTGCATTAGCAGGAAGCAGAGTGGCTGGGGCTTAAACTAGCACTCTGATATGAGATACCAGGGTCACAGCAGAGGCTTAATCTACTGCTCCACAATGCTGGCACCAGTGGTTATATATTTTTAATACAACATTAATAGGCTTGTTAATGTTGGATAAATCAACATATTTAAAATAATGCCAATGTGATTTTATTCTTTTCATCTTATTTTACTGAGTTGTATTTTTCTTTTTTTCCTTGTCTTTTTGACATTTTGATCAAGTTCATCTTTTTTAACTTTGAGAGATTCTTATTTTTTAAAAAATTTATTTATTGGTGGTGGGGGGAGACTGATTCTGTGTGATGACTTGCTCCCCAAATGCCTACAGCTCATGTAGATTGTAGGAACCCAACCACTTGAGCCATCACCACTGGGTCACTCACAGGGTCAGCATTAGCAGGAAGCAGAGTCAGGAGCTGAGAATTAAACCCAGGCATCTAGTGCAGGATATGGGCATCTTAAACAGTTGGCTAACTGTCCACTCCCCATCTTTCCATTTTTAAAGTAGCAGCTTTATTGAGATATAGAGTAGGTTCCTTTATGTACAGGGGTATAGATTCCAAGACCCCCAGTAGATGCCTGAAACCACAGATAGTACCAAATCCTATATATACTCTGCTTTTTTCCTGTACATACATACCTATGATAAAATTTAATTTAGAAGTTGGGTACAATAAGAGATTAGGAGTAATTGATGATAAAAAAAACAATCAAAGCATTGTACTCCAATAAAAGTGTATGAATGTGATTCCCCACTCTTTGTCTCTCACAATATCTTATTATGTGTTTACCTTTTCACTTAACGCAAGTACTTCGTAGCTTCCTAGCTTTTCTTTGGGATGTCTAAGTTGCCAGCATAGCTATGTCTGAGCACTGTGATCATTATTAAGTAAAATAAGGGTCATTTGAACACAAGCCCTGTGATACTGTGGCAGCCTATCTGAGAACCTGCATGGCTGCTAAATGAGTGACAGGCAGGTAGTATATACAGCATGGATACACATGACAAAGAGCTGATTCATGTCCCAGACTGATGAAGCAAAATTTTCATCACAATACTCAACACTGAGTGCAAGTGAAAACTTGTGAATTGATTATTTTGGACTTTGATTGACTGTGAAACCACAGAAGGCAAAAGTACAGATACAGAGGGTCTACCGAAATTCACATGCCATACAATTCACCTATTTATTATGTATAATTCAGTGGCTTTTATTATGTATTCACAGTTTGTGCAGTCGTCAGCACAGATTTAGAACATTCTTTCACCCTCAAAAGAAACTTAAGCTGTTGTCCCCAGCCCTAGGCAACCACTAATTTATTTTCTTCTCTATAGAGTTGCCTGTTCTAGACATTTCATACAAGTGGGAATCATAATGTGTGATCTTTTCTCATTGGCTTCTTTCAATTAGCATAATGTTTTCAAGGTTGACCTATGTTGTTGCATATATAGGTACTTCATTCTTTTTTGTTGTTGTTGTTGTTGAATAATATCCCAATGAATTTTATTTATCCACTCATCAATTGATAAATGTTTGAATTATTTTTATGATGATAGCCAGAACCCTCATGTACAAATTTCCTTTTTTTTTCTTTTAAGTTTTTTTATTTGAAAAGCAGAGTGACAGGGAAAGAGAGGGAGAGGCAGAAAGAGAGAGCTCTTTCATCCACTGGTTCACTCCCCAGTTATAGCTGGGTCACAGTGAAGCCCTGACCAGGAACTCCATCCAGGTCTCTTGTGTAGGTGTCGGGGACTCAAGTACTTGGACCATCTTTTGCTGCCTTCCCAGATACATTAGCAGGAAACTGGATCAAGAGTGGAGCTCAAACCAGAACTCTGTATGGGATGCTGGTGCACTACAATGCCAGCCTCCTGTATGAGTTTTCATGTGGACACACTTTTTATTTTCCTTGAGTATGTACCTAGGAGGTAGAGTTTCTGGATCACATGGTAACTGTATGTTCAACATTTTGAGAAACCAGCAGACTGTTTTCCAAAATGTATCTACTGTTTTACAGTCCTACCAGCAGTATGTGAGTGTTCCCATTTCTTCACCTCGCCTGTACTAGTTACTATTTTTGGGTCTGATTCTGGCCATTGGGTAGGTTTACAGTGAGATCACCCAGAAGTCTTGATCTGTATTTCTCTCATGATTAATGCTCATTTTTAAATTGGATTATTTATCTGTTCATTATTTAGTTATAAATGTTCTTTATATATTCTGGATATATGTTCTTTACCAGAGATACAATTTACAAATTTGTGCTTCCATTTGGTGGATATATGTTTTGATGAAGTTCCATTTATCTATTTTTTTCTTAACCTACTGCTTTTTTAAAAAAGATATATTTATTTGACAGGCAGAATGACAGAGGGAGGGTGGGGGGAGGGAATGAATCTTCCATTTGCTAGTTCACTTCCCAGGTAGTCACCAACAGTGAGGCTGGGCCAGGCTGAAGCCATCTGGGTCTCCCACATGGCAGTGGGAAGTCAAGTACTTGAGCCATCCTTCTCTGCTTTCTAGGTGCATTCACAGGGAGCTGGACTGGAAGTGGAGTAGCTGGGATTCCGACCAGCACTCTGATAGACCACAATGCCTGCCCCATTATTTTCTTTTTCTTCTTTTGCTTCTAGTGTCATAACTCAGACACCATTGACAAGTTCAAGATCACTAAAGTTTATTTGTGTATTTTCTTCTAAGAGCTTTATATTTTCACTGTCACTTTCATGTCCTCCATCTATTTTGGGTGCCCTCTGTGTGTGGTGTAAGGTAAGGTTCCGGTTTTATCTATTTGCATGTAGCATTCAGTTGCTTTAGGACCATCTGTTGGAAAGACCATTCTTTCCCCATTGAGTTGTTTTGGTGCCCTTATCAAAAATCAATTGTCTGTAATTTATTTCTCATTATGGTAATATCTTTCTCCCTCTGTCATCTTCTACCTCATAATTAAATGCATATTCCTGTTTAGTGATTTGAGAATAACATGCTATTTCCCCAGTTAAAATTGTTTTCCCTAGAGCAAGACCTTCTTTATCAAGAATCTGTGTTTAACTTTTTTATTATACACACACAATCCCTTATAGTTACCATTATACTTTTTTATATTACACACATACACACACAATACACCAAATGCACATTTTGTCCAAATGGCTAAATGCTTGCTGAAGTCAAGACTGAAGTCAGTTATAGAGTGAACTTCTAGGAATCAGGAACACTATCTACAGTTTTAAAATTACCTTTTATTAACATTTTAAGGAGTCAAAATTCAAAGGCTAACATTGTAGTACAGGAATGATGATTTTTTGTGCTGTCAGTGGTCTGGTTGTAGCTGAAGTCACTCTACTGCACACCTGGGAAAGTGGAGAGGTGTTCAGGTTTCCTGGGGTTGGGGAAGGGGCAGGGCCTACTTTGGCTGTGTCTGCTAGCACAGGGTCCTCTGCCAGTGATGTTTCCATTTTTTGTCTAATAGCCACCTTTGATGGTAAGGGCTCACCCTTCTGGTCATCTCCAAAGCTTGAGGATTTGGTCAGTCCTTGGATGCTGCAATTGCATTGACATAAATAAACCCATGAACTAAAGCCTTGACTCATTGTTAAGGTGTTCTCTGGATATTTTCAGGGGTAAATGTCAGGTATTGCCCTCACTTACAATTTACAATTTTCATTGCTAATATTTCTGCATGCAGTTGCTACTTCCCACCATCACTTGAGAAAGAGTAAGCATGTATCAATGGAACAGTAATTTCTTCTGGGATAACAAAATCACTTCTGAATTTCTGCCTGTGTCTCAGATTTCAGTATATAAACGCTGACTTTGGTGTCCTCCCTGAGAATACAATAAATGTCCTATAAAGAACACCTGAACTCTTGTGACCCGTCAGCTTGATTACCCAGAGTGCTCTGAGCCAGCGAGCAATGTAGAAACAGGGTTGAATTCCTCATTCATCCAGCAGGCTGTCAAACCTGAAAGGCGGGGGTGTGTTTGCATGTCCGAATGTCTGCTGTACAAGATGCCGAAGGAACACATTCATTCGAGTTAAAAAAAAAAAAATCAGTCACACACTTTAAGGAGGAGCTTTACAACCAGGATGTATTGTCTGGGTCCATCTTGGCATTTCCTTGTCTTCTCACTGCTGAAAATGTAGTTTGTCTACAGTGATCATTTCAACATCCATTTATTGCTGCTCTCAGCCTTGGGGCCTGGAGGAATGGACTCTGACTCCTTCTCTTCAGATTTCTTCTGTCCTGAGAGCTGAGTATACATTGTCTCAGGTTCCCCCAGTGCCCAGAAGTTGCCAGCATCCAGCGCACCTCTGATACTGTTCGTGGCCAGCCTGTACCTATTTCTTTTTTAGGCCCCAGCTCGTGCTGCCCAAGGGGTTGTCTGTCTTTATAGAGGTAGAGAGACAGAGGGAGAAAGATCTTCCATCCACTGGTTCATACTCCATATGGCCAGAATGGCGGGAGCTGGGCCCATCTTAAGCCAAGAACCAGGAGCTTCCTCCAGGACTCCCACACCAGTGCAGGGGCCCAAGGACCTGGGGCATCTTCCACTACTTTCCCAGGCCATAGAAGAGAGCTCGATCAGAAGTGGAGCAGCCGGAACTCGAACTGACGCCCATATGAGATGCTGGCACTGCAGGTGGAGGCTTTACCTGCTATGCCACAGCACCGGCCCTTGTCTGTCTTGTCACTTATTTCCAGAAGTTGGTACCTGTTCCTGCCGCTCCTTCATCTGTCCCTTCTCTCCCTGGTCTCAGAATGCAACCTCACAGTGTCATATCTTATTCTTTCTGCTATCCATTCCCTCTGCTTGGTTATTTCTTGGCTGTGATGATCTGAGTCAGTAACTCACAAGCATGTATAGCTACCTTCACCTTCTTTGTTTAGTTGGGAAAATGGTTTTTTTTAGTGACAGGGACCCTTGTCTTCCCCTGTGTGTGCTGTGGTAGAATCCCATTGAGTGCTGTAATTCTTTTAGTTAAAATTCAAGTTGTCATCTGTGTCCCCAGCAGCTCCCTCTTCCTGGGTGTGTGTTCTGCTTATTCCGGGCAGTCTTCCTGCCTCTACTGCTGAGACCCTAGGAAGGAGGTGACCCTCTGTGTGGGCTCACAGGGTCTGGATCTGGAGGAGTAACCGCAGCTCGCCCTCCCACCCCTGCCCCGGCAGCAGCTTTGGTCCTGCCCTCTTACACAGTAAAGCAGTTGTGGAGCCTTTGCCAGCCACCCCAGGCTCACATTCACATTCAGCTACCAAAGCCCAGCAGATTTGCTTCTCCAGGTCTTGTGTGGACCTGGCGGGTGTGAGTGCTGTGCACTGCCTGTGTGCCACTGGGAGTGCAGTGTGGGTCAGGCGAGCTGAGCACCTGCATGTGTTGCCAGGGGCCTCCAAACAGACAAGCTGATGGCCAGGTGAAAACCCAGGCCCAGGCAAGAGAGGCAGGTGGCTGGAGGTCAGCCCGTGTGGCTGGAAGCCTGAGATCCCTAATGTGGAAGGAGGCCTAGACAGCAGAAATCCTAGAAGGCTGGGAAGTGTGTAACCTCTTTTCTTAGTTATGCCAAGGTTGTTGTCAGTGCTTTTCCAACCCTCTGGAGGTCAATGAGGTCAGTGAAAATTTCAAACAAATATTTTTATTTCCTTCTAGGCCTTGCTGTTTTTTGAACTTAGCCTAGGACAAGGCTCTGCTCCCAGGTCCTCTCTCTAAACTCATCCCAGTGCCCTTTGCTGCTTGTGTTTTGCTCTTGCCCCCAGCAATAAGCAGCTGGGCCCAACATCAGGACAATGTGACAAGTCAAGAGTTGCCTGTGGGGGCTGGCACTGTGGTGTAGTGGGTAAAGCTGCTGCCTGCAGTGCTGGCATCCCATATGGGCGCTGGTTTGAGTCCTGGCTGCTCTACTTCTGATCCAGCTCTCTGTTATGGCCTGGGAAAGCAGTAGAGGCTGGCCCGAGTCCTTGGGCCCTTGCACCCACGTGGGAGACCCAGAAGAAGCTCCTGGCTCTTGGCTTCGCCACTTGGGGAGTGAACCATCAGATGGAAGACCTCTCTCTCTCTGCGTCTCTTTCTCTGTATAACTCTGACTTTCAAATAAATAAATAAATAAATTAAAAAAAAAAAAAGTAGATAAGATAGACTCTTGGTTTAAAAAAAGAGAGAGAGAGAGAGGCAGGCTTGGCACAGCAGTTAAGTAGCCGCCTAGTAAACCTGCCTCCCATATTGGAGTCCCTGGCTCGAATCCTGGCTATTCTACTTCTAATCCAGCTTCCTGCCAGTGCATACCGGGGGAGGCGGAAGATAATGGCTCATGAACTTGGGTCCCTGCCATTCATGTGGGAGACCTGGATGACATTCCTAGCTCCTGGCTTCCGTCTGGCCCATCCATGGCTGTTGCACACATTTGGAGAGTGAACCAACAGATGTGTGTGTGCGTGTGTGTGTGTGTGTGTGTGTGTCTGCCTCTCTGCCTTCAAAGAAAATTTTAAAAAAGGAGTTTCCTCTGAGAAGAGCCACCTCAATGAGAAGGAGCACTCACTGGGTGCTGGGGTGTAGCTCATGTGTGTAATGCACCCTAACCAGCCGTATTACCTGTGTCTTTTGTGTATTGACCACAGTGGGTAAGTGGCGGAGCCAGGACCCAGGAGCCAAGGCTGGTATCCTTTCTTCAGGCCATGCAACCTTCCTAATGGTGACCATGGCCTTGTCCCTGTCCTGACACTCTGTACAGGGCTATCCCTACTGGAAAAGTTAGTTGTCCTGTGGGAGGTGCTTCCTGGATCACTGTGCACACCAACATGCTTCTCATGGTGGCAATACCTGGGTCAGGATCCTGACTTGTCAGTTTGTATCCAGGTCCCAGCTACTGCACTTCCCATCCAGCTTTCTGTAATGTGCCAGGGAAGGCAGCAAATGGTGATCCACATGGGAGACTCGGTTGGAGTTCCTGACTCCTGGATTCATCCTGGCCCAGTGTTCTTGCTAGCTGCACCTGAGATATGGCTTGCCACATTAGTAACCTGTCAGTGTTGCCAGGTAACAAGACTTGACTTTAAAAGGATTTAATTTTGTGGGGAAAATGTTCTACTGGGTTCCTGTGTGTTTCTTTCCCTCTTGTCTCTACTGCAAGTCTGAAGTGGTCTTGGCTGTTGTGGGCATTTGGGGAATGAACCAGTGGATGGAAAATCTGTTGCTCTCTGCTTTTCCTTCATTCTATAAATAAATAGATAGATTGATAGACTTTAAAAAATAAGTAGAGAGATATGTTGGTGCTGGATTGAAAATAGACCATAGAGAGGTCAGTAACCTGCTACTGCTGCAACCTGGGGAGAGGTGGTGGAGTGGTGGTGGCAGTGAGAAGTGTTCAGATTCTGGGTGCCTTTTGGACCGGAGGCAGCTGGGTACCCTGAGGGATTGACAGACTCAACCTTGGGAACTGAGTGTTGGAGGAATCTACAGCAATGCAGGCAGAAGAAATAGGCATCGTTCTGGCAAATTTGGCGTGAAGAGGCCATCTGCAGCACCTTGATGAGACCCTGCAGTCACTGGACCCTCTGCCTGCAGCATTCTGTCATTCCCACTGTCATTACTGGTGCTAGTGATAACAGACTTTGTAATACCTGTCTGAAGACCAGAGCAGAAGGCCTGGGGTAGGAGGGCTCTTAAAAATGTCCATGGACAATTGAATTAAATGGGCTCTGTTTTGCTGTAAAAATTTGAAATCCATGCATACTTTTTTTTTCCTAATATTTTCTTTGAACGTGAAGACCCCTTGCACATTGTCCATGATGGCTCCACCGTGGGGCACAGCAGCTTTTGCCTGTAAAGTGAATACGTGCCAGGGCTCTGGCACCCCATGGGAGGGCTCGTAGCCGGGATGGGGCCCAGGCGAGGGGTGTGCTGAGCTGCTGGGCCCCTCCTGCGAGGACCAGCTCCCTGGGGCGTCCCTGGGCAGGACCTCCTGCTCTGAGTAGCTGGCTCCTGTGGGGAAACAGGCTGCCTGAGAAGATGCCAGATGTGCATCCACAGGCGGGGGAAGCGGCATCCTGGGAGAGGGTGGAGAGCCAGAGCCCAGGAGCCCAGTCACACCTTAATTCCAGATAAACAGTGCTAACTCAGTCTAAGTTTGTCCCAGATAGTGCACAACATACGTAGGCACTGAAAGGTTTTCTGTTGTTTATCTGAAATGCAAATTGAACAGAGTGTCCTGTATTTTAATTTGCTCTATCTGCCCACCCTGTCTGGACATGCTCTTGCTAGTTGCACCCGAGACTTAGCTTGCCACCTTAGTTACCTGTCAGCATTGTTAAGTGACAGAACTTGACCTTGAAAGAACCATTGCATTTTGTGGGGAAAGTGTTCTTCTGGGCTCCTGTGTCTTTCTCTCCCTGTCAGCGCTGCAAGTCAGAGCCTGGCCCTGAGCACTCATCAGTGTTCCCTGCTACCTGCCCTTCTGCCTCTTTCTCCCAGATGGACCCGCTGAGTCCTGCCCACGGCTTGTGGCTAGGTGGATTTGTTTGTTGGCTTTTGTAATACTTGAGATTCAGAGGTGGGAGGCAGAGAAGGGCAGAGAGCTCCCTACACTGGTTCACACCCCAGATGCCTGCAATGGTTCAGACTGGGCCAGGTTGAAGCCAAGAGCTGAGAACTCAATTTGGGTCTCCCACATGGTTGGCAGAGACCCAAGTATGTGAACTACCATGTGCTACCTCCTAGGGTCTGACTTGAGAGCTGGAGCTGGGGATCCAACCCACATCTTAACCACTAGGCCGAACATCCACCCCTGCAGCTGGCTAAATCAGTGCAGGCCCTAAGGGATGTGGTACTGAGGCCTGAGAACAGTGCCCTGAGGCTGAAGGTCTTTAGCCCCTGAAAATCCAATCCTGGGAACTTCAAGGGTGGGTTCCAGGCTAGGAGTGAGCTTTGGGTGAGCTCTACTTGGAAGCTTTGGTTTGTTCTGCTGGGAGGAGGCCCGACACCCCTGCTGCTGGTTCTGCCCTAAACATCACCTCCCATCTGTTGTAGATTGAATGATGTCCCCCTAGAAGTCCTCACCTTAGCCCCTCAGGATGGGATCTTGTTTGAGACGGGGTCTTTTCAGGAAGGCTGTCAAGATGCAATGAGGCCATTAGAGTGGGCCTCAAGTCAGCATGACTGGTGTCCTTAGAAGAACAGGAGATTAGTGGGGCCAGCATTGTGGCATAGCAGCTTAAGCCACCACCTGCTATGCCACCATCCCATATAGGAGTTTGTGTCCCAGCTTCTCCACTTCTTATCCAGCTCCCTGCTATTGGCTTGGGAAAAGCAGCAGAGGATGGACCCCTGCTACCCATGTGGGAGACCTGAATGAAGCTCCTGGCTCCTGGCTTTGGCCTGGCTCAGCCCTGGCTGTTGCAGCCATTTGGGAAGTGAACCAGCAGATGAAAGATCTCTCTCTGGCTTTCAAATAAATAAGCAGATCTTAGAAAGAGGAGATCAGAACACAGACAGGGAAGACCTCATACAAATACATGAAGAAGGTGGCATTGACAGACCAAGGAGAGGTCTCAGAAGAAACCAACCCTGCTGATGTCTCCATTTCAGCCTCCAGAACTGTGAGAAAGGGACGATGTTCTATTGTTTAAACCACGCTGTAGTACTCTGCTTTAAAAAAAAAATGTTTATTTTCATCTATGATAGAGAGAGAGGAGAGAGAAAGAATCCTCTATCCACCAGTCCATTCTACAAAGGCCTGCAATAGCCAGTGCCAGGTAAGTCTGAAGCCAGAGGCTTTGGTCTCCCATGTGAGTGACAGGGACCCAAGCACTTGAGCCGTCACCTGCTGCCTCGCAGGTGCATTAGCAATAAGCTGAATTGGAAGTATAGCAGCTAGGACTCAAACCAGCACTCTGATACCGGATGTGGGCATTCCAAGCAGCAGCTTAGCCCACTGCACCACAATGCCCACCCCATGTGGTGCTTTGTTATGGTGGCTTAGGCAATTAAAGCACCATTCTACAACAGATGTGCAAGACCAGACAAGAGAGCCAGGCAGGACCCTAGGGGTTTCTGATGAGGTAGGCTCAGCTGTGTGCCACTCAGCCTTTTGCCAGCTGGGACGATTTCCGGGGCCTGCGGGAATCTGTAGGACCACATGTGCTGTTTCGGACTTGAAGGTGATCCATTAGAGCTGGCCTTGCCGATCCATGGGAGGGGGCCAGCTCCTCCAGGGCACAGCCCCTGGCCTGGGGAGAGCTGTTGGGCGGTGATGGCTCCTGAGCCAAGGCGTCCGTCCTTGCACATGTTCACAGCTGTGGAGCTGGCGTCTTCCTGGCTGCATCTTGTGCTTGGGCTCTGCAGAAGGCGGAGTCACGGGAGGAAAATGTCATTCAGCTCATGAGCTGTGAGACTCCTGATCTTCCTGGAGGCGGGCTGACTTCCTTATGCTTTTTGAGCTGTGATACGTCTACAGAAGAACATGCAGCCTAAGTCACAGTGCCATGAATTGTTGCATAAGTGTATACCCGTGTGTTCTTTGAGGTCTGGGGAAAAATACTGTCCTAGATCTATTTTTATGGCAGTGAAGTCTCTGGGTAATTAAGATTATTTTTATATCATTGTGCTTAGGGATGAACATGATAAATCTTCTTAAATCTCCTCTGTTGCTTGGATTAGTTTGCCCTTTAGAGATTTGTCTTCCTTCATAAAAATGTCACCTCAAATGTCAAAAATAGAATTAGAAGGTTGGGTTATGTTGGAGGAGTAAAAGCAAAAGTTGATTCTGGATTGTTGGTTTTGTTAAGCTTTGGAACTTCATTCAACATTATACAGTTTCCCTTTTTCTATTTTAATGCAATTGTGAAGTTTTTGCTTTAAACCTGGACCTACATTGGAAAATTTAGCTGGTGAGATTTGCAAAGCCAGATGGTGACTCCATGTGATGAATCAGTGCTGCTTGCCAGATGGGCTTTCCTGCCCTCACAGGTGCCTGAGATGCGATAGGGGAAGAAATTTCATCAGCAGTGGCTGGGTTGGAGGCCTGGTGTGAGTGTGCAAGCGTGTATATGCTTGCCATGTGCAAGTAGGGGGTGTGGGCCTTGTACAAGCATGTATGTGCTTTGTACATTTGCGTGGAGGAGCGGGTATAGATCTCAGGGGAGCGTGATGTCCAGCTCCTGGAGTCCAACCACACAGAGCTGAGGATTTGGCGTAAGCCAAAATAGAACTCTGTTAGTACACTTCCTGACCTAACCTTAGAGAGGGTCCCCGGCTGTGGCTCCAGCCCTCTAGTGAGGACTCAAGTGTGTGACATTTCTGATGTACAGGTTTGTTAAAACATTTTTTATTAAAATTAAGAGAGAGGCAGACAGACAGGGAGGAGATCCTTCATCCAATGATTCACTTCCCAGATGCTTGCCATAGCCAGAGCTGGGACAGGCTGATGGTTGGAGCCCAGAACTCAGTCTGGGTCTGATGATGTGTCTCATGGGTGACAGGGACCCAGTTACTTGAGCCATCATCTTCTAGCTCCCAGCGTGCACATTAACAAGAATCTGGAATTGGGAGTAGAGCTGTGACTGGAACCCAGGCTCTCTGATATGGGCTGTGGGCATCCCAAGTGGTATCTCACCTACTATGCCACACACTTGCTCTCAGAATGGCTTTCAAACATGAGTGACTTCTTCATATGGCACCTCCTGAACAGGCTTATATGGTAATTGATCTTGTCTTCGCAACAGTCTGTGGGTAGGGTGTCTCTCCATAAGGTACAAGGCTGCTTCAGAAAGGTCATAGAAAAATGAAATTAAGGAGCTGGTGCTGTGGGGTAGCAGGTAAAGCCACTGCCTGCAGTGCCATCATCCCATATGGGCACCCAGCTGCTCTACTTCTGATCTGGCTCCCTGCTGATGGCCTGGGAAAAAAAAAGCAGAAGCTGGCCCAAGTGCCTGGACCCCTGCAACCCACATGGGACACCTGGAAGAGGCCCCTGGATCTTGGCTTCAGCTTGGCCCAGTCCTGACCATTGTGGCCATTTGGGGAGTAAATCAGCGTATGGAAAACTTCTCTCTCTCTGCCTCTGCCTCTCCCTTTCTGTAACTTCACTTTTCAAATAAATAAATCTATTTAAAAAAATTACCTGCCTGTTGTCTCATGTCTGTCCATGGGCAACTCAAGTGGACCCTGGGCTTCGTTACTGTGACGGCCATCCAGTGATGCCGTCCATTGGGAAGGAGCACCTCTGGGTAGGTATGAAAGGTTACTGACCCAAGATGAGTGGGAGGGGCAGTAACCTTATGTACTGCTGTGGGTGTCACAAACACACCTCAACTGTGAAAGCTCACTGGCACCTGCAGCAACAGGTGGCCAGGCCCCAGGACAGAGCACCTGACAGGTGCAGTATGGTGACTGGAGGAGGATCCTGGGGAGCCATGGAAGGGAGGGGCGGTGAGAGGAGTTGGGAAGAAGAGATGTGAGAAGAGTGGGAGTGGGGAGGAGCATCATCAGGGTGCTGGAGAATGCCCTGTCCCTGAGCAGGCTGCTCCCCTCTTCCCCTGTCTCTGGAAAGCAGAGGAAGGCAGGGTCAGAGCTGGTCCCTGTGGAAGCTGAAAGGAGAGGGGAATGGGGGTGGACCCGGCAGACAGAGCTGGTTGAGTGCTTTGTCCTGGTTGGCAGGTATGAGACGGGAGCCAGCACCCACGCCCTCCACACTGCTGTGGCAATAATCCCCATGCAGGGGCCTTGGACTCCAGGGAGATACAAAGACAGCTGTGTTTTGTTGAAGAAAACCTGGGAACAGCATGTGGGCCGTGTTCTTTGAGGAGCCATAGGTAGAATTTGAAGTTTAGTTTTCTCGAAGGTCCACATGGCCCAGCCAGAAATGGGGATGAGCCAGAGAGAAAGAGGGCACTAGGTAGGTGAATGAGAGTTCTGGGAGAGGCACTCTCGGGGAGAACCTGGAAAGCCACCAGTGTCTCCAGTCTCCAGGGATAAGGCCTTGTTTCCTGAGCTGGTTCTGAAGCCCCCATAGCAGACCCTGGGAGCAACTGTGTCCCCCACGAGTCCTCGGAACCTCCTCAACGGTTGGGGGTTGGGGTCCCGGAGTGCCCTGCTAATGTGTGCCATCTCCTTCCTCTTCACCTGGTCATCTCCTGTGTCTCCAGTGTTGCAGACACAACCGGGGTCTCCCTGGCCCCAGACCACACAGCCACCCCTGCCTCCAGCCCTGCTGGCTTTCCTCCCGCTGTTCTAGGCTCTTTGGCCAGGCCACACTTCATGCCATTGAGTGACTTTGCTCTGTAGCTCTGTGCAGAGCCCTGTGGGGCTCTTCATAGGGTGGGCCATCAGTGCTTTGTGGGGCATTTCCAGAGATGACCTGTTGAGTCTAAGCAGAGGTGTGAGGGAGGGGACAGAAGCTACCGAGGAGCCAGGCACACACTGGGGACGTGGGCTGTGTGGACCCAGTGGGAATGGGGTGGGTGGTGGAGGCAGTTTGGTGGTGGGGAATCCAGGCAGTATCCTGGCAAGGAACACGTCTCCAAGGAGCTTGGGAAGGAGGACAGACAGGTGGATCAAAGGGCGGAGCCAACTCCGAGTTCCAAAGGCAGCTGCCCTCCTGGGGCACTGTGAGCCGGAGATAAAAACGACAGCTCTGGGTGCTTTGTAACTGAGCTTTGCAGGTGGCAGGAGCTGCCTGGAATACAGCGACGTTTGAAGCTTTCCTAGGGCTTCCTCTGCTGATCCCCAGGTGACACCTGACTTTGCCCCCTACCTCTCGTGTGGCCTCAGGTGGGATGGGACCGGGAAGTGCCAAGGCCAAGGGTAGGCAGTGCCAGCAGGGGCTGAGCACCACAGTGGCAGCTCACAAAGGCACTTTCAAAGGAAGAAAAATCAAAGGAAGTCAGATTTTCGTTTGAAGAGTGGGTCGCGAAGCTTCATAGCGCTCCTAAGCCTGCAGCCTGCCGTTTCCTGTGTAAAGTTCATTTCATCCTCGGTTCCTTTCTAGCCAGATTGTTGAAATGAGTGGATGCCTAGCAGGACTGCCATGTCTGGCTCCCCATGGAGGAGAGGGGCAGCGTGGTCTCCTGCCTGGGGCAGCGGCGGCTTGTGGCTCGTTTGTGTCCAGTGTTGAAAGGATCGGCATCAGGCATTGGGGCTCTTTATCATGGCAGAGCCAGCTTGATTTATTGCCTATTGGGAATGGTGAGGAGGAGGTTTACTTCTCTGGAAACACTACACGCTCTTAATTGTGCCAAAAATACAGCGGGACCTCTGTTTCGTAGATGACCGAATCCAACTCTGTCCTCACAGCATCTCATAGTTTCGTCGTGGAAACTGTCTTACAGCCAGAACCCAAATCTTGTTGCTGCTTAGCCCATGAGTCCTTAGCGTGTCAGGCTGCTCATGGACACGCCCGTCACACGTCGGGTGTGCACCTCTCTGTTAGGATTCGATCTGAGAAGTAAAATCTCTGTTGCATCCCCTTGGGGAAGCAGAGCACAAACTCCTATTTGTTCCCAGGGGAGAAATTGAGGGGGTAAAATTGGAAAATTGCTGAGCTGGAGTCCCCTGTGCCATTTCTGAATCCTTCCTCAATGTTTTGGTGGCTCAGTGAGAGAGGGACCAGAGCTGGCCGTGCATCCTCACTTTGAGGATCTGCATCTGCTTTGCTCCAGATGTTGGCTGTCAATGACTGAAAGACGGGCAGCAGCTCCCACCAGCCCCGCCCCCCAGGCCCTCTCCACACCCAGGCAGGCTGTCCTTGGTGATCTGCCCTGGTGATTTCTGATGGCCTGAGCCCAGTCCCCGTGACCAGGCAGTGTGAAATGAGATGGGGAAACTGGCACGGAGCCCCTGCTGCAACCCACATCCACTGAGTTGTCCCCGTAAGATGTCACAGGCAGGCCCTGGCCTGGGAACGCTGAGCTGGGGTGCAAGCCAGGCTCCCTGGGCAGGCAGGGTGGGTGGAGGTTGGAAATTCCAGGTGATTCTAACACCGTACCCACATTCCAGGTGAGGTCCCCAACCTCAGACTTGGGTTTGCCATCATCCATTTTGAAGCCTGATGAAAAACAAATGCAGGTTGATCGAATTTGTTGTAGCCAGAGAGGACACAGTGACCAGAGGAGCAGTGCCGGGTCCTGGGGCGAGGGGTGGGTGGAGCCTAGCACAGGTTTGGACTTCTGGGTGATGCAAAGGAGGGTGAGAGAATGAGCGGAGGCCAGTTCTGGTGGAAGCATGTGCAGACACAGGAGCTTCAGTGGGTGACAGAGTGACTGGGTTTTATCTGGAAGGTGGAGGCATACCATGGCACTGGATTGGTAGCAGTGTGAAAGCAGCAGTCACCGAGCTGTGTGGACAGAGTTGAGGGATGTTTGGCTTTGATCGCTACAGAGCACCCTTCTCTTTGTCCATACCACGGACAGCCTCATCCCTCATCCAGTGATTGTGACCTTCTGGGACAGGTTTTATGTTCATTTGGGGCTCACTGGGCCTGGTTGGCGGCTCATTTCATTCTCTTACCCTCTTGCCTTCTGGCTGTGTGTTTGGGCTCCTCTGGGCCTTGGTTTCTCCCTTTTTGAGAGAGAGGGGGGTAGGGCGATTCGTTCTCTGCCATAGATGCTGTCACTTTGGGACAGGGTAATATTCTCTGGTCCCCCTCAAGTTGTTGCAAAATGATTGCTTTCTTCCACATCCCATGCTGCTTAGAATTTCTGAAGACCGTATAAATTGGGTGGCTGTTGACCAGTTGGCATAAGGCTGAACTTTTTATGTTTTAATTAAATGTTTGTTAAATGAATTTTTCAATCTTTTTAAAGATTTATTTATTTATTTGAAAGAGTTACAGAGAGAGGGAGAGACACAAGGAGAGAGATTTTCCATCTGCTGGTTCACTCCCCAAATGGCCACAGTGGGCAAGCTGGGCCAGGCCGAAGCCAGAATCGAGGAGCTTCCTCCTTGTCTCCCACATTGGTGCAGGGGCCCAGGCACTTGGGCTGTCTTCCACTGTTTTTCCCAGGCCATTAACAGGGAGCTGGATGGGAAGTGGAGCAGCCAGGACACGAACCAGTGCCCACTTGGGATGCGGACGCTCTGCAGCCACAGGTGCAGCTTTATCTGCTATGCCACAGTGCCAGCCCCTGTCTGTTTCCTGTATTGTGGAGTCAGTGAAACCTTTGCCAGGGCCTGAGTGTTTCCACAGGCCCTTCTCCAGCTTCAGTCCTGGGCCCTGTGTCCACAGTGCCTGATGAACAGAAAGGTGCCATTCCCCTGCCCGTGGACACCCTGAAGACCAGGAGCTCCCACAACACCAGGAAAGGGTCTGGGGAATGCTGGGAGCCCTTCAGAGTCCATGGGGCATTTCTGTCTAGGTGTGCACGTGCTCTTAGGAGGAGAATGCCGTTGCCTTCGCAGACTCTGTAAGGGTTTGGCATGGCGTAGAAGTTTGCGTGATGCCTTGTGAAGTATGCAGCATGAAGGAAGATGTTAAACTGGAAGGCCAGCCCTGCAGCAGCAGCCGAAGCACAAGGCAGCATCCTCCCAGTCTTCCCAGGGCCACAGGGCTGAGATGGGAGTGGGAGAGGACCGACCCAACAGGAGTCTGTCCCGAGGGGCCCCCTGGCTCCTGCTCTTCCAGTCTCCAGCCCAGGAGGCACCTTCTCTTCCATTGCCATGGCCTGATTCAACCAGAGGTGTCAATAGTAGCAGCTCCTCTGTGACCACAGAGCTTGTGGTCACCTTGAGAGGTGACATAGGTGGCGACCCAGGGGAGTGACCTCTCAGCCTGCCCTCTGAAGCTTTTTAAATGTGGTCAACAAGAGGAGGTGACAGTGGTTCTCACCTGTTTCCCAGGGGATGATGTGGTGTGTTGTCCCTTGATTGGGATTTCATGAGGGGTGTTGCTGACCTCAGACCCCGCTGTGGCCACTTGGTCTTTGGGAGGCCAGGGTCCTCAGCTTTGGCGGAAGTCTACGCACCCTTCCTGGAAAGGTATGTCTGCTCTGGTAGGTCCCTGCCCAGCTCTCAGTGTAAGTCTCCATGGTCTCTGGCCTTCCGTATGCACAGAGAGACCATCTCGCCCATCCTGAGTCACAGCCCTTCAGCAGCTGTGCCCTGTGGAAGAGCAGCGGTGCTATGTCCTAGCTTTTGGGCCAACACAAATTGGTCCACAGGGGCTGCTGGGATCAGTAGAAAGCTCCAGTGTGGTGGGTAGTAGGGGGCAGCAGCCTAAGTGGCCCCCTTTTGCTCTCAAAAGACCCAGCCCCTCCTGACCACATCCCTTCCTTCCTGTACCTTCTCCAGTTACACAAACTTCACTGCCAGTCCCTGAAGACATTCTTCCCCACCTGACCTGCCCAAGCCAGTACTTTGGTATCCTCCAGGAATGCAATTGCAGATCTGAGCCCCACGCCAAGAACTCTCAGGAGGGCACTGCTGGTCAGTTCAGGCTTACAAGTAACCACAGAGGTGCTCTTGACGTGGTGACTGTCCTACTTTGTTCCCTGGGGTCCTGGGCCTCCCTAGCCCCAATGCTCACCCCTCTATAAGCTTAGGCATGCCTGAACAGACAGAATATATTGCTGAGGGCAGACAGACGCTGGCCACACACTTGCCAAGAAAAAAAAAATGGGAGCCTTTTTCTTCCCATCTGACATAAGGGCCTGCCGCACCTCCCACCAGCACAGCCTTCTGGTTGCCTTGTGTGCACACCAATGGCTCCGTGAAGTCCAAGTTGCTTCCCCAAAGTCCTCGGGCCATTTGGGGCCATCCTGTACTCTGCCCATTTTATCCTTCATTCTAATGCTAAATCCAACCTACCCTGACTCCCTCATAAGTAATTGAATCAGGGTCAAGAGAGAAAGGTACCATTAGTAAGCCTAATTTATTGTTGGCTCAGAAATAAGGCATCTTTTGGAACTGAGGTTATAAGTAAAGCCATTTAGAAATAAGAAGGCCTTTAAAGCACATTTCTTGTCTGTGTCTCTGCCTGCTTGCCACTTAAAAAGTTTAAAATTTTGTCCAAAGGACACTCTGTCTACTACTACCTAAATGCTAGACTATGAGGTTTCTTTAAAAAAATAAAATGAAAAGTACTTCTACCTCTATTCTTCAAAAAAAAAAAAAAAAAAAAAAAAAAAAGAATCCAGCATCTAAAAATAGAAGGAAATGGGAAATGTTCCTTTCCAGAGTTCACTGAGGGTTTTCTGGGCCCTAAAATAGCAGGGAGAGATGGCTTTGGATTGGAGTTGTTAGGTCAGAACCTTGAACTCAAGTCTCTGACAAACGGTGGTTTTTATGTTGGGTTAGGGAGGAAAGCCTTGATCGTGATATTGAACGTTTTCTTCCAATTCACATTTCTTTTCCAAAATTCCTTCCTGACCTTGCAACATAGTCCAATGCTGGGAAAAATACCACATTTGAAATTTGTGCTATATTTATAATGTGGTTCAAAGAGATAATATCTAAATATAAAAAGATTCCCTACTAAATAAAGAAGAAAATGACAAGGGAAAATCCAACAAAAACCTGAGCAATTAATATGAGTGTACTTCACCAAGTTCATGGAAAAATTGAATCAAAACAAAATTGAAATCCAAACATAACTTTTTAAAGACTCATCAGATAATCAAAACAAAAGACCAGTAGGCATATATGGACTTATGTTTAACCACACTAGTAATCAGATGATGAATTAACCATTGTTGATGAGGTTCCATTTATTTCCATAAAACCACCAAAGATTTATAAAAAAGAGTAATTGCTAGAAGTAGCAGGGGAAACAGGCCCTCATACTATGGATGGGAGTGAAATTTGGCAACTTCCATCACCTCTCGCAACAGGGCCATTCTCTTCTACTCATGTGCCCTATGTAGCTAAAGAAAGGGAGACAGAGACTTTTGGCATAAGGATCCCAGTACTAATTATAAAAGTGGAAACTTGGGTCCGGTGCTGTGGCAGAGTAGGCTAAGCCTTTGCTTGCGGTGCCAGCATCCCACATGGGTGCCGGTTTGAGTTCCGGCTTTTCTCCTTCAGATCCAGCCCTCTACCTATGGCCTGGGAAAACAGTGGAAGATAGCCCAAGTACTTGGGCCCCTGAACCCTTGTGGGAGACCCAGAATAAACTGGATCCTGGTTTTGGATTGGCCTGGCTCCAGCCATTGTGGCCATCTGAGGAGTGAACCAGCGGATGAAAGACCTTTGTCTCTGTCTCTGTCTCTCTGTCTTTCTCTCTGTAGCTCTACCTCTCAAATAAATATCTTTTTAAAAAGTGAAAACTTGTATAAAATCTAAATATTCAGATAATCAGAGATTGGAGAGCTAAATTACAGAACACACACAGCATGGAGTATCAGGAAACCACTTAAAAGTAAGTAGTTCGGTATTCCTTAAACTCCAGTGCATAAAAACCACTGGGGAGCTTGTTAAAATGCTTGTTCTGTCTCAGCATGTCTGGGGTGGGGCCTGAATGTTTGCATTTCCAACAACCCTAGGTGCAGATGAAGCTTCTAGTTCAAGGACTGAACTTTGAGTGGTAAGGATATAGGTGTGTGTGTATTGATAAAATGCTTGTTGCCTGTGTGGTAGTAAGTGGGTATAAACTCAGGTGATGAGTACGAGGGGCCAATGCTGTGGCATAGCAGGTAAAGCTGCCACCTGCAGTGCCAGCATCCCATATGGGCGCTGGTTTGAGTCCTGGCTGCTCCTCTTCCGATCCAGCTCTCTGCCATGGCCTGGGGAAGCAGTAGAGGCTGGCCCAAGTCCTTGGGACCCTGCACCCACATGGGAGGCCCGGAAGAAGCTCCTGGCTTTGGATTGGCACAGTTCCAGCTATTGCAGCCATCTGGGGAGTGAACCAGCGGATGGAAGAGTCTCTCTCTCTCTCTCTCTCTCTCTCTCTCTCTCTACCTCTCTCTCTCTACCTCTCCTTCTCTCTCTGTGTAACTCTGACTTTCAAATAAATAAATCTTAAAAAAAAAAAAGTGTACCAGCTCATCTGTTAAAATGCACACACACATTCTTAGACCCAGCTGTCTGTAAATACATTTACCAAAATGCAAACAGTACATAGCTCAGAATAATGAGAATGTGGGGTATTTATTTTTGCTTATTTGTATTTTCTAATTTTCCCTACAGTAAAATGTCTCCCCCCCCCCCCATGAAGCGTATGGAGGCAGAAGGTAGCGCTGCCCAGGCACAGCTGTGACCCTGGATGCCCCTGGCTACAGGTTCTCCTGGCCCCTCTGGCCTTTGTCACCCTGCCCTGCGACTCCAACGGCCTCTCAGCCATGCTTGCTTTCCCAAAATCCCTTTAGCATCAGGAAGGGAGGAAGAAGTGGTTGAAGGATCCATTTCTAAAGGCTGTGGGTCTGGCTCTTTAAAATACTGCTGAAAACACGAAGCGACTACTTGCCAGTCCCCTGCCGTCAGAAGGAAACCTTGCAGTTACCAAGCATCTGTCTCTCAAGTCGAACTCAAGGCCCCACAGCCAGCAGACGCCGTGATTCAGCAAACAAGAGGTCGGAGGGCGCTGTGGGAACATCTGCATCAAAATCCTGACTTCTCGACTGAACTTTCAGCCCAAGGCTAGGTAGGAGTATACGATGGGAAAAAATAGCCTCTTCATTCGGCGTGCTACACTGACTGGCAAAAGGAAAGGCGGCAGTTTTAACTGTCACCTTTGATAAAAGCAGAGTTGAGTTCAATGACAACAAACATATTTACTCAAAGATAGTCCATTAGCTATTGCGAATAAGCCACAACAGCTAGGGAGGCGGCAAGCCCTTGGCCGATGCCAGTGTTCTTGGAAACAGTATTCCAGAGCAATGGTCGGGCACTAAAGTGGAGAAAGGAGTTGAAGAAGGGAACTGATATTTAATCATCAAGCACTTAGTACTCACCCAAAAAACTCGTGTTATAGATGTGGAAACTGAAGGTAGAGAACAGCATGGCATCACTGGAGAATTAAACACACCCGGGGTTTTTGTTCCAGCCCCTTCAACTTGTGTCACCTTGGATGAGTTATTTCTACCCCTGAATCTCTGCTTGTTTGTTTGTGAAATGTAGATGCTAAAATGATCCCCAGTGTTTCAGAAGCTGAGTTGAGGACACTCAGGACAGTTATCCTGCAGGGCGCCTGTTGAGCAGTTGGAAAGCACAGTTAGGAAGGACTGCACCTTGCCTGAGGACCCCAAGGGCAGACTTTGATCGGGGAAGCTCTGTATCCAATGTCTCTGCACAGCCTCACTTCCCCATGCCCTACCCAGCCAGGTTTCCAAAGCATAATTCCTCAGAAGCACTCCCACCCTCTGCAGTCGAAACCTGCCTTTCACCAAGTGATCCGAAACCAAAACATCAGAGGTGCTAGTGTGCATTCCCTCTTCCTGTAACTCTGGTTTCCTGGTACTCTGATTGCCCGCTGATCCAATACTTTCTGCTTTGCCATGTCCGGCTATGCCAGCCCTCTTTCGGAAGTATCTTGTCTCCTCCCAATCAGGAGTCTTTCTGTCTGCACAGCAAAGCAGCTTAATCAGGAAGGTTTTCAGCTGTGCTTGGCAGACAGGAAGTCCCACCACCTCTGGGGCAAATGGCCAAGCCTGACCTGCCAGTCTCATCTTGGCTTCTGTCACCCCTGGCGTCCGTTCTTTTGTCCACCCACCCTGCCAGCCCATGCAGCCTGCCTGCCAGTTCACAGCGCATGAGCGCAGAGTGCCATCGTCTGGAACAAGTTTTGCTTATGAAGGCAGAAGCCAAGTGAAGCCGGCTGATGGCCAGGCTGGAGACCAGGGCACTCAGGCAGCTGCAGAGCCCAAGCTTCTTCTAGGTGTACTGGCCCCAGATGCTGCCTCTCTTGCTCTCAAGCTTTCAGACATTGTGAATGCCTCAAGAGATGGTGGTGAGATGGCACAGAGCCGTCGGCCAGACCAGCTCACTGCCAAGCTCCAGTCAGAAGAAGTTTAAGAGACTTGGCCAGGCCAAGGCTTACTAGGCTAATCCTCCGCCTGCAGCGCCGGCACCCTGGGTTTTAGTCCTGGTTGCTCCTCTTCCAGTCCAGCTCTCTTCTGTGGCCTGGGAGTGCAGTGGAGGATGGCCCAAGTGCTTGGGCCCTGCACCCGCATGGGAGATCAGGAGGAAGCACCTGGCTCCTGGCTTCAGATCAGCGCGGTGTGCTGGCCACAGTGCGCCAGCCACAGCAGCCATTGGAGGATGAACCAACGGTAAAGGAAGACCTTTCTCTCTGTTTCTCTCTCTCTCTCTCTCTCTCTCTCTCTCACTGTCCACTCTGCCTGTCAAAAAAAAAAAAAAAAAAAAGACTGGCATCCTCGCAGTGCAATAGCAATACCGAGTGATGTTTGAACCTTGGTCACCTTGCACGAGCTTTCATAACAGACCCGTGTCTCATACTCACATGACCAACCTTCCCAGTGTACCCAGGATTGCCCTGCTTCAGAGCTGAAAGGTCCTGAATCCATGGAACTCTTCAGTCCTGTGCAAGTCTGGACAGCTATCACCCCCTAACACCCACAGTGGTGGATGAATGAGCCCGTTCTGTGAGATCAATCTACAAAAACCAGCACTTCCCCTGCCCACCATCTGGGTGCCCTCTCTGTCTAGTCCAGCCTAGTTTTTATCGTGTCTGTGCCAGGCACTCACAGCTCTGCTCTTACATGACGTGGAAAATTCCCTTTTCTGAAATTCCATCAGTAGGATTTTATTCTCTTGATTCAAGACCCTTGTGTCTTATTAAAAGTTAAGTTATTTCAAAATCCGCAGGTCGAGGAACAGAGCATCGGTTAGCGCCTGCTTTAGTAACCACAGTGAAGCACTCCAGAGGACACGGTCACCTGCTGGGCTGCCCTGGTGAGGGCACCGCAGCAGGAAGTGACGCCATGGGCTCACAAGGAAGCATGGAGCAGGACTAGAGCTTACAGTGTCAGGGCAAATAGCTGTAGTCCGCAGTGGAGGGGTTAAACTCCCTATGAGAAAGATAAGTGCTTCAGAACCCAAAGCAAGGAGAGTGCTTTCATAAAGAGGCCACAACTGAGTTAGGTGTTACAGGCTCCGTAGAAAATGGGTGCACGGGATGGGAGGAGGACAGGCGGGTGCTCCCTAGTCCAGCATACGGCAGGCTCGTGGGTGGTCGTTCAGCACCCTGGGCCCCCGTAGGGGCTGGGGAGGGTGAAGGGAAGGATGGGAGATGAGAGGTGAGGTGGGAAGAGGCCACTCACGTCCAATCTGGATGCCCAGCTGCAGAACTGGAAGGGAAGGGAGCATGAGAGGTGACTGCCCTGTCCCCACAGTCTGCTTAGAAGTACGGATGCTCTCCTCTCAGCCTAGTGCCCTGCAGCAGGCTCCATCCAGGCTGGCGAGATTCTGTTTAGGTAGTGACGGGGGATGCCCAGGCTGGCAGAGGGTGTGTTCTCTGCCCAGGATTGGGTTGCCCAGCCAGTCCTCTGCAGCGGGAGACATCTAGCTCTTGTCCCCCCAGCCATGATGCTGAGACTGTGGTGGGTCACTGGGGAAGGAGGCAGCAGGAACTGGCACCATTCCAGAATCTACCCAGGAGCAGCAGGTGCCCTTCCCCAGGGAGGCTCAGAGCGGAGGCTGGGGGCATCTGCCCAGGAGTTCAGGCCCCATCTGCGCCCAAGCACTTCAGAGTGCAGGCTTATTCTGTGGCTGGGCTCTCAGCTTGGAGACAGAAAGCTCAGTTTAGTGCCAGCTCAGACTTTGTAGTCCAGGTGAATTCCCCAACCTTGTTTGGCCACCAGTTGCTTATCCAAAGCCTGGTATTTCAGAGAGTGGTTGTGACAATGGCAGGAAGGAACAGCGGGAGACAGTGTGTGACAGCAGTTTATAAAGTGTAGGGCGCTGTACAGGTCCAAGTGTTTGCCTCATTTTCCCTCCTGTCTATGGAGATCCTGGTGCAGACACCCGCTCAATCTGTGCACGTCCACAGGGGCCCAGTGCTCCGCCTGATGGTCCTCTTTCCCCTATCTGGGTTGATTTGACTTCTTGAGCTCTCTGGGGCCACTTGAGCTGTCTTTCTTACCTTTATTCCACCTAAGCTCTCTCTTCTTCTGAACGGCTTAGCCCTTTGGTGGACAGGGGCCTGCACGAGGTGCAGTTGAGCCTGAAACTTGTGGTCTTGGAAACAAGTTGGCGGGCGCAGGCTGCGTAGCTCCCCTCTGTGCACGTGTCCCTGGGAGTGCCTTTACTTAAGGGAGCTTCTCTGGGGGCTCCCAAGCCATCCCCCTTGCTTTCTCCTTTCCACAGATGCACTGGTTCTTGACAGTAAAGACTGAGGGACTTTTGCTCGGACTTGGACAGTAGGGAGGGAAGGGGTCACTGGGCGGAGCTGTCAGTTTCTCCCAAAAGACCAGCCCAGGAAGGCGGAGCCTCTTGCGGTTGCCAGTGACACAGATGTGGTTTCTGAATTAGGAACTTGCAGCAGGGTTAATTTCCCTGGGTAATTAAGTGAAGGAAAAGGGCCTGCGAGTGCTACCTGTCTTTTCCACGTGGTATGTTCCCATGTGAGGCTTTGTTTTCTATGCTGCAATGAAAGCATTGAGCCGACCCCCTGTCCTGGGCTGGCCTCCTCTCTGCACCTGGGCAGGTGCTCCTTAAGCTGTCACCAGGTTTGTGACACCCACTGGGCTCTGGGTCTGCAATGTGCTATTCACCCCTGCTCTGCAGAGCTGCCCATCCATGTGCAGCCCAGAAGCATGACAGCAGTGATGACAATCAAGTGTGCCAGGGGCAGTAATTGAGACCTTACTTGCAGGGCTCAGCCTTCCTGTGTTCACATCCCGCCACTTGGGCAGGTCACTGAATCTCTGGCTTCGGTTTCCTTTGTTTATAAAACAGGAACAGTAATCAGATCTCAAGGGGAGGATGAAGAGTAAATGAGCCAACAGGTCTCTGTACTGTTGACTCCGTTTGTGGTGCTGTGCAGGGCGTGCTCCATAGCTGGTGGCTCTGTGTATCATGTTAGAGGGGGTGGATAGATCGCTGTGGGCGTGCAGAAGGAGGAGTACCTAACTCTAGGGTGCCGGTGGGCTGGTCAGGCTGGGTGTTGGAAGAGGAACAAATGTGTGGTAGATGGGAAGTTTGCAGTGTAAGAGCAAGGAGGCCTGAAGCGATGGCCTTGAGTAGGTTAGTGTGGCAGAAAGCTTGGAATAATGATGTAGAAGTGAGCGGAGCTACTGCTGTGAGAGGCAGCAAGAGAGCAGTCCTGGAGAACCTCAGAAATGAAGGGCCCTGCTGGCGCCGCGGCTCGATAGGCTAATCCTCCGCCTGCGGTGCCAGCACACCAGGTTCTAGTCCCAGTCGGGGTGCCGGATTCTGTCCTGGTTGCCCTCTTCCAGGCCAGCTCTCTGCTGTGGCCCAGGAGTGCAGTGGAGGATGGCCCAAGTGCTTGGGCGCTGCACCCGCATGGGAGACCAGGAGGAAGCACCTGGCTCCTGCCTTCGGATTGGCGCGGTGTGCTGGCCACAGCACACTGGCCGCTGCAGCCATTGAGGGGTGAACCAATGGGAAAGGAAGACCTTTCTTTCTGTCTCTCTCTCTCACTGTCTACTCTGCCTGTCAAAAAAAAAAGAAGAAGAAGAAGAAATGAAGGGCCTTGACCTCATGCTGTGGGCAGCAAGGAGCCCATGGGACATGTCAGGTAGGGGGTATGGCATGATGAGGAACCTGCGTTTGAAAATGAACTCCAGCCGTGAGGGTGGAGATGGGGCAGCCCACCTGCAGGCTTGGGGACACAGAGCAGGCCCGGTGGGGCTTGGAGAGAGGATTCTGACGCGATGCTGCAAAGACACAGAGGCAGAGGTGAGGCAGAGGCAGAGGCAGAGATGAGGGAGAAGAAAGACCCTAGGGTTGTGACTTGAATGACCAAGTGGATGGGACACTGTGCTAGTCACAGATCACAGATGGAGAGAGATTAGGGATGCAAGCATGTTGGGCAGGTAGCAGCAGGGGGTGGTCTGGCGTGCTAGGTGTGGGGTCTCTCTCCACTTTGTGGGTGCCCTCAGGGTGGCTTGGCGATCGTATCCTCCCAGTTTGATACCTCAAGGTGTCAGACAATGGCTGCTGTCTTTGGTTTGACTCCTGAGTGTCTTAAAAAGGAGGGTGATGGCGCCCCTATCTGCAGGGTCATAGAGAAGCATGAGGAGTGAAGGCCTGGGGGTGGGCATGTTGCCGCATGTGGACATGGTGGTCTTTGCCCCAGTTTATTGGCTGTGCCGAGGTCTGGCGGACTGCAGGGGCACCTTCATGAGGGGCAGCTCAGAGCAAGAGCCTTTCTTGATGGGGGCATTTGTCTTTGCAGTGATGTACAGAATGGACAGGAAGCAGGTGGGTGGTCAGACAGGTGGAGAGAGAGGAGGCAGCTTTGTATGGAGAGCCACACACGAGCAGGAGAAACCCCAGGCTGTGCTCCAGTGCCTTTTTTCTTTTTTACAGGCAGAGTTAGACAGTGAGAGAGAGACAGAGAGAAAGGTCTTCCTTCTGTTGGTTCACCCCTCAAATGGCCGCTACAGCTGGCACGCTGAGCCGATCCAAAGACAGGTGCCAGGTGCTTCCTCCTGATCTCCCATGCGGGTGCAGGGCCCAAGCACTTGGGCCATCCTCCACTGCCCTCCCGGGCCACAGCAGAGAGCTGGCCTGGAAGAGGAGCAACCGGGACAGAATCCGGTGCCCCGACCGGGACTAGAACCCGGTGTGCTGTGCTGCAGGCGGAGGATTAGCCTACTGAGCCTTGGCGCCGGCCTCCAGTGCCTTTCCTTGCAGAGCCTAAGGCACTCTCAGATGGGTGAGATGAGCACATGTGAGCCAGCCAAGAGGCTGCAGGGGACAGGGAGATTCCTGAATGCAGAGAGGACAGGGATGGCAGGTATGACCTTGGGGGATGGGTGAAGGGGAGGGACTATCTTGTCTCTTTTCACTCAGCATCAGCTTGACAGCTAACTCTCCTTGTGAAGGAAGCACCCTGCAAAGGTGATGATGTGATTCGTCAGTGTTGAGTGCAGTCCTGTCTCTAACAGAGAAGCAGTGGCAGGTGGGAGCAGGAGCAGCCCAATACCATTTCCAGGTGGTGCTTGAAGACCGTAATCAGAAACAGGAAGTGCACGATCAACATCCCCAACATAACTTCTGCCGCTCAGCATTTCAGAAGCGGAAATGTGCTCGGTGTTTGTTGCCTGTGATGCCCTCTCCTGCTGAGCTCTCCATACTTGGACTCTCAACAAGGAGTCTACAGGTTTGTTTTGTTTTAAGATTTATCATTTGCTTATTTGAAAGGCAGAGCTTCAGAGAGAGAGGGAGAGATCCAGAGAGAGAGATCTTACACCTGCTGATTTACTCCCTAAATGATCACAACAGCCAGGACCAGGTCTGCCTGAAGGCAGGAACTCCATCCTGGTCTTTCACTTGGGTGCCAGGGACCCGTGTCCTTGGGTCGTCTTCTGCTGCTTTCCCAGGCACATTAGCAAGGAGCTGGATTGGAAGTGGAGCAGGACTCAACCTGGCACTTTGATCTGGGGATGTCAGTGTTGCAGGCAGTGGCTTAACCCAATAAACCACAACACCAGCCCCACAGTTTTTTATTAGTCTCTGTAAGGCTCCCATCTGTCCTCAGAGACAGAAATCAAGCCAGAGGTGCACCTTACTTGGCCTCATTGATCTATCAAGAAAGAGCCTTAAATCTAATTACCGTGTCTGCACTAGAAGACCCAAGCTTAAAGTGCTTGCATCTAGGCAGACGGCATTAATAACAATAGCCAGTGCTTATTCCAAGTGTAGTGTGTACCAGACATGGCCCTGTGCTTTATGCAGAGTTTTGTTTTATTCCCATGACTACTGTTTGAGGTGGATACTCCAATTATCCCCGTCTCGCAGATGGGGTTGGATACTCTGTCCAAGGCACCTGTTTGGTGCACCAGATCTACCTGCCTATAGAACCCAGCCACTCTACTTGTTCAGTGTTCTTGGAGACAGCAGGAGCCCCAGGTGCTCAGTTTGGGCAGGCTTTGCAGGCAAGAGATGCATTTGTAGGCCAAGCTATCTCAGTGAGGCCATGCCTGCTGTGGGTCCCAGGTGGTCTTCATCATTGTGTCGTCATCACAGCTTCCCCCTTTGTGAACTGCTTGTTCCAGTGTCAGCATTTCACCCAGATTGTCGTTTCCTTATCCCTCTCTGCTATTGGAGATAAGCCGCCATTTCCCCTTCTGTCTAAGAATTTGTTTCAAAGGAGTCAAAAGCCTGCTCCTTAGACCTGTGCATTCAGGATCTCATGCTTCTGAGGCCTCTATGCACCTGGAGTCAGGGAGGGCCATTTCCTGGACCCAAGAACACTGAGCCCAGGCTGTGTCCTGGAGGGGGCAGCTCAGGCCCTTCCCTGACCATAATTGTAGCTGCTTGCTACTTTTGAGCACTTGGTCTGTACTGGACACTGTGCTAAGCACTCCACAAATACCCTCAAAGCTCTTTCCAACAGTCTTGTGAGCAAGGAAGTGGGGTGGAGGTAAGGAAAGCATCCTCCCTGTACAGCAGGAACAATGCATTTAGGGCCTGTTGCTTGCTTGGGAAAAACATTTTGTAAAGAGCCAGAATGAACCTTAGATATTCTTAGTCCATGGCTTTTTTCTGTAGAGGAGGAAGCAGAGTTGTTCGCCTGGCACCTTGCAGCTCCTCAGCGGTGAGGCCGGACCTAGTGCCATCTGTCTCCATCTGCCCCTTTGCTCTGCACTTCCTCTGTGTGTCTGGGCACACACTTCCAGCACCCAGCCCAGCCCGCAGGCCTTGGGCAAGGAGCTCAGGTTCTCACTCGGGGGCTGTGCATTACAGGGACCCTGGGGGTTAGAATGAGAATTCTATACCAGGTGATATGAGCAGAACTATAAACAATGGCCCAAAGCTGGGATAGCGCCCGCAAGGTGGGTGGGGCCCAGGGAGATGGGGCTACTCTGGGGCATGTTAGATGAGCTCTCGATTTGATGGAAGTAGGATGTAGCCTCACTCAGCTTGGAATCCTCTCCCTTAGTGAAGTGTGCTAATAAAGTTATATAAAACTTCTCCAGTGTTGTGGCACAGCGGGTGAAACCACCACTTGTGATGCTGCATCTCATATAGGTGCCGGTTTGAATTCTGGATGCTGCATTTCTTTTTTTTTAACTTTTATTTAATAAATACAAATTTTGAAAGTACAACTTTTGGATTGTAGCGGTTTTTCCCCCCATAATCACCCTCTCACCTGCAAACCATCCCATCTCCTACTCCCTTTCCCATCCCATTCTTCATTAAGATTGATTTTTTAAATTATCTTTATATACAGAAGATCAACTTAGTATATACTAAGTAAAGATTTAAACAGTTTGTACCCACACAGACACACAAAGTATAACGTACTCTTTGAATACTAGTTTTACCATTAATTGGTATAGTACAACACGTTAAGGACAGAGATCCTATGTGGGGAGCAAGTGCACAGTGACTCCCATTGTTGATTTAACAATTGACACTCTTGTTTATGGCATCATTAATCACCCGAGGCTCTTGTCATGAGCTGCCAAGGCTATGGAAGCCTCTTGAGTTCACAAACTCTGACCTTATTTAGACAACGCCATCATCAAAGTGGAAGTTCTCTCCCCCCTTCAGAAAAAGGTACCTCCTTCTTTGATGGCCCCTTCTTTCCGCTGGGATCTCACAGAGATCTTTCATTTAGGTCATTTTTTTGCCACAATGTCTTGGCTTTCCATGCCTGAGAAATTCTCCTGGGCTTTTTAGCTAGATCCAAATGCCTTAAGGGCTGACTCTGAGGCCAGAGTGATGCTGCATTTCTGATCCAGCTCCTACTAATGCACCTGGGAAATCAGCGGAAGATGACCCAACTGCTTGGGCCCCTGACACCCATATGGGAGACACAAATGGAGTTTCAGGTTCCTGGCCTCAGCCTGGCCCAGCTCTGGGTGTCGCAGCCATTTGGAAAGTAAACCAGTGGATAGAAGATCTCCCAGTCCCTGTCACTGTCTCTTTCCCTTTCTCTTCCCCTGCCTCTCTCTATCTCCCTTGTAAATCTGCCTTTAAAATAAATACATAAAATATTTTTTTTAAAAAGTATTCCTTTGAAAATGCACCTATATAGAAAGGGATGAATCAGTGCATCCCAGCTTGGACACCCCATGGTGCTCTGCCCACGCTCTGCTGTTTGTTGACTCCATGCAAACCATGAGGCTGCGGGATGACAATGAAAATCACAATGGCAGCAGCAGTAGGGAGAGCTGGTATTTCCTGAGCACATCCTGTTTTGCCTCCATTCACTGAATCCTTACAGCAGTTCTACAAGATCGTGGACTGAGTCATCCAACCCCAGGTCAACAGCTAGCTGGAGAAGGGGCAGATTCCAGCCAGGCCGTTGGTGCTGGGCTCTGCACTTTTAGCCGCCCCGGTTCTTGTCAGCAGATGGGAGGGTTAACGTGAAGTCTTCTGCAATAGTGCTCGTGACAGCTGCCCAGCCGCCTGCACAGGACTGTGCTTGGAGGAGGAAAGAGAGAAGCGGTCTCTGGCTGGCTGGCTGCCTGTGTCCTCCTGCATATTTTGCTACTTCATCGTGAGATTCTTCCATCTATTCAAATCAAAGAAAAGTGGGAGGATAGGCTGGGGTGAGCTCTGTCTTTGAAAAGGCAATATCCAACCTGATCAGATGTTTATTCTGCATGTAAAGGACTAGGAGGGTGGAGAGTTTGTTCCTTTGCTCAATGAGGGCATCCGGTGCTGAAGTTTCACCTTGCATTGGGGGGTTTAGGACCCACTCACAGCTAATAGGAAGAGGAGAGTGTGGGGGCACTTTCCTGCATCTCTGGATTAGCTGTCTCCCCGCTTCCAACATTTGCTCATTAATACACTCGCCCCTCCTGCTGGGCCCTTGCTGGCACGCTGCTAACATCTGCCAACAGCTGCTTTTCCTTCTCAGTCTTGACAAACAATACCCTTGGTCACAAAGAGGACTATTTATAACCAATGGAAAGTACAAACCAGTATTGGCCCACCCTATTCACATTTCTGGGATTCTTTTATTTTTTTCCAACCTCATTAAAATTCATCTCTTGAGATCTCTGTCTATAGCTTCAGTCTGCACAAGGTTGAGTGTTTTTGCTTGTCTGCTTTCTCACTCCTTGGAAACTTAGGTCTGACAGCGGAAACTGGGACGTTCTGAAGAGATCTCACCCCCAGAGAAGGGGGAGGCTGTGAGCTGCTTTGGGTTGGGGGAGATGGCTGTAGAAGGAGACCCAAGGGCAAACCTCACACCTGCTGTCTTCTCAGGGCCCTCCTGGCCTCTGATTTGAGTAATGCAAGTGAATGCGGAGGCAGGTGGGCCCCAGTGCACAGAGCATCCGTGCTGGCAGGGAAAGAAATCTAACCCTGCTTGCTGGCTTTGCAGATGAAACCAGCCCTTTACCCAGAAGGAAGGTTGGAAGAATTACTGGGCCTGCTGGTGTTTCTTGTTGATAATGTCATTTGCTCTTCTTTTTCTCCTTATAAAAGCCAGATATTTAATGAGGTCGGTTCAGAAAAGTATGAAGAACAAAAAAGCACACCATGCAGAGGGCACAGTGGCAGGCCCCGTGCCTTGTGTCCTTTCAGTCATTTTATCTTTATAAAGATTTATTTATTTGAGAGGCAGAGACAGAGAGGGAGAGGTCTTCTATCCACTAGTTTGCTCCCCAAATGGCCACAATGCCCAGAGCTGCGCCTATCTGAAGCCAGGAGCTTCTTCTGGGTTTCCCACGAGGGTGCAGGGGCCCAAGGACTTGGGCCATCTTCTACTGCTTTCCTAGGCCATAGCAGAGAGCTGGATTGGAAGTGGAGCAGCTGGGACTCGAACTGGTACTCATATGGGATGCTGGCACTGCAGGTAGTGGCTTTACCTACTATGCCACAGCACTGGCCCTGTCAGTCATCTTCATTTCAATGGCACACTTTTTAAAAGTAAGTTTAGATCATGCCATGCATATTGCTTGATAATACTTTTTTTTTAAGATTTATTTTATTTGAAACGCAGATTACAGAGAGAGAGCGAGAGTGATCTTCTGTTCACTAGTCACTCCCCAAATGGATGGCTAGGGCTGGGCCAGACCAAAGCCAGGAGCCAGGAGCTTCTTCTGGGTCTCCCACGTGGGTGTGGGGCCCCAAGTACTTGGACCATCCTCCTGCTGCTTTCCCAGGCACATTAGCAGGAAGCTGGATCAGAAGTGGAGCAACGGGGACTCAAACTGGCACCCATATGGGAGGCTGGCACTACAGGCAGAGGCTTTACCCACTATGTCACAGAGCCGGCCCCTATAATATTTTTATTAATTTATTTAATTTCTATTTATTTGAAAAAGAGAAGAGGTTCAGGCCTGGACCAGGCTAAAGCCAGGAGCCAGGAACTCCATCTAGGTGTCCAAAGATTTGGGCCATCTTCTGCTGTCCCAGGCCGGGACTCAGTCTGGCACTCAGATACAAGATGCCAGCATCAAAAGTGGTGGCTTCATTCCCTGTACCACGGCAACCCTATGTAATCTAAAGTGTTCTCATTAAAGCTTTTTAAAAAACATATTCTTACACGGGCCTCAAAAATACTCCCTGTAATATATAGAAAATTACAGAGCATTCCAGGCTACAGTCTATTAGCTCCCTTTTTGGGAACTTTTTTTTTTTTGTACTGATATTCTTTTTTTTATTTTTATTTTTTTATTTTTTATTTTTGACAGGCAGAGTAGACAGTGAGAGAGAGAGACAGAGAGAAAGGTCTTCCTTCGCCATTGGTTCACCCTCCAATGGCTGCCACGCCAGTGCGCTGCGGCCGGCGCACCATGCTGATCTGAAGGCAGGAGCCAGGCGCTTCTCCTGGTCTCCCATGGGGTGCAGGGCCCAAGCACTTGGGCCATCCTCCACTGCACTCCGGGGCCACAGCAGAGAGCTGGCCTGGAAGAGGGGCAACCGGGACAGAATCCGGCGCCCCGACCGGGACTAGAACCCGGTGTGCCAGTGCCATAGGCGGAGGATTAGCCTATTGAGCCGTGGTGCTGGCCAACACTGTTTATTCTTAAAGAGGGCAAAATATGTTGGTGGTGCTCTGGGTGCCACTGGGACTGGTCAGTGTTTGGGGAGAAGCACTAACTTCCTTTCTTGCCCATCCCTACCAGACATGACAGATATGGGGGCCCACATCAGCTGCAGCAGGTGGTGCTCAGTGGTTACCACACGCTTCCTGGGTCCTGGATAGGGCTTCAGAATCCTCCTCAGTAGCCAGTGTAGGCAGCCACAGGCTATTCAGGCTTACACGTGACCAGGGATTGACATTGTATTTGGCAGTGGTGTGCAAAGTCCTGTTTTATTCACGCCTGAAGAGGGGTGTGTGTGTGTGTGTGTTTGGGGGGTGGTGAAGGGGCATGAGAACAGGGGAAGCAGAGGTAGCACCTGCACAGAATGGGATTGGTTTTGTAGGCACCAGAATAAAGAGCCCAGGTTCACACTTCGTGGCCCCACTCATTGCCATGCTCCATGCCCAGGAGCCATGCCATCCTCACCCTGCCACGAGGGTGATTTAGGAAGTTGAAGGCTTTATTGAAATTAAAGTTCCCTTGGGGGAGGATTGTGTCTTTATCCATTGGCATTCCGTTATCTGTCAAAATCTTGCAGAGCTGCAGAGTTTGAGTGACAGAGATGTGTGGGGAGGGAGATGCACCCTGGAGCAAGACTGGGCCAGGGGAGGAGGCAGGAGGACCTAGGCCACCTGGCACGGGGCTCGGGAACTTTGCTGCCCAGCACCTCGGTTGACTGCAGGGAGGATCATTTATGCTGATGAGCTTCCGCAGGGAGATGAATCTGCCAGTGGAAGGGAGGGAGGGGAGTAAAGAACTTCTGTCTCCATCACCATCTAGCTGTCAGTCTTTCAGAGAATGTGTGTCTCTCCAAGAAAGGTGTGGGGGGAGAGGACCTTACACTGCCATGTGTCAGCCTCTCTTGTTGTACCTGCTTTGGTTTGGAGGGTTTCAGCTGGAGAAGTGTGTTCTGTGTTCTGAGTGGTCCTGTGGGGTCCCTCTCCCTGAGCAAGCTAAACAACAAGAGAACTCGAGTGGGATGACAGTGGGGAATGTGTTCAACTTGCACTTGCCAGGTGTGTCTTCCAGCATTCTGCATCTCCCAACAGACATCACTTTTTTTTAAGATTTTATTTATTTATTTGAAAGGCAGAGTTAAAAAGTGATAGAAAGGGAGAGACAGAGAGATCTTCCATCTGCTGGTTCACTCCCCAAACAGCTGCAATGGCTGGAGCCAGGCTGATCCAAAGCCAGGAGCCAGGAGCTTCCTCGGGGTCCCCCATGCAGGTGCAGGGGCCCAAGCACTTGGGCCATCCTCCACTGTCTTCTCAGGTCACAAGCAGAGAATTGGACTGGAAGAGGAGCAGCTGGGACACGAACCAGTGCCCATATGGGATGCCAGTGCTGTAGGCAGAGCCCCAGGCCACTGCACCAAAGTGCCAGCTCTGAGCCCTCACTTGTAATTATTCCATCTAGGTTGTTTTGTTGTGCATGGAGATCGAAGATGGTTGTGTGTGCACTTTGCAATTGACCTCCCCGTGTGTGGATCAGCTCTCACAGGAAGAGGATCTAGAAAAACCCAACAGCAATGAAACTGCTTCCTAACCATGCTCACAATGCAGGCTCACCTGGGTAATTTGATTTGTCAGAGAGTGAGTGCTGCACTGCGGAGCACCCGGCCCCGTCAATCATGAACGCCTTCAGCTTGCCCTGTCCTGGGCTTACAGCAGGAGAGATGCGGCTGCTGTGTGTGGCATGGGCAGTTCTCTCAGGCCCTGCTTGGAAGGCCTGCCTGGTTAGGGAACTCTAGTGCTGTGCGTCACTGTGTGTTGGTTGGTATGGCTTCCTGTTCAGGGGTACTTTTACCTGCCCACCCACCTCTCCCAGACACCCGTCCTCAGGGCCCAGGTAGCTTGTTCACAGCTCTTATTAGCACTTGGGACACCCCTGCAAGAGGTGCTATGCTTCCCTCATGACAGAAAGACCAACTTGGGTGCAGCTGCAGGCCTTGTCACTCAGCTGGTGACGTTGTCCTAACTCTGCCTGTCTCCTCATCTGGAAATTCCTATAATCATGGGTATCAACCTACAATGGCCTCCTGGCCCGTCATCAGCCCTGAAGAAGGGTTGGAGTCCTGGATACTGGATACTGCAAAGTTGAATTCCTTCGGAACTGAAGACTGTCTTTGAGCTTCCGGAAGGAGTCGTCGGACTCTTGTCTAACTGGAACACTAGGAATGAAGCAGTAAAATGCCTGTGGCCAGGGACCTGGTGATGGTCACCTTTGTGTCTCTGGTTCCTCACAGAGTGTTTCTCACTGGCGCTGAATGATTTAGAATCCAGGCTCCAGCTGCTGGCCCTGGCTCAGGGCCTGACCTCCCTGCCTCAAGTGGAAGCTGCCCCTCCTGCCCCAGAACCGGGCTTCATTCAAGGGCACCTTGTACTTTCGCTGCCCTCATTTTTGTGAGAAACCCATCCTTGAACTGTGCAATTCAATGCTCAGGGAGAAGTAATGTTGCCACAAGATACAATGAGAAGAGCTGGTGTGTCAGAGGGGTTACGTTGCGTTTAAAGGAATGTGCAGTCGAAGCCTGGGCTTTTCGCCTCTTTCTTTCTGTGGCCTAACAGCTATGGACCTGCTTCATTTCCTTCCTGGTATCTGCTTTGGTCCCAGCCCCCGGGTCTTATCTTTTCTTCTTCTTCTTTTTTTTTTTTTTTTTGACAGGCAGAGTGGACAGAGAGAGACAGAGAGAAAGGTCTTCCTTTGCTTCCAATGGCCCCCGCGGCTGGCGCACCGCGCTGATCCGAAGGCAGGAGCCAGGTGCTTCTCCTGGTCTCCCATGGGGTGCAGGGCCCAAGGACTCTCTCTCATCCTCCACTGCACTCCCTGGCCACAGCAGAGAGCTGGCCTAGAAGAGGGGCAACCGGGACAGGATCGGTGCCCTGACAGGGACTAGAACCGGAGTGCCGGTACCGCAAGGCAGAGGATTAGCCTAGTGAGCCGTGGCGCCAGCCATCTCTTCCCTTTTCATTCACTGTCCTTAGTCTCCCCCAGTTACAGGGTTCGAGCTAAGTACCAGGGAAAAGCAGTTCCAGCCTCTTCTGTTTTCCTTGGACCTGTTGTGCAGAGACGGGTCCAGTTCCACCTGTCCATGAGATGCTGTGGGTTTCCCAGGGCTGTGGAAAGAGGGATGAGCACCCCACCTGTATACCCTTCCTACTGCATGTGACCCCGACTATCCTGCAACCCTGCCTTCCCTGTCCCCAGCACCTGCACAGACAATCTGAGGAAGCGCAGAGGTGTGGGCTCTGCAGAGCTGGCTGTGTCATTCTGGCGAGTGACTTGCAGATCTGTCAGGAACTCAGGAATTATGCCGGTGAGTCCAGCCTCATGGAGTGTATGCTGGGGAGTGGAGGGGGCACTTGGATGGCAGCACCAACTGGAAAGGCCTCCACCACTGTCCTACTGGCTCCTTTTGGGGAGGGGCTACCAGTGGCTTCCACACCCTGCACTTGCACTGGACAGGCAAAGCCAGTTGTCCCTGCGTGTGAGCCAGCCTGTGCCCCAGGTCATAGAGGGTTGTCCCCACCCATCCCTGTGTCATCAACATGCTCCACACCGTGTTCACGGCTGTCATTTTCTCCATTGTCCTCAAGATCATCACGTCAACACATGACCTGCCTTGATCATGCTGCAGTGGGGCTTCTGTTACACAGGATCATGGTCCTGGGGTGGAAACCTTCAGTTTCGCCCTCCCACATCCGTGGTCTGGGTTCTGGCTGTCATGTGACCTTTGCCCTTTCCTCTGAGGCCCTGCAGTGCCTCCGGCTTGTCTGAGGACTCTCTTCTCTCATTCTCTCTGGCCTATGGCTGGGTCTTTCCAGAGGGCAAGACGGGCCTGCACCACTTCCTTTTTGTTTTTGCTTCTTTGGGCTTCCAGTACTCTTTATTAAATGCTATTAGTGCTACAGTTACAAAACAATATGGGCCTAGGAGCCTGTGTTGTGGCATAGTCAGTAAAGCTGCCTCCTACAGTGCCGGCATCCCATGTAGGCACCTGTTCAAGACTCTGCAGCTCTACTTCCAGTCCAGCTCTCTGCTATGGCCTGGGAACACAGTGGAAAATGGCCCATAATCCTTGGGTCCCTGCACCCGTGTGGGAGACCGGAAGAAGCTCCAGGCTCCTATCTTCAAAACGGTATAGCTCCAGCCATTGCGGCCGTTTGGAGATTAAACTAACAGATGGAAGATCTCTCTCTCTCTCTCTCTCTCTCTCTCTCTCTCTCTCTCTCTGCTTCTGCCTCTCTGTAACTCTGCCTTTCAATAAATAAATCAATAAAAATTTAAAAAAATTTTTATGATGGTACATAAACTTTTAAAAATAAATAAATAAGTAAAAATAAAATTGTAGTGGTCTGTATATCATGTCTAACCCATACTGTGTGTCCCTGTGGCTGTGTGTTTAATCACATTTATGTCTGAGAGCAAAGATCTCGGAGGCCCCAGCTCTGCACACATGGGCTTATGTGTGTGCACCCTTCACCAGGGTGGGCCTGCCTGGGCCTCAGGCTGCCCAGACGTAGTGCAGCCATCATGGGCTCTGCCCCCTTTTCTTCCTCCCTGCTTGTCGATTTCCAGGGAGTACCTCACTGCTGTGACCTCTGTGCGCCGCAGCCGTGCTGCAGACCGCCCTCGGATCCTGAACCATCATGCTTGCATTTAATTTCATTTCCTCCCCTTTTCATTCATTCATCCACTTGCTCACTCACTCTGAACAGGGACTCTGCTAAGTGCCACCTCCGGGCAAGACACTGTTCTGAGCCCTGAAGATATAGCCAGGAGCAAAGCAGACAAAAATCCCCACTCGTGTGGGCCTTTTGCACACCCTTTCTTTCAGCCTCTCCCTAGGAATTCACTGGTGACCAAATCCCTACCGACCTCCTCTAAAAATACCCATGCTTTTGTGTTTGAGCCTCAGTAACCAGTCCGCCTTGGCCCTGCTCTGCTGGGCTCCACCCCACACTGGCTTGCTTTTGAGGGAGGAGCCCTGTCGCCTCGGCAGCATGCATTTCTTTCTCAGAATTTATTTTAGTCATGAAAAACAACCCCAAGTCATCTGCATTTAAGCGATCGCCTTTCTTCCCATCTCTCCAAAGCCTCGTGGTCAGGACTTCAACCCATAACTTGGAAAATCACAAAGCTAGAAGGATTCAGCCATCTGGGGAGGCCTTGTTCCCCGTGTGCGTGGGATGCAGCATGGTGGGGGGAAGAAAACTTCCAGCTCCCTTGATTACCAGCTGCTGTGACCTTGAGCCACTTCTCCTTGACCTCTGCTTCCATGCCTACAGAGTGAGTGTCCCAGTAGCTCTGTGTGGCAGTCGTGAGGACCAAACTGGGTCAGTGAAGAGCTCTGTGTTTGATACGAAAGAGACCCTCCATGGTCCCCCGGGGTGTTTATTTTCTGTCGAGCGCATGCGTGGAGTGCACTCCTGGAGGCCTCAACGACTGGCTTCTCCTTACCACTTGGATTCTTCCTGCATGACCAGCCACATGGTCCGTTTCTCTGATGCTTTTCTTGTAGGAAAGATGAGGGTGGGGCATGGTTTGGTGTACTGGGAACAACGGCGATCTCGGCTGGGGTCCAGCGAACAGGCAGAGGAAGGAACTTGGGGAATAAAGTGCATCCCAGGTAGATGGAAAATGGAGACAGTCCAAAAAATTTGATTGGGGTGGAACAGCTATAGCCAGTGTGGTTAGAGCAGTAAGTGGGAAGGAGAAAGCTATGAAGTTGGGCAAGAAATTAGCCAATTACCCGGCTGCCCTATCCAAGCTGGCCACTGTGTGTGCAGCCAGGCCTCTTGATGAGGGCCGGGCTCCACCTCCGCATGCATCCCTTTCTGCCCAGTCCCACAGAAGTGGGGAAAAGACTTCGGCTTCCTTCCTGTACCCCAGGTATCCCACCAGAGCTTTAAAAGTGCAGATAGACAACAGTGTCTAGATGAAGCCTAAACGGTGGCAGCTAAGGCTGCTGCTGGGTAGCCGCCGATATATAGATGGGACAGGAACCTGTGAGGAGGGATCGACAGATGCAGCATGGGTGTGATCAGGTACTGCTCGTTGGGTGTGACTTCAAATCGGGCACCTCAGGTCTTGACATGCATCATCCCACTGAGTGAGTCCTTGCACCGAGTCTGTGCGTTCCATGCCACTGTTATCCTCGTGTTTCCAACAAGGAGCCTGGGGCTCGAAGAGGTTGAGGAACTTCTGGTCATGGAGCTGAAGCCATACAGCAGCTATTTCAGGGTAATAAGCAGAGGCTTTTATATGCTAATTTATATTCCTCAAAGCACTTACACCAGTGCCTCCTTATTTAATGAATCTTGGAAGGTGAATAAGGCAAGACGGATAAGGCAAGTTAACGGTGAAAACTCCAGAGCAGCCGCGGCTCCTTGGAGGGTGAGAGGGACGGTGAAAGAACCAGGAACGGAAACCAGCCTGTGCCCTGTTTCAGTGCCTGCAGTGGTGACTCCATCTCTCATGCCTCTGGGCACCTCTCTTGCACATCTTAGCTTAGAACTGAGGGAAAGTGAAGTCTGTAATTTGGGCAGCAAAGTAGCTTAATGGATGAATTTCATCAAGGGGAGAATGGGTGAACTTGGTCAAGGAGAGAGGGCGGAAGCTAGGTCAAAGGCAGAGTTTTCTCATAGGCGGCATGGACTGAAGGGGGCCACGACACAGACGTGGCTGAGCTCGCAAACTCTCATAGGATAGGTGTTGTCACCTCCCGGCTGCTCAGGGAGGCAGGTCCCTGTGAGGTTTGACGTTGGAGATGTGCTTCCATTTGATTGACATATGAGGTTTTGCTCTGGAGCCATTTCTGAACTCGGCATGATGTTTATGACCCTTCTGGTGTTATTATCTTGCTAATAACATTGAGCCCCAGCTCTGGCTGTAGCTGTTAAATCTTTTGTTGGAGCTGCATAAGCATGCATGACCTAATCTCTGTTCACTAACAAGAGCCAAAGACTCATTTGTCCATGTGACCCAGAACATCAAATGCCGCTGCTCCGGATAGAGTTGGGGCTGCCATAGGAGGAAGGGCATGTGTTGGGGGTGAGGAGAAGAAGTCCTTAGCCCAGGTGTGTGGTAGCACAGTGCTTGTGTTGGAGAGGACTCTGCCGGAGGTAGTCAGGGCCACCTCTGCTAAGCAGAGCTCTCCCCAAGAGATGTTTGTCAACAGGTTATGTGCTGGTTGCAGGCACGTGAGCTGGCCATCACATAGAAGCAAAATCTTTTGGGTGGGAGTGGCTTTCTCTTAAACTCACATGCATATGTCTGCCTTGTATAGTGGACGGTTTTGAAGGAGAGCCACCTTTAAATGTTTGATACCTTGGTAGGGACATGCCACTCCTTGTTGGCCCCAGCTCTGTTATGGAACACCTAGTCAAAGTTATGGATTTAGCATCTATATTAGCCAGGCGATTCACTTCTGTTCTGTTCCGTAGGGACTACATGCAAATGTTCAATGGTCTGTGTTTCCTGTGAAAAATTTCAGCTCAGATGCCTGATTCTAAAATTGTTTTATTAGCAACTTCTTTACAAGCTACTGTACTGTGTGCACATGAGTCCATCCAGGTCTTTCCGTTAGTTTCAGGGACCCAAGCACTTGGCCATCTTCTGCTGCTTTCCCAGGCGCATTAGCAGGGAGCTGGATCAGAAACAGAGCAGCAGGAATGGTACCAGGGTTCTGATAGGAGATGCAGTGTCACAAGCGGTGACTTAACCCGCTGGCCAGGCTAACAGCATGGAGCTGGGCAGAGCTATGGACACTCCATTTTCCACCACCCCCTGTTCCAGGTATTGCTGGCTGACCTAACCTTGTCACCAGCATTCATGCAGGGACTGTTCCCACAGATCTGACCCTTCTCATTGAACTTGGAAAGGATGCCCCTTGTCCAGGGTGGGGCACAGCATCTATTTCCCCCTTCATGACTCTTCATCTATCCATTAAACAGGGCCAGGCATTGACCGTGCTATGAGTTAGGCTCTGAGCATGCAGAGAGAACACAGCAGCCCAGACCTGTGCCTTCACACTTTGGTTGGGGTCAGAGGGCAGGCAGCACAGGCAGACAAAAACCGAGTCCGAGTGGCTGATAAAGCAGATGTGAGCTGTTTTCAGGGTGGGAGGGTAGCCGGGTGTTCAGGATGGTGAAGGTCAGCATGGGGGTGTCTGCTCACAGGCCAGCGGTCAGGAGAGCCTTGAGGGCACCGATACTTGGCGAAGCTGGAGTCTGGGAGGGCGTCGCCCCAGCAGGTGGTCAGGCCTCCGGGTGGGAAGGAGCTTGCCACCACCTAGGCCTGCTACCAGTTTCATCCGCACAAGGCGTGGGACAGTAGCCCAGGGGTGATTCTGGAAGGGGCTCCACAGGGCCCAGCCACACAAGCCCAGGAAGTCGTGGACATGTTCGAAATGGGAAGGTGTTGCGATCCGATTTCCATTGTTTTACAAAGTATTCTTGTCGTCACTTTCCAGGGGTGGTGTGTGATCGGTGAGAATGCCTGTTCTTGTCTCCCAGGCCAGAGGCGGCTGTGGTTCGTGGGCGGTGGTGTGATTTGCTGAGAGGCAGCAGGACCTGCCAATGGGTCTGTGTGGGCCAGGGGAGGAAGAGCAAGGCCCCAGGTGGTCCTTGGGGGGCCTCAAGGAGAAAGGGAACATGGAATGAGGACAGTTCACTGCACACACGTATGATTTAAGATCCCACTTTTTTTTTCTCCTGTCCTGGTTCAGAGGAAGATGAGTTATAAATGGATAAGGCCACTGTGGATGGAGTGGCTCACCTGTAATCCACTCCTGGTGCCAAGTGCACCTGTAGGGAAACAGCACAGTATGGGGAAGCAAGGGAGCCAGCCAAGGAAGCTGCCCTGACCACCCACCTGGTTGAGTCTCCTGCCAGGTCTCACCTGACCTCAGGAGCGGCTGGCACGTGGCAGAGCAACCTGCTGAAACCATTTGGGCTGGCTGCGCTGCACTCACAGTCCTTCTGAGCACCTCACCATCTCCAGCAAGTTCTAGCCCTGGGGCAGCATCCAGACTCCGCCCCTGCAGTGCCTCCAGCGTCTGCCTTCCCTTGCTGTCTCCTCTGCACGGCACACTAAACACAGGGCTTTCTCTCTGACCACAAGGCCTTCCCATGAGATGTTCCCGCTGCCTGAAGTACCGTGCTGCTCCCTAACACCCTTTAAAGTCCAGCTTAGGTGGCCTCCGGGGAGCCGCCCACATCCTGCCTCCTCCCTGGGGTCCCTGGGCTGGGCACAGTCCTCCTCTAAGCCTGAGTCCTTGCCTGCTCAGCTCCTGGGGAGGGAGAAGGGGGTCTCATACCTTTGTTTCCAAGATCAACTTGATGTTCACATGTCCACTGATAAGTAATTTCCCTCACTGCTCTGGGTCACCACCCCATATCCAAATGGACCCTCTGCTTTTCTAGTCACTGTTAATGCGAGGGGTGTGTCTCCTGGCCTGGTGGTGGGGACAAGGGGACTCCCTCGGGGGGACTGGTGCTCCCTGAGCCACCGTGACACTGTCCTGCATCCCTGGGTCCTGCTGTGGTGCCTGGGTTTGAGGACACCAGGTGGGTGGTGGTCTGGCAGCCTTGGCTGCTGGGGGCTGGAGAGGATGCTGTGAGTTCTTTCCTGGCATGCGCTTTAGTACCTGCAGCCTGGACCCAGATACCCACCTGGGTAGCACCTCCTCTTCCTCTTCAAGGTCCTCCCCACTGCCTGTCTGCCCCCAGATCCATGCTGCCTGTGCACTTCTGGCCACGTGGGCTCTCTTTTTCTGCTTATGGTTGCTCCAGCTGTTCATTTTCATCCTACTCTGCCACCATGGCACACGAGCATCTGGAGGTGGAGGGGAGATGGAGGTGTGGCTTAAGTTGTCTGTGGGTGCTGTGTGTAGGAGAGCTGCATCCCTATTGTCCAGTTGGGACAGGGAAGAATTCTGTTCCTACCTATGGCAGGCAGCAGGTACCATTGGACAGGACCAGCCGCAGGGGCTGGAGGGGTGGGGTGGGGGACGAAGGGCATTTGCAATAGATGACTCCAGGCTGTGTGTTTCTGCTCCCAAGCCCGTTTCCTCCCCTGCTGAATGGGATGTGCCCCACTGGGTGCTGTGGATTTCAAGGGCAGAATCTGGAGAAGCTCTGTAGGGCATGGCATGGGAGGGAGGCCTGTCTTGGCTGGGGACACAGCCCACTGTTGCTAAGTGGCCATATTATTATGAAGTTGTTAGGAGGGCTTAAGCCTCCCTCTCTTCATGGTGAATGACCTGTGCCAACGCTTCTCAAATACCAGGGCTCACAGCCACAGAAAGAGACCATGGGAGTGTTCGCGTGTACATCAGAACCAGGCAGTGGGCCTGGCATTGTGGCACAGTGAGCTACTTCACCTAGTTGGAATGCCTATATTCTGTATTGGAGCGCTGGGATCTATTCCCATCTCCGTTTCCAATCCAGATTCCTGCTAATGCACCCGGGAGGCAGCAAATGATGGCTCAAGTGCTTGGGTTCCTGCCATCTGCATGGGAGTCCTCCTGGCTTTGGCTGGGCCCACTCCAGCCATGTGGGCATTTGGGGGAATGAACTAGTGGATGGAAGATGCTCGCTCTCTCTCGCTCTCTTTTGCTCTTTCTCTCTCCTGCTCTTTCTCTGTCACTCTGCCTTTCAAATAAATAAATAAATAAATAAGCCTTTGAAAAAAAGGCAAATCAGCTAAGCAGAGACAAGGGAGCTGGCTACTGCCCAGTGTGTCTTCATGGAGCAGCTGGCCAGGCCAGGGCTTCCTGTGTGCAGTCAGCTTGAAATGGCATGGGAGGCCACATGACTTCAAAGATAACTTTAGGAGGAGAAAATTCACCTGCTCAGTCTGCACAATGTAGCAACCTAAAGGAGGATTTCCTCTCTGAGCACCCACTCTGCCTACCCTACCCTGGCTGCAAGGTTTTAAGGAAGTAACATGGTTACAGCGAAGGTGGCAGTGGGACCCCAGGTGTCCCCTCTGTCCTGCCGTGCTTCCTCCAAGACCCAGTGGATCAGCCAGGATCCACCAGGACAGCCACGTACTTTCCCAAAAAGTGGCTCTGAAAGTGAACACGGTGCTGTGCTGCTCCCCAGGCCTCCGTTGCTTCCATGAAGCGAGGACAGTCAGACTGCACCAGGGAACGCCCAGCTGTCGTGAATTCCTGTGGCTAATACCTCAGTGAAATGACCACACCGTATGTACCTCCACAGGTACTAAGCCAGGTGCTATCTAGGTGCACTAGTGGCGTTACCACAAACTTTTTTGTTCTTTTTCGATTTATTTGAAAGGCAGAATTACAGAGAGAGAGACAGAGAGTCTTCCATCTGCTGGCTTATTCCCCAAATGGCCACAATTTTATCCAGATATCCTACCTGGATGTCAGGAGTCCAAGCACTTGGGTCATCTTCCTCTGCTTTCCCAGGCGCATTAGCAGAGAGTTGGATCAGAATAGAGCAGCCAGGGCTCAAACCAGCACTCCGATATGGGATGCCAGCATTCTAGGCAGTGGCTAAACTTGCTAAGCCATAATGCTGACCCCAGCCTCAACATCTTGAATTAGGTATCCCTGTGTCCATTTTACAAACAACTAGTACCAGAAGATGCTAGGTAATGTATCTAAGATTGGGCAATTATTTAGAAGTAATTTTGGGATGCCAGCTTCCCAAACCTGTGCTGTGTACATTTCCTAGACGGTCTTGCTGGAGAAAGCTTATTTGCCAGAGTCTGTGTAAATCAGTAGTAAAGGAAGGCGAGGGGGAGCAGTGGTTACAGTGTGGAAGGATGCTTTCACTAGGGATCGTCACATGGATGCCACAGATGCAAAGCCTCTCTCCTCCCAGAGTCTGGTGCTGTTGGCCCACCCTAGGTAACCACCTGGAGCTGAAAGCCACAGCTCTTGGAGAGTTATGATGGTGTGAAAGTGAGGTGCGTTCAGCAGAAACCATGCTTCAAGGTCTGAATTTTGATCTTTTCCCGGGCTAGCGATGCCCAGTGTGATCCCTTCTTTGGTCAGCCCCGTGACCGCGAGACTGAACCACTGCGATCCGATGGTACACCGGGTGGCCAGGCGAGGGTGTTGGCAGGAGGGGTGTTTCAATGCATGTTCAACTTGCAGCATGTTCGACTGACAGCGGACTCAACAGGAGGGTGATTTCTTCGCACGTCCAGGGGTGTCTCTGTGTGTATGTATTCAAAGAGACCACATTTGTCAGAATCTGTGAGCTTTTTCTTGCATGCCTGATATTAACCAAGCCCCTTCAGATTTGCCCATCAAGAAATTTAAAGGCACCCTATCGGTGCTTCATAAAAGTCTATCCTGCATGGACTTTTTTGAGGCCCCAAGAGGTAAAAGCATTTTCTTTACAAAATCACCTTACAAGAAAATGAAGGCTAGAAGACCGCACAGCCAAGCCCCCGTGTTAAGGACTTGGTGCTCTCCTGCCTTGCCCTCCCCACACACCCATCCTGGCCACATCTCTCAGCTTGGTCCTCACTGGACGTGCCACCTTGGCTGGAACTTGCATTCTGCCGGGTGCAGAGAGCATGGGCTGTCGTGTGCTTCCAGGAGTGGTGGGTGTGTTGGGGACAGTGTGGGTGTCCTGGGTGTGGGTACGGAGGGGTCAGTACAGGGAGGGGCAGGAGGGGCCTGGCCTCTGTCTGGGGCAGCCTCCTGGGTGCAGCATTGGAGGCTCCTCCTTGAGGGACAGAGGAAGGGTGGCCTTCCAGGCAGCCGGAGCACTGGGAGTATGGCTGCTCCTGCATTGAGCCGGGATCCTGGGGGCTGCCATAAGCACTCAGCCTGCCTCTGGGTTTCAGGTCCGACACGGAAGATGCCGTCCAGCGCCAGCGCTGTGGACTTCTTCCAGCTCTTTGTCCCAGACAACGTCCTCAAGAACATGGTGGTGCAGACGAACATGTACGCCAAGAAGTTCCAGGAGCGGTTCGGGAGCGACGGGGCCTGGGCGGAGGTGACGCTGACGGAGATGAAGGCGTTCCTGGGCTACATGATCTCCACCAGCATCTCCCACTGCGAGTCCGTCCTCAGCATCTGGAGCGGCGGCTTCTACAGCAACCGGAGCCTCGCCCTGGTCATGAGCCAGGCCCGCTTCGAGAAGATCCTCAAGTACTTCCACGTCGTGGCCTTCCGCTCCAGCCAGACCACGCACGGCCTCTACAAGGTCCAGCCCTTCCTCGACTCCCTGCAGAATGGCTTCGATGCTGCCTTCAGGCCTTCCCAAACCCAGGTGAGGCTGGGCGAGGGCAAGGGCCCCCGGGCCTCACCCTGGCTGGTCCTGCCCGCCCTGCCTGTCTGCTGAGGTCACGTCGAGGTGCCCCCTGTGAGCCTCCCATTCCCTTCTGTTAACCTGTGTAATCTACGGCAGATCGGAGCAGGGGATAGCAATGATGGCTTCCACTCAGAGGCGAGTCAGAAGGGGGCTTTTTGCTCCAATGTAAATTCTCCCCGCTGTATTCTGCCCAGCCTTTCTCCCCTTCTGATAACACTTTCATTCCTACTTAGGTGTTGCTGGTGAAAAGGGGCTCAAAGGCTCTGGCTCTCTGGCTGGCAGGGAGTGAGCCTGGAATTTAACCCTCAGGTAATCGGGGTCACTGAGGTTCTGGGGACCCACCTGGCCACACAAAGCAGATCCATGATGCTCTGGCTAAGGGTTGGGTGCAGCCCGGACCTCCCTGTCCCCGCTCCCTATGCCTGCCCCAGCCTTGGTCACTGGTTCCAGAAGGCAGCAGTTCTGGGAGCTCCTGGGCCCCTCCCTGCCTTCCCAGGGAGGCCACCTGTGCCTGCTACACCTGTCTGCAGCAAGACAGAATTTCCTCAGAATTGCATTCAAGCAAACTAAGGAGGTGGCTGCTTTCTAGAGATTTCTCTATCCAGACCCTAGAAGGATTTGGCCTATGTGAGCCGGGTTCCCTTTAATTTGTTCCATGTGGAGAAAGAAGTTCAGTTCACTTGTATTTATGTTTAGAGCCCCACCAACCTTTCCCTATAATGGTCTTCTAAATAAATCTCTAATTCATTTTGGTGTTCCTCTAGAACTTCTCCCTAACTCAACACTGTGCCTTTTTCCTGCGCAACTGAAGACCACACAAGGTTTTTATTGTTTGGTTGAAAGTGGACCCAACTGGGGCCAGCACTGTGGCCTAGCGGGTAAAGCCGCCTCCTGTGACAGTGGCATCCTATATGGGTGCTGGTTTGAGTCCCGGCTGTACTACTTTCGATCCAGCTCTCTGCTAATGCTTGGGAAAAGCAGTAGAAGGTAGCCCAAGTTCTTGGGCCCCTGTACCCACAGGAGCCAGATGAGGCTCCCGGCTCCTGGCTTCAGCCTGGCCCAGCCTTGGTTATTGGCAGCCATCTGTGGAGTGAACTAGAGGATGGATAGAGGATTATCTTTCTCTCTCCCACCCCACCCCATAACTCTGCCTTTCAAATAAATAAAACAAATCTTTTAAAAAAAAAAAAAAAAAAGAACATGTAGAAACAAGGGAAACAAAACCACACTCTGACTGTCCTTGGAGTCAATTGAGTGAAGATCTGTGAGCTCACTATGCCTAAGTAGCTGTCAGGAATCCAGCAACCGGTTGTGAGTGTTCTAGCTTAGTGACTAAGACACCCGTGTCCAATGTCACAGTTCCTGGGTTCAGTCCTGATCCCAGCTTCCTGCCAGTGCAGACCCTGGGTGAAATGGCTCAAGTCCTCGGGTCCCTGCCACCCGTGTCAGAGGCCTGGGTTGAACTCCTGGTTCCTTGTTTCATCCCAGCCCAATCCTGGCAATTTGTGAGAATTTGGGGAGTTAACCAGCAGTTGAGAGCTCTCTGCCTATTTCTCCCTGTCTCTGGAATAAAAAAAAAAAAAAAGAAAAGAAAAAGGGGGGGTAAAGGGAGGGAGGGATGAAAAAGGAGGGATGGACCCGACGTCCAGCTGCCTGGATGCCTGGATGAGTGACAGTTAACTGCCGAAAGACAGGGCTGCAGGGGTTCCTTCCAGCTCCTGCCAGACGGGCCTGATCCACACTTCCACTTCCACCTGTTGTGTGCCTGCTGTGTGCCAGCCCTGTGCTGTCTGTGCATCCTAAAACTGCAGTATCAGATGGTTGCGGTGCCTCTCTGGCACACTGATGCGTCCCCTGGAAATCCGGAGATGTGTGGGCTCATCCCTTGGGTGCCCTCAGAGGAGGCCCCACAGCCTTCCTGAGCCACGCTTGGCAGGCAGTAAGCTCGGCCACGGCTCTGTGGGTGGGCAGGTGTCGGAGGAAACAGCTCTGGGCTCCCCGGTGGTGCAGCTGCACTGGGCAGTGCTGGGGGCCACAGGGACAGAGAGGACCTAGAGGAATGGTGGGTTTCTTGTTTTCTCTGCAGCTCACATCATTTCACTGTCAGTTGAGGCTCGGGGAAGGGGAGCCTGAGATGAGGCTCATGCTTTTTTATCGTTTTCTCTCCACATCGGATTCTTTTGCCTTTACATTCGCGAAGCTGCGTTTTGTCTCTGCTGCTGTTTTCTAGCATTGCCCTGGTGTCGGCCAGGATCCCCACAGGCTGTGAAGAGCAGTGCAGACAAGGACGGCTGCCGTGGCTGTGATGAGGGGCGAGGGGAGTCGGGAGGTGCTAGTGCGCCTGGGGCCAGCTGCAGCCACACGGTGGACCCCGTGCACCCCACCCTTCAGCCTGGGGCAGGAAGCGAGGCAGAGTCCCGTGTGAAGGCCAGCTATGTTAGTACATAGGGAACAAGATTAATCCAAGGAAGTGAAACCCTAACTGCAGAATGTGGTGCCTGTGCATCATGATGGGGCCCTCCATGCTCCCTGGGGCCTCTGACAGATCCTCTGTGCCCCTCCCACACCCTTTTCTCCCCCAGGGCGGCAGCCATGCCTTTGCGGCTGCCACAGCAGGCGTAGCTCCACCTTATGCTCTTCCACCTCTTAGAGAAGAAAGAGGGCACTCGTCCCCATCCTTGATCGGAGAAGCTGAGAATGAAGAACTCTGCTTTCCCGGCTTCTCCCCTCTGTGAATGACCCTGCTCCATTGGAGTTGGACTCATTCGAGAAATATTCTCCAGGAGAGGTTGTACAAAGAAATGAGTGGACGTCCTGACCTTCCCCTGCCCTAACCTGCCGCCCAGCACACCCTGGAATGAGCTCGTCCTACAGAAGGGGACCCCGCAGGTGCACCTGGGAAGCAGAGGCATGCTAAGCAGTCTGCAGCCTGGAGGAGGAAAGCTAAGAGGAAGCCAGGAGGAGCTGGCTTTCCTGGCAGCCATGGTTTTCAGAGCTCTGGGGAACATACTACACTTTACTGCATTTAGTAATGACTTTTTCATAATTCATTTAATGATGATAGAAAGGAAAAAATCATCAAGGTCAGAAAATCCTTCTGGCCCTTTTGCTTTGATGTGATTAAATATAAATTTGCCACTGATGATACATTCAATGCAAGCAGAGTACAGGAATGCTTCCTTACGGAGGAGGAGAAGGAGAGAGGGCAGTTTTGTTGTGTGGCCACAGAAGGGGGAGTGGGATGCATGTCCTGGGCAAGCAAGGGCATCTGTGAGCCCTGCTTTGTCTTTCCCACTGTTACTCCACTGTACGTGGGACTTGTGCGTTTCACTAGAGTGGGTCCAAATGGGGCTTTGAATGTTTTATGAGTTGCAGAGAGCCAGAGAGTGCAAAAAGCCAGGCAGGATGGCCCAAGGAGGCCGCCAGGACAGCTACTCCAGGCTTCTCCTTCATGAACATAAGACAGGGGAGGCCAGGTTTAATGTCCCAAGCTTCTCCTGATGAAAAAACCATATGTACAACTAAACCTGGACAATAAAAGGCTATTATTTTTAAACATGGAAAACAAACTCTCATTAATAGAAGAATGGAAAGGTGCTGTCCAAACCCCACATGGTATCACCCCTGCATCCTGGCTTCTCTGGGGAGTTTGTTAGAAGTGCACAATCTCAGACTACTGAAACCAAGTGGGTATTTTGGCAAGATCTGTAGGTGCTTTGTCTGACTGTTTCTGTAAATGACCATATTGTGGAATTAACTTTTTAAATGTTTCATTTATTTTCATTTTATTTGAAAGGCAGAGAGGCAGAGACAGACAGAAAGATTGATCTCCTGTCTGCTGGTTCACTCCACAAATGCCTGCAACAGCTGGGCCTAGGCCAGACTGAAGCCAGGAGCCGAGAACTCAATCTGAATTTCCCGCATGGCTCAAACACAAGGACTTGAGTCATCACTTACTGCTTCCCAGGGTGCACATTAGCAGGAAGCTGGATGAGAAGTAGACTGGGACTGGAACCACTTTGACGGAATGCAAGAATCCCAAACAGTGTCTGAAATGCAGCACCAAATGATGCCTGCCCCGGACTTCTTCTTTGTTTGAGAGGCAGAGCTGCCACCCCCTGGTTCACTTCCCAAATGCCTGCAGTGGTGGGGATGGAGAAGGGGAGCGTGGCGCCAGGAGATGGTCAGTGCTAGTCTTTGACGTAGATGGCAGGAACCCAATTACTTGAGCCATCACCACTGCCACACTAGCAGGAAGCTGGAATGAGAATCCAGAGCTGGGTATTGAACCCAGGCACTCAGAACACTCAGGTGTTCTAAATGTTGATTGAATCACTAGGCCAAACACCCCCATATTTGAGTATTTTAGACTTTGTCTGGGCCATATGATCTCTGTCATGTCTTGTCTATTCTGCCATGGTAGCCCCAAAGCAGCCAATGACAGCAGTGTTCTAATGAACACAGGCAGTGGGCCTGATTAAGTATGATCTGCGATCTGGAGCATTGTGTGCAGCTCCTGGAATCAGATTATTGCCTATGTGGACTTGAATTTATAATTAAGCCTGTAATAAGATTGGGGAAGAAAGTGTAGCACTGACCTAAAATTCCCCTGAAACACTCCCCAGCATGCCTTAACTTAAAGACCAAATGGCCACTCCTTGGAGTCTATTTTTACTATGCCATTTCTTTTCCCTTTAGTGTTTTCTCATTGCAAAAGTCACATAACCGTGTTATCAGGAAGTTGACACAGGGTGAAATAAATTTAAAATTTGCCTTGGGGATTCCGCCGTCAGCAGGGACACAGCACCTGGAGGAGAGCCAGAGGGCAGCTGGGGCACTGGGGCCGGGTTTCTGTAAAGGAGACGTCCCACGTGGAAAGAGGAGACGAGGGCTGATGGTGAGAGCTGTCTGGAAGCCCCCTCAAGACATAGGATGTTTTTATCTTCATTTCACGGGGCACACATCAGATCATAGATTTAAATTAGGCCAGTGCTGTGGCTCACTTGGCTAATCCTCCGCCTGCTGCGCTGGCACCCTGGGTTCTAGTCCCGGTTGGGGCGCTGGATTCTGTCCCGGTTGCTCCTCTTCAAGTCCAGCTCTCTGCTGTGGCCAGGGAAGGCAGTGGAGGATGGCCCAGGTCCTTGGGCCCTGCACCTGCATGGGAGACCAGGAGGAAGCACCTGGCTCCTGGCTTCGGATCGGTGCAGCGCCGGCTGTGGCGGCCATTTTGGGGGTGAACCAATGGAAAAAGGAAGACCTTTCTCTCTGTCTCTCTCTCTTTCTCACTGTCTAACTCTGCCTGTCAAAAAAAAAAAAAAGATTTAAATTAACTGGATGTATATGTTGAATAATTGAGGGAAAGAATGTTTTAGCCATTGGAGCTGTCCATCAGCAGAAGGAGGCTCCGTGAAAGGGAGTGGGTGCCCACCAGCAGGTGTGTTCTGCCAGCGGCCAAGGTCCCCTCTCCCAGCAGTAAGTGGTAGTTTCCACTTACAGAACAGCTGCTGTCCATCAGGGCCCGTGGGGGCTGTGTTGCACACACCTCACTCAGTGCTCCCTGGAGCTGGTGCGGACCTGGACGTTACCCTTTGTGGATAAGGAGACTCGGGATCTGAGAAGTCCTGTCCCTTAGCCACTGTCACCCATGGCCACACGCAGAAACTGGCTTTGCACTCAAATCTGGTGAACCCCTGAACTCGCACTGCCTGCTGTGAGAATCTTTGCTTCTGTCCTTCCTGGCAGGTGCTACACGAACCCCTGATCGACGAGGACCCCGTGTTCATTGCCACGTGCACAGAGCGGGAGCTGCGGAAGAGGAAAAAGCGGAAATTTAGCCTCTGGGTCAGGCAGTGCTCCTCCACCGGCTTCATCATCCAGGTGAGCCCCGTGCTGGCCCAGACAGGGCCGGGGAGGACCGGCCAGGGACCTCAGGCACCGCTGGTGTTAGAGAACTTGGTTTATCCTTTTCCCACATGTCAAACTCCACCTGGTGATTGCCAGCAGGCTGCTCCCACACCTCGCCTCACCGCGGCAGTGGGATAGCCCAGCCCTGAGGAAGTCACTGCCACACCCAGCTCTGTGCCCTGCACATTCTTGCTCCCCACCCTCACCGCCTCTGGGGAAACAACTTATCAAGGCATAGGCCTTGGCAATATCAGCTGGTGGGCCATGAGAGGTGACCCCCAACTCCCTGGAGGTTTGGGGACTTCTGACTGCTCCAGGACACCCCTCTAGTCCAGGTCTCTGCCCTACCCTCCCATCCCCAGCACACCTTCTTCACAAGCCACCAACAGCCAGCTGGTGAAATTAGCCTTCGTCAGGAGCATGCGCCGGCATTGCTGGCACGTGTTCTTGGAAGACATGATCGAGCTCTGCTCCAGGAAAAACATCAGATATTAAGCTGCCAGGAGTAGTGGGGGCCACAACGGGGGAACCTGGGGCAGGTGCACACTGGCACGTGGCACCCGGTGACAGCTGCTGGGCTGGGCCAGTTTCTCATCTGTGCTGTGCAGTGATGCTGGGTCAGGCAGGCCAGCCTGGTGGTGACCGCTGGCGCCACACTCACTGCCCTCTGTGGGCTGCAGCCCCAGGCATGGGTCCTTGCACTTCCTTCTTTCTCTGAGCTGGAGAAGGAGTCACAGGAAAACTGGGCCGAGCGTTTCCTCACCGTGTCCGCTCCGGAGCCACAGCAAGGAAGGTGCTTGTGGCCCAGCAAAAGGTCTGCCACCTCCATAGTGTCCTTGTTCTGGAATCTGTAAAATTCCATGTGCGACCTGAGAGGCTTGGGTTGGGTCTGGAAGTTTCCTTTTATTTGTAAAAGTCTGAGGCCGTGCAGCTCAGGAGGGTTTGTTACTAGAAGCTGGGAGGGAGGCGAGCGAGCAGCTTCCAGGCAGAAGGAATTACATTCCCCCCCACCAGAGGCAGCCCCAGATGCACTGCATGAAAGGGAGCCCCCTTCAGATGTAGGCGGCCCCAGGACAGAGCTGAAGCCAGAACTTTCTCAGCCTCCCCAGTCTGTCCTGTTGTTCCTTGGTCCAATTGAGGGTGCCTATGGTAGGAAAGAGATGTCTCTGCCTGCATGTGAGAGCCAGAGATACAGGAGGAGCCACAGGAGTGGCCTGGGGGATGATTGTCTTTCTAGTGTCCCCTCCCCCTTTTATTTTTGTTCTCCAAGTGCTAATGCTGATTTGACAGCTCTTGGAGGGGCTCCTGGGCAGGTGAGGCCATGGGGCTAAACACCCATATCTCTTACCTTAGCCTGGCCAGGCATGGAGAACAGGCAGTACTGGGACTGTTTGCAACCATTTCTCAGATGACATGGCTGAGGCTGGCACAGGCACAGACCCAGCATTTAACGGTGCTTCTCCCCTAGGGCCCCAGACTGCCTTCCACCTCCTCTGGTCTCAAGGGCATCAGCAGGGTGAGCATCCTGTGTGAGCCCAGCAGGCTCTGTCTTTGCTCTGGATTTTGGGATCCTCCTGTAGAGACTGCAGGGCTGGGACGGGGAGGTCCTCTCTGTTGTAAGAGTCTGCACCTGTCTTCTTTGCCAAGGTCACGTGTTGGGCTATATACACTGAGATATTTGCTCCATAGAGTGTCTCAATGACATTGTCCTCTTCTGAATGACTTTTCCCCGGGGAAGCCAGCTGCTGAGCCTCAGGGAAGCTGTGGCCAGCTGGCTGCGGTGATGGCCCTTTGCCACACTGCAGTGCTTCTCGCCAAGGGCGGTGTCTGCCCTACGCCCTTGCCGTGCCAAGGCTGGCCGGTGGGACACAGGCAACCATGGTGCATGCTGAGATCGGAAGGGGTGTGTACATGGTCCAGGTCCAGCTTCTCTTGCCTCAGCCATGAGAAGATGCTCAGGCCCTGTCCCCTGAGTTCTGGAAATCTGTGAGCTTGGTAAGAGCGTGTTGTGTGGCACAGCTGACCCTGGGGTGACCAGGTAGCTTGCTTGTAGTTGGTGCTACCCTGAAGACAGTGTGTGTGTCCAGGCGTCCTCCGGCAGAGACCAGCGTCCCGCTTCGACTTTGAGGCTTTTCATCCTGATGAGGCTGTAGCTTGGAGCTGATCGGACTGCGTTTGTGGGAAGTAGGGCTATATAAAGATTAACTCCACTTAGAAGATTCTCGATCTAGGGGTAAGTGAGAAATAAAGACGCAAAAGTGGCCCCAGAAAATGACCAGTGGAAAAGCCGTGGAGCTCACTGTGGCCAGTTCCTCTCACTGCACAAGCAACTGTGCCAGAAGCGGGCAGACTATCACTTGCACAAAAAGTGGTAACAGCAATGATGTTTAGAGCAGCTCCAGTGTTGTTCAATGCAAGTTGAATGCTCCTCATTTCATTTGAAGGGAAATGTTAGAATCAGATGAACGTGGGGGCCGGGGTCATGGCGCAGTGGGTTAAGCCACCACTTGCGACACCGCCATCCCATATCAGAGTGCCAGTTTGCGTCCCAGCTGCTGTGCTTCCAATTCAGCTTCCTGTTAATGCACCTGAAAAGGCAGCAGAGGTGGCTCAAGCACTGGGGCCCCTGCCGCCCACTTGGGAGACCAGAGTGGAGAGCCCGGCTCCTGACTCCTGGACCTGGTGTTGCAGCCGTCTGGGAGCGGGCTGCTCTCCCGCCTGGGCATGCACACGGCTGTTCTGTAGGGCTGCTCCTGGGAGGGCGTTGGGCTCAGTGGTTACGATGCTGCTTGGGACACCTCCATCGCCCATCAGAGCACCTTTGCTCAGTGCCACGTCCTTCTTCCTACAATGTCCACCCTGGGAGGCAGCGGGGTCGTGGCTCAAATACTTAGGTCACTGCCACCCTCCTGGGAGACCTGGATTGAGTTCCAGGCTCTTGGCTGCAGTCTGGCCCAGTCCAGGCTATTGTGGGCATTTGGGGAATGAACAAGTGGATGGAAGATCTCTCTCTCTCTCTCTCTCTCTCTCTCTCTCTCTCTCTCTCTCTCTGTTTCTCTCTGCTTCTCTGCCTTTAAAAAACCATGAAAATAAATTGTAAAAAAAAATTTAATGACTTACTTTTTTTTAAAAATTCCCTTTGGACCCAAAATATTTACCTTGGTGTTTCACCAAACACTTCAGAATGAAACCGTGTGTGAAAATGCCAACCGGCAATGCTCACGACCGCCGGGAACTGTCAGATGAGGCCGCCTACACCGCTCTATCAAGTGACTTACTGTGTGTTAAGACTGGGGCCTTGAATTTTTGGTAATCTGGTCGACTTTAATATGAGGAACACTGAGGAATAAAATATATGTGTTGCATACTGTGGGGAATAAAGTGAGAGTCATGGTCCCATCCTCAAGGAGAATGGCTTTTATTTATGTATTTGGTGGTAAAATCCACATAACATCCAGTGTCCCCTTTAAACCCCGTGAGGTGTTTGATGCGGCGGCACTGAGTGCTTTCATGTTGTGGTGCAGCTGACAACACCATGCATAATCTCCAGAACGTTCTCATCTTCCCAACCCCTGGGAGTGCATCCTTAGCTGTGGGCCGGTATGCTAACCCTAGAAACAGGGTTAGGGTTAGGGTTGTTAGGGTTAGGGTGAGTCTCCCTGAGCTGCAGCCCCTCGCGGGTACCCCAGAGGAGCGCCCAGGGGGTCTTGGTCTCTAAGTGCTCGCTGTGTCTTCCCGCTAGGGTCGGTGTGGCCGTGGTCTCCGGCCACTCCATGTATAGAGACAGACGGGCAGTCCGGACAGCGTGTGCACTCCAGGCCGTCAGTGCCACGGGGTCTGCTGCCTCCTGCAGGAGCAGCGCTTGGACGCACTCCCGGTGTCCTTGACGCACTCCCGGTGTCCTTGAGCGCGTCTATGACCAGGTGGCTCCGCAGGACGTGGGGTCCCTGTGAGCCTCCCTCATCCTCGACCAGATTCCTGTCTGACCAGCCTCCTGATAGCTGCGGGTTTGGAGGGTATGATGGTGGATTTTATGGGACATGATACTCAGCTGCTTGCCAGACGCTAGTCTAGAAATGAAAGCATTGTTTAAAAGAGATTAACACTGCAATTGGTGATTCTGAGTAAAGCAGATTAGCCTCTGTACTTGGGCCTCAACCTTCCTGGAGAAGGTGAAACTCTGCCCGCAGGGGGCCCTCAGACTCACTGGGGCCGCTTCCCTGGGTCCCCGGCCTACTGGCCTGCCCTGCAGATCTGGGGCTGTCCAACCTCCACAGTTGCTTGAGCCAGTTCTCTAAAATAAATATCTTCCTGTCTGGCTTCACCTCCCAGATGCAGACTCTGCCCTCTCAAGTGAATAAAATAAATTTTCTCTTTTTTAAAAAGATTTATTTATTTGTTTGAAAGGCAGAGTTACAGAGAGGGAGAGGTCTTTTATCCACTGGTTCACTCCCTGGATGGCTGCAACAGCCAGAGCTAAGCTGATCCAAAGCCAGGAGCCAGGAGCCTCTTCCAGGCCTCCTGTGTGGGTGCAGGGGCCCAAGAACCTAGGTCATCTTCCACTGCTCTCTCAGGCCATAGCAGAGAGCTGGATGGGAAGTGGAGCAGCCAGGACTCGAGCTGGTGCCCATGTGGCATGTCAGCACTACAGGCGGCGGCTTTACCCGCTACCCCACAACACTGGCCCCATAAAATAAATTTTCAAAAAATGTCAGAACCCCTACGGAAATGACACGCCTTTCTGGGACTGCTGTTGTGCTTGGCACTGAAGACCAGACACTTCTGGAGCCCTTACTGCCTCTCTCCAAAAACAATTTTATTTTGTACAAAAGATTTTTTGGGTGTGCAAAAAATCTTCATGAACCGTGTGATGAATGCAATACTGGAACTGTGGAAGGACAGTCCAGGGTTCTAGGAGAGTAGCTGTAGGGCTTAGGAAGTCTCTCTGGACTTAGAGAACAGGGTGTGTGGGGTGCCAGAGGAGAATACGCCCATGAACCTGTGTCACAGAGCTCTCGCCACAGGCCAGGCACCAAGGCATCTCCTCCACGTGACTCAGCCCTGGGAGATGAGTGCTGTTGGCCTTATGTTACACACAAGGACAACCACAGAGCATAGAGATGAAGCATCCATCCCCAATCTCGAGGCTGGTAGGCACTGAGCCAAGGGCCAGCTCCTCACCCCACAGTCCTCTGCTCAGCCCCTGTGCCTGTCACTGAGGATGTCCCACGCCACCCCCAGCAGGAGGGAGAAGAAAACAGCCAGCTCCATGGCTCTGTGGGCTTCTGGCACACAGATGCATGGATGCCTAAGTAGAAAGTCTCAGGACCAGTGCTGTGGCGCATAGCGGGTAAAGCCACTGCTTGCAGTGCTGGCATCCCATATGGGCAACGGTTTGAGTCCTGGCTGCTTCTCTTCCGATCCGTCTTTCTGTAATCCCACTCTCTTGACAAACCACGTGGCCTTCTGCCAGGTGTTGATGCAGCAAGAAGGTCCCCACCAATGCAGCTTCTTAATCTTGAACTTTTCAGCCGACGGAACCATGAGCCAAGTACATGTCTGTTCTTCTTTTTTATAAATGACCCAGTCTCGGGTGTTCTGTTAAGTGGTGAGAAAGGAAACTAAGACAGGTACGAATTCCTGTATGCCTTCTCTTTTGATGTAACCATTGCCGTTTTCAGATTACATGCTCGTGTTGCACTCCAAAGAGTGTCATTGTCCTCTGTCACAGGCTGCTGAAGACTGCCCCCAGCTGCAATGCGCCCTCCTGCCCTTAGCCCTGTTTGCAGAGGGTGTGCGAGGAGGGGACCTGGCTCAGGTTTTCCTCCTGCCTCCCCTCTACAGGCTCCCTGTGAGCTGAGGAGGAGCAAATGGAGAGATGGATACAGAAAAGGAATCTTCCAGTGACTCGGGAAAGTTGTGTGATGGGAAGGCTGGAGACAATAAGATTGCTCATCATGGAGGGTGGTTGGCACAGCTGTGGGGCAGAAAGGAGAGTGGCTTTAGAGAGACTTCTATTCAAGCTCTTTTTGGTCAAAAAGTTTGGGAATCCAGTGGGAAAAACTGACCATGTTAATTTCTGTTGATCTTTGGTGATCAAATGGAGTCCTAAGAGAATGGTCTAATAAATAATAATAGCACTGATGTAGTCCAAAAGAGCAGATTTCTCCATTTGGATATGCTGAAGTAGGTCTCCCGTCCCCACAGTATGAGACCCAGGGTTCCCAGCTAGGGACATCGGTCGGTGGACCACCACTGGGCAGCAGTGGCAGAGCAGCAGCTGCGTGGGGAGTGCCTTGTGCAGGGCCTGAGGGAAGCAGGGCCACATTGCCTGAAGAAGGCAGGGCAGACTGTCTGCAGAGACTGGCCCTTTGAGTCACAGAGGGATAATAACGTACATGACAAGCCATCACCCCTGCCTGGTGGAGCCAGGGCTTGGGCTCACAGTGTGAATTGACTGGGAGTGGGTGCACTGCAGATGCCAGAACTGAAGATGGAAACTCCCGAGCTGGGGACATGCCCAGCCAGAGCTGTGATGGCATCTCTGGGGACACTGTGCCCTGTGTGGCTGGACTGGCGCACCTGTGGTTTATGGTAGTTTCTTCTGATGTTCAGGGAAGAGTGATGGGCGTTCACAGAGTGTGTGCTACGTGCCGGGTTCCACGCTTACAGCATTTCACATGCATTCATCCTTTTCTCCCCATGACAACTGTATGAGCCAGGTGATATATTGATCAGCAAGGAGACTTACTGCCTTGACCAGGTCACATCTACAAAGAGGTGAAGCTGGGAGTAAACCATTCGGACCCGAGAGCTCACCCTCTTAACCCCCCAGCCATTTTGTCTCCTCAAGGAAAGAACATTTTCCAGTTGAGACAAAACCAAGCCTCTGTTTCTTCTGCAATTTGGTTATTGGTTGGCGAGTCTTCTAGGGTCAATCGCCATCAGGTGGTTTCTCTCACTGTGGACACATGTGTGGCTCTGTGGGGCACCACGCAGTGTTCGGGTCAAGCATATATTGTGTAAAGTTCAAATCAGGGTAAGCATATCTATGATTTGAAATTCTTTCTTTAGCTTTTTTGGATCATGCAATATGTTATTGTTGTCTATGGTCAGCCTACTTTGTGCAACAGGACAGCAGACATCCCCCTGCCCCCCACCCCGACCCAACTGTAACTTAGCTCCCACTCACCATTGTTTCCCCACTCCTCAGTCACCCCCACTCTTCCTGGGCTCTGGGAACCGTTGTTCTTACTGTCAACTCCAAGTTTGTAAGAATCCACATGAGTGCTATTGTGGTTCAACGATTTTTCTCTGGTGCTGTGTTTGGATTCCTTGCTCTTTACTTTTGGTGTCTGTTATAGGTTTTTGCTTTGTGGTTATGCAAAATGAGGCTTACTCAAAAATATCTTTTAGTTAGAGCTAGTTAATTTGAACTGACAGTAGTTTAACTTTGATCATAAAGATAAGAAACCAAAAAAAGAAAAAAATATTTTAAATTTAAAAATTCTACACATAACGCTCTTGTCTTCACATTTTAAATTCCTTTTGTTTAGTTATTAGATGGACTGATTGATTTCCAGTCTGACGGTGCGTTCCCCAAATGCCCGAAAACGTGGAGTGCGAGGGTGAAAGCCGGAAACCGAGAGCTCAGTCAGAGCTCCCATGATCTTGAGCTGTCGCCACTGTTCCCAGATCCTGCATTAGCAGGAAGCTGGAATCAGGACCTGGAGCCAGGAACTGAACTCACACTGCAGTATGGAACATGGGTGTTCCACAGCCTTCCAAAGCCAGTGCAGCACAGGAGCAGGATCAAGGCTGCAGCTTGCCTGGCTCTGTGGTCCCTGCGAGACCTCAGGCTGCTGCAGCTGCTCAGAGGTGATGCTGGCAGGACACAGTCTATCTCTGCATCTCTCTGGGGCAGGTACAGAGGAGCCATCTCTGGGCTATTGAGTGCTGCTGGGGATTGAGTTTCTCTCCTGTGGGCCCAGTGCTTCCTGTCCTGTCCTGTGACCACACACTGTGCTGTCTGAGGTTGGATTCATTGTCCCAGGTCTCCTTGCCATACAGGGGTTCAAAGAAGACCATAAAGTGTTTATGAAGTACCCAGATGTGTGTACCAGATTAAACCCTGGCCCTTTCCCTAGGGAACTTGTGACCCTGACATGAGTGGGCACAGAGACCCCACAGGAGGAGGCAGCCCGGGGATTTCCTTGGAATTGCAGTAAGGGTGACACCAGCAGTGTCTTGTCTTATGCTAAAAGCAGGTACTGTGGTCTCTGCTTAGCTCTTGTGAAGGTGCCTTCACGCGTGGATAGTTGTTCAAATCGGTGTTTCTGTGTGGGCAATCACTGGAAGATTTCAGTCACTATCCAGCTCAGCCCTTCCCTTCTCTTATTTTGAAAGATACTTTTTAGGGCCGGCGCCGTGGCTCAACAGGCTAATCCTCCACCTTGCAGCGCCAGCACACTGGGTTCTAGTCCCGGTTGGGGCGCTGGATTCTGTCCCGGTTGCCCCTCTTCCAGGCCAGCTCTCTGCTGTGGCCCAGGAGTGCAGTGGAGGATGGCCCAAGTGCTTGGGCCCTGCACCTCATGGGAGACCAGGAAAAGCACCTGGCACCTGGCTCCTGCCATCGGATGAGCGCGGTGTGCCGGCTGCAGCGCGCCGGCCGCGGCGGCCATTGGAGGGTGAACCAACAGCAAAGGAAGACCTTTCTCTCTGTCTCTCTCTCTCACTGTCCACTCTGCCTGTCAAAAATAAAAAAAAAAAAAGAGAGATACTTTTTATGTTAGAAGAATGTAAGGAGATAGTCCTAAAGTTTTTTTCTTACTTAATTGAATTTTAATTGTTTTTATATACTAAAGAAGGAAATCTTTTGATTCTGACTTATAACTAACTGGATTAGCTCTGACGGTGGGGGCCAGGGGCTGGCTGTATGCTGTAGCCACCTTCTGAGATGGCAGCATCCCATATGAGAGCTGCTTCAAGTCCTGGCTGCTCCATTTCTGACCCAGCTCCCTGCTAATGAGCCTGGGAAAGCAGCATGAGATGGCTTAAGTTCTAGGGCCCCTGCCACCCATGTGGGAGACCAGGCTGGAGTTCCAGGCTCCTAGCTTTGGCTTGGCCCATCCTTGCAGCCATCTGGGGAGTGAACCAGCAGGTGGAAGATCAATTCTCTGTGCGTGTGTGTGTGTGTGTGTGTGTGTGTTTCCCCTCACCCCTGTCACTCTGCCTTTCAAGCAAATAACTAAATTGTAAAAAACAAAACCAGCTGGAATCAGAGTGGAATTAATTGGCTTGAGTGAACATTGCCCCTGAGTCAGGGGCTGGGCAGGGCAGGACATTTGCCCATTGGCAGAGCTGTGCAGGGCTGAGGATGCATCCTATCCAGGCTGGATGTGGTTATGTTCCAGAGTGGGGCTGGCGGTGGGAGACATCACTGTATACCTCTCTGTGCGCCTTGAGCAAGTGGCTGGGAATGACCTTCTTTCCTGATCTTTTTAATTGGATTCATTGTCCCAGGTCTCCTTGCCATACAGGGGTTCAAAGAAGACCATAAAGTGTTTATGAAGTACCCAGATGTATGCACCAGATTAAACCCTGGCCCTTTCCCTAGGGAACTTGTGACCCTGACATGAGTGGGCACAGAGACCCCACAAGGTGCTCTGACACTGTCCCTCCTCCAAGCCATTTTTAAGGAGCCTCCTCAGGCTTTGAATGTTGGGATGAATCACAAGCAGGATTCTCAGAGGTGTCAGCAATGCTGCAGGTGCAGCTTGAGAGGAGAGGGGCCAATGTTAGGCTCCGTGCATGAGCTCTTCCTGGTCACAGGTATGGCAAGAGGCAACAGAGAGAAAATGGGGCATGAGAAGTGAAAGTCATCAGGGTAGTGGTAGCTTCTAGACATTGCTGGAAACCCTGCGTCATAAGCAAGAATGGCATCAACAGCATTGCCCAGTAGGACTCCTGTGATAATGGGATGGTCTGTATCTGTGTTCTCCATCATGGCAGCCGCCAGCCATGTGTAACTTGACTACTTGAGATGTCCCCAGTGTGACTGAGCAGCTGACTTTGCCTCTTTAGTTCCTTTAATTGCCCACTACAACAGCTGTGCGTGTCTAGGGGCAGCCACGCTGGACAGTGTGACTGTAGTGTGTTCCTACACAGTAGTTCCCCTCCACCTGCAGTCTCACTTCCCTATGGTCGACTGCAATCCGGGAATACCGAATGGAAAATTCCAGAAAGAAGCAATTCATAAGTTTTAACGTGTGTGCATTTCCCATGCAACAGTCAGTTAGTAGTGGTCTTGATTGTCAGAGTGATGTGTGGTGTTTGTGGTGCCTGCGTTCAGGTAACCTTGATTTTACTTAATAACGGCCCCCAAGAGAAAGAGTAGCGATGTTGGCAGTTTGGAAATGCTGAAGGGAGTGTGTGAAGTGCTTTCTTTAATGAAGAGGTGAAAGTTCCCAACTTGAGGAAAGAAAAAAAAAATAGTTGTGGCCTGAGATTGCTGATGTTCATGCTGATAACAAATCTATCCATGAAAGGAAAAAAGAAGCCAGTGCTAGTGTTGCTGTCTCACCCCAGCCGGTGAGAGCTGGGGCCACAGTGCCTGCTGTGAGAGAGAATTTGGTGCTCTCTGCAGTTTCAGGCATACCCTGGGGGTATTGGAATGTGCGCTCCAACAGACAGTGGGGGGACATCGTAGTGAAGCAGGTTGCTTCTGTGTGCATGACTCTCCCCTCTGGACAGTGGTCCTCTGGGTACATACAGCATCTTAGCCTGACACACAGGGAAATCAAGGCTCAGAGTGATAGGTCACTTATCCAGAATTGCACGAGTTGGTAGAAAACTGAGCCCATGCCCATCAAGTCCGGCACTTATACCCTCCCCAGCTGCAGTCCCTCTCATGGGCTGTGAACACCATCTAAATCCATGACACACCTGAGTGGCCGTCCCATGCAGACATCCCAGTGACAGCCGTACACACCTCTGTGATTCAGTGAATGCAGATTGTGCACTCTTGTGCCCGTTCCCCACAACCAGGTCACTAACACGCTCCACCAGCACCTTGCACGGCTACAGCAATAGGTTCAAAGAATCATCAGTCCCTAATGAGTGACTTCCATGTGACCAAATATGCTCTGAACCAGCAGTGGAGACCCCTGATTCTCTTCTCTTCTGAAAGAGACATAGTAGGGCAGATAGTCAAGACCAGCAGAGCTAAACAGGGCTTTTTCTGGTTCTTTATTCTAGAGGTAAGGGAACACCCAGATTCTAGCAATGGCTTTGTAGAAATACCAGCCCGTACAAAACCGGTTGCTTTTCAGTCCATCAGTTACTGCCGCTGTCCCCAGTGTTCTTTGGAGAAGTCGAGAACAGATGAACTGGATCTTGCTTTTGCAGGTCTCAGAGCGCTGCCCAAGAAGGGCTGAGATAAATGGCGCGTGTCGTCCGTGTCCCATAAGGGGTGACTCCTGTAGTCCGTACTTCCCGAGACACTCCCTGTTGCAATGTCATGCAACCAGTGAGTGTCACATCCCAGGGCAAAGCTAACAGCTAGCGTCATGCACCTCCTCCTTCCTGTCATCCACTCACTCTCATCTGCCTCAAGAACACCAGACACGTGTGTTTGGTGAGGGATGCTGGAGTCATTTGCTGGGACGGTTCCTGACGCGGCTGGGCTGAGTTCTCCGTGTGGTCTGTCTTGGTGCTTCTCAGATGGAACATCAACGGCATTTTGCATGCAACAGCCCCTCGCTTAGCAGTTCTGTGCCTCTGAACAGTTAGGGCTCTCCTGCTGCCCCCCAGGTGTCAGTGTGCTTCTCAGGTAAGCACGATTAGCTCATGAATAGCTGCCCTGCATGGGCACTTAGGAGCTCCTCTGCCTAAAGGACATCGTTGCTACTGTGTGGCTCACCCTTCGTGGCTCTCAGCCACAGGGAGGGCTATGTCTTCCTGTATCCCTCCACTTTTCCGTATCTGCCTCTTTGATGATTTTCATGCCAGCACCGTGGAACACAGGGTTTAAAATTTGCTTACTACAGCTGCTGCCTGCAATGCCAGCATCCCACATGGGCACTGGTTCAAGTCCAGGCTGCTCCACTTCTGATCTGGCTTCCTGCTAGTGTGCCTGGGAAGGCATTGAAAGATGGTCCAAGTGCTTGGGCCCCTGTCACCCACCTAGGAGATCTGGATAGAATTCCAGGTTCCTGACTTCAGCCTGGCTGTTGTGGCCATTGGTGCATTGATGAGTGAACCAAAGGATGGAAGATTGCCACCACCCTCTCCTTCCCATCCATCCACTTTCTCCATATATATAACATTGCCTTTCAAATTTAAAAATTGCTTACTTAGTCCTGCACCTCTTCTGCTGATCCTGGATCCCCAATCCCATTTCCTGTCCTGTGCCCTGAGGCAAAGCATATACACACCAATTCACCCACCACATGGGGGTTACCATGAAGAACGAATGCAAGTCCTTGTGAATGTACTTCATACATTAGAAAGGTGTATCCAATGAGCATATTCCTAATGGGTGAGGGAGGTTTCACTTTTATCTATGGCAACCTTAAGTCTCTCTTGGGTTTCAGAACTGGGAATATATTTGCACGACTCTCAATTGTCAAGTTCGTTACCTATAACTGCCTGTCTCTCCTTCTCTATCTTGACCTTCCTAAACAGAAGCCTCCAGGGCTGAGTCTGCAGTGGCCTGGGGCCCCTGAGGGCAGAGGGGATGATGGGAGACCCCTGCCTTACAAGCCTTTGGGTTCCCGGCCCGATACCACTGCGAGTGCACTGACCGCTGTGTGCTTCTGCTACAGATTTACGTCCACCTGAAGGAAGGCGGGGGCCCGGACGGCCTGGACACGCTGAAGAACAAGCCACAGCTCCATGGCATGGTGGCCCGGAGTCTGTGTCGGAACGCAGCGGGCAGGAACTACATCATCTTCACGGGGCCCAGCATCACCAGCCTGACCCTGTTTGAGGAGTTTGAGAAGCAAGGTTTGTCAAGGAGGGAAGCCGGGACGCTCACGGGCCCCGACTCCACAAGGCTGTGGCAGGACAGGTTGGGTGCATAGCGGCCAGCACAGACCACAGGAGGCCAGGCGAGGAGACCCATCCTTGAGGGTGCCCTGTCCCTGCTGGGTGCTGGAGATCTCATGGTGTCAGTCATGGGCCGGTGGTCTGGGGACACGGTGGCACAAAGCTCCACCCTGCTCCAGGGTGTTCTTTGTGTGGGCATCGAAGGCACTCAGCAGTCTGGCTCCCAGAAGGCACTAGAAAGTTCCCAGTGCTGATTCGGCATCAGTGATGTGGCCCCTTCCCTGCTGGCAGGTGAGAATCTTGGGATGAAAATTACTAGAAATGGAATTAGATTTTTTTCAAGGGAAGGTGAGGTAGTGCACCAATGAGAGCGCATTGCCTGTTGTTGGAAGCAGTTACAGTTACTGAGCTCTTCACACAGGCGGCGTCCTGTGCTTCCTGGGCGGCGGTTCTCCATCGTGCCCACACAGCAGGTCACTAGTGGCTGTGCCCACCCCAAGACTCGGATGACACTTCTCTGGGTTAGTGTCCCTCACACAGAACCTGAGTCTAGCAGGAAAGGGGTCATTCGCTGCCAGGTCACACACAGACTACTTTGCAAAACAGAAGCCACAAAGCACATTCCTGGAGTAGCCCCTGCTTGTCATAAAGGGATGGATTGGTGGAAATGGGAGTAGTGCTTTCTTTTCTTCTTTCCCTCTGTGAAAATGCAGGTGCTGATTGGCTGCTGCTGTACACAGAGCCGCAGACCAGTGACAAACACCCTCAGCCTTATTTGTGTGATCCTCCCCCCCCCCCCACCATTTCGAGAAACAGGTTCTTCTTAAATCTCCAAATTAGAGCAGCTTGAGTGGCTCCATCCCACGGCTGGGAGTGGAGCTGTGGGCAGCAGGGAGCCTCCTCTTTATAAATGCAGCCCCCTTACCCCCCAGCGCTTCTTCCTCTGCACCTGCTGCTGCTGGCGAGGGCAGTGGGCAGCAAGGAGAGGGATGCAGAAGAGAGAAGAAGGCGTCAGGTTGTCCTCCTTCCAGTGCAGGGTGCCGATGAGGAGGAACCGTGCACATGAAACACGGCACGCGTCCCAGGGCCTGGTGGTGCCGTATCCCGCCTCAGTGCGCTGCAAGGAGAGGGAAGGGCTTCCCCGCCCTCTCCAGGGGCTCAGCCTGAGGAGGAGCAGCTGGGATGGAGCAGGCCCCCAAAGGGGAAGGACTGCAGAGGCCTGCAATCCAGGCTGGGATTTGGCGAGGCCGCAGTGGACGTTTGTTCACGCTGCCCTCTGCTCTGGCTCCGAGAGGCTGTGTGCAGGGCCCTGCTGGCCACGGCTTGCTGAAGGACACTGGGTTTAGTCTGTATTCGTTGATGACTCTTGCTTGCCTTTGCCTGTAACTTAGCTCCCCCAGGAGGTGGTGGCTGTGGCTCACACAGCTGCCTGGGGAGCTGTGGGCACTGGTACAACCCTGGTCGCAGCTGGCCGAGTCTCAGTGAGACCATTGGGAAAGTAGAGCTCCAGCCGGATTGGCCTGTCTCCTAGACTTGAACTTTCCGCCTGTCTTTGAGCAGGAGGAGTTGTGCCTTCACCCAGCCTTGTTTCCTCTTCTCTGACGTGCATACGATGACTGAGTGCACGAGTGGCTGGTGGTAGCTGGGGTGATGGGTGCTTGTAGCACTGTGCCAGGCACCTGCCGAGCCCTCTTGATGGTAAGGGCTCCATCGTTCCTGTTGATCCACTGCTGTACCACTGCCTTGCCTTCAATCTTAGTATATATTCTTGTGAAGGCACTGGAGGAAACGCCAGAGGGATCAGAGGCCCTGAGCTGTACCTGTGGAAGTCCTTCTAGAAAGTTCATCTCAGGAATCCTCGTGAGAACAGGGCAGCGCCATCTTTTCCTTGGGTGTGCACAGGGCCCTGGGAGCTGCCTGCAATGGTGTGTGTGTGTGATTTTGGGCTCTCCTCACCACCAGGGATCTACTGCTGCGGCCTGCTCAGTGCCAGGAAGAGTGACTGCACCGGCCTCCCGCTGTCCATGCTGACCAACCCGGCCACCCCCCCGGCCCGGGGCCAGTACCAAATCAAGACCAAGGGCAACATGTCCCTGATCTGCTGGTACAACAAAGGGCATTTCCGCTTCCTGACCAATGCCTACTCCCCAGTGCAGCAAGGTGAGTGCAGACCCGCTGTCCATACCAGGGGTGCCCGAGGCACGAGAAGGGGTGGGGGAAAGTGAGACAGGGGACAGGGTGAATTTGGAGCCCCCCTAGGCCATGCCAGTCACTGCTGCTTCCACATCTGTCTAGGAGATAGGGCGGCAGGTGAGGAAGGGGCTTCCTGAACCACTAGAGTCCTGTGACTGTCAGGGAAGTCGGGATGATGGGGCTGGCAAGGTGACTTTAGCAGCCTCCGTGAGCCCCCCCCCCCCCCCCAGGTTGCACATAGAGTACGGTAATTGGTTATGTTTGAACCTTGGGTTCCATGACAGATTCATTCTTATCTTTCACTGTCTGTTGGCTGTTTAGCACCTGAACTGTCTGATTTGTGCATGTTCATTAATTTCTTCATTAACTTTCTCTGGGATTTAAAATCCGTTGATAACCAAGGCACTTACTTAGGAGTCTATATTTGAAACAGCCTCCAGTAAAAACATTATTACACAGCAGAAAAGAAAATCGAGAGAACAGAAGGGTGATTTACAAGAAAATTTACAGTGGTACCGTATACAGGAACAGTATCTTGTATTCTTTTATGTTTAGACACCTTTTTCTTTTGGCGTTTGAAGGAACAAGGAGCTCAGTTGAGGCGTTTGTGTGTGTGTATGTATCTTCTGTGTGTCTGTGAGGTAGGGTGTGTGTGCCGGTGTTGGGTCTCGGTGTGTGTGTGTGTGTGTGTGTGTGTGTGTGTGATATATCTGTCCCTGTGTTGTGATATACGCATGCATATTTAATACATGTTGCGTGCTTACTCCCATCCTGCATCCTCCGCTCCTACACTGAGTTAATTTCCGTTGCAATCATAATCAAGGTACTCAAGCAGGTGGTGCATTGCCCTGTGTCTGTTCAGAGGGCTTCGGGCAGCTGGCACTGAGTGCTGTGTTCAGGGGTGTTTGAAGAAAGGCTTGGAGCTGGCCTTGTAGGCTGGAGGCCGGGGTTTGGATTAGACTTCTAGACTGCAGAGCTGAGGGCCTTGGTACAGGCAAGGACATTCCCAGGGAGCATGTTCGGGAGATGATGGCAGGAGCTGCTTCCGCCAAGTTCTTTTAAACTCTGGCCTCTGTAAGGGATCCCAAAGCAGCATGGTGTGTTGTTGGAGCTTCATGAGTTAATGAAGAGGAGGAAGGCACGGGCGGAGTGGCATAGGACGTAAGGTGACAACCCTGAAAATCTTTCAGCCCAGTCTTGAGGGTTGGGGCCCTCAGATCAAACACCAAGGGAACTAGTAAGGAGAGCCTTGATGGAGGAAGAAAGAGAGCTCGTAGACTTGACTTTGAAATCTACTGAAATTGGGGCAGGCATCTGGCAGAGTAGTTAAGACACTGGCTCGGCCGGCGCCGTGGCTCACTAGGCTAATCCTCCACCTGTGGCACCAGCACACTGGGTTCTAGTCCCAGTTGGGGCACCGGATTCTGTCCCGGTTGCTCCTCTTCCAGTCCAGTCCTCTGCTGTGACCTGGGAAGGCAATGGAGGATGGCCCAAGTGCTTGCACCTTGCACCCACATGGAAGACCAGGAGGAAGCACTTGGCTCCTGGCTTCAGATTGGCGCAGCGCGCCGGCTGTAGCGGCCACTTGGGTGGTGAACCAACGGAGAAAGGAAGACCTTTCTCTCTGTCTCTCTCTCTCACTGTCTAACTGCCTGTCAAAAAAAAAAAAAAAGACACTGGTTGGGATGCCAGCATCCCGTAACCCAGTGTCTGGGTTTGAGTCCCGGCTCTGGTCCCAGTGCGAGCTTCCTGCTAATGTGCACCCCGGGTGCAGCAGGTGATGGCCCAGGTAGTTGAGTCCCTGCCCCCACATGGGGATGGATGGGGTGGATGGAGCTCTGAGCTTCTCTTTGCCCTAGCCCAGGACCAGCTATTGTGGGCATTTAGGGAGTGAACCAGTCAATGGGAGATTCCTTTTTCTGTTTCTGTCTTTCAGATTTAAAAAGAAAAAATGTACTGAAATTTAGTGTTTGTGTTTTATCTGGTTTATTCCGGTTTCAAAATACTCTGTCTTACATGATAAAGCCTCGCATCCCGACCATGACCCCACATACCTGTAGGTTCATTCCTTACCTCCAGGGACCCTGTCCCCTCCGCCTGTGCCCCTAGAAAGCAGCAGGGGACACGCTGCGAGTACACACAGGCCTGGGTGCAGCGTGCATGAGGCAGGACAGGTGCAGATCACTGGTGCACAGCCTGGGCTGCGGCCAGCTGCTCTTTCCCACTGGAAATCCTCTTTCTAGATCACATCTTCGACTTCCTTTTCTCTTTTTTAACAAAGAGAAATAGTTTTCTTCTTCATGTAGTTCAAAAAGCATAGTTAAAAAAAAATCCTTATATTCCATCCTTTTAGCCTTACTGTGATTCCTTTACCCCCCGCCCCGTTGATGAATTTTTTTTTACCATATGAATGAGGATGTGGTGAGTGTTTTCACACGTAAGTACTTGGGTACAGCTTCGATCATTTCCTCACGTTACATGTGGAGGTGGGCGTGCAGGGTCCCCGGGAGGATGGACCCTGCCAGCGTTGGGAGGGGCTGTGTGCTCCAGGCTGCACGTCTGTGCCAGTCCGAGGTTGCTTCCAGGGGACCTGTGTTCCTCCAGCTTTACCAACACTGTTCTCTTTCCTTTTTCAAGTAGTCAGTCTGACAGTGAAAATGCTTCCACGTTTTACGTATAAATTGCTGTTACCAATGGTAAGGTTGAACATCTCTCCACGTGTTTATGGCTCATCTCTAGTGGTTTCTCCATGTTCTTTTCAGTGGTTCTTTTGAAGAATTGAAGGGTGATTTTCTCATTCATCTGAAATGCTCTTCCTGTAGCAAATTTCTCTCTGCATTTCTTTTTCTGGTGCTATCATTTATGCTTAGCACCAGAACATAGAGAAGTTTTTCCTTTCTAGGTAGGCAGATCGTCGATCATGTTCTCTGCACTCACACTTTCAGAGTCCCTGCTCTGTCCCAGGGCCAAGTAAGCCTGAGCTCAGGCTGTTACTCACTGGAGTGGCTTTGTGGTCTGTACTGTGATTCACTCTAAATTACTGTGGTTCCTGCCATCAAGGGGGCCTCCAGTGTTTTACTGTTGTTGGTTGATGGCAAGGGTTGGTAGACCCACTTGTGTGCCTGAACCACTTATCAAATAATTCATCTTTTCCTACTTACTTTGAATGGCACCCAGATGATAGGCTAAAGGCCCATATATTCTAAAAACTGCTTCTCAGTTTTATGTTTTACTTTATCCTATTATAACCATACATACTCTTCTTGAAATTGAGCAGGATTTGCAATTGTAGAAAAAAATAGAACTAGGTGTGAACATTTTAGGAAAGGGTTTATCATCCTCCCGAGTCTAAGGAAACATGAACCTTCTGTCACAGTGAGCTTATGCACAAGAGGACTTTTTTAAAAAAAATTGTATTTATTTGTGAGGTAGAGATAGACAGACTGACAGAAAGATCTCCCATCTGCTAGTTCACTTCCCAGATGCTTATAACAGTCAGGGCTAGGCCAGAGCCAAAGCCAGGAGCCAGGAGCCAGGAACTCAATCCTGGTCTCCCATATGGGCAGCAGGGACCCACTACCTGAGCCATCACCTGCTGCCTCCCAGGGTCTACATTAGCAAAATATGACCTCCTATCAGGAGCTGGAGCCAGGACTCAAACCCAGGCACTCTAATAGGGGACACAGGCATCTTAACCAGTGTTTTAACCACCATGCCAAACACCTGCCCCCCTAGACTTTTCAAAGCTTAAATACTATCCCATGTCAAGCGACGTCACCATGAGAGCCCAACCCTTCGGATTTTCTGAAATCCATGTTGGATCTGTCATCTCTCTGCCCATTGAAGATGCAGATTTACCAAGCCTTGTTCATAAGAAGGCAGAATGCATGTGCGTGTGAGCCGGGTCTTGCCTCATTCATTCAAACCTGCAGAATGGTGGCATGCGTGTCAGCCAGGGGAGACGCAGAGAGAGCTGCTGCTGGGGAGTGAAGACACGGGGCTCTCCGCCAGGGCCCTACAGTTCTGCAGGTCACAGAGACAGACATGTGGCAGGCAGGCACGCATCCACGAGCAGCTTTCCCCGGAGTCAGAAGCACGCAGCGTCCCCCCAGTGAGCTGGTGGACCACACGCACATAGTTCTGGGTTATGTCTCAGAGCTTGTCAGCAAAGACGATAAGTAGCCCATGACTTCCTGTTAACATTTGCATGTCAGAAGCTCAGACATGAGCTGGGGAAGCTGCCTTACCTTTGCCAGCTGTAATAATATTTCAAAATCCAAAATATCCTGGGGGAAGGATGGTGATCTGGCTTAGAATGAAGGAAATGCTCACAGAGGCCGATGCAGGTCTTGAGTCGGTAGGGTTCCAAGCTGAAATCCCCATGGTAATGAACAATTACGAAAAAGATGAGAAGGAAATTAGGAGTTTAAAAAGGACTCCCGGAGCTAGGAATATTGAGATAGTGACAGCGCAGGCGCCTCTGCCCTGGTTGGCCTGACACCAGCTGCAGACTCCAGGGAGCTCTGGAGACCTGGGAGACATGGGGCTCCATGGAGAGTGGCCCCGACTCTTCATGAGACACTCATCTCGGGGTGGGTGGCATCCGAAAATCAGTAGGGAGACTTCTGTGTTTATGGGGATGGTCTAACCTGCTCACATCCATGGGGACTTGGTGTACTCCCCAACAGAGAGTCAGGCCTCTTAAGAGCCAGAGAGTGTTGCAATTCAAAGTCAGACAAACTGAGACAGAGCTGAAGATAGGAAACCTGCAGTCCACTCCGTCTAGGACTGGGCTGGGGTGGCTGAGACAAGGCACCAGGACCAGGCTCCTCAGGTAGGGCATAGGAGGTGGGGCTGCAGCACTTGCCCTCCCCCTGGGTGCCGGGGAGCCAAGCCCTGGAGAACATGAGTGGCCCCAGATCTGCCCATGCTGGAGCATCTCTCTGAGGGCAGAGAGAATCTAGACACATAGAGCCCATAACCTCTGGCCAGGAGGAAGCATCTAGCCTGGTCCTCGGGCACTGGGAGAGCCTGGGCACTGCACTGCCTCGACGGCACCTGAGCCTGCTCTCTGGGCCCTGATGCCTCAGTTTCTCCCCTGTTATCCAGGTGCTTCCTCCCTGCCAGTGCTTCCCGGGGGGAAGAAAGGGGATGATTCCAGCTTGGACTCTGCAGGTGGATCTGAGACACCCTGGTCGCCTCGCCCACCCCTCAGGGACAGCCAGGGCTCTGTGTGGGCCTGCAGGGGACAGGCCGATTGTACTATGACTTGGCCCAATTAAATACTGCCAAAGTCTCAAAATTTTATGAACCAGTGCCTTTGAAAATCGCGCACAAACTACCACTCCCATAATTACTCTGTGCTGTGAGGGAAGGCCGGACGGAGGAAGAGGTAGGTGAGCCCCAGTAGCTCTGGGACTCTCGCTCCTGGACCCTCATTCCTGGACCATCTTCACTGCCTGTGGGGTGTGGTGTCAGCACACGGGGAAGTCCTGGGCACCCAGGCTGTGGGCCGTGGCACAGGCAGCCGTGTGAAGAGGGCTCATTGGTCCCCATTTGTGTCTCAGGCCCTGCCGAGCCCCCATGCAGTGTTCCCATCCATGGGGGTGCATGTGTGTGTGGGAGCCTAAGCAGTACTGGGTGCAAAGAGGGACCTTCCAACTTCTGGCCCATGGGGCCCAGAACTCCTGCAGACCTGAGGGGTGGAGCCAGAGGGGCATCCCTGTGTTCCTCACAGCCTCCCATGTGATGGAGGCAGAAATGGCGCCACGGGGGGCTGACCTCAGCCACCTCCTTCTCCTTCCAGAATGCTTGTCCCCACTCAGCCTGACAGAAGGATCAGGAGCCAGTGGGGCAGGTGGTGGGGGGGAGGTTGAGTCCTGTCTCCCCATTTTGCTCTCTCAAGACCCAGTTGGGTGTAGCACTCTGCACCCTGCCCCTTGGAGCCACCTTTGGGTCCCTGTCACTTGGAGCGCCAGTCTCCACCACAGCTGCCTATGCACTCAGCTCCCGTGATGTTTCCTTCAACTTCTTGGAAGCATCCTCCCCCTTCTCCCCTCTTCCTCTTCCTCCTCTGCCTCCTGCTCCCCCCCTCCCCTTGCCTCTCCCCCTCCACTCATTGGTCAGGGCAGCCGGGCTGGGCGAGGCCCAGGACCACGGGAATCCGTACTTGGAGAAGGCAGTTCAGGATCGGCCCTGACCTCCTCTCCTGCACGCAGGAGTCATCATCAAGAGGAAGAGCGTGGAGATCCCCTGCCCCTTGGCCGTGGAGGCGTTCGCTGCTCACCTTAGCTACATCTGCAGATACGATGACAAGTACAGCAAGTAAGTGGACGGGCAGCACCGAGAGGTGGGCAGGGGGTCCTTTCTTTCCCTGGCTGGAGACACGCCCCTGAGCCCCGCTCCTGGCCTTCCGGGCTCCACCCCCCTCCGTCCTCACCTCCGGGATCCCCTGTTCTCACTGCTCTCGGGCCTCCTTCCCTTTGCCCCCAAGTACCCTGCCCTCCACTCCCCACACTCTCTCCTCTCTCTTAGCCATCAGCTCAGACCCTCGCCTCCTGGGGCCCTTGCCCAGACCACCCTCCTCACCCACACCCACAGCACCCAAGACACCAGCCCAGATGTTTTCCCCTGAGCCGTGTGTGTTTCAGTGCTGGGTACTGGATCTCTTCAAATATGGGTGCCTGTGAAGATCACCGGAAGTGGTCTCCTGTTCCACGTACCCGTGGTGTGTACAGAGCATACCCAGAGTACACAGGGAACACAATCCCGTGACGCCTACCCCTGCCGGCATCACAGCGGCCAGGACGGGAGCTCAGATGATCGCTACTGAACACGTTCAATCTCTAGGATTGGGCCTTGCCACTTAAACCTGGGTTGGACTAATTCCAAAGGCAGTTGAGCGTTGACTTAGGGGATGCAGGTCACCTGTGTCGTTTGGCTTTTTTCTTGGTGAGGAGGACAGGCAAAGACCTGGTTCTCTCTAGAAATGTGTCCCCCTCCATGTGTGCCAGGAGGCCCCACTCCTGAGGGACCCACCAAGCTGGTTTTTAATCAGCACCTACTATGTGCTTGGCACCTTGCTGAGTTCCATGAGGCTGCTACACGGAGACCTGCACTTGCTGCATGGACATTCCGGGGTGCCTGGGTGCCTGCTCTGTGCTGGGTGTTTTGGTGGAATACATTGTGGTCAGGGTCCACACATACACACACACACACACACACACGTGCGGCCAGAGAATACAACGGGCCCGTCCTGAGCTGGGTTGCCTGGGAGGAGCAGTGTCCTCTGGTCAGTGGCCAGGCGCACTGGGCAGGCTTCCCTGAGGGGTGACCTGTGACCCCTGACCTGAAGGGAAGGGGAGGGTGGCAAAGGTGTACTCATGAGGGAGGAGCACCTCGCTGGCCCTGGAGCTGAGGAGGGTGTGGCCAGAGCTCGGAGGAGGCAGCTGGACAGCCAGCGCAGCCTTGGGAAGGATCTTTGGGGCAGAGGGCGGGGCCTGCACCCTCCAGGCACACAGCACCTGGCACCTGCTTCTCAGGTCTCCAGCAGCGACCCATGCCGTCCCTGTGGGTCCTTCTGAAGGAGTTGCTTTCATTTTCTGCTTGTCTTGAGCTAAGTTCACTGTGACAAGGCCCTAAGCTGCAGCCCCAGCTCTCTCAGCCTCTCGCTGGCTGTCACGGGCGGACCTTCTGAGCAGCTCTCTCCTGGATGGATGGGTGCCCTTGAGCCGCCAGGGTCAACCTTTTCATTCTCTCTACCCTCAGGTATTTCATTTCTCATAAACCAAACAAGACCTGGCAACAGGTGTTCTGGTTTGCCATCAGCATCGCCATCAACAACGCCTACATCCTGTACAAGATGTCAGACGCCTACCACGTGAAGAGGTACAGCCGGGCGCAGTTTGGTGAGAGACTCGTCCGAGAGCTGCTGGGGCTAGAGGACGCCTCGCCGGCCCCCTGATGCCAGCGTGGGGCCAGGCGCGGAAGGGGACACAGTCGAGGGAGGGGAAGAGGAGGAGGAAAAGAGCCTGCCGCTTCCACCTGTCCAGCCAGAGACTCCCCAGACGCCCTGGGGTGTGGGCAGAGGACGGCTGCTCTCCCAGTTTCCATTGGAACTGGAGTTTGTCCTCCCCGGGGCGGGGGCGCCTCCTGGTGGGGAGCACTCTGCAGGCACAGGAGCCACGCACGGGGTCTCCAGGGCGGTCCCTCCTCACCACACCCCCACGGAGCTGGCAAGGCCGTCAGCTCCAGGCACAGGGCACCAGGGAGGCTCTGACAGCGGGAGGTGCCCGTGAGAGGATGAGCTGGGAGCGAAGCCTGCGTGCTGAAGACCGCGGCAGGGGGTGAGGAGGCACGCCTAGGTTGGCGCTGCTTGGTGAAGGTGGTTGAGGAGGCCCCGTGCACGAGCAGCTTAGAGAGGGCCCCTTGGAAGGAGAAACAGGCAGAGATGGTCAGTGACCAAAGCACCCCTGCTCCTGGTCTTTCTGGCTGCTGGGGGCAAGGGGAGGGGAGGGAGACGCTGTGGAGGGTGATGCTATTTTTTATTTTTAAATATATCTTCAGGTTATTTTCTTACTGTTGCTTAGGATCTACTGTAAAAGAAAGGGGTCGTCCTTCCCCCCGCCCCTCTCCCTGCCACACTTCCTTGCATGATCAGGGCTCTGTGTCTGTGCCCATGGTGGAACCACGAGGGGCAGCTCGTGTCCAGAACCAGTGCTCACCGTGGACCCGGGGCGCACGTCCCAGACAGTGTTGGCAGAAGCCCTTGTTTTGACAAATATGTAGCACTGCTGAAACAACCAAGCCCTGCACGGGTGACCGTGTGTGGATGGTCTTTCCTCTGTGTGCAGCACCCCTGGCGGCGTCGACCATGCCCAGAAGGGAGGGGTGGTCCTGGGAAAACCCTGGAACAGGGCTGTGGCCACACCTGGGTTGGGCGCCACTTGACCCGAGGGCCAGAAGGACTGGTTCACGGCAGGACAGGAAAGAGCAGGGGGCCAGCAGTTAGCAGCGAGGGTGCCGTGGCTCTCCGGGGAGAGCTGGGCTCTTGCGTGTCCATGGGGCCCCTCAGCACCCAGGCAGTGGACGGGGCTGACCGTCCCCGTGGACCAGAAGTAAGTCATTTCTGGAATTGCTCGATCCCCCTGCAGCCCAGTCTGTGTCAACACCTCATTTTTACAAATGCAAAACCTATTCTACTCAGGCTTCGGGACGTTTCTCTGTGTTCACAGTTCATTAAAGTGTCGCTGGCAGCATGCTCTCAAACCCCATGTCCTCTCTAGCCAAGTCCATGGTGATGACCCTCACCCTTCGATGCCACGGACTGAGGCCAAATTTTCGATGGTGTGTCTCAAAAACACCTCTGCTGTGCCCTTGAATCGGATTGAAAGCACTTTTACCACATGGAGAAATATATTTTTAATTTGTGATGCTTTTCTACAAGGTCCACTATTTCTGAGTTTAATGTGTTTCCAACACTTAGGGAGACTCTAATGAAAGCTGATGAATTTTCTTTTGTGTCCAAACAAGTAAAATCAAAATAAAAGTCTATTTAGATGTTGATTCTCTGTTATTATGTGGATTTGTTTACAGTCAGGGACCCAAATACAGGCTCCTCCTTGAAGACTTAATTCCTCATTATCTCATCTAGCATATATGACCTTAGTTGTTCTTGGTACCATGAACTACTGAATGGTTTACAAAAGTAATCCAGTTAAGCCTTGATTGATAGAACTATGTATCAATTCTGTAGTTCTGGGAGTGCGGTGCTTCTCCCCTTAGCTGCAAACTCATCTTCCATGGTTTTAGTCGCCCACAGTCAACACCGGTCCAAAAATGCAGGATGGAAAATTCCAGAAGCAAATAATTCATACATTTTAAATAGCTTTCATTGCAGTCTATTGCTAGAATTGTTCTATCTTGTAGTAATTATCATTAATTTCTTGCTGTGCCTAATTTAGAAACTAAACTTTATTGTGGATGTATATGTACAGGACAAAAAAAACCTCCTGTCTATAGGGTTTGGTACTCAGTGGTTCCAGGTACCCGTGGGGTCCTGGGACACACGCCCTGCAGATAAGGGGGGACCGCTGCATAGACTTGTTTTAGGTGCCTGTTCCCTTGCAGCAGCTACCGGGCCTGCCTTCCAACCTCGTGACTCCTCTTCCAGTTTGTGCCGTGTGTCGTTCTGAATTAGCGTAGAGATGTGTGGTGAGTTGATTCTCGAGTAATTAGAGAGTAATTACAGCATCTCAGTGCTCTGTCTCCGACACGGCAGCCACCTGTGTTCTGATGGAAACAGCCAGCCATTCAGCCGGGCATTTGGGGAGGCTGCTGTGACCACTCATGCCTCGCGAGTGGGGAGAGCGCGCTGCTTCCAGCAGGACAGAGTGGCCTGCCCGGCTGACTGGGAGAAGCATCAGGCCCCGACCTTGCCTTCTATGTGATTTGCAGCATCTGCCTGGGTTCCCTGGCCCTCACACTGGCACCCGGGTGGCTCACTCAGTAACCGGCAGTGCTGGCTGGCTGGGAAAGGGCCCGGGAAGTGGCTCTCGCGAGAGAGGGGCCAACGTGGCCTGGCAGAGTGTCAGGGGGCCGGCGGTCACCTCCAGCCAGGGAGAACCCTTACTGCTTAGGTCCTGCCCCTGTGACACACTAGTCTCCCGAGGGGTGTCTTTGCTGCAGGGTCTAGGAAAGGCAGAGGGGAAGTGAGCTTCCCAGTCCTTCTGCAGAACAAGACACCATCACAGGCGTCGGAGCTTCTGCAAGGAAAACCCCCTTGGGTTGTACCCACAGGGAGCTGAGCCCACACTGCGGCTTACGACGCAGTCCCGAGACTGTGGTTTTATTTGGAATTAGGTCAGGGCGTCCGTGGACGAACTGACCTTAAACGAGGGAATTTCTGATTGTATTTGCTGCCTTCTTTATTGTGCTCTGTATTTGACTTGTGTCATCTCTGGTCTCCAGAGAACCTCTATTATTTTGAGCATGGTACTGCAGTCAGTGGAGCATACTAGGGTCGTCATTCACAATGCAGCCAGGTCACACAGGGAAAGCTTGGTGTCTGGGCCATCATGAGCAAAGACGTCTGGTTACTGAGTCAGTCAGACAGGGGCTCGCTGCCAACGCTGAATTCACTGTGCAGTGTGGCAGAGGCTGGAAGGTGTCCAACCTGTAAGGGGCTGGATCCTCTGTGGACAGTTGTGTGGACCCTCTGTGGATAGTTGTGTGGACCCTCTGTGGATAACTTGTGTGGACCCTCTGGACAGTTGTGTGGACCCTCTGTGGACAGTTGTGTGGACCCTCTGGACAGTTGTGTGGACCCTTTGTGGATAGTTGCATGGACAGTTGGCGTGGATCCTCTGTGGATAACTGGTGTGGATCTTCTGTATACAGTTGCACGCCGCCGTCATCCCCCGGGGAGCCTGCCTCAGGGTCTGGCAGTGAGGGAGGTTCTCTGAGCATCAGGTGGCGGAAGGGAGCCAGGCACCCCCGCCATTACCAGTGAGAGACAGCCATGAGCAAATGAAGTCTTCAAGCTTCATTGTTCTCCTCCAGTCTCCCCACAGTTCCTGGAAACCTGGATGAGAACGAGTCAGTGACGCTCCGATAGGGGGTGGGAGGTGTTGTACCCCCCAAGCCGTGGCCTCCACCCACACGGCTCGCTCTGCTGATCACTGTGTTTGCCAGGCCAGAGGCTGATACTCACAACACACTTCTCAATGGCTCAGAGAGCGCCCTCTGCACCAGCTGCTGCTCTTTGCTGGGACCCCTGTGAGGTGGGCGTGGACTGTTGTGGACCCCAGGTTGCAGGTGCATTCCAGCCAAGGGCTTGCCCAGGTAAACCAGCAAGGGGGATAGAGTCTTAGGCCCAGTCCTGCCAGACACAGGAGGCCAGATCCCCTGCACTACAGGTCCTGCCTGTCCAGATTCATCAAGAGGAAGGGAGTTTGTCCCTGTTTTATTTAATGCCTTTGTGTAGAGTCTTCGCTCCTTTCCATAACCTTTCTAGGAGGGAACCCAAAACTCTTTGCAGATGACGATTGTGAGCATGGCAGCTCCCCACCCCCACCCCTGCCAAGACACTAGTGCATAAAAAGCCAGAGCCTTGTGTAGTCACAGCACCAAAGAAGAGACCTCTCTACCCCACAAGGTCCCAACTAGGGACCAGGGCACAGACTCCCCAGCCCGGCTCGCGGCCTCAGCAGCGTGCTATGCAGGAGAGTCCTGTCTGTGAAGAGATCCCTGTGTGGGCCCTGGCACCCGTCAGTTGGCCATGGTCCTTTTCCTGGACACCTGCCGCCTTCACTCTGACTCCATCATTCGATGTTTGTCTCCTTGCAGCTTCTTCTGTGTATGTGTCATCTTTGAAAAAACTTCTAAACCTTTCTGTCCAAATATCTCATCCTCTCCCAATAAGAAGTAAAAGCATCAGTACCAACGTGGCCCCCGGAGCTGTTGCCATCAGCTCTCAGCAGAAAGTGAGGATGGATGAGCTGCCCGCTGATGCTGGCCCTCTGGCTGTGTGTGCAGGTGCATGCATGTTCGTGCATGTATACGTGTGTGTTTGAGCCCCTGCCTCGCTGTGCCTGGTCCTTTCTCCGCAGTCCAGATGCCCTGGAGGCCTGGCAGCTTCTTTGGGTACAGCCTGGTGGTGCTGGCGTCAGTGGCTGCTCTGTGAGAACTGCTCGCGCTCATCGCCCATGGGAATGAAGCCCCCTTGGCCCCTCCATGTGCAACCACATCCGGGCATGAGAGACCCCTGTGAGGTGTTTCTGCCCTTTCCTCGTCACAGTTGCTCTACACACAGGCGCCGCTCTTACCTTCTTTTCCTTAGCCAAGTGTCTTGGAAGCCTGGCCCCTTGAGTGGATATTTGGAGCAGCAGGGAGGGGAGGACCTTGCCTTCTAGGAGACCACTGGGCAGTGGACAGCCGGGGCAGTGTGCACGGCCCTTGTTCGGATGTGAAGTCCCTGGCTCCCTGGGGTGTCAGGGCATGGTGTGGCCAGGGAAGTGCAGTGATTGGGGTGAGGGGCGAGGCTGAGCCCACCAGAGAGCCACCTCCCCATCTCGCCCTGCACCGGGGGATGGGTACCACCTGGGCGGTGCAGCCACCCACCTGGGTGTGTCTCTGGAGTCCTCCGTCTTCTCTCCTGCTCCCTGATTTGAGACGCCTTTCTCCAAGCCTAACGGTGATAAAAGGACCAGTTTACGTACACAGAGTCGTCGTGTTCCAGGCACGGCTTTGTCTCCATGCTGGGTTCTTTCATGAGTCCTCAGGACAACCCTGGGAGGCGGGAACCCCAGCACCCCTTCTGTGACCGGCCAGGCGATGCTTGCAGAACCACGGACCGCTCCACAGGGTGGTGGAGGGGATCCTCAGCCCCTCCCCTGCAGATCTGCTCACCCTCGGCCACTGTGGCTCAGGCATGGTGCCGAGAGCCAGTACGTATCAGTGGACAGAGCGCGGCCTTTGCCCTTATAGTGTTAAGATTTCAGCATGCAGAGGGCACAGAGCGGGGCAGACAATCAAAAGAAAGGTTTCGGCGAGGGGCAGAGACCCCAAGCGGTGACGGTACCCGTGGGCACCACTGCTGGCTCCAGCCGCACAGATACCTCTAAGAGGCCTCTTTCCTGTGGGCGCCCGACACACCTGGCTCCGTGTGACCCCAGGAACACAGCATCTAAGCCGCTGCAGCCAGCCACATCAGCGCCAGCTTGACTGCAGCCCCGAGGGCCGGTGATGCGCGCGTGTATTGGAGGAGCAGGCCCCTGCCCCAGCTTCAGCTAGGAAGGAGGCCAGAGCCGAGCCACAGGCACGTTTCCCATCTCACAGATACTGACAGGCAGTCAGAACATTTTCTGTACCGTCATTTTCCCGATGGCTTCTGCTTGATTCTGCTTTCCTCCAAAGAACTGTGGACCCTTCCCCTTCCTCCTGGTTGAAGGTGGGCGTGAGCGACCCCTCGTGCCCGCCCGGGTGCTTTGAGAGAGAGCGCAGCTTCCACTGGGCGTTAGCTTTGGATCGGTTCTTTCCGCAGACTTTGCTGTCTGTTAGAGGAGTCACCCGGCTCCCCCTAGCAGAGCGAGCAGGCTGCAGAGGGAACACGCGGGAGGCAGGGAGGGGTCTCTGTCCTCTCAGGAGGGTAGAGCAGTGGACTTGGAAGGCTGCACACACTTCAGGGGTACACGGGAGATCTGGGGCTGCACTGTCGTGGGACTTTTGCTTGAGGCACTTTTTGGTCACTCTGATCCACCTCAACATAACGCAGTCATATAACACATCCCTAGAAGTGCACGTGTGTGCGCGTGTGGAAAATCGTACGAAGGACAGCTGCAAGGCTCTGCAGGATCCTCTGCAGCCCGGTTGGCACGGACCTGTGGGGGTGGGTCCAGGAGGGCGAGGGCGGTGCGTCGGCATCACAGCCACGCGGAGACAGGGCAGGTGAAGAGCCGCAGGCTCGGCTTGCGGAAGCAGTGCCCTAGGCGGGGTCAGGCCCCGCACCCTGGCTTGTCCCGATCCCTTCCTGGATGCGGCTCCAGAGGCCGAGCGGGAAGGGACGGGTGCGCGTGGCTGGAGGCAGCCTTCAGCTCGGTGGGGAGAGTGGCTTGCAGGTCCACAGCCACGCAGCCTGGCATCCGGGCAGCTCAGGGCAGACGACGCTGCCTTTGCTAAATGCCTTCCAACAGAGGCAGCTGGCCACGCCGGGAGCTCCGGGCCTAGGGCCTGCGGGCTTGGACACAACACTCCTGCTACCAGTGCTGCTCTTAACAGAGGAGGGGCTGAGAACAGCCAGGAAGCTCAGAGCTGGCCCCTGGGCTCCTGGGCAGAGCCTCATGGGGAGGAAGAAACATGAGCACATGGGCATCTCTCCGGGGTGGCCTGGGGGAGCCTGCAGACCCATCCCCGCCCGCTGACACAGACGTTACACCTACACCGAGGCGCGCTCGCAATAATTTTCTACCAGTTTTGTAAACCATGAGCTAAATTCTGCGTTCTAAAATGTGAAGTGTGACCCCCCCCAAAAAATTAAGATTTAATTCCAGTATGTTGTCATGTGATTTTTTAATTTCTTCCACCAAGTTTGTTTACAGTCAGCAACTTTGAAATACAGTCAAACATGGCACCTTTGCTGCTGTCTGCTGGTTTTTCTTTGGGGTGGAGGTGAGGGCCGAGAAGGGAGGGAGAGATGCTGCCGAGAGCTGTGGAAGCTGCTGTTGCCAGAAGGGATGGGGGCCGGAGTCAGCTGAGCCTGGGAAGCCCACCCAGACATGCAGGGGGCCCGCCCAGGACCCAGCCTTCCTCCACCCTGCCGCCCCGCCAGGGGGAGCTAGGGAAGGGGCTTGTCCATTTGTCCATGCACCTGTGCCAGCAGAGGGACCTGTGCAGCCCACAGCCCCTTACAAGCCTCTGCCATCCTCCTCTCCCTCCTCAGAAGGTGCTGGAAGCTGAGAGGAGTCCCCCCTTTGGAAGAGAGGGGCTGGTGTGGTGGTGCAGCAGGTTAACCTGCCACCTGTGACGCCGGCATCCCTTACCAGAAACCCCAATTCCAGTCCTGGCTGCTCTGCCGATGCACCTGGGAAGGCAGCAGGTGCTTGGGCCCCTGCCACCCACGTGGGAGACCCGGATGCTTCGGCCTGGCCCAGCCCCAGCCATTGCAGCCATTTAGGGAGTGAAGCAGCAGAGGGAAGAACTCTCTCTCTCTCTATCTCTTGCCCGCTCTCTCTCTCACTCTGCCTTTCAAATAAATAAATAAAATCTTGGGGCCAGAGCTGTGACTTAGCGGGGAAAGCCGCCACCTGCAGTGCCAGCATCCCATATGAGCTGTTCCACTTTCAATCCAGCTCTCTGCTGTGGCCTAGGAAAGTGGTGGAGGATGGCCTAAGTCCTCGGGCCCCTGCACCCACGTAGGAGACCTGGAGGAGGCTCCTGGCTCTGGGCTTCGGATCAGTGCAGCTCTGGCCATTGTGGCCACCTAGGGAGTGAACCAGCGGATGGAAGACCTCTCTCTCTCTCTCTCTCTCTCTCTCTCTGCCTCTTGTTCTCTCTGTGTAACTCTGACTTTTAAGTAAAATAAATAAATCTTTTAAAAAAATAAATCTGGCCAGCGCCGTGGCTCACTAGGATAATCCTCCGCCTATGGTGCCGGTACCCCGGGTTCTAGTCCCGGTCGGGGTGCCAGATTCTGTCTCAGTTGCTCCTTTTCCAGTCCAGCTCTCTGCTGTGGCCCAGGAAGGTAGTGGAGGATGGCCCAAGTGCTTGGGCCCTGCACCCACATGGGAGACCAGGAGAAGCACCTGGCTCCTGCTTTAGAATCAGCGCAATGCGCCAGCCACAGCATGCTGGCCGCAGCGGCCATTGAGGGGTGAACCAATGGAAAAGGAAGACCTTTCTCTCTGTCTCTCTCACTGTCCACTCTGCCTGTCAAAAAAAAAATAAATCTTAAGAAAAAAAGAAGCCGAAGAGATCCACAGGTGGGCCCTGCGATCAAAGGGAGAAGTGAGGCTGCCTCTGTGACCACACCCCCACCCACCCCCAGGGACCAGGAACTCCATCCGGGTCTCCCACAGGAGTGACAAGGACCCAAGTACATGAGCCATCATGTGCCACCTCCCACATGCCTTACAAGAAGCTGGATCAGAAGCAAAGGCTGGTCTCTATTCCAGACACGGATATGTGATGTAGGCATAATGCCCACCCCTGAATAGTTTTACTGAACTCTTCTGGAATCATGGAGCACTGTGCTAAGTACGGAAGATGTAAGACAATCTTGGCCTTTGACGACTGTCGAGCTGTGGGAGAGACACAGACACAAATATCTTGTGTGGTCAGAGTAATACTGTTATGTAAAAAATGGCCAAGGAGTCAGGACCACATTTTGTTTTTTCAGCCACAGTGGGGCCACGGGCCACAGCCGTCACTGGGCAGAGCATGGATGCCATCCCACAGAGTCAGCAAACTTTGGAGCACACCCATGGGACACTGGCTCCCTTGGGAGTTGCCGGGGGTGGGTCTTGGGCCAATAGGTGTGAGCTTGATGATGCTGCCCCAGTCTAACCACCCCGATGCTACAGGACAGGAGGATGCGAAAGTCTGCTCCTGTGAATTTCTGCTTAACCTCGTGTGGCCAGTCTGCAGGGAGGAGGCCCTGGGCTGAAGAAGCCAGAGGTAACTGGGCCAGGATTCTGAGCCTAGCGTTTCCCAGCGAGAAGGCCACGGCCGACTTGCTCTCTCTGCCCCCTCACGTCCTTCTCCCCTGTCCCAGGAACTAGAGGAAGATGGAGGGAGATGGCCCTCAGCCCTAGCGGTGCTCTCACAGCCCCAGCCACACTTGGTAGTGGCAGCGGCAGAGAGCAGGCGGAGGGAGCGGTCCAGCCCCCAAATCAAAAGCCCGGCCTGCAAGGGTAAGTGTATTCGTGGAAACAACAGGTGAATAGTTGCCCTGGCGCAGACAGAAGAGCCGCGACCACAAGGAAGGTGCCGGCGGGGTGGTGCTCAACAGGGTTGCCACAACAGCAACCAAAGTACTTAACAACTCCACCAGCTCACAAAGCAAATGTCGGCCCCTCCCCTTTGCCCGAATCCTCCTGCAGCTTTGTGATGCGGCCGCTCCCCAGTGTGACCAGCAGAGGGCAGCAGAGTGACACATTGTGAGCTTCCAGGAGCTGTGCAGGGTCCCAGGCGCAGGGACAGGGTCTCCGCTGATCCAGATAGAGGAGGGTGGGCAATAAGCCAGTCGTCGGGACCGCAGTGAAACGTGATGGTGGCAGGACTGGGAGGGGGCCTTGCTGAACCATCCAGCCAGTGTTTCCTGGGGCTTGTGAGGTGCTAGGTGCTTCTGGGGCTGGTTAACAAGACAGCAGTCGGTGCCTTCCAGTAAGCACCATAAACACCCAAAGCATCGGGTGGTCTTCTGCAGTACATCGGCTGTCGTGGGACAGAGGCTGGAGAGTGGATCTGGGGAGCCCTGCGGAGTGAGGGGCAGCGGGAGGGTAGGCCAGGCCTGAGCGGTACGATTGGACCACCGCTCTAAGGGGAGGGACGCAGCCAGGCAACCCCAGGAACCCGTACGGCCTGGCTTCAGCCTTGCTGTGCTGGGACCACTGGGGGGATACCTGGGCTGCGCTCCCAGGTCAAGGTGGGGGACAGCCCCGGGTCTCACTCATCTCGCAGATGAGAGTGGTGGTGCTCAAACGGGCCCGCGGCTTGCGAAAGAAACAACAGTCGGCGTTAAACCCACAAGCGTCCTGACCCAGGCCCAGCTTTCCCTAGCATCGCCCCTGTGCCCGGGCCCCCCACCCCGCCCCGGCCTAGACCATGCGGTCTTTTCTCTCCCTACCTCAGAGGGTTGTTCCTGACACTGCAGAAACATCTGGGGTGCCCCAGTCCTGGGTTAACTGCAGGGACCGGCTCGGCCTCCTCCCTACGGCCGCCAGCAGGCAGCAGGGACAGCAGAGCGTGATCCAGACTCCCGAGGCCTCCCCTGAACAGGCTGCTCCTCCACACGGGCCCCCTGTGGCTTCCAACACGCGAGACCCAGAGGAGCTAAGGCAGAAATCTCCAGGAGAGACCTGGGCTCCCAAAATGATGCACGCAAGCCACTTCCAGCACAGGGCATCTTAGCAAGAAGGCAGCTTCTAAGTAACTTGTAACTTGGGGTGCAAGCCTTTGGGTATGAAAATGTGAGAGGCCCTGGAAGATCAGCCCCCGTGAGACCTCGTCCACGCCTCTTTTTCTTCCAAGCCGCCCGTCCCATCCCCAGGGGGCAGCAGGACCTGGGAGTGAATGGCTGGCAAGCCACAGGCTGGGGGCAGCCAGGGACCTTAAGGCCTAAGGGTGCCTTCTCCACCTGGGTCCAGGGAATGTGTGTGCTGGGGGCAGCCGCTCTAGGATTCACTGCCAGCTCACCGTCCAGTGGGTGCATTTACATCCACTGACTTTTTTTTTTTAAAAGAAGATATTTATTTGAAAGGCTGAGTTCAGGGCAGGGCAGAGGGAATGTGAAGGCTTTGGCCGCGGGAGAACAGGGACGGCCGTGGCCCGGGTGACTGCCTACTCCCCACTGCTCTGTCTGCAGCGCTGAGGCTCTGCCGCCACCTTGTGGGCACTCGGGCTGCGCTTTCTCCCTTCCTCCCGCCCTGCTTCTCTCACCAGGTCAGCGCCTGGCCGGGAAGGGGCAGCGTGTCCTGCCCAGCGGGTCGGATTGTCTTGATGCCTGGGCCAAGCGTGCTCAGCTTCGTGCCGAGGGAAAGCTGGGGTCTCTGGCGCAGGTGTCTTCCAGCTAGAAAGGTGGGGCAACCCGCAGGGCTCCCGCACACCCCCAGAAGCTGCGAGTGAAGCCCCGGCTGCAGCTGGAGCAGAGACCTTTTTCCCAGCGGGATTCACTCGGGAATACCTGCACCTGCTCCCTCCCTGGGGGGCGGAGTTCCTGAACAGGTGCCCCTGGGACTCAGCCCTGCAGGTCCACTCCCTCCAGCAGGAAATCTATACCTCCTGAAGCCCAGAGGCCAAGTTCTTCCTCTTCAGAACAAGGCTCTGCCTGGAGCCCCCGGGAGTCCCAGGGAAGGCCCCTGTCCTAGTAGGGGTCTCCCATGCAGGGTCTCTCCTCCAGCCACGGTCAGCACTCGGCCCATTGGCTGTTGCTGCACTACCTCTCCCAGGCCCAGCCTCACTTTAGCAACCGCCCCTGAAGACTCAGAAGGCATGGAGGGCCGTGTCAAGACCTCCCCCGGGATGCCCGCCTCCTACTTCCTGGAACTGGACACTCTGTGTATTACCCAGCAGACAGAAACTAAGGTAGCAGAGAGAGTTAGGGCTGTCCTCAGCTGGCGTATATAGGAGGATGAATCCATGTGATTCGGGCAGGCGCCAGGGCAATATGAGGGTCCTTATGCAAAAGAGCCTTCCCCGGCTGGGGCTATGAGCTGAGGACTGGGGACAGCCCACAGATGCTGGGAAAGCCACAGAGATGGAAGGAGCAGAGCCCGGGTCACACTTAACCTCTGGGATTATAAGGAACCACACCCGTATTATTGAAGCCAACAGGTTCCAGGTGCTTTGTATAGCAGCAACAGGACACTAATATAAAGGGGACTCCACGCTGCAGAGGGATGTGGAGGCCACTGGGACATTTAGGAGGGGCTCAGTAAAGGCAGTGCTGACAGGTGCACAGCACATTGCTTTTTTTTTTTTTTTTTTTTTTTTTTTACAGGCAGAGTGGACAGTGAGAGAGAGAGACAGAGAGAAAGGTCTTCCTTTTTGCCGTTGGTTCACCCTCCAATGGCTGCTGCGGCCGGCGCGCTGCGGCCGGCGCACCGCGCTCGTCCGATGGCAAGAGCCAGGAGCCAGGTGCTTTTCCTGGTCTCCCCATGGGGTGCAGGACCCAAGCACCTGGGCCATCCTCCACTGCACTCCCGGGCCACAGCAGAGGGCTGGCCTGGAAGAGGGGCAACCGGGACAGAATCCGGTGCCCCAACCGGGACTAGAACCCGGTGTGCCGGCGCCGCAAGGCGGAGGATTAGCCTGTTGAGCCACGGCGCCGGCCCACATTGCTCTTTTTTTAAAAAAATTATTTTATTTATTTGAAAGACAGAGTTACAGAGAGAGGTTGAGCCAGAGAGAGAGAGGTCTTCCATTTCGCTGGTTCACTTTCCAGATGGCCACAATGGCTGGAGCTGCGCCAATCCGAAGCCAGGAGCCAGAAGCTTCTTCCGGGTCTCTCAAGTGGGTGCAGGGACCCAAGGACTTGGACCATCTTCTACTGCTTTCCCAGACCATAGCAGAGAGCTGGATCAAAAAAGGAGCAGCCGGGACTCGAACCAGCACCCACATGGGATGCTAGTGTTGCAGGCCAGGGCGTTAACCCACTGCGCCACAGCACCGGCCCCAGCACATTACTCTTGCAGGGCTGGTTCTGCAACCAGGGCAAAAGCAGGCTTTAGCAGAGTAAGAACGGGGGCCCTGCTTCATTCTTTTCCAAACGCACAGGCAGACGTCAGCTTGGAGCCCTTGAGTCTCCCTGTGGTTGTGAGCAGCAGCAGGTAAGGTGCCATTGTAGGACTGCGCAATGGGCAACCCAACATGACCCTCACGCTGTCTCAGGTGTCACCTAAGCAGACAGGTCACACAGGGCAGGTCGTGAGCCATCGGCGGGAAGGCCATCCTGGAAAGGCATCTTGGAAGCCTGAGGAAGACAGACTGCCGGCGAGGTGAAGCTGTGCAGGGAGGGCTGGCCCCTCGGGCCCTTTGCTGCCGCTCACAGCCACCCCGGCTTCTCTCCCGAGAGCTGAGCCCGCACTGAAGGGAGGGGGAGGGGGGCCGTCAGAGGGGCAGGCCTGGTGCCCAAGGAGGCTCTCACGGGCAGAGAGGAGTTTTGGCCACGGCGGCAGGACTGTGGAATTGCAACTTCACTGACACCTGCTGTGGCCCTGAGCCATCCCGGGGCCCTGCTGAGCGCTGAGTTCCAGATAACCTGCGTTGGAAGATGACTGGGAGGTTCTCGTCGTAAAAGCCGGCAGCCAGCCGAGAACTTTCTGGGTGCCAGGCCCGGCTAAGCGCTTCCCCTGTGAGATGCTGCCTTTGTCTCCCAGGCTGCCGTGAGCAGTGACCAAGGTCTTGGCGATGGACAGCAGCAGAGGCTTTGGCTCTGGCTCTCACGCCACCTCTGCCCACTCTGGTGCTCTGAAGCCAGGTGTCAGGACGGCTGTGCACTCTCCAGGGAGAACCTGGGAGAATCTCCGGCATCTCTTGGTGTTCCCTGGCCTTGGGCAGCATTACCCCAATTTCTGCCCCCATCTTCACACCGTCTTTTTTTTTTTTTTTAACCCTCTCTCTATATATTAACAACCACAAATAACAGAAAATGTGACATTTTTCTGTTGGGGGTCTGGCTTACTTCACTTAGCATTAATGGTCTCCAGTTGCATCCATTTTGTTGCAAAAGTCAGGAGTTCATTCTTTTTTTTATGACTGAGTAACATTCCATCATCTGTATATATATTTCCATCACACACACACACACACACACACACACACGCGCGCGCGCGCGCGCATTTTCTTTATCCAGTCGTCAGTTGATGGACTTCACACTGTCATTTCTTTGGTGTGCATCAAATCTGCCTCTGCCTTTTAAGCTTTTTTTTTTTTTAAAGATTTATTTATTTTATTTGAGAGGTAGAGCTACAGACAGTGAGAGGGCGAGACAGAAAGAGAGGTCTTCCTTCCATTGGTTCACTCCCCAAATGGCTGCAATGGCCAGAGCTGTGCTGATCCAAAGCCAGGAGCCAGGCGCCTCCTCCGGGTCTCCCACGTGGGTGCAGGGCCCAAGGAGTTGGGCCATCTTCTACTGCTTTCCCAGGCCACAGCAGAGAGCTGGATTGGAAGTGGAGCAGCCGGGACTAGAACCAGTGCCCATATGGAATACTGGTGCCACAGGCAGAGGATTAACACACTGTGCTATGGCGCTGGCCCCTGCCTCTGCCTTTTAAATAAAGACACCGTGGCTGGATTTAAGGTTCACTTGCCTAAGCCAAGATTCTCCCTCCACAGTCTTCTTAAAGCAACCACAATGAAGATCCTTTCCTTAGACGCAAATGGTTCCAGGCTCCAGGACTTGGGACCTAATGTCCCTGAGTGGGCTCTTCAGTCACCAGAGTCCCTCCCCAGGCTTCCAAACATTCACCCCACTCCACATGCACAACACTCTCCTCACCCAGAAGTCTCCACCCCTACAGCATCTACTCCAGTCCAAAATCTCATCAACTCGGAAGTCCCAAATCACATCATCTCACTTAGGCAGAGAGGAGGCTGGGTAAGACCCTTCCTGGAGGGGGCAGTGTGGTGGTGCAGTGGGTTAAGCCCGGCATATCAGAATGCCAGTTCAAGTCCCAGCTGCTCCACTTCTGATCTACCTCCCTGCTGATGCACCTGGGAAGGCAGTGGAAGATGGTCCAAGTGCTTGGGCCCCTGCCACCCATGTAGGAGACATGGACAGAACTGGCTTCTGGCTCTAGTCCTGCCCAGCTCTGGCTTTTGTGCCCATTTGGGGAATGAAGCAGCAGATGGAAGATCTCTCTCTCTCTCCTTCTCCCCCTGTGTCACTCTGCCTTTCAAATAAATAAATAAAAATCTTTTTTTTTTTTTTTAAAGTTCCTTCTTGGAGAAAAATCCCTGTCCCTGTCTGGACCAGTGAAACTAGAAAGTAACTTGTGTCCAGAATACCACAGCAAGACGCACATGGTGCACCAGACACAGGCATTCCCGTCCGAAAGAGGGAGAGGAGAGGAAGGAGTGACGGGCAAGGAGTGGCTTAGAAACCCCAGAGTCAGACAGCCATGGGTTTCAAGTTCTGGGGGGAATCCTCAGGGGCCTAATCCTATACCCTCTGGACTCACAGCCTGGCACCAGGGCCGGGAGTGGGGAGCTCGCTGGGGTCAGTATGCAGGCTAGGACAAGGGCCACAGAAACACCAAGTAACCCGGTCTCAACTGTGGCAGGGAGTATTTTTCACCAAGACTCTAATACAACATGATGAGCACGATTCTTCCTCCTCTTCTTCTCCTTAACATTTATTTATTTGAAAGTCAGAGATACACAGAGGGAGGGAGAGACAGAGACCTTCCATCCACTGGTTCACTCCCCAGATAGCCACAATGGCCAGGGCTGGGCCAGGTCAGAGCCAGGAGCCTGGAGCCCCCGCCCATGCTGCCCCAGCCCTGGTGGTGGTCCAGGATGGGCTCCTCCACTCAGGCCTCACTTCCCCCGCCCACGTGGTCCTACCATCAATGAATATGCCAGGTGTTGGCACAAGGCCTGGGGTCCCCCGGCTGCAGGCCCTCCCCGTGTCCCATGAACCTGCAGGGAAAGTTGGGAGGCCCGTGGTAGCTCGGCCCTGGGCCGGCCCGGACTGGGAGGTGGCTGCCATCCTTCCCCTCCAGTCTCCCCAAGAATCCTCCGACATCAGTGGGAAGTCTTCACTTCACAGCCTGGGGTGCCTGGGGCAGCAGAAGTGGCAGGCTCTGTCTTGGGGTGGAAGCCCAGTCTCTCAGCTCCCATGGCCCCTCACTTCCTCATGCAGGCCGGGAGCCCCCTCTCCCCCAGCTCTCCCAAGGTAGCACCAGGAGTCACTGCCATGACCCTGGCCACGCCCAAAGGCTGGCCTGCCTTCCCCTGGCCTCCTGCCTCTGCCCCTGGACAGAGGACAGTCACAGAACTGGGCGCCACTGAGCGTGTGCAGACTGAGCACATGGTGGGGTACATCGGGGCCTCAGTTTCCCTGGTGGTGGAAGGGGGGCAGCATTTAAAACCCCTTCCCTCGAGCCTCTCTCCCGACTCCTGGGCTTCAGTCCTGCGTGGTGGCTCTGCCAAAGCCTAGCTCCCAGAGGCCTCACCCAGACCCGCAGGCCCAGGATGAGCAGAGTGCGGAGGCGGTGGGCAGTGGGCACCCTGCTTGTCCCGAGCTGTAGTGCTGCCCAGGAGGGTTCTAAGGACAGCGTGGTGGATGAGGCCGTGCCCCGGTGGTCGTGGAATGCCGCCATCACTCCCAAGGAGGAGCACGTGACCAGTCCTTCTTCTCCAATACAGAAATACAGAGAGCAGACAAGTGTCAGCAAAGCCCCAGGCCCTTTGCCTGCCACGCGCCCCAGGTCCAGCCAATGCAGGAAGAGGGCATTGACAGGGCAAGGATCTTCCCTGCAGCCCCTCCCAGCTCGGCCTCAGCCACCTCCCCCCGGGACACCTGCCTGCTGCTATTTCTCAATGCAGTGACTCAAGGTGATCTGTGCCCACGCTGTGCCCACACTCTGGGCCAGAGCCCAGGCTCAGTGTCCAGGACAGCTCAAGCCCCGGGAGGCCTTCTGGCCCTACCCCAGCGATGCTCTCCGTCTCCCACCTTGCCGTTGGATGCCACTGCAGGGAGGGGAGAGAACTGACTCACATCCGTCAGAGGCCTCCAACAGCACAGACAGATCGCCAACAGGATCTACTGCAAGGACACCTCGAAAAGGTCGAAAACAAAATTGAGAGCTACATTTATTTCTGCACAGACAGATTTTGCAATCCACGCATACAAAGGGTCTTCACAAGCCTCATGAACAATGCCTGTGAAGAAAACAAACTATGGATGGATTTCAAAATGCACCAAAATAAACATCTGCCACCTACATCTTCCATGGCTTTGTGAAGTGCCCCTGCACATGTGAGACACACACAGAGGAGGGGCATTTACGAGGGAGCTAGTTGGCCGCAGGCCGGGGACCTGGGATGAACCTCGGTAGCACGGCTCAGGCCAAGGCTGAAAACTTCAGAACCAGGGAGCAGAGGGTGCAACTTCCAGCCCAACACCAGGGAAACTCAGGGGGCGGGGCAGTCGCTGGCGTCCAAAGGCAAGAGACGCTGGGAAGAGGTTGTCCCTGCTCCACGTGCCCCCGCTCCATCTGGCCCAGCCAATTAGGGGACGTCCACTCGCACTGGAGCTAGCTCCTCCCCTCTCAGGACACGGCATCAATGCCCACTTCCCCATGGACACACCCGGAGCACCAGCCCTGCAGGCATCCCTTAGGGTCCAGAAACTTCCACGGGGAAACTTCTGAGTGACACCCAGCATTTCCTCTGAGTGTAGCCAACACACTGGGAACTTTAATTTAAACATCGCAGATATTTTCACCACATTATTGACGAGCTTTCAAAATACTGTTTATGCTCATCACTATCTGGGAATCAGGGCAGCGATTAGATAAGGAGGCCTTGTTATTTAATGCATTAAGCAGCACATTATGAAAATATTGTGATAACTGCATCAGTATAATCAGTCTTTGTTCTATGCGCTTCATTCATGGGAAGACCTTTGCCAAGGAGGTCCAGAGACCTCCATGGCCCGAACAGGGTGAAGGGCTGAGTCCACACAGCTGCTTCTCCTGGACGTGGGAATCCTGTGGGCATGCCGCTGCCCCTGCCCACCAGGCCGCTGCCAGAGCTCTTCGAGGGGCAGCAGCGAGCTGGGCATGGCGGTGCCCCTTCCCTGGCCTGCCATCCAGCAGCAGGAAGGACCCTGCCCCCTGCCTCCTGGCTTCCCACGCACCTCACAGCAGGGCACAGACGGGGCCTGAGAAGTCAGCAGGGGCCCATGGGGGTGAGGGTGCTGCTGAGAAATGCGTGCTCTCCCCCAGAGAAGACGGGAAGTAGCACAGAGGAAGCCAAGTGGGAAGGGGGCGGTCAGACAGGAAGCAGTTTGTTCCAGGATCCACCCGGATCTTACTATACTGCATTTCCTTTTAAAGATTTATTTATCTATATGAAAGGAAGAAAAGAAAGAGCGAGATCGTCCATCCTAAATGGCAAAGTGGCAGGGACTGGGCCAGGCTGAAGCCAGGAGCCAAGAACTCTATCCAGGGTCTCCCATGTGAGTGGCAGGGACCTAAGCACTTGGGCCATCTTGCACTGCTTTCCCAGGTGCATTAGCAGTGAGCTGGATCAGAAGTGGAGCAGCCTGGATCCAAACCAGCACCCCTACGGGATGTCAGCTTTGTAGGTGGCAGCTTTACCCACTATGCCACATTGCCAGACCCCGCCCCTGCCCTGCCCTGTACATTTTAAAACACATGAGATCAGGGGCTGGTGCTGTCCTGGTTCTAGTCCTGGTTGCTCCACTTCTGATCCAGCTCTCTGCTATGTCCTGGGAAAGCAGTGGAAATTGGCCCAAATCCTTGGGCCCCTGCACCCACATGGGAGACCTGGAGGAAGCTCCTGGCTCCTGGCTTCGGATCAGCTCAGCTCTGGCTGTTGCGGCCATCTGGAGATTGAACCATTGGATGGAAGACCACTCTCTCTCTCTCTCTCTGGTTTTACCTCTCTCTCTGGAACTCTGTATTTCAAATAATTAAAAATAAATCTTTGAAGAAAAAAAATACGTGAGATCATACTGCAGAACCCAATAGCTGCGTGGAGTTTGAGATTTTACTCTGGAAGGTGCTGCAAATCCCACCCTCCATTCCCCCATTAGGAATCCACACAGCTCCCCTGTTCACAGAATGGGGGATGGGGAGGGCAAGCCCCTTCCTGAGCATCCTGCCCATGGCAGAGCCCACCTGCCCAGGCTTCCTCTCGTCCCCGGCCCATGTGCTCATGTCTGTGTCCCAATCCCACAGAAGCACAGCTCAGACGCACCCCTTTGGGGCACAGTCCATGCTATCAGCTGGCAGCACATCTTGCTCCCCCCTTTCTGGGGCCTGTAGCATGTTTCTCCCCCACCCCAGGTCTTCCCTGGGACTCTCGATGTGACACAGAGCACCTCAACAGATCACTGCTGGATGGACGCACGGCTCTGCTGGGTACCAGGAGATGAGTGGAGAGCTGCTTCTGTGTCTCAGACAGCAGCAGAGACAGACTCGGTTGATGCTGCTTGCCCCGGGCACCTGCGGGATGGTTGGCACGCAGGTATTTTTAAAGTGATCCAAAGACGGCCAAGTAGCCTGGGATGGGACTGCAGGGCCCCACATCCTGGGAAACAAGCCCAAAGACCTTTACACACGTTAACAACTGTGAACGCATCCGGTCTCCTGGTTTGGAGCCTGGGTGTGGGTCCAAATGCCCAGGCCAACTCCGGGTGGGTGCGCAGGAGCGGTGTGACCTGCTGGCTGCTGGTCCTGAGCAGGTGAGCCGCTGCCGCCTCCACCTCCCAAAGGACTGCAAATGAGAATTTTCTCTGAAGGCTTCACTGGGTGCCGGGCACATCATAAATACTCCACAGGTTATTACAGATGAGAATAAACAACAAAAGGGCAGAGCAATAAAAGGCAAACACATTTTAGGGAGGTGATGAGGGCCGAGCAGGGGCTCCGGGGGACGGCGCAGCCACCCTGTGGAGACCAGGAAAGATGCAGCCGGCAGCAGAGGGCAATATCTATAAAGTATCTTCTCTTTATTTAAGTTAAACAATTGTCAAGGATGGTTTCCATCTATAAAATGGACAAAGTACAAGCTCTGTACAGCAGTTTGTTTTAAAAATCAACTGGGAAAAAAAAATTACCAAACTATATTTTGAATTTTGCAAAACATACTCGCAGGTACCATCATTCCGGCTTTTTATGAGGACGTGGGACGACCACAGAGAAGACGGCGAACTGTGTCACGCTTTGCTCTGACGGCTCTTAGCAAAGAAGTTTGCAAGTTTTTAAAAACGGGCATGGGCGAGTGGGGTAGTCCCGATGACGAGAAAACCAGGCAGCCGCAGTCAGTCACTTTGGCACACTGCGTCATGTAAACATAGCTCCTGCGGAGGCCCGCTCCCTCCAAAGCCGCCCCAGCCGCCCGGGGCGCAGCCAGCCCAGGGCACTGGGTAGACACGGACGTCCCCACGGTACCGAGGTTGGTAAGATTTCTGGGTCATGTGGAGGGGTGTATGGCCAAAGGACACATCTTCAGAAGCTCCGATTCAACAGCACAGGCCAGGTCGGTGCAATCTAAGTGTGCTCTCCCCTCCAACGGCAGTGAGCAGCTCACAGGTGCTCGGCCTGGTGCACCAGTGCTGGGCCTGTCTGCCATAGCCTCGCACGGGTGCCCAGGGTGAAAGCTCCAAAGACGGAAGTGTGCACAGTTCTCCATGCTCCTGGCTGCCCTGGCTCTGAAGGTGGACCTGGCTGCTGAGCAAGGGGCCAAACAGGGAGAAGGTGTGGGACAGTGCCCCAGCCAGGCCTTCGCTTCAGGCCCCACTGTGGGCTCCTGTGGCACAGGGTAGGACCAATGGACCCTGGCCTCAGAAAGAGAGCGGCGCCAGTGCCATCTCCTGGGGCCACTGGTGACCCCCGGGTGGCTGATGATGCACCCGGGAGCTAGAGGGCTGCCTGGCCTGGCCAGCCCCATTGAGACTGTGTGTGTGTGTGTGTGTGTGTGTGTGTCTGTGTGTTGGGGGGAGGGGGGAAGTGGAGGAGGAAGCAAGGCCAGGATGTGGGCATGACGATGATGGAGCCGTCCGATAGGGGCTGCATCCAGCCTGTGGCTGTGTGGGGGCGGCTCTGGGCGGCCTGGGCACCCTGGCAGATACACCGGCTTCTCCCCTGGCTGGGACTTCCGGTTCACAGCTGTGCTGTGCATTATACAGGACCATGAGGGCTCCTGTTTCATGCCCTGAAGCTGCAAGGCGTCACTCGCTTCTTCCCCTTCCCTAATTCTTTACCCGAAGCCCCCGCAGCCTCGCTTTCACCAACGGGGAGGGGAGGGCGTGGCGGGGGTGGGGGGTGGGGGGTGGGGGGCTGTGAGCTGGTCTTCTGGCAGGCCCGGAGGTGTGCGACACCTGCCTGGTGTCACCGATCGGCCCTGTCACCAGACAGCAGTGGGGTGCTCCCTGCTTCCCGCTCACGTTGGGTGTTTATTTTTCTTAGAGGAAAGAAGCATAATTTGAAAAGACCCAAAGTGATATTTGTCAGGATAAGTAACCTATCCAGGTGTACAGACGGCAATGACACGCCAAGTGGATTCTGACACACGACAGTGGCTCCCAGGCGGAAGCCACAGAGGCCGGCGGGCCGGAGCTGGTGGCGGTGGGTGGGGGGAGGCCCCGCAGCACAGTAGCACCCACAGGCTTCCATCCTGGCCGCCGGCTCCTCTGTGGGCGAGCCACCTGTGCGCTTCCGTGCAGCGTCCCATCACAGGTGAGTTCATACTCAAACACAGCAAGAACATCGTGGAGGGGGTGGGTGGGTATGGGGTGGCCTGGGCTGGGCAGACCGCTGGGCACAGGGGAGGACGGCAGGGACCTCACAACGACGGGACTCAGCCCTGCGGAGTGAAAGACGGGGTCGGAGACGGGGGTTTCGAAAGCGCTCTCCTGGCCGTGGCGGGTGGGGTGGGCACCAGCAGCGCCCCCTTCGCCCGCCCTGTCCTGCAGCCGACCTGGCCGTGTCCGGCTGCTTCTCTCCGCACGCACGCTGCTGGTTGCTGGGCTGTTCCTCAGCGGCCGGGCCGGGAGGGGGCCTGGCTGCACCCCGGGCGAGAAGAGCAGCCCTCTGCAGCCCTCCGCCGGCCGCGGCTGTGTCTGCGCAGTCCTCCCAGGGGGCTCGGCCGAGTCCTCCGACTCGCGGACCGTGATGGAATACTGAGGTATATAGTTTCGCGGAAAGTTTAAGAAACGTAATCAAGAATGTGATCGGCAGACTCAGCCCGCTGGTGCAGGCGGCGGGACGGCAGGGGCCCCCCCACCCCAGGCCCTCCTACTGCTGCAGGTTGAGCGAGAACTTCCACTGCTGCGACAGGGCTGGGCTGCACACCTCCACGCTCAGGCCGCCGTTCTTGGCCGTGCGGCTGTCCAGGCACAGGTTGCTGCCCACGTGCCGCAGCTTAGAATTGCCTTCGATCTGTTCCCATTTCTGCAAGAGGCAGAAGAGCACAGAGAATGAGCACACGCGGGAGAGGCCCAGAGACGCCTTCCGACTGGGGGCGCCCCGGAGGCCAGGAAGAGGGGAGGGAACGGAGGTGCTGACTGACGTGATGTGACGGTTTAGGCTGTAGACATGTGTTGGGATATCATATAGCGCCCCATAAAAATGTGAAAGTATTGCACGTTACCACCACCACAAGCAGACAGGCAAGCCTCCTTGCATCCTTTTATCAAATGGCCTCTGGTTATAAAGGGTGGCAGTTAGCGATGGCCCCAGGACACAAGAGCCCTGGGCACCGATGAGGACCCTGGAGGGAAGCAGGTGAGCTCCACCTTGCTGCCGCCTTCAGCGGGCGTCCCTTTGCCAGAACCCTGGTGGTTGGGGCACCACCTCCCTCCCCACCCAGTCGCTAACACAAGGACTCGATATAGGGGAATTTGCATTTGTTTCCAGGACGGTCTGATCCAGTGAAGTTTAACCCCAAGCAAGGAGCCACGGGAACCCGGGTTGGCCCTGGAGGGGCCCGCATTCCCCTGGCTGCTGGAGTGGCCCCGCCTGGAAGGCTGCTAGAGGCCACTGCACGGTCCCACTTGGGGTCTTGGGCTTGGCTGAGCCACGGGAACAGCCCGATGAGAGGGAGGGGGGTGCGTGTGGGAGTGAACATCGCATGATGCGGTCTGAGTCTACTCTGCCTCCACCAGGCCGTGTGTTGGCTGGGGGGCGTGAGCACCTGCCTCAGTCACCCTCCGGGCCCTGGAGTTTGGCGCGCAGGGCCAAGTTCTGAACTTGCCTCTGGGGTATAATGATCATGCTTCCCAGCCAACCCTCATACAAGTCCAACCCGCCGATCCCCACCACCCACATCCACCCAAGCCAGAAAACAAAGCCCGAATCCAGGCCCCCTAGCCCCACTGTTGTTAGTAAGCAACCGAATATCCCCATTAACAAATCTCTCACATTTGCTCTTTAGAGAAGTAAGGCATTTTTTTTCCTCCCCAAAGCTCTCCCTTCATTAATGCAGTCTGTGGTTCTAATTAATTTTTTACACTGTATGCACTAAAGCTCCTTTACTAAGTATTTTTGCAAATCCTTTCGACACTGTGGAATCAAATCTTCTCACTCTTGCCTCCCTTTCCCCTTTGACTCCACAAATGCACACATAATACGAACACATGGACGTGCCTGGAAACTAAACATGCCAACAGGCGAGGCGGGGCAGCTCTGGGGTAGCACTGGCAGAGAAGGGGCCGGGGAGGAGCCGGGGCCCGGGGAAGCTGGGAGGATGCTCTCCTCCAGACCCTGCCAGCTTCACCGACGCCCACCTGCTCCCTCAGGGCTCCTGGCAAGAGCGAGAGTCTGTGCAGTCAGAGGAGCCCGGGAGAGGCCGTACCACAGGCCCATCATCTCCTCCTTCATTTCTGGCTGCTGCCTGGCTGCTGTCAGTCACCCACCCCACGGTGCTGGTTTCCTCCATTGTCATGCAAAGTGTGTACTGAGGCTGCCAAGTCACGCTGGGCAGCCAGTGCCAGGAAAGGCTCAACAGAGGATGCCCGATGGATGGGGTCTGGTTCTGACCTCAGGAGGGATTCTGCTGGTCAGGTGCCAGGTGTCAGCTACACTGAGGGCTTTGAACAACAGAAAGCAACCGCCCCACGGCTCCAGTCGGCTTGGCTCCCTGCGTCCGCCTGGTGGGACTGAGGTAGGGTGGGGCCGACCACAGAGACAGCAGCCGGGCCTGAAACAGCCTCTCGGGCAGGTTGTCAGGGGTTCACGGCTCAACAGATCCTCGCTCACACGCACCGTGCACCCAATCATTGCAGCCTTTTCCCATCTCACCAAGGCATGCCCATCAGCTCTTGAAATTGAGCCAGATGAAAGCAACTATTTGTTTTTATAACAGGTTTGGAGGCCGGCTAGAGGCACCGCTGCAGCGCGGCTTCTGTCCCTGGGGAATGCAGCTTGCGCTCTGGGCGGGGACGGCCTCGGCCTGGGCTCCCAGCGAAAGCCGCCTTCCCTTGGGCAACAGGCACTCTGTGTTTGTCTAAGGTACTGAGCAAGTTATGAAACTGCAGCATCAACACAGAGGAACGTGTAGGGGAGCCGAAAGGGAGCCGAGGAGCTCTGAAGAGGAAAACTCTCACTACCAGCATAGGCTGCGGTTTGCACAGTGGGTAGGGAGAGGCCACCCGGACACAGGTGTGGGAGTTCGGAGATGGACAGACAGAAGCGGGCCCTTTGGGAGCACCTCCCTGCCAACCGGGATCCCATCCAGGGACCAAGTCCCCGCCTTGCTCCTCTCGGGCGAAGCTGCGGCGGAGGCACCAACTTCCCGGGCCCCAGTCTCTACCTCTGTGAGATTCGTGTTGGAGCAGACGCCTGACCCAGCAGCCTGCTGCCTCCACTCCCTGGACCCTGTCCATCTCTGCTGCGGGCACTGCAGGAAGGGGAATCTACGCCCACAGATGGGCACTTAGAGGACCCTCCTGGGCCTGCATTCCCATTTCTGGCCCCAACTCTTAGCCTACGGCTCCAGAAAGCACGTGCTTCCAACTCTCTACCAGGGACGACGTCAGACACCAGTGCACAAGGTGCAACGCATGCTCAAGTGTTCGGACAAAACCACAGAACATGTGTGTGTGTGTGTGTGGGGGGGGTGAATACAGCCTTGCCCACTTGACCTTGAACTAAACAGGATAAATAGTAAGTAAACAAAAACATGTACTCTACAAAATATGCAGTGGCATGGGGGAGGAAAATAAGAATATACTGGAAATATGCAACCCTCGGCCCCTTGGGCTTAGGCTGGACATTATTCAGATAACGATGCAAAGACTCATGCGCACAGGCTGCCCTGCATGGAGCTGCCCTGGTGCACGGGCCTCCACAGGTGCCCGGGGAGCTTACCTGTCTGCTGTCATTTTCCCGGCAGCCCTGCAGCTTTATAAGAGAGCCAGGCGCCCTGTCCACCACAGTAAGGCACAAGTCCATGTGCTTCACCGACTTTTCCTTCGTCAAGGCCCACTCCTGGAACACAGAACGGGGAATCAGGGCTAGGCCACGCAGGGCTGTGAGATTAAGCAAAGGAAGTCGGTCGGGGCCTAGAAGGGAGACAGGTTGAGCTGGGGAACCAAGAGTCAGAGTGCCTCTGAGCCAGCGGAGAGCCAGCAAATGACTTTCCACCTGAGGGCAGAGGACGCGGCCGGGAGCAGTGCAGAAGTGCACTGGGGCACTCCTTAGCTGCGTTAACAGTGAGCAGCTCGCCCCGAATGCAGCTTAGTCCAAGCTTGGTCCCGCACGAGGCGGACAGCTCAGGGTCCGGCGTCCCGCCTGCACTGTTCCACAAGGCCTGCCCCCGCGCAGGCATGGCTTGGAAGCAGCACCTGCGAGTCTAACGGCAATGTGCGAAAATGATGAACGACAAACTGCATAGTTAAAGCGAAAAATTAGGTGCTCAGAATCGAGCCCTAACTTGATCTACTGACACTCCCGACGCTCTCTGGAACTCGGAGGAAGGGACCCATGGGTTTGTGCAGACACAGCACACGCAGCTAGATGTAGCTGAGCGCTGTGTGCCAACACCCTTGTGAGGGCCTAGTATTATTATTCTCATTTTACAAATGAGAAAACAGAGCCAGGGAGTGCTTACATAACTGGTTCCTGATTTAAAAGCATGATTTATTTATTTTATTTTATTTTATTTATGTGGGAGGCAGGAAGGAGGAAGGGGGAGGAGAGGGATAGAGAGAGCCAGCAAGCGAGTGAATGAATCCCATCTGCTGGCTCGCTCCCTAGATGCCTACAACAGCTGGGACTGGGCCAGGCCAAAGCTGGGGGCTGGGGGCTGGGGAGCCGGATCCTGATCTCCCATGTGGGTGACTGGAAACCCTGGTCCATCAGCACTGCATTGGCAGAAAGCTAGAATTCAGAGTGCAGCCAGGACTCCAATCCGGGAACCTGAACCCAGACACTCCAGCATGGCTCTCGGGAGTCCTACCCGGTGAAGGAAGCCCTGCACCAAACGTCCGCACTGCCCACCCACGATGTTCAACACTGAGACATACACATGTATGAGTGCCCATGCACGGGCACACACAGGCCCTGGGCCTGCCCGCAGGCGCCCTCCTCCCCCAGCAGGGAGATGTGGGCAGGTGCTCTGCCTCCCTGGCCTTAGCTTCCTCACCTTTTAATTATGCGTTTTGCTAATTTTCCTCTGTAAGGAAGTGAGAAACTGGCTCTAGGTCAAATAAATACAGGCACACCCGGGATCAGTGTCTTGAACACTCCCAGCATACTCGATTAGGGTTCTGACAGGTCCTAGAGCGGAACGGCCACCCGGCCCGTTCCCTGCGGCATCCTAGGCTCATGTCCCGAGCACGCAGGGCCCAGCCCGACCTGCCCTGCCAGGCACTCTGGGCACCAGCCACCCGCAGGCTGCCTTCTGGGAAAGGCTACGCAAGGGACCCCCACTCCGCCAGACTGTCGCTCTTCTCAGGCACCCACAGGCGTGAAGTGCACCCCCAGACGCCGCAGGACAGCGCAGCACAGCATCAGGTGTGCATCAACTGCCTGCTGCACAGGGGCAAGGAGCAAAGACCCTGGTCACCTCCCGGGCTACCCCAGTGCTAGGTACCATCTTTTGTTTTCGTCTTTGGCCTTGGCTGACACAGAGCTGAGATCTGCCTCAGCCACAGCAGCACCTTCTGTTCTAAGGGGCTCCCAGGTGGAGTCCAGGCTCCACACAGACCAAGCTCTGATTAATCAGAAGCTTAGAACTTCCAGCCCTGCCCCCACCCCTCAGGACAGGGAGATGGGCTAGAGATTAAGCTGAAGCCCAGCCACGCCGCACACATCTGAGTTACAGGGCTTGGGGAGCTTCTGGGTTGGTGGACACCCAGAGGATCTGAGAACGTAAGAGGCGAGAAGGCTCTTCCACCCCGCCTCCCGCACTGTGCCCTACACCCTATTCAATCTCTTCCATCCGACTGGCCCTGAGTTGTAGCTTCTTGCAAGCGAACAAGTAACCGGGCAAGGAAACTGCTCCCTGTGAGCTCTTCTACCAAATGACGACGTCTGAGGGGGCGGGTGGGAAGTACAGGTGACAAGCTGGACTTGAGCTTGGCCTTGGCAGAAGAGGGTGGCAGTGTGTGGGGGTGGAGCGGGGGATGCTTGTGGAACTGAGCCCATATCCTGTGTGTCTGAGCAAACTCAGAACAGTTGGCATCAGGACTGAATTAAACTGTGGGTGCCTGTAGGTGCTGGGGAGCGACACATGTGTCACAAGCACACTCCTGGATGTGAGTATAGAGTATTCGCTTGGCCGCAGCGGGTGCTGGGGGTGCTGAGGAGACAGAAGCCGTGTGGCGTCTTCTTGCAAAAAGCCAGCATTCAGATGCAGAGGTCCAGGGAGAGGCTCGTCCCTACTGCCTGCCATTCACACATAGGTGCTGACCGCACCTGCCATACGGAGGTGCCCACTCCCAGCTCAGAGGAGCCCTGGTGGGACAGCCTGGCTGTGGAGCAGGGTTTTGGATCTCCTGGGCAGCAGGTGCCGGAAGATGTTGGAAGGTTTGTTGACACCGACTTAAAGACCACGTCTGAATGTTCTGCAGCTTTCTTGCTATTGTGTGCTTAATTATTTTAAAGCAGACTCTACACTGAAATCCAGGAAAACTAATTCAGCTATGCAAACAACAGAGCTCGCTTTGTTCTTCTGTTGCATTTCAATTATCTGAATTTGTCAAACACAGTGCATAAATATTTAAGAAATGCTTTTTTTGAGCTGCCACTCTTAAAAAGCACGGCCATTAACTTTCCCACTTCCTATGTGTCTGCTGAGGCTCGGCCAGAAACCAGGCAACAAACCTCACTCTTGCAGGGCGCCGGGCCCATTCTGCAGATAGGAAATCTTATCTGCCCTCTCAGGTCTCATGCACGGGCCACGCTACCCCAAAACACACTACATCCCCGTCAGTTCCCAAAGACTGACTCCGGGGGCAGGGCAGGGGGCTCAGGAGTAGGAACACACAGCTGCATGTGTGATCTCTGGCTTCCGTTGCCTCCGGTTCATGCTAACATGCTAGCCAAATGCCATATGCAGTGGTTTACACTCACTGAATTAGACTGATGTCTATGATTACCGTGTGGGCCTGGCCCATCAAGCTTTCGCTTCCATGCGTCTTTTCCAATGAAGACAGAAGGGGGTAGATTTCTGGGCCTCCAGGGAAAGGCATGCGTGTGACTGAAGCAGCTGACAGTTAACATTTTACAAGCTGGGCGACCATTATCTAACAGGAAGACGTGTACAACAGTGTCACCAGCAGTAGCTGTACTGTGCCCCCGTGGAGAAGCAGGGACACCAGTTCGGGTGTTAGCATCACACCCAAGTCCAGATGGAGACGTGGATGCTTTGGGAGCAAGCACATGGCAGGAGACACAGCTGGCAGGGAGAAGACCAAGTCTACCAGCACTGCCAACATGCTGGGGGCAACAGATGCTAAGGCTAATTTGATCAGTGCGCCCTTTGCCACTGTAGTATTGTCAGCTGATGTCACCTTTGACGCGTCAGTCAAGGCCTGTGACACCCCACAGCCCCCCACCAAGAGGCTGCGACCAGCAGGAGCCCAGAGCTGCCTCACAGGCACTTCTGTCCCAGAGGACAGGTGGCAGCCAGGCCTCCTAAGCTCAGGACCGCATCTGCCTCCGGTCTGGGCCTGTAGGTGCTCAGGCTCACTCAGACACATACCTGGTTTCCCCCAGCATTGTGACACTCGTAGACCCCAACAACACCGTCAGCAAAGTGTCCTAAAGTGTCGAGGCAGTTGGTCCCCTGCTGCAAGGCTCCAAACGCGATATCCTGATGGTCTGGGACCCTGGAAGGCAACATGAGGGTCTTGAGTCATTCCTAGGACCCCCTGCTCCCGCCCACCTGTCCGCTTGCTCGGTGACTCCACCCCAGGTGGCAGGAGGGCACGGAGCTCCTCCCTGCCACTGCAGGCTGCCTTGGCGACACGGCACGTCTGCGAGTCTCAGGGTCGCTAACTCTGAAGACTACACTGGAGCCACAGGCTTCGTGTTCTCTACCAGGGACATTTTTCTGGCAAGAAACAGCCCAGTAACTCTTCAGTGCTAGTCGGATGGAAGTCATTCACAGCCATGGAGAAAATCAGGGTGGGGGGCCCGTCTCCTGGGATGTTCCGCTCTGTCAAGGGGGAAGCGTGAGTGACCTGCTACAAAGAGAGCGAGAGTGCCAGTGCCAGAGCGGGGACAGCAACCGGCTTTGAGTGAGACCTGCTCCCGAGCTCCAACATACGTTCCCGCGTGTGTGCTCATTTGGGTAGGACCTGCCCTAAGCCTCTTCTGTCTGGCACTGAGCAAGCAGGTGTGTGCTCCATAAATCAACCATAAATCAACCCCCCACAGAGCAACAAGCCCGGTATGTGGCCTCCAAGAAGCACAAAGCCGCTGCACCAGGTGCCTCCCAGGTGGTCCTGGGTGGATGCAGGGCGTGAGGCCACCCCCACTGGGAGTTTTCACTGTCACTCCCACACACCAGGGAGCAGGCAATCATGACAGCAAAAACAGAGAGTGGCCCGGTGGGGTTAAAATCAATTGCTGAGAAGCCCCTCTAGGTGCGTGGGGCCGGTGTCGGCTGAGGCTCAGCCAGAAACCAGGCAACAAACCTCACTCTTGCAGGGCACCGGGCCCGATCCGCAGTTAGGAAATCTTATCTGCCCTCTCAGGTCTCATGCACGGGCCACGCTACCCCAAAACACACTACATCCCCGTCAGTTCCCAAAGACTGACTCCGGGGGCAGGGCAGGGGGCTCAGGAGTAGGAACACACAGCTGCACGTGTGATCTCTGGCTTCCGTTGCCTCCGGTTCATGCTAACATGCTAGCCAACTGCCATAAGCAGTGGTTTACACTCACTGAATTAGACTGATTAGGCACTGTTCCTAATCCCTGGGGAGAGCCGTCCTCCATGGAGGGGACCCGAGGGAGAGGACAGGGCGTCCTCTGCCCTGTCCTGGGGGATGTGGGCTGCCCGCCGGTTCATCTATCATTTTGAAAGCACGGCAAACGGTTCCGAGGAGATGCAGGTAGGTGCGTCTCCACCTCTCAAACAACCTTCGGCGGCGGCGGCCACTCCTGCGCTCACAGCCCCGTGCTGGGGATGAGGCAGTTGCTGTAAGTGCCCTGGGACTGTTGAGGGTAAGAAACGTGCTGCATTAAGGCACAGCCTGTCTGAGGGACCCTCGAAGAAGCTGGAGCTTTGCTGGCTCTCACAAACAAGCAGCTCTGTGGGTCTTCAGCTGGGGTGATGGGGTTCCACAGGATGGGGCGGGGCTCACGTTTGCTTACAGCCGAGGCCTGGGGCAAAACTAAAGCTCCGGGAAGGGCTTCTGCCATCATCAATCCTGGGCCGGAGGGAAGCAGGCAGGGCGCCGGCGCTAGAGCTAGCCAGGGAAGAGGCACCGAGGTGGCATCGCTGGGCCCGGAGCCCCGCTGGTCCACAGGCAGTGCAGCGGTGCTCTGATGGTGGAGGCGGTGGGAGCGCTGGGGCTGCTTTACCTTCTGTCTCTTGCTGTCCTACCCCCCCAACACGGGGCCCCAAGCCTGCAGCCTCAGAAGGCGGGAGGGGCCCTATGGGTGAGGACCCCTGGCCTGGAGAGGCAGAGGCAGGTGGCAGGGAGCGCTCCTCTGGCACCAGCAGAGCCTGGGATGCAGTCGTCCCCTGGGTCCCCTGGCTCGTCCTCTTACTGGTGGGGAACGACATAAAGTGAGATAACGCCTTGGGGTTGCTTCCTGGGTGATGAAGGCCGGAAGGGGAATGGCAGGAGAGGGAGCAGGACGGTCCCAGAGAGGCAGGGGGATGGCCATGGGGCGAGGAGGGGAGCTCTCGCTAAGAGTCCTGGCTCCAGGCCTCCCTCCGAGGCTCGACCTTCATCTCCCCTCTCCCTGCCTCTGCACTCCCTCTGATCTTTGCTTCTGAGCTCTTACAAAGCAAAACTCTGGGTCCCTGGGCGCTTACCTTAACTCCGGATAGACGTTTTCAAGGTACCACTTGAAAGGCTTGCAGCTGAGTTTCTTCCGAAGCTCCAGTCTGCTCTGAATACTGGGGAGGGGAGGGGGGGTGGTGAGGCCTTTACAAATCCTAAGAACAGATAGGCTCTCCACCCTGAATCTGCAAACCCACGATGCAAACGGGGCCGGGGCAGGTCGGGTAGTACCCGCTGTCCCGGCACAGGGCCCGGCGCCCCCTCCCAGCCTTGCACAGGGGCTCTGGCTGACACCCCACCAGCCGTGTTCTGCTCTGGCCACGGGGCCCCAGGGCACTTACTTCCCATAAGGAACGTTTCTGGCGGAAGGCACGGCTGCATAATAGAAATTTTTGTATTCGTCCATCCAGACCTCTGCCGCCCGGCGGGTGTTGCTACAGACAAAACAGAATCCTGAGGTGTGAGCTGCTTTTTGACAGCGTCACCGCGCACTTGTCTGCTCAGAGTGCGACCAAGGGAGGCACCTGCAGGTGCACGGGGCAGCGAGTGCCACTGCCCCCCTCTCCGCCCTGGTTTCTGGGTGATTGGTCACAACCCACAGGACTGCTTGCTCACCTTTCATAGCACAGAGACTATCAAAAAGCAGAAGTCAAAGGCAGTGTCACAGTACAGGCTGGCGCTTTTAGTTTTGCTTTGTTTTTAAAGATTTATTTATCTATTTGAAAGGCAGAGTTACAGAGAGAGGGAGAGACAGAGAGATTTTTCCATCTGCTGGTTCACTCCCCAAATGGCCACAACAACCGAAACTGGGCTGGTGAGAAGCCAGACGCTTCCTCTGAATCTCCCAGATGGGTCGCAGGGGCCCAGGCATTTGGGCCGTCCTCAGTTGCTTTCCCAGGCACATTAGCAGGGAGCTGGATCTGAAGTGGAGCAGCCGGGACTCTAAGCAGGGCCCACATGGGATGCCAGTGTGCAGACTTCATCTGTTACACCACAGCGCTGGCCCTCAGGTGGTGTTTTAAAGAATAGCTTGCTTTGTACCATGCAGGAGGACAAAACAGAGTCGCTTGGGGACAACTCATAGTACACATCCACAGAGGGCCAGTCTTGGTCTCTCTGGCCTCTCCAGGGATGGGCATGGCGCTACCACCACCAGGCAGCTCTGGGGGAAGTTAAGATGAGATGAGAGCTGCTGTTCAAATTGCATTGTCTTCTGCAGCCCTGAGCTGAGAGCCCAGGAACAGTGGCACAAGGGGCTGGGAGCGTCACGGCCATGCCTGGGGTTCCTACGGCTTGAGGGCACAGGCAGAGCGGGGTTTCCTAGGAGGGAGCAGAGCCACATCCCTAACTCACACACTCACGGAGGGATCCCCGAGCCACGAGGAACAGGGCCCTGGGACATGTCAGTGTTGAAGGTCGGACAAACATGAAAGGCTACCGAGCTGGGTAGCCGTCCGCAGCATATCCTGCCAGCGGTTCTTTTTAAAGCGTCTGGGAAGCAGTGTTAACACAGTGACCCTCTTTGCTCTCCTGTCCTGAACCCACTTCCGAGGGAGGCCTACGGTGAACCCTCACGTGGGACATGATGTTCTTGCACGATAAATACGCTGGGGAGGCAACGTGCCCTCTGCTCTCCCAGGTTGAATGGCGAGCCCTTCAAATGATCGGAGCTGCGCCAGCGAACGTAATCTCTATGAGGGGCCGCTATTTTTCCTATAAAGTGATGCGTGCATCTTCTTCCTCTTGCTGAAGTGGGCCATGGGCGGTCAGAACGCCACTGAGGAGACAGGCAAGACGATATGCATGCACGGATGCTCTGACCCAGACTTCCAGAAATTTACCTCAAGGAAATAATCCACCGGGAATGAAAATATATGTGAAAATATGCTCACTTCAGCACGGTTCATAATGGCAAAAAAAAAAAAAAATCAGAAATCAAAAACACATGTGGCCAAACACATGGGGAAGTGATCAAACAGACGAGCTTCAGGTGAGCTCTGTGGTCACGACAATTGCCAGTGTTAAGAGGTGGTTAGGCAGGGGGGCTCCGCTCTCAAAGGTGGAGCGGGTACCATGGAGAAGGGCAGGCTGGCTGCCGCTTGTCCTCTCTCGCCCTGTCTCACCCTTTCTGCCCTGAGGTGCAGCAGGGTGGCCTTCGTCAGGTGCCCGCACCTCCACACTGCACGTCCCAGTCTCCAGAGCTGTGCACGCTTCTGTTCCTTCTAAATCACCCACTCCGTGGTATACTGCTCCAACAGTCCAAGGCTATATCATCTTTAATTGTGCCTTGGGTGGTAAATACACAAACTGCTCTTCCCTCGGGGTGGCTTATGGGGCCGTGGGTTAAGCCACAACCTGTGATGCCACGATCCCATACTGGAGGGCCAGGTTGTGTCCTTGCTGCTCTGGTTCCAATCCAGCTCCTTGCTCTGCACTTGGGGAGGCAGCAGAAGATGGCCCAGGACTAGGGCCCCTGCCACCTATGTGGGAGACCAGCCTAGCCCAGCCCAGTCTGTTGCAGCCATCTGGGGAGTGAACCAGTGGATGGAAGATCTGCAGATGGAACAGAGCTACCCCCCCAAATGCTCTGGAACTGCCCCCTCCCATCAGTCTCCCCTACCCCAGCCTTGGCTGCTACTGCTCACTGTCACTAGAGACTCACCACAGTGCCCTGGAGAGGGGCCCGTACGGCCGCATCAACAGCCTGCTCCCCTTAATTGTGAGTGCAATCTGTTGTACGAACACACCACTGCTGTTAAAGGACACCTGCTCCCACACAGCCTGAGGTCCAGGCCTGTCTCAGTGGCAGGCAGTCGCGTCCCGGTCCCTGCTCATCCCTCCATTACTCACCGTGCGAAGACGGTGCCGCTGCCGCCCGGGAACGTGTAGGGGTGCTGCTTCCGGAACACGTGTCCCACGCGGCTGCACGGGATGATCTCCAGGCTGCCACCGCACTGCCACACGCGGAACGAGATCTCTGGGATGGTGGAGGAGACACAGGTGACCCAGAGGGTCGGGGGCAGCTCTGCACCGGACCGTGGGCACCTGCTGAGGGACTGGCTCCTTCCAGGGCATGGTCCAGAGCTGTCCACAGGGGGCACATCCAGCACACCTCGGATCTTCAGGGCAATGCAGAACTCCAAGGCCTTTCCTGTCCAAATGCCTTCTTCAACCCAAACCCTGCCTAAAGGGCAGTGCGTCACCAAAAGCCCTTCAAGAGTGCCGTGACACAGACTAAAGCAGCGTCCAGGCAAAGGGCCTCTGGAGCAGAGACACCACCTCTGACTGTGACACCTTAGAATAATGGACAAAGTCGGGGCCGGCACTGTGGTGCAGTGAGTTAAAGCCCCAGCCTGCAGCACTGGCTTCCCGTATGAGCGCTGGTTCAAGTCCCGGCTGCTCTTCTTCCAATCCAGAACTCTGCTATGGCCTGGGAAAGCGGTAGAAGATGGCCCAAATTCTTGTGCCCCTGAACCCATGTGGGAGTCCCAGAAGAAGCTCCTGGCTCCTGGCTTCAGATCAGCTCAGCTCTGGCCGTTGCAGTCATTTGGGGAGTGAACCAGTGAAATGGAAGACCTCTTTCTGTAACTCTTTCAAATAAATAAAATAATTTTCTAAGAAAAAAAAAGAAGAATGGACAAAGTAACAGGTGGCCCAGGCTTTGATTTGAGACAAAACAAAAAGATGACCACAGCCTCTGTTGTAAGTAAAAAGTTCTCAGAATGACAAGGGGCCTCAGTTTCCTCCCTACACCCCAGGATTCCCTCCCCCAAGGATAAAAGTCGTTGAAACCGGTCAACAGTCAGGAGGGGCGGCTCAGGACCCGAAAGTCAAGGCTTCCGGAGGAACAAGCCAAGAGAAATCACGAGCCCTGAAAAAAACGAACCAAGCAGACAAAATACGAGCGTCCTCCTAAACCTGGGTAAAAATGAGGTCCATGGTTATTAAAAAAGAAATTAGGCCACATTAGAGCCATTCATAAAAGTCATCACCAGGGGATTAATTGCCAAGGCCTCCTCCACCCCGTCTGACTTCCAGGATTACAATACAGTCCACCCCAGCCTCCCACAGCTCACTTTCGCTCTGCCTGGCTAAAGGCACCAGGGTTGTTTCCCTCATCCCTGCCGGTCTGCACTCCAAACCCCTGGATCCTCGGCGTCTCCCTTTAAGGACTTGCTCTGTCTTCTGGCATGCTCTGTGCTAACGAACGGGCACACGTTCTGTGACTGACGCAAGGCGCTTCCAGGAGTGCATGGGTGCTGTGTGCACACACGGAGGTCTTCTAAAGTTCTCCTCCCCGGGCACCCTGCCCTGCCCCAGCTGCCCGCCGCGAGCAGGATACGTACCCAGGTTCTCTCCACCCCACACGTCCATCATCATGTCGTACTTCCCCAGCTCCTCAAAGTAGAACTTGTCCATCACGAACAGCCCGCCGGCGATCATGGGCGTTCTGGAGAGGCGGGAAGAGAGGGTGAAGAGACGGCCGCACCCTTCGCCAAAGCCAAGCCCCAGCTGACCTCCAGGACAGCTGCACATGGCCTCGTTCCAGGCCCTGAGCGCTGGGTGCCTCTGTCTGCCTCAGTACTGCTGCCTTCAGTGTCTCCCCCTGGCCTTGCCTGAGCTGTCCCACAGTGCAGGGGCTGGCCGGAACCTCCCCTGGGAGGGCCTCACCGTGGCCGCTGGGACCTCTTACTGACTCTGGGACTCTGCCTTTTTATGTCTCGGCCCCCTTATAGGGTAATGAAAGACACTACCAAAAATCACACACACACACATGGCTCCTGGCACACTCAGGAGGTGCTTGAAAGCATCAGCTCCAATTGTCACTGTCACGGGTCGGCCTTCTCCTCCCTAAGGGGGTCCCCGGCCCTGGGCAGGAGTGCACCTTGGAGAGTTTCTGAGCCCCCGGCTTGGTTCCCAGGGCAGATACTATGAGGATCGAGTGGGGAGTGCTGGACATGCCTGTGGTGGCTCTAAGCAGTGAAGTGCCAGCCAACGTCTTTCAGGGTTTGGTGCTTGGCAGGAGCCATCTGTGTGAACTGGGTGTCCCCCGTGCCCTCCCAGCCTGAGAAGGCGATCCCAACTCCCAGCCAGGATCCCCTGTGCAGCCTGGAAGTCTCGGAGCACACGGGAGCTTGTCTGTGGACCCACGGGGAATTGACACCTGCCTGGGGGTTGGGGGAGTGACCAGGAAGGGGAGGCGGCAGCAGGACCCACGTTGGCCCACCGTCCCCTCTTCCAGGAAGTCCCTGAGATCAACCTGGAGCCCCTATTCTGCTACAGGAACCATACATCAAACAAGAAGGGACATACAGAACTGGCAGATTTGCCTCATAAATATACGCCAGACTTCCCTGGGAAAAAGATATCCCAAGCAGACGTTATTCTACGATCTGGTGCACAGGTACCTGCCCTTGAGCTAAGATGACGGGAGATGGCAGGGCAGGAGGTGAAGGGCCTGGCTAGGTCTCCAGGTAACACAGGCCCCTCAGCAGGGCCAGAGGCAGCTCTCACCCACAAGGGGCTCCCCAAGGGCCGGCCAGCACTTACTTTATGGGGGCAACGGGGTTTCCTTGCCGGGACCTTCTCTGTTCAGGTGTCATGTAATCCCACTTGAACACCAAATTCCAATCAAAACCTGCCGGCCGGGAAGAGAAAGCAGGGTGCTGACAAGGGGCTGGCTCCTGCCACCCAGCCCACCCCGTGGAAAACATTCGGCATCTGTATGAGGCTGATTGAAAACCAAAATGAAGCAAAAAGATGGAGAGGGTGTTCAGGAGACAGCCAGCACCTGGGAGGTGGTGCTGGGGGAGAGAGGTGGGTGGGTAAGGTGTCCATTAAAATCTTCGCCCTGCCAGCCCCCAGAAAGAAAATCAGGGTTGGCCTTTTCTGATATCCAGGTGCAGAAGCAAAAACGTAGCATGCACAGAGCGCTGGGGTGTGTGCTGGAGCACCAGTGCACATCCAAGGGCTCTAAGAAGGCGGAGGAAAGAGTGACCAAGAAGACCGCCGGCCGCCTCCTCCAGTGCTGCCTCACGATGAGAATGCAGCAGAGGGCACAGGGGTCATGGGTTCCCTGGTCGGCAAACTTGATCTTGGCAGTCTCTCTCACTTGCATGAGAAATTGTATTTGTGGCAAGAACAGGGTGGGGACAAGGAAGACATGTGAAAACTCTCAGATGAAAATGAATGGGGGGAGTCGCCAAACTGGACAAACAAAAATTTGACACCTGCCCCGTTTCAGTTTTAAGGCCCCCAGACCACTCAGGGAGCAGCAGCCTGGGTCTGGACCTGGATTTGGTTTCGGGCGTTTGCAGGGCCCCAGCAGTAGGGTCTCTGTGCTCCCCAGAGAACCGGCAGCACTCGGAAACCACCTGCTGCGGCTCTCCAAGCACATCCAGAGACCCCCTCTCGGGGAGCTTGTGGCTCCAGTCGCTGCACTTCCAGCCAAACCTAATTACTCCAGGGCCATCTACCTTTCAGCCCCGCGCCAGCAGGTTAAGCTCTCTGCCAGCCAGCGTTTTGTCAACAGGGCTCTCGCAAGGCCAGCTGCGTGCTCGGAATTCAGGGTTCGTCTGCCCTGGTAGCCTCCGTGCAGAGGGCTCTGGGCCAGCTCAGCAAGCCTGACCAGAGGCTTTGGGACACAAAGATCTCTCAGCTGTCTCTCAACAGAGCAGGGGCAGGCTCAGCAGGAGGGCACTGACAGCAACACACAGGAAGGGAGTCGTCGCAGGCCCTCCCCACCATCTCCTTAGGCAAATGCAAATCTGCCCCCAGTGCACCGCGTGCAAACCAGAAAGTCACCTCCTGGCCTGGCCATTTCTCTAACAGAGAATATGAAGAATCAGCATGCCATTCATTACCTTTCATGTTTTATGTCTGTGATTCTTACTATGTGTCCTATGAATCTGGACCAAACGGTCAAGCTGTATTAGATTAAAAGTCCGCTAGGCACGCCATCCCTGACTTTTTTCACGATGCTCTACCGTTGATTCTGGCCCCATTCTTCAGGCCCAGCAGAAGGCTTACAACCGCTCTCCAAGTGCCCCACTGTCCTTGTACCTGTGGGCAGCTGTGCTGGGAGAATCACAGGCCCTGAGATCTCAGCTCCTCTAAGTACTTGGGAGAAAGAGATGCCTTGAACATGCAAGCTCTCTGCTATCTACGGGGTCTGTCCTTAAATTTCAAAGCCCAAACACTCTACTTCTTACCGTGGGCTATCAATCGGTCCTGAGGTCTATCTTTCCCAACTTCAATACAGCATCCCCACTCCCCCAAGCAAGCCACCCTCTTGGTGTCCCTGGGGAGGGGGCTGTCTGGTCACACCCAATCGCAGCAAATGGCAATGTAGTGTTGTCTTCACGCAGGCTACCTGCGTCCCTCTACAAGCCTCAGTGGCTTGCAGGGTTATTGTACCATTTCTCAGATGGAAAAACTGAGGAGCAGAAGAAAACAGCCACCCACAATGACAAGGCCTGTAAGAGGCAGGTGGGGCCGAAGTCCGTCGCACAAAGCAGTCCTAGCTCCTGGTTTCTCAGTAGGGGTCTGGGATGGCTGCATCCTACATCAGAGTGCAGATTTGAGTCCCAACTCCTGCCTTTGAAATTTAAAGGGAGACCTCATGGTCTACACACGCCCGGTGGGGTCTGCAGTCAGCCGCAGGCTGAGGGACAGCCACCAAGGTGGACATACACAGCCCACACAAGCCAAGGCTGTCTGGGGCCTGCGATACTTTTGACGAGGCGGCAGGGGCAGGTTAGACAAATGGCTCCTGGGGCTCTGCAGGTGGCGAGTGTGCAGGGTCACACATGGAGGCCGTGAGGACCCAGAGTTGTTCAAACAAGAGGTGGCCCAGGGTCACGGCACACGCAAGGGGCAGGAACCACAGGGCTGGGTGGTGATGGGGAGCTGGCACCGCACCTGGTCTCCCTCTGGGGGCGTGAGGCTCACGCAGAGGGCTGGGGAGAGAGGAGGCACAGGCAGGTGCCAGCCCTCCTGCTCCGCGAAGCCTCAGCTCTGCGGGGCGCAGGTGCAATGGGAGAATAAGGAGACAGGGTGCAACAGAACAGGAAGCTCTGTAGGGAAGCCCTGCTGTTTCTCGGTCTCCTTGCGAAGCCCGACTTGCTAAGCACACACACGCTCTGCACTGGGAGCACGCTCGCTGTGGTAGAAGCTCTGCTGTCACCGCCGCTCCTGCAATGGGAGGGAGACCGCACGCGCTGGGCAGGTGCACGGCGACGGACACCTACCGCCCTTCAAGTCGGCAGACGCCCCCACGTACTGGAAGTTGTCCATGTTAATGACATCGATGATGGGAGACACGACCCGAGTCCTGTCCTGCAATGCGGATGCAGACAAGGTGAGAATGGGCAAGCCCACCCGAGGCGTTTCCGTGAGGCAGTCACGGCGGGGCACACCCTCAGCACCATCACCCTGTGCCAGGGAGGGTGCCCACCTCCCCATCTCACAGATTTCACCCCCACACAGGCGAAGCTCGGCTGTTATCAGGCTGTGAGCTGTAGTCAGCCTTAGGAATAGGCCCATGGCTAAAACAGCCACACGACAAAATCAGGAATGTACCTCTATGGCGAAATGTGGAGTGTGTGTGTGTGTGTGTGTGTGTGTGTGAGAGAGAGAGAGAGAGAGACAGACAGACAGAAAGAGAGACAGACAGAAAGCGAAAGAGAGAGAGAGAGTCAATATTATTGCAGAAGGTAAACCAAGTCAACCAGAGAATTCCAGATTCTAAATCTGCCTTAGCTGTGATTCTCCCAAAAAGGAGTCTCCCCCTGAGATGGAGCCGTGTCTGTGCTAAGTTTCTGAACAAGCTTCTGCGACCTCTTGAAGTCTGAATGACTGATGCAGGTGAGAGACACTGCAACTCTGCCTCATGCTGACACTCGACAAAGAGTGACTGCTTTCCTGGAGCTGCTTACAGAACCCCTGTTAGCCAGGAGAAAGGAAAACAACTCAGCAGCGGAATCAGCGGAGCTGAGAACACAATACCTCAAGGAACACACCAAGAGAACATCATAGCGTGCCAACGCCTCTTAGGTGGCAATTACAGGAAAAAGCCAGGAGAATGAAATCTGCCTGGCCTGGCCCAGTCTGGCCTGGGTGCCGGAGTCAAGTACACTTTATATCTCTTTTTGATAGGATTTGGATGAGTGAGGATTAACAGGCTCAGCCCCAGCACTCCCTGGTTTAGGGGGCGGCATGTGAAGCTGCTCTGACCACAGGAACGTGGGCTCTGCTTTCCTGGTGGACGGAGAAGTGGCGGTGGTGGGAGGGATGGGTGCCAGGAGGGGTCCTTCTCCCATGCAGGTATGGGGAGGGATGTGGGAGACAGAAACCTGCTCCGCCCGGATGTGTTAGGAAAGTTCGCCGAATCCCACCTGTCAAATGGAGGTGCTACCTGCATTAAAGGTATCACATCAAAAGCACCTAGCACGGACTTCCTTCCAATTCAGTGAAGAGCGGTGCACAGGAATTCTCGCAGCCTGTGGTTATTCTGTACTTCCTGACTCACTGCCCGTCAGCTACCCTTGCTACGCTGCAGGCGGAAGAACGCGCTCATTTTCCATTTCTGGAGTAGTTTCATTAAGCTTGCTTTATCTCCCCCAAGGAAGCACTTTCTTAGTAGGAAGGAAGCAAAGTCAATAAAGCCAGTGGAAGGCAAGAGAAATAGTGCAAGGCCAAATGTGACGCTGGTGTGATGTTTCTAGAAAGGCAGAGGGTGCAGGAAGTGGAGGCAGGAAGTGGCAGCTGCACCTGGCCACTGTGTGGTCATCAGCCTGCATTCTCCCCAGGAACCTGGAGCAGGCTGGGCTGACCCCTCCTCACAGGCCACAGAGGGGCGGCGCCCACACTCCTCCCCTCCCCGCCCCGCTCCCCCCTCAGACATGGGCATCAGAAGGCAGGAGTTGGATGCAGAGCTGCAGGCCAAGAAGGCAGAGGCTCCTAGGTGTCACAAAGGGGCTCCCACCCGCCTCCCTCAACTCTGTCTCTCACCTGCCTGGTGACCGCTCCTCCTACTCAGAAGACTCCCCCAGCCAACAAGGCGATCTCTGAAGGAATGCTCAAAGGCATCAAGAAACCCACAAGCAGCTCACTGCCCCTCGGCCTCCCCCAGGCACCTCCCACCTGCTGGGCCCGCCAGGCCTCACCTCTGCCACCCTCTCCAGGAGTGGCTCCAGCCAGTGCTCGTTGCACTCACAGTGGCTGTCCAGGAAGGTCAGGACCTTGGCTTGGGCGGCATCGGCCCCACGGACTCGCGAGCGCATCAGGCCTGTGGGTGTGAGTTGCGAAGTGCATCAGGGGAGAGACGGCGGCAGGGGAAGAGCACGCCCCGGCCGGCAGGGCAGCTCACCGCTAGCTTGGCGAGCAGGGTCAACACTGCCCCGAGGTCACCAAGACAGCGCTCTGTGAGGAGCTCTCAAAACATCAGTTACTCAGGTGATGGGAAGACGGCGTCCTTGGAACGGCTGTCCTCCGAGAAAGGCCTTTGTGGACTGAAGTCTCCCATGTGGCACACTCAAAGCCACTTTTCTTCTGAGTAACTGGGCTCAGGGAGGTGTCCCCCACACATGTCCAGTGCTAATGGTGCTGCCTTTCGTGGTGGCAATGTCAGCAAGAGGCCACGAATGTCTGCCTTCTAAGACTCATCACAGCCAAATAACGTACATGGCGAAACCTGGTTGTCTGGCTTTTACGCAAAATTACACTATACTGTCTATATTATAAATATAAACTATGTATTTGTGATCTGTTAATAAACACATTTTCCTTATGATGCACAGTTTTATAAACAGTACACTCATTCGTGGAAACTGTCACCGACGGCTTTGGCTGACTGTGCTGGGCTATGCGGAGGGAGACAATGTGGCGTCTCACAACCAGTGAGGGCACGTGATTTAAGTTTCTGTGTGCATGGTCAAAACTGATTCTCAACGATTCTTACATAGCTGCATGCTAAAGCAGGGAGAAAATGAAAGATTCCTAATTCTGGTAACAGTAAAGTCGCTTGCATTGAGCAAACCCTTGCTCTGACAACAATGATAAACTCCAACTAAAATATTAAAACAAAGCAAACAAGCAACTCAAAGTATTGGAGAAAAGCCAGAACTGCTCAAAAGCTAGAGGGGTTCCAAGCTTTGAAACAAGAAGATAACATGGAGTGTTATCTATGCTGTTCCCTTAAAGACATTGTCCAATCCCCTGCAATGCAGTCTTCTTTGGTGTGGGATCAGAAGACAGAGCCTAGGGCTTCTAGAGTGGTTAGAAACTGAAGGAGGGGATCACACAGAGGAAGCAAGCCCCGAATCTGCTGATACCCTTTCCTGAAATCCTTGGCTGACTCCTCACTCTCTATAAGGAGTCCACAAAAAGCATCAGTTAGAAGACAAGAAAGGATCAAGATACCAGCTCTTCTCTACTGCACTGGACACAGAGTTTGGAATTTGAGTTCTGCCAAGTTAAAAGGATTTGGTAAACAACTCAGTTCTACAGAAACTCCAAGAGCAATCAGCCTGTCCAGGAATAGAGAACTCGCCCCAGACACACTCATCACAGCGAAGTACAAAGACAGGTCTACACAACTGCAGTCATCAGCCAGCAATTTAACTGGCCAGTGTAACAAAGACAAGGAGCATAATCCAGCTTCTTAACCACAAGTAATCTATATAAAATCCATCATAAAGTAAAAAGTCACTAGGCATGAGAAAAAAACAGAAAATGTGGTCTGTATCCAAGACAAAAAGTGAATAAAAACTCACCCTAAGATGACACAGATGTGGAATCAGCAGATGATTTAGCAGCAGGTATTATAACCACGCTAAGAAACTCAAAGAAGTGGTGGTTTTAAAGAGTGAACACAGGGAGAATTAAGAGGCAAATGGCAACTGTAAGATGGAACCAGATGGGTTTGCCAAAGCTGAAAAAATGAAATTATCTGAAATGAAAAATTCACTGACTGATCTTAATAGCAAATTGGAGATGGCAGAAAGACCAGTGAACTTGAAGACTGATCAATAGGAATAAATCTATCTGATGAACACGGAGAAAAAAATATTAAAGAAAAAATAATTTAAGGAGCTGGTGCTGTGCCATAGCAAGTAAAGCTACTGCATGCAGCACCGGCAATCCATATGGGCGCCAATTCAGGTCCTGGCTGCTCCACTTCCGATCCAGCCCTCTGCTGTGGCCTGGGAAAGCAGCAGAAGTTGGCCCAAGTCCTTGGGCCCCTGCACCCATGTGGGAGACCCAGAGGAAGCTCCTTGCTCCTGGCTTCAGATCGGCCCAGCTCCGGCCATTGCAGCCATTGGGGAGTGAATGAGCAGATAGAAGACCTCTCTCTCTCTCTCCCCCTCTCTCTGCCTTTGCCTCTCTGTAACTCTACCTCTCAAATAAACAAATAAATCTTTAAAAAAAATTTTAAGTGTCCTATGGGACAGTATCAAGTGGTAATAATACAGGCACAACTGGAGTCCAAGAATAAGGCTGAAAAAAATACACGAAGAAATAAGTGGCCAAAAATCTCCCAAACTTGGTGGAAAATGTCAATCTTACAAACTCAAGGAGATCAACAAATCTGAAACAGGATAAGGATAAGGGAAACTAAGCTTAGGTACATTACAGACAAAACAAAGATGAAGAGAATCTGGGGGCCGGTGCTGTGGCGTAGCAAGTTAAATCCCTGGCCTGCAGTGCCAGCATCTCACCTGGGCATCAATTCAAGTCTCAGCTACTCCGCTTCCAATCCAGCTTCCTGCTAATGCACCTGGGAAGGCAGCAGAAGATGGCCCAAGTCTTTGGGTCCCTGCACCCACATGGGAGACCAGGAAGAAGATCTTGGCTCCTGGCTTCATATCGGCTCAGCTCCAGCCATTGCGGCCGTTTGGGGAGTGAACTAGCTGATGGAAGATCTCTCTATATATATTCTCTTTCAAATAAATAAAATAAATAAATCTTTAAAAAAAAATATAAGAGAACCTGGAAAGCAGCCAGAGAACATGACCTGTAATATACAAGGGAGCACAATATGAATGATGTCTACATCTACACAGGAAAATCCAAGACAGATACTGGAATAAGCTTTTTCAAAGTGCTGAAAGAAAAAGTAATGGTCAACGCAGACTCCTTCAATAATGAAGGATAAAGACAGAAGAGCTGAGAACTGCTGCTGCCTACAAGACAGTTTTTTTTTTTTTTTTTAAATTTGACAGGTAGAGTTACAGACAGTGAGAGAGAGAGAGACAGAGAGAAAGCTCTTTCCTCCACTGGTTCACTCCCCAAATGGCCGCCACAGCTGGCACTGTGCTGATCTGAAGCCAGGAGCCAGGTGCTTCCTCCTGGTCTCCCATGCAGGTACAGGGGCCCAAGCACTTGGGCCATCCTCCACTGCCTTCCTGGGCCACAGCAGAGAGCTGGATTGGAAGAGGAGCAACCAGGATTAGAACCTGGAGTCCACATGGGATGCCAGAACCACAAGCGGGAGACTAACCAAGTGAGCCATGGCGCCGGCCCCTACAAGACAGTTCTAAAGGAAATTGTTTGGGCTAAAGGGAAATGACATTAGATAGAAGCTTGAGTCTAAGGAAAGATGTGAAGAAATTGAGAGTGAACAGTATGAGGGTAAGCTTAACTGTCTTTACACAGTCTTGTCTTAGTTTTTAAACTGATTATTTGAGGCAGAAATTTAACACTGTCTTGTGAGGCCTAAGACATATAGAAGGCAAATATGATAACAACAGTGCACAGGAGAGGGACAGAACTGAACTCTTGCAAGGTTCTTACATTTATGTAATGTAGGATGGCACTGACTCTAAGCAACTCAGCTATAAATTCAGAAAGTATGCTTTGGGGGCTGGCATCCACCACTTGTTATACTGGCACCCAATATTGGGACATTGATTGGAGTCTGCTGCTCCACTTGTGACCCAGCTCCCTGCTAATGCAACTGGGAAGGCAGTGGATGATGGTCTCCACTTGGGAGACCCAAATGGAACTCCTGGCTCCTGGCTTCAGCCTGGCTCAGCCCTGGCTGTTGTGGCTATTCGGGAAGCAAACCAGCAGGCTGGAAGACCTTTCTCTGTCCTTCCTTCTGTCTTTGGTGCTGTGTCTTTCAAGTAAATAAATGAATGAACCTTAAAAAACGTCTGCTGTAATCTCAGCACAACCACTAAAAAAATAAGTACAGCTAAGAAACACCAAGAAAGATTACAATGGAATACTTAAAAAAATTAATCCAAAAGAAGGCAAGAAAAGTAGAGACAGAGAAACAAAAAGGAAAAAGCACGCGAGAGGAGACAGCACTGTGGTGCAGCAGATTAAGTCGCCTTTTGCGAGGCCAGCATCCCGTGCCAGAGTGCTGGTTCAAGTCCCAGCTGCTCCACTTCTGATGTAGCTCCCTGCTAATGTGGTTGGGAAGGCAACAGAAAATACCCCGAGTTCTTGGGCCCCTGCCATGCACATGGGAGGCCCAAATGGAGTTCCAGGCTCCTGGCTTCAGTCTTACACAGCCCTGGCTGTTGTGGCCATTTGGGGAGTGAACCAGTAGACAGATGATCTCCCTCTCTCTCTTTCTCTCTGCCAAATAAATAAATCTAACACAACTACATGAGACTAATATAGAATAAAACAGTAGATCCAAATCTAGCTAGACCAATAATGACATCACATGGAAACAGAATGAACACTCCAATTTAAAAGTAAAGATTGTTATAGTGGTTTAAAAAAAAAGGGGGGGCAAGATCTTCCTACAATCTGTCTATAAGAGACACAGATTTAAAAGGATAGAAACGGATACAAACATAAAGCATAAGAAAACTGGTATTAGCTTAATTTATATTGGACAGACTTCAAGACATGCATTATTACCAGAGGCAGAGAGGTATTCCATTTTTGAACAGGATAAATTCATCAGGAAGATATAATATTCATAAATGTACATACATAGTAGCCTCCAAACATATAGATCAAAAGCTGTCGGTGTAATGGGAAAAAAAAAAAATCCTCAGCCGAGGTTGGAGATGTTAACAATCTTCCTTCAGTAACTGATACAGAGTAGACCAAGAAAGGTTGTTGAGGACTGAAACAGCTGAATATCACTGTCCACTCTGATGTAACATTTATATAGAGACCATGAGGCTGGACACTGCAGAACTTGTCAAACACAGCTGTAGCCACAGATAGACTGGAAGTCTTGCAGAGTATATTCTCTGAGAATATGGAATTAAGTTAGAAATCAATAACCAAAAGACGAGGCCTGCACTGTGGCATAGCAGATAAAGCTGCCGCCTGCAGTGCCGTCATCCCATATAGCTGCCAGTTTGAGTCCTGGCTGCTGCACTTCCAATCCTGCTCTCTGCTATGGGCCTAGGAAAGCACTCGCATGGGAGACCTGCCTGGAGGAAGCTTCTGGCTCCTGGCTTCAGATCAGTCCAGCTCAGGCTGTTGCAGCCATCTGGGGAGTGAACCAGGGGATGGAAGACCTCTCTCTCTCTCTGCCTCTCCTTCTCTCTCTGTGTAATTCTGACTTTCAAATAAATAAATAGATCTTTAAAAAATAACCAAAAGATACCTTTAAAAACGCAAATATCTGGAATATAAAAAACATAATCATTGGGTCAAAGAAGAAATCATAAAGGAAACTAGAAAATATGTCAGCACTACTGACCCTGAGGCTGCTCCTCCACTACTTCGGTATTGTGCACAACTGACTGATTCTGTCATCTAGTAGCATCCTGATAAGCACCTGTGTGTTACATATATAATATTAACACACACACACACACATACAAGTACACACTTATGTGTGAGTGAGCATGTATCCATGTATTCTCCCACTCACACTTCCTCCATAGTCTGGTCCCCCATAACCTTTTCTCTTCTTCCTTCTCGAAACAACGTATCAGTGTGAGTTCTTACCCAAATAGACATCCCAGTCTAAAGCAATGAGAAGCTGGCATCTAGAAGTATTGCCTTGATTTCTAAGCAGGTTAAAGGCCAGCAAAGGACTAATCAGGTATAAACTGCTCACACAAAATAGAAGTCTTCTCTCTCTTTCTTCCTCTGTTTCTTCTTCTTCCTCTTGTTTCTTCTTTGGTCTGTGCTACCTTATTCTCTTTTTAGGTGATGGGATGGGATGGCAGACGCCTTGGGTTTAAATTCATTAAGTTATTGTACGGGTTGTTTAGGGGGTAAAAATAGTGCAACAAATCACAAGATTTCCGATGCATTTCAGATTTGGAGGACTCAGACGAGTCCACAAACAGGACTTTTGTAGGGGCAAGGCCTCCCCTACTCGGCGAATGTCTGGGCTGATGACCTTAGTTGGTTAAAATACAGTGCTGGCTGTGTTGCTCCAACAGGCTCAGTCACCGTGTTGCCTCAGTAGATTCCCGGCTCCAGTGGACCACACGGAGGACTAGGAGAGTCTGCACTGATCAAGAATACAGCCAGCAGGCCCAGGTCAGCAGGGTCATCCTCAAATAGCATAAGTGGCACAGGTTTCAAAGCTCTGTGATTCTTCATGTTGAAAGAGTTCTCAGGCTGCAGTGGAGTCTAAATTCCAGCCACGAGGCTCTCTAACAGCACCCGATGCTCTAGATGTTAATTACACTGTGATCAGAGCTTCCTTTCCAGACACTCCAAAATCATACTCTTCCCCCTTTGGCGTTTCTCTTCTAACTGCCAACAAAGTAGACTCCATGAGCTCAGCTCTGGCACAAACATGACTGACAGCCGGTTCAGAGGCTGGCATCTGCAAGATCGCATAAGCATGTAATTGCTGTACGCTCTCGCAGTTTTGGATGGTTCACCTTCATCAGGCTGTCAAATTCGAATCCCAGTTATTTCATCAGATGCCTGGGGCATGGAGTCATTAAACTTCTCATTGCTAAATCTCTGTTTTTGTTCTAAACTCGCGTACTCAAGGGACTGATACGATTTCTTAGCTTGTGAAATAGAGAGAAGTCAATTTTCTAAATATGTAAATAAAAATGTAATCTGAACTCTTGTCCTAATAGACAAACAATCTCAATTAGTTAAGCATTTAATGTCCTTCCTGTGTTTGCTGGGAGAGAGCTCCCAAGTGGTTCTAGCAGACAGAGGGGGACAGTCAAGAAGACTAGACAATCAATCGCTCTTTTTCAGTCGAAGCTCTTCTTCATGACTGGACTTGGGAAAAGAAAAATCAGCATTCAACTGTCTTGGTACTGAATTCAGAAGTGAGTCTTACCTTCTCGCCGATCATTTCTAAGAACTCGTACTTTCTCAATTTTTCCCAAGAGAGCCCCGTCCTCAGCTGGGAAGAGAAGAGCTGTTTGAGTCTCCAGTTCACAGAGGGCCCTGCCTCCCAGCACAGCGATCCCCAGCCCTCTAAGGCCTGAACACCTCCTTGGGGGCCCCAAGAGGCACCTCTTCTTTCTGTCTCCCTGATCCCTGGCCTGTTCGCTCTTCAATGGCACTCCCAACCCCGCGACGAATGGGAAGGCGGGTACTGGGAGGCGCCCGGGTGGCTGTGCGGGGCTCAGTACTTACGATCGTTGCTGTAGTCATCCACCAAGATGATTTCTTTTATGAGGTGCGGTGGACTTTTCTTAAGCACACTGAGAAAAGACAGAAAGATGCAGGTTGTGGGAATACAACTTGGAGTAGGGAATGCTCATAACTTGGCTGGGAGACTCAGCTCACAGAGTCTGCAGCCCCCTCTGACCACCCTGGCTGGACCGTGCCTGGGACCCAGCTGGGTCCAGCATCCTTGACAGAGAACAGCGCCTGTCAGGTGCAGCCGGCCTCACCTGACCACTGTCCTCAGCAGGGCCGACCTGGCTTCATTGTGAAACGTGATCACCACGCTGGTGGCCGGCAGGTCCACCCGCCACTGCTTGCGCTGACACCTGCAGGGAGAGAAAGATGGCCCAGACTAGCCTCAGCCGGTTTCACTCTTCAAGAGAACAGGTGCACTGAACTGCCTGGATGGACACACTATGATTAACTTGTTTTCTGCAGTCACTGGCCGGTTCTGAGACGGAGCGCCAGCGGGACAGAAGGAAATGGAAAAACACAATCAGAGCTATGCTTTAAGGAGATGGAAGATTTTGGCAAAGAGTAACATATTGAGAACATCTTTTTCACATGTTTTGTAAAAAGCGTGTTTTAAAACAGAGCAATCTCATCTCGATTTGCATGAGATACACCTCGAGAGATGTGCTTTTCCCTGCTCACAGCACTTACTTCTGCGGGGCAGGACCAACTGTGTGCCGCTGCTCTTTTCTGTTCTACAGCAACAAGCAGGTGGTCTCTGGTGATACCTGGAACCTGGCTCTCATCGAGAATGACGGACCCACCATCTGCTCCCCCTTACGCTGGGCAGCAGAGACACGCGCCCGTCACCTTGCCGGGCCGTCTCCCAAAGGCCCAAGCGACGGTGGTGCAGGCTGCCAGCGATGGGGACCGGGGCCGTCAGTGCTCTCTTGTCCTTTAAGCAGGACTCAAAGAGCCCTGAGGGGCCAGGTGCACGGAGTACAGGCAGATTTCAACACCATGCTTCTCAAGTCTGGGCTCTACAGACAGACACAGGCCTGGAAGAGCGCTGTGCGGCTACTTTAAAGCAGGGTTCCTAGCAGTGCCATGGCACCATACGCTCAAGTATACGGGAAAAGGCGGGCTCGGGCTCTGCAGAATCCAGCACAGGGCGCCCCTGAAGGCAGCGCATGCGGCCCTGAAGGAGTAATGTGCCTGAGACTCCTGGGAGAGCTCGGGGCTGCTGACGGCCCCCGGCTACCGTGAAACCAGAGTTGCTGGATTGGTGGCGCGGTGAACACTAGCCTGGCAAAGGGGAGCGGGCGGCAGAAGCGACTTCGGAGGCTGGGAGGAGGGACAGGCCTTGGCAGTGAGGCAGCAGTGGGGACCTGCTGGCGCTGATGATGGGCAGAGCGTTCCTGCAGCCGCTGCAGGGGAACCCACGCCACTGGCGTTGCAGAGTGGAGAAACCTTCCACGCACGAGACCAGTACGTTCAAAAACAAGAACAGGCTTTTAGTTCTCAACGCAGTCTGCCATGGCCGCGAATTCTCTGCTCCCAGAACTGTCTTAAACAGGAAACCGGGGGAAAGCTTAGAAGACTTTTGACCGCATCTAAGTGCTTAAGGACTGAAGCGGCTGCTGGACACTGACCAGCGACTCCACCTGAAAGGGACGCAACACCCCTTCAGGGAAGATGTTCCACAGCCAGCCACGGACCCTCGTGACCCGGCAAATCGCTCCCGAGGAGCAAGTTTGGAAAAGGAGCAAGGAAAGCGGTACAAGCAAAAAGCAATCAGGCCAGAGCACAGAATGGGCTTGCTTTGTTGATTTCCGCTATTACGGTGAGGCCTGCTTTAATCACAAGGCAACTGCGAACACTGCAGCCTGTGGGGCGGAATGCATGCTGGAATTCGTACCTCGCACCTCCTTAGACCTCCCGCACTAAGCATTTGCTGACAAGCAGACAGATAGGCCAGTGTTTTTTTCAATATGGAGAATGAGCAGATTGTCAGATTAAGGAAGTGAGACGCTGCAAGGCTTCAGCTGTAAACAAATTATGGAATAATGTCATTCCCAAGAACCCAATCTGTGATGCTAATGAAATAAGGACTTTGCGTTGGGGGGGAGTCACCTCCTCTGCAATTAGGCTCCACTTAACGCAGCGGGAGTGCTGAGCTGCGCAGACCAGCGCTCCATGACTGACTGAAAGCCGGCTTCTGCAGCCACACGAGAATCGGAAAAGAGACACAAGGCGGCGTTTTTCATTCTCAAATCACAGTGAACTGAAGCAACGCGATCCTGTCCTGTTCTCTCATTTTCGTTTTCGCTGCAGGAAGCCTCATCTTCCATGAGCACTTGGAAGTCTCACAGGGCCCTGGAGACATTTTTCAGAACACGCAAGGGTGGTAGCATTTGCATCATTTTATTAAAATTCCTCTGCATATTGACAGCCGGGAAGATTTGCTAGGAATTGGCAATCAGCGAACTTAACAGGGATCCTATTTTTAAGGCAAAGACGGATAACAAGTAGAAACAGAGAAAGATTTGACACTCATGAGTTAGAGAGAGAGCATGCTAGCATGTGTGTGTGTGCATAAATCTTCACAATGAGCCACAAAAGGAGGGTGGGCTTGAGGAATTTCATGAAAAAGAAATGAATTCTGCATTTAAGGAGCCACAAGCCCAGTCACAGGCAGTGGAAGAAAAGACTCACCAGGGAGCTGGCTGCGGGGCATTGCCTGCCTGGCTGTTTTTGGGGCCAGAGTAGGACTGTAGTTTATTTGAAGTGAGCAGAGGGAGGAGCCCGAGGTGGGTCCGTGCTGTGACACTGGTGACACTGGGCCCGCCTCTAAGAGCTCCAGCTCACCTCTGTTTCCCAGCCTCTGGTACTGAAGTGGTACTGGAGAGTATAAAAACCAATACAGATTGTCTTTTAATCCTCAACCTGGTGGTAAAGTGTCCTGAGGTTCGATGGCTATCAAGATCTGACCTCTGGATTGGCTTGCAACAGGGACAATCCTGGTGCATCCTGAGTGGCGGCGGCCGGGGTGGGAGAACGGATGCACTTGGGGCAGACCTGACTCTGGCCCAGGTGTCTCTGGGGAGGTCCGTGAAGAAAGCGCAGGATCAAGTGTGAGCCCTACAGACGGGGCCAGGGCTTCTGTGAGGGCAGAAGGCTGTTTCCTGGTGCGGAGGAACACAGAATCTGCCTCCTCTCGGCCCTGGCCCCGTGCGTTCCCAGCCTCACTGCCCCGCTTCAGCGGTTTCTTGCAAAGGGCCCGTGCTAACCTTGGTTACTCCTGTGTGCTCTCAGACAACGGCCCTTGCGATTTCCCAGTCTCTCATGATTACTGGGAAGGTTGAAGAAACAGGTTAATGCAAAAGGACTTTGCAAAACAGAAAGGTCACTGCAATAAATCCAAGATCCCGCTTCAGGTCGGGCAGATGCAAGGGTGACTACCCTCAGGGCACAGGGTTTGCAGTGGGGCTCTCTCTGGTACCTTGGGAGATGAGGCCAGTGACAAGGAGTCCACAGGGGTGCCTAGAGGAACGCCCAATTAAAGGGCCTTAAAAAGGAGCTCAAAGATTGGAATGGTAGATGGAGAAACACACCAGCTTTAGGGCTCAAGAATTTCTGCAGGGACTGGGGAGGGGATATGGCCAACAGCAGGTCTACACTTCCTGTGAGATGGACATGCACACCAAGCAGAAGGGGGTCACAGGGAAGAACAGCCCCGGTAAACACGCCCCATCTCCCCCGCAGTGCCTCTTATACTCTTGCTTAGGGCGTGAGTCCACGTGCTGCAGCTGTAACTGATTACCCAAGAGTAGGGATCATTTACCAAGGACTGGGTGCAGGGGTTCTGCAGGCTGAGAAGCCCTGGAGCACAGTGGCAGCACCTGGTGAGGGCCTTCCCGCTGCTTCCTAACATGGTGGGACAGGAGAGGACTTTATGACAGGCCCGCCTGCTCCCAGGACAGTGGCACTAATCCATTCATGGGGCAGAGTCCTCACGACCTCCGTGCTTCCTGAGGGCCCCGGCCCCCAACACTGGCACGATGGTGATCCAACTATGGACGTGGATTTTGTGGGAAGCCATCAGATCACAGTGATCGGTCATTAGCATTTGTTTATGTTCACGTGGGTGCATTTTTATTACAGGAAAGATGGGAAAGGGACACACTTTAAAAGACAAAAAAGAAATTTTGAAAACAACACTGGGGCTCTGTGGGCATCTGTGTAATGCAGCCCCGGGAGTGTGCCCGGTCCATCTCTGCATCCCTTCCTTAGATGGGTGCACTCTGATTAGGATTCGGAGTTCCACGCGGGAGCAAATGTGCTGGCCACACAGTCTCAGAACGTCAGCATCCACGCCAGCTACCCACAGCAGGCGTGCCAGCCCTGGCCCAGCTTCACCACCAGGATCACCTAGGGCATTTCCAGGCTCAGATTCCTCGGACATAGATTTTTCTTTGCAAGTGATCAAATCGGCAATCTGCAGTGACTTCATCTGTGAATTGAGTTCAAGTCTGTCCCTGAGAGACAAATCAAGTTTGGATTTGCTGGCAACAGAGCAAAGCAAAGCACTATGGAAAAAAAAGGTAAATAATAAACAAAACAACAACAAAGTTTCTGGGTTTGCAAAGCAAAGGGTCAAGTCTAGGACCACTGGACATTCCCCAAGGCAGCAGGCTCTGCATGGCCTCTCCAGAGGCCACGACAAACATTACCATGTGGGTACATATGAACTATTTCAAACAAAATACAGAGCAGTCACACAAGCCCCCACACAGCTTTACCCAATCGTAACATTTTGCAGATTGGCATCTGATTCAGTTGTGTAATTGAAATGACCCACAGCAGGTAACCACCACCACCAGTCCCTTTGTGTCCCGGCCCACTGCAACACCCAGCAGAGGGAACTTTGCGCTTCATTACTTCCAGGTGTGTTTTAAATGAACGGCACGTGCCCACACTCCCAGCAGACAGCCTACGGCATTCTGTACCTATTCCCACTCCCACAGGTGGCGCTGCGCTGGGACCCGCTGCCCGCACTTCTAGAAACCCGCGTCTGCTGTGGCACACAGAGCTCAGTCATTCACGCTCCCTGCTGTCCGGCTTCACCCTGGAGGACACCGCGCACGCCCTTCTCTGCTGACTACTGATTTCTGTTCCACCCACCTCAGAATCAGCCTGCACGGGGCACCACTGGGCACAGCTTGGGTCCCCGAATGCCACGCACCGAGGAGGGAGCTGTGCTTCCACCTCCACCACGTGTGTGAAATCACACTGCTGCATCTCTCACCGTCCCACCAGCCTCTTACCATTTTCATTTCCCTTGCTACTGGAGTGTTGACACATCTTTTCCCATGTTTATGCGCTGATTGGATTGTTTCTTCCATGACCTGTCTGCTTATACTTAACTGCCTGCCCACTTTTTGATTAGGCTTTTACCTACTATTTGATTACAGGAGTTTATATATTCTGGATAGCATCTTTTGTCTGCTACATGCATTGAAGCAGTCTCCAACCATGAGGCAGATCCTTTAATTTCATGAGGCCTTATGACGAACTTAAGTTTTTAATTTTAATTTTTTTATATCTGTGATCTTGAGTTACTGTTCAGGAAAGTTTTCCTAACTCAAGGTCATTATTATATTCTTCCAGATTTTCTTCTAAATGTCTTTTAACTTTTGCAAATGTTTTCAACATTAAGGCTATCCATCTTCACACACAGACGTGTGGTACAGGTAATTTCATTTTTCTCTATGTGGCTAATCTGCTTTCCCAGCATCACTTAGCTCTGCAGTTCATCCCTGATTAGTAACGTCACTGCAGTCATATTATTTACACACACACACACACACAGATACATCTATTTCTATTTTGTTCATCTATTTGTATAATCTTGCACCCTAACCACACTGCCTTAATTATAATGGCTTTGAAGTTAAGTCTTCATGTCTGACAGGCAAGTAGCCCTATTGTGTGTTGATTTCCAAGGCTGTATTGGGTATTTGTGGACATCTGCTTTCTTTATGAATTTAAGAAATAACTCTTTAAGTTCCACATCAAAATTGCATTGGATTTGTAGATTAACTTGAAGAAAATGAATCTTGATAATACATTTCCTAATGTCCTTAAAATGTTTTATAATTTTTTTTCATAAATGTCTTAACACAACTTTTGTTGCATCTGCTCTTGAATTACTTAAGCATTTGGCCTGCTGTACTGAAATGGTTTCTTTTCCTAGTCTGTGTCTGAATAGGCCATGCCTGGAACTGTTTTCACTGTGGCCCCATATTCAGCCAACTCACTGAGCTCTTTCATTAGTTCTGGTGGCCAGTATGGCTTCTCAGATTTTCCACCCATCAATGCACCTGCCTTCGGTCCTTGCCTTCCCATTTCTTACACATCTTACAATTCATGTCTTAATATGGCACCAGTGATAGCCTGCAACACAACATGGAATTAAATAAGGTGGTGGAGAACATCTTTGCCTTAACTCATCTTTAAAGTGAACACGGCAAGGATTTCATCATTAAGTTTCATATTTGACATAGATGTTTAAAAAAAGCCTTTTATCAGCATTAAAATATTTTTCCTTGTGATTGCTGACTTTTAATGTAATTTCTCCCCTTATGTCTATTTTGAGAATCGTTATCACTTTTTCCCTTTAATCCACTGAAAATATAAATTATAATAAATCTTGATGTTGAGTCATTCTTTTATCCTAAAATAACTTTTTCCAAAGAAAGCAATAGATTACATTTCTTTTAGGCAGATTAAATTAGAAATAGATTACATTTGGTGGTATCTGGTTCTGATTTTTCTCTTTTTGAATCTATAACTATCAATGTGGTTGATCTATAATTTTCCATTCTACTTTCTTTTTCCAGTTTCACTGCTAGGTACTCCTGAAAAAAACAGAGTAGCTTTCTCTCTCTGGTCTCTAAATCGGTCTGTGTTTTATGCAAGCATTTTTGAGCCTCGTATATTTTGAGAATACAATTTTTTATTGCTTAAAATTACTTTTGACAGTCTGCATTTGCTCTTATTTTCTCTTTCTTCAGAGACTTTGGTAATTTACATTTTCTTAGAAAACTGTCCATTCTAAATAAGTTTCAAATTTGTTTGTATGAAAGTCTACTTATAATTTTAGGAACTCAGTGCCTGCTTTATTGTTATTATCTAATTATGCCTTTTCTCTATTTTTGCTAATCAGTGTTCTCAGAGATGTAAAAATGAAGCTTTATGTAGTCCTCTGCATTGTTTGTTTTTCTAGTTCATTTCTTTTTTACCTTCATTATTTCCGCCCTTCTGCTTCCATTACATTTACTTTTTTTTTTTTTTTTAATATCTTCTTTAGTTACAGAGTGGCCTGAGCTGCCCTACTTAAGGATCAAGTGGGTATAAATCCAATCCCAAGAGAAGGGTAGGAGAGATGGGGAGAAGTGTCCATGGGTGTGGCCATCGGCTTCCTTAACTTTGGACACAGGGAGCTGGGGCACCTGTCTCTGTCCCTGGCTATGGTGCACACCATGGTCTGTGGTCTGTGCCCAGCAGCTGCTCTGACCTGTCTCTCCAGCGGATCTGGTGAGCTGGGGCTGAAAGCCTGGAGCCTCCACCTGCCCCTGGGCCCAGAAAGCTGGGGTGGGGTGGGGTGGGGGCGGGGCTGGGCCAGAATGCTTTAAAAGTCAAAAGAATTGCTTAGAATAGATTCTGAATCCCTCTGTTCCCTTCTATCTTCTGCTGCCTCACCCACAGGAAGTGCTGTTCCATTCTCATCCCAAAGGCAGGAAAGGGTGAGTCTGCTGCTTTAGCGATTGTCTGGGCAGCCTGGCACGGCTGTCCCCACGGGTACTAGAAGGTCCACATATTCCTCTGGTTGGCAGCCAAGCTCGGGGCGTGCATACCGTGGGTACATGCTCCTCGCCCAGGCCTGGATTTGCTTCTGATCATCACAAGGCTCTGAGAGTGCAGTGAGCTGAGACTCACCAGGCCTGGGCCCTGCACACCTCTCCCATCTGAACAGGCAGGGCTGGGAGAGCTGCTGCAGGCAATGCCTACATGGGCTGTTCTCAGACTGTCACAGCACTTCTGCAGGAGACTGAGGGACGCTCTCAGGGCTAACTGTTCTCGACGGCGGAGCCACAGACTCAGCTGCCCAAGCTCTGGAATTATGCAGGGAACTGCAGAATGCAGAGGGTAATGAACACTCGGCCGCCACAGTTGTGGTTTTCCAGCCCTCACCTCGCCCCTGGGGGCCACGCAGCACGCAGGGGCGCTGGCCCTGCTGCTGCTCCCCAAACTCCACTATGGCTATGGAACCTGCCCTGGAGACAGGGCCCGGGCAGCGGAGTAAGCCTCCAACACAGATTTTTAAATGCTTATTTAGCAATTTCTATCTACCTGGAAGGTAGACAGAGACAGACAAGCTTATGGACAGAAACAGAGACAGCGATACCTTCTATCTGCTGGTTCAGTCCCCAAATGCCCAAAACAGCCAGAGCTGGGCTGGGCTGAGGCCAGAGCCCAGAACTCCATGTGGGACTCCTATGTGAAGGCACAGACCCGAGCTCTGGAGCCATCACCTGCTGCCTCCCAGGATGTGTTAGTAACGAGCTGGACTAGAAGAGGAGCGGCCAGGGGCACTCTGCAATGGAATGCAGGTGTCCCAAAAGGCAGCTTAAACCACGGTGCCACAACGCCCCCCTCCCTGCCCCCAACAGGCCTTGAGAACAAGGCCTCCCCCCACCTCTGCAATTGGGATCCGCAACAAAGAGAGGGGTACCCGAAACAAGCCCTGCTCTCCCTAGCCCCAAAATGGCCTGCGCACGCACCTCTCAGCCTCAAGGCGCCTCCACCCCGGCTCCCCCAAATCAAGGTGCTCAAATGCCTGCCGTCATGGCGGCTCACCCCAGAGCCTGCAGGGCCTCCAGTGGGCTGCCACACAGAATGTGACTCGGTAAAGGACGACAGAGGCTGATGCTACACAGCTGCTGTACACTTCTCACTTAATTAAAGCACATTCTTAATAATCCTGCAAACAGTGATAATGGCTTAATATTCCACCTAATCAACTAATTTCTGATCAGTCCTAATAGCTACAGAGCTTACTCCACAGAGATCTTTTTAAGACCGAAGAGAAGCAAATCCTAAGATATTTAAAAATCTCGGCAGGACCCCTCTGAAATGAAGCCTCTTAAAAATCTGGTTGGCAGGAGATTTGAATAAGCCCCATTAATCACCTTAGGTTTGTCTCACTTAGAAATTATTAGTCTAAAACAGCTTTCTCGAATGCTGTGGGCCTCGCATCCTCCACTGCCTAGCCAAACAGGGGCATGTTCTCAAAACAAAATATTTATCCTCCCCTCCTACAAGGAACTGCAGCCTGTCCTATTTACTGCTCTCCCTTTGAAGTCCTCTAATCCTCTTGAAAAACCAAGGGTTCTGGAGGCAGAAGGCACAGGCGGCCCAGGGCAAGCAGAGAATCGGCGCTCCAGACACTCCTGGCTCAGCACGGAGGCGTGAGCGTCCTCCAGCAGGCCGCTGGCTGATGCAGGGAAACTGTTTTCTCATTCAAACAGCATCCTCCACCCTGCGCTACCTCCAGTGTTACAGACACACCATTTGAACTGCCAGCTTTTTTTTCGAGAGTCAAGAGCTATGGAAAGTTGAGAGAACAGGATGAAGCCGTGTGAGCGCTCCCATAATACCCTGCAAGTGCACTTCAGCTGCCAGCGCCCACTCAGCCACTGCAGGAGACACAGTGATTGTCCTCTAGACACTCACTGCCCCAACACCAGGGAGAAAGGCGCCTTCTCACGCTGCCAATCACACAGCAAGAACCACAAGCCCCAGGCCTCGCCCCTGCCCGACCCCCAGGGCCAGGCAGCGCCCAGGGTCTCACTCAACTATGGGTCCTGTTAGGCTTGGGTGCTGCTGTCTCCCGCTCTGATGAGACTGGATTTCCAGATTGTGGGGGGTTCGCCCTTGCCTTTCTACGGCTCCGTGAAGACATGAGCGTGGGTTCTTATCTTGCTCGCTCCCTGCTGTCTGGCAAAGGAGACCAGCTCTAAAGGGTACCCTCAGGGCTCCCACAGCCCTTCTTGTTCAAGTGCCCCCAAAATCTGGGCTAACTAAAGGCATCTGTGGGGCTACTATGCAGCTTTACAGTTGTTAAAAGCAGCCGGGAGAGGAGCCAAAGTGAAGACATGGACGATGCATTTGGGCACCACACTTTCCATGCATACTTCACTGCTATGTTTTGGCAGGTGGTGAGAAAATCGACTTTTCACTCAACTCTATTGTTACTAGATCCGTTTCCTCACGAAAATGAAAGGCAAACAAGTCCTCCAGTCACTGGATAAGGATGAGAATGTGACTACAAAGTAGAAGAGTCAGAGCTGAGCACTCCTTGTTCCTGGCCTATCAGTGTGCCGTACGAAGAGCAGAGCCCCCGCGGTACCCAGGGTCATTTGTCTGGGCCCCTTAAACTCAAGTAAAACAAAACAGAATTCGGTCGGCATCCTGGTGTGTGTGTGTGTGTGTGTGTGTGTGTGTGTAGGGGGGCAATCAACTTTCTGTTGGAGACAGAATGGTATGTTACGGTAAAGAATGAATTGGTATTGGACACGTGGCTTGGAAACACTGACGGCTACTGTATTTACACGCAGTCCTCCTGCCTGCACGATGCTGTGAAGAGCCTTCCGCGTACATCTGAAGAAGGGCGCACTTTTCCTGGTAGCACAGAAGTCATTCCCCTCCGGCTTTTTTTGCAGATTTTGCTTTGGGTGGACTGCCAAGCCGCAGGGGTGAGTCCTGATTGGCATGAGACAAATTCATTTCCCCAGCCTCTCTTGAGGTTGCAAACAGCTTTAGTTTTGGCCTGGGGACTGCAACAGCAGGTTTTCCGCAGGGGGGACACTTCCGGGGAGATCTGCCCTGCAGGTAGGGACAGAGGGCTCTGATGGGAAAGGCCCCTGCTGACCCCTTTGCTCCCTGCCTTGAAAAGTCATCCTGATGCATGGAGCTGTGGCAGCCTTCTTGCAACCACGCATAGCAGAAAGGATGCAACTGGAAAACGGAAATGCTTACAAGGGGGCTAAGGAAAGGAAGCGTTCCCAGTCCAGGGCCAGCAGCGTGGGTGGCTACTTCTGGGCATTTTGTTTAATAATTTAATAAAATATCTTTTTTTTCTGCTTAAAGGTTCCTAATATAATAAATGAACACAATCAGGATGGTTTTAGACTTATTGATAATACCACTAAACAAATAACAATGCAACAACATATACAGAATTTTAAAGGAAGAAAAAAAGACAAGACACAAAAATTCTATACGTTGTGAGTTTACCATTCCTATGAATGGAAAAATATTCTTAGGTAAGCAGAGGCTCAGTATTTCAATTACATGGGCCTTCTGAAAAACTCCTTTAAGATCTATTAAAACAAATAAACAAAAAAATACAGGCAGGCATTAGGCACAGTGGTCAGGACACTGCTTGGGATGCTGCATTCCATCCTGGAGTCTGAGTCGGGCTCTGGCTCTGATTCCAGCTTCCTGCTAAGGAACACCCACGTGGGAGACCCAGGCTGAGTTCTGGGCTCCTAGCTTTGTCCTGGCCCAACCCTGCCTATTGCAGGCATTTACAGAATAAATAAGAGAATGGAAGATCTCCCTTTCTCTCTACCTTTCAAATAAAAATAAATAAAATAAAATAAAATTCAAATTGCAGCACAAAATGGTAAGAAGCATTAAAGCCATTTGTTTCAGCAGTACAGTCTAATAGCCTTGTGTAAATATGGTTATGCAAATGAAAAATTCTCAAAAGAAGATAATTATGTCTTAATACTTAACAACAATCTGTGTGCAATTCCAGACTATATCAACAAAACCAGAAACTGGGTGGGAGAAAGTAAAAGCATATGAATTCTTCATTTTAAAACATGTACTGTTTTATTCTTGGCATTAAACCAAAGCTTCTCTAGTTAATCAATATTTTCTGGAATTTAATAAACAAAAAATTGCAAGTAATTGAATGACACGTAGGGAACAATTCTTTTTTAACCAACTAGAGGAAAAAAACAAACAACAAAACAAACAAAACCCAACAAAGACAAAAAACACTGTCCACATAAGAAAGAAAAAGGTGAATAAATCAGGAAAGCATGGAATGATAAAAACAATTAGATAATAGAAGAAACATGAACGTGACTAGGAGACCATTAAATTTCAGACCATCAGGTTGGCTTAAAGACTAAAACACAGTATTAAGCTGCTCACAAAAGATACAGTGCTATGGCTTGAGTCTGTCTACCAGGAGTAGAAGTCTCAGGGCAGGGGTGCTGGGAGGTGGGGTCCAGTGGCAGGTGCTTGGGTCATGAATGAACGGGAAAGCATTAACCAGCATGGAGTTCAGCCCCCTCTTCTCTCTCCTGTGTGTGTCCCCTTCTTCTTCTCTCTGTCATGAGCTGAAGCAGCATAAGGCCCTCACCAGAAGCTGGCAGGATGCTGGCTATCCTCCAGAACCAGGAGCCAAAATGAATCTCCTTTCTGTGTAAATCACCAGTTCACAAGGATTTGATTATAACAACAGAAAGCAGGAGATGGCACATCCTCACATGAAGCGTTACCCAAAGAAAGAAAGATAATAGAAGAGGGAGAAAAGTGGAACAAAAATAAGAGATAAAATAGGAGATTAGCATTATACAAAAGAAAATATATGGCTGAAAAATCAAACACTAAACGTTAATCACTGCCTTCTAGACCTCAAAGCATGACATAAAAGTAGATCAAGCAAACATGCTCAGAAATGGCTGCAGTGGAAGCTTCAAACACTTTCGTCAAGTAGACAACAACATGGATTATAAGGCTTTTTTAAAAATTTTGTTCACAACATACGATCTCGTGTGTGTGTGTGTGTGTGTGTGTGTGCTTAAAAGGACTGATTTATTTATTTGAGAGGCACAGTTGGGGGTAGAGGTGGGGAGGGAGGGAGAGACAGAGAGGTCTTCCATCTGCTGGTTCACTCCCCATTCATGCAGGTCTCTCCAGTGGGTGGCAGGGGCCCAAGCACTTGGGCCATCCTCTGCTGCTTTCCCAGGTTAATTGACAGAGAGCTAGAAGTCAATATCAGAAGTGGAGCAGCCGGGACTTGAACTGGCACCCATATGAGATGCTGGTGTCGCAGGAGGCAGCCTAACCTGCTAAGCCACAACGCTGGCCCCAAGAGGTTTTTGAATGTAATCAATCAGGCTGATTTAGAGGATGTAATTTGAACTTTGAAACAATTGGAGGCACTTTTAGCCTTTTAAAAAAACACTCATCAGGCCAGCGCTGCGGCTCAACAGGCTAATCCTCTGCCTGCGGCGCCGGCACACCAGGTTCTAGTCCCGGTCGGGGCGCCAGATTCTGTCCTGGTTGCCCCTCTTCCAGGCCAGCTCTCTGCTGTGGCCCGGGAGTGCAGTGGAGGATGGCCCAAGTGCTTGGGCCCTGCACCCCATGGGAGACCAGGAGAAGCACCTGGTTCCTGCCATTGGTTCAGCGCAGTGCGCCAGCCATGGCGGCCATTGGAGAGTGAACCAACGGCAAAGGAAGACCTTTCTCTCTGTCTCTCTCTCTCACCGTCCACTCTGCCTGTCAAAAAAAAAAAAAACAAACAAAAAACAAAAACCACTCATCAAATATTTATAGAAATGAAAAGTAAATACTACAGCTCACGTCCTACCCCCACTTAGTTAATTGGACAAGTTACACAACCTCTCTGATTCTCAGGTTTTACCTATAAAATCATAGATAAAAACCCTCCATATATGCAAAAGGGTAAAATTATAAGATTGAGGGACCAGCATGGTGGCACAATGGGTTAAGCCACAGCTTCCCATGCCCATATCTCATACCAGAGGCCAGCTCGTTTCAGCTGCTCTGCTTCCAATCCAGCTGCCTGCTTGTGTGCCCGGGAAGGCAGTGCATGATGGCCCGAGAGCCTGGGCCCTACTGCACGTGTGGGAAACCTGGATGGAGTTCTGGGCTCCTGGCTTTAGCCAGGCGCACACCCGGCTGTTGCAGGCATTTGGGGAGTAAACCAGAGGATGGAAGATTCCTCTCTCTCTCAATCTCTGTGCATGTATATCTCACTTTCTATGGCTCTGCCTTTTAAATAAATAAATTTTTTTAAAAATCATAAACTTGTGATATATGACTACACAGCGATAAACACCAAAGAATTCAGTTTAAACGGATAATAAGAGCAAAAAAAATTTCTTACAATTTTGAAACACTCTACTCCATAAGTTCTATGTTAAAAGAGAAAGTAAACGTAGAATTCCAGACTAGTGAGAAGCAACATTTTGATCATTTAAAATCAAGTTTAAAATTAATGAACATTAAGATGCTACATTTCACAACACATGAGACTCAGCCAGAGCTGCACTCAGGAATAAGTTAAACAGACAGAAAGTAAACACTAAACATTTAATATTCATGAAGTGGAGGGAGTGCAGAGGAAAGAGGTAAGAAAACAGTAAAATGCAAGCAGATATGAATGTACTACAAATATATAAGCATTAGAATTTATATATAATCCAGTTATGATTACTGATGATGACATGGAGAAAGGAGGAGAAGAGGATGAGAAGGTGGGACCAGAACACTGGCATTTGTAAATAAGAAAATAGAAACGCTTATAATTAACAAAGATCTAAGTGTGTGTGTGTGTGTGTGTGTGTGTGTGTGTGTGTATAACACTATGCCAATAAATTTGAAACACTGAAGGAAATTTATGATCTTCCAGGAGGATATAAATTGTCAAAAATAATTCAAGTAAAACAGGAAAGTTTACCAAATGTCAATATCCATGCAAGAAATTTTAAGTTATCAAAGCATTACTTTGATTAAAACAAAAACAGCTCTTGGTTCAGATGACTTTGAATTTCAAGAAACATACAATACCTTTGCAAATAAATGTTTCTTAAACACCTAAAGAGACAGGCATTTGTTCTCAATTCATTTTACAAAGCCAGAATAATTATGAACCAAAGTCTGCTGAGAGAAGGAAGAGGGAGAGACATGGGGGAGGGAAACAGGTAGGTAGGCAGGCCACAGACAACTTCAGTAATGAATCTTGACTCAAAGCCCCACACAGAAGCAGGCACTGGGTCTGGTGGTAAGATTCCCACACCCCATACTGGAGAGCCTAGGATGGACACTTGCCTCTGGCTCCAGCTTTCTGAAAATGCAGCCGCAGGGTGGCAGTGGTGATGGCTCAGGGCTCCTGCCACCACATGGACCACCTGGATTGAACTCCCAGCTCTCAGCTTTGGCACTGACACAGCATGGGCATCGCAAACATTTAAGGAGCAAAGTGGTGGGTGGGGTATCGCTCTCTCTGCCTCTCAGGAAAAAAAAAAATAACAATATATAAAACACCCAAATCCCAAATGAATCAGTAGCTAAATTTGGCCACATACTGCATAAATTTTGGTACATTCTCTGAACAAATAATATATTGTCATCTCAAATAGCGTGTCCTTTCAAATGCGTGAGCAAAGAAGCTACTTAGAAATATTCACCCCTGGCCGGCGCCGTGGCTCAACAGGCTAATCCTCCGCCTTGCGGCGCCGGCACACCGGGTTCTAGTCCCGGTCGGGGCGCCGGATTCTGTCCTGGTTGCCCCTCTTCCAGGCCAGCCCTCTGCTGTGGCCCAGGAGTGCAGTGGAGGATGGCCCAAGTGCTTGGGCCCTGCACCCCATGGGAGACCAGGAAAAAGCACCTAGCACCTGGCTCCTGCCATCGGATGAGCGCGGTGCGCCGGCCGCAGCGCGCCGACCGTGGCAGCCATTGGAGGGTGAATCAACGGTAAAAGGAAGACCTTTCTCTCTGTTTCTCTCTCTCACTGTCCACTCTGCCTGTCAAAAAAAAAAAAAAAAAAAAGAAATATTCACCCCAACACTATATCCATCACCAGAGAACTAGCTAAATAAACATAAAGCTGTTAACAGGGGCCGGCGCCGTGGCACAGTAGGTTAATCCTCTGCCTGTGGCGCTAGAATCCTATATGGGTGCTGGTTCTAGTCCCGGCTGCCCCTCTTCCAATCCAGCAATCTGCTATGGCCTGGGAAAGCAGTAGAAGATGGCCCAAGTGCTTGGGCCCCTGCACCCATGTGAGAGACTGGAAGAGGTTCCTGGCTTCACATTGGCACAGCTCTGGCCACTGTGGCCATTTGGGCAGTGAACCAACAGAAGGAAGACCTTTCTCTCTGTCTCTTCCTCTCACTGTCTGTAACTCTAACTCTCAAATAAAATCTTTAAAAAAAAAGGCTGTTAACAATGAAGGCTGAAGAACTGAGAAAATGTTTCTTGTGTGTTACTGAATGTTCAAAGCAGATGGCCAAACAGCAAATGCAGCGCCATCTTGTTTATACAAAATTACATGGATGGGGGCCAGCGCTGTGGTGTTTTGGGTAAAGGTGCCACCTGCAGTGCTGGCATCCCATATGGGCACCAGTTTGGGTTCCAGCTGCTCTACTTTTGATCCAGCTCTCTGTTATGGCCTGGGAAAGCAGTAGAAGATGGCCAAAAGCCTTTGGCCCCTAGACCCGCATGGGAGACCCGCATGAAGCTCCTGGCTCCTGGCTTCAGATCAGCCCAGCTCTGGCCGTTGTGGCCATTTGGGAGAGGATGGAAGACTTCTCTCTTTCTCTCTGCCTCTGTCTCTCTGTAGTTCTGCCTTTCAAATAAATAAATTTTAAAAATATTTAAAAATTACATGAATCTAACAATCACAAGACACGACAGATAAGTGAGGAAGGACATTTACCGGAAGAAATAAGCTCTTTTCAACTTTTGGTGTAGCTTCCTATTTATTTATTTATTTGGCATACAACAAATGTGTCCACTTTTAAAAAGCTACTTTCAATAGAAAGGAAAAGAAATGGGGTGTTCTACACAAGATGGAACAGGCCCTCCCTCCCCGCTAAGTGTGGACCACTCACACTGGGAGGAAACAGATATTCAGACTTCTGGTTAACATCTGCCTAGGGTAAGGTTTGCCAGCAGTGACCACCACTGACCCACCGTGACGTCCTCAGGACTGGTACTGCCCCAGCCAGGAAGGAACCAACCCCAAGCTCCTCTTCTCTTCAGGAGGTCTGACAGGCGCCTCAGCCTGACGCCCAGGGGGCGCCTCCCTGCCAACAGGATCCCGGAGTCCTTTCAGAAAGGCAGCCACCAACAGGTCCAGGTTGCTACAGTCAGGAAGTGGCGATGACATGTTCCGGCAGTTACAGCACTGTGCCAGCGATCTCACCCAGGAGGTGAAGACTCCTCTGGGGGCTTCTACTGCCCATTAGGACCTCTCCCCCTGTTCTTTCTGAACCTAGACCCTGGCAATTCTGGACTTCCTCTGGTCCCTGTGGGGCTAGCTATTCAACATGCACCCACAGAATGAACACGACTTCTTTATTTGCCTAACTGAGCGAGGGTCCATAATTCCCCGTCTAGGGGAAAATACCTATCATATCTGATGGCACCTGGCCATCATATCATATCCTGGATATGACCCCACCTGAACTGTCTTGGCAGTAAAATCTGACTTGAACTGATAGCTTTGATCTTTATTTATCCCATTTGGTGCAAATATTCATCTATTTTGCTGGAAAAAAAATCAGTGAGTTTTCTTCCAAGATACTGCCCTACAATTAAGGATATTAGCCAGTAAAGGGTGAATGTATCAAATTATCTATCTAGAGTATTTTTAAAAATACCTAAATTCTCCCAGTCTTTAAATGAAGGATTGACAGTGGTATCATAAGACAGTCTCAGTCCCACAGCAGCTCATAAATCCCTGGAGAGAGGTGTGTGCAGCTAGGGGCCGAGGGAGCTCTGCAGAGTGGCTATGAATGGAGGGGGGCAGTGACCCCCTCGGCATGGGGCCCAGCAGAAGCGGTTCTCTGCAAGAAACGAGGCAAGCTGCAACTTGAGGGAGGTGTGCCATTTAGGAAGGTTTGGGAGGGCAGTGTAGAACACAGGTGGATATCCCTTATCTGAAATGCTTGTGACAAGAAGTGCTTCCGATTTTGGAATATTTGCAAGTCCATAATGAGACACCATGGGGATGAGATTCACATCTGAATGTGGAATTTATTTCACATTCACTTCATATACATAGCCTAAATGTATACGGCATACCCATGTTTGAGCTGTGACTTGCCACATGTGGCCAACATGGAATCTTCCACTTGTGGTATCATGTCAGTTCTTAAAAATAATTCAGATTTTGGGCCGGCGCCGTGGCTCAACAGGCTAATCCTCCGCCTTGCGGCGCCGGCACACCGGGTTCTAGTCCCGGTTGGGGCGCCGGATTCTGTCCCGGTTGCCCCTCTTCCAGGCCAGCCCTCTGCTGTGGCCCAGGAGTGCAGTGGAGGATGGCCCAGGTGCTTGGGCCCTGCACCCCATGGGGAGACCAGGAAAAGCACCTGGCTCCTGGCTCCTGCCATCGGACGAGCGCGGTGCGCCGGCCGCAGCGCGCCGTCTGCGGCGGCCATTGGAGGGTGAACCAACGGCAACGGAAGACCTTTCTCTCTGTCTCTCTCTCTCTGTCTCTCTCTCTCACTGTCCACTCTGCCTGTCAAAAAAAAAAAAAATTCAGATTTTGGATTTAAAAATACACATTTAGATATGGGTAACAAAATGGTTTCAAATGCTATCCCTAAATTTTGAACGTCTCTAATGTGGGGGCCAGCTCTGTGGCACACTAAGCTAAGCCTTAATCTGCGAAGCTGGCATCCCATATGGGCTAGTTTGAGTCCTGGCTGCTCCACTTATAATCCACCCCCCTGCTAATGCACCTGGGAAAGCAGTGGAAGATGGTCTAAGTGCTTGGGCCCCTGCACTCACATGCAGACCTGGAAGAAGCTCCTGGCTGCTGGTTTTGGATTGGCCCACCTCCGGCCATTGTGGCCATTTGGGGAGTGAACCAGCAGATGGAATATCTTTTTCTCTCTTTCCCACTCTCTGTAACTCTGCCTCTCAAATAAATAAACAAATATATCTTTAAGAAAAACAGAACCACCTTGGAGCATCCACCACCCTTCTCTTCTTCACACTAATCCATCAGCACATCTTGTCATCTCTAGCTGCAAAACACGACCAGGATCCAACCACCCCTCAGGCTCTACTGTGACCACCCTGCTCTGCGCCACCATCCTCTCAGCCAAGTTTCGTGCTGGCCTCGTGTCTCCAACCTGCACCCCACACCCATTAGCCTGGCCTCAACACAGCAACCTTTCACAGACCAACCCTTTAAAACATAATCCAGACGTCGCTCTTCTGTCTCATTTGGTGGCTGGTGGGGCTGCAATGGGTCCTCTCCCAGTTCAGCTGTTGCGCCTCAATGGCCAACATGATGGTTTGTAAGAGGCGGGGCCCTGAAGAGGTGTCCAGGTCCCAAGGGCTCTTCCTCTTGGGTAAGGGCTCCGTGGAGGGAGTTTTTGCCCCTCGCCTCACCTCCAGGGGAGTCGGCACTGGAGGCTCCACCTTGGAAGCAGGGACTGGACCCTCACACCTGCTGGTGCCTTGATTTTGGACTCCCCCATCTGCAGAATTCTAAGTGGCAGATCTCTACCCTGTATTACTTAGTCAGCGGTATGCTGTTAGAGCAGCACAGAGGTTAGGACACAGGCAAAGCCACAATGTCCGGCTCCCAGGACCTGGCCCCTGGCTCCTCTCAGCTCTCACCTCCTGATGCCCGCACAACCCTGCTGCTCTGGCTGCCTGCCGAGCCCTGGGTGTCCCTGGCACATTCCCTCTCTGGGGACTTGCAGCCTGACACCTCACCCAGGGGGACCCCTCTTTCCATCTGCCTGATGCTTGCCTGTCAATGAGCCCATTCCCGGCTTCCTGCTCACCCAGGAACCCGACTCCCGCCTTATTTCCTTCCTCTCTACTACCCTTGGCATAGTCTCTTTTTTTTTTTTTTATTAGAAAACTTTTATTAGTAAATATAAATTTTGAAAGTATAACTTTTGGATTATGGTGGTTCTTCCCCCATAACCACCCTCCCATCCACAACCATTCCATCTCCTACCCTCTCTCCCATCCCATTCTTCATTAAGATTCATTTTTAATCATCTTTATATATAGAAGATCAACTTAGTATATATTAAGTGAAGATTTCAACAGTTTGCACCCACACAGACACACAAAGTATAAAGTACTCTTTGAATACTAGTTTTTACCATTAATTAGTATAGTACAACTCATTAAGTACAGAGGTCCTATATGGGGAGCAAGTGCACAGTGACTCCCGTTGTTGATTTAACAATTGACACTCCTGTTTATGGCATCATTAATCACCCGAGGCTCTTGTCATGAGCTGCCAAGGCTATGGAAGCCTCTTGAGTTCACAAACTCTGACCTTATTTAGACAAAGCCATAGTCAAAGTAGAAGTTCTCTCCTCCCTTCAGGGAAAGGTACCTCCTTCTTTGATGGCCCCTTCTTTCCACCGGGATTTCACTCACAGATATTTTTCATTTAGGTCATTTTTTGCCATACTGTCTTGGCTTTCCATGCCTGAGATACTCTCATGGGATTTTTGGCCAGATCCAAATGCCTTAAGGGCTGATTCTGAGGCTAGAATTCTGTTTAGGGTATTTATCATTCTATGAGTTTTCTGTGTATCCCACTTCCCATGTTGGATCGTTCTCTCCTTTTTAATTCTATCAATTATTATTCGCAGACACTGGTCTTATTTATGTGTTCCCTTTGATGTTTAATCCTATCTTTCTGATCAATTATAAACTTAAACTGATCATTTTAAGTAGTAAGATGGCAATGGTACCTGCGAACTTAATGGAATTTGGAGTCCCATGGCAAGTTTTTAGCTTTACCCTTAGGGTTAAGTCCAGTGAGCATGTGCTGAACTGTACATCTCCTCCCTCTCTTATTCCTACTCTTATTTTTAACAGGGATCAATTTTCGATTGGAAAACACTTAAGAATAATTCTGTGTTAAGTAAAGAGTTCAACCAATGGTATTAAGTAGAGGAAGAAAATACTAAAAAGAGTAAGATAGTAAGCTGTTCCTCGACAGTCAGGACCAGGGCTGATCAAGTCATTGCTTCTCATAGTGTCAGTTTCTCTTCTACAGGTTTCCTTTTAGGTGCTCAGTTAGTTGTCACCCATCAGGGAGAACATATGATATTTGTCCCTTTGGGACTGGCTTATTTCACTCTGCATGATGTTTTCCAGATTCCTCCATTTTGTTGGCATAGTCTTTTACCATAAAATGACTCATTTGTTTTTATTGACTTTTACCCCTAGCTCCTTAATGTAAGCTCTATGAAGGCAGAGTTTTTCCTTTTAGTTTTTGTCACTGCGTGTGTCCCCAGTGATGAGAAAGTCATCACCAATCACAAAGCAGTTACTCAAAAAATTGCTGAATGAATGCAAGAACAAAACAAAAAACACTGAATATAAAACTTCAGATTCCGGCCGCACCACGGCTTGACAGGCTCATCTTCCGCCTAGTGGCGCTGGCACACCGGGTTCTAGTCCCGGTCAGGCTGCTGGATTCTGTCCCAGTTGCCCCTCTTCCAGGCCAGCTCTCTGCTATGGCCTGAGAGTGCAGTGGAGGATGGCCCAAGTGCTTGGGCCCTGCACCCCATGGGAGACCAGGAGAAGCACCTGGCTCCTGCCATCGGATCAGCGTGGTGCGCTGGCCGCAGCGCGCTGGCTGCGGCAGCCATTGGAGGGTGAACCAACGGCAAAGGAAGACCTTTCTCTCTGTCTCTCTCTCTCACTGTCCACTCTGCCTGTCAAAAAAGAAAATCAAACAAACAAACAAAAAACCTTCAGATTCCACTGCAATATTCCCATTGGAATATTTAGTAAATATTTACAAAACATTTGTGGTAAGTAGGATTAAAAGATGTTTATTTTGGCACAAAAAATGAATTCATAGTTTTTCTATAATGCACACTTTCCATAAACTTTCTGAAGTACTCTTGTTCTTTTTTAAAAATGTAATGACTTAAAAAAAGATTTATTTTATTAATTTGAAAGGGAGAGTGGCAGATAGAGAAAGAGATCGTCCATCCGCTGGTTCAGTCCCTAAATGGCTGCAACAGCCAGGGCTGGGTCAGGCTGAAGCCAGAAGCCCAGAACTCCAACTGACTTTCCCACATAGATTACCGGGGCCTAAGGACTTGGGCTGTCATCAGCCACCTTCCCAGAACCATTAGCAGGAATCTGGATCAGAAGTACAGCAGTCAGGACTCAAATTGGTGCTCCAACATGGGATGGCAGCATTTTAAGGGGTGGTTTAACCTGCTGTACCACAGCACCAGTGCCCAAATTTCAATTTGTTCTTTCGAGAGGCAGAGATGCACCAAAAGAGAGAAACAGAGGCACAGACAGGCAGACACAGTTAGGGAGCTGGTTCACTCTCCTACTGCCCACAAGGGCAGCTGAGCCGGGGAGGAAGCCAGGAGCTGGGAAAGCAATGCAGCTTGCCCATGCAAGTGGCAAGAACCCACTTACTTAAGCCATCAGCATTGCTTCCCAGGGTCTGCTTCAACAGGAAACTGGGATTAGGAGCCAGGGCAAGGAATGGAACCCAGGCGCTCTGTTACGGGACCTGGAAATCTTAACAGCCGGCCTAAGTGTCTGCTTCCCCTGGGACTTTTTAATGGACTTGAAAATCAAGAGGTGTAGAGTCTTTGTCTATTTTCTCATCAGTGTCAGATGCAGGAAACTGCAGGTGACTCAGCCTAGTTCAGGTTCTCTGAATTTTATATACTGAAATGCCGATCTGGGCTCCCCTGGATTCCACCCCCGGAGCAAGTGTGAACTGGGGAGTTCACCAGGAAACAGCCAAGTGTTCTGGCTTTAACAACGAACACACCGTTGTTATCGAGGCTGCTGCTTTTTTTTTTTTTTTTTTTAAATTTTTGACAGGCAGAGTGGACAGTGAGAGAGAGAGACAGACAGAAAGGTCTTCCTTTGCCGTTGGTTCACCCTCCAATGGCCGCCGCACCACGCTCCTCCGATGGCAGGAGCCAGGAGCCAGGTGCTTTTCCTGGTCTCCCCATGGGGTGCAGGGCCCAAGCACCTGGGCCATCCTCCACTGCACTCCCGGGCCACAGCAGAGGGCTGGCCTGGAAGAGGGGCAACCGGGACAGAATCCGGTGCCCCGACCAGGACTAGAACCCGGTGTGCCGGCGCCGCAAGGCGGAGGATTAGCCTGTTGAGCCACGGCGCCGGCCCTAGAGGCCGCTGCTTTTTAAAAGCATTAGAAAAGTCAGATGTGATCTCTGAAACCATAGCCAAGTGGAACATATAGCCTAAATGACCAAAAATGTTCAAGCTCATTTTGAATTTTCCTAAAAAACACGGAACTCTTCCATTTAGAGAGACACAGGGATCAGCCATTTGGCTCAGGGCCCAAATGTCCACATCCCGTACTGAAGTGCCGGGGTTCAATTTCTGGATTCCAGCATCCTGCTGATGCACACCTGGGAGGCAGCATGCGATGGCTCAAGGATTTGGGTCCCTGCCATCCATGTGGGAGACCCAGACTGAGTGGTGGGCTCCCGACTTCAGCCTGGCCCAGCCAGTTACTGCAGGCGGCATTTGGGAAGTGAAGCAGTATGGAAGGTTTCTGTCTTTCTTTAAAAAAAAAAAAAAAAAAAAAAAAAGGGCAGGCTGTTCTTACTGTTAGGTGATTTCCCAGCAATGGCTTTTAGATGGGTGTCTGACGGAGGACGGTCTGTTGAGACCCGAAGATTGATCTCATTTATCAGGTGACACTCGGTTGGCTCCATTTTTCCTGCCCTAATTTCTTTCTGAAATAGATAGCATCGCCGTTTCAAAGCTATTTTCTCAACTATTTTTGGTCAATGATAAAACCATCCGATGTTGTGCTACGGTGAGAAGACCCACTGAGCCCTGGCTAACAGAGGCGTTCACACACGAGGCGCTCAGCGTCTGTCCTCGGCACCTGCCTGGCACGCGGAGGGCAAGGCCAGGCAGAGTACAGCTCGCTTCTTACGGAGCTGGCTTCACACACACACACCCACGAGCGCCAGTCACGCACAACAATGTCCTGTATTCGTACTGCCACTTGCGGTCACGGAGTCCTCTTGCAGACATCTGAGTTTAGTAACAATGCTGTCCACCAGCAGGGCAGGCATTATTACTGCTCTGCAGAAAAGGAACCCAGGGTTCACAGAGATGATTTCAATCTTGGGCTGATGCTAATACACAGTAAAGCGACTAAGCAAAGCCACGCTTCCACACCCCAGCCCACCGACGCGTCTCTTTACTCGCATTTGGCGGGGACGTAGCTGCTCAGGGCAAGATTCAGGAACTGTCAAATTCACACCGAATTTGGATTCCAAGTAAAACTTGGGTGTTTTCCTGTTCTCAGGGACAGTATTTCCCTGTTGTAGACCAATGTGCTCACTGACATCCACTAGAACGTTCAAATGAAACACACCCCCCCCCCCCCCACACACACACCAAATCTATCTGAAGGCCCTGGACACCCAGGTGCTCTGAGGCCAGGTTCCCAGAAAGACAGGAAGCACCATGAGACAAAGGCCGACGTTCCCTGGCCCTGCCGCCCCAGAGCTGAGCCGCGGTGCCGAGAGCCTGAACAAGTGATGGCCTTGCAGGCACACGGGGAAGCCAGGCTGGCAGCGCTGGTCCCAGGGGCTGGGAAGTCAGAACCAGAGAGCAGGACTCGCCGAGGAAACACTGCTCTGGTAAACAGATGTCAGGCAGAATCTCCAAGGCCTACTTCCTAGAAGCCAAGAGAACTGGACCTCACCAACTCTCCCCGGAAGTCTCAATCCAGCGTTCCACCAGCTCACTTCCAGACTTGAGAAAGGTCATCTGTCCTCTTTCAGTTGCCTGCCGGAGAGCAAAACTAAATCCTCTTTGGAGGACGGACATATTAGTTAGAGCTTTTAAACATCTCTATGTTCGTTCATACACAACCAAATGCACTAGCTGAAATTAAGAATCCAGCAGATGGATTTAAAAGCAGATTAGATGCAGCAGAAGAATGGAATGGTGAACAGGAAGCTGGCTAATAGAAGTGTGCCCAGACTGAAGCACGGGGAATTAAAAATAAAAAGAACAGAGGCACATTAAAGAGTATAGGAATGGCAGAGGACACGCGGATCTACAGAACAAAATGTAATTAAGGTCCTAGAGGGAGACCGGCGAGAAAATGGAACACAGCACAGCTACCAAAATACATGAAGCTACACAGTCCGGAAATTCTATAAACCCCAAGTGGGCTTAATACAAACAACATCCTAAAACAGCTTCGCAAAATTGCTGAAACACAATGAAAAAGATGAGTATCTGGACAGGCCATCGGGAGAGTCACCATGCCCTCAAAGAGAACAGCAGCAATGGCTGGTGTTTCACTGGAAGCAATGGAACCCGGAAAACAGATGAATGCCAGCGCGAAGGTAACAACTCTACACTGAGTGAAAACTGTCTGTCACAAGCAAAGCAAAATAAACAGAAGGATACAATTAATCAAGCGGCACGGGCAGTGTTTTACCCCAGCCCAGACCCTCTGTCTATGCTGACACGTCAGTCAACAGAGCAGCAAGCTGGGGGGAAGGGGGGGGTGAGGAGAAGAAGGGAGAGGAAGGAAATCTGCGAAGAACGGCCTGTAGCTGAGAGCCGAAAGTCGGTTTCATAAAGACTCTAACAATAAAAACGAAGAAGGAGCAAACCTGTGGCTCTGCTCTGAACTCTGCACGGGAAGAGTGAGCCAGTCCCTGGGCTGAGTTGAAGGGACACCTGGGAAAGGGCGGGCCTTTGCTGTTGGCCAGTTTCGGCCCAGCACTTCCTGGCTGAGCCTGCTGGAGAGCAGACAAGGATGTCACTGTGTCTAAACACTCCTATACACACACACACACATACACACACGTGCAGGGATGTCACTGTGCCTGAACACACGCACACACACACGTGCAGGGATGTCACTGTGCCTGAACACAAACACACACACACTCACATACACACGTGCAGAGATATCACTGTGCCCAAACACACACACACACACACACACACATACACACACACATCCCAGCACATACTTTTAGGGCAAGAGTACGTTCCAAAGGAACATAAAGAGAATGCACTCTTCCAGTACATTTTCTTGGAGAATCTAAAACTGTAAAAGGGAAAACAAAAACCGCACGTTTTTCTCAAGGCACCAGGAGTCCTTCAGCACGTGGGCAGGTGGGGTCTGGCTGGCTGCAGGCTGCCAACACCCATCTGTTCCTGGTGTCAGTGCTTTCGGGCCTCATGCAGAAGGTTCAGGCCTGAGTGAATGAGGACATGCTAGGAGTGGACGGCGCGGCAGCCATGTGTGCAGCACAGCTCTGCGCAGGAGTCCACGTCCTTCTCCAGGGCCTTGCTGGACCTCAGGCAAGCCACTCCACTGCGCCTCACCGACAGCGAGAAACCATCACGTCTCCCTAATTGTGAAACCCACTGACTCCCACAGGAAGTGGGTGCTCTATGTATCCCTCCTGCCTGCCAACCCCCAGATATGTTTCTAATGACAACGTAGGATGGGGGACAGGGGAGAGAGGAAGGGGACCACCTCTGCCTTGCCATCCATGGCCCCACGCCACCAAGTCTGACTCCTGGGTGAAACACCTGTGCCTTCCGGGGGGAGGGAGTGAGACCACCTCCTACCCTTTCACAGGAGTGCAACGCTGTCCATCAATCAAATCAATGCACCTCAAAGGCTGGACACAGGCCCTGGTCCCAATGAAATGTTCAACGAATGTCTGGATACTATGATTACTGGAGAAATCTTTTTGGGCTTGCCACTAAGCCACAGCCAATCCTCCCTGTCCCAAATGCCAACAAGGCCAGGCCACCCAGACCAAGAGACATGTGTGACACCCCCCCCCCCCCACACACACACACATACTCTCCCTCAACACAGGACTCTGTCAAGCCTGTGTGCAGTGGAGCTTGGGCCCACCCCAGCACAGAGCAGCCGGCCTCCTTCCCGGAGGTGACGGCAGGCTTCCGTGTCTATAGGCAGCATCTGGGAAGCACCAGGACAATCTCTGGACCGTCCCATGCCCCCTTCTCACACTCCACCAGGGAGCCGGGCTGCGCGTTTCCCCAGAGCTGATGCCCGCCAGGACAAAGTCCGAGTCCCATAGTAATGAACTCAGCCAGAGCTTCCCTCCGCACCTCTCCTGGGCTTCAGCGATGTTAACTCTTCTAGGAGAGCAAAGACAACTCGGGAGCGGTCTGGTCTTCCCCCCCAACTTTTCTGCCCGGCTAGCCACTCTTCTAGCCTACGTGCCAGCGAGAGTCCACGGCACAGCCCGGTGCTTCAGGCCTGCCCTCTGGTAGATATGTCCCTGGAGATGAGACACACAAGCAGCACCCTTGGGAGAGCTGGGCCCCAGGCTGCGATGGGAGTAAGACATTTCACAAAGCCACCCCGACAGAGTTCTGCGGCGATGCTGCTAAACAAAACAGAGGCTGAGCAACTACGTTGCATAAAAAGCACAGTCCTGACTCGCAGACTGCCGGGTAAATCCACTAGGTGAGCAATTTGGACACACTCGTGGGCACTGTTGAGGCAGCCCTGTCCTCGGGAGCAAATTTCACGCTGAGTCACAAAACTCTTTCAGAACTCAACATTCTACACTTCGTGGTAAGGGTGAGTATTTGGGGCCACAGTGAAGGTGCTGCCCAGGATATCTGCACCCCACTTCACACACCCGGGATCCAGTCCCACCTCCAAGCCAGCTTCCTGCTAGGGCACAGCCCGGGGAGGAGCAGGTGGTGGTTCGAGCACAGGGGCCCCTGTCACTCATGAGGGAGTTCTGGTTCCTGGCTTTGGCCCGGCCCACCCCTGGCTGTCTGAGACGTTTTGGGAGTGAACCAGCAGCCAGAAGATCTCTTGCCTGTGTGTGTCCTTCTGCTTTTCAAATAAACAAAAATGAACAACTGCTTTTTCATAAATGAATTTAGTGGCAAAAAGGAAGTGGTGGCAACACAGGGAGGAACTTCCTAATGAAGTTCATGTGGAAACTTGAAGGAAACTTGTTCCTTTACCAAGCAAGTCTCATTTTTTCCCAGTGGATTTAATGAAACGAATGAAAACGGACAGGACTTGGATGACGAAGGAAAAAAAGAACACAAAGATCCTGTTTTTGCCCTCCAAGGGTTTATTTGACTTTACTTCTATAAATAGCTTCAAAGTAAGCCATCTCAGCTTTCCCCAGCACAGATCGAGATTCCAGAAACTTCCAGGACTCTGCTTCCTGGGCCGACCTCCACACTTCGCTTTCCCATCAGATCCATTTCCAGGCAAAGAAATGAAGCCCTCCTGAAAGGGAGGCTGGGCTCTGGACAGGATGCTGCAGGAAGACCGTCTCCTCCTCACAACGCACCACTCAACAGAAGGCAGCTGGGGAACGTCTCCCCTGAAGCCTCTGCACCCCATCACCCCCAGGAAGGCACTGACAGAGCCCGAGAGCCAACGGAGGCGACTGGCACCCTGCTACTTCCCGGTCTGGCTCCCAGCAGCTTGCTGAGCTGAGAGCGGATCACAGGAGGGCTCTGGCTGCCGTCACAGGGAGAACACACTGGGCAGGTGGGTGGACCGCACCTGCTGACAGTCCCGCAGCCCTAGAGGCTGCAGTCCCAGATGAAGGTGCAGGAAGGGTCCCTTCCTGGCTCGCAGGCAGCCACCTCCTCGCTGGCTTCTCACACGCAGAGGCGACGGGCCCTCTCCCTCTTCTTACAGGGACACCTGTCCTATTGGAGCAAGGCCCCAGCCTTGTAGCCTCAATGACCCTCAAGCATCTCCACAACAGCAGTATCCCCAACAGGCACACTGTGGGGTGTGGGACCCCAACATTCGGATTTTAGAGGGCCAGAAAGACTTCCGGTGCAGCTTGTGTGGTCTACAAAGCTCGTGAGGTGATGGCTTTGTCTCTTTCAGGATTTACTCATTCATTTGTAAATCATCGGATTTACAGGGAGGGAGGGAGGGAGGGAGGGAAAGAGAGAGAATGAATGAATGATTTTCCATCTGCTGGTTCACTCCCCAAATTGCCACGACAGTTAGGGCTGGGCCAGGCTGAAGCCAAGATTCCATCCGGGCCCCCCATGAGGTGGCAGGGGTCCAGGTCCTCAGGCTGCCTTCCCCTGCTTTCCCAGGCACGTGAGCAGGGAGCGTTATGGGAGCCAGCCCCAGAGGTGAGGGTTCACTGCCATCTTGCAGGGGAGGCAGATGAAGGCCAGTCTGACCAGGCAATAACAGAAGCAACTTGTGGAGTAACTGGTAGGGGAGAAAGGCTAGGCAAACCAGGGGCTTGACAGGAGGCCCTGTTGGTAACGGGGATTTTTTCTAGAGTTGAATTTCCTCAATGTGAGAGACCACCCAATGCTACACAAGACACGTGGCATCACTGGGTTTTGGTGGTTGGTGGTTGGTGGTAGGTGCCAGGAGCACCGCACACATGGGCTTCCTAACCCCAGAGGCCTCACCCTCCTGATTCCATCCTTGCTCCACGTGGGTGGCACCACCCTAGGCTGAGGACCACTGAATGAGAAACTCCTTGGAGGCTCCTACGAACTTTACCATTGCAGTTTTGAGCAAGGACGTCCCATGGCCATGTGAGCAGAGCCCCAGATCTAAGCAACCCACAGTGACGGGCTGTCCTCCAAGTTAGCTATCGGCTTGAAATCCATGGCTAGGGATCCAATGTTGGAACTGGCCAGGGCTCTGGCATGGGCCTCCCCTCACTTCTATCTGTTCATTCCCTTGGGAGTGATGTCCGGTCTCATGATATTTTTAGAAGCAACTGTTTACTTATTTTCATTTTATTTGAAAAGCAGAAAGACAGGTATCTTCTACTAATTCGTGCCTCATATACCTGCAGCATCTAGGACTGAGCCAGGCTGAAGCCAGGAAGCCAGAATTTCATCTGAGTCTCCCAGGAGGGTGGCAGGGACTCATCCCATGGTGCAAGGAACAGAAAGCTGGATCGGAAGTGGAGTGGTGACAACTGAACCCGGGCACTCTGATATGGGATGCAGGCATCCCAAACAGTGACTTAAGTCGCTGCACCAAAGGCCCACCTCGGTCTCACAAAGGTAAACACCATCCATGTGTTGCCCATTTGCAAATGCATGTTCCCACTAAGACCTTTCTCCTCAATACCAGACATGTATCCGCCTACCTACACAACAGTCCCCCTACGCTGAGATGCATCAACAGGTCCTGTGTCCCCTAAACCTGCTCCACTCACAGTGCCCCCCCCCCAGCCCCGCCAACTGCGGTGAGGTGACTCTGCCCTCCTCCTTTGTTCCAGCCAGGATCCTCGGAGCCATCCCCAGTGCCACACCCCTCCCCCAGAACTCCCACCCTCCTTCTCTGCTCGCTTTTCCTCCATCATTTCCGTCACCACTCACACCCCGGGATTTTGAGCTGCTGTATTCCAGGTCGTTATTTGGGGTGGGGACCAAGGGACTGCTGTCCTAGAAAAGTCAGTCAGCAGGGACCTTACCAAGGTGGTTCTTGAAGAAGTACCTCGGAGGAGGAACCCGCCCTTGTAAACATGATCGGTCCTTATGGGTTACGGGTAGGGTAAGGCTGTGTCGCCTCACACAGAACAAGGGCCACACAGCTGAGGACTGGAGAGTCTGGAATTTCAACCTAGGTCTATGGGACTCCGCAGATTTTGTTCTCAATTAACCTCCACCTGCAGTGCTTTCAGATTTATCACAACAAAGATTGAATTCTACTGTGCAAGCATGTCTCCATGTGTACACAAAGGGAGACACTGTAGAGACGGGGAAAAAAGATTTTATATAGGAAGGTCAAATTCCTTAATAGCTCTCTACTAAATATACTGGGGGGAAATCTCCTTAACCCGACATTCAACAAGAATGGTTATTCTTGAGCTTGTACTTTGAGGACATTAAATTGGTTCTCTTCCAGGCATCCAACTGACTCTGTACAGACTTCAATTTAGCTCGCATTCAACAAATGTGGAAGCCAGCCCAGCTGCTCTCCTTAGCACATGCAAATGAACACGACACAGCGGCTGGAACTAAAATTAAACCCACCTAACACACATCCCACCATGATCTGAATATTCACACATCTGTATGGATAAACTCCTATCTCAAAAAACACCGAACAAATGTATACATAGTTTTGGAGACTTGAATGGGACTCGTAGTGGAGGCGGCAGAAGAGAAACCCCGCAGAAGCCTGGAGAGGTGAAATTGCAGGAGGAAAACTAGCTCTCACATCAAACGCGGGGTGGGGAGTGGGGCAAGCATCCGGTAGAGTGGTGAGGCTGCCACTTGTGACACTCACATCCTGGATCAGAGCATCTGGGGTCCAATCCTAGCTCCCCTTCCAATTCCAGCTTCCTGCGAATGTGCACCCTTGGAGGCAGGGGGTGTTCGCTTGGGTAGTTGTGTCCTTGCCACCCATGCGAGAGGCCTGGAGGGAGTTCCAGGTCCCTGGCTTCAGCATGGCCCAGCCATGTGGTAGAGGTGGTCAGGCAAGGGAAGGAGGGCAGTGAGGACACACATAACCGGGAACATCTCAAGAAAGCCAGAGACCCTCCCCCAGAAACGCACACCTGTAGCCACCTGAGACCACACACCCCGCTTCTGTTCAGAACTCGCACGGGGTCCCCAAAGCTCACGCCCTGCTCCCTGGGGCCTGTGGCTTTCAGGTGAGCAACCGCTATTTTAGGTATGGGATTTAACAGTTCTCGAAGGTGACACAGCCAGGAAGCCAGGAGCGCAGCATTCGAGAGCGAATGGAGCTGCTTGTGGGAAGGACCTTACTTCTTGATAAGAAACAGCAGGCAAAGATCACCTCCCAGAGTGCATTTGGAGAAACGATGAGATTTCTAGCACCGTGTGCTACACGCATGTGTATGTATGCTACCGGGTATCATTTCTTAAGTCACATGCACACTCTCTCCCAGAGAACTCTGAAGCTACCTACCGCTGAAGCACTAGCTGCTCTGAGTGAACAGCACTGAGGGGAACCCTCAGGTGTAAGGGAAGGGAGCCCCTGGCAGCGGATCAAGTTCCCTGGAAGTGGCAGTGGGGAGAAAAATCCCCTTTCAGCGCACGCTAGGGCTTACACAACAAGCAGGACGCCGATGCGTGTGCACACGCAGCTTTGCCGCCTCCACCTGTATGTGTGGGTCTCTTCCCCCTTGCCTTCCTCCTGGATCCCTGAGACACGCAGCCCGGGTCCCTGTGGGCTCTCTGGGAGCCGGGGCGTGGTTTCTGCACTTAGCTCCTGCCTGGACATCCCTGCTGGGGAGCTGTGCTGAAAGGATGGAAAGTGCCCGGGGGTCCCAGCGGCACTGACACAGGGCAGGCGGATGGCCCAACCTCGGGCAGCTGCCTGCCCTTGCTGCCAGTCTCCCTGCCCGAGCAGCCGGAACAGGATCCCAGGACGCGAGCACAGAGTCCGGTGGGTGGTGGACGTGAAATCCACACTATGTAGTAAAGGAATGACTCTGAGAGTAACTCGCAGGGCGGGAGCACCTAGCAAGCGGCCAGGAGAACAGCTGCCCTCAAAACGTGGCTCCTTATTTTTTTTAATAATCTGGATTTAAGATTAATCTACTGAGAATTCCAATGTGAGCAACTTCCCGATTAAGACTCTCGCCTGCAAGGCTTAGAGTGGGAGGGTGACCAAGAGGGTGGGTGTGGGTATCACTCTCCTAGTAAGTGGTGACTCTGACTAAAGGGCCTGGGAGCCCTCGGCACAGGAGCGTGGCAGTCTCAAATCCGAGTCGCCTACAGAACCACAGTAATAATAAAAAGCACGCGGCCAAGACGCTGCCCCTTCGCACAGGGTGTGGGGACGTGTCCCTGGTCCCTCCTGTGCCCTGAGCTTCTGGTCCATCTAACATCTGCCCTCCTGGGTGATTACTTTCCTGCCTCTAGTCTCTGGAACCCTGCCAACTTAAGCCGTCCCAACAAGCAGGACTTTTTATTTTCTTTCTTCCAAGGTTGGGGACAATGGAAAATGTGGCCTTTTCGTGAATGGATCTTAAAAATAATAAGTGAACAGGAAACCAGCACAATTCCTCTTTCTGACTGCCATGTTTGGGCCTCCCATCACTCATACAGCCTTGGGGCACCTGAGCAACAACACAATCGAGGAAACCCCACTGCCACATGCCACAGGAATCCTCTCATTTTTATGGCATGGCGAAGGTGCCACCGCACCAGGCCAGGTACTCACTGGTCGTGCCGGGTGTCTGGGATGGCCCTGTCCATTCGCAGCTTGTCACTCTCCACCTGGTTGAACTTGTTTCGCGCGTAAGGGTCCTGCCCGGAACGGACCATCGTCCCTCCAACGTAAGCTTCCTGGTTAAAGTCTGGCCACCGGACTTTCCCTGAAAAGAGAAGAGTTTCGGGATGAGGTGGAAAAGGAAACCAGAGGTTCACACAGAGACTGTGGTGATTGTGCACGAGAAATACTGTCTTGGGCCGGTGCTGTGACGTAGCAAGTAAAGCCGCCACCAACAGTGCCAGCATGCCATGTGGGCGCTGGTTCGGGTCCTGGCTGCTCCACTTCTGATCCAGCTTTCCTGCTAATGTGCCTGGGAAACCAGCAGAGAATGGCCCAAGTGCCTGGGCCCCGGCACCCACATGGGAGACCCAAAAGAAGCTCCTGGCTCCTTTCTTCAAGCATGGCCCAGCCCTGGCCATTGCCACCGTTTGGGGAGTGAACCAGCGGATGGAAGATGTCTCTCTTTCCCTCTCTGTAACTCTGTCTTTCAAATAAATCAATAAATCTTTAAAAAAAAAAAAAAAAGGAAAAGGAAAAGAAAAAGAAATACTGTCCATCACCCTTCCCACCATGACAATTTTAATCATCAAACTGGCTGAAGACGGTCCAGGCCAGCAACATCAGGTCTAAAAGTCCAAGAATGGAAAACAATGCTGACAGTGTGCTGGGTGGAAGCTAGGAGCCTGGAGCTCAGGGGTGTGCCCAGTGAGTGGAGTCAGACCATGGCATCGTGCACATTTTCTGTAGGAGATCTCTGCTTGTTGCACTTCTCCAGGGATCACGGTAATACCAAGGAGCGTCTCCGGCAGGGTGAAGGGAAGATGTGTAACTGAAACACGAGGCATCCTAACAGGCAACACCAAAACAGACATTCACACTGCTGGGGCTCGGACGACAATCACTCCAAGGAAGGTCCTTGGCTTATCTGTTATTTCACACTGAAAGAGCTTGGAAAGCAGCCCGTGCGGCCAGGGGCTGTCTCCGCGGCTCCCCCAGCTACCTAAAGGCCAAACTACAGGAGATATTTAACTGTTCAAGTCCTCTCCCCAGACAGCTCGTCAGCCAGAGGAGACCGACGGGCCCAGCAGAAAAGGAGGAGATGAGAGCCGACACACACCCGGGGTCCGGGACGCTGCTGCTGTTCTTTGGGCCCATTCGTCTCCTATAAAAACCGAAAAGTCTTCCTCTAGAAGGGCCTTCAAGCCCAATTCCCTCTCCCCTGCAAAGACAGGTTACAAGCTTCTGCATCTCACTGGGTACTCACTCTTCATCCCTGTACAGCTCCTGTGCACGTAACCAGTTGAGTGCCTTTTCTCCTATGAATCTGTCATCACTCAAAGCCTCCTTGGGAGAAGATCCCTTCACCCACCCTATCCCCTCCCCACCCCCACCCTACCCCCACCCACATAGGATCTGAAACCCTCCCTTGAGATCTCCTCGGGGATCGTCCTTGCAGCTGGGCCCACGCCTGACCCCACCAGGGGGTGACCTCCACCCCAAGCAGGCAAGGCCATGACCTCACTCACATGCAGGTCTCACCTGTTCCCTGCCTGGGAGGAAGGAGGAGGAGGCCCAGCACTGACACACTGGCCCAGACTCACCGAGGAGCTGTTGCACCAGGGACCTGGGGCTGGAACAGTGTGGGCGACCCGAGCGAAAGTGCACTGCTGGGTGGGCTTAGTGCCAGAGAAGTGAGCAGGGGTGTGATGCTCAGACGGCAAACACAAAGGGGAAGGAGAGATGGCCCAGAGGTAGACAGGGACTGACAGTCTGCTGTCAGCCGCCGTTCGCTGCGTGCTTCCTGCACGAGCCCAGACAAGTGTTCCGTCTCTGAAACTACATTCCATACAAAATGAAACGAGAACATTTGGAAAAAAGAGATTTGCTTCATGAAGACTTCACGGCCCACCATATTCCGGTTCTGGGGTACATTACAAACAAACAAACAAAAAAAGGTGGGGGGGAGAGCCTGACGCAAACACAACCCGGCCTGCATGAAGCTCATAAAATCTCAGCTGGTTGTCAAGTGTGTTTAAAAAAACAAAACAAAACAACAACAACAAAAACAAACAAACAAACAAAAAAAAACCAGGCTTTTCAGGGAGCAGGGAGCATTGGGGCTGTGGTTTTATCTGTGGGGAGGGGGGTCTGGCAGGATGACCGCACGCAGAGACCTGAACCGTGGAGGGAGCAGACACACAGATATCTCAGAGGAACAAGGTGTGCACAGGCCTGCCCAGCCAGAGCAGGGTGAGGCAGGGTTGCCCATGGCTACGCAGAACAGGTGCGAGTGAGGGCCCACTGCTCTCTTCTGCAGCACGTTAAGATCAGCAGGACGCTTGTGCCAACAGCACTGGGTGCCTGTGTGCGTGTGTGCTGTCCCGCCCGACTCTGCTGGTGCGCCACCGAAAGCAGGTGTGTGGCTTTTTGCATTTCAGAGATGAGGAAACCTGGATTCGGTTACGTGTGGTTTGCTCGAGGCAGGAGAGTAAATTTTCTATCTGAAAGCTCATCTGCTTCTTGCTGCAATTCTCCTGCGAGGTCACAACCCCCATCTCATCACAGCTGGTTGCTGTGGAAATGATGCTGAGGGTCACGGAGGTCCAGCGCATGGAACAGGGAATCGGCTCCCAAACCCCCGAGCTGGCCGCGGCAAGGATGGATTGGCCCCAATAAATACCTGGCCATGGAGCCAGCCACGGTGTCAGCATTTTCTCACCTTGAAATAAAATGCTTCCAAAACAATTTTTGGAAACATGCTTTCCATGCAAAGACAAACACTTGCCGATCCTCCATTGTCTCCGCATCTTCCCGACTTTATCCTCATCTATTTCCGGGGACAAGGAGAAGAACGCCACCGCCACCCTGTGTTAAAGAGCATGCACCCCACATTCCTCACCACACTGGGCTTCTCCTCTCCCAGACTAACACAAAACAGCCTTTGAAGCCTTCGGCAAAATCTACGCCAGCAGCACCCACAGCGGCATTCAAATGAATTGGCTCTAACTTATTTAGCAGTCCGATCTTATCGTTCGCTGCACTAGGGAACTTTGAACAACAAAAAGGAAACACCGTGGAGCCCCAGGCAAAGCTAGAGAAGAAACCATCATCGGAGAGATGGACCAGCTCACGTGAGTCTGCCTGCACCCTGCTTGCTTCTCACCCCGGCGTTCCATGGGCAGTGACGTTCAAGTACTTTGGTCGGCATGCCTGAGTCTCTGTGTGAGGAGCGCAGTGGCTATGGCCAAGGCCTCTGCAGAGCTCCCGAGCTCCAGCCCTCTGTACCAGCAGATCCCCCATCCCTCTTTCTGGGAAAAGACACGATTACAGCAGGGGGTCTGCAAGACGCCTAATGCCTAGCAACCATGGGGCAAGTCAGAACCATGTATTCCAGATGTTGACTACGTGCTAGACGTTGTGCTGGATCCTGGAGGCACAATCAAGCAAAACCAGGGCAGGTGCCCAGCACTGGGAGCGCTAGGAGGTGGGCGGAGACAGAACAAGGGCACTAACAAACGCATCACTGATCCCTGAGCCCAGTGCTCTGGGGAAGTGTCTAATAAAGAGACCTTATCCAGACCAGTGTGACCAGGGAAGGCTCCATGGGAAGGAGTTTTGTTGTTGTTGTTTTTAATTAAAGATTTATTTATTTACTTGAAAAGCAGAGTTATAGAGAGAGAGAGAGAGAAGTCTTCCATCTGCTGGTTCATTCCATAAATGGCTGCAATGGCAGGAACTGGGCTGATCTGAAGCCAGGAGCCAGGAGCTTCCTCTGGGTCTCCTACACGGATGCAGGAGCCCAAGGACTTGGCATCTTCTACTGCTTTCCCAGGTCACAGCAGAGAGCTGGATCAGAAGAACAGTAGCCGGGACTTGAATCGGTGTGCATACAAGATGCCGGCACTATAGGCGGCGGCTTAACCTACTAAGCCACAGCATCGTTCCCAGGGAAGGAGTACTGAAGCTGAGATCTGAATGATGAGTACAAGCCTAGGAGAGGCTCTCTGAGACCTCCCAGAAGTGTGTCTTCTTTCTTCAACATCCAAAGACGGCACGAGCCCACCCACCATCACCCCTTCCCTTCAGACAGACGCCCCCTGCAGGAGGACTTTGGTGGGCCCTGGCCCGCCTGTGACCATCTCCCCCAGGCAGAGACTGTCTCACTGTAAATGATATTCCCTTCTTGTAAGCTTAGCAGTATGTTAGAACACGGCAGGGGCGTTCCCGTCTCCCTGGCTGTGGCACATATTTTACATCGGGAGCCAGATGTCCCAACGCAAACACACGTGCACGTGCCCAGACATGGAAGTCTCACAGTACAATGCTTTCCTTCACAATACGGGATGAACAGGTACATTCTTCTTTCATGTGAGCGCGGCGCATGAAATTGACTTCACAATCTAATAATGGAGCACAACCCATCATTTGAAAAACACTGGGCTAAAGAACCATTACAGAAATTGGTTATTTCTGTATTACACAGAATTGCTAGGGTTGGAGCCACCCTAGGGGACACAGGAAGGAAAAAGCACAGAGAATAAGGTTTGCAAGAGGAAACATATGCCCCCGCCTGACCTTACGTGGGAAAGGAAGCCAGATGTTCACACCCCAAGTATTCAAGAAGTGCAAGTGAGACAGGCTGGAGATAAACAGTCAAAACAACACATAAAATGCCTGACAGTGTGAACTTTGGAGCAAAATGATATTTAGCAGTGGGTGTTTGGTGTAGCAACTAGGTCATCACTTGGGACACCTGTGTCCATATCAGGGTGACTGGCTTGAGTCCTGCTCCTCTGCTTCCAACCCAGCTTCCTGTTAACGCACAGCAGCTGATAGCTCATGTTATTGGTCCCTGCCATCCACATGAGACACCAGGATCGAGTTCTAGGCTCCTGGCCTTGGCTGGACCCAGCCCTGCTTGTTGTGGGAATTTCTGGAGTGAACCAGCAGATGCGAGAACTCTGTTTCTCTCAAATAAAAAAAATTTAAGATTTATTTTTATTTGAGAACCAGAGTTACAGACAGAGAGAGAAAGGTCTTTTATCTGCTGATTCACTCCCCAAATGGCCACAATAGCTGGAGCTGGGTGGATCCAAAGCCAGGAGCCAAGAGCTTCCCCTGGGTGTCCCACGTGGGTACAGGGCCCAAGTGCTTGGGTTATTCTACACTGCTTTCCCAGGCCATAGCAGAGAGCTGGATTGGGAGTGAGCAGCTGAGACTCACATTGGTTCTCACATAGGATGCCGGCACCACAGACAGAGGCTTAACCAACTACATCACAGCGCCAGCCCCAAATAAAAATTTTTAAAAATGTTTAAATGACATTTGTAAAATAACCTTGCATCTATCACATCTTAAAATTCTTTTATAAAGAGTCTGGGGGAATTAAAGAGTTTTAGAAAATAAAGAACATATGACAATCTAGTGAAAATGGACATGACTACGCTGATGGAAAATTTTAGGCAAGGAAGCAGAAACTAGCTTCATCACCAAAGACCACAGACAAGCGAGACACATGTTTAAGTACCACTGGGAGACAATGAGACGCTGCCCATCAAGAAAGGCTACAGCGACAGCTCCTTTGGTAAATGTGGTTATGGAAAGAATGTGGTGCCCCTGTGTGTGGCACTGCCGTTCCCATTCCCCATCCTGCTCCGGTCTTCCCTCCCCAAGTGAATGAGGACGGAGCTGTTGGAATCACAGACCCGACCTCCTGTTGGCTGCATCCCTCCCCTAGGGCCACCACAGCGCTCCACACGCGCAGCTGGCAAACTCCAGCTCGCTGCTTCCCTGCGCGACCCAGGTCTTGGGTCTCAGGGACCCCAGGAGGATGGGAAAGAGCAACCCAAACCCTCCAGGTGACGTGGAAGCGCTCAGCACTGTTCTGGCACCGACAAATGTCCGGCTGCTGCCAGGGCTGGCGGGCGACTCCCACACCTCGCTCCATCTGTCTGCACATACTTGGCACCACTGCCTGGAGGCAATCCCCGTCAGCCCCCTCGCCTCCCAGGCTGACAGGGAGCAGCTCAACTGCTGGCTGCAGCGCCGCGGTGGGGAAGCAATCCCAGTGTCCCACCCACGCACACAGAGCCGAAGCTGCACACTCATAGGTAAGCACGGCCCTCGAGGGCCAGGATGCTTTTCAACAGGGTAGCTCCTCCAGGATCCCTCCCTGGTGCCCCCAGCTGCAGCCTCTCCCCAGGACCTGCCTTCCTGCCCCCTAACACAGAGCTCCCCATAAACCTGCTACTGAAGGTCTGTTAAGTGCTCACACTCCTCTAGCTAATAACTCGGTATTTCCAAGGCATAGTTCATCCTAGTTTCTTAACCAATCCTTACATGAACTCCTGGAAAAGACAATGTGACAGTCAGGGAGCTGCTTGCCTTTGGATGCTTTAAAGTTCAACCAAAAGTTTTTAGCAAAGATTATTTATTTATTTGAAAGGCAGAGTTACAGAAGAAAGGGTAAGACAGAGAACAAGAGAGACAGAGAAAGACCATCCATTCACTGGTTCACTTTTCAAATGTCTGAAATTGCCAAAGCCGGGACAGGCCAAAGCCAGGAGCCTGGAACTCCATCCAGGCCTCCAAACTGGGTGGCAGGGGCCCAAGCACTTGGGACATCTTCCACTGCTTTCCCAGGCACATTAGCAGGGAACTGGATTGGAAATGGAGCAGCCGGGACTCAAACTTATGCCCCTATGGGGTGCCAGTGTAGCAGGTGGTGGCTTAACCTGCTGGGCCACAATGCTGGCACCTCAGACAACTTCTAATTACATTTCGGAGCATCATTTTTCCCTTAAATTTTTTTTCTTTACTAAACTTCATATTTGAAAAATATATATAAATCCATGAAACAGAACTTTCAAACAATCAATGCCACAAACCATATGGAAACCTAGGTGTGAGGAGGCACACGCCCAGATGGGGTCTCTAGGTTAGAGAGCCCTCAGGGGCGAGGAGGGTCCTTGGGCAGATGAGGACCTCTCAGGACACGCTCCTGAGGACACACGTGTCATCGGCCACCTGCATGTGTGTGGGGCAGGGTGAGTGTCCTCCGAGGGGCAAGCTGCACGGGGCAGGGATTCTGCCCAGTGACCCTGGCCAGACAGCAGCTCTTCATTCAAACCCTGCCCAGGAAGGGCGGCTTACACTGTGTGAAGCTGCCCCAGGCGAAACACAGGGCCTCTTCTGGGAAGCAGCCAGGAAGGGAAACAGCATACATCCAAAACCACAGGACAGGCTCTCGCACTGACTATAACCTCATGCTTCATCCCAGACTGAGTGCAATTTTACTGTGTTTAAAAGGAAAACACTCCTAGTATTCTACCTCCAGAAGACTCGAACTCAACATATGAAAGAAAAGACCAGCAAGGCCAGGATTACGAACAAACAGATCCATTTCAATGACAAAGGCATGTAAATTATGCTTTATTATTTGCTACTGGATACCTGGTAAGACAGGGAATTTTATTCACAGGTGAGGAACTGGCTCCTGAAATAAGGAATTCTATACAATTCAATATGAAGGATAAAAATAAGGAAAAAAATCACAAGAAACTCAAAGAACTGATGAAAAATGATTTAAAAGAAAATCTGAGAAAATACCAGTGGTAATAGGGAAAATACTCTTCATTTATTTAAAGTTATTGGTGCTATCAAAACAGCTTTAAAAACTCATGAAACAGTCTCAAAAGATAAGGTGCAATAAAAGCTGACATGCATTCTGGGGTCTACACCTGGCTTACCTCTTCATATACGCGACTCCTCAGGTATCTCTCCCACAGATTTTAAATAAAAGCTCCTCATTTTCCTCTGCATGCCAGTGCCTAACTAGAATAAATCCAGCCTGCTGTACGTGGTCTCAACTCATCTCCTGTTTCAGCCCAAATACTAGTAAAGACATCAAAGTGAATCTGCCCCCCAGAATCAAAGTCGACCCACGAAGGGGCAGAAGGAGAGAGAGCCAGCCCCCACTAACCAGTGCCTACCGGTCCACCACTTTTGGGGAGATCCCGTCCATACCACACGGTAACCTTGAGAATATAATGCTATGAGTTTCCATTTTTCATATTAGGAAACTAAGACTCAGAGCTTAAAACTTATCCGTGTATCACAGCTACAAAACGACAGAATGCAATTCAAACCCAGGTCTCTCCCGTGACAGATGTGCTTCTTCCATTGTGCCTGACAAAACACTTCTAAGTAGATAAAATTGAAGTCAAGGGGCTGGCGCCATGGGGTAGCAGATAAGGCCACTGCCTGTGACCCTGGTATCCCATAATGGCGCCGGTTCGAGACCTGGCTGCTCTACTTCCAAGCCAGCTCCCTACTAATGTCCCTAGGAAAGCAGCCGAAGATGGCCTAAGTGCTTGGGCCGCTGCACCCATGAGGGAGATCTGGAAGAAGCTCATGACTCCTGGCTTTGTCCTGGCTCAGCCCCAGCCGTTGCAGCCATTTGGAGAGTGAACCAGCAGATAGAAGATCTGTGTGTGTGTGTGTGTGTGTGTGTGTGTGTGTGTGATTCTTTCAAATAAATAAATAATTCATTAAAAAAAAAATCCTACAGTGAAGCACCAAAAAGTAACCCCAGGCGTGTGCTGCTCCCACCCACCCATCCAGCAGCCTTTCAGGTGCTGGACCCAGCCTCGGCCCAGCCTCCCCAGCACCAGGCCCACCGCTGGGTGAAGGAGTGTCTGGGCACCCAGGCTCTTCTCTCTGCTGAACACATGACGTCATGTGTGGCGGGAGTCAGAGGAAAAGGGGATGGGTGGGAATCTCTCCCTTACGCCCTCCAACGTGCAGCTGTAGCTCAGAGTCTCCAGTCATGGGAGGCCTCCTGTTTCCAAAGGGAGACAGCTCCCCAGAGGGCCAGCACCACTGCCATAGGCTCCTCCCCCAACCAAAGAAACACTGCTTCCCTCTAACGTCTACTCTCTGGGGTCTTAAGTGAAAAGACCAAAAACCAGAAGTCTTCGGGCTCCTTTGTGTGACAGCCTCTCAAATATTTGGCCATCATGATCTCATTTCCCCTCCTGAGCCCTTCCAGAAAAGCATCCACAGTTACTGCAGGTGTTCTTGCGTCGGACACTGCTTCCAGCCCCCTCATCACCTGCGTCGTCACCAGCTGGACTGACTCTGATGTGTGAGAATCCCGGAGACCCTGTGTGCACAGTAGACCATGTCTGGTGTGGGGTGACAGCCCAGAGAGCCCTGTGTGACACCTGACTGCTTTGGGACGGTATAATTCTAATAATAAGGATAATCATTCTGCTTTAATAGCTCTGTCAAACTTCTGGCTACTGATCTGAACTCATGGTCTCTACTTTGTTACTTACTACCATTTGCTGATGCTCTCCAAATGGCTACAGCAGCTGGGGTTGGGCCAGGCTGAAGCCAGGAGCCAGACTCCATTCAGCCCTCTCATGTGGACGGCAGGGACTCAAGCACTTGGGCCATCATTCTACACATCCCACAATGAAGGATAAGTTCAATGAACTGAGAGTAATGGACATGGAGTTGCCATCAAAAACACGCAGAGGCGTCCATGATGCATCACCAGGCAGCACAGCCCAGCCCCCGGCACGGGGATGACACCGAAGTAGGCAGCCACGAGGAGAAGGCCTGTGGGAAGAGCTCGCTCTCAGCCGGGAGGGCAGGGCAGGGCAGGGCCTTCTCCACTGGGGGGCTGGAGAGGGCTCTGCAGGATGAGCAGGGATCTCTCAGCTAATCCATCATTCGGAACACTGGCCACCTCGTGGACAGCCCAGACATTTTTGTAGGAATTCATGTAAAGACTGAATGCTGGATGTGGGATAAAACTCAGGACCTGTGGATAGAGAGGTGAGAAGACCCAGGAGCAGGCTCTCAGGTACTGTGTGGAGGCTCCCGGGGTCTCACATGCCCATTGTCAGTGCAACCAGAAAGATGCAAAGGAGACTCCCTCATCTCAGCTCCAGGGGGAGTGTGCCCACCCAGAGACATGCCCAAAACGAGTCTGGAGGAACACACGGCAGGAGAGCGACAGTGGCTACGTCTGCATGGCAGAAATGATATGTGAGAAAGAGCTGTCTTATTTCTTGCTTATCTGAATTTCATAAGTTTTCTAAAATAAATACATTGCTTGCTTTTTAAAGCCTGCTTCCCTATACTCAAAGCTAGCTATTTCCCTTCTGATGATACAGTGTAGACCACCGGGTGCCAGCCCTGGGTCATAGTGACCCGGTGCAGAGGCAGCCTCCCCTCAGCTGCCACACACTTCTGCCCCAGATGATGCATCTCACAGGAAGGAATTCTGACACATGTGATCACACAGGTGAACCTGGAGGACAACATGCCAGGTGGAGTGAACCAGACTGAAGGGACAAATACGTACGAGTCCACTTATATGGGTACCTAGAGCAGTCACAGCCACAGAAACAGGCAGTGGAGGGGAGGTAGCCAGGGTGGAGGCAGAGGAGTGGGGAGTATGTGTTTAACGACTATCGACTTTCAGTCTGAAAGAAGAGATACTTCTGGAGGCAGATGGAGGTGCTGGGAATGCACAAATGTCACTGATTTGCACACTTAAAAATGCTTAAAGGGGCCAGCACTGTGGCATAGGGGCTAGGGCTGCCGCCTGCAGTGCCAGCTTCCCCCATGGGCGCCAGTTCGAGTCCTGGCTGCTCCACTTCCGATCCAGCTCTCTGCTGTGGCCTGGGAAAGCAGTAGAAGATGGCCCAAGTGCTTGGGCCTCTGCACCCATGTGGGAGACCTGGAAGATGCTCCTAGTTCCAGCTTTGGATAGCACAGCTCTGGCCATTGCAGCCATCTGGGGAGTGAGGCGGTGGATGGAGGACCTCTCTCTCTTTCTCCTTCTCTCTCTTTCTCCTTCTCTCTCTCTCTCTCTCTCTCTGCCTCTGCTTCTCTGTAACTCTGACTTTCAAATGATACATAAATTTTTTAAAAATGCTTAAAATGGTAACTTTTATGCTGTCTTTTTCAACTTAAAGAATGCAGAAAGATAAAACCCATTCAACCCACTAACAGCAGAGAGGGGGCAGGGATCTCTTCTCCCTTTGGCAGCAGTGAAGCTAAAATAAACCAACAGGCACCTTGCAGCTCTCCTCCGGCAGGTGGGAAGCAGGAAAGCTACAATGTTTCTGTTAGGCTCCTTGGCGATTCACACTCTATTACACATTTGCCATTCCCATTTCATTCATCTTTATGTGAATATCAGCAATTTCTGGTTTGAGAAATCAACTGCCTGAGGTAATGGCGCAGCAAGAGGAAGCGGGGGAGGTAGGAAGGATGACTAGCACAGCCAAGGACAGCAGGGACCTCGGAGAGAATCCAAACTTCACAAGGATGCTCCTTTTCCACTGCTCCCCACCCACGTCCTTCCTAAACCTCGCCCCTTTACAGGAGGATACTAATGAAGGCAGGAATGACAGGAGGGTTCACCACAGCAAAGAGGAAATCTGTCCCAAGAGGCCACGCTGACCAAAGGACAAGAGGTCCCCAAGGAGGACCTCATCAATAGCTCTCCTGCAAGACAGACCTCGACCGTCCAACCTTGGTGACCTCGGCCACCTGGCTGGCCCTTCTGCAGCGTCCACTGTCCTGCCAGGTTGACTGGCAGAGATGGAGAGGAGATAAGAAGTGTGGATGCAGAGGAAGAGGGGCAATTATGGGAGAAACGTGTTTTCAATCCAAAGAACTTCTTCCACACTACATTGGGTGGGAAGAGCTGATATTCACTGCTATCAGGTGGATTTGCAAAAACACAAAGCACAGACGCTCTATTTGAAGATGAGACTTTGAAAACCAGTATGGGAAACAATTCAGCACCAACTGGAAGGCATGATGCCGAAGTAGAAGCGAGCGTCCCAGGATTGAAGGGCGAAAGCCCTGCCACCACAGGCATGACATGTGGAACAGGGGTGGGAGGCATTAAAGGTGCACTTTTACAGCACCTAAAGGATAATAAAATCAGTGCTCCTGACCTGGGGATAAAGATTCCAGGAAATAGAGAGTCTACAGGACCAAGGAATCTTGGAGCTAGAAAGGGCCATTCTGCAGAAAAGGAAAGTGAAGCCCAAATACACACTGACCTTTCCAAAGCCAAAGAACCAGTGGTGGGGCTGAGCCCAGTGCTCTCAGCTCATCATCCTTGTCTCCAAGTCCTGATCCCTGGTTCCCAGGCCAGTGTCTGGATCCACAATCCACGACTCCTGACTGGGACTGCCACTCTGGTGTGGTGTGCAGCATCCCCAAATTCCAAATTCTACCCAGAAGTGGAGTACACCAGGGCAATAAATGAGTGAAAATAACCTGGGCTTGTTCAGCCACGGCAACTCCTGTGGTCTCCAAAGTGAGATCACACAGGGCAATCTGGGGCATCGCAGTCAAGCAGACATGTTCAAGAGTTTTCCTGTTTGCTTAGAATAAATTATCTTATTTTTATTTTATTTATTTATTTATTTTTTATTAAAGGTCTTCCTTCCGTTGGTTCACCCCGCAAATGGCCGCTATGGCCAGCGCACTACACTGATCCGAAGCCAGGAGCCAGGTGCTTCTCCTGGTCTCCCATGCGGGTGCAGGGCCTAAGCACTTGGGCCATCCTCCACTGCCTTCCCAGGCCACAGCAGAGAGCTGGACTGGAAGAGGAGCAACCAGGACAGAATCCGGCGCCCCAACCAGGACTAACACGGGCTGGGGTGCCGGCGCCACAGGTGGGGGATTAGCTTAGTGAGCCTCGGCGCCGGCCAGAATAAATGATCTTAAACATGATCTAGAATGTTTCAACAGATCCATAAGGCAATTTGTGTATCATGTATACGTGAATGTTTTAATATATGCACTGGGGGGAATCTAAAAACACTTTTGCTCATGGGGTTTGTGGCCAGAAAGTTGAAAAGCACTGCTCTTTTAGATATCACTCCCTCTCTGTCAACAGATTTTGTGGTCATAAAAATATTCAGCTTAGCGCCATGTCCTCCAACCCATCTGTACAAACACTGGATTTCCAACACGGAGAACATAGGAAGCCACTCAGCTTCCTGAACAACCCACTTATACACCAGGACCTGCCATACCAGTGCTTATTTGCAAGCTATAAAATTCTAGCCATATCCATCATGCTTGGAGAAATATGCTTTTTAATCATTAAATAATTTCTCAGTTAAAAGTCAAGTGTTTGCTGGTTTTGTAAAAAAAAAAGAAGGTTTCAATTTAGAAAAAAAAAAAGGAAGAGAAAGCCTTTTGGCAAACATAGAGGACATATTGTATTCAAAAACTAATAATAGTTCACAAAAAGAAGTGAATCAATATATTCCTACATCTTTGAAAGTAAGAAAATCAACTGTTCACAAGAGTTAGGAATATGAAAACCAAGGTCACTGCGTTCGTGAAACAGAGGATGACTCTTCATGGTCACAGACTCTGAAAAAGGCTTCTTCCTACCTCCCTCCATATGTCTGAAAACCCATGAAAACACTTGGGTTGTTTTTTTAATAGAAAATAACTCACAGGAAGTCTCTCAGCCCACACAGTAGAAGCAATCTCAGCTTCCTATTATTATAATAAAGAAATATCTGCTAGCTAGCTATTCTATTCGGATGTTCTCCACTGCGTGGGTAATCACTGTTTTACATATGAAGGAACCTTGGCTCAGGGCTTCCAGATTCACCCAGGAGTGAGGAAGGAGGCGGTGGCAGCTCCAGTACACACATCTAGTGCGCGCACACGCATGCGCACACACACGTGCGCACACACACGTGCACACATACGCATGCACATACGCATATGCACACACACACTCTGAGAGCCCCTGAAGGAGATAGTTGTGAGGAGGCAGATGGACTCACAGGCAGGCAGGTCAGCCCCGGCTGGAATGAGGAAAAGGAGAAGTCTCTTTAAGAGGGTACAAAATGCTTGCTTCTCCCCAAAAGTGACCTTTAGCAAGATGAAAATGCTGAATCCCACTCCGGGGTTTCCAGTTTTATCACAATAGCTAGGAGGTAGTGACTCTGTGAGGAGTCAGGTGGGTTGACAGGCAGTCAGCGGAAATTGAGGGTGGAAAATGTCGCCCCTAAAAGTTATCTTTACCAAGGTCAGTAGTGCCTGCCTGCCCACTCCTTGAAAGCTTCCCATCATATCAGGAGACTAGCAAGGGAGTGGCGATTCCTACTGAGCTCCCAGTTTATTATAAAGTAAATTAGGCATCCCATCCTTCTGAAGGCTCTGATAAAGGTTTACAAATCAGGTTTTGTCCCCGCCTAGTAACTGAATATCAAGCTGGTAAGTTTTTATGCTCCCCCAAAATTGTGCTTAAAAACCCCAGTACCCGGGTTCTAGTCCTGGTTGGGGTGCAGGATTCTGTCCCGGTTGCCCCTCTTCCAGGCCAGCTCTCTGCTGTGGCCCGGGAGTGCAGTGGAGGATGGCCCAAGTGCTTGGGCCTTGCACCCATGTGGGAGACCAGGAGAAGCACCTGGAACCTGGCTCATGCCATCGGATAAGCGTGGTGCGCCGGCCGCGGCGGCCATTGGAGGGTGAACCAACGGCAAAAGGAAGACCTTTCTCTCTGTCTCTCTCTCTCACTGTCCACTCTGCCTGTCAAAAAAAAAAAAAAAAACAACCAGTACCGCTGGCCTCTTTGGGATTTTTCCTCTCTTGGAAACTCCCCTCCATGTCGCTCTGGCTGCAAGTCTCTGACTCTAATAAATCTTGCTTTTAAATCTCTCTGCTTGTCCACTTGGAAATTCTTCCATGTGAGACAAAGAACCAAGGTAATTATATTCTCTCCACCACTGTTTTACCTGTAACAATTTTACCTTTCTGAGTTTTGGTTTATCATGAGAATAGAAAGGAGAAGTTACCAATCACACCTTTCTGATGGTGTTTTACCTTACCCTGAGCAAGCTGGACAAGATAGAGGACTATAAATCCGGTCTTTTGATGGGTTTTGTCTCCACACTCTGACTGATGGTTAGCTGCTGTTGTGTTTTTTTTTTTTTTTAATAAATCCCAAAATTGTGCTTTTTTAAAAAGACTTGACCGTCACAGTTTCTTGGGCCTGCCTCTCGGGGAGCCCCCTCCTGGCTGCTGTGGGAGGCAGTTTCTGACTTAAGTAAATCTTGCTTTGCTCACTGCCTTGTCAGCATGGAAACTCTTCCTTTACTTGAGATGTAACCAAGGTCGCCTTTCCTCGCCACCACTGTAGCCGTCACGTGGTGACACGCCTGGTGTCTGGTGCGCTGGCACGAGGTGTGTGTGGGTCCAGTATTGGCTGCCGTGATGCAGCAGGGAACGTCAGCTCACAGCTTCTCACCAACAGAGGAAACTTCGTGAACAGTCTTCCGGCATCCAGGATGGCACAGAAGAGGACTGGAAGCAATCACTCCACACTAACAAGTAAAAGGCCAAACCAAATGCAAAACTAACAACTCTTCTAAGATCCATTAGAGAACTGAGACCACAGGGTAAACCAGTGCCCCCCGAATCAGAGACAGGCAGGCAAATACAGAGAGTCGTAACTTGCAGGCGCAGGAACCAGCCCCGAGGTAGGAAAACCTAACCTGTGAGGCTCAGCGGGAAGGGACGCAGCTGAGAGACTGAGAATGGCAGGGTCCCCATCCCCTCCTCTGTGGTCTAACATCCGGAAGCTCCAGCAGGTCCTAGCAGTAAGTATTGGGGGAGGGGAGCGAGAGAAAGGACCAAGGCCCAGCTTCAGGAGCAACTGCCAGACCAGAGCCATCCCAACCAGGACCTCAACAGGGCCCAATCACCCTCTTGTCTCACCCACGGGGGCAGGGAGGGCAATGCTGAGAGGCACTTATGTGACGGTCACAGCCCAGGGACACGGGCTCACCAACCGACTGAGACCTGGACACGGGACTGCAGACATGTCCTCTTCCCCAACAGCTGTCCACCACAACCCATGGCCAAGAGCTTATGGCAACAGTTTCTTCCACTCATCACACCCTGTCTGGCTTTCAGAAACAGTTGCAACACATACTAAAAGGCAAAGGCACAGCTTGAAGAAGGAAGGAAACAATGATCAGAACCAGGAGTTCGAGGCTGGAATGATCAGACAGAGACTTAAAACAGGTAGGTTACTATGCTGAGGGCTCTAATGAATACAGTAGACCAAGTGCAAGAACAGATGGATGATGTAAGCAGACACATGGAAGCCTTGCAAAGGAATCTAAGAGAAATGCTAGAAATGGAAAATACTGTACCTTGGAGGAGCCCCTTAGGACACTAGACAGGGCTGAGAAGACTCTGGACTCGAGTTCATATCAACAGAAATCTCCCAAAGAAAAAAAGACAGAAAAAGAATTGGAACAGAATATTCAAGAACTGTGGGACAAGCACAAAAGTGTTAAGACATGTCCTGGGCATATTAGAAGGGAAGGAGAGAGGAGCCAGCGCCGTGGCTCACTTGGTTAATCCTCCACCTGCGGCGCCAGCATCCCATATGGACACCGGTTGCTAGTCCCGGTTGCTCCTCTTCCAGTCTAGCTCTCTACTGTGGCCCAGGAAGGCAGTGGAGGATGGCCCAGATGCTTGGGCCCTGTACCCGCCTAGGAGACCAGGAGGAAGCACCTGGCTCCTGGCTTCGGATCGGCGCGGCACCAGCCATAGCGGCCATTTGGGGGGTGAACCAACGGAGGGAAGACCTTTCTCTCTGTCTAACTCTGCCTGTTAAAAAAAAAAAGAAAAGAAAAAAAGAAGGAGGAGGAAAGGAGAGAAAGGGAACAAGAGGAACATACACAACAATGATGACTCAGAAATTCCCCCAAATTCATGTCAGACAACAAACCACGGATGTGTACAGCACAGAGGATATCAGGTGAGTTAAGGGAAAACAAAACAAAACAAGAACCCATACCAAAAAAAAAAAAAAAGTATAGTAGGTATATTATATACAAACTGCAGAATCTCAAAGGAAAAGAAACACTTTGAAAGCAGCCAGAGGGAGAAATACCTTACAGATAGAGAAACAAAGATGAGAATGACATCAAAGTTCTCCAAAGAAACCAGGCAAGCAAGGAGAAAGTGGAGGGAAATGTTTAAAGTTTTAAGAGAGAGACACACAAAGCAGCTAGGATTCTGTAACCTGCAAAACTTGTCTTTGAAATGAAGGTAAAATAGACTTTCTCAGACAAACAAAAACTATAAGAATTGGTTGCCAGATGAGAAAAATGATCCTGGTCAAAAGATTCACATCTACGTCACTAAAAGATGAGCACTGGTGAAGAAGTAAGTGAAGGCAAAATAAAAAACATTTTTCTTATTCTTAGCTGACATAAGAGGTCACAGTTTGTCCAAAGTAACAATAAGGTATTCCACGGTACATTCTTATATGTCATTTATATACAGGTGCTTGGGTGCGCTTATTTGGTAAGTGAAATGAATGACAGCAATGACGTGGGGACTGGAGGTAGGAATTCACACTGCTTTGTTGTTATGCTACATGTGCTACCTGAGATGCCACAGAGTGTTATTTGAAAGTGACTTTGAATTCATTGTAAATGTATATTATAAACTCTAGAGAAACCAGTAAAAATAGTTCAAAAAAAAAAAAGCTTAAAGAGAAGAAAATCAGGAAAATATAAAAGGCTCAATTGAAATCACAAAAGGCGCAAAAAGCAAGGAAGACCAAAACAGGCTCATATGAGTAGGAAACAAGAACAAATACAGTAGAAACTAAGACTACCAACACTCACTGTAGCATCGATGATCTAAATACATCCATTAAAAGTTGAAGATTGAAAGAGTGGCTCAACAAACAACACCCAACATATATTTCCTACAAGACGCCCAGTGTAAATATAGATTAAAAGTCAAGGAACAGAAGATTCAACTTGTTAACACCCATCAAAAGAAAAGCAGAAATGGCTATATATATAAATCTCTGACACAGCAGATTTCAGAGTAAGGAAAGTTTTTAGGGATAAAAAAGGAACATTACCTAACAATTGGGTCTAAGATATAACAACTCTCAATGTGTACATGCCCCAAAAACAGAATATCAAAATACGTGAGGCACAGCCCGACAGAACTGCAAGGAGAAACAGATGAATCCACTGTTCTAGTCAGAGACTTCAACACCTCTCTATTGGAAATAGAACCAGCAGGCAGAGTCAGCAAGACAGAGCTAAACTCAACAGTGGCATCAACCAACTGAATATGATCGACTTCTAACGCCTGCTTTACCCAACAACAGAATATACATTCTTCTCAAGTTCATATGCAGGGTTCCCCAAGAGCGATCACACTCTGGGCTGCAAAACACACCTCAACAAATTTAAAGGAACAGAAATCATAAGATGTATGGTTTCAGATCAAGAAGGCAATAACAGAAACGTAACTAAGGACTCCCAAAACACTGGAGATTAGAGACAAAATATTTCTAAGTAACACATTAAGTGAAGAAGAAATGCCCAGGAAAACTCAAAAAAACATTTTGAATATGGAAATGAAAATTCAACTTATTGATATTTGTGAGATTTGATGAAAGTACTTGCAAGGGGAAAATTAAAAAATTGATTGTATACAGTAGAAAACAAGAAAGAGCTAAAATCAACAATCTAAGCCACTACCATAAGCAATTAGAAAAACAGAAAATTAAATCTAAAGTAAAGCAGAAGAAAAGAAATAACAAAAATTAGTGATGATGAAAAAGGAAACCAACACAAAGAATCAACAAAAACATAGGTTAGCTTTTGAAAAGATAAATTAAACTGGGATTTCTCTAGCCAGGCTAAGTGAAAAACAAAGTCGCAAGTTGTTCATAGGAGACATGAAGGAAGGGGCACCCACAGATCTCATGGACATTAAAAAGGTCACAGAGGACTAGTAAGAATAACTCCATACCCACGAATTCAGTGAGCTAGCTGAAATCCTTGAAAAATATCATGTCAAAACACACACAAGAGCAAACAACCTGAACAGACCCACATCTATTAATGAAATTGAACCAATAATGAAGAAGCTTCCCAAAGAGAAAGGACTGGTCCAGATGTGCTCACTGGTATACTCTACTAAACATTTAAGTAAGAAATTACACTAATTCTTTAGTTTCCTCCAGACGACAGAAGCAGAGGGAATGCTTCCTAACTTATTCTGTGGGAGCAGTTTTACCGTAATGCCAAAAGACAAAGACAATACCAGAAAAAAAAATCATAAACAGAAAAATACAGACCAACCTCTCTCATGAACACATGCAAAAAGCATTGACAAAATATTAGCAAGTCAAATCTAACAATATACTAAAATTTAGATACCGTGGCCAGGTGGAATTTATACTACTTATGCAAGGTCAGTTCAACAAATGAAAACAAATTACTTTAATCCATCACATCAACAGGCTGAGGAAACATAATCACGTCAACAAATACAGAAAAAGCATTTGACAAAATTCAATACCCACTCAAGATTGAAACTCAGAACAAACTAAGAATACAATGGGAAAATGTCAATTTGATAAGGAACAATCCACCAAAAGACCTACCACTAACATCAGATTTAATAGTGAGAAATTCAAAACTTTCCTGCTAAAATCGGAAATAAGGCAAAGATAGCCCCTGTTTGCAACACTATACTGGAAGTCCTAGCTAAGTACAAAGCCAAAACAATAAATAAATAAGAGCTATACAGATTAGGAAGGAAGAAATTAAACTTTGTTCAAAGATGACATTACTGTTTCCATAAAATATATGAAAGAATCAACCAAAAAACTTCTGGGACTAATGAGTAATTATAGCAAGATTGTAATACACAAGGTTAATACACAAGGTTAATGTGTTAATGTAACATTAATACACAAAGGTAAATGTGTTAATACATATTTGGGGCTTGTGCTATGGCACAGTAAGTTAGGCCTCTGCCAGCATCCCATATGGGCGCCAATTCACGTCCCGGCTGCTCCACTTCCAATCCAGCTCTTTCTTAATGGCCTGGGAAAGCAGTGGAAGATGTCCAAGTGCTTGGGCCCCTACAACTACATGGGCAGCCCAGAAGAGCTCCGGGCTCCTGGCTTCGAACTGGCTCAGATCTGGCTGTGGCAGACATCTGGAGAATGAACCAGTGGATGGAAGACCTTTCTCTCTGTCTCACCCTCTCTCTGTCTCTCTCTCTAACTCTGCTTCTCACATAAAACAAATACATCTTTTTTTAAAAAAAGTCAATCACTTTACTACGCACCAGCAATGCACAAAGTACAAAGTTGAAATACGTATGTACAAATCTAAAAAGATATGTGGAGATTTATAAGATGAAATATACAAAATTCATGGGGCCGGCACTGTGGCATAGCAGAGTAAACCACTGCCTCTGAAGCTGGCATCCCATTATCAATGTCGGTTTGTGTCCTGGGTGCACCACTTCTGATCCAGCTCCCTGCTAATGTACTTGGGAAAGCAGCGGAAGGTGTCCCAAGTCCTCGGGCCCCTGCACCAACATGGGAGAACTGGAAGTAGCTCCTGGCTGCTTAAAAAAAAAAAAAAAAAAAAAAAAAACTACCAAATCCTGATGAATGGTATCAAGGAAGAACTAAACAGAGAGCTGTTCCTCGAAGACTCACGAGGGCCATGATATTCGTCCTTCCCAGCTTAATCTACAGAGCCAATGCAATCCCCTTGGAAATCCCAGCAAGTTACTTAATGGCTATCAACAAACAAATTCTAAACTCTCTATGAAGCAGTGAAAGATTCTGAAGAGCCAACAATATCTTAGAGGAGAAGGAAAAACCAGAGGATTGATACTCCCTGACTTCAAGGCTGATTATAAAGTTGTAGTGCCAAGATAGTGTGATATTGGCAGAAGAGACAGAAAGATGAACTGAACAGAACAGAGAACCCAGAAATGGACCCACATAAATATGGTCAACCAACCTTGGCAAAATGAGCAAAGGCAACACAATGGAGAGAAGACAGTATTTTCAACAACACTTTCCACAAGCTGTGCTGTAACAGCAGGACATCACATGTTGGGGGGGGGGGGGATCTCAATACAGACCCTACACCCACCACAAAAATGAACTCAAAAATGGATCACAGACCTAACTGTAAAACACAAAACTACAAACCTCCTAGAGAAAACACAGGAGAAAATCTAGGTGACCTTAGGTCCAGCAATGACTATTTAAAGACAAATACCAAAGGCATGATCCACAAGGAAAGAACTTAGGAGCTAGACTTCAATAAATAAAAAAACTTCTGCTCTGGGAAAGACACTATCAACATAATGAAAAGAGAAGCCACAGACAGGGAGGAAATATTCGCAATAGTCTGGCCTGATATAGGACTGTTATCTAAATATCCAAAGAGCACTTAAAACCCAACAGTAAGAAAATAGCCTAATTTTAAAAAGAACAAAAGACCTGAACATCTCACCAAAGGAGATACAAAGATGACGAATAAGTATATGAAAAGATATTCCCTGTCATGTCATTAGGAAATTGCAAAATAAAATAACAGTGAAACCCCACTGTACACCTAGTAGAACGGTCAACATCCAGAAAATACCAGTCCTGGAGAGGCTTTGCAATGGGAGCTCTCAGCTCACTGCTGCTGGCAGTGCAGAATGGCACAGGCACTCTGGAGGTGTCCGATAATCTCTTCCAAAACGTTCTCCCATGATCCGTATACGTACCAGCAGTCGTGTTCCTTGTTACTTAGGGAAATGAATCGAAAGCTATGTCCACACAAAAACCTGCACACAGATACTCAGGGTAGCTTTATTCATCACTGCTCCAAACTGGGAAACAACCAAGCTATCCTTCAGTAGGTGAATATGGTACACCCAGACAATGGCATACAATTCAACACTAGACAGAAAGTGATTTTTCAAGCCATGAAAAAGACACAGAGGAACCTCAAATGACTATTACTAGTTGAAAGGCATCGATGTGAAGACTGTACACTGCATGACTCCATCTCCGTGACATTCTAACAAAGGCAGAACAAAGGAGACAGTGAAAGCATTGAGTGGTTGCAGGGGTTAAGGAGGAGGGCGGGACAAACAGGGGAAGCACAGCCAGTCTTCTGGGCAGTAGTACTGTTCTGAATGACACTATACTGATGGACACGTGTCACTACGCGTTTGTTGAAATCCACAGTAGAATGAACCCTAATATAAACTCCGGGCTCTGGGTGATGACAATCTGTCAATATAGTTAACGGATTCTAATGGATGTACCATTCTGGTACAAGATAGAGATCGCAGGAAAGGTTATACATGTGTAGGGGCAGGGGATGTACAGAAACTCTCTGCATCTCCCCCTCAGTTTTGCTTTCAAAACCAAACTATTATAAAAAAAAAAGTTTATTAAAAACTTCACCAACTCTTATATTTTCTATCTTATGCTATTCTCTCTTTAAAGGAGCCCTCAGCTTCTACTTGACTTTCAATTTTACCATCCACTGATGGGCCTGACGGAAGCCAGTCAATTAGTACTCCAGGGCAAAGTCTCCAGCTGGCTTAGGAGATCCATCCACTGCGTATCCCATAGGCCGCCTGTCCCAGACACTGCCTTCAGTTCACTCAAGATTATGCAGCAAAGCAAGGTGACCCCTGGCCCGGGGCCCTGGCAGTACCTGGAGGGAGGGTCTCCATGTTCTGTGCTTTCTCTTCTCCATTGCTGTGATGAAGGTCTTTCTTTTTAATGGGGTCAATCTCATTCCAGTCCTCCTAGGGGGAACAGAGACACCAAATGAGTTGATTGCTTCTTTAAGCACACCTTCATTCACCGAGTCAATACATACTGAATCTGCTGATGCCAGGTGGCCCTGGGGAAGAAATGGTGAACGAGAGAGAGTTCTTAAGCACCCCACTCCCACCTGAGAACTTGTCAGAGTGTCACGATGGAAGAGGGGAAATAGTGTGGGAATAACAGTTTCTCAGAAGTGTCTGCATTCTCCTCTTCATTTTATATCAGATCTGCACTTTGATAGGAAGCAAACACTGGGCTCCAAAAACTCCCAGTGCTTTCAGGGTAAGGAAGTGATACAGAGAAAGTGGATTACATGACTGACTAGGAGTTAAGCCTAAAGCGAAGGTAGAGCTCTGGACACCTCAGCAGGTACATGGTCACCCAAGCACCAGATTCTCCAGATAGTCCCTTCTAAGCTCCCCTCAGAAGCTGTAAATTGGGGCCAGCGCCATGGCACACTAGGTTAATCCTCTGCCCGCGGCACCGGCATCCCATGTGGGTGCGGGTTCTAGTCCTGGCTGCCCTCTTCCAATCCAGCTCTCTGCTATGGCCTGGGAAAGCAGTCGAAGATGGCCCAAGTGCTTGGGCCACTGCAGCTGCATGGGAGACCAGGAAGAAGCACCTGGCTCCTGGCTTCAGATCGGCACAGCTCCAGCTGTTGCAGCCATCTGGGGAGTGAACCAATGAAAGAAAGACCTTTCTGTCTCTCCCTCTCACTGTAACTCTACCTCTCAAATAAATAAATAAAAATCTTAAAAAAAAAAAAAAAAAGAAGTTGTAAATTGGGGCCAGTGCTTTGGCATGGTGGGTAAAGCCACTGCCTGCAGTGCCAGCATCCCATATAGGCACTGGTTCGAGTCCTTGCTGCTCCATTTCTGATCCAGCTCTCTGCTATGGCCTGAGAAAGTAGTAGTAGATGGCCCAATGCTTGCACCCCTGAACCCACGTGGGAGACCTGGAAGAAGCTCCTGGTTCCTGACTCCCGATCGGTGCAGCTCTGGCCATGGTGTCCATCTTGGGAGTGAACCGCAGATGGAAGATCTCTCCCCCGCCCCCCTCTGCTTCTGCCTCTCTGTATCTTTGCCTTTCAAATAAATAAATCAATATTAAAAAAAAAAAAGTTGTAAATGCTTGGTTCTGCTGACTACCACAGGACAGGGAATAGGCTTACTCTAATAGGGCTGACAACAGAGTTGAAATTGAAGATTTAGTGTGAAACCAGAACTGATTTCTGTGACTACAGTAAGAAAGATTGCTGTATGGAACCCAAGTCAGAGATCTCTCACGGCTAGTTATTTCCCTAGCAGACTCCTGAGAGGCAGGCACCATCAACCAGCCACTGCCCGAGCAGATGCTACCAGGGTGCTGTGCAGCGGTAATCCCTCCCTGCAGGGACACAGTCCACGCTCCACAGGCTTCTGCAGCCAGTACCCCTGTGGAGCAGCTTGGATTATGCACCGTGCAGAAGTTGGTCACAGGACACATTCTGGCTTTTTAAAATGCCAAGTGAAATCTGTGAGAAGGGCAGCCCCTAGAACCTGGGCCAAATGACATGGTTCCCCCCACCCCCATTGCAATGTGCTCTGCCAGTAACCTGCGTACTGAACTCAAGAGGGACATTAGATAGACAGAAACTGTGCCTAAGCCTCCTTCCTGTCTCAGTCTTTCTTCCGACCGCTTCTGAGATGAAGCAGTACAGCCTGGCTTGTCACACCAGGGCTACCTGGAAGCAGCAGGTGAGCTGGTGAGGGAAACCAGTCTGTGCCTTGGGGGGTCCCGGCCCCACCCGCCCAGCACAGGACCCTTCACAGGACTTGGATCACTGGGGATGGTCCTATCTCACTACAAACATTTTTTGCTCCAAAAAAAAAAATCTTGAAAAGATAAGTAAACTTTGTTTTTGAGATTATTTGGCTGTAAATAAACTTTCAGTTGTTCATTGATAGAGTGGTGTGGCAAGTATGGCAAATATACACCAGTAAGAGAATCCAACCCACCAGTAGGTTTTATGATACAAGGAAACATGTGAGAACACTACATCGCAACTAATGAAGCTACCAGAATCACAGTGTGTAGACTTTTAATTAAGCTTTAGTTTTAACTTTGTAGCTTATTTACAACATCTTGTGGCTAATAATTACCCCCACTCCCCACAGGCAATTGGCCTCCTACATACACTGACTAATGGGTCAAACCATTTAACCTTGTACTTGAATTAAATCAAAAGCAAATGCTGCCGGTGGAGCCTGCAGCTCTAGTCATGTTGTCTGCATGTCAGAAGCCAGTCATTAGCTATAGCATTCAGCAAATCAACATTTTTGGGAGGGTCAACCATCAATGTTTTTGCAGAAAATGAACTTCTACTTCTTCCCATGAACAAGATTAATTAGTGCATAAGTAATGCTTCCTCGACCTCTTTGCCCCTCCCACTCAACTATGCATGCCCCTTGTAAAACCAAGGTGTGAGGTGAACTTGTGCCCACATAACCAGGGCACAGCAAAGGACCAAGCAGTTGAAGCAACACTGTGTCATTTACGAGCACACCAAGCTCTGCACCTAGGTGATTCCTCATCCTGCAACAACCTGGGCATTTTATAATAGCGGTCTCACAAGGAGGACACCTAACATCAGAGATCTTAGTTTGTCCAGAGTTACATGGCTGGTAAGAAGCTAAAGCTGATGAGGATGGTAGCCTAGGGCTCAATTTAAACCAAGTTACAAGAGCTTGGTTCTCGGACTGTCATGAACACAGTTACCGTGTTAACTATGTATTCTCAGAGTAAGAGGGAGAAAGAGGAAGTAAAGGCGGAGCCATGGCAGCCACTGCCTACTGGTCACAGAGCACTCACAAGGAGCCATACTCCATCCCAAACACCACACACACAATCTGCTTCCTGAGACATAATTATTACCCTCATGTCACGCGTGAGGAAGCCCAGTCACTCAAAAGTTTAAGTAATACGAAGTCTGTAATGAGACAGGATCTGAACCCCAGGGGATTCAGTGGAGTCCATGGTCTCAATCATTTGGCTACACTGTCTTTAGGTAAGATACTTTCCTTCTTCCCCAAACTAAACAGCCAAAGTTGAATGATCTATTATCTATTCATTATTCATTAGAGTATGTTTGGCCAACGGGAAAAATTCCCGAAAGACGTTCAGGATGGTTACTGGATTCGGTGGCAGAGACAATGCCCAGGGAATGACCTGCAGCTCCCCTCCCAGAAGCTCATCTGTCCCATTCTCTCCTCCTCACCCCTGACCTGGGAGCACAGGGTGGGGGTGGGGGGCCAGGAAGCTCCTCTGTGAGTGGTACACACAGGACCTGGTACAAAGCCCAAGGAGATGTGGGCACAGCGCCAGACAGGTGGGAACAGGGATCTCAAAGAAGGCTGGGCCTGGCACCCCAGCGGAGATGTGAGGGAGGCAAGGAGAGACGGGGTGGGGGTGGGGGTGGGGGTGAGGGCAGAGGGGTGGCAGGTGTTCCAGATGGAGAGGACAAAAAGGTGGAAAACGGGAAGTCACAGGAAATGGTGAGTGGTCTGAGATTTACGTTCTGTAAGTACCACTGGCTGCAGGTGGGGACAGATTGGAGGGGGACAGAAAGAGGCCAGGAGATGGGGCTGGCAGAACACCATGGGGAGACAGTGAACTGCATAAGTCCTAGTCCCAGCCATGAAGAGAGGAGGTGGGTCCAGCTGTGAGGGGCTGGTAGTGAATGAAGGAAGGAACCAGGTTTCTGAACCCAGCACTTGGTCGACGGGAGGGATGGTCACTGAGAAGCACAGGGAAGTTCACTGGGCAGTGTAAAAAACAGCACCGCTAGGGGAAAAAGGGGAGTTTGGTGTGGGGAAGCTGAAGACCCTGTAGATACCAAGAAGAGGCATCTGCAGAAGGAAGGTCCTGCCCATCTGCAGGTCTGGAAACGGCCGTGTCAATCAAGCTCCCTGGGAACGTGACAGAGGGCACGCAGGGAAGGTGTGCGTGGACCGAGAACAGGGCCAGGCAGCAGGAGAACAGCATCGAAGGAGCGTCCAGTAGAGGAGTGGAGACCGCATGGCATGTCGGGAAGAGCCTTGGCCTTGAAACCAGAGCCTCAGAGTTCCCCCCAAGGCCTCATCGTGACAATGCAGCCTGCGAAAGCTGCCTAACTTCTCAAAAATCGAGGTCCCTGCTGCATCCCCGGGGCGCGGGAACACTCTGCTAGCCCTGGCTCTTGTACCATCATTTCACAAAGGTCTGGGATCCAAAAGGACGCGAGGTCCTTGGAGGGCACCAGGCCTGTGACATCCCTGTTTCCAATCCTCATTATGCCAAGTGTGGCTGCTCAAACACAAACACAGCTGAAGGAACGTTCCTTGCCCACTCTCGCATGGGAGCTTTTCGTCACAGCCTCCCCTCAACTGCACATCCACATGTAGTAGGAGATGCGCCCACACCAGAATGCAGCCCCGTTCAGAAATGGATGAAGAAGGCTCTCCCGCCCCGTGTCTGCTGCTGGCCAGGCTGTGTGGCGGCTGACCCGTGCCTGTGCTTTCTCCCTTTGGAAGGGGAATGACAGGTGTCTTTTCGGCGACAAGCGTGAACTAGGGAGATGAGAGGAGCAGCGAAGTGGCTTACGCTGGGTGGAAAGTGGCAGAGAACTCGAGGCCTGAGATCCGGGAAGCCTGCTTGGGTTTGGACGCGGCCCCATCTCCGCTCTGTTTCTCTCTCCCTCCATAGATGGATGATGACATTGAACGCAGCGACTAACCCATTGCAGAAAAGCGCACATCACAATGGAAGGCTCAGTGGATCTGGCCGGAAGCGGGATCCCGACAGGTCTGGGAGCCCCGGCCAACCAGACCAAGGCACCTGGAGCTTAACTTTCTCACTCACAGTTTACCAGGGTGCTAGACAACCTAAACTGGGTCCTGAGACTTTTTCTTCCCTTTGTAAAAGGCTTTTGGGCCACATAATGGAACCTGAATTCCCTTTATCCAACTTAAGAATGAACCCAAGGCGGCAGCTGTCACTCTCACACACCTGAATCTGGTTGGCCTGCACAGCCTACGCAGGTAAGAGCTCAAACTGCATTCCACCCACATCATTCTTACAAACGCACACGACAGAAGCAGCACCTGAAGCAAAAGTGGAGTTAGACCAGGCCCTGCACGATACCAGACGGGAACTCCTAATGCAGCAATGCTACTAAGCTACCCTACGCTGAGAGCCCAGCAGCCAACACGCATCCTCTTCCTAAGTAGATAAAACAGCAATGAGGTTTGAATTAAATGACATTATTTTCAGAAAGAACAAATCCAATTGGCTAGTTTACTGAATGGCTGGGGAAGTTAATTAAGTGTAAATGCAAGTTTAGTCATTAAAAGAACATTCCCCATTACATTCCCAAATATAATCTGTCTTTGTTCCAAAATAAGACCAAAAAAAAAAAAAAAAAAAAAAGAACTGAAGGAAAGCCATCCTGCTCTGCAGGGAGTGGCTGTGCTGAGCAAAGAAGAGCCAGGAAGCTGCAGGCAAGGTGGCCGGGCGGCAGAGGCGTGGCCCTGCTGGCTGGGGCAAGGACGCTGTCTGGTGGAACCCCCCGTCTTCCAGGTGAGGAGACACATTTCAGAAGGGCTGCTGGTGCACAACCAATGAGCTCAGAACTCAGGCCTTTCTCTCAGCAGTTCCCGAGGGCCAGGAATCTGGCTGGTCTCCAGCGAGGCTGCTCCATACATCAGCCGTGGCTGCCACCATCTGAGGGTCTGCCTGGGGCTGGGGCTGTTTCCAGGAGGGGTCACTCACAGGGCCACTTCCTCACCACCGACCTAGCCACACAGCGGCTTGGGTGTCCTCCCAACACAGCAGCCGGCTTCCCCCAGAGAGCAGTGAGACACCACGATGCTGCTGACACACTGCGGCTCCACCGCAGTCTATTCCATACACATGGGTAGTCGTGGCCCCTCCATGCTCTCCAGGAGGGAAATCAGATGCCACCTTTGAAAGGAGGATGCTCAGACCATTGGCGAGAATCTAGAACCTTCTAAAACCACGTCTACCAATGTCATAGTACAGTAGCAGCAGTGAAGCCAGGACACTGATGTACCCAGGCAGTTAATTCATATGCAGGAGCTGTGGGAGGACGGAGCCCAAGAACTGAGTCACAAGTAGTGCGATGCTCCATCTCACACTGATCCCTCCACGACCAATACAAAGATAAGGACCACCTAAGGCACTATTTTTGAGTTAGGAAATACCACCAAAATAAACATGGCAGCACTCATAAAACCAGATAACAATGAGTAAATGTTATGCATATTGCTAAGTCATCCGAGGCTGCACTGACATCATTTAAATAGCTAACATCATATTTGTTAACAGAGATATAAAAATGTTATTGCAGAAGAAAGAAAATAGGCTGTTTTTAATCTTCCCCTTACTGAAATGTATTTTGTCAAATTATTCCAGCTGACTAGACCATAAGCTCAGAGGCAGATTAAGATACCAAAAATACCACCTGAATGTTTGATTCCTTTTTCAATTGTCTACATTCCACTGTTACTTAATGACTGCTCAGTAACCAAAACATACAGTAATGTCCAGTTTTGGGGGGGAAAAGCAAAGTTGCCAGATATGTTAAAAAGACACAATAATTTATACTTCCAATTTATATTTCCACAGACCTGTCTTTTTAAGATTTATTTATTTGAAAGTCAGAGTTACAAAGAGAGAGAAGGGGGAAGGGGGGGGGGAGAGAGAGAGAGAGAGAGAGATCTTACATCTGCTGGTTCACTCTTCACTCCCCAATTGGCCGCAACGGCCAGAACTGTGCTGATCTGAAGCTGGGAGCCAGGAGCTTCTTCCAGGTCTCCCACATCAGTGCAGAGGCCCAAACACTTGGGCCATCTTCTACTGTTTTCCCAGGGCACAGCAGAGAGCTGGATCAGAAGTGGAGCAGCAGGGACTCGAATCAGCACCCATTTGGGATGCTGGCACTGCAGGCAGTGGCTTAACCCGCAATACCACAGCACCAGCCCTGAGATATTGATTTTAAAGATCTATTTATTGAGGCCAACACTGTGGTGTAGTGGGTAAAGTGGCAGCTACAGTATTGGCATCTCATAGGGACCTAGCTGCTCTAATCCGATCCAGCTCTCTGCTATGGCTTGGCAAAGCAGTAGAAGATGGCCTAAGTCCTTGGGCCCCTGCACCCATGTGGGAGGCCAGAAGAAATTCCTGGCTCCTGGCTTCAGATATAGTGCAGCTCCAGCTGTTGCAGCCATCTGGGGAGGGGAGTGAACCATAGGGATGGAAGACCTCTTTCTTTCTTTCTTTCTTTCTTTTTTTTTTTTTTTTTTAGATTTCTTTCTTTATTTGATAGGCAGAGTTACAGACAGTGAGGAAGAGAGACACAGAGAAAGGTCTTTCTTCCAATGGTTCACTCCCCAAATGGCCACAATGGTGGAGCTACACTGATCCGATGGCAGGAGCCAGGTGCTTCTCCTGGTATCCCATGGGGTGCAGGGCCCAAGCACTTGGGCCATCCTCCACTGCACTCCCAGGCCACAGCAGAGAGCTGGCCTGGAAGAGGAGCAACAGGACTAGAACCAGCGCCCATATGGGATGCTGATGCCACAGGCGGAGGATTAGCCTAGTGTTACACGGCGCCGGCCCTGGAAGACCTCTCTCTCTCTCTCTCTCTCTCTCTCTCTCTGCAACTCTGCCTTTTGAAAAAATAAATACATTTTTAAAAAATCTATTTATCTTGTTGGGTGGCAGAGTGATGGGGGTGGCAGGAAGAGACAGACTTTCTATCTGCTGGTTCACTCACTCCCCAAATGGCTACAGCAGCCAGGGCTGGGCCAGGCCAAAGCCAGGAGTCAGGAACTCCATCCCGGTCTCCCATGTGGGTAGCAGGGACCCAAGCACTTGGTCTGCTGCTGCTTTCCCAGGAGCATCGCCAAGGAGCTGGATTGGAAGTGGAGCAGCCTAGTACTTGACACAGGATGCGGATGTCACCAGCAGTGGCGTAACTTGCTGTACTACAACACCCACTCTGCCATTTCCTAAGAGGTGAAAACATGTTGCCAAAGGAAGCCACCAGAAGACCCCTACCACACAGTTTACTGGAAGGCAACTTTTTAAGAGCAGACTTAGCTTCTTGTTGACCAGGACCTCCCACAGTCATGCATTTTCACTGTAAACTGACGCAGGACTAGGAGGAACCAGGACTACTTGCATTTCTAATGCTCGGGGCAGGTGTTCTACCAGGGCGGCTCAGAGGAATCATCTTTGGACCTTGTCACAAGTGGAGGAAGAACCGGCTGACATACTGGGTCACTATGTAAACTTTCACTTTAAAAATAGGGTGGTGAACCCTTAACACTGACAGATGTCATTTAAATTTTAAAATATTTTTATTTACTTTAAAACTGGAGAGATACAATGAGAGAGGGAGAAAACACACGTCTACTGATTCCCACGTCTTCCCTCTGCCCCAAACACCAGCAACAGTTGGGACTGGGAGTAACACACCCACAGCAAGCCCCCAAAACCTTTCCTGGGCTAAGAACCAAAGAGACACGAAGGGTCTAAGAATCACTACGCGGGTAGAGCAGAGAGCGAGGAAACAAGGAAGGCCAAGCTTCCTGGATTTCCCAAGGCCTAGTCGTGCCCCAGCCAGCTTACTCCTAGGCTCAGGGGATGGGGCCCAGGACTGGGGGTTTTCTAGGGGTTCCCGGGCGGAACCACTGGCCACATCCCTGCACACACAGGTTCCCATTCATCACTCCAGCTTGGCTCTGAAAACTGTGCAGGTAGCTGAAATGGGAGGAGGGTATATTTCCATTGTGGGTTGGTTCACAGTCAAAGAGTGCTCTGCACGTAGTAATACGGCCTTGCTGATAAGTGAAAAAAAAAAAAGGTGCATTAATGATAAAGGTCGCGGCTTCATTTATTTTACTGCGTGCTCTCAGAGAAAAGCAGGCTGGTGAAAAACAACAGGAGGCGGCTAGAAATCTGGGAGCTGTCACCCACACTGACGTTACGAACGACCACGGCACGGCCGCTAGTCCCTCCAGCACGGCGCTTTCCTAACACGCAGCGGGCCTGCAGGACCGTCCTGCACGCTCAGCCCAGACGCGCTCAGTCCGCTGCCTTAACCTGGCTGAAGTCTTTCCACTGGGACCCCTATGGCCGCGTCCAGAGGAGATGCCATCAGCGACCCAGCCTGCAGCACCTGACACAGGACAAGGAGAGGTTTGCAAACCCAGGTCGGCATGGCCAATCAGCGTTGCTCTCTCTCCACTGGCTCGGGCAATTGATGCTCTCTTTGAACCTCAGTTTTCCAATGTGGAACACAGAAAATTAAAAAGCAACCCTCTTCTAGTCCCTGAAATACCACAGCTGATAGGCGTTTCTTGAATTGTGAAGCAGGACACAAGTCAGATGCTAAGTCCTGCCCCTGGGAACATTAAACTTGACTTCTTCCAGTTGCCTCCCCTGGAAACCAGCAAGGTCACGCACATGAACCTGTCAGCAACTCAGCAGTGGGATGCGGGACGTCACAGCAGGAAAAGAACCTGAGGGGCAGTCTCAGGGAGTCTGAGCCAAGTGGGAAGCTGAGCTAACAACACTGTTACTGGTTCTTTAGTTAGAACACATGAATCCTACTAAGGCAAGATTTTAGTAAGAAGAAACTGGGTGTTGCATTTCTGAATTCCTGAATGTTGTATAAATCAAACTGTTCTAGAAAAAGATTAAAATTAAAAAATTAGAAGTAGAAATTGTACTTATGTACATGGAAGTTCACCATATGAATAAAACACGCCTGGGCCAATGTCTGCCAACTTTAAGTCTTTCTAGGGTGCCTGTCCACTTCCTTTATTTGTTTATGTGAAAGAGTTACACAGAGAGAAGAGAAGCAGAAAGAGAGAGAGAGAGAGAGAGAGAGAGAGAGATAAAGAGAGGGAGGTTTTCCATCTGCTGGTTCACTCCCCAATTGGCTGCAACGGCCAGAGCTGCACTGATCCAAAGCCGGGAGCCAGGAGCTTCCTCCAGGTCTCATACGTGGGTGCAGGGGCCTAAGGACTCTGGCCATCTTTTACTGCTTTCCCAGGCCACAGCAGAGAGCTGGATCAGAAGTGGAGCAGCCAGGTCTCTAACCAGCACCCATATGGGATGCTGGCGCTTCAGGCCAGGGCATTAACCAGCTGTGCCACAGCGCCGGCCCCAGTCTGTCCACTACTAATGGCAATTTTAACCCTCTGTATTCCCTCTCCCTTCAAGGGAGTGAAGGTGTAAGTCTCCTGTTAAAACCGATCTGCTGGAATCAATCTGCTAGGGCTGGCACTGTGGCACAGCGGTCCAGCGGGTTAAAACCCTGGCCTGCAGTGCTGGCATCCCAAATGGTCACCAGTTCTAGTCCCAGCTGCTCTACTTCCAAACCAGCTCCCTACTAATGCACCTGGGAAAGCAGCGGAGGACGGCTCAAGTCCTTAGGCCCCTGCACCAACATGGGAGATCCAGAAGAAGATGCTGGCTTTGGACTGGCCCAGCTCCAGCCATTGCAGCCATTTGGTGAGTGAAGCAGCAGATGGAAGATTTCTGTCTCTCCCTCTCTCTAACTCTTTCAAATAAATAAATCTTTTAAAAAAATAAATATATAAATAAGAAAATAAGAAGTTGGAACTATGGCACAGTGAGTTAAAGCCCTGGCCTGCAGTGCTGGCATCCCATATGGACATTGGTTCTAGTCCTGGCTGCTACATTTCCAATTCAGCTCTCTGCTATGGCCTGGGAAAGCAGCAGAAGATGGCCCAAGTCCTTGGGCCCCTGCACCCGTGTGGGAGACCCGGAAGAAGCTCCTGGCTCCTGGCTTCAGATCAGCTCAGTTCCGGCTGTTGTGGCCAATTGGGGAGTGAACCAGTGGATGGAAGACTGGAAGAGAGACAGTGGAAGAGCCCCCCCCCCCCCGTCTCTACCTCTCTGTAACTCTTTCAAATGAATAAAATAATTTTAAAAAAATTTTAAAAAATAATAAAACCAGCCTGCAGTGAGTGACGGGCTTGGCTCCAGGAGACACAAAGGGCGATCCCAGCGAGTGGCCTATTTCATCCCACAGCCATCTTCTCCCAAGCAGCCCACTCTTCCTGAACTCTCCTGCTCACAGCAGAAGCCCCAACGGAGAGGTAGCCCAGAGCAAAGGGGGCACGAGGCAAGCTATTGATACGCAGCGTTTCTTTCTTCCTGGTTGTAATCAGAGTCTATGAAGAAAGCCAGCTCTTGGCACCTGTTCTGGAGGGCAAGCGCAGCAGGATGACATGTATGTAATGAGAGCCCAGGAGCTGGAGGACTCCTGCCATCCAGCAGCCCTGGACGGCCTGCTTCTGCACCCTGTCTCCCATTCCCCCCTTTCTTCCTGTTAACAAGGGGCTTGAGAAAGCCTTCCACGACTACAGCCCACTTCTCCTGGGTTCCTCCACTGGCAGTGGAAGCCGATTCTCTTCCTTTGGAGAAATGATGGTTTTCATCAAATTTGACCAGAACATGTCTTTTTATTTTTTTTAAAAAGAGGGCACTTTAGTAAATATTTCCCCCATGACTTAGATAAAAATCAGCTGCATTTTGAAATAATTCCCAGAAGACAAGCGGCAGAAGGATTAAGCAGGCACTGGGATTCCCAGGCCAAACGCCAGGGATTTCTGAGGTCTCGTAGAACCACACTGCAGTGCTACCCCCTCACCAGCAGATGGTGCCCTCTCACCCCCCCCCCCCCCCCCCCCAACACACACTCCCTGTTAAATCATCCCCACTGAGAGTCTAGCTTCCACGAACAGGTTCCCTTGGTCCAGCTCTGGAACCAATGAATCAAAACTGCCTCCAGATCTTCTATCTGTCTGGAACAGCATTTCGAAAGATTAAGTCTCAGAATGACATAATGGGAGCCCCAGGGGAGCGAGCGGGTGGGAACCGAATGAAAAAGTTGCATTGAAGCATCTTCTCCCGCCAGTCCCTCCACCAAATAGGTCACCACAAATTGATACAGAGGTAGAAATGCCTGGGAGCAGGGCCCAGGTACGGCTGACCCAGGTTTGAATGGCATGGACTGCTGTTTTGAAAGCACTGGGCTGACGCTACTGTTTTCTCTGTAGCTTCTCACGTCTCCCCAGCAGACTGGATACAGCAGTTTCTCCCTGACGTCAGGGCAAGCGTAGCTCCGATGCAGATTTGCTTCTCTTTGGGAACCATGAGAGTCAGATCTGGCTGTGGAGAGGGGGAGGGACGCAGGGGTGTCAGGCAGCGGAGGGGACAGAACAGTGGATGGGGCCAGCTCCCTGGGATCCCCCAACCCCACCCGGGGGGCTCCTCAGGGCTGAAGACAAGGAAGCAGGCGGATGTCCTGAGAACAAATCCTGCCGCGGTTGGGCAGTAGAGTGACATCGCCCACGTGGGTGTTTCGGAAAGACAGCTGACATGGCCGGAAGCCCAGAAGTGCCACGTGCAAGGCCCACCCCGCGGTGTGTGTGCTCCCTGCAGCCAGGAGCATCTTGGTGAGACTGCGGACAAGAAGCCTCAGAGAGGCTGGACAGTGAGCAGCAGCACGTGGGAACTGTGCACCTGCTTTATGAATGTAAAACGTACGCGTTCTCATTGATGACCTCTTCCTGTGGGGGTCAGTAGCTACTAGCTGTGTGGTGTTACCCCAATAACTTCTAAGAACGCCCTAAATCTTTTTCTCGTGGGCCACAAATTCTAATACAAAGCATCCATGCAAACAGAACACCGCCCTGCCTTCTTAGCTTGTATTATAGCCAAGGAATCACATGGGAAAGATGATTCCCAAATTCCACTCCAACTTGATCCCGAACCACGATCTTTCCATGGCTCCAAGCTCTTTTCTTAGAAGGTTATTTAGGTGCGACCACAAGGGCCAAGTGGAGGGTTCGTGTTATTCCCTAGTGTGAGTGGCAGATGACAGGGTTCTGCAGAACCCGCCAGCCCTAGTGGGCATACCCCAGTGCTTCCCAGGGCTGACAGTTACCGCAGGGGCCTCCTTCCCTTGAGTCCTGCCCTGGGGCCGGATGGACAGTGCCCAGCAGGGAGAAGCTGTAGGAGCCCCTACCTCTGGCACACTTCTTTACAAGTCCATTCTCAGCCTTCGGCACTGCCACGCTATTTGGTATCATAATATGGGCTGCGGACGCCTCACTGTCGAATTTAAAAGCTAAAGGATGCAGTGTAGGGGCTGGCATGGTGGTGCAGTGGGTTAAGCTGCTGCTGCTGGGATTCCAGTATCACCTTTTAGAGTGCCTGGGAAGGCATTGGATGATGGCCTGAGTACTTAGGCCCCCGCCACCCAAGTGGGAGACTGTGGATGGTGTTCCTGGCTCCTGACTTCAGCCTGGTCCAGCCCCAGCTGTTGTGGCCATTTAGGGAATGAGGCAGCGAATGGAAGAGTTCTCTTTCTGTCTGTCCCTTCCTCTCTGTTGTTCTGCCTTTCAAATAAATAAACACACCTTTAAAGAATATGGTGTAGATTAGTTCAATCTTACTGAAAAAACTCTGGCATACCAGATCTAGAACTGGAATGACACATGAAACCTTTAAGCCAATAAATCCCACTCCTGAGAATCTATCCCAATGAACAGATCCAAAATAAGGGAAAAATTACATGCATGAATATTATAGCATTAGTTATCAGGAAAAAAGAGCCAAAGTGTTCAATAAAAGGTTAATTTATGTCACAGCCCCTTAAAAGAGTATTAGATAATCATTAAAAATTATAAAGGTCTCATAGCCATATGCAAAATGGCCATAATGTGTTAAATGAAAAGCCAGAGAAAAAATTTTATGTACACAATGAAACAACTATATAAAAATGTGTATCCATATGGATTAGCCTGAAATGAAATGCAGTGAAATAAAAACGTTGTCTTGGAGTGCAGAATGATGAGTGCCGCTTCTACTTCTTTCCTTCATGTTTTTAAATTATCTTCATGAATAATTTAAAAGTTTAGCACAGACATAAGGTTGGAACTTTGAACCTACACAGTATGACCCCTCCCCGGGGCACAGGAGCTGTTTCTGAAAACAGGAGTGAGCCTGGCCTCTGCTCCTGAGACACGGGGTCCAGGAGCCTCTTAGAATGCAGGGAGGCCTTCTCCCACCCCCGCCCTCAGCCCAGGCACTAGGGGAGGGGCCAGGGGAGAAGTGGGCACGACAGGAGAGAGCTCCAGCAGGCCCGCCAAGGGGCCCGTCTCTTCTGTGTGCACCACTCTCCCTGCTGAATCTTTCTCTGCCAAACTGGGCAATGAAAGACCTAAGTGATGTTGGAAGCTCCCGGCAACTGCTGGCACTAAACGTTTAAGCTGCAGGCAATGCTGGGCACTGACGGTGAGTTCACAGGCAGTGGGGCACGTCTATCAAGCAACCCACCATGGGCTCGACTGCCCCTGTTCTCCCAACGTGGAACTTGCGAATAATGACAGCAGCCCTACTGCCTCCAGCAAACCGCCATCTGCCGGGCACTTGCCACGTGCCAGGCAAAGCGGAGTGGCGCAAAGATGCACCTCAACAAACGAGACACAAAAAGAGAATCGGGGGGGGGGGGGGGCACGTAGCAAACAGACGAGGCATCCACCATCACATCAGGGTCCACACTTTATCTCGTATTTCCTGTCCACACTTTATCTCGTTTGCTCGTGATGGGACAGCGGGGGAGGACGTGGATCGCTGCAAGGAACTCAAGCCCTGAAGGTCACAGCAATAGGGACTATGTTTTATTTGTGGAGGTACCAGGAGAATTAAACAAGGTTAACATGTACAAGGGGACTTCAAAAAGTTCATGGAAAATGAAGAACATGATAAGCTTATTTGGAGGCAAAAAAATTTTTTTTAAGATTTATTTATTTGAGAAGCAGAGAGAGAAAGGGAGAGAGGCAGATCTTCCATCTGCTGGTTCAATCCCTAAATGGCCACAACAACCAGGGCGGGGCCAGGCCAAAGCCAGGAGCCCAGAATCCCATCGTGGTCTCTCACCTGGGTACAGGGGACCAAGCATTTGGGTCATCATCCACTGCCTTCCCCAGTGCATTAGCAGGGAGCTGGATCAGAAGCAAGATGCTGGCATCATAAACGGCAGCTTCATCTAGGCCCCACAAAACATTTTTGAAATCTATGTGCCGTTTCCTTAAAATATACTTATTCCCCACAACTTTCTGAAGACTCCTTAGATGGATTTCAAAAAATTCTGCACCCAAGTGAACTTACATCCTCATTCCGTGTTTCCATAAACTTCTAAGTCTCCTTACGTGATGATGCTAGCTGGTATGTGATCTGACACCTGGGGGTTCCCCGTGCACAGCGCATCACCTGATACGTTGCACGGCACTCCGTTTTATAGCCAAGCCAAGCGAAGCAAGGAGACCACCTGAATCACCCAGGGCCCCAGGGCGGCTGGCCAGCAGCACAGCAGGCGTGGGCCTCGTTTCTTCTCCCCCTGCACCCCAGACACGTGGAGTTCACGTAACTCAGGCTGGCCGGACGCCAACGAGCGCCAAGCCCACAGGATCTGTTCCAAGTGGTGCTTGACTCTCACTTCTCTGCACCTCAAGGTCTGAGAATTTAACAATCCGTCGTGAGGCAGATTTTTTTTTTAAAGATGATTTTCAAAGGACGTGTTTACCTGTCTTCTTATGCTCTGTGAAAAAAAAAAAAAAGATCCGTGTGTCCACTGACTTTGAAACCAGACAGATACAGATTTAGAATCTAAGGCTTTATAAATTTTGAACCTCGCTATCTCAGAAGCATCCTCCAGAATGTGAAATTTTCAGAGGACAGAGTGCACATAAAATGTGTGGAAAGTCGTGGTTGTTCAGAGAGGAGAGCCTCATCATAATACCTGAAGAAACCTAGTTTTCTTTTTAAAGAATTATTTATCTTATTTGAAAGGCAGAGTGACAGCGGGGAGTAGAGGGATGGAGAGAGAAAGAGGGAAGAGATCTGTTGTTTTACTCCCCAAATAGCTGCAATGGCCGGGGCTGAGCCAGGCTGCAGCCAGGAGCCAGGAGCTCCCTCTGGGTCCCCCACACAGGCAGCAGGGGCCCAAGCACTTGGGCCATCTTCTGCTGCCTTGCTGGGCATATTGGCAGGGAGCTGGATTGGAAGCTGAACAACTGGGACTCGAGTCAGAGCTCTGACACGGGACTGCCGGTGTCACGGGTGCCTACTCACTATGCCACCACACCAGCCTTGGGATCCAGCTATCTAGGGATGCGCTGGAGCAGGTGAATAAAGTGCTAGAAGACTCTAGAACATCAGTCAGTCTTACACAGTTGTAAAAACTAGCAGAAACCACTTGAATGGATCAAGGGAACATGGAAACTCACTTTCACTCACATCTACATGTGCTGGCTCAACAGCATTTCAATCCTGAATTTCACTGGCAATACCACATGTCTGTGCCATGCATGATGGACAGTCAGAGTTGGACTCTGGACTTGGCCACATGGTTTGCTTCCGCCAACTGGATGCCAGCAAACGTGAGGTAAGGAGGGGCTTGATAAGCTCTTGTGCACTGGATTTGCCCTCCTGAAACACTGCCCTGGGACCACACGCTGTAAGGAAGCTGGTCTAGGCTATGGGAGCTTAACACGCACATGGAGTGTTCTCTACCGGAGCCCACAAATACTGTAAGACACGTGAGGCCAGCTTGGACTCAACCAGCCAACCCCACTACCCCCTGACCACAGGGGACCCGTGAGTCCCCAGCAGAAGGACTGCCCAGCCAGCCACACGGTAGTGAGCAGTAATCAATCATCCCTTGTTGGGGCTACTACGTCTGGCATGGTTTGCTAGGCAGCAATAGACAACTGAGACCTGGGTGTGGAATGAAATAACAGGAGCTTCTCAACAGCCTCACAGTGGACAGGAAGTACACCGTGTCTGCCGGATGCCTGCAGAAACCTTGGAGGCACAACGTGAAAGAGAAAGGACACAGTCAAGACGACTGTGCGTGGAGCGGAAGGTAGTGAGAGCCACAACAGCCCACATCCGGGGTACGCCACACCTGTCAGCACGCACGGCTCCAAGTCTCGGAGCTTCGGGAGCCATCTCTGTTGTGACCGGCTTACTCACTGACAACACTGTTGTGAATACTCTGCTGGGATAGTCGCACGGATCGCGGCACAGATTCAGAGATCAGCGGCACGGTGAGGACAGGCATGGGGTATGGCCTCAGCTGCACCAGACACCCTTCCTGTCCCTCGTCCTCTCATCATCACCGGGGACGGTGGTTAGTGAGCACGGTGCAGGGTTTTCACAGGCTTTGAACAGAGCCCAGCATGCAGGATGCGTTCAGCAGCAAGAGGCACTGCTACTGATGCCAGGGGAGATCTTGATCCCAACAGCAGCACAGACACGGGCCTGGAGGAGCCCTCGGTGGGAGGAAGCCAGGGAGGACTGAGAGGAGACGCAGTGGTTGCCTCCTGGAGAAGAGAGGTGAGGGCCTGCTGGTGAGTGGAGGCTTTGGGCACTGGCTGAGCTGGGGACCAAGGAACCACCTGTGTGGGGAGCTCCTGGCTTCAGCTGCCTCCCCACAGGCAGCCTGGGCTGCTGCCTCCACTCCGTGGCCTCGCCACCCCTCAGCAGTCACTCCAGAAGGCACATGCGGGCCAACTCCTCCGAGGCCTGGGAAGCAGGGCCCTGGCCACGGGCCGGCCGCGCTGGCACCTCAGTCCACTGTGAAAAAGCAACCGAGAGGAAGGGAAGCCGCTGTGCTGGGCCTGGCCCCCTGGTGGGGGCGCCCTTGGCCGCTCCTTCCTGGAGCCGACCCACAGGCATCTGACCCCACTCCACAGACACAGCATTCATCACCGTCACAGTGTGAGGCCCGCGGCGGGAATGGCAGTGACCCTGACAGCTTGCGGCATACCCCAAGCCACGCCCCTGGCACACGATCTGGGTGGGTGGTTCTCACGGGCCTGGTGTGGAACACGGCAACTGTCCCCTCCCCCACTGAGAGAAGTCTGGCCCATCCAGCCCGCACCGAACTGCAGTTCTCAACAGATCCAGTTGGGGGTACAGAGCGGGGGCCCAGATGAAGACACGAAGTCACCGGTGCAATTCTCGTGCAGCTCTCCCGGAAGCCAGGAGAGGAGGAGTTGGCCTCAATGCCAAGCTCAACAGTCACGGGGCATCACACGTTGTTGAGAACGGAAAAGCCGGTGACAGCAAAGATGACAGTCCCTGGGTAAACAAACGCTCCATGGACAACAGAGGGCAGCGGCAGTCAGTGGGACAGAGAATAGGCCGCGCTGCTCCCCCCAGGGCTGCGGGAGCCCAAAGGAGCGCCTGCAGACTGCAGGTCACAGCGTGTGCCTTCCTGAATGCTGCCCGTCTCGTCTGAAAGCAGTGGCAGCAGCCTCCCCCACACACGCAGCCCGTCCTGCACCTGCGCATCTGACGTTAGAATAAACAAGCTGCTGCGGAGGCCACACGGACGCTCGGGCACTTCTCGGGGACATGACCTCCAGGGTGCCAGTATCTTTGTTGCCAGCTGTTCGCAACCGCGTGTGTAAATGAACAAAGCCTTTCGGGCGGCACTCATCCCACTAGCTTGCAGGCTGATGGTCCAAAACTGTGCTGGCTGACTAGGGTGGCAAAACACAGGTGCTCCCCTGGGAAGAGGAGAGAGCGAGCCCTAGACGGCCGCTGACCACGGGAACATCTCCCAGGGCGGACGGGGTGCCCCTGCTCTGCGGCCCCTGCCGGCTGCCTCAGCTCTAGCTGCTGGGCTCTTAAGTGGAATCCGTGTGCACACAGGGATCCCGGCTGAAAACCATTTCTGTAGACCACAGGCCCTGCGTATGAAGTCTGACAGTGCCTCAGGAGGCTTTAACTCCTACTTTTGACATTTTTTCTGAAATAAAAGTCAGTGGCTTTGTGCCTTCGTTTCCCCATCTCTAAGAAAAGGTAGCCTGTGCTTGCTACAAGCCTCACATCTCTCTAGAATCCCCTACAGGCCGCTGTGTACTGGGGAGCGGCACCAGCCCGGGCCAGGCCCTCCAGCCGCCCATCTGCCCATGCTACCCATCTCTCACACAAGACGCCACCTTCACCTTGCTGGGTGTCTCGTGGGCTCTCCATGCTACACCACATCTATCTAGTACAGACACCTTCCTTTTTATTAAAAAAAAAAGATTTATTTATTTGAAAGGCAGAGTTACAGAGAGGCAGAGACACACACAAAGAGAGAGAGAGAGAGAGAGAGATCTTCCATCCGCTGGTTCATCCCCAAATGGCTGTAATGGCCAGAGCTGAGCCATTCCAAGCCAGGAGCCAGGAGCCAGGAGCCTCCTCTGGGTCTCTCACACGGGTGCAGGGACCCAAGGCCTTGGGCCATCTTCTACTGCTTTCCCAGGCCATATCAGAGAGCTGGTTCAGAAATGGAGCAGCCAGGACTTGAACCAGTGCCTATGTGGGATGCCAGCACTGTAAGCGGCTGCTTTTCCCACTACGCCACAGCGCCGGCCCCGACACTGTCCTTTCAACCATTCTGGAACCAGACTCCAATCAGCCCATGTACCCTTCTCTGCTAGAGCCACACCTGTTCTGTTGTGGCCCTCTATACACAACATGGTCACCCTCACTTCCTAACTGGGCTCACTTTTAAATGCAGGTATAATTACATCAAGTTCACCCTTCTCGGTATGCAGCTCTGGAAGTTTTGACAGCTGCACACAGTGGTGCAAACTTCGCCACAATCAAGATCTAGAACAGTTCACTCACTCAAAACAATTCCTGCTGCATACCATTGCAGTTAACCACCAGCAACCCTCCTCTGCTCTCTTCCTCTATAGTTCTGTCTTTCTAGAATGTCATATAAATAGAATCATACAGTACATAAGTTCCAGCTCTGGCTTCTTTTACCCTTGCCGAGTGTGCCACGCTGGTCTCCTTTCTACTGTGGGGTAAGATTCCACTGTGTACTACTGCATTCCACCGTATCGGCGTTACCACAGCTATTTATCCATTTGCCAGTAGAGAGACAGTTAAGAAGTTTCCTGTTTCTGGCAAATACAAATAAAGCCATCGCTATATAGTCTGAATGTAATTTGGGCCCCCAACCCGTGCAAGACTCAAAGTCGTGATTTAATGGTACTAAGAGGGTAGAAACAACCCACTCGTGGCTTCTGGGAAATACAGTCTGGTGAGAGGTGCTAAGGTCACTGGGGGCAGGCTCCTAGAAGGCTGTTCTCACGAGAGGGTTGTTATAAAAGCCCAGTTTGAACCCGGTGTCTGTCTGCTTTCCCGGCTCACCATGTGACCTTCACTCTTTTTTTTTTTAAAGATTAATTTATTTACTTGAAAAGCAGAGTTACAGAGAGGAAGGGAGGGAGGAAGGAAGCAAGGGAGGGAGAGAGGGAGGGAGAGAGATCTTCCATCCACTGGTCACTCCCCAGATGGGTGCAATGGCCAGAGATGTGCTAATCCGAAGCCAGGAGCTTCCTCCAAGTCCCCCACTCAGGTGCAGGGACCCAAGGACTTGGGCCATCTTCTACTGCTTTCCCAGGCCATAGCAGAGAGCTGGATCGGAAGTGGAGCTGCAGGGATCGAACCGGTGCCCATATAGGATGCCAGCACTGCAGGCAGCAGCTTTACCAGCTATGCCACAGCGCCAGCCCCAATGTGACCTTCACTCTGTACACACTCAACCACTGTCCTCACAGAGCTCAAACCAGTGGGGACAATCCAGCTTTGGACTATGAACTTCCAAAACCGTGAGCCAAAATAAATCTCTTTCCTTTATAAAGTTAGGCTGCTGAAGGTACTTTGTTGCAGCCACAAAAAGCTGATGGACACAGCCATTACGAGTGTCAGATTTCCATTTCCCTTGAATATGCAGCTGAGGGTGGGATGCTGAGCTGTTTGGGAGCCTGTGTTGACCTTGCAGGAAACTGCCCTCTGTTTCCCAGAGGCACGGACTCACAGACGCTCCAGTTGACCTGCGGCCTCACCAGTGCTTGGTGTTGTTGCGCTCTCTCTCTCTGGAGACACTCCAGCAGGGAGGCAGGGGGAAGGGGAGGCAGGGAGCAGGGGTGGGCAGGAGGGTAGGGGGTAGGGGGCAGAGAGGCAGGGGGACAGGAGGGTAGGGGGACAGGGGGCAGGGGAGCAGGGAGGTAGGGGGACAGGGAGTGGGGGGGGCAGGAGGGTAGGAGGGCAGGGAGGCAGGGGGCAGAGAGGCAGGGGGACAGGAGGGTAGGGGGACAGGGGGCAGGGGAGCAGGGAGGCAGGGGGACAGGGAGCGGGGGGGCAGGAGGGTAGGAGGGCAGGGAGGCAGGGGGCAGAGAGGCAGGGGGACAGGAGGGTAGGGGGACAGGGGGCAGGGGAGCAGGGAGGCAGGGGGACAGGGAGCGGGGGGGCAGGAGGGTAGGGGGGCAGGGAGGTAGGGGGCAAGAGGGTAGGGGGGTAGGGAGGTGGGGGGCAGGAAGGTGGGGGGCAGGGAGGCAGGGGGCAGGGGGGCAGGGGTTAGAGGGTAGGGTGGGGGGGCAGGGAGGCAGAGGGCAGGGAGGCAGGGGGCAGGGGGCAGGGAGGCAGAGGGCAGGGGAGCAGCGGGTAGGGAGGCAGGGGGCAGGGGGCAGGGAGGCAGAGGGCAGGGGAGCAGCGGGTAGGGAGGCAGGGGGCAGGGAGGCAGAGGGCAGGGGAGCAGTGGGTAGGGAGGCAGGGGGCAGGGAGGCAGAGGGCAGGGGAGCAGTGGGTAGGGAGGCAGGGGGCAGGGAGGCCAGGCAGTGTTCTCAGCTGCTCTAACTGCGCTCACCACAGGCCACACACCCTGCCCAGTGGCTCAGAGGCTCCCCCATCAGTGCTACACAGTGCAGAAACTAAGGTGGTCCCAGGGCCAGATCAATGACTACACAAGTCAGGGCCTGGAGGGCTTTCCTAGAATGGTCTTAGTTGTCCTTTTGTGAATTTTCCACCTGTTTTTCAGGCCCTGACTCGAATTTCACCTCCTATGTGATAGTTCTCTGAACCACAGCATCACACTGCACGGTCAGACTGGCCTTGTGCTGCGTTCATCAGTTCCCTCGCTGGGGAACCAAAGAGTTCTTTAAAAAGCTCATGCATCTTGTCTGTCTCCCAAACAAGAGAGTTCAGGTCCTGAGGCCAGGACAGCCGTCTCCTCCGCCCCTGCCCACACCCCCACCCCCCGCCCTGGCACTCCTACCCTATCTGCTGCATTTCAGGCACCAACTGAAGTGCATCAAAATGTGCAGAGCGCGCTCTGACGTCATGGGCGGAAGGCGCGACACCAACACCCCCGCAAGTCATGGCCGCAGGGTCACACTGCTTCGCAAAGCCACAGCCTGCAGGCCACGGTCTCCCCCAGGAAGGCAATCTGAAAGTTCAGACAACTCAGTAGTGAGAAATGTAATAGGTTAGGCGATCAAGCAACAGCTCCCCTCCCCCAATTTAGTAAAACTGATTCAGGATAAATGACAATAAAATATCTAAAGTCTAGAAAGTATGTTGGAAATAGCTGGGGATGTTATTTAAAAAAAAAAAAAGGACCATTTTGGCCACTGGGCAAACACAGGAGGCAAAAAATACCAACGAGGTCTCTTGAGTTAAATAACCAATTAATATCCTGCCAGGGACAAGGTGACTTCCCAGGGATGACAAACCGAGCCTAAAATAACACGGCCTTCCTGGGCCCTGTCGTGAAAGCCACTGGGAATTGTCCCCGCTGGGCGGGTTGGCGACCGACTGCTTTCCTGGGTCTGCTTCCCACAGTGTTACTCTTCTGCCCAAGACTCAGTACCCAGGCCTTCCCCTGTCCCCCGACTTTCTCTGAAGATTAATATATTACATTACATATTCCACCTCCATTCAATATTCTCAGCTTCTCCACCCTCCAGTCCCAGGTCATCTCTACCCAGCCGGCAGGTCTACTTGCTGGCCCCATCAGCATTATTTTTTTTTTACAGGAAGAGTGGACAGTGAGAGAGAGAGACAGAGAGAAAGGTCTTCCTTTTTGCCATTGGTTCACCCTCCAATGGCCGCCGCAGCCAGCACACAGCGCTGATCCGATGGCAGGAGCCAGGTACTTATCCTTGTCTCCCATGCGGGTGCAGGGCCCAAACACCTGGGCCATCCTCCACTGCACTCCCAGGCCACAGCAGAGGGCTGGCCTGGAAGAGGGGCAACCGGGACAGAATCCGGCGCCCCGACCGGGACTAGAACCCAGTGTTCCGGTGCCGCAAGGCGGAGGATTAGCCTGTTGAGCCACGGCGCCGGCCCAGCATTTTCAATCAATGATTTATCACCCCCCCTAGTTCTATCAATTACCACAGACAGCACCCAGCCGGGTCACCTGTACCTCCTCCCCACCTGCTGGGCCTCCCTCACTCCTGCCCGATCACTCCTGCCAGGGGCCTCAGCGCTTTGTTGTCCTGATCTGACTCAGGGGCTCCCTCTGTCCCCTACGCAGCAGGCAAGCGCCTGGACACAGGCTGAACTTTTCAGTGAAGTTCTGAGCCCTCGGAGCGCTCCTGAGACCCGGGCCCTAAGCCAGGCAAATACACATTCTTGATCTGTGCTGTCCACTTAGGAGCGCAGTGTGGGTTTGTAATCACTCCCGCTCTCAGAGATGGCCTTCAAATGACACAAGCGTCTTCGGACCTCACACAGCCCAGCTCAGCCTGTGGGACTCAGTCGGGACAGGAGGGGAACGATCCCCAGAACCCCTAATTCCTGGTCTGCTTTCGCAGGTCCTGGAATGAGCTGAAGTCTGCCTTCAACTTAAATAAAAGGCAATTCTTCGAGAGAGAGAGAATTATATCCCAGTTTTTAGTTGAGAGAGAGCCCAGCTGGAAGCAATGTCCGGGCTGTGATCAGGGCAGGCCAGCCTCAGGAGGTCAGGGGCGAGGAGCTCAGAGACAGAGCTGGAAGGTGAGCCAGAGCCCCGCACGTGTGTGGACAGAGCGCGCCAGCAGTGCCCCTGTGATTTCTGTCCAATGATGCGGGGGGAAAAGCGATACTCTTTCCTGGGGGAAGTGTCTCCTCCCACGGAGAGCTGCAGGGGCCACTGGCCATGTGCAGGGCCCTGCCTGGAGGGACCCTGCACAGTCACAGAAAGTCTCTTAACGGACAAGGGCCTCGGCAGCCACGCAGCACGTGGTACCAATGTATGATCTCCCGACACACACCACTGAGTGAGTCTTCGAGAGCAGCCCTAACAAAACACAAATTTATGGTCGCACGGCTCCGGGGGTCGGAGAGCAGGGTTTTGGCAGGGCTGTCCCCCCTCCGGGGGCTCAGACAGCAGAAGTTGCCACGGGCCTCTCCCCTCCTCTCTTGGTTCCTTCCCAGGCTCCAACCTCTGTCTGCGTGTGTCCTAATCCCCCCTCTGCATGAGGACACCAGCCATGCTGGCCTACAGTGCAAAACTTGATTCTGTCTGTCAAGACCCTGCCTCCTCCTGAGGTCATCGTCTGAGGTTCCGGGGCAGGAGGGGGGCACCCGTAACACCATCCCTCCCCCAGAGATGTCTCAGGAGAGGCCGCTGCTTTCCCTCCAACTCGTGGCTGATTGTTCTTGTTGCGAGTGACTTAAGGCCGCAGCTTCTAAACAGTGCCGGCACCAGCTCTGTCCCCACAAGGGCAGGGCTGGAGCAGAGGGCCCCGAGCTGTAGGGATCCAGTCCTTCTCTGTTAAGGTGGAGAAGAGTGTGTGCCCTGTGTGACAAAGGGCCTATTTCTGACAGTATTCAGCAGAGAAGTATTTCAGATACAGGCAGGGAGTAGGCATTTAGTCTCACAGTTCTGCCACCCACGTCCCAACCCCAGCGCCTGACTCTGGTTTCCTTCCAATGCAGACCCTGGAGGCGGTGCTGATGGCTCAAGTAACTGGGTCCCTGCCACCCACATGGGGAACTTGGATTCAGTTCTAGCTTTGACCTGGCTCAGCCTTAGCCACTGTAGGAATCCAAGGACAGCAGATAAGAGCTCTCTCCGTATCTCTGTCTCTTTCTCTCTTTCTTTCTGCCTCTCAAATAAAAATTTTTTTTCAATGCACAAAGTACACATTCCCATTGCACAACAGAGAAAAGTTTTTGGCTGAACAGCTCAACAGACACTTCAATTATGCAAGCTCTATCCAAAAAGCTTTGAGCCCCCAACAAGCTAATCTGACAGAGACCTATTATTCTCTCCAAATAAAGGGTGAAAACAGAAACCGTTTTTTTGAGTCTTTATAAGATAAACACCCAGGCAGACAGACCCACATGATAAATCTGCATGAAAGTGCCCGAGAGGGCATGGGCACCAGTAGCCTTTGTTCACGTATCAATTCCACCAGACTCCAGCAAGGGTAAAAGAGTGAATGGTAAGTGCCACCACCAGGGGCCCCAGAGGGCCCAGCCCCAACCCCCACCCGTCTTGCCTGCTGTCAGCCTGCCAGGAGGGCAGGGCAGAACAATGGCTGTAATCCATCTCCTGGGAGTGCCGGGCAGGGCCTCCGACACAGTCTGAGCTCACTGTTTCTGACAAAAGACACTTTTCACTGCTGAGACCTCGGGGTTGCAATCATGAGAAGCTAGCAGAGTGGGGGGCCGGGACGGTGCTCTGGGGACTGATGACTGGAGAGTTTAGAAGACATCCTCAGATAAAACTGGATGTTCTCTGTGAATTACTTTTTCAAACAGCTGGGAAAATTATTCCCGGGGTCACTGACTGCAATGCTTGCTTCTACACAGCAAGCGTTATGGGTTATTTCTCCCGGCTTTGCCTAACACAAGGAAACATGCTTACTTGGCATTAAAAGAAGAACCATCTTTAAACGGATGCAGGCCAAGCCCTTGTAAGTGACTCCGTAGTATCTATGCCAGATCTGAGGACAGAATGCACCTGTGTGCAAGGAAGAGCCGACCTCGGGCGGGACCCGAGGCATGTCTGTTGTCTTTATCTCTGGCGGGACCTAGGCATGTCTGTTGTCTTTATCTCCCTCAAATGCATTCAGAAGGAATGAATGCAGCTTAGTCAAGTCATCAGGTATCAGGTTTCACTCACAGCGGACAAAAAACTCAAGACAAAAGAAGATGGAGTGATTTCTCCAAATCAGAGCAGGGGAGCAGGCGGGGTGCACCTAAGGGGAACTGTGTCAAAGCCTGGGAAAGCAGAAAGGGCAGGGGAGGTGAGCAACAACCTGCTGTCAGTGTCCTGGAGGCAGGACAAGCACTGTGGAGACAGTTCCTACTCCACGAGGACAAGCGGCGCTGAGAGGGAGCCGCCTGTGAGTGGACAGCCACGCAGCACGTGGTACCAATGTATGATCTCCCGACATGAGGACCACACAAGCCAGATGAACATGCCACGAGCCACATTTCCTAGTTCTCTGACAGCCTCTCTCTTTAAAAAATATATATATATTTTTTATTTACTTAGAAGTCAGACAAAGACATCTTTCTTTCACTAGTTCACGCCCCCTGTACCTACAACAGTTGGGGCAGAGTCAGACCAACGCCAGGAGCCAGGAGCTCAATCTGAGACTCTCATCTGGGTGGCAGGGACCCTGCTACTTGAATCATCACCTGCTGCCTCCCAGGGTATGTATCTGTAGGAAGCCGGAATCAGAAGCAGCCAGGACTCAAACCTACGCGCTCTGATAACGGAGACGGGCATCTCACACAGTGTCTTAACTGCCGTGTCCAACACCCACCGCGTTCCTCTCCTGGCGTGCCTTCTCAGCAGCTTTCAAACTTCATTCCAAAAAGCCACAGTAAGAAAGGAAACTGGTGTAGACACCCAGCACTCATTCCATATACATACACACTCACATACACATGTAATAGGCTTCACAACAGACTTTCACATGTGTGATATGCTCTAGGTGTCTTTCCTATTTAATTTTTCTCTTAAATACTGATGCCACCCTCTTCGATTTGTTCCATGATCTAATTAGAAGCTCACAACTGAGAACTTGAGAATCCTTGCCCTCGCCTCTGTAATGGTCAAGCTCGAGGTTCCAGCCTAGTGTCAGACGCACATTCAGGCCAGGAGTCCAAGCACGAGAGCACCGAGGCAAGTCTGGGCTAATGGGAGAACTAGGCCTCCTGGGGCCACCTTGGAGAGAGCAGGAAGTTAGGGTCTCACTGCCTACTAAGGCAACAGCACTGCTTTACGAAGGGACATGCGGCCCACGGCACCCTGTGCTGTAACGCTGGCTCCCGTTGCCGGCCTGGTCTTCATCCTTGTCTTCCTGGAGGCACGAGGACAGAGGATGAGACGCCCACCCTTGCCATCACCTGGTCTGGGTCTCACCGAGCAGCTGTGTGGCAGTGGGGGCACGGTCAGAGCAGCAGCTGCACCAATGAGGCTCTACAGGGACCCTTCCCAAAGGTCTCCCCGCCAGGAGACGTCCTGGCAGTCCAGCAGGTTGGAGGGAACAGGGCCCGTGGAGGGAAAAGACAGACGGCCACTGTGGCTGTCAACACCTACGAGTGTAACTGTTGTGTTGACAAAGCTACAAAATCCAATCCAGGAGACCACAGAAAACCCTGGGCGGATTTCCCCACGAGAGAGAATATTCTGCTTCAGGCAGCAACCCTGGGCAGAATACTTTTAACTATACAAGAGTTGAACGGAAGTCACGCTAAGGTTCGAATCACACCTGCCGGCTGCCGTACCCAGCGCGGGGCTGAGTTGTGAATGACAGCCCTCACTGGGAATTCTAAGTGGCTTTGAGGCTGCAAGGACAGATTCCTCGGGGAAGGAAAAGCAAAGACAGAGTCCTCTGTGCTTAGGAGACAGCAGGCTCCCATCTACAAAACCACACGGCCGGGGCCGGCGCGGCATAGCAGGTAAAGCCCCCGCCTACAGTGTCGGCATCCCATATGGGCGCCGGTTCGAGTCTCAGCTACTCCATGTCTGACCCAGCTCTCTACTATGGCCTGGGAAAGCAGTGAAGATGGCCCAAGTCCTTGGCTCCTGCACCCGCATGGGAGACCCAAAGAAGCTGCTGGCTCCTGGCTTCAGATCGGCACAGCTCCGGCCATTGCAGCCAACTGGGGAGTGAACCAGTGGAAAGAAGACCTCTCTTCCTCTCTGCCTCTCCTCTCTCTGTGTAATTCTGACTTTCAAATAAATAAATCTTTAGGGAAAAAAAAAAAAAAACATGGCCAGAGTGGAGTATTCAAAGTCCCGCCTCTGCGTGCTGAGTCGCTGGATGGCAACGGGGTGTGCGTGTGCCCCTGCCACCCTAACAGGCTAAGGGGAGGGCTGAACGTTCCAGCAACCCTTCGGTGGAGAGAACACTCCACAACTCAACACAAGTGCCTGGCACAGAACTGAAGGCAGAGTGTGAAGTCGGAAAGCACGCGAGAAAGCGCTACAGAAGGAGGGTTTACAACAGCGGAGACTGGGCTCTCCTTTCAGAACACACCAAGGTGCACACCCTACTCTGAGCCCCAGCTCACACTCCCAAGAGAGTCACCAGCTTCTCAGAGACAAAAACACGAGCGAAGACGAGTGAAGGGCTTGCTCTGGTTAGCCTCCCCAAAGTAGTCTTTGGAAATAGTTTCAAAGATATATTTGTTTTATCCAAATGCAAGTTTCCGGGAGCAAATATGACACCTTGGGAGACACATGAAATATGGCTGTTGCTCCAAGCCTATAAAGGCTCCTCCGGGTGCTCCATCTCAGGCTCCCCAAGGGAGGTCAAGAGGACAGGCTTCTGGACAGACAAATGGAAGAGCATAAGCGTGGGCAGCTCCTCCGTCATCCAACGAGATGACAGCTCCACGGCCCCAAAGCCAGCAGGTGTCATCCGGGCCATTATTCACAGTCTCCATGCCCAGGAGCCGACAGCAACTGCGTGGGTGTCTGGCTCAGTGGCTGCCCAGCCGCACGGGTCTCCGCATCCTGGGGAGAGGCACAATACGTGGCTGCCGATCTGTATTACGGCGTGATTAAACACGGTGCCAACCATGCCACCATGTGTTTCTGCAGATTGAATCCAGAGTGGGCGGCCTCCAAGGGCCCCCCCGACACACACACATCAAGACAGACAGAGCCGACGGCCCCCAGAGGAGGCCTGCTACATTGATTTGGCATGTCTGCCCAAGCTGCAAGGAGAGACTAGAAGGAGCTGTTGTGGCTGGTGCATCACACCACACCACGCTGTCCTAAAACGAGAGGCGTGCCCGGTGCAGCTCCCTCCTCTGCACAGAGGATGATCCGCCCTCTCTGTTTATATTTACAGAGCTGAGATATAAAACAAAGCAAATGAGGAGCCCACTATTCAGCTCATTAAGCCAAGCTACGGGGGCACACAGTGACAGTGCACGCCTGCGCATGTACACTCACACACCTCCAATCAGCCTCTACATCCAAGATTCCCCAGCTTTTTATTGTACCAAAGGAGACTGCTTGCCTCCAACCTCAGTGGCTCATCCCAGAATCACTACCATGTAGAGGGAAAGCGCTCAGCTTGGAATCTCCCTGGCCACAACACCACACCCAAGAATCACGGGATGACATGATGTCAGCAGCTCGGCGGTCTATGGCACGGACACCCAAATAAACCAGCAATCGGGTGGTAACCGTCACCCACGCTCCAGCGAGGGGTGCCCGCCCCCAAAGTGAACACGTGGTCAAGGCTGTCAAAGGACCTCAGGAGCCAAAACACCAAAAGCGGCAGCTTGTGAAACCAGGCAACTGGGAATCAGAGCTGGAAAGCCCCTGGACAAGGCTGACCCAAGCCGGGGAGTGACTTGTGGGCAGTGAGGCTGCATTCCACCAAGAGCCAGTTAGGACCCAGGGATGGGGAGGGGCACCTGTGTTACACAAGGGCTCTCCAGGCCACTGGGGTCTGGGGGCGGACCCAGGTTCTCCTGGCTCACCGATGTAGACGAGGACTCCGTGGCCAGGAAGAGACTGCTTTCAGATCTGGGATGAAAATAACGCACTTCCAGAGGGCTCCCTGCGAGTGTGCCTTCTGCATACCCCAAGCCGTCTGTCTCATCACTTTCCTGGCAGGAAGCCCTTCATCCATAGTCTATGACTCAGCTTCTGACCAGGCAGCAGCACTGCTTTAAGATAGGGAGCTATGGGGCCAGTGCCTCGGGCTGCAGTGCCGGCATCCCACATGGGCACTGGTTCTAGTCCCGGCTGCTCCACTTCCGATCTAGCTCTCTGCCATTGCCAGGGAAAACAGAAGATGGCCCAAGTCCTTGGGCCCCTGCACCCACGTGGGAGACCAGGAAGAAGCACCTGGCTCCTGGCTTCAGATCGGCGCAGCACCAGCTATCACAGACATCTGGGAAGTGAACCAGTGGATGGAAGATTCTCTCTCTCTCTCTCTCTCTCTCTCTCTCTGCTTCTGCTTCTCTGTAAATAAATAAATAAATCCTTAAATAAAATAAAATAAATAATAATTTTTTTAAAAAGATAGGGATCTGTACCGAAGGCTGGGCGAGTCTGTGCCCAGCCCCCAGGTATGTGAATGTTGGGGGAGGAGACCGCCTGTATTTCTGCTTAATCACTCTCCCAGGGGAACAGTTCCTGAAACAAAGAGAAGCAAGGCCAGCGACAAAGGGTGTGCCCTGCAGAACTGGGGTGGATGCTGTTGAGTGCCCCCACAGCTGACCACCTGGAAACGCAGCAGCGCACGCCTCCCAGGCTGGGAGCAGCAGCACCCTTGGGTGAAGTGGAGGCCAGGGAGCTTCCCTGGAAAGGCAGGAAAGTGGCAGGGCGGGAGGACCCCCGGATCCTCCATAGGATCCCTTAGCCTTGACCCCTGCAAAGGCATGTAGCCAGGCCTCCAGCCAGTCATTGCTTGGGGAATCCAGCCACTGTCAGCTAAAAATGTGAACTAGGAGTGGCCTTGGTCTGAGATTAAAAAAAAAAAAAAAAAGGAAGGGGAGAAAGAAAAGAGAAAAACCGGCAGGACCAGGAAAGGAGATGGAGTGGACAAGCAGGTGCTTGGCGGGGAGCCCCGTGTTCTCAGGGGCAAAGCAGCGCCCATCGTGGCCCTTGGGGAGCCCCACCTGCTGGCTCCATAATGTTCCCCAGGAGTCAAAGAGACAGGAAAACTAGACCACAGCCCCAAGCAGTTTCCTGCAAGGAGTTTTCAGCATAATGAATGTGTAATAAAATGAAATCATTCCCAGCCAGTCTACATTAGGAAATGCCAGAAGAAATGGTTTTGGGGTCATTAGCCATGACACAGTAGGCTAATCCTCCGCCTGTGGTGCCAGCATCCCATATGGGTGCCTGTTCTAGTCCCGGCTGCTCCTCTTCCAATACAGTTCTCTGCTGTGGCCCCGGAGGGCAGTGGAGGATGGCCCAAGTGCTTGGGCCCTGCACCTGCATGGGAGACTAGGAAGAAGCACCTGGCTCCTGGCTTCGGATCGGTCATTTGGGGAGTGAACCAACAGAAGGAAGACCTTTCTCTCTTTTCCTCTCACTGTCTGTAACTCTACCTCTCAAATAAATAAATAAAATCTTAAACACACACACACATACTGTTTGAGGCACAAAAGCAATTTCTCCAAAGGCCATCAGATCTACCCCCCTCCCCAGCTCAGTGACCCACCACTCGGCCTCTCAAACTGCCCAACCCTGTTCCCAACAGCCACCAGGTCCTCCAATGCCACAGACTCTGCCTCCTCTCTCTCTAGCTCTGGCCCCTCCCTCCTGACCACAACAGGCGGCCACTTCCTCTCTCACCTGGACTCTAGCCAGAGCCTCCTAATGACACACCTGCCTGCCGCCTGGCCTCCTGCCCACTGCCCCCACGGGTCACCCCGCAGAGTGACCAGACGGAGCAGCCAAGCTCTTCAGCCTGGCAGACAGGTCCCTACCTGTGGAACGGCCAACTAGGACCCCTTCCCCCCAACAAGTGGGGCCACGCTGGGCCCCATGGAGCTCCCCAGCAGGTGTGACTCCACCCCATGCCTCCTTTCTGCCCTTCCACCAGCAGCCTGGGCCCTCTCTCTGGTTCACTCCCGAGAGCACCGCATTCAGATAATTTGTTTCCATGCCCTTCCTTCTCCTGAACGCCCCAGCTCCCGACAGCGGAATGAGCGCCTTCCTCATCTGCTATGCAGTGGGTGGCGTGCGCTCCATAGAAGCTGGCTGAATGGTAAATGAGCACCCGAGAGCTGCTTGAGCTTGCTGTCCTACGGCCACGCTTGCTTCACTCCAGCCCGGCTGGGAAGACGAACGGCAATGGCCTTCAATCAACACTGGCAGAAAACGCAATCGTGCTCACGTTAAGCAAAGCATCAGAGCTATGACTTAGCTGTTAACAAAGAACACCAAGGAGGGGCGACTGCGTGTGCACAGCACAAGAACTGGTGAGTGCAAGTCCCCCAGCCCTCTCCTCCCGGGCTCCCTAAACCGGAGACATGACATCGGAGGGGAAACAACCATTCTGTCTTTCGGCTTGCTGATTTCTCATGTCCAGCTCCGAACAGCAGAAGTACAAAGACTGCCTGTTTAATTCCTAGCCCTGGAGGAGGATGGGAAAAAGTACTTATTTTCAGTCAAGCCTAAAGAAAACAAAACAAAACATAACCTGCAACAGATCAATAAGGAGCAAAGGAGAAAAAGAGCCTTGATGCGAGAGCAGAACCACAGCCAGCCCCCGCAAGGAGGCCACACACAGGCCCACTGATCCCACTCAGCAACCCGAACCAGGTTTGGACTCGTGTTCTCTCAATCTCAGGATGATGGAAATGCAGGCAAGAAACACCTATAGAACACATGTGCTGGGGAGCTGGGCAGGCGGCTGAGAGGGCTGGTGGTGCTAGCTCCCTCCTCTGTCAGTACGTTATATCCAAGTCGGGACAAAACCACTGCCTCCGAAGACAATTGGTCCTCTGCAGGGCATCCAGACCTGAGTGAAGACACCACTTCGCTCCAGGCCTGAAGGCTGCCAGAGAGAAGAAGGTCCTGCTTTCTTTAGACCTTGGAGATACCATCTCTCCTAGTGCCCTGGCCTCTGATTCATCCGTACACTCTCCCTGCCCGACGTGAACACTGACACAAGGTTAATGACTCTCACTTTGAAGTAAGTGTCCCAAGGGGAAAAAGACAACACCTGGGATTTCCAATAAACTGGTGGCACCCCGCCCCACCCTGCGGCGTGTGCAGGATGAGATAGAACAAGCAGAGGCAAACCCTGCCGGTGGCAGAAGGTGGCTGGGAAGGCGGAGGTCACAGCAGCGACTTCCGCAGATCACGACACAGCGCAACGTTTAAAGGAGAAGAAAACACTGGAAGTCTGCAGACTCATTACATCGCGGTCATAACTCCGGGGGCGAGGAGCAGCGCCCGCCGTGCACCTGCAGCCTGTGACTCTTGGCTTTCGCTACGCGGAGCCTCGGGCGGCATCGGAGCTGAGGCAGTTTGGTCACAGGCAATTGTCCTGGTGGAACAGGGCTACTGTCTGTGGAGAGCCACCGCCGTCCCCGTGTCATTATGAACCACCCCCCCAGAAGGCAGCGCCACGATGCCTCCTCTCCTGAGCTACTCTTCATCTTGACCTGGGGCAGCAGGGGCCTTCGGGCATACCAGCGTCCACACCCCTCCAGTCTACACAAGCACATTACAACCCAAGTTCTCGGTGGCTGGTGGATGCTATCTATCGCACCTCCGATGGGACAGCAGTGGCAGTCACAGATGGCCAGGACCTCTGTGCAGGTGCCACACAGGGCTTCGGGGTGACCTGAGGATGGGCGCCTTGCTGTGTGGAGTTGTGGACACCTGCATGCATCCACTGCTCCGGCCAATGGCCCCGTCCCTGCATTTCCTTCCTGCCAGCTCCTGGCAGGACATCGCTTAACCAAAAAATAGCTACTTGTACCAGAGAACCTGTCAGGATCTCTATTCCCCTCATTTCTTCGTATGTAGAAACAGAGCCAGAGAGAACAGGGACCCTGCCCAAGACCAAGATGCTCATCAGTGACAGTAGACAGCACCCCAGCACCCCAGCACCCCAATTCCCAAAGTCCACTGCCAGGAGAGGACCAGCAGGCTCTGCTTCTGGATTCAGGCTGCAGTACAAGAGGCCAAGCCAAGCCCGCACAGGCTCCCTGCCGGGGCCTTCACGTGGGCAAGTCGCCCAGCCACTCCTTCCAAAACTGCTTGGATCGAGGGCCCGGCCAGCTTGCGGACTGCTGCCCCGAGCAGAATAGCCGCAAGTGAGGAAATGGACCTGTGGAATCGAGGCCCCTGTCCCTGGACTCAGAGGGGGCTCCTGTGAGGCCATCCAGTGAGCCTGGGGGTCTATGGGCCCCTGAGACATAGGTAGAATGTCCTTCACAAGCAGGCTGCCAGCTGTGGATGGAAAGCCTGTCTCTAGACCAACTGGCGTCTCCCCACTAACAGCTTCTTGAGCTGCATGTGTGACCTTACGACTTTAAATCATGCGTTCAGTCTTCCACGCAGAGCTAGCGGAGGAGGGGGTTGAGCCCCTAAGGAGACGGACAGTCTCCAGAAGACCCCAGCTATCTCCATGCCCCTAGCCAATCAACATTTTATGTGAAACCCCCAACCAATGGGCACCCCTACAGCACGACCCAATGGAAAAAACAGCAATGCCTTAAAAACCCAGGACACTTCCTCAAAGCCCGTGTCCGGCTCGGGCACTCGCCTGCTCTCTTCTCAGCCCAGACACTTTCTCTGTCACTTGCCAATCAAATAAAAGTTTCCTTTCTGTCCAGTGAAAGTTTCCGCCTCTTTGCAAATTGTTTCCTGGCTTTTTATTTCCATACTAAGCTGAGGAAAAGAACCCACCTCCCGTCCGTGACCGGTGACATCCCGCCGTCTCCAGGGCACAGGAGGCTTCCCACTCAGAGGTGGACGTGAGGACACTTCATCAGTGAGTATTCAGAAATACCGGCCCTCGTCTGCACGGCGAGAAGAGAAGCAGCGCACCGGGGCACTGAGAGTGCTTACAGCTAAGCAAACAGCCCGTGTCAAGGAGGTGAGCAGAACAGGCAAGCGATGCCCTGCTCCCAGACGTTCAATCCCAGACTCCCAGACTCACCAAGGGCCCGGCTTATCCTTGCTCATGATACAGCAGCTACTTAGAAGGTCTTAACGCACACTCACCCAGTGCTTGGACGTATGAACTCCTGTAGTCCTTAGTACAGCCCTTTGGGGCGGGGGTTCTTTTTACTACCATTTCTTCCAGGAGGAAACAGCATTACAAAGAGGTTTATTTACATGCCACAGGTCAACAGTGATCACTGGCAAAGCCCTGGTGTAAAACCTGGCCCCTTAATCTTGTGGCCACACACACACACACACACACACACACATGCGCACATGCACGCAAACCTCCTTCAAGCACTGCTTGGGCGAGTGCCACTCCGAGACCCTCTTGGAATCTGCAAAGACCCTGTGTGGTGGGTGGTGCAGGAGAACACAAGCGTGGAGGGGAGAACTGGGAGAGGGGCTGACCCGCCACACTGCACGCCACACAGGCCCCTGTCTGAAGCTCCTCCCCTCTCCCCTTCTCCTGCCTCCACAGGAGCCCCTGGTCCCAAAACCCAGCCCAGCCTCCAGGTAAGCAGGGGAAGGCTCTCTCCAGCTGACTGACACAGACCCTCAGTGCAAGGAAGTGGCCCGGTGCACACAGAGGAGCAGGAAGCAGGGTCCTTATGAGAACCCGGATGCTCGCCCAGCCGAAAGGGGAGCAACCCTGTGTCCAGCGCTGAAAGGATAAACAACCTGTGGCCTGTTGGAAGGGAATCCCACCTCCCGCATTAACACGATGCTAAGGCAAACACTCCCAGCACTGAATGACGAACGCTGTGTGATTCCCTGGCAGCAGGGACCAGAGACCGAAAGCAGGACGGGGGCCACCAGAGGCGGGGCAGAGGGGAGCTACTGCTTATTTCAGGGTGGGATGACGGAGGGTGCTGGGGCTGGATGGTAGCGATGGAGCACTCAATGCTACTGAGCTGCACATTTACATTTTATGGTACACACAGTTTACCCCAGCTCTAAAAACAAAATCAATAATGAGGACCAAAAAAATAAGAAAAAGATGGGGCCGGCACTGTGGCATAGGTTAAGCCTCTGCCTGCAGCGCCAGCATCCCATATGGACACCGGTTGGAGTCCCGGATGCTCTACTTTTGATCCAGCTCCCTGCTAATGGCCTGGGAAAACAGGGGAAGACAGCCCAAGTGTTTGGGCCTCTGCACCCCTGTGGGAGACCTGGAACGAGCTCCTGGCTCCTGGCTTTGGTCCGGGCCAGACCCAGCTGTTGTGGCCATTTGGAGAGCGAACCAGTGGATGGAAGACCTCTCTCTCTAACTCTGCCTTTCAAATAAATAAATAAACCTTAAAAAGAACAACAGCAACAAAGAAAGAGGGCGGGGCACAGCCAGGGTCCCTTGGTACCATGTGAAATGATGGGCAAGATGCAACAGTAACACTCCAGGACTCACCATCAGCATTTCCAAAACCAATGGAGTTCCTACTGGACTCCTGTAGGGGAACTCAATTCACATTTACTCACAGTCTCTGGCAGCATCATCACCTCCTAGAATGTTCTCAAGCAGCTTTACCCGCATCTCTGTGCATTCTTGCTGAGTTTGTGGTTGGTTCCAAAATATACACATATGCAAAGAATGCTAGAAATGTTCAACAAGAAACAAAACCAGAAAATGAGGATATGGCTCTCTCAGAACAAAGACAGCCACAGGAAAGCAGAACCTTGGTCATTTGGTGGTTGGAAAGAAGACCATCCCAACCACTTTTAAACTGCCAAGGCAGAGGCTGCTGGGAGTGTTATGCTAAACTTCTTCCACAATTCATTGACCACTGAGCCCTGCAGGAGCCTCTGCTAGAGGAACAGGGGAAGGGAGGGGAGGAGAAGGGCTGGAGAGATGCCATCTCACCCCTGCACGCAGAGAGAATTCAGTGTGGGAAAGGAAACAAGGAAAACACAACTCGTTCGCCAAGGAGCCTCCACTCCAGGAAATGCATCTCCCAAGCACCCCCAACCTCACTCCCAGTTACTGTGAGTCTCTATAGCAACAGGCAGCAGCTTCAAATGGGGAAGTCACAGACCACCGGCTCTCCCAGCCCCTCAGGAAGACAGAGGCCAGCTTTGCCTACCTGGGCACTGCCATCCAGAGGTCAGGGTGGTGTACAGGGTGGCGGAGTCCGGCAGAAGCAGAAATCACGCAGATTCTTGGCCAGATCGGCCAGCCCCAAGACTGTTATTTACATGCCACCTGGCAGGGACTGTCACCCACTGAAGGCTCTGCTGTCCCCAAACCCGGGCCAGTGGGGATGAATATCCCCTAAGCCCATGCCCACCCTGTCAGTCACGCCACCTTCAACAGATGCACTGCACAGAGGCAGCCCCACTGCTCCTGCATTCATCCCCACTCCTCCTGCAGGCTTCTTGAACTAAAAAGCCAAACCCTGGGGCCAGTGCTGTGGCATACTTGGCTAAGCCTCTGTCTGCGGTGCCAGCATCCTATATGAGGGTGGTTTCTAGTCCCAGCTGCTCTACTTCTGATCCAGCTTTCTGCTTATGGTCTGGGAAAGCAGCAGCCGAAGGCCCAAGTGCTTGGGCCCACTGCATGCACGAGGGAGACCCGAAAGAAGCTCCTGGCTCCTGGCTTTGGATCAGCTCAGTTCCACCCATTGCAGCCATCTGGGGAGTAAACCAGCAGGTGGAAGATATCTCTATCTGCCTCTGCCTCTGACTCTCTGTAACTCTGCCTTCAAATACATAAATAATTAAAAAATATATTTATTTATGTATTTGAGAGGCAGAGTTACAGATCCAAAGCCAGGAGCCAGGAGCTTCTTCTGGGTCTCTCACGTGGGTGCAGGGGTCCAAAGACTTGGGCCATCTTCTACTGCTTTCCCAGGCCATAGCACAGAGCTGAATTGGAAGTAGAGCATCTGGGACTCAAACCAGAGCCAATATGGGATGCTGGCACTGAGGCATGGGGGTGGTTTTATCCACCATGCCACAGCACCGGCCCCCATAAATAAATCTTTAAAAAAAAAAAAGCCAAACCCCAAGGGGCAGGAAAAGGAGGGCTGAGGAGCAGAGAGAGGGCCTGTGGGGACACAGCGGCCAGGCACAGCCTCTCTGGACCCAGGCTGTCTCCACGGGGTCTAAAGGAAGCCTGACCAACTCATCTCTATGGTCCTTCTGCACTGCCCCAGGTCTGCAAGTCTGAATCTACAACCTGGATGACCAGCCCACAGGACAGTTAATGGCTTCCAGAGCTTCCAGGATCTCGATGATTTCCACAGTGACGAAGGCAAAGGATTCCCCAGAAACTGAGTCATCTTCGTAGACAGAAACGAGACGGCATTTCCTTCCAAGCATCCTGTCGTCCCATCATCACCCCCTTCGTCCACACCCTGGCAAAGTACAGGACACAGTGCACTGCTATTTTCTCTAGAATCTCATTTAAAAACAAATGACGACGACACAACAACAACCCCGTACTGCTACACTGCTGTGTGCACTGGGTGCTATTTTGTCACAATTCTAGCTACTGTCAGCCAAGGAGAGACTCCCTGGCCCTGAGCTCACTGCGCAGCTCAGTGCATCTCTGGCCTAACAGAATCAGAAAGGTTCACCCATGTGCAGCTGCTCCCCGTGCAGGGACACCCCAGTAAGGTCCCTGCCTGCAGAAAGCTGTGCTCGGGGTCACGGGTGTTCGGGACACCCAGGCCAGCACCGATGACTCCACGCTAAGGGAAGCTGGAAAACAGCTCAGCAGATCCACGCCAAGAACCGGAGCCCTCCACTGAAGGCCACAGTGTTACCCAACGACGCGCTGTCAGGAGTCCATGGGTGGGGCAGCCCAGCCACGACAGGCCCCCACACATCCTCCCCGCTCGGGATCCCTGGCTCTGAGCACCAGGGAACGTCTCCTTGCACGCATTGCTCTTGGCTGTATTTTAAGATGTGTTTGTCCCCATTGTCCTTCATGCTCAGAAAGGATGGAGCTTTCACACCTGCCTCCAGGCCACTGGGTCTGAGGATCAGTGAGGGAGTCCCCTCCAGGCCCAGGCCAGCACTCCGGTACAGCGGTACAGCATAATGACCTCTCCTCATGGGGCAGGAGGGACCGCGGGCACTGCAGAAGGTCCGGCCAGGGCTCAGGACTCCGGGCCTTGCTGTCTGGAGGCCCAGGCAGGGGACACTTGCACAGAGGGGAAAGCACCTGGCTTCAACTCTCAAATCAGGGTTGCTCAGAGTTGGCAAAAAGTCCTTGGTGCCCTCACCCACATTCCCTCATTTAAATACACAACTTGGACATGTGGGTAAGAGACTATTTCCCACGGGGGGGAAAGGGGAGGGGAGAGGGGAGCAGCCAGGAGAGGAAGCCAGCAATGGCAGCCAGAGGGGCCGGCGCCGTGGCACAGTAGGCTGAGCCTCCCCCTGCAGCTCTGGCATCCCATACGGGTGCAGGTTCTAGTCCCGGCTGCTCTTCTTCTGATCCAGCTCTCTGCTATGGCCTGGGAAAGCAACAGAAGGTGGCCCAAGTCCTTGGCCCCTGCACCCATGTGGGAGACCTGGAGGAAGCTCCTGGCTCCTGGCTTTGGATTGGCCCAGCCCTGGCTGTTGTGGCTATTTGGGGAGTGAACCAGAGGATGGAAGACCCCTCTCTCTCTGTCTCTACCTCTCTCTGTCGCCTCTTAAATAAATAAAATCTTTAAAAAAAAAAATGGCAGCCAGAAGCCATCCGCACTTCAGATCACAAACCCCTTGAGAACAGACACTGTGTGCTGCTTCCTGGGTGCCACCGTCCCCGGCAGTGACAGAGGCACTATACTCCAAGTGCCTTTTTCTATGAAGTCGCCACTGAACAAAACCCAAGGAGAGAGAGGTAAAACGGATGAGTGGGGACCACAAGGAGGCATAACTACTTGTAAACAAGTCGACACCAAGAACCTAGGGAGCAGCAATAATGTGGCTTAAAGACCTCCAGGAAATCTTTATTCCCGATGTAGAGTCAACCACAGTCAAAGGGGAGTAAGTTTCAGCTCCTATTAATGAAGAAAGGCGAAAATGAGGCGCACGCAGCATCAGTCCTGAGTCCAATCCTGCTTCCCTTCTCTGTTTTTCTCTTTCCAGTGTGTGGCGCCCACCTGGTTATAACTAGAGCTGGGCCATCCAGAAAGCCTGGGGTAAGATGCCGAAGGGTGTGCCACAGCGGGGTCCAGGTGCTCCAGCAGGGGAGGGTCAGGAGGATGCCAGCCAAGAGCCTCAGCCTCTGCAAGTGAGTAAGTAATCCCCTTCCACCCCGGGAGAGAAAATGATTCTCCTCTTGTGGGGTGACAGCCTCTGCTGGCCTCTCCAGCTGACGGTCCCCAACAAGCACCCCCTCGGTGGCACTGGGCAAGGAGACGAGAGCCCCACTCCCAGCCTGCAGCTCCTCCCTGGCAGACCATCCCTACCACCCAGGACACCTGGCCGGACCACAGGTGCTCTTTGATGGAGTCCCAGAGCAGCAAGACAGACAGCAGGATTCCTCTCCGTGAATTGTATGCACCTGCTAGCACCTGTTCATACTCCAGTGAGTAGCACATCTGGCTGCTCCCTCAGCCCCAAGTAAAACCTTGGGGCAGCCCATACGCCTGAGTGCTCCACCTCCCAAGGAAATGATGTAAATCAGGAGCTCCAACGGGATAGGATGAGCCTTTCTCTTTTAGGAAATAGTCTCTTTACAGAGTCCCTTCTCATCCCCACTCCCCTACACAGGTGGGGAGAGGAGACCGGCTGAGCTGCAGGGAAAGGGAGCTGTACACACAGCTGGCTCTTGGGTCTGAGGATTATTTCAACCTGCTCCTGCTGAATGACCTTGGACTAGATAAATGACATTGAGCTCCTGTAGAATGATGCTAGTATCAACCTCTTTCCACTCACTTCTCTCCCAGGTCCCTGCAAGGCTACAAACAAGCAGAGTTTTGAAGATTCTAATAAAAGCATCGCGGCGGAACACTGCCCCCATTATCTCTGAAGTTACCAGAGTTCCACGAGGCTGCTGGCTCGCTTTACGTCTGCGCGCGCTCTCTCTCTGGCTGTGGGCCTGGGGCAGGGAGCCCAGAGGAGCCACACAGCTCACTGGAAGGTGCATGACGAGCAGAGAGGAGACGGCCTTGCTCCCATTTTGAAATGCCAGGTTACCTGCTGGAAGATGCAATTCTGGTAATTCAGGAGACAAGGCGCAGGTCCCACGCTTGCCTGGGGCTCTATGGCAGAGGCATCTGCCAGATGTGTCAGCTAGTGGGGATCTCAGACAGTCAGACCAGTAGCAAATGGGCCAGGCACAGCCCGGGGTGGCATATATATTTATACAGGATCAGCTGGTGCTACCTGACACACCGCCAAAAGGATGCACACCGCATCTTCAAGTTCTCAACCCTGCTGTGTCACCCTGCAGCTCTGGAGGGAAGACTGGGAGGAAGGCGAGGCTGACTGAGTGTCCACTGCACGCCCTGGGAACCGCCGGAGCTCTACCTGGCAGCTCATCCGGCTCTACTGACGGTTCCTCCACGCGTCTCTTCATCCTTGTCTTACAGAAGTGAAAGCCAAGGATCGGAAAGACGGCACTGTTCTCGGATCCCTCAAATGATAAGTGGTAAAGGCAAAGCTCAAATCCAAACCCAGGCTACACCCACCATCCCTACAGGCAGGTGCACATACACACTGTACACACACACACACATACACACACACAATCTCTGTAGGGGGCACGAAGAAGTCCATTCTACAAGGACACCAGACTCTGACGACTCCCTAGGCTCCTGCCTGACAGTCCACAGAAAGCAAAGGGGAGCACTGTAGCTGAACTCAGCACAATAGAAATGAGATGGAAAAAGCTGGAAAACAGTTTCCTCTCTAAGAGGGGGATTATAAAATGAAAAAAGAAAACCAAGAATCCATTTAAAAAATTTAAAGATATTCTATTTATTTAAAAGGCAGTGTTAGAGAGAGAGAGAGAGCAAGCGAGCGAGTGAGCTTCCATTTGCTGGTTCACTCCCAAAAGGCTGCAACAGGCTGGATTATGCTGAAGCCAGGAGCCCAGGATTCCATCTAGGTTTTCCACATGGGTGGCAGGAGCCCACCCTCTAGAGCCATCTTCTGCTGCTTCCCCAGGTACATCAGCAGGGAGCTGGATTGAAAGCAAAGCAGCTGAGACTCAAACCAGTGTCCTAGCAGGTGGCTTAACCCGCTGCGCTATGATGCCAGTCCCAAAGATTCCATTTGATTAGAGAATGAGATGTGAGTGTGACTGTGTCCCCACCCTCCATCCTGGACTCCTGGTAACTCTGCCATTTTTCACTTCTCATTAACATCATGACCAAATGCCATCCTTTAAGGATGTACGATGTTTCCTGTTTTAACATCTCTGAAATGGGGATGAACCTTAAAATTGATGGTAGGACATTTTGTCATTGTGTTTTCTTAGGAGAGAAAATGCTTATACATTTAAAGACTGGCTTACAATACTGCTTTGAAATGAATACTTCAGATGATCAGAAACAGTCTCAAATACTTTGTCTCATTTAAAGTTCCACAACAGGGTGCTGGCACGGTGGGTTAAGCCACCACCTGCAGCACCGGCATCCCAGGTGAGCCCTGGTACAAGCCCCAGCTGCTCCATAACAGGCCGCTGCCTTGGACAGGAACATCTCATAAGGGTGTCGGTTTGAGACCTGGCTGCTCTACTTTCAATCCAGCTCCCTGCTAATGCGCTTGGGAAAGTAGTGGAAAATGGCCCAAGTGCTTAGGCCCCTGCACCCAAATGGGAGACCCAGAAGAAGCTCCTGGCTCCTGGCTTTGGTTTGGCCCAGTTCTGGCTGTTGCGGCCATTTTGGGGAGTGAACCGGCAGGTAGAAGATCTGTCTGTGTGTCTGTCGGTCTCTCTGCTTCTCCCTCTTTCTCTGTAACTCTGCCTTTCAAGTAAAATAAACAAATCTTTAAAAATAAATAAACAGTAGGGGCCGGTGCTGTGACTCACTTGGTTAATCCTCTGCCTGCAACACTGGCATCCCATATAGGCTCCAGTTCTAGTCCCGGCTGCTCCTCTTCCAGTCCAGCTCTCTGCTCTGGCCTGGGAAGGCAGTGGAGGATGGCCCAAGTGCTTGGGCACCTGCACCTGCGTGGGAGACCAGGAAGAGACACCTGGCTCCTGGCTGTAAGCTACGGTGTAGCTCCAGCTGTAGGGTGGAGGGTGAACCAACAGAATGAAGACCTTACTGTCTCTCTCTCTCTCTCTCTCACTGTCTAACTCTGTCAAATAAATAAATAAATAAACAAACAAAGCTTTACAACAGGTCAACCAAATAGGCTTTCAGTGCCACCATTCACACTTCAATAAAGAATGAGACACCACTGAGACAGGGGCAGAGCTGGGCCCACGGGAGGGGCCTGGTGCGCAGTGCAGATGACACAGGGAAGGTGCAGGGAACTTGTCCAGAGCCTTGCAGTCTCAATAAGGGAGGTGAGAATGCAAGTGTGCGATGTCTATGAACCAACAGAAGAGGTTTCTTTCAGTTTTTAAAAGATGTATTTATTTATTTGAAAGGCAGAGTTACGGAGAGAAACAGAGACAGAGAGACACAGACAAAGAGAGAGCCTCCATCCACTTGGTTCACTTCCCAAATGGCTTCAACAGCTAGGGCTGGGTCAATCCTAAGTCAGGAGCCTGGAGCTTCTTCCAGGATTCCCACGTGGGTGCAGGAGCCCAAAGACTTGGGCCATCTTCCACTGCTTTCCCAGGCATATCCACAAGGAGCTGGACTGGAAGTGGAGCAGCCAGGACTCAAACCGGCACCCAATGGGATGCCAGCATTACAGGCCAGGGCTTTACCCACTAAGCCACAGCGCTAGCCCCAAGAAGAGGTTTCCAAACACAGAACATCACTGGCCTTAAAAGAAGCTAGGCCAGACTGAGGGGAGGCCCAGGGAGGGATGGAGGGTTAGATGCTGCTTCCCTGTCAATGGAGAAACAGCACAGGGCTGTCCCACGGGAACAGCGTCACACCTGACCCCAACAGCCACGCAATACTGGGAGAAGTCGGTAAAATCAACTTACACGTTCACTTCTCAGAAATACCAGACACATGCAGACGGACCAAGAGTTAAATACCAAAACCAGACAAACTAAACCAAACATCAGAAAAACACCACTTACTGATTTCTCAATAAGAAACACACTTCTAAGCTTAAAGGCAATGGAAGAAACCACAAAGGAAGAGGGTGAGAATTTAATTACAAAGAGTTAGGTCTCCCAGTTTAAAAAAAGAAAACGAAAGGTCTGGGGGAAACACTAGCCAGAAACAGACAAAGGGGTCTAAGCTGTTATAAAACAGCTCAAAGGGAGGCTGTGAGATCAGATACCGTGCAGAACGCTGTTTCATTCAACAGAACTGAGGAAATCCAAATGGAGACGCCAGCTACCACTGAGGCAATGAGCAGAGATCTCACTCGCAAGTTTCAGCACCTAGCGTGGCCGGCCCAGGAGACGCTCCTGGGCTGAGTGCACACGGGGACGGCCTTTCTGGAAAGCTGCCGACAACAGCCCCGCACGGCCTGATCCTGCAACTCCGTTCTCGGGAATCTGCGCTAAGGAAACAGTGAAAACTGCAGCAGAGGGTTTCCTTGGGAAGGTGTTTGCCATGCGTTAGACAACCAATGAGGCAGCTGAGCAGGTAGAGTGGACACACCCATGCAACACTCACGAAAGCCTCCCAGTTCATGCACACTCACTGACCCTCCTGCAGCGTTGAAATCTTCAAGTCAGGAAGAAACCCTAGAACGCATTAATTATGTCAAGTCCATTAAAATATGGCAGGCAACAGAGCCTGGCAGGGCGTGGCAGGGCGTGGCAGGGCAGCTCCCGGAGCAGGCTGGAAAATGTGCTTCCTTCTGCTCTCTCAGGTTTTCAATATTAAAAGGCTTCAGTCCCACAACTGAGAGGCGGCCAAAGCCCCTCACTCTCTTGTTCCATGCAAAAGAAACACAGCTTAAGGCTACACAAGGCCATCACAACTGACACCAAGATTAACTCAGATTCAGAAAATGTCTTCTCACAGAACAGTCCTTTATTCTGTACCACAGTGCTCAAGGCGTTGTTTCTAATGACAGCTGCACTCTCTCAACCTTCAGCCAGGACCTGCTTTAAGAAATGCACACTTGGTTTTTTTCCGTGTAAGTAATGTTAGCCTCCCTTCTTGCTAGCCAAACTTCAAGACAGTTTGCAAGTCACCAATCTCTCCCCAATAGCGCCAGATTTCACATTTATCCTGAGATCCAGCCCTGTGGCCAACGCAGGTGAGGAAGCATCCACTGCCAGGTGCAGGGGACACAGGATCCAGCCACCATGGGTTTTCCCAGGGTTCAGAGAGCTGTGACATAGGAGGCTGCCCCACCTGGCTGTGGTGGACACAGCAGCCAGACAGTCACCGACCCCCAGGACGGAAAAGGAGTCCAAGTGTGCTCTTGTCCTGGGAAGTCCAAGGAATTCTACATTTCTTCAGCTTGAGGTCCTGGAACCCCGATCCCTGTGCAGCCTGGAGCTCGGCCCCAATGCCACCTGCGTCCCCTCTGACCCAGCCCTCTGGCGCTAAGCGACGGACAGAACTTGGGGCCCCTTTTCAGTACCAGGGCACCGAGCTCCTGCGGAAGGACCCGTGGGGCACTGTCTCCTCCTGGAGAAGTTCTACTTGTGGATTTTTTTTTCTTCCCCAATGATAAATAGGCTACGGGGTAGGAAAGAAAATAGTGTTAGGAAATAGAAAAATTCACAGCATATCTGCAGTCGGAATTTGGCTTTGAATCCTGGCAACACAATCTATTTTGAGCATGAGACGAGTTTGCTAATTCCTAATGAGCCAGATTAGAAACAGACTACAAACGAACAGCAAGCTCATCATAAAATTGTGAGAGTGCCCAAAATATACGACAGTACTGATGTATTGCAAGCGGCAGCGTGGCCCCACCCCCCACCCTAGGAGACAGGGCGTGTGCCTCACGGGGGTCTCAGGGCTTCAGGAAGTGGGGGAGGGCTTGCAAGAAAACCCTCTGTGCAGGCTTGGACATCAGGACTGTCCAGACGGCGCTGGGCCATTACACGGCCCTGACGGGAAAGCACAGGCGCCCTGGATGGGGTTTGGGGACACTGGCCCGGACGAAGGCAGAGGCTCAGGAAGTCCCTGCCCTGGACTTCTGGAAGAAGGGGAGACTGGAGCACCAAGGGGCCTGGAAGGAAGACGCATCGCGCCCAGCCAGGGCCCTGGCTGTCCGATCACCCAGGAAAGATGCACTTGGGGAAAGAGGAAAGTCCCACTAACACACCCCTGTCAAATTCCCTTCCCTAGGTGAAGGTGGTTTCTGCTTCTCTTTCTCCTTTACCTCCCTCACCAAGAAGAGGCAACTGTTAGGATGCAAACCCAGAAACTGGTGGCCCCAGGCTCAGGACACAGTCAAGTGGGGATCTTTATTCACTCAGCAGGAACGTGCGTGCCAGGCTCCACGTCCTCGAAGGAACAGAGCTCTGGAGCAGAGGGACAGACGGAAGCATCCAAGGGGCTCCAGGGGTGAGGCCACTAAAACCATCCCCCCTGGGTGCTCACCCGCCCTTCAGACCTGACAATGATCGGGCTCACCCAGGCCTGTGTTTACAGACATCTGCACATGGGGTGTGGGGTGAGAGAGGCGCTGTGACAAAGGGCCTGGGGAGGAGAACAGTGGACACGATGCAGGGGAGACGGCCCCTGCCTGCTTCCTGGCCCCGCACAGGACTCAGACACCACACCTGTTTTTGTTGAGCTCTAGAGAAGCCCAGAACAACTGCATCTGAGGCCAATCCTCTCTGCAATCCACCCATACATAAAGTCGGTGTAGCACACGAAATGTAGGCCTTGCCGTGGCAACGAGGAATGAGTTACCGCACAGTCATTCACACCTCGGCAGAGTTCACACACCGGCAGCAGGCACGGGCGGTGTGACACATCCACATCGCTGTGATGAATTTATAATGGGAGCGCGTCACCAAGGGATACTACGGCATGCAGTGACTGCTAGCATAGAGTCCATTCTCTAAAATAATAATAATAGTGATACAACTTGTCACAATGAATTTTTAATCAAATTATCAGGGTAGTCTTTCCGAGCAGGCAAACAGGAAAGTCCCAGCTGAAAGCAGCAAACCTGCAGGATTCAGGGGCGCCTCTCCCCCCACGAGGCTTCTCCCCCCACAATGAAGGGGTATGTGGCATGCCCCTGCCTCAAGCACCCCAGGCTTTGGGGCAGCAGCTGTCCAAGGGGACCGGGGAGGGGGTGCCTTCCACACCCCTGTTTTACCTCCAGGAATGTGAAACTGCCACACTGAGCAGCCAGGTTATAATTCTACAGCGATGGCTTAGGTCTGTAAACAAGAGGCAGCCTTGTAAATCCTCTTCTCCTCACTCCAAATGCAGAGTCCAGGGCGCAGGTGGTGGGGTGTTGGATGCGGTGTCCTCTTGTGAGGCCTCCTTCTGCTGCCTGCCTTGCGAAGCGAACCCCAGAGGCCGCAGGAACCTTTGATCCCGCAGCCTGAGGCAGCCCCACATCTCCCAGCCTGCCACGAGTGGGGCTGCAGCCCCTGGGTGCCATTCTCGCTCCTGTTCATTTTTCTATCAACCGTGGGGTGTGATGGGACAGGCCGCTCCTCCTGCATCCCAATCCTGCTCAAGGCAGCAGCACCCACCAGCTTTCATCTGCAACCCTCAGGTGCCCCAAGTGAAAGCGTGACTCGTGCCCTTGGTCCGCAAGGCCTGACACTTGTGCCAAAGCCAGCCCTCTCACAGGGCCCCAGCGAGCCCCTCCCAAAGAACACAGCTGCCCCATGCCCACCCAATGCTCACCAAGCCGTCTCCTCTCCGCAGAGGGTCCCCACAGGGTGTCTTTGCCCTGCCGCTACCTCCACTCCAGGTGCTCTGCAGCCCACTCACACACAGCACCTGTGCCCACTGCTCCCCCAGATCTGCCCCATCTTTGATGTGGTTTGCAGTTGGTTTGAGTGTGTCCCCCAGAGGCATGGGGCTTGAAATCTGACCCATGGTGAGGTGCTAAAGGGTAGAAACTTAGCCCAACTTCAGGATGTGGAGGTGAGGCTGCTGGGAGGGTCATCAAGGGTCAGGGGAGATTCCTTGTCTCTCATGTGGGACGCCCTGGCCCTCTGCCAGCAACAAGGCCACACCTGGGCTCTTGAACCCCCACAACTCTTTCCTTTACAGAGTTACCCAGCTTCGGGTACTTCATTATAGTAACACACACACAGCTGTATGGATACAGCCTTCATCAGCTGGGTGGCTCTGGGATCCTGCCCCACTTTGCCTCCCTGTTCAGGCCATCCTGTTCAGGCCTCCTTCCTCCCCTGCCTGCCCACCCTAGGACAGCTTGGCTGAGTGAGACCACACCGTCTTTATGTGTCAAGCTCCAGGGGAGGCCACGGCCCTGTCCATCGCCAGGCTTATCTGGGTCCTTAAAACGTGGGATAGGGGTGGGGGCAGGTAGGAGAATAAAATTCTGCAACTCATCTTTCTTAGGAGTGTCTGGGGACTGGTGCTGTGGCATAGTAGGCTAAGCATCCAGCTGCTCCACATGGGAGCCAGTTCATGTCCCAGCTGCTGCTCTTCTGATCCAGCTCTCTGCTGTGACCTGGGAAAGCAGTAGAAGATGGCCCATGTCCTTGGGCCCCTGCACCCGCGTGGGACACCCGGGGGAAGCTCCTGGCTCCTGGCTTCAGATGGGTTCAGCTCTGGCCATTGTGGCCATTTAGGGAGTGAACCAGCAGATGAAAGATTCTCTCTCTCTCTCTCTGCCTCTCCTTGTCTCTGTCTGTAACTCTACCTCTCAAGTAAATAAATAAATCTTTAAAAAAAAAAAAAAGCGGAGAGGGAGGGGGTGTCTGACGAATGAAGGGATGACAGCATGACAAGGGAAGGTGAGCGTGGCTGCTCCACGGGCTCCCCCAGCCCATCATCCGACCCAGAGCTGCCTGTCAGCCTTCACACTCCAACACAGGTTTCCTGTTGCCTGCAGGCGACTACCAAACCCCTGCAAATGCATCACCGTCTGATGAGAAACTCCACCGTCTCGGTGTAACACTGGAATCTGTCAGTGTTTTACTGACCTTTCCCATAGGCGCCACATGACAAGATACAACATTGAAGACACAGTCTTGGTTTTATAGGCTCGTGATCTACACTCAGTCTCTCCTTCCTCGATCTGCCTTTAATTTAAAACATGTGATGCCATCACACTCCAGCCAGGCATAGCTGGCTCTCTGCAAGGAACGGTGGCCAGCAAACTGGAGAATCTGAAAAACACAGCGACTGTCTATGCGCTCTTCTTTCTCTCTCTGCCCATCTCCCTCTCCGGCCTGCACACTTTCCTTAGCCCTGTCCCAGTTAGCCTGGTTTGGAGAAAGAGATTCCGCTCTGCGACGGTGCCATGGCTTACTGCATCTCGCTGACAAATGCTCAAACCCGTGGCAGGCTTCGACAGCCAGCAGGCATCAGCCGAGGCTTTGGGCAGCCTTCACATCTGACAGCTGCTTAGCAGACATCGAGTTACAGGTTCCACAGAGCCCTTCCAATTGCACCAACGAGTAAAACAAAATGTGACTGTTCAGTAGAGGAGAATAACACTCGGAACAGAGAGCCACTGGCACACACACCTTCATGCTGTCCTCCGGCATCTGGCTGATGGATGTGCACACAGCACCACGGGGCTGCAATCGAGTGAACGACCACACAGCTGGGTTCCCAGAGTTTCCCCTTACTGGTCAGACTCGCACCTGCCGAAAGCTGAGCCAAGTGGGGCCCTCAGAGCAGGTCTTGCCTACCCTGCGACACCCATGTTGGTTGCTGAGTTCTTGGAAAGGACTCAGGTCAAAAGACAATCTGAGGTTCCAGGACCACGGCTTTCCCTTCTCAAAGGATCGAAAGGAATGCAGTGTGTTCAGGAACCCTGAAGAGCCCAGGGCCTTCACCCCAAACCTCCCTAACCAAGGGCGGCCGCCTGCCCCTCCAATAGCCGGAGTCTGGGAATGAGCTCCCTTTACGTTCCACCACACTAACTCCAGACGCTGTACAACCACGGAGGTTTTGGAAAGAACTTGTAATTATGTTCTCTCTGCTTCTGAATAACAGACATGTCACTGCTGACAGAGGGACATGGCAGCTTGGCACAAGCCCAGGATGACTACAGTTGGGTCAAAAGGGCTCTTTTGGTTGTATACAACTCTTTCAGCAATGTTTACCCAGAAACCCACACACTACACACTCGAAAGCTGGTCTTCCTCTCTCCTATCTTCACGCTTGCATCAAAAATGACAGCGAAGAAAACAAACTTAACTCCAAGAAGGTAGCTATCAGCTTATACTTAATTCCATCCAAACCTCTGCTGGGTAAGACTGCTGACATTACATTACACAGATTCGATCATCTTTGCTCCTTTTTCCAGTTCAGACAGGCGTGTCACCACTTAGAAGAGGGTGCCGAGTTACATCTACAGGTTATCTACACAGATGTCGCTAGCGGCATGCTTTAAATTACACGGCCGAAGCTGTGCCTTTAGGGCCCGCAGAATTCACCAAGTAAACACAATAACTAAGAAACCAGGACCATGGTGTTTTCCTATTTTTAAGCTGTTTGCGTGGTCTGGTTTGGAGGTCTGGTTTCTATACCACATCTACCAGGTGTCCAGGTCATTTTCAAAACTGCAGATGCTGAGAAACTAGCAGAAGCTGTGATTACGGGCCGGAGCAGACAAAGGATGGCAATCGCATTTCTATTCCCCCTTATGTCGGAGAAGGATGGCAACAGAGAACCGGGAGGTAAAATAGTCACCTGCAGGAAATTCAGTAAAGGGCTACCTCCACGTGGGCTCAGGGGAGAAGACACCCAACGGCATAGATCAAAGCCTGAAAAGTAACTCAGACCAGCTACGTGGCCTGAAAGGCTTGGATGTAGCTGTGTGGACAGCATGCACACACACACGACTGGTACAGTGTTCTTTTCTTTAAAAAAAAAAAAGATAGATAGATAGATTTATTTATTTATTTATGTGAAAGTCAAGAGTTACACAGAGAAAGAAGGAGAGGCAGGGGCTGGCTCAGTGGCATAGCAGGTAAAGTTGCCGCCTGCGTTGCTGGCATCCCATATGGGTGCTGGTTCAAGTCCCGTGCTGCTCCACTTCCAATCCAGCTCTCTGCTATGGCCTGGGAAAGCAGTGGAAGATGGTCCAAGTCCTTGGGCCCCTACACCCTCATGGGAGACCCAGAAGAAGCTCTTGGCTCCTGGCTTTGGATTAGCACAGCTCCAGCCATTGCGGCCAATTAGAGAGTGAACCAACGGATAGAAGACCTCCCTCTCTCGCTCTCTCTCTCTCTCTCTGAATCTCCTTCTCTCTGTGTGTAACTCTTTTAAACAAATAAATAATCTTAAAGGGTGGGGGGAGGCAGAGAAAGAGAGAGAAGTCTTCCATCCACTGGTTCACTCCTCAATTGGCAGCAATCGCTGGAGCTGCACTGATCCAAAGCTTCTTCTAGGTCTCAACATGGGTGCAGGGGCCCTTCCTCCACTGCTTTCCCAGGCCATAGCAGAGAGCTGGACCAGAAGTGGAGCAGCACGGGACTTGAACCAGCACCCATATGGGATGCTAGCAATGCAGGCGGCAGCTTTACCTGCTACGCCACTGAGCCGGCCCCCGCTCAGTTATTTTTGAACCCTGGCACTCACACAAAAACGTAACCCATCTGCCCCTGCTGCCTTCAAAACAGTCCCTTGGGGAGGACGGCCCTGATGGTGCCATCACTCAAAATCTTTCTGGAACTCCCCTAATGGACTGGGCCCTGCGCCCATAGCAGACCCGCCGGCCGCTATGGCACATTTTTTTGTTGGAAACAGCTACGGATCACTCGGAGCCAAGAGTCATGAAGACGGGTGATGCAGCTTGGTAATTTTATCCTCGGTCAGAAATTCACAGTGGGCAACAAACAGCAAGAGCAGCTTTCTCACATGGCTCATCAGCTAACGCGATGGCGACACCAGATGCGGCTCCCACAAGGCTCTGAGCAGCAGCCGCCGCCGAAGTGCAGAGCCTCCCTCCCAAACAACATCTTTAAAAAAGAAAGTCTATTTATTTATTTGAAAGGCAGCATTACAGAGTGAAAGGGAGAGACAGACAGAGGGAGACAGATTGTCTATCCACTCGTTCACTACTCAAATAGCCAGGGCTACACTAAGCCAAAGCCAGGAGCCTGGAACTCAATCTGGGTTTCCCATATGGGTGGCAGAGGGCAAGCACTTGGGGCATCGCCTGCTGTTTTCCCAGGCACACTAGCAGGAAGCTGGATCAGAAGTGGAGAGGTCAGGAGTTGAAGCTGCATTCAGGTGGGATGCTGGCATGGCGAGCAGTGGCTTGACCCTCTGTGCCACAACACTGGCCGCACAAAGAGGACCTTTGAAGACTGTAGCTTCCCTGAACATACACATTCTCATGAGCCTCTAAGACCCGGCCTTGAGATTTTATAGCCATCGCTTGACCTACCACTGCTGCAGACTCCTGACTCAAAGAAACTCCAAATATGTCGTTAGTGCAGAGACACAGGGCACTTCAACAGTCAGTCAGGATGATGAACCACGACCCTGAAAAGGGGTGTCAGCACTCCACTGGCAGAAGCCAAAGCCCAGGAGTGTGTGCAGATATAAATACACTTCACAAACGTGTGCAGAGATATACGCCCACGAGTGTGTGCAGACTCAAATACACATTGCACACATTTGCAGAGATCCAAGCCCAGGAGTGTATACAGACATAAATACACATCAAACACATGTGCAGGGATACGCATATCATACACAGGTTCACAGCTCACCTCCAGATTGCTACCAGGTTTATCCTAATCAGAGACAATAAAATCAATGCCAATAATAGCTTGGGAACAAAGATGCTCTAGAGACGTGTGGGGAGCATCCAGCCTGCAGGTCATACGAGGTCCATGAAATCACTGGGTCTGGTCCTGCCAAGGCAACTGCAGCCGGGATTCAAAATTCAATACATCTACAGCAATTGTTGTCCCCCTCCCCCCCCCCCCCCCGACACACACAGCCAGCCCTATGCACTTCTGCTGCACGCTGACTGTGAGCTGGTTTTCTATACCACATCTACCAGGTGGTAGATGGTGGTAGGAGGAGAACCTACAGAGGCACCACCAGAACTCCCCAGAACCCCTGTGCTGACGCACTGCGGCCAGGTGAGGTGTGGCATCCCGGATCAGAGGCCAGAGGAGCAGCCACTGCCACGGGCTTGGGACTTGAGGCTGTAGATGTCCATCTCATGGAGAACGCACATCTTCAAGAGAAAACTACACCCCTATCTTTCCCAAGCAACCACTGAAGAACGGGCCCGCACAGCAGAGGGAGGAACCGTGTGTCCACCCATGTGGGAGGCCAAGCTTCATGAGGAGCGAGGCGACCGCCTGGTTCAGGAGAGCTGGTGGATTCCGGAACGAAGAGTGAATGCTGGAACCAGACAGGCCTGCCTCTGGAATCCATACCCTTCGTCCCCTCGTGCCCTCTTCCAGCTGTGAGACCGCGGATGTCTCGGTAGCGAGGTCTACACAGAATGGGGTTCTCGAGGACCCTCACCCTCCAGTGGCTGCACAGTGGACCTGGAAAGTGCCCTCCACCGTGCTGGGGATAGAGCCAGCAATCGTAACTTGCACGGTGGCAACGGAGTGGCCCCAACATCACGCTGCTCCGAGGGACGGACACACAGGCACACGATGGTGACAAGCGGCGTGTTCACCAGGCCCTGCCTGCCGGAGAACTGGAAGCACACGCTGCTGCTCTCTTCTACACAAACAAATCCTAGCAAGAGGTGCACCTGCCTAAGGCCCCTCCCTTCACCTGGCCTCATGCACCCACGGGAAAGCCGGTGAGCGGCAGGACGTGGAGTGTGGGGACTCAAACAAGGGTGGAGGCAGACCCGGAGAGAGTAAGTCAAGGTGCGGAAGGGGTGAGGCCAGGACAACAAACAGGAGTTAGCCTGTGGTGCTTCCTGCAGCACAGGGAGCCCACCCCCCACCCCCCACCCCTCACCCCCCACCATGTGGTGCCGATTTCACTTCTCCAAGCGTGACCCAGGGCCCCACAGAAGCTGCCCAGGGCTCCCACAGCACACAGCAGGCCTGTGTGGAGCAAAAAAGCAAGCACCCAGATCCCAGGAAGCATGAAGGGAAGTAGCTCCAGCCGGCCTGGGCCCTGGCGCCAGCTCCCTGCTGTGCATATCAGGGAAGGACTATGTGGTCCACACAAGGCGGGCGCCACAGAGAACCGCGGGAAGCACAGTCCTCAGGGAAGCTTGCCAGGAATCTGGAGAGGCATGAGAAGTCCTAACCTCAGATAACTTTTTTTTTTTTTTTTAAGATTTATTTATTTATTTGAAAGGCAGAGTTACAGAGAGGCAGAAGCACAAGAGAGAGAGAGAAAGGTCTTCCATTTGCTGGTTCACTCCCCAGGTGACTGCAATGGCTGTACCTACACCGATCTGAAGCCAGCAGCCAGGAGCTTCTTTGGGTCTCCCACACAGATGCAGGGGCCCAAGGACTTGGGCCACCTTCTACTGCTTTCCCAAGCCATAGCAGAGAACTAGACTGGAAGCGGAGGAGGCGGGACTCGAACCAGCGTCCATATGGGATGGCAGTGGTTTTACCCGCTACGCTACAGCGCTGGCCCTCACAGGTGACTTCTAGCCTGGTATCCACACCAATGTTTGCTGACAAGCACCTCAGCCCATGCAAAAATCTAAGGAAGGGGCAGGTGTTGTGGTGCTGCTGTGTGGGATGCCCACATCCCAAATCAGAATGCCAATCTACACCCAGCATCTCCATTTCAGACTCAGCTTCCTGCGAATGCATCCTGGGAGGCAGGGGATGGCTCAAGTGCTTGGGCCCCTGCCAACCACACGCAAGACTCGGATGGAGTTCCTGGCTTCTGGATGAACCAGTGGATGGAAGATTCTCTCTCTCTCTCTCTCTCTCTCTCTCTCTCTCTCAATGCATCTTTCAGGTAGATGAAAATAAACAAAGAGAAAAAAGATAAACTGAAGGAAGTCTCTGGGAATTTTACTTTGACCCGAGTGGAAGCTGTGTCAGCATGACCTGGCCACGTGTGATGACCTGCGCCCATGGCCACTGGACAGGACCTTCCTGGCGCGTCCTGTGCGTGTGAAGGAGGAAGAAGGAGACTTTCTCCCCCAGCAGCCTCAGGAAGGGTGGGGAAGCAAGGTATGAGGCATGTGGGCCACCAGCCCCGAGGAGCTGCGCGGCCCTGGGGAGCCACTTTGATGGGGACAGAGCAGAGCTGCCTGGTATCCCACTGGCATCCCACTGCCAGGGTGACCCGGGAAGGAGAGGCCCGTGATCCACAAAGCAACCTCCGGGGACACGAACAGGGTTGAGGCACCAGGAGGGTGTGTAGCTTGGCAGTGTTAGGAGATGACACCCGCAGCGGGGACCTCGCCCTTCTCACGAGGAGCCCTGGTGACAGCTGCTATGGGAGTGGCCTCCACAAGGCTGGCGGAGACCCAGCAACCTCCAAAGGCAGCCCCCGGACCTGTAGCACTGACTGAGTGGGGCCTGCGAAAGAGGGGCTCACACCATTGCTCGGTGTACGGCAGGCGGGGAGGCCTGGAGACGCTCTGGTGCTGCCCTAATGCCAACACTCCCCACCCCACCCTACACAAACGGGCAAGTGAAGCCCATCCAATGGACATGGTGGCAGGTCCATGCTGGGAACTGGGGGTCCAAGATGAACCACCCCCACACCACCCCCTCAGTGAAGGGGAAGGATGGAGAGGCCAGCAGGTGTGCCCCCAGGCCGGACAGTGATCGGCAAGCACCACTTCCCAGCGCAAGGAGGCCAGAGTCTCTGGAACACAGTTGAGTCCAGGTCTGAGGCAGGAACAGACGAAGGTGTCCTGGAAATCGGTCACACTGGGCTGCAACTCCAGGACTGCGCCACAGGGATCTGGGGCCCACCTGAAGCCACTCTCACTGACCAAAGCCAGGATCACTTGAACATTAAGGTGAAGAACAGCTGGACTAAACTGAAATGCAAATGTCTAAACCTGTGAGTCCACAATGATGCAAAACCAACCAAACCAAAACCGCTATCTGGCCACCGGTGGCTGAAAACAACAGATCCCCGAGAAGCCAGGTGTGCACCCTCTCCCCTCACGGGCGGCAGGTGCCACAGGCGAAACAAACGGTGGATGGGGAGGAGAAGCATCCTAACAAATGAAACTGGCCTGAACAGGAGGGAAACATCCTGAGGCTGGAAGCCTAGGAACCCAGAGACCTCGCCACAGCTGCTCGCCTAGGGTAAAAAGACGGCCCGCACCCAGCAGGCCTCCCCACACAGGAAAGCAAGGATCCTCCACCCCCCCAAAGTAATCCGGCCCATCCCTCAAAGAAGGAGATAAAAAGACATGAAATCGAAACCCAACTCCCAGTGTGCAGGAAACAAAAGAGCAGAGAGGAACTTGAAAAAGTACACCATGGAGATGATAGCCACGGACTCCAGAATGGAAAAATCAAAGGCAAAACCCCTGCTGCATTTGAAAAAAAAAGTTGCAAGACAAACAAAACAACAAAAAGCAAGAGAGGAAGAAGGAAAGTCTGATTTTAAAAGATGTAGGGTTGGGGCCGGTGCTGTGGCGCAGTGGGTTAACGCCCTGGCCTGAAGCACCAGCATCCCATATGGGTGCCGGTTCGAGACCCAGCTGCTCCACTTCCTGTCCAGCTCTCTGCTATGGCCCGGGATAGCAGCAGAAGATGGCCCAGGTCCTTGGGCCCCAGCACCCATGTAGGAGACCCAGAAGAAGTTCCTGGCTCCTGGCTTTGGATCGGCGCAGCTCTGTCCGTTGCGGCCATCTGGGGAGTGAACCATCGGATGGAAGACCCCTCTCTCTCTCTCTGCCTCTCTCTGTGTAACTCTGACTTTCAAATAAATAAATAAATAAAGATGTAAAGTGTACAAGGATACTTTCAAAAGTTCTTAATGAAATGAAATTAAAATATCCATTTTAATGCAAAAAAAGCTTGAAATGCATGCATAGTTTTTTCACAAAATGCATTTTCCATAAACTTTTCAAAGATCCCTTGTATAAATCAATCACAGAGGGAAATCTTGTGATAAATCCAGAATGGAGGGAGAAAAACTAAATTTAGATTTATGCACTAAATGAAAATTTGAACAATCATCTAATATTTGGCAGTATAAAGATACTCGTTTGCTGTTTTTTAGGTATGAACGTATGGTACTGTAAGTTGGTATCTTTTAGAGCCAGGTACTGAAGTATTTAGAGACCAGATTTCTGAGGCCCACTTCGGAGGGCCCCTTGACAGGGCACGCCGGGTGGATGGGTCAGAGAAGGGTGGATGGCCTGTGGGGTTCATTACACTATTAGGTCTACTTTGAAGTTCTTCTTTAAAACCAGGCCTGGGCCTGAGGGCCTCTCAGACGAACCACGGCGGGCAGGGTAAGGGCTGCAGGCTGGTAATGATGGGGCACCAGCAGCGGTACAGCCAGAGCCACGTGGGGAGGCTGGCCAGTCCTCGCAGGGGTAGGCGGAGAAGCATGGTGCTGGAGGCTGCAGGGACAGACCTGCTCATCCTGCAAGGCCCTTCCTCCGAAGCCATCGCGCTGGGGCTCTGTGGATGAGAAGCGTGGCCTGACTGTGATCAGACACTGCAGAGGACACTCGCGACCCCGCAGAAGACGGCTCTGCAGGCTCTAGAATACGCATCACCAGGAGGGAACTGTGACGCGAACCACGGACTTTGGGGGGTGGTGGTGATGGTGACAGATGTGCCACGGCGGCCCAGGATGCTGACGGCAGGGGAGGCTGTCCCTGAGGGAACTCTCTTCACCTGCTGTTCAACTTTGCTGAGAACCTAAGGCTGCACTGAAAAATAAGACCTATTAAAAGTAAGTTTGCACCTTCTAAGAAGTTCACAACTGTCCACCTTTGCAGTTTTTGTTGAGGCCACAGCACATGTTTCCTGCAAAGATCCCAGAGCTCAATCCAACGAGCTGAGTGCACGTTCTCATTTCCACCCGCAGGCCAGCTCCCGGCGCTGTGCCCAGGACGTAACCAGGCCAGGGGACTTCCCACCCACTGGGTCGGCCCAGCGCCATTTCTTCTTCCTCAGCGCCTACTCCAGCCCTACCTCCCCATGTCCTCCTGCTGAGAAGTCCCACCCAACTCACTCCACTTACCAAGCATTCTTTCAAAGACAAGAGATAATGCCATAGCAAGTGCCCCTCAGTTTATTAACCCGAAACGCCTCCCTGGGTGTCGCTGGAGAAAAATGCATTCACAAGGAAAGGTCTCAAGCTTTCAGATGACAGCAAGAGAAGCGATAGGAATGGCTGAGCCTCTTCCTGGAGCGAGGCAAGGGAACTGAACCTGAACCCGACTGTGGTCACAAAGAGGAATCCCTGGGTCCTATTTCCAAACACCTCAGGTTACCAGGGCTAAGTGTAACTGGGTGGGAATCTCCAACGCTAACTGAAGCCGGCTCCGCACTAAGGGGAACCATCTGTCAAAAGTGGCTTTCAAAGCTGGCGACGAGAATCTGACACCCAAGGCTCCTAGCGCAATGGCTTTCGTTCCCTCCCGTCGGGCACAGCACAGAGATTAAGTCCTTCCTCTACTGCCTCGCCCCGTGAGTCACACGCTCAGCTCATGTTGATATTATTCTGCAGGAAGGGAAAAAGAAATCAATGGCTTGCTCTCAGCCCCAGCCATGAGTCACAGGCAGAGCCAGCAGCAGAGGCCTCCCACCTCCCACACCAGGGCTCCGGGCTGCACATCTGGCAGAGCCCGGGGATCCTCCCCGAGAAACACCTTCGCTGAGATAGTGACGTCTTTCATCCGGTCAGGCACAAATGAGCTGTCATCATTCCTTCAGCCTCTGGAGGCGAGGAGAGCAGGTGACATGCCACGTGCACTCGGTTTGGCGGGGGAAAGGTCCTAACGGGCCCCACAGCCCACCCCACAGCCCCTGGTGGAGAGGGGCTGCACCCTGTGGTTCCAGGTATAGACTGGACACCAGGGCCAGGCACAGAGTTGGCAGGGAGAGAAGACAGCAAACTCACCCTTTCTCAACAGTCTCACTCTCTGAGCTTGACCGTCACAGCCCTGCACAGAGCAGGCGGGGCAGCTCCGGGCATCATCAGAGCTGCCTAGACCTGGCTGGCCAATCCAGCGGTCCCCACCCTGGGCTTCTACCCCTCCCTTCGCACACAGTGCTGCCGCCCAAACAACATGTGTGGGGGTGGGGGTGGGGGTGGGATACTTCCTGGGACCAGAATAACCCTGAAGGAACCCCCATACAGGGTGGATGGGAAGGTGTGCAGGCCCTCACACCCTGGGCCTAGCTACTCCATCCGCTTTGCTCCGCCACTGGTCTATACTGAATAGGCGATGGAGCCCAGAACAAAAACCCAGGACTGAATCAACCTGTCCTGGGCCTCTCACAAGCTCAGGAGGACATCGTGGAAACAACGCTTTCTTGGTGCATGCTTCTATCCAAGAGCACAGCACGATAGACCTGGCCCCTCGAGGTCAGGTCAGACCTACCCCCGGGGCCAGGCCACAGACAGCAGGCTCCGAGCAGGCATCCCAACCACGCTTCCTCCCACTCAGCTGGCCCCGCTGCCTCTTCACTGTACGCATCCTCGCAAAGAATAAAAGTCTCTGTTTGAGCCATTTGGAAAAGGACACATCACACAGCTGAGCAAGAATACAGTGCCTGAGAGCGGCCTTTCACAGCGGACCGCCTGGGCTGCCCGGCCCCTCCCTCACCTCCACCTGGATCCTGCCAGTTCCAGCCAGGCGTGAGCATCTCTGTCAGCCGCAGGAACAAAACGCTTTCTGATCCTCGAGACTCCATGAAAACAGAAGCGAGCTACATGCTCCAGGCTGTAAACACGGGCCCTCCTGGGGACTCTGGAGAGCGCTCCCCGTGAGAACTGCCAGCCCAGGGCACAGCCTGCACGCCACCCGCCACGCACCAGAGGTGGATGCCCACGTGAAGCTATCAGCAAAGCTAACCGGTCTAACCAAGGAGGCACAGGTTTAGTCTAGGCCGGGAAACTGAACCCAGACAATTAAACACAGGAGTCCTGGACACAGAGAGGAGAGAGCAGACTCCTGGCCTGAAATTACAGAGCTGAGACCCAGTTGTGGCCACCAGGCTGGGCTGGCTCCAGATCCCCGTTTCCATGCTTTCTAGCCGGCCTTCCTCTTCTAATGGGAGACAACCCACAGCCCCACCATAAATTCCTTTCTCTGCTCAACCCTGCCTGAAGTAGGCTGTTTTGCACTTGTAAGCAAGAGGGTCTTTGAAAAGGAGATACATTAAAAAAAAAAAAAAAACAGAAAAACAAAATCAAATAACAGCAACAAGAAGCTGCTGGTCCAAACCCCCCACCCCACCTCCGCCCTGCCCTTAGGTGAGGCAAGAAAACAGCAATACATCTTGCACCCAGATTTCAAGTCCAAAGCTCTAGATTCTGTATTCAGACTGGTTTTCCCTTTCCTCAATGAGACTACCTTCCATTTTTGATCTTGCATAAATTTCCCAAGTGAAACAGTTTTCATTTTAAGAAGCTTTGGTTCCAGGCAGCCTGACAATTAATTTAATGCAACTAGCTAATCAAAGTGAGAGGCATAATAGCAAACTTGTTTCTGTTCAAGTGCTGGCTCTGGGATTTGAAAGAGCAAAAATCAGAAGTTAAAAGTTTGAAACAATCCCTGATGATTTTGGCAGGCAAAGGAAAGCAAGCCCACTTGGGATCCTGCCCTAAGGTGGGATGCTTTTTTGGACCGTGCCTTTGAACACTTGGAGAGCGTCGCCTGGCAGTGTCATGTGGGGAGTGTTCACCTTGAAATGGATGAGTATTGTATGTACATAAATCAGGCAAAGATGCATGTGTCGTGCACAAATCCATAAATGCAGGTGTGTACTGTGACATGCTATACACATATATGCATGCAAACGTGTTCCATATATGTATGGGGTGAACATGCATGAGTGTGCATGCATGTATGTGCACTGTGCAGCTATGCAGATATGTGTCATGTACACACATACATAAATACAAAATACACACTGAGATGGGCTGCATACAGGAAGACACACTGGCCATGTATGCTATATAAGTATGGTTGGGCAATATGTATGCAAATGTGTGAAGATACATGGAAATGTGTAGAGGTTATGTGTGCACATGCACAATCATGCATCTCGCATGCCTGTACATGTACAGATGCATGCACAGAGAGTACACTCTCACAGTATGATCAAATCCTTCAATGCCTCCTTTATCATCTTCTGCCTGGTAGTAGTGCCATCTTGCATTTAAGGAGAATGCAGATTTCCCCCAAGGTCTAATGTTCTGCCAGTAGCCTACCCAGAGATAACTATATATTGCAGTCCCCCTTCACCCCACCCCTGTTCTCCAAGGTCAGGCTGACAACCAAACCACTCTCAAATTATGCTCAACGCACCTGCATTCCCAATCTCACTTTGCCAGAAAAGCCCCTAGAAAAATCTGTTGAATATTTTAAAAAAAGAAAGAAAAAACAACAGCACAGCTGAGATGGACTCTCAAGGCTTAGGCATGGAAAAACTAAAAAAAAAAAAAAAAAACAAATAAATAATACAACAGCAGCAGTGAGCAGTTTACTGCATTGCTACTGCGTGCAACATAGCACCATAGGCTTTCTAGTTACACCCATTCATTTAATCCTCACACAAGAACTCGGGTTACCCTGACTTGGTATAACTGGGAAACGGAGTGCAGAGGTCAGGCAACCCCCCTCCCCACGACACAACAAGACTGGACCATGCTCAAGGCATCTGTGACCTGCAACATTGGGACACCAGCGGGCAGCCTGACTCTGCACATCCCAGCCCCGACTGGTAACGGCCGAATGACTCAGAGAAGAACAGCCCTGAACATTCCCTGCTCCATCTCACAGCAAACACAGAGAAGAGACACAGGTGCTTTCTGCCCCTCAGCCGCCACGTGCTCCTCCTAACCACACAGGGAAAACGCACATGAGGAGGGGAAAGGGCGACAAGCGCTGTCAAGAGAACCAGAGCTGCAGATCCGGCTGTAGCAGTCCCCTAGGAAGGAGCACGTTCACGCCCAGGCCCCCTCTTTGGCTGCTTTTGGCCTCGTGCCATCTGCGCCACACAGGAAAGCAAGTATGCTCTACCCAGGAGGCCACCGCTCCAAACACCCACCGCCTAGCTGGTCAGTTTCACATCTCCAATCTGCTGGAGAGGAAACAGAAACCCACAGAGGTCCCCATCCAAAGAGAGGCTGACGCTCAGCACACCTGGGAACTGAGCTTTCCTGGCTTTCTGACCTGCAGCTGGCTCACTGCCTACCTACCTCATGGCATCCTTTCTCTTCCACCCTCTCTCTCTCACTCTATTTTAAAGAAAGGTTAAGTTTACAGAGAGACACAGAGAGAGAGAGAGAGAGAGAGAGAGAGAGAGAGAGATCTTCCATCTGCTGGTTCACTCCCCAAATGGCCACAGCAGCCAGTGCTGGGCCAGGCTGAATTCAGGAGCCAGGAGCTTCATCCGGGGCTCCCGTTGGGGTACTGGGGCCCTAGAGCTTGGGCCATCTGAACTGCTTTCCCAGGTCACCAGCAGGGAGCTGGAACAGAAGTGGACCTACCGGGACATGAACTGGTGCCCATGTGAGATGCCGGCGTCGCAGGTGGCGGCTTTACCCTCTACACCATGATGCCGGGCCCCTGGTGTTTATTATTATTATTATTATTATTAAGAGGCAGAGTTACAGATGGAAAGACAGAGAGGTCTTCCGTCTGCTTATTCACTCCCCAAATGGTTGCAATGGCCAGATTGGGCCAATCCAAAGCCAGGAGCCAGGAGCTTCTTCCAGGTCTCCTATGTGGGTGCAGTGGCCTAAGAACTTGGGCCTTCTTCTACTGCTTTCCCAGGCCATAAGCAGAGAGCTGGATTAGAAGAGGAGCAGCTGGGATACAAACCGGCGCCCATATGGGATGCCAGTGCAGCAGGTGGAGGGTTAGCCTACTACACCACAGTGCCGGCCGCTGGCACTCACTCTCAAGTGGACTCCAGTTGTAACCATGCATGGTAAGGTGGGCCAGGGCATCCCATCCTTTCCTTCCCTGTTCTGTCTCTCTCCTCATGCCAGGCCAGGCTGCATGAAATTACTCCACACCACTAATCTCTCTCCCGAGAGCCTCCGTAACTCATCACTCATGGCTTCTGCTCCTCACGAGAGGCCCTTCCACCACTCAGCCCTGGCCAAACCCCCTTCCTCTGACTCCAAAACACACCCTTCTTCTGCTTCCCGGCTCACCCAGCTTCCGAGGTCCCTCCTCCTGTGACAGCCATCCCAGCCTGGTTCGCCCCCGAGAGCCCCCTCGGGACCTCACCCCAGGAGGCCGTCTGGCTGTTCATTCACCTCAATCCACTGGGGGAAATGGCCCACGAGGCCAAACAGACCTTTCCGCTACTGCCCAAGTGCACCAGGTGCTGAGCAGCAGCTGGTGTGACCTTCGCCAGATCCCACAAGACCATATCCCTGGCACCCAAAGTCCTCCAAGGACAGTGATTAAGTGGCCTATGGAGGCGCCAGGGCTGACAGCTTACAACACCCTCAGGACGCTCAGGCTGCAGCAAGGGGAAGAGATCTGGTGATCTCCCCAGAGCCTAGAAGTGGTGGCTAGGGAAGAAATGACTGTCACTGCCTCTGTGAAACCAACTCTCGGTCTCTAGCTAACCCCCCCCCCAACCTTGCCGGTGGAGTCCCTGCTGGGCCCCGAGCTCCTTGTTGCTGTTGCCAGGCAGTGCCCACCTCTTGCCACATCAGAGGTGGGCGTGGGACTCCCAGGCCTCACATCACACGTGCCAGCTGTTTTTCTGTGCACCCACCCTCCCACCTGTGAGGAGACCAGGACCCCAAAATTCTCCAGCACATTCTGCCGGCTGAAATGCCCATGCCAGATACACCACAGGTGACATGAGGAGACAGGAGGGCACCCTGATGCTCAGATCCCTTTAGTGGGACCCTCCTGCCCTGATGAAGACAGGGGTCTTCAGACACAGGTGGCAGAGTCCTCCCGGCTCTCTTTGGGTTCTCCAGGGTACTCTGGGGTGTTGTGGGTGACCAGAACAGTAACCAGCATCAAAGCTCGGTCTGCATCGTATAGGGCAGCTGTGTCTACTCTCCATCCTTCCCAAGTCGGAAGATCGAGGCTCAGACCGATGGACGCCCACTGGAAAAGTGGCAGAGCCACCGGAAGCACAGGCCAGGCAGAGTGCAAGTCTGCTCTTTGAACCACCACCACAGGCAGGACTCCCAGCTGGTAGAAGAGCAGTCATGTCTGGCTACGCAGGGACCCGCCACTCCTAGCCACACAGCCCTCTGTCAAACAGCCGGCTGTGCCATGGGAACTTGAAGCATGCCAGGGCAAGGGGCTGCAAAGGGGTGCTCTCCCATCTGCCGTCGGCACAAAGGGGCTCATGAACCTGTCAGAATTGCCCGGGGCTCCTTTCCCAGCTGCTCACCCAAACGCCAGCTGTCAAGGTCCAGCGATCACTTCAATTAAGAGAGACAAGGATACCTCACCTTACAAACTATCAGAGTGGAAGATAAACACCCAAACAGCCACGCCAGGGGAGGAGCTGCTGAGAGCCACAAGAGAGACGGGGGAAAGCTGGAGGCAGCAGAAGGCTTTGCAGGCCCACGCCTGTCCCCGGCCCCTGGAGATTCAGGCTCAGGGAGGGCAGAGGGGTACGGGCTTTGCACTGGACCCAGTCAGGACCAGCCCTTGCTCGTCAGGACACATCGTACACCTCTCTCACATCTCCAACATGGCCCAGCAGCCTGCCAAACAGCACACACTGGTTTCTGAGGGATCCCGATGGATAACCGACCAATTCAATACACGTCCCTGAGAGGGGAGAATGGTCTCGGGGTCTGCTGGCCGTGCCCCGCTTTTACCATTCAGTGTCGAGCCTAATGCCGTCTCTGCCTGCCCCATTCCACCAGTGTTGCTAAATGCTTGCCTGTTTCCACTTCACGGATGTCAGAATTTGGTGACCCTGCCCACAGAATTCTGGCCTACATGGTAAACAAGCCACTGGGCACACGTGGGAGCCAGTCCCTGCTGGGAGAACTCAGGAGCAGCCCCCTGGTGACTCTGAGCCATCAGCTGGTCCCAGATGCAGATGTCTGCCCCAGGGGGATGACCACGCAACCCCGTGCATGCGACAGAGCTGCCTCACTGCACCGGTCCTGACACAGCACTTGGGTTGCCTGTTTCTGCTGACCACTGATGTGCCCCTCACACACCACCAAGGGAGCCAACAGGGTCCCCAAGCACTGCTACCACCCCCAAAGCCCCCCCCCCACTCTCGGGGTTTGCAGAACTGCAGAATAGCGAGAACACCAGGTGTATGCAAACACAGTGAGCGCCTGTCCACAGCTCGTGAGCCACTGGCCAGATTTCCTTTTTCTACAACAACCCCCCTACACAACTGCATCCCACATCCAGGACTCAGGGAGACGCACCTCAGGGCAGTGTCCTCCAGTGGTCAGAGGGGTCCATCAACGGAGCAGGAGATCCCTTTAGTGGGTCAACACCGGCCAAGTGTTTCAAGGGACAGAAAAAGCAGGACGGATAGTTCGTCCGGGAGGGATCAGAACCGCTCATGAAACCTGGCTTCAACTAAACACTTACACACGAGAGGTCTTCAGAAAGTTCCTGGAGAATGCATATCATGAATTTCAGTATTTTTGAAACAAAATAAACATCTTTTTTAGTCCCTTTTTTTTTTTTTTTTACAAACTTTGTGAAGTACCTCATTTATATCTCACCCAATAGAGTCTGCAGGAGACCGGTGCCAGGACCCTCGTGTGGAAACCAAAACCAGCAGATGCCGAAGTTCCCTTTGTAAAGGGCACGGTGTTGGCCTACGACCTCTGCACCTCCTCCCACTACTCTGTAGCACCTCTAGATTCCTTACCCTGAATACAAGGCCAATGCTATGTAAATACTTGCTACACTGCACTGGCTTTCAGTTTGCATTAGTTTTTGTTGTACTGGTATTTTTCTTTTTTTTTCCCCCAAACAATTCTCAACCCACAGTTGGCTGAATCTATGAAAGCCAACTGTATATGTTATCCTCTGTGTGTGTGTATATATACACATATATCTCATTCTATGCATGCATATCTCTCATTCTATATATATTCCACACATACACACACACACACACACACACACACACACACAAGTATCTCTCATCATACACAGACAAATAGGTATCACCATTATACACTTCTATATATCACTCTACTTCCAGAAAACTCGGAAAAGCTCCTGCTAGGGCCTCTCACGTCCAGGCTTCCCTTAATGTCAGGACAGCCCGCCGCTTCACAGCAGACCAGCCCCACGTGCTTCTGCGAGTTCCTGGCAGCACAGCCCGCCGCCTCCTTTCGTGCTGACCCTGACCCAGCACCCAGTTCTTACACAAGCCGTGAACCCCATGCGCCCAGGTGCCTGGCCTCGAGCAACACTCCCTACACCTTTCTCTGCACTTTGCGACTCACACTGCTCACCGTCATCCGGCTGTGCCTGCATTTGAAAAAAAGGAGAAACAGGACTGCTCTCGACCCCGGAAGCAGCAGAGGCAGACTCAGTGACCGGGAGTTGGGGCCTGGGCCCCTCAGCTCACAACATGACCTCCAGGGAAGGGAGCTTCAGCCTGATCACAGCACCCCAAAGGGACTTCTGACACTGTGCTCCTCCCCTCCTGACTCCCGATTCATCAGCTCTAATTACTCACGTAAACCACCCTCCAAAATCCCTGCTCCAGCAGCAGTAAGTAAACCACTTTTAATCACAGGAAACCTATTTGGAAGTTTAAAGAGCTCTATAATTCTCATTTCTTTAATCAACAGCTAAAACCACACATACACATACACACACAGTGCAGGGGAATAAATTAGAATTTTTTTTCCTCAATAGAGTCAACTTCAAAATTCCTAAGAACAGCTGATTTTCTCCAAGTGGGGTGGCATGTGACAATCTGCATTCACAAGCGACCTCTGAAGCCACTGTCTCCTCACTTCTGAGTCTGCAAGTCAGCTCACTGCCATGGAGAAGACCATGTGGCAAAGCAGCCATGCTGTGAGGGGATGCAGCCTTCCTGTGCACTGCAGCCTGATCCACGGAGCCAGCCTCCTGGTCAGCTGAGAGCTGGGCCCGGGGGCCAGAACCCCTGCAGCCCGAAGAGGGAATTCCGCCATTGCTGGCGTGGGCCCACCAGCCCCCACCTTAGCCCTGAAAACATGCGGATAAAAATACTGCCTTCCGCACTGTGTTGTTGTGAGAATTCAATGAGATGCTGCAGGTGAAACAGGATGAAATGGACTGGAACACCTGTGGCCGTGGAAGGCACACGTTCGTCCCCACACTGGAACGGCAGACCCCCTCCTCACTGCCCCAGGCACGCTCACAGGCACTCTGGGCCTGCTTGCTCGCTGTGGCCAAAGAGCTTGGCACAAGCAGCTGTTTTAGGCTGATGACAGGAGAGACCAAACAACAAGAATGTCAACAAACACATTCTCACTCATGCCTGCCGTACAGTGAAAGCTCAACAACTATTCGTGACTGTTGCATCATCCTGTTCCCATGTCAACCTCTAAAAGCCTTTGATGTAAAATAAAATGAACTCTCCCCACTGCTTCACAGGGCAAGGGAAAGCTAATCACAAAGTAGAAAAGTCTGCAAATCACAGCCCCAGGCTGCTGGGTTTCCAAGGCACTGGGCCGCAGCTGGCTGCAGCAAACCGCAGGGAGTCAGAGCCTCAGGTGCACAGATATTCACCTGGGCCTGGGGATGCACAGCTCTGGGACGCAGCACTCTGCCTGTCACCTGCACGCAGCACCCCTCCTCAGAGATGCCATGCTGTCTTAATGCAGAGAAACCAACATGCTGGCCAGAGACGTGCGGCTCATCCAGGCAGAAAATGCAGAACTCTGCAATCACTCCAAAGTCCAGGAAGCACAGCAGACGGCGAATGCCTGGGAATTCTGCACTGCACAACCGTGAGCAGACAGAGTGGGCACGCCTCCTTCACCGGATGGTTAACACGCAACTACTGCACAAGGCCAGCTTCCAGGAATTGCGGCCCAAGGAGAAGACTGAAGAAATGACTCACCCTCACTGCACTTGGTGCCATCACTAGGGAGGGTGGGGAAGAAAGGTGAGTGGGAAGAGGTCAGACGCTGACCAGCAGGTGTGTGCTGATCTGCCTTGTCACTTACCAGCTGTCCATCTTGCACAAGTCTTTGAACCTTTCTTTGGGTGCCAGCATCCTAGTTTGTATGATGACTATGACCAAGTTTAGGAGCCAGTGGGACATTGATCCCACAGAGCACAGACCCAAGTGTCTGTGCTCCACGCTGGCCCTGACAGAGCCCTTGACGGCTGCCGTGGACATCACCGCCACGATGGAGGGGGAGGGTCGGGAAGATGCCCCCATAGCAGCTTATGCAATGGTTCACTGCGCCTATGGCACCACAAACTGGTGTACGGGCATACCATTAATGTTGCATTCTACTTAGAAGGAAAACACTATTGATTAAACAAACCATGAAACACCAGCAGTTTTAAGACCCATCCTGATTTCAGAGATGCTAAAATGTGAGGAGAGGGGCTGGCACTTTGCCATAGTGGGTAAAACTGCAGGCTGCAGCGCTGGCATCCCATTTGGGCACTGGTTTGAGTCCTGGCTGCTCCTCTTCTGATCCAGCTCTCCACTGCAGCCTGGGAAAGCAGTGGAAGATGGCCCAAGTGCTTGGGTCTCTGCACCCACATGGGAGACCCGGAAGAAGCTCCTGGCTTTGGACTGGCCCAGCTCCGGCCATTAAAGCCATTTGGGGAGTGAACCAGAGGATGGAAGACTCTGTCTCTCTCTATATATAAATCTGCATTTCAAATAAATAAATAGATCTTCTTAAAAAAGACTGTGCATTTTAGAATCCTTGAGAGACAGTGTCCGAGGCTGGCCCCAACGCAGGCTCTGGCCCCAGCTGGACAAGGTCCGAGGCCAGTGCGTGATCATGACCGTTCGCTCAGATACTCTTCCGGAACCCTGGGAACTTGCAGGACTTTTCTAGCCCCTCACAGAGACTCTGAGCCCATAGCTGCGGCAAAGCTGTCCGCAGAATGCCTTTATTCAAAGCTCCTGGGGTGACTCATCACCCAGGCCTTCTGCATCTAAAAGGGACAGGTGGGGGAGGATTCCTGCCTCCTGCACCCCCACCTGCCCCACCCTACTGCCAGGCCCTGGCATGTGACAGCGGGGAGCAGAGAGATGGCCCCCAGGCCTCAGGCACGCTGCCTGTGCCAGTTGGGAAAAGAGGGCTAGGGGCACAGCACGACGGATCTGACCTCCTGACCTCTGGCACGAGGACCCCTGGAGCAAGAGCGGCTGCACAGAACTGAAAGTGCAGCTGAGCAGACGTCACCGCGGCCCTCACGGCCACACTTCCTCCTCTGCTGCTCTCACACGCTCTGATTCACTCCCCAAGTACGAGGCTGCAAACCCACACTCAGAGCAGGGCGACGGCGGGCACCCGGTGTGGCGTTTGCTAAGTCGGCAGTGACTCGGCCTGGCAAAGCCCCAAGTGCCTTCAGAGCAGCTTCCTGCAAGGACCAGCAACACCGGGCGAGGCGCTGCTCTGCGGCGAGACAAAGAAAAAGTACATGAATTCAGCCTCCCACCTCCCAGCTCTGCGAGCGGCTTCTAGGCTTTGAAAGAACAGGGTACAAGGGTGGAGCCACACGGGCTGCTGAACTCTGCCACCGAGGACATGCAAGGCCTATCAAGAAAGCAGGACTTGGGTCCGGCACTGTGGTGCAGTGGGTTAACGCCCTGGCCTGAAACACCAGCATCCCAAATGGGCGCCAGTTCGAGTCCCGGATGCTCCACTTCCGATCCAGCTCTCTGCTATAGCCTGGGATAGCAGTAGAGGATGGCCCAAGTCCTTGGGCCCCTGCACCCACATGGGGTGGCTTCAGATCTGCACAGCTCTGGTCATTGTGACCAATTGGGGAGTGAACCAGAAGATGCAAGACACCCCCACACACACCTCTCCTCTCTCTGTGTAACTCTGACTTTCCAATAAATCTTAAAAAAAAAAAAAAAGGCAGGACTGAGTTTCCCTTCTCCTGCCCCACTCTACATGTCACATTTCTGTTATGACTGTGCGCATCTGACAACAACGAGGCAGGGGGCTCAAAGCTTCCCGTTTCTGAGGCCAGAGAGCTGGGGGGCTTGGGAGTCAAGACCACCAGGCTGAAGGGAGAGGTGCCTCCTCTGCTGCTGATAACCCATCCCGCCAACATAAAAGGGATTCTCCGGCCTTCTCTGCTCAAAGCCCCCGGAAGACAAGAGTTCAGCCTGTTTGAGCCAGCAGTTCCATCAGGCGTTGGAGTAGGAACAGGAAGGCCTTGTGCCACATAAAGGCAGAGCTCACCTGGCGGTGTCCGAGGCCCTCACAGGCCGGGCATCCTCAGCCTGCACCCCTGCACAGCACCGCGAGAGAGGCGCCGGGCGCTCCGGACTTTGCACGGAAATGCTGCTTCCTGGACAGGAGCACACGCATGCCTAACAGGAGCAGCACTCAGTAAGCACCGCGTGAACCAGTTCACAAATTAAACCTCATACGGGGGCTCCTTGGGGCAAGATCCACCCCTGTGAGGGCCTCGGGAGGGGGAACCAGCAACCCCCACAGACGCTGAACGCCAGGCAGGTGCAGCTCTCGCAAAGTGGCCAGGAGAAGGGAAGGAACCCGCAACAATCCACAACCTGCACGGGGGCTTTGTACACCAGCTGGCCTGTTCCAGAATTGAGGCCAAAATCAGAGTGAACTGCAACAGCGCTCATGCAATAATTATGTGCTTTTTGGTTTTGGGTTTGTTGATTGGTTGGCTGTGTGTGTTTTTATGTCGTGAGGTTTTGTTTTGTTTTGTTTGCTTTAGGGGTTCTTTTCTGTTACAGTTTTGTTTTGCTGAGCCACTTACTGTCTCCTTAGAAGCAAACACAAAATCCTGCAGGAAGTATTCTCTGGGAACAGAAACTCACGCCCTGGACAGCCACACGGACACGGACAGACCCTTCAGTGCACAGACGCCTGCCACAGGACCGGCAGCAAAGACACTGACATGTGATTCTCCTGACCACCAAGGCTGGGCCACAAACCCGTGTGAGGCTGCGCCGGGGAGAAATGGAGGCAGCTGCAGGACAGCCGTGCAGAGCTCAGCCCTGCGGCTAATCCTGGCTGAATAAAAAATAAGCACTCTGCATATGAGCAGCACAGTTGCTCCTGGACGCAAAGTAAACCAAGGGGGAGAGAACAGAGGCCACGCTTAAGATCTCACTACGTCCAATGAGAGCCCATGCACGACCCTCCAAGCTCGAAGGGAATTTAGAGCTCCCTGAAATCCAAGGAACAATCACCGACACAGGACAGGACCATGCACCCCAACTCTCTGCAGACAGCTCTTTCTGGCAAGTGTTCACTTGGACTATCCTGCCTAGCCGGCAAAGACTAAGGTTCGCAGAATCCCTTATTGCAAATGACTGTGTTCTAAGCACCATCTCAGCAAAGGACTGTACTCTAAGCACCACCTCACAAAACCCAATGGACCTTGATCTTGGCCTCACAAGGACAGCTGGCAAGCAAAACATCACTTCTCTTGGTCCCGTGTCATCCAACACCACCCCCATGTTACACCTGCGCATTCTCCACTCCACTGTGGCCCAGCCTCTCCACAGCCCCCCTACATAAAAGGTCCCTGGGCACCTGCATTGTCACCTACATTTTTGCTACTCCAGTCATCTTCATCATTCCCTCCCCGCCAGAACCTACAGTCCCACCAATGGCCACGGAAACATTGGGAAGGATTCAATTTGTTCACTGCCATTAAAAAAAAAAAAGCCATCAGCTGTCGTGAGTTATCACAGGAAGTGTCTGTCATTCTACTCAGATGCAGGCACGTTCATCACAGTAAGCCCGTGCAGCACACTCTCCACCTACCACAGGCAAACAGCGGCACTTCCAGGACCCCGAACTGGAACCCCTGAGGTTTAAACGTTCCCCCTGCAGAACCACAGCTGCCGCAGGCTCTTCCAGAAAAATACATCTGGGATTCCAAAATCTGAACAAGGAAATGATTTGTTTGGGTTTATAGTTTCAGAGACACGACTTCAATCTCAAAACCTAAATGACTGCGTTTATTCTGAAGCTGAAGCTGTGGGCGCCGTCTCCAGCAAAAACTCCCTCTTCCCGCCGCTACGCTGCTCCTGTGTTTACAGCGTGGAAAATCCCACCTGCGGCCAAGGGCTCCCGCCAGGCGCCGGCCAGGCACGGGGCACCGTGGTAAACGGGACATGCCTGCCCTCACCGGGCCTCGGCTAGTGTCCCCTCGGCTGATGCTCTCACGGTGAGAAAAGCACTTCTTCTAAAGAAAACAGACAACGTTTTGAGCCCCGTGAGCCCCGAAGGCTTACCAGCACCTAAAATGAGCTCCCCTGGTGGCCCCCTGCCTGTGCACTGCTAACACAGTGCAGCCAGCTCCCCCAGAAGGGGAACATCATGCCAGTGTCAGCAGCAACCCGGCCAGAAGCACCAGGAAAACAAAGAGGAGAGCTGCCGGGAGGCCGGGCACTCTCACTGCAATGACTTTTTGTGCTTCTGTCTGGGACAGGAAGGAAGATAAGGAAATTGCTCCTGTATATCTCTCCTGGGGCTTCTACTTCTCACCGCATCAGTCCGCTCCCCAGGCCCGGGGGCTCCCGGCTACTGAAGGAGAAGGCCGGGCTATATGCTTCGTGATGAGGAGAGGGAAGCCTCAGGGAGAATGGGAATAACCACACCCACCACGGCAGGGGCAGGGGCCGCCCGGCGTGCAGACCGCGCAGCTCCACGCAGGGTGCCCCTCTCCTCCATCACCCGTCTGCCGCTGTGTCAACATTCACGTGGGGCCCACAGCTTGGCTGACCGGGACCTGAAAAGTTGTGAAAACACCACTGGCATCACATCAAGAATCGTTTAAAAATAGTCCAAGAAAGGCCTCTGCTTTATTTATCTTGACAAATTGGGAATACACTCTGCAGGCTGAAAAATCCCAGTTCGGCAAACAAACCGTGGCACCTGACGCACTCGGCGGTGGGCAAGCCATGTGCAAAGGCAGGCCCGCAAGTGACCGGAACCAAGGGGCATCGAACAGGAGCTAGACACAAGGCCCAGGGGTCCCAACCACTCAAAGGAAGGAAGGGACTTGGGGCAGGGGTGGTGGTGTTTAACATTTATTACAAAAGCCAGAGTTACAATAGGCACCTCTGTGTGTAACACTTCTGGGAGCGCTATACACTACGCATACACATGTATAGTGTCTATTATGTGTATGTACATGTGTGCTGTACGTAGGCATACCTAGAAATACCCATATGCACACACAGATTTTGAGAGGCATTTCCCCCATACCTCTCTTAACTTAAAGGCTTTGTGACCGTGAACAAGTTATTCTCTTCTCTGCACCTGCTCATTTGCAAAATCAGGGGAGTCACCGGCTCATCTTGCAGGACTAAGGATGAAGGCAGACACCGCACATCCCTGACCCTGCACAGCGGTGGGCACGCATCTGGTGCAGAGTGCGGTTTCACCACTGTCCTCTGGGGCCTTTGAAGAAATATCAGCTACACTTTAAAATTTAGAAAACACAGAACGTTTGGGCAGGTTGCCCAGGACTGTAGCAAATTAAAACTCCTGCCAGGACTCCACCCTTCCGCTTTTAATCATTCACTTGACAATCTATGAAACTCCTTGTATGCACCACCAGTGGCATGAGGAGGTGGGAATATACCTTGAAGGAGCCTGGGTCAGGTGAGGAGGAGAAAACGCCATTACCCATCCTCATGTACAGGGAGGGTCTGAGACACCAAACCCCAGGTGAAGCGGATCATCAGACTCAGGCCAGCTCATAACCATGCGATACAAAGAAGCTGCAGGGGGCCCAGTGGCACACTACAGACACAGGGAGTAGACTGGCCCTTCCTACACACACCAGACCCAAAGGAAGGGCCAGTCCACAGAGCTACAGGGACTTGGTGGATGCTCACAAAATAGAGCCCCATACAAATGGTGCCTTCAGCTCTTCTGGCCTCGGACTCTGAAGACATCCGACCACGGGCTGCTCCTCACGTCACATTCTGGGGTGTAGGGACTCTGAAATTGCCATCATAGCAGCAGTGCAGCCCGTGAACATGCACGGGCATCAGCTAAGTGGACAAGAGGTGCCCTTAAGGAAGACAAAAGCATGGGACAGGAGACTACAATGCTTCGGGCCAATAGGCATCATCAGCACAGGCTTTGTGACTGGTACTCTGCAAAGCCGCCAGCACCACGGGCCAGCAGCGCAAGGCAGAGGCTAAGGCCAGCCCTTCCGAGAAAGAACCGGGAAGCCCACGGTGCAGGGAAGCCGCCAGCGCTCCCATCTCTGGTCATTCTCTGGTGGACATGACCCCGCCCAATGCATGGTGGCATCTGTCCACCACACTGCTCAGAATCTCCAGCCAATCTCCCCGCCTCTTCTTGGGGTGAACTCCCCTGCACCTCACGCCACGTCCTGGTCAGCCCCCGGCATACAATCAAGGCTCACAAAATCCTGGAACTGGATAGAGCGCTGCAGTCTCAAAACGCTATCCCAGGGTGGGACCTCCCACTGTAGAAACACAGAAACAGTCCCGCGAAGTGGCCAGGCAGAGCTACCCCTGAGAGGGCGCCCCCCACAGGAGTGCACAGCTTCCTTCCATTTCATTCCAGCCAGACAATAGCCTTCAGACCTCACAACTCCACCAGCAGCCCCGTGCAGTTCAAGTCTGGGTGGAAAAGAGTAAATGTGAAGCGTCTGAAGTTTCAGAAAAATGTTAAGCCCGATCTCTCCTGTACAAGTCTACTTCCACAGAATGCAAACAAGAAAATTCAGCATTTATTATGCACATTTAGGGGCTGGTACTGTGACACTGTTTGCGAGGCCAGCATCCCACATCCGGGTGCCAGTTCAGGTCCCAGCTGCTTCACTTCCAATCTAGCTCCCTGCAAACACATCTGGGAAGCTGATGATAGCTCAATTACTTGAGCCCCAGCCACCTATGTGGGAGACCTGGATGAAGTTGCTGGCTTCAGCCTAGCCCAGCATGGCTATTATGTCCATCTGGGGAGTGAACTAGCAGGTGGAAATTCTCTCTCTCTCTCTCTCTCTCTCTCTCTCTCTGCCTTTCAAAGAAATAAATAATTCTTTTAAAAATACATTTACATAGTCCTTTTTGTAAAATGTATTCACTCAAACTAACTCATGTTGATCCCTGAAGCCCAAATATAATTGGCAGTACTATTTTATAGAGACCAAACCTAAAGATTCAAAATATAGAACTTGTTCCAAATTCCCAACCAATTAAGTATTAATGATACAACATGTATTTAATGTATTTTATTATAACTCTCCATTGTCAAAAGACACTGAGGGGTAGCTGTTTAGCCTCACTGTTGAAATGCAATATAGGGGACTGCGCTGTGGCATAGCAGGTAAAGCCACCGCCTGCAGTGCAAGCATCCCATATGGGCACCGGTCAAGTCCTAGCTGCTCCACTTCTGATCCAGCTCTCTGCTATGGCCTGGGAAAGCAGAAGATGCTCCCAAGTCCTTGGGCCCCTGCACCCAGCTGGGAAACCCAGAAGAAGATCCTGGCTCCTGGGTTTGGATCAGTGCAGCTCTGGCTGTTGCAGCCATCTGGGGAGTGAACCAGCATAAGAAAGACCTCTCTCTCCCTTTTTCTCTCTGCCTCCCTGTAACTCTTTCAAATAAATAAATAAATCTTTAAAAAAAAAAAAAAAAGCGCAGCATAAGCTGCCCACATCCCGCACAGGAGTATCTGAGGTCAACACCCAGCTTCGGCTCCTGACCCCTGCTTCCTGCTGATGTAGGCCTTGGGAGGCAGCAGTGATGATGGCCCAAGTAATTAGGTTCCTGCCACCCACTGAGAAGCCCTGGATTGAGTTCTTCTCTTCCAACTTCAGTCTAGCCCAGTCCCAGCTGTTACAGGCACTGGGGGAGTAACTCTGTGGACAGAAGCTAGCCGTCTGTCTCTGTCTCTCTTGCTCTCAAATAAATGACATTTTTAAATGTCCTGAGATAGCAAAGATAAATTATGCCTTGTCTCCTTGTTAAAACGTAAGGAAGAGAAAGAGGTGGAAGGTGGAAATGACCCAAGTATCCACTGATGAATCGGTAAACAAAAATGTGTATGTACATCAATGAGAACAGCAGTCTTTTTTTTTTTTTTTTTTTTTTGGACAGGCAGATTTAGACAGTGAGAGAGAGACAGAGAGAAAGGTCTTCCTTTGCCATTGGTTCATTGGTTCACCCTCCAATGGCCACTGTGACCAGCACACCACGCTGATCCAAAGCCAGGAGCCAGGTGCTTCTCCTGGTCTCCCATGGGGTGCAGGGCCCAAGCACTTGGGCCATCCTCCACTGCACTCCCAGGCCACAGCAGAGAGCTGGCCTGGAAGAGGGGCAACCGGGACAGAATCTGGCGCCCAGACGGGGACTAGAACCTGGTGTGCCGGCACCAAAGGTGGAGGATTAGCCTATTGAGCTGCGGCGCCGGCCTAGCAGTCAGTCTTTTTTTTTTTTTTTTTTTTACGGATACACTTTTTATATGATTATTGGCTCTGTAGTGTTTCAAGTTATGTTCTCAGAAAGAGAAACAAAATGCCCAAGATTAAAGGAAAAAAATATACAAACCACGTGGATTTGACTCCATTAAAAACACTATGGGAGAGTCCTGGCTCCGCACCCCAGCGTCCTCAGCCTGCTCTGAGGCCTGGTGGTGCCCTGCCCCCACCCCGACCTGGAGGTCTCAGGAGAATTGGACCCCTCAGTCCAACTGAACTGATCAGAATGGTACAGGAAGTCCAGGACACGCTGCTCTGCCCCTCTTGCCTCTGTAGCGGGCGGGACAGGGCAGTCAGTTTTTAAAAGGAAGGAAATCACCACGCACGCTGTAGAGCCCAGATGACCTTAGGGACGTTAAGTGAAGTGAAGCAAGCCACTGGCAAAAGGACAAGCAGCATGCGACCCCACCTGCAGTAGTACGTACAGGACAGAACAGCATGCTGGGTGCCAGGTGCCAGGGGTTGAGAGCAGGGGGGTTAAAGGGGGTACACAGTGACAGCCTGGGAAGATCACAATGTTCCGGAGGCGGACGGCGGTAATGGTTACACCACAATGTGCCTGTACTCAGTGATGCTGGCCAGTATGTTTAAAAATGGTTAAAATGCTGTTTTATGTCCACAATTTAAAATTTTTACAAGGCAATTAGAAAATGAAAAAAGGTAAGAAAATAATTTGGTTCACTAGAAATTGATCACCTCAATGTAATACAACTCTGTGTCACCTGAGCAAACTGCCTAGTGCTTTAACAACTTGGATTAACAGCCCTGTGAAGCAAGGTTCTGGCGTGGCACAGGCCGGAGGTCCCGGGCTGGAATCTCCAACATCAAACAAGCCCTTTCTCTCTCTGTGACTACCCGCCCCCTCTTCCCAGATGTAGCTTTGGACACTAATAACTTAGTATGATCCTGATGTTCTCACAACAAACTTCATAGGAAGAGGAACCATTCTGTTTGCTTCTAAACAAACCATTCAGACAGAAATGAAGGAATTACTCATTCTGCAGACTTTATTTACCATCTGTTGCTGAAGGAAGTCTTCGCCAAACACGAGGCTGGGCTGCAGGCCCTCGGGGTGCTCTAAGCCGAGAGGAAGTGCGCCCTCGAGCTTCGGCGCGCTCTGACTCTCTGAGTGTCCAGAGCAAGCTAATTCTGTTTGAGAAGGGATCCATGGAAGGATCTGACGGATTCAACATGGACAGAAGTTCCCAGCCGGGTTCAGGAAGGGAGGGGAGGGGAGGGCCGGTGTGGGGCCACAGGCACCCTATGGCCCTCAGTAACAGGCAGGCAGCATTTTTTTTCCAACTACCCTCCCTCTCACGATTCCCTCTGACAAGATACGCACATTAACAAATATAACATTTAAACCACTTAAGCAAATGACTAAGCTGCACTGATAAGGAAGCTTTAGTCATAATTACCGCAGATAAGCGCATATTTAATATTTTCCATTCAATAATTAGAATCGTCTCTGAATGGGACATTTTATTAGCACACAACTCATCCTACCTTGGCAGGTGCCACAGTGAGAAGACTCACAAGCACAGGCGGGGACGTGGGGCTCAGTGTGACTGGGAGAGAGGGATCCCACGTGCTGACATGCGACCGGGCAACGGCTCACTCCTGGCAGGCTGGCTGTGGCTCAGTGTTGACGCCAGCACTGGACTCTCGGGGGTTCCGGCTGCCAGTCCTGCACGAGGGCCCTCCCTCAGTGCAGTGGCTGCTGCAACCGCAGCCCTCAGGCTTCTGGGCTCACTGGCGGGACAGGTCTGATCCTCCACATGACAGGACCACAGGCACCGGAGCCTCTCCACCTGCCCACGGCCTTGGCCTCGTCCACGCAGCCTCTCCGTCTCCAGCAGGGCAGCCTGGTGTCTGCTGGCACGGCCACTGGGCCCCAGGAGGGACGCGAGAGCTGCCAGGGCCAGCGGCAGGCAGACGGCAGCCTACTGGCTCAAGCCTGTCCCCAGCCCAGATTCATGATGGGTGAGAAGTGGCCTGCAGAGCACACAGGGAGCAGACACGGCCTGGCACATCACTGGAAGCAACCACCAAGGGACACGAGTGTCCCCTCTGCAGCTGTCACTGCCCCCAGAACTCCACACCTCACCCAGGAAGTGGACCCCACCCCGGAACATGCTATGAGGGAGAGTCACGCACTGTGACCAGCAGGAGCAATCTTAAGTCCACCCCCACCACTGCTACACTTGTGACCTGCAGCAACTCACAGAGCCTGTCTACCTGACAGCTTCTTCATCTACAGAGTGGAGACAGCAAAACTTCATGGAGGTTTTCTTTTCCTTTTTTTTTTTTTTTAACGTTTATTTATTTGGAAAGTCAGAGACAGACAGACAGATCTTCCATCCACTGGTTCACTGCCCAGATGCCTGCAACGAACGACCAGGGCTGGCCCAGGCCAAAGCTAGGAGCTTCATCTAGGTCTTCCCTGTGTGATAGGGGCTCAAATACTTGTGATAGGGTCTCATCTTCTGCTGCTTTTCCCAGGTCAGTAGCAGGGAGCTAGATTGGATATAGGGCAGCAGGAACATGAACTGGCACCCATATGGGATGCTGGCTTCGCAGGAGGCGGCTTTACACACTATGCCGGCCCCTCCTGGAGTTTTTATGAGTTTCAACAACATACAAAATGCTTGGAAACACATGTGGTCCACAGCGAGCACTCATTCCCCACTGGACGGATCACCCTGAAGTCCACCCAACCCACAGGTGTGCTGCCCACTGCCCACACTCCACACCGCTTCTCAGCTTACTGAGGGTGTGAGCACAGCCTGGCTCCAGGGTGCCGTCTCGCTCCCTGGTGGCAGCCACTCAACCTGCATGCTCAGATACAGACAGGCGCAAGCTGAGAACCAGCACGCAGGGGCAGAAGGGCCAGTCTGTAGCAAGACCAACAAACTCGTGCCATGAACCCTGTGCGTCACAGCCCTCGCAGACATCTTTACCTGCATCTTTGCTTAATCTTCACCCTCTATTAGGAGTGATACACCTGACACAGGTAAGGTTGTAAGACAGAATCTGTGTCCTGTGTGTAACGGGGGAGGGCGCGGTCACGACCCCCTTGAAGACCTGCGGGGAGCGTCAGGAGAAAGAGCACACAGGTACCTGGCAAGCCTCAAGGAGAGTCCCCCACCCACCTCGTGCCCCCTTCTCCCTGCCTCAAACTGTCCTGCTCTGTTCACTTCTCTTACAATAGTCTGAGTTCTACTACCTGTGATCCTTGTAACAGCAGCGGGCCAGGCAAGGCAGAAAAGCAAATACTGAATTAACAAAGAACAAAAACACTCCTTAATTATCAACGAAGCCAGGGCTTAGGGGGATCCAGGACCTCGCCCAAGTTTGCACAGTCAGTCAGCCAGCCAGGGTGGGGTCATGCCGCTTAGCGAAGCCTGCCCCCCTCGAAAGTTCCCCGTGCTGCCTAGGGTCAGTGAGGCAGGGCGGGGGCTCACCCTGGCCTCGGCAGTTCCGCCCTTGGCCAGGTCAGGGCCACAGGAAGCTCCTAGGGAGAGAGGCAGTCCTCCTCCCTCTCTCTTCACAGCCCTGCGTCAGCCTCAGGTGTGGATTTAAACAGACGGCATCTGTGCATTTGCGTTTGCTATTTTTCACACCAGTGGACGCTAACCATGATTATGCCCAATGACCTTTAAGCTGAAGCCCACTGGATTCTTATCAAGCTGGAAGGCTGAGAAAAATGCCTCACAAGGAAACGCTTCATTTAATTAGAAAATGAGGACGATGCAGCCCAGCACGTCTCCTTTCTGGCTTCGGCTACCAAGGTACGATTCTGTGCCCAACTGAAGCAGCATCCCACGGCCCGCTGTCAGCAGGTGTGCAGCCCGGCCCGCTGTCTGGGTCTCAGGCTCCCGACCTCTAAATGGGGATAACAGTGCCTGCCATGCGGGCTTCCGTGAAGCTACACAGGGATGGAAAAGGCCTAACCCGGATCCACACAGAGGAGGTCGGTGCTCAGCGCCAGGGCTCCCTTGTTTGCTAGTTCTTGCTTTCTTCATCCTTTCAATCCCACCCTATCCCCCTCCTCCTAGAAAATTATTTGGCCCGGGGCCGGCACTGTGGCACAGCGGGTTAACGCCCTGGCCTGAAACGCCGGCATCCCATGTGGGTGCCAGTTCTGGTCCCAGCTACTCCTCTTCCAATCCAGCTCTCTGCTATGGCCTGGGAAAGCAGTAGAAGATGGCCCAATCCTTGGGCCCCTGCACTGGAAGAAGCTCCTGACTCCGGATCGGCGCAGCTCCGGCCATTGAGGCCATCTGGGGAGTGAACGATCAGATGGAAGACCTCTCTCTCTCTCTCTCTCTCTCTCTCTCTCTCTCTGCCTCACCTCTCTGTGTAACTCTGACTTTCAAATAAATAAATCTTTAAAAAATTATTTGGCCCAACATTTTTAAAAAACATATGCATGCATAGGCAGAAAGACAGCTAAGCAAAGCTCCCCCACCTGCCAGTTCATGCCCCAAACGCTGACAACAGCTGGGGCTGAAGCCAGGAAGCCAGGAAGCCAGGAACTTAATTCAGGTCTCCTTTGGGTGCTGCAGAACCCAACTACCAGGGTGCACTTCAGCAGGAAGCTGGACTCTGCAGTGGAACTGGAGCTCCAATCCTAGTACGCTGACAGGATGCTGGTATCTTAACCACCCCCACTTTAAAACTCTTAGGCTAGTGAGTCTGTGTTTACACGTGATACTCATGCTCTCTATGATAACTGACCTCAAATCTCAGAAATATATATGGCCTAGGGGCAGGCACTGTGGTGTAGCGGGTAAAACCACTACCTGCAGTGCTGGCATCCCATATGCCACCAGTTCCAATCCCAGCTGCTCCACTTCCAATCCAGCTCTCTGCTATGGCCTGGGAAAACAGTAGAGGAGGGCCCCGTCCAGTAGAAGATGGCCCAAGTAGAAGATGGCCTGCACTCACATGAGAGACCTGGAAGAAGCTCCTGGCTCCTGGGCTTCAGATCAGCACAGCTCCAGCCATTGCGGCCAACTGGGGAGTGAACCAGTGGATGGAAGACCTCTCTCTCTCTGCCTCTCCTTCTCTCTCTGTGTAACTCAAGTAAATAAATAAATCTTTAAAAAAGAAAGAAAGAAATATATATGGCCTAGAGACACAACTACCATCACTTACAAGTTGAAGGAAGTTTCTGAGTTGTTGCATAATGGGTGTACAATCTGGAGACAGGTTGGGAAATGTTACCCACCAAAAATAAAGACAAAAAGAACCAACAAAATGACTGGCACTGTCCAACTCCCCCACCTTCCAGAGGATCACTCAGCCGAGCTGGGGATTTAGAAATGTAGCTGACGAGAAGAGATGGAGGAACCTAACTAATATCTCATCAGGGAGACCTGAGCAAAAACACCCAATGAGCAGTCAGGTGAGCTGGAATCTAACTGTGCTGTGAGTCCCATCGTGAAACAGTTTTGCTCAGGGCCGGGGTTGTAGCACAGTGGGTTAAGCTGCCATCTGCGACACCGGCATCCTATATGAGCACTGCTCCATGCCCATCCAGCTCCCTGCTAATGCGCCTGGGAAAGCAGCAGAGGATGGCCCAAGTACCTAGGCCCATATGGGAGACCCGTATGGAGTTCCAGGCTCCTGGCTTCGGCCTGGTCCAGTCCCAGCTGCTGTGGCCACTCAGGGAATAAACCAGTGGATGGAACATCTCCCTCCCCCCCCAACTCTGCCTTTCAAAGAAATAAAATAATCTTTTTAAAAGTGGTTTTGTTGGCTGACTCCAGAAGAACGCTGAGAAGAACGGCAGACAGATCAGTCGGGACCCAGTTAGAATTCAGAAACCACACAGCCTTTTTAATATAAATTGTTATTGGAGCATAAAGTTGGTGACTAAGCAACAGAAATAACTAGGTAACGGGAATACTAAGATATCAGGGAGGTGGCAAATACAGGAAGCAGCCACCACTCCAGGACTGGGGGAACCAGGGAAGAGGTTGGACTCACTGACTCTCAGAGGCCTGCAGGATGGACACCCAGGTGGGACCCCGCAGGTGGGGGCCTTTGAGAAGGGACGCTGCTTGGCTGCCGCTGGCATCTCCACAGGGCTGTTCTGCCAGTGCTGGGGAGCCAGGAAGCCAACAGGAAGGACCAAGCCCTTCTTATCTCCCATGGCGCCGGTGCCTATACCGCCCCCTACTGGCGGAGCCTGCAAGGGAGAGCAGCTGGCCAAGCAGACGATGTGGCCTGCAATGCTGGCTCCCACACCACAGATGGGTTTGCAGCTGAGACAATAATTTAATAAACTGCACATTGGGAGTTTTTGAAAAATGAGTCCCCATCACTATCCTAGGGAGACAGTATTGATTCTAATACAGAATGATCCCTAGAACGGGGAAGGCTGATGCATCAAGACTGCACAGACTGATGGAAAGGAAGCAGCCTACAGAAAATAGAGCCACACACCCGACCGTGTCCCGGCTGGCTGAGCACACACACCCCAGGAGCAACGGCCTTTTCTGAAAGGCCCTCTCATCACCAATTAATGAGCTGTCCCTCTTTGCCACCAGCATCCTACAGTTCTGACTCACGTAAACCCCAATCCTTGATTGATAACTTCTGGGTGAACTAATAATATCGAGTTTCCAAGCCTATAAAACTAAGAGTGAGACCTCAGACCCATGCGATTCTCTCCCTCGAAGCTCAGTCTGCAACAGCCCCTGATGGCCTCTCTTATTTTAACGACACAGGCTGTATACACTGGAACATACATCAGGTCTGCTTTAGAAAAGACTCACGCATGCCTCAAGCAGTTCTCCAGATATGTTACACACACACACAACTGTGCACAAGCAGAGAACAGAGAGCTGCATCTCCTGCTTAGATACACCTACGTCGCACATTCTTAATTTCTGGCCATTGTGTCCACCGGAGAGCAAGCAACCAAGCCTAGGAACTTCAGGAAGCAGCCCTGCACCTGCCCGCTCCTCTCTTTCTCTGTTCGTGCACAACTGATCTCCTCCTGGGACTGAACGACTCCAGGAGAGCAGCTCTGCCAGCAGCTCCTCTCCCTCTCCCTTCAGGTCACCTGGCCTTGGAGAGGGGGCGGCTGGCACTGCTGCAGGGGACATTCACGCCTCCCACCAACCCAGGTCACCGGGGAGACAGCCCTGTCAACCCCCCAGGAAGGTACGTGACTCACGTATAACATGACAACAGACAGCAGGGTCCTCCAGTCATACAAAAGTTGCTGGCCCTTCCAATCAGCTTGGACATGATCCAGAAAAGGTTGTCCTACAGCAGTTTCCACTCTACCTCAGCGACAGACACTCACCTCCATCCCTCCAAAAGAGGGAAAAAAAATATCCAGGGAAGTGCTTATCAGAGCTATCACTTCCCAACTATTAGGACTATTAGGATGGCAACTATCAAAACCAGAAAAGTAGTGTTGACAAGATGCAGAGCAACCAGAACCCCTGTGCATGGCTGGCTGGCGTGTAACATGGTATGGCTGCCATGGAAAACTACCACAGGACCCAGAAAGTCCTCTGGGAATACACCCGAAAGAATTCAAAGCAGGGACCCGAGGTCCTTGTAGACCCAGGCTCACAGCAGCGTTATTCACAACAGCCAAAGGATGGAAGAGCAAGTCAGCAGCCACCGGCAGATGAAGGGGGTGAACAAAACGCGGTACACAGCCAGACAATGGTAGATCGTCCAGCTTTAAAGGAGGAAATTCTCACACACCCCACGGCACGCGTGAACCGTGAGATCATGCAGACTGAGACAACCCAGGGATGGATCCGTACGATGCCACTCACAGGAGGCACCAAAACCCCCAAACTCACGGGGCTAGGAGGCAGAGTGGTGGCTGCCAGGGCTGGGTGCATAAGGAGAAGAATGGGAAGCTGCTGTCGAGTGGACGCAGGGCTTCACTCTTCCGGGACGAAGAGAGTCCTGGGGTGTGAGGGCGGTGGTGGTCTCATAACAAGATGAACGGACTGAGGGTCGGTGTGCTGAGTGAAATGGTCAACTTTGTATATAACATGAGGGGTCTTCAAAAAGTTTGAGGAAAATGCAAATTATGAAACAATTATGCATGAACTTAAAAAAAAACCTCTGCACTAAAATCAACTAATCTTGGGGCCAGTGCTGTGGTGCACTAGGTTAATCCTCTGCCTGTGGCACAGACATCCCATATGGGCACTGGTTCTAGTCCCAGCTGCTCCTCCTCCAATCCAGCTCTCTGCTATGGCCTGGAAAAGCAGCAGAAGATGGCCCGAGTCCTTGGGCCCCTGCACCCATATGGGAGACCTGGAAGAAGCTCCTGGCTCCTGGCTTCAGATCGACCCAGCTCCATCTGTTGCAGCCATTTGGGGAGTGAACCAGCAGATGGAAGATCTTTCTCTCTGTATTTCCCTCTCACTGTCTGCAAACTCTACCTCTCAAATAAATAAATAAAAAATCTTTTTTAAAAATCAACTTATCTTTTAAGTCTACTTTTCCACAAACTGTGTGAAGTGAGTGATCTTACATTGTACCATAGTCAAAAGAAACTGGAAAAACAAAAGGGAACGAAGTATTGATACATGCTACAGACAGCATGACGAACCTCAAAAAAACTACAGCAAGCAGCAAAGGCCAGACACAAAAGGACACGCACTGTAAGACTCCATTTACGTCAAATATCCGACATAAATCCTCAGGGATGGGAAGCAGGCTGGAGGCTACCAGGGACATGGAGAGTGACTGCTTAGCAGGCGCTGGGTTTCTGTGTGGAGTGACAGACATGCTCCGAGACCAGACACAGCTGTTCTACACCCCACTCAACTGCACATTTAAAATGGTTGGTTTCATGTTATGTGAAGTCCACCTCAATAAAAATGAATTGATTAAAAAAAAAAAAAAACACAGGCCGGCGCCGTGGCTCAACAGGCTAATCCTCCGCCTTGCGGTGCCGGCACACCGGCTTCTAGTCCTGGTCAGGGCGCCGGATTCTGTCCCGGTTGCCCCTCTTCCAGGCCAGCCCTCTGCTGTGGCCCGGGAGTGCAGTGGAGGATGGCCCAGGTGCTTGGGCCCTGCACCCCATGGGGAGACCAGGAAAAGCACCTGGCACCTGGCTCCTGCCATCGGAAGAGCGCGGTGCGCCGGCCGCAGCGCGCTGGCCGTGGCAGCCATTGGAGGGTGAACCAACGGCAAAGGAAGACCTTTCTCTCTCTCTGTCTCTCTCTCTCTCACTGTCCACTCTGCCTGTCAAAAATTAAAAAAAAAAAAAACCACACAGAAATCCTGTCATACACTATGACGCAGGATAAACCTTAAAGACATTACGCTGAATGAAATAAGCCAGTCCCAACAGGACAAGCACCGCGTGACCCCGGTGACGTGATGTGCCTACGGTCGTCACATTCAGACAGAGGGTACGGTGGCAGTCACCACAGCCAGGGCAGCCACAGTGGACTGAGTACAGAATCGTCACAATACAAGCCTGAACAGCTCACAGGACTCTGGAAGTTTCACAACAGTGTGAACACATGTAACACTGTATGTGTAAAATGTACATGTAAAACATGTACATGTAAAATGTTACTGTACAAATAACATGTACATGTAAAATGGTTAGCACAGCTTTTTTTTGTTTTTGTTTTTTGTTTTTTGACAGATAGAGCTAGACAGTGAGAGAGACAGAGAGAAAGGTCTTCCTTCCGTTAGTTCACCCCCCAAATGGCTGCTACTGCCGGAGCTGCGCCAGTCCAAAGCCAGGAGCCAGGTGCTTCCCCCTGGTCTCCCACATAGGTGCAGGTGCCCAAGCACTTGGGCATCCCCCACTGCCCTCCAGGGCCACAGCAGAGAGCTGGACTGGAAGAGGAGCATCCAGGACTAGAACCCAGCACCCACATAGGATGCCGGCACCGAATACGGAGGATTAGCCAACTGAGCCACGGCTACGGCCTAAGCACAGCTTTCGTGTTACATGTTTTTACCACACACACACACACACACACACACAAATTAAATAAAGCTAATCTGGTCAACAAAACAGAAATAACATGGAATCTAGGGTTGCTGCACCACTGAACGCCTGAACCCACCTCACACTCACTCAGCCCAGAGCCGGTAAGAAACGCTGCCTGATTTGACATCCTAAAGCGTCATTTGGTAATTTTAGTACCCGCTGTTCATTGTTTTTACTGTACACGGCAGGCTTCTGGAAGTTTCCAGCACAACTACTCATGGCTAACAACATCGCTCAGTAACCAAATGGGCATTTCATTACATCGACACTTAACTCTGGCTACGAAAGCCAGCCAGCACCAAAGCCCCAGAGGGAAAGACCAGACTCAAGGTCAGTGACACTGGAGGGCTCCGTGATCTTCACCAGTGAAGGCAGAAGACGGAAGCGCTCACCACTGCCCTCCTCACCACCTGCTCCTGAACCTGACTGTGAGAACCCCTGCCCCTGGGGTGCTTCCCAGACAACACGAGCTTGGGGCCCGAGGTCGGATGTGCTGAAGGAGCCTGGTCTGGGATGAGCCCATGGCATCTGCGGGTGCAGAATCTGCCCAGGTGCTGCCGAGTGGGAACCACTGGCCTACAGGGTGGGCTGGCGGGAGGCAGTGGAGAGGAGAAAGCTGCAAGGAGAGCTGGGACCGGGGGATGGAAGACGAAGGCAGGAAGGAGTCTGAGGCTACTGCAGTCCTTGAAATTGAATTTTAATGCAGTTAATTCGAGTGCAATCAACAGGCAAATTCCTTCACCCTGCATATATTTCATCTGTGAAACTCGATAATTAGTACTGGTCATCAGATGAGGCAGCTCTTACACACGGAAACTGAGCGTGCTCCAGCAGGCCAAGCCTTCCCTGGGGCGGGGGGGGGGGGGGGGCAGATGCTGGCCCGGAGCCTGCTGTCTGAAGGAAAAGCCGGCCCTTCATCTCCACGGCCACGGGCACCCCCGCCCCCGCACTGCCCAGGGCAGAGGGGCAGGCTAGGTGCCCACCAGGCCGACGCCGCAGCGAGGCCTTTGAACAGCTCCCTCTCTTAGAGGAGGTGACTGAGGCAGTGAGAGGTGCCCGTCCACGGACACACCGGTACGTGGCAAGGCTGACGCTTGACCCAGGTGACGGAGGCCTCGGAAGCTCGACACCGCCTGTGCCACCTCCAGACAGGGCACTCGTAGCGGCCTGCAGAGGTACAGCCACGGGGCAGAGGCGCCACTGGGTGGAAGGTGCTGTGGCCCAGACACATTTTATGAATAACAAGTTATTAACTGCTCTGAGAGCCAGCCCAGGAGAGGCTGCCTGCCAACGCAAGCCTCACCTCTGCCAAAATTACGTCCTGGGCGGAGGTGAAACTGAGGAGGAGGAACAGAGTGAAAAGGTACATAAATCCCCTGGACTCAAAGAAACCTGCTCACGACACTGCTGCTCTCCTTCTCAGCCAGTTAGAAACACTCCCAATATAAACTAAAGAAGGCGCCCGTCTCCACCGAGCCAGTTAGTACTGGTGCAGGACCCCCCCCCCACCAAGGCCTCCCTCTCACCTGCTCCCCTTCTGCCCCTGTCTCCCTCCACTCACCCTGCCCCTCTCCACTTCACCTCCCTGGTCAAATAAGCAGCAGGTGCAGGGCTAGGATTGTGGTTTTCTTGCTTTTGTTTTGTTTCTTAAGATTGATTTGAAAGGCAGAGGGACAGAGAGAGAGAGAGCTTCTATCAGCTGGTTTACTCCACAAAAAGCCGCAATGACAAGGGCAGATTCGGGCTGACGCCAGGGGCCTGCAACTCCATCCAGGGGCACTTGGCCCCTTCCATACCATGGGAGGTGGCAGATAGCCTGGGAGTCTGTATCCTTGTTATCCACACGGGAGACCTGGATTGAGTTCCTGACTACCATCACCAGCCTTTCAGGAGTAAACCTGTAGACAAGGAAGTTCTCTGCCTCTGCAAAGCAAACTAATTAAAACAACACACACACACACAGCCAGTCAGAGGGCGCTCCAAATGATCCGGACTAGACTGAATAAAAGGCCTTCAGCTGTCTAACCCGACATCTAGCTGTGTAGACCAAGCAGGTGGACTACCCCGGGGATTCTCCAGCCAAGGGGACTGGCTAAAGATTACCTTCTACAACAATGAACTGGTTTAAGAAGGGTTAATAATGGAAGCCTCTTTTCCAGAGAGAGCTGGAAGGGACTCAACTGCTTAACAATTTATAATTCTATTTCCCATTATCTCTCTCCTATACTTCATTCCTGCACAATCTTGCTCCGCTCCTCAAACAAGCAAAAGCAGCAGCTCCATCCACTAAGGACGGAGCAGTTAGCAGCTTAGCTTATAAACACAGCTGGGGCCTGGCGGCCACAATACAACATTTCTGCATGAAAAGGCGGATGTGCTTGTCTCCCAATTCCATGTCCACACTGCACCTGGGGACAAAGCCAGATTCTCACCCAGACATGCTGCAGACTCCCCGCCTGGACCAACAGCAAGGACCACTGCTACATCCGGGGCTGTTACCAATCAGACACTCAGCATGCAGATCCCAGCATAAGAAGGGCAGAATGACGTCGTAACCTACAGGGAGGTCCTCTAGCAGACAGCCCAGAGGGAGGAGCGAGAGCAGAGGCACAGTCCCTGGACACCAGGCCCTCCACCACACAGCTCGCTCAACTGTTCTCACCATGGGCCCACCAGTCGCGCCCAGAACCTTACCCACCAATGCCTGGGTGCTGAGCCTGATCCAGGGAGTATGACAGACCAAGCAATGTCCTGAAGTCTCACCATGCCAACCGTCTCTGATTGCTCTTCTTATCAGTCTTCCTTCTTTGGTTACCCAAGAATGTTAAGTTCATTTTGGCCCTGGGAATTTTGCACAGGATTTTCTGCATGCCTGGAAAGTCACCTACCACATGTTCACAGCTGGATCCTTCTAGTCACCACTTCTCCCCATGGCCGTTTCCTGATGATGACCTGATCCCTCGTGAAGCCCCACGTAGCATGATCTGACATTGGCTTGATCACTGAACTCCCCATACCGCTCCCAGACTATACACCCCAGGCCCACGCTTGCCTGGCTCCCCTCTGACTCCCTTTCTGAGGGAGGAAGGCGGGGGGGGGGGGGGCAAGCTGTGCGGCCCTCCCAGTGCTCCCACTGCTGGGATACAGGTAACCAAATAAAGGAGGACATGGAGGAGCAGACGTTTGTGGCACAGCTTAAGCACTGCTGGGATGCCCACATCCCATATCCAAGTGCCAATTCCAGACTCGGCTTTTCTGCTTTCAATCTGCCTTTCCGCTAACGAGGCAGAAGATGATGGCTCAAATTCTTGAGCCCCTGCCTCCCATGCAGGAGAACTGGATGGGGTTCCTGGCTCCCGGCTTCAGCCTGGCCCAGTCCCGGCTGTTGTGGCCATTTGGGGAGTGAACCAGTAAATGGAAAATCTTCTCTCCCTCTCCCTCTTGCTCTGCCTTTTAAATAAATGAAAATACACATTTAACAACAAAAACACGCAGAGGCACTGGGCAGGTTGGGACAGTCCTGGGTGCCCACAGCAGCACATGGTGAGGGGGAGAGCTCCCGAGGTACAGCCCCCACCTCACAGGCATGCACCCCACTATCTGAGCGCTAGTGGAGAAAGCTCAGGCCCATCCACAGGCCTAGTCCCTCTCCTCTGTGGCCAACACCGGCCCCTCAGCTCACACGCAGCTCAGAGGAGGGGAACAGCAGGGCCGCCTCCAGGCCCCTCCCAGGGGAAGGGCCAAGCGAGGCCCACAGGAATGTGCAACACCTCCACACAATGCAGTACCCAAATACGCCACATTTAGGGTGGTGCCCCCGCCCTGAGTCCCTGAAGCGACTACCTGCGGAATGTCGCCCCCCTCTGTCTACACTCTCCGGGCGCCATCGAGCAGAAGAGATGGCTACCTGAAGGAAAGGCCAAAGCCTGAAAATGCAGGTTCTAAATCCTAAACTCTGAACTCAATGCAAGCACCGGAGGGCTGCAGGCAACCTTTAATGGTCATCTCTCAGTCCGGCTCCCTGGTCTACCAGCCTGGCCCCCTGCCCCCTCATCCCCGCCACTGCTCCCTCATCCCGCCCCCTGCCCCCTCATCCCCACCCCCTGCTCCCTCATCCCGCCCCCTGCCCCCTCATCCCCGCCCCTGCTCCCTCATCCCGCCCCCTGCCCCCTCATCCCACCAACCCAAGCAGCACATCAATGCACACCTTCCAGACCATCAGCTGTGGTAAATAAAGACTAAGTTTCGAGGCTCCCTTTTCTGACAGCTACTATACCCCCTTCCTGGAATAAACAAAACTACAAAGGTGCCTGGGCCATCCAGCTCAGGAATGTGGTGGGGGGAGGGAGGGGTGGTGGTGGAGTGTGGTGGGAGAGAGCCTACTGGGGAGCAAGGGAATGCCACCCTGGGGGACCCCTGGGGCGAGCCAGCTCCAGAGGCCTCGGGAGATGAGCAGCCTGAATCCCTAGTGTCTGCGCACCTGGAAAGGCAAAGCAGGACTTGAAACCAGACACCCATGAAATTACCACCCCACCAGCTCACTCGATCATGTCCACGAATCTATTAGGCAGGCCTGCTTAGTTCTCCAGTGCCCTGGGAACTTGCACTGCACTCTGGCCAGTTAGAGCTCCTTAGCAATGCAAGCCAAACACGACACTTCTGGCTTTCCTCAGCGGCCACTGGTCTACTTCAAAACAAGGCAGTGGGGACCCCCCTAGATCCAAGGCAACCCCAGAAGCTGCACAGGAAGGAGAAGGACCAAAGGAGTGGGCATCCTCCCTCACGGGCACTCTGCGCCAAACTGACATCCTGGCCCAGCAGTTCACACCCGATATCACCGTGGACCTGTGTTTTTGCCCTAGATCAGAGTCACCTGGCCAGCACCAGCCCAGAAGGCTCTCTGGGGAAGGGGCAAGTCCTCGCTGAACTCACTGGCATCATCTCCAGCAGCTCAGGAAAAAGAGGCCAATGCTTCACACCTACTCAGTAGCAGCGGCGGGATTCGAGCCCTGATCTACGGGGCCAGCCAGGCTCCTAACTCCTGGACCAAGCATCCTCACAGCAGCAGGCAGCAGCAAAGATCCAGGTGTTTGCATGAGAATGTCACCCCAAGGTGCACCTGTTAACCTGCAATGTAGCCCTAAGCTGTCTTAATCAGAGGCATCAGAGAGACCACACGGACTCTCCTGCTAATTGACAGAATGAGTCCTCAGCCCTAACAGAAGCTCTGCCGCACTGCCACGATTATTAATTTGTCTACCACTTGTCACTCACCTACAGTTTCAAAAGCATGCCAGGAATGGAACTAATGAAACTAAAGAACATTTACTAATTAAAACCTTGTGGAAAAGTTTTCAAATAACATGGTATATTCAGATAATAACAGCTCAAGATATTGAAAAAACCAGTTGCCAATTAGAGTTTTAAAAATTAATTATACAGCCGCGCAGTTAAAAACCACATCTCGGTATAAGTTTTCATAGGCAAGTTACGAGAGCTTAAGGGGCGAAACTGGGAAATAACCTTTTGGCAGCCAAAACTGGAGGGGGAAGGGCTCTGGCCTGTAGCTCCTTGCCTCAGCTTCGCCCCCGCCCTGGACTGAGAGTCTGCTGGTGCTCACACCAGCTGGCTGGGGGGCTCTGAGCAGCTCCCTCAGCCCCTCTGGGCTCAGTGCTTTATCTGAGAAGGGACCAAGGCCTCCAGGGGCCTCTCACCCTCACACTCCTCCCAAGTCACCCTAGCTGTGTGGGACTGGAAGTCCGGGTACCGGGTATGGACGCTGCAGGTGCTGACTTCACGCACGGCACAGCACAGCACAGGAGGCGGCTCTGGTCAGGGGCATGGCTCCGGGCTTGTGATGGCCCACCACACGTGAGATGCCCCCTGGCCATGTCGGCACCTCCCACAGCACAGGCTCCACTCTGAGCACTGGGCGCACGCTAGACACAGGTAAGTGAAGAAACTGAGACACGCACGGAAGGGTTACGTGACTCGTCTACAGTCACAGACCTACCAGAGAAGTCAGAATCCACACTTGGGCTCTGGTGCCAGGGCCTGGGGCCCCTGTGCTGCCCTACAGCCAGCTGGATCACCAGGAGCTTCTGTGCACAAGGCTAGGGCTAGAAACAGGCAACACTGCTTCCAAACCCCCATGCCCGTGCAGGTTTCTGGAGTTGCCCTGGCAACCCTCAGCCACTAGAACCTTCCCACTGGCATCAGTTCCTCCCAGGGGGGCTGGAACCACTGCCTGGAAATCGCCCGCATCAGGCACAGGGCTGGGTGTCCGACCTGTTCCGTAGGTCCTCGCAGCTCACGCTTCTGCAGACAGCACAGATCCCACACACAGCAGCCCCACACCGAGGCCGCCTCCTCTCCACAGCAGCCCAGAATAGCGAGTTACAGCGCTGAGGAGACATTTGCTTCCGAACAACTATGGCACATTTGATCGTGATGCCCAGCACTTTCCAAGGCTAGGGCAAGAAAACAGACTTATTACAGGCAAATGACAACACACACGCTGCCACTGCCAATTAGGAAAGAAATTCTTTAAAATAAAACCCATGTCCTGGGTACAAAATCTACTGGAATAACGACACATATCGAGGCAGATTTATCCCCAAGGATGGGGATGGGGTAAGGGGGTGGAGGGGTTTCATCTGTATTCCTTTTCTTTCAAAAAATAAAAACATCCAACTCACAGCTTCCTAGGCAAATGCTTGGGGACCCACATTATTTCTGTGTGGTCTCCTAAGTTACCCAAGTGCCAATGGAGAGCCCTCTGCACATGGACGCCCTCTGTGAGCCCACACCTGCCTACATGAGCTCGTTTACGAGGCCGTGATGGCCACAGCTATGCACCTCTCATGATGCTGGGCCTCGGGCCTGGAGCTCAGACCACCCAAGAACCCAGCCCACACTCCGCTCCCAGCTCCGGCTCCTCGCTCCTGCACGTCAGCAGTTTCAGTAAGGATTACGCAGACGCTTACCAGCCCAGGTAATCAGCACCTTCCAGGCCTGGAGCTGCAGCTCTGCAGCAACAGCAACAGGAGGGAACCTGCTATTTGTAGCTTCCGACGTCCCAGGGGCTACAGCTCTGAGAGCAGGCTGGCCAGAGCAGACTTTCTCCAAATCCGTCCTGTAGGTAGTGGAGGGACATCAAAATTCCAGCCCCAGCTCTGCTACTGCGTGACCTGGAGCAAGCTAATAACCTTGGGGTCCACCAGAAGTTGTCTGGGTGAATGCAGAAAGAAAATTCATTCCTGACATTCTTCTACGCGTGCTGAAAAGCAAGATAAATGAGCAATGGCTCTAAAGCATTTCCGGCATCCCAGCGACAAGGCTGATATAAATTTGAAGTTACCAGGAATTACACCTTACAGAAAATATGCAGTCTCATATATTTGCCAACATCTCTGGCTTACAAATGCAGTGTAGAGCATGAGGCTTTCGCAGTCATGTCTTGTTGGAGCAATAAAAAGGGAGCGTCCCAAATCATCCACAGCTTCTAACATAGCTTTTAATAAGTGCCATGGATGAGTGAAAACATTGGCAAGAAAAGACAAACTTAAAGACACATCTGACAACAGAGGAGTGCGTTCCAGGCCGTAACACATGCACAGTGAACTCTGGTGGGCGACGGGGTCTTCCTGGGACACTGAGCAGCTCGCTGAGGGGTAAGTGATCTCAACTCATACTCCACCACCAAAAAGCTCAGCCGAATGAGCAATTCTCAAAGTCCTTGGGTAATTCATACAGCAGAAAGGGCGACTGAAATTTCCCTGGGTATACAGGTGGTAAGTCCACCTCTTGCACAACCTCTGAAGCATCCATGGAAAAGACGCATCACTGGGCTGCTGTTGTGGCTGGGGTTGTGGCATAGCAGGTAAGGGCATCCCACATGGGTGCTGGTTCAAGTCCTAGCTGCTCCACTTCTCATCTGGCTCCCTGCTAATGGCCCAGGAAAAGCAGCAGAGGACGGCCCAAGTATATGGGCCCCTGACACCCATGTGGAAGACCTGGAAGAAGCTCCTGGCTTTGGCCTAGCCCAGTCCTGGCCGTTGCAGCCACCTGGAGAGTGAACCAGCAGATGGAAGATCGATCTCTCTCTCTCTCTCTCTCTCTCTCTCTCTGTAAATCTTTCAAATAAGTAAATAAAAAACAGAAAATGATTCATTATTGAAAATTCCTAAACTACAAAACAGCTAAGAACCTGATGGGCCTCTGTACTGCCATTAAGTTGCTTTTTAAAAAATCAGGAATTTTTAGAGGGTTCATTATGTTAGACTGCATACATCTATCAACTTTGTTTTTTAGAGGAAATTTTCAGAAGTAGATACAGGCCGGCGCCATGGCTCAACAGGCTAATCCTCCGCCTGCAGCACTGGCACACTGGGTTCTAGTCCCGGTGGGGGCGCCGGATTCTGTCCCGATTGCCCCTCTTCCAGGCCAGTCCTCTGCTATGGCCTGTGAGTGCAGTGGAGGATGGTCCAAGTGCTTGGGCCCTGCACCCCATGGGAGACCAGGAGAAGCACCTGGCTCCTGCCTTTGGATCAGTGTGGTGCGCCGGCCACAGCGCACCAGCCACAGTGGCCATTGGAGGGTGAACCAACGGCAAAGGAAGATCTTTCTCTCTCTGTCTCTCTCACTGTCCTCTCTGCCTTTCAAAAAAAAAAAAAAAAAGAAGAAGAAGAAGAAGAAGTAGATACAAATAAAACAGCATAATGAAGTGCCATGAACCCATCAGTCAACTGGTAATTTCTGCCAGCTAGGATAACACTGTATCTGGAAGTACTTTAGTTCGTATCTTCACCAGATATGGGGTGTCTTGGAGATATATTTATGAACATCTCCAAAATACACCATATCACGTTTTTTTTTCCAACCTTTTAAAAACATAACCCTGATGCCACCATCACTGCTAATAAACTAGTAATGCTTTACTTCTTCTACTATCCAGATCTTGTTCAACTTACCTTAAAAAAAAAAAAAAGTCTGCCAAAACATGCTGGCTTGGTCAGTGAATCCAAGCTCCCTAAGCAGTGTCTGCCCGCCCACAGACCCCAGTACACAACATGCTAACGTGTGTACAGGAAACGCTCAGAAATGACCCCAGTGCGTTCATGCTCATCAGCTGCTCACGGCGCAAAAATACCACGCAGAAGTAGTACTTTCCAGTACACGGATTCTGCGAATAGAGACAGAACAGAAGCAAGCATGCACATTCAAGCAATAGCTACTGGCTTCCTTTCTCAGAGACAGGAGGCCTGGGGAGTTCTCAGAAAGGTGAAATGATCTGACATATGAGAAAAACAAGAGACCATCACTGGCCAGATCTCAGCTGCCCTTCCTGTCTCTGCAACCTGCACCCCACAACCCCGCCCACATCTGAAGACACTGGGGGTTCGAAAGGTCCTGATGCCTTCTGACCAGCTCACGCTCAGGCACCCACACCTGCAGGATGCATGTCAATGGCTTAGAAGACCCCAGAAACAGTAAAGCACTCCTGACCCCTAGAAACCAAATCGCTGTGAGATAGGAATAGATGGGGAGTTGGGGAGTTCAGCAAAATTCCCAGGACAGTCTAAAGCTGGCTGGCTCCGTAGAATTGCCAAGCTGTCTCAAGAGTCCAGAGCCAATGGCTCTGTGTGTTACTGTGGATGTGTTGTTGTTTTTCGTAGGAAATGCTGTATCACCAACGCACCTGGAGGCACCCATCAATGTCTCTGAGCCAAAAGGTGACTCAGAATGGTTAGACTCCGAAAAAGTAGCAGCAGTACCTGACCCGATGTATTTCACTTATATTTCCTTCCTATCCATGTACAAGAGTGATATAGGGGGAAATCGATGTCTAATTAAGTCAGAAAGAGCTTTTTCAGTAAGCAGAAAATAAAAACGTCAGCTGATAAGTAACTGTCATGCCACAGTTCAATGGACAGTGTTTTTTCCTCCCCAGTGGTACAGAAAATAATGCTGTGTTTTATAAACAATGGTAGCTCCCAGCTGATGAAAAAGGTATGGCACAGACAAGGGGGAACCAGCGATGGTGAAAAGCGAGAGGGCAAGATGGGCAAGGCGCGTTCGCTGGTGGCAGAGGACAGATGGGGCAGGGCGGGGGTGGGAGCTTTGAAGCTCACAGAGCAAAACTCAGGATCTAGGTTAATGGGGAAGCCTTGATGGGGACAATGAGACTGCAAAGCAGCCCATCAGCTGGCCATCCAGGCCATATAATCCCCCAACATGAGAGACGGCTACACTTAGCCAAATCCTAATAACAGAGTGCTTAATTTATGGGCATCTCCAAAATACAGGCCTTTAATTTGCAACAGCTCCTCAAGCTACCACAGGGTGATTTAGTTGAGGAAGGAAGACCCTTCATTTGAAGTATGTCAACTTTCTACAGCAGCACCTCTCAGGCAAAAAAATAAAAATTTAAAAAATTTAAAAAGGCTCCCTCCCGGGGTCAGCCTCAGATGAGAGATGTAGAAACCTGCATGGCCAGCCCTGAATGGAAGGCCTCTAAAATGACCTGTCCTTTGCGGCCCCGTCCCAGTTGCTTCATCCAGGTGCCCAACCCCATAAAATAGCCAATGACCCCCTCATAGACGCCAGTGGCTTCTGCAGAGTGCAGCAGGATGCTCTTGCTTTGAGAACCAGGAAGAGCTACAATTTCCCACCACCCCGCTTCTCCCAGAGGCTGTGAGCAACGCAGTCACCTCTCCACAACGTCCACGGATCCCAGAGCCTCAGCACGACCCACACTGCCGAGAACACCATCTCCAGGGCCCACGTACTGGGCAGGCCTCTGCCCTCTAGTTTACCGCAAATGCGAATCAGCGAACCCCAGTCACCCAAAGCAGCTCCCAGAGATCACATCACAGTGGAAATTCTCACTGGAGCCGGTGCTCAGGGACCCTGGAGGATCTCTGATTAAACAGCAGTGTGCGAGGAAAGCGCCCTGCAGGCATGCCACACCGTGTCTGTAACCGTGTGCCCAAGGATGGACAGCTCGCCCAGTCACACCTGGCGCGCGCTTCACACAAGTCCGCTCAGGAATCAAGACCTGAGACTGCTCCATGGGCACAGTCTACGAAACGAACAGCACGCCCAGGCTGTGGAGAGGGAGAGGGCATGGGAGTGGGCTTCGCTTTTTAGCCAGGATGCAAGCACACATCACCCAGGAGACCCCGTGGTACAAGAATCAATGACCATGATGTCCTCATGATGGGGGAGAAGCCTCCATTAGCAAACCTAAGGTGACAACCTTCATGGAGGGAAACTGGCTCATTTACCTAACAAATGAGATCAAGGAGTATGGAGGTCATCCAAAATAAATAAATAAATAAAAAGCTGACCACAGCTGAGACCGGGGGCTGCCCCTGAGCACAGTGAGACACAAAGGCCTACCTCCCTCCAATCCTGGTTCAAGCCTGCTCAAATCCCACCTCTCCAGCGAGCCCAGGTGACCACCAACTTAATATTGCAAACTATCTCTCTGCTCCCATTGCTAATCCCTGTACTCTGTTCTGCTGTATCCATAGCACTACACACCTTTGCCCACACTATGAAGTTTATCATGTTCATCACTATCTAGCTCCCCCATGCCCAGCTCACACCAGAATGAAAGATGCCTGAGTACAGGGAGGCTGTGTCGGCTGCGATCGCTGCCATCTTCCCAAATATCCAAGCAATGCCAGGCATGCAGTAGGTGCTCAAGAAATACTCACTGAAAGAATAAATGAAAGGTGGGCCCGGTATTGTAGCATAGTAGGTAAAGCTGTCACCTACAATGCCAGCATCCCATATAGGTGCCAGTTCAAGTCCCAGCTGCTCCACCTCCAATCTAGCCCCAAGAGTAGTACATGGACCACATAATTGGCCCCCTGCACCCACATGGGAGACCCAGATGAAGCTTGTGGCTCCTGGCTTCGGCCTGGCCCAGCCTTGGCCATTTGTGGCCATTTGGGGAATGAACCAGTGGATGGAAGATCTCTGTTTCTTTTGTTTGTTTTTTTTATTTGAAAGACAGAGTTACAGAGAGAGGTAGAGAAAGAGAGAGGTCTTCCATCTGCTGGTTCACTCCCCAGATGGCCGCCACAGCCAGAGCTGCGCTGATCAGGAGCCAGGAGCTTCTTCCGGGCCTCCCACGTGGATGCTAGGGCCCAAGGACTTGGGCCATCTTGTACTGCTTTCCCAGGCCATAGCAGAGAGCTGGATTGGAAGAGGAGCAGCAGGGACTAGAACTGACGCCCATATGGGATGCCAGCACTTCAGGCCAGGGCATTAACCTGCTGTACCACAGCACCGGCCCCTCTCCCTGTTTGTCTCTCCCTCTCTCTGTGCAACTCTGCCTTTCAAATAAACCAATTCTAAAAAATGAATGAGGTGCCAGCATTGTGGCATAGCAGGTAGAGCCACCACCTGCAATGCCAGCATCCCATATGGGTATTGGCTCAAGTCCTGGCTGTTCCACTTCCGATCCAGCTCTCTCTGCCAGTCTGGGAAAGCAGTAGAAGATGGCCCAGAAACTGCTATCTTTAGGACAAGCAGACACTTAAGGGTTAAGAACATAAATTTCACAGAGGAAAAGGTGAAAATGAAGAAAAGAGCAAAACAGAGCCACACTGCGGCTCCTGTGCGAGCATCCACACTGAGACACCCTCCAGGAACACACTGATGCTCTCAGGTGGGCCAAGGGCACTGCCAGGGCAAGGCAGGCCGCGGGCAGCCCGGAAGCCAGAGCGAGCACCACCCCACACCGCCAGTGGGCAGGAGCACGGCTCAGGGCTGGGGCCCAACTGCCACTGTCTCCAGCAGCCCAGGGGGACACCTCTCCCATCAGACGACCCTGGATCCGCCACCTGCCAGTCCTGGGGCTTTGAGAAAGTCACGTAACCTTTCTGTGTCTCAGTTCCTTCCTCGGGCACAGGGGAGGAAGAAAAGGGCTGTTAGGTAGAGAAGATTCATGAGCACCTGGGACGCAGGTGCAGTGTGCTGGACACGTGGCAGACGCTGGAAAAGCATTTATCAGATTTAGAAGCTGAAACTCACATCGGTCCTCTTCACACGGGGCACCCAGACAGGCAACTCTGTTCTGAGAGGACCTAACCTGAAAGGCCCAGGGACAAGAACTGAGACAAAGCCAGCAGTGGCTCCGGCAGTCACTGCTCAGCACAGGGGATGCCGCCCGCCCGCCGGGACACTTGGCAAGGCCTGCAGACGGGTTTGGCCATAAAAACTGGGGAGCGGAGGAGGGTGTACCACTGGCATCCAGAAGGCAGAGGCTGGGGAAGATGCTAATGTCTTATAGTGCAGAGGGCAGCACCCCACGACGAGAACCACCCAGCCCCAAACGGCTACACAGTGCCAGGGTTGAGAAACCCCGATTAGACCCAGCACTGCCCCCGCAAAGTACTGCTGTCCCTGCCGAAATGCACGGCATGATGTGGGCTCTGGGAATGTCAGAACTTTACCCCCAGCCTGCCTGGCCATCCTGCCTCTCCAAGAGACAGGGACAGGAATTGCAGACCCTGGCAGAATCTGGTGGCCAGCAGGAGAGCACTAGGAGAAACCGCCCTGCACTCTGTGGGGTGCTCCCAGGAGGCAAAGGTGGGCGCAGAGTTCACCAGGGAGGCAGCCCGGCAGAGGCAGGCTGAGCCCAGAGTGGGCAGCCCACGTGCTCTGCTGGCCTCCACACCGCCACTGCTCACGGCCTGCCGCAGCGGACAGGGGATTTGAGATGTAAGCCCATAAGTGACGCTCTAAGTGACCGTTCTTGGTTTTTTCCAAATCCAGCCCTGATGAATCACTGTGGTCTACATTTCAGGATGCCAAGAAACCCCATCTGTATGAGATGACACAGGCTTCCCGGGCCCACACTACTGGACGGGACTAGGTATAAACTGCTAGCTGCTTCCCTCTGTGCTGCGGGAGGCAGGGGCCAGGCAGGAGCACAGAGCTGCCCACCTAGGGCAGGGACCCCAGGACAGGATCGGGGGTGGGGTCTCCACAGGGATAGGCCAGGCAGGAGCACAGAGCTGCCCACCTAGGGCAGGAACCCCAGGACAGGATGGGGGGGGGCGGGGTCTCCACAGGGATAACTGATTCGTTTCTTAAGCCTGATTTCTATTTTTTAAATTCCTTAGAAACAGGCAAACAGTCTACAAAGGGAAAAGGTAGGGGAGGCTTCCTCCCCCAGACAGGTAAACTGAAGATACACAGCCCTAGCACCTGCACACTGGGGCTCATTTTCAGCTCAAGCACAGGGCCAAGAATCTGTACACCAAAAAGAGAAGAAGATCAAGTTCCACTCTGAGGGCGTGAGCCGGCCAGTGAGCTCACAGCAACACAGCCAGCAGAATTCTGCAGGGGGCACCGTTTCTGCACAGGGCCAGCCCTTGCTGGCATGCATTCAGGAGGGTTTTCCTTAAGAAACTTCATCCATAAGGGAGTCCAAAAGGCCAGGACTCTTGAGGTGACGGAAGTGAAACAAGGTTTCCCAGTGGCAACACAGAATCAGAGACTTGAAGGGGAAGGTGCCCTTCAGGTCATGGATATGAGACCAAACCCCTTTCATCTGAGTAGCACATTTGTGGGAGGGATATACAGCTCCACTAGCACACAGGCGACAGAGCAGGTCAGATAGGCTGGTGCAGCTGCAGGAGTTAACCCTCTAGTTGCTGGGCATGGGAAAGGGATGGCAAGGCAAGACCAGAGCAGCTGCAGGCTAAGCGGCACTCAGGGTTCCCAAGCCAGCAGCGCACTGAGCCACCAGCACGGAAGACCCTCACCAGGAAATCCACGTGGCATGGCTGCACGGGGGCGCCTCCATCCGGATATCCACCCGCATGTCCACCTCAGCAGCATGCGTGCAGTTGCCGGGACAGGCCTCACCAGGAAAAAAGCACCAGAACCCAAAGGCCAGGGAGGGGGCAGGGCTTGGCCAGGTCTTCCCAGCTTCTCCTGGCCCCCCAGGAGACTTCCGGGTTTCCCCAGGAACACCTTGCCCAATCCCCAGGACCTCAGCCAGAACCTCAGGGTCTACTCCTGCTGGTACCTGTGCCTGCCCAGGCGGTCTCACCACTGCCCCCCACTCTGCATCTGTCAGAAGTTGGAGCAGGAGCCTTGCCCATTTTGACACTGAAATTGGCACCCTCCCAAACTGACTTCCCTCGTCTTGAAAACCTGCGAAACATGAGCAGCCGTAATGAGAAAGTGTGTGTTCCCTTCAACTCCTTCTAACCATTTTTTCTTATCCTCTCTTCATCTGATCCAAACAGCAGTTACGGTAGAGAGATTGTACAGAGAGCCTGCGGCCTCTATAAAACCTTTATGAGCTTCCAGAGTGTTCCCCATCCCCCCAACCGCAAAGCGTGAGGGGTCCTGAGCAGGCTGACCCCACCCCACGCCGGCCACGGCAGCTTCTTTTTCATGTGTGCTGGAGGATCTAGGGAAGAGCTTGTTATTTTTGTGCTATTTATCAGTCACAATCTGTTTCCAGTAAGCTTGAGCACCCTCAGGCAGCCACAACATGACTTCAGAATACGGAAATTTCACTTTCTTTAAAGAGGAAAGTTTGTATTACGGTGTCATTTGTCACATTCTCTGGCTACTCAGTGTCTCTTCCCCTGTTGTTCTCCGTAATTCAGTTTCAAACTCTCATTTCAAATGGACTTTCTTTAAACTCCAAACTGGTCATAACAGGTGGCAGGTGTAATCCGCAGCCCTCCCCCCACCTTGCATCCAGACATACACATCTGTTGACAGCCACTGAAGTGAGTGGTGGTCTCACGCTCAGCCATGGACTATGCATGCTTCCTGTAACTATAGCCACCTCCCCTCCTGACAGGAGCAGGGCTGCAGAGGGTCAGTGGCCAGCCACAGCCTGCCTCCCAAGCACAGGAGTCCCTGATCAGGGACAGGACCACCCGTGACATTCCAACTGCTGACATAACCACCAGTGCAAGCTGTGCCCCAAGCCTGCTCCCTTGCTGGGCTGTCCACTGATGACAACTCCCCTCTGACATCACTTCCAGGTACAAAAGAGCCGGCAAGGGCTTCTGGGTGACTCCAGACAGCAGGTCATTAATGGCCTTCAACGTTCATAGCACAAGCCCCAAACAAACCAAGCAAATCAAACTCAGAGCTATGAGAGAAGGATCAAAGAAGAAAGACATCCACAACCTTCAGGAAATCAAGAGATCACTTAAGATTCTGAGCTCACTCCATTTTCTTCCATTTTGTTTTGTTAAGACCGTTATTCAGTACCTAACAATAGCACTTAATTCTCAAAAAGGGCCACAGGATAGTTCCCACTGTAAAGATGATGAAACCAAGGGTCAGGTTCAGTACATCAGGACTGGTCACAGAGCGGAAAGAGGTGGAAAGCCAGGAGTCACCCAGTGCCAGAATGTCAATCCATCCCATTTCCCTGCATCTGGATGCCTGCTGCCCAGCTCCAGAACACCACTGGGTCCTCCCTGTGGTCAACCAGATTAAGAACCAAGAAGCTGGCTTCGCATTTGAAGCCCTCTACTCTTTGGTCCCAGATTCCTTCTCTGACTTTACCTGTTGAGTGGCACGCTCCAGCCAAGTGAGGTGCCTCACCGTTCCAAGAGTCCCACCCCACCCCCAACACCTCCTGCTTCAAGATCCTGGGACACCCACTCCCCTCCCCCCAAGCAAGGGCCGCAGCACCTGTGCCAGCTCTTCCAGGAATGGCGCTGCTACCCTGGGAGAGAATGGGTCTGCGTGGACTTCCCCGGGCACCAAGAACACCAGGGGAGCACGGGCAAGGGGTCAGGGGCTCAGCACAGTCTTTCAGCAGAGGTCACTCTTCACACCCCGGAAACCCCGCCCTCTCCATCCTATACAGCCACACTTCAGGCACAGGCATCTCACTGCAACAGAAAGGACTTCTCTCTTCTTCGGCTCTACCCACTGCCAACAGATCAGGACCACGGAGACTCGACGGGATTAAAATTGTAAAGCATTTAGATGCTCAAAGGAAAAGCAGCCTTGAAGTGCAAATCATCAATTTAGGGAGAAAGAGCAAAATAGGCAAGGGGGGGGAGGTACCGAAATGTAAATGAAATGCAACCTTAAACAATATTATGCATAAATTGTTTTAACACACACATGCTGAGCTGTGCAGCAGTGTCCGGGGTTGGTTTTCAGCACTCGTTCCTGCTTAGTTTATTGAATCTGCAATCCGAGGTGAGCTGGCTGTCTGGGTTTTGCCAAATGGAGAATAACAGCTCTGCGATGAGTTATTTAACAGGCAGGGCACACAGGACGAGCTCAGCCGGGCTGCTGAAGCAGCAGAAATCCCAGTCAAGCTCCCCTCCGACAGTCCCCGAAGCCCAGTACCCCGTGAAAACCGTCAGGACGCAGAGAGATGGGCTGGACAGGCAATGAGATCCCGGCCTTGAACAGCGTGAAACAAGAGAAGAATTGGAAGTCCGCTCCTCTCTATAAACCCAAAGCAAGTACTCAGGGTCTGTTCTCTACTACCCTTTGGAACAGCCATTCTTCACAAGCTAAACAAGCCCCATCTCTGCCTTTATCATAAGGATGAGGGAATGGGGAGACTTCCAGTTCCGAAGAAGCAATTCAGCAGGAAGGATGAGGCATTCGGGCCATCAGGGTGCGACCCACTGCCTCCAGAGGCCATCCCAACCTCCACTCTGTCCGTCAGGGCGCACCGTGTGGAGTTAAGGAGGCTATTGCTTTTACACACCTGTTCCTGAACCAACAAATCACTAAACCATTCTAAGGGCCAGGATTAAGTTTTCCAGTTCGTTGACAGAGACAAGAGTCCCAAATCACCAATCCGGGTATAACTGTTCATTTCCCCTACTTTTCCACTTGCCCTTCAGCGGGCCACAAAGGAGTTCTCCCATTGTCATTTTTCTAACTACCTATCACACTTCAGGGGTGTCTGAAGACTTCACCAAGGCAGACCACTCGAAGCCCCCAGCAGCCCAAACCCACCAGGATGGGAGAAGCTGGCCTCCGGGCAGCGGGCACCACACAGGTGCTTCCTCATCACCTGTATGAATGAAAGTGGCAAAGCCAAGAATGTGAAACACCAGGGATGCTTTATTTCTTTGCTTCTCTTTGCATGCAAGGCAGAAAGCTTTGCCAAGTCTCACGGGCACAACAGGCTCCAGGAGTGGCCAAGGCACACTTTACCGGGAAGCAAAGTTCTTCAAAATCATTCCACCGCAAGGCCGCGATGGTTTTCAAGGACAGGACTATTCCCATCGGCGGCGAGCGTTCCAGCACTGCAGGCTGTTCCGGGCTCTCAGGTACACTCACAACGTTTAACAAGCGGGCTACAAGCACAGGGTCGGCGCAGGTGCGGGTGAGGCCACTTCAGCACATAGGAAATCTGTTTTCATTTCTGTCTCTCTAGGGAACGCAAACCCATGAACGACCAACACCCAAGTGAGACACCAGCCTCCTCCTAAGCCATTAGCTGGGAGTGAATGAATGAACGAATGAACGAACAAGGCAGCGAAACCTCAACGTGGGCAGTAGGAGTCTGATTTCAGCGCTAAAGTCTGTCTGTCCACCCACCGTTGGGGCCATTTGTCCTGTTCCAGGGAGCTAGTCCCTTGTTCCAACCCAACCCGCGGTCCACCTCCGTTAAACTCAGGATTTCCTGGGCTTGTGGGGTTGAGGGTTACAGGGCTCCGGAAAAGATACAGCCGCTTTCCAAGCCCATCGGCCAGAGAAACACCGCAAACCGGCCAGTGCACGAGCCCGGCTCCGGCTCTCGCCAGAGGCGCACAGCGGCAAGACGGCGCCGTCTCAGCTTCTCTGGGCGCTCAATTTCCTCCAGAACACCGGGGGCCGTCCGGCGTGGTCGGCTCGGGACGGGGTTCCAGGGTGGTGGTGGGGGAGGGCGGCTAGCGCTGTCCCCACCGCCTACTCCCCTGGCCCCCGGAGCCCGTCCACAATACCCCCCACTCAAAAAACAACTGGATCTGCAGTAATCGGGGGGTCGCAGCCGGGAAAAGCGAGCGCAGGAGGCCACGTCCGGCCCGCGTGGAGGGGTCAGGGCCGAGTAAGCCAGCGCGACTAGGGGGAAAAGTCCGCGGGTGGCCGCAACCGGCCTGGCTGAGCGCAGGGGCACAGCGGCCCCTGCCTTCCACCAGCCCAGGGGTTTGATTTGGCGCGGGGAGTGCCTGCGCCCCCGCACCTGGACGTAAACGGCAGAGAAACGCGGCACACGCACACGGAGTGACCAGGAGCGAGGGGGCGAGCATGTGCAGCCGCTGCTACCGCTAGGCTGAAAAGAAACTTGGACTCTTCTCTCTTCCGATGCCTGACACGTTGGAAAGGCGGCCGCCTCTCCCTTCTCTCCTCCCCACCCCTTTGTGTCTCCCAACACCCCCACCCCTAAACTTCCTACTGGAGGGCATGGGGCTCCCGAAGGCAGGACAGGACTCAGATGATATGGGGTAGACGGAGGGAGACGCCCACCGGGCGGGTGAGCCCAGAGAGGGCGAGCGGGTCCTTCTAGACAGAGCCCCGGGCGTGCAGAGGCGCCGGCTGTGCCCCGGCTCCGGGCACTGGGCTGGAGGCCCGGGACGGGGGCGGGTGGCCCAGGCGGAGGTCGCGGCAGAGGATCGCAGGAGCAGCGGGGGAGCCTGGGGTGGCCCGCAGCCGGGCAGGGGGCGCGTAGGCGCCAGGAGGGACGCGCGCGGGGATCCGGGTGGGCACCGGGGCCAGAGCGCAGCGGGGCGCGCCACTCACCTTCCTGCCGGCGCCGCCGCCTGCGCCCCCGGCCAGCGCCGAGCCGCCCCCGGAGTACATGTAGTAGGCGATGCCCAGCACCCACAGGAAGGCGAAACAGAGCAGCATCCGCGAGCGCCGCCGCATTCTCCCAACTCGGCCGCCGGCCGCGGCCGCCGCTGCTCGCTAGTGCTGGCTGGGCCGGCCGCGGGCGCAGTGGGGGCCGGGGGAGGAGCGGAGGAAGGGGAAGGGCGTGGCGGCGGCTCCTCCTCCGGCGCGGCAGCTGCTCGGCGGCGGCGGCGGCGCGCACTCGGCGCCCGAGCTCCGCCCCGGGCCGGCAGCGCCGCGCGGCGCCCGAGCAGGAAGCGCCGGCCTCGAAGGCGGCGAGGGGGGTCAGAGAGCAAAGGGCGACCAATCGGCGGCGGCGGCGGCGGCGGGGGCCCGGGTGCGGGCCGGAGGAGGGGACTGCCGCGTCTCCATGGCTGCAGCACGCCGGGATCCGCCGGGAGGGCCTCCTCCCGGAGCGCCGGGCGCCGCCCCGCCCCGCTGCGTGCCCGCGCCGCTGCCCCCCGTGAGTGACAGGTGGCTGTCCCCAGACGGGGCGGGGAGGGGGGAGCGCACACGTGCACACGGCCGTGGACGCTGTCGGTCACCGCAGCGCTGCCGGCGTCCGCACCTCTTGCGCCAGACCCTGAGCGGACGCGCTGTTATCCACAGACAGACCTGAGTTTGAGACAGACCCTCGCTCCTGGACCCGACTCTGCCGCTTGCTGCAGTTCTGTTACTAATCTTGCAGCAAAACGCCCCTGATCCCCAGGTGGCAGAGTATGTATTTAGGCGGAGGTGGGGCCTTCAGGTGGAAACTGAGAAGGTAATTTTCAAAGGACCCTTTCTCTGGGGATGAACAGAGCTCTTAGTGGCGAGGTGGGGGCTTTACGTAAGCATGAAATCAAGCAGGAGGAAAGCAATATCCATTTTTTAAATCTTTCCTTTTTCATTGGTGGCTTTCGTAAAAGAACGAAGTCAGCACGCCAAGCGTGGTGCAGGATGCAAGAAAACAGATCTGTCTTGCAATACAATCTGTGTAACCTTGGCCATGCCCTTGCCACAGGCGAAGTTTCCAGTGCCCGTAAGTGCTTGATTAAAAAAAAAAAAAGTCCAGGGAGTCGAAAGGGAATCCACCCAGATCCCCTGCAAAACAAAAACACAAACAGCTTCCCGCGTTCCAGGGGTTAAGACTGTCATAAACCGAACTTCAAATGACTTAAGTAGAAGAAAGAAAAGACATCAACAGAGTCCCAGGGGAGAGAAAAAGCCTCGCTTTTGCAGAAAAGTCAGGTCATCAGAAAAAGGCGATGCCCTTCAGAGACCTGGCAGTGAAGGGAAAGAAGGAAGTCAGAGGGAAAATTAAAGATGCAGAAATACAGACCGGCAGCCCCACCCGGAGTCACCGCCAGTGTTATTAGAAGCTGCACTCAGGAGTGGGCGTTTGGCATAGCTGTGAAGTCCCAGTAGCCCACATCAGAGTGCCATTCCCAGCTCCTGAGCTCCTAGCTCCCGTTTCCTGCTAATGTGCACCCTGCCAGGCAGCAGGGATGGCACAAGTACTTGGGTCCTTGCCACCCACAGGGGCACCCAGGTTGAGGTCTGTGCTCCTGGCTTTGGCCTGGCCCACGCCCACCATGGAGGCCATCGGGGAGTGAACCAGCAGCTGGAAGCACGCTCTCTCTCGCGTGTGCGTGCGCACACACACACAAACACACACTGCCTTTCAAATAAAATGAAAATAAACATGTTTAATTAAAAACAAAGAACGCTTCGGAACACAGATAGAAGAGAATATTCTTTTTTTGTTTAATAAGATGTATTTATTGTTTGAAAGAGTTAAACAGAAAGAAGGAGAGACAGAGAAAGGTCTTCCATGCCCTGGTTCATTCCCCAATTGGCCGCAACGACGGGAGCTGTGCTGATCCGAAGCCAGGAACTTCTGCCTGGTCCCCCACACCTTGTGGCCTAAGGACTTGGGCCATCTTCCACTGCTTGCCCAGGCCATAGCAGAGAGATGGGCTGGGGTGGAGCAGCTGGGTCTCATATGGGATGCTGGAACTGCAGGCAGCGTCTTTACCTGCTTTGCCATAGCACCGGCCCCAGAGAATACTGTTAAACTAGGAACATTGCCTCGAATGCCTAGTAACAAACACCAGACTAACTGCATACAAAGTTACTGCAAAAAGAAACCAGAAAATGAGATTTCTGATCAGAGAAAAGCAAAGCGTAACAATTCAGCTGATGAAACGCCCCCACTCCAATAAAAATTGTGAAGCAGAAGATGGTCATCCCACATCTCAAACTGAACCAAGTCTCGTGGGTTTGGATATAGACACAGACACACACAACAGCTACAATCGGAAATCTGTAAACGGGCTGGCATTGTGGCACAGCAGATTGAGCTGCCTCCTGCAGTGCTGGCATCCCAGAAGAGTGCCACTTTGAGTCCGGCCGCTCCACTTCTGATCCAGCTCCCTGCTAATGCACCTACAAAAGCAGCAGAAGATGGCCCCTGTCACCCTAGTGGGAGACCTATATGGAGTTCCTAGATCCGGGATTTGGCCTGCCATAACTCCAGCCATTTTGGCAATTTGGGGAGTGAACCAGCAGATGGAAGGTTGATTCCCTGTCTCTCCCTCTCTAATTCTGCCTTTCAAATAAATAAAATACATTTTTTAAAAGTTTGAAAACTAAAAATAGACTAGACAAAAATTCATAAGAAATGGATTTTTGGTTCAAGTCAGAAAAAAAGAAAAAAACTGAAAGATAAAAGCCATGTTAACAAGTAAAGAACAGAGACCAGTGTTGTGGTGTAGAAGGTTAAGCTTCCGCCTGCAGCACTGGTGGCCCATATGGGCACCAGTTCCACTTCCATTCCAGCTCCCTGCTAATGACCTGGGAGAACAGCGGAAGATGGCCCAAGTGCTTGGGTCCCTGCACACACGGGAGACCCTGGCTCCTGGCTTTGGCCTGGCCCAGTCCCACTGTTGTGGTCACTTACAGAGTGAATCAGCAGATGGAAGATCTCTCTGTCTCTCCTCCTCTCTCTGTAACTCTGCCTTTCAAATAAATTTTAAAAATCTTTTTTAAAAAAATGAACAATTACAATGCACCCAAGACAGAACAAATTCAAAGGAGAAATATGTAGAGGGGATTGAAGAATGGCAAAGGAATTGAAAATAATGTACACTAGGTTCTAGTCCCGGTTGTTCCTCTTCCAGTCCAGCTCTCTGCTGTGGCCCGGGAGTGCAGTGGAGGATGGCCCAGGTGCTTGGGTCCTGCACCAGCATGGGAGACCAGGAGCACCTGGCTCCTGGCTACAGCTGCGGCCATAGCGGCCATTTTGAGGGTGAACCAACGGAAGGAAGACCTTTCTCTCTGTCTCTCTCTCATCATCTAACTCTATCTGTCAAATAAATAAATAAATAAAAAGAAAATAATATAAAGAAGTCAGAAGTTTCAGAGAAGTGGTTAAAATTAAAGCTAGTCAAGGAAGAAGGACCAAAATACATATACCTGGAGCCCCTAAAGTAGAAACAACAAACTATGAAGTAATTAGTATCAAAACCATAATCCCTTGAGCTGGCGCTGTGGCATAGTGGATAAAGCTACCACCTGCAGTGCAGGCATCCCGTATGGGTGCCGGTTCGAGTCCTGGCTGCTCCACTTCCAATCCAGCTCTCTGCTATGGCCTGAAAAAGCAGTAGACGATGGCCCAAGACCTTGGACCCCTGCACCTGCGTGGGAGGCCCAAAAGAAATTCCTGGCTCCTGCCTTGGATTCACTCACCTCCAGCTGTTGTGGCCAGTTGGGGAGTGAACCAGCAGATGGAAAACCTCTCTCTCTCTCTTTTTCTCTCTGTCTCCTTCTCCTCTCTATGTGTAACTCTGACCTTCAAATAAATGAATAAATACATCGTTTTTTTTTAAAAAAAAAAACTATAATCCCAGAAAATGGTCCAGGAATAAGAGAAATTTCACATCCATAAACAAAAGTGTCTTTTATGTACCCTGGAAAACTTGGTCTGAAAAATCAACTCCAAAACTTACCTTAGCCTAAATCTGTACATGCAAAATATATGAAACTTGTATAACTTTAATAAAGTCCTAAAAATGTAAAAAAAAAAAAAAAAGCTAATTTTCTGTTAAAAAAGCTTACCTTAGTAAAATCATTAGATTTTTAAAAAGATTAAATCAGTCACAGAGGTAAAAGTCTGGGGGCTGGCACTGTGGCATATTAGGTAAAGCTGCTGCCTGGGTGCCAGCATCCCATCTGGGCGCCGGTTCAAGACCCAGCTGCTCCACTTCTGATCCAGCTCTCTGCTATGGCCTGGGAAAGCAGTGGAAGATAGCCCAAGTGTTTGGGCCCCTGCACCTGTGTGGGAGACCCATCGGAAGCTCCTGGCTCCTGGCTTCAGATAGGTGCTGCTCTGGCCATTGCGGCCATTTGGGGAGTGAACCAGAGGATGGAAGACCTCTCTTTCTCTCTCTCTGTCTCTGCATCTCTGTAACTGTGCCTTTCAAATAAATAAATACATAAATCTTAAAAAAAAAAAAAAAGTCTAGGCTGTCCTCAGACTTCTTAAGAGCATCACACAAGGCAAGGCAACAGTGGAGCCGCATGCACAGGGACCTCAAAGACAGAAAGAACCAGGCAAGGATTCCTATAGCCCAGCTTCAGGTGTCTAGATCACAGACAGGGGTGAACTGAGTGCAGACATTCCGAGAACACCTTCCACATGCACATTTCCCAGAGAAAACCGAGGAAACAAACAGAATGAGTGATGGACAGCATTTCATGTTCTGTGGATGCAAGACTAGTGTGCTCACATTGTAGTCTCTGAGAAAGTAGAACAGGTGCATCTGGAAACAACTGAAGGAGAAGGAAAGGAGCAAAATAAACCATCTGTTATATAGGAAGTAGACAGGAGCCAAAGGATAGCATATAAAACTAACACTAAATGTTAAATCGTTAGAAACCAATAAAAAAAAGGAACTAAGAGTAATATAAAAATATGAACAAAATTGCAACCACTAAAACAAAATTTAAATATCCCCAAATATTGGAAATCCTATTCTAAAACCTCCAATAAATGTTTTAATAGTGAAACAACTGTGGTTAATATAGCATAATACATGCATTATAACAGAAAACAATATGACAAAGCTGAGATCAGACCATGTCAGTCATATTAATTTAGAATGGGCTTAATTTACCTGTAAAAACCCGATTCTCCGTGTCAGAGCTGTGGAGCAGCAGGTTAAGGCCTACAGTGCTGGCATCATTGGAGTCCCAAGTTCCACTTTCAGTGCAGCTCCCTGCTAGTGCACCTGGGAAAACTGCAGAGGCTGGCTCAATCCCTTAGGCCCCTGCCACCCACAAGGGAGACGAGGAAGAAGCTCCTGGCTCCTGGCTTCAGCCTGGCCCAGCCCGGACTGTTGCAGCAATTTGGGGAATGAACCAGCGGGTGAAAGGTCTCTCTCTCCTCTCTCTCCCTAACTCTACCTTTCAAATAAATAAATATTTGAAACAGTTACACACAGAGAGAAGGCGAAGCAGAGAGAGAGAGAGAGAGAGAGAGAGAGGTCTTCCACCCGCCGGTTCCCTCCCCAGATGGCCGCAACAGCTGGAGCTGTGCCAATCCGAAGCCAGGAGTCAGCAGCTTCTTCTGAGTCCCCTATGCAGATGTGGGGACCCAAGGACTTGGGCCATCTTCTAGTGCTTTCTCAGGCCATAGCGGAGAGCTAGATCGGAAGAGGAGCAGCCAGGACTCAAACTGGCACTCGTGGGATGCCAGCACTGCAGGCAGCGGCTTTACCCAATAGGCCACAGCGCTGGCCCTGTAAAATAAATCTTAAAAAAATTTTTTTCAGGGAGAGAGGGAGAGCAAGAAGAAGGGAATAAATATCTTTTTATTCTTAGATTGTATCTATGAAGTATATTGAATCTGCTAAAAAAAAATCATTAAAAATTTTAACAAAAGAAAAAATTTTCCAATGTGTCCATAAAGGAAAATTCAATTCAGTCAATAGAGGCCAAAGAGCATTAAATGAGACAAAGAACTTACAGCCAAAGCCTTAACTCCCAATGAAAGCACAACAATTGTGTATCAGGATTTTGTCTGAGAAACAAAACCATTATTAATGACGTGGAATTAAAGATCTATGATAGGAATTACCACTTATAAGGACTTTGTGCAGCTTTGGAGGTCGAGGAAAAGATTATGGATGTTTGTTTCCATTGTACGTGGATCAGGCCTAAAGCCACTGTCAGGTGCAGACCTGGCAATCAGAATGAAATCTGGACATGGGGGTAAAATATGTATAGCATGGATGAGTCTTGGCAGCATTTTGCTGAGTGAAATAAGCCATACACACACAAACACACACGAACATTTGTGATTACACTTACATGAGGCACCCGGAGTAGTAAAAATAAATAAAGACAAGAAGTAGAATGATGGTTACTAGGCACTCAGGGAAGGGAGAAACGGAGAGTTATTGTCTAGTGGGGACAGAGTTTCAGTTTAGGATGAAAAAGTTCTGTATGATGATGGTAACCATTGCAGAACAATGTGAATATGTGTAATGTCATAGGTCTATACCCTTAGAAATGATCCAAATGGTTAGCTTTGTATATTTTACCACTCAAGTGACAAATCACTGAAGTGACAAATTATAATAAATTATTTCCATATGCACAGATAAAGGAGTTAACAGCTGAGATACACAACGAATTTACACTGGTAAAATATTAACAAATAAAAATGGGCAAAATCGCTAAGACAATTCACAGTAAGGAGCTAGGATCCATAAACATAGGAAAAAAACATTATGCTTTACTCATAATACAGCTTAAAATTAAAGCTACAGAAATAGTATTTATCCCCTTATCAAACTGGCAAAAAAAAATCAAAAGCTTGACAAAGCTTCCTGTTGGCAAGACTATTAGAAAGAAGAAAGATCTCTGTGAACAGCCATGGAGTGATTTTCAGGATATGTTTGTCCATCAGAAAAGCAAAGTGTAACGGAGTATTCCTTTTTGTGTGAGAAAGAAGGGAAAGTAAGAAAACGCACAGGAACGTACATCTGCATATTTCGACAAAACACTCACATACACAATTATGAGAACAATGAAGCAGGTTGCCCACGCAGGAAGAGAGGGGAAGGCTGGAAGGATAAGTGGAGTGATGCTCCTCTGAGTCTATGTTTCTTCTAGATTTGGCTTTGGCCAACATGAGAATGTTCCACGTGTTCAAAATGCGAAATAGAATCAACAAAGATGGTGGCAGGGCTAAAATGGGAATCCAAACAGAAATATCTGAACCAATGTCCCTGCAAAGGAGTAACATAGGGAGGGAAAGAACTCGTATTTGTCACTTTTACATGAAAGACTTTCGCTATATACCCCCAGACTAGAGAATGAAAGGTGTGCAACTCTTCTTTAGGTTTTTAATAGTATTTTGTGTATAGCAATGAAACTATTTTATGCATAGGATAGGATTGGGCAAATAAGAAAATGTATTGTTTTGGATGGAATTGGGGAGTAATGCATGGCAAGGCACACACACACAAATTTCCTAGTTCTGTCCATCAAAGTTCACTAATAGGCCGGCGCTGCAGCTCAATAGGCTAATCCTCCACCTGTGGCACCAGCACCCCGGGTTCTAGTCCCGGTCGGGGCACCGGATCTGTTCCCGTTGCCCCTCTTCCAGGCCAGCTCTCTGCTGTGGCCAGGGAGTGCAGTGGAGGATGGCCCAAGTCCTTGGGCCCTGGACCCCATGGGAGACCAGGAGAAGCACCTGGCTCCTGCCTTCGGATCAGCATGGTGCGCCAGCCACAGCGCGCCGGCCGCGGCGGCCATTGGAGGGTGAACAATGGCAAAGGAAGACCTTTCTCTCTGTCTCTCTTTCTCTCTCACTGTCCGCTCTGCCTGTAAAAAAAAAATCACTAATAGCCCCTGAATAGTTAAAACACCTTGCACCCAGATCTTGGTTTCTAAACGCTACTCTATATTTTCTACTCTAGGAAGATCTCCCTTGACAGACGATTGATTCCTAGAAGGTACTGGATGAACCTGGGACAGCTTGCTGTAATAGAAAGTAAGGAAGGGGAGGAAAGGGGGAGCACTATTAGAAAAACACAGGAGCTGGGCTGGAGTTACTGTGCAGTAGGTTAAGCTGTGACTTGCCATGCCGGCATCCCCTGATGAATGCCCGTGACCACTTGGGCCCGCACTTGTCACCTACATGGGAGACCCAGATGGACTTCCTTCCTGGCTCCTGGCTTCGGTCTGGCCCAGTCCTGGCTGTTGTGGTCATTTGGGGAGTCAGCCACCAGATGGAAGATCTCTTGTTCTTTGTGCCTCTCTCTCTGTAACTCTGCCTTTCAAATAAACAAATATTAGGGGCCGAGGCTGTGGCGTAATAGGTAAAGCTGCCACCCACAGTGACAGCATCCCATATGTGCACCAGTTCGAGTCCCAGCTGTTCCACTTCTGGTCCAGCTCTCTGCTATAGCCTGGGAAAGCAGTAGAAGATGCCCCGCACCTGCAAGGGAGACCTGGAAGAAGATTCTGGCTTCGCATGGGCGTAGCTCCTCCAGCCGTTGCAGCCATTTGGGTAGTGAACCAGCAGCTGGAAGATTTCTCTCTCTCTGCCTCTGCCTCTCTGTAACTCTGCCTTGCAAATGAATAAATAAATCTTAAAAAAAATTTTTAAAACAAAAAAGGAAGAAAGAAAAATACAGGATACCACCCTACCACCACCACATTAAATTTGGGACAGTATGTGCATCAAAATAAATAACAAAGCAGGAATACAAGAGTCTTTACTGATAATTAACAGATACATAAGTGGGGACAGTGGGGGGCTGTTTCGCTAGAACACCAACTGATGTGAGACAAAGAAAAAACTTGTGGCCAAAGCCTTAACTCCCAATGAAAGCACAACAATTATGTATCGAGTGAATCTCCATTTGCAACCATCACAGCGAAGTGAAGACGACTCATCAGAGAGAGCTGAAGTGGTGCAGGAGAGGGCGTTTTCCTGAGTAGAGGTATTTTCAAGGTCTTCAAATGTCTTTCAAGAGAGTACTTAGCGGTCTGCAGTGACGAGGAACAAGAAGACCTTGGCCAGATGGTGAGAATTAGCATCACTCCTGAGGGTCACACAGCGTGGCCCTGAGAAGGAGATAACATCACAGTCTCAGTGTTCCAACCAAGGTTACAAAACCTGAATGTAATCATTAAGTATCAGAAAAAAACCAGACCCAGCAACAGTCTAAAATAACTGGCTTGTATTCTTCAAAAATAACACTATGATGAAACACGGAGTGGGGAATTATTTCAGATTAATAGGCCTAAGGAGAGGTATGATAAGGAGTGGGCATTTGGCCTGGTGGCGAAGACCCCTGCATCTCACATCTGAGTCCCTGTGTTCAATTCCTGGCTCTGGCTCCTCACTCCAGCTTCCTTCTAACACAGATCCTGGCAGGCAGCTGAGTGGCTCAGGTAGTTGATTCCTGCTACCCCTGTGGGAACCCTGGATTGCCATCTTAGTTCACGGATGTTTGGGGAAGTGAACCAGTGGATGGGAGTCCTCACATAAATACACTTTAAAAATTTTAAAAAGAGACATGCCACTAGATGTAATACAAGATCCTACACCATTGGGTAAAAATACTATAAAGAAAATAAACAAAATTGGATGATGGACTACAGATTAAATAGTGGTGTTTTTATCTCCTCCAAAACTCATGCTGAAACATAACCCTCAAATCTACGGGGTTGGGAGGAGGGGCCTGATGGGAGCTGGAGTGGATTTTCCCTGTCTTGTGCCCTGTTAAGGGTGCAGAGTTCAAGGCGCCATTGTGGGAGTGCAGATTGTCCCTCATCAGCCAGTGCCCTGATCTTGAACCCTGAGAATGAAAATGTCTTTATAATCTAGTCTGTGATATTCTGTTGTAGCAGCACACAATGGACTAAGACAAGTGTTCCATACCGTATAGGACACTATCGTAAACAACATAGCATGAAACTTTCTGGTTTTGTTGCTGTGCTGTGATTACATAAGAATGATTGAGTTCCTAGAAAATAAGAAGTCTCAAAGGTTAATGGGGCATGATATACATATGCTTCTCTGAAAAGTTTTGGGAAACATGGGATGGGCATTTAGCCTGGCGGTTAACATGCCTGCTTCCCATATCCCAGTACCTGGATTCAGTACTCTTCTCTGGCTCCTGACTCCAGCTTCCTGCTGACGCTGCAGGTGCTGAGAGGCTGTGGTGATGACTGAAGTAGTGAGTTCCTGCCATGCACGTGGGAGACCTGCACTGAGTTCTCAGATCCCTGCTTGGTTCTGGCTCAGCCCCTGGCTGTTATGGGCATTTGGAGGGAATGTGGGGGTGGGGGGACTAGGACTAGTGGATGGAAGCATGGGAGGGTGTCTCTCTCTCTCTGCCCCTCAAAAAAATAACTTTTTTTTTTATTTTGAAAATGTTCAGGGGGAAAAATAGAGACCTCAGAGGATGATAAAACACACGTGACAAAATATTTAAAGCTTGAGTCTGGGTATGTGCCTTTTCTGAATTATTTTAGACACTTTTCTGCAAGTTTGAAATTTATTTATTTAAAAAGTTATCATTTTACTGGCAAGGTGGTAGACCCTGGTTATTAGCTTCATTTTGCTGATCAGGAAAAATACAGAAAACTGAAGACACCCGACTAAAGCTGCACCGCCCAGGCCTCTGTGCTCCATTGCGTCTTGCTCCCCGCTGCACCTGGTAGGCCCACAACTGCTCCCGTCCTTGCTTTCCTAACACACCTCCACCACGCTGCAGGCCACTTGCGCATTTTTCCCACAGTTTTCCTTAGGTAAGGGGCCAAGTGGCAAACTCCTCCAGTAAGTGCCGCCTTGCCCTTTTGTCAGTTCCCAGAACTTCGGAGCACTGCGACTTCCTTTATCAATATTTTCCTGCCAGAAGCCCCGAGGGCTGTTTTTCCTGGCTATATAGCACCATAAGAATAGCTACATGTTTGTAGCAACACAGAAATATAGCTTCAATATTTCTGTTTCCAGTTCACAGTCCTGTTGTCGGGGATGTCAGGAGCCCTGTACAATTTAATGATACATTGTGTCTTGATACAAAAGCAACTTATAATCTGATTGTCCAATTTTCCTTTCTCTGAAATATTTTAACAGAGGAAAATATCCAATAGGAGAGAAAGGTAAACAAAATAATGACAGCTCACAGAGGACTAAAATATTAAACCCTGAAATTAGATAATCAGAATATTATATGAAGCACATTTACAAGGGATCTTCAAAAAGTGAATGGAAAATGAAAAAGTTATGCACGGATTCAATTTTTTTGGCAACAAAATCAACTTATCTTCTAATTCCATTTTACACGAATCTTTTTGAAGTCCCCTCACATAGAAAGAGGCAAATAGAAGATCTTAAAGAGCTCATGCTCACACTGTCACAGGCTGGCCCTATCAGCAGGGGACACTTGGCAGTGTCACCATCCTGTCCTCCATGAGTAGCTCTTAGTGACTAAGCTCAAATCTCCCAGTCCCCACTGGCTAATGGCGACTGCCTGCTGTAGTCTCCCCAGAAATTTCCTGACCTGAACTGTCACTGAGAAATAGTTGATCAACGGGAGTTGGGTGAAAGGACTCGATGACTTAAACACACAAACATTAGTGGCTCGCTTCCCATTTGGCAGGCACTGTTCCCAGCCCTGTCTGCATGTTATTTTATTAAATCCTCACAGCAGTCTGAGGAGGTAGAGTCCATTGCTATGCCAGGTTTATAGCAAGGCACGGCCCTGCTAAGTGACTTGCCCAAGGCAGCTCAGCAAGTGGTACATCAGGGCCTGTGAGTCAGAAGGAAGCGATTGGCCACACCGCAGGTAAAATCAATCTGTGCCGCTAGATAAATAACCTTATCGTTTAATTCCATTTTCAACAGACTTGTTGGAGTACTGGCCTATGTGCAAGTTACACTTCAGTTTAAAACAATTTTAAAAGCACTCAGAACCATTGCTCCTTTTATGTTTTCCTCTGCCCTTGCCTAAAGCCACCGCTGCACAAGGACGTCCTGTCACCTGCCACACTTCCTCGAGGGCTCAGCAGCTCCCCCTGCTGGAGTCAGTGCAGCCCAAACATTTTCATTGGCCAGGCCTACCAGATCTCCTCGGTGGGTGGGCACAGAGCTGCTCATCCCCTATGGGGGCAGCTGTCAAGCCATTGCTGAGTCTCCTGGTTGCACGTGTCTCCTGAGTCCTTCCTCCAGCGATCTCACTGGCGCCTCTGTCGGTCCAAGGAAAATCAGCTCAAGAGTTAGTCCCTTTCTTTCTGGATGGCTCTGCACCCACCAAAGCACCTGAGCCACGGGCCACACAAGCCTGGGAAAACACAGCTGTACAAAGGACTGCTCCTCGCTGAGCGTGTGGGGCCAGAAAGCTGTGACACCTTTCCGCTCTCATCCTGAGGGTCACCGTGCTACCCTAACAAAAGCCAGGTTAGGGGCTAGCACTGTGGCGCAGAGGGTTAAGCTGCCACCTGTAACGGCAGCATTCCCTATGGGCACCAGTTTGAGTCCCAGCTGCTCTGCTTCTGATCCAGCCCTCTGCTAATGCACCTTGGGAAGCAGTGGAGGATGCACAAGTACTTGGGCCCCTCCACCCATGTGGGAGATGACGCTTCTGTTTCCTGGCTTCAGCCTGGCCCAGTCCTGGCTGTTGCGGCCATTTAGGGAGTGAACCAGTGGATGGAAGCGCTCTCTCTCTGTGTAACTCTGCCAAAAAGAAAAGAAAAGAAAAGAGCTAGGTTACTGAGAGAAGCAAAAACAGATTAATTGAATCAAAGTTTTATGTGACACAGGAGCCTTGAGGAATGAGGACTCAGACGCACGGTGAGTGGTCTGTTTTCACGACTAGGGTTGATGGAGAATGGACAGCATGCAGCCGTGTGCTCATAGATGCAGGCGGGGAACCCAGGAAGGCCTTCTGTTCAGATTCCTCTCGGCTCCTCTGTTTAGCATTCTTGCCTCCAGGCATAAACCCCCTTCTGGAATAAGGATCTTGTGTGATCGACTATCAGACAAGGTAGATTGGAGAACCTCATGGCCAACTCTCACACAGAAAGGAAGGGGAAGTGAGAGTCTTGTTTCTAGGTTTTTAGGGCTGGCTTCGGGGAGAGGAGCTCTGGTTTCTAGGACCTGCCTTGGGGAAGAGGAATTCTAGTTTCTCTGGTCTGCCTTGGGGGAGAGAGGGGAGCAGGAGAAAGACGGGCAGGAGAAGGTCAGAGAAACCTTGATTCTGAAACCCTTCCAGCATCCTTAGGTTGGAAGTGCAGGGCATGCCGGGGCTCCACACTGCGGGGGTGGGGGTGGGGTGGGTTCGCAGCCTCCACAAGGGCTTTGAGGTGACTTGGTTCCTGCATTACTAAATGGGGCCCCTGTTCTCTCCAGGGGGCCATGTGCTGTGAGATGGGGTTCCCAACTCTCCTGCTGTGCAAACCCTTTCTCTCAAGGCTCCAGACCACGTGTGCCCTCCTACGCTAGCTCCTCTGCCCTCCAGGCAAGGGATGCCTGTCCCTGGAGTGAGCCTAGCACGGTCAGGATAACCAGCCAGTGCTCTCAGCGGGGACCCTCCTGCATTTGTAGCCCTTATTGCTCTACATCCTGGAGGGCAGGGGCCCCCCGCTACTTCCCTCAACAATGCCCCTATCCCCTGGGATTGACGCCTTCCTGTAAGATGCACTTTTTTTTTTTTTTAAGATATACTTCTTCCCAGCCCCTCCCCTGCACTGCTCACCAACTCCCCAGGAGCCTGCCTTAGCAGTGTCGCAAGTAGATGTGGATCGGGGTGAACCCATCTCCGGCTCAACTGGACTCCTGGTGCGTGTTTTACCAAGTACTTCCACCTGCACGACCTCCCTGAGCGCTCATGAGTTGGTTACAACCTGGGTCATCTTGCAGGATGACAAACCAAGGCGCTAAGATGCCAGCTAAGTCATCCAAACCCAACCAGACAAACAGCACAAGGCAAAAAGCAACAAGTGCAGACCCAGCCAGGCCCCTCTCACGCAAAGTCCGCAGCCTTCCTGCCTCCCCCCGAGCCCCCACGTCAGCTGCACAGGCCCAGGATTGGTCCCAGCACACAAAAGATGTTCTGAGAAAGTCTGTCATTTATTTATAGTCTGTACTCCACTTACTTCCAAAGATAATTGGAGTCATCTTAGAGAAAGCTGCAAACACATATACATAAGACGCACAGAGAAGTGCTGTGTAGGCAGACCACGCGACTCATGGGGATTTTCCCCTCCTCCTTCCCCTGCCAGATTTCTAATCCTGGAGAGCTTTTCAAAAATATAGTTTCCTGAGGTTCCCATCCCAAACCTACTGAGTCACAATTGCCAAACGTGGAGCTGAGTCGTGTATAGTGTTTTCATTCAACAATGCATGTAGACAAAGGAGAGTAGAAACTGATTTGAGGGGGAGAGAGAGAGAGAATCATACATTGGATAGCTCGTGGAGGTTAGAAACCTGACAGTATGGCATAGGGCATCCCATGTAGGTACCGGTTTATGTCCCAGCTGCTCCACTTCTGATCCAGCTCCCTGCTAATGGCCTGGGAAAAGCAGTGGAAGATGGCCCAGATGTTTGAGGCACCATCCATGTGGGAGACCCTGATGAAGCTCCTGGCTTTGTGTGGCCCAGATCTAGCCATTGCAGCCATCTGGGGAGTGAACTACAGATGGAAAATCAATCTCTCTCTCTCTCTCTCTCTCTCTCTCTCTCTCTTTGTAACTCTTTCAAATAAATAAATAAATCTCTAGAAAGAAAGAAACAAATCTAATGGTTATACAAGGCCTCTGGCAACCCCCAGCTTCCCAAAGCAGCACTTCGCTGGTCTTACTTTATGTGTACAGGTCTTGGTCACACCTGTATGTAAGTCCTCGTAGATTTACAGGAAACCAGGACTAAAATTCAATTTAGGGGACCAAAATAATTACCTGATTAAAAGGCAAGCTTCTCCAATTTAAGACTAAATGAAGGGATATTAGATTATATTTCGAAATGTCTAGTAATTTTTAGCTCTGCCAATGCTATTGTGTTAACATAGAAAATGCCCTCATTCTTAGGAGTTGGTGCTCCCAGGAGTATATATGGGTGAAATGTTTTAATGTCTGTAACTTAGTTTCAAATGGCCCAGAAAAAAAAGTTCTGGAGACTTGAAAATACTAACTATATAGACATAGATATGGAAAGAGGTAAAACAAATGTGCAAAAGAATTCACTGTCAGAGCCAGATGGAGGGCATTAGGGGATTATAATTCTATTCTTTCAACTTTGGTCTGTCTCTTAAACTTTTGAAAATGAAAAGTTGGGAGGAAAAGGAAAATAAAGAACAAATGAGGAGAATCTGGAGAAAAACTGCAGTGAAAATAATCAACAATTCTTACTGAAAAAAATAAAATAAAATAAAATCCCAGACATGGCACCAGACAGAAACATCCGGCCTGCTTGGCTGGCTGTCAATCAATCAATTATTCAACAGGTGTTTATTACAGATCTGTGCTGGGCCTAGAACTTCTCCAAATAGTGCAAAGGAAACAGATACTGTACTCTATAGGGTCCCTGTCCTTGAGCTGCCAGTGGTTAAATTCAGCTTCATGACACTTTTCTGCTCTGTGTATAATTCCTTGGAAGGGTCCATGCAAAGCTACAAAGTTATACTTCTGTTAGCAACTGGATTTGATCCCCAGAATGGTTGCTGTATCTCTGTTAGAAATTTCTTACAAAGGATACTGGATGTTCCAGGATGTTCCAGAAGGGAAATTTTTGACAAATCCTTAAATGAGATCCCACGTTTTAACACGGAACGACGTGTCGGATGTCCTAAGGAGACAGGGAGAGAGCTGAGTCGGGTCTGTATTGAAGGTGAATGAGAAAATGCTGTGACTTTTGCAGGGATGAGTGATGCAGAGCTCTGAAGAGACGCTGGGTCAGGAGAGGGGTGTGACCAGTCTGTGGCAGCGAGGAGGATGGGCATTGGGGGAGGGGACCTCGTCATCGCTCATCCCCCTCCAAGGCCAGACAACAAGCCACAAATCCTGTGAGGAAATCTTTGTGACGCCCCCGTCCCAAGTGAGGTGCAGCCTCCCATGAGCACTCCTCGTTGGTCATTTCTGAGCTGTTTTTGTTTCCAAAGGGGTGAGGAGGGAGAACATGGCTCCCCGAGTAGATAACTGATCATCGGTGGAGATATCATTGGACGAAGTTCAAAGTGCAAACACCCTTTGAGAGAACTCTCAGCTGCTCCACCAGTATTTCTTGAGTATCTACTCTGTGCCAAGCTCTGTTCTCGATCGCTGGGGTGCATCCACGATGGAACACAGAGAACAACTTCTGCCCTCACAGGACTCCCTCTGCTTCTAGCGTGCTGTGTGCAGTGCCGCGGGGGTAAGTTTCCATTCATCCATAAAGATGAAGGACATTGCCCTAGATCCATCCACCCTGGTGAGTTTGGGCGAGCGGGCGGGGGAGGCTGGAGAGCTCCACCCTTGGCTGCAGACAGACACTGAGGAGGCCCGGATGCCCAGGCCTGCCTCCCAGCGGGCAGACTCCCCCTCAGTTGAGCCTTGTTGACTTCAGAATGGGAACAGACAAACAGAAGCCGTAACCGGACTATTTCTGACAAGCAGCCGTAAGCAGACGGTTCTGCTTAGGATGATTTATGAAGATGTTTTGTTTTCCTTCGTGAACATAGTTGACTTGGAGTAAATGAGCCTTGTTCCTGAGGAATGTCTAAGCAAGGCGCCGCTGTAGCCAGCAGCCTCTACCCTCAAGGAACTTACTCCTTGTGTGACAGCCAGAGCAGGCACACGCGACATAGATAGTAAGGCGGTAAATAAAGTGGCAAGTGCTGGCGACGGACAATTAAGAGGGCAATGGACAATTTCAAATGCAATACAGATGATGGAGAGTGAGCCAGGTTGCCATCAGACTCTCTTTAGGATTTCCAAGTGAAAAAAAGCTTTACTGTCCTTAGTCTCCTGGTGCATTGATCTGGCTTTTAAATCAGGAGCTGTCCTCAATGGTTGGGAGAATTCAGAGAGGAGACACGTTCAGAGAGGAGACTGGGGAGGCCGGGGAAGGGTCTCAGGCAGGGCTGGAGTTGGCCCTCGGAGAATGGGTACAGTTCCGACCCCAGAGTGTGCGTTAGGGAGGAGCTGGCGGCAGATGGCTGTGGTGGAGAGCGGCCCCTGGATGCAGCGCTCTCAGGCTGCAACTCTGAACTTGACCCAACCAGCAACAGAGGGGGTTGTGAGTTTTTGAGCAAGGGGAGTGGTAGGCTAAGAACCACGTTTAAAAAGATTGACCTAAGGGGCTGCAGAGTGCACTGCAGTGGAGGGGCCGTTCCTTGGCCTGCTGTGTCACCAGATGGCACCGAAGTGGGTCTGAACTTGAGTGGGGTCTCTGCAGGGCAAGGAAGATCACAGCAAGAGCGAGCTCTGAGACAGCAGCAGCAGCAGGCTCGGCGAGTGGGTGCAGTCAGGTGGAGAGGAGACTCGTGGCTCCAGGCACCTCCCTGGCTTCAGACTTCAGGACATGGAGGACGTGGTGGGGTGTACTAGTGACAAATTCTATTTCCTCATTCAATCAGTATCCTAAGAGCACTGGCTTTGTGCCAGGCACTGCTCTAGGAACTTGGGTTACATCAGGCAACCAAACAGACAGGTTCCTGCCTTCCTGGGGAGTATATTCTAGCACAGTGATGGATGGGGGAGGAGAGAAAAAGGAGGTAGTACATTAGGAGGTAAGATGTGCCCTGGATAGATGGACACGCTGGGCAGGGGGGAGAGGGTGGGATGGTCAGCCTGGCCACAGTGAGCAGGTGATGTTTGATCCCAGACTGGAGGGAAGTGTGAGAATTAGCCACACAGGCACCTGCAAGAAGAGTGCTCCAAGCAGGAGCAGCCATGCAAAGGCCCCACGGAGGGACTTTGCTCAGGCTGCACAGCTAATGTGGGAGGCTAGTGTCGCTGCAGTAAAAGGAGAGCGGGTAGAAAGAGGTCAGAGGTCGCAGCCGTTGTGACTGTAGGACCCCACAGGTTGTCCTAAAGACTTTGAGCCAAGCCAAAAGCCTGGGGCAGGTCTTGGGTAGAGGAAGGATGCGTCTGATGCTGGAGGCTGTGCTGAGTTTGATGTAGGGGGCGGAGGCAGGAAGACCTCACGGGAAGCCCCCCGTGGGCTGTGCTGAGCCAAGGGGGCAGTAGGGGACGATGAGAAGGGCCAGCCTCCGGAGGTCCTGACGGCGAAACCAACAGGGGTTTCTGACAGGTGGGAGGTGGGGTCTGGGAGAAAGAGCTAAGTTGGTCCCAAGATTTTGTGCTGAGCCACTGGAAATTGGAGCTGCCCTTAGCTCTGTGTGTGTGTGTGTGTGTATTATACATAATGTAAAGTATAGTATATAATGTTGCATATATGTATGTGGATAGATGATAGATAGATAGATAGACAGACAGACAGATAGACAGACAGTTGTTGTTGTTGTTGCAGTTTTAGAGAGTGGAAGTCCAGGACCAGGAGCTGGCAAGGTTGTTCTGTCCCCAGGTTTCTCCTTGACTCGCAGGCGCTGTCTCTCCCTGTGTCCTCACCTGCTCTTCCGCCTGAATGTGTCTGTACCCTTATCTCTTCGTAGAAGGACTTTGGTCAGACTGAATTAGGGCCCATTCTGGTGACTAATTTTAACTTTATGACTTCTTTCAAGGCCCCATCTCCCACTATGGCCACATTCAGAGGCCCTGGGGGATAGAACTTCCACATAGGAAAGGAGTTGGGGACACACTTCAGCCCACAACACGTCGGGTGAGATTGGGTCAGATTCCTCCAGGATGGCAGAGCTGGAGTCAGAATCAAACTAGAGTGAAGCTGGGGGCAGGTGCTGTCAGCTAAAGCCGCCCACCAGGTCAAGGATGAGGTCAGGTGTGGCAGTGGTTAGAGAGGCAACAAACAGAAACTGCTCAGCTGAAGCACGAAGGTCAAGGACAGGAAGTGTGGCCGGGCTGCACAGGGACAGGCTTCTAGAACAGGAACCTCCTCGAGAACCGACTCAGAGTCCTGCAGCACCTGCCATTCTCCTGCTCCTGGGTTTGTGCTTTTCCCTAAAGCATCTGGCTCTCTCTCCTACATGGCTGACAAAGTCAAACATGGGCCTCCTCAACTCCTGCCCTCCCAGTCCTATCCCCTACCAGGTCTTCAGGATGATCCTTAAGGCTCGGTTCCTGAAAATCTCCTTGGGGGGAGATTTTCTACCTGTGAAGGCCTAGGGGACACATGAGGTGGCATAGAACACACACAGCAGAGGGGACAGACATGCACCTGCAGAACTCCTGGGGGTCAGTCCCACTGGGAGATGAGGGACAGGCTGCCGAGGAAGGAGTCAGAACTGAAAACTTGAAGAGTCAGAAATAGACCCTTAAGAAAGTATGTATTTGAGAGAGAGAGAGAGAGCGAGAGAGAGAGAGAGAAAGAAATCGTCCATCCACTGGTTCATTCCCCAAATGGCTGCAATGGCCAGGGCTGGTCCAGACCAAAGCCAGGAACCCAGAACTCTAGGCCTTGTGGAGCTGGGAGCTCAGGAGGCACGAGGGGAAGCAGAACGGGGATCTGAAAGCTACGGGAGCGTGAGGGTCAGAAACATAAATGAGCAAGCTGAGCTGAGCTGGCGGTTGAGACCAGGTAATGTAGGAGAGAGACTGTAGCGTGAGGCCCGACCATGGGGACATGAGGGAGGCCCCAGCACCCTCAGGGCTGATAGAGACCATTTATTGTGCTGGTGTTCCTTTCCTGTGTTTAGAAGACACAGGGAAATATCAGCCAACTTCTTTTCTCCCCTACAGACTACAAGGAATAATAATAATAATAATAATAAGATATATATGTACAGTGTATAACACTGTACTGCATTTCACAAAAAATTCAGCCCAAATGCAGAAACCAGTTCTCTATGGACTGAAATGAATCTGCCCCAAGATGGGGAACACCTAGAAATACTCAAACATCTTACTACTATTGACTTTTTTTGTTTATTTGTTAGTTTTAAAAATTTGTTTATTTATTTGAAAGATAGAGTTACAGACAGAGAGAGGGAGACACAGAGAGAGAGGTCTTCCATCTGCTGGTTCACTCCTCAAGTGGCCACAGTGGCTGGAGTTGGGCCAATCTGAAGTCAGGAGACACTAGGTCTCCCACTCGGGTGCAGGGGCCCAAGCACTTGGGCCATCTTTCTCTGCTTTTCCCAGGCCACAGCAGGGAGCTGGATCAGAAGTGGAGCAGCTGGGACTCGAACTCTCACCCACATGGGATGCTGGCACTGCAGGCAGAGGCTTAGCCTACTATGCCACAGTGTCAACCCATGATTCTGTTTTTGATGGATGAAATTTCTCACACAATACCAGTCCTGACAGCTGTGCCTCTCTGACCTAGCCAAGGCAATGAGCTGTATCTGGCAAACCTTGGGTTAAGATAGTGGTTGAGTCACACTTTCTTAGAATATAGGTTGCCTTTACTCTCAAATGGACATCTCAGGCTACTCCTCCAGGCTACAGACGTGAGGCTCACAGGGCATGCATGTAGAAAGACCTTGCAAAGAACAGAGCTGATCAGCCTCTCGGGTCACCTATCCCCAGAGTTGGTGCATGGCATTCTCCTGTAGCTTGCTGTACATCTGTAGTGGTTAGTGGTAGCCACAGACAAGAGTGGCAGTGGTGGGGACTCCTGCTGTTCTTAGACTGAGCCCCAAAGAGGGACTTCACTCTGGTGCACTGCGGTGTGGCCGGCCTGCAGGCCCAGACCTGCTGGGACCTGTCATGTGGCATGTGAGTGAGGCAGACAGAGCTGCTCCATGTGCTGAACAGCACAAACAGTCCCACACTGTCTTCTATACCGCTCCCTCATCCATTACTCCCCACAGATATGTATTTTCTGCTTATTGCTCTGTGGTCTGGGCCTGGGTGTCAGAGTCAAAACATCATACTCACAAAAAGGTGGCGTAACTCATTCTTCTCAATGCTTAAAAAAATTAAACCAGTTATTTCATTGAAACACATAGTTCAGGGGCCAGTGTTGTGGCGTCATGGGTTAAGCCACTGCCTGTGACGCCAGCATGCCACATCAGAGCACCAGTTTGTATCCCAGCTTCTCTGCTTCTGATCCAGCTCCCTGCTGATGCACCTGGGAAAGCGATGGAAGATGGCTCAAGTGCTTGGGCCCCTGCCACCCATGTGAGAGACCCGGATGAAGCTCCTGGCTCCTGGCTTTGACCATGCCCAGTCCCAGTTATTGCAGCCATTTGAGGAATGAACCAGCAGATAGATGATCTCTCTCTCTCTCTCTCTCTCTCTCTGTAATTGTCTTTCAAATAAATAAGTAAAATCTTAAAATAAAAATAAAACACATAGTTTAAATGTATTTTATCATCTACCTTTTCTAACCAATTGCTTTTCATTCTTTTGCCCCTGACACCACAAGGTAAATGCTGTAGAGCTGCAGTCCTATGAGGGAAGCTCATCTCCTTGTGAATAACACCAGCATAGCCACCCCAATTCAGGCCAAGGGCTCCTGTGTAGACACTACTGAAGACATGCTATGTCAGTAGGAAGCTGTAATTGCAAGCTCAATGAAAAACATCTCACGTTGCTCATGACCTGGAAAGCCTAGGCATGGTGGTGGATTCAAGAGTAGCACACTTACCCAAGATCTACTGTGCTCCAGAACTATTACACAGACAATTCTAGAAACTTAAGTTGGACATTGTGAGTAGGATGGTGAGATCTCAGGCTATCATACCCCATTCAGGATGGGATTCATCCCTTAGTGCAGTGTTTCCACACTGTATATGCTACCCACCTGTTTGTCACTGAGTAGCCAATAACGGATCCACACACAGAATCATGGTGCTTGTGTTCAAGTAACCCTATTGTACTTCGGCACAAGAGTAGTGAAGTTGGCAATTCAGGCATGCTGAAGAGCAGCCAGGAAAGTGCCTTCTTCAAGTGGAAAGGTGAAAGTTCTGAAGTGAGTTAGGAAAGAAAAGATACCATATGCTAAGGCTGCTAACCATCTACAGTAAGCATGAACCTTCTGTCCATGAAACTGAAATCCTAAGGGTAATTCTGCCTTTCAAATAAGTAAATGAATTAAAAAAAAAAACTGGCTACAGGGTGCTTTGTTGACTGACAGGATGGGTGTGCTTCAAGTTCAGAGGCTCAGTGATGCCCTGAAAGACTGGTTTCTCACTTTCCAGTCCCTTGCCCAGTGTAGGTGGCTCCCCCTTGTGGTTATTGGGTACCTACCACTTGTATGAAGGGCTCCAAAATTGTTTCTCTGGTATTCAATGAGAGACTGTTCAGGGCCGCAATGTCAAGAAAGACTCCCAGAAATTTACCCTGATTGTGCGCACTTGGGTCAAACTTGCTTGACAATGTCAGTTTTGCTATTATTCAGATGGGGGAGGATGACAGATCGTGAGATGATCACCACGGAAAAGACACTTTGTTATGGTTCCCAAGATGAGGTGGCACCCCACCCCATGGCACAGTGGGCACAGGGAGCCCCGTGGGGAAGCACCAGGGCTGGTCTTGGGGGACAGAGAAGGAAGGGAAAGAATGAGCTGCATTCTTTATTTGGACAAAGCAAGGCAGAGTAGGCAGGTTCGGGATTAGCTAGCTAGTTTGGACAATTCCCGCAGGCTCTGGCTGTGTGTACCTGGCTCTGGGCTGATCAGAGCAGAGGAATATTGCCGCCTGGAGTGCAAGGGCCAGATAAAGGAGGTGAGTCAGAGTGTGAGTTTGCATATGAAAGGCACCCTCCCCTTGTGCACACTTGCTATCTCTAAGGGTTGGCTGGTCCTGGGAGGGGTAATCTCTCCCAGTCAGGAAGGCCCCAGACGTGAAAGCATCAAGAATACCGGAAATAGGAAAATACAGTTAATACAGTGCTCTCACCAAAATAATGACATGGCCAGAGGAACATATGAAGCTGATTGGCTCAATAGGAGCAAAACACACGGACTGTGTTGGCAAGAGGTTGATATCAGCGTTAAAATCCACCAGTCCAGCAGTCTCTCCAAGACCTCAACCCCCTTCCTCCAGGTGTCTGGCTTTACCAGGAACTCATGTTTCCAGAAACAGCAGATCAGAATTTCTTGTCTCGGTGCAAAAAAAAATTTCGGGCGTGATTCTGAGAGTAGTGGTTAAGAGAGGTAGCAAAGTTGGATGAAGAGGGCACACCTGACAGGCCAGGTGGGCTTCGTGGGAGAGAACTGAGTGCCCAGTCTGCATGCACTGGAGTTTTTACGGATATGGGGGTGGGCGAGCTGTTCCATCCCTACCCCACTTCATTGGGACATTGCCCTCTGGCTTTTGGGGCGTGCAATCCCAGAAATCCCTCCTGAGACTTGGTCAGCACAGTGTTATCCCACCTAACAGCCATGTCACGCAGGGTGGGGAGAGTCCCCTATGCTGCCTCCAGGGGAGGGCTGGGACCCACCCAGCAAGGCATGGTAGTGGCTGTCCATGTTTCTTTCCTCATTCAACTGCACAACAATTCTTATTTTCTCCAGCCTCTCCTTTTTTCCTTTTAAGATTGATTTATTATTTATTTGAAAGTCAGGGTGACAGAGAGGCAGAGGCAGAGGCAGAGAGAGACATCTTCTATCCGCTGCTTCCCTTTGGGATGCTGGCATTGCAGACAGCGGCTTTCCAGGCTATACCACAGCGTAGGCCTCATGGCTTATTTTTTTTTAAACTTCCCTTCACGTTGTTCTTTCACTGGTGAGGTTGGGAGAACTGAGAAGGGAACTTTTTGTCTTTTTTTTTTTTTTTTTGACACCTTTAATCAAGGAGAGTTCATTTAAAGGACTGAGAGAGAAAACTTGTCATTTTGAAATGAACAGGCCAGTTGTTTCAAAGGAAATTATCAGCATGTTTCAAGAGCCGCATTGTTAGGGCAGTGGTGAGCATGCGGAAGCAGGAGATTCCAATGCTGCATGTTAAACAGAGGAGATCAATCAGACCCTAGCAGAGGGCCTGGAATGCAGAGACACCATCAGCAGGCATTTTCCTTGATTGTTTCTCAGGATTACACAGGCGGTTCTTCCTCACCTGAGAGGCCGAGGCGGAAGCGGAGAGGGAGCAGCGGCCTGCTGTCCTGCTCAGTACTCCGCGAAAGCGACCCCGGCAAGCAGAGAAGGCTGGAATCCATGCACCAGCTTCTGTCAAGAAAATCCTAGGGAGCACTGTTTCCTGACAAGCTCTGGTATCAAATAAATTAGGGAAATGATTCACACGCTAAATCCCCTTGCAGGTGCACTGTGGACATTAGCATATCCAAAGCCCCAGGAGTCCTATAACAAAGGAATTTGTTCTATTTCCCTAACCCTTGGATTCTTCTTCTTCCTTTTTTTTTTTTTTAAAGATTTATTTATTTGAGAGGCAGAGGTACAGAGAGAGAAAAAGAGAGAGAGAGAGAGAGAGAGAGAGAGAGAGAGAGAGATCTTCCATTGGCTGGCTCATTCCCCAAATGGCCACAATGGCCCGAGCTGGGCTGATCTGATGCCAGGAGCCAGGAACTTCTTCCAGGTCTTCCATATGGGTGCAGGGGCCCAAGTACTTGGGCCATCTTCCACTGCTTTCTCAGGCCATTAGCAGAGAGTTCGATATGAAGTGGAGTACCTGGGACTTGGACTGGTGCCCATATGGGATGCCGGTACTGCAAGCAGCGGTTTTTTTTTTTTTTTACAGGCAGAGTGGACAATGAGAGAGAGAGAGACAGAGAGAAAGGTCTTCCTTTTGCCGTTGGTTCACCCTCCAATGGCCGCCGCGGTCGGCGCGCTGCGGCCGGCGCACCGCGTTCTTCCGATGGCAGGAGCCAGGAGCCAGGTGCTTTTCCTGGTCTCCCCATGGGGTGCAGGGCCCAAGCACCTGGGCCATCCTCCACTGCACTCCTGGGCCACAGCAGAGGGCTGGCCTGGAAGAGGGGCAACCGGGACAGAATCGGTGCCCCGACCGGGACTAGAACCCGGTGTGCCGGCGCCGCAAGGCGGAGGATTAGCCTGTTGAGCCATGGCGCCGGCCATTCTTTTTTTTTTTTTTTTTTTTTAAAGATTTATTTTATTTATTTGAAAGAGTTACAGAGAGAGGTAGAGAAAGAGAGAGAGAGAGATCTTCCATCTGCTGGTTCACTCCCCAGTTGACCGCAACGGCTGGAGCTGAGCCAATCTGAAGTTAGGAGCCAGGAGCTTCTTCCAAGTCTCCCATGTGGACGCAGGAGTCCAAGCACTTGGGCCATCTTCTACTGCTTTCCCAGGCCATAGCAGAGAGCTGGATCAGAAGAGGAGCATCCGGGACTAGAACCGGCGCCCATATGGGATGCCAGCACTCCAGGTCAGGGCTTTAACCCGCTGTACCACAGCGCCGGCACCCCAACCCTTGAATTCTTAAACATATTTACCACCCCCCAAACATCATGCCACCCCCCAAGTTTAATGCACAAAACATCCCATGGGACAAATGATCTCTGGTACAGAAATTGAGAACAATGGCCACGACCCATTCCCAGGCCTCACTGTGGCTCTGAGTTCCAGACTCACCTTCTACCAAACCGTCTGAGAGACCACGGTGAAGTCTGAGACTGGACGGCCATGTTTTCACGTGTTGATGCTACCTACAGCCTAGGAATAGTGCCCGGGAGCAGTGGAGGGTCCCAAATGCTGGGTTAGCCACACTGGGACCCCAGGGGTGCCCAGGCTCCACCTGCAAAGGAGTCCTACCTGGATAAGCAGCCATACGAGCCTGCCAGCATCAGAGAGAAGTCTGGCGGCCTCTTGGTGAGGGCTGAGGTCAAGGCAGTAGATGGTCAGGGTGGGTTCATGCAATATTTCTAACAGGGAGGAGCACGGCCCAGGCTCCTTCTGGGAAGCAGAGGCTCCTGGGCCTGGCTGGTCACGTTGACTGGAGGGCTGGGTAGGGAAGCCACAGCTCTCTGCACCTCGCAGGGTCGCAGGACCTCAGGTCACCTCACACAACGTGCGTCACAGCCGCTGGCGCTAGAGTAACCGCCCTTTGCAGAGAGGGAGTTTCTCCTGGGTCATGGCTGTCCTGACCGGCCCTGGCTCCGGGCTTGGCAGTGCCGAGCAGCTGGCCGGCAGGGGTCGTGGCACACACCTTGGCGACCTTGCGGGAAACCTGGTGAGAGGAGTCCGCGTTTGTGTCCTGGAGTCGACGACCACTTACGAGACCCAACGCAGCTGCGACAGTTCGAGGGATGAGAAGCTCCCAACAGTACAGTCGGAGGGGCTGGCAGGGAGACCACGCCGCTGAGGGTCGCAGTCTAGGGGTATTTGTGTGACCTGAATGTGTTGTCTCGAGGAACACAGGTGGTGGTCACACAGTTGTTACTGTGAAGGCTGGGGCCGTCTTAAGAGAGCCCTTTCCAGCTTGTTTTTATGGACACCTCCATCTCGTCATGGACACCTAGATCTTGCCATCGCTGGTAAGGATTCCTTACAAGGGGCTTCCGTCCTGTTCTGTTTAGTTTTGGGAAGCACTGCCCTTTGTGCAGGCTAGCAGGGAGCTGTGGGATGGCGTCAGTTTGGCTTGCTTTTATTTCTTATTTATTTATTCTTTTAAAGATTTATTTATTTGAAAGGCAGAGTTACAGAGAGGCAGAGAGAGAGAGAGAGAGGTCTTCCATCTGTTGGTTCACTCCCCAAATGGATGCAACAGCTAGAGCTGGACCAATCTGAAGCCAGGAGCCAGGAGCTTCTTCTGGGTCTCCTACATGGGTGCAGGGGCCATCTTCTGCTGCTTTGCCAGGCCACGGCAGAGAGCTGGATTGGAAGTGGAGGAGCTGGGAATTGAACCATTGCCCACTTGGGATGAAGGCACTGCAGGCAGCGGCCTCACCTGTCAGGCCACAACGCTTTTAGTCCCACGCTCCCTCAGTGTGACTGGGGCCAGTCTAGAGGGACACTTGTGCTGATTTATTTGAAAAAACAAAACAGAACAGAACAAAACAAAAACCCAGCAAATTAAGAAGCCAGGAACTTCCTGGCAGGCAAAACCACTAGTAATTTTTTTTTTTAATTTTGAAGATTTATTTATTTGCAAGTCGGACACACACACAGAGAGAGAGAGAGAGAGAGAGAGTGCTCTTCCATTTGCTGTCTCACTCCCCAGTTATAACCATCAGGGCTGGTTCAGGCAGCATCCAGGAGCTTCATCCGGGTCTCCCACATGGGTGGCAGGGGCCCATATACTTGGCCCATCTTCCACTGCTTTCCCAGGCATATTAGCAGGAAGTCGGATTGGAAGTGGAGCAGATGGGAGTTGAACGGGCACCCGAATGGGTTGCCAGTGTCGCAGGTGGCGGCTTTACCTGCTTATTCCACGGCACTGGCCCCAGTCATGATTTTAACGTCAAGAGAGACAAAGGAAATCAAAGCAAGAAGATCAAGGGTAGTGCGCCAGCTGCGAGCAGTTGTGTGACTAATGTGCTGTACCAGGGTGGCTGTCATGTTTGAGCAACACTTGGGTGATAAACTGAGACTGTAGGCATATCCAAAGTCTCAGGCTGGTAAGAACTGGCAGGCAAACGAGGCCCAGAGGAAGGGCTCGTGTGTGGTCAGCCCAGGTGAAGCCAGCTGGCTTGTTCCAGCAGTTCCAACAGTGCCTCTTTGAAAGCGCTAAGTCCCTACCCTCGGGTATTCTTTCACAGGAGCAGGAGGTGTGGTTCTGACCTAAGCGTCTGACCACATATGAACTCTTCTCTATTTTTAATAGAGTAAAGCGAGCCAGGAAGCTGAGGCCCGTTGTGCAGCCAGCCCCGCGGAACAGAGCTGGAAACACAGCACCTTGCGCTAACGGTGCTTACGCTCCAGGGCATCAGTCTTGCCTGTACGTCCGGCGGCTGCGGCAGCCCAGAGCCATGAATGACTTCTCCATAGTGCTCTGTGTGCATGAACCTTGGATTTATTGAGTTGTGTTCTCACGGTCAAGAGCATTGTTTCAGAAGGTGCTCACTGCTGCAGTTCGCGTTACTTTCCTCTTTGATTGGCATCTTTACAAATGGGTGGCTCACACGTGGGTCCTCTAATCTGGCCACCCGTCTCTTTTCTCTTCCCTAATCTTTTCTACTTTACACTCTCTGCCTCCAGCAGCTGTTCTTTAAACTGTCACCGTGTTCTTAAGTCTCATACCAGTTTTTGCTGGATGACTGTACCTCTCACATTACAGAGAAAATAAATGTCACCAGAAATGAGCTTCTTGAAACTTTGCACCAGTATCACCAACTTTAGCTCTAATGGCATTTATCACTCTCTCGTCGGCAGAAGGGAATATCATTGCCAACCTAAAGAAAAAATTTCCTTGATTCTGTCCGATCGTGTCTCTCTCTCTAACAAAACTTGTTAAAGAAATATTGTAAATTCCACTTCAGCCCATGATGAACTACAGGGACTGAAATTACCCTCTTACCTTATACAACTAGAAAAATGGACAATATTTAAAAACATGGTAAAGCCGCTACCTGCAGTGCCGGCATCTTATATGGGTGCCGATTCAAGTCCCGGCTGCTCCTCTTCCGAGCCAGCTCTCTGCTATGCCTGGGAAAGCAGTGGAGGATGGCCCAAGTGCTTGTGGGAGACCTGGAAGAAGCTGCTGGCTCCTGGCTTCAGATCAGCACAGCTCTGGCTGTTGCAGCCATCTGGGGAGTGAACCAGCAGATGGAAGACCTCTCTCTCTCTCTCTCTCTTTCTCTCTCTCCCTCTCTCTTTCTCTCTCTCTCTGCCTCTGTTTCTCTGTAACTCTGCCTTTCAAATAAGTAAGTAAATCTTAAAAAAAAAGACATGGTAATTTCCCAGATATTGGGCAACAGGCAGTGCAAGATTGAGATTTTTGAGAGGAGACAAGATAAATGCTGCAATTGTCCCTGCTTAGTGCCTGGAGGCAATTTCCAGCTATAGTACAGTAAGGGTATTCCCAGGTGGTCTGAGGACCACACTGCGTTCCGGAGAAGGAAATTAAAACTGGGGCAGGAAGAGGAAAGGCGGCTAGAATTAGGAGGACAGAATAATGGGGGAAGACGTGCTGCACCAAGAGAGCTCTGGAAATTCAGTCTATGGAAGGAGGCATTCAAGGGTTTATGTCACACCTCGTGCTCATCTATGTGTGAGGACACTAGCAGAATCTGCGAGGCAGCAGGCTAGCATTGCTTGCGCTCACACGTGGAGAGGAAGAACTTGTTTTCACCCTAGCCAAAGTGGCTAGGCCTTGTAATACACAGGCCATCAGACAGCATCGTTGGGAAAACGCCACCTTCGGAGCTGGGATACGTCTGCCCTACACTAAAGGCTGCTCCAGATCTGCCTCTGAGTGACCTAACCGCAAGACTTGGCATAAGCAACCTGAGCCGAAGTAACTGAAGTGTTGGTCAGAAGTAAGTCCAACACATTTAGAAGGAACAGCAAACAAACAAACAAACAAACAGAAAAACAAAAAAAAAACAAAAAAAACCCTAGCAGCCAAAAATGATGATGTCACAACGCACAGCACCCAAACAAATACGAGCCTGCACGTCAAAAGCAAGGACGTATCAATTCATCAGGAGAAAAAACAACCAATAGAAAGAGACGTGGAAATGATGGAGATAGTACAATCAGTGCATAAGAACAGTAAAAATGGTCATGGAAGTGTGCTCCCTTTCTATGAGAGAGTAGAGGGAAAGACAAACATGATGAAGCAGGATATGAAGGCTACGGAAAGACCTGAAAGCAACTCATAAAGACGAAGAGTGCTGTATCTGAAATAAAATACCCTACAGTGTCATAGGAGATGAAAGGCATCATTTTCCAATAATGACCCAGAGGAACATCAAAATGCTGAATCTACTTTTACCTAAGAGCCCAGCTTCAAAATAATAAACAAGTAAAGCGATAGAACTGAAAGAGAAATCTACAAGTTCACAATTAGAGGCAGAGATTTTTTTTTATTAGACAGGTAGAGTTACAGAGAGAGAGAGAGAGAGAGAGAGAGAGAGAAGTCTTCCTTCCATTGGTTCACTCCCCAAATGGTCGCTACCACCAGCGCTGCGCCAATCCAAAGCCAGGAGCCAGGTGCTTCTCCTGGTCTCCCATGGGGTGCAGAGCCCAAGCACTTGGGCCATCCTCCTCTGCACTCCCTGGCCACAGCAGAGAGCTGGACTGGAAGAGGAGTAACTGGCACTAGAACCCCGTGCCCATATGGGATCCCGGCGCTGCAGGTGGAGGATTAGCCAAGTGAGCCACAGCGCTGGCCCCAGAGGCAGAGATTTTACCATCTCTTTCTCTCAGAAACTGATAGAACAAGAAGACATAAAATCAGTACGAATATAAAGGATTTGAACAACAGCATCTACTAATTTGTTATTTAGGTAACACCTTGTCTAAGAATAGCATGATTTACATTATTTTCAAGTACATATGAATCATTTGTCAAAGCACGCCATATTGTGGACCACACTACAAGTCTCCGTGAAGTAAAAAGAATTCAGGTGCTGTGACCACAGAAGAACTAAGCTGGAAGTCATTCATAGAATGACACCTGGAAAATCTGCACAAAAGTCTGAAAGATGAACAGCACACTTCTAAATAACCAATGGGTCTAAGAAGAGAACACTAGGGAAATGAGGAACATTTGCATACTAGATGTACAACAATTAAAAAAAAAAACCTCTAAGGGGAAGAAAATGAAAACATAACATGGGAAAGTTTGTCAGACACAGCTAAAGCAGCAGACTTCCCTTGGAGAGAAATCTATGGCCTGAAGTACTTACATCAGGAGAGGGCTCTAAAATCGATGAGTTAGGTTCCACCATCAATTTCTAGAAAAGGAAGAGCAAATGAAAGCCAAGTTAATCAAAATGAAGGAAACAGTGAAGATGAAAAGATAATTATATGAGATAGAAAGTGCGATAATAAAGAGCGATCAAGGATACCCAGAACTGCTGTTGTCAGATGATACATAACGTTTTAGCATCCCCCTCAGTTACTGCAAATAGGACTTGAAAAGACTAAAAAAATTTAAAGAGAGAAGACACAAATTACTAAGGTTAGGAGTGAGAGAAGGGCCACTATTCTCAGTTCTATAAACACTGAGGGAATATCAAAGTTTGAATATTTGTGTCAATAAATTCAACAGATTAAATAAAATGGACGAATTCCTTGAATGATAAAAATAATCACTTAAGAAGAAATGTTAGTGATAGTCCTATATCTTTTAGGAAAATTGAATTCACAATTTAAAACTTCCTTCTTACAATCTCTTTATGAGAATAAAGAGGTAACTTTTCAGCGGAGAAACCTGGCCAGCACCATTCCAGGTAGGTGATCAAGGTTAAGACCAACAGTGGGGGTCGGCGCCTTTGCTTTGCGGGTAAAACTGCTGCCTCCACTGCCGGCATCTCATATGGGCACTGGTTCAAGTCCTTGCTGTTCCACTTCTGATCCAGCTTTCTCCGTGGCCTGGGAAAGCAGTGGAGGATGGCCCAAGTGCTTGGGTCGCTGCACCCGCATGGGAGACCTGGAAGGAGCTCCTGGCTCCTGGCCTCAGATAGGCACAGCTCTGGCTGTTGCAGCCATCTGGGCAGTGAACCAGTGGATGGAAGCTTTCTCCCTGTCTCTCCTTCTTGCTTTCTCTCTGTAACTCCGCCTTTCAAATAAATAAATAAATCCTTAAAAAGAAAATAAAAGTTTTTGGACAAATAGAATGCAAGAAGTTACCAAAAAAGATGTTTTTTGGTGTGTTGGAATATTTGTAACATACAGTTCCCATTTTAACACTTTTCGGGGTGGCATTGAGCACGACTCACACCTGCCTGGGCCCTTTACCAGATGGCCAAGGCTGCCTTTGCTGTTCATACTCCTGGAAGCTCTGGGTGCTTTCAAAAGCCAGGAAACTGCCTCCTAAAGCCACGTGCTTGCTCCCCTACGTGGTTCAAAGTAGCGCGCACCAGGCTTTTAATAAAGGAAAGTCGCAGCCCACAGTAAAATGGATTTAACGGTCACAGAGGTGCTCATAAAACAGCTCTCCTCAGCTTCCTAAGCACAGCCTTAATCATCTGATGATTTTTCCGCTGTGACACTGAGAGTCCGAAACGGAGCCAGCAGTGAGAGATAGCCGCCGTCTGCCCCGTTTTCACAGCTGTAGGACGAATGCCACATCTGCCCTCCGTGAGCTGGCTGGCTGGAGAGGTCTGTTCAGACCAGTGCGCTGATATGGGATGCCCAGCTCCTCCTGGGTGGCGACAATTTGAAAACTTTAGTTCTTAAAAAGTTTAGTAAAATGAGTTCAGCATTTCCATTTGATCTAACTTATTTAAAAACTTAAAAATAGGGGCTGGCACTGTGACGTAGCTGGTTAAGACACTGTATGCAGCATCAGCATCTGTACCGGTGCCGGTTGGAGTTCTGGCTGCTCCACTCCCTGCTAATGGCCTGGGAAACCAGTGGAAGATGGGCCCCTGCACCTCATGGGAGATGCAGAAGAAGCTCCTGGCTCCTGGTTTTGGATTAGCCCAGATCGACCATTGTAGCCACTTGGGGAGTGAACCACCAGATCTCTCTCTCTCTCTCTTTCTCTCTCTCTCCCTGCCCCCTGTAATTCTGCCTTTCAAATAAATACATCTTTTTTTAAAAAAAAAAAAACCTTTAACATGTATTTTCATTTATTTGAAAGGCTGAGAGAGAGAGAGAGAGAGAGAGAGAGATGTTCCATCTGCTAGTTCGATCCCACTTGCCCTCAACAGCTGGGGCTGGGCCAGGCCAAAGCCAGGAGCTGTGAATTCAGTCTTGGTTTCCCACATGGGTGGCAGGGACCCAAGTACTTGAACCCTCACCTGCTGGCTCCTAGGGTGTGCATTAGAAAGAAGTTTGACTAGAAAGCAGAGCCAGGACTCGAACCCAGGCACTCTGATATGGGACACAGGCAACCTAAGCAGCGTCTGAACCACTTTGCCAAATGCCCACATTGATTTACTCCAAATTCTAAGAACAAAACTAGCTAACAAGTACAAATACAGAAACAGAATAAAACACCTAGTAACCGACCATGTTGACATGTTTCAGAGTTATTATCCCTCTGATGAGTTTATTGTAACTAAAAATGTCCCAATTAAAGCTACATAGCCTAGATTTTAAATGTTTTAAAAACTTTAAAGTATTTCTTTATATAAAAAGTAACGTGTGCATTCTGAAAATTTGGAAAACAAAGAATAAGCAAGGAAGAAAAGTTAAAATTGCTCCTAATTCCATAAGCTAAGTATGACTGTTAACATTGTTTTTATAGCTTTTCGTTTTTTTACAGTACATGTAAACAGGTTTATGTTTATTTATGAGGTCATATGATATGAACTGCTCTGTAGCCTGCTTTTTTTTTTTTACTTTAGTAATTCACTAGTCATTGTATTGTCTTCTAAAATTGTATTTTTTTTGACAGGCAGAGTGGACAGTGAGAGAGAGAGAGACAGAGAGAGAAAGGTCTTCCTTTGCCGTTGGTTCACCCTCCAATGGCCGCCAGGGCCGGCGTACCGCACTGATCCGATGGCAGGAGCCAGGTGCTTCTCCTGGTCTCCCATGGGGTGCAGGGCCCAAGCACTTGGGCCATCCTCCACTGCACTCCTGGGCCACAGCAGAGGGCTGGCCTGGAAGAGGGGCAACCGGGACAGAATCTGGCGCCCTGACCGGGACTAGAACCCGGTGTGTCGGTGCCACAAGGTGGAGGATTAGCCTATTGAGCTGCGGCACTGGCCCTAAAATTGTATTTTTAAAAAAGATTTATTTATTTGAAAGGTAGAGTCACAGAGAGGCAGAGGCAGAGAGAGAGGGGGAGAGAGAGGTCTTCCATTAGCTGATTGACTCTCCAGATGACCGCAATGGCTGGAGCTTCGCTGATCCGAAGCCAGGAGCCAGAGCTTCTTCTGGGTCTCCCACATGGGTGCAGGGGCTGAAGCACTTGGGCCATCTCTACTTTCCCAGGCCATAGCAGAGAGTTGGATTGTAGGAGGAAAAGCTGGGACTCGAATCAGCACCCATATGGGATGCCAGCGCCACAGGCGGAGGATTAACCTACTACACCAGAGCGCTGGCCCCATAAGATCCTATTTTTAAAAAGTTCAGTTGGTTCTATTTATTTGCCTGTAAATGACATATCCTTATCTACTTTAGTGCACTTTTATTTTCCCAGGATGAGTTCCTAGAGGATGCACCTCTAATTCTGGATGAGATAAACCTAGAACTTCGGCCATTCCCTGGAATATCTTAGGCCTTTCCAACAAGAGTCTATTTCCCCAGTAAACGCCTTTCACAATGCAGCTGCTATCTGTCACTTGTTGAAGGCCTTTCAGGTCAGCTGCTGGGTTCCTCCACCTGGTGTTCTGACACCCTCTTCCTCTTCCACACCAGGGGCTTGGCATATGTCATCCCTAATCCCCCCGGAAACTCAAAGGTAGGCAAGAGTCATCTTCATTTTATACCCTTGGGAGTTGATACTGAGAGAGGTTCAATCACTTGCCCAAATCTTGTCTCTAGGCAGTGAGTGTCTGAATCCAGGTCTTCAGTCTTTTCCTTGCTGACTCTTGCTGGCTGGACACCCTCAACAGGGGAAAGATAGTTCTGTGTTGGGGTGTAGGTCACAGGCATCAGGACTGGTCTGCTTGGATTTGTATTTCAACTGTTGCACCTGCCTTGTGGACATCACGCAGATGAGTGTCCTTGTCTGTACAGAATGTGGACAATGCGAGTCCTGGCCTCGCAGGTGGTGGTGAGGGTTAAATTACTTAATATACACAAAGGGCTCGGACTTGTGCCTGGCTCATTGGAAGCGCTCATTACTTCCATCATTGTTGTCGTTGCTGTTCTTATTGTTACCATTAGACTCTGGGCAAACAGGCTTCGCTGGCCATTTCCCAAATGCAGCTGGGCTGCTGGATCTCTGCCTTTTCTCACGCACTCACACATTTTCTGCTGCTCTGCCAATTTCTCTACGCACCTAGGGTTGGCGGACGAGGCTGGTGAGAAAACCTTCCCTTCCTTCCCACTGCATCATCTCTCCTGCTTCTCCAACACTGCTTAACCCTCTTGCACATTTCCCATGCCACCTCTCTTGACTTAGGGGCGCGGGGTGCCTGCTTTCTTCCTTCCTATAGCAAAAGCTCACCGAGGGCTGAGCGTGCCCTGAGAATCCTCAGCGTTGCAGAGTGTGTATGAGGTAGAGCCAGACAATTTGTGTTTAATGTCCAGATCTGCCCCTTTTCCATCTCACGCCAAGCTATTTAGCATCTTGGTGCCTTATGTTTTTATTTGTAAAATGGACATCATAGTAAGACCTGCTTTGGGAGGTTGTTGGAGCAAAGACATAAGTACATGCTATGTGCTTGGATTGATGTCTGGGACCTAGAGAGTGTTCAATCCATGCTAGTTAGGATTTTGTGCAGCAGTCACTGGGTAAATGTTGGCTGAGTGAGCATTGGCACTCATGAGTCATGCTGAGTCACCAGACCTTTGTCTGGAGCACACACACCCCCATTTCTGCACATGCTGTGAAGGGTCTCCCTGGATAGTCTTCGATACTATTAAGGATGATTCCCTAAGATTAGCTTTGTTGGTGGAGTGAGGACAGTGCTGGTGTGTTGAGCTCTAAGCTCTGGGACAGAAAGTGAAGTTATAGGTAAGTCTTGGAAAAAATAAAGGGGGCAAAAATAATAACCTTGGGCACATGATTCTTGCAAATTTCGCTGAAGTCATACTTTTTCCAGAAGTGCATGTGTTCCTTTGATGCCGGCGCCCACCCTCCCTCCCTTGCTAAAGGCATCCTGGGCCACAGGAATAGATGGCTCAGAGGACGGCTCCCAAGGGAAGAGCGAGCCTACACAGGTATGCAGGAAGCTGCAATTAGGGGGCAAGATTTTCTGTTTCCCTGGAACCCTGCTCTGTGACCCTGAAGAACACAGTGGCCTCCGTCTGCCCGTGGTCCTACCTACAGGCTCTACGCCGGCCTCCGGCTCCATCCGAGCTCACTCTCTGGCTCTCAGCTTTTCACAGTTTTTCTCTCTTTCTTGGGGAGGTGTGCAGTTTAAATAAAAACCTGTAAGAGGGCGTTGTTTTGGTATAGGCCCCAACAAACCCAATCAAAACGAGCGACTCATATTAAGTGCCACATAATTAAACCAAGACTTTTAAAAACTGGAAAACAGGCTTACGTTGTTCTGCTGTGAATTAAATGGCTGCTTGTTGCTGGCACCCCATATCGGATGCTGGTTCAAGTCCCAGCTGCTCCACTTCTGATCCAGCTCCTTGCTAATGCACTTGGGAAGGAGTGGAAGATGGCCCAAGTCAGGGGACACCAGGATGGAGCTCGGGGCTCCTGGCTCCTGGCTCCCACCTGGCCTAGCCCTGGCTATTGCAACCATTTGGGGAGTGAGGTTGGCCCAAGTCCTTGGGCCCCTGCACCCACGTGGGAGACCTGGAAGAAGCTCCTGGCTCCTGGCTTCAGATTGGCTCAGCTCTGGCCATTGCAACCATCTCAGGAGTGAACCAGCGGATGGAAGACCTTTCTGTCTCTCCCTCTCTCTGTCTGTAACTCTGCCTCTCAAATAAATAAAATAATTTTTTAAGAAAAGAATTATAGCATGTGTTCCTAATGTATCAAAAGCTGACATTAATTTGTACCTTGATGTTTCTTCTTCATAATATACCTCCTCTCTGTCCAAATTTCCGTGCTATCTCACACAGGCTGAACATCCCGTTCTCTGGCCGTGGTGACTGGGCTCCGCCATCCGCCATTGAGGAAGGTGAACAGGTTTCAATTCCCAGGGCAATGTCAATCAATTTGTAGCAGCCAGGGTTCCGAGAAGGAAAAGCCCAGTAGGAATCAGAGATTATTTAAAGATCAGGGCTGGCCAAGGAAAGACTTTGGCAACCGGAAGGCTCCCCAGGGCTCAGTGTCAGTGATGGCCCATTGTGATATAAAAGCACCCCATCTCCAAGAGGCAGGGCCCATCCACATCCGGGAGTCCCTCCCTGCCAGAGGGCACACCCTGCAAACAGAGATCTGTGGGTGTTGTCATCCTTGTGCTTATAAGGGACTCCTTGCCATCACGTTGGGGAACCCTGAGGGTGCCTTCAGAGGTCTGGTTTCTGCTTCTGGTGGTCAATAGGTCACCATCAGGGGTGGGCTTTTGTTTCAGCTGTGGGGACACCACTTGCAATGCCAACGTCCTACATCAGAGGGTCTCTTTATTTTTAAAGAGGGTTATTTATTTATTTGAGAGGCAGAGTTAAGACAGAGAGAGGGAGAGACAGAGAGAGAAGTCGTCCATCCATTGGTTCACTCCCCAAATGGCCACAATGGCTGGAACTGGGCCAGTCCAGAGCCAGGAGCCAGGAGCTTCTTCCAGGTCTTCCACGTGGGTACAGGGACCCCAGCACTCAGGTCATCTTCTACTGCTTTCCCAGGCCATTAACAGAAAGCTAATCAGAAGTGGAGCAGCCAGGACATAAACCAGGGCTGGAAGGGATGCCAGTGCCACAGGTGGAAGCATAACTGTGGGGCGCCGGCCCCTGGGGTCCGGGTTTGAGTCCCAGCTCTGCTCTCTGTTCTGACTTCCTGCTGCTGTTCACTCTGAGAGGCACCAGGTCATAGCTCAGGAGATTGGGTCCCTGTCACCCATGTGGGAGACCTAAATTGGCTTCTGGACTCCTGGCTTCAGCCTGGCCCAGTCTTGGCTATTGTGGACACTTGGGCAGTGAATTGGCAAATGGAAGATCTCTCTGCCTTTCAAATAACTAAATTAAAAAAAAACAAAAAACAAAAAAACAAACAAAGTCACATCGCCAAATATCCCTAAATTATGGTGATGTGAAGTCGACCTGGAAAACACTGCCATTTGCATGTTGAGTGACAAGATCAGGAAAAGGATAGCCCCCTCTGGGCATAGGCTTGTGGCTCCAGAGACTTGTGCTCCAGACCCTGCTGTGGGAGCCCCCATGCCATTCTGCTTGTTTGCTGCTGGGATCACCAGCTCTCCTGGGACACCCAGAACAGGGTTGAATTGGGTTTTCTCCCCTGCCCTTCCCAGTCTGGGGGCATCGAAAGCTACAGGAAAAGACAGGTTAAGTAGAATATGGTGGAGGGGTTGGCGCTGTGGTGTGGTGGCTGGACCGCTGCCTGCTTGCCGGTGTCTTGTCCCTGTGGGTGCTGGTTTGGGTCCTTGCTGTTTCCCTTCTGGTCTGGCTCTGTGCTGTGGCCTGGAAGGGTGGTGGAGGGTGGCCCCTGTGCCTGTGTGGGATGTCTTGGGGAGGGTCCTGGCTCTTGGCTTCAGATCTGGGGAGTGAGCCAGTGGATGGAAGACCCCTCTCTCGCTCTCACTCTCCCTCTCTCTGTGTGTATTTAGCTCTACCTCTTAAATAAATTTAAAAAAAAAAGGGATTGGGTGGGAAACACGTGGAGTCTTCTAGAGCAGAGGCTTTCTCCAGGGCTCAGGACAGTGCGTGCTGAGCTGCAGGGAGACACAAGGCAAGTACGAACCCAGCAAGCCACACACTTCTTCCAATTGCTTTGGAAGAGAAGCACAAAATGACATTTCCTCCAACCTCCAGGCCACAGAACGAAAACTGCAGGAGAAGCCAAACCTGCAAAAAGATGAAGCTCAACAGAGGCTTGAATTTCGATCCTTTTAGGGTACAAACTTCCACGATTCTCCGACCTCAAAGATACCTGTCACTCTCAAAGAAAAACAGATTTCTGACAATGAGAGTTACCACTCCCAGGAAAGGTTGCACTTATTTGTTTTTAAATTTAATGTAATTTGAAAGACAGAAGAGAGAGAGAGAGAGAGAGAGAGAGAGCACTTCCACCTACCAGTTCACTTCCATCTACCAGTTCACTCCCCAAACATCTGGATACGGGGCTAGGGTTCAATATAGCAGCTGGAAACTCAATCTCTTACGTGGGTGGCAGGGACCCAAATACTTGAGCTGTCACCTTCTGCCTCCCAGTGTATGCATTAGCAGGAAACTAGAATTGGGAGCAGAGCTGGGACTTGAACCCAAGCACTTTGATATGGCTTGTGGGTATCTCAATTGCATCTTGACTGCTGCACTGAATTTCTATTCCCAATCAATTTATTTCTGCCTTCCATCTGCCTAGTGGGGAATTTAGTCTAATTTAAAACTTAATCAAGTGAAGCAATTAATATGGAAATATGTGATTTGTACCATTAGCATAAGGTACACGTAGAATAAGGTGTAGTTACTAGAATCCTTACCAATTTCCAAGTGTCTAATAGTTGCTCTATGCTGGGAGCAAACCCTTGGAGAGGAAGGAAGGTAGAATTAACTCAAGTGACAGGTCAAGGGTGTGCTGTTGGGGTGGAAATTTGGCATAGTGGTGAAGCCACTGGTTGGGACACTGTACCCATATCATAGTGCCTGGGTTTGGGTTCTGGCTCCACTTTGGATTCCAGTTTTCTGCTGATAGGTACCTGGGGAGGCAGTAGGTAATGGCTCAGGTGCATTGAGTTGACCTGGATTGAGTTCCAGGCTTCTGGCTTTGGCCTTGCCCAGTTGTGGCTGTTGCAGGCAAGTGAGGAATGAACCAGCGGATGAAGACCTCTGTCTCTCCTCTTTCTCTCTGCCTTAAAAATACATAAAATTAATAAACAGACACTTAAATAGAAGGAACTTTTAATTAAAAAGAACGTGCTGCTGACGATCCAGTTGTTGAGGAGCCATAGGTGTCCACTCACTGACCAGCACCCCAGGAGAGCAGGGGAAACCCTGGCGAAAACACCGAGCCCGGCGAGCCTGGCTGTATGAGCCAGCGATGCAATAGGATGGGTACAACGATGCACAGAGAAGGATTTACCCTGAGGGATTGGCTCTCACAGTTATGAAAGCCGCTTGCAAGCTGGAGGAATCTTTGGCGTAGTTCTGGCCTGAGCCTCAGGGCCCAGGGGGCAGTGATCTATTTCTTTATTTTAATTTTTTTTTACAAAAAAAGATTTATTTATTTATTTGAAAGGCAGAGTTACAGAAAGAGAGGGAAAGACAGAGAGTTCGATCTTCCATCTGCTGGTTCACTCCCCAAATGGCCACACAGCCAGGGCTGGGCCAGGTCAAGGCCAGGAGTCTGGAACTCCTTTCAGGTCTCCCACGTGGGTGTCGCAGGGGTGCTGGTGTCGCAGGTAGTGGCTTCACTCTGCCCTGCAACGCCTGCAGAGGGCAGTGACTTCAACCCTGGCATCTTAGAGCAGCAGGGCCAACGTCCAGTGTCCAAGGGCAGGAAGTGACGGACGCCCTGGCTGAAGCAGATGGAGAGAATTTGCCTTTGCTTTGCCTTTGTATTGCTCCTGGGCCTTCGAGGCATGAGATGATGCCCACCCACACTGATGAAGGCGATCTGAGCTCAGTCCACCAAGTCAAATGCTGCCCTTTTCTAGAAACACCCTCACACACACCCTCAGAGTGAGGTTTCACCTGTGATCTGGGTGCCCATGGTGCAGAATTGAGACAGCATTAACTATCACAGGAACCATCTGTCCCTAAACAAGCTTAATTTGGTCGTCCTGGGACAGTGGAAGGAGTGGTGTGTTTTGCCTCTGGAGCTCTCTCTCATTGTCTGCAACTCCTGTGGGAGCCTTGGTTTTGTTATCTGATCAGTGGGGGCCCAACCCTGAGCCATCATGGTTGTTGCAAGGAACACCTGGGACAATGCATGGCCAAGCATGCTCTGAGCCCTAAAGCGCTACATGGGAGGTAGTTATTTTTGTGAAATGAGACCATTTATGTTATAAATAGTCACAGGAAGTGGTTGAATAATCCACAACTCACAATGGGACCCTCTTGCTGGCAGAGCCCCAGGGAATAGAAGACGCAGTGCTTGGCGGTACACATAGCCATGTTGGGAGGAGGCCGAGAGATATGCTTGGGGCAGTGGGTGTCTGAGTTCTGAGGAGAGCTGGGTTATAGCTGAGGCAACTAAAAGTTTTAAAACTATGAAGACAAGGAAGGAGTCCCAGGCAGACTCAATGTCACTACTCACTAATTCATTAAAAAAATTATTTGAGCAACAGTTGTCTGTAGCGTGTCTGATCTGTATCAGGCAGAGGAGCAAACGCCTCGAGGCAAGAATGTGTGCTGCATACGGGAAGGCTCTGTGTGGAACTCAGAAAGCAGAGAGGGAAAGAGAGGGGAGGAGAAAGGGGAGGAGGAGAGCGGGAGAGCTGCACAGCAGACGGCCCAGATCCGTGGCGCTTCCCAGGATTCAGGAACCTGCCAGAGGTTGCAGGGCGATGGTGGTTCCAGGCGGTTCTAGGCGGTTCCAGGCAGCCGTGTTGCAAAAGGAGGCCACTGACTCAAAGCCGAGCCTGCCTCTGTGACCTTCATCCCCTGATAGGAGTGGAAGTCCTGTTCCCAAGTCCCTGAAGCCTCCACCTCCAAAACTTTTAGGGTGGAGAGGGCTCCTGGGGACAACATGCGTGTGTCTCAGATGTCCCTATGGGAGCCACTTTATTATCACAGGAGAAGTGTAAAGGCCAGGTGGTCGGCTGTCTTGAGCAGGTTTTGTCAGCAGGAAACTGGCAGTCTGCAAGAGTGGTGCCTGTCCACAGGGTCACATTTTATTTATTATTTATTGTTTGACAGGCAGAGTGGACAGTGAGAAAGACACAGAGAGAAAGGTCTTCCTTTTTGCCGTTGGTTCACCCTCCAATGGCCACTGCGGCCAACGCACAGTGCTGATCCGATGGCAGGAGCCAGGTGCTTCTCCTGGTCTCCCATGTGGGTGCAGGGCCCAAGCACTTGGGCCATCCTCCACTGCACTCCCAGGTCACAGCAGAGAGCTGGCCTGGAAGAGGAGCAACCGGAACAGAATCCGGTGCCCCAACCGGGACTAGAACCCGGTGTGCCGGCGCGGCAAGGCAGAGGATTAGCCTGTCGAGCCACGGCGCCGGCCAGGGTCACACTTTATAAATGAATCTTAACGTTAATTTAGCAGTGAGCTAAATTGGGTACTTGGGTATTAAGTGCATTGGTAAAGGCACACCTGTCAATGGCAATTGTTAGTACACACCAATCATTCCTATTTCAATAATTGTATCTTGTATTAACACATAGCACACAATAAGGAAGAAGATAAAGCTAACAAACAGGGAGGGAGAGAGAGAGAGAGAGAGAGAGAGAGAGAGAGAGAGAGAGAGAGAGAGAGAGAGAGTGTCCTTGGAGAGTCCTTGATGTTGGTCCTCAGTGGTTAATTGGGCAGAGCCTTTGGTGGCCCGTGCCTGGGTCACTGCAGTCACAGGCATTTCACAAATTAACATGCACTAGATGTGGCCTAACCACAGGTGAGGGCCAGACTTTTCACGATCCAGGTCCACAAAACGTTGGTTGGCTATGCCCTCCAGGGTATGTTCAGTGATGCCCTGTTGGATGTTGGTAAACATGTTTGTTTTGAAGATTTCAAGGCCTTGTTTACTGCAGAATTCTGTGTCTCTCCAAACACAATCAGTCTTGCTCTGTCCAACAGCCCTGACAGACAGGTGGGTCAGTAAGGGAGGGAGAGACTACGGAGCTCTTGTTACAGCAGCCTGAATGGGCTTAGTACATGTTTTTAAATTAGAAATCTTTCCCTGGAGTCTGGCGTTGTGGTGCAGTGGGTTAAGCCATCACCTGCAAGGCCGGCAATCTATGAGAGCGCCAGTTTGTGTCCCAGTTGCTGCACTTCCAATCCAGCTCCCTGCTAATGTGCTCAAGAAGGCGACAGATGATGGTCCGAGTATTTGAGCCCCTGCCACCTATGTGGGAGACCTGGATGGAGTTCCAGGCTCCTGGCTTTAGCCTGGCCCAGCCTTGTCTGTTGCAGCCATGTCGGGGAGTGAAATAGTGAATGAAAGACCTCTCTCTGTCTCTGTAACTCTACCTTCCAAAAAATCTATTAAAAAAAATCCTACTCTAGAATTCTGATAGCATTGACTTTGCACTTCCTGGCAACCCCTCCCCCTAATGTAACCTGCCCCCCCATGGCTGGACACAGCCATGGCTGGAAATGCTTGCTGTCAGGACGAGGGTTAGAAGACTGGCCCGGGGAGCCCAGGCACCTACCCCGACAGATCTAAATCTGTCACAGACTTTGCAAATGCCAGGACTATTTCACATCTGATCATTATCAATCTGAAGTCAAGTGAAGCAGAATTGATTATCCCGGTTCCAAAGAGGAAATCAACAAAGGAGTGAAATTTTATAGGAAGCAGTTGAGTCTTCGGTCTGTGAGAATTGCTGAAATACAAGCCATTTATCCTCAAATTTCAGAATGTCTCCACCAAGCTCTAATTGAAACAATTACATCGATTGCCCTGACCCTGAACTGAAAGTTCCCGGGGGACTTCTACCTCAGGAGCATTTTCTGCGAATGAAGCAGCCCCTTCTCCAGCTTTGATTCCCGTTTTTGCTGTTGACTTTCTCACCATGCTGTGGTCCATCACCCCAGCTCGGCCTCCTGCCTTCCCCCATCAGCCCCTTCCATCCTCTCCTTCTTCCTGCCTCCCCACGTGGTCCATCAAGGAAGCCATCTCTCTGCCCCAACCCTGGTGCCCTCACCCTGCTCCCCAGCAGCCCTGCACCTGCCCTGCCCCACTTGGCTCCCAGCCCGCTGCTGCTCAGTGCTGTCGGGAGAACGGATCTGAGCCAGGGTGGGCGGCATCAGATTCCAAGGGGCTTGTTTCCCTGTCCTGATAGTTTCTCTCGTGTCTTCAGTATTTCCAATCTTCATCACATTTCTCAAACATCCTTCTGCCTCCCTCACAGAACAACCTTGCTTCTTCTCCAGGAAGAAGAGCGAGTACATGGGCAAGCAGCAGCCTCCTGGCTCCCAGGACAAAACAGCCTCCACCACGCCACCTCCCTCCAGCCTCTGGTGGCAGGGTGCTTGGGTCTGGCCCAGCCACCTGGGCTGTCAATTTCCTCACCCTGCTACCGCCTCCTCCATCTCTGCCACCTCCTTAGCATCCTGTTTCTGTGTTGCACAGTTGCTAACAGAAGGAGAATCAGAGCTCTCTGCTCGCTCCATGGTCGGGAGATTCGCAGCCAGAGGTGGAGCCATTTCCCCCTTTCCCGGCAGTCACCTGGCTGTGACCTTGATGCGCACTGCCCTCTGCCCTCTCCTCCCTTGCCCTTCACCCTGTCTTGGTCTCTGCTCAGCCTCTGGAATGGTGCAGAACACTCTGGACCTGGAGCCTGGTGTGATGCCTGATTCTTTGCTTGGAGGAGGCTCTTGGGGTTCTTGGATCTTGAGGGCAGAGGAAAGGGGCGGAGGAAGACAGCCCTCATTATCTGGCCTTGACGGTACAGCTGCAAGGCAAGCCTAGACTTCCTCCCTTAATATCCCCGGTGTGATTTCATTCATCGAGCCTGCGTCTGTTTTATCACAGACTCCTGGCTTGGCGTGAGGGTGGCGACAATGCCTGTGCAGGGCATCGGGCCGGGGGGAAAGCCCCACAGCAGAGCAGAGCTCCCTGGTCTGGCTGGAAGATTACCTGCCTCTGCAGCTCCCATTCTCACCTTCCTCTCCTGCCATACCACGTTCCGCTCAGGAAGGGGCCCCAGCCGCTGTCCTGGGCCTCTCGCCCAGCCCTTATCTGCTCAGCCGCTCATTGAGCTCTGCCTTCAGCATCCTTCTCAAATGGTTCTGACCACGGTCTCCAGTGCACATCCCCTCCCCCACCCCCAAGCTGCGGAATCCAGTGCAGGGATTTAAATTCCATTTTTGTTGGACTATTCTAGAAAGCATCCCTCTTCCTGCTCCCAGGCCACAGCCTTCTCATCTTCCTCTCATCTCCGACGTGTTGCTCCCCAGAATTCTTTACAGGCTCTTCTTTATCTTTCTGCCTCTTCAGTGGGGATCTTTCTTGTCTACCTGTGTGACCCCAATTGCCAGCTCACTTTCCAATTTCAAGCCTTAGCATGTAAACTGGAAGCCCTCTGACAGAATCCCAACCCCTCAGAGCTCATTGCATAGGAAAATTTCAAGAGCCTTGTCCCTAAGGCACTTCCACCCCAGGCTGCCCCAAAGAGAAACCCTCGCCCCCCTCTCCAGTCTCCTAATATTTTCTCTCTGTGGATGAGCACTAGTGTCACTCGAGTGGTCACCCACACTCCTCCCACTTAGAGGCCGCCTTCCCCTCGTTCCTACTGCATCCGCCACTCTCTCCTATAACAGGTTCTGTTATGGGTTTCCATCTCTCCTATGACAGATTCTATTATAAGGTGGGGTAGCCAGGGCTTGACCAGCACTCTGATATGGTATTCAGGCAGTGCAAGTGTGGTCTAATCCACTTTGCCACAAAGCCTGCCTCTGTGGAGACATTTAAACTAGAGTCTGAGAGACAGCTCAGAGATGTGACTGCTTGGCAGCCAGAGGAGAGAGCCTTGGATTCCCAGGACAAGTCACAGGCCAGCCTGAGGAGCAGAGATGCCTAAGAAGGGCTGGGTGGCCATGGCTATGGCTGAGCCAAAGCAGCCTGCAAAGGTCCAAGGGGCATTGGTGCCAGGAGACCCAGAGCTGTGTCTGCCGTGGCATTTCCTACGTGAATCACACCTGCTCATCCTCTGCTAGCTGGAGACATCTCAAGGGCAGAGACCTTGCCTACCTGACTTAATAATATGACTAACAATGTATCTCCAGGCCCAGGGAGCGCCTGGCATGAAGGAAGGACTGGAAGCTGCTCTTGCCACATGGAGTTGAAATGTTACAAATGCTGCCAAGGTTTCCCCAGCATCGCTCCTCGATCACGCTCCCCAGAGGGTTTTGTGCACCTTGATCCGCACAGCAAGTTGACAGCCAAGCTGCGGGGACCCTGAGGCGGCAGAGTGTTAATTTTCACTCTGGTTTCCCTGGTTTCTAGCTCCGTGCTTGACGGGTTGTGGGTGCTCACCCACTGTTTGTTGACATTCACGCATGAGGAAGGGAAGGCGTGCATTTCGAGGGTGGCGGATTAGACTCTGCGGTCATTTTACTGTGGGGACCACATAACTGGTGGAACACTCTCTGTGCAGCCCCACCTAGGAGCTACCAGTTCATCTGTTCATCTCCCACTTGTGACAACCAGGACTTTCTCTTCTGCCAGTGTCCTGGATTAGACAACCTGAAGACATTTTTGCTCAGAGAACGCCTAGAAAGAACAATCAAAATGTAAGTCTTTTTTTTTTGAAACTCATAGTTAAATTTGCAAGAAACGAAGGTGTCTCCCAAGAGGGAAACAAATAGCTTCAGCCGATCCCCACCGTTTGCACGGTTCCTACTTGCTAATTTTCCCACGTGCTGGTTGATTTGTAACTGCAAGATGAACATTTAGAACAGTCCTTTGCAGACAAGGCACAAAGAGGTAAAAAAGCTGGGTCCCCTGGTGCTCCGGCTTCAGTGGGTTCTGCCGAGGCAACGCTCGTCTGCCTGTTCCAGTGCTCACGCTGCAGATGGCTGTCCTTCGCTCAGCCTGTATATTGCCACGCATTTCACATCGCTGTGCTCTTCGTTGGTGACTTTACCATTTAAGTCGGCCCCGGGAGTAGTGCTGAAGTCCCGTCTCGTGCTCCTCAGTGCAGGGAGGCTGCACAGAGACAACACATAATTACAGATGAAGCTTCACCAACGCGTGGGTGCAGTGCTGTGGGCTGAGTTCAATGTTAATGGATCCACAGTAACAGTAATGGGTCCTTAAGACACAAACACACATAGAACGAGGCTGTGTGTTGGTCAGTTGGGAAAATACTGTGATGAGTGATATGTAGGAACCTAACCCCACATTCTCCTAGGAGCCATGTTTCAGGATTTACTACTATGGTGCTAAGGGAGACTTTATAGAATGTAATTATGGAAGGCAAATACTGCGAATCACTCTGCTCTAATAGAAGTTACAAGTGAGAACACAAAGGACAAGGCATGATCACTGTTTGAAGGAAAGTGCTGAGTATTTTCCCGAGTTGATTAAAGATGCAATCTTCAGATTCATGAAGCACAGTGAGCCCTAAACAAGATCAGTAAAAGTGAATCCACGTGGGGGCCCGCGTTGTGGCGAGGGTTAAGCCATTGCTTGGGATGCCTGCGTCCCATATCGGAGTGCTGGCAGGGTGAGCTGATCTGCTTCCAATCCAGCTCACCGCTAATGTGCCTGGGGAGGCAGTGGAAGATGGCCCAAGTACTTGGGTCTCTGCTGCCCATGGAGTTCCGAGCTCCTGGCTCCAGCCTGTCCTAGGCCTGCCTGTTGTGGCTATTTGGGGAGTGAACCGGTGGATGGAAGATTCTTCTTCTCTCTCCCTCTCCTCTTCCCTCCCTCATTTGTTCTGTTTCCCTTGGTCACTCTGCCTTTTAAATAAATTACTTAATCTTTAAAAAAATCATTAATATCTGTAAATCAATGTCAATGTGAGCACTATTCATGAATCAGAGGAAAACGAAGGCATTTTCAGGCAAATAAGGATTAACATATTTTCCACCAACAGAACTTCACTGAAGAAACTAAATCTATATTTCAAGAGTAAGGAAATTGGACCAGGAAGGAAAGAATGGGCTGTAAGGCAGGAGGGTGAAGAAGAAAGTTCATAAACAAAGGAGCAAGTCTACAGAAACACTCACTGTGCAGAACAAGCCCTGAGCTTGAGGAACAGTCTCGGCGATCATTCATTCAACAAATACTTGTGTTCCGTGAGCATTTCAAACATGTTAGCAGCAGTTTTACATGCTAGTAACATAATGGTATATAAAATGGGTTGCAGGTACATCAGTATGTAGTTAGTATGCTCTGTGGTGACCCATGCAATGGAGGAAAATTAGGCAGGGATGGGGCTAAGGGAAGCTGGGAGGGAGGGATCAGTAACGCTGCACCTGCGCAGGCTGAGTCTGGCCAGCGCAGCGAAGAACTGTGCTCGGAAAGGAGTGATGGAGCTACTCTGAGGTTGGGGAGAGAGACTGCTCCCATTTCTCCCTTCAACTCCTTCAAGACAGGGTTGTCTTCACATTCTTCCTCCTCCTTCTCCTTCTCCTTGTCTTTCCTTTTTAAAATCCAAAATGACTTTTTTTTTTTTTTTTAAAGATTTTGTTTATTTGAAAGAGTTACAGAGGGAGGTAGAGACAGAGAGAGAGGTCTTCCATCCACTGGTTCACTCCCCAGATGGCCACAACGGCTGGAGCTGAGCTGGTCTGAAGCCAGGAGCCAGAGCTTCTTCTGGGTCTCCCACACAGGTGCAGTGTCCAGGGACTTGGGGCATCTTTTACAGCTTTCCCAGGCTGTAGCAGAGAGCTGGATGAGAAGTGGAGCAGCTGGGGTGCCGGCGCTGTAAGCCGAGGCTTTAACCCGCTGCAGCACAGTGCTGGCGCCCAAAATGACTTTAGCAAAAAGGATGTGATGGGGTAAATGGGAAGGGCATGACCCTGGGAGCCGCTCCCGACCTCCTCCATCTGGGAAGATTAGCACAGGTGCCAGAGCCCTGGGGAGGAAAGGAAGGGAAATCACCAGGGGACAGCTGAGGGGTGGAGGGCGGTTTGCAGTCAACTCTGTACCTCACAGCTTTAGGGGAAATGGAACCACCCAACAGTGTACCTGGGCAGGGACCATGGGACTGAGAGGGTCTTGGTAAGTTGAAGTCATCAAAATCAAGTATTCCGAAGACTTTGGGTAGAGAGGGGTTTAAATCAAACCCTTTGGAAGCAAAGTAAGAGACAGATTTTATGGGTTGTAGCCAGTTGTAAATTTGTTTTAATGCCAGAGGTTTTAAAAAGCAGATTTTACAATCTAATAAATCAGTTTTATTTATGAACGTAAACTGGATCTGTTCTTCTTCCTGTCCCTTTTCATAGACTAGGCTGAGCCTGCCGTCCGCAGGCTGGGAAGCAGAACGGCTGCGTGTTATCAGAGCTCCCCAAAGCTGTCCGATTTGTTTCCAAGGATGGGAACATCCCTGCCCTGCCTTCCAGGCCCTCCTGGGAACTGCCCTGTGTTTCCAGTCCTGCTCCGGTTGAGCCAGGGGAAGGGCAGCCCCATGTGCAGCGCTGAGGCCAGAGCCAGGGAGAGTGCCCCCCTGCTTCTGTGGTGCCCGTGGGACTCATGCCCACACTCCTACCTCGCGGGTGAAGTGGATTTTCATAGACCACTGGAGCACGTAGCTTCCATCCAGCAGGGTGTCTGGAAAAGGAATTCTTAGTTACAAACACTCAGCTGTAATTCATTTTTGCAGCTTATACCCACACAGGGGGATGCAACACCGGAAGACAGTGAAAGGAAATCCCATGCTTTGCTGTCGACTCCCCTCTGCTGCTCCCACTATCCAGCCTCCTCTTGGAAGGCTGAGCTTGCCTCAGGGTAGCAGGCAGGAGTTTGGGGGGGGGGGGGCCCACACACTGCTGAGGGCCTGGTGCCTTCAGGGAACCACCTGTCAGGTGAAAAGGGTGAGCCACACCCTCACTTGCCCCAAGCAAGCAGCTAGTTGCTGCCTGTTTGGAAGGGAGCAGGTGTGGCCAGGACACCTGAGAACTGTGAACTGAATTTGTTAGAAGATACCTGGGAGGAGTCGCTCTGGAGGCTACTAGGAGCTTGACACGTGCTGGCTCTTTTCTCCTGCCATAAGGAGATGGGAAACTGGGTTTCACAAAGAGAAACTGGAAAAAGTCAATTTTGCTGCCTGGAAGCCAGAGACTGAGGACCCGGATGATCAGTCTCACCTGCCTGGAGGTAGTGGGGCCCTCCTCAGACAGGGTGGGCCAGGAATTTGATGATGACGTCCAGGAATGTGTGCTTTATTAAACTTCCCCGGGGTTCACGTGATCAGCCAGCTCTGGGAAAGTCTGATGCAAGGAATTCCAAAGGAAGCCTCACTCCGATGATTCAATCATTAAACCCTTCCAGCACACAGAGGACTCGTGGAAATCAATAAGAAAAATATGAACAACCCTGTGGAAGCACTGGCAAAGGCGATCTCAATAAAAACAGGAAACACGAGGCTCAATAGCTACATGGAAAAATGTTCATCCTCAGTGAGAAAGGGCTGAAGGCGAGCGGACCGGGACCATTAGCCTCGAAGTTAATATGTCTGCATCCCACATCGGAGGGCTGGGCTTTGAATCTCAGCTACGGCTCCTCCCTCCAGCTTCCCCATAATCGAGACCTGGGAGGCAGTGTGATGATTCAAGAAACTGGGTTCCTGCCACTCATGTGGGAGACCCGGATTGCATTCCTGGCTTCCAGCTTTGGCTGGTTCAGCCTCAGCTGTTGTGGGCATTTGGGGAGAGGACCAGCGTGCTCTCTTGCTCTCTCTCTCTCTCTCAAAACAGAAAAACCAGAAGTGAAGCATCCAGTTTTATTTGTTTTTTGCACAACTGGCAAAGATGAAAACATTGGATAATTCTGAGCATGGGAGGGTAAGAGGAAACCCACACTCTGCCTTCCCGTGAGTGTGTGAATCAATGTGTTAGTGTGATGCAATGTGTTTGCAGAGCAATTAAGCAGCCTCTGTCAAAATCTTCATTGACTGTAGCTTTGATGAAGCAAGTTCAAGGATTTTACTTTATAGATATGTTTGAAGGAACAAGCAGAAATATATACATAGGCAAGGTTCTTGCATCATTTATGACAACAAGATCTAGAAGCAAAGTAAATGTTCATCAACAGGAGACAGTTTAGGTACATTATAGTAGTATCACGGAGGACCACTGTTCAGCTGTTTAGAGGAACAAGCTAGATCCCTATCTACCTATGTTTGGGAGAAGCTATTTTGTCAAAATAAATTTTATGTAGTTGGAATCCACTTGAGGTAGAACAAAAAAGAGGTAGAAATAGGAATTCGTGCTTAAATGCACATAGAATATTTAGAAAGAAACCCAAGAAACTATAGAATGAAGTTACTTCTGGAGAGTGGGAATAAAAGTTTAGGGAAAAGGGGTATCTTTTATTTACTTTTCATTTGTCAACCTTATAAATTATTGAATTTTACCATGAGCATATATTATCTTTGGAAAACAAAATAAGTAAGGTACAATAAAGGAATTAAGACTTACACTTACACAACCACTATGCATATGGTAAGCTCACTTTCTGGTCTCACTCCCTGTGGCAGAGGCCCCTGGGGTGGCTGCCACAGCTCCTGCACTCATCACTGAATTTCACTGCAGCCTCATGGGCCAACCCATTTGAACTTGAACTTACCTCCAATGATTAGTCCTTGCCATAGGCCTGTGTCCTTCCACTTTCCACTCCAGGGCCTTTACTGATACTCCAGGAGTCTGACATCTGAGAAGCACAGGAGACCCCCAAGTCTCCTAGGAGCAACCATGAATGGAATGTGGGGCACAAATGTCCTAGCCCCCTCCTTTGGAAGAACGCTTGGCTGCGTTCTGTCTCTTCTCGGAGGGCCTGGCGATGCCGAGCCATTCTTTCTGCAGCAGTAACCTGCCGGCACTCTCTTCTTGCTTCCAGAATCAGCACCAAAACAGACGAGCTCACTCAGACACCCACCTCACAGGGACCCTGAACCTCGCAGTCACCCCTATCAGGACCACAGGCTCCTAGAGGTCATCATTCCTTAAGGTCCTGGCCAGGCCATGTCGAGAGAATGAATGACTCTGAGAGTAGCAGTCATAGCGAGAATAACAAAGATCAGTGGACATGTGCCCAGAGTTCTACCTGGACCGTCTCATCTCATCACCCCAAGAAATTGTGAAGCACACGCTGTTTTGCTCCCCATTTTAACCTGGAGAAAACCGGGGTATCCAGAGGTCCCCGAGGCCAAGTCTCAGAGAGCTGGGGTGACTGGCGGTGCCCTTGCTTTAGAGGCTGCCAGTTCCTGTTCTGCCCTTGCTGGGAGAGTCTGGGGCTCGCCTTTCCAGGTCAGCAGGTGTACTGGTCTGCTTTTCAGTACTGTAACAAATACCCAAGGTAGGCTAAGAAGAGAGGCTGATTCTGGCTCACAGTTTTGGAGGTTCCCAGCTGAAGATGGGGCGAGTCCTCCTGCTGTACCTCTGGTGTTGGTGCTGTTGCTGGCAGTCCTGAGACAGGAGTCACATGGCAAGAGACAGGGAGGTTGCGTGTCTGTTTATCTGTATCCACCACCTGTGGTCTCTCTCTTTCCTTATACAGCTACCAGGGTTCAACTGTGGGTCTCTACCATAGTGACCTAATCTAACTATAATTACTTCTCAAGGGCCCACCTCCAAACCCTATGATTGGATTCAACTTTCGCCCTTTAAGTCCCACTAACTTATGACTTAGGGTCTCAGTTCAGGGTGGGTACAAAATCATATTCAAGCCACAGCAGGGACAAGGTGGACAGTGGAGAGGCAAATGACCACACCTAGACTGGGTAGAACATGACCAAGATAACAAGAGGCCAGAGGTCAGCAGCTTGGACACTGAGCGGGTGGAGATAGAGAAGGCTATCTCTGGAAGAATCTCTGGGCTGGAGCCAGGGAGTCACATCTTTCAGACACAAGCGTGGGTGTCTTGGGGAAGGAGGAAGAGGGGGTGCAGTTGAGCAGCTTGGACAAGGGAGGCAAGTATTATGCACTGACTGTGTCCCCTAGAAATTCATGCAATGGAATCCCAGCCCAGGCACAAGGTGGGGCCTTTGGGAGGTGATTAGGTCACGAGGCTGAGCCCCCATGAATGGGATTCGAGTCTTTATGAAGACTCCGAGAGAGCCCTGCAGCCCTCTTTCCACCTTGTGCCAATGCAGTGAGAAAATGCCTCCCATGCACCCGGAAGTGGCTTGCCGCAGACACCAAATCTGCCGGCACCTTAGATTTCTAGCCTCTAGCCTGTGGAAGCCACACCCACTTGATGGCCAGTTGTTACTGCAGCTAAAGGGAGAAGGGAGGGCAGTCCAGGGAAGAGATGGAGGGTGGGCCTGGGGCCCTAACTTGAGGAGGGATCCACAGTGCCCCAGAACTCATATGGGCTTGAATGCCTTCTGTAATCAACTGTCGTCGAAATGAGAACTTTCTTCAAGCAAAGCCCTTGCATTTGCTATGCAAATATGGCTTCAAGATGTGTCCCCAGAGTGCACCTCTTCCACCCTTGATGCCACCCAACCCCCCATTGCTGCCCCATAGCTACTCCGGAGCTCCCCTGTGAGGCCCCAAGGAGGACCCCATGGCAGGCATGGCGTGACGCCTCTGGGAGCAGCCGTCCCCAGCCCCTCCTCTCTGCAGGCAGCCCTCTGGGACTGAGAAATAACTTTCTCCCTAGATATTAAGGTTCCTTGCCCTGAACCACAGGGACCCTCCCCAAATCCCATGGGTGAGGGTTGGGGAAGGGGAGTCATTCTGGGGAGAAGAAGGGCAAATCATTTATTAGCATGCAGCTCAAAGAGCAGAGCAGCGTTTGTTCTTTACACTGACCGAGGCTCAGTGTGTTCCTCGGGTAATATTTATTCAAAACGGTGTTTGAAGAGGGCAGATGTGCAAACATCTGGACTCAGAACTGATTAAAATTGTCTCTGAGAAGAGCACCCTGGACTTGGAGATGGAGACCCTCTCCTCAGTGTGTTCTGCCTCTACAGGCCCTGGGGAGGGGGGGTTACCATACAGGGGCTGAGCGCAGGGGCCTGGCAGAGCAACCTGGTGCTTCACAAAGGCCAAGCTCATGTGAGCCCTGCTGGGTGCCCACTTTTCCACCACAGTGCTTCCTCCAGCAGCTGAAGGTTCTGATTTCTCTTTTTGGCACAAATCTTAGAAGAGAAGAACCAGGGTTGGGATTCCTGCTAGAAATAAAGTCTTTGTGAAAGGTGTTGACTGAGAAAGAGAGGAGGGGTGTTATGGGTTTGAACGGGGCAACTCAAATTCCACATGCTGAAGTCTTACCCCCAGTGGAACAGAACGGGACCTTATTTGGAAAGAAGATCTCTGCAGGTGTAATTGGCTAAGATGGGGTCGTACTGGGGTAGGGTGGTTCCCTAGTGCAGCATGATTGGTGGCCTTAGACAATGGGGGAATTTGGAGGCACACAGGTATGTAGGGAGAGCTCCAGGAGAAGAGGCAGGCGGACGTGGGTGATGCACCTATAAGGCAAGGAAGACCAGGGTCGGCCAGCCGCCACCAGAAGCTAGGGGAGAGGCTGCGAGCAGATTCTTCCTTCCAGACCTTGGAAGAAACCAACCCTGCTGACACCTTGATCTTGGACTTGCAGCCTCCAGAAGTCCCTGCTGTCTAAGCCATCCAGACCCTGGTGCCTCTCTGCAGCAGCCCTAGTGGAGTGACACAAAGGGTAAGGTCCACGGTGTGTGTAGGGGGCACGGGAGGAGGACAGAGGCTGACACCAAGGAGACCAGGGGGCGTTTGGCAACTGCTGATGAGAACAGCTAGTCCTAGGGCCAACGTGGAGCAGACTGCTTCCAGCCCAGGCAGCTCTTCTGGGGGAGGAAGGGCTGGCACTGTTACCTCCTCTCGTTCCGGCTCTGCGCTCTTCCACCTCCCTGCACAGGCATTCAAGATGGAAAAAGACAGTCAAGCTTCGCAGGGATCTGCCGGCAACGTGCTCACCGCAGGAAGCAGGCAGTTACGCTGATTCCCCGTGTCGTCCGCAGCAGGATGGAGATGGACACGCTGCGTACCACCGGCTGTGAGATAAATGTCCATCAGGCCCAGCCCACTTTGGGCAACACTTGGAATCTTGCCTGCCTGCAACCTGTGTCTTTCAGGATTTGCTGATGCCCCACGAAAAAACCCTTACAAAAATTCATCATTTCCCCAGTTTTCCCAAAAGATGTGGCGTTATGCATGCAGTAATGCCAGAGTATGCCAGCAGAGTAACACATGGAGCATTTATGGTACTAAGTGCTCCAGCACCCATCCTGGCTACCTTTGTTTTGGGATCAGACTGTCTGGGATCAATGATGGCTCATGCATTTACTGACTCTTCTTCTTTCTTTTTTTTTTTTTTTAAGATTTATTTATTTATTTGAAAGTCAGAGTTACACAGAGAGAAGGAGAGGCAGAGAAAGAGAGAGAGAGAGAGAAAGAGAGAGAGAGAGAGAGGTCTTCCATCTGTTGATTCACTCCCCAGTTGGCCACAATGGCCGGAGCTGTGCTGATCCAGGAGCCAGGAACCAGGGGCCAGGCGTTTCTTCCAGGTCTCCCACCTGGGTGCAGGGGCCCAAGGACTTGGGCCATCTTCTACTGCTTTCCCAGCCATAGCAGAGAGCTGGATTGGAAGTTGAGCAGCCGGGACTCAAACTGGCACCCATATGCTATGCTGGCACTGCAGGCGGCAGCTTTACCCACTACGCCACAGTGCCGGTCCCTTGACTCTTATTCCGAGGAAGGCGTTCTAAGTCTGAGTTTTAGTTGTTCGGTCTGTGCAGTGGGGACCCTTGCAGTACCTGCCCTGTCATGCTGCTATGAAATACAGACAACCAATGGGGACTAAAGACAACAGATGCATGAGCCAGGATTTGATCCTAGGCCATCTAATGCCAGAGGATATAACCAGAATTTGTTGTGCCACAAATCTGTGTTTTGGTTATAAAGTGCATCTCCCTAGTCCATTACAAGTGAACATTGTGGGGCCGGCGCTGTGGCGCAGTGGGTTAATGCCCTGGCCTGAAGCACTGGCATCCCATATGGGCGTCGATTCGAGACCCAGCTGCTCCACTTCCTAACCAGCTCTCTGCTATGGCCTGGGAAAGCAGTAGAGGATGGCCCAAGTCCTTGGGCCCCTGAGCCCATGTGGGAAACCTGGAGGAAGCTGCTGGCTCCTGGCTTCGGATCGGCGCAACTCTGGCCATTGCAGCCAATTGGAGAGTAAACCAGTGGATGGAAGACCTCTCTCTCTCTCTCTCTCTTCCTCTCTCTCTCTCTCTCTGTGTGTCTTTGTCTCTGTGTGTATATAACTCTGATTTTCAAATAAATAAAATAAATCTTAAAAAAACAACAAATGAACATTGTAAGATGTAGAAAAGGAGTAAAATCGCTGTCTGGATGTAACGCTTGGCCAGCGAGCCCTGGAGGAGCAGGAAGACTCTGGGGTCAGCGTCCTGCTCTCTTCCACTCTCTGCAGCCCATGAGGTGTTGTTGCTCCACACTCAGTCCTTCCACGTAACCCACAGCACAGCAACTCCAGGGAAAACAACGACCACAGCCCAGCACAAACATCCGGGATTCACTCCTGTCAGGCAAACACTGGAAAGGGGGCCAAGAATAGCACTGGCCTTGCTCATGAGTCCAATGGAAGCAGTGCCTCTCCCAGCTCCTACCGGGGGATATCTTTTTTGAGTTGTGTGGTCTTTTTATGCTGTTCTCATGCTAGGTTTGCACCTGGCACAGCAGCAGTGGGCAGGTTGGGTGAGTTCCATTACCTGTGCAGGTGCTGGGGACAGGTACGCTGACTTCAGTTAGAAGCAAGCTGGGACCTGGTTCCTATGAAGCCAGGTTAAGCAAGTCCTTTTTCAGATCCTACATCCTATTCTATTTAGTAGCTGAGAAATTATAAATCACGTAAAATTCAGGACTTAGCTCTAGTGAATCGGTTTTACAGAGGAGGAGGCAGCGTCTGGCTCAGGAGGCCGAGCGTCTCTGCTTGAATGGCACGGGCGGCCCAAGATCCGGGTGTCAGCAGCACACAAATCCCTGTTGCATGTTGGCAGCTTTGCAAAAGCCCCACCTTGTGTCTGTTGACTTTCCCTGTACCGTAGCAAGATGGAAAAAGGAGACTTGTGCCTTCTCACCGTCTTGTTCCTCCTCTTCGCTCTCTCCTCCTTCCACTCCCAGTACGTAATTCACCATGAGGCCGAAATAAAACAGGCAGTCAAAAGAGAGGGGATAAAGAGAGCGCACGTCTCACGAACTTGATTATTAGGTTTGCTTCTGCAAAAAACTGTGGAAGAGCCTGCAGGGGGTCTGCATCCTGGCCATGGCCAGGCAGGGGAGCTGCCAGCCACTGGCTCACCACTCTCTCTGTTGTCTCATTTGCACCAGTGATGTTTCAGGCTCTGAGAGCAGAGGGTTTGTGTTTCTTGAGGTGGCTCGGCCAACGGTTTTAAACTTTACAAGAACAAATAAGAAACCAGCAGAAAGAGAGAAGGAAAACACTTAATGTATTATTTCCCCTTTTGCCTGTGGGAGAACATGCCAAGAGAGAATTGCCAGGGTTGCAGAGTGTGCTCCAAGCCTAGTGATTTAGCACAAATTTACTATTTCCGTTTCTCGTGTTTCCCTTTCTGCTTAATCTTGGGAAGGTCTGAATTTTCTCCTGGCCCAGAACTTTCCTTGGCAGTCAGTTATAACTGCTTCTAAAGAGGTTCCTGTGCTTCTGTGAGGCTGCTTCTCAGAACGCTGGAAAAGAGTCCATAACCAAAGCGACTCAGGGCTCTCGCTGTCAAACTGGTCAGTTTCAATTATTCAGTTGCACGGCAGCAAACCAAAGAGAGTGAAGTTCAAGGTCTAGTTCAAGTAGCGCTAGCCCACACATCCTGAGATATGTAGACTGTTGGGGAGTGCACGGGGGACGCGCAGGAAACAGACTCCGAGTGAACACATCAGCTCCTAGAAATCGCCTTTGCAGCTACCAAAGTTCCGAGTAAGCTGTCGGGTGTGAGAAAGCAGCCAAGGCAGAGGTGCAGCACTCACAGGGGTCCGCTCCTGCCATTGATGAGGCTGCGGAGAGCCACAGGTCTAGCCCACTGTGACCCAGCCTCCTCTGGCCTGAAATAACTTGACTGAATCACTGCCCCTTTCTGGATCCTCACTGGGAGATCAGTAGGGAGGGCCCAAAGGAGTTGCTGGATGCAGCACTGTGGTGCTATCTGCTCACAACCCATGCGTTTCACTGATTTATTCTTGAATGGGTCCTGATGGTAAGCACTGACATGGCATTCACTCCGGGCTGGGCCGTCTGAACATGAATCCATTGAATCCTTACAACAACCCTCGAGGGAGGCTCCAGTATTACCCACTCCCATTTACAAGGAGGGACACTGAGACCCAGACAGACTTGAGAGATGTTTACATTAAAGATCACGGCACAAGAGATCACCGCCCAGGCTCTCGTAGACGGAGAGGGGCGGAGAGCTGGGACTGGAAGGCGGGCAGCCTGGCTCCAACAGGCACCCACTCTCCCTGCAGGCCTGCAACGCCACCCTGCAGCTGCTGGCCTGAGAGGCTACTGTACTCAATAGTTTTTGATGCATCCTCTTCATAAACACTGCCTGGCATTTATATATACATGTATGAGAGCACTTCCAAAAGTTCACAGAGAATAGAATTGACAGATAAGTTTATTCTGGTGCAAAAAAGTTCGAAATGCATGCATGTGAGCGATCTTCAAAAGTTCATGGAAAATGCATACTACAAAAATTATGTAAAGTGTATTATGCATTTGACATACAAATATATTCACCTTTTTTCCACAAATAGCAACATTTATGCTCTTCTGTTTTGAGCCAAATGCAGTAATGAGATCTTGCCACATCAATTCGTGTAGAACTGCTTGTTCTTTTTAACTGCGGTTTACGCCATTGTATAAATCATAATTTATACATTTTCCTCCAGACACACATTTAGATTGTTTCCAATATTTTACTATCATAAATAGTGCTGCAGTGACTATTCTTGTAGACATAAACATTTTGCACAAGTGAGGTTTGTTGTAGGAAGAACGGTTGCCTTGAAGGTGTTCACGTTCTGATCTCTGGAGCTTGCAAATCTGTTTTGCTGCGTGACAAAGGAGATTCTGTAGATGGACTTAAGGCAATGGACCTTAGTAAAGGGAGATTAGATGCCAGTTGTGGTGCGGTGGGTTAAGGCACTGCCTGTGACAATGGCATCCCATAGGGGTGCCTGTTTGAGTCCTGGCTGCTCCACTTCCAATTCAGCTCCCTGCAAATGCACCTGGAAAAGCAGTGGAAGATGGCCAAGTCCTTGGGCCCCTGCACCCACTTGGGAGACCTGGGAGAAGCTCCTGGCTCCCAGCTTCTGGCGTCTAACCAGCCCAGCTCCAGCCATTGTGGCCATTTAAGAAATGCACCAGTGGATGGAGGGTCTCTCTTCTCTCTCTTTCTCTCTCTCTCTCCTTTTCTCTCTGTGTAATACTGCCTTTCAAATAAATAAATAAATCTTCAAAAAAAGGAGATTATCTTGAACTATCCAATGTCAAGTCCCATCACACAAGCCCTTGATATTGTCTGAATATGTGTCCTCCCACCCCAGTTTTTATGTTGAAACCCATCCCCAAGGTGATGATACTAAGACGCAGGGTTGTTTGGGACGTGTGTAGGTCACGAGGGCTCCAGCTCACAGGACTGGTGTCTATGAAAGGGATCCACAGGCCCTAGTTTGCCCGTTCTGCCATGTGAGGTCACGTACAAGGCGCATCCTGAGGAACAGGCTCTCTCCTGACACCAAATAAACGGGTGCCTTGATGCTAGACTCCAGCGTCCAGAACTGGGAGTGGCAAATCGCTGCTGTTATAAATCACTCAGGGGGCGGCGCTGTGGTGCAGCAGGCTAAAGCCTTGGCCTACGGCGCAGGCATCTCACATGGGCTCAGATTCAAGTCCTGGCTGCTCCACTTCCGATCCAGCTCCCTGATAATGCACCTGAGAAAGCAGTGGAAGATGTCTCAAGTGCTTGGGCCCCTGCACCTGTGTGAGAGACCTGAAAGAAGCTCCTGGCTTCAAATTGGCCCAGCTCCGGCAATTGCGGCCATTTGGGGAGTTAACCAGTGAATGGAAGAGATCGCGCGCTCTCTGTCTACTTCTCTCTTTAACTCTGATTTTCAAATAAATAAAACTAAATCTTAAAAAAAAAACTAAAAAATTTGCTCTCTCTCTCTCTATATATATATATATTAACTAGCCCATGTGGACTAAGACACCTCTTAAATGCACAGAACTTTGTCCAGCTGGAGACAGGAGAGATGAGAGGATGTCACTGAGGTTCAGACCATGAGAAGGAGAGCTCGCCACGCTGGCTTTGAGATGAAGGCAGCCCCGGGATGGGGAAGCAGGTGCCTCCAGTAGCTGAGAATGAGCCCAGCTGTTGCCCTCAGTGCTCCAGTCACCAGGAACCAGACCTACCCACAACCGGAATGAGTTTGGAACTGTCTTCTCCCATAGGGCTTCTAGACAAGAGCCCAAGCTGGCCAACACCTTGGCTTTAGCCTTGTGACGCCTGGAGCAGAGACTCACCAGCTAGGCCATTCGGCTCTCTGAGCTACAGAACTGTGAGATGACAAGTTTATGTGATTTTAAACGCTGAATTCATGCGAATTGGTTACAGAAGTGATACAGAACTGGTATACCACAAATACAGCTGGGCGTAGTTTAACCTGGTGTTGACAGATACTGTCAAATTGCTCCCCTTACTGGTATAGCCAATTTAAATATCACCAGTAACATATGGGAGACTATTTGCCCACACCAAAACTCATCCAGTATCTTTTTGTTGCCTAATCTTTTGATCTTTGATCATCGAATCCTTTGATCTTTATCAAAAAATAAAAAAGGAATTCTATGATTTGAAAATGGTTTTCGGGCCGGCGCCGTGGCTCAACAGGCTAATCCTCCGCCTTGCGTGCCGGCACACTGGGTTCTAGTCCCGGTTGGGGCGCTGGATTCTGTCCCGGTTGCCCCTCTTCCAGGCCAGCCCTCTGCTGTGGCCCAGGAGTGCAGTGGAGGATGGCCCAAGTGCTTGGGCCCTGCACCCCATGGGAGACCAGGGTAAGCACCTAGCACCTGGCTCCTGCCATCGGATGAGTGCGGTGCGCCGGCCGCAGCGCGCCGTCCGCGGCAGCCATTGGAGGGTGAACCAACGGCAAAGGAAGACCTTTCTCTCTGTCTCTCTCTCTCACTGTCCACTCTGCCTGTCCAAAAAAAAAAAAAAAATGGTTTTCAACTCAGGCAGGAGTTTAATCTCCAAATGCTAATGATATTAGGAAGGCAGACACGTAAGCTGATGATGGTGTTTTGAGGTGGGGCCTGTGGAAAGTGGTCAGGTTCAGATAAGGTCATGTTTGGGGTGGGCATTTGCCTTAGTGATTACAATGCCCGAATCCCATAGCGATTTGCCTGGGTTTGAGTTCGGGCTCTGCGCCCTGTTCCAGCTTTCGGCTGATACAGACCCTAGGAGGCAGCAGATGAAAGCTCAGGCACTTGGGTCCCTGCCACCCAGGAGGGAGACCCAGACTGAGTTCCTGGATCCTGGATTTAGCCAGGCCCGGCTCCTGACCATTCCAAACATCTGGGAAGTGAACCGACAATGAGAACTCTCTCCTGTCTGTCTCTTTCCTTCTGTCTTTCAAATAAGTAAATTAATTACTTAAAATGTTAAGAATAACTCTTTGCTGCTTTACTTACGGCCAATGATACTTTAATTCTAAAAATGCACCCACCATTGTGGCTGACAACTTCTAAGAAAACACCTTGAGATTCTGGCTCCCCGTGTATGTGTGTCCCCACGTGAATATGGACGGATCTGTGCGCCTGACCACGCGGCAGGAGCAACGTGTGCGACTTTGAGGGCCAGGTCATAGTGTGCTCTTGAAATAATCACTTTGGGGGGAGCCAGTGCGTTGTCATGAGAGCACTGTTGAGAGACCCATGTAGAAAAAACCAGTAGCCAGTGTGTAAGTGAGCCACTGCACCTGTAACCCCACAAGGAACCCTGGGCTACAACCAGCCAAGCCTCTCCCTAATCCCTGCTTTCAGAAATGGCAAGAGGAACAAAACAGCGATTGCTATGTTAAGCCACAGTCGGCCACTACGGTGTTAAGTGATAGGTAACTAGCATCTTCATTGGGTGGGTAAAGGGTACCCGGAAGCTCTTAGTGTATTTCTTAAGATGGTTTGATACAGAGCTGGCTGTAAATTCACACACTTGATACAAACCAGTGCCGTCCAGCTGAGCTTTAACTGTAGTTGGCAATTGCTTGCTGTGGCTCTGAGTCTCCTCTAGTGTATTAAGGAGACATTGTCAGCGCTCACACTCTCTGTGATAGAGCGCTGCGGCTCATTCCTGGCTCCCAAGCTGTCCATTGCAGCTGGGTCTACTTTGCTGAGTTCCCAGGAGGTTTGGATCCGGACTCCCAGTGACCTAATTTTGCTGTTGGTGCACAGGCCTTGGTTGCCTCCTAGGTTGGAATGCCATGGGCCAAGAGGGGCTTCCATCCCTGGTCTGTCCCCTTTCCCCAGGGCTCTGGAGTCTGTCCTGGGGGCTTGCGTCGCTGGGACAAGCGTTTCTGGACTTGTGCGCTGGCTGGGGTGCAGACTGCTTGTGATGGGGTCCTTTCCAAATGGGACAACGATTTTGTTTGCTTCTATCTCTACCTGACCCGCTTCTCCAGCCGAGACCTTCCCTCTCTGGACTCCTCCGCCCTGAGCTGTCATCTGAACTTCACACTTGGGCGCGCAGCTCAGCTACGAGTGGTTGTGAATGGAAGATCAGTAGTGGGCACCGACAGACTCTTGGCGCCGGAAAGCTATGAAGCTGCAGCCTCGCTCTATAGTTTACAGAGACCCCAGTTATACAAGAGCCCTGTGGAGAAGAGGAGGGTTTCTCCGGGGGCCGTGGCAGCCGGCTTGGCAGTGTAGACGCGCCCCCTCCGCTCCGAGGCAGTGTTGATGGAGAGGTTACTTTGAGCAGAGCCTTGGAGAGTCTGTGCCAGGGTGCCAGTTTGCAGTTGTTTGCAGGCCCAACTTCTCTGAGGACTTTTCAAAGTGACCAGATATTTCTATTTTAAAGATCTGATGTCTCATTTTAAAGGTCGAATTTTAAAACAGGGATATACAAGGACTCCCTCATGGCTGCCATCCCTCCTCCTAGGTGTGGACGACTTCTGGGGTGGGGGCCGGTAAGAGCCGCCAGCCATGTGTGGCCACTTCCACCTAAATTCAAAGTAATTACGATTCAGCTCTGTAAGAAATGCAGCCCATCAGTTTCACCTGCTGATTTCCAAGGGTTCAGGAGCCGCCTGTGGCTGACACCGGCTGTGCTCAAGAGAACATTGTGCAGGTAAGAGAACAGTTTCACCCTATGGAAAGTTCTATCAGTCAGGCCAAGTTTCACACAAAAAGTCTGGTCCTCTTTGGGGCTGGCATTGTGGCACAGTGGGTTAAGCCGCTGCCTGCGATGCTGGGCATGCCATATTGGAGGACCGGTTTGTGTCCCGGCTGCTCCACTGCAGATCCAGCTCCCTGCTAATGTGTCTGGAAAAGCAGCAGAAGATGGTCCAAGTGTTTGTGCCCCTACACTCATGAAGGAGACCCCAATGGTGCTCCAGGCTCCTGGCTTTCACCTAGTCCAGCCCCTGCTGTTGCAGCTATTTGAGGAGTGAACCAGCGGATGGAAGGTCTCTGTCTCTTTTGCTGTTTCTATTACTCTGCCTTTCAAATAAATAAAATAAATCCCCTTTTCTCAAAAAAAAAAAAAAAAAGAGAGAGAGAGAGATTTGTCCTTTTTGTGTAAAAACAAGACAGAACAAAATACCTCCCTACTCCCAAAAGGCAGTGCTGCTGGAGCCAGAATTTCTGAGTCAGATTTATCTAGAAAGTTCTTTGTAGGGAGACTCAGTGGTGACAAATAAACAGACTTAGACTATTGAGGATATATAACAGCCAAGAGCGAACTCTCCCCTGTGTTCAAAACAAACAGTGAGAAAGAACAGCAGAACACGAGGCTGTCTTTGAGGGTGTTTGTGATATTTTGACGAATAGAGACAATGCTTACAGATGCAATGCTTGGCAGAACCAGTTAATGCCTGCAGATGTCTGAAGATAGTTCCTAAGTGCCAAGAGCCTTTTCATTATTTATTAACATCAGTATTAATGACAGGGAAGTGAATGCTTTATCATGGTGGATTTCCTTCTGATATGTGAGCTCTAAAATATATTTTGTGTGGCCAACTCTTCTAGAACTTAAAGAGGGGAAATAAAACACACCCAAAAAAGAACACATGGGAAAATCTGCCAGAGCAAGAGACACCATCTCTTTTTTTTTTTTTTTTTAAGGTTTTATTTATTTATTTGGGAGGTAGAGTTATGGACAGTTTGAGAGAGAGACAGAGAGAAAGGTCTTCCTTCCACTGGTTCACTCCCCAAATGGCCGCTACAGCCGGAGCTGCGCTGATCTGAAGCCAGGAGCTAGGTGCTTTTTCCCAGTCTCCCATGCGGGTACAGGGGCCTAAGCACTTGGACCATCCTCCACTGCCCTCATGGGCCACAGCAGAGAGCTGGATTGGAAGAGGGACAGCCAGGACTAGAAACGGTGTCCAATGGGATGCCGGCACCTCAGGTGGAGGATTAGCCTAGTGAGCCACGGCGTCGGCCCCCTCTTTTTTTCTTTTTTTTTAAGATTTATTTTTCTTTATTTGAAATACAGAGTTACAGAGAGAGGTAGAAACAGAGAGAGGTCTTCCATCCACTGGTTCACCCCCAAATGGCCATAATGACCAGAGCTGAGATGATCCAAAGTCAGGAGCCAGGAGCTTCTTCCAGGTCTCCCACACGAGTGCACGGTCCCAAGGACTTGGACCATCTTCTACTGCTTTCCCAGGCCATAGCAGAGAGAGCTGTATCAGAAGTGGCAGCCAGGACTAAAACTGGCGCCCACATGGGATGCCGGCGCTTCAGGCTGGGGCTTTAACCCGCAGCGCCACAGCACCGGCCCCAGAGATACCACCTCTTGACAAAGCACAAAGAGCTGTGTCTCATACGCATCTGCTACAGTCTCAAGCCACAGTCAACATCTCTGGTCAGGTTCTGTGCAAAGAGCTTCCTGTGCGCGATCTCAGTGAATCAGAGAATTCTTCACAAGTTGGGTACACATGTGCCAAGTGAGGTGAAGGAGGGTTTCCCAAAGCCACTGGGAAAGCAGGGGCTTTGTGGGTGGAGCGCTGCGTGCTGTGGGGGGATTTGGCTCTGACAGGTCCTGGAGGAGGCGCTGAGCAGTGGAGGGGCCGCTGGATATGATGTCTACCAGGGAAGACATCGCCTGAGATCAAATCTCACTGCCGGCTGAGGCTGGGGTGGGGGTCCTAGGTGAGGGTAAGAAAATAATTCATAAATGATTAAAATAAAATCATGATTTCTTTGAGCTCCAAAGGAGGGCATTTAGAAAAGTGGAATAGTTACACCCCCCCCCCCACCCCACCCCACCCCCCCCCCCGCCAAGGTGTTTGGCCACAGGTGCTGCTGCATGTAGGAAGTGGAAGACAGGGCTGAGAAAGTCTGGAAGTTAAAGAACTCTCAATTGCCATAGCCCTAGGTGAGCACAGGGGCGAAATATTTATGAAGCCCTCTTCTATGGCAGGATGCTTAGGCAGGCTTGGAGTCTCCTCCTCCCACCTTCCTCCCGCTCAGGGCTATGCAAAATTTACATCCAAATCTCATGAGGCAAGAGGCTCCCTCAAGGTGACTTAAATGGGTATCTGAGGAGGTTCTGATAAGCTCAGAACCAGCAGTTTGCTGAGAAGTTTACAATCCTCTCTGGGAGGCTCATGAACGGCACACGCCAAGGACACGTGGAAGGATCTGTGCTGATGGCAGGGGGTCTGATCCCTCCCGCAGGAGGGGCTGTAGGGTCCCAAAGAGGAGGCCACTTCGTCTTAGGGAGGAAGACTTTGAAAAAGAGGGGACCACAGAGAGTTTTCTGGGACCCTCTCTTCTCAGTGGCTGTGGCCCAGGACTCTTCTTCCTTCTGTCTTCTCTGGAGAGCAGGGAACAAAAGGACTGCTAACAAAACTCCAGGGGGCCTTTAGGAGGCAAAGTCCAATTCTGCCCTTGTCTTTGCTAACTCACCTCAATCACAGGACTAGGCACTGGAGCCGGTGGTGTGGCATAGTGGATTAAGCCACCATCTGTGGTACTGGCATCCCATATGGGTACTGGTTCATGTCCTGGCTGTTCCACTTCTGATCCAGCTCCCTGCTAATGTGCCTGGGAAAGCAGTAGAAGATGGTCCAACTCCTTGGACCCCTGTATCTGTATAGGAGGCACTGCAGAAGCTCCTGGCTCCTGGCTTTGGGCTGCCTCAGCCCTGACCACTATGGCCATCTGGGAAGTGAACCAGCAGATGGAAGGTTTGTCTCTCTCTCTCTCTCTGTCTCTCCTCCTCTCTCTGTAATTTTGACTTTCAAATAAATAAATAGATCTTTAAAAAAAAGAGGGCTAATAATTGCCATTCACCTTGGGGTTACTCTCCCAGACTTGAAAAGATCTGTCTGAGGCCACTTAAAGAGTGGAAGTTGACTGGGAGACAGGAAAAGAGGTGTGACATTGCAAAATCCTAGAATCCTTGGACTCCCCAGAGTGACGAAGGTCTTCCACATGCTAATGAGATGACTGAGACTGACCACCAGAGAGGTGTGATTCGAGGCTTGGGATGTTCAGTCCCATATCCCCCAACCTCTGGTGCTGGGAGAGAGGCTGAAGGTTGAATTGATCATCAATGGGCAGTGATATAATCAATCCTTGCTATGTCACGACTCCGCTACAACATCCTTGCTCCTTCAGAAGTCCAGGGTTTGGGGAGCTTTCATGGCTGAATCCATGGAGGTCTCTTAGGGTGTGGAAGCCTGGAAGCTCCCATGTGTGCCTGGCATTCATTTGTGTCTTTGGTAATATCCTTCATAATAAACATGTGAATGTAAGTAAAGTGTTTCCCTGAGTTCTGTGGGAAATTAGACAAGGCCGAGAAGCGGGTCCTGCAACCCTGGATCGGTCCAACATATGGGTCCAACATAATGGCATCTGAACGGGGCAGTCTTGTGACATACGGTCCTCCATCTGGGGGACTTGACTCTGTCTCCAGGTAGACAGTGTCAGGAACGAGTTGAGCAGATGAGCCTTGGAAAAACATTTTGTTTTTTTTCTATATCCCAACAAGAGGGCTGTTGTTATTTTTGATGCCTATGAGAGGAGGTAAATGGCCTTTTGATGACATTCAGGCTAATTGATATTCTTCCCAAACCTTACGTTATTGCCATGTAAATCACAGGGAGATTTCAGATATTAAAAGGTCAATGAACCGAATTCCTTTATGTTCCTCAGCTCCTTTCTCTCTGACCTAAGTCAGCCAGCCTCCCAGGCTCCCACATCAGAGCAAAGGAGCAGCGTAATCAGGCTGCTTGGAGCCTGTGATGCCTGGGTGAGATGTCCACGGTGTGTGATGGTGCCACACAAGAACCAGACAGGAGGCAAGGCTTGGGGGTACCACGTCTCAGCCACTAGAACTTGCACATTCCACCAGGTAGGCACTCGGTAGCCGGAGGCCAAGATTTCAAAGACTGTTCTATTACCTGGTTCTTTCTTTTTTTTTTTTCTCTAGATGTTGTCCTACCTTCAAGGCAGAGGAAACACTCTTGTTTCTGGCTCATATGTATCTCCATCCCTTCAATATAGGTACGTAGGTGGTATAAGCACTTAGATGGTATAAGTACTTACATGGTAAGCATGGCATGAGTTGTTGCTGTATCCATAGCACTTAGAACTGTGCCAAGCCATAACAGGTATTTGATCTGCTTGTTGAATGAGTCCAAAGGAAAATACAGGGGGACACATATGTCATGTAACTTAGCAGGTTGGCACTCTTCACTGCCCTGGGGGGTAAGGAAGAGATTTACAAAGAAGGTGGTACTTGTTCTAACCACTTGCTAATATTCAAAAAGTCCATGGAAAATAGAATTAAAAGGTGAGTTTATTTTTGGTACAAAGCATTTTTGAAATTCAGGTATACTTTTTTCATAATATACATTTTCCAGGAATGTTATGAAGACCCCCTCGTATGCTAACATTAGGCCTGAAGCAGTTCATCAATTCTGCCGAATGTGAATTCCCCAGTTGTCAATGGAACCAATACTGACACTCACCTCAGTGTTCTTTTTCCCCCCTATTTTATTCAAGAGGCAGAGGTGGGGAGAGAGAGAAAGCTTCCATTTGGTGATTCACTCCCCGAATGACTGCAGTAGCCAGGACTGGGGCAAGTGAAGCCAGGCACTGGCAATGCAATCCAGGTCCCCATGTGGGCATCAGGGACCCAATTACTTGAGCCCCCACATATTGCCTCCCCAAGTCTGCACTGGCAGGAATCTGGAACGGGGAGTAAGAGCCGGGAATTGAACCCAGGCACTGACATAGGACAGAGACTTCATAACCATTAGACCAAATGCCTGCACCTTGGTACTCTTTTTGTTGACGCATGATTCCTCCGAAGGGACGTTGTAGAAAAAGCACGTACATTTCCTTTCATACTCCAGTCCAGGTACTCTTCAGCTTGTGCTTGCAATTTACTAGATTGAATGAAGTTGTGGAGTGGCAAATGCTTATTAGAATCAAATGTTACTTGTGTGGAAGGTATTGGTGAGTTATAGCAGGAGGCCGAATGTTTCATTTTGCAAAGAAGGTTACAGCGTGCTGGGCTACATGGTCAGAAGGATCTGTGGGTGAGCACCTTGTGATGGGCTGGAGCTCTGACGAATACTGGTGCGTCTTGGTTGAAGGCCAAAGTGAGTCATCCTGTGTAGCTGCTTGAAGGTGGGAAGATGGATGAGACGAATTCTCAGCTGTGTGATTCAATAGATGCTGCCCGCTTTTGAATGATGGCAGCCATGCAATGCCATACGTGTTTATCTACCACCCCCTGTGGGCAAAGTCCATGCTGGTTATGAAAGAAAATACATATGAGATGGGCCAGCGCCATGGCTCACTTGCTTAATCCTCCTCCTGTGGCGCTGGCATCCCATATGGGCACCAGATTCTGTCCCGGTTGCCCCTGTTCCAGTCCAGCTCTCTGCTGTGGCCCGGGAGTGCAGTGGAGGATGGCTCAAGTGCTTGGGCCCTGCACCTGCATGGGAGACCAGGAGGAAGCACTTGGCTCTTGGTTTCGGATCGGTGCAGCGCTGGCCGTAGCAGCCATTTGGGGAGTGAACCAAAGGAAAGAAGACCTTTCTGTCTCTCTCTCTCTCACTGTCTGTAACTCTACATGTCAAATTAAAAAATCATAAAAAAAAAAGAAAATACATATGAGATAATACTATATCTGATCTATGCGAGGTGTGGCCTCTAAGGAGCTGATGCATCCATAGGAGCACATCACAGGAACGCATCGGATGAAGCACTAAGTGGTAAGCACCACCTGCAAATGAGTTCTCACCCCGTCTGCCTTCTGCAGCTGTCTGATGCCCCTCCACAACCTCAGTCCTACGCTGGGCCTGGGGTCAAGTCCAACAGCAGAGCGTGTAAGTAGCTCTAGCGCTGCTCACCACCCATGAATGCACAGCCCTGGAGGGTCTGATGCAGAGCACGTGCTTGGAAAGGAACATCTGAATGAGTCCATGCATGCGGCTAAGGATACAACAGGGGACGGGAGGCAGAAGGTGACATGAAGGACAGCCATGTTGCCCCAGGAGTAGGATGATGGGCATGCACAAGGACATATGGAAGTCATGATTGGAACTGCTTAGGTAGGTCAGAGAAAGCCTCCTGGGAGACAAATAGTCTTGGCTCCAGCCTTGAATGAGTTTGCCAGGGGTATGTGTGGTGGGGGTGGGGGTGGGGGGTGGGAGTTATTCCAGGCTTAGGGACAGCAGCAGGTGTAAAGGAATATGATCAAGGTTGAATGTGACTGGGGCTGAATCCGGGTCATGCTTCATATGCCAAGTCGCATATCCCTGAAGGGACACACGGAGGTCTCATTCAGTGCAGGTGCTGTGCGCACAGGATGCCTGGCAGGGAACGAGAGCAATGGAGAGTGAACAAATGAGTGAGTGAGAGGGTGGATGGCCTCTCTGTGGCTGGCGATGACCGGGGGACTCCATCTCTCTGCTGGAACCCCCATTTCTGCTCAGCATAGGTGGGAGGTTCCAGCGCTCCAAGGAGAAGTGAATTAGCTGTGAAGCTGGTTCATACGTTTTGTAACATCTGCCCTGATTGGAAGCCGGGGTTGGATCTTTATCGACCTTGGAATCCAAGTTTCCGGAACTCATGGAGCTTGTTTGCTTCCTGCTAAGCAGCCTCAAGACTAACAGGTGGAGCTGATTATCATCGCTCCAGACGTCCAGAAAGCCCAGGCGTGTGTTCTGAATTGGTCACCTGCCTTAGTAGCCCTGTAGCCCTGGGAGGAGCAGCAATGGGGTCAGGGAGAAGGGGCTGGGCAGGAGGCAAGAGCCACAAACAAAGGCAGGAGGCAGGGAATATGGAACAAGTTCTGGGCCAAGGGGCCGTGCAGGAGTGGAGTGGAGAATGAGCCCCAGGAGGCAGACCTCGGCCAAGTTTGAGGTCTTCACATTGCAGGCTGGATAGGGGGGTAGAGGACTCTGAAGTGCCACAAACCCTAGGGGAGCTGTCTCAGTGATGGCCGTTCCAGCCTGCAGAGGTGGAGCCATGGGGTTTTGGGATGGTGTCTCAAAGTTGGGGGCTTGTGTCCTCATACAGGTAGTAGACAGCAGGTAGCCTCTGTGAGGTGAGGTCTAGAAGGCAGAGGAGGCAACTTGTGAATGGGATTGATCAGTTTTGCTGCTGATCATGTTGCCTAGAAAATACACTTGCTTTCTTCTTGTCAACACTCTGCCCTTGTTTTCCCAGAGGGCATCCCCACCTGTGCTGCCTGTGTGGGGTTCATGGTCAGCTCGTCCTCCAGCGTTCAAGGGGCAGTCAGACTTTCCAGGTGTTCACATACCCCTTACCTTCCTGGGCTTCTGGGATGTGTGTGTCTACTGCTTCCAGAATAAATCTTCTCAACAGAGTGTTCAAACTCTTCCTTCCAGAAACATTCCCCACCGTGCACACGCCTTTTCTGAGCTGCACTGCTGACCTTCCTGTGTTTTCTGTCTTCCCAGTTTTGCTCAAGTTTTCCTGTGCTGGGAGTTCCCCATTTCCACCACTGGGTATATAAGCTTCACCATCCCTTCAAAGCCACTTTGTTAGTGCTAGCGTTCAGAACCTTTCAGAATGTTCTCCTAATTTCCGCAGGCTTTCCTCACCGAGCAGGAGTGAAACGGAGGTGGAGGAGCCTGAGAATCTATGAGTTTCCAATTATAGCCTCAGAGTGGATGCTGGCTTCTCCTTGGGGATGCCTAGGACACACGGGGGATTGGCTACACAGTGACTTCAGGCTTGGAGACCAAGCCGGTAAAGGCCTAGGGAGCAACCGGATGACACCAACTGATCACCAGGAGGCAGTTTCCTTGGTGAACGAATCCAGAGCAGAGAGAGCACTTGGCTGGAGGGACAGATCCCATGTCGAGGTTGCTGGATGGGTTGACGTTGTCTCAACACAGAGAACAGTGGATCTGGTTGGGAGAGTTTATATTCCCCCGATAGGTCCTACTAAGGAAGTCCACGGATGTCTTCTGTGGTTAGAGAAGGACTTTTGTTTTAGACAGTGGTGACTGTGCAGACAGAATGGCTGGGTTTTGTGCATTCCTTTGGGTAATGAAGATTCTGATTAAAATAATAGGATTTTCCAAATGTCCATCATTCCTTCCACATTTGCCTCCTGAACACCTGTGTGGTGAGTACTGTGGTGCACATCCAGACCCCCATCTCATCTGTCATCTAGGCGCTGGGATGTATCATCACACAGCTGCAGAGAGCCCCCCCCACTGTACCCCAGTCATGCACCCTCCCAGGGCAGCCACCATATAGTAAATGATCAAGTTTGGGGCCAATGTAAGACAAGTCTAAGGGTAGTTTTAGCTCCAGAACTCCTCATGGGGTTGGTTGAGTCTGTAGTTGGGCCTGCACCATAGCTTGATTTCTCTCTCTTCCCAATCCTGTTTTCTTCCCCTGATACAGGGTGCTCCTTAAAAAAAAATCCAACGTGCACAACTCCCACTCAGCGTCTGCTTCCCGAGGAATCCAACCTTCAACAACCTGCTGTTTGGATGGAACTGTGGGTGATTACCAAGGATTTTAATCTAGGTTATAAATGAGAATTATTTAGAAATTCCCAGAGAGTGAGATGCAGTGTATTTCCATTATCTCTGTAGGTATTTAGTAAATGGACGAATGGATGATGGACTGAGACCTCATAGTGGACTGGAAGACACCGCGCCTGAGTCCAGCTCTGCCCTGGCACTACCTTTGCTTCAACCCACGTGCATTGGTTGAAGATGACCTTCCCAGTTAGCATATACGCATATGGAACCTTCAGCCGGATTCTGATGTCAAATCCCAAAGTGCACAGCTAGGGAGGGCCCGAGCCAAAATTAGAATCAGAGTGTCCCCGGCTCCGTCCAGACCTCTCTCAGCCACTTCTCTGAATTCATCTTGGGAGCTTTGGAGTTATTTTGGTTTCAGAATGTTCAATTCTCTCTCTCACATAATTTTGCAAATCAGCAGGGACCTTGGTCTTGGGCTGCAGTGTCTGACACAGGCATTGTTGTACTTAGCAAAGGTGAGCGTACTTGGTCCAGAGAGTACAGGGCTGAGAGGTCCAGACCAGGCTGCCCAGTGGCTCAGCGTTCAAACAGCCTGCAAGCAATTGAAGTGAACAGATTGCAGGGTGGGGGGGAGCTGCTGAAGCTATGGAGTCAATCATCATGTTTTGCAACTTGGAATCACAAATGCAGGTGTAGTCTAATAAACCAGGGTAAACCTTAGATGTGCAATTGTTAACATCTTATGGATAAAGGACTAGGCTAAGAGCCACAACATTTGGGTTCTGGTCCTAGATCTGTCTCTAACCAGTAATTTAACCCAAGAAAACAATTCAATCATTTGTAAAAATAATTGTTTTTTCATAGATGCAATGAAGGTGATGAATTAGATCTTCTTTGAGGTTTTTTTTTTTTTTAATTTTTTTTGACAGGCAGAGTGGACAGTGAGAGAGAGAGAGAGAGGAAGGTCTTCCTTTTACCGTTGGTTCACCCTCCAATGGCCGCTGCGGCTGCTGTGCTGTGGTTGGCACACTGTGCTGATCCGAAGCCAGGAGCCAGGTGCTTCTCGTAGTCTCTCATGCGGGTGCAGGGCCCAAGGACTTGGGCCATCCTCCAATGCACTCCTGGGGCATAGCAGAGAGCTGCACTGGAAGAGGGGCAACCGGGACAGAATCCGGTGCCCCGACCAGGACTAGAACCTGGGGTGCCGGCGCCGCAGGTGGAGAATTAGCCTATTGAGCTGTGGCGCCAGCCTCTTTGAGGTTTTTATGACTAAACCATTCTAGGGTAGGGTCTCTCCTTGAAGGGCATTCAATTGAAATGCTTTTCTTTTATTAACAGACTTTATTTATTTTTTATTTGACAGGCAGAGTTAGACAGTGAGAGAGAGAGACAGAGAGAGACAGAGAGAAAGGTCTTCCTTCTGTTGGTTCACCCGCTCAATGGCTGCTACAGCCAGCGTGCTGCGTCAATCCGAAGCCAGGAGCCAGGTGCTTCTTCCTGGTCTCCCATGCAGGTGCAGGGCCCAAGCACCTGGGCCATCTTCCACTGCCTTCCCAGGCCACAGCAGAGAGCTGGACTGGAAGAGGGGCAACCGGGACTAGAACCGGCACACATATGGGATGCCTGCACTGCAGGCAGAAGATTAACCAAGTGAGCCACGGCACTGGCCCAGACTTTATTTTTTTTAAGTGGGTTTACTTTTGGTTTTCCATGTATCTACCACACAGAATCAGAAGAGATAGTTTCACTGTCCGAAAAACCTTTTGTGCTCCATCTATTCATCCCTCCAGCCTCCTGGCCCTGGGCAACCACTGATCTTACTGTTTCCTTAGTGTTTTGACTTTTTCAGAATGTCAGATAGTCGGAACATACACATACCTGGCTTCTTTCCTTAGTAATAAGCATTGACGGTTCCTCTGCGTGGCTTGGGGTCAGGAAAGCCAGCTTCTTCTTGTTGCTGACTAATTCCATTGTCTGCATCTATCACAGTTTGTTTATTCATTCACCTATCAAAAGACATCTTTGTTGCTGCCATGGCGTGGCTATTATGAATCCAACTGTTAGGGACATCTGTGTGCAGATTTTTGTGTGGAAATAAGTTTTCAAGTGGTGTAAATACCAAGGCATGTGACTGCTGGGTCATATGAAGAGCATGTTTAGTTTTGTAAGAAACTGCCCACTATTTCCCAAAGAGTCTGTGCTGGGGTAGGTGTTGGGTGCAGCAGTAAAGAACGATTGATATGCCACATCCCATACTGGAGTGATTGAAGTGCCTGAATTCAAATTCTAGCTCCACTCCCAATTCCAGCTTCCTGCTAATGCACACTTTGGAGGCAACAGTGTGGGACAAGTAGTTGGATCCCTGCCACTCACGTGGGAAATCTGTATTACATTCCTGGCTACCAGTTTCAGCCTGGCCCAACCTCAGCTGTGACAGGCATTTGGAGAGTGAAGTGTCACATGCGAAATCTGTCTCTCCGCTGTCCCACAGTCTTTCAGATCAATCTATAAATAAAAATTTTACACAAATAAACAAAATGTACCATTTTGCATCACCTCTAGCAATGAATGAGAGCTCCTGTAGCTGTATCCTTGCCAGCATTTGGTGTTGTCAGTGTGGACTTTAACCACATTACTAGGTATTTTCATGGTGTATCATTGGTATATATTTTTTAAAAAGCAAGATCTTTATTGCCTGTACCCTCTGAGAACACAGGGAGAAACTATAACCACATATGAAATGATTCTCTAAGTGATTCATCATTCCTCTGTGATAATACTAATAACTATTCTAAGCTTTTCTGAAAAACCTAGTAGAGAAATAAGGCAAAAACTTGCCCATGAACTTGTCATTGAAAGCATACAACTGTGATATTATTCAAATTGTAACATGAAACTCCTCCCAGTTTGTTCAGAAAAGTTCTAATCTTCGGCCAGCGCCGCGGCTCACTAGGCTAATCCTCCTCCTACGGCGTCAGCACCCCGGGGTTCTAGTTCCAGCTGGGGTGCCAGATTCTGTTCCAGTTGCTCCTCTTCCTGTCCAGCTCTCTGCTGTGGCCTGGGAAGACAGTGGAGGATGGCCCAAGTGCTTGGGCCCCTGCACCTGCATGGGAGACCAGGAGGAAGCACCTGGCTCCTGCCTTCGGATTGGCGCAGTGCGCTGGCCATGGTGGCCACTTGGGGGTGAACCAACGGAAAAAGGAAGACCTTTCTCTCTGTCTCTCTCACTGTCTAACTCTGCCTGTTGAAAAACAAAAACAAACAAAACACACACACACACACACACACACACACACACAAAGAAACGTTCTAATATTCACCATGTCTGTTGCGTCCTGTGGACTGCTGAATTTGCTAGCATTTGCTGTTTGGGGGCCGTGACCTAAGAGCACTCCTAACACACACCTAATGACCTCTCACTTCTACCTGCCAATGATATCTTCCCCCGTTAAATTCCTCCCAGCCCTGGGCAGCTGGATTAAAAATAAATTATGAAGACAGTTTTTATTTTTCTGTCTTTCGAGACAGTTAGAGGAGGATGGACAGTTTTAGGGTCTGGTGTTCAATGTACCTGAAGTGTGCTGATTGTTCTCTGTAGGCCAAAATGAGGACACTGTGGCTCTCCTTTAATCCCCATGAAAAGACTCCTGGGGTTTTCAGGATTTTACACTTTGTGTGGATACTTTGAATATCTGCCTGTTTGCATACACTTCTCTGTTATTTCATATAACAGATTTTCAGTGTGGATGTGTAGTCTAAAATTTGGCTTTTGTTCTCAGCTAGTTTTTCTTCAGCATTCTTCTCCTTCGCTAAGTGTCCTGGCATGAATCGAAACTTTCTCCTCTTGTAAGAAACATTCATGTTCTTCAAATTCAGAGTGTAACTCTTAGTTTTTCTACCTTCCTGCTCAAGTCAACTGCTTGTGAGACTTGGGTTTATAAACCCTTTTTAGCTTCATTAACTTGTAACCTGAAGGACTCAGGGTAGCTTCGGAACTTCCCCCTGTGACTATCTGTGACCTATTTGGTGGGTTTCAGGACTGGATTCTGGTGCTTGGAGGAGACCCTGCTCTGGGAACGCGATGCCCGATTGTATACAAGGTCAGTTTTGCAGCATCACGGGGTGTTCCTCCCAAGGTTCTTATCAGTGCAGTGGTGACACAGATGGGATAGGGAGGATGCCCTGTGGGTCTTCCCAGCTCTGGTGGCCGTAGGAGTGACAGACGTTGCATTCTCAGTGATCACTGAGTGTCTCAGGCAATTCAGGCGGATGGGGCTGGGCTCTGCTTGGAGCTTGGCCAGACAGCCTGCAAAGGTCAGTAAACTGTGCAGGTTTCTGCCTGAGAGTTCTCCCTTCAGACAGGTGACATTCAGCAGGAGCCAGCAGAAAAAATGAGAAGCTACGCCTCTCCAGTTCTCACTTCCCTTCCTGAAGTCAGACCTGGGGAGACGCTGCCCCCTCCACAGCACATCTTCCTCTTCCCTGGGGTCTCCGAAGAAGTTTCCAGGAAGAGCCACCAGCCCTACTCAACTGGTGAGCATGCTGTCACCTTCTCGCACGTGTGTAGTACTCCCCTCTAACTGAAGCTTGACGGCAGAGTCCTTTTGCTAAGAGCTGCACCACAACTGCAAGGCACTGCATTGTCTCTGTGGCCGCTGGTGTGCTCCTCGCGCAGGCGCTCTGTTCCAGGTAGCGGCTTGGTGTTAGGCAGGAGCTGCCCTGTATCCGCCGGCCAGGAGGTCACTGGGGCTTCAGCTCCTCCTGTCCATGCAGAGCGGAAACGTCTTCTATTATGAAGGTCAGGCACACATTACAACCCAACTTCTCAGTGTACCATTAGAAACCAACCTGGCCCCGTTCACCTTTAAGTCTTTGGAGAGTTTCCTTCTTCTTTGTCTCATGGGACAGACTCCTTGGACAGATCATCAGCACTGGTAAAATGGCTGACTCCCACCACAGAACCTGCCGCCCTCTCTCACAGCATCCTCTGCACCAAGGCTGCGGGAGATTGGGCTTTGTTCCCACTTCCTGCTCTTCCCACGGATCTCGGACCCCATCCCTGTGGGCTCCCCTGGGAAACCAGTCCTACATCCAAGGAGACAAGGGCCATGCTAGTTCTGCAATGTCTTCTGCTAATGTGAGCCTCTTTCAGGGGCCTCCTGTATCGAGTTATAAGAATTAGGAGGTTCTTCAATTACTAATCTTTCAACCTTGAAGATTTTTTTTTTCAGATTTATTTATTGTACTTGTCAGGCATGGTTACAGAGAGATGGAGAGCCAGAAAGAGGTCTTCCATCCACTGGTTCACTCTCCAAATGGCCACAATGACCAGAGCTGAGCCAATCCAAAGCGAGGACCCAGGAGCTTCTTCTGGGTCTCCCACATGGGTGCAAGGGCCCAAGAACTTGTGCCATTTTCTACAGATTTCCCAGGCCATGAGCAGAGAGATAGATTGGAAGAGGAGCAGCCAGGACTCAAACCTGAGCCCAGATGGGGTGCCAGTACTGCAGGTGGATGCTTAACCTACCACGCCACAGCACCAGCCCCCAACCTTGAAGATTTTATCCTCAGATTTGTCTGATGAACTCATACTTGTATTTGTCCCATAAAATCCTTCGTAAATGTCACTTCCTCAGTTGTCCCTAATTTGGTGGGATGGGGCATAATCCTACGGAGCGAGAGACCCACCTACTTTCATTATTTTAATCTGTATTTCCCTTATAACATACACTATTGAGCATTTTCCAGACACCTATTTGCCATGTGTATATCTTCTTTGATGAGATGTATGTTCAGATCTTATGCTAATTTTTAAATTGGGTTGTTTGTTTTCTGATTGATGCATTTCAAGGATTCTTTGTATATTTTGAATACTAGTCTTTTGTCAGATATGTGTTCTGCAAAGATTTTCTCCTAGTCTGTTGTTTGTCTTATTTTTCAAACAGTGTCTTTGATAGAGCAGTAGTTTTAAATTTTAGTGAAATTCAACTTACCAATTTTTTCTTTCATGGGTTGAACTTTAGATGTTGTATCTAAAAAGTCATCAAAAAAATCAAGGCCATCTAGATGTTTTCCATTGCCTTCTAGATGTTTTATGGTTTTACGTTCAGGTCTTTTTTTTTTTTAAGACAGAGTGACAGAGAGGGAGAGACAAAGACAGAGAGATCTTCTATCTGCTGGTCCACTGCATGGAGGGCTACAATGACCATCACTGGGCTGGCCAAAGTCAGGAACCAGGAGCTCCATCCGGGTCTCCCGTATGAGTAGCAGGGGCCCAAACACTTGGACCATTCTCTGCTGCTTTTCCCAGGTCATTGGCAGGGAGCTGGACTGGAAGTGGAGCAGGTGGATATGAACTGATGCCCATTTGGGATGCTGGTGTTGCAGGTGGAGGCTTTACCCACTATGCCACAAAGTCAGCCTTTTACAGACATTTAGGTCTACAATTCATTTGGAGTTAATATTTTTATGGGGGTATATAGAATCTGTGTCTAGATTCCTAATTTTCTTTTGTACATCTAGTTGATTATAGAATTGTTTTATGAAATAATTATTGCTTTCATTGAACTGCCTTTCCTCCCTTGTCCACAATCAACTGAGTATGTTTGTTTGTGTCTCGTTCTGGGCTCTCTGTTCTATTCCATTGACTTATCTGCTGTTCTTTTGCCAATATCACACTGTCTTGATGACAGTAGAAATAGTAACTATAGACGTTAGCTAGCAACAGTCTTCTGATTTTGTTTTCTTTCAATATTCTGGGTCTTTTGCTGCTCCAAATAAATTTCAAAATTAATTTGTTGAAACCCACAAAATAATTTCCTCAGATGTTGATTAAGATTATCTTGAATCTACAGATTAAATCTGAAAGAACTTATATCTTGATAATACTTGGTTTTCTTATTCACATGCTATAGTATTTCTCCATTTAGCTCTTCTTTGATTTCTTTCAAGTTTTATAGTTTTCCTCATATTCATTTTGTAATGTTTTGTTAGATCTGTACCTAAGTATTTAACATTTGTGGTGCTGATGTAACTAGTACTCTGTTTTGAATTTCAAATTTTAATTTTTCACTGCTACTATATAAGAAAACAATTGACTTTGTATCTTGTATCTGGAAATGTACTAGAGTTGCTTATTAGTTCTAGGAGTTTTTTGTTTCTTTGAGATTTTCTACATAGAGAACCATGTTATTTGTGAACATAGATATTTTATTTAATTCTTTCTAATATCTATACCTTTTGTTCTATTTTCTTGTTTTATTGTTTTAGCTAGGACTTCTAGTATAAAATTAAATAGGAGTGGTGAGAGTGGACATCTTGTTCCTGATCTTGGTAGGAAGGTTTAGTTTCTTATCATTAAGTATGATGTTAGCTATTGGTTTTATAGTTTGATTTCTTTTTTTAAATCTTGAATAGGTGTTATGTTTTGTCAAATAGTTTTTCTGCATCTGTTGATGTGGTGATTTTTTTTGCCTATTGATACATTGGATTTTTAAATGTTGAACCAGCCTTACACACTGGAGTAAATCCCATTTGGCTGTGGTGTATAACTTTTTAAATACATCATGGGATTCAATTTGTTAATTTTTGCTTGAGGATTTTGTGACTTTGTTCATGGTCTCTGGTTTCCCATCCTTGTAATGTCTTTGGTATTAGAGTAATGCTAGTATCAGCAAACTGTTAGTCATTAAGGAGATATAAATTAAAATTGACTTAGAAACTACCACACAGCCCTTAGTAGGGCTAGAAAAATGACAATATTAAGTGTTGGAGAGAATTTGAAGCAACTGGAACTCCCATCCATTGCTGGTGGGACTAGCAAATGATGGGATTGATAAATGGTATAGCCACTTTGGGAAAAATATTTGACAATTTCAAAAAAATTCCCAGAACTGTACACTAAAGTGACTTTTTCATTGTGTAAATTACAAGCCAAAGGAAAAACTATAAAAGCCTCAAAAGCTAAAAAACCACACATACATTATACATAGATATAATCAGGATGAATATTATACACATTGGCCTGCCATGATAGTTCATGGTATCTTAGTATCTGCTGCAACATTCTTCCCTGGCATCCCACAATGCATCACCCTTCATGCCAATCACACTGGAAGCTAAAATTAGAACAGATCTTCCACTTCCCCCTAGAAGATCAGCAGCACTAACTTCATGATGTATTACATGCTGTTTCCTTACCAGAAGTAACCTGACTTGTAGGTTAGCACACATCAGCCAGCCTCAGTCTTCTTGGTGTCAGGAGTTGTGTCCAGCTGCTGGCCGTGGAGGCTGCACTACAGTGGGTAAGCAGTGGATGCCTTCCTCTTCCATGTCAAATAGTGCAGAAGCATACAGAATAGGGGACACAAGCAGTTTTGATATTTGTGAAAATGCTTTCTAAAATATTTGGAATGATTTTGTTAGAGTAGAAACTCAGGGCAGGCATTTGGCCTAGCCATTTAGTCAACATTTGGGCCAGTCATGGGCCATCATTTAGGAGTGCCTGGCTTTAATCCTGCTAGGGTGGATCCTGGGAGGCAGAATTGGGTCCCTGCCACTTACCCTAGAGAGCTGGGTTGAGTTTGCCAGCTCCAGGTGTTTGCTCACCTGGCTGATGTGGGAGTGAACCAGCAGATGGAAATTTCTCTCCCTGTCTCTTTCTGCCTCTCAAGTAAATCATTAAAAAAATTTTAAAGAAAGTTATATGTGTATATATATATATATATATATATATAAAATGTATGGACATTTGATTCAAATTGATAAGCTTCTTTCCTAATTGGATGTACCAGTTCACAGTGTCATTAGCTATGTGCCGGAATACCCATTTTACTGCAGAATCTGCATTAGAAAGAACTCTATTTTGTGGATTGGTAAAGAAGCTCAGGTTGGTTGAATGACCTGCCTAGGACTGGGAGGTAAACTTTCCACTGACTCCAGGTCTCACGTTCTTTTGCAGAGAAATTTATGAGAAGTCTTCTGTTGCCGAGCTCCTCTTTCTCTGCTTCCCTAGTTCTTTCCCTTCCTCCCTTTTCTTCTCCTTCCTTCCTTCCTCAGCTGCTCACTGAGGTCCTACAATGCGACAGCCACCAGATCTGTTGCCTTATTTTTCAGGAGCCTTTGATAATCTTGAAATGCTTTCTTCTCTTGCATACTAGGGCACCAATCATTTTTTTTTTTTTTTTTGGCAGGCAGAGTGGACAGTGAGAGAGAGAGACAGAGACAGAGAGAAAGGTCTTCCTTTTTCTGTTGGTTCACCCCCCAAATGGCCGCTACAGCTGGTGTGCTGCGGCCAGCACGCTGCGCTGATCTGAAGCCAGGAGCCAGGTGCTTCTGGTCTCCCATGTGGGTGCAGGGCCCAAGCACTTGGGCCACAGCAGAGAGCTGGACTGGAAGAGGACCAACCAGGACAGAATCTGGTGCCCCGACTGGGACTAGAACCCGGGGTGCCAGCACCGCAGGTGGAGAATTAGCCTAGTGAGCCATGGCGCCGGCCAGCTAGGGCACCAATCTGCCTCCAATGGCATGGCACATTGCTTGGGTCAGGGATGGGTGGAAGATGGGTCAGAACAGGGGGTGTGCAGAGATCCGTTGTGAGGAGAGGGAGTGTCAGGGACCTGCACAACAGCCAGCCTCCTCCTCTTCCTTCCTGGTTTTACCAGCTGTAGGATTTGATTGCCCAGCCTCCTTTGCAGCTAGATGTGGTTTCATATGAGAGCAATGTGGAGGCTGTTGAGTTATTGGAGTACGCTTTCAGAAAATCTTCAAGGGCACTGACAACCGGCTGAAATTCCCTTTTTGGTTCCTGTCCCCACTGGACAAGTCCTAGTCTCAGTCCTTGAGCTCTTTTTTCCTTCTTAAATACCTTTAGCTCCTAGGTGGTGTCATGCAATCACCGGGTTTTCAATACCATCTATAAATTGACCACTCCCGACTTTATCTGCAGCGCTGCTTCTCTCCAGAGGCTTGGTTTATATCGACAAAGGCCACCTCGACATCTCCACGTGGATGACTAAGAAGCAGCTCAAACTTAGCAGTTGAAAAAGAGAGCTCTTCATCTCACACTCAAATCAGATCCTCCCCCAGGGTTTCCTTTTTGGTAAATGGCAGCATCCTTCACCCAAATGTTCAGACCCAAGTTCCGGGAGTCAGACTGACCCTTCTCTTTCCCTCACACCCCACGTTCACACAAACAGAAAATATTTTAGGCTCTACCTTTAAATTCTGTCTTGAATTGGATTACATCTTACCACCTCTCCATATCTTTCCTGGTCCAAGCCACCATCAGCTGTCCCCTAACTATTGAGGTAGCCTCTTGATTGTTCTCCCTTTTTCTATTCTTGTTGCCTACAGTCAAATCTCCTCACAACATCTAAACGATCTTTCAAAAACCCCGAAGCAGGAGCGGTCACTTGGTGCAGTGGTTAAGCTCTTGTTCGGATGCCCCCATCCCATATTGGAGGCCTGGGTTTGAGTCCCAGCCCCATTCTCCAGTCCAGCTTCCTGCTAATGCACACTCTGGAATGCAGCAGGTGTAGGCTCCACTACGTGGGTCCCTGTCATCCACATTGGAGACCTTGATGGAGTTTTTATCTCCTAGCTTTGGCCAGGACCCAGCCCTGGCATTTGGGGAGTGAACCAGATGATGAGAGATCTCTATTTCTATTTGTCTTTCTTTCTATGTCTCTCTGCCTTTCAGATAAATAACAATATGAATAAACAGAAAAATAAATAGGTAAAAATTAAAAACAAAAATACTTACGAACTTGTCATATTCTTGCTTGAAACCTTGCAAAGTTTCTTTTGACACTCCCAACAAATCAAACTTCTTTCAAAGTCCTCTACTCCCTGCCTGTCCTCCTAAACTTATTTCTCTTCCCTTTCTCTGCTGTGGTCCCTTTAGACACACTCTAGTCTCAGGGCCTTTGCACTTGGAATGCCCTTGGCTCTGTGGATGCGTCCTTCCTGTCCTTGATCCAGTGTTGCCTTGCCAAAGACTCCCCAACCACCACGTCTGCCTGTCACTGTCTGATGGAGTACAATATACTCACTGGATTATTGGCTGTCTCCTCCAGTAGAATATAAATAAGCCTCAGAGTTTGCTTATTTTGTTCACTGCTTGGATTCACTCAAGATGAGTGTAATGAACAAGTTCCTTTATACCTTAAAATTGTATTTATTTTCTTCATTGGTGGGACAGAGATAGAGAGAGAGAGAGGGGCTGAGACAGAGATCCCATATGCTGTTTCATTCCCCATATGCCCACAATAGCTGGGACTGGACCAGGCCCAAGTTGAAAGCTGGGAACCCAATCCCCAGCTCCCATGTGGTGGCAGGAACCCAACCACTTGAGCCATCCCTGCTGCCTCATGGGGTGCACATTATCAGGAGTGATCCAGGACTCAACCCAACCCGTTCTGATACAGGACGTGGGTATCCCAAGTTGCATCTAAACCATTAGGATAGACACTCCTCCCTAGCTTCTGTTAGATTTAGTGTTATTTTATTTTCACTGGATGCATGGATTGCTTTGCTTACTTACTTTCTTGCCTGTTGTTTAACACTTAGATTGTCTCTAACTTTTTCCTAGTATCCAGTGCTGTAATGAGCATGCTCCAGTACTCAAGTAGTTCAGGTTCATTCTTAGGCTATGCATGTTAAAGCTTAGAGAGAAATTAGTTCAATTCAATCCCATGGACTCTATTATAATCTAAAGTGGAAATGAACAGAAGTCTTGTGTTTCCACAGCACAGGGCTTTTGTTGGGCTGTCTTTCTGCCTCACCTGGTGATTCAACCTGGCCCTATCCAACCACAAACACCTCCCTTTTGGGGCTGGCGCTGTGGCACAGTAGGTTAATCTTCCACTTGTGGTGTTCGCATCCCATATGGGCGCCGGTTCTAGTCCCGGCTGCTCCTCTTCCAATCCAGCTCTCTGCTATGGCCTGGGAAAGCAGTAGAAGATGGCCCAAGTGCTTGGGCCCCTGCACCCACATGGGAGACTAGAAGAGGCTCCTGGCTTCAGATTGGCGCAGCTCTGGCCATTTGGGGAGTGAACCAGCGGACGGAAGACCTTTCTCTCTCTCTCTCTGTCCCTGTCTCTGTCTGTAACTCTGCCTCTCAAATAAATACATAAAATTTTAAAAACCGAAAACTCACCTCAAGCTTCCAGGAGAAAGTTCTCCACGTGAAGCTGTCTGCAGGCAGGACCAGTGCCGCCCTTGTCTGAGTGTGCTGTGTTCTCTCAGCATTTGCCAGACTTCGGTGAGTGTCGTGTTTCCTTTCTGCCTTCCTCTCCAGAACTCAGGCTCAGGCTGGGCAGGGTCCAGAGCTGTACCTTATTCATCCTCCTGGGCCACGCACTGCGCCTGGAACGTCACAGGGCACTCATGCATTTTGGCGGAAGTGTTGACCAAATTTCATTTCCCAGAATGGTGAGAAGAAGCATTGTTTGAAGATACCTGCAGTAGGGAGGAAAAATGGGGTGTGAGCCCTACCCTTCCCCCCAAAAGAGAATGTGACATCAAACAGTAGTGTTGTCAGGCCCTGAGAAAAGTCCTCCATGAAATTCTTGCCGATCGCACCAGCACTGACCCTGTCTGCACCCCGCTCCCACTCTGCCACACACCCCCATCCTGATACCGTCATCACACTACTTGAGTTGTTTTTCTCCACCTTCTACATTTTGTGTGATTTCTTTTGAGTTTGCTTGCCTCTTTGGGGACACACTGTTGCAGGATATGAATAATTGAACACAACAAATTTGGATGATAAATTATGGATTACAGATGCAGAGTTATTTTGGAACTGTTGCTCTGTGTGTTGTAGCAGGCACTGGAATATTAAAAATGTGTGTTTTAAATGATCTTACGTTAGTTCTTGAAAAGAAAAGAAAGGAAAAACCAGGAAAGCCCAGAGCATCAGGCGAGATTGTCATGCTCAGAGCTGGTGATTTTTCTGACAGGGTAGGGAGCAGCCCGGTGGCCTTGAACACATTGTGTTCAGCTTGGGGCGCTCTGTGAGTGCTGGCTGTGCCCTGACTGTGCCTGCATCCTTGTACCCTCAGGGCCAATGGGAGGACAGAGTGGACTGGGAGGAGGAGCTCCTCCTCCTGGGAGTCGGGGAGGCAGAGCCTGGTTGGCAAGCAGGTGTCAGAGGGGCTGTGGGGCCCTGTGCTGTGGGACAGGGGATTTCTTCCTGATGAGGAAGTGCCTCCCGGGACGCAGCCAAGACCCAGCTTCAGAGCTGTGGGCCCTGCCTTAGTGCAGCTGAGAGAACTCGAAGACTCAGGGAACGCCCGCGAGCCTTGAGGGGTCTGGTCTCGCCATCCCGAGGTCTGCTTGGCTGAGAAGAAGCATTGTTTGAAGATACCTGTAGTAGGGAGGAAAAATGGGGTGTGAGCCCTACCCTTCCCCCCGAAAGAGAATGTGACATCAAACAGTAGTGTTGTCAGGCCCTGAGAAAAGTCCTCCATGAAATTCTTGCTGATCGTACCAGCACCGACCCTGTCTGCATCCCACTCCCACTCTGCCACACACCCTCATCCTGATACCGTCATCACACTACTTGAGTTGGCCTGCAGGAAGTGCGGGGACTGAGTGCCTCTCGGAGAAGACAGCAGCAGCTGCATCGGCATACTCTGGAAGCTTCTAGAACCTGATGCTGCTTTTGGAGCAGCAGGAGGTGCAGGAGATTTTAAGGCTTGTGGGCTCTGCTATTCCAGAGTTAACCAAATTTGATTATCCAAGGGAAGCTAAAGTTTGTCACTCATTCCCTAGGACAAGGATAATAATCTCTCACCCAACGACACAGTTGGTTGGCAGGACCGGGAACTCCAAGGCGCAGAACTGATTTGCTTCTTGGGTACTGGGATGATAACTCATTCCTCCAGTTCTGCATGGTGGCGTGGCCCAGGAAAAGTGGGGTACTTAGGCTGAGAAACACCTGCAAACTCCCCTGCTCGAAGTTGGCTGTGTGTTCTGTGGAGTCCCTCCCCCAGGGGGAGGAGTGATGAAAGTGGCCTTGGGCTGATGGGTGTGGGCGTGCATCTGATGCAGGAGGTGGTTGTTAACATTGAGCCCTCATGCTGGAGAAATTCCTGAAACCATCAGGCAAGCAGTGAAGGGAGAGAAAGGTGTGTGCTGTGTATGTGTGTGTGTGCATGTGCATATGTAGGGTGCGGGTGTGTGTGCATGTGTGTGTGTAGGGTGCGGGTGTGTGTGTACATGTGCGTGTGTGTAGGGTGTGGGTGTGTGTGGCCTGCATGGACACCGAGTGGGAAATGGTATCTTATGGCAGTCAGTGAAGATGCAGGCAGGGAGTTTGCATTCCGGGGAAAGTGTACAGACGTGGTATGGTCTTTGAGATGGGGAGTGCTGGCAGGAAAACCCGAGAGAGGGAGAATGAGGAGGAGGCTGCTCTGGTCCCTGACAGTGCCAGCTGGGAGCCAGGAGAAGGCTTCTTCCCTCCTGTGTGCACCAGACGTGTTGGCATTTGGGGTAGGGTGAGGGGCCCAGGTCCCTAGGACCGGTCTCGGTGTGAAAGTTGCTAGCACGATCTAGAAGGTCCAGGGGGAATCAGCTCCCAAGGCAGTTCTGTAGGCGGGGGGGGGGGGGGGGGGCAAGCGCGGACAGGGGTGCTACCTGTGGAATTTAGACACTGGTTTCCGTGTAAGGCTCTGAAGAGGTCCTAGAGCTTTTAGATAAAGATACCTGCTGCACACCTGTGGAGCACAGAGGATGGGGAGACCCAGCGTTCTGGGGTCTGAGACTCCCTCCCCTCTTCTGCCAGCCCTCGTGGCGAGAGTCAGTGTTCTGGTGCACGGGGCCCTGATGCAGACCCTCTGGGCATGGGCCTGGCCCCCAAGAATGGCAAAATGCAGCTGGGAGAAGGGCGAATCCAGGCATGGGGTTTCTTCAAGAGGGTGCAGAGAGCGAGGCAGGGCTGTTTGCAGAGTGTGGGAGGAAGGAAATGAAGGGAGAGGCCAGCCAGTAATCTGCTGGGAAGGGTACACAGCCCGCTCCCCATCAATGTACCTCTGTTCTAGAGTCTCCCAGTCTATGTTTTTCTTTTTCTTTTTTAAAAGCTATTCATTTATATGAAAGTCGGAGAGAGAGAGAGAGAGAGAAAGAGGAGAGAGAGAGATCTTCCATCTGCTGGTTTACTCCCTACATGGCTGCAATGGTCAGGGCTGGGCCAAGCTGAAGCCAGGAGCCATGAGCTTCATCTGGGTCTCCCATATGGGTTGCAGGGGCCCACGCATTTGGGCCATCTTCTGCTGCTTTCCCAGGCCATGAGCAGGGAGTTGGGTTGGAAGTGGAGCAGCCAGGACTTGAACTGGAACCTGTATGGGATGCAGGTGTTATGTGGTGGCTTTACCTGATATGGTACAGTGCTGGCCCCTACATTTTTTCTTTTGATCAGTGATTTTGGAGTTAAAATAAGTTTCATTGGAATAATTTTCCCAATGCTAATTGATGGAAAACATGATGTCTTTCTGTTTTAAAAGTACAGAACAAACATTTGGGGCCATGGAAGTGAATTATGGAGGAGTGGTATTGTCTAACGCAGTAGCTGAAAACTGCCCCCTCACATGCCTGACACGCATGGGAAGAGCAGGTACCTTACACCTCTGCTGTGACATGTATGACAATAAATACACAACTGAGGAAAAAAGCAATCATATATTTGAAAGCAAGAAAAATAAAAAAAAATTGTGGTAAAATATATCAACAGCCATCTTCCTATCAGACGAAATAGACTTTAACACAAAATATAGGCAACACAGAATGTCATCTTACCGCTTTTGTAAACGAGGTCCAGGCTCAAATGGAGGGACACCATTTATATAAATTACAATGAAAATGGCGGTTCCTGGCCGCATGCCACGCACTGAGCTGCTCATGTGTGGGTCGAGCTGGCCCAAGGTGGTCTCTACTTCCACGGCAGGTGGTCAGACCCGGGGTCTGTTGAAGCTCTGGCTGTCCTTGGGTGAGATGGGGATGTGGGGACACCCTCAGCGTCCTCTTATGGCACCAGGGATGTGGTACTCACAGGAAGACAGTGGCTGTCCCCAGGGGATTCTCACCAATGTTCCCCTCCTTTCCGATTTATAGCTTTATGCCTTGGCTATTGACCTCTCACACTTTATCATTTGAAAGTATGTGAAAAGTTCCCCATTTCACATTTTGTTAAATGTATTTGTTTTCACCAAAATCGAATCTTTATGCTGTAAGTTGCCCTTTTCACTTGCCAATATCACATGTATCCCCTGCAGCTCCACAGGTATAAATCTTCCTTCATTTCTAAAATAAAGCTAACATGAGCTCATAGTATTTCTTTCTATGTTTTATTTATTTACTTAAACAGGAAAGAGATTTTTTAAGTTTACTTATTTATTTTCATCTACTTGAGAGGTAGAGAGAGAGAGAGAGAGAGAGTTTTCTGTTCATTGGTTCACACTCCAAATGCCCTAAACAGCCAGGGCTGGGCCAGGTCAAAGCCAGTACCCTGGAAGTCCATTTAGGTCTTAGGACCCCAAACACTGGGGCCATCATTAGCAGGAAGCCGGATTGGAATCAGAGCAGCTGGGATGTGAACCAACATTCTGATATGGGATTCAAGCGTCCTAAGTGATGGCTTACCCACTGTGCCACATTGCCCTCCTCAGTGAATGCCTGCCTGCCTTCCTCCTCCTCCTCCTCCTCCTCCTCCTCCTCCTCCTCCTCCTCCTTCTTCTTCTTCTTCTTCTTCTTCTTCTTCTTCTTCTTCTCTCTCTCTCTCTCTCTCAAGATTTACTTATTTATTTGAAAGGCAGAGTTACAGAGAAGCAGAGGCAGACACACACAGAGAGAGGTCTTCCATCCACTGGTTCACTCCCCAGATGGCTGCAATGGCCAGAGCAGTGCTGATCTGAAGCCAGGAGCCAGGAGCTTCTTCCAGGTCTCCCACGTGGGTGCAGGGGCCCAAGGACCTAGACCATCTTCCACTGCTTTCCCAGGCCGTAGCAGAGAGCTAGACTGGAAGAGGAGCAGCCGGGACTAGAACCAGTGCTGCAAGCGGAGGATTAACCTACTGTGCCATAGCGCCGCCCCCTCTCTTCTTTTAAAATTTATTTATTTGAGAGGTAAAGACACACACACACACACACACACACACACACACAGAAAAGGGACTGATAGGTCTTACTCACTGGTTTACTCCCCAGATACTTGCAACTAACTGCCCAGGTCAAAGCTGGGAGCTGTCCAGTTTACTGCAAACAAATTAGGTATCCCACCTTTGTGATGGCTGTTTTGTTTTATCATGAGCAATCCAGACAGGGTAAAGGATTATAAATCAGATATTTTGTTTGGTTTGTGCCCACCTTATTGATTGACAGTTTCTTCCTCAATATTGTACTTAAAAACCCAGATCCTTTGGGTTTTTCCTCTCGCGGAAGCCCCACCTCCATGCTGGAGGTCTTTGACTCTAATAAATCTAGCTTTTTAAATCTCAAAAAAAAAAAAAAAAATCTGGGAGCTGGGAATTCAGTGCAGGTCTCCGAGGTGGGTGGCATCTGTCTAAGTACTTTGGACCCTCACTGCTGCTGCCAGGGTCTGCAATGGCAGGAGCCTGGAACTGGGCGCCAGGAATGGATCCCAGGCGCTCTGCCACGGGCTGTGGCCATGCTAACCCACACGCTAATGCCACGCCACACTCCTGGCCCGGGCATTTCTCTTTATGCATTGTTGTGTTTTATTTGCTGACATGATTTCAGAATTCTTGTTTCATATTCATAAATTAGATGAGGCTCTGGTGTTTCCTTTTCACCATATCAGGTTTTTGTATTAGTTGTATAATACGTATTAAGAGAGCCTTTCATCTTTTTTTTTTTTTAAAGATGTATTTGTTTGTTTGAAAGGCAGAGTTACAGAGAGGCAGAGGGAGAGGGAGAGGTCTTCCACCCACTGTTCACTAACCAGATGGCCACAACCGCGAGAGCTGCGCTGATCCCGAGGCAGGAGGCAGGAACTTCTTCTGGGTCTCCCATTAGTGTGCAGGGCCCAAGGACCTGGGCCATCTTCCACCCCAGGCCAAAGCAGAGAGCTGGATTGAAAGTGGAACAGCTGGGTCTGGAACCGGCACCCATATGGGATGCTGGCCCTGCAGGCAGTGGCTTTACTAGGTATACCATAGTGCTGGCCCCTCATCTTTTTCTATAGCTTGAAGTTACCTGTTCGTTAAAGTCTAGATAGAACCAAATTCTTAACCATGTGTTCTCTTTAACTTTTTTAGTGGTGGGTCTTCAGTCACATTTCCCATCTTCACTATGGTAATTGTTCTATTCAAGCTTTCCACTTCTTGATTAATTTTTAAAAAAGTTTTATTTATTTATTTTAAAGAGTTACACAAAGAGAGAAGGAGAGGCGGGGGGGGGGGGGGTTGTCTTCCATCCACTGGCTCACTCCCCAATTGGCCACAATGGCTGGAGCTGTGCCGATCTGAAGCCAGGAGCCAGGAGCCTCTTCTGGGTTTCCCACATGGGTGCAGGGGCCCAAGGACTTGGACCATCCTCCACTGCCTTCTCAGGCCACAGCAGAGAGCTGGATCATAATTATCTGTTAATACAGGTTTCATTGAAAAATCATCCCTTTCCGCTGCCAAAGTACTATCTAGGAATTCTTTCCTTCCTCCCTTCTCCCCTCCATCCCTCCCTTCTTTCTTCTTTTTTCTTTGACAGGCAGAGTGAACAGTGAGAGAGAGAGACAGGGAGAAAGGTCTTCCTTTACCATTGGTTCTTCACCCTCCAATGGCCACTGTGGCTGGCGCACTGCGCTGATCTGAAGGCAAGAGCTAGGTGCTTCTCCTGGTCTCCCATGGGGTGCAGGGCCCAAGCACTTGGGCCATCCTCCACTGCACTCCCTGGCCACAGCAGAGAGCTGGACTGGAAGAGGGGCAACCGGGACAGAATCCGGTGCCCCAACTGGGACTAGAACCCTGTGTGTCGGCGCCGTTGAGCTGCGGCGCCGACCCCTCCCTTCTTCCTTTCCTCACCTTCCCCCTCCCTAACTTAAACCAGGTTCATAAGAGTCAGCCATTTGTTGTTATTGTTGTTGTTTCTTTAAGACTAACTTTGGAAATTATTTATCCTCTCATAATTAAAAAAAAATTTTTCTCTTTGATTCCTTCATGCTGTTTTGGATTATTTTTCTATACTTCCTCCTTTTTTTAAAAAAAGATGATTTATTTATTTGGAAATCAGGATTTTATATATATATATATAGAGAGAGAGAGAGAGTAAGAGAGAGAGGGAGACAGACAGAGAGAGCGAGCTCTTCCATCTACGGGTTCACTCCCCAAATGGCCACTTCCACATTTGGACCATCTTCCACAGCTCTCCCAGGCCATTAACAGGGAGCTGAACTGTAAGTGGAGCAGCCGGGACTTGAACCGGCACCCATATGGGCTCCTGGCACTGCGGGTGGCAGCTTAACCTGCAGCACCAGCCCCTGCTTCCTTCTTTTTATAGATAAATGCATTATGCTCAACGCGATGCCTGAGAGATTCACCTACATTGTTGCTTCGTGTTTTAGGCTGTTCATTGTTGTTGCATGACATATAACCACTGATTCAGCCACTCAGCTCTCGGTGGACATATTTACTATCATGAATAATGCGGCTGTGGATAGTCTAGGACATTTTTCTCACTTTGCTTTGTATTTCACCTGGGATCCCAGCTACAGGCACTAAATAAAAGCCATCACATTCATTTCTCACTCAAAGTCTTCCAATTCGCCGATCTTTGTTGCAGATGGAATGATTATGTCCCCCCGCCCCGCCCCCTCCCCAGTCCATGTGTCTCCAACCTGCATGTGATGGTACTTGCAGGCCTTTGCAGGTCATAAGGGTGGAGCCCTCACAATGGGCTTGGTGACTTCATAAGGAGAAACCAGAGCGCTCACTCTTCCCCAGTCTCTCCCAGCCCCTCTCCTCGCCATGTGAGGACACAGCAAGGAGACAGCCACTGCAAACCAGAAAGGGAGCCCCTTGCACACAGAGAATCTGTGAGCACCTTGCACTTGAACTTGCAGCCGCCAGCGCTGGGAGACAGGATGTCTGAGGCTCAAGCTAGCCAGGTTGTGGTCCTTTGTTACAGAGCCTCCGCTAAGATGGTACTGTTAAGGATTCCTTACACTGTGCTCAAGATACAAACTGATGAACCAAATCCTCTTTGAGTTTTAATTTGCCTTCATTGATATTTAAACTCTCTGGGTGTATGTCTTGTTCAAGAAATCTCTGCCGACTCAGATACCACCAAGATATTACCCTAATCATTTTCTAAAACTCTACTATTCAATGCTACACGTGGCTATTGAGCTCTGGAAATATGCCTCATCCAAGCTGAGATGGGCTGTACGTGCAGATATACAACAGTTCAAGATGAGATGGGTAAAGTGTCTCATTAGTGATTCTCATTGGTTACATGTTGCAATGATAATATTTTAATACATTGAATTCAATAAAATAGGTAATTAAAATTGATTTCGTCTGTTTCTTATTACTTTTTAAAACATGACTACTGGAGTATTTCAGATTACGTCTGTGGCTCAGATTTGTGCTTGCATTAGATTTCTGTCGGATAGTGCTGCTTTAGAAAATGTATTGTTTTATCTTCCACGTTTACATCGAAAACCCACCTGGAATTGATTTTTGTGTGGAGGTAAGGGTCAGTTTTCATCTAGAGCCATGTGTAGCTTAACCGCAGGGATATGCTCTTTGAAATGCATCATGAGGCAATTTTTATTGAGCAAACTTCATAGAACGTACTTGCACCAATTTAGACGGTACAACCTACCACACACCTAGGCTACGTGACATGTGGCTTCTGTCAACAAGACTGCAAAGGATGGTAGTTCCTTAAGATTGCAATAGAGCTGAAATATTCCTTCCACCTAGTGGCACTGTAGCCAGTGCAACATGGTAGCACAGCCCATTTCTCACAGGAGTGTTGTGATGCTAGCGTAAACACATCTCCCGTGCTGTCCATCACAGACACTACAGCCAACACAATTGTGCTCAATACATAGTACTTGTTAAGGGTCATAACTCATGAAGTGACTGGGACGTGTATTTATTATGCTCTACTTTTTGTTATTATTTTAGATTGTTCCTTTTACTTCTTAAAAATAGTTCAGTGTAAACCTATGCCATGTTTTGCCGGCAGCAGCTTGCCACACCGTGTATTTTCTGCGTCCCTTGATTGATTGCATCCGTTTCTCCATCCATTCCCCAGGAGGAATAGGCCACACCAAGCGCTGTCACGCATCACGTGACTGTGGAGGCATCTTTGCAGAAATGCGCTCCTAGGTGATTTAGTCCTTGTGTGAACATCAAGTGCACTTACACAGCCCTGGCTGCTGCAGCCTCCTGCACACCTCCGCTGTGCTGCACTGATTCCTACAGGCAACTGCGACCTGAAGGTGTTTGCGTATCTACACGTAGAAAAGATGCAGTAAAAATGTGATAGATTAAAAAACAGTGCATGCCTACAGAACCCTTAGGTGTGGCGTGTAGGGGACTGGGAATTTTTTTTTTTTTAAGATTTATTTATTTATTTGAAAGTCAGAGTTACACAGAGAGAGAAGGAGAAGCAGAGAAGGGGGGGGGGTCCTCCATCTGCTGGTTCACTCCTCAATTGGCTGCAAAAGCCAGAGCTGCACCAATCTGAAGCCAGGAGCCAGGAGCTTCTTCCTGGTCTCCCACGGGTGCAGGGGCCCAAAGACTTGGGCCATCTTGTACTGCTTTCCCAGGCCATAGCAGAGAGCTGGATCAGAAGTGGAGCATCTGGGTCTTGAACCAACGCCCATATGAGATGCTGGAGCTTCAGGCCAGGGCGTTAACCTACTGTGCTATAGCAGTGGCCCCGGGGACTGGGAATTGCTCTGGATGAGTGAGCGAGTGAGCGGGTGGTCAGTGAAGGTGACGCCAAGGACACGACTCTACACCACTGCAGACGTCACAACGATGGACATGCGAGCTACACCACATTTACAACATTCTTCTTTCTCCAATAGTAAACCTTAGCTGACTGCACTTTTTTTTACTTTATAAACATTTCTGGTTTCTAACTTTTCAGCTCTTTGGTTGTGACATTTAGCTTCAACTACAAACACATGGTGCAGGTGTAAAACTACATTCTTTAAAAATTGATTCTATAACTTCTCTCTATTTTTAGAATTAGGCATATTTTGCTTGTTACTGTTGAATAACAATAAGACACAAACACACACAGCATCATCATCACTGTCTTCCCTCTGCAAGCCCTGTCCCATTGAAGGTCTTCCGGCAACAACGATGCAGGCGGCTGGTGCCGCCCTCCGCCGCCCTGATAGCAATGCCTTCTGGCCGCATCCCGAAAGTCCCGCTGCGGCTCCGTTTTGGGAGCTGTCACTTCTTTTCCGATACCTGTCTGTGGTGGTTTGCTTGTCTTGCCATCATAGGTGTGTTTGCAAGCAGATACAACACATTGTAAGTATTCCTTTCTATTAATGCAAGCTTTTGGGGTGGGGTGGGTCCCCACTTGCAAACTTTTTAAGGAGCTTGTTGAGCGCTGCAGAAACTCCTGCTAAAGCCTTCTCTGTGAACTTCCCTGGGAGTCTCTCCTCTTTTTCTTCCCCTGCAGTGTCCATTTCTCTTGCGTCTCCTTCAGTCTTGCAGTCACTAGGCGATACGAATTTTTCGGCCTCCTTCTAGCCCTATGGGCATCAGTGTCTGATGTGCATGTTAGCTAACCACATGGCCATATGCGCAGATTGAATTCTGATTTACCAAATCATCCTCTGGCAGACCAACCTACAACACAAAGCCTGGTCTAACTCTACATTTCAAGCGAGCACAGGCCCTCGTTTTGGTACCTCTGGTGAGGGCGTCCGTGTTTTCAGAAGCGCTCTGGCATTAGAACCCTGTAGCTTGTCACCAGTGCTTCTTGCTAGAGTTTTCTGTTTTGACAATCTCTGTTAAAGAGGCTACCAATGCTTTGGGGATATAGCTCTGCTCAGTGAAATATGTAGGATTGTTCTGGGGGAATAGTCTGGGAAAACCATTATGTTCCTGCCGGAAGCAGCTGCTTGCAGCCTCTCATATGCCCCTTCTTACCTGAACACAGATTTGATGCCTGGGGCATCAGCAGCCTCCTTGCCATCATGAAGAAAGGGCTAAGATAACCACAAATATTCTGGTTTTGGCATCAATGAGTGAATGAATATGGTATGAATGCCAGCAGCTACCTTGCTTCAGACTTTTTACTTAGAAAAATAAACCTGTGTTTGTTTAGGACACTATAAGTTGGAATTTCTGTCACTTGTGTCCAAAAACATTCCAAAACAATACAGTGGAAAATATTTCTTGAAGAATGGCTTTGATGTTTGGAAAGTGCCAAAGTATCTGCAGATTTGAGTTGTCCAACATCACTCGATCAGTTGATCAAGATAGATGATGCTAATTTTGGCATTTTAAAATTTAGTTAATTTTAGAATTCTCTCTCTCTCTCTCTCTCTCTCTCTATATATATATATGGCTTTAAAGAATGTCCTAAAAATCAATGTCTTAGTCTGTTTTCTGCACTTGGTGATTTATAAGGAAAAGAAATTTACTTCTTACAGTCCTGGAGGCTGCGAGCCACGGGCACTGCGCCGAGGCAGCTGGGGAGGGCCTCCTTGCCGTGTTATGTCCAGGCAGGGGCTGTGGCACGGAGCAATCGTTCCAGCTCAGGTCTCCGCCTCTTCTTGTACAGCTGCTGATGCCAGCTGGGGCCACACTGGCATGGCTTCGAACCCTCATCTCCTCTCAAAGGCCCCTCCTTCAAATGCCGTCATCGTGTGAATTTGGGGACTATGTTTCCGACGCACCACCTTTGGAGAGCACACCCAAACCACAGCAGTCAGCCATGCTAGAATCTGTTTTCAAAGCTAGGATCCATTTCTTGATACCTGCAGATATATTTTTTAAAAATCAGTGGCCTTTATTTATTGTTCGATCTCATTTCTCTCTATTTTAAAAGCTTGTTTATTTTTTATTTATTTGAAAGGCAGAGTGACGGAGAAGCAAAGAGAGATCCTCCATCTTCCAGGTCACTCCCTAAATGTCCACAATAGCCAAAGCTAGGCCAAGCCAAAGCCCAGACTCATCCGGGTTTTCACATGGATGGGAGGGGCCTAAGCACTTGAGTCATCATCTGCTGCCTCCCCGGGCCCACATTAGTGGGAGGCTGGATTAGACAGGAGGTGAGACGGACGGGATGCAGGTGACCTAACCCACTGTGCCACAGCACCTGCTCCTTACTCTTTCCTTATCTTTGAGTACGGCCCTGTGTTCTCTGTCCACGCTCAATAATGCTTGTTGTCTGACCACACGCACACAAATGCCTTGTCCTAGGCTCCTTTTTGTCAGGCACTAAGCCTTCTCTGTCTACTGTAAGACCCAAGCGTCAGTATGTGCCCTAGAGGAGAGGAGACACGCATTGTTTGATTGTGTAGCACCGGGTTCCTTGGGCACTCTGCAAGATCGTGTTAGTGATGTTTATAAAGATGCTGCTGCTGTGACGACGGTGTTGATGATGGTAACGTCCTAGGACAGGACGCTGGGTAGAATGAGCCCACTTCTTTCCAGGTCAAAGAACTGCCAGTCGAGTGTGAAACAGGGGTCAGAGCAGAACCACCTACACCTTCTCATCTGATGAAACAGAGCAAGGAATCATGGAAAAGAAGGAGTTGACCCAAACAGGAATTTTTTGACAGATACTATCTGTTCATGTGCCAAGAACTCACACCCTATAGGTGCAAAGCCCGGGGATGGTTTTCTTTCTTTCTTTCTTTCTTTTTTTTTTTTTTTTGACAGGCAGAGTGGACAGTGAGCGAGAGAGACAGGGAGAAAGGTCTTCCTTTTGCCGTTGGTTCACCCTCCAATGGCCGCCGCGGCTGGTGCACTGCGGCCGGCGCACCATGCTGATCCGAAGCCAGGAGCCAGGTGCTTCTCCTGGTCTCCCATGGGGTGCAGGGCCCAAGCACTTGGGCCATCCTCCACTGCACTCCTGGGCCACAGCAGAGAGCTGACCTGGAAGAGGGGCAACCGGGACAGAATCCAGCGCCCCAACTGGGACTAGAACCTGGGGTGCTGGCACTGCGAGGCGGAGTATTAGCCTATTGAGCCGCAGCGCCGGCCCCCGGGGATGGTTTTCTTCAGGAGATATGGTGACGCTGTTTTCAGAATTGGTCCCTGTGTTAGCTTTATACCAAGGGCTGCTGGGATATGAAGAGCCCTTCTGAGCACAGCACCCTGGACTTGATTTGAGTGTTCTTCCAAAGGGCTCAGTCTCTTTTTTGGGACTTTCTTCCTTAGTACTCACATCACGCTAGTGGCGTGTGTCCCTGACTCTAGTGAGGTTGTTAAAAATGTCTTTACTATTCAGGACAAGGTAAGGGCAGTCCGAGGGAACACACGATTGGTGAGACATCAGGAGCGCTCCACACTCTCAGAACAAGAGGCTCTCTCTGTGCCCTGAGGGCTGGGGGCAGGGACCCAGGATGTCTTCACGCAGTGCTGGTTCTCAGCTGAGCACATGTCTTGCAGGACGCAGGTGCCAGAGCTAAACCAAGACAAGGCGGAGAGATGGCAGAGTCTCACGGTGCTGGGCCTTGACCTCCAGGATGAATTTGACCTTTTTAAATGCATTCCGGAAAGCACCTGAGGTTTCTCATGGGGAGAAGGATCTTTTTCAACCTCAGCACTGTGGACCGCTTGGAACAGATGATTCCTCGTGGAAAGGGCTGGCCGTCACACGCTGGCCTCCACCCTCCAGATGCCGGTAGCGTCCCCTGCCTGGGGTTGTAGCAGCCACTGTCACGTGCCCCCTCGGGGGACAGCCACTGGCGTGAAGGACAAACTGGGGGCAAAGACATTTTAGGAAGCAGAGTGGCAGCAGGAGGTGGAGGGGCGAGAGGAGGAACACCCTGGGAAATGTCTGGCCAGGAAGCAGAGCGGCCATGGAGGGTGGCTCCCAGCAGGGGCGAGGGCAGGAGGGCAGAGGGAAGAAGGAGTGACCAGGAGCCGACAAAACCTGGGTGACGGAGCCGACGGGTAACAGGCTCCGAGAGCCATTGCATCATTGTCTGAAAACCTCATGTCAAGAGATGCAGAATTCAGGGTGGCGGTGACATTGACCAAAAGGTTGAGCACTAATAACATTTCAGAGGGTGAGGTTGGGAACTAGGCTATTATCTCTATTTTACAACAGAGAAAATGAAGTCAAGGTCAGATGAATTGACTTGTCCAAAATTAAAACACTGGGCAGGCCTGTGGCATAGTAAGCAAAGCTGGTTCATGTCCCGGCTGCTCCACTTCCCATGCAGCTTCCTGCTAGTGGCCTGGGAAAAGCGGCAGAATGTTTGTGTCCCTGCCAGCCACGTAGCAGACTCGCATGAAACCCCTGGCTCCTGGGTGTGGAATGGGCAGCCTGTGCCTTTGCAACCCTCTAGGGCGTGAACCAGTAAATGGAAGATCTCTCTCTTGCTCGTTTTCTCTTGTTCTGTAACTCTGCCTTTCAAATAAGTAAATAAATCTTTAAAAAAAAACCAACCAAAAAATTAAAACATTAACTTCTAACAGAACTTTAAAAATCTTTTATTTTTTAATTTTATTTGAAAGGCAGAAAGCGAGAGAGAGAGAGAGAGAGAGAGAGAGAGAGAGAGAGAGAGAGAGAGAGAGAGAGAATCTTTCATCTGCTGCTTTACTCCCCAAATGCACGAAGCCAGGAGTCAGGAACTCTGGGTCTCCTACACGGGTGTTGGTACCCCAGTCCTTCAGGTGTCTCCTGCTGCTTTGCAAGGGTGCAGTTACAGAAATTTAGATTGGAAGCAGAGCCCAGAACTTGAACCCAGACACTCCGCTATGGGATGGGGGAGTCCCAGGCAGGAGCTAACCACTGTGCCCAAAGCCCGCCCCCTAACAGACCTTACGCAAGAAATAGGGCTCGTGGCTCCCCAGGACGGCCCGGGAGGATCGGCCAGCGCTCGACTCGGGAATGCCCTGGCGCGCGGCTGCTCCTTTCAGCAGTGGCTGAAGGGGGCGCCGTGGTCTCTCGAGGAAGCAGTGGAAATGAGAGTCATTGTCCCACCCGGAAATCCGTCAGATGAGCGCAGTCCCACAGTGCAACTGGCCTTGGAGGAGTGGGGCCGGGACCTGGCTGGGCGCGTGGGGCAGAGCTGGGGTCAGTGGCTTGTTCAGGGCCTCGGGACAGCAGCCGTGGGTCAGCCCTGCAAGGCGGAAGGCCGGGGTGGGGGGCGAGGCAGGTCAATCACGGTCTGAGGGGGCTCAGCATTGGCTTGAGAGTGCTTGGGGGCCTGCCCGGCCTGGAGTGGACCTCTGGCTCTGTTCGGCTTGATACTGGAGCTACACATTTGGCACTGGGCCAGGGGTTCAAGTTTTGCTCCCGATGGACACCCTCTGGGTCAACATGGTGGGCACAGAGAGGGGAGAGGCACAGCCTGGGTGACCTGAGAACCAGGACTGCCGTCTCGCCCGTGCCCTAGGTGCTACTCTCACCACTACCTGCGTGGGAGCTGCCATGGCCTGGCCTCCAGCTCTTTTTCCCTCAAGGCCTCCTCCTCCAGGAAGTCTTCCCAGGTGCTCAGCATGGTGCCCAGCTCTTGGCTGTGCATCCTGGTTTCTTCACCTGGCTCTAAGCTCATGGAGTGCAGGGGCGCCACCACCTCTGCTTCTATCTAGCCCAGCTGTCCCCAGCTTGCCCAGTGCTCCTGGGACATCGAACACACTGGTGGGCGTGGAGCAAGGGAAGACCCCAAATGCTCTCATCTCCCACTGGTCCCCTCTTCCTTGTGCTGTGCCCCCTGCTCTGGGTGAGTCTGAGCTCATGGGCCTGCTACCCTGTCCTTGTCCCCCTCAAACAGCCTTTGAGAGCACCCATCCCACTGAGCAGCAAACCACAACGTCCAAGGGGACTTGGGGCAGGGGGGGCGAGGATCGTGTCGGGTTAGTCACACCGGGGGGATAGAAATTTCTGGAAAACAAACCTCTCAAGATCCAGTGTCACTGCTCCCAGGGCCCTTGCGCCATCCTTGTACGCAGGAGTCTTCCTCTTCTCACTTGCGGTTGGCAGCCATCCGACCAGGACCCACCGCGGCCCGAGCTGGGGCCTGTCCTCTATGCCCTCTCCCCTCCCTGTGGCCCCAGACACAGACATCTCTCCCAAGGAAGGTGCTCCCGGCCGCTGTGCTGGGCGCCTCTCCCTCCCTACTGCCCCGCCCACCATACCTCTGCACAAGCAAAAATCCCATCCGATGGACATTCCGCATGTGAATTCTGGTGCCGCCCTCAGAGTGCAGGGCCCGGGCTGCCCTCTCCCCATCCTGCTGTTGTTGTCTTCCTCTGCTTATGCAATTCAAAACACTCAGCGAGAGTGTCTGGGACATACTAAGTGCACAATCATGCTGGTTAATGGAATCGATGAACCTAATTCCCTTTGTTATTCAATTTGGGTGGGTGACGACCCGGTATCGGTAACTTGCTTAATGAAATGGTGGCGGCGTCATGGGGTGGGAAAGTTTTACATTTACGTCTTCTGACTTTGGTACGTGTTGAAGCTGGCTGGCTGATCGTTTCTCAGCCGGCTATAAAGATGCGGTACCCCAGTTCGTGTCCTTGAAACCAACAAGCCTGCTTGATCCAATTCCGAGAGGCCAGGCAGATGGCGGGGGCTGGGGAAAGGGCTGCGACAGACACACAGCTGGAATGTCCTCTCTAAATTAGGGGAAGCGGGGTCTGCCTGTCGTCGTGTAGGGGGGCTGCCGTGCACAAGCCTGGGAGGTGGGAACCGGAGCAGAGGTGAAATCTAGAGACAGAAACGAGGGTGGAGCTTGAGTCCAGCCCCACGCAGCGCCTGAGCCTGCGAGACAGCTACAGGAATGAGGTCACAGGACAGGCACGGGGCCCAGCACACGAGATCTGGGGGTGTGGGGGCACGCTGGGGGTTGAGAGCCCCTGGAGCTGGTCAGGGGAGCTTGGACAAGTGTCAGCCGGAAGTGACAGCATGTGGGTTCACCCTTTGGACTTGGCTGGAAGGCCCTCCCAGGCCACCATGGGTGGGAACACAACAGGAGCAACGTGGAGGTGTGGCCCACACGGTACCACAGTGGCCGACCCACAGCTGTGGAAACAACGGGACTCTCTCCAGCACCATTCTGCGCAAAGCAATCCACCAGCGTGGGTCCGTTCGTTCAGACACGAGGCCGGGACTGTGCTTTTTAGGCTGTTCGTGTGCAAGGGAATTGTGAAGGTGACTAGGAGATGCGTCCTCATCCGCCTGCTGCCTACAAGAATGCTGGCTTGCTGTGTGTTAATTCAACGGGCCATACACGCTTTCTGCACTTCCTCTTTGTCGTATTTCTTACCTTTTTTCTTTTTTTTTAAGTGAAAAGCTGCAAATCAAGTTGGAATTCTGCAACCTGTCCCTTTGAGGACTCTGCCTTGCTTTTCCTTTTTTATTGTTCTTTTCCTGAAACTGCAGTGTTTGCCAGGCTGTGGTGACAACCTGGGCAGGCTCCCCAGAGGCAATCTGCAGGCTTCTTGACCCAGTTATTCAATCATCACATTCTCCCTGGGAGCTTCCCGGGAGGTGAGCCGCAGGGGGTTCACCGTGTCCCGCTAAGAAAGGGGAAGCGCGTGTCTCCTGTTACTCCCCTTCTCCCCTTAGAATTTCTGGAAGCTTAGAGCCTACGTTTGGTATGATTTTGGTAGCTTTCTCTGCTGTAGGTCTTTGGGTCTAACAATCCCCTTCCCTTTGTTCTGCAAGCTGAGTTTTTACTTCCTGAGTTGTGCAGGGTCTGACTGCCACCTTGTATGGGAAGTCACTCCTGGGTGGTACTTACAGAAAATGAATAAACCATGGGAAGTCCTGGGCTCTCCTTGTGGCTGGCTCTGCTCTCCCCACGTCATGTCTGGCTCCTCCCTTCCACCTCTGCCCGGTGCCAGGGCCCTGAGCTTGCTCTTTTGTACCCTTCTCCACCCTTGCCCATCCTGAAGACAGTACCCTGTCCTTGATACATTTGGGGCAGGCATATTTTTCATACCTGCCTGCCAGGGTCAAGGGCTGCACCTGTGAGCAGGGCTCTCCTCTCTTCCCAGTCCTAGCCCAGCAGAGTTGCAGCTCAGTAGAGGAGAGCCGTGGAGCCGGGGCGGAGCCAGTCCTGGATTTATAGGCTGAGTGCCGTCCATCATTCAGCATGGACCGCCGTAGAGTGGCGACCGCCATTTCTGCCAAAGCAGAAATGCCCTTGGCATCTCGCCATTGCCAAACACCCATCCTCAGCTTTCATTTGCTGAAAGATAGCTTGGGACGAGGCATCTCTGAGCAAGCCAGGAATGCCACGTGCCTTTTGCTGCAGGAGGGAAAGGTACTTAAAATGCTGCGTTGACATGAATATGTTGGCTAGACAGGGGCTTGCCTGGGTGGAGGGCACTTGTACCACCCTGTTGGGGTAGGCTTCCTTCCAACCTCGCGTGGCACCTTCCACAAGGGGCTGAGCTAACGGGGTTTTATTTTTCCCACTGGATGTGATAAACCTATGCTGGCATCTTTGGAATGTGACCATACCAAGGATCTCATTCCCTTTATAACTCCAATGGCTTCTGGGCCATTTCCAAGACATTATCTGGAGAGAGAAAAATGTTCCGGGAGCTGGGAAAAAAAACACCTTAATTATATTTAGAGCTATTTTCAGTGTGACTGAAATAAGTTTGGGCTGTTCTGGGGAAATGGGCTGAGAGCTTTGTGCTGCGGGGTTGGACTTTCCTGAGTTGGAAGAAAATGCATTCAAGACAACAATGGGAAGTCCTGAAAGAGTGAGCCAGTTCAACGACAACATAGAGCCCCCAGCACTTCTGGTCTCTGCACACACACACACACACAGAGTAGTGTGCACATAGGCACACACAGCACTTTACCTAATGGGTGAGAACACAAATGTCAGAGAGGGAAAGAGACAGAGAAAGGCAGAGAGAATTAGAAAGATTTTAAGAAAGTGAAGACTTTGGCACAAATACCTAGATAGGGTGCATCCAAATTTTATGGGTCCTCTGTTAGAAAAAGAATAGAGTATTGTCAACCTAAAAAGCAATTGAGAGAGAGAGAGAGAGAGAGAGAGAGAGAGAGAGAGAGAGAGACTTTGACTTTCTGAAGATGATGCTACTTATTTAGGAATAGCCAAGCAACACAATGGGAACACACACCTCCATAGTAAGCTGTGGGCCTGTTCAAGATGGCTGAGGCAAGGCGGAGTTTATAGAGACAAAAATGTAGAGGATTATCTGAGATATTTTGAAGCCGTAATCTTTTGGCTGCACTGATTCGTTACCAGGGTAATGTGGGTCTGAAGTTGAACAGATGTCCTTGATGCAGCACTTTCTGTGTAAATTCCTGGTGGCCTCTCTGTAGGGCGGGGGTTCTGTGGGAGGCTTTTGTGAGGCTCTCAGGATAGTATCCTGGCTCATTTGTTTATTTTGTTAGGGTTGACACAAGTGACTCCATCTCGACTCTAATAACCTTTTTTCTTTTTTTTAAAGAATTATTTTATTTATTTGAAAGTCAGAGTTACAGAGAGAGAGAGAAGAAGAGGCAGAGAGAAAGAGAGAGAGAGAGAGAGGTCTTCCATTTCACTGGTTCACTCCCCAAATGACCGCAGTGGTCAGAGCTGAGCTGATCTGAAGCCAAGAGCCAGGAGCTTCTTCCAGGTCTCCCATGTGGGTGCAGGGGCCCAAGGACCTGCACCATCTTCTACTGCTTTCCCAGGCCATAGCAGGGAGCCGGATCGGAAGAGGAGCAGCCAGGACTGCAGGCCAGAGCTTTAACTCACCGCGCAGAGCGCCGGCCCCTCTAACAACTTTCACTGAAGATGAGAGAATTGTATCGGGTCGTGGAGGAGGTCCTCCGAGGATGGACGGTGAAGCTCCAGTGCCCTTAGTGTGACAGTCAGTGCAACTCAAGGCACAGGGCACAGCCAGCTCTCAACAAAGGCTCGTGTGTGCTTCTGACTTTCCCACCACCGCCTCCTGGGCCATCTCAGGCCTCCCTGGAAGTCCCCTCCCCCAGCACCTCTGTCACTGGCAGTCAAGGGTTCTACCGCTGTGCTTGCTGCCCTGGCCAGCCTGGGACAGGGCTTTGCCTTCAGTGCCCGCTCCTGCTTCCTGAGAAAGTGCCCTGACTCTTTCTTCGCTCAGGTTGTTAACGCCCTGTACGCTTGCCTGCTGTGGCATCTCAAGCTAAGGTGCTGGGACCGTATTTGTCACCCCGGCGAAGTCAATCGACTTTTGACAAAGACTCCAGAATGAAAACTGTGCTTTTTTTTTTTTAAAGTCGACTAATCGCTGAAAGTGGCTTTCCAGCTATCCCTGCACAAGCAATACATTCTGCTCCCACCACTGCAAGTCAACGTAGTTCTGGGGTTCTGACTCATGGGATTGTCCAAGGAAAAGAAGTAAAAGGAAGCCGCATTGGGCAAGAAGGAATAAGCCACTGTTAGTCATAGATGGGATTATCACCCAGGTAAAGCTAATGCAATCTACAGCAATAAACAAGCAAACAGAAATGCAGCAACTACCAGAACTTCTACATCACTTTGGCAAGGACGGAGGACACAGGGTCAAGGTAGAAAAAAAAAATCAATTGAGTTTCTAAATGCTAGCAACAATCAATCTTTCACCGTCAAATATGAGGTTAGATACAGGGTTTTTTCCCAGATGCCCTTTGTCTGGTTGAAGACCTTCCATTCCTGGTTTGTTTAGAGTTTTTATTGAGAACAAACGTTGGATATTGGAAAACACCTTTCTATGTCACTGAGGTGGTCACGTGGCTTTTCTCTTGTAGCCTATTATTATGGTGGATTACATGGGCTGGTTTTCAAATGCGAAACCAACCTTGCATTTCAGAGATAACTCCTTCCTCGGTTGTGATAAAGAATCATTGCTAAATATCTTGAATGTAGTTAGCTAACATTTTGATAAGAAATTCACATCGACAATCCAGAAAGACATTTGTGTGCTGTTTTCTTTTCTTTACCTAGGTGTGGTATCAGAGTTTAGCATCAGGACTGGCTTCATAGAACGAGTGGAGGGAAGCCTTCCTTCCTATTCAGTTTGTAGAATTGGTATAATTTGTTCTGTGAAAGAGTGTGTTGAATTGCTGTTATTTCTTCTTTCACTGGTAGAAGTCACCGATTTCCTTGTGAGAAAGTTTTAAAGTGTAACTTTAATTTCTTTAATAGATATGTGAATACTCATGTTATCTATTTCTTCTTGAGTGGGATTTAGTGGCTTGTGTTTTTTAAGGAATTTTAAAAATTATTAATTTTTATTTATGTGAAAAGCAGAGACAGAGATAGAGACAAAGAGAGATCTTCCATCCACTGGCTCACTTCTCAAATGCCCACAACTGCCAGAGCTGGGCCAGGCCAAAGCCAGAAGCTGGGAACTTGAGACAAGATGCTGTGGCATAGTAGGTAAAGCCACTGTCTGCAGTGCCGGCATCCCATATGGGTGCCAGTTTGAGTCCCAGCTGCTCTTCTTCCGAGCCACCTCTCTGCTATGGCCTGGGAAAGCAGTAATATTGGCGCAAGTCCTTGGGCCCCTGCACCCATGTGGGAGACCTGGAAGAAGCTCCTGGCTTTGGATTAGCTTAGCTCCATCCATTGAGCCATTTGGGGAGTGAACCAGTGGTGGAAGACCTCTCTCTCTCTCTCTCTCTGCCTCTGCCTCTCTGTAACTCTGCCTTTCAAATAAAATAAATAAATCTTTAAAAAGAAAAAAGGGGGAATTCAGTCCAGGTTTCCCATGAGGGTGGCAAGAACCTACCACTTGAGCCATCACCTGCTGCTCCCAGGGTGCACATTATCGGGAAGCTGGAATCAGAGCTGGGATTTGAACTCAGGCTCTCTGATACAGGATGTGGGCATCCCATGCAGAATCTTTTTTTTTTTAATGTTTCTTTTTTTTTTAATTTTATTTTTGACAGGCAGAGTGGACAGTGAAAGAGAGAGAGAGAGAGAAAGGTCTTCCTTTGCCATTGGTTCACCCTCCAATGGCCGCCGCGACCGGTGCACTGCGCTCATCCAATGGCAGGAGCCAGGTGCCAGGTGCTTTTCCTGGTCTCCCATGGGGTGCAGGGCCCAAGCACTTGGGCCATCCTCCACTGCACTCCCGGGCCATAGCAGAGAGCTGGCCTGGAAGAGGGGCAACTGGGACAGAATCCGATGCTCCAATCAGAACTAGAACCCAGTGTGCCAGCGCTGCAAGGCGGAGGATTAGCCTGTTGAGCCACAGCGCCGGCCCCATGCAGGATCTTACCTAGTGCACCAAATGCCCGCCCTTGCGGAATGTGATCATCTCATGTAAGTGTTTGCTTTGTAGGCACAGGGTGTTTATAAGTCTTTTGTGTTGAGTAGTAGCTCCACAAAGGTCATGTCTGCTGGAAGCACAGTGGATGACTTCATTTAGAAAGGGGGCCTTTACAGATGTGATTATTTAAGATGAGGTAATGCTGGCTTAAGGTGGTCCCTACATCTGCTATGGACACAGACACACAGATACAGATGAAAGGAACCACAGGATGACAGAGGCAGAGATGTAGAGGGCTGCAGCTCCAAGCCAGGGGACACCACGGACTCCCTAGAGTCCTAGAAGGAGCTAGAAAGAGGAAAGCAAGGATCCCACCCCCAGTCTTGGAGGGAAGTGACCTTGCTGGCACCTCGATCTTGGCTTTCCAGCCTCCGCAACGGTGAGAGCATGAATTTCTCTTGTTTTAACTCTTACAGGTTGTGTTAACCTTGCTACGTAAGTCCTAGGGAACTAGCACCACACGTTCCCTTAATATACTTCTAATATCTGTAGTGTGGTAGAGATGTCACCTCTCGGCCCTGAGCTAGGTAATCTGGATCCTCTATTTCTTTTTTCCTGACAGGTCTGGCTTGAGATTGAGCAATTTTATTGATCTTCTCAAAGAACCAGTTTTTGGTTTCATTGATTTTTCTCTATTGCTTTTTTGTTTTCTTTTTCATTGATTTGCACTCTAATATGTATGACTTTCCTGTCTTCCGCTTCTGGATGACTAATTTGCTCTTTTTCTTTCCAGTTTCTTAATGTAAAGGCAGAGCTCACTGATTTGAGACATCCCTTCTTTTATATTGTTTGAGATCACCGCAATAAAATGTGTAGTCCTGTTTAGCAGCATCCTACGACGTTTGTTGTCTTTTCATTTTCATTCTGTTCACACTACTTTCTTATTTTATTTTTGATTTCTTCTCTGACTCCTGAGTTATTTCGAAATACGTTGTTTTCAAATATTTGGAGATTTGTCAATGATCTTTCAGTAATTGCTTTATGTTTTAATTTCACTGTGGTCAGAGAAGATACTTTGTATGACAAATCCTTTCATATTTATTGATACTTGCTTTATGGCCCATAATATGGATTATGTTGGTAAATATTTAATTTGCATTTTGAAGAAAATATATTCTGCTGTTTTTGAACATATTTTTGAATATATGTTTTAGCTATAGTGTTTGTGACTACTAAATCCTCACTGAGTATTCTCTTCCATCCATTCCTGAGACTAGGATATTGAGCTCTCTGATTGTCATTGCGGTGCTGTGATTTCTCCTGTAGTTCTCTCAGTCTTTGATTTATATATTTTTAAGCTTTTTTATTAAGTGCATGCATACTTACTACTGCTCCTTCTTCATGTTACAGATAAGGAAGCCACGTCTTAGAGAGATTAAGTCAGTTGCCCAGGATAACTCGTCTCAGACTCGTGTTCATGTCGGGGCAACCTGATGCTGGAGCCATGCATTTGAGACTCTCTGTGCTCTACTGCTTCTGTGGTCCACGCACTCTACCCACATGGGCTTATCTTGTATGCACAACGTTCAAGCTTGGCACTGCTATTCATTTGCTCCCGTGTTTGACCTTCTGTGTGCCAGCCTGTGGTAGGTGCTAAGGCTGCATCTGTGAGCCAAGTTGACTCAAGTCCCCTCCTTCTTGGATGTTCTGGGGTGGGGAGGGGGAAGAGACAGTCCATGACCAAACAAGGAAATAACACAGCATGTGAGCCAGCAATGTTCTAAGGGCAAAATTCAACAGGCAGCAGATAGAGAGTGAGGGGAGGGTGCGAGAGGGGTGGGAACTGACACAGAGTTCAGGGAATGCTTCATTAAGAAGTTAACAGTTATAGAAAGACACATGGTTTAGGGAGAGAAGCACGAAGCAGGAGCTGTCCGTTATTTAACGTAGAAACAGTAGTGGGTACCATTAGTGAGACACTGTCTATGGTCCAGGCCTGTGCAAAGGGCTTCGTGTTTATTATCTTCACAAAAACCAAATAAGCAAACTATTTTTTTCTAAAATAGAAATAAATTTTGGGGACTTTTTAAATCAGAAAAAGAACACTGTTGTAAAACAAGAATAAAATAACACAAAGACATGTAAATAAAGGTGGGGCTCTCCTTATAATTAATCTTCTCCCCTGCCAGAGGTAACCCTGGATGCAGACTGGTTTTGTGGAGCAGCTAGGTAAGCTGCTGCCTGCAACACTGGCACCCATCTCAGAGCATCAATTCAAGTCCTGGTTGCTCCACTTCCAATCCAGCTCGCTGCTGCTGTGCCTTGAAAAGCAACAGAAGATGGCCCAGTACTTGGACCCCTGCCACTCACATGAGAGACCAGCACGGAGTTCCTGGTTCTTGGCTTCAGCCTGACACAGCCAGGGCTGCTGTGGCCATTTGGAGGGTAACCCAGAGGACAGAAGAGCTCTCGCTCTCCGCTCTCGCTCTCTCTCTCTCGCTCTCGCTCTCTCTCCCCTGCCTCCCTCTTATTGCTCTGCTTTTCAAATAATTAAATCTTAAAAGAATTTAAAAAAGCAATTAAATGCATTTGTATGCATGATAAAAATATACATATAAAATTGGGATGTGGTGTATATACTGTCCGGTAACCTAGTACTGTTCTCATTTCACAAGTATATCATTGGCTGCTTTGCATACCAATATATAGACTGTGTCTTTTGGATGCTGCAAGTGACTATACTATAGTTGTTCTTTTTGAGACACATTTAGGTTATTAATAATGTTTTTCTCTCATATATAATACATTAAGGGTCATCCTTGTACATTTCTCTGACTGTGCCAGATATTTTCTGTTTGCCTTTCTGGATCCAGATGGAACCCAGAAAAGTTAGGTAACTTGTTTGAAATTCCACTTACCATGGACAATAGAGTTCATTATAGGCTGTGTCAATATGTATAATTGGATTGTCTGTACCCATAATTAACTCTGTCATGTAACCAAAAGGTCAATTCCATTAGACCATCAGTGTGTTTTTAGGCTGAACTGATAGTAGAGGCTTGGCCACGTGGACCCATGGTCCTTTCCCCGTCAGCTTTTTCAAGAATATCACCAGAATTCGTGGCATGAGTCAGAATTTGCACCTGGATGGCTGCCGAGTCAGGTGTCCCTGAGTGAGATCCTGGGCTGGGAAGCTTCCCGTGGGGTTCACTCACTGGCTCTGCAGAGCCAGGCTCACCGGCCTGGGGGCAGAGGTCCTGCTTCTAGTCTCTCTTCTCAGCTTACTGTCCCTTGGTCTCCACGAACCTTTGTTTTCCCTGCAAATGTGCTCTTCAGGCCCCCACCTTGTTTCCTGGGAAGGCCAGGACGTCTCATGAGTGCCGCTCATCTGGACTCTGGAGAGTCCACCACAGTTCCCCTGCCCCAAATACCTCAGCAAGTGCAGCAGCCCGTGGGCGGCACGCTGAGAAACTCAGCCCAAGCCAGCCCAGGAACTGGCAAGGGCAGAGGTACACCTGGCTTGGAACCTGGCCTGGTCCAGATGCCAAGTTTACCTGTCTGTCTGTCGTCTGTCTGTCTTCTCTTTGTGGGCTTTATTTGATGGGTAAGCTCTGTCCACATGGTGGGAGACAGATCAAGTCTCCATTCCTGCTAATTATGAATCAGGAGGGCGGGGACTTTGCTCTTCTGAAAATTCAGGGAACATGCTGTTGTGGGAGGGGATGGGGCAGTCAAATAACACGCTGTGAAGTCCCGTGTGGTGACTGCTCCTGTGATCTTTTTAAGGCCAACCCCTGTACTGTTCTCTCAGTCATGGGCCCTCCTGCTTGGCACACAGGAGGTGCCCAGGAAGGTGTTCTTGTACTGCATTAAATTGAAGAATTCATGAAATCCCACCGCCCGGGCTGGGCTTCTTGAATACTTACCAGAACCCCCACCTCTGCTTTAAACAAGTCTTCCAGAGAAGCAGGGGGCCCTTTCCCCCATGGTTTCTAGGTTGTGGGCATTTCATGGTGAGAGTTTGGGGCTGGTGGCGCAGTCCCAGCAGTTCTGTGACAATGCAACAGCATGTGCAGAAGGCTCTGGATTGTGTACTTGGGCTTGTGTTTGCCCTACTGCTCATCCAAAGTGACGAGAGTATCACCTCTCAACATGGCGCCAACCCAGCGCATGTTGGAGCACTTGTTCATGGAGGCTGGGATGGTCTCCTCTGCTTTCCTCTGCTCTGCTCACTGGCCTTTTCTGGAGGTCAGGCATGGGGGCAGCAGAGCCCTCTGACCAAGAGACAGAACTGCTGACTTCCCCACCAATCCAAGATGCTGCCCAGCCTGGGCCCTCGCCCATGGTGCCACTCCATGTTTTCCACGCGTAAGAGCTCGCAGGACTCAGAAGGTCAGTGTGCTCTATTGCTGCTCCAAGAGTTTGCTTTTTTCTTTCAGGCAAGAAAAGGGAAATGATTGGTTTCTAAGAACTACAAAGGATACTGGAGGCATTTGGATAAATCTGCTTTTTTTGTGAGCTCAGGATGGCAATTTAATTAATCTGTCAAACAAGATCATTAATTTATCAAAAGCTGCAAATTCCACTTGAGACAAGTTATTAGTCAAGAACACCGTGGATGTTATTCTTTATGGTCAAATACATGCAGCTTATCAAGTTCCAGTAATAAATCACATTTTGCTCTTTTGCCAAAAGAAAAATCTATTTTTGATATTGTTGAGAGCCGAAAACCACATATTGATTTAAAAATATATGTGACTAGCCTAAGTCCCCAAACTCAGCTGTAACATGACAGAGAATAAAAGGGACTAAATGGGAGCTGGCAGGAGCAAAGCAAGAAAAACTCCAGGAAAAACAAAATACAACAACAAAATGAGTCTTAGATGAAGGCGTCACAGAAGCATCCACAAGCCCTCTCCTGCCTTTTGTAACGCGAGCTGCACTGCTTTAATGAGGGAAAATGAAGACATGATTATTCCTGGAGTTTCCTTCTTGCAAAGGATTAACGGCTGACCACAGTGAGGCCAAGCCAGAGGGGGACAGGGAGATGCAGGGGCCACGAAAGGTGTTCGGGGGAGGCAGGGGTGACAGACAATTGTCCTTAGTCGTGTGCGGTGGGGCCCTAATTCGTCTACCTGCGGAGCCCTGTGGTTACATCACTGGTGCCTGGATGCTGTCCTGTGTGTGGGGGGGTGCTAAGGAAGGGCGTGGCCCTGGGCTTCCTCCTTTCTGCACTTGGCACCAGGTCCTGCAGACACAGGGAGCTGGAGAGGCTTCACAGCATTAATCTCATGCCCAAGGCACTCAGAAGTCGTGGGAAATTATAAAGAACTCCCCAGTCAAAGAAAATATTTTAGGTTTGGTTGCATCTCTTTCTCCTAAACACCCAAATCAAATCTCCATGCTTTTCTCATCTCTTCTTCCTGTTTCCTCTCATGACCAGCTCTTTACTAAACATACTCATGAATTTTTTAAAAGGGATTTGTTTCTTTATTTATTTTTATTTGAAGGCAGAGAGAGAGAGAGAGAGAGAGAAAGAGAGAGAGAGAGAGAGAGAGAAATATCTTCCATCCACTGGTTCATTCCTCCTGGGATGGTCCAGGCTGAAACTAGGATCCTGGAACTCCATCCTGGTATCTCCTGTGGGTGACAGGGCCCAAGCGTGTGGGCCATTTTCTTCTGTTTTCCTAGGTGCATTAGCAGGAAACCAGATTGGAAGCAGAGCAGCTGGGACTCGAAGTGGTGCTCTGATACGGGACACTGGTGTCGTAGGCTGTGGCTTAACCCGTGCACCACAGCACTGGCTCCCCACAGCTGATCTGAGACCCTGTCTGGATGCAATCTCTCTATCATTCTTGTCTTGCCAAGCAGTTTTTCACTTTGCCATATTTTCTACTCCTCATCATTTGCCAATTTTTGCTGAAGATTTTCTGCCTTGGGGCTGTCTCCTGAGCGCACGTGCTGGTGGGCAGGTGTCCTGCGACCTTCTTTAGTGCTGTTCGCGGGCATCATAGGATATAAGAAGCTCCACATGCTATTTCTGCTCTGGCTCTAATTTGGTCATTTGTTATAATCTCTTGACAATCTTTTTAGTCCATTAACCTTTTCTCCAGCAGCATCAGTCTTTTCACATAAAAGGCAGGACAGCTTCAACTTTAGAAGCCAGGGCTCTGAAGTCAGACTACCTGATCCATGTGCAGGCTCTGCTGCTAGCTAGCTCTCTGCTTCATTTTCCTCATCTGTAGAATGTGGCTAAAAATCATGGTTACTTTATTGTGCTATTGTGAAGAAAGAAAGAATGCCTGAAATGTGCTTAGGATAGGGCCAGGCATAGCAAATGATAAAGAAAATCAAAAGAAAACTCTCCTTCAAAACCTCCAAGGGGTGAGTGTTTGGTGCAACACTTAGGATGCTGCATGGAAAGCCCGCAGCTGCTCCACTTCTTCTTTTTTTTTTTTAAGGTTATTTATTTATTTGAAAGTCAGAGTTACACAGAGAGGCAGTGAGAGAGAGAGAGAGAGAGAGAGAGAGAGAGAGGTCTTCCATCCAATGGTTCACTCCCCAATTGGCTGCAACGGCCGGAGCTGCACCGATCCAAAGCCAAGAGCTTCTTCCGGGTCTCCCACATGGGCGCAGGGGCTCAAGCAGTCAGGTCATCTTCCACTGCTTTCCCAGGCCACAGCAGAGAGCTGGATCAGAAGTGGAGCAGCTGGGACTCAAACCAGCACCCATATGGGATGCCAGCGCTTCAGGCCAGGGCGTTAACCCGCTGCACCACAGCGCTGGCTCCTGCTCCACTTCTGATCCAGTTTCCCACTAATGCACACCCTGGGAGGAAGCAGGTGATGGCTCAAGTACTTGGGTTCCTGCCACCCACACAGGAGACACAGACTAAGTTCTGGCTCCTGACTTTGGCCTCACCCAACCCTGGCTGTTGAAGGCATTTGGGAAATGAACTAGCAAATGGAAGAACTCTCCCCATTTGGCTATCTATCTTTCAAATAAAAAAATCAAAAATTTAAAACATTTTCCTGATAAGATATGTTTACTGTAAAAGTCAGAAGACATTCACATGCAAGGAGAAAGGAGGATCACTAGGACACAACTCCTGGGACTCTGAGGAGGCTGGGAGCTGACTCCAGGCTTGAACTTGGTGTTGCTGATTCAGCATAGTTGGCACAGACCCTGTGACCAGCACCAGTGGAAGAATTAGTACACTAGGTTACTTTGTTTCCGGGGAGCAGTCTGCAGGCCCTGTGCACCCCCCAAGCCTCATCTGCAGGCAAATACCTCACTCATCCCTCAGGGGTGCCGAGAAGAGCTTCCCCAGGTGGAACGGGACAGGAATCTTCCGTCTCCACCAGCCCTCCTGGTCTATTGATTCCTATGTGTAGGATTTTCCTGCCAGTGTTAGATCTGTTTGACTTTTATTCTCTACTCTGCCACTTCCTTTTTTTCTTTCCTTTAAAATTCCCAACACAGACTTTTATGCATTTAATTTACATTTTTTAGTAGCTGACACTGAGGGTTTTTTATATACTTCCCATGATGATATTGACTAGCATCCCTATTAAACAGAGCAGAACACCAGAGTCTGAAAAAGGGAGGGATGGACCCAGGAGCCAAAGGGAACTTGTGAAATAGCAGCCCAGACTGTTGGGGAAGGAAAGAGACCTCAGCTGGGTGGGGGTGGGGGTCCTGGGCAGGAGGAGCTGAGCCTGCTGCAGAGAGTGGTTCAGAGGAGCTGCAGCCCAGCTGTCTGGGTGGGGTGAGGGTCTGCTTGCAATAATTTTCAAGTTTTATGGATTTATTTTTATTTATTTAAAAGGCAGAGTGAGAGCAAGAGCAAAAGCGAGAGAAAGTGAGAGAGAGAGAGAGAGAGAGAGAGAGAGAGAGAGAGAGAGAGAGATCATTCATCCACTGGTTCACTTTCTAAATGCCTGCAGCTGGGGCTTGGCCTGGATGAAGCCAGGAGACAGGCACTCCATCTGGGTCTCCCAGGTCGGAGGGGCAGGAACTCATGTACTTGGGCCAGCATCTTGCCACCACCTAGGGTGCACATTCGCAGGAAGCCGGATGGGAAGCAGAGGGACAGGACTTGAACCAGGCACTCCCATATGGGATGTAGGTGTCCCAAGCACTGGGCTGGCCTGCTGCACCACAACACCCACTCTTTCTTTGGGTCGGTGGCCTGGGGAGTGCATGTTGTAACCATTGGGTGTCACCTGTCTTGCAGTCTCCAGGGTCAGCTTACTGGTAGGCGGAGAAGCATGTGGTTCCGAGTGATGGGAGCAGAGTTTAGTCTCCCCCAAACATGCCTATTGAGTCAATTTCTCAGACAGAGCTCCTATCTCATTTTGCTCAGTGTTGGGAATATGGGAAAGTGGTGAATGGATAAATGAATCAGGAATATATTGAATTGTTACACTCAAAGTAAAATACAAAAACCAGTTGCATAAAGCTACGTATCCACCACACAGGACAGTGTGGACAGGTTTTGTTCCGGTTGGATGTGGTTTGTTCCACAAGGGCTTACGTGAGGGGAGAATGGTTCCTAGGCGGCGATGGTCCCTTAGGGAGGTGGAGCCTGGTGGGAGTTGGCTGGGTCTTTGAAGAGGCTGCCCCCAGAAGGGACTAGGCTAGTGCTCTGGGCGCCCTGGCTCCCTGGGCACCGGCTTCCCGGCTTGCCATGGACTTATCCTCTTGCACTGCTCCCACATGATGCCATCTGATGTGACACGGCCCAGCTGAGGGGACCCTCCCTGGGGGCTGCATCGACGGAACAGCCAGATCGTGGACTTCCAGCCTCCAAAGCTGTGAGCTAAATAAGCCTACTTTCTTTAGAAAGTGCACCGCCTCGGGTACTTTGTTACAGCAATGGAAAGTGGACGAATACAAGGGTAGGCCTGAAATGTCCTGTAAAGCAACGATTTCCTGCAGAGAGAAGCTGAGAGCTGCAACAGAGCCCAGGGTCTTGGGACAGAAACGCAGAAGGGGGCAGACGAGACATGTAGATACATGACAGAGTAATCTACACGAGAGTAAATGATTAGTATCAAAACTATTGATTTACTGACTGAACATTGGTCCCTTATTTAATAGATCCAGTCCTGTTTTCAAAATGATTTTTACCAGAAAAATTCATCCTAAAACATAAAAATAGCATATACTCATGTACATAGAAGCCAAATTTAAAAATAGCTCCTTAACACTGATTCTGACATTAAAGATAATATAAGCAGAATAATTACTCTTGATACATATTCACACATTTTAATCAATTTGTTAACCATACCTTTCTATAATGCCATATCACTGTCACATTTATGAAGAAAGTATTTTTTTTTCCTGTGGGGTCTTACTATTTAAAATTTTCTCACATAATTTTCTACGATCTTCAAATTTACACTTGAACGTTAATTAATTTGAAATCATTGGCATCTTTGATATTTTCCTATAGACTGCAAAATTTTTAATTAAGAAAATAGAAAAGACTGCCTGTACAGTTGCTAAGGTACGTGGTAGACTAGGATTACATTCTGCTAAATGGAGAATATTCTCAGTTGCAACCATTTTGGCACTGACTTTGTAAATGTTTCAGTCCAAATATTCAAGTAAGTGCTACCTTTCTGCCACTATTCAAGGTGCATACCTTTGCAATGTTTTTGCAAGACAACATTTGTCAAGTAAGTTACCTTTCTTATTTTTTTAAGAGAAACAGCTGATGATTTTATGCAGGATCTGAGTCCACCCGTACAAGGATGGACTGGGTCCGAGGAAAGGTGAGTGCGCCGCTCGCCCGTTCCCCAGCCTCCCGATCCCGGAGACAATCAGACACAGCAGGGAGCCAAGTCTAGCAAGGACTCATTTACTCCGTGTGAACCGAACCTTTTATAGCACAAAACTGCAGAGTCATTGGGGGCAGGGCTAAGAACCAACCAATCACTTAAACGGTCACTTTACAGGGGGATTTCTATAGGACTGGCCTTATGTCTATACACTTGTTACTAGTCTTGTTACCTCCCCTGATGTTGCGTAGCCAATTAGCTTTTGAGTTCCGCCCATCTTACTTCCTCTGGCGCCATCTTCTTTGCCCCTCTCGCAGGGCCTGCTGGAGAAGAGGCTGCCGGCATCATTGTTGGCAGCCTGGTCCCTCTCCGTCTGGTTCCCAACAGTCCTCTTGCTTGGGGGGAGGGGGACTGTGGCGGCCACACGAGCTGCTCCAGGATCCACTCCCCTTCCTCGCGCGACAGCAGCTTGTTCATGGCCGGCCCTGGGCACAGCGGCATCATGGCGGCAGCTGTGCACACGCTCCAGCCCACAGTCCCGCTCCTCCAGTGCCTGCAGGCTGTAGATGAAGTCCTCCTGCAGGCATTGCAGCCGGTCCTGCGCCTCCTGGAGCTAGGTGAGCTCCATGTTGACCCCTCCTTGGTGCCGCCCTGTCCGGGGGCTGGAGCCGCCACCGCTGTGCACCCTGCGGGGTCGCTGTCCGCCATGGCGGTGGCCAGGGCCACGTGCGTGAGCATCGGGTCCCTCCCTGTGCTGCCATCCCCAGGACACCCGCCGGCTGGCTCCACGGGCCCTGGCTTGGGTTAGTTCGCGGGCCCAGCTCCACGCGGCACTCCGTTCCGAGCAGCTCGGGCGAGGGCACCCGGGAGCAGCTATGCATGCGGAGCCCCCCAGGCCTGGTCTGGCCGTGCTCATGCACCACAATTTTACTACTCAATGTTTTTCTTTTTTTTCTTTAATATTTATTCATTTTATTTGAAAGACTTAGAGAGAGAGAGAGAGGTCTTCCACCTGCTGGTTCACTCCCCAGATGGCCGCAACCGCTGGAGTTGCACCGATCTGAAGCCAGGAGCCAGGAGCTTCCACCAGGTCTCCCATGAAGGTGCAGGGGCCCAAGGATTTGGGCCTTCTTCTATTGCTTTCCCAGGCCATAGCAGAGAGCTGGATTGGAAGTGGAGCAGCCATGTCTCAAACTGGTGCCCATATGGGATACTGGCACTGCAGGCAGAGGCTTTACCTGCTACACCACAGCACCGGCCCCCGAATACCTTTCTTATGATTTTCTAAATGTTTTGCCAAATTTAGATGTGGGGCCAGCGTAGCAGGTTAACAACCTGGCCTGAAGCGCCAGCATCCTATTTGGGCGCCAGTTCGAGACCCGGCTGCTCCACCTCTGATCCAGCTCTATGCTATGGCCTAGGAAAGCAGTAGAAGATGGCCCAAGTCCTTGGGCCCCTGCACCCACATGGGAGACCTGGAAGAAGCCCCTGGTTCCTGGCTTCAGATCGGCACAGCTCTGGCTGTTATGGCCAGTTGGGGAGTGAACCAGCAGACGGAAGACCAATCTCTCTGTCTCTATCTCTCTCTGTCTCTGTCTCTGTCTCTCTCTGCCTCTCCTCTCTCTGTGTAACTCTGATTTTCAAATGGGTAAATAAATCTTTAAAATAAAAAATTTAGATATTACAAAAATCATAGCCAGCGTGCTTAGCCTAGCAGTTGAGCTGCCCAGGTTCAGCACTGGGATATCTGGGTCTGACACCTGGATCCAGTTCCTGACTCAGTCTTTCTACTAGTGCAGACCCTGAGAGGAAACAGCGACAGATGAGGTAACTGGGCTCCTGCCGTCGGTGGGTGAGTTACCAGCTCTTGGCGTCTGGGGAGTGGACAAGCGAATGGGAGCACCTCTCTGTCTCTGTCTTTGAAATAAATAATTAAAAAATTGCTTTTCTCAATTTCATTCCATGTCAGTTAAGTTAAATTTATTACTTAAAAATAAGAGCCCCATAAAAGAGTCATCATATTCCAAAGCTTAACTATAGAATTTTCAAAGTAAAATTTTAATTTTAAAATTAAACTAAAATGCGTATTTTTTAAAATCTCACACATTGTTGTCTTTAAGTATTTAGGGTTTCCTTCACTTCTTTAGAGATAAATTGATTGTTTCCCTGTTTGCAAGTCTTATTTTCAATAAATGCAGCTCTCAAAAGTGTTAAGTTTTTTGGGGACCAGAGCTGTGGCGCCAACATCCATATGGGTGCCTGTTCAGGTCCAGGCGGCTCCTCTTGTGATCCAGCTCCCTGGTAATGGCCTGAGAAAGCAGTAGAAGATGGACTAAGTGCTTGGGCCCCTGTGTGAGAGACCTGGAAGAAGTTTCTGGCTCCTGGCTTCAGATCCACCCAGCTCCAGCATTGCAGCCGTTTGGGGAGTGAGTCAGTGAAATTTAGAGGATTTATTTACAAAAGACATCAATATCATCATAGAAAATAAATTCACTTACAAATGAATTCTTCAGAGCTTTATATATTTTTAATATGTGATTGGCATTGACCAATAAAGTGACAAACTTCACAGTGCCCCAATGAAGGAATTTTTAAAAATCCGTATCAGCTTTATATAAAATTTCTATATTTTCATAACTAGATATTATCTTTAAAATTGTGATGATGATCATTTAACTTGTAGAACATCATAGCATTTTAGTATATAATTATGAAATATGAGTGAACTATAATCAGTATGGTATCTATCAGTTTCTTGATTAGTGAGAGGATTGTATCTGAGACAAAGCTATATTTTATCAAAATTTGTATCTGTGTTATTACCTCAAAATTACTTTATTTTTTATGCTAAACTTTTAAACTGAATTTACAATGGCTTAAAAAATATCAGATGTTTCCTCTTTGATGGAGTGAACTTTCAAAAGCTTGACTTTAAAAGGCTATGGAGAACATGAGAAATCATATCATCACTGTGATTTGTTCAAATTATTTTCTGTTTGAAGAATCTAAAGAGACCATGATAACACTGGTTTCATTTTTTCCCCCAAAGGAACATTTTATTTAAGGAGTACAAATTTCATAAGTACAACTTTAAGAACATAGTGATTCTTCCCACCATACCTGTCCTCCCACCCACACTCCCACCCCACCTCCTCCTCCCTCTCCTATTCCCAGTGCCATTCTCCATTAAGATTCATTTTCAATGAACTTTATACACAGAAGAACAGCTCTGTACTAAGTAAAGATTTCAACAACTTGCACACACACACACACACACACATGCACACAAAACTGAGAATAAATGTTACAGTTAATTCTTATAATACAACTCATTGAATATAGAAGTCCTGCATGGGAAGTAAGTGCACAGTGAATCTTGTTGTTAATTTAATAATTAACATTCTTATGTATGATGTCAGTGATCACCTGAGGCTCTTTACATGAGCTGCCAAGGCTATGGAAGCCTTTTGAATCCATAATCTCTGTCAGTATTTAGACAGGACCATAAGCAAAGTGGGAAGTTCTCTCCTCCCTTCAGAGAAATGTACATTCTTCTTTGATGGACACTTCTTTCCACTGGGGTCTCTCTCACAGAGATCTATTATCAAGAAACTGATAGATACCACACTGATTGTAGTCTACTCATATTTCATAATTATATATTAAAATGCTATGATGTTCTACAAATTAAATTATCATAATCCACATTTTTTGCCACAGTGTCTTGACTTTCCATGCCTGAAGTGGTCTCACAGCCTTTTCAGCCAGACCAGAATGTCTTAAGGGCTGATTCTGAGGTCAGATTGCTATTTAAAGAGATTGTTGTTCTATGAGTCTGCTGTGTGGACTGCTTCCCATGTTGAAACATTCTCTCCTTTTTAATTCTGTCTATTATTATTATCAGACATTTGATCCTATTTATATGATCCTTTTAGCACTTAATCCTATCTATATGGTCACTTTAACACTTAATATAGCCACTTTCAAACTTAAGATGCTATTTTTACCATCCAACTTAATGGGATTTGGGGTCCCATGGCAAATTTTTAAACTGTACCCTTAGAAGTAAGTCTGTAGGAATGTATGCAGAACTATGCAGCTTTATAGTTACAAACTTCCTCCTCCCTCTTATTCCCATTCTTATTTTTTACTGAGATCTATTTTCAATTGACTTCATACACATATGATTTACTCTATGTTAAGTAAGGAGTTCAACGAATAGTATAAAGAAGAGAAAACAAAACTATTTCTCGACAGTAAAGACAAGGGCTGTTCGAGTCATTGCTTCTTAAAGTCTCAATTTCACTTCTACAGATTTCCTTTTAGGTGCTCTATTAGTTATCAAAGATCATGGAGAACATATGGTATTTGTCCCTTTGGGACTGCTTATTTCACTATCTATGATGTTTTCCAGATTCATCCATTTTGTTGTAAATGACCGGATTTCATTTTTTTTTCACTGCTGTGTGGTATTCCATAGAATACATATCCATAATTTCTTTATCCAGTCTTCAGTTGATGGGGGCATTTGGGTTGATTCCATCTCTTAGCCATTGTTAATTGAGCTGCAATAAACATGGGGGTAAGATAACTTTTTTTTTTTAAAAAGATATATTTATTTATTTGAAAGGGACAGGGAGAGGGAGAAGGAGAGGGAGAGAGAAAGAGAGAGGTCTTCCACCCATGACTCACTCTCTAAATGGCTGCAAAGGTCAGAGCTGGGCTGATCTGAAGCCAGGAGCCAGGAGCTTCTTCTGGATCTCCCACGAGGTGCAGAGACCCAAGGTTCTGGGCTATCCTCTGCTGCTTTCCCAGCTCATAACAGAGAGCTGGATCAGAAGAGGAGCATCGAGGACTTGAACCGGTGTCCAAATGGGATGCTGGCACTGCAGGCAGCAGCTTTACCTGCTACAGTACAGCACCGTCTCAGATAACTCTTTCATATGCTGATTTCATTTCGTTTGGTGAAATTCCCAGGAGTGGGATGGCTGGGTCATATTGTAGGTCTATATTCAGATTTCTGAGGTATCTCTATGCTGTCTTCCATAGTGACTTTACCAGTTTACCTTCCCACCAACAGTGGGTTAGGGGACCTTTTAAAAAATATTTATTTTATTTATTTGAAAGGCAGAGTCGGGGCCTGTGCTGTGGCACAGTGGGTAAATGCCCCAGCATCCCATATGGGCGCTGGTTTGAGACCCAGCTGCTCCACTTCTGATCCAACTCTCTGCTATGGCCTGGGAAAGCAGTAGAAGATGGTCCAAGTGCTTGGGCCCCTGCACCTGCATGGGAGACCCAGAAGAAGCTCCTGGCTCCTGGCTTCAGATCGGCACAGCTCTGGCTGTTGTGGCCATCTGGGGAGTGAACTAAAGGATGGAAGACCTCTGTCTCTCTCTTTCTCTGTGCCTCTCCTCTCTGTGTAATCCTGACTTGCAAATAAATAAATCTTAAAAAAGAAAGAAAGAAAGAAAGAAAGAAAGAAAGAAAGAAAGAAAGAAAGAAAGAAAGAAAGAAAGACAGGGAAAGGTAAAGACAGACAGAGAGAGAGAGAGAGAGAGAGAGAGAGAGAGAGGTTTTTCATCTGCAGGTTCACTCCCGAAATGGCTGCAACAACCCGGGTTGTGCAAGACTGAAGCTAGGAGCTAGGTGCTTTTTCTGGGTCTTGACTCCTTCTGTTTTCCCATATGTGTTAGCAGGGAGCTGGATCAGAAGTGGAACAGCTAGAGCTGGGACTTGAACCGGCGCCCACACAGGATGCCATTGCTGCAGGCTGTGGCTTTAACCCACTTTGCCCCCTCCTCCAGGATTTTCTAGCCCAAGGGGTCGTGAGTTCCCTTTTTGTGCCCATCACTGTCTTCCAGGTCAGGGCCAGGTGCTTTGCGCTGGCCCCATGCAGGGTCCTGCCTAACCTAAGTGGTCAGTGTCACATTGTGGGATGCCTGAGACTCGCTCAGGGAGCACAGGCAGGTGAGAGGCAGATTCTGCCTGTGGAGCCACAGGCAAGCAGGGAGGATCAGGACTCTGAATGCCCTCTGGCACTCCAGCAGATTTTCATGCGGAGAGTCCTTGCCTCTCCTGTTAAAGAATGGGTCAATGCTTGCTTGCTGGTGGATGGGTTCGTGCCGACCACGCCCTCTCTTTTCTTTCCAGCATACCTGCCCTTGGTCCTTTTTCCGTGTTTTCTCAGGGGTTTGTTTAAAAGCAGGTGTGGGGAAAACAAATGCTGAGCACGTGCTTGGCAGGGGGCGTATCCCGTCTGTGTAGCTATCTCTCTGCTCCCTGGGGTGCAGCCACCCACAGCGGGGAGCCCCCCTCCCCCGGCTGGCTTCACCTCTCTGAAGTCTTCTCTGGCTCCCTGTGCTCTTTCTCTGCCCTTCCGAAGGGTCCCGCTGCTCAGCCTACACAGGCTTCGAAATCTCCCAGCCTCTGGCCACTCTGTGCCTCCAACCTCCTCCTTGCTTCCTGGACTGGATGAGCCTCCACTGCCTCGCTGCCCATTGCCATCTCCCAAGTCGGATGGCTCCTAAGCTGTTTGCCCACGGAGTGGTCACCCCCAACCGGGCAGGTGCACTGAGGCTGAGCCGAAGCTCCTCTGAGGCTGTCCAGCACTTGGCAGTAGGGACACTATCCCCCAAGGGGCTCCGAGCCGGATTCCCTCTAGGCTCTTCCTGCAGCTTTTTTGCCAGTGGCTTGGGCTGCTGCAGTCTGGTCTCACCTCACCAACACTGGTGTGGAGGCTCTCAGCTGCTGGGGACCTGAGTTGTGTGTGTCCTTGGCCTCCACCGTGTCCCTCCAATTTGCGGAGAGTTTCCTCTGCTGTTTTCTCCCTAACTCTTCCCTGAGACTGCACTCTCCCCACTTTTTTAAAAACTATCTTCTCCTAGACTAGGGTGGTAAACTCCCTCCCTACTCTGACATCTTAATCCCTCCAATACTGGTTTTGAAGTAGGCTGCCTACTCCTTGTTCATTTATTAATAAGCATATGGTGATAGCGTATGGCACCCCAAATTCCGGTAGCATATGTGGCATCCAAGATGGCACTTCTGGGGAACTCTGAGGGGCCACATTTTCATATAGATTTTAGGGGATCATTTCCAATATCAGTTTCATTTATGTGTGTGCAAAATTGCTCTTCTCCCAAATAAACACAAACTGCTATCATTTACCTCTCAAACATGATCAAGAACACTTAGGACTGCAAATAAAGTTGTGTGTGTGTGTGTGTGTGTGTGTGTGTGTGTGTGTTTTACAGGCAGAGTGGACAGCGAGAGAGAGAGACAGAGAGAAAGGTCTTCCTTTGCCGTTGGTTCACCCTCCAATGGCCGCCATGGCTGGTGCACCGTGCTGAACCAATGGCAGGAGCCAGGTGCTTCTCCTGGTCTCCCATGGGGTGCAGGGCCCAATTACTTGGGCCATCCTCCACTGCACTCCTGGGCCACAGCAGAGAGCTGGCCTGGAAGAGGGGCAACCTGGACAGAATTGGCGCCCGGACCAGGACTAGAACCCGGTGTGCCAGCGCCACAAGGCGGAGAATTAGCCTGTTGAGCCGCAGCGCTGGCCGGCAAATAAAGTTAATTTAAAGATCAGTCATTTGCTGTACATGAAATTCTATCTGGATAGGAGGGTGAGTAAGCCCGCCTTCTGCTGATGCCGGCATCAAGCTGTTTTCTACAGTCTGTTTAACCCAGCAACTCAGGCTTGAAGCTCATACTGATGCCTTTTCAGCTGATGACGATCTTCTGGGTTCCATGTGCTCCATGTCAGAGCCTCATAGAGGCTGTTAACTTTTTTTTTTTTTTAAGATTTATTTATTTATTTGAACAGCAGAGGCAGAGAGAGAGAGAGAGAGAGGAGAGAGAGAGAGAGGTCTTTCATCCTTTGGTTCACTCCCCAAATGGCCACAGCAGCCAGAGCTGTGCTGCTCTGAAGCCAGGAGCCAGGAGCCTCCTCCAGGTCTTCCATGCAGCTACAGGGGCCCAAGGACTTGGGCCACTTCTACTGCTTTCCCAGGCCACAGCAGAGAGCTGGATTGGAAGAGGAGCAGCCAGGACTTGAAGCAGTGCCATATGGGATGCTGGCACTGCAGACGGGGGCTTTAACTCGCTGAGCCACAGTGCTGTCCCTAGCTGTTAACTTTTGATAAGGATTCTATATAAGGGGCTGGCGCTGTGTGCAATAGGTTGACCCTACGCCTGTGGTTCTGGCATCCCTGTAACTCTACCTCTCAAATAAATGAATAAAATCTTTAAAAAAGAAGGATTTTATGTAAGTTTACATTTATTATCAATTGCCTAGAGAAATGGAAAGTGCTCCTTATTTTTCAATTTTTGTCTCATTTATTTTTAATGATGTATTTACCTTAAAGACAGAGTGGCAGAAAGAGAGAGAGTGAGAGAGAGGTCTTCCATCTGCTGATTCACCCCCCCCCCATGCCTGCAACAGCTAGGGCTAAGTCAGGCTGAAGCTAGGGGCCAGAAATTTCATTGGGGTCTCCCATGCAGGTGGCAGGGGCCCAAGTAATTGTACCATCACCTGCTGCCTCCCAGGCACGTTAGCAGGAAGCTGCAGAAGGAGTGAGGTGGGACTCAGTCCCAGGCACTCTGATACGGGATGTGGGCATCCCAAGTGGTAGCTTAACCTGCTGCACCACAGCGCCCACCCTTATTATTTTTAATTAAACATATGCATCTTGTTGTTTTAGCTCATTCCTGATGAAATGGTTCATTGAAAAATAAAACAGCTTTAAAATTACACAAAGCAGTAATGGCAACACCAAGGTGAAGAGCACTCAGACTACGCTCTTTTGCTTTATGGCAGGCCTTCTCAATCTTTATTTCCCACGTATATGTCATATGGGGCTAATATATAGTTTCCCACATGCCCACTGATTCCATTGACTAGGGCCTGGCGGCCTCATGCCTTGCACAAGCTATGGTATGGGAAAAGCCTGAAGTCGAACAAAGCAAATAACTGACCAGGATAGAGATTGTAAATATTCCCTCCATTGCTGCTGGAGACAGAACGGAGTTAGCTGGAGGAACCTCCTTGGCACTGAGTGCACTCGCTTTATCACCAAAAGCCTCTTGCATGCTGTCCTTCTAAGGAGGGAGTTCACTGAGGTACATTCGGAAGAAGTCACGGAAATAGGTGGGTTGTACAAGTCACAATCGGATTTAACTGCCTAGCTGAGCGAGAACTTGGTTACTTTCACAAGAAATCTCCTAAGTTAATAATGAAGTCGATGGCAGAAGCTGAATTCTAGAGACCTGTCAGATATATGCTGGCTCATTTTCATGTAGTGAAAAGGTAGTGGAAAAAATGCTAAATAAGTTGACACCCAATATCAAAAAGCATATCTTGTGACTGTCCTGGGCCAATGAGGACACAAGTGTCACATAAAACCTAGAGAACAGAGAAAATCCTAATAGCCTTTAACAAAATAGTATTCAAAGAACTAATAGCTGAGAAATTTTCAAAACTAATTAGTCATGAGGCCACTGATTAAAGAAGCCTATTAAATACCAGATAGAGTAAGTAAGGAAAACCATCCATGAATGGAAGCATAGAGAGTTGAAAATCAAAGAAGAAAAGGTACGTGTGATGAGCAACCAAAGGGGAGCAAAATAGTGCTTAGTGCAGACTCGCCCATGAAACCACCAGCCTGGGAAGAAATAAACTGGCCTCTGGGGTTCAATAGCCACAGAAAGTGTCTTTCAAAAATGAAGGCAAATTAAAAACATTCAGACTAACAAGAAAGGGATTGAATTCACGACCAGGAGTCCCACACTAAAGGAAATGCTGAGTGATACTCTACAAGACAAAGGAAAAGGATCCTGCAGAAGACCGGAGTAAACCAAGCAAGGAAGCAGAATAAGGAAAATCAAAAGCATTTAGATAAATCTAGGTGAATTTTCACTAATTCCATAAAACAGTATTCATAATATGAGTTGGGGTTTCAAAGATATAGGAAAATTAAACACATGGGAAGAGCAGCTTATAGGTCAGGAGAGGAGAAATGCAACTAAACGGTGTTGAGGTTTTTGCAATGCCCATATACAAGGTACAAGACCACTTAATTTTAGATTTTTTTTTAAGTTAAAGATGACTATTATGAGTCCATCATTGTGGTGTAGCAGGTTAAGCTGCCATCTGAGATGCCAGCATCCCATACGGGCACTGGTTCTAATCCTGGCTGCTCCACTTCAAATCCAACTCCCTGCTAATGTATCTGGGAAAACAACAGAAAATGGCCCAAGTACTTGGGCCCCTTCCACCTGTGTGGGAGACCTGGATGAAGCTCCTGGCTCCTAGTTTTGGCCTGGCTCAGCCATGGTTGTTGTGGCCATTTGGGAGAATAAACCAGAGGATGAAAATCTGTGTGTGTGTATGTATGTCTCTCTCTCTCTCTCTCTCTGCAACTCTGCTTTTCAAATAAATAAATCTTTTAAAAAATGATTAGATTTTCTAAAAAGATGACCACTATCCTCTCTAGCATAACCACAAAGAGAATACTAATAATGGAGTAGGAACTTTGAAATAATAAGTTTAAGTGTACTCAGACCATATCTATATAGGTAGAACAATTAGTGGTGGGCCTGTGCCCCTACTGGGAGCAGTTTATATATCACTATCTGTAAAATAACAAGTTGACAACAAACTGCGGTGTTCCACGGAAGTTGAACGTATAGATGACCTTGAAGCTGGCATCTCCTCTTCTAGTTATGTGTCCAATAAGAATGCATGCACAGATCTGCAAGAGACAGCATGACAATGTTCACAACAACACGATCTTTGCAGTGATCACAAACGAGAAAAGACAGACATGGCTGTCAACAGCAGACTAGACGAACAGACCACAGAACCATACGGCACGATACAGCACAGAAACAGAATAAACAGCTATGAGGAGAAATCTCACAGACATAATGGCGAGAGAGAGAGAGAGAGACAGAGAGACAGAGAGAAAGGTCTTCCTTCCGTTGGTTCACTCCCCAATGGCTGCTGCGGCCAGCACTGCACCAATCCGAAGCCAGGAGCCAGGTGCTTCCTCCTGGTCTCCCATGCGGGTGCAGGGCCCAAGCACTTGGGCCATCCTCCACTGCCTTCCCGGGCCACAGCAGAGAGCTGGGCGTGTTTCAATGCACAGGAAATGTTAAACAGCGCTGGAGGTCAGAAGAGCCTTTAGCTTTGCGGGGAGAATGCAGAGATCAGGAACAGGCACCAGGGTCCTGGGCTGCTGGCGTGGTGACATGCATCGAGCTACATGATTTTGCTGTGTCTACCTCTCAGTTGTCTTTCTGTCTTAAGGCCCCAGGGACAGGTTTGAAACAGAAAGCCCCATGGTGGTTGGCCGGCGCCGTGGCTCAACAGGCTAATCCTCCGCCTTGTGGCGCCGGCACACCGGGTTCTAGTCCCGGTTGGGGCACCGGATTCTGTCCCGGTTGCCCCTCTTCCAGGCCAGCTCTCTGCTGTGGCCCGGGAGTGCAGTGGAGGATAGCCCAGGTGCTTGGGCCCTGCACCCGCATGGGAGACCAGGGAAAAGCACCTAGCACCTGGCTCCTGCCATCGGATAAGCGCGGTGCGCCGGCGCAGCGCGCCAACCGCGGCAGCCATTGGAGGGTGAACCAATGGCAAAGGAAGACCTTTCTCTCTGTCTCTCTCTCTCACTGTCCACTCTGCCTGTCAAAAAAAAAAAAAAAAAAAAAAAAAAGCCCCATGGTGGGCGGGATATCCCCAACCCACGCAGACAGAGTTCCCTCCCTGAGTGCACAGCACCAGGTGCTCCCTCTGAGAACCAGCTGGCCAGGAGTAGAAAGCACAGCCCTTATTGTATTTTTGTCACATTGCAAAACAACACAAATCCAATAAGAAATTTCAAAATGTCTAGTAAAAGTTGAAAAAGTGGAAAAGAAGCACTTGTATCATCAACCAGAAGCGCTGCTACTGCTCACATTTTGCTTATTTCTTTTATTGTCTTTTGTTTCCCTCTTATCAGGGACATCATTTTTTTTTATTTGACAGGTAGAGTTACAGACAGTGAGAGAGAGAGAGAGAGAGGGAGAAAAGTCCTCCTTCTGTTGGTTCACCCCCAAGTGGCCGCTACCGCCGGAGCTGTGCCGACCCAAAGCCAGGAGCCAGGTGCTTCCTCCTGGTCTCCCATGCGGGTGCAGGGCCCAAGCACTTGGACCATCCTCCACTGCCCCCCTGGGCCACAGCAGAGAGCTGGACTGGAAGAGGAGCAACTGGGACTAGAACCAGCACCCATATGGGATGCTAGCGCTGCAGGCGGAAGATTAACCAAGTGAGCCACGGTGCCAGCCCCAGGAATATCACCTTATAATAAAGATGTGTTGAAACTATCCTTTGTAAATCAAAAGATCTCCTAAGAATTTAACACTTTTGAAAAGCTATTGGGGAACTGCTGTCGTGGCACAGTGGGTTGAGCCGCTGCTGTGACACCATCATCCCCTATCAGAGTGCCAGTTCAAGTCCCGACCGCTCTGCTTCTGATCCAGCCCCCAGCTAACATGCCTGGGAAGGCAGTGGAGGATGGGCCTAGCACGGGTGCCCCTGCTACTCGTGGGGGAGATGAGAGTGCAGCTCCTGACTCCTGGCTCCAGTGTGGCCCAGCCCTGGGCTGTTGAGGTCATTTGGCAGTGAACCAGGGAACGGAAGGTTTCTCTCACTCTTTCTCTACCCCCACCCCCCAGCCCCATTGCTCTGCTAGTCGAATACATGAATAAATGAATAAATGAATATCAACAGAGAGACGAGGGATGGCAGTTGTCAGGAGAGGAGAGCCAGAGCCTTTGGTGGGTCCACTGTCTCCAGTGGAAGCGGCTGCCCCGTCAGGGGTGAGCGTGCCTTATCTCTCAGAGCTTGTTGGTATTCTCCGGAAGTCTTCTCTGCTCAGAAATCTGACCCTCGCCACTCTGATCTCTCCCACTACACTCACATCTGCAGATGCACATAAACACACACACACACACACACACACACACACACACACGGAAAATTCTACCCACTCCAGCCTTTTTTACCTGTTATAAATGACCCTGTTCACTCCCACAGCATCCCACCTATCTTTGCAGTTTTATTAGGGTAGCCTTATTAAATTGCTATTCTGGTATTCGCATCATGTATTTTTATTACACTACAGCTACAGCACCTTGGAAGGGACATGGTCCTATAAATAAAATATTCATTTATCATGGTGGCTAATCAAGTTGTTGTTTTCTTACTCCTCTTCGTATTTGCCTTTTTATCAGAGAGCCAAAGCATGCAGCAAATGAAGTATGACATCGATGAAACATAGAGTGTGAGCTGTGAAATTCTAAAGCAAAATAAAGCCTAAAATAAAGGAGTCCAAAGAACTTCAGATTACACTGTGAGCCAATTAAAATATCGACTGCTGATGGGAGCCTTTCTCTGTCTTTTTTCATTTGCCAGTTTGTTGCCTTTAAGGTTCCCCTTGACTCCCTTGCTGTGGAAGGGCACCAGGTCATACCTTCCACCTGGGCAGCTTTGATTCACTCCTGCCGCATTTCAGCTCGGCAGTGAACACGTGACACTCCAGCGTGCTGAGGACCCACAGGCTAACAAACATGGATCCTTCTTGGAAGCATCTCAGAGTCCAGGTGGAAAAAGAGGCAGGGGCGGAATTAGCTAAGACCCACGTGGACCCTGATCAGTAGCAAAGTAAGATGCCAACCGGACGAGAAGGGAGCAAGAGGAGTTTCTTGGCACCAGGTCTGGGCACCATCTTTAGCGTCACCTGCCCTGTCATTGTTCCTCTAGTTAACCACGTGTTCCAATAACTAGTAATGACTGCGAAACCCAGACCGCGGGAATTCAGAAACATTTATCCCCACCTTAGAATTAAGAAGACCAATCTCTTCTCTGCCACTAGGAATATGACCTTATATTATGCTTTAAAATATTTCTTAGATCCTCTATTTTTTTTAAGGAAGGAGAAATTCACAAGTAAAAGAGGATTTGCATGGGAGTCGTTCTTTAATTTACATTCTGGGCCGATGTTGTTCATCAATCTTTAGGAGACAACTAAGGCAGCGTTTGGGCTCTTACATGGGCAGGATGATGTGAAAATGACATTCGCTCTAATACTTTGGACTTGCATGGGTCGCTTTTAGAAAGAGACAAATAGGAGGGAGAAGTGTGGAGCGCACTGGCATGTCTGAAGAGCACCTGTGCCTGGCAGGGCTGACAGCTCCTGGACATGGAGACTTTCCACGGAATATGAGGAGGTGGACCTGTCCCTCTAGGAACTAGAAAGTGACATGCTATTAGAAGCCAGATCCGCAAAACCAGCTCTGAGAGGTAGGATCATATTTTATTTTCATCTCTACAAGTTCTTTGATTAATTACAAGATTTATTAAATTTGTCCATCCATTTGGCAAATGCTTGCCATGGTCCAGGCACTGAAAGTAACTTGGCAGATACCAACCAGTAAGGGCCTCCTCGATGGGACCTATGTGCTGGTGGAGATGACACTCAATCGCAAAGCAGGGCATACAAGAGGGTACCGGGGGTGTAGACAAGCTGCTTTAGACATGACCGTCTAGATGCCCCTACCTGTGGAGGTGAAACTATTAGGGGAATTGAGTGACTTCTCCAGGTCTGTCTTGCTAAGTATATTAGCTGCCTTGTGTTGCCATAACAAAGCACAACCAGAATGCATCTCTTTACAGTCCTGGAGTTCGGAGATCAAGCTGCCAGTAGGGCTGGTTTCTTCTAAGCTCCATCTCCTTGACACGCCCTTGGCACCCTTTGCCCTGTGTCGTACCATCTTTCCCCTGTGTCTGTGTCATAATCTTTTTTTCTTATAAGAATTCCAGCCCTGTTGGATTAAGGTTCTGTTTTAGTCTGTTCAGACAGCTACAGCGAAAATACCACTAATCAGGTGACTCATAAACAGCTGAAATTTACCTCTCACAGTTCTGGATTCTACGCAATCCAAGATCAAGGCAGCAGCAGACTCAGTGTGCGATGAGTACTTCAGAGAAGGCAGCATCTTGTTGTGACCTCACACAGTGAAAAGGGGAAACAGACCTTCCTAGGGCACAATCCCATTTGTGAGAGCAGAGCCTAATCACCTCCCAAAGACCTCACTAGCTAGAACCGTCACACTGGGGGTCAGTTTTCAATGGATGAATTTGGGAAGTGGGGGTGGGGGTGGGGGGACAAAGAACGACCATGACAGGCCCACCTTGATTACCTCACTTTAACTTAATCTCTACTTCAAAGACCCTGTCTGCAAAATGATCACATGCTGAATTCTGGGAGTTTGGACTTCAACACCAGAATTTTGCAAGGATGCAGCTGAGCCCATAGCTCTGGTGAATGAGCCTGTGGTTGAGCGCCCACACCAGGGAGGTCCTTTACCTCTCCCACCTCTTGATGCCCACCACAGCCTACAAGCTACCCTTTTGAGAAAACTAAAACTCTGCAAGGTTAGATGACTGGCCCAAAGCCAGGGAGACCGGAAACTCCAGAGGCACAATTCAAACCTAGCCTGATCTGCCTCCAAATTTCTCACTGTAGCTAAGCTTCTGGGAAGCCAGTGATAGAAGCTTAGTGTTTCAGAAAAGCCTCATACACAAGGACCAGCTGCCCAAGGCAAAGAGTGCCAAGAGACCAAAGAAAGGGGCAAACTCAGGATTGCAGAGTATAATTTATTAGGGATTAATTGCCAGAAGTTTGCTTGAGTGGCAGTGAGAGTAGAGGATTCCTTGTGTGATGCCAAGCCAGACAGAGGTGGCCTGTGGCCAACCAGAATGTGCCTGGATTTTCTCAAGAAATGTTAACGTTATTACTAAGACATTCTAAGCATCAGATAAGAGAATCAGGTTATTGTAATGATTTTTATTTATTTCGCTGGGTTTGGAATGACTGCCAGGGTCACCTAGAGGGCGAGATGGCTGTAGTCATGACAAGCTGGACCCCTACACCTGATGTTGAGCAATAATTTTGTTGCTATGAAGCAGGGCTTTGAGGTGGGTGAGATTTCGCCTCTATTGTCCTCTCCTGTGCATTCCCAGGGACACAGAGACCTGTGTGGTGGTGGCCTACAGATGGGCTCAGTCAGGCTCTGCCATCGTCCAGCTCTTCTACCCCAGGCAAGGCCTTTAATTCTGTTTCCCCACTTGTAAAACCCTTCAGGGAGTGTGTGACAATTACCAAGAGAGAAGACACAGGGAGTAACGGGCCTGAGATCCATGCTCTCTAGGCTGCTGGGAAGTAAGATTCCTCATCTGTGGAATGGTGATTTTAGTAGATGTTACTCTGTGGGACTTTAGAGAGCTGTGGCGACGCCTCTCACAGTGTCCCTTAGAATGGCAGCCATCATTGTTCCTGGTCCTTCCCAACACTGCCTCTTCTCCATTTCACCATTTCTGTTCCAGGAGCCCCACCTGTCTTACCTGGGCCCTATCCTGTCCTGGGTGTCACTTGCTATCCTCAGAAGCTAGTCTGCTCTAGCACGATGGCCTCTGAGCCCACTTCCTAATAGCCCGGGTGGGCCTCTGATCAAGACCATGTATCATGTCTGACTATCAGAGCAAGCCCTGAGCGATGTCGTACAAAGCAGCAATCATCCAAGCTGGGGCTAGCAGCTCAAACAGCTAACTCCTGATTCATTAATTTAATCAAGACATCGCCAACTCATAAATTGTTCAGGCACACTGTTAATTCAAAGGATCTCTTGTTGGCTAATTGCTTAAGCGATTTATAAAATCATTTTAATGAACCACGTTGCAACTGGATTCTGTGAATTCTTTTTTCCTATGAACTAGAGAAAGGTACATGATTGTGGAGGAAAAATACAATAGGTTATGATCTGGAATCTGTGAGACAGAAAACATGCACAGAGCAGCAAGCTTGCCTTGGGCTAGGGTCTGAAAGCTCCATTGGAAGCATGATTCTTCCTTTTTCTGAGTTTTTGCCTCTTGCCTCATCTCACACATTCTTCTTGGCGCATGTGTGATAGAGATGCAGTGGTTCAGCAGTCAATAAAACTGCATGAGCTCATGGTTCTTCTTATGCATGAAAACTAACAGCCATGAAATACCAAGGGGTGGTTTACTGTCTGACAATAACATCTCTCCTGTTGCTGCAGGATGCTAAGGTCCCTGAGTGTTGGCATAGGTCATTCTGCCCACCTATATCCAAGCCCCTCCCTAGTGCTGCATGCCCTGTGTCTGCCAGAAAGAATCCAGCAGGAATTATGGGACATTTGATGGGATAATCTGTCTTTGGGGGTGAGAGAGAGCTCTGACCTCCCTACAACCTCAGGATCTAATCAAACAGGAAATGGGAGAGAGTGGGGGAGGGAGTCAGAAAGGGAGAGCCACAGAGAAAGTGCCATGAAGGGAGAGAAAATGAATGAATGACAAAAGAAGAAAAAATATAGAGACAAAATGAGACACAAAGAAAGACTATAAAAAGAGAGTGAAAATGAGAAATGGAGTGCTATAAAGAGAAAGAGCTAGAAATATAGAGAGAGAATTAGGAACGAAGAGATCGAGCTAAAGTAGGAAGAAAATTAGAAACTGATGTAAAAGCAAGAGAAAAGAAGTTGGCGAGAGAGGAGGAAAGAGGAGGAAGCAAGGGGTGAAGGGCAAGGGGAGCACAATGGCTTGGGGGCGTATTGGGCGGGGTAGCATCAGCGGTCCATTTGCTCTCCTGTGGCCGGTCCCTGGAGGCAATGCTGGGACTTCACTGCTGATGTCTGTGCTCTCTTATATCCCAAGTGTGGCTAACGTCATGACTTCATTGATCTAAGCCCTGGCTCAGTTCCACAAGCTGGTTTGCACTACACCACTTGAATGACTCAGCACTTAGACTTTGTGGAGCTTTACCCAAGTGTGACATGGAGCTCTTGGCCTCTTGGGTTGTAACCGATGACTTTCACCGTCTGCATCTCAAACTCTTTCGGGCTGTCATACAGAACATTTGTTATCTTGGGAGATCTGCACCTACAGAGCAGAAGAACACGAGTGGTTGGGGCAGGAGGGGCCTATGAAAGACAAGCTCTCCGGAGACCATGGAAAGCAGAGTTGGACACATGACATAAATATCTTAAACATCCTTACTTCTTGTCATTCCTTTGTCTTTGAGGTCTGGGAATTTTGTTTTTGTTACTTCATGTTTCCTCATGGGCTGTGAATTATAGATACCACTTACTATTACTATTACAAAAATACAACTTCCTTCCTTCCTTCCTTCCTTCCTTCCTTCCTTCCTTTAAGATTTATTTATTTACTTGAGAGGCAGAGTTACAAAGAGAAAGGGAAGAGACAGGGAGAGAGAGAGATCTTCCATCCACTGGTTCACTCCCCAGTGGTCGCAATGGCAGAGCTGGGCCAATCTGAAGCCAGGAGCCAGGAGTCTCCTCTAGTCTCCCATGCGAGTGCAGGCCTCCCCCCACCTCCAAGCACTTGGGCCATCTTCTACTGATTTCCCAGGCCATAGCAGAGAGCTGGATTGGAAGAGGAGCAGCCGGGACTCAACCAGCGTCCATATGGGATGCCGGCACTGCAGGCAGAGGCTTAGCCTGCTATGTCACAGCACTATCCCTCACACTAGGCTCAGAAGTCAGCTGATGAGCCGCACCCTCTGGATTTTAATACAGGGTCATTCATCAACTGGTTCCTCCACGTAGTTTCTGGGTCCTGTTTTAAGTGATCTTTACCTGCTTCTATGTCACAAAGATTTCTGTTTTTTTTTTTTTTTTTTTTTTTTTTTTTTTTTTTAACAGGCAGAGTTAGACAGTGAGAGAGAGACAGAGAGAAAATCAAGATTTCTGTTATGTGCAATTCATGAAGCTTTATTTGTTTTCCCTTTCACATTTAAATATGGAATCCAATTGGGATTTATTTTTGTTTATAGCACAGGGTAGGAGGCTGGGTCAAATGCCATTGTTTTCCTCATTTGAATATCTGATGGACTGAAGACCCTCCTTCCCTCAGGGCTCCTCCCTGCTCCCCCTAAAATAACTCATGGGTCAGCGCTCTGTTCTCTTCCATTGGTTTGCCTATTCTGGCACTGAGAGCCCACGCGCTGGCTTTATCAGAATGTCTTGGTATCTTATAGACTACGTCCTTGGCTCTGCACTTCTTTAGATGCCTTGGTAATTCCATTTCCCTATGGATTTTAGAATCAGTTTGTGGATTTCCAGGCAAATACATACCCACTGGAATCTGCAGGATTTTACTGAATCTAGCAAGCAATTTGAGAATCGTATTTCCCCCTTACTTCTTGTCTCTTTCTATCATTCTAATCCAGTCCATGGTCATTTACAGCCCTACATTTATTTAGGTCTGCTTTAGTTTCTGTAATATTACTTCATTGCCTTAAACATCAGTCATTGGATTTAGTTTCATTTAACTGCGCAATTTATGTAGAATCTATTTTAAAGTTTATTTTATGTTCATTGCTGTTGTAGAAGCATAATTACCCTTGTGCTTTTGTATTAATCTTATATCTGGAAAATTATTGTAATGATCTGTAGGTTTAATTAATTTGCATACACAATAATATTTTTGCAAAGTTTTTAATTTTTGCTTCTCATTCCTTATAATTTGTATTTATTTTATTGTCTTATTATATTGGCTTGGACCACCGTTGAAATGCTAAGTGATTAGAACAGATAAGTGGTTATGGCAGACATCCTAATTCTGACCACAGAGGGAAAGCCTTATTTCAGCACTGAAGATGAAGTTGCCATAGGTTTTTAAGGTAACATTATTGGATTAAGAAATCTGCCTGCATTGGTTGGTTTTGCCAAGTTTTTAAATATTATGCATCAACATAGAATGTTATCAAATTCTTTTTCCACACCTATTATGGTAATTGTATGTTTTTAAAGATGTATTTATTTGTTCGAAAGGCAGAGTTACAGACAAGGAGAGGCAGAGTGAGAGAGAGAGAGAGAATCTTCCATCCTCTGGTTCACTCTGCAGTTGGACACAATGGCCAGGGCTGGACCAGGCCAAGGCCAGGAGCCAGGAGCTTCATCTGGGTCTTCATCATGGTCTCCCATGTGGGTGCAGGGGCCCAGGTACTTCGGCCACCCTCTGCTGCTTTCCCAAGACATTATCAGGGACCTGGATTGGAAGTGGAGCAGCCGGGATTTGAACTGGCACCCATATGGGATGCTGGCGCTGCAGGCGGTGGCTTCATCAGCTCCAACACAGTGCCATCCCCAATTGTGTGATTTTTCTTCTTTATTCTGTCAGTGTGTGAATTTCACTGGTTGATTTTCAAATGCTCAGCTAGTCTTGCATTGCTGGAATAAATCCACTTTGATCATAATGTATTATCTGTTTTATATATTGCTGGTTTGGGTTTGTTAATATTTATTTAGGATTGTGGCACATTTCTTGAGTGAACTTGTTCTATAAATATTTTAAATTTTAAATACTCTTTTCTGGGTTGTGATATCAAGGTTTACATAGGTCTGATAAAAGTTAGGGGCTCCCATTTCTTCTATTTTTTGAAAGAACTGTTATTTTATGTAGACAAATATTACTTTTCCTTAAATATTCAGAATATTTAGGAAGTGAAGTCATCTGGGATTGTAACTTTCTTTTTGAGAAAAATATCTTAAAGTGGTTTTTTTTTTTTTTTTGACAGGCAGAGTGGACAGTGAGCGAGAGAGACAGGGAGAAAGGTCTTCCTATTGCTGTTGGTTCACCCTCCAATGGCTGCCGTGGCTGGTGCGCTGCGGCTGGTGCACTGCGCTGATCCGATGGCAGGAGCCAGGTGCTTCTCCTGGTCTCCCATGGGGTGCAGGGCCCAAGCACTTGGGCCATCCTCCACTGCACTCCCGGGCCACAGCAGAGAGCTGGCCTGGAAGAGGGGCAACCGGGACAGAATCCGGTGCCCAGACCGGGACTAGAACCTGGTGTGCCGGCGCCGCAAGGCGGAGGATTAGCCTACTGAGCCCTGGCGCCGGCCCTTAAAATGTTTTTTTAAGTAGCTTTTTTTTGAGGTACAATAGCCTTCTATATTGGTGGGTTCTATATCCACAGATTTAGCCAATTGCAGATTGAAAATATTTGAAAAGATTAGAAATAATCATAAAAAGAATACAAGTCAAAAATCATAAAATGTAACACTAATTTATAGGACGTTTCCATTGGGTTAAGTATAAAAATAATTCAGAGATGATTTAGAGTACACAGGAGATTCTTGTAGGTTCCGCGCACACTTTGCCATTTTATAGGAGGAACTTGGATGTACGTGGATTTGGTGTCCACGGGGTGGGAGGGTCCTGGAACTGATCTCCTGAGGATGCTGAAGAACAGCTGTGGCTCCTACAGAAATAGATGGTCTTTGTAAGTGCACTGTTCTGTGCATTCTGACAAGCACATACAGCTCTGAGCCGGTAGTGAGACTAATTCTATCCTCCAGAAAGTTCCCTGGGCCCCTCTGTAGTCAACCTCCTCCCTTCAGCTGCAGCCCCTGGCAACCACTGCTTCATATTCTGTTCCTGTCACGCTGCCTTTCCTAGATGTCATGTTGGTGGCAGCGTGCAGTGCATGGCCATTTGAGTCTGGTTCCTTCCACTAAGTATAATAAGAAATTCAGCCAGCTGGTGCAGGTGCCAGTAGTTTGTTCTTTTTTTTTTTTTTCCATCAGTACACAGATATTTGAACTGTTCCCAGTCTGGGCTGTTATGAAAAAGTGACCAAAAGCACTTTTGTACAATTTTTAAAAGATTTTTAAAAATTAATTAATTAATTGATTTGAGAGGTAGAGTTATAGACAGTGAGAGGGAGAGACAGAGAGGTTTTCCATCCACTGGTTCATTCCCCAAATGGCTTCAGTGGCCAGAGCCGTGCTGATCTGAAGTCAGGAGCCAGGAGCTTGTTCTGGATCTCCCATGTGAGTGCAGGGGCCCAAGTACTTGGGCCATCTTCTACTATTTTCTTAGGCCATAGCAGAGAGCTGAATCAGAAGTGGAGCAGCCAGGACTCGAACCGGCACCCAATATGGGATGCCAGCACCGCAGGTGAAGGATTAACCTACTGCACCACAGCACCAGCCCTTCCTGTACAATTCTTTCTGTGGGCATATCTAGGAGTAAATAGCTAGCAGAGGCAACCTCTCAGGAATGTGACCGCAGGATCATTTGGGTAATGTGCATTTAACTTTATAAGAAATGGTCAAAATGTTTTCCAAAGTGGCTACTGGTATTTTACATTGGCATTAGCCATACAATTTCCTGGAGCTCTGTGCCCCTCACCAATACTTGCCATTGTTAGTTTTTTTTTTAACAGTTAAGTTGGGGGTCACTTGGTATTCCTTTTTCTAATGAGATATTTAATGGTAAAACATTTTTCATGTACTTATCAGTCACAGACATGTCTTCTTTAATGAAGAATCTATTCAATTTTTTGCCCATTTTTAAAAAGATTTATTTATTTGAAAGTCAGAGTTACACAGAGAGAGAAGAGGCGGCGGGGGGAAGGGGGTCTTCAATCCAATGGTCACTCCCGAATTGGCTGCAATGGCTGGAGCTGTGCCGATCTGAAGCCAAGAGCCAGGAGCTTCTTCAGGGCCTCCCATGTGGATGCAGGGGCCCAAGGACTTGGGCCATCTTGTACTGCTTTCCCAGGCCATAGCAGAGAGCTGGATCAGAAGTGGAGCAGCCGGGACTTGAAGCAGTGGCCATATGGGATGCCGGCACTGCAGGCGGTGGCTTTACCCACTATGCCAGAGTGTCGGCCCTGCACACTTTTTATAAGGTTGGTTTCTTATAATTGAGTTGGAAGTGTTATTTATATATTTTGGATACTAGTTCTTTATCAGGTGTTTATGCAACTGTTTTCTCCTAGTCTATGATTTTCTTTTCACCGTGAATTTTTTTTTTAAAGATTTGTTTATAGGGCCGGCGCCATCGCGCGGTGGATTAAAGCCCTGGCCTGAAGTGCTGGCATCCCATATGGGTGCTGGTTCTAGTCCCGACTGCTCCACTTCCAATCCAGCTCTCTGCTATGGCCTGGGATAGCAGTGGAAGATGGCCCAAGTCCTTGGGCCCCTGCACCCGCATGGGAGACCAGGAAGAAACTCCCGGCTCCTGGCTTCAGATCAGCACAGCTCTGGCTGTTGCAGCCAATTGGGGAGTGAAACAACAGATGGAAGACCTCTCTCTCTCTCTCTCTCTCTCTCTCTCTCTCTCTCTGCCTCTCCTCTCTCTGTGTAACTCTGACTTTCACATAAATAAATCTTAAAAAAAAAAAAGAGATGTGTTTATTTATGTGAAAGTCAGAGTTACAGAGAGGGAGATGCAGAGCCACACACACACACACACACACACACACACACACACAGTTCTTCCATCTGCTGATTCAATCCCCAAATGGCCATAATGTCTCAGGCTGGGCCAGGCAGAAGCCAGGAGCCTGGAGCTTCTTCTGCATCTCCCATGTGGGTGCAGGGGTCCAAGCACTTGGGCCATCCTCCTTTACTTTCCCAGGTGCATTAGCATGGAGCTGGATGGGGGGAGGGGGTGGAGCAGCTGGGACAGGAATCAGCACCCATACGGGATGTTGGCACTACAGGGGTGATTTTACCTGCCATGCCACAATTCCAGCCCCGGTGGTTCCTGATCTTGAAGTCTTATCTAGAAATATTTTGCCAAGCACAGGCTGTAATGGTTTTCCTGTAGACATTTTGTAGTTACATCTCTTCCTTTTGGACCTAGGATTTTGAGTTGATTTTTATGTATGTTGTGAGTGAGGCAAATGTTCAACTTCTTTAAAAAGTATGCCAGAAGATTCAATTCTCCATTGATTACTTTGGCAGCTTTGTCAAGATTCAATGGACTATGTATATGCATGAATCTATTTCTAGACTCTATTCATTTCCACGACACATATGTCTCTCCTTATGCTAAAATCACATTCTCTTGATTACTATGGCTTCATAGTAAAATCTGGAATCAGATGTTGTGGTCCTCTAGCTTTGTTGTTATTTTTCAAAAACCTGTATTCCAAGTATATTTTACAACTACCTTGTTATAATTTCTTTCCCCAAAAAATCCTGCTGGGATTTTAATTGAGTTCACTTTGAATCTATAGGTCAATTCAGGGAGAATTGACATCTTAATGATACTGAGTTTCCCTCTCCATAAATGTGATCTATTTCCACACTTGTTTAGACCTTCTTTAATTTCTACCAGCAATTTTTTGATTGTCAGTATTCAAATTTTGCACATATTACTAGGTTTATCCTTTTTATTTAGTTTTTATTTTATTTTATTTTATTTTTTGACAGGCAGAGTGGACAGTGTGAGAGAGAGACAGAGAGAAAGATCTTCTTTTTGCCGTTGGTTCACCCTCCAATGGCTGCCGCGGCCGGCGCACCGCGCTGATCCGATGGCAGGAGCCAGGTGCTTCTCCTGGTCTCCCATGGGGTGCAGGGCCCAATTACTTGGGCCATCCTCCACTGCACTCCCGGGCCACAGCAGAGAGCTGGCCTGGAAGAGGGGCAACCGGGAAAGAATCCGGTGCCCCGACTGGGACTAGAACCGGGTGTGCCGGTGCCGCAGGCAGAGGATTAGCCTATCGATCCGCGACACCAGCTTAGGTTTATCCTTAATTATTATACTTATGTTGTTAGAAATGCTATTTTAAAATTTCAATTTGCAGGGGCCATCACTGGGGCATAAATGGGCATATCTACCAGTTAAGATGCCAGCATCCCATATTAGAATGCTGATTGAGTTTTGGCTGCTCCTCTACTTCTTTCTTTTTAAAAATATTTTATTTTTATTATTATTATTATTTTTATTTTATCTGCCCGCTGCCTGGACTGCAGGGGGCGGCAGCGGTGGCAGTGGGTGCCGGTAGTGCGATGTGTCTGAGCTAATAAAGAGGCTGAAGAGGCAGGATGGCTTGGGGCTGCCTGGGGCCCCCCTCCAGGATGCTGCCAGGAGGTGTCCCTCTCCTCCCCCTGGGGCACAGAGATATATTATATATAAAGTCTTGAAATTTGGTGTGTCTTGTGGGGGGCCACCACCGCCTGCCCCTGGGGTCCTTTTTTATTTTCTGAAAATCACTCTTGGGACTGCCATCCTCGCTGCTGGGGGCATATGCCCCAGCCCCTGCACCACCCCTGCTGCTGCCTGGACAGGGGGAGGGGGGGCACGGTGCCTGTAATTATTAAACATGAATTCAATTAAGAAAAAATAAAATAAAAATATTTTATTTATTTATTTGAGAGGTAGAATTACAGACAGTCAGGATAGAGAGAGAGAGAGGTCTTCCTTCCATTGGTTCACTCCTCAAATGGCTGCAACAGCCAGAGCTGTGTTGATCCTCCAAAGACAGGAGCCAGGTGCTTCTTTTTTGTCTCCCACATGGGTGCAGGGGCCCAATCACCTAGGCCATCTTCTACTGCTTTCCCAGGCCATAGCAGAGAGCTGGATTGGAAGAGGAGCAGCTGGGACTAGAACTGGCACCCATATGGGATGCAGGTGCCGCAGGCAGAGGATTAACCTACTGCACCACGGCACCAGCCCCTGGCTGCTCATCTTCTGAAACAGCTTCCTGCTAATGTGCCTGGGAAGTGGAAGGTGACCCAAATATTTGGGTCCTTGAGACCAAGATGGAGTTTGAGCTCCTGGCTTAGCCTGGCCCAGCCTGGGCAGTTGTGGATATTTGAGGAGTAAACCAGTGGATGGAAGATCTCCCTTGCTCTCTGTCTCTCCCTCTCTCTTTGTCACAGAGATATATTATATATATTATATAAGTACAAAAAACCAAAACAAATCTTTTTTGCTATTATACAGAAATAAAATTAATTTTGAATTAACCTTTAAAAAATTTATTTATTTTGAAAGGCAGAGAGAGAGAGAGAGAGAGAGAGAGAGAGAGAGAACAGCCAGGGCTGGGCCAGGCCAAAGCCAGGGGCCAGGAACTCCATCCAGTCTCTCCTGCGGGTGGCCCCAATACTTGAGCTGTCTGCTGCTGCTTTCCCAGGTGCATTGGCCGGGAGGTCATAGGAAGTGGAGCAGCTGGGACCTGAGCCAGCACTCTGGTATGGGTGCAGGTGTCACAGCTGGTGGCCTAACCTGCTGCATCACAACGCCAGCCCCTGAGTTGACTTTGCTAAGTCCACTTGCTGATTCTAGGTTTGTTGCAGCTTCTTTGAGGTTTTTCTGCACAAATGAGGAAGTCATCTGTGATGGAAGAGGGGTTTATTTTTTCCTTTCCAGTTTGTATGCCTTTTGTTTCTCGTTCTTGGCATGTTGCAGTGCACCAGGCTCTAGTTCAATGCTGTATCCCTTTCTTGCTCAATCATAAGAGTGAAGTGTTTAGTCTTTCACCACTAAATATAAGGTGAGCTGTAGGTTTCTTTCAGCTGTCCTATACCAAAGTGAAGAAATTCCTTTCTAATAGTTTTCTGAGAGCTTTGATTACAAATGGAAGATGGATTTTGTCAACTGCTTTTTCTTCTTCTATTGAAGTGTTCATGTGGTTTTTCCTTTTGAATCTGTGGATAGGATGAATTGCAATAATTAATTTTTAAATGTTGAACCCATCAAGCATTCCTAGGATAAGCCCAACTTGCTGTTTTATATATTGAAGGGTTTAATTTGGTAACATTTTGTTAATGATTTCTGCTTCTATTTTCATCATGGTTTTAGTATATAGTTTTATTTTCTCATAATATCTTTGTTTGTTTTGATAGTGCAATAAGGCTGATCTCATAGACTGAGTTGGGAAGTGTTCCTTATTTTTTTCTTTTCTGGGAGATTTTATGAAGATTCAGTGCTATTTCTTTATTAACTGGTAGAAATCACCAGCAAAGCAATCTGGGAAAGTTCCCAATGGGGAGGTATTAAATATGAATTTTCTTTAGCTGATATTAGACTATTCAGGTTATTTATTTATTTTTGGCCGAGGCTGGTAATTAGAAGCTTTCACAGGAATGAGTCCACTTCTTCTAAGCTGTTGAATTTATTTTCATATTTTGCATAACATTCCTTTATTAATCTTTTATTTCTGTTTGATCTATAGTGTTTTTTCTATTTTCCTCATTTTAAAATTGCAATCGCATTGTATGACCCAACTTTATATCCACCACTGGCCTAGTAGTTATGCTTGTTTTTGACTTGTTCAGTTGTCACTCTAGGAGGTAGCATATATATCATGAACTGATTAGAGCACACTTTTATTTTTTTTAAAGATTTATTTTATTTAATTGAAAGACAGAGTTACAGAGAGAGGTAGAGAGAGAGAGGGAGAGAGAGAGAGAGAGGTCTTCCATCTGCTGGTTTACTCCTCAGATGACCGCAACAGCTGGAGCTGAGCCAATCTGAAGTCTGGAGCCAGGAGCTTCTTCCTGGTCTCCTATGTGGGTGCAGGAGTCCAAGCACTTGGCCATCTTCTACTGCTTTCCCAGGCCACAGCAGAGAGCTGGATCAGAAGAGGAGCAACCAGGACTAGAACCGGTGCCCATATGGGATGCCGGCGCTTCAGGCCAGAGTTTTAACCTGCTGCACCAGAGCGCCGGCCCAATTAGAGCACACTTTTAAATAATACTGGACCACTTCAGATATCACCTAAGACCTTGCAACCTTATCGTCCTGTTCCCTCCCTCCCACCCTTGGAATTACTTCGGTCATATTCTAACAGATAAAATGCTACATCAAAAATTAGTCACTACTTTGCTTCGGACAGTTAAGTTTCGGAGTCTTTACTTTTCCTAGACTTCAACATGTGTTTTTATGGTCTTAGAGCTCTGTTTTTCCAACTGGTGTCTGTTCTCTGCCTCAAGAACTTTCTTTAATATTTCTTACTGTGCAGGTCTCCTGGCAATGAATCCTTCCAGCTTTTGTTGTCTGAAGGAAGTTTATTTTGCTTTCATTTTTCAGAGACATGTTCACTGGGTGTAGAGTTCTGAGTTGACATTGTGTTCTCTTCCAGCACTTTCAGAACGTGGCTGCATTGTCTTCTGGTCTGACTGCTTTCTGACAGAAAACTGCTTGATATTCTTATCTTTGTTCCACTGTATTTAATGTTATCTAGTTTTTTTTTTTTTTTTTGATGCTTTCAAGACTTTGCCTTTATCTTTGGCTTTCAGAAATTTGACTGCAGTGTGTTTGTGTGTATGTGTGTATGTGTGTATGTGTGTGATCTTGGGATTCTTTGATGAGCTTCTATCTATGCTGTTACTTCTGATTAATTTTGAAAAATTCTCAGTAATTATCTCTCCCTCTCTCTTTTTTTAAAAAAGATTTATTTATTTATTTGAAAGCAGAGTTACAGAGGGGCAGAGAGAGAGAGAGAGAGAGAGAGAGAGACATGAGAGACATAGAGACATTTTCCATCTGATGGTTCACTCCCCAATGGCCAGAGCTGGGCTGTCCCAAAGCCAGGAGCCATGAGCCTCTTCCAGGTCTCCCATGCAGGTGAGGGGCCCAAGGACTTGGGCCATCTTCTACTGCTTTCCCAGGCCATGGCAGAGAGCTGGATCGGAAGCACAGTAGCTGGCACTGGGACCTGCTCCCATATGGGATGCCGGCACAGCAGGCGGTGGCTTTACCCACTATGCCACAGCGCCAGTCCCCTTTCTTCTTTTAATTTTTAGAACAACATAAAGCTGTTCATAATATTCTGTTGTTATCTTTTTACTTTTAATAATTCAAGCTCAATAGTAGTGTTTACCTTTTCATTCCTAATACATTTCATTTTCATTCCTAATACTCTTCTCTGTCTTCAACTTGTTCAGGTTTAGTAGACATTTGAAAATAATCAACGAGTCTTATCTGTTTATTAATTTTTATCATCTTTCATTTCTTCTTATTTCCTTGGATTTAACTTGCTGCTTATGTTCTAACTTCTGGCAATGTAAGTTTACTAATTTTCAACTTTATCTTTCACAACTTACGCATTTATAGCTCTCATTTCCTTTCATGTATGATTTTAGTATATTCATAATTTTTTTTTAAAGATTTATCTATTTTATTTGAAAGGCTGAGTTACACAGAGAGAGAGGAAGAGACACAGAAAAATCTTTTACCTGCCGGTTCACTCCCCAGTTGATGTTGGGCTGACCCAAAGTCAGGGGCCAGGAGCTTCCTCCAGGTCTCCCACATGGGTGCAGGGGCCCAAATATTTGGGCCTCCTTCAGCTGCTTTCCCAGATGCATTAGCAGGGAGCTGGATTGGAAGTGGAGCAGTTGGGACTACTAGCAGTGGCTTTACCTGCTATGCTGCAGTGCCGGTGCCCCATAAGCTTTTGTATGTACTGTTCTCAATATCATTCAATTCATGTATTCCACTATGACTTCTGTTTTGACCCATGGATTATTTAGGAGTACAAGAGTACTTCGGAACCTCTGGGCAAGTGTTGCCTTTTGGCCTAGTCCTTGGGGTGTCCGTAAGTCTATAGCAGCCTGGCTGGCTCCACTGCTGATTCTAGCTTCCGCTAATTCTCATTTTGGGAGGCAACAGAAGATGATAGCTCATTGTACTTGGGTCCCTGTCACTTTTATAGGAGTCCTAACAGAGTACCCAGTGAAACCTGGCTCAGCTCTCGCCATTGTGGACATTCAGAGAGCGGACCATGAATGGTAGCTTGGTCTGTTTGTCTCTTTGTCATTCAAGTTTACAAAAGAAAAAAGTGTTTTTTAATTTAGAGAAGGTTGTGGAAAACTAGAATTAAAGGTAGGAAGTTTACTTGGTGCACAAATCTTTGTAATTTTTATAGATTTTAAAACTAATGAGAATTTTCTATTTCTCTTTTTTATTTATTTCTAGCTCAATTAACTTGTAATTAGAATGTCAATTTGCTGACCCTTGCTTTAAAAAAGCTGGCATGTAGTAAACTTTTGTATTTTGAAAGATATTGTAGTGGGTTAAGATAATTAGTTGTCTTTCACACACAAAAGCACAAAGTGAAAGGGCTTTTCACATTCTCAGTTCGGGTTTGCTCGTAATGCGTTGTTTAGCTTGTTTGTCTGAAGAGTCTTTATTTCACCCTCATCCATGAGCAATGTTTTTGCTGGATACAGGAACCAAGGCAGCAGTAATTTCCCGCCAGCCCTTCGATGCACATGCTTCCTTGTCTCCTGGAGGCCACTGCTTCCGCTGGGAAGAAATCAGTCTCGGGAATGTTCCCGCTTCCTTCTCTCCTCTCCTAGGCTGCCGACTCACCTGCTGGTCACCGTCACTGTGTCGCTGTTTCTTATGCTTTTCCTGAAAGCGTGAATGTGAGAAAAGGACATTCAGAGGGTGATTTTCAGGAATATGGCAAATGATTCCACATGGAGGCCTAGAGACACAGGAAGAATAGAGGACGCGATCAAGGACAACTGTATGAGTAAATCTAAATAAATATTGACTTAAAACAATAATGCTGTGTGAGTTTTACAAAATTACAGAGGATAAAAATATTTCAAAGTAATAACACATGGACCTGGAGGTACATAAATTAAATTCAAGTGTTCTTGGTGCTTGCCTTGTTGGGAGAAAATAAAATAATTAATTACTCTATTAATATAATAATTGTCTCTTTAAATTCTAGAAATTCCATGTTGTTACCTTTTTATAGCATCTAACTGCCAAAATTCCCAGTCACGTTTTTCTTGAACCTATTAAACCTGGTTGATTTAGAATTCATGTTACATCACTTTATCAGCTTGATCACGTGGAGGTCTCCTTCTATTATCTATGCCTTCCTTCCCTCTTTCCTTCCCTCCTTCCACTTCTTTCTTTCCTCCTTTTGTATTTCTTTTGTAAATCATGTTAACCTCTTTTCTTGAAGGTGTGTTATTTTAAAAAATTAGATGCGTGTCGGAAAATCTGCCTGACACTGATGTGAACGTTTTTACGGATAATTTCAGGTGCTGCCTGATGTTATCTTCCTCCAAGGTGGGTCCATATCTGCTCCTAGTATATAGGTAGGGGCTCTATCAATCTCACACCTACTTAATTCAGACACGGGTTGAAATGATTCCAAATCAGGATTCAGAGCCTGTAAGGGCTGATCTATGTCTTTCCCCCATTTTTCTTCGGCGACAGCCCCAGACTCACACTGGAGTGAAAGCCCAGCCCCACTCTCCTCTTAGTTCCACTCTTCCAAATCGCTGATGAGCCCCACTCCTGAGCTCTCTTGAAGCCTGAGCTGAAACTGCTTAGGTTAAAAAATGGACTCTTACGAGGCGTGTGCCCTCAGCTTCTTTTATTTCAGACCAGCTCAAAATGAGTGAGTTTGTGTAGTGAGAGACGTTCTGACTGTGAAGACTGAGCCTCTGACCTGTAGTTAGGCAGAGCTGGACCCCCTTCCTCAAGGGAGATGACTTGGATTATAGGGGACTAGCTCCCGGATGGCATATGCTGCCTTTCAGCATGTGACAATGCAAGGCACATCCAGGCATCGCAGTTTGCTCATTTCCAAAATCAGGTTGGCATCACGTCTGCTCTCTCTGCTTCTTGGGGCCATTATAAAGTCGCAGCTATCAAAGTACTTTAAAAGTTTTAGTGTCATGGAAATGTAGGTGTGACTTCAAGCCACATGTCAGAACATTCTTAAACTTCGTATTTAAAACGGGAAGATCACAAGTCATGAGGAGAGGCTGTCTCTGGGCGCATGCGCACACGTATGCAGCATCTGCTTGCAGAAGAGAAATGCCGCAGGCTGGTTCGAATCTCGCACTCCAACAGCTCTGCACCCAGAGGTCCCTGTTGCCAGCATCGCATCCCACAGCGGCTGAGGCACCGCCAGACAGAGCTGCCGGCTTACCGGGTGCTGGCGGGTCTGGAGCAGAGGAACTCAATAATCCCACATTCTCACGCCTCCCCAGGGGACTGTGGCTGTCAGTGAAGTACTGAGAAAGAGGAACCAAGACGGGAAAGACCAGCAGCTGTTCGCGAGGCGGTAGCCATTCGTGTCTCATCCCCAGACCACCTGCTGAAGGGAGGGGTGCGTCAGAACCGCGTTTTCCATTCCTTAAAGCCAAACAAAGAATCCTCCGTGTCTTCCTATGTGAGTGTCTGATAGGGGAGTAAAACGCTGGGCCCTCAGAAAGGCCACATCTGTTCAATGAATCCAAAGCCCGAGAACAGACAGACAGACGTGGTCCAACAGCGGGGAGTTGGCCCGGGAGGGATGCTTCTGCCTCTTCGTGCTGGGAGTACCCGTCAGGTCGTGAGAACTGTAGCCTTCCACCCCAACACCTCTTCAGCGATGATGGCTGAGCCCAGCCTGGCTCACCTCTGATCTGCACCACCTCAGGAACTGGCACACCTTCAGCCAGAAGCCATCAGTGAAAGGTCTGCACACCCTCAGCCTGGAGCCATCCGTGAAAGGATGAGCCGTGGATGGAGGTCAGGCCCATGCAGCAGCTCTCCCCCAGGCTCCAGTCCAGTGGCACAGCTGTGCCTCGCCCAGACCCAAGGGGTGAAGACTGGGATCCATCAGGGCCCATGCCCTCTCTAGCGGCTTCCTTCGCTGCCCAGAGCCCACCTGTCACTTCATTGCCCCCTCACTCAACTCTTTAGTGGGGACCTCTTCCACATCTGAGAGCCCCAAGGATCTGCCAGTTGGCTTCAGGGATTGGTGAATTCCATGAAATTTTAAGTGGATTTTTGTTTACGTACCATTTTCTGAGGAGAAAAAAAAATCAGTAGCTTTTACTGAGTTCCTAGAGAGGTTTGTGCCCTACAAACATGTGCGATAACTATGGATGCCTCGGATTCAGTTTCCCATTGCTGGTGCCGCACGTGAGTGATGAACTATCCTACGCCTGTCTCCCTGGCCAACCCAGGAGAACCTCAGAGGGGATCTCCCGTGACACCGGCTCCCCAGAGAACCGTTAGATCAGCTCTGGTGAGTAAGCTGTCTGCTCTCACAAGGGCTGGTGGCCAGCTTTTCTGTCTGAAGGGTATTTGCAGTAATCCATAGACACACACACACGCACACGCACACATGCATTCACACACACATACCATGTACGCCACACACTCACACCCAAACCACATACCATGCCACACACACTCTGTACCACAAACAGCACACACAGCACACATGCCACACCATGCACACCACACATCCTACATGACCACACACATGCATACCACACCCATACCACACCAGGCCCCACACCACACCCACACAATACCACACCCACACAACACCACACCCATACAACACCACACCATATACACATACCACACATACCATATACACATACCACACACAAATCATGCCCCACACCTCACACACATACACCATGAACATCAGCACCATGCCACACACACACCACATACACTATGTACACTACACACCATGCAGTCACAGACTTATATATGTCACATACACATGAACTACACACATGAATACCACACCTATGCTACACATCACATATGCACCAAACACAGTTGCCAAACTATTGCAAACCCAACCCACATCACACCACGCATTTATCATAACACATATCACACCCCACATACACAAACCACTCATACAGCGCCCACACATACACACCCCACACAAAGGCACACAATGCGTATCCCATACCCATAGACACAGGGCACACACACAGAAGCGGGCCACCAGGCCTGAGGGGCCACCGCGGGCTCAGAAGCCTGCCAAGCCCTCCTGTTGTGCCCGGCAAATCCCATGGCGGGCTTCAGATCTGACTTAGGAGAAGCAGGCAGGGCCTAGGAAGCCCTTCCTTGCTGCTTGGCCTGTGAGCACCTGCAGGGGTGAATCCCACCCGCCGCTTTTCCTAACCTGCCCCCTGCTGGAGAAGCTGCTGAAGAGAACCATGGCACTGCCCAGGTCGCCTGGCTGCCTTGTCCCATGCGCGCCTGGTCTGAGCAGCTCCTTCACACCCAGGTCCCCTTCGAGGCACCTCCCTGCCTCTACCCAGCCCCTCTCCTCCCTCCTTGACCCTGGCATGGCCCATGTGACTACATGGCTGTGTACCTCGAGTGTCCTCCAGTTCTGTCTCCCCGAGTCTCTGCCGTCTCCCTCCGCGCTTCCTCTAGCAGATTTCTGAGGAGTGCTGGCTGCCCAGCTTGCCAAGGCCTCAGCCTCTGTGCATGGGTCACCTTGCATTAGGGAACTTCTGAAATGTGCACAGAGGTGGCTGATGCGCCCACACGTGTCTACAGATTCCCATCACTGACCTTCGTGTGTTCACATTCTCCATGACTATCCACTGTCCCTCGTTGAAACATTACAAAGCAAGGTTTGGATAGCACACCATTTCCCCTGAATGTTTTGGTCCATGGCTCTAAGGATCTTTTCTCACCCAGATGCAACTCAATGATAACTCCAAACAAAAAAGGCAATGATTCTTTTTTCAAAAGATTTATTTATTTATTTAAAAGATTTATTTATTTACTTGAAAGGCAGAATTACAGAGACGTAGAGGCAGAGAGAGAAACAGGTCTTCCATGTGATGGTTCACTCCCCTAATTAGCTGCAATGGCTGGAGCTTCTTCTGGGTCTCCCAGATGGATGCAAGGGCCCAAGGACTTGGGCCATCTTGTACTGCTTTCCCAGGTCATAGCAGAGAGCTGGATCAGAAGTAGAGCAGCCAGAACTCGAACTGGTACCCATATGGGAACCTGGCACTACAAGCGGCAGCTTTACCTGCTACACCACAGCACTGGCCCCCAGATTGATGTATATATTTGAAAGACAGAGTTACAGAGAGGCAGAGGCAGAGGCAGAGAGAGAGAGAGAAAGAGAGAGAGAGGAGAGAGAGAGTCTATCATCTGCTGATTCACTCCCCAAATGGCTGCAACGGCCAGAGCTGAGCCGATCTAAAGCCAGGAGCCAGGAACTTCTTTCAGGCTACCCACATGGGTGTAGGGGTCCAAGGTCTTGGGTCATTTTCCACTATTTCCCAGGCACATTAGCAGGGAGCTGGATTGGAAATGGAGCAGCGGGACTTGAACCAGCGCCCATATGGCATGCTGACTCTGCAGGCCGGGGCTTTAACCCACTATGCCACAGCGCTGGCCCCCATCACTATTTGACAACAATTCTTTACTATTATCTAATACCAACTGACAGTCACATTTCCCTTTTGCTCCTCAAAGATGTTTTTTATGGTTGATTTGCTTGAGACAGAATTTAAACAAAGCCTGCATTTTGGATTTTGTCCTTATATTGCTTTAAATCTTTTAAAACATTTATTTATTTACTTTTAAAAATATTTAGTTGAAAAGCAGAGAGACAGGCAGACACACAGACAGATCTTCTCATCTGCTGATTCACTCCTCAAATGCCCACAACAGCCATGGTTGGGACAGGTGGGTGCCAGGAGTCAGGAACACATCTAGCCTCTCTATGGAAGCTGGAGTGGAGAGCAGAGTCAGTACCACCCAGGCACGCACACGCGGGATGTGGCAACCCAAGGGGGCCTTGCAATCACTGTGCCAAATGCCCGGCCCCTATTCAAATCATACGTTGTCTCCACAATCCCATTTCTCTTCCCAGCCCTAGCCTCAGGGAAGAGACCCCTGGACACAGTCAGGTATCCTAGCTAGAGAATACTCCCTTTCTGGATTTGGCCAACTCCTCGCAGTGTCATCAGTACACTCTTCCCCGCCCTGTATTTCCTGTAGACTGGGCTTTGAGAAACCCGAGCAGATCCCAGTCTCCTCCTGCCCTGCCCTGCCCTGCCCTGCCCTGCCCTGCCCTGCCCTACCCTGCCCTGCCCGTGTGTCTCACGGGAGCAGTTGTCAACCCTCAGTGGGGGCGGGGGTTCCAGATCCCCCTGGAGAGTGTTTGGAAGGGACCCAGAGGCTTGGGCCCTAACCTGCCCTGGTGAGCCTGGGCCTCCTGCTGCTTATTTGCAGCACTGCTAAAGGGGACGCCAGGGGCTCTGCTCTGTGACACAAGGCCCGCACACCGGGGGACCCCACTGTAGTGATGCAGAGTCTGCCTCAGGCTGAGCCTCCAGCGTCCTGTCGTCCTGTTGTCCTCAGCTTGTGTCTTTCATCTGTTTTTGTACAGGTTTCTCCAGCACTTCTTACCCTGAATTATTTCCTTTTTTCCTTATTTCTCCAAAGTCACCTTTGTCTACTTTCTTCCTCTATTATAAAAAAAAAAAAAAAAAAGCAGAGGCTGGAGTTATGGCATAGTGGGTCTGCAGTGCCAGCATCCCATATGGGCACTGGTTCGAGTCCTGGTTGCTCCACTTCTATCCAGCTCCCTGCAAATGGCCTGGGAAGGCAATGGAAGATGGCCCAGATGTTTAGGTCCCTGCACCCATATGGGAGACCTGGATGAAGCTCCTGGCCCATGACTTTGGCCTGGCCCAGCATTGGCCATCTGGGGAGTGAGCAGAGGGTGGAAGATCTCTCTGTCTCTATCTCTCCCTCTCTCAGTAACTCTTTCAAAATAATTTTTTTAAAAAAGGAAAGGACAATTATGCTTATTACAGTGATTTATACCAGTAAACTAGTAGAACCTAAACATCCAAATAGACTATAGGCTATACATTCTATTGAACAGAATCCTTTGCAGCCATTAAAAACTACATCCTAACAAAAATCTCTGAAAGCATGAAAAAATATTCCTAATGAAGTTATAGGTGAACAAAGCTAAAAACAGATGCATACATCCAGGGTAGCTCTGTCATGTGTAGCAATAGACCATTTTTCCAACAATCTCATGAACACCACCCTCACTAAACACCTAGCCCTAGGAACAAAGCACAAGATAGAGCTGCCTGGTTAACCCCGGGGGATGGCGCTAGGCAGGACTTTTATTTCTGTTTTTGACTTTCTATAATTCTCAAATCTACAATGGACAGGAGTTCGTTTTGAAACCAGAGAACCAGGGGTTATTGCAAACAACAGGAAACTTTTTTCTTGATCCAGTGCCCCGCTGAAGCTACTGTCCCAATTATTTACTGTTCTTCGCTGTGTTTCTTGAACGAGTCGCTGACCTTCCTTTGCCTGCGCGGTGCACCCGTCCCTCACCCTAGCGTCCTTGCCAGCCTGGTTCTGGCCCTGACAGCTGAACACCTACGTTCCCCTCCTGCAGGGCACGTGAGCAGCCCCTCTGGGCTCTCGCCCTGCTGTCTCTGAAGCCTTTGGGAGTGCCTGCATTTCAACGCCTCCTCCTTTTCCGTGGTCTCCGCCCTTCCCTCCCATAGAATCACTCACCTTTCCCACAGGTAACTACTGAGCACTTAATATGTGCACACTGGAGATATGGGCCCCGGGGATACTTCCGTGCAGAGAGCCACAAAACACTGCTGCACTCTTGGTGGAGGCTGTGAGTGGGGGTGGAGCGCAGCGTGGTGGCGGGGAGGGAGGATGAGAGAAAATAAACAATCAGCGGAATGCGTGAGTAAATAATAGGGAAGGGGGATGGAAGGCAGTTGGGAGCATGGGGAGGAGAGTCACTGTGGACTCTGGGCGGGGAGGGTGCAGAGCAGTGGGTGGTGGTCTTAACTGGGAGGCTTGCTGTGAAATTGACACGGAATGAAATGAGGGGAACCACGGGGTATCACCAGGGGCTTTGAGCAAAGAACAAACAGTTAGCACAAAGGAGCAGCCTGTGCCAGCCCAGAGTAACCTGGAATGGCCTGGAATAGCTTAGACTAGCTTGGAATAGCTTAGACTAGCCTGGAGCTGCCTGGAATAGCCTGGGACAGATTGGAGTAGCTAGGGGCAGCTTAGAACAGGCTGGAGCATCCTAGAGTAGCCTGGGATGGCCTGGAGTAGCCTAGGATAGCCTGAAGTCACCTGGGACAGCGTAGAGTAGCCTGGAGCTATCTGGAGTGGCTTGAGGCAGCCTAGAAGCCCGTCTGGCTGCTGGGTGCAGGGGAAAGGGCAGTTTGGGACAGGGCCAGGGGAACGGCCTCATCGGCTTCCATCAAGACTTGGGCTCTTACTCTGAGTGTCCTTAGGCGCTCCTAAGGCGGGGTCACGGACTTCTGTGAATGAGCAGTCAGGACAGAGGCACTGGGAGGGAGCTGAGGACCCCCTGCAGGTGTGGGGGTACAGGGTGTGGGTAACATGAGCAGCGCCGGGACTCGGGGTCGTGCTTGAGGATGGAGCCAAGCCCGTGTATCCTGGATCATCCTGGGCACTGCCGTTCGCAGTTGCCTCTTCTTTCCAGCTCCCATCTTCTCCACTCTGGGTTCTCCTCTCCGTCCCGCTGCCCTCTGCCTCCTAGGTGGCTTGCCTCCCCTCCCAGGTCTGGCAGAGTGGCGCCCCTCCTCTTCCCACTCAGAGCCACCTGCCAAGGCTCTTTCAGATGGCTTCAAACCCAGAGCGCGGGGAGCTTGGTTCTCAGTCCCTGAGCCGGTCAGCACTGGCCTGACTGAAGAGCAGAAGCAAGCCTCTACACTCCCACTTAGAACAGGGAAGACGAGAAGTGGGCATTTGGCTCGGCAGTTAGAATGCTGCTTGGTCCGCCCACATCCCATATCAGGGTACCCGGATATAGCCGGGGTCTGAGTCTTAGCTCCGCTCTCCGTGCCTGCCTCCTGCCCATGCGTACCTGGGAGGCAGCAGATGATGCTCAAGTGCTTTCCTTCCTGGTGTCCGGCCTCAGCATGGCCCAGTCCCAGCTGTTGTGGTCATCGGGGAGTGAACCCGTGGATGGACTCTGCCTTACTCTGTGTCTGTCTCGCAGGCTTTCAAAAAAGTGAAAATAAACAAATGCAAGTTAAAAAAAGAGGACCCCGCTTCACAGAGGACATTCCCATGAATTCGACCCTGGACTGGAGATGGGGCTGGGACAGTTACCCCCACTTGGGAGCTAGTGAGCTGCCTGGCTGCGTGACCTGTTCGATGACCGTGGCAGGGAGCAGGCAGGCCTCCTGGTTCCTCAACTGCTGCCCAGGCCCAGAACCCTGGGCTTGTTCATGACATGGAGCCTCACGGAGCAGAAGGCAGAGCCTCGCGGTTTGTAGTACACTCAGGCAAGGCGGTCGTTGGGAGCTTTGCCTCTGCTAGTCCCCACCCCCCACCCCCCCAAGAAAGCTCCCAGCAGCCTCTCCTCCTCCTCCACCCTGCTGCACAGAGAATACAAGACCCTGCCAGCCTGGACATGGACACTCCCCTGCCATTGACAGAGCCCTCTTCCCTCTGCCGCTAGCAGAGGGAAGTGAGAGCCGCTCACATTTTGCCTTGCCTGTCTGGAGTCCAGACGTGCGGCTGCCTGTAGGAGCCGGGTGCTCCGTGGTGGATAACGACCTTCAAACTGAATGGATAATGAGGACTGACTGAGATGTACGCTGAGGCTATAATTAATTTAGAGTCTGAAATGGGGAGAAGTCTTGGTTGTTTCAAGCTGGTCAAACCAGGGGCTGCCTCAGGGCGATGATTTATTCTTACATCCCCATCAGAACCATGAACCTGTGAAAAGTCAGCCCCATGGGGCCGGCGCTGTGGCATAGTGGGTGAAGCCACTGCCTGTAGTGCTGGCATCCCATGTGAGCGCTGGTTTGAGTCCCGGCTGCTCCTTTTCTGATCCAGCTCTCTGCTGTGGCCTGGGAAAGCAGTAGAAGATGGCCCAAGTCCTTGGGCCCCTGTACCTGCGTGGGGAACCCAGAAGAAGCTCCTGGCTCCTGGCTTCGGATCGGCACAGCTCTGGCCATTGTGGCTATCTAGGGAATGAACCAATGGATGGAAGACTTCTTTCTCTCTCTGCCTCTGCCTCTCTGTAACTCTGCCTTTCAAATAAATAAATAAATCTTTTTAAAAAAGAAAAGAAAAGCCAGCCCCAGCCCACTGTGATGGTGGCCTTCCTGCGATTCATTTCCCGTGACTAGAGCCATCAGCGGGCAGTGCAGACTCTGAGGGATCCATGAGCTGTGGAAGGGAAGACTATCAGAAGACACACTCTTGTCTCCCGTCAAGGGACCCAATCAAAATGTCCTCAAAAATGGAGACTGACAAATCAGATCTAAGATTTCTGAAGTCTATCATCTCATGTCAATATGAAAAAGAGAATTCAGCTTTCTTGTAAGATAATAAAAGATAATGTGAAAAGAACTTGGGAGAGAACAAGGAAGTAGACAGAGGTGCCAACTCCGGTGGTCTGACTGTCCTGCGGGGACCTGGGCAGGGTAAGTGTGTGTGGGACAGGGGCAGCTCACCCAGGCTGTAAAAACAGAGTGGCTGTAAAAACAGCTCCCCTGGCAGCTGAGACAAACAAGATCGCAGCCGACATTGTAGCCAGAAATGCACTGGTCATTAAAAGCTCTTCAGCCGGGTGAGGTAACCACAAAAAAATGGTAGGAGAGGGCAGGCCGGCAGTCCTCATTCCTTTGTAAGGAAGCATCGTCACTACACAAAGATTTAGACTTCGGTCTCGAATGTGTGCCTCCCAGACCCAGCCCACCCAGGCAGGGCCATCACCTGGAGCTGCCGCGTGTGCTGGGGGCCCCAGGCAGTGGCGTGGGCCTTGCTGTAATATTTTTAAGGCAGACTCAGAGAGTGCCAGGGAATCTGAGGACTGAAAATGCTAGGTCATCTCCATCCCAGGTTCTTGAGTCTCACTCCTCCTTATCAAGCCCTTGACTTTGACATTGGACTTTTGCTGGGGCCATACATTCAGCCTTTGCTATTTTTGGACCAAACTTTCAATCTGATTTCCAGCTGTATGTGCCTCCTACCCAGCTGCAGGAAGTGATGGCCTTTCCCATGCTGTCACAGAGGCTTCTGGCTTCTACTTACGTGTCTGCTTTGTTGGTTGGCCATTTTATTCTTCCAGTGCACCCCACACCTAACAATCCTCATCCACTGCCACGACTGTTATAGTTGCCATCATCACTTTGCCTCTCAAGGGCTAGTGGCAAAAGCCAGCGTGTCCCTGGCAACTGCATCCCATCCTGGATCACTCCTGTCATGAGGCCTAAGTCATGCTGGTTATTATTTTTTAAAGATTTATTTATTATTTGAAAGAGTCACAGAGAAGCAGAGGTAGAGAGAGAGAGGGAGAGGTCTTCCATCTGCTGGTTGACTCCCTAGATGGCTGCAATGGCCAGAGCTGAGCTGATCCAAAGCCAGGAGCCAGAAGCATCTTCTGGGTCTGCCACGTGGGTGCAGGGGCCCAAGCACTTGGGCCATCTTCCACTGCTTTCCCAGGCCATAGCAGAGAGCTGGATCTGAAATGGAGCAGCTGGAACTTGAACTGGTGTCCATATGGAATGCCGCACTGCAGGCAGCGGCTTTACCCACTACGCCACAGCCCCGGCCCCCATACCAGTTATTTTTACACGGATAATTTAATTTGGAAAATTGAGGAACTGGGGCAGTTAAAAAAGGCCTGTGGAGATAAGGTGACCAACCATCCTGCTTTGCCTGAGTCTGTGCTAGTTTTAACAGGGCAAGTCCTGTGAGCTGGAAAACCACATATGGCAGAGGCAATAATCGCAGGAGCTTCTTCCAGGTCTCCCACATGGGTGCAGGGGCCCAAGCGCTTGGGCCATCCCCCCTGCTTTCCTAGGCCACAAGCAGGAAGCTGGATCAGAAGAGGAGCAGCCAGGACACAAACTGGCACCCATGGAATGCCGGCACCGCAGGCGGAGGCTTAGCCCACTACGCCGCAGTGCCAGCCCCAGGAACTAACTATTCACTTGAAAGCTGTGGTCAGGGTAAAGGGGAACCCAAGGATTAGAACCATAGTGAAACTGTCACCACACATAGCCAGGAGGAAGGAGGGGAGACAGCAGCTGCTGGGGTCTGAAAAGCTGCAGCGTCCTCAGGTTGGGGGACGCAGATGGCCCCAGCCACCTCCCAGGGAGAGAGCCAGAGGGGGCAGTGCACATCCTTGTCCTCCTTCCCTTTCTCCAGTCTCTTGATGAGGCTCTATGCTGGCCACACTGGAGCAAAAGCTATGCAGCACCTGGAGCATCCATGCAGTCCCTCTGGAGTGGTAAGCATGGGCCAGGAAGCAGGGCCAGTGAGTCTGTGGAAACAAACATCGCCAGCTGGCACCATGCCTCCGTGTGCCTCTGTAAAATGGGAATCATGATGGAACAAATGCATTAGTTGTTGTGGGGATTGATAACTAAATAGATGCAAAAGCTTACAATAGAGACGTGTATATGTATGTGTACACATATACACACAGCACTTACTGTATATATCACTACAGCGCTCGCTATATGAAGGAAATATTTATAGTAAAATAAGTGCATCATAATAAAACAGTAACTATGGGGCCAGTGTTGTGGCACAGCAGATTAAGCTGCTGCCTATGACAATGGCCTTCCTGGGTGCCCGTTCAAATTCTGGCTGCTCCACTTTTTTTTTTTTTTTTTTTTTGACAGGTAGAGTGGACAGTGAGAGAGAGAGAGACAGAGAGAAAGGTCTTCCTTTTACCATCGGTTCACCCTCCATTGGCCGCTGTGGCCGGTGTGCTGCAGCCAGCACACTGTGCTGATCCGAAGCCAGGAACCAGGTGCTTCCTCCTGGTCCCCCATGCAGGTGCAGGGCCCAAGCACTTGGGCCATCCTCCACTGCACTCCCAGGCCACAGCAGAAAGCTGGACTGGAAGAGGGGCAACTGGGACAGAATCTGGTCCCCTGACCAGGACTAGAACCCGGGGTGCTGGTGCCACAGGTGGAGGATTAGCCTACTGAGCCATGGCGCCGGCCCTGCTCCACTTCTGATCCAGCTCCCTGCTAATGCACCTGGAGTAGCAGTGGAAGATGGCCACCCAAGTGCTCGGGCCCTGCACCCATGTGGGAAATCCAGATGAAGCTCCTGGCTCCTGGCTTCAGCCTGGCCCAGCCCTGGTTGTTGTGGCCATTTGGAAAGTGAACCAGTGGATGGAAGATATCTTTCTCTTTGTAATTCTACCTTTCAAATAAATAAATATTTGTAAAAAGTATAGTAACCATATAGTAAACAGTATATTTACTCATTCCAAATGTAGTATATATATATATGGTAAATGTATATCCAATAGTCTGCTGGCACTACCTAGAGTCTATAAATAAGGCTCCATTAAGCTTAGCTATTGCTAACAAGTCAGAGGACGTGATGAACTCCCCAGCTGTAGGGAGCCACAGAGGACAGGGCTGCAGCACCCGGTGCAGGCAATGATTCCAGGCTGAGGACACAGCTCCCCTCCTCCCCGCTCACCTCAGCCTTCTCAGGAGACCTGGAGGCGGCGGAGAGGATTCCCAGACAGGAGGAGCCTGAGGATGAGTGACCAGCTTCCGTCCATCTTCAGTGGTAGGTCACCAGGCTGGGCGGGTGAGGACAGACACACCCAGGCTGTGTGTCAGCAGCCCGAGGCTTTTCCCCTCTGGGGGTAACCCGGCCTCCTCCTGGAGGGGAGGTTGATCGTGTTGTCTGGGAGGTGATAGCATGCCACAGTGGGGTGTTCCTGGCCCCTGGAGAGAACGGGCTATGACACGTGTCCCCCGAGACGGAGGACAGGCTCCCCCTAGCTTGGGCTTCATGGGTGGCAGGGAGTGCACAGACACCAGGGTGGGTCTCCCCAGGAGTGGAGGTGGCCTCAGCTCCCAGGGTGGTGAGCCTGGAGAGAGACCACCTGGTATTAGGCGCTCCCCCCAATCTGATCTGGAACAGGAGTCAGACCAGGTGATCTTCAGTCCCACCCACTCCCAGGCAGGCTCTTTTGGGTGTGTCTCTTTGGCTGGCTTGAGCCGGCAATGGTGCTTAGGTCTTAGAGAGGCAGGAGAAGGACACGTTGGAAGTGTCAGGTTCAAGGACCCAGATCTGCACTGTCAGGGATGCCCTGGGGAGGAGGTAGAGCTTGGAGGGCCCCCATCGGCTCCTCCCATGCCCACCCTCCTGCTCAGGCCTCACCTGTGCGCACTGAGTGCCAAGTCTTTGGTGCAGCCTCAAGGGTGGACACAGTACAACAATCTGCAGTCTGCTACAATGCAGAGTCCCAGACAGAAAGTGTGTGCTCACTACGATCCAAGTTTGGAATACAAAATGTGTACGCGTCCACTTAGGAGGAGGAATGTTAACAAGGGCTACCGCTGGGTAGTACAATAACAGGTGATTTCAATCTTCTTGTGCTTCAGTGTCTTCTCCGTGGCGAATCTGCATCGCGTGAACATTCAGAACACGTGAGCCTCCCTCTGCCCCTCTCCTCCCAAGGTGGCGCCTGTGGACCTTCTCCAGGAGCCAAATCTCACGAACAGCCAGGAACGGCCCCCCGCCTCCCACCGCCGTGAGTCATGGAAAAATACCTTCCTGAAATAACAGCAGGCTGAGATTTAACCCAAACAAAACGAGGGCTCTGCCTCCACGGTGCGCCATGCCTCCCAGGATCACAAGTTCCAATACAGCCCTGCCGGTTACGTCCGGGAGAACAGAGGCCGCACCTGCTGGCCAAAGTAGCGGAAGCCTTGGTACGTTCAAGAGCCCAGTGTTTAATCTGGGCACTTGGCCACCTGCCCCCAGGTTCCGCAGCCCGGTGGGAAATGGTGGCCGGGTTCAGGGACCGAATGTGAGCAGCAGGAATCTTATGGAAGATTGTCTTGTTTACCAGTAAGGCCGGGACATGGTAAGGACCTCGCTCTGACTGTGTAGACGATGTCACCTGTGAAAGGACCCTGTGGCGGCAGAGCTGCCCGGCTCTCCTGGGCCTCTGACCTTCAGTCTGTCCGCGAGAGTCCAGGAGTTTTCATGCTATTCAGCTCACTGATATTTGAGGGTCTTTCTCAGGTCAGCCACGCCCCAGCTGAGGCGGCAGGCTAGTCCAGGTCCTAAAGCCCCGCTTTATAATTAATTTACTAACTGCACGACCTGGGCCTCATTTCCTCTCTAGGTAAGTGGAGGAATCAGTACCTAACTGGGATGGGGGTGAGAATTAGAATCACATACACCAAACACCCAGTGCAGCGCCAGGAACAGTGCGTGGGCCACAGCACTGTCGTGTTAACCACCACTACGTATGGGATCATGATAACCACAGTCTAGCTGCTCAGCCTTCATGAGCCTCTGAGTCTCCTCTGGGCAGAAAGCTTGCTTTACCGAGAAGCGTGTGGGGCCGCTCCTCCACGCCTGCCTCCCTGTTCTCCCCCTCTCCTCGAGACCTCACGCCTGCACGCCTCCCCTCCTGCCCTCCTGCCTCACTCCCATGCTTGAAGTTAGGGCCTCAAGCCGTCCACCTGCCGGCCTTTCCCGTTCCGCCTCCCTCCAGGCCCTGTCCAGTACTGTCCTCAGTTCCTCTCCTGTAAAAGTTTCTGCTCAGAGTCATGCACTGGAATGTTAGAATCCTGGGGGCAGGCGTGGGGTGTTGGCAGCGAAGACACCACTTCACATGCTTGTCTCTCACATCAAAGGGCCTGGGTTTGAGTCCCGGCTCCGCCCCTACTTCTAGCTTCCTGCTAATACGCACCCTGAGATGCAGCAGATAATGGCTCCAGTACATAGGCCCCTCCCTGCTATGTGGGAGATACAGACTGAGTTCCAGGCTCCTGGTTTCCACTTGGACCAGCCCTGGCTATTGTAGGCCTTTGGAGGATGATGGAAGCAGATGGGAGTTCTCTCTGTTTTCTCTGCATGTGTCTGTGTGTCTCTATGCCTCTCAAATAAGTAAAATATAATACTATGCAATTTGTCAAAATATTATGTATTAAACAAATTTAATTAGTTAAAATCAGAACAGTCCCTGGCAATCAAGAAATAGTCCTATGGAATACTACACAGCAGTAAAAAAAAAAAATGAAATCTAGTCATTTGCAACAAAATGGAGGAATCTGGAAAACATGATGCTGAGTGAAATAAGCCAGTCCCAAAGGGACAAATATCATATGTTCTCCCTGATCTGTGACAACTAACTGAGCACCTAAAAGGAAACATGTACAAGTGAAATTGACACTATGAGAAGCAGGGACTTGATCAGCCCTTGTCCTGACTGTCAAGGAGCAGCTTACTATCTTACTCTTTTTAGTATTTTCTTTTTCTACTTAATACCATTGGTTGAACTCTTTAATTAACACAGAATTATTCTTAGATGTTTAAATCCAATTGAAAATTGATCACTGTTAAAAATAAGAATGGAAATAAGAGAAGGAGGAGATGTACAGTTTGGCACATGCTCCCTTGGACTTACCCCTAAGGGTAAAGCTAAAAACTTGCCATGGGACTCTAAATCCCATTAAGTTGGCAGGTACCAATGCCACCTTACTAGTTAAAATGATCAGTTTAAGTTCATAACATAAAGATAGGATTAAGTGTCAAAGGGATCACATAAATAAGACCTGTACCTGCTAATAATAATTGATAGAATTAAAAAGGAGAGAACAATCCAACATGGGAAACAGGATACACAGCAGATTCATAGAATGACAAATGCCCTAAACAGCATTCTGGCCTTAGAATCAGCCCTTAAGGCATTTGGATCTAGCTAAAAAGCACATGAGAACATTTCAGGCATGGAAAGCTAAGACACTATGGCAAAAAAATCACTGTGAGTGAGATCCCAGTGGAAAGAAGGCGCCATCAAAGAAGGAGGTACCTTTCTCTGAAGGGAGAAGTTCCACTTTGATTATGGCCTTGTCTAAATAAGGTCAGAGTTTGTGGACTCAAGAGGCTTCCACAGCCTTGGAAACTCATGGCAAGAGCCTCAGGTGAACACTGATGTCATAAATAAGAGTGTCTATTGTTAAATCAACAATGGGAGTCATGGTGCACTTGCTCCCCATGTAGGACCTCTCTCCTTAATGTGTTGTACTATGAGAATTAATGGTAAAAGTAGTCTGCAAACAGTACTTTATACTTTTTGTGTCTGTGTGGGTACAAACTGTTGAAATCTTTACTCAGTATAGAGTTGATCTTTTGTATATAAAGATAATTAAAAATGAATCTTAGTGAAGAATGGGATGGGAGAGGGAGTAGGAGGTGGGATGGTTTTGGGGTGGGAGGGCGGGAATGGGGGGAAGAACCCCTATAATCCAAAAGTTGTACTTATGAAATTTATATTCATCAAATAAAAGCTTTCTATATAAAAAAGAAATAATAGCTTTAAGGTGATGTTCTTATATCATTTTTCCTGTCCCCAACCTCCAGTCTAGTCTAGCTCCTACTATAGCAGTAGCAGACACAGTGACAATCTGGAGCTTTTAAAACACCTGTGGCTCTGGATAGAAGAAAGGTACCTGGGCAAGCAACGCCAGCTGGGCTGGGCACCTCTCAGGGCCAAGTCTTGGACAGAGTCACCCTACTGGATGCTCACCTCCCCACTTCTCCCCTCCCTAACCCCTCCTCTATCCCACTTCATTGCCTTCATTTTGCATGATCAGAGATGCACTGGTTACAGATTGCTCTTGGCTAACAAGCATCCTCTTCGAATGCAAACCCTCCTGGAAGGATGACCAGGGCGATCGATCGTTTCTTGCACAATGCAAGCGCTTGCCTTCTTGAGAACTTTGGCTTACCTGTGTAGAGAGCCTGGCATTTGCCTGGCAAGGGAGGGACAGAGGCAGGAGGTGAGTCCGAGGGCAAGTGTAGAGCAGACGGGGTGAGAGGGTGCAGAGGGGCTTAGGGTGGCACCAAGGAGGGCCCCAAGGACTCCGGGGGACACCAGGAAGTGGGAGATGGTGCCAAAAGCCCGGGGACAAATCTCATGGTTGCCAGCCTGCTGCGGAAGGTGTGGCTGCCTTAAGGAACAGAGAGGGAGCAGTTGTGACTAACCCGCCTCTCTAATCAGGCTCTCCCTGTGCACGCCCCATCATGGCCTCCAGGCCCTCCTCACCCAGGCTGCCCTCAGTCTGAAGCCCACTTCCTGTGTGGCGGCTCCCCCTTGGGGCTTTGGCTCTCTTTTGCTTACCAGACTCCTTCAGTTTTTGCTGCAGTCCCTATGCCATCTCCCAAATGCTAACTCAACCACCCGTCTTCACGCCTGGACCTCAGCTCCGCCATTCTGTCTCCTCCTCTCGTGGGAGTCTTTCTCACCACAGCGGCTGTGGAAGCTGCCCCGGGGTCATCTGCCCAGTGCTGATGGCTGTTCTGCTTCTCCCAGCCAGCCTGTCCAGGTGAGGACCTTCCAAGGTATCATCCCATCTCCACCTGGCCCCTGACATCCCAGGAGGCGGGGAGCATCCTCTTCCTCTTTTTCTTCCTTTCTCCTAAACTCAACACATTCCCCACCCGGGACCAGTGGCTCTGACTGGCTCTGTAAATACTTTTGCCCAGCTGCACTAGAGCTGGGGTGAATTTTACTGTTGTTATTACTCTGACCAGGGTCGTTAACCACCGAGCATAACATGTTTTCTTTAGGGAAATAACCCAAGTGCCAGACAACAGACTTAAAATGAACTTCTGTGAAACCACTGGTGCACAATGAATTTCTGAAAAACTCTGTGCACCTGTTTACGAAAAGATTAAGAACAAGTGGCTGCCATCCGATGGGCCTAGGTATGATTTTTGTCCCTACTTGGTGTGCCATTAGCATTCAAGACACATAATCACTTCTCCAGAGACCAGAAGCTGAAGTACAAATCCCACTCGAGTGAGGTTATTTAGATCCTCAATCAGATCGACCTGATCCAAGCCAATTATTTTTCTGGCAAAGTTAATTAGAATGTGTCTAAAATGAGTGAGATGTGAAAGGCAACTTTCCATTATTTATTCCTTTAGCTGTAGCCTTAAAGCTGGAGTCTTGTCCTTAATTTCACATTACAGGTGCCTCCGAGACAGGAGCAGACCTACATGGCAGGCTTTTAAAATTAGAACCAAACTATGTTCCTGGTGATTTCAGCTGGAATATTAAACTGAGAAGAAAGTTAATCAGAGGTTTGTAGGAGAAATTACAAGAGAGAACTAGAAGGCCTGGGGAAGAGAGTCAGACGGGAGGAAAAGAGCAGGACTTAATCTCCATGAAGCCCTACTTTCCTCACTTAAAATAGTCTGGCTGGAGGGCATCAGCGTGCTGGCGCAGCGGGTAAAGCTGCCGCCTGCAGTGCCGGCATCCCATATGGGCACTGGTTAGAGTCTCGGCTGCTCCCCTGCAGATCCAGCTCCCTGCTAATGCACCTGGGAAGTCAGCAGAAGGTGGCCCAAGTACTTGGGCCCCTGCACCCACACAGGAGACCCAGAGGGAGTTCCAGGCTCCTGGCTTCAGCCAGGCCCAGCACCAGTTGCTGCAAGCATTTGGGGAGTAAACCAGCACATGAGAGGTCTCTCTCTGTCTCTCCCTCTTTGTCTGTCACTCTGCTTTTCGATAAATGAATTTTAAAAAAAGACAGTCTGGCTCAAAACTCTTGAATGGGTGTAGCAGAAGCCAGCGAATCCTGTCTTCTTGGTTTTCTACCTGCAGCCAGTTTATTGTTTGACACTGGATTACATCACCCACCATTGCCCTAACGAGTCTATCACTGTTTGTGGTTCTGTCTTGCCACATGTGAAATGTGATTGTTCCTTCTTCTGCAAACTGGAACTTCCATCCTCTGGTTCACTCCCCAAATGATTGCAACAGCAGGGGTTGGGCCAGGCCAAAGCCAGGAGCCAGGAGCTTCATCCCCTGGGTGCAGGGGTCCAAGCACTGGGCCATCTTCTGCTGCCTTCTCAGGTGCATTAGCAGGGAGCTGGATTGGAAATGGAGCAGTGGGGACTGGAACCAGCGCCCAGTATGGGATGTGAGCATCCCACATGCGGCTTAAGGCAATGGCCCATGGCACTGGCCCCACCATCACTATTTCTTGAGGCCAAGAAGTTACCTGTTGCTTTCAATCTGAGGTCTACCCAAGGAATTGTGCCATAGGGGCACCTGCCCTACGAAGGAGTCATGAGCCTCCCGTATCTGTGCAGGGATGGGCTGGCCCTCATGCACCAGGGCCCTGGGAATTGGCTCCAGGGAGGCACGAACCCTTCCAGGCAGGTGTGAGCCGCCTTTTCAGCAGAGTCCCCTCAGAGTGCTACTGGGGCATCACATTCCTTCCGGATTCTGGAAGCCTTGATCTGGGAGGACTGCTGGCAGCGTGTGACCGTCCGCACAGCGGGGCTGAGCTCCATTCTTTTCTCCCGGGAGGAGCAGAAGCCAGGGCTGTTGTGGCCTCGAAGGGCATGAGGTAGTGGAAGAGCTGAGGGTAGAGTCCTCCTGTCATTTACTTGGTTGACCTTCTTCCTCCTCCGCAAACTCCATGCATGACCCAGCAGGGGGAAATTGTGGGTGTTGTGTGTCATGCTTGTTATTTGTGTTGCGTGTGCTATGTCTATATGCACAGGCTGTGTGTGTGTGATGGTGTAGGAAACATTGTGTGTCATGTTGAGTGTATGTGTGTTGTGCATGCGTATGTGTGTGACATGCAATTGTGTTACGTGAGTTGTCTGAAGATACTTCAAAAAGTTCAGACGATAGAATTAAAAAATAAATTTATTTGGCTGAAGAAACTTTGAAATATCTGTTTTTCCATAATAAGAGTTTTGCATGGACTTTTATAGATTCATTTATTTTTTATTTGAAAGGGAGAGAGAGGGAGGGAGACACACACACACACACACACACAGGGCGCTTCCATCTGCTGGTTCGCTCTCTAAGTGCTTACAGTGGCCAGGGCTGGACTAGGCCAAAGCAAGGAGCCAGGAGCTTCACCTGGATCTCCCACAAGGGTGTAAGGGGCCCAAGCACTTGGGCCATCTTCCCCTGCTTTACCATGCAGCTGGATTGGAAGTGGATCAGCTGGGACTCGAACTGGTGCTCACACAGGTTGCTGGTGTTATAGGCAGCAGCTTAACCCATTACGCCACAATGCCAGCCCCTTGCAGGAAATTTTGAAGATCTCCTTATATATAAGTGCTCTGTGTGTTGTATACACTCTATGTGTGTGTGTTGTATCGTATGTGTGTGTTCTATGTTGTGTATTTGGTGCAGTGGGAGTAGAAAGCAGAGCAAAACTTTGAGGAATTCCTCAAGGAATTCAATGTCACTCTGAAGAGCAGCCACACCCCCAGCCAAGCTCTCTGAGCAGGACCCTGCCAGCTTCCTGGATGACCCCACAGCAGGCCCCTTCCACCCGCGCCCAGGGAGATGGGGTGTGCGGGTCTCCTCCTCTTCACAGGCTTCTCTTATGCCCCAGCCCACTTTCCCTTCGTTCTCAGTTTTCACCGGTTGAAGTGCTGAGAATCGAGGTGGGTGGGGCACGCACAAACAGAGCTTCTGCAGGTTGTGACAGCGCCCCCTACGTGGGAAGATGGCCACTGCTGCGGTTGGGAGGAGGCAGGACGGTTGGTTCGTAGGGTTTGGAAACTTGGGCAGAGCTGTGGTGGCGTCTGGGAATAGAAAAGTGCCTCAGTAGTGTAGAAGTTTGTCTTCATTTATTCTGAACCAAAAAAAAAAAAAATGTTTTGTGGAGGGAAAAAAATGCATGAGTCATTTTGTTTGTCTGGTCTGCTGTGGGGAGACGGCCATGTTGCAGCAGCATACCCGCAGCCCCTGAGTGGGCTGAGACAGCTGCACAGCACGTGCTCTGAGGGAGCAGCTGGCTGTCGGCGAGCCAGGCCACCGCCGCGCCCCCTTGGGCTCGCTGGTCCCCAGTGTCTTCCACGGCCCTCCTCCTCCTCGGTGTCAGCGCGGCCAAGTCAGCCAGGGTTTGGATAGGGTCCACACTCAGATGTCACAGTCAGATACACTCACAGGGATTCCAGCATTCAGCTCTCAGCCCGGACCCGTGAAGCCTGTCACCAGGAGGCCCTGAAGAGGACAGAGGTGACACGCCCCTAAGGTCCCCCCCCCAGCCGGGACTCATGGGCAGGGGACAGATGTGACTGCTCCCTGAGTGTAACACATTCAAGGCCATGGTACAACAGCCAACAGGGTCCACCCGGGGTGCTCCTCCCCACCTTGAAACAATCCCCCAATGGACAAGATCACATCGGTCAACCCCATGCCACTTTTCTGTTTTCCTAGTGCCTGAAAAAGTAATTAAACCAGAGAAGATCAATAAGGAAGGAGGAGGCAGAGGCAGATAACCCTGACTCCTCCCAAGCTCTGTGCCGCCGCTGCTTCAGACAGAAGAAGCGGCTCCACACGGTGAGCTCCTGGCTCGCTTTCCTGCTTGCTCGCCTCTGCAGAGCTGGGAGTTGGGGGTCGTCTGCTGTGTGACGCTGGCCCCTACCCCAGAGGCTCAGGCGCCTGTTGGCCCACAGGTCCTGGGCTGACTGGAGCCCTATCTTTTAGTGCTTTCCATTGCAAGAGGAAACAGGGGAAGTTCAAGGGTGAGCCCTGTGAGCCCACTGGGGATGGATGAGCTTGGATGCTGAATGCTCGAGAAGGCATAGTGCACTGAGAGCGGCCGGGATGTGGGGCTGGGCTTGCTTTCAGTACCTGGTGGTCGACTGTCGCTATTTTGTGAAAACGCTGCTTTCATAACGTCCCTGCCTTGCACAAAACCCCTGGTGGGCCCTCAAGCCACGCGTGCACAGTGCTTTCCCCTTGGAAAGCCAGGGGTAGCGATCCTGCCCCGCCTGGGAACAGCCCCAGCCTACAATGTCAACAGCTCCCCTCCTCTGTCCTGGCCTGCGTGTGCTCCTTTGAGCTTGCTCAGAACAATGCCTGCATGCGTGTGTGTCTGTCTGCACTCCGGGGCCACACCCAGCCCCGCGCCTGCCCAGTGTGGGCACCCACCAAGCCTGCCAAGCGGGATGGAGTCCCTCCTCCATCCGCCCCTCGAAACCCGCCTTGATGGAGCATGAACTCACTCTTCACCTCCGTCCCTCGTTTCCCTGCCGGATGGTCTGTCACGCCAAGCTGCACTACCCAGAATTCCTGGAGCAAGCCCTCAGTTGCCACCCCAGCCCCTTTGTTCATCTCCCCTGTCTGCTCCCTGGATTTCCTGGCAGGCCTCAAAGCCAAGTGTGCAAGGCCCTGCCCTCCTGACGCCCACCGAGGGCAGTCCTGTGCTTTGTATAAACAGCCTCATCTCCGAGAATGCCTCCAGGATTTTCTTTTATTTTAACTTATTTAACTTATTAACTTATACCCGCCCTCCCACCCACTCTCCCACCCCTCCTCCTCCCTCTCCCATTCCCAGTCCCATTCTCCACTAAGATCCATTTTTGATTAACTTTATACACAGAAGACCAACTCTATACTACATAAAGAATTCAACAATTTGCACGAAAGGAAACAAAACAAAAAATTGTTCCTCAACAGTCAAGACAAGGGCTGTTCAAAGTCATTGCATCTCGAAGTTAATTTCACTTTTTTTGTTTTTTTAGAAACTTAATTAACTTTAAAGAAGCACCCAAGAATGATACATCTCTTGCAAGCACTTATAATACAACCACCTTCATGTTAACTCACACAATCCCATGCCTGCCCTCTAAAGAGGTGGCATTATCACCTCCATTTGCAGCCCAGGCAGGCTGGCTCCACATTACAAGAGGCCCCAGAGTTCAGAATCAAATGAACCACTTGGCCTAATCATTGCCCTGCTCACCAGCCAACTCACCTCCTTGGATCTCTGACACACTGTGCTCATCTCTGCTTTCCTTCTTAGCCACACTGGTCTTCATGCCATGGCTGGCCAAGGGGACTTAGCCCATGCTATTCTCTGCCTGGACTGTTCTTCCCTACCTGCTTCCCTCCCACTCACACTATTCACCCCTACCCTCCCAGGCCATGTAACACTCTCTCCCACTGCCCCACCAGTGCAGTTTCATACCTGCCACGCTACCTCGATGACCATCAGCTTCTCCCATGAGAATCTAAGCTGCAAGGCAAAGGATTATGGGATGCTTGCCACTGATGCTTCAGGGGCTGGCGCAAGGCCTTGCCCAATAATGGGAGGGTGCATGGTCTCCTGAGTCCCAATCTGGAGTTTCCTGGTCTCTATGTATTTTTGTCCTGTTGTTGTTGTTGGGGAAAATATCCTTAGTCCCTGGCCAAAAAACAAAAAAACAAAAAACCCTGGCCCTTGCAGTACTGGCTATAGAAAAACATCAAATGTCTTTCCTTCTGGTTTAAATTTCCTTTCATTCCTCCTTAAGTCTGGAAAAGTGCTCACATTTCATTAAATTGATTCAGATTGAATCTAAATGAGGATTAAATATAATTTTCTGAATGCCATCAAGCTGTAATTCCTGTGTCTAAATAAAAAATAACAAACAGTTGAAAACGAGGCCATGGGTGAGATTTCATTTGGTGGTTTCAGACCTGCTGCATTTGCTACAGATAATCAGATCTGCCACAGGAGGCGTGTGTGTGCTTCCTCCCCTCATGCTTGATTTGGGCCAGACATGATCTAGGCATCCATAACTGGCAGGCCGTCTGCGTGAGAGTGAGACGAAGGGAGGAGGGGATCCCGTGCTAGCCGGAGACCTCCAACCATCTCCCTCAGCTGCAGGGCGGGGGGCGCGACGGGGCATGGGCACGCGGCAGAGTTGCGCCTCAGGGTCCTGCACACGAGGGCTCCCATCACGCAGAGCCTAGCTGTGAAAGTCACCGAGCCCCCTTGTTTGTGTTGGGTGAAGGCTGCCCACGGGACACGGTTCGTTGCGCTCAGATGCCAGCTCTCGGGATGATATTAAATCTCCCTACTGGATGTGAAGTCTCCAGTTAGAAAGCAATCAAAAGAATTCTCGGGAACAGGTGGGTGATAAATTAATGAACACAATCTTTGCCATCTGATTGCGCTGGGGAAGAAATTAATTATTGGGTCAACGAGTAAGAAAGAGGGGTTCCCGCCTCCCGCAGCCTCCGTGCCCTCTGCAATTTTCTTCTCCCCAAATCGAATTTCCATGACACACTTCAGGGAAGCACGTATCGCTGGCACGGGAACGTCTTGGCCTACGGCTCGTATGGGTGCCGTGACGTTACAGCAAGGGGGGCTTGCTCTTCGTGCAGGGCCTGGGAGGTCCCGGGGCCGTTTTTCAGTGAAGCCCACAGTTGGTCCCCAGACTGGTAGTTCCACTCACAGGTCAGATGCACACTGAGCTGGCGGGCTTGGACCCCCAGAAGGTGGCTGTAGGTTTTATTTACATGCTAGTTCTAGGCAACTACATAAAATCTCTACTTCCAGGAGTACACATTCTACTCCTGCTCAGTGGGTGAGCCAGTGTCCTTGTGAGAGCGGCCAAAGCACAGTGCTCTACACAGTCACACTTGCAGCTCTTTAACTTTTTTTTTTTTTCTTAAGATTTATGGTATTTACTTCAAAAGCAGAGTGACAGAGAGAGAAGGAGAGACAGAGAAAGATCTCGCATGCACTGGTTTACTTCCCAAATGGCCCCAACAGCCGGGGCTGGACCAGGCTGAAGCCAGGAGCCCAGAACTCCACCCGGCTCTCCCACGTGGGTGTCAGGGACCCGAGCACTTGGGCCATCCGCTGCTGCTTTCCCAGGCGCATAGCAGGGAGCTGGAGCATCTTGAGCAGCAGTTACCCTGCTGAGTCACGTGGCGGCCGCCCTTGCAGCTTCACGCAGGGCTGTGGTGCTGGCTGGAAGCTGACCGGTGCTGACGTGCCAGGTGACTCTGGGATGCCGCTGCTGGCCTCTGACCGCCTCGTCTCACAGGTCCACACCCTGCGGGCCCTCCTGGCCCGTGCCACAGGAAATAGGGTGGCTGCTTCGCTGTGGAGTGGGAGTCTCAGCCCGTTAGAGCAAGGGGAATGGTGTTTGCCATGAGCCAGGTCTCATGCCAGGGAGATATATTCAACTCTGCCAAGCACCCAGGAAGTGAGTAATTGTCAGCCCTGGCTCTCCCATGAAGAACAAGCCTCAGAGGGCGTGTTTTGTTCTCCTTGAGCTAGACAACGGCTCCTGGCTAATAGAAGCCGGTACGTCCAACGCCGTGGCTCTGCCTTCCCCCTGCACTTGTCAAGGCTGTCCAGCTGTGCTGCTTGGTTGTCTTCTTCCGGCTTCACCTTCAGCGGTGAAGGTGAGGCAGTGATTGATTGAGTGGGAGAAGGAAACAGGATGTGCTCCCAGGACTGCGGCTGGAGGAGCCAAAGGCTCCTTCCTTCCTGTTGCCCCTTCACCACTGTCTCCAGGCTTGGGGAGGAGCCCGGGGACCAGCTTCCCTTGCGCCCTGTCCCCGCCCCGCCCTGGGTGGCCTGAGTGTCTGGCTCTGGTCCCCCCATTGCTCTGAGAAGTCCTCTTACCGTGAACAAATCACCGCTCAGTTTCCTCATCAGTGAAGTGAGAACCACATCTTTCCATGACCTGACACGTAAGGCAGCGAAAACTGTGCAATCCATTTGTAATCTGCAGTGACCGTGCAAACGCAAGCTGCGCTCTGTGTTGGGGCACACAGGTGCTCCAAAGTGATAAGGCACGGTCTCACACTCAGTAAGACAGCGTTCATTAAAAACGATAGGGAACAAGAAGGAATGGCAGAGATGTGGAAAAGTCAGAACTTGTGTACTTCTGGTGAGAACATTAAATGCTACAGCCAGTGGGAAATAGTATGGTGTCTCTGCCAAAAATGAAGACTAGAATTCCGGAATGACCCAGCCATTCCACTCCTGGGGATTAAGGGGAACTCCAGAGAGCTCGCAGGAAGGGGCTGGTGCTGTGATCGGTGGGTTAAGCCACTGTCTGTGATGCCAGTAGCCCATACTCCAGTTTGCATCCTGGCTGTTCTGCTTCTGATCCAGCTCCCTGCTAATGCACCTGGGAAAGCCGCAGATGATGACCCAAGTCCTTGGGCCCCTGCCACGCATGTGGGAGGCCCATATGGAGTTCCAGGATCCTGGCTTTGGCCTGGCCCAGCTTTGGTCATTGTGGCCACCTGGGGGAGTGAACCAGTAGATGGTTTTTGTTTTGTTGTTTTTCTCATGGAAACTGTTTTTTGAGAGAACTAGGCATGAGTTTCAAAATTTTCTGCACTGGAATAAACTTGTCTTTTAGCTCCATTTTCCATTAACTTTTTGAAGTACCCTCACATACCAAAACAAATACAAAGCAGCACGTCAGAGAGGTATCTGTGCACCCGCGTTCCTGGTGGCAGTGCTCACAACAGCCAAGAGGAGGCAGCAGCCGAGTGTCCACCGACAGACAAATGAGTAAATAAGTACGCTATTGCCACACGAGAGAATATTATTCAGCATTAGTTCTGATGCGTGCTAGGGCATTATGCGAAGCAGCCACAAAGGACAAATCAGCGATCCCACTTCCATGAGGCAGAATGTAGAGACAGAGTAGAGGGTTGTCAAGGGCTGGAGGAGAGTGTAATGGATGCTGTTGCTCGGGCAGAGTTCCAGTTTGGCAACATGCGGGGATTGTGGACACGGGTGGTGGTGGTGTGTGCACACCACCGCAAATGCACTTAGCTGCTAAAACCGGCTCGAATGATAGACTTTAGGCTGCACACGTTCCCGGCGGGGACACTGCTTCCACTGAGGGGCTCAGTCTGCGCTGCTCACGGTCTCCTGGGTGGCCGGGAGGCCCCTGCAGCTCTTTTCCTGCCTCCCCCAGCCAGGCCCACTTGGCTGCGAGAAGTTGATTCCCTCAACAACAGAAAAGAATCTGGGCGCTGGGCAGGCTTTCTGAGGACGGTTCATGATGGTGAGAGGGAAATGGGCCCAGGGCCGGACTGCCCGGCTGCAGACCCCCGCTGCACACCTTCCTGGCTGCCCGTGGCGGCCCAGGTCCCCTGCCTGCCTGGACTCTCAGCTGTAAATGGAGATGACAATAGCAGCCCATACCTCAGAGTATTGTGAGGATTAAATGGGAGACTCAGGAAATGTGAGCTTTTTTTTTTTAAACACTCTGTGCTAAAAAGATTTATTTATTTATTTGAAAGGCAGAATGAAAAAAGAGAGGGAGAAAGAGAGAGATCTTTCATCAGCTTGTTCACTCCCCAAATGGCCACAATGACCAGGGCTGGGCCAGGCCAAAGCCAGGAGCCTGGAACTCCATCTGGGCCTCCCACGAGCGTGTCAGGGGCCCAGGGATCTGGGTCATCATCTGCTGCTTTCCCAGGCACATCAGCAGGGAACTGGGTCAGAAGCAGAGGAGCTGGGCCTCAGAATGCACTCAGGGGTCACAGGAGGTGGCCTAACCCACTGCCCCGTGATGTAGGCCCCAGCTATTGTACATTGCAAAAGAAAGCAGGAACCACTTGCATGATGCCAGCCCTGGGTGCAGCACTGACTGAGTTGTGCAGTCGGCCCAGGGAGCCAACTAGGGTGTCTTTGAGCAGTCGACAGGGGCATATTTGCCCTTTGTGGTTGGCCTTACCCTGCAGGCCCTCTCTCAGGAGGAGTCTCTGGAAGCCTGCCTGAGCTGGGAGGGAAGGGCAGAGGGGGAACCATCTTCTCCCCAGCCCTAAAGTCTCCAGGACCCTTACAGACTCGCAAGAAACTGCTCCACTCCTGCCTCTGGCTCGCCCTCACCCACTGCCGGGGCAGACAAATGGGCCTCCAAGATGAGCGTACCTGCACGAAGGGTAAGGAAGGTGTCACCAGGCCCATGTGAATGGTGCTGGCATAATGACAGCCTCGGACCACATAGCTAAGAGGTTGAGACTGAGCTAAACCTTGCAAGACCTCATCACTGCGTGCCATCATTAACCTCAGAGGAAAGCATGATCTTCGTGTCGGAAGCCTGGGCTGCAAAGCCAAAGGCCATTTAAACCCAGATGGGGCTGACAGCAGCTCCCTAATGCTGCAAGCAATGGAGAGGTGGAGACCCAGACATGCTTTAGATTGATGGCACCTGGGTTCTGAAAACTCCATCAGAATGAGCAAGACGCCATTGAGAAGGCAGAAGCAAAGAGTCGGGAACAGGTATGGAGGGGCTGGCGGAGCCGCGGTGATTCAGGGGAGAATTCAACCATGTGTCCGGTAGAGAGGAACATGCCCTTTTACAAACCACTGCTCACATTAATCAGGAAGAGAGGCCTGGGGCCTGCAGTGACCCCAGCTGAGCTGATTCATGCCACGCTGCCCTGATGTCCTCATTGTGAAGTTATCCAAGACCCAGCTACCTGGGCTTCGGGTGAGGAGGCAGCCAGCCTGCTGGGCACAGGAGCATGGTCTTCTCTAGAGGGAGATCCCTTGCTGGGAAAGGCAGGAGCCATCGCAGGACGTCAGAGGCTACGACCAACAGCTGTGTGTGCACTGTGCACCGCTGGGCAGGTCACTGCCTCCAGCCACCGCCACACGGGCTCTGTCCAGCTTCTGTCCGGCTTCCAGCAGGTGTACTCTGGTCGTACCGGACTCGGGCTGGTGTGGCCTGACTCAGCAATCTGCCTGAGACGGCCTGGAGGCTGACGAGTGGGGAGTGGCAGAGCTCAGGGAGCCCCCTGCCCATCCCGCCACACACACAGGCACAGGGTCTATGGATCCGCAGTCAGTGTGGGCCTCCTTGGCCCGTGGATGGCAGCTCAGACAGGAGCCGTGGCAGCTCCGACTGCCCGTAGCTGTGGTGTGCTGGCTAGCCCACCACTGGTGGCTTTCCCTCCTTCTAGTTCAGGTCGCCTCCCTGGCTGCACTCTCTGGGATGGTGAGCCCGTCTCAGTCCCGCACTCTGTTTTCCAGGAGCCCACACCAGGACACAACATGAGGGCAAGGGGAGTCTTCCTCCTCTTCTGGAGCTCCGTGGCTGTCAGTGGCTCACCAGGGTTTCAACCTGTTCAGGTGCGCCTGGCGGTGAAGGGAAGCTGCTCCCTGACCCTTGGCGGTCCCAAGAGTGTAAAGGGGACCTTGGCCGGCGCCATGGCTCACTGGGCTAATCCTCTGCCTGCGGTGCCAGCACACCAGGTTCTAGTCCCAGTCGGGGCACCGGATTCTGTCCCGGTTGCCCCTCTTCCAGTCCAGCTCTCTGCTGTGGCCTGGGAGTGCAGTGGAGGATGGCCCAAGTGCTTGGACCCTGCACCCGCATGGGAGACCAGGGGAGGCACCTGGCTCCTGGCTTCAGATCGGCACGGTGCACCGGCCGCAGCGGCCATTGTGGGGTGAACCAATGGAAAAATGAAGACCTTTCTCTCTGTCTCTCTCTCTCTCTCTCACTGTCTACTCTGTCTGTCAAAAACAAAAACAAAACAAAAAACATAAGTCATAAGCAAGGATTATGCCAAGCGGCACATCCACCAACCCCAGTGTCCCCCGTAAATGTTACAAGGAGGCGTCAGCATAGATCAGAGCTGGAGGCTGACAGCCCAGTCACACTCTTCTGGCTCAGCTGGCTCTTCTGGAAACTGCAGATGACGTTCTGCGATGACAGTGTGGTGAGCTAGTCTACAAAGCAGCCGCTGCTTCAGGAGTGTCATCGCTAGGATGGTCTCTCTGACCCGGGCTTGTCTGCACCAGAGACTGCCTTTGGCTCAGGAGGCAACTGGAGCGAGTGAGCTTCCACCATTGTTCTGGAGAAAGCTGGAAAGGAACCATGGGTCTAAACATGAGCGTTTTAGACTCGGAAACCAAATCAATTTTCTGTTTTTGCTTTTGCTTGTTTCTGCACTGTGACTGGGGAGGCTTAGGGTGACAGAAGTCTGTCTCGGTAGATTTCTGACTTGGGCCTGAGTGGCCGGGGAGGGCAGGGCAGAGCAGAGCAGACTAGAAGTGCGGGGGAAAGAGCTGGAAGGCCTGTGATGCAGACAAAGCAGCAGGACTGACACGGAACTTTGGAATCACTGCTGCCGGGGCAATGGTGATGCCCTGGGGGGAAGCTGGAACGGGCACCGGGGCTTTCCAACCCATCTGGAAAGCAGGCACCCAGGCACGTGTGACGTCATTCTGTGCCACTGCAGTGGTCACACAAACCCGAGGATTTAGTTTACCACCGGGGATTGATGCAGCCACAGGCCTGGGCTGCTGGACGCGGCCAGGTCGACCGTGTAGAAATTCTATGGAGTTCTGCTTCTGACGGCCACACAGAGTCACCAGGTGCAGACAGTGGAATGGCAAAACCAAGTGTCTGATACTCAAGACTAAAACAAAGGCACTTTTTTGTTATAAGTTGGACGTGTGCTCATCCTAGAGACACAGAAGAGTATAAGAGAAAATAAAAATAAAATAAAAATCACCGGCTTTCCTACTGTCCTGATACCACTCTCCAACAGCGTTTTTCATTCTTTTTTTTTTTAAAGATTTATTTATTTATTTGAAAGGCAGAGTTACACAGAGAAAGGAAAGGCAGAAAGAGAAAGAGAGAGAGAGAGAGGTCTTCCATCTGGTGGTTCACTCCCCAATTGGCTGCAACGGCTGGAGCTGTGCCAATCTGAAGCCAGGAGCCAGGAGCTTCTTCTGGGTCTCCCATGCAGGTACAGGAGCCCAAGGACTTGGGCCATCTTCCACTGCTTTCCCAGGCCATAGCAAAGAGCTGGCTCAGAAGTGGAGCAGCTGGGTCTCAAACCGGCGCCCATATGGGATGCCGGTGCTTCAGGCCAGGGTGTTAACCCGCTGGACCACAGCGCCAGCCCCACATTCCCTCCCTCCCTTCCTTCCTTCCTTCCTTCCTTCCTTCCTTCCTTCCTTCCTTCCTTCCTTCCTTCCTTCTCTGTCTCTCTCTCTCTCTCTCTCTCTCTCTCTCTCTTATTTATTTATTTGAAAGGCAAAGTTACAGTGGAGAGAGAGAGAGAGTCTTCCACCGTGGTTCACTCTCCAAATGGCCACAACAGCCAGGGCGGGATCAGGCCAAAACCAGGAATCTGGAACTCCATCCAGGTCTCCCAAGTGGGTGGCAGGTGCCCAAATACTTGGCCCATCTCCTGCTGCTTTCCCAGTTGCATTAGCAGGGAGCTGGATCAGAAATGGGGCGGCAGGGACAAGAGCCAGCACTCTTGACGGGGCGTGCCGATGCCACAAGCCGCGCTTAACCTGCTGTGCCATGACACTGGCCCCTCCATTCATTTTTTCATGCACATTTAAACTTTTTCAGGAGATTAGAATCATCTTAAATATACGCAGAGTTATATGCTGAGCTTTTTTTTTTTTTTTAAAGAAAATACGTAGTAACCCCTCCTCCATAGTCTCACTTTCCATGGTTCCAGTTGTCTATAGTTGTTCACGGCTCAAATATATTTATGGAAAATTCTAGAAACAAACAATTCGTAAGTTTTAAGTTGCTATTCTGAGTAGCATGAGAAAATCTTGCCCCCTCCCACTCCTTCCTGCCCGACACAAAAATTATCCCTTTGTCCAGAGCACATAGCTGTTGAGAGACCACACTCACATAACTTTCATTACCACGTATTATTATCACTGTTCTGCTTTATTATGGGTATTGTTGTTGATCTCTTACTGTGCCTAGTCCATCAGTTAAGTTTTCTCGTAAGTATGTATACACACACGGGGAAAAACATGGTGTGTGCTCGGCTTCTGCACTCCCTGGAGTCTCAGGTATCTCCTGGGGGTCTGGGAACGACTTGTTTGTGGATGGAGCAGGACTTCTGTATTTCTGTACAACAATTATTAGCAATTATTGCTTTTAATGTTAACGGTTTTATGTTGATGCTTTTAATGTTAATGGTTATCAGTCATTCTGCTCTCTGGCTGGGCATCCTTTATTTAATTAATTTTCTATTGTTGACCATTTTGGCTTTTTCTGAATTTGGTAATAATTGACACTACCTTTATACAGCATTGTTTAACTTCCTTTATGGTAGTTTACTCAGCAAAGCTGCTGCTGCTGCTGCTTTTGCTTCTTCTTCTTCTTCTTCTTCTTCTTCTTCTTCTTCTCTCTCTCTCTCTCTCTCTCTCTCTCTCTCTTTGACTGCCAGAGCTAGACAGAGAGAGAGAGAGACAGAGAGAAAGGTCTTCCTTCCGTTGATTCACTCCTCTAATGGCCGCTATGGCTGGCACGCTGTGCCAATCCAAAGCCAGGAGCCAGGTGCTTCTCCTGGTCTCCCATGCAGGTGCAGGGCCCAAGCACTTGGGCCATCCTCCACTGCACTCCCGGGCCACAACAGAGAGCTGGACTGGAAGAGGAGCAGCTGGGACTAGAACCGGAGCCTATATGGGATGCTGGCATTGCAGGCAGAGGACTAATCTACTGGGCTACAGTGCTGCCCTCCAGGATAGCTTTTTAGAATTAGAATCCCTGGGACCAGGAGAGCCCTGGCCAGGTACCAGCAAATTACTGTCTGGAGACTTGATCAGTTTTTATGCACACCATTTCTGCTATCACTTTCGTTACCTTGTGGCAAGATCAATTTATAGTAAGTGGGAAAGCTTTTATTGGTCTACTCTGAGCTTTGGACTCTCTCAGTGAAGCCCCATTATGGGCTAAGTCAGATGAACTCAGAACACCCACCCTGGCCCCGGCTCCTTAGTGTAGGACCAGGAGCAGAGAGAGACATGCTTGTCAGCGTTTCCCTACTTCCTGGGCTGCAAATTCTGAGTCTTCAGGGCAGGCGAGCAACAGGAAGGCACAAGCCTGCTGTCATATGACCCTTCTCCGCACAGAGCACTTGTGACACAAATGTGGGGTCTACCCCACACTGACCAATTCTCCAGCTCAGTGGCATTGCATTGCATTGCATTGCATTGCATTGCATTGCATTGCATTGCATTCCATTCCATTCCATTCCATTCCAACACTACCTGTAATTTGCACAGATCCCACAGGCTGAGGCCTGAGCCTCACAAACTAGCCCAGCTTCAGACATCAATTGCGCTTGGCTGGACCCCAGATAACCTGCAACTTCTGTCCAGCATGCTTGAACATTGTATGACCTCTTTCTCCGGTTTGATCACGTGCTAAGGTGGTTCCCGGAACTCCAAGAAACAGTTAACTTGCTGGATTTCCGGTTTACACAAGGAAGAGAGTGATGCACAGGGCCAGGGCTGGAGGAAGAGGCTCAGAGTTCCCGTGCCCGGCACAGGTGCATCACCCTCCCTCACACGTTCACCAGTCCCAATCCCTCAGAACCCTACCCAGCTGGGACTGTGTAGCAGTTCCATTACATGGGCACGGTTGATCATGTTACTGGCCACTGGTGAATGACTCAACCTCCAGCCTCTCCCCTCCCCAGAGGTAGCAAGGCTGATAGTTCTAACCCTTTAATCACAAGGTAGGTTCCCTTGGCAGCTCTCCCTGACCCCAGCATCCTGAGACTATCTGGGAAACCCCAGGACATTAGCATACAAAAAATATGCATCTTCTTGGGTGGGGATGTATCACAAAAGTTACAGTGGGACTGCTGAGTTTGAGGGACAGGAAGTCGCCAATCATCCCAGATAGCTTTGATGGGCCTGGATCCCCAGTCGTGGGTCCTTGCCTGATGATCAGTGCTAGGCCGTGCTTCTGAGAGGCCCAACTTGCTGAATCTGATACCCCTCTCGGGGTTTCATGCACAAACCAGGCCCTTTTGAGCACTGGAGCTTGGCTCAGGGGAGGGCACCGGCTGCTGGCTGTGGATTCAACCTGGGCCAGTAGGATGCCTCGCAGGGCCTCCCCAACCCCTCCCCTGGGCCTTTCTTCCCACTCACATCAGGAGGGGGAAGTGGTGGGCAGGAGAAGGACTGGGTCAGTGCTATCCATAAGAAAGTCTGAAGGAAATAAACAATGGCTCCAAACAAAGTAGAATGAACACACGCTCTTGATTTTATTCAGCTCATCAGTTAAGGAGTCCCCAACGCTGGTTCAAATGGCATTTGAAGTACCAGGATTTATGCTTGTATAGTCCACTGGGAAAGGTACACTAAAATAGATTTCCAACCTTTGCGACAAATCTGGCTAATGAGCTATAGGGCAATGGATCAGTAGGTTCTCTTTTAACTGGATAGGAGTCGTTTGCATCACTACTGGACGTCTCCTATGCAAACTTAGCAGATTTGAGCCCTGAATTAGGTGTCAAGGACAAACGATGGTCTGCCCTCCCAGAAATGAGGGTAACTTGTGTTGGATGCTGAAGAAGCCTCCATGTGACATTGGGAACATGTACTTGTCATCCCCTTGGCCGTATTTCCAGACCTGGGAAACTTTTTGTCAACAACATGAGCGTATAAAACTGCAAATGCCACTCAAAGCACACACTCTGGTGTGGCTACTTCACTAGGCAGGCGTCTTCGTCTGTAAAGGCAGCCCTAGAACTTGGAGGGAAGCAGTTGCCAAGCCAGCTGGAACTCTGCCCTGAATCTGTGTCTTAGGTGAGAGGCTTATGTTCTCTCTTATTTTTGAAAGATATATTTATTTGAAAGAGTTACAGAGAGAGAGGGAGAGACACAGAGCGATTTCTATCCCTGGCTAATCCCCCAGATGGCTGCCATGGCTGGGGTTGGGCCAGGTCCAAGCCAGGAGTCAGAAACTTCATCCAGTTCTCCCATGTGGGTGGCAGGGGCTCAAGCACCGGCACCATCTTCTGCCGATTTTCCCAGGCCATCAGCAGGGAGCTGGATCAGAAGTGCAGCAGCCAGACATGACTCAGCCCCACATGGGACCGGAGCGTCTCAGGCAGAGGCTTTACCTGCTACGCCACAGCACAGGCCCCTCATCCTTTTTTCTTTTAAAAGAAAGAAAAAAAAATGGACTTGTGAGCACTGCCAGAATTATTTCCTTTTCTAGGGATAGAAAGAAAATCAATTCTGACTTTACAAAACCTTTTCCCTGCTCTTCCAGTCCTGCGTTTGCTGTTAGAGCGACAGCCTGCTCCCCAGCGGTCGGGGGTGGAGGTTACACCTTCATCGCTTTGCAGTGCTTCTCATCCTCACTGCACACTGAAACATCTTGCTCCCAGCGTTCCTTCGCAGGCCGGTTACATCAGAAGCCCTACGAATGGGCCCAAGACTCAGGTTTGTTTTATAGCTCCTGGAGGTAGTACTCACTGACCTTGGCATTGAGAGCCCAGCACTGGGGGTGGGGCGGTGGCCACCCAGCCCTGCCTCTGAACGGGAAGAGCTCCCTCCCCAGCAAGTTCCCAGCCGTTGTCCCCTGCGTTCTGCTCCCCAAGGCCTCAGAACTAACCAGCCAGCTAACGTGCGGCTGGAAGGCCACTCAGAGGAGTGGGGCAGCCAGATCTTCCATCTCCTGAGAGAGAGCGAGCCACAGCCCTTTCAGCTGCTCTGCTGGAAGCTGGTCTCCCAGGTAACAGCAACTGGCATCAACTCCTTAAAAAATGCAGCTTTAAGGGAAACTCCCACCAGGGTTGTAAGTCCCCTTCCTGCAGCCCCTCTGCATTGTATGGGCAATATGTAGGATATTCCTGGACAGTGGTTTTTAAATTTGAGCCATATCTGCTATGAAAGTATACCTCCCCAGGGAGCTTAAACTCTGATCAAGCTTTGCTATAACCACTGGATGGATGGATGACCATTTCTGAAATGTTTTTGACACCACTTTTAAAAACACTGTTCATTATATTGCTCACAGTCACTTAAAAGGAGCCTTAACAACACATCCCTGTTAGAGTTAATGACAGGAAAGTGTTTCTTTGAATAAATGGGGTAATCCTTTAATCAGACAATTAGAACCATTTTCGCTTTCACATCAAGACAGAGCCACTTTTACCACTAAATTACACCACTTCCTGCTAGCCAGGGCCTCTTACATAATAATTTTCAGTTCTCCTGTGCCCCTTATTTAAACCTCAGCTGTACAGTTTGCGATCTCTTCCTCTTTTAATTTTTCCTACATGAGTATTTAATGGGTGTGTATGGGATGCCAGGCCCATACATACCTTATTTTATCTAAACTCAGCCAAGTGAGCATCCTGCGAGTGAGGACTTGTGGGGGAACATGCACCTGCCACCCTGCCACTCTGCCTCTCCAAGGCCTTGCTGAGGCAGCTGCTGGCTCAGAGAAGGGCACCTGGGAACCACTGTGGTCCCCCTTGGCTTTATCCCTTTGGGCTATGGAGGTACCGGGGAAGACCAAACCTAAATACGAATCCGATGCATGATCTTGAACAAGCCTTTCAACTTTCTTAAATCCCAATTTCCTCACCTGTAGAATGGAGCTATGAATACCTACCTGATCAGAGCCCATTTGACTCAGGAACAGAAACTCACTCCAAGGGGGACATGGGCAGCTCCTGGGGCCCTGCGTAGGCTAATGGAGGTCCTGAGGGAAGCAGAGGGTCCCCAGGCTGCCTGATGTCCCCTGCCCATGAAGGTCTGGGAAATTCACGATGCAATGCCTGTTCCTGTCTCTGTCATCGCGTGCAGTTCCCTGTGTTCTGGCTGCTACTAGCTTCAGTTTACCTTGCAGAGAACTGGCTTAGTTCTCTGGGAGGCACATGTGGCAGGACATAGGCAGACTCAAAAGGAAGAGGATCCTGTTAGCCCTGCCTTGTGTGCACCCTGTCCCATGGGAGTTCCAGGCTAAGTCTCGCCTGCAGAGATGGAGATGGGTGCACATGGGGACAGTGCACATCTGGGACATCCCCTCAGGGGGCTGAGAAGTGCCTGAATAATGTAAAGCACCAGGCACAGGGCTTGGCACGCCGGGCCTGCTTGGGGGAGCAGGTGGGGGTTGCTATCACTGGGCCAGATCTAGTCATAATGGAGATAATGAGTGTATCACTGGCATGCCTTATGCAATTTGCAGATACTTAAAATTTACAAAATTAATCAACTTTGTGTAGAGCCTGTGTGTAGTAAGCTACACTCTTTTACATTATTTATTAAATTTTTATTTTATCTGAAAAACAGAGAGCAGGGTGGGGAGGGGTGGAGAGGGGTGGAGAGGGGTGGAGGGAGACAGAAAGAGTTCTTTAGTCTTTCATCTGCTGGTTCGCTTCAGCCTGGCTGAAATACTTGAGCCATCATCCTCTACTGTTCCAGGGCGTGCGTTAGTGGGGAGCTGGACTTGGAAGTGGAACTGAGACCTCTGATGTGGGGTGCAGCACCCGAGGGGAATCTGGACAGCTGCATCAAGAGCCTGCTCCAGCTGGACTGGTTTAAAGTGTACACCTTGGGACTAACGTTTGACACCACTTGGGGCGCCCACATCCCGTATCAGAGTGTTGGCGTGGGCCTACTCCTGCCCTGGCTGTTGCAGGCATTTGGGGGAATGAACCAGAGGACGAAAGAGCTCTCTCTCTCTGTCTTTCAAATAAAATGAAGGTAAGTAAATATTTTTGAAAGAGCGTACAATTTGAGGGGCTTGGACGTCACCGCCAAGATGCACATGGTGCTGCTGTGTGGCTCCTGCCCTGCACACTTCACCCCCTGCACCCTCCACCCCGGTCTCCCTTGGGTCCCTGGAGCTCCCTTTGAAACACTGAGAATTCCCTATAGACCAGAATCACATGCTATGTCGTCTTGTGTCCTGCTTTTCCTCTGGCTAAGGATTTGGTGATTCGTCCACCTTGCAGTGTGGGTCAGGAGTTTGTTCCCCTGCTGCCGAGTACCACAGCCCTGCATGGACAATCCTCCCCAGTGCATCTATCTGGCCAGGGCACACACACTGCATGAGGGACAGAGCAGTGACCCGCAGCTGCAGCCTGGCTGTGTCCCCACACTGATGTTCCTGGCTTCCTGATGGCCACCGTAGGCACTGCAGGGAGAGGAACAGCCCCAAGGTGATGGACCACCGAGGGTCAGAAAGGGGAGCCCTGGGTAAGGGGAAATGTTCCCAGAAAGCTTTGAGGGATGGAGGGGAGGCTGTAGGGAGACAGGGGTTGGACAGCACACAGCTGGAGAGGGAGCCAGGAATGGTCCACGCCAGAGAAAAGTTTTCAGCACAGTGGTTATGTGCTCAGACTCGCTATTTCCCGAGGTACCCTGGCCTTCATCTGAAAATGGATGCTAGGGTCCACGGTGGATATGGAGAGCCGGGAGAGGCTACGGCCACCACCCAGGCCAGAGGTGGCCACGGCAGGAAGTGAGTCTGTGGGAGCCAGGGGGTGGGACTGAGCCGATTTAGGACACATCTTCAGCCATGGAGCGCCATGGTTTGGTTCCTGCCCGGCCCTGTGACCCTCTTGCCCCCGTCAGCTCCTGCTCCCCAGACCCCCATGTTGTGAGGTGACGCTTTCTGGAAATCCACGGGGCTCAGGCTCCCCTGCTGCCAGCGTCCAGCAGAGCATCCCTAGCGGCTTGCTCTCTGCTCAGACTCACGGCTGCTGGCTTCCCAGGGCAGGCTTCCCAGGGGAGCTTCAGCCCAGTGACTTCACTCTGGACCACAAGGAATCTCTCCAGGCCTCCAGCACTACTCCAACTCCCCAGCTCTCTCTCGCTCCTCTGTTGCTTTCTTCTAGCCACGTTGCCCACACTTGTCCACGGCCCATCCTCCAGCTGTGCCCCTGGGCACTGCCTTTGGGATGACTTAGGTTCCAAGCCCAGGATCCCTTAGGGTCAGGCCTGCCCATGCTGGCCCTTCCCTGAGTCCCAGGACCACTCCAGCCTGATAGAGCCTGGAGGGCAGCAGGACAACAATCTCTCACAGCTGCCAGCATCCAACAGGAGGGCTCCCTGCACCAGGCTGATCTGGGCCACCCTACATGGGCTGGCCTCACCCCGACACCTGGCTCTGATCTATTTGCTGCCCTAGGCAAGGGCAACCTATGCAGTCAGCTGTCCCTCCAGCTCCCTGGACACTGCTTCCAGCCCATGTGCTGAGTCCTACCAATCTCCCTTCCTGGGACCCAGACTCCCTTTATAATCCAAAAACACGTGACTGGGCTTTCCCAATCATAAACCCATACCTGCAAACACAACACGAGTCCTAGCCCACACAGAAACTTCACACGTCAGCAAACAGGTATTGGATGGCAAACAAGTATTGGATGGGAATCAAGTGTTAGTGAAAGACTGTATTCACGACCCGACTCCTTGTGCCAGTAATTCTACATAATTTCCAGTTTTGTCATGGGCTTTGTATGGAATTTCGCTCGAACAGTTCAAAATTATATACTTAATCACCTGCAGCTCCATTTGTCATGATTAATGGTTCAGCCTTGCCAGGGCGACACCTGGCAACAGTCATTTGCAAGAAGCTGGTGGTGGCTGAGTGGGAAGGCCAAATCGTCTCATTTGCTCACATCTTCCATCAAGGGTGCAAAACATGTTTTAAACTAGGCATCCTGGACGGGCCAAGGCCCCAGGCCAAGACAACCACCTTCCACCTCGTGCTCAAGAGCCAAGGCGCTTTACATCTGCTGAAGCTGCATGGTGCCATGATTCCACTTTGGTCGTAACTGGCCCTGGGTCCTCTGGGGGCTGTGCACCCAATGGGGTGCCTTGCTTTTTGTTGTTTTCTGCCAGCAAGACATGTCTACTTGATGGTGTTTAATGTTTTTGGTTAAACTCACCCGTTTGAAGGGGAAGAGACTACGTGTGTACCAACACAAACACAGCAAGCAGGAATAGATGCTGGGAGAAAGAAAGAGATGGTTTATAGTTGATCAAGGTAGCAGTTTAGACACCTCATTTTGCATGTGAAAGTCTACTGCTGTTGGTACTAGATGTTTCTACAGAGCCTAACAATTTCCAAGAGCTTCCGCCTACGTGATCTCATTGTGTCAAGGGGGCTTCGGTGATGGGACTTCCATACCTGCTCCAAGTGAAAGAATTTCAAACTCGGAGCCAGGAGACCCACTTGCTCCTACTCCTTGCTCTAAGACAAGCTCCATTCAAACCTCAGCAAGTCTTTTCTACTCAAGTCTCACTCCTTGTTTTCCCACGGGCGAGAGACTAGTGAAACATGAGGAATTTATTTGATACTCTCTGGAGGAAGGGATGCAGAGCCAGGCTGTGGCCTCATTATCTCAGACTGCAAGGACGCCAGTGCTCAGGCCTAATGCAAAGCATGAGGTTGTGTTATTCTACCATGTATGCCAGGTTGCTAGAACCTGAGAGTTTTTAAAAATAAGAAGATAATATTATTTTTCCCTGTTAGAAAATTTTAAAACAGAAGTAACTAAAGCTATTTTCCACTGACTTCACTAAAAAGCCATTACTGTACTAAAAAAAAATAATAATTGATTCTGATGGAAAGATCTTCCCAAGTTAATACACTGCAACCAAGGGCTGTGCATAGAATGCTGGGATCCAGGATGCTCAAGCTGGAGAGGATCCAGATCACCTTGCTCAGCATTCCCATTGTATAGATGAGCAAACTGAGGTCCAAAGTCATGAGATGACCATCCCAGGTCTCTAGCATGTGTAGCAGAACCTTCTGACTCCCAGACCCAGGATTTTTTCTGTCACTTGTGCTTCTCAGATGGGACATCCACTCGCAAGAAGGCGTGTGGTGGTGAGCCCAGATCCTATTATTTGAATGTCCCCTGGCAAAGTTGTGTTGAAATTGTAAGAATATTAGAGGGGGGAGCCCTTGCGGAGGTGATTAGGTCATGAGGACCCTGCCCTCACAAGTGGGTTAATGCAATTATCACGGGGGTGGGTCAGCTATGGTGAGGTTTGTTCAAAAGCGCAGTTTGTCCTGATTTCCTTTCTCTGCCTTGAACCGCGGAGATGTCCCAGCCTCCAGAACCAAGAGCACGATAAAGCTTTGCTGTTCATAGATTACCCAGGCTGCGGTGTTGTGTGAGCAGCAGCAAACGCTAAGGTGCGAGGGCTGTGCAGGCTGTGCCGCCCGCTGCATCCATGCTACCTGATGTGTTTCAGGAAGGACAAATAGCAAAATAATGTGGGGATCTATCACTGAGTGGAGTGAAAGAATCCCATGAAGTTCAAGCCAAACAAATGCACAGTTCTGCCAAGTACATCTGGTTCTCTGGTGGATCGCTGCATGCTGGCACCCAGGCTCCAGGCTGGGGTGGAGACGCTCCGTTAGGGAGACTGCGACAGAGAGCTTGCAGGACTGTGACACTACCGTTCCACATCAGAACACTGGCATCCTCAGGAATGGAAGCCATGCGCCATTTAACTGGTTCTTTCCTCTTAACCCACAAAGACTTTGGGAAGACGGGTGGCAAAGGTTTTCTCTGTCCCTTTCCTACAGTGTCCCTGCAGCAGAGTCAAGGCCAGAGCAGCGCCCAGTGGACCAAGGGGTGCTCTCAAAGGACCACCTTGTCCCAGGGCTGCCCTGAAGCGCAGAGCAGCGACAGTGCTGGGACGACCCCTGCCCAAGCGGGCACATCCTACACTCACCCCTGGGGAAGCCAGGCCTCGCTCGTGCAGCTGCTCTCAGGCCCTGGCACAGAGGCTGTGTATTGATTTGTTCTCCACATGGAGGTCCCCAGGAGCGCCCTAGCCTCTGACAGGTGGTGACATGAGAGGAGAGTCAAAGAATTTAGGCTGCTCTCTGAAGAAATGCGCAGGGAACACTGAGTTCAATACAAGACAGTAAGGGTGTGTTTTTAAAATTTGGTACTTTAGAGGCCGGCACAGTGTAGTGGAGTGGGTTAAGCCATAGCTTGCAAAGTCATATAGGAGTATCTGGTTTAAGTCTCCACTGCTCCACTTCTGATCCAGCTCCCTGCTAATGTGCCTGGGAAAGCAGCAGAGGTTGGGCCCCTGCACCTGCATGGGAGACCCAGAAGAAGCTCCTGGCTCCTGGCCTCGGATTGGCCCAGCTCGGGCTGTTTCAACCATCTGGGGAATGAACCAGCAGACGGAAGATCTTTCTCTATCTGCTGTCTTTTACTCCCTCCCCCTCCCCCGTCTCCTGACTTTCGGATAAATCAATCAATCTTCTAAAAAACATTAACTACCTTAGGAAACTGCACATTTGTCAGCAGCCAACGAGAAGGGCCAAGTCTTCCAGATGGTTTTCATGATGGATTTGTTTATTTAAGCAAATACCACGAGGCCCTGACTAAGGCGGTGGAAGAAACGGCGCGTAAGGGATACAGCTGTGAATGCGGGGCAGAGAGAAGAGGTGGGGCCAGGCATGCTGTCACAGACGCTTGGGACGGGAATCAGAGCTCGGGGGACAGCGCCCAGGGCAGCGAGCAGCCACAATGTCCAGAACGAGGGCTGAGCCGTATCTCACAGCATCTGGAGCGTTTTTCCCTTGAAGAGTCTTTCTCTGGTCTCACGCACATGTAGGAGACAGGGCCCTAAGGAGGTGTCTGGCCGGGAGCATCACTGTTACCCCCCCCCCAGGTGTTGGCTCAGGTAACGTTCTCAGTGAGGCCTCACCTGTGGATGCAGAGTCCGAGGGTATGAAGGGCTGACTGTAACTTGCCTGAGGCCACACAACTCCTAAGACTGTGATAAGAATCCATGTAGTCTTCTCCAAGAGCCTACACCCTTATTAACCTCTGAAATATATTACCTGTCATATAAGGCCCCAGACAGGATGAAAATGAAAGAACAAAGAGAGGCTGGTGTTGTGGCACAGCGGGTTAAGCTGCTGCCTGCAAGGCAGGCATCCCATAGAAGCTCCGGTTCGAGTCCCAGTTGCTCTGCTGATCCGGCCCAACCATTTGGGGAGTGAACGAGCAGATGAAATATCTCTTTCTCTCTGTCCCTCCCTCTCTTGGCTGCTCTACCTTTTAAGTAAAATAAAATAAATCTTAAAAAAGAGAGAGAGAGAGAGAGATGACAAAGAAAGATTTGCCAGGTAAACATTAAGCAAAAGAAAACAAGCATAATGACACTGACATCAGACTTGATGGAAAACAGCATTACTTAACGATTGTCAATAGAAAATTTAGTAATTCCAAAATTGTATGCCCCTCATTAAATAGCTTCAAAATGGATACAGCTACACAGTAGGGTTGACAGATGTACCATTCCTAGTGGGATACTTTAACATATACTCTTGGTAGTTGGAAAATAATGAGTGTGTGGAAACTTAGGGGACGTGGTACCCAACAACTGAGGAACACGCGTGTTCTGTGTGTGCGGTCAGCCCACCATACTGATTCTGTAGTCAGTCCCTCATGGACACTGAGGAATGAGTGTATTTGGAACATCCATAAAAACCGATCACATATTAGACCAGTAAAACACACTGCACAAATTTCAAGGCATCATCATCCACACCACAGCTCCTGACCACAACACAATTACTTTAGAAATCGATAATAATATATAGCTAAAAATAGCGGCCCCCACCGGGTAGACAATTCAGATGAAGGATGTGCCAGGTTAAGGCAAAGAAGGAGCACTAGGGATGGGAAAAAAAGAGGAAGGATTCTATAGACTTTTTTAATGTTGGCAAGGAAGAAGGTGAGAAGACTGCCAAGGATTATAGCACAGACAATTGGGGAATGGCTGAGTCGTTAATCAAGAGGCTGGGAGAGCCGGGAGAGAAGGGGTGAGGGGCGAGGTAGAGTCAGGTCAGGTAGTGCAAGGAGATGAAGTGGCACTGCTGGAAAACAGTATATTATTAGCATTGACTTCAGCAGGAGCAATTTCATTAGTGTGGAGAGCGGTGGGAGCTGAATCCAGACGGCGCCTGTTTGAGGAATGAATGGGAAGCAAAGGCTGCATCACTAAGTGTGGATCTCTCTCTCCTTTTAAAGATTTATTTGAGAGAGAGAGAGAGAGAGAGAGAGAGAGATATCCTCTATCTGCTGTTCATTCCCCGTATGGCTGCAAGGGCCGGGCTTGGCCAGGCTGAAGCCAAGAGCCGGGAACTCCATTTGGGTGGCCCATATCCACTGCCTTCCCAGTTGCATTAGCAGGGAACGGGATGGGAAGCAGAGCAGCTGAGCCTCCAACCAGGCACTCTGATATAGGATGCTGGCATTGTTGGCAGCAGCTTAGCTCCCTGAGCTACAACGCCAGCCCCCCTGGATCTATTTTTTTAAGAAATTTAGTAAGGAGGCCAAGGCTTGGTGCAATGTAAGATGCCATTTGGGACACCTGCTTCCCCTATCACAGAGCCTGGGCTGGAGTCCTGGCTCCACTCCCAATCGCAGCTTCTTGCTAATGTGTACCTTGGGAGGCAGCAAGGGGTCACCCAAATAGCTGGATTCCTGAAAGACCTAGGCAGAGTTCCAGGCTCCTGGCTTTGGCTTGGCCCAGTCCTCACTGCTGCAGGCATTTTGGGAGTGAACCAGTAGATTTCTCTCTCTCTCTTTCTTTCTCTCTCTCTCTCTCTCCTGTGTGGACTTCTCTGCCTTTCAAATAAATAAACTATTTAAAAATAAATGTAATAAGGAGAGAGAGAGACATAATGGGGGTGGGGGAGAAGGAAAGATTTCTTGTCTGTTTGAAGGAAGGAGTTGAGCCAGTGGGAAGTCAAACGGTAAGAGGAAGCCCTTAGAGGTTCCAGGGAATCACCTCCTACTTCCCTGTCGCCACTCCCGCTGCTGCTGGACTCTGCACACCGGCCTTCCAGTCCTTGCGTGCTGGGGGGCTGAAGTGCTGCTGAACCCCTTTATCAGTCCCCTGCCATCACAATACCCAAATACCTGGCCTTCAGTGACTCCCTGCCATTTCTAAATCTCAGTGACTGGAGTCACAACGTCAATGACAGCATCCTCCAAGTTGAGTAAAAATGGAGAGAATTACTATTCTCAGTTGCAAGGAGAAGAAAAGGCCAAGGATCAGGTGAGGCATGGTGGGATATACAAGCAAGGCAGGAGGGACGTGTCTTTGGGAACACATGTGGCTCTTTCTGGTCCCAACCAATTAGTCCTTTTAAAAAACTACAACAGAAGCCAGCACTGTGGCTCAGGGGGTTAAGCTGCTGCCAGCGATGCCAGCGTTCCATATGGACCCTGGTTCGAGTCCTAGCTGCTTTGCTTCTAATCCAGCTCCCTACTAACGCATCTGGGAAAGCAGTAGAAGATAGCCCAAGTCCTAGTGTCCCCGCCACCCATGTGCCAGGCTCCTGCTTTTGGCTTGGCCCAGTCTCAGCTATTGGGATCATTTGGGGAGTGAACCAGTGGTTGGAAAAGGTCTCTATCTGTCCCTCTCTGTCACTTTGCCTTTCAAACAAAAAATTCTTAAAAAAAAAAAAAAGCCAAACTACTACAGTGTTGAACGGGTTGCAGTGAGATGGGGCAGCAAAATCCTCACCTTCACATCCGTAGCAGTGTGCAGACGGCTTTGTGTCAGAGCCACGGAGAGGCTGTGGCTCAGGTTCCGGCTGCATCTATTAGATGCCTTCCTTTGTAGCGCCAGGATGTTCAGAACAAGCACAATACATTGGAGGATAATGAAACTACAGCATGCAGAAGAAGAGCCTAAAATTGTTATAATTATCACCCTAATTGTTAGTCAACCTCCTAATGCAGACACACAAAGAAGCCAAATTATGTTACCTTAAAGTGGTGATCTGGTTCCTTTGCCCTGTCTCTGTCCCATTGTCTCCTCCCCCAGCCCCCACGCCTCCCCTATCCTCTTCCCGCTTCCCCTTCCCCTTCCCTGTCCCTCCTCTCCTCCCCTCCCCTCCCCTGCCAACACATTGCTTCCTCCTCTGTGCCCCTCGCGGCTGTGCCTTTGTCCGGGCTTGCTCACAGTCTATTTTAATCATTTTTTTCATATTAAAATTTAATGTAAGCGCAGTGTGCACATTTTATAAAATGTGTTCATTATAGAAAAGTAAAAGGAAGAAAATAACAATTATCTGTAATCCTCACCACCCAGAGATAGCTGCTGAAGGTTAACATTTCCATGCATATAATTCTCTTCTTTCCTTTGTATATAACTTTATTAACCTAACAGCTGGCACCAGAACTGCTCTCAAGAATTTAACTGGCTTGTTGGGAAAGATACCAAGATATTTGAAGTAGATAAAAGTGGGAGGAGCATCCCAAATGAACCCCACTGCTGGCAGCCAGTGGGGGAAGCTGCTGTAAATATCCCAGGGACAGGAATTCATTGTTCCCAGAGGCACAAAGGAGAGGGAAGGAGAAACAGAAGGAGGCGGCAGTGGTGTGGCCTGCTGTCCACACTCCTGCGGGTCTTCCCCAAGACACTTGCAATCCTCAGCTGAGCTCACTTAGTTCCAAAATCTGGATGTGAGTGACTTCTGTGGTGGGGGAAATGGCAGTAAGCAGAAGCTGAGGCAGCCATGGAGACCATGCCCCAGGCTGCACCCCAGGAATTAGCAGAAATATCAGAGCAAGGATTAGGGGCTCATGGGAAGTTTATCCAGCACTCAACAGGTGAGAGCTGAATTGGCAGCTTCTGAATTAATAAACACATGCGCCGGAGCATATTACTTCTACTTGATAAACGGTACTCACTTTATCTAAGCATACACACCCTGTGAGCCACGTGAATACAGGTAGTCCCCACTTTTTACCGTGGTGCTGTACTGGAAAAGTGAGCATGTAAGCTGACCCTATGCAAAGCAATTTCAGTAATCAACAAAAAATTATGATTGTTTCATAGTTTTAAGACCTCTCCTGCTGTCAGTTATAAAGACAGTTATTCTCTAAGATTTACTTATTAATTTGAAAAGTCAGAGTTATAGAGACAGAGGGAGAGGCAGAGAGAGCTTCCGTACTCTGGTTCACTCTCCAGATGGTTGCAATGGCCTGGGCTGAGCCAGGCCGAAGCCAGGAGCCAGGAGCTTCCTCTGGGTCTCGTACATGGGTAGCAAGCCAAGTACTTAGGCATCCTCTGCTGCTTTTCCCAGGCCATTAGCAGGAAGCTGGATCAATGGAGCAGCCAGGACAAGAAACGGCGCCCTTACGGGAGGCAGGCATCACAGGCTATGCCACAGCTCATGCCTCAGGATGGTTATTGGTTTGTATCTTTGGGGATACAGGTTCCAGGACCCCCATGGATATCAAATTCTAAAGATACTTAAGCCTGTTATATAAAATGGTACAGTATTTGCATATAACCACACACATCTTCCAGTATACTTCAAATCACTTCTAGATCATTTAAAATACCTACTTCATTGTAAATGCTATATCGATACTTGTTACACTGCATTGGTTAGGGAGTAAAACTGTCTGTACATGTTCAGTACAGATACATTTTTTCCCCAAATATTTTTGATCTGTGGTTGGTTGAGTTCATGGGTTGAGAGGCCCAAGTGTATATGGGTGAAATGAAAAACACTGACAATTAAAATGCTTTTATTTCTTTGTGAAAAGCGTGCCTTCTTGTCACCTGACTCACAGGACTGAGTGAGTGCATTTTCTATGCCATCGCAGAAGGTCATATTCCTTTCTAAGTTTGCGTCAGCCTCAACATGTTATCCTTAGCTTATTCAAGGTCATAAAATATCAATTAGAGTTCCATGAATGTAAAATATTTTGCTGATGTCACTTTGTTGTTATTTATACTCATTGAAATTTTCAATATGGTTTATATGATAGTCTCACAAGGTCTTGATCTCTCCTAACTTCACTTCGCCGTTGTCATTTTCAAATCTTCTCATCATGAACCATTTCACTCACAGTAGGTGAAATTTGCGCTGTGTTTCTTGGTTGCTCTTCACTTGATCTTAACCAAAAGGCTGAGAAGCAATTCTCTGCTGCAGTTTCATGTCTGTTGGCCAATCCCCTCTTCTGAGGATCCATTTTTGTATAACCGCAAATGGGTTAATCACTGGAAACAAGGGGGTGACACAACTACACACTTTGCCGTCTGTGTAAAAACCACTGGGAGAGCAGATGCATGATGATCATCACCAGCAGACTTCAAAACAAGTGGCATGTAGACTAGTTTATTGAATGGCATTGTGGTGCAGGGGGTTAAGCCGGCATCCTATAACAGAGCGCCAGTTTCAGTCCCAGCTGCTTGGCTTGTGATCCAGTTCCCTGCTATGCACCTGGGAAAGAAGCAGATGGCCCAAAGTTCACAGGATGGCCCAAGCAGAAGATGGCCCCTGCCACTCATGTGGAAGATTGAATGGAGTTCCTGAGTCCTGGCTTTAACTTGGATCATCCTTGGTCATTCCTGCCATTTAGAAAGTGAACCAGCAGTTGGAAGGTTTTCTCTCTCCCTTTCTTTTCTCTCTCTCTCTCTCTCTCCCTCCCTCCCTCCCTCCCTCCCTCTCTGTAACTGTACCTTCGAAATAAGTAAATAAATCTTAAAAGAGAAAGAAAGCAGTGGCCTGGTGGCCACCAATCATGATGTGTATTTGTGATTTGCTTAGGAGCGAGTTGTGAAGAGAAACAATTACAGCTAATACATTGTGGGAACGGAAAGCTGAGCCATCTTGTTGGTGACTCGTAGTGCTGAATTAAACCCCTGAGATGTAACTCATCATGACAGAGCTAAGCAAAGCAAGGACCATCTGTACACTATGTATTCTTATACTCAGGATATAAGAAGGAAAATTTAATTTGGAGTTATTTGCTTTTGTTCTCATTTTGGTCTCTCCTCTTTAGCTTCTATTTTTTCCTCCCTAATTTGGGCATTTTCTATCTTCTTTGGGGCCATCTAGTCTCTTTACCAACAATTCCCACTCCCCCCAAGTTTCTTTTATTTTTTTTTCCTTTTTTTTTAAAGATTTATTTATTTATTTGAAATTCAGAGTTACAGAGAAAGGAGAGACAGAGAAAGACCTGCTGGTTCATTCCCCAGATGGCTGCAATGGCCAGGGCTGCGCCAAGCTAAGGCCAGGACCCAGGAGCTTCATCTAACAGTTGGGCCATCCTCTGCTGCTTTTCCCAGGCCTTCAGCAGGGAGCTGGATTGGAAGTGGAACAACAGGAACATGACCCAGCACCCATATGCAATGTGATCGCAGCAGAGGCTTTACCCACTGTACCACAATACTGGCCCTTCTTTTCTTCTTAACTTTGTTTGAGGCCCTTGAGAAATCAAGGTCCAGGGAGTGATCACACTATCAGATGGAACCCCAGCTCATGGCAGCCTAAATAGGCTGAACTTATGCCCTGAAAGATGAAACAAGGGAAAGCAACTCCTTAAATTAAAGGCATAAATCACTGTCCAGTCCAAAAAGCCAAGAGGTAGACACCATCAAGTGTGATGGAATTTTTTCCAGGTGCATTGCTGTGGTCCTGCTTGTAAAGGAACACCCAGGTGCCAATTCATCATTCTGCCTGGGAGTGAGTATGAAGATGGCACCCGGAGGCCCATCAGTGGGAACTCAGCAAGACCTCCAGGAACGGTAACACACAGCAGAGGAAAGAAGACAGCAGCTCAAACTCGTAGCTCACCTCTGGGGAGAGAAGAAAGGAGGGAGAGTGACATGATTCTTGAGAACAGACTCTTTGTGCTGTGAACTCATTTCTTAATCACTCAAGCGCCTAGTCCCTTGCACGGAGTGGATATTCCTCTTGTATTTGTTCCACAGAGAAAACCTCCTAGTCTGACCTTAATTGGTGTGAAAACCTTGGCCATTCTCATTTCTTTGGGGGGCAGGGGTGCTATGCTGTCATTTTCTGTAACATTGAGAAATTGCGCCCAACTGGACGAAGGTAGCCAATTAGTACCTTGAAGGCCCTTGGGAAAAAACAAGTCATTTTGTTCGAAGAGCGCAGGCTCAGGGGTGAGGAAAGGCAGCCAAATGCGTGTCTCCGAGGCCCAGTGAATCTCACAAACTTTCCAGATGCCCTGGAACCCCGGGGCTGGAGGCAGAAGGTGTTTGTTTTGCTCTGATAACAGGCTCCCCCAGCAAGATGTTGCATGCCTGCTTCAGGGAGCTGCTGGAGCAGAGGCAGAAGCCTGACATCTCTGGGAGGAATTCAAGGAGATCTGACGAGGAAAACAAAAGCTCCTCATGCCTGAAATCCCAGCAGCAATCTGATTTGTGCTCGCTGTAATTCTGCCTTCACCTGCTTCTAATGGGCTGCCCCTCTTAGGGGAATGTAGAAGTCAGAGACAGCTGATGCCATGTAAATGAATTCCAAATGCAGTTGGAAGGCTGTGCTATTTACCCGAGACATTGTGCCAAAAGCGCTCTCTGCATTTTTGCTGAATAGAGCTACTCTCCTGACCCACCATTAGGTGCCCTGAACAGAGAGGGAGAGGCCCAGAAAGAGGGTCCCAGGAAAGCGATTTTCCAGCCCCTAAGCTTTGAGGCAGCTGGCAAGAAACACTGCCACACAGACCCACCTGCTGCGGCACCCACCCTGAGTCCACAGATCTATTTCTCCAATTTAAACAAAGGGACAAGCAGTCTGATGAAAAATGTCATCAGGCCTACAGACTGGTTTATATGAACAAAGTGCAAAGGCATGGAAATCAAGGCATATTTAACAGTCTAATGGCTACAACTGTACTTAAATTAGATGAAATGAAATTAGATTCCAGAAGATCATATGTATGATTACTACAGGTACACAGAGACTGCCAGTATCTGGAGACATCTAATTTTAATTTTCCAACTCGTGGATTTTTTTTTCATCTCTTTCTGTGTTTTTTGAAAAATAGAAAAAATGGGGTGACAAAAAGATATCTTCTATCCACTGGGTCACTCCCCAAATGCCCACAACAGCCACAGTGGAGCCAGGAACTCAACCAAGTCTCCCACATAGGTAGGTGGCAGGGACCCAAGCACTTGTACCATCATCTGCTGCCTCACAGGGCGCACATTAGCAGGAAGTGACGACTGGGAATAGAGTCAGAACTTGAACCCAGGCATTCCAATACGGCACATGGGCATCCCAAGTGCCCACCCTCCTACTTGTTCAATGCCGTGTTTCTCAAAGTGTGGTCCACAGGTTACTACCAGAATTGGGGGTGGGAGATAACTTAAAATGTGGGATCTTTCACTCGGATATACTAAATCAGAATATAAGGTGATAGCACCCAAGAATCTGCATTTTAACACCCCCCCTTCCTGCTATGCTCACTGAATTTTGCAAATGCTAGCCTAGGCATTCTCCCTGAGAGCAGCAGCAATTGGCCAGAGCTAAGATACTGCCAAGAAACTCATTACTGGCCCTGGACCCATTTCACTGCTAGACTCCCCTTGTATATAAAGTTGTAATGGCAGCTTCGAGCCTTAGATCTACTTTCTAGACATTTACAGATTAAAAGCATTTGGTTAGGATGGCATGTCCTGCTCACTGCCAGTCAGGCTGTGGGTTCTCACATGGAAGGCATGGACATGTGCCAGTGGGATTGGACAAATGTCCCCAAGCACCCAGTCTTGGCTTTGATTTTCAAGAAGTTCTCATCCTGGTGGTAGGGTGACCAGCAGTGCCAGTCTTCCCAAGCCAGAGGGATTCCCAACCTACAGGGCTTGAGGTTTTGGAGCCAGGTAAGCCCCAGGCAAACCAGGAGTTGGCCATCTTCTGTAGTGGTACTATTGTGTTTTAACAAAACTCGCCAGGACCTGAGAAACACTCTCTTGATTTACTTTACACTGAGAAAGAAATCAACACACTGAGTAGTCACCTTGGACTTTTCACAATAGGAAAGCCTCTCCGAGGAGCCACACTTCTACCAAGTGTGTGGCTGGAGAAAACAGAATCAGGGTGAAGGAGGCAGAATGATTGCAAAGGAGGAGGCGCATGGCCTCCTGCACGCTAGGTGGTCCTCACAACAACAAACTCTCTACTGTCAACAGAGCGCCCTCCCCTCCAGTTGACACAGCTCTGACACCAACACCTTGCAGTTAGCACAGACCCTGCACCTTAAGGGCTCAGTCTCACAAGTCTCTCCCCCAACTTCAGATGTGAGTGACAAGTCTTGGAGCCACCCACACTGCTCACAGCTAGCTTATAAGTTTGGGGCTCCCACAACCCCCTTCCAGGTTTGATGATTCATGAGAATGACTCACACAACTCGGGAAAGTACTGCACTTAATGATGCTAGTTGTATGATGACGGATACAATTCGGAAACAGCCAATGGATGAGACAAACCCAGTCAAGGTACAGTGAGATGGGGCGGGGCAGCAGAATTTGAGGCCTCCTCTTTACGAATCTGAACTCACCATCCATGTAGCAAATGATTTTTAAAAATTTTGTATTTTTAAAAAAGACTTATTTATTTGAAAGTCAGAGTTATGGAAAGAGAGAGAGGGAGAGATCTTCAATCTGCTGGTTCACTCCCCAAGTGGCTGCAATGGTCAGGACTGAGCCAGGAGCGTCATCCAGGTCTCCACATGGGTGGCAGGGGCACAAGCATTTTGGCTATCCTCTACTGCTTTTCCAGCTGCATTAGCAGGGAGCAGAACTGGCAATAGAACAGCAATAGAACAGCCAGGATATCAACAGGAGTGTTTCCTTACTATATCACAATGATGACCCCTAAAATTTGACATTTTATAAAATATAGATTCAGCCGGCGCCGTGGCTCATCAGGCTAATCCTCCGCCTTGCGGCGCCGGCACACCGGGTTCTAGTCCCGGTCAGGGCGCCGGATTCTGTCTCTTCCAGGCCAGCCCTCTGCTGTGGCCCAGGAGTGCAGTGGAGGATGGCCCAAGTGCTTGGGCCCTGCACCCCATGGGACACCAGGAAAAAGCACCTAGCACCTGGCTCCTGCCATCGGATGAGCGCGGTGCGCCGGCCGCAGTGCGCCGACCGCAGCAGCCATTGGAGGGTGAACCAATGGCAAAGGAAGACCTTTCTCTCTGTTTCTCTCTCTCACTGTCCACTTTGCCTGTCAAAAAAAATAAATAAATAAAATACAATAAAATATAGATTCAGAAGTTACAGTTGTATGCATTTAGAGGTATAAAATGATGCTATGATTTATAAGTACAATGTGGAATAGTTAAATCTAGTAATTAACACATCCAGTGCCACAAATACATATTATTTTTTGTGATAAGAACATTTTAAGTGTACTCTTTTAGAGCTTCGGAAATGAAATGTGCATTGTTATTTAGCATATTCACTATAGGGTGCATTACATGTACAGTTCAAAGGGGAAAAATGTATTCTTCCTGTCTGAGAGTCATCTCCCCATTCCCCCAATCTCAAGTGGGATTGGACAAATGCTAGTTGTATGATGACGGATACAATTCGGAAACAGCCAATGGATGAGACAAACCCAGTCGAGGTACAGTGAGATGGGGCGGGGCAGCAGAATTTGAGGCCTCCTCCCAAGCACCCAGTCTTGGTTTTGATTTTCAAGAAATTCTCATCCTGGTGGTGGGGTGACCAACACAGGCATGAGACAGTGGCCATGGTGATGGGACTCAATCTCCGGTCCTATCTCCCACCGGGCTGGGGTTGGGGCTGTCAGTTCCCACACTCTAATCCTGTGGTTGGATCCTTCAGTAACCAGCTGGGTCCTAAAGCTAGGGAGAGGCCCACCATAAGTCACCTCACCAATAGGAACTCAAAGATGGTCCAAAAGGACTCCCTGTGAACACCAAAGCACTTCTCCTGCTCAGGAAATTCCAAGGGTTCTAGGAGCTCTGTGCCAGGACCTGAAGACGAAAATGAAGTGCATTTTAGTTTCAATGCACACCTGTAACTCCACAGAGAGAGCTTGACCAAGAGGACGAGAGCGCTTCTGTGAGCTGATCAGGGTACCCTCTGACCACACGGTGCTGCGAGAGCATTCAACACTCACTGCTCTTTGACTTCTCTGTCCAGTCACCATCTTGCACGTGTTAATGCTAAGATTTAGTAAAGCCCTATGGCGGAATCTTGGGAGCTCAGCCTGTGCTGTGCACCTGCCAGGAGCCTAGCAGCATGCCATGCACACCAGGACTCCACTCTGTGCCAGGTGGGAGACCCCTCAGTCTCAACAGCAGTGTGCTTAGAAGCAGGGCCGGGGGCAGGTAATTTTCTGCAGCCAACCGAGGCCATTCATCCTCCTCCCCACTTCTTTGCCTTCAGATCTTAGAGTACATGCTCCTGAGAGCCAGCACCCCCCTAAACTCACCCTGTTCTTTCTCACCGTAACAGTTTCTCAAATCATAGTGTTGTTCTTAATTGAGCAGAATTGAAAAAGAAAGTACAAGGTTAAATAAACCATGAAGAAATACCCAGTAAAACATTTTGCAGGCACTTGAAGTGATGTTTAACTTTTAATGACAGGGGAAAGTGTTCAGGATGTAATGAGAAACACAGGTATGCAAAAAGGCTACAAGGAGACGCATCGCCATGTTAGCAGCTGTTATCACTAGAGCAAGCAAATAAGAACTGATTCTTGCTGGTGTCTGGGCTTCAAGTTTCCTGTTCTAGGCCCTTCCCAAGCTGTCCAGGTGAATGCCCCTGTCCAAGGTCGCAGTCTGCCCACAGCACTGCCTCCCAGCTTCAGAGCAAGTCTGCCATTGTATTGTGTTTGCTCCCACCCTGGCTACCCAGTCCCTGAAGCTTTCTCAGATTCTGTTTCCTCTCAATTTTCCTCCACACCAAGGAGCACCATGAGGAAGAGGCTAGACGTTTAGGGAGTTGAATAAGTCAGTCAATAGCAACGCATTGCGTTTTCATCAAGGATCCGTGGTGCACACGTGACTAGGCTTTCACAAGTCACCAGAAAGCAGCCCGTCCCCTGATAAGTGATACTTCAGCAGGACTGAAAGCAATAACCGGTTTCCAAGAGGGCCTTCATTTTCACGACTTTCCCCTTTAATCACTTCAAGAGCACCTTCCGCAAGCACTCACTGAGCGTCTCTCGTGTGACGTCCATAGTCAGCGCCAGGCAAATACGTGTTGAATAAACACAGAAATGAGAATGTGGAAGCACAGTAAAGCCCTCTTCCTGCCCCTTCTTTTCACGTTTGTAAGGAAGGCACCTTCCCTTCTTTTCATACTTTAACAAAAAACCAACTACTGATGTTGTGAATTACTAAGACTAGTCTTGTGAACAATAACGTTTGTGTGAGAATTTCAGGAGCCTATGAAAGGAGGGGAATTGGAAGGGCAGATCTCGCACCCAGCTAAGCAGGACGACGCCACTCAACTGAAGCTGAGCCCGGGGAAACCTCAGCCAGGTGGAGGTAGAGATCTCTGCATGTAGAGATCTCTCTTTGTCCAAGACTGCTGGCTTCTTGAAATAAGCCCTTTGCTCTCATTGTCTCTTGTCTCTGGTGAATGGGCTGTCCAGAGAAGAGCAGCAAGGGCCTCATGGTCTGGGAACAGAATCAGACCTGCCCAAATCCAAGCGGATATCCAGAGTCGAAAGAAGGACTGAAACATGACCCTCATCATGACCTCATCACGTGGTAACCTGAACCTTGCACTGGATGTTAAGTGGCTTAGATCTCATGGCTCCTGCTGCCGTCATCTGGTGACTCCACTCCGGTCCACCCCACCTCCTTCTCCCCTCCTTTTCCTTGCTAACCTTTGCCCATGCATCACCTTTCGGAGGAAGACCCAGCTCTTCTGAGCCAAAGCGACTTCTGGGCGGGGGTCCCTGTCAGGATCACACAGCTTGAGACAGCTTGAAAATGATTTGATGACAGTCTGTTCTCCTAACCCCTCTTTTCTCTAAGGCAGTGGCTCTCAAGTGAAGGGAGGAGGGTGAGGGTAAAGCGGCAGGAGGGTTACAGTGGCCCCCACGAGAGCTTGGCAATATCTGCAGACATTTTTGGTTGTAGGAAAGAAGCAGGAGGGGGTCATTGTTCCTGGCTGTAGGAAGGTGGGGACACAGAAGGGCGAGCCAATAGTGAAGCCAAGCTTAATGAAGAGAAGTTCACGAGGAGAACTGAGAGCCCAGTGTGCATTTCTGAATATCCCTGTCTGGGCAATCTCCCTGGGTGTGGAATTCCTAAAAATTCCTCCCAGAGCTTCATAAAGGACTAGGAAAAAATGATGCCCTTCTGGCCCCCAGTACTGTCAGCTACAACAAGGAAGACACCTCACGGCTGCCATTCAGAAGGCTGACACTCCCAGCTTTCCAAGAATCCCAGAGGGGAATGCTGACCTTCAGGGAAATTCAAGCAGAGACAAGAGAGTTGACACATGAGACAACTGGAGCCCCGAATGTCCTACATCAGCTACTCAGGCAGCTGTCTGACTTGCAACATGAACTGGAGGCTTTTAGCACAGAATAGGAGTGGGGCAGGATCCCACAGCTACTGTGACTGCGAAGGAAAGCAGGGAGACCATGCCGGTCCATCCTTAAGAAACCTTGAGAAACCCTAAGAAATAAGAGGACCATTGCTTCTTGGCCTTTTGGCTGAGATCAAGTATAGAAATAAGAGGGCCATGAGCTTCTGCTGTTTCTTGGTGTGTACTTGTTGGGGTTTAAAACCGGTACCCCAAAGTATGGTACCTTGGCATGCTAAATAATTGGGACTTAAGCGAATGAAACTGAGCTGGCTTAGAAGCAAGATCTTTCTGAACTTCTGCCCTTCCTCCTGTCCCCCTTTCTCCCCCAGCGCAGGCCACAGAATCAGAATTTCTCTTCCCCAGAGGGGTTCACAGAAGCTGGACCTTCTCTCACTGGAAGCCAGCTGTGAAACCTAGAGATAGTACTCTAACGTCCCCTTCCTTTCTGTGGCAGATCTGACTGTAAAGAAGTTACCTTGTCTTAGAGTAGCTCATAAGACCCTCCTAGAAGGGCTCACCCCCTAAAGCCAGGAGGAAGGCATGCCTCACAGGGAGGCCAAGAAAACAGGCCTGGCTGGGTTTCTGCCTCCTGTCTATTACATGAGATCAGACTCCGCAACCACGTTTCCACATGGCTGTCCGCTATTTGTCAAATCTAAATATGGATTGCTTTCCTTGAGTAGTTGGGTCTTCCTTTTGAAGGTTTCATGTCGCATCTGTCTGTTGAGCTTTTCTTTTGTTAGCTTGTCTTTAGTTAGAGGCATGTTGGCTGCGACCCTCCAGTTGGCTGAGGAGAGGTCACACCTTTCTACCCCTACACAGAGGAGTTAGACACCATGGGCTACAGTCAGATCCCCCAAAGAAACCCCCTCTGTTGGATCACATGCATCTATTTTTGGAATTGGATCTCCTTAACGGAAGGTCTCCTTGCACCCCTATACAGTACTGTGCAAGGTCTTACCCACAGTGCATGCTCCATAATGTCTTTTGGAGTCACTTAACCCCTCTGCCACTTTTATCTGCCTCCCCCTTTTATCTGCCTCCCAACAACCCATTCTTTTGACATCGAGGACCATGGGTAATATGGAAAGACATGAGGATGAAAAGAAATGGAAGAACACAAAGAAGTAAGGAATGAGGAACAAAAGAGCAAAGGGAAACATCATTACTTGGCCAGGATTCTCCACAGAGTAACCATGGCTCAGTGAGCTGGACAGGGGCAGGACAGTTGTGGGCAGTAAGCCCCCATGAAGAGCCAGGAGAAGGGAGGTCTCAGAGCCAGCCTGGGGATCCAAACTGGCTGTGAAAGCCACTCCAGAAAGAACGGGCGGCACAGCCAGATGCAGGGGCTGAGGGGGCGCGAGAGTCCGTCCAAATTGGACGGTGGCTGGTGCCAGCATGACCATCAGGAAGACAGACCCCAGTAGCGGGGTCCAGGCAGTGAGAGACACTAGAGAGCCAGAAGGCCAGGGCTCAGGGTTCCAAGCTCAGTCCAAGTGGTAAAACGCCAGCCCACGGGTCAGGGGTACCCTTCATCCAGGCTGCAGTTCAGGGGGGACCTCAGTCCAGGACCTGCCCGGGGAGTTGCCCAGAAGGGAGCCCTTGGACAGCAACGTTTTCCACCCCTCTGTGGATTTCTCCCTCTTCCTGGCTCTTTGCCTTGGGCAGAGAGTAGCTTTTCTGGGTAAATGGGCAGGCATCCATTTTGGCAGGCAGAGCTGAGAACCCACCCTTCTCTCGCAGGTGCTCCCTGCTCTGCGGCTTGTGCTGCAGTCCCCATCAGCTTAGCAACCAGGGGGGAGGGCAAGGTTCTCTTAACTACCCCCGCCCCCTCAGCTGGCCAGAGACAGCAAGAGCCCCCATCTGGCCTCAAACTAAAGCTGAACCCTCCCCCAAGCTGTGGCAAGCAGAGAGTGCTTGGCGGGGGGAGGGGGGAGAAGCTGCTCTCTTCATCTCTGCTGGCTCCCTGCATCTATCTCTCAGCTTGTGGAGTCCAAAAGGAGGAGGCTGAGCACCAGGGCCCTGCAAAGCCTGCTCTCTCCACTGCCAAAGCAATTCACTGGTCAGAGCTTTGGAGGTGAGGCAGGACCTGAATCTCCATCCCAGGATGGAGCCAGTGCAAGACGATGTTGGGGGCGGTGCAAGGCTTCACCTTGGGTCTGTATCTGGGCCTGAGCTGGGCTAGCAGCACCCCATGGCTGGGGTGTTAGATTTCAGGCACGAGAAATAGTCATGCTAAAACTGCACCAGGAACAGGGGAAACAAATAATTTGTGTTCTGTCTCTGGAGATTGGTCCCTACCTGTGTAGTAGCCAGCTGTGAGGGCCTGGGGGCAGGAGAGGCAAGTAGAAGAAGTCAGAAGGGGAAAGAGGGAGACAGAGACAGGGGTGTGGCATAACAAGAACTACACTTGGTATTTGCCCCAGTTCATGGCACAGAGCTCATGAAACCAGTGGAATTTCCCCAGTGATAGGATGATTTTTGTTACTCACAATGAGCCCCATTGCTATCACTGAGTTTATGGTAATAAGTTTTATGGTAATGAGTTTATGGTAATAAGGTGACTTAGGCAGGGTCACGAGGTCATCTTAGGATGGGACTGGCCACCAGAAAACCAAGTGTTTAGGGGGCTGACACTTTCAATGCCACCCTCCAGCCTCCAGGAAGTGGGGGTGGGGGGGTCTTATAAAACTTCCTAATCAAAGAAGCTGGATGAAGTTCCAGGTGGCTGCATCCACGTGCTGGGAGGGTGTCACAGTGACCAAAGCCTCTGCGCTCGGGACCCTTCCAGAGCTTGCCCTGTGTGTGTCTTCATCCGGCTGCTCCTCTGTACCCTTTGTAATGTCCTTCCTAATAACCAGAAAGAAGCGCTCTTCTGAGTTCCGTGAGCTGCTCTAACAAATAACAAACCCAAGGAGGGGGCAAGGGAACCCCTGATTTATGTCCAATTGGTGCGGAGCATGGGCGACTTGGCACTTGCAAGTGGTGTCTGAAGTTGGAGCAGTCTCACAGGACTGAACCTGGAACCTGGTCTCCCCCAAATTGGGGTCTCCCCCAAACCCTAAACTCAGAACTCCTTGTTGTGTTTCCCCACTCCTTCCCTTGAAAACCTCCCTGTCCTATTTTTAAAAAAGATTTATTTGAAAAGCAGAGTAACAGAGAGAGGAGAGAGAGGGGGATAGATAGATAGATAGATAGATAGAGACCCTCCACTTGCTGGTCAACTCCCTAAATGCTCTCAACAGTCAGAGCTAGGCCAGCCTGAAGCAAGGAACCCAGAACTCCATCCAGGTCTCCCACGTGGGTGGCAGCGACCCAAGCACTAGGGTGCACCTAGACACATTGCAGGAAGCTGGATCAGAAGCAGAGCAGATGGGACTCAAACCAGGCCCTTTGACGTGGGATGCCGGTATCCCAACATGATGGCTAAACCCACTGCACCACAATACCTGCCCCTACAAGTTCAAAGTCAGGTCGCTAAATCACTGTTTCTTAAGCTTTTTAAACATGTTTCACCAGCAAGCTGGCCTCCGTTGGTTTCACGTCGATCAAGCCTGACCTGCTAAGCTGCACATGTGCACTGAGGACGCTGACCTGAAGGTGACTCCTGGAATCAAAGTTCTTGCTAAACTGACTTAGCAGCATTCTTCACTAGACCTGAATTTTATAAGCAGTGGCACAGACAGGCCTAAGGAGAAGGTTCAGAAGCCTCACTAATGTTCAGCCAAACAAAGAATCTTTGTTATTGAGGTGGGAGAGAGAGAGAGAGAGGTTTTGCCCTTACTTTCTGCATCTCCTTATCTACTGACACTCTTACTGTTTTCCTCCCTCTTCCCCCCCCCCCCAAAAAAAAAACCCCACCATTCCACAGTGCACTAACAGAGCCTTTTCTGCAACATACCATCCCTCCCTGGGACACTGAAAATGTTCAGAAGACACCACATGTTAAAGAATGGGACAAGATGGTCAGAGAGAGTGGCTGTCCAGAGCCAGAAATATGAACTGCACATAACACGAAGCAGGGCGCCTGCAGAAAGATTTGATTCAGAAATAGCTCAGAAGGGAGCCCCTGGACAGCACTGTTTTCCACCCCTCTGGCGTCCCAGCAGGGTGACCGCAGGTGCTGTTCTGGCTGCTGTAAGAGGCTGAGAAACTAGAGGAGCATCTGATGCAGGCACGCAGAGGAGGAGGCCGTAGAGAACACCCGGTAGACACTTCTCTGATGTTTTCCAGCAGCTTCGCCGATGAGGCAGAGCCCAGCCGGAATGTCATCGGCGGCCCCCCACAAGATCGCCATCCTCGTCACCAATCCATGGGAAAGGCAGAGCAGATTCTAGGAGAGTCAGATTTGTCTTGTCAGCACATGTAAGGGCCAGATGGGGATATGGCCAGTTCTCAAAGCACTGTTAAAGAATCACAGAGGACCAGCATTGTGGATTGAGCCCAGGTTACTCTGCTTCCGATCCAGCTCCCTGCTAATGGCCTGGGAAAAGTAGCAGAGGATGGTCCAAGTGCCTGGGCCCCTGCCACCCATGTGAGAGACCCAGAGGAAGCTCCTGGCTCCTGGCTTCAGCCTGGCCCAGCCCTGGCCATTGTGGCCATCTGGGGAGTGAATAAATTGATGGAATACTCTCTGTCTCCCCCTACCCCTGTATCTTTTTCAACTAAATGAATCAATCTTTAAAAACACAAAGATTCACACGCTGAAGGACCTTGAGGGTTAGGTGTAAGCTAAAATGATGGCCATTGCTTATCGGGCTCCTACTAGCTGCCAGGCCCTGCACCATCAGCACCAGAATCCTGGGAGTATAACGAACAACTCTTCTGTATACACACACACGAGAGAACACTGGGCTGACTGGGACCCAGCAGACACCCCCCAAAGTCACACAGAGACAAAATATATGCTTTGCAATTCTCAACCCAGTGTTCCAGCCCTGTCCCCTGGCAGGGGGACCCTCAGTTACCCGCATGGCTGGATTCTGGATTCAGGCCGTTGGAAAGGAAGCAAGGAGCCCCCGGAGTACAAGGAACAACGCCGGGGGAGGAATCAGCCCTGTTGTGGGAGGAGGGAGAGCCAGCTGGAAGTGCCCCCCCCCCCCCCCCGAGCAGGCAGGAGCTTTCTATTTCTACTTGCCCGCTTCGTGGTTAGCATTCTGGACCAAAAGGTGATCAGAGAATCTAGCCCAACTTCCTCTGCTTTAGATGAGGAACTGGCACATAAATGGTTAATGTTTCAAAAGCTTCCTGGGAAGTTTCTACACTAGATGTCAGATGATCAGGTGACTTGGGAGTCAGCGCTCAGCAGAAACTGCAAAGGGAGACAGTGAAGACCCGCTGAGCACCCAGGCTGCACTGGGCGTCCAAGCATGCAGGGTGCTGCTGGAACAGATCCACCCTCCCGCTAGGGGCGCAGGATCAGGTGCTTTGCCCCAAGTCCTAAAGAGAGGGATTTGAAAAGGACAATAGGGGCTCCTGGTACAACCCCCCCACACACAGGGGACAACGGAGACTGCAGCTCACCTGGGGAGCGCCGAGAGAGGTGGAATGAGGCTGAGCAGCTGCGGGGCAGGGCGGCCAAGGGCATTTGCTCCTGTGTCGTCGGGAACAGCTGGAACCATCCACGTTCAGGAAGGGCCAAGCGTTACAGCCAGGGAGCAAGTCTCTTCACCTCCGAGGAGACTGCGTAGAAGGCATGGGGCCCCCCCAAAGAGTCTCGCACCACAGAGCACACCAGAGAAAGACACAGTGTGAGGGCAAGCCCTGCCATGGGGCGGGGAGGACACGGCTCCTTCTTCATGGGAGAAACTGAGACGTTCGCGGTGAGGATTTCGGGGAACCCAACAGAGAAAAATGCCCCTTCAGACGTGCGCCCGTCTGGGTGTGTGGGTAACTTCCGGCAGCCCTGGGGCAGGTGAGCCCTCTTTGCCTCCGTTGAACCACAGCCCTGGACTGGAAGCTGGGCAGAGAGGTCGGCGCGGGAAAAGACACAGCGGCCCCTGGCTCCCTCTCAGCGGCCACTGCAGGAGCCCCGGCGAGGAGTCAGGCGGTTGCCACTGACATTGAACTTGGAACTTGTCATGAAGACATGGGACTGGACAGTCTAGCTTATGAACCCAGACTGTGTTTATGACTTAGAGTGAGACGACAGGATTTTTTATTATCCACGAATTGGCAAAGAATTTATGGGATGTGCCAAGTTTTTATCCAAGATAAGAACTTCCACCACTGAATGTATTTTAAAAGCACAGTGGAATACACATATAAAGATTCCTCCTGGTTATATCACAGAAGAACTTCTTGTTCAGTGAATATTTATGATTATATAGGCGATCTTTATCATGGGTTTGGAAAAGTTTCTTTTATTATCTGGATTCACACGTTTTGAGAGAAGGATGAAAGACAGGGGCCTTAGAAGGCATGGGGAGGTTCTACTTTTTTCTTGAATCCTTTAGAAAGGTCTAGTTGAAGGGCTGGCGCCGTGGCACAGTGGGTAAAGCCTTCTTCTGCGACACTGGCATCCCATATGGGCATCAGTTTGTGTCCTGACTGCTCCACTTCCAATCCTGCTCTCTGCTAATGGCCTGGGAAAAGCAGCAAAAGATGGCCCAAGTGTTTGGACCCCTGCCACCCGTTTGAGAGACCGGGATGAAGCCCCTGGCTCCTGGCCGTGGCCTGGTCCAGCCCCGGCTTATTGCAGCCATCTGGGGAGTGAAACAACAGATGGAAGATCCCCTCACCCATTTCTTCTCTCTGTAACTCTTTCAAGTAAAATCAAGAAATCTTAAAAAAGAAATGTCTAGTTGTGTTCTACTTTTAAAAAATGCAACATAGTGGGGGAGACTCTATTCAAACCTGTCCAGAATCTGTAAGAAGCAGGTGCTCAGAGATTCCCATCAGCAGAGAAGGAAGCTCAGCCCCCACAGTAAAGAAGTCATCAGGACACAACTCTGGAGAAACAGGTGAAAGCAAGATCTATGGGGCCCGAGGTGGCTGGTCCGTGCTGGGGCAGGTGGGCCTGGCCTGGCACAGAGTGGCACTGGGAAGGTGAGTGGGTTCCATGACCACTGGAGGGCTGCTCAGTCCTACTGCCATAGAGGAGAACAGTTTGAGCCAACTTGCCAGGCTGGCTCTGGGCCAGCCCAGCTATTCCACAGCCCAGCAAGCCAGCCATGTCAGAGGCCCCTCCAGCCAGCCTGCATCACTTGTTGGTATCAGAGCAGTCTGGATGGTGAGGCCAGCAGCCTCCATGGTGGGGCCTGCTCACAGAACCCCCAAGGTCCTGGCTTCTATCCCTTCTGCTCAGTAGAGCAGCTTCCTGTAACAACTCTCTTCTCCATGGCTCTGTAAACAGGAACGTGCAGAGGGACCGAGTTGAAAATGCTTACATTACTGTCTACTGCTCTACTCCCCAAGGACAGCTGAAAGGGGGTGCAGAAGAAAAGCCTCTTGATCAAGAAACTGGACTCCTTCTAGGGGGAGTGCCAAGCCCCAGTCAGGCCCGAGGCCCCGTGTTGAAGCTGGGTTTGCCCACGGGGACTGCAAGCCCGAGCTACAGCTGGCCTGTCCGCAGCAGCTGCACACAATCGAGGTTTCGGAACCCTGTGTGGCTTGTAGCAGGGATTGCAGGTGGAGGGGAAAGCACCATTCTCTGGAACACCTGATACCGAGTGTTTGCAGAATTGTGCATGAGAGGGTGCCGCAGCTCAGTGTTGAGTTACACTGGGCAGACCTAAGTCTGAGCATTAATCATCTCCTGCCTCCCCCCACCCCATTTTCCCCCTTTCTTCTCAAGCTGATGGGTTTTTAAAGGGAAAATAGGACTAAAAGGCTAGCAAAAAGCCTCAGTTCTCTGTCCTTGTTCCCTCCCCAAAGACAAGCACTCTTACATAATCTTAAGTTCTCTGTTTTAACCTCTTCTAAATAATGCATTCATAAAATCCCTCGGTATCCCCGTGATTCCCAAATCCGCAGATGCCCAAGTCCCTTAAATGAAATGGCACAGTGTTGGCACAGAACCCTCACATACCTGCCCTCCTGTATACTTGACATCGTCTCTAGGTGATTTACAAGAAGTAAATCAATGCCAGTGCTATGTAAATAGTTGTTATGCTGTGCTGTTGAGGGAACAATGACAATTAAAAGTCTGTACATGTTCAGTATGGATGCAATTGTTTTTTGAATATTTTTGACCTATGGTTGATTGAATTTTCAGATGTGGACCCCATGGATATGAGGGGCTGGCTCTCCTGTTTAATCCTAATTTGTCAATTTTATTTATTTATTCATAATTTTATTTATTTATTTATTGTATTTGAGAGAGAGAGAGAGAGAGAGAGAGAGAGAAATCTATCTACTGGTTCACTCTCCAATGGCTACAGTAGCTGGGACTGGGCCTGCTGAAGCCAGGAGCCAGGAACCCCATCTGGGTCTCCCACATGGGTGGCAGGGACCCAAGTACTTGAGTCATCATCCGTTGCCTCCCAGAATGCAGATTAGCAAGGGCGGAGGAGCTAATACTTACACTGGCACCCTGATGTTGGATGCAGGTGTCCCAAGCGCAAACTTAACTCCCTGGCCCTAAGTGGTCAGTTTGCGATCATGTTTATCGACGTCTACCATGGAAGTTGAGGATTTAGCGCTCTTGCTTCGTCTCCCACCCCCACATCTCCCTATGCAGTTAACCATCACAATGTTTTATTTCGCCAATAAGCAGTGTTTATTATGACTATGAAATACGATTCACTACTGAGCCAAAAAGTCCATTAATTCTACAACAGTTTCTTTTTTCCTGCAGATAACACTGGCTTTGTTTTTCCATTTGTCAGATTTTCTGTGTTCCAGTGGTTAACTTTCCCTCCCAACTAATCCAAAATCAATAGCATTATTTATATATTCAGATACGGTGGTTCTACTTTTTATTCCTGCTGTCGAACTCTCCCCAAAGACCTCCAACCCCCTGCAGCAGATTAGGGGCTGAAATCACCCCAAAGCAGCCCTTGGCTTCCCTTGGGTACAATCATCTGCTATGCAGGTGCCGTGTCGTCTGCCTTTTCTTGATGAATTTCCTTCTTTTGCCAAGGCATATCTTCCTAAGGAAAGTTCATAGCAGGTAAAAAAAAAAAAATCTGAGTCTTTGGTTTTCTGAAAATGTCTTTCTCCTCTCCTCACTCTTGATTAATAGCTTGCCTGAGGACACAGCTTGGTAGAAAGTCATTGTGCCTTAGAATGTTGAAAGCATTGTTATCATTATCTTCTATCAGTTTTGCTATTAAAAAGTTCAATGCTATTTTGATATGAAATCTTCTATATCACATACAGGCACACACGCAGCACATCCAGCAGCCTTTAGAAGTTTCCTCTTTACTCTTGGTGATCCAAAATGATGATGTGACACTTGAAATAAAATCGTTATTGGGGCAGGCACTCGGCACAGATGCTTAGTCACGGCTTAGGGAGCCCATGTCCTTCCTGGAGTGCCTGGCTGGAGTTGGTTCTGGCGCCTCTGCTTCTGCCAGTGTGCACTCTGGGAGGCAGCAGGTGATGGCTCAAGTACTTGAGCCCCTGCCACCCATGCTGGAGACCCTGATGGAGCTCTGGGCTCCTGGTTTCAGCCTGACCCAGCCCCAGCTGTTGAAGATCTCTCTTTCTCTGTCTCTGCTTTTCAAATAAAATGAAAATAGGTAAGAGATTTTAAAGTAAAAATTTCTCCGGGGTCCCTTTCAATGGGAAGGTTTGTGATCCACCCCCTGGGAGATTCCTGTAATCCAATGGCTTTGAGAATTCCCTCTCCACCTGTAGTCTGATGCTCTGCACAGGCCTCCACCCTGCTGCTTGCTCCCCTTCCATGTGCCATGGCTTTGTGCTCGTTGTCCCATTTCAGTTCCTTGGAACACTTCTTTATCCTCTAATACTGCTAATGCATTTTTTATATTCATACTTTATTCTTCATATCCTGTTTCCAATTTCCAAGTGGCCTTTCATAGTTGCTGAATCTGTGAAGAGGGTGTCTTTGTTTTAATTTTACTTTTCTGCTTCCTGTGTTATCTGCTTCCTCTGAACTCCATCTTTTTCTATTTATTTTCTTTTAACTTTGCCTTTGATATTGAAATCCTCCCTCAAATATTTGTTCCTATTAAAAATTCAGATGAGAAAAAGCTGAGTATAGACTGTGCCTGTGGCGAGGCGTAGGAAGGAGGTCTCACCACAGGGAGGTTGGGCAGCGAGCCATGTTTTCCCATGGCGGGGGACCCTAAATTTTGGTGATCACCTTTGTAGGGGGAGGTCCCTTCCTCCTTTCCTTATGGAGAAATGCGGGGTTGGGGGGGCAGGTGTAAGTCCAGCTTCCAGCAATCAAGAAGCATGTGAATGAGATTCTGTCTTTTAATCTACTCCCCCCAGCACCACTCCGCACTGGTGTCCCCAGGTGGCTTCACCAGAGAATAAACCTCTGTTTTCCTGGGTGGTGGCAGAGGCGCTGGGCTGCAGGAGATGTGAGAGGAGGCATGGCGATGCGCTCAAACTGCATGCTCTTGTCACTGTGTGCCCCCAGCACTCAGCCGGGTCTCCTGCGGGATTTGATACTTTCCATGTTCTGAAGCTGTACCATTCCTAGCAGGCGCCCTCCTCAGGGACCAAATGAGGCTCCCACTCACTAAGGTAGTCGCTGCCCTATTTTCTAGTCTGAAAAAAAATTGACACTTCTCATTGGCTATTGTGTTTCCCAATCTCCTTTTCCCCATAGGTTGTATTTTTTGCTTAGACTGTTAGGACGGTGAGCAAACTGACTCCGGTGATCCATCTGCCATGTTTTCTGGCTTTCCTCAGCCTCAGAGGAAGCTCGGTTGGCATCAGATGTGTCTTGCAGCTCTTACTTTCTCAGGAGAGATACTTAGAACAAGAGAGCACTCTGCCATGCTGGTTCTCAGTTCCTCCAATCAGAACTTGCCTCACCCGTGTTTCTGCATACCAGCACCCTCCTACATCACCATAAAAACTGTCCTGGCCCCTGATCAGAGAGGCAGATTTGGGCATTGCTCCCACTCCGCACTTGGCCACCTAGCCATCACCTTTTTTCGAAAAGGCTGTGCTGTCAAGCGATTGACCCTCCCTTGCACACAGACTCATCTCTGGTTTCAGGAACCGGCATTTATCAAGACTGGCCTTTTAGGAAGGTTACTTACTATTCTACATCTCAGTCTATTCATCTGTAAAACTGCGAGGACAACGCCTGTTCATACAGGTCATGGTCCCTTTCTGATTATTAAATGAAACAGCACGTGTCCAACTACTTGCCCTCCCAATGTATCCACTAAGAAACCGTTAGGACTAATAAACAAGTGTCGAAGCCAAAGGGAAGGCTTCCCTTTGCCTTCCGAAGAGTCTCTGAAATAAGTGGACAACGGGCAGCTTAGTAAAAGAAAGGGGATCCCAATTATGAACATGCTTGGAGGAAGTCACGGCCTGGAGTCACACGCAGAGTGAGTCTCCCCGAGGGCCAGAGGAGACGGAAGCAGCTACCTGCGGGCTCAGCACTTAGCACAGCAGCTAAAACGTACTGGGGGAACCTGAGTCAGGATGCCGGGGTGTGAGTCCTGGCTCCGCTCCTGATTCCAGCTTCCTGTTGATGCTTATTCCGGGGAGGCAGCTGGTGGTGGCTCAAGTGTCGAGTCCCTGCAACTCATTTGAGAGTGAGGGAGACACAGGTGGGGTTCCTGGCTCCTGGCTTTAGCCTCACCAACCCCTGGCTGTTGCAGACATTTGGAGAGTGAACCAGCAGGGAGGCCAAGGGACCATGGGACTCTAGGACCTGAAGGTATCTAGCATTGGCACTTAAGGCTGGGTTTCAAGCACAAATGACACACACTCACACACACACACACACACGAATTGTCAAGTTGAACTTCATCAAGATGAAACATTTGTACTGCAAGAGATACTACCAAGAAAGTGAAAAGAGAACCCACAGGGAACACGTGTTAGTCTGACAAGAGATTGTATCCAGAGTGCTTGAAGAATTCTCATAATTTAGTAATAATAGATCAATCCCCCACACCCTCAAAATGGGCAGAAGATCTGAATAGATAGCAAAAAAGACATGTAAATGGACAGTAAGCATATGCAAAGATGCTCGGTATCATTAGTTGTTAGGGAAATAAAACTCAAAAGCACAGAAATACTTCATAGCCACTAGGATGGCTGTGGTATAATGATAAAAAAAAAAAAACATATAGATGGTCCCTGAGTGACCACGGTCTCATTTATAGATGTATTTTTTATTAAAATAACAAAAGCCTAGAATATAGATTTTGGATGTTTCCATATAAAGAAATGTTAAATTTTTGAAGAGATAAATGTGTTTACTCTGATTGGACATTATACAATATATAGATGCAATGAGACATCACCAAGCATGCCATAAATATGTGCGATGTTCTCAAAGTAGACTGTGATGATGGCTGTACAGCTCTGCCAGTACACTCAGAGCCGCTGAACTGTACACTTTAAATGAGTAAGCTTTATGAAGGGACTTTTAAAAGTTCATGGAAAATGGAATGAAAAGATATAAATTTTAGTGTCAAATTTTTTTGAAATCATATGAATGAGAGGTCTTCAAAATATTCTTTTAAATGTGTGTTATGTTTCACCTTACCCTGCTTAGAATGGCTTACATACAGAAATCAACAAACAACAGAAACTGGTGAGGATGTGGGGGAAAAGGCACACTAATCCACTGTTGGTGGGAATGCAAACTGGTAAAGCCACTAAGGAAGACAGTTGGGAGATACCTCAGAAATGTGAATATAGTCCTACAACACGACCCAGCCATCCCACTCCTCAGAATTTATCCAAGGGAAATTAAATTGGCAAATAAAAAAAGCTATCTGCACCTCAATGTTTATTGCAGCTCAATTCACAATAACTAAGACATGGAATCAATCTAAATGCCCATTAACAGAAGACCAGATAAAGAAATTATGGGATATGTATTCTATGGAATACTACACAACAGTAAAAAAAAATGACATCTAGTCATTTGCAACACAATGGAGGAATCTGGAAAACATCATGCAGAGTGAAATAAGCCAGTCCCAAAGGGACAAATATCGTATGTTCTCCCTGACCCGTGACAACTAACTGAGCACCTAAAAGGAAACCTGTAGAAGAGAAACTGACACTATGAGAAGCAATGACTTGATCAGCCCTTGTCCTGACTGTCGAGGAACAGCTTACTATTTTATTCTTTTTTAGTAGTTTCTTTTTCTACTTAATACCATTGGTTTAACTCTTTACTTAACACAGAATTATTCTTAGGTATTTAAATTCAATTGAAAATTTATCCCTGTTAAAAATAAGAATAGAATAAGAGAGGGAGGAGGTGTACCGTTTGGAATACATTCCCTCGGACTCACCCCTAAAAGTAAAGGTAAAAACTTGCCATGGGACTCTAAATCCCATTAAGTTGGTATGCACCAATGCCATCTTACTAGTTAAAGTGATCAGTTTAAGTTCATAACTGATCATAAAGATAGGATTAAGTGTCAAAGGGATCACATAAATAAGACCTGTGTCTGCTAATAATAAGATAGAATAAAAGGATAGAATTAAAGATAGAATTAAAAAGGAGAGAATGATCCAACATGGGAAGCAGGATACACTGCAGACTCATAGAATGGCAGATGTCCTAAACATCACTCTGGCCTCAGAATCAGCCCTTAAGGCATTCGGATCTGGCTAAAAAGCCCATAAGAGTTTCTCAGGCATGGAAAGCCAAGACACTGTGGCAAAAAGATCTCTGTGAGTGAGATCCCAGTGGAAAGAAGGGGGCATCAAAGAAAGAGGTACCATTCTCTGAAGGGAGGAGAGAACTTCCACTTTGATTATGGCCTTGTCTAAAAAAGGTTGGAGTTTGTCAAGAGGCTTCCATAGTCTTGGCAGCTCAATGACAAAAGCCTCGGGTGATCACTGATGTCATAAATAAGAGTGTCAGTTGTTAAATCAACAACAGGAGTCACTGTGCACTTGCTCCCCATGTAGGACCTCTCTCCTTAATGTGTTGTACTATGAGAATTAACCGTAAAACTAGTCTTCAAACAGTACTTTATACTTTTTGTGTCTGTGTGGGTGCAAACTGTTGAAGTCTTTACTTAGTATAGAGTTGATCTTCTGTATATAAAGATAATTAAAAATGAATCTTAATGAAGAATGGGACAGGAGAGGGAGTAGGAGGTGGGATGGTTTGGGGGTGGGAAGGTGGTTATGGGGGGAAGAACCCCTATAATCCAAAAGCTGTACTTTCGAAATTTATATTTATTAAATAAAAGTTTTCTATTAAAAAAACAAAAACAAAAACAAATTTAAAAAGACAGAAAATGTGTGTTATGAGAAAACTACTCATAGATTTAAAAAATGTTGGCACCAAAATGAATTTATCTTTTAATTTCATTTTTCCACAAACGTTTTGAATACCCTTTATAAAATGTGAATTGTTTCTATATAAAGTTTTCTAGAAAGTAGTTGGCAAACTATAAAAATGAAATATGAGAGTTGATTTTTACTTAATATTATCAAGGAGCTCTACACAGTGCCTGGAATGCAATACTAGATACCTGCAGGTCCTAGCATCCCACGGTCCCCCAGCTGCCCTTCTTTAGCTTAAATGTCCTTGCCCTACTTTTTGATAGCAAGTCATCCACTTACTAAGATGAATTCACTGATATTATCTGTATTAAAAAATATAGAGAGGGGCCGGTGCTGTGGCATAGTGGGTAAAACCGCTGCCTGCTGGTATCCTATTTGTGCACCTGTGCAAGTCCCAGCTGCTCCACTTCCAATCCAGCTCTCTGCTATGCCATGGGAAAGTAGTGGAAGATGGCCCAAGTCCTTGGGACCCTGCACCCATGTGGGAGACCCAGAATAAGCTCCTGGCTCCTGGCTTCGGATTGGCACAGCTCCAGCCATTGCGGCCACTTGGGGAGTGAACCAGCAGATGAAAGACCTCTCCCCCTCTCTCTGCCTCTCCCTGTATCTCTGTGTAACTCTGACTTTCAAATAAATAAATAACATTTCAAAAAATATAGAGACAATAAGAATCAGTCCTGGGTGGGTGTTGTGGTGCAGAGTTAAGCTGCCACTCACTTGGGATGCCTGCATCCCATATCAGGGTACTAGTTTGAGTCCTAACTACTCTGCTTCCAATCCAGCTTCCTGCTAACGCAGCCTGGGAGGAAGCAGATGATGGCTCAAGTGCCTGGCACTAAGATCAATATATTTTAATTCCGTTTTCTGTAAATTTTTTGAAGTGCTTTAATACAACTTACTCATTTAATGTATGCACCCACTTGGGAGACCCAGATGGAATTCCAGGCTCCCCCTTCAGCCTGGCCCAGTCCTGGCTGTTGCAGGCATTTGTAGAGTGAACTAGTTGATGGAAGCACTCTCTCTCTCTCTTCTCTCTCTCTCTCTCTCTCTCTTTTCTCTCTCTCTCTTTCTGCCTTTCAAGTAGATAAAAATAATAAATATTTTAGAAATTATTTAACTCAGTCATTATTCTTAATTACTATTAATAATTATTTGATGATCATTTCTCAGCTGTGGTACAGGTTGTTGTTCAGAAACACAATTTCACAGTGAAACCAGCTGCTCATTAGGAAGCTGGCCAAACACGTGTACCCCGTGATGGGGCAAGCTGACACTCTGGGATCACCTGTGTATGTGGTCCCCATACAAGGTTCTCTTGTTTCAAACACATTGGATGCCTTTAACGGCTCAAGAAAAATCCTCTAATGAGTGGAACAGTGTTGCTTCAGATCTCAGAAATCAAAGGCTCAACTTCCAATAAAAATGCTGTTCACAAAACTACTTGACATTAACCTTTCAGCTCAATTTCCTGAAGAATCACCAGAGCCAAAAGATGAAGAAAGCAACCATTCTTCCAGCATCGCCACCACAACTGGCTGGAGGCGCCTGCTCCTTCTAAACTCCGTGGTGCGAGCACAGACACATATCTGGCAACGGGCACCCACTTGGTGATTAAAATTTAATTATGAGCTCAAAGGGGGGGGGGTTGGACAGAGGGAATCAGTGAGTCCCTCTTCCCTGGGAGGCTCCCTCAAGTGCAATCTTGAAGGAAACACAGGCAAGCAAAACAAGAAATGGCCTTTTCCTGACCCTCCTGAGGTGGCCACAGAAAGCATCCGCGCGTATGTTTAAAGCGATACATATGTGTGTCTGAAAAGCAGGTTACCTCCCGCAAGCAAAGTGAGACTGAGATACTATTCAGTAGCCTATGTTATTAACTCAGCAAAATATAATGAAAAGCTATGGATACCTTTTTGAATGAGTTGTGATAGTTGCAAAGTATTCTGGATAATGCTACCTTAGTTTCATTAATCTCCTCTGTCTGTATATTTGCAATTTCAGTTGGTTTGGGTCACTTACTACGATAAGCAGTTCTTCAGGGAGAACTCCATTATCTATGTTCGGAGTGGTCCCTGGAATTTTCTGGCATCTGTTTCTGTACCCTAGGAGGAAGGGTACAGTTCTCACTAATCTTAGCTGTAATGTTGGAAATGTTGTGCTAGAACCAGACATAGACGTCTGGACAGCTGATGGGCCAGGAATTTGGCCAGTGGTCAGAGAGACAGGCACAACAGAACATTCACTGAGGGCCACGTGAGTTTCGGTCACTTTCTGGAAGATACCATCCTAAATCCTCACTACAGTAGGGAAGGGGCGGCTGCGGCTCAGAGCAAATCGCAGAATGACTTTTTTACCTGGCACCAGAGCTTGGAGAAAGAGGGAGGTAGGAGCAGCTGGGGCAGGTGGGCAGGAGGAGACTCACGGGCCCAGGGGAAGGGTGGCAGCCACCAAAGCACCCCTCGTGGATGCACCACCAACCCCCTGGAGAGCTGGAGCCCGCAGCATGGGCCCGCAGCAGGGTCCCATGGTCACGGGCCCTGGGAAGTAAGTTAATTTTGTTCTTCGTCTTAAGGACGATCCCTGTCGTCCCCACTTCATGCCTCACAAACTGGATCTGGCGGTGTCCAAGGGCTTTGGCAGAGCAAACCCAGCCTCTTCCCTCCTCCTTCCAAGGTACTGCATTGGGAAAAGTGAGAAAAGATTGCCAAGCTTGCTACACAAGGAAGTGAACCTGCAGAAAGCAGGACGGGCTGAGGAGAGGAGTGACACCTGGGGGAGACAGTGTTCTTTACCCAGTGATGAGAGGCTCCCCGGTGGGAGCTGGCAGGAGGGTGTGTATGTGTGTGTGTGTGTGCACGCGTGTGCGCGCAGCTGATGCCTGGTATTCAACCCTGCTCATTGGCATGCTGATCCCCGCCCTTAAACAAAGTGCTCCGACAAAGGAGCTTCATCAAAGGAGCCCTGTGGAAGACTGAGGCTCTCGCTTTCCGCAGATTCTCCTTGCAGCTCAGAGACAGATGTTAAGGACAGACTGCACTTGCCTTTGGAAAGAGCCCAAATTGCTGCCACATGACATCCCTCAGCGGGACTTGGGCGTGGCTCCTGCTCCTGAGTTCAATAACAAACTATGATAGAGAAAAAGATGGAGAAGAAATTTTACAAAAGGAAAAAAATCACATTTCCAGAGCCCCTGGCTCCTGATTGGTGGATGCTCACAGGTGAAGGCCGCATAGGTGACTGGCCCTGGAGGGCCATTCTTTAGAGATCCGCAGAAATCTCCACGATCTGCCCTGATTGGCCATGAAAAGACTTTCCTTTTAGCTCCCTGCAGCCGGAAGTTGTCACAGATTGAGAAAAGATTTAGCTGCGGTTGTGAAAGATTTTTAAATCTAAAATAAAAGTCATTACAATCAATCCTCTGAAAATTTAGAGATTTTTTTAACCAATGTAATTTCCCTATATTTCCAACTCATTGGCTTCAATTGAAAAATCACATCTATAGGAGCAAGCATTTGGAATAGCAAAGACACTGCTCGGGGTACCCATGTCCTTTGTCCTTTATTGGAGTGTCCGAGTTCAGGTCCGACTCCACTCTCGATTAGCCTCCTGGTAATGTGCACCCTGGAAGGCAGCAGGGTATGGCTCAAGTACTTGTGTTCCTGCCATTCCCTGGGGAGACACAGACTGAGTTCTGGGCTCCTGGTTTTTGCCTAGCCCAGCCCAAACTGTTGTGGGTATTTGGGGATAAAAATCTCTCTGTGTTTCTCTGCATTTGAAATAAATAAGAAAATAAACAAAACATTTTTTAAAAATCACTCCTATATCTGACAAATACCTATTGCAGACCCTGCTCCTGCTGGGCAATGCAATATGGTTTGGTGTTCAGCAGGCAAAGCTTCCCCTTTTGGTTTGTAGTTTGCAGGCAGGTCTCAGTGTTCAGTGCTTTTTGAAAGTCAGGCAAAGCAACCCTGCTTAGCCTCACGGAGGTGGTGTTTGTGAGTGAACAGAGCCAGAATCATCAGTGGCTGGGAACTGTTACCTTTTTCAGCACAAGGATAATCTCCTGGCTGGACATAGCCAGGTAACTATGCAAGGTCAGTGCCTCAGAACTAGAATACAAACTATAGTGGGTTGCACACCTGCTGCTAAAGCCAGAAGTGAGTTCCAGCTGACAGAGGCAGGGCATCAGGGCTAGGCAGGCTATAGATGGTACCAACGCTGGCACCAGGCAGTGCAGCCTGGCATAGTAGGATTCATGATGGTCCAAGAGAGGGGCTTGGAATTCTAGGGCCAGGATGAACTGGGTGGCCCATCCAGTGGTCTCACCTAGGAAAATTTTCGCTGCATTACTGCATCTGTCAACCGGTTACAAATGTTCTTACAGATGAGGACATTTGATGCTCAGAAAAGTTCTGGAACTTGCCCCAGGAGACACAACCAGGAAGCTGGCACAGAGTCAAACTAGGCTCCTGTGACTCCAAAGCCTTACCATAGGACTGCCTCCTGCAGCAGCATAAGGGCTTCTGCCTTGTGGAGGCCACAAGGTGGGTTCACAAGCTGCAATGGGAGAGTATCGAGGTTGACAGATGGTGGGGTTCAGGCACGGGAGAGCTGGTGCTCTCTCACAGGTCCGTGGCCAGATTGTGGCCCCAGACCCGCCTCTACCTTCTATCCCAGATCTGCCTTGGTGTTTCAGAGTCCTCTTCTAAATGTGACCCTGTTCCAGTTGCTCTGACCCCATACCCTCCAGCTCTAGCACTCCCAAACTCTCTGAAGGGCCGTGAGAAATCAGGGTTTAGAAAGCTGTCATGATTTGAAGTCTCTACATGAAGCCTTTCACTAGCTAATCTCAAACAGTAGCCATCCCACTAGGGAGTCAAGGAGGACCTTCCCACCGGATTTCCTGGGATGTGAGCTATCCAGCAGAGAAACATCCTGTGTCCAATCAACAATGCTGTAGAACTCCATGGGAAATGTTTATAACATAGTGCTGTGGTTAAAAAGTCGGTTACAACCCAACAGCTGCGGTGTGGTCCATCTTGGTGCATACACTCACATACAACGTGCGTGCATGCCAGCACATGTGTACACAGAATAAGGACTAGAAAGTCACTGTCGTGTTAATCGCTCTTAATTCTCAGTGGTGGGATTTGAGTCCACATTTAGCTTTTTAAAAATAATCTATGATTCCTCAATTTTCTATGAAAGATAGGTATTATTCTGCAAGGAGATGCAAAACAACATAAAATCGCTTTTTAAATCCTCAAATAAGATTATTTTAATGTAGATGTTTTAGATATACTAAAAGTTACAGATGTCAAATGGGACTTGGTGGCACATTAATATCTAACAACCTGCTTAAAATTTATATTCCTATGACTTGACTTTAAAGCCAAAAATAGAGAGTTAAAGAAGTCAAAAGGGTTAGAGCTGGCATTGTGGCACACCAGGCTGAGCCGCCACCTGTGACACCAGCATCCCATTATGGATTGCCGGTCGCTCCACTTCTGATTAGCAGCTCTCTGCTAATGCCTCTGGGAAGGAAGTGGAAGATGGCCCAAGTGACTGGGACCCTGTCACTTGTGTGGGAAACCTGGGTGGAGTTCCAGGCCACTGGCTGCAGCCTGGCCCAGCCCTGACTGCTACGGCCAGTTGGGGAGTGAGTCAGCAGATGGAAGATTTCTTTCTCTGTCACTCTGCCTTTCAAATAGATCATTTTTAAAGAGTATAAAAGTATGAGTCCCCTGAATTTTTTCATCTGTTTTCCCACATTTCAAAGGCTGCATGGTGGCGGGGGGGGGGGGGGGGATGAAAGGAAGGTGACGTTTACGTAGGTGCTGTGACAGCCCCTCCCTGCAGTGGCCCCTCTCCAGGGCTCCCAGTCTGGCTGCAGCCCTCTGTGCCACAGTGTCCAGCCCCATGGGCTCCTTGAAGCAACATTAGTCTCCCCTCACATAAGGAGACTTAGGGGCTAGTCTGAGGTTTTCTATCCTCCTGAGAGTGCACTCCTGGTCTCCCACCATGCTGCCCCTTGGGGTGGGGGACCCTGACCCAGTCTGCAGCCCTCTGGCACGGGGTATGGCGAAAGACCTTGAGCCCTACCATGTTCTACAGCTTCCACTCAGGCCGGGGAGCACACCCACCCCTGAGCCAGCAGGCTACCCCCTAGCCACATGCTCTCTCCTCTGCCATGCTTCTCTCCAACCCTCTTCCCTGCCTTTTGGACAGATACAGGAGCACACCAACAAGTGCATGTCCTACTCAGAGGTGTGGCTGGCGACCAGGGGCCCTGCTAGGGAACGTGCCCTCAGACCTGTGCCTGTGATGCTGCGAAGTGCTGCCCCTGAGGATGCACCATCTTTATTTGCAAGGGTGGCCCCCAAGACTGGGTTGCATGGGCTTGCAAGCCTTTGGGGGCCTCTCTGTCAGGAACCTCCAGGCCTGAGAAGTCATTCTCTGAAGGGCTCACTCAGCTGGGACTCGAGAGTAAGGCCCAGCCAACAGTCAGAAGAGATATAGGCACTGCTCTGGCAGGAAATGGGAAACACGGGAAACAGGAAGTTCTTGCTCAGAGCCAGGCTGAGGAGTGATCTTGACAGGAAGAAGTGAAACCCAAGCCCTCCTCTTGTCTGGCACCCCACTGTGGGGGTCTCTGGGTCTCCATCATGTTCTTTGTGTGCCTCCCAGTAGAGGAAGTGGGCCGTGCCACAGAGGGCACTGAACCATGAGGGCTTTGTCCTTTGCAGATAAGGACAGTGGTCTCTGCACCAAGGGGCCCCCCAGCAGCAGTGGAGGCCGGAGCCCTCTGCTTCCTTGGTGCCCCTCCGCCCCAGCCCTGTGGATCAGGGCACTGTCCAGAATGATTGTAAATTGCTCTGGAAGTACACAGCGTGTATTAATAACCCCGTGGAGCTCTCCAGTGCTATATAAATGCTAAGTAGATCAGAAATTACTTCGGAGAGCGCTCTCACCCGAATGCTCTCTTAGATACAACTGCTTTTGATGAGGCGTCCACACAACTTTTAAAATAAATCAGCGGCCTCAGCCCTTTCAGGTCTTACCGCAAGACAAAATGTATCGAACCAAAGGTTAAACTCCAATTGATTAAGGTCTTTCTCTGGCTTTTTCCTCCTCTGGATCCTCTTTATCGCAATGAATCTAAGATTAGACGCTGGGCTGCTTTATCACAGCACTCACTGCTGCTGCGTGGTATTTCCTTTCCCCATTTGAATAGGCTATACTTGTATTTTATAGATAATTATTTGGAATGCCAATAAAACACAATTCTCACCCATTCCTTTTGACTCTCAGAATAACTTTGGAGCCATGAGAGAAATAAATTGGGGGAACACGCTGCCAGTGCCAGGGTCTCATCTTCCTAGAGCTTTAATAGGTGTCACTTGGGTGTGCACGCTGCCATTCTTTGTCATTGAAGGCGGTTGTAGGAGTGCACCTGATGTGGAGAGATTTATATTGTGTTAACCGTCTTGATGTCTTTCAGGGCACCATACACCTTCTAGTCCTCAGGTCACAATCAGAGTCAGAGCAGAGTCTGCCCTGAGCCATGTCTTTGCTGGGGTGCTCCCCTAACACATCTCTCTTTCTTTGTTTTGGCCTTCTTTAATGCTCCACCCTACGTCTCACATTTTCTGGACCCTTCCTATTCAAAGTCTGGCTTTGGGTCCCTGACCCCAGAGGATTCCTGCCCTCCTGTTCTTTCTGAACCTGTTAGACCAGAATAGGATCTGCATTCCTACACCCATGGCACATTCTTCATGGGAAAACCAGAATTTCTTATGTCTTTTTCTCTCATTCATCTTTTATTCTGTTTGTATGGAAATATTCAACGTTGTCAGCTTCAAAGAAGGGCCTATGCAGTTCTTTGGCTAGCACTGGTTCAAGTCCCAGCTGCTCCGCTTCTGATACAGCTCTCTCCTATGGCCTGGAAAAGCAGTAGAAGATGGTCCACGTCCTTGAGCCCCTGCACTCACGTGGGAGACCTGGAAGAAGTTCCTAGCTCCTGGCTTCAAGTTGGCACAGCTCTAGCCATTGCGGCCAATTAGGGATTGAACTAGCGGATGGAAGACCTTTCTCTCTCTCTCTTTGTCTCTCCTTCTTTCACTGTGTAACTCTGACTTTCAAATAAATAAATAAATCTTTAAAAAAAGAAAAGAACATTCAGCACCAGGCCTGGTTTTGTTACCACAACTTTTTCACTCCTAAATTTATAATGTTGACTTTCCTCTCAAGCAGTTGAATTGTATCACTGGAAAGTTTTTTTTTTTTTAATCACGAATTTTAGGAGGCTTCTACACTCTTTTAAAAAAAGATTTATCTTTTATTTATTTGAAAGGCAGAGTTAGAGAGAGAGAAACAGATATACAAACACACACACACACACACACACACACACACACGGGGGGGGGGGGAAGATCTTCTATCTGCTGGTTCACTCCCCAAATGGCCACATCAACCAGGGCTTGGCCAGAAGCCAGAAACCAGGAGCCAGGAGCTTCGTCCAGGTATTCCACATGGATATAAGGGCACAAGGACTTGAACCTTCTGCTGCTACTTTTCCAGGTGCATTAGCAGGGAGCTGGATTGGAAATGGAGCAGTTGGGACTCGACCCCGTGCCCACATGGGATGCCAGCATCTGGCATCTATAGGATTACTGGTGTTCTAGGTGGCAGCTTTACCTGCTACGCCACAACATTGGCCCTGTGCCTACGCTCTTAATTTGTGCTTGTTAATAAACCAGAACTCTTCAGACCAAGGGTTCTCTGAAATAAAAGGTCTGCCATGCCAGTGATACAACTACCAGCCTCAAGGCCAAACAGCAGTTGGAAATATGCCCACCAAGACTGTTTTATAACAAAAATGTGGGGAAGGAAAATTTAATTGCTTACACTGAAAAATAGCTGTAGATAAAGAGGGTTGGGAGAACATGAAGGGGGAAAGTTTTGGAATGGGAGGACAGTCCCTGTGGCAAGGTACTTTTTGGATTGGTAGGGGTCAGTGGTCCAGAACCTTCATACCTAAGCAGAAGGTGGTGGTGTCCAGGCAGTGGCTGACAGGGGTTTTAAGTCAATGTTCTAACACAGGAGGCATCTTCAAAAACTTCAGTGAATATTCTCATTATGAAAAAAATAATACTTAGCCTTCAAAATGTTTTTGAACCAAAATAAGACTCCTGCTAACTTGTTATGACATGTCCGAACAGGATCTAGTTTGAGGCACTAAGAAGGATAAGACATTAATTTGAAAAGAGCCTCTATTTGAGCAACATGAATTTTGATAAAATGGAAGTAACAACAAACACAAAATTTATGGTGAAGCTTGGCTAGAATAATGATGAAATTGCTGAAGCTTTACAAAAAGTTTAGGGGGCTCTGTCCCAAAGAAATCGTCAGTTTTCAAATGGATAAGTTGACTTTGTTTTTTAAGACTTATTTGTTTATTTATTTGAGAGGCTGAGTAACACACAGAGGCAGAGAAGAGGACAGAGAGAAAGAGAGAGAGAAATCTTTTATCTGCTGGTTTGCTCCCCAAATACCTGCATCAGCCAGAGCTGGCCAGGTTGGAGCCAGGAGCCTGGAACTCCATCTGGGTCTCCCATGTGAGTGGCAGGTACTCAAGTACTTGGGCCATCCCCTGCCTTCCTAGACACATTATCAGGAAGCTGGATTGGAAGCGGAGGATCCAGGACATGAACTGGCACTCTGATATGGAACACATGTGAACCAAGTGGTGGCTTACCCAGGGGCTCCACAATGCCTACCCCAGATTACTGTTGAAGGAGTGAGGTGATATTAAGACAAAGCCTGCAGCAGTACACCATCGTGTCAACTCATAAAGAAAAGATTAATCTTGTTCATGTCATAATCGAAGAGAACCAATAACAGAAGCAACAGCCAACATCGCAACTGGTTCAGCTTGCACACTTCTGACTGACAAATTAAAATGGAACAAATTGACTGCCCAATAGATGCCAAAACTGCTGTGCTCACATCAGCTGCAGACAAGAGCAGAACTTTAATGGGAATTTTAAACAAATAGGATCAAGATCCATAAACATTTCTTTGAAGAATTGACCAGGAAATGAAATGTGGCTTTACCAGTACGATACTGAAGACCAAGCACCATCAAAGCACTGCCTACCAAGAGCTAGAAGTGGTCCAGTCCAAGCAAAAGCAGGCTGGTCAAGAGCAGAGGCCATGGCAGCAGTCTGGGGGATGCTCAGGGCATTTTGTTTGTTGACTTTCTGGAGGGCCAAAGAACAAGAACCTCTGCTTTTTAGGAGAGTGATTTGAGAAACGGAGCCAAAGTGTTAGCAGGAGGCCACGCAGGGAAGCTGCACCAGAGTGCTCTTCCGTCAGAACGATACTCCTGCCCGTTCCACTCATTGAACGAGGCAATGTTGTGGGAGTCCCAGTGGGAGATCGCCGGATATCCACCTCACAGTCCTGATTTGGTTTTTTCTGCCCCCCTCTTGTGTCCTGAGGCTTCAGGGGTACCCATTTTCTTCAGTTAATAATGTACAGAAGGATACATCGACATGGTTAGAGTCCCAGTACCCTCAGTTCTTTAGAAACCAACTTTTTCACTCTTAATGTGTGTTGGCAGTGGCGGGCGGGGGGGTGGGGGAGTTTACATAATTATCAGGTCATTTCCGTACATCTTTCTCATATATAACATGTAGAGTTCTGTCCAAATCTTCCCTTTCATTGATTATATGTGGACACATTAGGAGTGACTTTGGAGGCCAGTGTTGTGGTCCAGTGGGCTGAGCTGCTGCCCACGCTCCACTTCTGATCCAGCTCTCTGCTAGCATACCTGGGAAAAGCAGCGGAAAATGGCCCAAGTACTTGAGCCCCTGCCACCCACATGGGAGGCCTGTATGGAGTTCCAGGCTCCTGACCCAGCCCTGGCCTTTGTAGCCATTTGGGGAGTGAGCCAGCAAATGGAAGATCTCTCTCTCTCTCTCTCTCTCTCTCTCTCTCTCCCTCTCTAACTCTGTCTTTCAAATAAATGAAATAAATCATTTTTTAAAGGAGTGCCTTTGGGCTGGCACCTGCAATGCCAGCATCCCATATGGGTGCCTGTTCGAGTCCCAGCTGCTCCACTTCCGATCCAGCTCTCTGCTATGGCCTGGGGAAGCAGTGGAAGATGGCCCAAGTCCTTGGGCCCCTGTAACTGTGTGGAAGAAGCTCCTGGTTCCTGGCTTCAGATCAGCCCAGCTCTGGCCGTTGCAGACTTGGGGAGTGAACCAGCAGATGGAAGACCTCTCTCTGCCTCTGCCTTTCTGTAACTCTGCCTTTAAAATAAGTAAGTCTTTAAAAAAAAAAAAAAGGAGTGCTTTTCACTTATCTCACTCATCTGGAACCAGCCCTTTGCTGCTTCTCCCCATAATTACCATTTGTGGACTGGGTAGTGCTCTCCACCACTTTTCTAAACCCTGAGGGTATGGGAGAGTGGTGGCAGAGGGGGAAACTGCTGTGGGGTGACCCCAACTCTGCTCTCTGTTCTGCGATTTTTCAGCAATTGCTCTGCTTTAAATGCCCACTTCCCCCAGCTAGAGACATGCTATTTCTGAGAGCTTCTGCTCATTCCCCCCACTCAGCCCAGATCACTGGGGCATTTTTGAGCTCTGGCAGTCTGACCATTTCATTTTAGACTTGTTAAGGAAGGAAAATGTTAGGCATTTCAGAAAGGGCCCTAGACCTTTCTAGTCCTACATTCGTGCATTTTACAAACATCTATTAAGTATTTATTTTGTGTAAAAAAAATAAAGAGTCAAATGGTCATGATGGAAGGCATACCATTTCTCCATTGCTTTTAACTTTCACCTCCTTTCTCTTTCCTGCTGCCTTCCGCTCCATGTGCATCCTGACCAACCAACAGACTGCAGGGCTTGCAAAAGGCGGCCTCAAAAGTACCGCTCCAACAGCTCTAGGGTGGGACTGCACCAACAGTGCTGAGCAAGAAGCATGAAAACCAGGACAACTTCCAAGCACCACTTTCACAGCGGTTGACCAAAACTTTTCTCTGACCCAAATCCTGGGACACATTCTGCCTGTCTTCTCTCCTATCCAACTCCAGCCCTGCTTTGAGTGAGAAATTACCTGGTCTGCAGATCTCTATGATAGGCATCAGCTGAATGAAGCCTTTGATGTCAATTTGAGACCCCTTGGTCACTTCCTCTGAAGAACCATAAGGAAGACATGCTAGGCACTGGGCCTGCCAACTTAGATAAGACAAGCTCCAGGAAAGGGAGACAAGCATCAGTGAATCAGTATCATGCAGGAATGTTGAAATGATGATTCTTTCACATTCTTTAAGAGTTGACATACGGGTAAAACTAACTGTCAAAAAAAAAAAAAGTGACATCTTCATAAAAGAAGCCCACAAACCACACAGGGCAACACATCAGAGATAAGACCTGATTGTAGCTGGGATCTGGGCTAGAGGCTAGGCCATCTGTATCCTTCATCTACGGCAGCCATATGTCCAGATGCAGGACTGTTTTCAAATAGAGTCCCCATACGTGCTCTTGAATGTTATAAGATCATATTTCCCTGCATTGGAACAGCAAAAATGACTCCCATATCTATCATACCCGGAATCTGCTGAGAGATTGCTTCTCTCTGAAATATTTCTCTCTTGAACTGTATGTAGAATCACTATAGTTTTCTCCCCAACAAGTTGCCTCTCACAGTTAAGTGGGGTCTGCCAGGGCAGTATGCATTGTGCTACCCATTACAGGAACAGTGTTTTGAACAAAAGAAGAAAGAGACAAGGATAAATTCTGCCAAACCCCTTGAGGCATCCCAGCAGTTTATTTATGGGTTGACTGATTTGTTTTGATGGATGGCTTTGCTCAGTTGTTGCTCACTTAATCTGACACTGCTGAGATTTCTGAAAGGGAGTGATTGGCTCCTAAGAGAAACATGGTCCAATGGTGTTTGTGTTGCCATTGATCTCAATAGCCAGAAGCCCTGAACAGGTTTAGAGGCATAGTTACTTTAGGCAAAGGAAAATAATTTGATTTTCCTGTGGAGCAAGAAAATAGGTAAAATTTTACCCTAATGAACTCTCAACAAGCTCATAATAGAAGGTTCTGTAATAGCTGAAAGAGGAAGTGTAGAAGGCAATGGTCCAACTAATCACTGCTCCAGCAGGGAAGATGGGGGAGAGCAAAGGCTGCTTTTCTCTCGAAGGAGGACTGACTCCAGCCCCATTCCTCATCTTTCCATGAAAACGAAATAACAGCAGTTGTTCTAGATATATTCAGAAAAGCTATGCTAACCAATCTGGCAATGCTGGTTATCATATTGAGAAAGAAAGAAAATTTAGACACATGAACGGAGTTGGGTGGTTACAGTTCACTTGGCTCCCTTTTGAAGCCAATCAAGAGCTCATACTCGGGCTTTCTGAATGCTGCAGAGCCCCTGTCATGTGAAGCCCCCTGTGGCGGAATGAGCCCCTGCCTAGGGAAGCTCACCGACTGAAGCTTCCTACTGTCATCTCATGGGACTTCTTGCAAAACAGTTTTTATGGTGACAAATCATGGGGAAAAGGTGGAGTTTTTCTCTGGGTAGATGTGTTTTAGGGGGCTCAGCCCCATCCTGAGGCTTCTTCATAGCTTCCTCTTCTTCTTTTTTTTTTTTTTAAAGATTCTATTTATTTATTTGAGAAGTAAAGTTACAGACAGTGAGAAGCAGAGACAGAGAGAAAGGTCTTCCCTCTGTAGGTTCACTCCCCAAATGGCTGCAATGGCTGGATCTGAACCAATCTGAAGCCAGGAGCCAGGAGCTTCCTCTGGGTCTCCCATGCGGGTGCCGGGGTCCAAGGACCTGGGCCATACTCTACTGCTTTCCCAGGCAGTAGCAGAGAGCTGGATCAGAAGAGGAGCAGCCAGGACTGGAATCGATGCCTACATGGGATGCTGGCGCCACAGGCAGAGGATTAACCTGCTGTGCTGGCCCCTCTACATGGCTTCTTAAGAAAAGAAAGGAGGGGCTGGCATTATGCTGCAGTGGGTTAAGCCAGCATTCCACATTGGAGTGCTGGCTGCTCTCCTTCCAATCCAGCTCCCTGCTAATGCACTTGTAAAGCAGCAGAAGTTGGTCCAAGTATTTGAGCCTAAGTCACCCATGTAGGAAACCAGCATAGAGTTCCAGGATCCTGGTTTTTCTGTCCATTTGGGAAGTTAACCAGCAGATGGAATATATATATATATATATGTGTGTGTGTGTATACATATATATATATATCCTCTGTATCTCCCCCTCCCTCTCTCTGTGTGTTACTCTATCAAACAAATACAATAACTCTTTTAAAAAGGAGAGAAAGAGAAGAGAATCCAAAGAAAGACCTACCAGCTTCTAAACTCACCTTCCTAGGGGCTCCAGTCATTGAGCAGAAACTCACTGACTAACAAAAGTCTATGGGGAAGGAGCGTTCTTCTGAACATAGAGAGAGGGGCTTTGCTGGAATCCCGTTGATGACAAAACTAGGTCAGCGCCCTCATCCTGGCATAAGAATGGTTTCCCTATGCTCCACAGGTCGCTACTTTTCCACTGTCACCAGTTATTTATCAAGGGCCTACTGCATGCACAGTTTTGTACAAGAGACTTGACAAATATAACATGATCCCCGTTCTTGACGTGCTACAATCTGGCTTGGGAATTAAGAGAATACAAGTCAGTGCGGGATTGACTAATCACCACATGGGGCTTGGATGTAAGTACTACGGAACATCAGAGCGGGCAGAGGGCACCAGAAATCTGACTGGAGTATCTGACTGCCATGACAGGTGCTGAGACTTGAAAGGGGCAGCTTTTTACTGAACACTCAACAGGGACTCTTCTAGGTGCCAGTGATTATTTAAATCCTCACAAGAGCATTTAGAAATGAGCATTATTCTTATCATTTAAAAGAGATGAAGATTAAGGCTCCTAGAGATTACCTGCCTTTCCCAAGATAGATTTTGGCTGAGTAAAGAGAAAAAGGTGCTTATTCCTAATGGGGAAAACTACCTGAGCACTGCACATGTGCACACACACACAACCCCACGATGCACACATGCACGTGCACACACAACACCACGATGCACACATGCATGTGCACACACACCACACAGACCATATATACCATATATGCACACACACCGACACACCATGTGCATACACATGCACACATGGGTACACACACTGCACATGTGCACATACACGCCCCACCATGAACACGTGTAAGTGAACGCACACCACCATACATACCACATACAAGCACACACAAAAACATGTGTGTGTGTGTACTCATGGGCACAGGTACTGCACATGCTCCAGGATCAAAGAGCACTAGCCGGCAGGACAGTACACACTTTGCAGCTAACTGGGACTGAGTTAGAATGTGATGTTCTGTTGGAAAGAATAAAAGCAAAGGAGCTAATATTCCAGAATTAAGTTTGCTTTGCAGTCTAATCAATGGCTATGAGAGAGGCCATTTACAGGAATCAAAACCCAATTTCATGAACTTGCATCTCCAGGTATTAAGCAGAGATGGTTGAGACTTTGTATTCGGATGAGACTTCCACTGTTAATCTTCTGTCACTCTAAAAGTAATTTGCTCTCAAGTGGATGAAACTACATATGTTTTTGAATAGGAATTTAAATTGTCAAATTCTCTTCTTGTGAAGTCACTCAAACACTGCTCGTTTCCAATTCTGGGGTGTTTTCTCTACTTTAATGACTACATGCCACACATTTCCCCAACATCCTGTCCCATCCACATACATATACTCTACATAGGGAGAGAGAAAATATTTAAATGATATTCTATTCAGGTCCTGGATTACAAATTCCTACAAAACAAAAGAAACTAGGAGCTATGTCTCACCCAATTAGCTGACACTATTGAAAAGCTCCAGGATTGGGGCTGGCACCATGGCTCACTTGGTTAATCCTCCGCCTGTGGCACCAGCATCCCATATGGGCACCGGGTTCTAGTCTGGTTGCTCTTCTTCCAGTCCAGCTCTCTGCTGTGGCCCGGGAGGGCAGTGGAGGGTGGCCCAGGTGCTTGGGCCCTGCACCCGCATGGGAGACCAGGAGGAAGCACCTGGCTCCTGGCTTCGGATCGGTGCAGCTTGCCAGCTGTAGCGGCCATTTGGGGAGTGAACCAACGGAAGGCAGACCTTTCTCTCTCCCTCTCTCTCTCTCTCACTGTCTATATAACTCTGTCAGAAAGAAAAGAAAAGAAAAGAAAAGAAAAGAAAAGAAAAGAAAAGAAAAGAAAAGAAAAGAAAAGAAAAGAGAAAAGAAAAGCTCCAGGCTTTCTTTGTTCTGCTGTGCCAAAAGCCTGGCCTTGAGTCCTTTTGCAGGCTGTCCCAGGATGTTGAGTCACACCTTTGGGAGGTTTTGGAAGCGCAGGTCGTCTTCTGAGAGAGATTCACAGAGGCTTACTGAGAGAAGAAATGCCACTCCTCTGCTTCTTTCCCCACTCTCCAAAAATAAATAGATGAGGGCAGGCTCCAGGCTGTAAAACCAGTAACAAAAGGCTTCATGGCACTGTGCTTCTACAGGGACTTCTTGTGTAGGCAAAGTTCTCTTTTTCCCTTCAAATCATTTCTTAAAATGCAGGCCTTTCATCAGTCATTCATTTTCTCACTGCTTCCTCATGTCTTCATTCCATCCAGTTGGACTTTGCCTGTGACTCGGCTGAGCCCACCTCCACAACACTCACTGCAGCTTCCTCTCCCTCCTGCCTTTCCCCATCTTCACCTTCTAGAAGCTTCCTGTGCCCCTGTACCTGCTGGCTATCTTGGATCTTCTCCATCCCACCATCCCTGGCTGCTTCTATGACTTCCTTCTATCTCCTGACCCCATGATAGAGATGTTGCCCCTGAGGTCATCTCCTCTTCCTCCTTCTCTTCTTACCCTAGCCTGACTGCAAGACATATGTGTGTGTGTGTGTGTGTGTGTGGGTGGGTGGGTGTTATCCCTGGAAGAAGGCAGAAAGATAGGACCTGCCTATGGCAACTGTGCGAGAAGGGGTAGGAAAACTGATCAGACCAGCACGTACAGGTTTTCTTCCTTGGGGAGGAGCAGTCAATCCTAAACACAGTCAATGCTGGCATTGAAAACCTAATCCCTATCCATGCTGAGATGCACAGTCTAGGAAGGGCTGTTACAGCAGATAAACATTTGGTCTATCCAGGTTGTAAACAAGGAAAGATCATTTGGAATGAGGTGAAAACCCCAAAAAGCAAAGTCCAGGTCAGGGGGCAAAGGAACTGGCAGGAAATCCTCAAGAGGGCAATAGGGAGAGCTAGGGCAGAGGGGTCAAAGGTGTTACATATATGGTGGGTGCAATGAAGGAGGCTGAAGGCCTGCATCCTCACAAGGACTGGGAGAGGGCAGCAGGTGAACCCTGGACACCACTCACTAGGAAGGAACAGATTCAAATGGTTATGGCCCAAGTCTGACTCCCGCTGTAACAGAGCACAGGGATGGTTAAGCTTCAGACAGAAGGCACCATTTGGGCAGCAGGGATTGGCAAGGTCTGGTGAGACTCTCCTTCCTAAAATGGAACTCATTTGCAGAATTATCCTCTGTATTAGTCAGCTTTATAGTTCCTATAAAAAAAGTACTTGAATCAAGCTATTTATTTTTAAAGAGGTTTATTTTGGCCCATGGTTCTGGAGGTTTAGCATCGAGGATCAGGCAGGCCCCACTGGTTTGGCCTCTGGTGGTGGCCTTCATGCCAGCCGTCTCGAGAAAGTACAGAGCATCACTCAGACAGGGAGCTCTCGTGTCTACTCTGTATCTGTCTGTGTGTGGCTTCTTTCCATCCTTCTAGAGCCACTGAGATTCACTCTTGGGGGTTCCATCCAACAGCCTCCTCCAATCCAATCTCTTCCCAAAGGCCTCACCTCTGAGCACTGCAACAGGATTAAGTTTCCACCCTCTCGGCCGGCGCCGTGGCTCAACAGGCTAATCCTCCACCTTGCGGCGCCGGCACACCGGGTTCTAGTCCCGGTCGGGGCACCGGATTCTGTCCCGGTTGCCCCTCTTCCAGGCCAGCCCTCTGCTGTGGCCCAGGAGTGCAGTGGAGGATGGCCCAAGTGCTTGGGCCCTGCACCCCATGGGAGACCAGGATAAGCACCTAGCACCTGGCTCCTGCCATCGGATGAGCGCGGTGCGCCGGCCGCAGCGCGCTGTCCACGGCAGCCATTGGAGGGTGAACCAACGGCAACGGAAGACCTTTCTCTCTGTCTCTCTCTCTCACTGTCCACTCTGCCTGTCAAAAAAAAAAAAAAGTTTCCACCCTCTCACTGCCATTGACTTATGTTGGGGTTTGAACTCCTATAAGAGTTCAGGGACCGAGTCATATTCAGACCATAGCATTCCGTGACCCCCAAAACTCACAGCCCCAAATCAACATGCCTCCAGATTTTCCTTTTCTGGGAACAGCTTGGCATCCTCTTTGACTCCAAAGCCACACCCGCATGCCATCAGTTGTTTAGCCCAGTTGGTTGCTCATCTGTCTACTCCACTTGACTCCACAGAGGACTTGAAGCAATTTGCCAAGATGCATACATTATGAGACTTCAGAACACTTGGTGAGGCAAAAAAAGGGGGAAAAGAGGACAAGAAAAACAGAGAACCATTAGAATACAAAAATAAAAGTGTGCCAGATGCCCCCTGTTGAGAATTCCAAGCTCAGTTAAGAGATGGGGAGCAGCTGGAAGAAAGAAGGCACCATGCTCAGTGTCACTAACCACAGTGCCCCAAAGATAAAAGCAAATCCTTTCTCAAGAGAAGCACAGTGAAGTCTAAATGAATACGCACACATGAAGTTCAGACTGAGAGCTTGCATGATGCTTAGGGTTGCTTTACTGGAGTAGGTGACTGATGCAAGACAGAGAGCTGTTTGTGAGTTTTCAGTTATTTCCTGGACACATCTTCCCTTTTTTTTTTTTTTTTGATTTATTTGTTTATTTGATAGGCAGCATGATGGGGGAGACAGGGAGAGAGAGAGAGAGAGAGAGAGAGAGAGAGAGAGATCTTCCATGCACTGGTTCACTCCCCAAATGGCCTCAATGGCCAGGAGTTCAGATCTGGGTCTCCCACATGGTTGGCAGGAACCTAGGCACTTGGGCCATCTTCCACTGCTTTCCTGGGTGCATTAGCAGGGAGCTGGATTGGAAGCAAAATAGCCAGGACTCAAATCGGCACTCATACAGGATGCAGGCATTGCAAGTAGTGGCTTAACCCATTGCATCTCAGTGCCTGTTCCAGAGACTCCTTCTTTAAGGTGTCACTCCCTCCCCACCCCGGCCGCCACTTCACATGGCAGCTGCTCCTGACTTTCTTCCCTATACCCCACACAGGCTCTCAGTGGACACAGCACTAGATCAGATCAGGCCCTATCCCAGAGCACACCGCCTGCCCTCTCAGAAACCTTGCCCCTTTGAAGGCTCACCCGGACTCCTGCTCCAGCCACAGTCCTGCTGGGGATAACTGCTCTCCAGCTTCAAACTCTGCTGTTCTGTCTCTCTGGAGAACACTACTTAACACACTCGGCTGGTTCCCTCTTTCTTAAGTACGCTCTCCCACCACTCCTGTTTGTCCAATTCGGATGCATGCTGTGAGGGCCAGCTCAGCCACTGCACCATCGGGTGCATCCCCATGCTTTGCAAGCAGGTGTGTGACCAGTTCCTTTCTCTCTTTGAGCAGCCATGATGCTCTGCCCGTGCTGAGCTGCATGCTCCAGGCTCTCCTCATCTTTGGGGCAAAGATTCTTGGGCTAGGGCCAGGCAACCAATAAATGTCTTAAGACACACTGAGAACTTTCACAGCAAGAGCCATTCCAAAGTCTATCTTCCAAGAGCATACATCAACCAGATCAGCAGCAAATCCCCATTTTTGTAAAGGAAATTCGGAGCAAAACCAAGTTCATAAAGGGATTTAGTTGAATAAAGGGTCCAAAAGTTTCCGTCTTTTCTTTAGCACTGGGTCATTAAATATGGGGGCAAGCCAGGATTTCCTGTTTCATTAATGAGTTGAAGCCCAGGTGGCGAGCCAAAGAAAAATCTGGGACAGCAGCTCAACGTTCCCACTCTCAGGTCCCAGCAGGGCAATTAAATTTCCTCTGTGTGCAGCCACCTAGTGGTTGTGACCACCCAGGAAGGACATTGGGAGCCACCTGGCAGCTTGTCCAGCTGTGCAAACTACACGCCAATGTGGCTGCTGGTGTGTGTGGGGGGAGTCAGGGCAACACATAGCACCCGCAGACCCCACCTGGCAGCTAGGCAGCACCCGGGGCTGACAGATGGAGTCTGCCAGATTCCACACAGCTGCAGGCTCCACTGAAGAGCTTCCTCTGGAAGCAATGACTTCGGCACCCCACAGAGTGCACGGCCTGCAGCCCAGGGCAATCAGATTAATAATGCATCCTTAGCATTTACGTGCCCCTGTCACGCCGGTCAAATCATTAGTACATGAATTTTCCATTTCTTTCAGGGATGCCTTCCCAAAGAGCTTATTGTCATGTTGCTGATAGTGAAGGCAGTACTAATGAGAACTGGCAAGGTGGAATTCACCCTCAAGTGGGGGTAGAAACCGAAACTCAGGGGGTTAGCCCCTGGGGACACACAGGCACCTCAACCCTCAAGGCACCGGGTAAGGCAGAGAGGCCTGGCAGTTTCGGTGCCGCTGCTTGTAATCCAGGATCCGTGCATGGTCAGTTTCTTATCTGAAAATGAAGGGAGGGGGCCATGTGATCGCCACTCCCTTCCAGATTAAATGGCCCATGTCAGGGGCACTTCTCCCGGCTGGTGGAAAGGGCCAGGCAGAGTCCATTCAGATGTTTCCTACTGCTGCCTCCTAACTCGATGACCAACCTCGATAGCATGGCCATTGCTTCTTGTGTGGGTTTGAGTGCCAAGTCCAGGCAAGTGGGACCCTGGCAAAGGGGCATGTAGCATTCTTTTTTTTTTTTTTTAAGATTTATTTATTTGAAAGGCAGAGTTACAGAGAGGCAGAGGCAGAGTCAGAGAGAGAGAGATAGAGATAGAGAGATTGATTTTTCATCCATTGGTTCACTCCCCAAATGGCTGCAATGATCGGAGCTGTGCCGATCTGAAGCCATGGGCCAGGAGCCTCCCCTGGGTCTCCCACGTGGGCGCAGGGGCTCAAGCACTGGACCATCTTCTACTGCTTTCCCAGGCCATAGCAGAGAGCTGGATTGGAAGTGGAGCAGCCAGGACTCAAAACAGCGCCTATATGGGATGCCGACACTGAAGGCGGTGGCTTTACCTACAACACCACAGTGCCGGCTTCTGTAGCATTCTTGTATGAACAGGTGCCGTACAAGAAGGCACTGTTAATTTGTAGATCCGAGTAACAAACCAAGGCGCCCTGACAGCCTTTGGATGCTGGGCTAGCAGTGGCTTCTGCTTGCCCTTCATGTGAGTTGCTGTTGTCCTGCGCAGCCCCTGCTGCCCCACACAGACTGTGCATCAGCTACTGGAGACCGCCACCAGAGGTCTTCTTGAATGGCATTGAGTTCTTTACGAAGGGTGCATCTATGACGTCACTGTTTATCTCCCCGGGGCTCTGCCCTTGCCACTTTGCGGCTTCTACCACCCGCCCCAGTTTTCGGGTGAAAGCGCTGAGTGGCGTGTTGTCCCCCACAGGATGGGCCTCGGCAGTGTGTGTGAATGCTCTGAGGAGCTGTGCTGCGGGGAGGAGTCTGAGGAAGTTCAGGCGACTGTGTCACAGTACCATGGCTTGGGTGACTTGGAAACAGCAGAGGCTTATTTCTCACGGTTCTGGAGGCTGCCAAGTCCAAGATCAAGACGCAAGTAGGTCTGTTGTCTAGGGAGGGCCCAGTTGCTGGTTCCTAGGGCGCCTTCCCCCAGCGTCTTCATGGGTGGAAGCAGCTCCCTGGGGTCTCTCTTGTAAGGGTACTAATCCCACTCACCTGGGCTCCTCCCTTGTGATCCAATCACCTCCCCAAGGCCCCGCCCTCTAACTAGTGTGAGGTGAGGATTTCAATGTAGGAATTCCAGGGCAATCACACATCTACAGGCCACAGGTTCGACCCCGCCCTCCCCGCTCCTCAGCAGAGAGACAGTGACTACTCAATGCCGCTTCTCCCCTACAAAATCTCTACGTCACCAGAGCTGGCAGGGCACCCGGTGAAAGGATGCTGTGGACAAGACTCACTCATCCTATGTGTGACCTCGGACTACGTTCTGGGGGATGAGACTGAAATGGAAGTGTACAGAGAAGGCTCTTATAAGAGGGACGGACTAATAAGCCCCCTCACCTTCTCCCTGGTGAGGATGATGGAACGGCCAGAGGCTTGGCAGCCAACCTGGGCCGTGAGGTGACCTGAAGAACAGAAGCTCCGCACTGAGGAGCTGGGGCTGAAAGTGGAAGGCATCTGGGTATCCAGGCAGGACCTGCCCTGCCAGTCTAGCTCTGTCTACCCTTGGAAGAGCAGCGTCAACCCTGGTTGAGTAAATTCACTGTTCATCTGCATTTTCTCTGACTTACAGCCAACGGTGATTCTAACTGGTACGATGCTCCATGCCATAACCACTGTCCCGGAGAGGGGAGTCGACCTGCCTCTCCTTACTGGCCCTCCATCTTCTCTTCCCTCGCAGGCAGGCAGGCACTCAGCTGTGCCAGCATCTAGCTTTTGCTTTTGCTTTTTGCTTCTGTTTTGTTTTTCCTGGGAGGCATGGGGCAGTTTTATCAGCCCATCAGTATACGTGACAAGGGAAGGCTGGCTCGGGAGCCAGGCAGAGACACGGGGGCACAACAGCAAGAGGTGAGAAGCGACAGGGGAGACGAATGGGGAAAGAACAGAGCCCCTTTACAGAAACGCACTGCAATCACGAGGGGTGAGAGAGTGTTACTATGGCAATGCGGGCTCGGGCTGCGAGGGCAGGGGTGCTGCTGGGAGCAACCGCAACGTGAACCCACCACGCAGGGAGGAGGGAGGAGGGGGGCGAGTGCTCTGCCTGGGGCCGTGGAAGCACCATCCGGCCTGCCCCTGCATCACTCCTCTGACTTCTAAAGATAGAGTAAGACTCTCAAAGCCAAGGCGGGGCCCACAGCAGCGCTGAGCCGGCCTCTCCAGCCCCGTCAGCCCGTCAGCCAGTGCCTGTTGTCTTTTCTTGGCCTGAAGAAGAGGCAGCCCCACCAGGTGGGGGAGATGAGGCTCTCCCACCCACACTGCCTCTGGGTCTCTGCTTCTCCCGAGTCTGCGGTTCAGAATCTGTGTCCTCTGCCAAGAGGCATTGAGAACAGGAGTCACCTTCCTGCTTAACTTTTGGACTTCATTTTGTTCTTGAGTGCCTAATTATGGAAGATTATGTGACAGGGTGAAAACTTTTTGCATCACACTCTATACAAGTATAGTTAAACATGTGGCACCCTTTTTTTTTTTTCCTATAATGGCTTTGAACTTGCTATGAGGCACCTATTTCTATTCAAGCTTGGGGCTCTAGAGGGACAGGGTTGGGAGGAAGGGGACTTACACTTGCCAGATAAAGGCAGTTCAGTCAGATTTCCTTTCAAACTGTCTTTCTTAGAGTAACTCAGTTTCTTCGAGGCGAATATCCCATCTTTCTCCCCTACAATTCTCCAGGCCCACCAGCATCTTGGAGTGTGATGGGGAAAGTCTGCAGGGTGGTGAGGATGAGCCTTGGGCTGACAGGCATGAGGTGTGTGTCCCTGGGACCCCACAGGCCTCTGCGAGAGCCTTCTTTGGGCCCTGTCATCGGCATCCCACAGGCACTTGCTACTCAGCCCTGCAGTCCAGAGGCTGAAGCTCAGGTGCCATCTCAGGCAGTCTGCACCTGATGGGCCCCTCTCGCTGACCCAGCCCCATTGTTGCCACCTCTGCCTACTTGACCTGGCTTAAATCCTCCATCCCCCCAAATCTCTGCTGTGGGGTGAACTCACACCTGGCAACTGCAGCTCCTCAGCTGCATATAAGATGCTGGCGTCACAGGCAGAGGCTTAGCCCCTCACACCACAGTGCTGGCCCCAAGAAGGTCTCATTTTAAAGAATACACCCTACTGCAATATGGGACGGTCATGGCATGAAAGAAGTAATGGAATAACATGTTAAGGCAGCAAGAGCTAGGATGCCTGATGAGTTCTGGCTAGAGAAAGCTGGGAGTCGAGAGCTGGGACCTGCTGAAGCTCTCTCTCTCTCTCTCTCTCATGAAAATGAATATTAGATAGTAAAATGAGTACAATGATGGAAGCTACTTACATATCACAAAGCATTTCAAAATACTACACTCTGTGTAACTGTTAATGGTTTTTTGAAAAAATATTGAATTGTATTGTCATACTTATAAATGAAAGGATGTATCAGTTACAAATATTGGCATCAATACTATTAATCATTTGAATACTTTTATAAGCTAGACACTCATAAAAAATTCACTTACAGGTATATTTATATAGTTACACATCTTTTGCAAGTCACCAAAACTCTGTCTGCCAAAGTGAGCCCACTGGGCATTTCAGTGAGGAATTCATTTGCCTATAATAGAAATCTAATTAAAGGAGTTTCAAAAACAAGCATCTGTTGTTCTCACATGTCACAGAGTCTGAGTCTGAGCAGTCCACAGCTAGAGAAGCTCCTCAGTGGTGATTTTAGGGGCCGAGGGCCATTCTACCTTCCTGCATAACCATCCCAGAAGATTGGCATTCATCTTTAAGCTTGTTGCCTCTTAGTACAGGGTGGCTGCTATACCTCCAGACCTCACGCCCACATTTCAGGCAGAAAGATCAAGGAAGATTTAAAACAAAAAAAAAAAGGAAGGAGAGACATCTAAACAGGAAATCAGATATTTATCAGAAAACTTCAATTCAGGACATAACTAAGGTTTCTGTAGGTAAAAAGAGTGGGAGGGAGGCCAGCAGTGTGGATACGGATATTGGGCAGGCAATTGACACTGTCTTCCAGGGATTAGTGCAAGATAGTCAATCTTTATGGGCCTCAGTTTCTTCACTTAGGAGAAGAAATGGACTAGAAATAAAAATTCCAAAAACGTCCATCAAAGTGCTCTTAATAGGAGACAATAGCCAACTCCTTTCCCCATCCCAATTTGAGGGATAAAACTCACAGAGGCCCAGACAATTGCATTGAAGACTCATTTCACTTTGAAAACTCTTGAGTTTTTCATTCTAGTTTCTAATATGTATGGTTTCATATAAAAATATACTTTTTAAATATGCAAGTAAAATTGCCAGCTGCTTGTCCTATGACTTCGTATGTACCCATCCTCAGGACACGTGCACCCCAATGTGAGAAACTGAAATTCCTAGGGCAATGCTAGGACATGAGAGGATTTTCCAATGTCCACATGGGAGAACTTCTCACAAGGCAGGCATGTGGGAGGTCAGCAAGAGTTAGGGCCAGGAAGTTGTCTGGTCCTTAAAGTCTAAGCTGGAGCTTCCTTTCGAACACTAGCCAGTCTGTCTCTGCAGACATGCTCAGAGGTATGCTGCCATCCACCCTGCCCTGGGACTTGGATCTCTGCCTCACCGACACTCACCCCTGTAGCTAACACTCTGTTAGTCAGGCACTTCTTGGTTTAACACTGGAAATAGCTATGGCCCTATTCAAGGGGTAATGTAGGACAATGAAGGTCAAGGGCCTGCCACTTCCCATGGCAATAGCTGAGAAGGAGACCTGCTCGATGTTAAGCAAGTTAAGTAAGCAAACAAGAAGCAGCAGTAGATTGCTACTTGGCTCACTCTGTTCAGTTCCTTGCCTTTTATTCGTGTGTGCAGGAAGGAAAGTGCTGGCAGGTGAGAGCTGCAGAGTGGCCTCAGGGCAGGAGGAGACAGCACCTGCATTCCCCGTTTCCCTGATGGGTAGAGGGAGCTCTGTGGGTATAGCTACATCAAACTTATTCCGGAATGGCTCATCTTTCCCTAAGGTTAAGAGTTTACTAAGCACTTCTTTTGTAGACTAATACAACAGTAAATCATTGACTTTAAGAATTGTCAATACACAGACATGCCTCCAAGCTGCTGTTACACAGAACATTCTGGAGATGCTAAGAGAACAGTGGAGTGGAAAAGATATGGCATCTGTAGAACTCCTTCTGCAGATTGACAATGCACATCTGCATATTAAAGCTTTGAGAAGGCCTGTAGCAAGGAGACCCATTTAACTTCATTAAGCCCAGAATTTCTTAAATCCATGTGAACACCGAGCTTCATTGCTCCCTTGTTAGCCACAGAAGGAATGAGTTTTAGCACAACACTTTAGGAGATACAACTCCAACTGACTGGGCACCAGCAGATGCTAATCCACAGCTGCACACATTGGACGTACTCCCACAAAGCCTTCTCTACTGGTTATGATTGGAGTTGAGAAGCTAAGAATTTTTGTGTTTTAGCTTAGCTGATATTCTGCTCACTTTGCTTTGGATAGATCAGCTGTCCTAGTTTGTCCCATCTGCAAAGCAAGGATGACTTATCTTACAAGAACACTGTGAAAATGAATTATATATTAAGAAGTACATGCTGGTCATTAATTGAAAGGACACGGATCATCTTAGTAGGGCTGGGTCTTCCTTTAAAAAGATTCTCTTTCTCTTCTTTCTCTTTAACAGGGGGAGAGAGAGAGAGAGAGAGAATCTCTTCCATTTCCTGGTTACTCCCTAAATGCTCATGAAGCCAGGTGTGGGCCAGACCTCAGCCAGGAGCCTAGAACTTCATCTGAGTCTCCCACGTGGATGGCAGGGGCCAAACACTTGGGACATTATCTGCCTCTTTTCCAAGTGCATTAGCAGGGAGCTGGATCTAAAGCAGAGCAGCCAGGACTCAAAGTGGCACTCTGATAGAGAATGCCAACATCGCAAGCAGCGAGTTAGCCTGCTGTCCCACAATGCCAGCCCCAAGGCTGGGTCTTACCTCATTTTAATTGTGTATTCTAGCTTGGGCTGAAATGTAGGCTATTAAAATCTTTAAAGAGTTGACTTCAGCCAGCACTGAGGCTCAATAGGCTAATCCTCCACCTTGCGGAGCCGGCATACCAGGTTCTAGTCCTGGTCAGGGCGCCGGATTCTGTCCTGGTTGCCCCTCTTCCAGTCCAGCTCTCTGCTGTGGCCAGGGAGTGCAGTGGAGGATGGCCCAAGTGCTTGGGCCCTGCACCCCATGGGAGACCAGGAGAAGCACCTGGCTCCTGGCTTCGGATGAGCGTGGTGCACCAGCCTCAGCACGCCGGCCACAGTGGCCAATGGAGGGTGAACCAATGGCAAAGGAAGACATTTCTCTCTCTCTCTCACTGTCCACTCTGCCTGTCAAAAAAAAAAAAAAAGAGTTGACTTCAAATCATGTAAATTATGTGATAAAAAAATAAACTTATGAACAGATAAGAATGGGGGGCGGGTAGGAAAAGGAACCTGAACAGAGCTAAATGGCAAAAGAATCCATCAAAGGCTGGATGGAGGACGAAATGGAGCAGCCATGGTTGGCAGTGTCAGTCTCGTGGGTGTACGTGGCATTGGGCAGTAATGTGTCCACTGTCCTGCCCATTTCTCCTTCCCTACAACACAGATCAAACAAGTATGGGCTGCAACACATTACAAACGGAGGGAAACCAAAGAATGCTACTCTTGTATCTTGGTAAATGCTCCCTTCCCACCCCCCATAATCCAGCCTAATCATATTTGAGTGCCTGGCCTGGCAGTGGGACACTAATAAACATATCACTCATCTGAGTCTGCGGTGAGGAGAAACAGGAAGGCACCAGGAGGCAGAAGCACATAGGGGAGCCATAGACGGAGAGAATGGCAGCGTTAATGGGAGTGCTGCCTGCAGGAATCCCATTCTCTTTCCTGATTTAGTGGGGGCTGAAGAGAATAAAAGCCTGTGTCTCATTAAATTTCTGACACCCATATTTACCTTCACGCCCTTTCAAATCCGTTTAGAAAAAAAAAGGTCAGGAGTTGATAAATAATTAATAAACCAAAAGAACAATAGGAGATAGAATGGACAGGGTGCAGAGTTCAAGGTCAGGTTCAAGATCAAGTCCTGGCAACTGAATCTGTACATGCCTTGGGCTTCTCAGAGCCTCGATTTCCTCGTCTGCAAAATGAGGGTATTGATAAGTCTCTCACTGGGTGAGAAAAGCAAATGACATCAACCCTTGGGAATTTGCCATGGCCCATGCCAGGCTTTAAGAGGGTTCAGAGAGCTCTTGTCATTTACACACCTGTTTTCCTGAGGCAGATTGATGTGAGAAAGCCAAGATGAGATTTAAAACAAGGCGGAGTAGTTTACATCACTCTAAAGCACTCTCAGCAACGTACCATGCAGCTAAAGCCTGCAATCATCTCAATGCTTTCTCTGGTTGCAAACATAAATATTTTAGAGTGGGAGACATCCCAAGCAGCCAATTCTTTAAAGCTTCCTGTGTGAGGAATTCAGCTAGTACACGAAGTTGATCATGCATGAACTAGACTTAAAACATTAAACATCATGAAGTTATCATGTCATGTGCAAGCCTCCTAGCATTTCACACTATGTGGGCTTCTGATTTTAATTCTTGTTTACATATCTGTTGAATGACAGGTTTTAGAAAAAAACAACTACTAATTTCCTTTTTTTCTTAAATAAAAATTTATGTATTTATTTGAAAGATAGAGTTACAGAAAGAAGGAGAGGAAGAGAGAGGAGAGCGAGCTCTTGCTTCTGCTGGTTTACTACCCAAATGCCTGCAATGGCTGGGGCTGTGCCAGGCCGAAGCCAGGAGCCTAGAATTCCATCCACAAGATGGCCCAGCTACTCAGGCCATCTTCCACTGGTTTCCCAGGTGCATTAGCAGGAAGGTGGATGGATGGGAAATGGAGCAGCCAGGACACACTGGTGCCCATATCGGATGCCAGCATCATAGGCGGCGGCTTAACCCGCTGAGCCACAGCACTGGCCCTCACCTACACATTTTCAGAGATGACTGAGATGAACATTTTGATGAATTTCCCTTTGATAAGTCACCACTGTCCCCATGGACTGGGCTCCACCCTCTTTCCAGTCCCAGGAGCAACTCTGTCCTTTTAAGATCATGAAGTCCGTGTTACATGGGTACACCCTCAGCAAGCCTCCTTACAGACCTGCTCTCTCAGGTGAGTTCTGGCTCCAGGCAGCCCCGCCCCACCTGGACCCTGCTTCCCCCTTCTACGGACCATGCCCTTTCACCCCACCCTGTGGATCATTTCTCCTCTGCATCTGTCCTCTTACTCCACCTGACCTGCTCCAGTGAAGGCTCCCGTTTTCCATCCCATTCCTGTCTTCCACACCAAACCCCAGGTTGGTCCTTGGAGTCACCTTGTCCACCCAGATGCCCATTTAACTCAGCCTGGAACCTGCCCCGCCAGGCACACCTTGACCCAATCACAGGCAAGCCGTTCCTCACTGCTTGTAGAAGTAACTCAGGAGCAGAACTCGCTCAGCCCTACTGGAAAGCAATGTTACGTAATGTTGTGCTGTTAGCTTGGAAAGAAGAAAAGATGGCAAAGCAGCAACTTACGTGACCAGGGTAAAAGGGCTGGCAAGCCTGGGCTGATGAAGCTAAGGCAAACGATCCCTTCCCTGAGAGTATGGTTTGCTTTTCTTGATCCTCCCCAATCCTTTTCACCAGTCTGCTCCCTCCCCTCAAAGGACTAAGCAATGCAATACTCAGTAGTTCACTGGCAGTGAGTGGAAGTTCCGGAGACAAGCCCTTGTGTATGTACACACACAAACACACATGTGTGCACATGTACACACACAGAGCAGAAAGCTAAGGCAAAGATGAGCTTTTTAAATGTACCCACCAAAGCCAGACAATAGGACAAGAGTTAAATCCAGCCATATCACAGCCCTGGCTTCAGTTCATGAATCCATCGGGGCGGCCCCTCCTCCCAAGTTCACGCCTATCTACCCAGCTGCTGCTTGGTCCCTCCGTAATCCCGAAGTGAACGCACTCGAAGTCACACATACGTTCTTTCACCCCACATCTGATCTTCCTTCTGAGTTTCCATTTACAATTCATCCAGGTGTACAGACAGGAGTAAGATAGGACTTTTGGACCTCTTCTTTCCACTCCATGGGAAGCATGTTTAATCCATGACCAAATCCTGTTGAGTCTATTGCCTCAAGAGCTCTCAAATTAGTCCTCTTCTCTCCACTGCACATCCATCACCTTGGTCCCAGTGGCAATCATTTCTCACCCGGATGTTGTAAATGCCTCCTTCACACATCTTTTTGCAACCATCAAGGCTTTCCTCCATTTTACAAAGGATGCCAATGCCATAGTAATCTTCTCAGAACCTCAATCACATTTTACACACACATCCCATAAACAGTCTACCTACAGTTTACAGGACCATGTGTTAAAGCCTTGGTCCCAAAGTCTTATGTTAATAATAATGGATTCAATGTTAATGGTTACTGGATTGAGAATGCAACATTAATCCAGATATGATATCTGAAGGTGGGACCTTTGGGAAATAATTAGATTGGATTCAGCTGTTAGACAGGGGGCCCTCATGATTGAATCATGGCTGCAGGGGGTGGAGAACCTTTTTTCTGCCAAGGTCCATTTGGATATTCATAGTACCATTTGTGGGCCATATAAAATTATCGAATTAAACAATAGCCTGCTATGGATTTATTGAATTTTTTGGGGGGAGGGGCCATCTTCTGCTGCTTTCCCAGGCCGTGGCAGGGAGCTTGATTGGAAGTGGAGCAGCCAGGACTTGAACCGGTGCCCATATGGGATGCCAGCACTGCAGGCAGATGCTTCATCCGCTACACCACAATGTCAGCCCCGATTTATTGAGTCCCACCTGAAGTTGACCCTGGAGGGACAGAACAAATGATTTTGTGGGTCTTCATGGTCCGTGAGCTGGACACTCCCCACCCCTGCTTTAGGAGCAGAGGCCACGTAGACATGGACAGGTATGTTCCCTGGCTCTCTGCCTCCTGGCATGCCATGTGATTATTCTTTCTCCATCCTCCATACTCACCAAATAGTCGCACCAATGGGACCTGCCCAGTGTTGGACTGTGAACCTCCAAAACTATAAGCCAAAATAAACCTCCTTTCCTTATAAGCACGTGCTAGGTATTTTGTTTAGTAACAAAAAGCTGACTTCTACAAGCCTTCTTTATTCTAGTAACAATACCTTCCCAATATTCATAGGATAAACACAGAAATCCCTAACTAGGCATGGAGAGTCCACTTCCCTGAGGAACAGAAATTTCTTACCTGGCCTCACCTCATACAATGCTCTCTCACTCACTGCACTCAGTCCCTCTAACCTGCCACTTCTCTTCCCACCTGCCCATTGGCCTGTGTGACTCTTCTCTGACCTCAGCTCAATCCCCACTACCTCCAGGAAGTACTCACCATCTCCTAGACTAAGTAAAATATCTCACTGTATGACCTCATCCTCATGGTATTGCCACTGACAATCGGTCACAGGTGTCATCTACATTTAATTGGAATGCTTTTGACACTAGACTGTGAACTCTATGAGGAGGAAAGTTGTCTTCTCTATTTTTCCATTCTATATTGTATTCCTAGTACTTAGCATCTGGCTGCCACAGTGCAATATTCATGACAAATGCAAAGCCTTGGCAAGATGACCGTAGCTGTTGTACCTTGAGTTTGTCCGTCTATAAAATGAGAATTTACTCTGAGTCACTCGTGTGGACCTAATTAGGCAGGGACCTAATTACTTAGCCCATCAACTGCTGCCTACCAGAGTGAGCTTTAGCAGGAAGCTGGAATCAGAAGCAGAGCTGGAACTCAAACCCAGACACTCTGATATGGAATGTGGGCATCTCAGGCAGCATTTTATGGTATACACTAAACATCACCCCTAAATATATTATTCTTGATTTCTGCATTTAATATTTTAACTAATTTTTTAGCCTTATTAGTATTTCTAAGAACTGATAGTATACCCAGAATTCTCTAGGGTATAATGATCTTGGTCTTTGTCCAGGGAACTTATAACTGTGTATAACTGATACTAATCCTGATGGAGTCAAATCACGATATTTAGGTCTTCTGAAGTGCATGCAACCACTCATTACCTCTCCTTTTAAAGTCTTGACCTCAATGAGCAGACTCTATTATCTCCACTTGACAGATGGAGAACTGGAAGAAATAGATATGGTATGACTCGCCCAAGGTCACAGAGAGTTGGGAGCAGAGGAGAGAATGATAACCATAATAATTTGCATCTGCGAAGTGATTTTCCTTCTGAAAAATCCAAAGCTGTTAGTAATGCACAGTTTAATTCATTGTTACAACAAGGCTGTGGAGTTAAAACATAAAGTATTAATATTTGATAAGGGGAAAAATTCTAAAATACAGGGCAATTAATTTCATAACCATACAAAACTTTTCATGGCACCCAAAGTGAAATATTGGTTACTCAGTGAGTTCTGAAGTGAATTACTCAGGTGGGATTCTCTTGACTATATCTCTTCCTTCTTATTCCCTGAGTTTAAACCAGACAATGGACAGAGGGTGAGCATCTAGGGTGAGTGCTGTGGCTCAGTGTGTTAAGCTGCCCCTTGCGACACTTGCATCCCCTATCACAGTGCCAGGGTTCGAGTCTCACCTCCTCTTCCAATCCAGCTTCCTGCTCGTGTGTACCCTGGGAAGCAGCAAATCATAGCTCAAGTACTTGGGCTCCTGCCACCCGCATGGGAGATCCAGATGGAGTTCCTGGCTCCTAGTTTCAACCTGGCCCAGCTCCAGCTATTGGAGGCATTTGGGGAGTGAATTAGTAGATAGAAGAAATTCTCTCTCTCTCTCTCTCTCTCTCTCTCTCTCTCTCTCTCTCTCCTGTCACTCTGCCCTTAAATAAATACAAATGGCCTCTTAACCACTGATGCTAAGGGTATCTTTGCCAGGTCACTGTAAATGACCTCTGTGTGCCGCTGTGTGGATGAGACTCTGAGATCGCTTCAGACCTCCCAGTTTACTGACAAATATGGGGACATACGCCAGGCTGGCTAGAAGCCTGGCAGTGATCCGTGAAGCCCGATGTCTAAAAGAGCCCAAACTATTTCTTCAGGCAGAAGTGAATCCTGGGCCATTTTAGTGACAGGCTGCGTTGCACAACCATGAGAACAAAACCCCTTTTGTACTCTTTTCATGCTTAAAAGACAAGGCTTTAGGTTCAGCCAAGATGCAGTGTGCTACAGGAGAGCCCTTTCCTACGTGGCCTGGGGAGGCTAGCCTTTGGTCTCTTGCTGGCCATGGCCTGAGCTGTGTGTGGGGGCAGCCATCTGATGATCTGTATGATACACCAGTAGTGGGGCATCATCAGCCCATCGACCTTTTGTAGTTTCTATTGAACCTGAACTGAGAAAAAATATAAAAGAAAACAAAATAATAAAGGCAGAAACATCTAGGGGAACGAGTATGAATTTACAGTCTGCCAACATGATTCTTATCTAGACTCAGCACTCTGACCTTACATAAGAAACTTGATTTTTTTAAAGATCTATTTGTTTATTTGAAAGGCAAATTTACAGAGAGGCAAGAGAGGGAGAGAGGGGGAGAGAGAGGGAGAGAAGGAGAGAAGGAAAGAGAGGGAAAAAAAGAGGACTTCCATCCGCTGGTTCACTCCCTAGATGGCCACAATGGCTGGAGCTACACCAATCCGAAGTCAGGAACCAGGAGCTTCTTCTGGATCTCCCACAAAAGTGCAGGGGCCCAAGGACTTGGGCCATCTTCTGCTGCTTTTCCAGGCCACAACAGAGGCTGGATCAGAAGTTCAGCAGCTAAGACTCAAACTGGCACCCACATGAGATGCCAGCATTGCAGGCAGTGACCTTACCCACTATGCCAAAGAGCCAGCCCTGAAACTTAATCTTCAATAAGCCTGTTTTCTTACTAGTAGAGATAATAACGCAATTACACATGTAAATATAAAAACATTTAGGTGTTTAGCATGGTGCCTAGCCCAAATAGCTATTTAACAAATAGTTAATATGCATATTCATATTTATTAATAATAAATTATTCCAGTTTCTTAGTCACAAATAAATGGCCAAGTTAATTAAGCAAGAAATTCTGAAGACTGAACAAATGCGTGTAGTTTAGTTAAAGGCGAAGAAAGAGTCATTCGAGACTGACTAGTAAGACCCACCCTCCCCCGGGACCTCAGATTTTCACTCAAGGCAACTTTCTTTCTCCTGCAGTTCTGAGGAGACTCAATTATGGTGGCTCTGGGCCAGAGCTGAAGAAAGAACTCCTCAGGTTGGGTCTTGGAGATAGGGTTCCAATGTAGAGGAACAGGAGACTTTCTCCACTCAATCCAAGAACTAGATCAAAAAGGCCAGAAAAAGGCAAACTCTAAGCCCTGGGAACCTGCAAGAGACACATCTGAAGGAACAGTCTTAGGAACCAGCTGATTAAGGAGGTAAGAAGCAGAGGAAAAAGGCCTTTCAAGAACGTCCAAGCCAAACTTTCCCTGGCAGACAGCCAGGACTCTGCCAAGCTGCCCAAGTGAAGCACCCTATTCATGTGCTAGGGAAACTCAACTGTTAACAGTAACCATAACTCCTCCTTGAGAGCACTAACTCAGAGCTCCAAGAGAGCTAGAGAGGTACCCAACGCTCATTTCCTCCTCTGCAGAGAAGAACCAAGATAACAAGCAAATGAGGCAGGCATTTAACCTAGCAGTTAAGGCACCACTCGGGAAGCGCACGGCCCACATCTGAATACTTAGGTTTAGTCCTGGCTCTGCTCCAATCCAAATCTCCTGCTGATGTGCACCCAGGGAAGCAGCAGTGATGGCTCAGGTAGTTGAGTTCCCACCACTGGTTTCAAAAAAACTGAAAGGGAGAGAACCCTTTCAAGATCATTCTATGAGCTCACATTACCTTTATTCTAAAACAAGACTAGGATACAACAAAGGAAAAAAAACTATGGCCTAATATCCCTGATGAACACAAATTAAAAATTCTCAACAAAATACTATCAAATACTATCAAAATACTATCAAATAAAATCAAACACATCAAAAAGATCATATATCTTGATTAAGTGGGATTTACTTCAGGGAGACAAGGATGGTTCAACACTTGCAAAATAAACATAAAAATAAATATAATTCACCTCACCAACAGAATGAAGGACTAAAAAATTCACATAATTATTTCAATACACACATATAAAATATTTAATAAAATTCAACCTCCTTTCATGATTTTTTAAAAATCAAACAAAATAAATATAAAAGGAATGTGTGTGAACACAATAAAGGCCATGGAACTAGACAAAGATGTCCACTTGTACCACTCTCATTCAATATAGTCCTGGAAGTTTAGCCAGAACAAAGAAAGAAAAAAACATACAAATAGGAAAGGAGGAAGTGAAATTATCCTTATTAGCAAATGATGTGATTCCACACAGCAAAAGACACTGTTAGAACTGATCATCAAATTCAGTACATTTGCTGGATACAAAACCAACACAGAAAAGTTAGTAACATCATTATACACCAATAATGAATCTGCTAAGAAACAAATCACAAAAACAATTCCATTCACAACAACCATTTTAAAATACAAAATACCAGGTCCATCATTGTGGTATAATGGATTATGCTGCTACCTGCAACACTGGTATTTCATATGGGTGACAGTTCGAGTCCCAGCTGCTTTACTTCTTATCCAGCTTCCTTCTAATATTCCTGGGAAAGCTTTAGAATATGGCCCAAATCCTTGGGCCTTGCATTTACTTGGGAGACCCAGACGAAGCTCTTGGCTCCTGGCTTCAGTTTGGCCCAGCCTGACCAATGCAAACATCTGGGGAGTTAAACCAGTAGATGGAGGATTCTCTCTCCCCCTCCCCCAACTCTGCCTTTCAAATAAATAAAATTTAAAAAGACTTTGAAATAAATTTAAGCAAGGATGTGAAAGACCTCTACAATAAAAATTGGAAATGAAAGAAATTGAAGAAATAAAAAATAGAAAGCCTTCTATGTTCACGGATTAGAAGAGTTAATATTATTAATATGTCAATATTTCCCAAAGCAATTTATAAAATCAACACAATCCTTATCAAAACGCCAATAACATTTTTCACAGAACTAGAAAAAATAATCCTAAAATGCATGTGGAGTCACCAAAGCCCCTGAATAGACAAAGCAGTCTGGAACAAAAAGAACAAAGATGGAGGTGCCACAATATGAGCTTCAAGACATACGAAAGAGCTACTGTAACCAAAACAGCAGGATACAGGCCTAAAAGTAGACACACAGACCAATAATACAGAACAGAGAGAGGTTGCAGAAAATTCATCTACACATCTATAGCCAGCTGAAAATTGACAAAGGCCCCAAACACAGAGAGGAAAGACAGTCTCTTCAATAAATGATGCTAATACATCTGCATTTGAATGAAGCTTAAACTGCCATCCTCCACATCTTACCCTACACAAAGAGCAGCTCTAAATGAATCAAAAATCTGAATATAATACCCGAAGCTATGAAACTACTGAAAGAAAACACAGAGGAAACACTTTAAGACATTGGCATAGGCAACACATTTTTGGATAAGACCTCAAAGGCTCAGGCAACAGCAAAAATAGACAAATAAGATTGTATCAAACTAAGACATTTCTGTACAGCAAAGTAAACAGTCAACAGAGTGAAGAGATAACTGACAGGATGAGAGAAAATATTTATAAGCTATGCAGCTGACAAAAGGTTAATATCCAGAATACATAAGGAACTAGAGAAACTAACAACAACAACAAAAAATCCAGTTAAGAAACAAAGGATCTGAATAGATATTTCTTGGAAGAAGAAAAACAAGTGGCCAACAAATACAAGTAAAAAATGCTCAATATCACTCACCAACTGGAAGATGCAAATCAAAACCACAATGAGATATCACCTCACTGCTCTCAGAATGACTGTTATCCAAAGGCAAAAAGTGATAACACTGGCAATAATGTGGAGAAAAAAGAATGCTTATACACTGTTGATTGGAATGTAAATTAGTGCAGCCACTGTGGAAAACAATATGGAGATATCTCTAAAAACTAGAAATAGATTTGCCTTATGACCCAGCAGTTCCAATACTGAGTATGTACCAAAAAGGCATGAACATATTGTACCAAAGATGTACCTGCATCACCATGTTTACAGCAGCATTGTTCACAATAGCCAAAATATGGAATCAACCAAAGTGTCATTATCAGATGAATGGATAAAGAACATATATATACACACATATATATATACATATATATATACACACACACATATATATATATACACATATATATATATATACACACATGATAGATTATTATTCAGCTATAAAAAAAAAAGAATGAATGTCTGCAACTGAAGGACATCAAGTTGAGTGAAATAAGCTGTATACAGAAAGACAAATACTGCATTTTTTCCCCTTATATGTGGGAGCTAAAATTAAAAAAACAAACAAGGGCCCACACTGTGGCCAGGTTAAAGCCCTGGCCTGCAGTGCCAGCATCCCATATTCGGCACTGGTTTGAGACCCGGACGCTGCTCTTCCAATCCAGCTCCCTGCTATGGCCTGAGAAAGCAGTAGAAGATGGCCTATGTGCTTGGGCCCCTGCACTCATGTAAGAGACCTAGAAGAAGCACCGGGCTCCTGGCTCCTGGCTTCAGATCAGCTCAGCTCTGGTTGGGTGGCCATTTGGGGAGTGAACCAGTGGATGGAAGACTTCTCTCTATATAACTCTATCTTTCAAATAAATAAAATAAATCTTTAAAAAAAGCAAATAAATGCCTGTGTATATCAGTTTTGTTGTAATTATAGTATTCTGTCAAACTTTGTTTTTATCTTTGTCAAACAGTTAAGAATTATGTATTATCATGGTTTTAATGATCTGTAACTATTTTAAAATTTACTGTATGTGAATGAAGTTGAACATCTTTTCACTGGATTATTGTTTATAGCCCTTGCCTGTAGTACTGCTGAGATCATAGTCTTTTTATTTTTATTTATTTTTTAAAGTTTTTTTTAATTTATTTACTTTGAAAGTCAGTGTTACACAGAGAGAGAAAGAGAGGCAGAGGAGGGGGGAAGGAGGGAGAGAGAGAGAGAGTGTGTCTTCCATCCACTGGTTCACTCCCCAGTTGGCCGCAACGGCCGGAGCTGTGCTGATCCGAAGCCAGGAGCCAGGAACTTCCTCCAAGTCTCCCTCGCTGGTACAGGGGTCCAAGGACTTGGGCCATCTTCTACTGCTTTCCCAGGCCACAGCAGAGAGCTGGATTGGAAGTGGAGGAGCCGGGTCTCGAACCAGCAACCATATGGGATGCTGGCACTGCAGGCGGCGGCTTTATCCACTACGCCACAGCACGGGTGCTGGTCTTTTTATTTTTTCTTTTGTTGAACTCTTTATTTAATGGAGCATTAAGCCTTAGATTATAATGTAAATTAAAAATATTAACTCAAAAATAATAAATAAAATATTAAGTTATAAAAAGAAGAATATAAAACTAAAAACAGACCTATCATGTGACTCAGCTATCTTAGTTCTGGGTATATATCCAAAGAAAATGAAACTGACTTATTAAAGAGAAACTTGCAGTTCTACACTCATTGCAGAACTATTCACAATATCCAAGAAATAAAATCAAATAGATGTCCATCAGTGGGTGAATGGGTAAAGAAATGTGGTATTTATACACAATGGAATATTATTCAGCCATAAAAATAATGAAATTCTGATATTTGCAGCAAAATGGGTGGAACTGGAGATCATTATATGGAACCTACCAAACATCATAGCTTAGCAACACAGAACACTATAAAATATCAATCATTTACCCTCATGATTGTAGGGCTGGCTGGGAGCTGTGTCTCACTGCTCTGCTTAGTATCCCAAGAGCATCGTGCTGTATATTGCTGGCCTGGGAAAAACTCAAAAATTCCAAGTACCATTTCTACTGAATGTCTATATTGCTATCACACCATTGAAAATTGAAAAGTTGAGCCATCATAAATCAGGGACTGTCTGTGTAAGACTTGTATGCTGAAAACTAAAAAATGCTGATGAAAGAAATCTAAATAAGCGAAGAGATATGTTGTGTTCACAAATTGGAAGAATCAACACAGTAAAGACTTCAATTCCCCTCAAATTGATATATAGACTTATAATTCCTATCAATATCTCTACACTATTTTTATAAGCATAGTCAAGGTTATTGTAAACTTTGTAAGAAAAGGAAACAAACAGTGAGCACAACTTTGAAAAATAATAATAAAGGTGAAAGAATCAATCTACCCAATTTAAAGACTCATAAAATATGGCCACACCAATCAAGATTATGTAGCACTGACTTAAAGGTTGATTTATAGATCATCAGAATGGAACACAGAATCCAGAAACAGACCCCGTATACACAGGGCAACGATTTTTGATAAAGTCTTTTCAATAAATAGTGCTAGAGCATGTGGACAGCTATAAGAGAAAAAATGAGCCTATGTCTAAATTTCAATTAACTTAAAATAGATCACAGGCTTAAATATATAAAATGATTTTTTTTTTAAAAAATTGGAATTGAGGCATAGGATTTTAAACTTGACTCCAAAAATATAATCCATAAAAGAAAAAAATTGATAAATTAGATGTCATCAAAATTAAAAAATGTTTGCTCTGTGAAAAAACCCTGTTAAGGGGTCAAAAAGATAAACCACAGGTTGGGAAAAAATATTGGCACACCACTCATCTGACAAATGGCTAGTATCTGAAAAGTGTTTTTAAAAACTCTCAAATTCAGTAGTTAAAAAAAAAACTAGTCAGTTAGAAAATGCCCCCCCAAAAAATCTCAAAAGAAGTGTTTTTAATGATTTATTTACTTACTGAAAATCAGTGGTAAGTGGCTGGCGCTGTGGCACAGCGGGTTAATGCCCTGGCCTGAAGTGCCAGCATCCCATATGGGCGCTGGTTCGAGATCCGGCTGCTCCACTTCTGATCCAGCTCTCTTCTATGGCCTGGGAGGGCAGTAGAAGATGGCCCAAGTCCTTGGGCCCCTGCACGTGCGTGGGAGACCCGGAGGAGGCTCCTGGCTCCTGGCTTCGGATCGGCGCAGCTCCGGCCGTTGCAGTCAATTGGGGAGTGAACCAGCGGATGGAAGACCTCTCTCTCTCTCTGCCTCTCCTCTCTCTGTGTAACTCTTTCAAATAAATAAATAAATCTTAAAAAAAAAAAAAAACAGTGGTAAAACCAACTATCTGTGAGGATGTGCAGAAACTGGATGGATCATGAACTGCTGATGGAAATATAAAATAGGCCACTCTGGAAAACAGCCTTAGCGCTTCTCAGTGTCCCCTGGAGAAAGGCTAAGTTGTAATTGGATATTGTTTCAGTCAAGATGAGCTGGGTTATGCCGCAGTAACAAATCGCACCAAAATGCTGATTGTTTTGTTACAGCGTTTGCTTGTGGGAGTAACTCGGCTGACAGACGTTCTGTGTCAGCGCATGCTTTGCAGTCACCGGGGTGGACCCCTGAGACCTTGGCAAGCTATAGTGAAAGAGTCTGCGTCAAAGCAGCATCTGTCACTTCTGCTCGCATTTCACTGTGGCTCTCTCCTGCAGGGAGTCACGGAAAGTTTGGGATCAGAAATGCAGTCTGCCACAGTGTCATTGTGCGTGAACAATTCAGCTATGTAGAAGAAAGCGGTCTTGAGGCAGACAGCCTAGCACACATGCAGAGCTAAGCCTGTGGTTGAGAGTCCATCCCCATCAGGAAAATCTCCAGCATTCAGCGTGCTGAGACAAAAAAGAATGCCTATTCAACCTGGCCCAGCCCCAGCAGTTGTGGCCATCTGAGAGTGAATCAGCAGACAGAAGATCTTTCTCTGTCTCTTCTTCTCTCTCTATAACTCTGCTTTTCAAATAAATATATAGATTTATAAAAAATTGAAAGAATTCCTACTTAGAAAGGGCTGAAGAACTCATTTAGTTATTACCTGATTATTACTCAAACTTACGCAGAAAATACAAGGCACCTTGGGAACATTATTTTGCCTAATGCCTGTCATGTACTTCTGAATTTGGGGAATCCCTGCTTTATGACATGATCAGCAAATTAATTAGAGTTTGGCAAAGGAAAGGGAGTCTCTTCTGGTTAGCATTCTTTAGGGCCTCTGCACCCAAACAAATAAAAAAACAAATCTTGATTCTTTGTGTAAAACAACTATCCATCCCAGGACCACATTCGATCAGATGCTCAGAGAGCCCTTTCCAATGAAGCAGTGATCAGAAAAAAAGGAAAAAGAATGTAGAGGGTGTTACTATTTGGCTCCTAAGAAAACTGGCAACTTCTTAAGCATCCGAATACGATATAATAGACATGGTTTCAGCGTGGCTGTACACTGAATAACAATAATATCATAGGATAGTCCATCCCCTTGAAAGGTATTTTCCCTGCCTGAAACCATGTTATCCCAGCTGTCGCTTCTCAAAGGGCCATTGCTAAGAGGATGAAGTGGGCACCCACCCAATGACAGCAATTCTTTAGGCTGGCCATTCACCCATGACATGATGAACAAGCTGATTCCATCCTATCAACATTTCAAGAAACAATTAGCAAAGAAAGTAGATACCAAAAGGTCACAATGGCAGCCATGGAAGACCACAGACAAGCCAAATCTACCAGAGAATAAAACTTAGACTAAGCAGAGGAAGTAGCAGGGCAGAGAGAGGAGTGGAGCAGATAGGCACTGAGTGATAGATGCACCAAGGGAAGAGCTTGTATGTTCCAAGAAGAAAGGCCACTTGGGCAGGCCATGAAGCAGCCCAGGGCAGTCCAACTGCCTACTCACAGCCTCAGGCAGTCCTTCCAGCCTAGTGGCTTATCCTCACCCTCTTCTGACCAAACAGTTCTCTCCCTAAGAGTTACAGCCCAGCCTAATCTATGCCTCTGTGACTCTGAAAGGAGTGAGAAATCTGCTCCTACAACAGCAAATTGTAAAAAAAAAAAAAAAAAAAAAAAAAGGTAAATAATCAAGTCAATAGTCAGGGTCAATTCTACTTGATCTCAGCTCCCACACCCCCCTGTGATACAGAATGATGGACTTCTGAGATCACAACAAGGTCTCCGTCATGAGTGGCTGTGTGCTGACAACCGGTGTCAGTAGATCATGACAGCATTGCTCCTCTTGGCTCTGTGAGCCCTGTGAGCCCCATCAACTTCAACACCACACAGGCACCACAAGGATAAAACAGGCCTACCAGCAGCCTCTGCTAGGTCATGCCTCCCTGGGCCTCAGTATTCTCATCAGCAACACAAGGGACTTGGACTAGAATAGCTGATCCAAAGGAAGCACTGAGAGCCTGAGGAGTACTGTGGAGGTAGCTTGGAAGCCAGCACAGAAGAGACTGAGTAGCTCTGAGCTTGGGGTGCACCCCAACCCCCATCTTCAACAGAAGGAGCTTCACTTTGGCCCTTCTTCATACTGAATTTCATGTTCTGACTGCAGTTAAGAAAATCTTCCCACTGTTACAAATGCTTAAAATCCGTGTGCCTAGCTATTCTCTATACTCTCCATCAGCAGCTTCTTTTTATCTACAGCAAAGCATTGGTTCAGAGCAACTGTTTCAAACAGTGAGCAGACCTGTAGGATTTCAAGTCTACATTGATTTCCAAGGGGATTCTATGAAGGAGAAAAAGTAGTGAAAGGGGTTTCCAGGCTGTAGGAATATTCCAGGTTCATAGCAGCCTGTGCCCCAGGTGGTCTTTCTGCTGAGAGTGGTGTCCAGCCTGTCTTGGGGGAAGTGATATTGAGTAAGACAAGGGCCAATCTGGCCTCTCCACACTGAGAACTACTTGTTCTCCAATGTCTATTCTCTTCTTTCTCAGTGGCAGAATCCCATATGCAGCTAACACAGAGTAAGACATAGCCCAGTCCCCTTGTAGCCCAGTGTGGAGAGAAAGAGAGAGGTTAAATGGTGGAATCCAAGGTATCTTGGAACTCATTCCAGGTCTCCCACATAGGAGGCACAGAGTGAACCTTAACAGGAAACCAGATCAGAAGCAGAGCTGCTACTTGAACTAAGGCACTCCAATATGACATGCAGGTGTCCCAGGTAGGTACCTAACTGCTGTGCCAAATGCCCACCCCCAGGGAAATCTCCTCCAACAAGGAGTGAATGCTTCTGCCCAGCAGCCATCTGAAACCACAGGGAACAGCCCAGAACAACAGAACACAACAGGAGCCTGGGTCCCTGCTCAACATGGAGTCCCCATATCAACCTTGGACTGCACACTTCCTGATTCTCTGCGAGAGAAAACGTCACTAAAACCACTGTTAGAGTTCCAGGTCACATGCAGTTTAACCCAATCTAGTAAATAAAGACTGCAGACTCAGAAGTGGCATTCTGTAAGAGAGATCCGACCATGTGACTGGAGAAGGTGGATGGTAGGTGATATGCTGATGACTGCCTTGTTATGCAGTGGTAGCACCGTCACCTATTGCTCCTTGGAAGAGGGACTGTGAACTGAGATCTGGGCATAGAAGGCTTGGTGGGGAGACTTAGCTTGGCAGCTGGTGACTGCAGTGCCTTCATAATGTGCCATTTCACGCAGGCTGAGCTACATTTCCCAGAATGTCCTTTACGGTGAGCTTCACGTAGGATGGACCACAAGAGAGGTTCTTGGAAGGCTTGGAGGTTGGCAGGCGCAGAAGCTGTTTTGTCACACACATACACACACACCCATGGTCTCTGATCTGCTGACTCACCTCCAGATATGAAGCAGCAGTTCCGCTTCCCCTGGATTCTCCTGCAGATATAAATCTCTGCCTTTACAGAGGCACACGAAACACAGAATAAGGGACCCTGCATCTTCATTTTACACTGGGTCCAAATTAACGCAGCCAGTCCTGCCTACTGGTTCTATGTCTCTGGTTAAACCCTGCTACAATCTTCTCCACCTTTTAACAAAGTTCTGAGAGACAGAAAGAGCGAGATTGATTGAGCTCAGCCCATAGCAATCCACCCTGGAGCAAAGAGGGAAAGACAGCAATGCTGGAGGAGGGCCTGTCACTGCACGCCCGCTTCTGTGCCCCTAATAGAAGCATGACAAGCAGTAGATGGCACTGCCCCTCAGAGGGAAGAGATAGTGAAGCTGGTGAGCTGTTTCAGATGACCTCAACACAGACACGTCCAGCTGGAGGGCAGCGCACACAGTGAAAGGCGAGAGACTTCGGGCTTCAACACAATGTACAGAAAAGATCTTTGGTTGCTTATTCACATGCAGAACAGACTGGGAGAAGATACAGTAAAAGGCTACCAGGTTTTTCAGGGAAATGTCATTCTAAAGAAATCCCAACTTGATTGGCAGCAGCCTGTGCAAGTTCAAATCCAAAAGCAGAGATTTGAGCCACATAAGATAAGGAAGAACCTCCAGAGGGCAAACTGGGATGGCAGGGAACAGAATGCAGGCTGTCTGAGAAGCTAACAAAGTAAGTCCTGGATCCTCCCCAGTAGGGTACAATGACCATGACCTTCAGCTGAAAAATAGCTCCTGACACTGGTGTGTTTCCCATTCTCACCTTTTCTGAATGTTCTTCCTGTTCTTCCTGTCCATGGGCTGACACAGGCAGATACTCATCTTTTAGTCTATAGGCAATATATCAAGTGCTCAGACTCCCAGGGTGAAGCACTGGGTGTGTCTGTGGGGCTGTGCTCCTCCTGGAAGACCCATGCACTTGGCATAGAGGAAGAAGCTTGGGGGCATTCCATGACCCAATGATACTAGATGCTTTCAATAGCCAATATCTCTTTCCTTCTTCATAACAAATCCCAGTGTTGGCATAGCATACTGGCTAGCACTATTCTGGGGCCAGCGAAGTATAAGCAGAATGGTTATGGGAGGTTTCAGGGAAATCTGAAAAGACACAGGAGATGTACCCTACTTATACCTCTTTTCTTCTTTCTTGCTACTGGAAGGCAAGTGTGGTGTCTCAGGCCCAAGCAGCCATTTTGGATCATAAGAATAAGCTAGTGGAACAGACAGTAGAAGACAGGAATGGTAGGAGTCTGGCTCCCTGGGGGCTGCGGAACCACTTTACTAGATCTGGATAGCTAAGCTCCAGATCTCTTTTATATGAGTAAAAAGTATGAAATGAGCTTCTCTCTCACTCAGATTCCTCAGATAGAGTCTTCTTTCACATGGAGCTTTGTATAATCCTAGCTAATACAGCCCCAGTGTCCTAGAGTTCTAGCTGTTCGGTTTTTCTTGTCTGTCTGAGCATTGAGGCAGATCACACTTCCCACCTTCACAGTTAGAGATAGTGGTGGGTGACAGAACTCTAACCATGGAAATGAGTGGATTTTAGGATGTGGCAGTGACTCCTCCAGTCTGTCATCTTCCTTTGGCTGGATAAAGATAATGATAATGCCCTACACGATGGCGGACCCACAAAGTAAAAGGAGCCAGAATCTCTGGATCACTGTATGGAGCAGAACTCCCTATCAATCAGAAACAACCACTAGGTTACAATTCTGAGGAACAAATAAATGCCACATTTACTTGAACACTTATACATTTGAGTCAATTAATTTAGTGCAACCTGACTAGGCCCAAAGAGAAAAGCCTAGAAGCACAAGATAGTGTATATTGGACTCCAGATGTGATGTCTTCAGTTTTGAGCTCCAATTGCAGCAGGTGAATCTGAAGAGAAGCATTGATCAGGATATTTGACCCAAAATTCTGTCATGCAAACACAACTCACCTGGTTGGGGGAGATGACCATGATTCACTCCATGTTCACTGAGCTGCAGAAGTAACTCCAGACCACGCTTACTGATGGGTCTGAGCCCTCTGATCAGGGGGCTGCTTGGTCATCAGCGGCCAAGGGACTTAAATAATCTCCTTTTGGAACCCAACATTTCATAGATAGTATCTAAATCTCATTTGTGCATATATAAGTATATGCAATAATATTTCAGATAAACATACATACTGTTACAATTGCTAAAATTCAATTCTAGGGTGGACATTGGGCCTAGTGGTTAAGCAGCTGGTATGGATGCCTGAATCTCATATCAGAGTACCCAGGTTCCAGTCTCATCTCCACTCCTAATTCCAGCTTCCTGCTATGCACACCCAAGGAGGCTACAGATAATGGCTCAAGCTGTTTGGTCCTTGGCTCCTACATGGAAGACTTAGACTAAGTACTCAGCTCCTGGCTTTGGCCTGGCTTAGTCCTGACTGTTGTGAGCATCTAGGGAGTTAATCATCAAATGGGAGCACTCTCTCTGCCTCTCAATAAATAAATTTTTTAAAAATTCAAACTTGATCATTTACAAAGTTTAAGTGAGTTGATAGTCACTTGGCATATTTATTTTCTCAATCAATAATGCATTCACTTTTTCAACAGATATTTATTCAAGACCTAGTATGTGCTGGTGTTATGGACTGCATGTTTGTATACCCCCAAAATTCTCATGTTGGATCTAATCCCTAATATCATGGTATTAGAAGGTGGTGCCTTTGGCCGATACCTAGGTCATGAAAATGAAGCCCTCGTGAATGGCATCAGTGCACTTGAGACTGGCTGTTTCTGCTGGTTTGGGCTACCCTAAGAAGTTGGCAGTCTATACCTACAAGGGGCCCTTCTCAGAACCTGACCATGTTGGCACCTTGATCTGAACTTTGAGCCTCAAACAAAACCGTGAGACATAAATTTCTATTGTTTACAAGCCACTCAGTCCACAGTACTTTGTTTTGGCAGCCCAGGCTGACCAAGACAGGCAGCAGGTCCTGCTCTGGGGATACAGTGGGCAGAGTCTGAATTGCAGTGGGGGCTCTCAAAGGGTAACCGCTTCTGTTGTGGGAGGTCAGCAACATTTCTCTACAATCTTTTGCAGCTCTCATGGCCTCAAGTGTCAATCCCCAGGGTTATGGAGCTCCTAAACTTTTTCCCAACTCTGTGGCTCTATTTTACCCCCTAGACACTAAGCAGTAATGGCCACTGGTTCCTAAGGCCATCTTTACTGTCATTCTCTTTGCTTGAATCTAAACGTGGTTGCCTCCTCCAAGTCCCCGTGAATCCTGTTATGAGGGAAGCTTGCCTCTCAAGCCCCTGTAGGTTCACTTTCACCTGGGAAATGCCAGGAAAAGTGGGAAGTAGCTCTTCTTCTGAGAAAGGAGGAACTGGGCTTATCTGGAGGCCTCTCCGCATCTTGTTGGGTCCATAGCTGTGGATTTTCCCACATTCTCCTCCTTTCAGACACCCTGACTTTGGGACGTGCCTGAGGTTGTATCAATCACAGGAGCGAATCTTCAGTGGGATAAATAAAACCCCAAGGAAGCAATCAAGCAACATGCGAAAGGACTTCCACCTGTCAGAGCCAGGCAAACTGCAGCAGCTGACCACAGCTGGCGACCACAAAAGCCTTGTTGTGCCCTAAGTGATCAGAACCAGGTCAACAACCTCACCAAAACAGGACAACAATGATGCTGGTGGCAGAAGCATGTGAATGGAACTATCCTTTAGCCCTGAGATTCTGGCCTTGGGACTGATAGCTAGCAGGTGCGGAGCAGGTCCCCCAGAAGCCAACCTGAAGAATGCGATTGAGAGAAGTCAAAGGGTTGTGAAGGCTTTGCAGTGGGAAAGTGCAAAGTGCTGACTCCCCATCGGTGAGTGTCCATCTTCAAGTAGAGCTCTGCCATTGGCCCATGACAGAGCCCTCAAGGAAGAGCTCAGCCCCCGGCAGTCTTGCTGGTCTCGGAACTTTTGCATCTGTTCTTTGCAACCTCTAGGATCAATGTTACCTTCTACTGTGAAGACTCACACAGGTTCTGTGTGTGTGCATGCATGTGTTTCTGAGTGTGCAGAGCAGGTGACAGTGAGAGTGCTGTGTGAGAGGGTTGGAATGCATTTGAGGGTGTGGCATGTGTGAATATGAGTGTGTATATGTGTGAGTATGGGAGTGTGTGATGTGTGAGAGAGAATGTGTGTGAGAGAATGTGTGTATGTGAGAATGTGAGAGCGTGCACCATGTGCGAATGTGTGTATATGTGTGTGAGTGTGAGAATGTGGTGTGTGTGAGAGTGTGGCATGTGTGAATGAGAGTGTGTGAGCATGGTGATGCAAGTATATGAGTATACAGGTGTGTATGAACATGAGTGTGTGTGGTGTGTGTTTGGGAGTGGGTGTGAAGGCATGAGTGTGTGACATAGACTAACCTTTCTCACACACACACTCATTCCAACCCTCTATCACACATGGTTGCTCTCACATGCACTGTGCATGGCCCCGAGACCCTGGGTGACTAGGTGTCTTCACCTTCTAGCACGATCCTTTCTGCACACTGAGCACAGTGCTGAGCACCCTGCCGCTGCTGAGGGAGTACAGGGCTCAGGTGGCCTTATCTCTCTGGGTGCATCTCTCCTCTTCCTCCTCTGGCCACCGAGGGAGTCATGAGCATCTTGGTCTGGATAAAGACAAACTCCTAGGCCGGCGCCGTGGCTCAACAGGCTAATCCTCCGCCTTGCGGCACCGGCACACCGGGTTCTAGTCCCGGTCGAGGCGCCGGATTCTGTCCCGGTTGCCCCTCTTCCAGGCCAGCCCTCTGCTGTGGCCCGGGAGTGCAGTGGAGGATGGCCCAAGTGCTTGGGCCCTGCACCCCATGGGGAGACCAGGAAAAGCACCTGGCTCCTGGCTCCTGCCATCGGAGGAGCTTGGTGCGCCGGCCGCAGCGCGCCAGCCGCGGCGGCCATTGGAGGGTGAACCAACGGCAAAAGGAAGACCTTTCTCTCTGTCTCTCTCTCTCTCACTGTCCACTCTGCCTGTCAAAAAAGAAAAAAAAAAAAAAAGACAAACTCCTGAGTGGAGAAAGGGCAGCTGCGAGTGGTTACTTTGCTCTTGGTGAGAGTGGCCCTGGAGCAGAGAACATGTACCCACTGTAAGTAAAGCAAACGCCATGTCCTCTACTGCCACCTTCCACACGATGCAGAGAAAGCAGCTGCTGGCTACCAGCCAGGAGAGCTGACAGGTTAGGGCTTGGCTGCCCCGGCCAGGGTACTGGGCTTGCAGGCGGGCATTGGGAGGGTCTGGCAGCTTGCAGGGTCTCCTGACTTGACAGGAGAGGGTCAGCATTTCCAACGGCAGCTGTTGTCTGCAGGTATCGGGGCGGGGCGGGGGGGGGGCTGAGGCTCCCTCTTCTCCCAGTGAACTGAGTAAGCCAGAGTTCTTGTCAGTGGCAGTCAGGCACCCTCCTGGAACCTGCAGCACCGTAAAACCACCCCAGTTTTTGTGATTCAAACATTACTGTTGTGCCTACATTTAAATTACTGCGCTACAACCCACTCCTCTCATCTTGTAATGACTTAAAGGCTACAAACTTCAGCTAATTAAAAAGACAATCTTAGCCAGCGCCACGGCTCACTAGGCTAATCCTCTGCCTTGCGGACCGGCACACCGGGTTCTAGCCCCGGTCAGAGCGCTGGATTCTGTCCTGGTTGCCCCTCTTCCAGGCCAGCCCTCTGCTATGGCCCGGGAGTGCAGTGGAGGATGGCCCAAGTGCTTGGGCTCTGCACCTGCATAGGAGACCAGGATAAGCACCTGGCTCCTGGCTTCAAATCAGTGCGATGTGCTGGCCGCAGCAGCCATTGGAGGGTGAACCAATGGCAAAAAGGAAGACCTTTCTCTCTGTCTCTCTCTCACTGTCCACTCTGCCTGTCAAAAATAATAATAATAAAAAAAAAGACAATCTGGTGAGCCAAAGGAGAAAGTCTCACCATATGATTAACATCTGTGTGCTGGGCCCACAATCATGCTTTCTCAGCGATGCCTGCAGACACTCCAAGTCTGCGTTCCCCCCGGGGTCCATGGTAGCAATGACAGATCTGTTATGTCAATTGTAAGTAGTCACATGTGAGGGAAACAGAGGACCTGTCCTTATCCCCAAGCATGTCCTCACCTACTCCAGCATGTGGCCAGCACAGTGCAGACCAGGGAGGCCCAAGCTCCATGTGGGCCTTTCTTTCTGTGGACTTCCAGTCTAGGACAAGAGACAAAGCAAATGCACCTGCAGTGACGACAGATCTGAGTTGCAAGGTAATGACTGAGTTGCAAACGTAGTCAAAGATGGAAAGGGTGGAGACTAATGCCTCATGGAAAGCATGGGAGGTAAGGCCACATCACACCCGTCTTAGTGGCAAAGACATAATTTCAACTGACATCTGTTTGGTCAATGGAAAGACTGACATTCAATCCTGAATAAAAGACCACACAGGCACGACTCAAATTCAGGTCTTTGGGCTCTTACAGCTCTGTACCATATTTCACAGACCTCTTACAAAGTTAAATGAAAAACTCTTCACTTTTGTCTAGGAAAAAAAAAAAAAGTTTCAGCCTCCCTTGACTGGATGCTTGGATTTTTGGAATCTCTGCTTACTGAATTTGCCATTTGGTGGGCCAGTGTTTTTGTTCGCATGCAAATTGTATAGTCCCTGAAACTTTGTCTTCGTTTTCAGCCCTGGGGTCTGTCCTGAGGAGGCAGCCACCATGGAACCTCTCCACGAGTCTCTTCTCCCCAGTGGAAATATTCCATGAACTGAGCAGCGTGGGCTCCGGCTTTTGAGTCCTACTGAGCCGGCAACCATTTTTTTGGTCTCTTCCTCAGTTCCGACAGCTGTTCTGTCCCTGCTCTACCAAGTGATGTTGAGACTGCAAGTGTAGGGCCCTAAACCCTCAGCAGGAGAGGGGACTAGGGGAAAGTGACTGCTTCACTGAGGTCTGGCTGAAAAGGGTGCAGAATTATTTTCCAAATCTGGGGTTGCCAGTGTCTTGTTTTTCCCTGACATCTTTCACCTTGTGACAGCTAAAACCTTTCCTTGCACTTGGGGTTTAAATTAAGCCTCTAATCCAAACTGTTCCTTCTGTACAGTCAGCCTTCCAACTGATTAACTTTTGTGAAAGCTTCTATCCAGGGGCAGTTCAAGATGTTATGTTGGCATCAGCTCAGTGTCTGAGGCGCTCTCCTTTTCCCTTATGTGTGCAATAAAAACTTTTACCCTGTACGTTTAGAAGGGGAAAAAATAAATCACCCATCACAGGAAATTAAGAGGAATTGCCATCATAAATAAGATAAGCCATCAGGAAAATATGACAGAATGGGCTGCTATGGAAAAGCTTATTTCTCTGAGCACATTGATTTTTCATGAGGTTTTTTTTTTATTATTCAGTAGATTTAGATTCAATCAACGTACCTCCATCTGTCATAGGTGGCCAGGATCTTTTCAGGGAAGAAGAGGAGGAGGGGCCCCACACCAACTCTGCCTGATACCAGGAAAGGAGCTGTGGAGGAATGTTTAAGGACGCCAAGAGCACCTGTGCCTCCAAGGAGCTGGCACAGACATTTTAATGGACTTTACAATAGGTCCAGATGAAATTTTGAAACTTTCAGAATTAAACATGCAGCCACCTTGTCAACACCATAATCTCCTGTTGGACCTTTCACCCTAGACAGTAGAGGTACTTTATATCTCTAGACTAACCACTGCTTTCCCCCAGGTTTTTCTGGATTATTTCTCTAGAATATTCCATGTGTTTTTAGAATGTAAACCTCACCACCAAAATGCTATTACACTAGTATTTGAAAAACTCCTGCCACATCAAATGGATGTTCCTGAGTAGACCCTGCTCCCTAGGGCAACCGCAGCCTGTTCTCAGAGCCTAGAGGAGGGAGGGGGAAGGACAATATCCCAGCCTCGGTTAGGTCCATCTTATGCCTTCCTGTCTCTGTGCTGTCCTGGGAGACACAGCCACTATTGCTGTTCTAAGATCTTACTTCACCTGGAGTGAGGGCCCAAGACACGATGGCTTCTGCATCCTGTCTTATACAGATCTATCACTGATCCTAGCTCAGGGGGACCAGAAGCAAGAGTTAAAGAAGCAACATGGGCTACAGCATGTCAACATTGCCTCATGTCTGAATTACTGAGTTCAAGGAGGAAGGTTCTTCTCAGCTGACCTAAGACCTTGCTTTTTATAGAATTGGGGAGGTCAGCAGCAGAGCATTGGACTTGGGGTTTTTTAAATTTAAAATCAACAATGCTGACACTGCTTTTTAAGGCCTTTCGTTTAGAAGGAGGTTTTAGACAAAACTGCAGTGCTTGGTAAGCTAGGAACTAAACACAAAATACTTCCATTCGCAGTTCACTCCATCTTTCCCCTTTCTCACTCCTCCCAGCCAGTTCCTGGCCCTGAGGTTAAAACCTAGAGTAATTATTTGATGACACAAACAGAGCAAAAGAGTGGAAAGAAAGTGGTCCTGGGGAGTGAGGGCCTGGGAACCTAGCTCCAAGTGTAGCCCCCAGGATCCCAAGTCCTGAGTGCACTATCCCTCAGCCCTGAGCCTGGTGTCAGATGAGCCATCAGACCGTTGTGTTCCCCACACATAACTGTCAAACCTGTCCCTGTGATGGGCCTGAGTCACAGATTTAACCCTTCATTTGTTCAATCATTCGACAAGTGTTCCTTAAGCATCATTTTCAAAAGAAGAAGGAGAAGGAAGAGGAGGAGAAAACAGCAGCAGCTATTATAAGCTTATGAACATAACTTGCCCAAGGTATCAGTCAGGATTCATAGCTGCAACACGTCCCAAATCTTATTCAAAATGAAAGGGATTGGGGCGGAGTTGTGCCACTGTGCTTGCAATGCTGACATCCTATATCAGAGTGTTGGTTCAAGTCCTGCCTGCTCTGATTCCTATCCAGCTCCCTGTAATACACCTGGGAAAGCAACAGAGGATCGCCTGAGTGCATGGGCCCCTGCTACCCATGTGGGAGACCAGGATGGAGTTCCTGGCTCCTGGCTTCTACCTGGCTGAACCAGGGCTGTTGCACCTGTTTAGGGAGTGAATCAACAGATTTAAGATCTCTTTCTCGCTCACATTCCCTCTCTGTTGCTCTGCTTTCAAATAAATAAATGAATCTAAAAAAAAAAAAAGGAGAAGGGGCTGTATTAGCATAGGTAAGGATCTTACAGTCTCTGCAGGTAGGAATGGGTTCAGCCACCTGGAAGGGCTGCTCCAGAAAAATCCCCCCACTTTCCCCTGGCAGCATCCATTTCACAGTCAGCACCAACTCTGCAGCCCAGGCTGCTGGGACTGGGGCTGGGTGCAAGGAGCTGCCTGGGAAGAGCAGACCGTCCACTGACATGCCTCCCACAGTCTCCCACCTGCTCCAGATTCCCTGTCACAGGCTTCAGGCCTGCATACTCACTGCAAAGTAGGCCAGCATGCTGAGTCCTGACATGGAATTTGGAGAGGTAGGATAGTGGGAGATTTGCCCTGAAATAAAATAAAACAGAATAAGAAAAATAAGCAAACATGACATTTTTATGGAAATGTATTTAGAGAAACTTCATTTTTACATAAAATTTTTATTTAAAAAATGTAAAACCATATAAAAATTGTAAAAATTTGTAGGGTACTATGTGATGTTCCATTCCATTTATATATAGTGTTATGTCCAATCAGCATAGATATATTTATCCCTTCAAGCACTGAACGTTAATTTACAGTGAAAACATCAATTTTTTAAAAAAATTTTTGCAAGACCACTTCAGGAGATACATGATATCTGAAGCACTCTGCCTTTCTCTGTAGCTCTCTCTCTCTCTCTCTCTGTCTCTCTCTCTCTCTCACACACACACATACTCACACACACACATCAGTCACTAACAGCCATTGCCTGATGCCATCTTAAGGTTTTTAAAATTTTTATTTATTTATTTTCTTTTTTTGTTGGAAAGGCAGAGAGAAGAACTGAGAGACAGATGTAGAGAGATCTTCCATCTGCTGATTCACTTCCCAGTTGCCCAACAACAGCCAGGCTGGGCCAGGCTGAAGCCAGGAGCCCAGAGCTCCATCTGTGTCTTCCACTTGGGTGGCAGGGACCCAAATCCTTGAGTCATCACTTGCTGCCTTCAAGGGCAGCACATCAGCATACAGCTAGATCAGAAGCAGAGTAGCTGAGAGTTGAATTAGGTACTCAGATATGGGAGGCGGGTGTCCAAATTTCTTTAAGTAAAAGTTCTTCATTTGCTGTCTGGTTACTCTGAGGTACAGATAATGCAAGAAAGCTAAAATAGATTTCTCATTCTTTAGTTTATTTGTTTTTTTAAAATAATGAGATGGTTCATTGAAACCATCCAAAGATGTTCAATCAAGGACTTTTTTCTTTTTAGTATCTTATGATGATACTAAACCTACAGATTTAAACATTATGAACCTACAAATTTAAACATTGCTGTTGTCATTATGGATGCTGAGATTGTCCTCTTTTTTGTCAACGAGAACTTGTTTAGGGTAGCTCTTCAGTCCTTCTTATATCATTCTAGTAGTATTTATAATAGCTTCTTTGCTTTCTGGCATAACAAAATTTCAAAGCTCATCCATGCCCCAAACTTGGAAGCAATCATTTCTTTAAAGAGCTCTGGGTCCTTGTAGTGGTAAGTGACATTTAGAGACCAAAGTCTAGATGGCAGGAGTGACTCACTATGACTGGGTTTGTCATTGTTGCTGGTCATTTTGGGTGGACAGAGCTAAGATATATGTTTTATTTTGTTGGGAGAAAAAGCATCATGAGTTCATACTGATATTTTCTATCTAAATTCAGGGTAATAGGTTTTGCTAAAACTTCATTGATTTCACGTATATTTTTTGCCCGTGCAATGATACCCAAAATCTCAATTCTCAACAACAGCGCATAATTACTTTGCTTACTACAATACACAAAATCATCTCCAAATAACAATATCAACACTACCATCAACAATATGGTTACTGAAAACAGTTTTATATTTTAGAGTTGTGGGATTTCTATTTAGTATTTGCTTTTGGTTTTGTTTACATTTTTTAGAGTATATTCCCAAAAGGAATATACAGTAATATTATTTTGCTTTTCTTTCTTTCTTTCTTTCTTTTTTAATTTTTAATTTTTTTTGACAGAGTGGACAGTGAGAGAGAGAGACAGAGAGAAAGGTCTTCCTTTTGTAGTTGGTTCACCTCCAATGGCCGCCGCGGCTGGCACAATGCGGCCAGCACACTGCACTGATCCGATGGCAGGAGCCAGGTGCTTCTCCTGGTCTCCCATGGGGTGCAGGGCCCAAGCACTTGGGCCATTCTCCACTGCACTCCCTGGCCACAGCAGAGAGCTGGCCTGGAAGAGGGGCAACCAGGACAGAATCCAGCGCCCTGACCGGGACTAGAACCCAGTGTGCCAGTGCCGCAAGGCGGAGGATTAGCCTATTGAGCCACAGCGCCGGCCGCTTTTCTTTTTTTAAAGATTTATTTATTTATTTGAAAGTCAGAGTCACAGAGAGGTAGAGGCAGAGAGAGGCCACAATAGCCAGAGCTGGACCGATCCAAAGCCAGGAACCAGGAGCTTCTTCTGGGTCTCCCACACGGGTGCAGGGGCCCAAGCAGTTGGGCCATCTTCCACTGCCTTCCCAGGCCATAGCAGAGAGCTGGATTGGAAGTGGAGCATCCAGGACTTGAACTGGCACCCACACAGGATGCCAGCGCTGCAGGAGGCAACTTTACCTGCTACGCCACAGTGCTGGCCCCCATATTATTCTGTTTTAAAGTTATCTGGAATAGTTCCTTTTTGGAACTATAATTCACTGAAAAACAGGCTCATCTGTTTCAGTTTATTTTCAATTTGCTGTGATTTCATTTATTTAACTTTGTTTTATAATTATCTATAATATTTACATGATACCAATGTTAACCTCCAAAATAATATATATTCAAGATAGTCTAATTTCTATCTGTTCCCTCTACCCTAGGGCCTCCTTCTACAGATAACCATCTTTAATGCTTTATCCTTCTATCTTCTTTTAATATAAGCAGCAGATATGTAATTTTTTGTATTCTCCCTTTTCTTGGTTGGAGAGCCTTCTGTGTATGTCACTTTATATTTTCATCCATGTATATCTGGAAAATATTTCCAAAATAAGGACTGAGGGATTAAGAGAAAATGCAAATGTATTTTTTTCTAAGTGTTGCCAATTTTTTCTCTATAAGGGTTAAACTCTTTTGCATTCCCACTGGCAATATATGAGATTCCCTATTTCTGACATACCATGTTCTCAGACTTTTAGGTTTTTCCCAATCTAATAAGTGAGAAACAATTTTTAGTGAAGTTTTCATCCATTTCTATCTTATAGAGACTTATAGACTTCTTTGGACTTAGAGAAGTAGTAACTGAGATATATCTATAGACTTAGGCTTTTATAGACATAGAAACTTCTATTTTGTTGAGACTGTTTCTCGTTTTTTTTAAATGTTTTTTAACCTTTAATTTGAGCTATTTTCAGATTTACAAAACATTTAGGAAAATGACACATAAAATTCACATATGTCTTTTTCAAAATTCTCTGAATGTTAATATCTTACAGAAGTACACTCAAGTACACTGCAATGGTCAAAACATCAAAGCCTTGACATTACACAATACTATTTTCTAATAAATAGGCCTTATTTAAAATTTTCTAATTGCCCTCCTCTTGTTCTGTATCTTGTCCATATCCAATCAGAATCCCATATTGTACTCAGTTATTATGTTTCCTTAGTCTCCTTTAATCTGGAATACTTCCTCAGTCATTTACCCTTGGATCAAAGCACTGAATATCCTGTTATTTTTAATAGTTGTTTTTACTTATTAGAATATTCAATAAATTATTAGAGCGATTCATGTTGATGAACATTTGGATAATTTTCTTCTCTCATGCTCTCTCTGCCTTGCTATTAAAGCAATGCTAAAATGAATAAATATGTAAATAAATTATTTTTAAAAAAGATTTATTTATTTACTTGAGAGTTAGAGAGAGAGAGATGGATATTCCATCCACTGGTTCACTCCCCTGATGGCCATAATGGTCCATGCAGGGCCAGGCCAAAGTTAGGAGCCAGGAGCTTCTTTCAGGTCTCCCGTGTTGGTGGCAGGGGCTCTAACACTGGCCATTCTCCGCTGCTCTTCCCGGCCATTAGCAGGGAGCAGGATCCGAAGTGGAGCACAAACTGGTGCCTAGACGGGGTGCTGGTGCCACAGACAGCCACTTTACCCACTATGCCACAATACCAGCTGGAGGGTAAATTCCTAGAAGGGGAAATCTGTGTAAAAATACTCTTATTTAGATAAATATTGCCAACAAAATCATCTTCCTAATGCTTTAAATTTACATAGAGTAAAATGTACCTTTTTGGTGTAAAATTTTATGAATCTGACATATGCATAGATTTTTAAATTACCACCACTGGCAGGATACAGACGAATTGCAACATCTCCAAAGAAATCCCTTATTCTTTCCTGTGTGTTTAGACCCTCTGCCCTGGCAGCTACTGACCTGTTGTCTGTTCTTCTATTTTTGTCTATTCCAGAATTTCATGTAAGTGGAAGCATACTACATAAAACTTTGGGGTCTAGATTCTTTCACTTACCATAATTCATTTGAAATAATCCAAATGTTATTCAGTGAATGTGTAGATTACTTATGTTTTTGGCACGTACAAGTAAACTTGGTACAATCACTCATGCGCAAGCTTTGTGTCAACATAAGTTTTCATTTTTCATAAATAATTGAAATACCTTGAAGTAAGTTCACTGGGTGATATAGTATGTTATATGCAATGTTTTAAGAAACCACTAAACTATTTTCCAGAGTGGCAAAAACATTTTAAACTCTCACCATCAATTACTGAGAATACTTATCATTCTGCATACCTTCCAACATTTGGCATTATTAGCATTTTTTTTATTTTAGCCATCTTTTTTTTTTTTTTTTTTTTTTTTGACAGAGTTTAGACAGTGAGTGAGAGGGTGACAGAGAGAAAGGTCTGCCTTCCGTTGGTTCACTCCCCAAATGGCTGCTATGGCTGGAGCTAAGCCAATCTGAAGTCAGGAGCCAAGTGCCTCCTCCTGGTCTCCCATGCAGGTGCAGGGGTCCAAGCACTTGGTCCATCCTCCACTGCTTTCCTGGGCCACAGCAGAGAGCTGGACTGGAAGAAGAGCAGCCGGGACTAGAACCCGGCGCCCATATGGGATGCCGGCATCGCAGGCGGAGGATTAATCAAGTGAGCCACAGTGCCAGCCCCTATTTTAGCCATCTTAATAGGTGTGTAAAGGCATCTCATTGTGACAGTCAATCCTCAATATTTCAACCAAGGATCAGTGAACCTAACCATTCTTCTGTTTCTGGCATTTTTTCCCAAGTGCTCCCAAGCACACGAGTTCTTCAGGATCCCATTTGCAATTACTTTAAAAGGGATTCCATCACCAATTCAGTTTAGGACACAAGAAGTTTTTTTTTTTTTTTTTTAATAAAGTTTAGTAAGTTTCTATACTACAAGACTTCTTGGTATCTTGAAAATACCCTTGGGCACAGAAACTGTCCAGAAGGAAGATAAAGTAGACAGTTTTCCTTAAAATTCGATAACAAATTCTTTATCTTTGGAACATCAAACAGGGTGAACATTGGGCAAAACTCATTTGGGAACTACCACTACAATTCGTAGAGAGAGGAAAAATAATCTGTAGATGTACAATATGTATGTCGTAATTGAAAACAGCTTATCTTCTTCATCAAGGGAATGGGTCTGTGTTTTTCAGTTAATAAAGTCTCTTGCCTAGTTTACCAATCTTCTTCAAGAATCAGATTGCTGTAACTTGGGGAGAACATCTCACCAGACTGAATTTTTTTTTAAATCCTGCAACATTGAGGTTTCCTTTTTAAAATGAGAGGCAGACAGACACACAGAGAGATGCAGAGACAGACAAAGAAAGAGCCCTCATCCAATGGTTCACTACCCATATGCCCCCGATGACTGGGGCTGGTGCGAGGGCCATAGTCAGGAGCCAGGAATACAACCCAGGTCTCCCACATGAATGGCAGGAACCCACTTGAGCCATCACTGCTGCCTCACAGTATCTGCATTCGCAGGAAGCTGGAATGAGGAAGCAGAGCTGGGGATCAAACTCAGGCTCTCTGGGGTGGGATGGGGAATCTTAACCACTAAGCTAAACACCTACTTCCAACTTTGAGCTTTCTTGCCTCCCCTCTTAGCAAGTCAGTTCTCCATGGAAACAATATTTTTCTGCAGAGACTCTTCCCTCTGAACACGGTTCCTTTCTGGCACTGTGAGCTGTCCTCGGTCCCTAAAAGCCACAACATGAGCCAGGAAGACATATCCCCGTTGCTCTGCCTCTGTTCTCTTCCATGTCATTAATGACCACGGAAGCCACATGTTCTCTCCTTTCTCAAAGGCCCAAGGGCACTTCCTACTCCAAAGAGGCACGCGGTCAGCCTACTTGTCCGTGCAAGTGTCTTCTGTCTCCAGGGCTCCTCTGGCATCTGGAGCTCCTTTGTGTGTGGCTGAAAGGATTCTCCTGGTCTCTTCACACTCACAGTGGTTAGTGTGCTTCCGTAGCACTAGGAAGATTTCACTACTTGCTGGTGACACATTAAGATAGAAATTAATAAAGGATTCTGTGCAGTACACAGCCGACCTGAACTCCTGAAGTCTTGTTGAATTAGGGCTTTTAGGAGCCCTGATGAAGAGATAAACCCATCTTGCCCCCATGCTCGCTCTCGCTCTTTTTCTGCAGGGCCCATCCACACAGCATGCAGGCAGCTTGGCCAATGCAGTAACCCACTACAAATCACTACACAGCTGAAATCGTGTCCATAGAGGGTTCCCTGAGCTACAGATGAAACTTTCATGAAAAAGGCCAGATCTCCGCAGAGGCAAAGGGTTGCTCTGAATCGGTGTTTGTAGTTGCTGGGGTCAGCAGCCAGGGAGGTCTGCATTCTGCTATGACTGCTGCTGTTTTCCTTCAGGCCTGTCTCTGTTCTCATGTCTGAAGCTTTGCCTAACGGAGGTTAGTTCTGAGGTGAACTTTCTGTCTGGACAGTCTATGCAGCTGGCCAAAGGAATGCAATTCTTGGTGCCCAACACCCTATCACCTCCTGCTCACACACTCATTATTCCCCAAACCAGTAGCTGCCCCTAAAGGTCAACTGCTTGCTCTCTGACACCTACCTTGTCACCCCATTCCTGCTCACTCTCAGTCTTATACCCGTTTAGAGGACTCTATCCATGTGCCTGAGGCAGAATTGTGCGGGTTCACACTAGGATTCCCCATGAGGATCCTTGGCAGGTGTTTCCCCAAGAATAGTCCACGGACCAACTGCATTAGAATCACCTCCAGGTGCCTGTTAAATCACCTCCAAGTGCCTGTTAAAACTACAAGTTATGAGGGCACCTCCTTTATCTCCTGTAGGTCTACAATCCCTTTTAACAAATGCCCAAATGTTTCTCTTTGCATCAGAGTTTAAGAACCACTGACCCAGGCCTTCCACCCTATAGATCTGCCTGCTGGGCACCAACTCAGCTAATTTCTGCTTCTCTTTATAAGAAAGCCTTTTGTATATTTGCAGCTTAGCTTTGCCTGCCTCAAGCTTGTGGACTCATACTATTAAACACATTGGAGGGAGGACAATACTGTGGTACAGTAGGGTTAGGCCACCACCTACACAGCCAACATCTAGTATGAGCAGTGGTTTGAGTGCTGGCTGCTCCATTTCCCATCCCCGCTAATACACCTAGGAAGGCAGAAGAAGACCACCCAAGCACTTGGGCCCCTGCCATGCACATGGAAAACCCAAATGGAATTCCATGTTCCTGGTTTGGGGCCTGGCCTTTTAAGTCATTTAGGGAATCAACCAGCAGATAGAATATCTTTCTCTCTGCAACTCTGCCTTTCAGATAAATTATATAAATCCTTAAACAAAAAATAAGCACATTGGTAGAATCTTCTTTACCACCACCCCTAAACAAAGTTCTATGAACTTAACATATTATATATATGTATACATACTTTTTTAGTTCTCATCAAAAGGAATTTCTACTATGGGCATGAGAAAAATAAAATAGTGCAAAGCTGCTTAGAAAACTGCGCAACACATGTGGTATCACTGTTTCCCTACAACAGACAATGCAGGACCATGATCCCTGAGAGAAGGAGACAAGCAAAGGGTATCTAACAGGCCTCAAGGCAGACAGCAATTTCTGAACTGTAGTTCAGGGAAGCAGAACTCCATCAGATCCTGGGAGTCTCCAAATTGAGGTGACAGAGACCACAGTGCGAGCAGATCAAGAGTCTTGGAAATTAGGGCAGGTACAGATAGGAGGAGGCTACACAAAGAAAGAGCTCCAAAACTTGGAAGGAATCCTTGGGTCTTTAAAAACAAATATGCACGGGCTCAGGATAAAATTCCACAAGAAAGGACAAAAAGCAACTTCCAAGGAAGAGAACAATTCCCAGAAAGTTTTAAGCCAAAATATTCCTAAAGCTCAGAGAAAACTGGGAATTACTAGAGTGTCCATCAGCCAGCTTGGAGTCTTCCCTGAAATACCCAGGGCACTCAGTGTCAGCCCCAGGAGCATCCCACCTTGGAAATGGGACCAAATTAGCCCTAAGGAAAAAGCTATGTTAGACCTACACTGTAAGAGCTTACACACAAGCTTTAATGGGGTCATACTGACCCCAAGTAACTCAATTTCCTGTCAAAAGAAACTCCAACACACACACACACACACACACACACACACACACACACACACATATATGGCACTCAGCAATGGACTATCCTATATATAATAAAAAAAATTACTAGACTTCTGAGAAACAAAAATCTGACACATAACCAGTAGAAAAACAAGTCAATAGCAAAGACTGCAAAATAATAAAGAAGACAGGGTCATCAGACAAAAAAAATCAAAACATATGAGTATATCATAACTGTGCTTGATATGTGCAAAGATGTAAAGGAAAACATGAATAAAGAGAGAAATGGAAGATACATAAAGGAAGCAAAAAAATATACGTCTGAAAATAAAATTTCATGCAGTAGAATTTACAGAGTAGACCCTTCAGAAGAAAAGAAAAATGGATTTGAATTCAAAAAGAAGAGGAGGGGTGAGCATTGTGGCACAGTAGATTAAGTCACTGCTTGGGACATCTGATTCCCACAGTGGAATGCCAGGAATTGAGTCTCATCTCCACTTCTTTTTTTTTATTTTATTTTATGTATTTGCTTGAAAGGCAGAGTTACAGAGAGGCAGAGGCAAAGGAAGAGATAGAAAGGTCTTCCATCTACTGGTTCACTCCCCAAATGGCCACAACCACTGGAGTTGGGCCCATCTGAAGCCAGAAGCCAGTAGTGTCTTCCAGGTCTCCCACATAGGGTACAGGGGCCCAAGGACTTGGGCCATCTTCTACTGCTTACCCAGGCCATAGCAGAGAGCTGGATTGGAAGTGGAGCAAGAGAGTTTTGAACCAGTACCCATATGGGATGCCGGCACTGCAGGTGGTGCCTTTACCCCCATACCACAGTGCTGGCCCCTCACCTCTACTTCTGATCCAGCTTCTTGCTGATGTGCTTGGGAGGAAGCAGATGATAGCCCAAGTACTTGGGTTCCTGCCACTCACATAGGAAACCTGAATAAAGTCCCTGGCTCCTTGCTTTGACATGGCCTGAACTCAGCATTTGGGAAGAGAACCAGTGGATGGAATATCTCTCTCTTCCTCTCTCTTGATACTCTTTCAAATAAATAAATGAATAAATTATTTTAAAATATCAGTTGCATTGTTATACACCAATAATGGATCATCTAAAAAATAAATCAAGAGAGCAATCCCCCTTCCAGTAGCTACAATCAATCAACAAATAAATCAATAAAATTCCTGGTAATAAATTTAATCAAATAAGTGAAAGATCTCTACAAAGAAAGCTGCAAGTCATTAGTGGGAGAAATTGAAGGAGACAGAAAAAAATGGAAAGACATCCTGTGTTCATGGATTGGAAGAATCAATATCATTAAAATGTGTGTACTACTCAAAGCAATTTACAGATTCAAATTCCTGTGATATTTTATACAGAACTATAAAAAATTACTAAAATTTGTATGGAACCACAAAAGATCCAAAAAATCCAAAAAGATCTTGAGCAAAAAGAACAAAGCAGGAGGCATTATATCATCTGACTTTAAAATATATTACAAAGGTACAGTAATTGAAATAGTATTGTACTGGCCGGCACCATGGCTCACTAGGCTAATCCTCCACCTGCGGCGCCGGCACCCCGGGTTCTAGTCCCGGTGGGGGCGCCGGATTCTGTCCCGGTTGCCCCTCTTCCAGGCCAGCTCTCTGCTGTGGCCTGGGAGTGCAGTGGAGGATAGCCCAAGTGCTTGGGCCCTGCACCCAATGGGAGACCAGGAGAAGCACCTGGCTCCTGCCTTCAGATCAGCGCGGTGCACTGGCCGCAGCGACCATTGGAGGGTGAACCAACGGTAAAAGGAAGACCTTTCTCTCTGTCTCTCTCTCTCACTGTCCACTCTGCCTGTAAAAAGAAGAAGAAATAGTATTGTACTGGCATAAAAACAGTTCTTTAGATCAACAGAACAGAGACCCTGAAAGTAAACACACATTTCTAGCAAGCTGATCTTTTCACAAGGGTGCTAAGAACATGCACTGAGGAAAGGATAATCTTTTTTAATATATGGTGCTGGGAAAATTGGATACTAATTTGACCCCTATCTCCCAGCATGTATAAAAATAAACTCTAGGGGCCCATGCAGTGGCATTGTAGGTTAAGCCTCGACCTGCTGCACTGGCATCCCATATGGGTGCTGGTTCATGTCCCAGCTGCTCCTCTTCCGATCCAGCTATTTGCTTCTGGACTAGGAAAGCAATGGAAGATGGCCCAAGTGCTTGGGCCCCTGCATCTGTGTGGGAGATCTGGAAGAAGCTCCCGACTCCTGGCTTCAGATTGGATCGTCTCAGCTCTAGCTGTTACCGCGGTTTGGGGAGTGAACCAGTAGATGGAAGATCTCTCTCTCTCTCCCTCTCTGTTTGTAACCTTGCCTCTCAAATAATAAATTTTAAAAAAGGCTTTTTAAAAAAATAAAATGAAGGTTCTAGTCCCGGTCGGGGCGCTGGATTCTGTCCCGGTTGCCCCTCTTCCAGGCCAGCCCTCTGCTGTGGCCCGGGAGTGCAGTGGAGGATGGCCCAGGTGCTTGGGCCCTGCACCCCATGGGAGACCAGGAGAAGCACCTAGTACCTGGCTCCTGCCATCGGACGATCGCGGTGCGCCGGCCGCAGCGCGCCGACCGCGGCGGCCATTGGAGGGTGAACCAACGGCAAAAGGAAGACCTTTCTCTCTGTCTCTCTCTCTCACTGTCCACTCTGCCTGTCAAAAAATAAATAAATAAATAAAATAAAATGAAAATAAACTCAAAATATATTAAAGACCTGTCAGACCCAAAACTTCGAAACTATTAGGGAAAACACTTCAGTACATTGGAATGAGCAAGGATTTCTATATCAGACCCCAAAAGCACAATAAATAAAAGCGAAACTAGACAAAGGAGATTTAATCAAAGAGATTTCAAACAACAAAGGATAAAGAAACAGGATAAAGAAACAGTCTATAGAATGGGAGAAAATGTATACAAGCTCTACATCTGACAAACGGTTAATACCCTATTATATAATGAAGTCAAATTACTCAATAGTAAAAAACAAATAATACAATTTAAGATGGCCAATAGATGTAAATAGACATTTATCAAGAAAAGAAATACAAATGGCCAACAAGTACATGAAAAATATTCAATATCACTAATCATCAGAGAAATGCAAGTAAAAACCACAATGAGCTATCACCCCATTCTAGCAAGCTTGGCTGTTATCAAAAGACAAAAGATAACAAGTGTTGGTGAAGATTGTAGAGAAAAAGAAACCCTTACACCCTGTTGGTGGGAATGTAAATTAGTACAGCCAATGCGGGAAAACAGTATGGAGGTTCCTTAAAAAGCTAAAAATAGAACTCCTATCTGATGCAGTATGCAGCATTCCCAGTCCTGGGAATACAATCAAGGGAAATGAAATACACTGTTGAAGAGACATCTGCACTCCCATGCTTATTGCAGCATTAACTCACAATAGCCAGAAAATAGAAACAACCTAAGTCTCCATCCACTGATGAATGGATAAAGAAAACATGGCACATACACAGCATTAAGAAGGATGAAATTGGGGCCAGTGCTGTGATGCAGTAGGTTATGCCTCCACTGTGCCAGCATCCCATATGAGCCCTGGTTCGTGTTCCATCTACTCCTCTTCCAATCCAGCTCCTTGCTAATGCACCTGAGAAAGCAGTAGAAGATGGCCCAAGTGCTTGAGTCCATGCATCCACATGGGAGACCCAGAAGTTCCTGGCTCCTAGCTTTGGATAGGCTCAGCTCTGGCCATTGCGGCCATTGTGGCTATCTGGGGAATAAACCAACAGATGGAAGACTTTCCTCTCTGTCTCTTCCTCTCTCTGTCTGTAACTCTACTTCTCAAATAAATAAATAAAAATTAAAAAAAAAAAAAAGGACAAACTTCTGTCCCTTGCAACATCATAGATGGAACTGGAGGTCGTTACTTTAAGTGAAACAAGCCAAGCACACAAATACCACATGACCGCACTCACATGTGGAGTCTCAAAAATAGGTGGTGGGATCTGTCCTTAATGTGTTGTCCAATGTGAAGTAATGCTATAACTAGTAGTGAAACAGTATTTTAAACTTTGTGTTTCTGAGTGCGTGCAAACTGATGAAATCTTTACTTAATATATACTAAATCGATCTTCTGTATATAAAGATAATTGAAAATGAATCTTGATGTGAATGGATGGGAGAGGGAGCGAGAGATAGGAGGGGTGCGAGTTGGGGGGAAATTACGGGGGAGGGGGAGCCATTGTAATCCATAAACTGTACTTTGGAAATTTATATTTACTAAATAAAAGTTAAAAAAAATAGGGGATCTCAAAGAAGTTAAAAATATAATGGTGGTTAGCAGAGGCTGGGGGGGTGGGGATAGGAAAGGTTGATTGTCAGATAGTAGGTATAGCTGGATTAGAGTAAGAAATTCTGGGGTTCTTCTAGATAGTAGGGTACTGTAGATCATATTAATGTACTATTTATTTCTCTTTTCAAAAAAAAAATCCTAGAAGATAGGATTCTGGGTGTTTTCACATTAAAGAAATGTTAACTGCTTCAAAATACAAATATGTTTTATCCTGATTGGATGTTACACAATGTATATAATGTAACAAAACATCACATGGTACCCTGAAAATATGTACAATTTTTATATGTCTGTTAACATTTTAAAATAAAATACCTGAGGAAAAAAATCATCTATCATACTCACATGCACACATGCACGTACACACACACACACACACACACACACCCCTTCCTTCTAAGATGCTACAGTGAGGAGTCAGTGAAAGAGCAGCTGCATCTTCCCTCCTGAGTGAGCCTCCTGAGCTCTGACAGGCTCAGGGGCAGGACGAGCTCGGAATGAAGTCAAATCTAAGTCTGGAGTTTGAATAGGGAAAGTGACTGGAAACCTATGGATCTGCCAAAAATGTCACAAAGGTAAAGAAAGGGGGACTTGACAGAGCCCAGGGATTGGGGAAGCATTAAACTATTTCATACAAATACCCCACGGTGTGGAGCATGCTTCATAAAATCAGATGGAGTCATGTATCCAAATACTGCACATATTCCTCACGGCTTTCCACTCTATGGCATGCATTGCATTATATTCTTAAGCAATAGTGTGCTTAATAATGTACCTATTGTTGAACATTTGGGTTATTTCCAATTATGTTTCTCCTAGGAACAAGGTTGCTATAAATATCTTGATATAAATTGCTCTATTCTTCTCAGCTATTTCCTTAAGTATATGTCTCAGGTCTCAGCTAAACTGGCGTTTCCTAATGGAAAACTGTCACTCTCCCCATAAAAGCTGGGCTAGATGCCCTTCCTGTGTGACCCCTTGGTTCCCCTATTCAAGCCCTGTAACCTATGGTGACAGTCTGTCAGTACACCAAAACATGCCTGGGTTGGTTTTCCTTCTGTTGCAGGTGACAGTGTGCATTCAGACTGGCTATACGCAGGAGGGGGCCACATGGCTTATAGTACTGAATGTCCGAAGGCAGAGCTGGCTGCAGGCCTCTTGCTCCTGAGGCTCGGAAGACACTGTCCAGTCATTTCGCTAATCGCTTTGCTCTGCCTTTCTCCAGGGCTTGACTGCACCCTCTGGCTGACACAGCTCAGGAGATCAAGGAGGCTGCAGCAGTCGCCAGCCTCATAGCTTCACAAGTCACAGCGGGAGATGTATCTTTGCCACAGCCCCAGCAAACATTTTTATTCATCTCATTAATTCCAAATGAGTTATGGGCCATCTCTGAAACAATCACAGTAGCCAGGGAGGTGAAATACAATGATAGATTTAAAGTAGCTGTGGCTGGGTGGGTGGTCAGTCCATTCACGTGGTGGAAAATGAGGAAGGAATGTTTCCTACGGTTTGGACTATTAACAGAAAGAGGGAACATGGACTGCAGGCACCAAAACCTTGCCCACCATACCCGTGACTGTGTCTCCATCTCCCTTTAGGGTTGTAAACTGTCAGGGCAGGTGCACTTCACCACTGTATTCACTCTGAACAGTACCTTGTGCATAGAAAGTAAATGTTTACCACCTGTTAGTTGAATGAATAAACTCCCCAAAGTGGAATAATCAGGTTGGAGGAGATAAGCATCTTTTAAGACCATATCTCATGCTGCCAGATCCTTCTCCAGAATAAAAAAGTACCAGTTTATATTAGAATTGTAATAAAAGGATAGTATAATGGTAGCACATAATGGGATAGCTATTTCCTCAAAATATTGCCAACACTGAGTTTTATCATTTTGATTTATTTTTGGTAACATAATAGGTTTCTGGCAGATATTTAATCTGCTTCTTAAAATATGCATTTAGTCACTAACAAAGTTGATAATTTGCCAGTGTTGAGAGATTATTTATAAACTTACCCATATATGTTTAAAAGATATTCAGTAAGATTTTATGCATCCCCTTCTCCAAGTTAAAACTTCCAATACATGTCCTGTTTTAAAATTGTGATTAAAAATATATAATAGGGCCGGCACTGTGATGTAGTGGGTTAAGCCACTGCCTGCGCCACCAGCATCCCATATGGGTATTGGTTTCAGTCTTGGCTGCTCCTCTTCCAATCAGTTCCCTGCTAACGCGCCTGGGAAAGCGGTGGAAGATGGGTTGCTGCACCCACATGGAAGACCCGGATGAAGCTCCTGGCTCCTGGCTTCTGCCTGGCTCAGCCCTGCTTGTTGCAGCCATTTGGAGAGTAAACTGGCAGCTGGAAGACTCTCTCTACCTCTGCCTCTCCCTCTTTGTAACTCTACCTTCCAAATACATAAATAAATCTTTTAAAAAATACATATAACATGAAGTTGGGCACCTTAGCCATCTTTATGTGTACATTTCAGCAGGGTTAGGAACATTTACATTGTTGTGCGAAACAATCTTGAGAACTCCTTTTCATCTTCCCAAAGTGAAAGTGCATACCCTTTAAATAATAACTCTTTGCTGCCCCTGTCCCCAGCCACCAGCATTCTATTTGTAGTCTTTGAGTGTGACTACTCTAGGTCCCTCATGTGAGTGACATCACACAGGATCTGTCTTTCTATGACAGGCTTATTTCACTTGAGCACAATGTATGTGATCTAGGTTCACCCAGTCCCTGACATACAGCACATTCTCAGCATTTTTCAAGTGAACAAATGAATCCCATAGAGCAGTGGTTCCCCAAACTGTCCAATAATGCATGATATCAGCGTCTCTGGAGCGCCATGTCAAAGCACAGAGTGCCAGGCCCACAGCTCTGGATGCAGTCAGCCAGGGATGGGCCTGAGAATGGGTATTTCTGACAAGTTTCCAAAGCATGCTGATGCTGCTATTCCAGGGGCCACCCACTGAGAACCACTGCTTTAGACAAAAGAGCAATCTGCACAGCTGAAGGATCAGGTCATACTCACGTTTCCAACTAAATATGTAAGACTTGTATGGTTTCAAACAACCTAAGCTACAGTGCCCCAGACCTGTATTGAGATTGAATTGTCTTTCTTTTCTAAGATTTATTTATTTGTCTTAAAGGCAGAGATACAAAGAGAGACAGAGAGAGATTTTCCATCCACGGTTCACTCTCCAAATGCCCAGAAGAGCCAGGGCTGGGCCTGGCTGAAGTCAGGAGCCAGGAACTCCATAAGTCTCCCACACGGGTAGCAGAGGCCCTAGCATTTGGGTCATCTTCTGTTGCCTTCTCAAGCACATTGCAGGGAGCTGGATCAGAATTGGAGCAGCTAGGACTTACACAGTACTCATATAAGATACTGATATTGCAAGCTTAACCCTCTGTTCCACAACCCCAGCCCCAAGACTGAATTCCTTATCTTTCTAAGAAGGGGTTGCCCAAAACTGGATTTAATTTAAGAAAAAACAAAATAAAACAAAAAAATCATGGCTTTCCTTCTATGCATTGTTACAATTTTATACAACAAAACAGGTAAAGAAACCAGTCCCTAAAAGAAAGGTCTCACTGAGTCTGCATATAGGCAGAAGCAGAACCAGATGGAAATTCCAAGTCACTTGTTATGTGACTTTGGGTAGGATCCCTACCAGCTCTGGGCTGCAAATACCTTATCAGTAAAACAGAGATGACAGTAGCACACTCAGACTGATAGATTGACAGAGCAGTCAGCCTTTCTATCCACTTGTTCTACAACTACAAATTCAACCAATTGCAGACTGAAAATACTTGGAGGAAAAAAAATCATGTCTGTACCAACCCTGTACAGACTTTTTTCTTGTCATTATTTCTTAAACAACATAGCATAACAACTATTTATGTAACATATTGAATTAGGTACCTAGAGATGATTTAAAATATGTGGGGGGGGGAATATGTATAGGTTAGATGCAAATTTTATACCATTTTATAAAAGGGATTTAATCATCCTCAGATTTTGATATTTACAAGGGGATTCTGGGGCCAGTACCCTTAGGACACTGAGGGACAACCATAGGCAAGACTAGGGGAAAGCTTCTTACCCTACTTAGCCAACTTGCCAGGTTGACTATGTCTCTCTTTTCCTGCCTGAGGCCAGCTGTAGACTCACGGCCTGCATGCCTATGCTGTATCCCTGCCCTCCCCAGCATAGGTAGAATATTCTGAAATCAGGTGTATCTGTTACCCAACCTGTTTTCCATACTGTAATTACAATGGGCCATGTGTAATTACATAGTGTAATAATGTAGTTTAATTAAACATGACTTAAATCCATGAAATATGAACGCAAAAAGAAGAGCATGGTTGTTTCTATGAAAAATAACTTGACGGCTTTGGCAAGTCTCTGGAAAGCCAAGCTGTTAAAATAAATTACTATCAGATTATAGACATGTGCAGCAAGTGTAGAACAGTGGAGAGAAATAGTCAAAATCGAGGCAGACTCTCCTTTCATACTGCTCACATCAACCTTGAAGTTCTCGCCCATTTTAAAGAATCCTGAATTGGAAATCTTAGGTGATAGATTATAGACATGATAGAACATCAGTCAGACAGCCAAGAAGGGGTCTTGGCTTTCACTGAAGAGAGGAGCAGAGGAATGTGCAGATTCCTGTTTTACATTAAACTGAAATGGGAAGGTATGAGTGTGTCATTTTGTGTGATTCCCTTCTGCAACTGGATTGCTGACTGACCAAGATGTCTCTTTTTTTTTTTTTTTTTTTTTTTGCAGCACGGTAAGGTTTATTTAGAAAATGAGAAGAATACACATACACACACACATGAGAGCTTCATTTAGGGAGAGTGGGCCAGGAAAGGTAAAAAGGGGAATTTCATACCCTGCTCTGTTCATCCTGGGTCCACAAGGTGAGGAGAGGGGTGGCGGTGGGGGAACAAAACAAAACAAAAACAAAACCAAAATAGAGCACCCCTCCCCTTCACTGGACTTTTATTAGCTTCAAAAAGTGGAGTGGTTACATAGTACTACCCCCGGGTCCCAGGTAAGGGGAGGTGCACAAGATGCCACTTCTATTCCCTCCGGACAAGAAGTTGTCACACTTCCTAATGTTCAGGTTAGGGCTGGCACTCCCCAAATGTTAGCTCCTTCTCCCACACACACCCATCCCCTGGAAAGTTCAATTCAGTCTTACACCCAAATGCCACTACTGTTCTCTAACATTTCATCAGCAAATACATGCTGCTGGAGGGTTTTCACGGTGCACCGAACCAGGGCTATTTGCAGAGAACATTTACTTAACCTTAGAGTGTTGAGGCACAGGACATTTTCATTTTCACACATTCCAGAAGCAGCTTCACCTTCAGCAGAACCCAGAGAGGCCTGGGCAAGGTGACGGTGCAGAGAGAGCTCCGGGACAGTCACCCAGCTTGGAATAAAAGAAACAAACGTGCAGGCTTTCCACAGCACTCTACCGTGATGCGCCCTCTGACGATGTAGGTTAATCAGCTGGCACCCCACTGAGCCCACTGCTGTTGTTCTTTCCTACTTAGAAGGTTAGGGAATGGAAGGGAGAAAGGTTAATTGACTTGCTTAAAGCAGCACAACAAGTTAATAGGAAAGGCAGAGAGACTCTGGGGTTGCCGCTGTGTGCTCTGGTCTCCAGGCTTGAAGTTTGGCTCCTCTACTAAGAAGAAATATGTGTTTTCCAACCACAACAATACCTTTATGTAAAATGTTTGTGTGTGTGCTTGCACATTTGTATTACATATGCATATGCGTGTATGGATCTTTGCTGCTTTATGAGAAAGCTTGGAAAAGACATAGTGTGGGGAGTGTTTCATCACTTCATTTTCTCCACTCCCTCTGCTTAGACTGAAAAAAGTGCAGCCTTCCCCACCCTTGCTGCATGGACTGATAACTCATTTCTCAAACAAAGAAGGGCCACCTGCACACAACTTCCCTGTCCAGGCTCAGCCATGGGAAAAGCCTCAAGAAACAGCCCTATCTGGCTGAAGGCCCAAGATGTGGAGTCAACTTCTGGCCAGTGCTGGCTGCTCTGGCTCTCAACAAGTCCTCGAGGTGACACAGGCAGCCAACCTGCACTTACCACGTGCTATCAGGTGAAGAGCAGTCCTTGCTCCCAACAAACGAGCCCCTGTGTTTGCTTCCTTCCCACCCATGTTCCTGGCTCTGCCACACTTGGGACACTCAGGGAAGCCAGCCATAAATTGTGACTGTGGTATGAAGTCATTTGCATGATTTGAGGATTGTCTTGTTTTGTTTTTGAAGGAACAGGTGTGCAAATGTCAGCTCAATCTGAGAAGCAAATACAGGTTGACCGCAGTAGAGGAATATAAACATGGAAGTTGTATAAGATCCCCTTCTCTCTCCCCGGGCTGGCCAGAGAGCCTCTGGGACTGATATGCCTCCATATACCAAAGTCTACCAGGCAGCTACTGTGCACTGAGCACAATCAAAAGCTCAGAGTGATGGCACTCAGGTAGAAACCCCAAATGACCACAGTAGTAGAGGAAGGGGGCTGGGAGCAAAGGTGTTCACAGGATAGATGTTGAAAATAAATGAGAAGGAGATCAAAGGTGACACACACTTATTCTTTCTTAAAGAGCAGATTTCTCTCTATTTATTCTAGAAGCAGAGAGCCAGAAACAGAGAGTGAACTCTCATCTGCTTGTTCACTTCCCAAATGCCTGCAACAGCCTAAGCTAGGCCAAGCTGAAACCAGGAGCTGGGAACTCAATCCAGGTCTCCCATGGGGTGACAAGAACCCAACCACCTGAGCCATCATCTAGTGCCTCCCAGGATACACATCAGTGGAGCCAGGACTCGAACCCAGGTACTCCAATACGGGATGCAGGCATCCCAAACAAGGGTTTAACTGCTTTCACCTGACAGTCATTTTGACACAAAGACTTCATTAATAAAGTTTCTGCTGCTGCCTGCTCTGACTGCAGTCACCATGGAGTGAGAAGGGATTTCGTGCTGCCCCAGGAACTCCACCCAGGCCCAAGGCCACTTCTTCCTGTTCCAGCACCCTGGTTCCCTCTCCACAGAGGTCCCCCAGGGGCAGTTTTTCCTGTCTTACAAGGACCACAGGGATCTGTGTCATAGCAAACCGGCAGGAACATCAGTAAAGTCCTCATTCTCCAACTGGCAGAGCAAGAAATGGAGAATGAGCTTCAATTGTCCGGTGTCTCGTGACCTTTCTGACTTTCCAGTGGTCAGGTGGTCATTCTGAACCGGCAGCCTGAGATGGAGTCCATGTGAAGCATTGCACAGGAAGGCTAATATTCGCAAATGCATTCTCCTTCTCACTCCCTCTTCAAAAACATTTGACACTGCAGTTACGATGCTGCTTGGGACAACTGCATTCAATGGGGGGGGGGGGGGGGGCCTGGGTTCAACACCCAACTCCGCTTCCAGCTTCCTGCTAATGCACACTTTGGAAGATGGTAGGGGATGGCTAAAGTAGTTGGGTCCCCTGCTACCCACGCGGGAGAACCAGATTGAATTTAGGCTCTTGACTTTGGCTTGGCCTAGCCTGGGCTGTTGTGGCATTTGAGGGATGAATCAGTGGAGGGAAGATATCTTTCCCTCTCTCTTTATGAGTGTCTGTCTTTCTGTGTTTCACATAATAAATAAATAAGCAAACAATGACAGTTGGTAAAGGCAGCACTGGGAAGCTGAAGGAACACTGGCTGTTCTGATTTTAAGGTGGCCTGCTGTGGGATCACAGCTCCATCACAACCAGGTCTGGGTGGTTGCTTCAAAGCACTCGAACACTCTGGGCATTTGTTTACCTGCCTCCTTAAGTGCACATCTGGCTTCATGGCTCCTGACTCCCAGGAGACGTGCAGGTGGTTCCCTTAGCAGCATCTCCACAGAAAGGCTGTTGAGAATGCCCACTCACTGCAGTGAGCTGCCAGAATGCGTTCGACACTGCCCCAGACCGGAAGCTGGCTGTTGGTAAGGGACTAAGGTAATGGCCCATATTTGCTTCTGTCCTGTTTGTCTAAAAGGTCAGTGGTGCTGGGGTGGAGGTCAGAATGTCCCATGTGTCCCCTTCAAGCAAAGGCTGTCAGGAGATCGGTGGCTGAGAGTCCAACTCAAGCCTCTCTCTGAGAAATGCCCTTGGTTGAAGGAAGCACCAAGGTAAACGCCCTTCCCCAGCCATAGCCTCATTCAGAGCTGGCCCATGTCAGATACAAAGGCCCAGCCCCTGGTCGCATTCCGGGACAATCGTTGGGCTGTCCCACTTGCAGAACAGCATTAAGATCGATGGAGCATTTGTGGCAACTGCATCATAATTCAAGGTCCCCTTCTGTTCCCTGCTTCCCTTACAGGTGCTGCCCCTGGAGCAACCGCGGGCACATAAGCTCCATCTCACAGCTGCATCCCAGCAAAAACCCCAAGGCAACTACCCAACCACCCCCCAGTCAGGCCTGTCTCTAGCCAAGGCTCGATCCACAGGCTTAGGTGGCAACACGAGCACTTCTCCCACATCCTTCAGTGAAAGAACGACTCACCACTTCCTGTGCTCACTGTGCATGCGTGCGTGTGTTTTAATCCACTCCAGAAGAACTGAGAACACACTGGGTGATGCCCTATATGTAGCTGCTTGCGAGATTAGGTCAGGTTGGCTAATTAAGAATGGTTTAGTGCCATCTCCTGAGATGAAAGCTACTGTGCTGGCATATAAAACAATTAACCCTACCTGAGTTCAAAAGCTGGTGTGAACTGAGAGAGCTCATTTCCCCTTCTGGAGCCATTAATTAATGATTCCCTTCCTTCTCCCCATCCCTCACTTCCATCTTCCTTCAATGGTAGTGTCAATTGTCATTCCATGCAATCCCCCCACTGACAGCGCGAATGCAAATGCAGGGAGCATATCACAGGGCGAGGGCACACTGTGCCGGAGGATGTTAACATCTGTTTCTGCAGAGAGGCTCCTTGTGCTTGGAAGCATATCACAGCCTGGCTAATGTGAGTAGCGGTCTTGAGAGACGCCAGCAAGAAACCCAGAGGCAATGAAAATCCTCCCTGATATAAATGAGTGTGGCTTACATCTGGCAGAGCGATGAACGCGTCTTCTAATGAGAAAACCTGAAGCACTGTAGGTAAAATGAGGGGTCTCTCCTTACAGGTGTGCTTGTGTACCTCACATCTTGGTAATGGATGCTAGAGGCTTGTAATTACCCACGTCAACAGCCCTTTGGAATTGACCTGGCTATTTGCAAACAAACTTACTAGCTGTCATTTTACTTGCACTGTTTCCAAAGGAGCTGCACTGCCTTCTCTTAGTGCCTTTTATTTTCTTTGTGGTTGTGGTTGTGATGTTGGATTTCCACAATGTTGTAAATGGGAGCAAAAAGAGTGAGGCTGGCAGGCTAGTTTTGCGCAGACCATCCCAGAGACAATGTACTTCCCAGATCAGCCTCCAGGGGGAGGAATTCACACCAACCGAGGCCACAGGAGACTAGATCAGAACCAAGATCACTGATGCAGAGCTACAGAGTGAGAGGGAGAGGTGAGAGAAGGCAGGTAGGCACTTATATAGACGAAAACCCATTGATGCACTGTGCAGGACACCCCCTAACCAGCAAGTTATCTCAGAGTCATTGGGAGACTAAGCAGAGAATCAAAGTCAGGAGTTTTGTGAGTTGTTTCCTCCAGTCTAGGGAAGACCATGAAAAATGATCTCAGGGCTACTAAAGTGAGTAACTACTGAAGTGATGATAATTTTTATCGTTTCCAATTCAGTCTTTCTCCTCATTGGACAGTGCTGGATAAACATGCTCAAACCCTTTGCTTATGAACTCTCCTTTTTCTACTGTCCATGCAAACTCCACCCACAGTTGACTACTAACTATAAAAATGTTGTAATTACAAAGATTACTGTTCATGTCATAATAATTCATAAACTGATTTAGAATGATGGCATTATCTCTCCTTGTTCTCCCATTGTAAGGGTTCATCTGTGTAGTGTTTCTCCATGTACCTAATACACCTAGATTCTATTTCTCCATTGTGGCCTTTAGAATTAGAAAGGACAATTAGAACTCAAGCTGAGAAGCTGCAACACATAAAGAGACAGAATAGTAAACAGTAAGAGGGCGGAGGAGAGGCGAATGAAAAAGGCAGTGGATACATTGCTGGAAAAAGTCAGCCAGGATTCACACTCACATGGACAGGATATTCCAAGAAATCTTCGTGTAGGGCAGAGGAAGGCAACTTGGTAGTTGTGACTAGTAGGCCCATGGTCCCAAACCCCAGAATCCACCTCAACAGATCCCCAAGGGTTCTTTAGAGAACTGTTCATACCTAGGCATCTCTTAGCCCCAAATCCCTCTCTTGTTTGCTGTCTTAAAGAACTGGGCTGTGAAATCCCCTTTAGCCCCTCTAGATTATGAATTAAATTTCTGGTTTCAGGTCTCTTTTCTCTGACTACACATGGCTTTCCCAAGTGACGAGAAGAAAGGAAGCCCTTCTGAAATGGAAGAATGGGCGCTGGGTCATGTCCCGGCTACTCCTCTTCAGGTCCAACTCTCTGCTTATGGCCTGGAAAAGCAGTGGAAGTTGGCCCAAGTGCTTGGGCCTCTGTACCTATGTAGGAGACCAGGAAGAAGCTCCTGGCTCCTGACTTCTGATCGGCTCAGCTCTGGCTGTTACAGCCATCTGGGGAGTGAGCCAGCAGATGGAAAAACTTTCTTTCTGTTTTTTATGAAGTACATGAAAATGAAATACATTCTCTTTATATTAACAAAAACTTTTTAAAAGAATTTTAACCTTTCAAAAAATAAAAAAAGAAAATTCAGGTCTTTGTTGTAACAACAAAAATAAAGAAGAAAAGAAAAGAAAAGAAAAGAAAAGAAAAGAAAAGAAAAGAAAAGAAAAGAAAAGAAAAGAAAAGAAAAGAAAAACAACAGTAACAGCCTGGAGAGAGTGGAATGGGTTTGGCACTCCCCATAAGTCTCACCCCCAGAGAATTGTCACTGTCTAAACAGTCTGCTCATTGAAAAGCTCCCTTCAGGAGCCAAAGTTGTGACGCAGTCAGTAAAGCCACTGCTTGTGACACTGACACCAGCATTCAGCAGTCCAGGCTGTTCCACTCCTGATCTAGCTCCCTGCTAATGCACCTGGGAAAGCAGTGAAAGATGGCCCAAGTGCTTGGGCCCCTGCACCCATGTGGGAGAACCTGATGGAACTGCAGGCTCCCGCCTTTGGCCTGGCCCAACCCTGGCTGTTGCAGCCACTTTAAAATGCAGAGTTACAGAGAAAGAGAGAGAGAGTGAGAAAGAGAAAGAGGGAGAGAGAGAGAGACAGAAATCTTCCACCCTCTGGTTTATTCCTCAAATGGCTATGCCACAACGCTGGCCCATGTTGTGGCCATTTAGAGAGTGAAGTAGCAGATGGAAAATTTCCCCCTACCCCTCTCTCCCTCTCTGTCACTCTGCCATTCAAATAAATAAAATAAATCTTTAAAAATATTTTTTCAAAAAAATACAAATGGCCAATAAACACATGAAAAATGCTCACTATCACCAGCCATAAGGGAAATGCAAACTGAAACCACAGTGAGGTATCCTCTCACTCCAGTTAGAGTGACTGTCATCAAAAAGACAAAAAGTAACAAATGCTTGCAAGGCAGTGGTGCAAGGGAACTCTAAACCACTATTGGTGGGAATGCTAACTAGTACAGCCATTATGGACAACAGCATGGAGGTTCCTCAAAAAGTCAAAAACAGATCGACCATGTGACTCAGCTATCCTGTTTCTGGGAATATATTCAAAAGAAATGAAATTAGCATATTAAAGAGATACCTGCACTCCTATGTTCACTGCAGAACTATTTATAGTATGCAAGGTGTGGGATCAGCCTAGATGTCCACTGAAGAATGAGTAAAGTATAGTATATATACACAATGGAATATTATTCAGCCATAGAAAAGAATGAAATCCTGACATCTGCAGCAAAGTGGGTAGAACTGGAGGTCATGATATTATATGAAATAAGCCAGACACAGAAAGACAAAAACATAGGTTCCCTCTTACATGTGAAAGTTTCTTTTTTTAAATTGTCTGATCTGAACTTAGAAAAATGCTTGTTAGAAGTTTAGAAGGGTGAGGAGAAGGGAGAATTGAGCGAAGTTGGATAATTGGTACCCAAACAGTCAGACAAGTTTTAGTGTTCCTTAGCACAGTGGGGTGACTACAGTGCACAATAACGTATTTGACACTTTTTTAAAAGCTAAAAGACAGAAGCTTTTTTGTGGTAGGCTCCAAACACAAAGAAAAGAGAGTGGAAAGTCCAGTTGCTTAGTTTAATTAATTTACACTGTGTATTTGTGTTGAAATACTGAGCCATACACCATAAAAATGTATACGCGTTGTACGTTATAGAAAAAATTTAAGCAAGGTGATTTATGAAAAAAGAAATTAGAATGTGTACATGCCCTAATATTTCTTAGCAAGGTCGACTGCCTGCCTGTTCTTTGGGAGAGAGGGGTCATAGAGTGACATCACTCTCCCAGGATTCCTGAAAATGTCACGGCAGGATCAGTCATTAGCCTGGGGAGTTAGGGAATACCACAAGTGGTCATCAGGCCGCCTTTAGTTCAGAACTCTTGTATGGTTTATTTGGTGGGACAGACATGAAAATTTATTCAAACACCAGTAGAAAAACATTAAAAAAATTCTGTTGCACTTGAAGACATCTGTATTTTTGTCCACACATAACTACCTAAGAAAGTCTATTGCTTTTTCTTCCCTCAAAGATTGTCTGCCTTTTGCTGTCACTGGGCAAGCAATGCTAGACTGATTCAAATTCAGCACCTCATCAGGAAATGCACTGTTGCATATATTAAAGTTGAGTTTCTACTACCTTGTAATTTATGAATATTGACTAATTTCTTCAAACAAATCCATTTAAGAGCTTTAAAAGGATTCTAGCCGGCGCTGTGGCTCAACAGGCTAATCCTCCGCCTTGCGGCGCCGGCACACCGGGTTCTAATCCCGGTCGGGGCGCCGGATTCTGTCCCGGTTGCCCCTCTTCCAGGCCAGCCCTCTGCTGTGGCCCAGGAGTGCAGTGGAGGATGGCCCAAGTGCTTGGGCCCTGCACCCCATGGGAGACCAGATGAGCACCTAGCACCTGGCTCCTGCCATCGGATGAGCGTGGTGCGCCGGCCGCAGCGCGCTGTCCGCGGCAGCCATTGGAGGGTGAACCAACGGCAAAGGAAGACCTTTCTCTCTGTCTCTCTCTCTCTCACTGTCCACTCTGCCTGTCAAAAATTTAAAAAAAAAAAAAAAGGATTCTAGTGTACTTTGGTGACATTTTGCTGGCATCCCTCTAAACAAGAACTTGTTGGAGTTCTTTAAACAACTTTATAATCTTGTTAATTTTCACAATAATACAATGAATTTAGATGGGAATTATTCTGCATTTACAGAAGGCTTAATAGAGTGATTTTTGTACATTGAATGTGCATCAAAATCTTCAAGGTAATTGTTAAAAGTAAAGATTATTGTGCTCCAACCTCCAGAAAACTTTGACTCAATAGGTCTGACTGAGCCTTAGAACTCCGTACTTTAAACAAGAAGCCCTGCAAATACTGATGCAGACAGTAAAGAACCACTATCTTGATCCTCACATTTGGTTTTTTTTTTTTTCTTTTTTGGAGTACTAGTTATAGTATTAATTCACAATGTACAGCACATTAAAGACAGAGATCCTACATGATTTTTTTTAAAGAATTGATTAATTATCTATGCAATTTCCAATTTAACACCAAGATTTTTTAATCATTTGCATTATCTTTATATACAGAAGATCGATTTAATATATACTATGTAAAGATTTCATCAGTTTGCACCCACACAGAAACACAAAGTGTAAAAATACTGTTTCAGTACTAGTAATAGCATTATTTCACATTGGATAACACATTAAGGACAGATCCCTCATGAGACGTAAGTACACAGTGACTCCTGAAGTTGATTTAACAATTTGACACTCTTGTTTATGGCGTCAGTAATCTCCCTAGGCTCTAGTCATGAGTTGCCGAGGCTATGGAAGCCTTTAGGGTTCGCCGACTTCGATCTTATTCCGACAGGGTCATAGTCAAAGTGGAAGTTCTCTCCTCCCTTCAGAGAAAGGTACCTCCTTCTTTGATGGCCCTGTTCTTTCCACTGGGATCTCACTAGCAGAGATCTTCCATTTAGGTCTTCTTTTTTTTTTTTTTTTTGTTTTTCAGAGTGTCTTAGCTTTCCATGCCTAAAATATTCTCATGGGCTCTTGAGCCAGATCCGAATGCCTTAAGGGCTGATTCTGAGGCCAGAGTGCTATTTAGGACATCTGCCATTCTATGAGTCTGCTGTGTATCTCGCTTCCCATGTTGGATCATTCTCTCCCTTTTTGATTCTATCAGTTAGTATTAGCAGACACTAGTCTTGTTTGTGTGATCCCTTTGACTCTTAGACCTATCAGTGTGATCAATTGTGAGCTGAAATTGATCACTTGGACTAATGAGATGGTCTTGGTACATGCCACCTTGATGGGATTGTATTGGAATCCCCTGGCACAATTCTAACTCCATCATTTGGGGCAGTTCCGATTGAGCATGTCCCAAATTGTACATCTCCTCCCTCTCTTATTCCCACTCTTATATTTCACAGGGATCACTTTTCAGTTAAAATTTAAACACCTAAGGCTAATTGTGTGTTAGTTGCTAAATTCAACCCATAGTACTAGAACGAATACAAACAACAAAGGGAGATACTAAAATGGGTAAAGATTTACATTGTACATCAACAGTTCAGACAGGAGCTGATCAGGTCTTATTTTCTCATAGTGTTCATTTCGTTTCAACAGGTTTCCTCTTTGGTGCTCAGTTAATCATCACCAATCAGGGAAAACAAATGATATTTGTCTCTTTGGGACTGGCTTAATTCACTCAGCATGATGTTTTCCAGATTCCTCCATTTTGTTGCAAATGATCGGATTTCATTGTTTTTGACTGCTGTATAGTATTCTGTAGAGTACATGTCCCATAATTTCCTAATCCAGTCTACTGTTGATGGGCATTTGGTTCCAGGTCTTAGCTATTGTGAACTGAGCTGCAATAAACATTAGTGTGCAGATGGCTTTTTGGTTTTCCAATTTAATTTCCTTTGGGTAAATTCCAAGGAGTGGGATGGCTGGGTTGTATGGTAGGGTTATATTCATGTTTCTGAGGAGTCTCCAGACTGACTTCCATAGTGGTTTAACCAGTTTGCATTCCCACCAACAGTGGATTAGTGTCCCTTTTTCCCCACATCCTCTCCAGCATCTATTGTTGGTGGATTTCTGAATGTGAGCCATTCTCACCGGGGTGAGGTGAAACTTCATTGTGGTCTTGATTTGCATTTCCCTGATTGCCAGTGATCTTGAGCATTTTTTCATGTGTCTGTTGGCCATTTGGATTTCCTCTCTGGAAAAATGTCTATTGAGGTCCTTAGCCCATCTCTTACGTGGGTTGTTTGTTTTAATGTTGTGTCGTTTCTTGATTTCATTGTAGATTCTTGTTATCAGCCCTTTATCTGTTGCATAGTTTGCAAATATTTTTTCCCATTCTGAAGGTTGCCTATTCACTTTCCTGACTGTTTCTTTTGCAGTACAGAAAACTTCTCAGTTTGATGCGATCCCAATAGTTAATTTTGGCTTTGAGTACCTGTGCTTCTGGTGTGTTTTCTAAGAAGTCTTTGCCAGTACCTATATCTTGCAGGGTTTCTCCTATGCTCTCCAGTAATTTGATGGTGTTGGGTCGTAGGTTTAAGTTTTTAATCCATGTTGAATGAATTTTTGTGTAAGGTGTAAGGTAGGGGTCTTGCTTCATGATTCTGCAGGTGGAAATCCAGTTTTCCCAGCACCATTTGTTAAATAGACTGTCTTTACTCCAGGGGTTAGTTTTGGGTCCTTGATCAAATATAAGTTGGCTGTAGATGTTTGGATTGATTTCAGGTGTTTCTATTCTGTTCCATTGGTCTATCCATCTGCTTCTGTACCAGTACCATGCTGTTTTGATTACAACTGCCCTGTAGTATGTCCTGAAATCTGGTATTGTGATGCCTCCAGCTTTGTTTTTGTTGTACAAGATTGCTTTAGCTATTCGAGGCCTCTTATTCCTCCATACGAATTTCAGCATCATTTTTTCCAGATCTGAGAAGAAAGCCTTTGGTATCTTGATTGGGATTGCATTGAATCTGTAAATTGCTTTTGGGAGAATGGACATTTTGATGATATTGATTCTTCCAATCCATGAGCATGGGAGATTTCTCCATTTTTTGGTGTCCTCTTCTATTTCTTTCTTTAAGGTTTTATAATTTTCATCATAGAGATCTTTAACATCCTTGGTTAAGTTTATTCCAAGGTATTTGATTGTTTTTGTGGCTATTGTGAATGGGATTGATTTTAGCAGTTCTTCCTCAGCCGTGGCATTGCTTGTGTATATAAAGGCTGTTGATTTTTGTGCATTGATTTTATATCCTGCTACTTTGCCAAACTCTTCTATGAGTTCCAATAGTCTCTTAGTAGAGTTTTTTGGGTCCCCTAAATAAAGAATCATATCATCTGCAAAGAGGGATAGTTTGAATTCTTCCTTCCCAATTTGTTGATCCTCACATTTGTAAACAGTCTTTGGCTTTTAAAATATGGCAGACTGTCCACCTTGACTCCAACACTGTAAGATTATTCTCATGCAACATTTTTAAATAGTTTCTATACTAGATAAAAATTTACCTGTGAAATGCACAATCTGAGGGGAAAGAATCCTAATTAAAGAAAAATACAACTATAGAGGTAGATGGGTTGCTAAAACCAGCTTCCATCTTGAAAGCATTTGCTAGATGGGTGAATCTGAGTCTCAGTTTTTACAGCTTTATGGGTTATAAGACAGAGGAGTCAAAGATCGAGACCTGCCTACAGTGAGAAACTGATCAGGATCCTAAAGAGCAGAACTCTCAACACAAGGGTAAAACAAAAGCCCATTGGCTCTCACCCAACTAGACTATGTCTCAAACCTGAACAGGGTGGGATTCATAATCTCATGGTAATTCTCATACAGGTTTGTAACCCAAATTCATATGTTAATGATTAGAAAAACCTTAAACTGAGTCTTTAAAAAAAAAAAAAAGTAGTGAGTTAATAGTGCTCCAGGAAACTGTAGTATAAAAATTCCTCCTCGAGAAAGCCACTTTTTTTTTTTTAAAGATTTTATTTATTTATTTGAGAGGCAGAGTTACAGACAGTGAGAGAGAGAGAGACAGAGAGAAAGGTCCTCCCTTTGTTGGTTCACTCCCCAAATGGCCACAAAGGCCGGAACTGCGCCGATCCGAAGCCAGGGGCCAGGAGCCTCCTCCTGGTCTCCCACACAGGTGCAGGGGCCCAAGCACTTGGGCCATCTTCCACTGAGAAAGCCACTTTTAACAGGATTCTTAAAGAATTCTCACAAAGTTGCAAAAAAGATGAAGTCACAGATAAAAATCTCATTTAATACCAAGGAAATGTGTCTCCATGAGATAGATCCAGAGAAAACAACAAATCACAATTAGACCCAAAAAGACTTCTGAAATTTGAATTAAATACAGAATATAAAAATATATAGGGGCTGGTGCTACAGCACAGCAAGTTAAAGCTCTGGCCTGCAGCGCTGGCATCCCATATGGGTGCGGGTTTGAGTCCTGGCTGCTCCATTTCTGATCCAGCTCCCTGCCTGGGAAAGTAGTGGAAGATGGCCCAAGTCCTTGGGCTCCTGCACTCATGTGGAAAATCTGGCTCCTGGCGTTGGATTGGCCCAGCTCCAGCTGTTGCATCCATTTGGGGAGTGAACCAACAGATAGAAGACCCCTCTCTCTGTCATTACCTTGGTCTGTAATTCTTTCAAATAAATAAAAAATATTTTTAAAAGAATATATAAAATATATTTACAAAATAAAAATATGCCATCAAAATTTGGAAAATGAAAAATGTAACAATTTTTAAAACTCAGTGTTGGGTGGGGCTAGCATTGTGGCACAGCAGGTTAAGCCACCTTCTCGTAATGCCTACATCTCAGATAAGCACCCGTTCAAGTCCTGGCTTCTCACTTCTGATCTGGCTCCCTGTGCGTGTGCCTGGGAAAAGCAGCAGAAGATGGCCCAAGAACCTGGGTTCCTGCTAGCCTAAGGGAGACCAACAAGGATTTCCAGGCTCCTGGATTCAGCCTGACCCAGCCTTGCCTATTGCAGCCATTTGGGGAGTGAGACAGCGTATAGAAGAACTCTCTCTCTCTCTCTCTCTGCAATTCTGCCTTTCAACTAAATAGATCTTAAAATAAACAAGCAAAAAAAGGCCAGCATTGCAGCTCAATAGGCTAATCCTCCGCCTGTGGAGCCTGGCACACTGGGTTCTAGTCCCGGTCGTGGCACTGGATTCTGTCCCGGTTGCCCCTCTTCCAGGCCAGCTCTCTGCTGTGGCCAGGGAGTGCAGTGGAGAATGGCCCAAGTGCTTGGGCCCTGCACCCCATGGGAGACCAGGAGAAGCACCTGGCTCCTGCCTTCAGATCAGCGTGGTGCAGCGGCCGCAGTGGCTGGCTGCAGTGGGCAATGGAGGGTGAACCAACAGAAAAAGGAAGAACTTTCTGTCTCTCTCTCTCTCACTGTCCACTCTGCCTATCAAAAAAAAAAAAAAGATTTATTAAAAAAAATTAATGTAGGGTTTAAGAGCAAATGAGGAAACAGTGCTTTGGCTTAGTGGGTAAAGCCGCCACCTGCAGTGCTGGCATCCCATATGGGTGCTGGTTCATGTCCCGGCTGCTCCATTTCCAATTCAGTTCTCTGGTATTACCAGGGAAAACAGTGGAAGATGACTCAAGTCCTTGGGCCCCTGCATCCGTGTAGGAGACCTAGAAAAAGCTCCTGGCTCCTGGCTCCTGGCTCCTGGCTCCAGATTGGCTCAGCTCTGGCTGTTGCAGCCATTTGTGGAGTGAACCAACAGATTGAAGACCTCTCTCTCTCTCTCTCTCTCTAACTCTGCCTTTCAAATAAAATAAATAAATCGTAAAAAAAAAAAAAAAGCAAATGAGACACAGATAAAGAGAGAACTGATGAAATGGAAATCTCAAGAAATTATATAGAATAAGACATAAAGAACAGAGAGAAACTCTGAATTTCAAATATGAATGAAGGATATTACACAGAGGTATAAATATCAGAACGTGGGTACACTGAGGAGCGTCTAGAAGGCCAGCTCACACAATTGTCTTGTTTCAGTTTCAGATATCCTTAATGATTCCTTTTGTCTACTTGCTTTGTCACTTACTGAGACACAAATATTAACATTTACAGCTCTAATTACGGATATTTCTCCTTTTAGTTCTTGTTTGCTCTATGTATTTCTATTTTGGAGCCATGTCTTTAAATACCTACACAGTTAAGTCTGTAATATCTGCTTAAGGAATTGACTCCTTTGTCATTATAAAAAGTATCTCCTTATCCTTGCTGCTAATTCCTGGTTTGGAAATTGATTTTGATGTTAACAGAACCTCTCCTGTTTTATTTCGTTTGCTGTTCTCATCCACCTACTTTGATCCTATATCTGTCCTTATATTTAAAGTAGGGTCACCCACCTTCCTTGGCTTGTGACTCCCTGTCTCTGTTTTCAAAGTCAGTGACTGCACAGCGGGTCTTTTCCATGTTGCCATCTCTCTAGTTCTCTGCAGCCAGGAAACGGTCAGGCTCAGGACTCTTGTGAGTATCCTGAGGCTATCTGCATACCCCAGGATGGATGATCTTCTCCAACTCAAGACACTTAACTCTGAGGACAGTAATCTCTTCAAGAGCTTTGTGAGCATCAGAATACTCCAACCTTTTGATCTTCTGCGATATTAACAAAAGCCTGCACAGCCAGACCCTGAGCTTAATGTATTTGGAATCCCATTCCCTGGCTATCTCACAAATTCAGTTTCTTGAAGGTCTCAAAAGAGCTGTAATTTCATATATCAGGTGGAGCCTTTCTTGTTGTCAGGGTAGTAGCAGCCTGTGGTTATAGCTTTGCACATCTGAAGCAGCAGTGGAAACTCTATTTAGTAGTTAATGAAAGTATTTTTAAAAGAAACAAGTAAAAAGAAAGGTGAGGTGGAGTAATTGTTAGGTGAGCTGGGGAAATTGCTAGCGACATGACGGAGAAGCAGGTTACAAGACAGCCAAATACACAAGGAAGGGGCAGGGAGTTAGGCTAGTGGCCACATGTAGGTTAAGATGCTCATGTCCTGTATCCGAGTACCTGAGTCTGACTCCCAGCTCCAGCTTCCTGCAACTGCAGACCTAGGAGGCGGCACTGATGGCCCAAGTAATTGGGTTCCTGCCACCTTCACAGGAGACCTGGGTTGCATTCTTAGCTCCTGGATCTTGGCCCCTGGCTCTAGCCCTAGACAGCCCTGGCTCAGCCCTAGCTGTTGCAGGCATTTGGAGGAATGAGCCAGTAGATGGGAGCAGGCTTTCTCTCTCCCTCTCTGCCTCTTAAACAAACAAAATTTAAATGAAAACCAGCAATCTTCCTCCTCTTAAAAACAAAACACAGACCTATGATAGACCTTTGTTTGTTTGTTTGTTTTACTTTTTAATTAAAAGCAAAAACAAGCTAACATCCGAAGATAGGATTCCTGGTTACAGCATCCCGTGTCCTCACAAGGACTGGCGCATTCAATCCCAGCTGGTAAACAAGATAAATGGGCTCTGGAGAGCGCTCGTGGCACAGCTGACCTTCATTACCCGTAATGAGCACAATATGCTCATGGATTGACACCCAGCACAGGCTTCTCCCTCCCGCCCCCATGGACATCACCCCGGGCTGGGGACAAGGTGACACCAGCACTTATAGTAAAAGGCAATGTATGTTGGGAGCAAGCAAAATCTGTCCTAAAGCCTGGGGGGTGGGAGGGGGTGGAAAGACAATTTTCTGAGATTCTGATTCTTAGCCCTAAGTGGAGTGGCCCCCTAAACCGTAAATTGCCATGCCAGGATTTTGAAAGGTGGGAGGCTTGTCTCTGTCACAGAATGGAAACTTGGAAAGAACCCCAAATGCAGCTACTCACCCAGCCAAACTCAGTGTGGCATTGTTCTTTGTGGATCCTCCTTAGAGATGGGAACAGCGCCCTTTATCTCTAGGTAAATGGCAAATTCCTTCCTTCTTTTAGTGTGGGCGGTCTGTAACAACTATGTATTCATTTGTTTGTGTGTGTGTGTGTGTGTGTGTGTGTGTGTGTTTTGATAGGCAGAGTGGACAGTGAGAGAGAGAGACAGAGAAAAAGGTCTTCCTTTGCCATTGGTTCACCTCCAATGGCTGCTGCGGCTGGCACGCTGTGGCTGGTGCATCGCACTGATCTGAAGACAGGAGCCAGGTGCTTCTCCTGGTCTCCCATGTGGGTTCAGAGCTCAAGCACTTGGGCCATCCTCCACTGCATTCCCCGGGTCACAGCAGAGAGCTGGCCTGGAAGAGGAGCGACCAGGACAGAATCCGGCGCCCCAACCAGGACTAGAACCCGGTGTGCCGGCGCAACAGGCAAAGGATTAGCCTAGTGAGCCGCAGCGCTGGCCACAACTATGTATTCATTTGTATGGAATCTGTTTCTATTATTTTTCAAATGTTTACTGGAAATTACTAAATTTTATGTAAAGCATTTTATTCATAACACTATCTCTTTTCTTACAGAATTTCTGAGACACTTGTTGGGTCAACCAAAGGAACAAAGAAACAGCAGCAAAAATTGAGAGGCCAGAACTGTGGCATAGTGGGTAAAGCCTGTAGTGCTGGCAACCCTGGGAGCTGGTTCGAGATCGAGCTCCTTCACTTCCAATCCAGCTCTCTGCTAAGGCCTGGGAAAGCAGTAGAAGATGGCCCAAGTCCTTGGGTCCCTGCATCCACATGGGAGACCCGGAAGAAGCTCCTGGCTCTGGCTTTGGATCAGCCCAGCTCCAGCCATTGTGGCCATTTGTGGAGTGAGCCAGTGAATGGAAGTTCTCTCTCTCTCTCTCTCCCTCTCTCTCTCTGCCTCTCCCTCTCTGTAACTCTGCTTTTTAAATAAATCTTTAAAAAAAAAAAAAAAAGGAAAAGACAGGGGGCCAGTATTGTAGCACAGCAGATTAAGCCACTGCCTGAGACTGACATCTTTCCATATGGGAACGCTGGTTTGAGTCCCAGCTGCTCTGCTACCAATTCAACTTCTTGCTTTTGCACCTGGAAAAGCAGCTGATGACGGCCCAAGTGAATGGACACCTGCTACCCATGTGGGAGCCCCAGATGGAGTTCCTGGCTCCTGGTTTTGACCTGTCCCAGCCCTGGCTATTCTGAACATGCAAGGGAGTGAATAAGTGGATGGAAGATTTTTCTCTCTCTTCTTGTTTCTCTGTCACTCTACCTTTCAGTATATAACCAAATCTTTTTTTAAAACTTAAAAAAGGAAGTTTAGTCTCTGCCAAGCACACTCCCGTCCTGCAATCAGGGCAGCTCAGCTGGCCTGGAACCAGCAAGTGCTTCTCTCTCATCGGTGTGGAAATTCCCTTGCTTCCTCAGCGTTTGTGTGTCTGGGGAGACACCTAGACTGGCGCTCATGGAAGTCCTGAGGGATGAGTGGTCTTGTGCAGTGTGAGTTTACAGAATTGAGGCCAGCCAAGGATGAGGTATTTGAAGGCACTTGGGTCTGGGCATAGCAATTATCTGGAGGAAGTGTCTCTTCTTCCATCGTTGTGCCTGTCTAAGTCTGGCCTGGCTTGAGAGTCCCAGAGAAACAAGAGAAGCAAAAAGAAGATACGAAAGAGAGCCTCACTTCCCTGTGATATCACCCAGAGTCCACCGGTTGCTTACAGACTATGTTGGTTTTGTTGTTCAACTTCCTCTAAAGCCCTGTGTGGTCCAATGCCTGTAGGAAGGACAATCCCATACGGATGAGTAAGAGGGGGCTGGACTGCCTGCTGTCTGCCAAGGCCCAAAAGCATGTGAGATATTACTTGTTTTTTTCAGACACCAGGGGACAACCCTTGAAACTTCCTGGCCTCGGGGCCAGAGTTGTGGCACAGTGGTTTAAGCCACTGCCTGTGACCCCGGCATCCTTTTTCAGAGCAGGGATTCAAGTCCCTGCTGCTCTGCTTTTGACCCTGCTGGTGCGCCTAGGAAGGAGCAGAAGATGACTCAAGTACTTGGGCCCCTACTACCCACGTGGGGGACTCAGATGGAATGCCAGGCTCCTGGCTTCAGACTGGCCCAGCCCCTGCCATAGCAGCCATTTGGAGTGTGAAACAGCAGATGGAAGATCTCTCTCTCTCTCTCTCTCTCTCTCTCTCCCTCCCTCCCTCCCTCCCTCCCTCCCTCCCTTCCTCCCTTCCTCCCTCCTGTATCTCTGTAACTGTGCTTTTCCAACAACTAAATAAATCTTTTAAAAAATGAAGTGAATACTAATTTAAAACAAGAAACTACCTGGCCTGCCTTTGGCTTCAATGGAAATACCCAGAGCACTCTGTCTCTGCAGAACTAAATGTTCATCCAGTTCAATTGCCTCTCCAGCTGCACTGCTCGCCAGGAGGCAGGGCTTGTTGGGGACAAAGGGAGGCAGAGAAATGACAGCCCTTAGGTCCCCTTCTCATGGCAAATTAAGCCAGGCATCACCGTGCTGACTCACCACCTGGCTGCCACAGCCACAGCAGCTGCAGCCTGTTAGCCCCCACGTTAGTCTCTCTCCTCCTGGTTCCCACTAATGTAACCAGCAAGGGGCAGGATGAACATCTGTCTGCGTTCAGCTGAGCACTCTGGCTCCTGCTGCCTCTTCGTTGAGCTCTGACCTCATAGGGGGAGAGGGGAACCTCACTGCACCAGGAGCCAGCACAGACCTGGCTCCCAGAGTTCTGCCTAGAGCAGGTTCTCGGCCGTGGCCTCCCAACTTTGCTCTTGGAGCTTCTGATTCAGAGGGACTGGGGGAGCCAAAACCCCTGGTCTGTAAAGCACCACCGTGATCCCGAGGCACAGCCAGGGCTGCCATCTCCCCACCCCTTGGCCAGTCTCTGTACTCCCCTTCTGCTGTCCTGCCCATGGGTCTTTGCCAGATACACGAGAAAGATGTTAGCTCTCATTAATCAGAGTTCTCCACATGTCTCAGACAAGGAACTCCATGCTTATTCAAAGTGCTTTTGTGTGCCTTGTTTCATGTGGCGCTGTGGAGGAGAGAGAGAGGACACTGAAGCCCCATGCTGTACTTACAGGCTCTGTGGCCTTGAATCACACAGCCAATTAGAGGCAGAGCTGGAACTGGGCATCTTGTCTCCCTGGCTCCGGGTCTGGTACCTTTCCAGGCCTATTGTACAGCCAGATGCAGATGCAACTAGTACAGTTACACTTTCGGTGGATAAACATTTCAGCATAGCAGTTCGATGGCTAATTCGCTGCTTAGGGGCAACTGCCATGAGGGGGCATCATCGACTCCCTCACAGACGCTCCTTCACCCCTCAGCCCCTCCCTCCAAACTCTGGTCAAGGTAAACTACCTTTGTAACATTTGCAAAAAGAAAATCACCAATGTTGGCAGAATCGCCTTCACTCTCGTAGACCAGCTAACAAAAGGAGAAGAAATAACATCAGCCAAAAGGCCTGGGGAGAAAGCACTTCAGCACTGCTAGAATCAGGGCAGCCTTTGTTGAGGGGTCGCAAACCCACACAAAGTGACTCAAGCAATAGGTTTATTGTGCAAAACACAGAGCTACTAACAGAACCCAACTATGGGAGTACAGCTGGTCCTTAGGGGAACAGGAAAATGAATGGCAATCATTTCTCAAGCCATGCCATCGCTCATCTGGGCTTCTCTTTATGCACCTGTTCCCATATCCTCCTCGGTGCTGGCTTCCGCTAATTGCTTGGGATTTCTGCTCTGCCATCACTTCAGTGTAGCTCATTGCTTTGTCTTTCTGAGCCTCACCAGGCAACTTGATTCAGTATAACTGTACTGAGAACCTGCAACTCACCACAATCAGTTCATGGACTTGGAAGTGTTTACATTCCAGATTCGGGGGAGAGGATCTGACTGCTCAGTTAGGCTGGCAGGGTCCACTCCTGCTCCACGCATCTGACTCCAGGATGGATTGTGCCACATGGGCTCTACTCCTACAATAAGGACAAGAGAGAAAGAGACCAGCTGACAGTCCATCTCAGGGAGAAAGGTGAGGCCTCACTTCTGGAAGCCACTGGACAGTCAGGTATCAATGTGTATTGGAACATGGGATGGAATGACGAATAGTGACACAGAGGCAGTGACTGCCCAGAGCACTGACTATGCACTCCCTTTTAATGGATGAGTGATTAAAGAAGATCATGTTCTTTGTTTCTCACAATCCTTAAAAGAAAAATAATCCTCCCAGATTCAATGAATCTCTTTTAAAAATATTTTTAAAGACTTATTTTATTTATTTGAAAGGGAAAGTTATTAAATAGAGAGAGAAGAGAGAAGGGGGAGGGGGGAGAGAGGGAGAGAGGCAGAAAGGGAGAGAGGGAGAGAAAGAGAGAGAAAGATAGAGGGAGAGAAAGAGAGAAAGAGAGGAAGAAAGGAAGGAAGGAAGGAAGGAAGGAAGGAAGGAAGGAAGGAAGGAAGGAAGGAAGGAAGGAAGAGAAAGAAAAAGAAAAAGAAAGAAAGAAGGAAAGAAAGAAAGAGAGAAAGAAAGAAGGAAAGAAATAAAGAGAGAGATATCTTCTTCCATCTGCTGGTTCACTCCCCAAATGGCCACAACAGCCAGTGCTGGTCCAGGACAAAGCCAGGAGCCAGGAGCTCCATCCTGGTCTCCCAAATGGGTGGCAGGGACCCTAGTACCTGAGCCATCTTTCACTGCTTTCCCAAGTGTATTTGTCAGGGAACTGGATCTGAAGCAGAGTAGCCATGATTTAAATCAGCACTCCAATATGGGATGCCAGCATTGCAGGCAGTGACCTAACCCACTGTACCACAACACAGGCCCCAGGATGAGTCTCTTTCAGATGAGATTGTGAAAGCCTTGTCTGGTCTGGGTCCCAAAAAACCCTGGGTTTGGATTCTGGTCTGTTTATGAATGTTCCATCCAGTGGCCTTCTTCATCTATATGTCTCCTAACCAATGTTCAAGTCTCAGTGCAGGAAGTCCCTGCTCTGTGCTCCCAGGGGACCCTCTGTACCTCTCCACTGCAGCAACTGCCCCTTGTCCTTGAGCTTGTCTGCCATCTGTCTCCCTCGCCAGAGGACAGCTCCTCCAGCACGGAGATGCTATTTCATCCCCAGGAATACCCCAGTGCCTTCCACAGGACTTGACATGCAGTAAGCACTAAATAAATGTCTTAAAAATGAAGCTTACTGTGCCAATATGCTCATCTGTGCTGTGAACAGAGGTCCAAACATTGTTATCTGACTGCAAATCCCAAAAGTCCTGTAATAGGAGCCTGGGCACCACTTGACAGACAGGGCAGAGACCACAGGAACAGCCAGCGCACTACAGCACAGCAAGCTCCACATGGGACACTGATGTGTATCATTAGCAAGAAAATGTGCACATTCTGAACTGGAAGCCATGAATATAACCCTACCATACAACCCAGCCACCCCACTCCTTGGAATTTACCCAAAGGAAATTAAAAAGGCAAACAAAAAAGCTGTCTGCACATTAATGTGTATTGCAGCTCAATTCAAAATAGCTAAGACCTGGAATCAACCTAAATGCCCATCAACAGTAGACTGGATAAAGAAGTCATGGGACATGCACTCTATAGAATACTATACAGCAGTCAAAAATGAAATCCAATCATCTGCAACAAAATGAAGGAATCTGGAACACAGCATGCTGAGTGAAATAAGCCAGTCCCAAAGGGACAAATATCATATGTTCTCCCTGATCAGTGACAATTAACTGAGCACCAAAAAGGAAACCTGTTGAAGTGAAATGGACACTATGAGAAACAGTGACTTGATCAGTCCTTGTCCTGACTTGATGAACAACTTAATACTTTATCCCTTTTAGTATTTTTTTTTTGGTTGTTCTACTTAATACTATTGGTTGAATTCTGTAATTAATACACAGTTATTCTTAAGTGTTGAAACTTAACTGAAAAGTGATCCCTGTTAAATATAAGAGTGGGAATAAGAGAGGGAAGAGATGTACAATTTGAGACATGCTCAAGCTGACTTGCCCCAAATGGTAGAGTTAGAAACATACCAGGGGATTCCAATTCAATCCCATCAAGGTGGTATGTACCAATGCCATCTCACTAGTCCAAGTGATCAATTTCTGTTCACAATTGATCATAATGATAGGTCTAAGAGTCAAAGAGATCACATAAACAAGACTAGTGTCTGCTAATACTATCTGATAGAATTAAGAAAGAACAATCCAACATGGAAAACGGGATACAAGGCAGACTCATAGAATGGCAGATGCCCTAAACAGCACTCTGGCCTCAGAATTAGCCCTTAAGGCATTCGGATCTGGCTGAAGAGCCCATGAGAGGATTTTAGGCATGGAAAGCCAAGACACTCTGGGAAAAAAAAAAAAAAAAAACCTCAAATAGTACTTTACACTTTGTGTTTCTGTGTGGGTGCAAACTGTTGAAATCTTTACTTAATATACCAAATTGATCTTCTGTATATAAAGATAATTGAAAATGAATCTTGATGTGAATGGAATGGGAGAGGGAGCGGGGAGATGGGAGGGTTGTGGGTGGGAGGGAAGTTATGGGGGGGGAGCCACTGTAATGCATAAACTGTACTTTGGAAATTTATATTTATTAAATAAAAGTTTTAAAATGAAATTTTATAAGAACTTTCTCCAAACATGTTCATCTTCTGAGATACAAGGGGACAGAAATTCAACATATGACATTGGAGGAGGACATAATTCAGCCCATAACTAGAAAGAAACTCAGAGCTATAAGAAAAAATAGAGTCCTGATAAAGGTAACTATAAAGTTAGATACAAAAGACCTGTAAATAGGACAGTCTGTATTATAAGAGTTTTGTGTGGTTTGTAATTTCTCTTTCCTATATGCAACTGTATTAAACAATAACTATAAATCCATGCCAATGGCAATAAAAAGTATAAAAATCTAATCTGTAACAATAACAACATAGAGGAGCCTGGGGCTGTAGTGTTGTGGGTAAAGCCACTGCCAACAATGCCAGCATCCCATATATATGCCGGTTAGAGACCCTACTGCTCCACTTCCGATCCAGCTCTCTGCTATGGCCTGGGAAAGCAGTAGAAGATGGCCCAAGTCCTTGGGCCCCTGAACCCACGTGGGAGACCCAGAAGAAGCTCCTGGCTCCTGGCTTCAGATCAGCCCAGCTCCAGCCATTGCAGTCATTTGGGGGAGTGAACCAGCAGATGGAAGAGCGCACGCTCTCTCTCTCTCTCTCTCTCTCTCTCTCTCTCTGCCTCTGCCTCTCTGTAACTCTGCCTTTCAAATACATAAATTAAAAATATATTAAAAAAATATAGAGGAGAGATGGAGACATAAAGAAGCAGAGTATTTGTATACTATTGAGAATAAGTTGCTGTTATTCAAACCAGGTCTTTATGAGTTTAATGTATTAATAAGAATCCCTAAAGAAACTACTTTAAAAAAAAAAACCTTAAAATACACAGTGATGTGGCACACATATTGTGGCACAGCAGATCAAGCCACTGCTTGGACTGTCCACACCCCGCGCTGGCGTCCCGGCTATTCCCCTTCCCTCCAGCTCCCTGTGAATGCACCTGGGGAGCCGTGAGTGCTGGTCCAGGTGCCTGAGTTCCTGCTTCCCGGGTGCGAGATGCAGATGGAGTTCCGGGATCCTGGCTTCAGCCTGGGCCAGCCCCAGCTGTTGTAGCCATTTGATGGAAAATCTTTCTATTACTCTTTCAAATAAACAAATTTTTAAAGAACATATATATACAGAAACATAAAGAAGATAAGAATTAAAATAGTACATTACAAAATTAACTAAATGCAAAGAAGGCAGTAATGGAGAAACTGAAGAGCAAAAACATTCAACATATAGAAAACAGGAAGATAAGTGGCAGAAGTAAATTATCCTTTATCACTAATCATATTAAGTGTAGATGGATTAAATGTAGTTACTAAAAGATAAAGAGTAGAAAATGGATTTGAAACAAAACAAAATCCCTCTATATTCTGCCTACAAGAGATTCACTTTAGGACAGAATGATATTAAAAGTATATAAAATTATATTCCATACAGATCATAATGAAAACGTCACTGAGATGGCTATATTATTGTCATATAAATTATAATCTAAATTTTAAACAGAACATGGGGTAGGTATTTGCTGTAGCAATTAAGATGTTACTCGGGGAAGTGGGTGTTTGGAACTGGGGCAGGCACTGGCACAGTGTTTGAGTCACCACTTGAACTCCCACATCTCATATTGGACAGCCTGGGTTCAAGGCCCAGCTCCACTCTCCATCTCAGCTTCCTGCTAATGTGTGATCTGGGAGGCAGCAGGTAACGGCTCACATTCTTGGGTCCCTGCCACCCAGACTGTGTTCCAGGTGCCTATCTTCAGCCCCGTCCATTCCTGGCTGTTGCAGGCATTTGGGGAACAGATCAGTGGATGGGTGACAGATCTCTTTCTGTCTCTTTGTTGCTCTGCTTTTCTAATAAAATAACAAAAAATTTAAAAAATCTCACACACAGCATCACTTGGAATGCCCACATCCCACATCAGAGTATCTAGATTTGGGTCCTGACTCCACTTCCAATCCCAGCTTCCTTAGGATGCACACTCTGGGAGGCAGCAGGTGATGACTCAAGTACTTGACGCCTGCCACCTACATGGGAGGTCCAGACTGTTTTTTGAAGCTCCTGGCTTTAGACTGGAACAGCCCCAGATGTCGCAGGCATTTGGGTCACAAACCAGCAGAGGGAAGATATCTCTCTTCCCCTCCCCCGACACTTTCAGATAAAATAAAAAGACTTAATTTAAACAAATCATTATAAGATATAAAGAAAATATTATATATTGATAAAGTGTTGGATTAAATGGCTGACATAACTAAAAACCTAACAAAAAAGCCCAAAATATATGAGGCAAAAACACATATAACTGACGAGAGAAATAGACATTTCTACAATAGTAATTGGAGACTTCAATACTCCACTTTCAATTACAGAACAACATGACAGAAGATCAAGGAGGAAAGAGAATATTTGAACAACATAATAAACTAACTAGACCAAAAACAACACTCCACACATCATCAGCAGAATATTCTATTCTTAAGTGCCCATGAAACATTCTCCAGGATAGGAGCAACGAAAAAGTCTTAATAAATTTCAAAAAATTGAAATCATACAAAATATTTTTCCCACCATAATGTAGTGAAACTCAAATCCAAACCAAATTCAGCAGCATATTAAAAGAACTACACGGGGCCAACACCATGGCTCACTTGGTTAGTCCTCTCCCTGCGGCGCCGGCATCCCATATGGGGCCGGGTTCTAGTCCCAGTTGCTCCTCTTCCAGTCCAGCTCTCTGCTGTGGCCTGGGAGTGCAGTGGAGGATGGCCCAAGTGCTTGGGCCCCTGCACACGCATGGGAGACCAGGAAGAAGCACCTGGCTCCTGGCTTCAGATAGATGCAGCGCCAGCCATAGCGGTCATTTGGGGAGTGAACCAACAGAAGGAATACCTGTCTCTCCCTCTCGCTGTCTATAACTCTACCTGTCAAATAAAAAAAAAAAAAAAGGACTACGCATCATGACCAAGTGGAACATACTCCTGGAAGGCAAAGTTAGTTCAATATATGAAAATCGGGGATTAGGGCAAGATGGCGGAATAGGAAGGTAGCACACTGATAGTCCGGGGAGAGACAGTTTAATAAAAGTGGAGATACTGCAGGTTCAAGGAAGAGTAGGGGAAGAAACAGCAGAGAAAACTCTTTCAGAACTAGTGATTCACAGTGGACCTTTGAGGAGAGCGTGGGAGCCCGCAGTTCGTGACACCAGTGGCAGACTCAACACAACAGCGCTGGAACGCGAGGTGAGCCGAACCTCAATAGCCCGAGACACCACCAGGGAAGCAGAAAGAGGAGACTAGAGCGAACAAGGCTTGAAACCCTGTGGGGAAAAGTACACCAGGCTAACTGGAAGAGAGAGAGAAAGAAAAAAGTGACCGATACGGACACGAGTTTCTCTCTCCGCCCACCTCTCAAAGGTGAGCAAGACAAAGAGCAGGCGCCATTTTGGACATACGTCATAAGCAGGGCGACCTCAGGTCTGCACCGGCCCTGAGCCTAGCAGAAAAACCTGACTCTGGGCATGGGGGTGAAATAACAGGAGATTAGAACCTAATGAATGTGTGGTGCTAATGAAATGAGACTGTGAAAAAAGAGACGGTGGGGGAGAGAACTCACGGAATTCACCACGTGAGTACTCTCCAGAGACGCTACAGTTCAGTAGCCTTGGTAGCCCAGTGGTGAGACTGCAGGAGAATTTGAACCCACACTGAAGGCCACAGAGATTCCTTCTGTGGTCCTTGGGAAAGAGCTTCCGATCTCTGGCTCCTGTGGGAATATCATTTGCCTGCTAACCACCCCCAATTCCATTCAGCTGTGTGGAATTACTTCCCTTTTGAATCAAAAATAAAGAAACAGAGAGAGATTTACCACACCTAACCTGGGAGTGTCTCCTTTGACACACCCTCAACCCTGAGGAACCAAACAGAGCTAGCAGGCCACACCCATCTCAAGCCTCTAAGGCTCCATCAAAAGCAGACAGTCCACTTAATCTAGAGTCATAGTATAACTAGAAAAAAAAACACCACAGTGAAGAAACCAATACGCCAAACAACAAACGCAAAAACCGAGGTAATAACAAGGAAGACACTATGGCGTCCCCAAATGAAAAAGACACCCCAATTCAAGATTACGAAGATGATGAGATAGAAGAAATGCAAGAAGCAGATCTCAAAAAATTGATAAGAACACTAAGAAGTACTCAAAAACAAATTCTTCAACTACAGAAATCCTTAATGGACAAGGTAGAAAATCTCTCTCATGAAAATGAAATATTAAGGAGGAATCAAGCTGAAATGAAACAACTAGTAGAACATGAAACTGTGATAGTGACGAGAAATCATAATGAAGTGAAGAATTCAATAGATCAAATGAAAAACACATTAGAGAGCCTTACAAACAGAATGGGTGAGGCAGAAGAGAGAATATCGGACTTAGAAGACAGAGCACAGGAAAATATACAGACAAACCAAAGAAAAGAAGAGGAAATTAGAAATCTAAAAAATATTGTTGGGAATCTACAGGATACTATTAAAAAACCCAACATTCGAGTTCTAGGAGTTCCTGAAGGCATGGAGAGGGAGAAAGGATTAGAAGGCCTTTTTAGTGAGATAATAGCAGAAAATTTCCCAGTTTTGGAGAAGGACAGAGACATCCTAGTACAGGGAGCTCATAGAACCCATAGGAAACATGACCAAAAGAGATCCTCACCACGACACATTGTAATTAAACTCACCACAGTGAAACAGAAAGAAAAGGACCTAAAATGTTCAAGAGAGAAACATCAGATTACTCTCAGAGGAGCTTCAATTAGACTCACAGCAGACTTCTCATCAGAAACCCTACAAGCTAGAAGGGAATGGCGAGACATAGCCCAGGTACTAAGAGAGAAAAACTGCCAGCCCAGAATATTATATCCTGCAAAGCTCTCATTTGTGAATGAAGGTGAAATAAAGACCTTTCATTGCAAACAGAAATTGAAAGAATTTGTTGCCACTCGTCCAGCCCTGCAAAAGATGCTTAAAGATGTGTTACAGAAACACAGAAACATGGCCATCAACATGAAAGAAGGTATACAAAGGGAACCTCACAGCAAAAGATCACAGGGAATTCAAAGCAAACATTTGGATAAAGAAATTATGGGACATGTACTCTATAGAATACTATACAGCAGTCAAAAACAATGAAATCTGGTCATTTGCAACAAGATGGAGGAATCTGGAAAACATCATTCTGAGTGAATTAAGCCAGTCCCAAAGGGACAAATATCATATGTTCTCCCTGATTGGTGACAACTAATTGAGCATTAAAGGGGAAACCTGTTGAAGTGAAATGGACACTATGAGAAACAGTAACTTGATCAGCTCTTGTGCTGACAGTTGTTGTACAATGTAATACTTTATCCATTTTAGTATTTTTTTATTCTAGTACTATTGGTTGAACTCTGTAATTAACATACAATTATTATTAGGTGTTTAAATTTTAACTGAAAAGTGATCCCTGTGAAATATAAGAGTGAGAATAAGAGAGGGAGGAGATGTACAATTTGGGACATGCTCAATCGGACTTGCCCCAAATGATGGAGTTATAAACGTGCCAGGGAATTCCAATACAATCCCATGAAGGTGGCATGTACTAAGGCCATCTCACTAGTCCAAGTGATCAATTTCAGCTCACAATTGATCACACTGATACGTCTAAGAGTCAAAGGGATGACACAAACAAGACTAGTGTCTGCTAATACTAACTGATAGAATCAAAAAGGGAGAGAATGATCAAATATGGGAAGCGAGATACACAGTAGACTCATAGAATGGCAGATGTCCTAAATAGCACTCTGGCCTCAGAATCAGCCCTTAACACATTCAGATCTGGCTCAAGAGCCCATGAGAGTATTTTAGGCATGGAAAGCCAAGACACTCTGGAAAAAAAAGAAGACCTAAATGGAAGATCTCTGCTAGTGAGATCCCAGTGGAATGAATGGGGCCATCAAAGAAGGAGGTACCTTTCTCTGAAGGGAGGAGAGAACCTCCACTTTGACTATGACCCTGCCGGAATAAGATTGAAGGCGGCAAACCCTAGAGGCTTCCATAGCCTCAGCAACTCATGACTAGAGCCTAGGGAGATTACTGACGCCATAAACAAGAGTGTCAAATTGTTAAATCAACATCAGGAGTCACTGTGTACTTATGTCTCATGTGGGATCTGTCCTTAATGTGTTGTCCAATGTGAAGTAATGCTGTAACTAGTACTGTAACAGTATTTTTACACTTTGTGTTTCTGTGTGGGTGCAAACTGATGAAATCTTTACTTAGTATATACTGAATCAATCTTCTGTATATAAAGATAATTAAAAATGAAAAAATCTTGGTGTTAAATTGGAAATTGCATAGAAAATCAATTTAAAAAAAAATATCATGTAGGATCTCTGTCCTTAATGTGCTGTGCATTGTGAATTAATACTATAACTAGTACTCCAACAGTATTTTTCACTTTGTGTTGCTATGTGAGGGCAAACTGTTGAAATATTTACTTAATATTTACTAAACTGATCTTCTGTATATAAAGAGAATTGAAAATGAACCATGATGTGAATGCAAGGGGAGAGGGAGTGGGAAAGGGGAGGGTTGCGGGTGGGAGGGAAGTTATGGGGGGGAAGCCATTGTAATCTATAAGCTGTATTTTGGAAATTTATATTCTTTAAATAAAAGCTTTATAAAAATAATAAAAAAAGAAAAAAATATATGAAAATCAATCACACACAATTTATGTAAGTATGAAGTAGGGAAAGCTTCAGGATTATCTCAGTTGCTATGGAAAAAAATGTTCAAAAATTCAACACTTTTTCATATTAAAAGCATGCAATCAACTAGAGAAGAAGGAAATTTCCTCAACATAAAAAGATCATATATGAACAGCTAACATCAGAATCAAGGCAAGAATGTCTATTTTGACTATTTATATTAAAGGTGGTAGTAGAAATTTAAGCCAAATAAATGAGGCCAAAAACAAAATAAGAAAAATTAAATGCACAAGAAAAGTAAAATGATCTCTGTTCACAAAGAAAAAAAAAAACTATGACTTTTATGTAGACTATTCTAACTATTCTGCCACCAAAGAAAAACTGTGACAGCTAATAAATTAATTTAGGAAATCATCAAAAATCATAAAAAATTCATTGCATTTCTATACAATCATAATGAACAGCCTAAAAAGAAAACATTTCTGTTTGCAATGTCATAAAAAAGAACAAAATACTTGGGATTAAATTTAACCAAGGAAGTAAAGACTTTGTATTCTGAAAACTACAAAATATTGCCAAGGGAAATGAATTCAAATGTAAGTAGATGGAGATATTCTGCATTCATAGACTAGAATACATAATAATTTTTAGATTACTGTAATACTTAAAACAATCTACAGATTGAATACAACCCTTATAAAATTTGAACAGTATTTGTGTTGTTACAGAAATAGAAAAACCATATGAAATCTCAAAGGAACTTGAATAGCCAAAATAATCTTGAGAAAGAAAAAGAAAGCTGCGGCCGGCGCCGCGGCTCACTAGGCTAAACCTCCACCTGCAGCGCCGGCACCCTGGGTTCTAGTCCCGGTAGGGGCGCCAGATTCTGTCCTGGTTGCCCCTCTTCCAGTCCAGCTCTCTGCTATGGCCCGGGAGTGCAGTGGAGGACTTGGGCCATCCACCCGCATGGGAGACCAGGAGGAAGCACCTGGCTCCTGGCTTTGGATCAGTGCAGTATGCCAGCCGCAGTGCACAGGCTGCAGCGGCCATTGGGGGGTGAACCAACGGTAAAGGAAGACCTTTCTGTCTGTCTCTCTCTCTCACTGTCCACTCTGCCTGTCAAAAAAAAAAAAAAAAAAAAAAAAGCTGGAAGCCTCAAATTTCCTGATTTCAATTTATATTACAAAGCTAAAGTAATCAAAACAGTACAGTACTGGCATAAAGACAAACACGTGAACCAATGTAACAGAATAGAAAGCCAAGAATTAAACCCTATGTACATGGTGAAATGATCTTTAAAAGGTGCCAATGATACACAATAGGAAAAGGTTAGTCTCTTCAACAAATGGTATTGGGAAAACTAGATGTCAACATAAAAAAATGAGCAGGACTTATATCTTACATAATGTTACATTTAATTCAAATGAATGAAATACCTAAATTGAAGAGCTAAAATTTAAACATTTTACAAGAAGCTGGTAACACTGATTTAGCAATGATTTCTTGGGTTGGACACCAAACACCCAATTAACAACAAAAAACATAAATTGGACAGCAAAATTTAAAACTTTTGTTCTTCAAAAGATATTAAGAGAGTGAAGAAGCAACACACATAATGGGAGAACATATTTCCAAATAATATATCTGGTAACAGTTTAGTACTTAAAATATATAAAGGACTGTAATAACTCAATAATAACAAAACACAAACAACCCAATTAAAAATGGGCAAAGGATTTGACTAGACATTTCTCCAAAGAAGGTACACAAATGGCCACAAAGCAGATGAAAAGATTATCAACATCACGAATCATCAAGGAAATGAAAATCAAAACTGCAATGAGCTACCACCTCATACACCTTAGGATGGCTGTCATAAGAGAAAGTAGGAAGTAACAAGTGTTGGTGAGGAAGCATTAGAACCCCAGGTGTCGATGTGGGAATGGAAGACGGTGTGGCTATTATGGAGAATAGCTGCTTTCTTCCCTTCCTCGGCAGATTGGCTTCCGCTGCTCTTCCCATCCATATGATAGAAAAGATGGCCAGTAATACATGCATATTAGTGGTCTAGATCTCTCTCTAATTTCAATTTCTAGGAGGGACATTATAGGACAACTATCCACCCGTAAACTCCTAAACTATGGCCTAAGGAGGGACAATAATTGATCTGTATTAGCTGTCTTCTCCTCGTCTACTATGAGTGGGAGATAGGGTCACTGGAGAGAGAGACATCATACTGAATACAGCACCCATACACAAGATGAAGATATATTTTTGTTGGCTTGCTTTTTTTTTTTTTAAGCTAAAAGTCAAAAATAAGACAGCTCTAACAAGGTAAAGATGAGCACTCCAGGACCTGGGTCAGTCACAGGGAGCCAAAAGATCCCAAATATACACAGGTAGTAACTCACAAAGAGAGCACTGACACCAAATCTATTCAATTCCATGCTCTTTCCTCTCTCACCCCTACAACTCTTGGCATAGAAAAATATTTTGCCAGTCTTAGCAAGTGTGAGAAAAAGAAATCCTACAAAGTTATTCATTTGTTTGCTGATACAACAAATATAACCTTTTTATGAGGTTTCTGAGTTTATAAAATTATAATTTATAAAAATGATTTACTAAGCATTTACTATGGGGTAGACATTTGCTAGTGCTTTTTACCTATATCAACTTCATTTAATCTCCCACAACCTTCTGAGTAGGCAACATTATTATCTGCATTTTCCAGATGAAAATTGGGAATTACAGAGGCTTTAAGTAACTTGCACAACATGATACAGACGGCAGGTGACCACATTAGACATCAAGTCTGAGTGCAGAGCTTTAAGCTTTTAATGGCTAGGATAATAGAAGTCAAGGTAAAGAACAAATATGTCTAAGAAATTACAGCTTGATTATCCACTAACATATCCCAGAGTGTCCTGTCTGGAAGCTAAGAACGAACCGCAGAAATCAACTAAAGATTCCTGAAGGCCAAGGCAAAAGGGGAATAAAATCGTAAGAATTATAATATCCAGGGCCGGCACTGTGGCTCAGTGAGTTAAAGCCCTAGCCTGAAGCGCCACAATCCCATATGGGTGCTGGTTCTAGTCCTGGCTGCTCCTCTTCCGATCCAGCTCTCTGCTAAAATCAGTAGAAGATGGCTCGGGTCCTGGGGCCCTTGCACCCATGTGGGAAACCCAGAGGAAGCTCCTGGCTCCTGGCTTCAGATCGGCGTGGCTCCGGCCATTGTGGCCATCTGGGGAGTGAACCAGCGGATGGAAGACCTCTCTCTCTGTCTCTATCTCTCTCTGTAACTCTGTCTTTCAAATAAATAAAATAAATCTTTTTTTAAAAAAAGAATTATAGGCCAGCACCGTGGCTCACTAGTCTAATCCTCCGCCTGCGGCGCTGACACCCTGGGTTCTAATCCCAGTTGGGGCGCCGGATTCTGTCCCGGTTGCTCCTCTTCCAGTCCAGCTCTCTGCTGTGGCCCGGGAGTGCAGTGGAGGATGGCCCAGGTCCTTGGGCTCTGCACCCACATAGGAGACCAGGAAGAAGCACCTGGCTCCTGGCTTCAGATTGGCACAGCGCATCAGCCACAACATGCTGACCATAGCGGCCACTTGGGGGGTGAACCAATGCAAAAAGGAAGACCTTTCTCTCTGTCTCTCTCTCGCTGTCTAACTCTGCCTGTCCAAAAAAAAAAAAAAAAGAATTATAATATCCTTAAGTCAAAAATAAATTTAGGATATCCCTAATTTTCTCAATACCTCTCAGTATCCCTTGGGTCTGTGTAGAGAACACCATGAGGCTGGTGTTGTGGTTCACTTGGCTAATCCTCCGCGTGCGGCACCGGCACCCCGGGGTTCTAGTCCCGGTTGGAGCGCCAGATTCTGTCCCGGTCGCTCCTTTTCCAGGCCAGCTCTCTGCTGTGGCCCAGGGAGGGCAGAGGAAGACGGCCCAAGTGCTTGGGTCCCTGCACCCGCATGGGAGACCGGGAGGAAGTACCTGGCTCCTGGCCTCAGATTGGCATAGCGCTGGCCCTAGTGGCCATTAGGGGAGTGACCATTAGGGGAGTGAACCAACAGAAGGAAGACCTTTCTCTCTGTCTCTCTCTCACTGTCTATAACTCTCTCTCTCTCTCTCTGTCTAACTCTGCTTGGCAAAAAAAAAAAAAGAGAGAGAGAGAGACAGAGAACACCATGATGTCATGTGTGATGTCTTTGGCAACATCTTTACAACACATACTCTGAGTTTTATACTCAGACATTTTCAATTCACACATTTAATTGCAGTCAGCATAAAGTCAAATAACATCTGAGTTTAGGAAGTTCTGTGTGAGGCCAAACCAACACAGACCAATTCACACCTCCCTGTGAACTGGTCTGAATAAAAATGTGTGTGTGTGTGTGTGTGTGTGTGTGTAATGAATGGATTGCATTTTTTCAAGGAATCCACCATATATAGTTTAATATAAATCATGTAGAATCCTAATTTGCAATTTTTTAGCTGAACCTGAGATACAGGCAGTCTGTGTTGCTGACAGAAAAGACCCCAGAGACAGAGATAGAGGTTAAAGTTAAGGACCTACAAAGGATTGTCTGGTGGCCACCTTTCTGAAATGGAATAATTTGGTTTTGATCAAAATGAATCAATATCATATCATAAATATGATTTTAGAGGTCAATAAGCAAAAATCTGAACTACCCTAACCTATTTTAATAAAATATACAAAATGCAATTTCTAGGTCATTGCTATTTTATGTTCCTTTTAAATATAAAAACAGGAGCAGGCATTTGGCTTAGAGGTTAAGACGCTGGTTGACTCACCTGCATCCCATATTGGAGTGCTTGGGTTCGATGTCCAGCTCTGCTACAGACTCCATTGTCCTGCTAACGCAGACCCTGGGAAGCAGTGGTGAAAACTCATGGTTCCTGCCCTCCTTGTGGGAGACCCAGATTGCACTTCTGACTCCCAGCTTCCAACACACAGTTACAAGCATTTGGGTAGTGAACTAGCAGGTGAGAGCTCTTTTATTGTCTTTCTCTCTCTCTCTCTGTATCTCATTTTTTTTTAAAGCCACTAAAATAAAAATAGTGACTCTAACTGTTTAATCATAAATAGAAAAAGGTTTTAATCTAATAATGACCAGGGTTTTTTTTTTTTTAAGATTTATTTATTTATTTGAAAGAGTTACACAGAGAGAAGGAGATGCAGAGAGAGAGAGAGAGAGAGAGAGAGAGAGAGAGAGAAAGAGAGAGAGAGAGAGAGAGAGGTCTTACATCCGATGGTTTACTCCCCAATTGGCTGCGCTGATCTGAAGCAAGAAGCCAGGAGCTTCTTCCGGGTCTCCCACTTGGGTGCAGAGGCCCAAGGACTTGGGCCATCCTCTAGTGCTATCCCAGGCCACAGCAGAGAGCCGGATTGGAAGAGGAGCAGCTGGGACTAGAACCATATGGGATTCCAGTGCCTCATAGCAGAGAGCTGGATCGGAAGTGGAGCAGTCAGGACTCGAACCGGCACCCCTTTGGGATGCTGGCACTGCAGGTGGCAGCTTTACCCACTACGCCACAGTGCCAGCCCCATGACCAGGGTTTACAACCAGATTATAGATAGAAGCACATGAGGCATAGCCTTTTACAGTATAGTTTTGATCACTCAATACAGCATTATAGTTTGAAAGCATTTCTCACTTCTTTATAATGGAGATAAAATGACTCATAAGTGAAGATTTTTATTAGTTTCAAAAAAAGCAATGAGAATAAAAAGAATTTGGAAAGAGCTGAGATTGATGAGGAAGAAATATTAGTAGAGTTTACATCAAGATATATGAACATATCAAATAAAATATTACTTGGAATGTCAGTCAGGTAGTAGTCATCATGTAGGTTAAAATACAGAACACAATGTTCAGATGTTTCTTTTTAAGTCAGAAATTAAATGAAAGACGAATGTGCCTACTGCCATAAAATGGAGACTTTACAATCTGGCTCATCAAAAAGTGTTCCTGGGTTTCAACATAAAAGGAAAACTATTAAATCCATTTGAAAATCATCTACGATCGTTTTTGCTCATGAAATGGTTTTCATAATACAGCTTGAAGTTAGTGGTGGCTCCGATCCAAAGGCTCTGTAAAAGTGGAATGCATTGAGTGAAAATCTTAATGAGAAACAAAATGGAGGGCCGGTGCTGTGGCACAGTGGGTTAATGCCCTGGTCTGGAGCGCTGGAATCCCACATGGGCGCTGGTTCGAGACCTGGATGCTCCAATTCTGATCCAGCTCTCTGCTGTGGCCTGGGAGGGCAGTAGAAGATGGCCCAAGTCCTTGGGCCCCTGCACCTGTGTGGGAGACCCAGAAGAAGCTCCTGGCTTCTGGCTTCAGATCAGCGCAGCTCTGGCCATTGCGGCCAACTGGGGAGTGAACCATTGGATAGAAGACCTCTCTCTCTCCCTCTGCCTCTCCTCTCTCTGTGTAACTCTGACTTTCAAATAAATAAATAAATCTTTAAAAAAAAAAAAAAGAAAAATAGGATGATGATTAGTGAGAATGGGCTGTTGTCTTATAAGACTAATTACAGAAAGCAGAAAAAGTTAATTGAAGAAAAATATGGCCTAGTGTCAACATTTTAAGTACCATTTCTACTGCTGTGATATATAGAAGAAAAATTATATGTTGACATTTAAATTATTATGCTGATTTCAGGCAAATTCCTGAATTTCCGCTTCAACTAGAATTAAAAGAATTTGGTCAACTGGGCGTTTAGCCTAGAGGTTAAGACATCAGTGAAGTCCTCTGCATCAGACATCAGAGTACCTGGGTCTGGTTCCTGGCTCTGGCTCCTAACTCTGAGCTTCTGCTAATACAAACTCTGGGATACAGCGGTGATGGCTGAAGTAATTGGGTTCCTGACACTTTCATGGGAGGCCAGGATTGCATTCCTGGCTCCAGGTTTCCATCCCAACTTGAGATTTGATGCAGGCTTTTGAGGCATGAATAGTGGATGGGATCTGTCTCTCTTTCTCTATGTCTCTCAAATACATATATTTTTACATTTTAACTAATTTTTAATTAAAAAATAATAATTTGGTCAAATCATTCTTTCTCTTACAACTTCATTTATTGTGATGATAGCTGAATGGCACCTTAATCCCCAGTGCATCATTAGTCCTGGTCTGGGCGCCGGATTCTGTCGCGGTTGCCCCTCTTCCAGGCCAGCCCTCTGCTGTGGCCCGGGAGTGCAGTGGAGGATGGCCCAAGTGCTTGGGCCCTGCACCCCATGGGAGACCAGGAAAAAGCACCTAGCACCTGGCTCCTGCCATCGGATGAGCGCGGTGCACCGGCCGCAGCGTGCCGACCGCGGCAGCCATTGGAGGGTGAACCAACGGCAAAGGAAGACCTTTCTCTCTGTCTCTCTCTCTCACTGTCCACTCTGCCTGTCAGAAAAAAAAAAAAAGAACGTAAACTTCATAAGGGCAGACTTGTCCATTTACTGCTCTCCTGTGTCCCCAGCACCTAGAACAATATGGTACCTAATTGCTGCTCAGGGAGTATTTGTTAACAAAGAATGCACATATTTTGTACACAAGATGTCATTCAGGCTTAGAAGTAAAATGCCCCCAAAAAACTTGGAAGTAAGGTTATCCTATGGGAATGAAACTAATAGTAAGGTATACTAAAAGACCGTGGTTCTCTATAAAAATAGTCCAAAAGATTTCCTGTATATATGTGAGAATGAGGAGAGTTGGCATTCTTCACCATAATGAGATTTGGGGGCAGAGTGGTATCTGGGAGCATGACTGCAACCAAGAAAACAGAAACCCAATTTTTTACATGTCACTAACAAAACAAATCACTTAACCAAGTGGGACCTGGGAAGTAGGAAACATGAGAAGGGATTTTTTAATCTCTCTGGTTTCTTACCAGTAAAAGAGTAAGCTCCATAAAGTCAGGCAAGATTTTTTTTTCTGTTTGGATGTTTATGGGTGGATGGGTAGAGAATGGATGGATAGATGGATAATGAGCGACTGCAGGGAGAGAGGGAGGGAGGAAGAATGAAAGAGTAGAGGGATAGAGGAATGAGGGGATTGCTAAAAGATTAATCCACTCATTTTTCAGTTATTAAAGAATTTTTCCATTTAATCCAAGAGAATCACTGACTGGGAGGCAGCTTCTGGCCACCAGAATCCTAGACTCTACTCATATTTTAAGGCTGAAATGGGTCACCTGGTTTTACCACATCTTGTTCAATTAGCAGACATGAGATGTCAGGATTTTCGAATGTTAGGATGTGGAACCAGTAAGCTTTGACAAAAACTAGAAATAACAGTGTCCTGCACAGGCTAGAACTGTGTTTCTCATCTGCATCTACGCTGCTCTGGGGACTCTGCTCCATGAAGTCACTTATGAGGGGTGAGTTTGCTCTTGGGGCCTGCACTGTGGTATAGCGGGTACAGCTGCTGCTTCCAACACCTGCATTCCATACGGGCGCTGGTTCCAGTCCCCACTGCTTACTTCCGATCTAGCTCCCTGCTAATGCTCCTGGGAAAGCTCCTCCTCCTGGCTTCGTCCTGGCTCAGCCCTGGCCGTTGCAGCCATCTCAGGAGCAACTGGTGGATGGAAGCTCGCTTTCTCTTGCCTCTGCATCTCTCTCCATGGCTCTGATTTTCAAATAAATTAATTAATTAAAAAAAGTGAGTACGCTCTTGGAACTGAGTTAAGCTATGTTTCAGGCAAAACAACCCTGAAGTCTCAGACGCTTAACGATGCTGCATTTTCTGGTACCTGCCCTGCTCATGTAATGGTCGCTGAGGTTCTGACTGCTTCCCAGGGGAGTTTGTTCAATGGTGGCAAAAGGGGCCACATTGATTCTCTCCTTCCATGAAGTAAAAGGCCGAGGCAAGGCCCAAGGTCTAGCAAATTCAGTCAGTGAAGCAACAAGAAGCCCTCTGTTTATTTAAACAGTTTGCTACAAACACAGAGAAAAGAAGTGGAGCCAAGGGTGCCACTCCCGAAGTCCACCAAAAAGATGGCCTGAAACAAAGGGTGCTGAGTGATGTCGGCCTTGAGGCTCCTAGTTGCTGAGGAGCTAGCTCCAGACATTGACCGTGAGGTTTCATGGTCTTCAGCTTTATCCTAGGGAAGGTTTATTGTGTAGCAGAAAGACTCAGATCTCTTGGGAACCCTGGAGGGAATGGGAAACCCTACATCATCCAGGGGGCCATAGATGAAGGACTCCCAGCAGCTCCCCAGGCCCTGTCATCCTCTCATGTTCTGAGGCATATGAGACATCTTGGCAAGAACCAGATTTGCTGCACAGCAAGCCTTTGCCTAGGTGGTCAGTGGAGATAGTGTCATGTCACCAAGTGCCCCGTGGAGCTGTTCCCTACACCTCTGCCTCCACCATCTCCACCCCTACCAGAGAGGAACAGAGGCTGGAAGGCTGTGCATGCTCTAGCAGGATGATCACATGTCACAACTGAGCACGGCTCTGCCTGATGCAGGGGAGGAGCTAAGGTGTCTTGTGACCTGGGAATCAATGTCTGTGGCCCTGGCAGCTACTGCACTTGAGGCACAGGACTCAAGCGCCTTCTCCCTGGTCACTGACCACTCCCAAGGAATTGCTCTATCTGCATGGTCCAAGGTGGCTGCATTCCAGGAGCAAGAGGGGCAACACCTGTCTCTTTCTTTAGAGGAAATGCCTCTAGAGGATATAGGCATCACTGTGGCTGTACCCCACTGGCCACTACACCTTCAGGTAGGCTAGGAAACATAATCTTGAGGTTCATCAGCCTTCTGTCTGCTAAAACTGTTATTGTGAAAGAAGGGGAGGACAGATACTGGACACAGAGCATAGAATTGGCCATTAGTGTTTTGAGATGATTTGTAAGGTGTTTTCCAGATAATTTGGCATCAATAAAATTTAAAACATTGTAGGCTGTGATTTTTTTGTTGCAATTTTCAATTGATACATCTCTCATTTGTGTGCTTCCTTCATGTAACACAGCTGGGGAAATGAACATGACCTTGGTAGAAAGGTTTATGTGAAATACCCTTTGGACCCTCCAGCTCCCTTTATATATCATCATCCACATCAAGCAAAGCCCAGGTCATGAATCCAACTTGCCAAGGACTCTGTACCTGGGTGAAGCTGAAGTTAGAAGAGCTCAAATGTGGTAACACATGAATCTTATCCATGGGAACCCTTTTACATTTGGTGACCATGAAATTTATGGGCCAGTACAGTGAGTTAAGTGGCTGCCTATGACACCAGCATTCCATATGAGTGCTGGTTCAGGTCCCATATGCTCTACTTCCAATCCAGCTCCCAGCTAATGTGCCTAGAAAAGCAGTAGAAGATAGCCCAAGGACTTGGGGCCCCTGCCACTCATAGGGGTGACCTACATGGAGTTTTGGGATACTGGCTTCAGCTTGGCCCAGCCCTAGCTATTGCAGCCATTTGGGGAGTGAACCAGTGAATGGAAGGTATCTTTCTCTGTGCTTCTCCTTCTATTTGTCTCTCTCTGTAGTTCTGCCTTGCAAATCAATCAATCAATCAGTGTGTGTGTTTGTGTGTGTGTGTGTGTGTGTGTGTGTGTATTAAAGAAATTGTGAGTTAGTGGTAAGAACCTGACCAATCCTGGAGTTACTGATACTGTGAAGTTTCTGAAACTCCCTTGCTGAGTCGAGTCCCCAGAGCACAGGGACTCTTGTGTTGGGGGCCTATGACACTGGGAGCCCTGCCTGTGCAGGTGACCAGCTAGCAGGTGCCCTCTCAGAGGCTTCTATCATGGGTGTGTCTCACAGCTGTGGAAGGGTATTCTCACACTGTGCAACCTCATCACCTGAATACACATGCTTGTCCCTAAGTGACTCTCAACCAGAAGGTGCCTGGTGATGGCAGAATATGTTCCGGCAGCTCTCTCTTCAGAGCAGGAAGTTCTACTGAAGTCACCAAGAATCACAGAAACTCTTAGGGCAAATAAGCATCGGAATTTCCAAATGCCTGTACTCTAGCATTAAGAAAATTGCAGATTTAACATCTCTGATCTGAGATTCATTTTGTCTAGGGTGAGGACGAGGAGGGAAGGGAAAATCTCTTCCTAACACAGTACAATAGAAATAAAATAATGAAACTTTACAAAAACCCCCAATCAGAAACACATTGCAAATACAATCAAAGGTGCAGAGCACCCTGCCTATCAATTTTCTTAAATGGTCTTTTCGTGTTCTGTGGAAATTATAGACATAGCTGTTCTCGATAAATGTGTAATTTGGATGGAGAAAAGCCCAGAGCTGGCATAAAATGCATCTCTTATCAGCTGATTTTCAGGTGTTTTTAGGATGAAATAGAGCAGAAACTATTTCAAATCTGTGAAAGCAAGCTGTTTTGAAGAGGTAGCAAATAAAAACGAAGCAATAGCAGCCCTGCAGAGATGCATGTGGCATATTCAGCCTCCAGCTTTCAGGCACGTTGTGGTGTTGTGATTCCAGTAGGGTTGCATCCACATTAGGAATCCAAAGTGTCTCCTTCCTGTGTGTGTGGGCATGCACTCCAAAACATCCTGCCAAAATATCCTACGGGTTAAGCCACCGCCTGTGACATGGCCTCCCTTATCAGGGTACTAGTTCAAGTCCTGGCTGCTCCACTATCTGATCCAGCTCCCTGCCGATGCACCTGGGAAGGCAGCAGAAGCTGGCCCAAGTGCTTGGGCCCCTTCCACCCACCTGGCTCCTGGCTTTGGCTTGGCCCAGCTCTGGGGTTAGCAATTCAAGTTTAATGACTCAAAGATAAAGACCACAGAGAGGGTAATGGCTAAGAAGGTAATGTTTTTCTGAAATTTCACTATGTGTTTTATCAGCACTGATTCTATTATAAACCCCTGCTCTGTGGAGATGGGGCTTGGTGGGTTGTCTCTGTGAATACTGCAGTTGCTCTCAAAAGTCAGAAATTGCAGCTTATAACAGAATCAGTGCTAATAGCAAACTCCTCTTCAGCTCCTTGGATTGTCCTGATCAAAGCACACATTGTACTCTTCCACTTCTGGTTCTTGCTTATCTTCTACAATAACATCTTCTGAGACTGTTTCTGATGACTTTGGATTTAGTGATGGAAGGAGGAGTTGATTACTTTAAAAAATTATTTTAGAAACAAAGACACAGAAACAAAGAATGAGCTCCCATTCACTGGTTCACTCCTCCAAATGTCCGCCATGGTTAAAGCCAGGAGCCAGGAACTCAATCCAGGCCTCCCACATGGGTGGCAGGAACCCAATTACTTGAGTCATCACCACTGCTTCCCAGCTGCACATTAAAAGAAAGCTAGAGGCCTGTGCCGCGGCTCAATAGGCTAATCCTCTGCCTGCAGCACCGGCACACGGGTTCTAGTCCCGGTCAGGGCGCCAGATCCTGTCCCGGTTGCCCCTCTTCCGGGCCAGCTCTCTGCTGTGGCCCAGGAGTGCAGTGGAGGATGGCCCAAGTGCTTGGGCCCTGCACCCGCATGGGAGACCAGGAGAGGCACCTGGCTCCTGGCTTCGGATCAGCGCGGTGCGCTGGTCACAGCGGCCATTGGAGGGTGAACCAATGGTAAAAGGAAGACCTTTCTCTCTGTTTCTGTCCACTCTGCCTGTCAAAAAAAAAAAAAAAAAAAAAGCAAGCTGGAGTCAGGAACCAAAGGAGGACATCAAACCCACACTTTCTGGTACGGGACTTATACATCTTTTCCAGTGTCTCCACTGCCAGGCCAAATACCTACCCTGCTTGGTGGCTTTTGGTTTAGGATCTAATCCTGGTACAAATACTGCTAGTTTTATCCCCATAGTCTCTTGAGGTAGAACAATCCCTTCACCTTTTTCTTTCTTTTGCAACATTGACTTTTTTCATGGGATTTCTCAAACTTCTGGTTTCATCTGACTGCTTCCTTGTGATATTGCTTGTCTGGTTCCTCGGTCTCCTGACTTTTCGGACAGGTAGGTCAAACACGCTAGGAGCCTCAGGTCTCATTTTAACTTTTTCAATAGCCTCATTTAAAAAAAAATTAATACAGATGAAGCCAATTTTAATAACTACTGATATTCTATTTGACTCACTAAATACTAAGCTTTCAACACTATATGGAATATTATGATTCCAATGCTGACTCAATATTTTAAAATTATCAACGACATATTTTATATTATTTTTTCAAACTGCATCTTCCAAAACTTGGTGTTTTACACTTAAGAGTGCATCTCCATTTGGAGCAGCAGTATTTCACATGCTTGAAGGCCACACAGAACCACCAAGTCAAACAGTGAAAACTGAGGCTTGACTGGATTTACATGGGAGACTTTTGGCTATGATCCTCCTCAGGTAGCAATGTGTTTCACAGTGCACTGCAGCAGGCCACTACTTAACAATATCTGGTTCGCTGTTAACTTTCTCTAATGCCCGATCTTTCTAGAATAAAGATATCTTCCATTATTTTCATACTCAGTATGTGATCCTTGAGATGATTTTTGGATACCCTACCAATATCCTTCTCAGGACAACTGGAAAAATTTGAATGTAGACTGGACATTGAAGAGTTTTATGGAATTACTTATGTTTTTCTGGTGTGAGAAGGGCATTGTGGCTATATAGAATATCATTATTACCAGAGGCAGGATGAAATTTTCAGGAATAAAACGTGTTTTCAGCAACTTCTGTTCATACTGCATTAGCAAAAGTTTTCTTAAATTTATCTATACAAGGGGCCAGTGCTGTGGCACAGCAGGTAAAGCCACTGCCTGCTGTGTTGGCATTCCATGCTGGTTTGAGTCCCAGCTGCTGCACTTCTGATCCTGCTCTCTGCTATGGCCTGGGAAGCTACTGGAGGATGGCCCAAGTCCTTGGGCCCCTGTACCTGCACGGGAGACCCAGAAGAATTTCCTGGCTCTGCTTTGGATCAGTGCAGCTCTGGCCGTTTGTGGCCAGCTGGGGAGTGAACCAGCAGACGGAAGACCTCTCTCTCTGCCTCTCCTTCTCTATGTAACTCTTTCAAATAAATTTTTAAAAAATTTATATCTAATATATATATATATTAGATATACAAATATATATCTGCACACACACACACACAGAGAGAGAAAAGTGAATCAAATACTTAAAATCTTAACTAGTTTTGAATCCAGATATGTAATACATGGATGTTTATTTGCTGTTTCCTCAATATGTGTAATTTTGAAATTTTTTACAATGAAAAGCTGAGAATAGGGTGAGTGTTTCATGCAGTGGTTATGACACCCCTTGGGATACCAGCATCCCATGTTAGAGTACCTGGATTTGAGTCCCAGCTCTGACTATGATTCTAGCTTCCTGCTAATGCAAACTCTGGGAGGCAACAGATAATGGCTCAAGTAGTTGGGTCCCTTCTACCCATGTGAAAGACCTGGACTGAGCTCCTGGCTTCTGCTTCAACCTGGCCTAGCCCCAGCTGTGGCAGGCATTTGGGAAATATCTGTCCATCTCTATCTCTCTGCCTTTCAGAAAAAGAATTTTTTATAGTCGGGAACACAATTTTTAAAGTAATAATAATAGCAATTATTCTTTTCTGGGAACATGAAACTCAGGAAATTAAATAATTTATCCAGTCTCACAATTAGCAAGTGGCTACAAAGTTAATAAATGTTGGTTAAGTTAAAGTATGAATATATACACACATAAAAAACAGATACAGAAGCTGTCAAACGTTCTACAAACAGATTTTTTTCCTCCATGGCCCAGTGCCCAAGGATCCTATGTTGACAGAGGCAGCCCTGAGGTTGGGTATGCTGGGGTATCTGGGTACATGAGGGAGGAAGCAAGGAAGCCAAGGAATGGACGTGACCTAGGGCCAACTCCTCACATCTGAGCAGGCACAAGAAACCCAAGGCACAACTGATTCCAGGAATAAGGGTCTGGAGCAAAACAGAGGCAGGGGAGGAGAGGAGGAGCCCATGAGCAGGGATTCTGTGCATGAGGTTTGTGGGCTCTAGTTCAAGGTGCCTAGTTTGGGTCACAGGCCATGGGGGTGCTGGTAGAGCCTAGAATATGAAGGAGGCTAAGGAAGAGGAGGCAGGGGGGTGGGGGGCAACCTGGCACTAACTGGTCACTATGGACAAGCAAGTGAACAGAGCTGCTTCAAGCTAACTAGAAAAAAGTGCCTGTTCTGGATGGGTCCTTGGGTACAGCTCAGGACAATTACAGCTGCCATTTGTCCTCTCAGCCAGAAGCCTCTGGGGAGTGTGCAAACTGCAGAACTGTACACAGCTGGCCTGAAGTTTGGCAGGTAGTTGGAGAACTGTTATCAGCCATTTGGTTGCCCTAGTGCAGAGCTCTGGATTTACCTGGCTCTTGTTCTAGCTCTGGGTGGATTTTGACCTTGTACAGAGACAGTCTGACTGTATGGAGCCTCCTGCTCCAGGGCTTTCTTTGATGGAACACTTTCTCCTTCCCATTCCCTCACCTGATGCCCAAATGCAGGTGCAGCCCAGAGGGCAGGGGTGAAGACATCGTCCTGTAAGTTTTTTCTCTCCTTGTCCCCCCTCTGTCTCCTTCACAATCCATGCCCTCCTTCCCTCCTGCGGAGACTGGATTCCACAAGTTTCAACTGTATTCTCCTCAGGAGAAGGGAGTATGACTGGAAGCTGAAGCTCCCCTCACCACCCAAAAAAAGTGCACCTACAGACTTGGCATGGACTTTCAGTAGGTTTGTGGCTCCCCTAAAGGCTGGTTTAAAAAACCTCAGTCTGTAGGTGTAGCGCATCAGGTTAAGCCACCCCCTGGGACATACTAGACTGCCTGGATCAAGTCCTAGGTATTCTAAGCTTCCCATACTGCCTCTTACTGATGTTCCTGGGAAGCAATGGACGATGGCCCAAGTACTTGGGTTCCTGCCACCCACATAGGAGACCCAGATGGGGTTTCTGGCTCCTGGCTTCAACCTGGCTCAGCTCCACCAGTTAAGCATTTAGAGAGTGAACCAATAGATGTAAGACTTTCTCTCTGTCTCCCCCTCTCTGCCTTTCAAATAAATAAATCAATAAATAAAACTTTAAAAAAGGACAAAATACTGAGAATTCACTTTTAAAAAGGATAAAAAATAAATACAAAGCTCAGCCTCAAGGAGGAAGGTAGAGGTCATGGTTTCTAATCAAAAGCACATTTTCTTTTTTATTATGGGACACACCCCAGCACTTCTGATCCTGGGGTGTTCAAGAATTGGGCATGGAGGGGAGCTCCGCAGAGCGCTGAGAAGCCCCAAAACATTCACCAGAAACTAAAACTGGAGTGATGCAGCTGTCAAAGGCAACAGAAAAGCTGAAAGAGCATTTAAGTGCATTTAAGGACGGAAGGGCGTTTTCCCCACTGCTCTGGCTCTTGACCAGCCTTATCCCAGTCTCTGCTTCTACAGTCTTTTCACAGGAACTCCTTTGCACCTTGGCAAGAAGCATCAAAATTGCTCATCAAGATACACAAAAGGTTAATTACAAAACTTTGCACACTCCAGAAGACCACAGGCAAGCACAACTATTTATCCAGCTGACACTCCTACTAGTCGTGCTGCAGGAGCCTGTCCTACGCACATGGCAGTCTGAGTCATTACACCTGCTCCCACCACCTACAGCCTGGGCAGGTTTCCGTCAAGAACTCAAGATCAGATGTCCTAAAGGGAGAAACAGTTGCCCTTCTGGAGACATTGTGAGGAACTTATCTTTTAAGGTGGGAAGGGGGTTGGAGGTTCCTAGGCAATGTCCCCATCTGCGATGAATGCGTATCCAAGCAGCTGGAAGAAGTCATTAGCAATTGCTGAATGCATAAAGCAGCAGCTGTGGACATCATGGTATCCTTTTGACAACCTGTCAATGCACAAACTACAGAGGCATCCAAATGACAGCCAGACAATTCCAGAAACAGGCATTTAAAGCTTGCCCACTCTCCCTGCTCTGCAGAGAGGCCCTACAGACTGACGGACAGGCTGGCAGCTTGCCACTGGCCCAGCCTCTCTGAAACTTCCTCCTCTGCTCAGGGCTCCCACTGCACAGGGAGCCACTGGTACCTGCATTTCCGGCACCATGAAACAGGGCCAGTAGCAGGATGCCAAATCTGATGACATTCTCTTCTACCTATTCTCCAGTCCTGGTGATGACCAGAACTAGGCACCTGGCAAATGAGTTATAGACATCCACTGGCTGAACCTGGAAATTGTGTCATCAATCAGGAAGCTTTAAAAATACAATGCTAGTGTCACATTTCTGGGTTTCATGGAAATGTAGACTGTGGGTGCTAAGCAGAATAATGTGCTACAATCTCAAGCAGTAAGTTCGCTGCAGTGAATAGTCTCTGCAACAGGCCACTGGGCTACAAGCAGTAGACAGAAGACTTCACTCCCAAACTCACTTGTCCCTCTGATATTTGTCCTACAAAGAATATATTCATTACTATTTATGGAAGCAAGAAAGTGGAGCTCAGCCTGGAAGCCCCAGCATTCCAAGCATGGAGGGGGGGTGTGGGGGTATCTTCATTCAATAAGCATTAGTTAAGCACCTTCTGTGTGTAGACAGTATTTCAGATGCTGAGGAACAGCTGTGAGTAGCACTCACAGATCACTGTATGCATGTGTGGAGTTGAATTTCTACTGGGAGAGAGGGCAAAGTGTGTACATAATACACTACTATGGTTTGAATGTGTCCCAAACCCATCTGGTAGACACTTCATCCTCAAAGCAACACCTCAAAGGTAGAACCTTGATGAGGTGATTAGCTGGGAGGTCTCGGCCATATCATGGAAGCAGGAGTCCCACCCCCTTCCCTCTTGCTTTCCCATGCTCTGCCCTTCCACCTTCCACTATGGAAAGAGGCAGCAAGAAGTTCCTCGCTCAATGCCAGCACTTGACATTGGGCCTCCCAGCCTGCAAACTGTGAGAAACAAATTCCCTTTCTTTACATATTACCCAATCTGTTGTTCTGTGATGGCAAAACAAAACAGACCAAGACAAATGCATCGTAAGTAAAAGAGAACTAAACACTGAGGGAAAATTAACGAGGATGGGCTACAAAGCAAGGAGACTGGGAAGGACAAAGAGATGTTCAAGTAAAGCTCCCAAAGAAAAAGGAGGTTCCTGAGTTGGGAAGTGGAATGGGTAGGCAGGTGAGGAGCAGAGAGAGCTGGGAGGGAGGGGGACAGAGCAGGAAGCCAGGGGAGACCTGGGGGCAAGGGGAGCACTGAGCAGGCTGCCAGGTGGCAAGGCTCCCAGGCTCCTGTCTGCTTCAACTATGGCAATCTTTACCTGTTGAAAATATTGACACTCTTGATCAGACTTTGCTATATACAAATGACTCACCGCAGAAAAGGAAAAGTTTGCAAACAACCCACATGGTTTCAAAAGCCAAGCTTTTGGAGGAAGACAGTACTGGTTCCACTTCCAGGGGGTTCAGCTGTGGCCTGGGTTACCTGCAGCTCCCATTTACCTGGGACTCCGCTTGAGGCAAAGAGCACTGAGTACCATGTTTGGAAACTGCCATTGTCTCTGTCCTGTTGAGGCTGTTTGAGGGAAGCAGAGGTGGCACCTGCCTTCCAGAAACTCAACAAACCAGGATGCAAGGTGAGGCAGGCATACACAGAAGCAGAGGGAAAGGCAGCATGGGGCTGTGGCCCCGGTGGAAAGGAGGCTGGACTGGGGGAGTGTCCCTGCTGAGCAGGTGCAGTGGACAGGACAGCTGCAAAGGTGGCACACAGGTCCAGTCAGTCCCAGGGCCTCCAGGGGAGGGAGAGCCCCAGAGGTCAGGAAGGAAGATGGCAGTCCAACCAGTACAGGGGATGGAAGACCACAGGCAGTAAGGATGCGAGCTGGCAGGGAAGGACAGACAACACCAGGAGTCAGTTATGACCTCCAGGTTTTCAGAGGCGATTCAATGAGCAGAAGTTGTGTTTTGAGAGGTGATTAGTGACCCTCAGGAGGTAGATGAGGTGGCGGGAAAAGACTGAGAATGTCAAGGAGTGACTTTCAGGGACACTAGCATCTTAGGGGAATGTGACAGAAGGGGCCAGTGGAAGGTGAGAAAGAAGGGTGGAGACACCAGGACCCAGACAGGAGACGGGAAAGCTTGTGGCAGGCCCAAGCAGCACAGGGAGTCTGAGATGGCCATGGACTACCAAGCAGCCAGAAACAGCCAGGTCAACAAGGGTCTGATTGTGCTTCACCGAGCAGTTTTGTCGGAGATGATAACCCAGGGACAGAGTGGTGGTAATGCGCAAACAGCAGAGAAAGACGCTGCCTTGGCTCCGGTTGGTGGTCAAGAAGAGGCAAGTGGGAGATGTGGGGGACAGCAAAATCGCACTCACTCTTTTACATTAAGGGTGTTGTCTGTGAGTCTGTAAAAATAGAGTGATAGCAGAGACAGAGGGATAGGATTCGATTGGAAAAGAGCTTGTTTGACTGATTGAATCTGTGATAAAAGCTCAAAAGGAGCTTAGAGAAAAGGCCAGTGCAGACTGCAAGCCAAGTCAGAGAATCCCTAACAATGGTTGTCACGGACACCGCTATCTGTCCACACAAGGTCAATCAGTCTGTCTTTGAGATGGCCACAGTGGGTACAACTGATCTACCACACCCTTCAAGACAACCATATGGCACGGCATTGCCTGCCTGCATGCTTAGGTGTGCTCTGGCTGCCTCTTTCATTGTGGCATCAGGCCAGGCATTCCCCACTAGAATTTTCCCATCAAGGGCCACATTGCTCCGAAGGCGTATTCTTATACCAGATGCCGTAACAGGTTCACATTCAGTAAGTCTGGTCCTGCTGCTAGAAAGGCATGGGCCATGACATTCCTACCAAGTTCCACCCCCTATGTCCTCTTTGGTAATAGAACTCCTTTCTCTCTTGCACCAGGTGCATTTACAAGGTGGATCCAGATCTTGACACTGTGAACCGCCATGGGAGGGAGGCACTGGGATGCTAGGGAAGGCATAAGAGATGGAAGGGCAACGGGGCAGACAAGAGGTGGGGCATCAGGAACAGGATCCTTGGTGCAGAAAGCTGTGAAGACTCAAATAAGGAGGCTCAAGTGCAAGGCCTCGTGTCACTGGCTGATGGCGGAGCAGAGGTGGTGACCCTCGGCATGTGTCAGTCGGGTCCTCAAGATGTCCATGGACTACGAGGGCCAGCTGGAAAGAAGTGGGGAGACTGGGTCAGGAGTGACATCATCAGCAAGCAGGAGTAGCTAGGAGCTGGAGCCCAGATGCAGCTAGGGAAGTAGGGGAGATGGTGATTGAAGGAAGGATGCAGGATGGCACGGGGACAACTCAGGGACAAGCTGGCCCAGTGAGACGGAAGTTAGCGTTCACTGGAGGTACAGGCTGCAGAATAAAGGAAGGGCTGGAAAGGGGAAATGATGGAATGGGGAATGAAGATGAGAAAGAGTGATCAGAAGATGCACAAGGGAACCAGAAATTAAAAAACAAAACAGAGCTGCTGCCTCTACTGTTGCTTTTATGAGACCCAAAGCAGAAATGTTAACTTATGAGACAAAAGGAGACTGGGCTATAGCCTGGTATGCCAGCAATAAATCAAAGGAATCCCTGACTTTAAAGTTCAAAATGAGAAACCAGGAAAAACTGCAGACTCCACTCAGATCCCTTCCAGGTACCACATGCTCTCTTGCATGCTCTTCCTCAGCCCTGGGTAGTGTTCAGTTAAGAAACAGGGAGGGTATGGTGAGAAGGGAGGTGCAGGCCCACGGCGAGGCTGAATCTGGGGAGCTGCAGAGGATAGCTTGTGCAGGGGACCGTCCACTGCGGTCCACAGGGCAAGGAAAAAGTCAGGCACAGGGCAGTTTGCTACCTGTGTCCCTCTCAGAGGCACCTGGCACACTAAGACACCCTGAGCCTTATTATCTACAACTCCCCTCATTTCAAGTTGTCCACTCCCAGCCCAAAGTAGGCTGGCAAGGGCATTGGGTGTAGGCGATAAGGACTAGCAGCCTCGACCGTCCCAGGGTCCAGCTCCTGTCCATCCAGGCAGATCTTGGCTCGAGCACCACCTTGCCCCCAGCCCAGCAACCAGCCTATGGCATGATCATGCCCATTTGTTTACCAGCTCATTGCTAATGTGCCCTTGTAGAAAGCAAGCTCCTTGAAGCCCAGGGCTTGTCCCCCATGCCTGGATAGAGCTGAGATGACCAATGCACAACAGCTAGATGAGAAGTCTGGAACCATGGCAGTTCTGCCAGGATGGTTCTCTGAAGCCCAGGCTTCTGCTGTGCTCCCCAACCCCCAACTCTGCCATGCCGTGGGCTAGCCCAGGTTGACTGTCTTCACCATGAGGTCTATTCTAAAAAAATAAGAGTGAGGACAACACAGCCTCCATTATTACTACCAAGAAAAATGTTTCTTCTCTAAGAATCAGCAAACAGAGCTGGAAACAATGCTTTCCAGAGGAAGCATGAAGTCCACATTGAAAGGATTGTGAAGAACTGATGAGCGCCTCTTCGGGAAGGGGAACACCGCAGGGATTCCACTTGAGCAATGCGTGGAAAGGACACGGAGTCTCTGCCTTCTTTTCTCCTTCCCCTTTCTCCGTGGCTGAGTCCGTCATTTCCACATCTCAGAGCACCCTTTCAAGGCCCTGCAGTGCCACCGTCAGGAAACCTGAAGAACTGCTCCATGGCTGTCAACACCCAACACTCCCAAAGCAGAGTGGAAAAAGGTTATTGGTAATGTCTGGTCTTGGTGAACATCCAGGAGAAAACCCTAGGCATGACTCCATGTGACTAGTCACTCCAGCGACTCTCCTGTCTGAGCACTGGACCCCAAGGGCACACCCAAGTCCTCGGTTTTGGCTCCTGGCTTAAGCTCCCTTTTTGTTTGGAGCTCATGTCCTTGAAAGGTCACCTGCTCACTCCAAACTCCAGGTGTACAAGAGAAATGTCCCTGGCCTCCCTCAGAGGCTCCTGCAGATAACTCAGCAAACAAAAGTCTGTTAATGCAGAGCATTAAGCCAATGGATGACAACCACCTGAATCCATTAGCACCACTTACACCACAAGCCCATATCAAAGTGCTGGTTTGAGTCCTGGCCTCTGCTTCTGATCCAGTTCCCTGATGATGCATGGGAAGGCAGCAGAAGATGGCCCAAATAATTGGGCCCTTGGCACCCATGTGGAGATCAGGATGGAGTTCTTGGCTCTTGGCTTTGGTCTGGCCTAGCCCAGTCCTGGTAGTTGCAAACACTTGGAGGAGTGAACCAGCGGATGCAACATCTCTCTGTTTCTCCCTTTCTTGCTGCTCTTTCAAATAAATAAAATTAAATTAAAAAATAAAATAAGGGGCCGGCACTGTGGTACAGTAGATTAATCCTCTGCCTGCAGCGCTGGCATCCCATATGGGCACCGGTTCTAGTCCTGGCTGCTCCTCTTTCAATCCAGCTCTCTACGATGGCCTGGGAAAGCAGTAGAAGATGCTTGGGTCCCTGCACCTGCATGGGAGACTCGGAAGAAGCTCCTGGCTCCTGGCTTCGGATAGGCACAGCTCCGGTTGTTGTGGCCATCTGGGGAGTGAACCAACGGAAGGAAGAACTTTCTCTCTGTCTCTCCCTCTCACTATAACTCTACCTCTCAAATAAATAATTAAAACCTTTAAAAATAAAATAAAAAGGCTTACTTAAGGATGATGCTTTAAATAATTTAAAAAGTCTACCTTCTGAGGAACTAAAATGGGGTAACAGGAGAATTCTAAGAATTTCACAAAGATAGCAAATAAGGGAAATAGAAAACCCTCAACTGAGAAACAATTACACAAAGTATATAATCTTTTAGTGATTAAATCTAAACAAAATAACTTATCTGTGTTATCAGATAGGCCTAAAACAAACAAAACTCAGGTGTGGGAAATTAGCCGAGCAGTAAAATGCCTGCATCTCTATCAGAATGCCTGATTCTACTTCCTGCTAATGCAGACCCACTAATGCAGGAGATGACAGCTCAAGTAATTGGGTCTCTGCCACCCACACAGGACACCTGGATTGTGTTCCCCACTCCTGGCTTTGGCTCCAGTCCAGCCATAACTGTTGTGGGCATTTTTGGGGAGTAAACCAGAGAGTGGGAACATAATGTCTTTCAAATAAATAAATAATGTTAAGTTTTTATTTTCCCTTTTATTTTTATTTTCTGAGATTGCCATATTGAAAACATATTAGGTAATAAAAATAAGATTTTTTCCCCTGCTATTCAGTGTAAGAATAAAACTCTAAAACGAACTTCAGAGAACAGAAGCAAGAAGAGCGGGCCAGGAGCCCTTGCACCTTTGCTAAAAGATGCTCACTCCCATCCAGCAGGCACACTGGCTGTACAGATCCCGATCTCTCAATTTCCCCGGCTCCAGCCGAAGGTAGACTCAGATAGAGAGCACGAAGTGGCATTTCCAGAAAACTTCCATTTAAATAGGTTATAATTAAATATTCATGTACCTCAAGTAAAAATATCAAGTTACCCCAAGTTTCTATCGGGGAAGGGAGACAGTAAACCACTGAAAAGAACCACACATGGAGAGGTCATAGGAGGTGATCATTCCTCTGTTGAGTTTATCTCCTTTTAGGATTCTTTCTGCAGAAAAAGACATTTAAAAAACAGTCCGTGTGAGGCATTTGGCCTAGCAGTTAAGGTGCTGGTGTCCTCTATCACAGCGCTGGGGTGCGATGCCTTGCTCTGTTCCTAACTCCAGCTTCCTGTAATGCAGCCCCTGGGAGGCAGTGGCAATAGCTCAAATGGCTGGGTTCCTACCAACCACGGAGATCAGCTCCCAGCTTTTGCAGACATCTGGAGAGTGACCCAGCAGATGACAGATCTCTCGCTCTCTTTCTCCAAACAAAGCAAAACAAAAAACCCTAAAAAGATACAGCATAAAATATACTGCACAAACCCTAAAGGATTCTCCATGTACAGCAACACTGCATACCAGACCATCTACAGTTTTTCTATCTTCAATTCTTCAGAGCGCGAGGCAGGCCCCTGTGCAGTCACTGGCTGCGCTCCCATAGCAGAGCCTCAGACGGTGTATCTCTTCTCTCCTTTGAGTTTAGTCTTGTGGTACTTGATGTAGTCGCTGTGCAGCTCCTTGAAGACGTCTCGGACTCCTGGCTGCAGTGAGGCCCGTAGGAACAGGATGTCATGCTCACTGCAGAGGTCCAGGATGAGGTAAATACCCTCCTGCAGCAGGCCTTTCACGGCTGGATACAAGGTCACCTGGGAAGGCAGACCTGCATGAGGACAAACTGGGGACGCAAAGCAAGCAGCACAACCTGCCAACCATATCCTCAGGACTCACGTAATCTCAATTTGTGCCTCCAAATGTAGAAAAGATCTGGCTTTTCAAGCATAAATTAGCAGAAAACTCAAATAATTGAGTACTCATACTTATAAGGTTTCTCTTTTGAGGAAACAGAAGCTAAGCCGAGTGAAAAAAGCCTGGACTAAATCTCCACAAAGTTGCAGAGGTAGCTTTGCTAGTTAGTAAATCATGCATCCATGTTTAGCCGGGCACTTAAAAAACTATAATCTGTAACTCTGCCTTTCAAATAAAAAAATAAATCTCAAAAAAATTTTTAAGCTCTTACAATCACAGCTACTTGCATATTGTGTCATATTCTTCTACACTGTCAATCACCATTCACAAGGAGACTGTGACACACATTTTCCCAGAGCCTGGTGGGAAAGGCAGGCTCTAATGCTACCTAAACAGATCATCAGTAGGCTTTTTGGATCACCTGCAGAAGGGATGTACAAGCACCATTTAATGGATATTTTCCTGTCAGCCACAGCTCAGCAGGACCTAAGTCTCTAACTGCCCCAGGGTGGCTGATGTGGTCCTTGTGCTGAAGGATGCACGTCTTCCCTGCAGTTTTGGGGTAACTAAATCTGGGCTCAGCAGCAGCAGTGGCAGGCCAGTCCCAGCTTCGCTACACCTGACGCTTCAGCCAGCCGTGGTAGATACTCAGGTGTCATCTAACCAAAAAGGTCAAGAGTGCTACCTCCGCTCTTATTCATATCTCTCTGGATTTCAGCTTGAATGCTTCAGGAGTGGAACCAAAAAGAAGTAGGACTGATGGGTTTGGAGGATGGATAGTGGTGACAACTACCTAACATTACAAGTGTATTTAACACCATGGAGCTGTACTCTGAAAAATGGTTAGGGGGGTAAAATTCATGTTATACTGACTTTGTCAAAAATAATTATAAATAGTAGGAAATCCCGGCATGCCTGGGATCTGGTAGATTCCTTATGAATCTGGATGACTTGAAAAGAGTCACTGCTCTGCAAACACAAAGCCTCTGACAAGGACATGTTTTATTAACCAGGAGAACTCTGACTCACAATGGCAACTGTTGGGAAGCACGTTCCCAAACAGGCAATTCATTTCTGTCATTAAGATAACATCAAGATGACACTATTCTTCAAAGTTCTAGTCTTTTCATATGACAGTTCAAACAAACATTTTTGACAGGTGATCACCTTAAATTTTACCATTGTAAAAATGACGAGAGCCTTCAAGGATTGATGGCAGAATGGCTTGTCTGTGGTTTCACAGCAAGGCAATGGGAGGGAAGCAAAATAAAATGAACAAACAAAAACACAGGAGTCTTGGAGCATACTAACAGACGGAGTGCTATGTAAGTGGACTACTCGCATATTTGTTTAATCATCACTGGTAAGCAAATGATTCTACTTCCAAAGGCAAAAAAAGAGGCTCTATGACTTCCCCAGGCCACACAGAATCCTTCCCACAGCCCCTCGCTGTTTGCTTCTCTTGGTGGCCCTTGGTGAAGTGACACTACTTTGTCTCGTCTTATTCTTCACTAAAATAGAAAATAACGCTAGTTTTTCTTTCATCAAAAACTTACATATTAATGACGTGAGTGCTTTGGAAACAGGAGGATTCCATAAAAATGCCAAATAATTGCAAAGAAAGCCAACCACAAGCCCATCCTCACAGAAGGACCATCTGCAAAGGTCTTCTCCTGGGCAGTGGCTCTTGCAGGCACACCACTGGATACGGCTGAGCACTTATGGGGTGGGTGACCTAGGCATCTGACACCCTGGATGAGCAGGGCAGTGGGGTGGGAAGTTATTTAGCAGTTACAGACCCCCCAGAACTGGCAGTGGAGAGGAAAGTCCATTCAGCCTAACCTCCCTGGAGAAACAGTGACTTTTCCACCCTAACAAGCTGACAAGTGATCTTACTCATGATCTTCTAAGATTGACAAAGTAGGGACAGCTCATTTTATATAGAGAGAAAATAATATAATGTGGAATGTATACACACACAAGTAGATGAGACACAAACACACTGTACTTTGCTTCAGCTTGTGACATTTGACTATAAAAAATAAATTTATATATCCTAAATTTACAAAGTCCAACGGTGAACTTACCTTGGGTCACACAGGGTCTCAGGGAATTTTGAAAAAGAGCACACTGACATTCCAAAGTGAGAGACCAATTACAAAATGCATTCATTATTTTGAACACTGAGTCAAAAATATTAATTTTGACTAAAGTATTTTTCCTTACCTACACAAATACACCTGCATCTACACCTTCCCACCTCCTTTGGGGGCCTCAGAGCAGCTGAGTCTCTCGAGTGACAGACCCCAGGATACAGATCCCTGGCCTCCCGCTACGGAGGGGAACCCTGGACCTTAGGCCTAGAACTCTCTCTGCAGTCTCTGTTGAGTCTGGTCCTATGAGAGCTCCTGCTCTTGGGTCTTCATCCCGCTACAACATCACACAAGAGTCAGCACTACCAATGCCAACGTTTGTGCTGGAGCAAGAACTGATGATTACTAAGCAACCTTCCAGGTCCCAGGCACTGCTTAGGCCACTGTGTGTCATTTCATTCAATCCTTACAATAAACAGCCTTGCAGGGGCGCCACGGCCCTTCACAAGTGAGAACGAGCAGCCCAGAGTATCACTTGCCATTCTAGACGTGAAGCTCTGTTTAAGGACTGTAGAGGAAAGCACTTGGTTACCTTCTGCACCTCTGTCATGTACTGGGCCACCATAAAAGGGGAAAACACAGCGACCTCTTCAGCTCGAGCAGCGATGTGGCTGTACATCCGTTCTACCAGGCGCGCACACTCCAGCACCACAGGCAGGTCCTCTGTGCTTCCTGCAGACAGCAAGACATTTCTCAGCCAATCCACGCAGAAACAGTGCACATTCGCGCTTTCAATTTTAGACTTTTCATACACACAGAAATGATCTCAAGCTCTCCAATTTTTTTTGTACTAATTGGCTTATTTTCCAGACAGTATAAAGAAGAAAAGACACATGCAAATATTTATCTACATAACAAAGGGAAGAACACTTAAAGTACACAACAACCCCTAAGTGTAAGGTCTAACTACAATAATCAAGATTTTTAGGATGAATTCCAACATTACTGTTGTATTTTAAAAGAAGATGGATTTCTAGAAGGAAGACTGAAGATGGAAAGCCAGCTTATAGAAAAACAATGGTTTATTGACAACACATGATTTGAAAGATAAGACGTCCTGATTATGTCTCTACCTTCTAAAGTTTCAGGAAGTGTTTGTGTAGGACTTTCCTTTCATGGGCAGATACAAGCAAGACCCAATCACTACTAGCTCTCTTCTTCCTCTTCAGGGTTTTCATTCTGATGCCAACCTCTTGGCAAACTGCTCCCAAGAACTCTTATTGCCTAACTTGTCCTCATGGCCCAGGTTAGAGCTGGTGGGGGAGTTTCAGCACAGGCCAGAGCACCTTCCCTGTTTCTTTCGGCATATCAGCAGCCCAGGTTTTATAAAAACCTAGAAAATTGGATTAGTCCCCCGCAACAAAAAGCAGATCAGCCATGGCTGGGGCTAGGGTCAGAGATGGGAATGCACCCAAAAGAGACAACACAGTCTTTCTGGGGCTGATAGAAATGTTTTCTATTTTGACTTTGGTCATGGCTTCATACATGTGCTTCACTGCTGAAATTCACTGAATCACACACTTTCAACAGATGTAATTTATTACACATAGATCATACCTCAATAAAGTCAGTTTTGAGACTGTCAATACCATTTAAGACCCTGAATAAGCATATATTTTTCATATAATAAGCATATAAAAATTTTCCAAGTCAATGTATTTTCATGAAATTATGTAAATTGTTGGTATTCATGAGGCAGTTTCACAGGCAACATACTTTACTAATACGCCTCACTATGCAGCAGAGCCTGGACAGGGCACGTGCTCCTGTGCTTCCCCAGAGGCTTGACAAAGGACATGCCCAGGCCGCAGTCCACCAATGCTCAGCAGGGCCTAGGCTGGGCTGCCCATTTCCTGTCCCAGCAGACATCACTATCAAACAGGGACTCTTCCCTGCTGAGCTCTGACATGACCTTGAAGGCCTTACTTAACACAATCACACAGTAACCACCAACCAGCTGAGGCTGATGCGGAGATGGAACTTGTTCCCCAATCAAGTCCCTAGATTCACAGAGTTGGGCTGACACATGCTCTGCACCAAGCATGGGAGAAAGAAAAAAGACCTAATTGAGGCACTCCCGATCCCATGTCCCGGCAGGATAATTTCATAATGAACTAGGCCGTTTTTCTTTACTCAAAACTACACTGGTGGGGTCAGCACTGTAGCATAGTGGGTAAATCTGCCACCTGCAGTGCTGGCATCCCATTTGGGGGCCAGTCGCAAGTCCTGGCTGCTCCACGTCCCATCCAGCTCTCTGCTATGGTCTGGGAAAGCAGCAGAAAATGGTCCAAGTCCTTAGGCCCCTGTACTACTTCTTGTTCCTGAGACCCGGAAGCAGTTCCTGGCTTCGGATCAGCCCAGCTCTGGCCATTGTGGTCATTTGGGGAGTGAACCAGCATGTGGAAGACCCCTCTCTTTCTGCCTCTGTAACTCCACCTTTCAAATAAATAATCAAAAAAATCTACATTGGCAGGGGAGAAGTTGAGCACCACACATAGATCTCTCATCAGCCCAGAATCACTGTCTCAGAGGCTTCTTGACATCTTCAAGGGAGTCATAAATCTCTTCTATGGCCCCAGAGCATCCTATGAGACACCTGTCCCAGCACTAATCATTAGCACACTACACAGTGTGGGGCTGGAACAAGCTACGTCATTTCACAGTAAGTGCAATATAAAATACAATGTCTCCATTTATTATTTTAAAATAATGAGAACCCCTCGAAAATTAGAAATTCATCAAGAATCAACATAATTGAAAGCTTAAAGGTGAATTTTACACATAATATATGCCATTGCCATATGGCAGTTTGCTTTTCATGGTAAACAAACACAACCTTGCCAAGATCTGGCTGGAATGGTGAGGTGTGGGAATTCATCCTTTTTATAAAATAAGAAAGCTCTATACTCACCTGTTCCTTTTTGTTTTCTTGTTAAACTATAAACTCCTTAAGGACAGAAATAGCATCATAGCCATTTTCATAACATACCTGCTCAATAAATACTTCCTAAATCTAGATACTTTGTTCCCAGAAAAAGTTGTATTTCAGTTAGGGGATGCCAGATGCATCCAATGTTTTGGATACTGTAAACTGTGATAGCTTGAAATTTTTTAAAAAATTATTTTGAATCTTCATGTAATGATCTGAACATTTAAGCTCAGTTTCATTTTCAATAACATATGTGCAGAGACATCCATGTAAATATATTTAAAATTGTGCATCTGACACTGCTACTCCAAATTACCTTTGTCTTTCTGTCGCCCTTCGTGCATAACTGAAAACACCAGCCTATTAAAAGAGTTCAAGAAAGAAGGGATGGCTTTCAGCATCACCTGTAATGACAGACAACACAACACAGAGGTGTGTAAATGATCAAGTTTTTCTACTTCAAAGAAGCTTATACTCATTTCCTTAGCTTTACCTATCTGCATGCTCAAAATGGCTGTGTGTGCCCAGTTTTAGGCCTTTACGAATTCTGGTTTAGAACTTCTTGATTCTGTGCCTTTTACTCTTAGCTGGTTCTAATCCATTCTAGAAATGGGTTGAAATAAATAATAAAAGGAACAATGGTGACCAGGTTATTTAAATATAATTGGTACCAGAGAAAAAAAGACTACACACAGCAAATTCACTTAAAATGGGGACCAAAAATTCTCAATTAATAATGAGCAGGTCTGCTCTTAACTTAACTTTGAAAAATAACACTAAGAAGACAAGGCATACTTCCTCTATACTCAACCATCCTTAGATCAGGATCAAAACTACACATTGTCCAATAGAGAGCCATGAATCCCATAGGACTACCTTTATTTATATTCAGTTCCTAGTTATACTGGCCACATTTCAAATAGTGGAGACACCTGAAGTGGCAGCCAGTGGTCACCAGATGGGCCACTTCCATCATCAGTGAGTACCCTATGAGGCAGTGTTGCTCCAGTCTTCGGAATGATCAAACAGAAAATCAAGTGCTGAGATTATTCTTTTTTGTAAAATGTAATCAGCAAAATTCTTGAGAATGTAACACCATATCTTTCAAGTCAAATTATTGACTTTTTGTAGCATGCTCAGAAAGATCATTTTTGCAAAAGTATTCCAGAGTTTATGCTGTCCACAGACCTCTCTCAATCCACTGTTATCCTACTGATGAAAAACACACAAATCTGGGGTCAGATTATCTGGGTTTACACCTTGGCTCCTTATGTGATCCTGAACAAAATATCTGGCCGTGCTTGTGTATATGTATGTGTGTGTGTGTGTGTGTGTATGTGCCTCAGCTTCCTCATCTGCAAAATGACGACAATAACAGGTTATCACAAGGACTAAATGATTTAAAAAATGCTTAGAATGGCATCAGCTGCTGATCTTTCTGCTGGGTATTGTGACTGTGCTAACTTCTTGTTACACCCTTCAGATATACCTAGGAGGATCCTAGCTGGGTATTTATATCAACACTGACCTACTATGCATACTGTCAACATTGTGATTGCACACCAGCTTCCCTCACTGAACTGTACATGAAACAGATGCATGTGAGCAACAATGATTAATCATGTTATTCTTTATTGTAATACCAAGGCATTATTCTTGTCAATTTTTTCCATTTATTTAATGATCTAATTCCATTAGGTGGTCATTTGGTGAACAGTTTTGCAGCAGAGTTAACCAGCTTTTCAATTTTACCTTGATCATCCTTATAAAATCTTGCATCCTTTGCAAGATCTACAGTTTCAGCTAGTAACTGATTTGCATCACATTTATATTACACAAGCACATAAAAATCTAACAATCAGCAGAGAGATTTAATAAAAAAAAAGAAGCTGACTAGATAGGCAGGGCCAAAGGCAACTGTTAGCTGGGAAAAGCTTTGGAATAAGTCCAATTTCATGAATGTTTGGTTTGTAAGAGATTATTTTTCTTAAAAACTGCATTGCTGGCAGGACTCTATCCATAAAACATCACAACACTTCAAATTACCCACATGTGCACATGTCTATGTAAGTCACCTTTCTGAGTTCTATCTTGTCAGCTGCATGCATAGTGGCAGCACCATAAGAACACTGGTCAGGCACCGACAATCTTCAGTCCAAGATTTAGACTCGGTTAAAGTGACATTGGTCAAATCACGTAGCAATAATGAATTTCATCTTCTTTAGTAAAATGGTATTACTACTTCCTTCAGCCTTGCTAAAGGGGTGATTCTTAAAAATACTAGCTGAATTCCAATCCAAGCTCTGCCATGGAACATTTATTGCTCATTGTACTTGAACTTGAAAGGCAGAATCCTATACAACTGGAACCTAGGGTGCTTCACTCCACACACATATTTGAGTTACAAACCCAACAAGCAATCTGAGCAAGTGAGTGGTCAAATACATGATCTGCACAGACAGCAATGTCTAATAAGCTTCCTTAAAGAATGGTAAGCAAACACAATGCAAAGTGTCAGATCCAACAAAGATAAACTTACTCCATTAGCCCAGTATGAAGTTCAAGTAGTTTTGTGCTGGAGAAACCACGCTGGCCCTGAAAATCACCGGAACAGCAAAGTTTGCTCAGCACATCAACTTTTCTGTTGTCCAGCAACAGTTTCCCTGCTGCTTTTCTGGAAGCTGAAATCACCCCGCTCACAAAGGAAACGCTGCCTGATGTGTGTGCCCTCCCTCTCACCTTTGGGTGACACTGCAGGATTGAGAAGAGCACGTTGTGCAACTTCAGGAAGGTGCTTCCATAGTCCGGCGGCTTCAGGTGGTCCAAAGGCACTGTCAGCAGGATGCTGAAGGCCAGGCTGACGTGGTGGGGGTTGCTGATGGCCTCCTCCCCCTGCCGTAGCAGAGCAGCCAGGACGTCTAAAATAGGCCCCACCACCGTCAGACGCACAGGTTGCTCCTGACAAGCCTCGCGGTTTTGCAGCTACAGGGAAGATGGGATAAAGCAAAGAAAAGGAAAGTGACTCTCCAAAGCAAACACACAAAAATGCAAGTACCAAGTAGCAGTGGTAAGAACGTCCAAGCTCCAGAATGAGTTGATGTGTACAGTGGACAGTCTGAAGAGATAAGGAGAGCAACAGTCAAGCCCCCTGGGTGACCTGATGGCCACAGCCATTCCAGCCTGCACTTTTTTGATAGATTCACCTACCGTGAAGACAAGCCATTTCTTGTAAAGAAGCTGGTTCATCCAATTGTTCACAAGAAAAAAGCACATTAGACAAGTTATTTTTCCAACAAAGACCATTAGTTCTACTTGTCTATGGTTAAGTATGGTTTATTAAATTTCTTACCAATCTGCTCTAAAGATGAGCAGTTACTGCTATAAAATAAGGGGAACAGACTCAAGATGCGGTGTAGCTCAATGTCTTACCTGTGTAACCTGGAGCGTTCCCTGTGACTCCCTTGCTCAGACACTGAGCAGCCTGCTGAAGCCTTCTAGGCCCTGTCACTCACAATGCTGGGGGTTGTGGCTGTGCGGACTGCGTGTTCCAGCCTTCAGATGTAGCTGAGGGGATTCTGCAGGTCCGCCATGCCCACAATCGATGCTGTGACCACGCACGTGCATGCCTCCTCCCCACTCAGCCCAAGCGCTCTTCCTGCCGCTCACTGTTCACACCAGGTGGCAATAATTGCTTCAGCCACTACTGACTGTTACCACAAAAGTGAAGATGGGAGATGACAGCAAGTCTATTCATGAGACCCTTCGGTCCTGGAAGCATGCTACTCTAGGGTTCTGCCTGACAGCAAGGGCTGGAGTCGGGGCCAAGGCAGACAGTGAAACAGCCTGCTGCGCTGGCCAGGTGTGACTCCTCAGGCCAGCCTCGCTGGCAGGCAGAAGCACTGAGACAGTCTCAGTTTGAACCAGGCTTTTGTCCCTGTGATACCAAAAGCTGAGTGACTACTGCAAACGTGAAAGTTAACACTCGGGTAAGATTCTATCAACATCCTGCTGTCTGCAACATCACTGTCCCATTCTAGAAAGTGTCTCTAGCTAACATACTATTTGCCTGAGACACCCACATGCACACCCCCACAAATACACTGACCACAAGATTTCCTGAGTGCAAAGAAAGCTCCCTGTGATCCAACAGGCCTCCAGGGAGGCCCCACCTTGTTGCCACATTTCTTTTACCCAAACAGCTCCTGTGACACCAGTGTGTGCACACAGAACCCTGCTCATGCCCATCTTCAAGGTGCAGCCCCTCAGCATCGGCACAGCAGGACCCCACACACAGGCTGACAGCAACTTTACAGGAAGAGGTGGTGAGCAGCTGCAGGGTGCCCCCACAGAGCGTACTCACCGCGAGCGCCGTGACTATCTGGGGACACGCCCGCCACAACAACCGTGCCTTCTCTCCACTGAGCGGGCAGGTGAGGAGCAGCTCGAGCAACGTGACAGCGGACAACACAGCCTGCGGCAAAAGGGGACAAGCTCAGCAGCAACCCCAGCCAACTCTGAGAGCACCACAGGGGAAGACGCCTCTGGTGGGGCTAAAGTGACCAACCGCGTCCCCGAGAGCCCTGGGGTTGGGGGCACGAGCCAGTTCTGAAGAAGCTGAACAGAGGTGCCTCACTACACCCAGCAGGGAAATGGGCCAGGACAGTGAACTCAAAGAGGGACACAAAGTACAACGTAACTACAGAGACTGTCTTGTCAAGATACTGTCCACGCTGAGGACGCTGGCTGTATCTTAACTGAGCAGGAACCAGACAGGCGTTCAGCTACAAGAAAACATGGCACAAAGCCAACACCTGAATGGGGTGCTGTGACCACAGTAAAGGTTCAGAGCACAAGAGTGCCAGAGGGCCACATAAACAAGTGCCTGCCCCAGTCCAGCCTTGTGCTAGCCATTTCATCCTCCCCTCCTGCCATACGGCCCTACAAGCTAGGCTTTTTTTTTTTTTTAAGATTTTATTTATTTATTTGAAAGACAGAATCATAGAGAGGCAGAGGCAGAGGCAGAAGCAGAGAGAGAGAGGTCATCAATCTGCTGGTTAACTCCCTAAATGGCCACAACAGCAGGAGCTGAGCCAATTTGAAGCCAGGAACCAGGAGCTTCTGTCAACTCTCCCACACAGGTGCCAGGGCCCAAACACTTGGGCCATCTTCTACTGCTTCCCCAGACCATAGCAGAAAGCTGGATTGGGAGAGGAGCAGCCAGGACTCAAACCGGCACCCATATGGCAGGCCAGCACCACAGTGTCGGTCCCCAACCCTGGTTTTTCTGCTTTGCTCTCCTCCCTCTGACCATGCACCCACACCCCAAAGACCACCAAGACCAACTCTGCTCCTACCCTCTGCCCACCTGCGAGGCACTGCTATGTACCAAGGGCCTGTACCACCCATGCCCATCTCTGTTCTCATATTCACATATCTTGGGCTCCCAAGGAACCTACATGCTGCCTGCACTGTGCTCACTTACCCATGCTCCAACCCTGCTGCCCCATCCAAGTGCTCTCCACTCCAACACTCCATTGAATTGTACCTCCTCCATGAAGTCCCCTTGGACTAACTGGTCTGAACAGAAATTTGTTTTTCCTTGGCTTGCTGAGGGGAAGGCAGGGGCCCAGAGTGCTTCCAGAGCTGGGGTTCAATTGTGCTGCAGAGGTACACAAGAAAAAGTTCCTGAGACAGGCAACTGCCGTAGGTGGCAGAGTGGTGGTGCAGAGCAGCTGGTCCTCATCATGCTCTGGCTCTAATGCTACACACAAGAGACTAAATTCTCCCCGCTGTCCCCTCTAACTCATCCTGCCCACTTCCGGAAGCTCCGACATTACCCTCTCTAGCTCTCCTCCCACCCAAATCAAAATCCAATCCCAGGGTGCTGCTCGTGAAGAGGATTCAAGAAGCCACTTGTGAGGCAGCAAGCTTGAACCTGCCAGCCGTTGGCTCTGGGGCTTTCTCCTTCATGCAAGGGTGGGAAGTCTGGCCAGTCCTGTGCCCAGGCCACTTGGAAGAGCGAACCCCAGCAGGTGAGCTCTGTGCAGTGGCACTGCGGTGTATCCAGTGGGCCGCTAAGCCAAGTGCTTCTCAAGTGTTGGCATGCAGGTGTGCAACCAAATCAAGTCAAAACCTTTCAAGGACAGACATCCGGCTGAGCAGTTAAAATGCTGGGTGGGAGGGAAGCTTGTGTGCCACAGCAGAGCGGCTGGGTTTGAGTCCTGGTGCCGCTTCCAGTTCCAGATTCCTGCTCAGGCAACTGGGCATCCACCATCCCCATGGGACACTTGAACTGCGTTGGTGACTTCTGGCTTCAGCGTTGCCCAGCTCCATTTGTTATGGGCTTTTGGGAGAAATCAACAGCAAATGCAAGCAAGAGAGCTCACTCTAATAATACAAATCCAAAAATTTCTTTTTCAAAAAGTACAGCAGGAAAGTAAAGGATGAGCAAAATGTACCTCACCTGTCAGCATTTTGGATATTACTCCTTAGTATTGCACATGTAATAAGAGCACACATCAGGAATATGAGGAAGTTCCCCTCTGCAAAACAAGGCCTCCTACACAGAGAGCCAGACTGTCCCCCAGGGCAGGGCTCCCTTCCATAGCTCCCCTTGCCTAGTTGCTGACAGTTTGAATTTCTGTTTAGTGTACTCTCTGGGGTGACCGCATCTCCAGCAAGTATTCCCAATTCAGTCAACATCTCTGGGCCTGCAATCCAAGAGGCAGAGTAGCCACCCACCTGCGGCTCTGCTTTCCACGTGTTCCTGATGTCTAATCCTTGGAGAACAGACCGCATCACCAGACGAAAGTCCTCTGTTGTCCCCATCTCTAACATCTTGGCAAACAAGGCTTCCAAGTAAGGCTTAATCTCCGGAGTTACCTGAACAGGCATATCAGGATCTGTACAGAAAAGAAACCAGATGTTAAGATGGGACAGACAAGGGACACAGCAACATGTGATAAAATGGTGTGCAGTCACGCAGCCCCCAAAGTCACGATTCTAGGGGCATGGGCATAGTCACAAGTACTGGTGAAAAAAGCAGGGTACGTATACATGTACAGCATGATGCCACTACACACATACCCCATTAAGTGCACACCCGGACAGGGACAACCACACTCAGGAACAACTAACTGGGAACCAGGAAGATGGTGACTTACTTTGTTTACACTTCTCCCAGCTCACAGTTTTATCACAAAGCCCAGTGTCAGCGCATTCATGGCCTGACCCCAGCATATCTTTCTAGCGGTGGCCACATTGGACCATTCCACATTGTCAGTCTTACTACTTACAGCACTGGGGGCAGAGAACAAAAAGGTCTGGTAGATGAAGGCCTGTGTCTCAGTCTACTCCAAGCTATAAGATCCTAGACTCATGACCTCTCTGAGCCTCAATTCCCTCACCAATGAAATGGGCACGATAGCACCAACTCCTATGATTGGGAAATGAGGAATATGGAACTCATGACAAGGGAGCTGTCACATGAAGGCTCCTTCCATCGCCAACTGCCTTTAGCTACCCTTCTAGGTCCACTCATGTGTGGCCTGCAGGCAACCTTTCAACCCACAGGCCCACAGTTCTAGTTGGCTCCCATCCTTCACCCAAGGATCTATGTGGATATCTACTACTTACCTAGTTTAAAAAAAACCAACATCTCACTCATCTCTGATAGATGGGCATTTTTAACATAATCTTTTTAAAAAATATATTATTCACTAGACAGAGAGAGAACTCCTATTCACAGGTTCACTTTCTAAATGCTTGCAGTAGCCAGAAGCTGGAAACCCAACCCAGGTCTCCCATGTGGACGGCAGGGAGTAAGAGGTGGCCTAAGGGTTGAGATGCTGGCTGAGATATAACAGGGACAACATTTATTTTAAGTTTTGCGGTGTTTCTTGCCCTTGCCTACAAACATGTATATTTTATGCAGCTGTAACCATGGCATACTTAACATTTTATATTGGGGATTGTTCTGCTTAACATTTCATATTTTTTAGACATTTTAGAAGCATTTCACAGTCATCGTTTTCATGGCTGCATGGTAATCCACACTAACCCTGCAGAAGTCAGCTCTCTGGGCATGAAGACATCACCTCTCTCCTCACCAGGCTATGACTCAGGTCCCAGTTAGCTGGCTTGGAAGAGTGGTGACATCTGTGAGCAGCCACTGCACTGTCCACAGCTGGATATTACACACCTGGGAGAGCAGGATGAACGAAGGCAGGGTTCTGCACTCTGACAATTAGCTTTGTCTCCCCAGAAATTAAGTCATTCACATTTATTTTTAATAGATAGCAGATTTTACATCTTTTTGAATTTAACATGTTACTAAAAATCCAGTAAAGAGCTTTTTAATAAGGATGAAATTAGCTATGGGAATTCTGAGATAAGAACAAGTTAAAGGCTAAACAGCAACAGAAAAGGAGTCAGTTTCAAAACAATAAACTTAGAGGAGTGGGCTTTTAGCCCAATGAGTTAGATGCTCATAGCCCATGCTGGAGTCCCTGGGTTCAAAACCCAACTCCAGCTCCTGACTCCAGCTTCCTGCCAATGCAGACTCTGGGAGGCAGCATGGAGAACTGGATTGAGTTGCTGGTTCCTGGCTCTGGTCCCAGTCATTGTGGGAATTTGGAGAGTGAACCAGTGAATGGTGCTGTTTCTCAAGGAAATAAAAATTTTAAAAAGAGAAAAAACAAAGCTATAAGCTTCATATGGAACAATGTCCCACATAAGTGAGTACCCGAGGTATTGACCAACATGCCTCAAAGGCTGCCAATGCCTAAAACATGGGGACATGGTTTTAAGAGTAACTGCTTACACGTGCCTAGAACGTGAACATGGCAGCGAAGTCCTGGGTGCCAGGGAGGGAGGGAGATCTCTTTGTCCCTGTGTACTCTGTGAACACACACGTTTTCACATCTCCCCTGTTCCAAAGAGGACCAGGCAGCCACCCGGCATGCCATCCTGAGCTCCTTTTTGCATAAACCCCTTTAGCACAGAAGTAACTCAAGGGAAAATATCTTACCTGCAAGAACTTTTCTCACAGAATGAAACAGAGAGATAAAAACAGAATCCTTTTGAGGATGGATTTCTGGGGCTGAAAAGAACAGAGTTAGAAACTGCAAGGCTGCCTGGAAAGACTGAGCATTTCCTGTGAGGACTGGCAGCTCCAACAGTATCTGAGAGTAAACATTCTGGTAGAGGGCAGTGTGGAAGAACACCGTTCTACCCGTCTCTTGGGAAATCTCGGCCCCTTCATTGCTGCGGTGCTGGCTCAGGTCTGCTTCCAGGAGCGTGCTGACAGCCGGGAGGAGGGCTGGGGGCAGATGCCAGCCCCCGGGTCCTGGTGCTGAGCAGAGCTGGAGCACAGTGCCCATCTGAAGCGTGGTCTGCTGCAGCAGCTCGGGCAGTGCTGCTGAGGCCTCCTGGGGCTGCTTGCGCTCTTTGACGAAAGCCCCCAGGACTTGGCACACCTTGCTTAAAGACACCAGAAGCAGCTGCCTGCCCAGAGGGTTTTGATTTTCCAACTCTCTGCTGGAAGCTGCCTCTGTGTATGGTTTACACCTTGAGAGGAATGCAGTAATTTTTCCAAAATTGAGCACCAGGCTTAGCTTTATCTGAATGAGCATTTGCAGGATCTGCTCCAAGAACGTCCCTATCACCTGAAGGAATTCCAGCCACGAGGGGTCATCCATCTCAAGAAGGAGTGTACTGCTGGCTTTCAACAGTGAGGTCAGCGTGATTTCAAAAATGTCACTAACATATACAACCTTGAGCACTGAACGGGCACTTCTTCCCCTCTGCAGGTAACCAAGAAGCCGGTAGCAAGTCATCCAGAACTTGAGAGCCAGTGAGGAGCAAGTGCGTTCCACTTTGGTGACGGCCATCACCAGTAACAGGAGGAAATAAGACACGTGGTAGGGCGGCAAGACACTGTCCAGCTGTAGAGTGGAAAGGACTCCCAGTGGTCCCAGGAGGCTTTCTAACTGCTCCCCCTCCAGCCTGATGGGGAAGTCGCTCTTGACCAACGAGAGTAAGTTCTGGGCAACTTCTCCTCTGCATTCCATATTTTCAGTTTCAACTTTCACAAATCTCTTCTCCCAGTGAGCCACAACCATGTGGTCCTTTTCGAAAAGCCAAGGTAGCTGCTGGCTAAGAAGAGTCGGGTCACCCTGGACACCAGAACACAGAATGCTCGAACATCTCTCAATCAGGCAGAGTAAGAAAGCAGAATGAAGGGGCTGCATTTCTGGAAAGAGAGGGCTATGAAGGACACCCTTGGATATTTTCCCAAGTGTGATATATGGCTCTTCATCTGCTGAGGCTTCCTGGGCTTTGCTCATGGGCAATGTCCTTAACAGGATGCTTGCCAGGTGGCGCACATCATCTGGAGAAAGGTAAGACGTTAAAATCGTGAGATTTGACACCATCAAGTGCCAGTGTGCCACAGGGTATGTGAGTGCATTCACTGTCTCTACCTGGCCATCCCAGGAAGCCACTGTCATTTGATCCAAGCTTTCTCTGCCAGAATCAACAATGTAGGCAGCATCAGACCTCAAAGTTTGGAGGGCTTCTTGAGACTTGAAACTGGTTAGCAATAAAGTCCTTTTCATTCTCTGAAGGTAGAGCTGTTCCAAGCAGTACCTCCCAAGAGAGTTGAATTGAGCTGTCAGCTTCTCTATCTCTTCCCACAGCTGTGTTTCTACACCAGGGAGCAATGGAGGGAGGCTTGAGATCTCCAAAGCAACCCCTGTTGGGGCCCCAGACACAGAGTGATACTGGCTACAATTCAAACTGAGCATGGTATCCACCTGAACCCAGGTGTACGAGAGCAGGAGTGCAGAGTCACTGACCTTCTGCAGCCACAGCTCTGGCTCTGGGTCTGGAGGGTCCACGAGAAGGGCCAGCAGGGGCTTCACAAGCTCTCCCAGCATCCTCTCCATCGTACACTGTGTCCGCCTGATGACAGGCAGGGGTGTGCTGCTGTCCAGACTCCTCATGTTGAACATGATGCAGTGCAGCAGCGAGCTCAGGGACAGTGACTTCAGGGCCATGTCGGCATCACTCCGCAAAGAGGGCAGGACTAAAGACTGGAACTTCTCCAGCACAAGGGACCACGTGTCCAGGATCTGACTTGGAGACAGTTCCAGCAGGCACTCACGGAGCACTGTGGTGGGGCCCAAGGTCAGCACAGGCTGCCGTAGTGCCTCAGCAGCGGGACGACAGATCACTCCCAAAACCTCTTCAAACAACAGTGGCACCTGTCGCAGTTTGGCGTATGTCTGGAAGAGTGTGTGGATAAGTGCCTCCTGTGCTTTTCTGGTTCGAAACTCTGTTACTTCTGCATCGATCCAAGCTGATGCCAATAGGTCATCCAGGTCTGGCTCCAAAATCAAATGATTGAGAGATATCAGAATCTTGAGACAGCGGAACCAGGCCGGCACAGGTGCTTGTGAATGGTTTATCAGTAGCTCAGCCAAACGGCGGTAAAAGCAGAACTGAACCTCTCCGTGCCGGATCCTGTCAGCAGCAATGTTGTAGATATTGTTGTTGGCCACTGAGTTTAGCAGCTGTTCCACAACCAAAAGCTCTGTGGTCCAATCTGATGCAGACAGAGCTGTTTTCTGCTCCTCCTGCAGGTGTGAAATTCTCAAGCAGCCAAACAGCCTGGGGAGAACCTGAAAGCAGAGAAGTTGGTTTCCCTCCTTGAAGTAGGAATCCAGGAAGAGCTTATACAGCAAGGCCACAGAGTTGGCCACAACCGTGGCATGAAGGTTTGGTTCACAGTAACCAGCCTCTACTAGCCTGGTAATCACAGTGTCCATGGGAGCAAGAAGACTCTTTAGAGCCCCCATCTTTGTGTCACCTTCCTGGTGGTCCAAGAGCTCCCCTTTGTAGGATGAGAGCAGCTCAGGTTGAAAAACTCCACCTCGAAGCATGGCCTCAATCTGATTCCTGATGTCCCGGCTCAGGGCCTGCCGCAGCTGGCCCTGGCCAGCCTGTGTCCATGTGCCCTCAGAGAGCAAGTGCCTCAGGACCAGGTAGGGCTGTAGCAGGTGCCCGGTCACATCGCCAAAAGCACGTCGTGGGTTGACCTGCTGTTGCTGGATTAAGAGGTAATGGCCAAGGGCCAGGTGAATGACCTCGAACAACTGGGCTACCACAGCTCCCTCGGGCTGCCTACAGGCAGACCGGCAAAGCTGGTTCAGCAAGGCTACCATCAGCTCCTGTCTGGCTGTGTAGATGACAGCAAGGGCAGGCGTGGAGAGGATGCCCTGGCAACAGCTCAGGACAGCACAGACGCTCCTCTGGGATCCCCGATCAGAGAACTCAGCTATCCTCTCATTGATGACCTGAGCATTAAGAAAGAAAGAAAACTTATTACTGACCATAAACCCACACATATACCAAAAGGTACCAACAAACTCATCTTTGAGAAAGAAATCCCCAGTTCTTAACGAACCTGATATTTGCTTTGTATGCCAAAAGGGAGCAAAGTGCCTGTTTTGATTCCTACACACACCCACCTCCTCCTAATCTTAATCTGGAAGAGCAGTGCCTTTGTAAATTTACTGTTCCTTATTGTAAAGCTGAGTTGTGCAAGCCTAAGGTGTCAGTGATCACTTCTTACATCCTAACCCTGCAATTCGGCTTAGATGTTCGCATGTACATAGACAGTGGCATTTGGGCTGTGATCCAGGGTGCAAAATACATCTTTACACCAGTTACGCATTGCCTATTAGAAAAGGCAAAGAAAAAGGTACCCTTAAGAAAGAAAGGCAAGGGGCCAGCTCTGTGGCATAGCAGGCATAGCCTCTGCTTGCGGCACCGGCACCCCATGTAGATGCTGGTTTATGTCCTGGCTGCTCCACTTCTGATATGGCTCTCTGCTTGTGGCCTGGGAAGGCAGTGGAGGACGGCTCAGGTACTTGGGCCCCTGTACCAATGTAGGAGACCTGGAGGAAGCTCCTGACTTCTGGCTTCAGATCAGCTCAGCTCCAGCCATTGCAGCATTTGTGGGGTGGACCAGTGGAAGACCTTTCTCTCTGTCTCTCCTCTTTCTATCTGTAACTGCCACTCAAATAAACAATAAATAAATAAATCTCTTAAAAAAAGGAAAGTAAATACTGTCAGTTACCATTTACTACACACAGCTGATCCACTGTCCACCTCTCTTAAACTTCCTGAATTCATAAATACCAGAAATCATGAGGACCAGGCAGATTCCCAAATTCACTCATATGTCAAGTGACTTGTACTTATGCCTTGTGGGAAATCAAGTGTACCCTGGGTGCTAAGTTACCAGTAGCCCAGTGACATAAGCATTACCTCCATTCAAGTAACTGCTGGCTATAGGCCTTTAGAAATCACTCTGGACCTTTAAAAATCACTCTTAGAAATCACTCTAGCATTGCAGATAAAGCCACCAGCATACCATTCGGGTGCTGGTGAGTCCTAGCTGCCCCACTTCTAATCCAGCTCCAATCCAATGTGCATGGGAAAGCAGTAGAGGATGATCCAGGAGCCTGGGCCTCTGCACCCAGGAGGGAGACCAGGAGGAAGCTCCTGGATTCTGGCTTCAGCCTGGCCCATCCTGGCTGTTGTGGCCATTTGGGGAGTGGACCAGCAAATGGAGGATCTCTCTGTCACTCCCTCTCTCTATAATTCTGCCTTTCAAATGAATAAAATAAATCTTTAAGCTATGGCCTGTAACACCAGCATCCCATACTGGAGCACTAGTTTGAGTCCCAGCTGCTAATGCTCCTAGGAACGCAGCAGAAGACGGCTGGACCTCTACTACTATATAGGAGACCTGGACAGAGTTCCAGGCTCCTGGGTTCCGCCTGGCCCACTTGGCGAGTGAACCAGCAGACAGATCTCTCTCTGTTACTCTGCCTTTCAAATAAATAAAACAAATCTTAAGAAGAAGAAGAAAAAAAAGCCAAGACCTTAAATGTCAATGTATCACTATTGACCTCTAAATTTTTGGCTACACGTAAACTTTTTCCACATTTACACCCAGTAAGTGTGATTTATTTATAATTTACATCATATATATACACTACAGTACCAAAACTATATAATTGTAAAATGTGCATAAAATCAATTAAATATGATTATTGCAAACCATAAAAATAGATTTTCTTCCCATATCCCAAAGGATCATTCAGAGTAATTCATTTTGGTGACCACTGGTCTATTTTAAAAAGCACCACAACTTAGAACATGATTTCAAGAACCATGAAAAGCCTATGAACCATTTCCTTGTTCTCTGTTACAAGCCTCTACTGGTTGCTTCTTTTTTTTCCTGTCTGTACACTCATGTGGATGAGGCATGGCAATTTAGCTGCACAAGCTCTGTAATCAGGCAGATCTATGTTCAAATCCCAGCTCTGCCACTTATAACATATAACTTAAGGCAAGTTACTTAACATCACCATTCGTGGTGATTTTCATTGTAACTAGTTATTGTCATGGAATTTCAAAATGATCAGTTTTTACAATGAGGTTCTTAGTTCTGAACTGAGACTTCAAAATCACTTTTAGTCAAAAACATCTGAGAAAATTTCTATCCAGATTTTGACCTTTGATCTCCCTCCAGGACAACACAAAGGTGAAAGGGGGAAAAAAAAAAACAGAGTAGGGTAATTTACTGGCTAGCTTTTCCAATTAAAAAGGTAGTTAAGTGACAGGCGTTGTTTGGCCTAGCAGTTAGCTTCCATCCCATAGCAGAGTGCCTAGGTTCAATACCCAGCTCCAGCCTAATTCCAGTTTCCTGTCAATGTGGACCCCTGGAGGCAGTTGTGATGGCTCAAGGAACTGGGTTCCCGACACCCACATGGAAGAACTGGATTGAGTTCTCAGCTTCCAACTTTAACCCAGCCCAGCCCTAACTGTTGCAGACATTCAAGGAGTGAACCAGTGGATGGGAACACATATACATACATACTTTCTGCCTCTCAAATAAATCTAAAAAAAATTTTTTAAAGGTAATCAAAAATCTGTTATAGAAGTTCTAAGATTTTCTTGATATTAAATCACAAAGTGCTTAGCACAGTTTAGAACGTACAATACACAATTATTCTTACAATTCTAATATTATTTCCTTCTCCTCTCTCTCCACCTTGCTAGTTCCTTACCTCCAGATAACTGACCCTAAAATAAACAAGGCTCAGCACTAAGAGTGAATCAACAGAGGTGCATGTGATACAGAGAGGACAAAGGAAGGAACTATTACCTTGATCAGGGAAATTTGAAGGTTAATTGTCTTGCCATTCTTCAGAAGATTCTGCAATTTTCTGCTATGTAGAATGTTGTCTATATAGATCCAAAGCCTCTCAACAACATCCTCCTTCAATTCAAGTTTCTTCTTATAGAATGCAACCAACGACTGTCTTGCCCAATCAAGTAACACCTGAATTTGGAGAAAACATAGTCTGCAAACCAACTTTCTTCACAGGAGAGAAAGTGGTGATCATTACTGGGACCTTCTAGCCACAACCAAATCCAACCGCCAGGAAAAAAATTCCTTAAAACTTGCCTCAGTAACATTATCTATATGTTTTGGTAACTTACAATCTTCATTATTAAGGAATAAATGGGGGAAAACAACTAATTTCATCTTCATCTGAGGCCACCAAAAAGTCTCAGGTGAGATTAACATGTCTTATTCTCTTTTCTGAAGTTACAGCACATTTTTCAAGTCAAAAACATGGGGCTGGCACTGTGAAATAGAAAGTATAGCGGATGCCTGCAATGCCAGCATCCCATACGGGCGCTGGTTCATGTGCCAGCTGTTCCACTTTTGATCTAGCTCCCTGCTAATAGCCTGGAAAAGCAACAGAGGGTGCCCCTGCCACCCATGTGAGAGACCTGGATGAACCTCTTGCCTCTGGCTTCGGCCTTGGCCAGCACTTGCTGTTATGGTGATCTGGGAGTGAACCAGTGAATGAAAGACCCCTTCCCACCCCATCTCCCACCTCTCTATCTCCCTATCCCTCAGTAACTCTTTCAAATAAATAAATGAAAGTCCTTAAAAAACAGTCAGAAGCATAACATTACACTCATCAAGAAAGCAAGTATGAGTCAGAATGTAGGAATTCGTGTCCTAGCTTCTCCATGTTACCGGAAACTTAATCTCTAACCCTGTGTACCTCTCCTGGGAGACAGACAGCTGATGTAAAGTAACATAAAAATGCATTATGAAAAGCAGGGCTGTACATATATAGAGTTCTCATGTTTGTGACGTGCTGGCTCCTTCACAAAACATTGAGGAAAGGTAGTAAGGCCTCAGCTCATGATGCGAAAACTGCCAGTACGTATGTATAATTGTTAACAAAGAAAAAATCTCTCAGGACAAGGACAGCAGAAACTGCTCAAATTGCCTGCCAGGCCTCCTCTGCCTTGCCCTGCATGGCACTTGCCAGGTGACCAGCAAGATGCCAGGTGATGCTCCTGTGCAGCCAAGTGTAGAGGTTACTAGACAGGAGAGTCGCTCTATATACTACATTGTGTCTTTTACCTGGGACACACATACATCAGGATGTATGCTGTGTAGTCTGTGAGCTTGTCATCCTAGTGTTTACCTAGTCAGTACTTTTAGCCAGATGAGCCTCAGAAATATCAACAAAGTGCACGGTCCTTCTTGGATCCTAGCCTATTTCTAGAACGGCTTAACACAAACACACTTCTCTTCTTCTCAACCTTCAGTTTATCAAATTCTGAAGACTTCTTACAAAGCACCACCAGAACTTAATTCCCAACATGGTCACTAAGGCTTACACATAATTCAACAAGGTTCCAAACAAAAGACACGTTACAAAGGTTTTTGTCACAAAAACTTGATTAATGATATAACTGACTCTAGACTTTTGTCACTGGTGTTAGTTTTAATTTCTAACAAAGTTTCTTCCTCAATCTTTTCTTTTTTTTTAAACTATCAATAAGCAATTAATACAGGTGATAATTATTTTAGATTGTAAAAATACAAATTTCACATTTAACTTACTTGTTCTTTATTTGGAAGAAAGCACTGGTGGGAAATCCAAGCAAAGTGAGCTAGTTTTAGTTTATCTTCCCACGAAGTTGTCTTGCTCTTCAGCTTAAGGGAAATGCCAGAATACACAGCAGCCATTGCAACACTCTATCTATAATTAAAAGCAATGGAAACAATATAAGGTCAAACTGAACAGCACCAGAAAAAGAACTGCATTACATTCTTATAACTTTAGTATTATCTTATAGTTTATTATGCATTTTTTTACTATATATTTTAGTGAATTAAAACACATCCAGGCCGTTGCCGCGGCTCACTAGGCTAATCCTCCACCTTGCAGCACCGGCACACCAGGTTCAAGTCCTGGTCAGGGCGCCGGATTCTGTCCTAGTTGCCCCTCTTCCAGGCCAGCTCTCTGCTGTGGCCCGGGAGTGCAGTGGAGGATGGCCCAAGTGCTTGGGCCCTGCACCCCATGGGAGACCAGGAGAAGCACCTGGCTCCTGGTTTCGGATCAGCACGGTGCGCCGGCCGCAGCGCACCAGCCGCAGCAGCCACTGGAGGGTGAACCAACGGCAAAGGAAGACCTTTCTCTCTGTCTCTCTCACTGTCCACTCTGCCTGTCAAAAAAAAAAAACAAAAAACAAAAAACCACACACATCCACAAAACTGTCAAGAGAGGTCTATGCATAAGATGCTTGGTCCCATGAATTTTCTGAGGGAAATTCAAACAAAAGCAGGCAAAAGATGGATCACACACACAAAAGATGGATTACAAGTAATCCTGCTCTGATCAAACAGCACATCCACGGAGGGTGCATGCGCAGGACCTCAATGAGGTAAAAATCAGTGCTCAGATTACTTGTACAATCACTCACACGTTGTATGCAATCAAAAGTCTCTGTCCCTATTTTCTAAAATATACATAAAAATAAACAATATGAGAAACAGTGTATTATCCCAATCCCCAAATTTCATCTCCAACAGCAACTTCCCACTACAACTTTGTTCATGAATGAATTTACAAACACACACCCAGTCTTTCAAAAAGACTAAAGATACTACACAATTAAAAAACTAAAAATCATTTATAATCAAAGAAATCAAACACACCAATAGTTACTATAACACTGAGGTAAACATAATTTGGAGCTTCCTAAAAATCATAGTAAAGAGGAAACATATCAAGTTGAGTCATCTTCATTATAAAAGCCAACAAGTCAGTTCCTCAAGAGACAAATGTTCTTGAAATAAAATTAGCACGGATAAACTAAGGTAAATGTTTAAAAGATATTACAGTCCCAGGATTCTAGGTTACAGTCTGTCAAATCAAAGCCATTTGCTGTACTGAGAGCTGCATCATTTGCACTTTACCTAAATCCTAAAGACCTCAGAACTTATTTAAACCCGGATAGAATTCCTGGCTCCTGGCTTGGCCCAGCCCCAGCAGGTGCAGGCACTGGGGAGTGAACCAGCAGATGGAAGACCTCTGCCTCTGTCTTTAGAATAAATAACTTAAAAAAATCCACCTAAATTCAGTCCGACAGCCCGCCATCGAAGTGGCTACGAAGACACTGATTAAGTGTCTGCAGAACGGGCTACAACGGCGCCCAAGACCCTCTCGGATCCTACCAGCCGCCTCCCGCCCCCGCCCGCCGACGCAGAGACCGGTCCGGGGCGGGCAGCACAGCACGGCTGGCACCCCTGCTAAGGCCACCCAGAGCATCCTGCCGAGCGCTTAGAGACCAAGTAACGAGAACCGGGAGAGAGCTCACGGGAGCCAGGTGCGCGCCCAGGCAGCTCTCACCTAGAGCCCCTTGGTGGCGGGGACCCACCTCGAGACCCGCCCGGGCGGGGGACTTTACCGTGGGACTGGACCGGGCAGCGGATTCCCTCTGTGCTTGGTCCAAGCAGGGGTCTGCGCCTCAGGACCCGGCTCGGTGGGGGGTCTAGCCTCCTGACCGAGCTTAAGAGGGGAGGGCGACGGGGGGGGGGGCGGAGGGTGGTCCCCAGGTAAGCAGCTCACCTCGAGGCCCACCCCAGGTAGTGGCAGCAGCAGGGGCCGGCTCCGGCTCCCACAACCCCACCACGTGGGCTCGGCCTCCACACTCCTTCCGCCCGACGCCGTCGGCGCGGCTGGGCGGGGCGGCACGCACGCCAGGCATCGCCAGCCGAGCGCCGAGGCGTCTCGCCCATTGGCGGAGACGGTTGCGCGTTGGAGGCCCGAGCGGCCCAGCCCGCGGCCCGCTCCGTGTCACTCAGTCATGGAGCGGCTGCTCAGAGCCACCGCCGCGGGGGCGGCGGGGCGCGGGGTGCGAGGGCCCGGCTGAGCCGACTGCCGTCGGAGCGAGACCCTGCGGCAGAGACGACGGAGGCGGAAGCAACCCGATCCCACAGGCGGCGGCGGCGGCGGCGGCGGGGGGAGCCGGAGCCGCCTGGGATGTTCAGTGAGTGCAGGGTGCACGAGTGGGGAGGGCCGATGAAGGGATCGCGAGCCGCGCGCGCGGGCGGGCGGGGGCGAAGGGGCCCTGCGGGGCGCGGCGCAGCTCCCGCCGGCGGGCAGTGGGGGTGGGGCGCGGGTGGGGGCGGGGCGGGGCGGCGGCGGCGGCTCTGCGCGGGCGCGGCGGCCGCGCCTCCACCCTCGGCCTCCCGAGTCCCAGGCGGCGCCGGCGGCGTGGCCTGCAGTCGGCAGCCGCACCTGGAGGGGCTGCGCGTGTCTGCTCTGGGTGGGTCCTGGCGTTCGGCTGCAGAGTCGGGGAGGAGATGGGGCTGGGGGACGGGTGCCCTCGGGGAAGGGGTCCTGAGCGCGCGGCCACCGGGCGGGGAGCGCAGTTCGGGGTGTCTCTTCCCCACTGAAGGGGAAAGGCAGCCAGCGTCTCTGGGCGAAGTCGAGATGAAACTTCGCACATGGTGAGCGTGCGTGGGTGGGTACGGAGCCGACCTCTGTGAGTGACGCGCGGGAGCCGGAGCCCGGCTGATGCCCGCCTGCAAGGTGGCCTTTTAGGCTCCGGACCTCGTGACAGCGGCGTGGGGTTGGTGCGCGGCGGGCATGTTAACTGGTTTTCCCACCTCGGGAAGCCCCCCGGCTCTTGAGAATGCATTGCGCAGGCTAGCTAGGCGTTGGTCCGCAGCGAGTGGATGGTTAGGAACGGCGGTGTCATTTTAGACTCCGAAGCGGAGTGCGGGCACTGCTTTTTGCAGGTCGCGCATCGGTTGTGAAAGTCGTTACAGTTACAATGCGGATCCCGCAGGCCGGAGGGTTCTGGGATCAAAAGGTGAGGCTGCCTATCGTGCGCGGCGTTCGTCTTCAATCCTCTAAACTCTGACCTTGCAGATGGGAATCTGGGACCGGTAACTCCCGCTCTCGGCGGTTGAGTGCCCTGAGGTGAGGCGCTGTGAGGGCGGAGTTTGTCTCCTGTTTGGGAGGTACAGGCGTTCCGATACACCTGAGGTTGGGGGAGCGGGGCGTGGGGGCCGTTCCCCAGCGGTGGTCGCGGCCCCAGCTGAAAGCGGGGCTAATGAGCAGAATTTGTACTTACGGGAGAAGCTTGATAGAGTTTATGGAGCTTGCGGAAGACCTAGGCCGAGGGTTGAAACTGTGTAGCTATGTGTGTAGTTTCTGAGCCTCCATTTCCCCATCTGTAAAATGGGATGATGCTTGATAACAGTGCACCTTTTTAAAGGTACCCAGAAACAAGAATCTTGTCTATGAAAATGGCTGAGAAATAAAAAAGCACTCTGTAAGTACTAGCTGTTGTAATTTCCTTCTTGGTGGAATAGCATCCTTCTAGGCCTTAAATGTCATGTATATTAGCTTTGGCTTTATGCATTGAAAACCGTTCCTGTCTTGAAAGTAAGTGTTAAACTAGAAAACCAAGAGGTGGGCTTGCCCTGGCCGTTTTTCTTTGTCATCAACAAAAATTAGAGTATCTTGGAATAGTTCTGTTTTTCCTGTCTCTAAATGTGAGGTTTATGTTTCTATCACTGTAAAATTTAGTACAGGCCTCACTTAACTGGCTAGTCATTTTTGTTTGTTTTTGCAAATTATGTTAGCACCTATGACAGATGTGTCTGGGGAAATGGAGGGGATTTTGCTTTTGCTGATTTGTTTTAGCTGGAAGGGGACTCTAGGGATCATTATTCTCCGGACAGCACCAGAAGTCTGGCTCGCAGCCTCTCTACCGTGTGACCGTAGCTTTCTCGGATAGTAACTGTTCTGATCATTCTCCCAGCAAGCATCTGATCTGCATTCACCGGAAGCCACCTGTCAGCTGTAGAATCCGTGAAGCGACAGGGTACTATAAAGGGCCAGAGCTCAGACCCTGGAAACTCAGATAGCTTGAGTTTCCATCTTGCCACCTACATAGCTTTGGGAAGTTTCCTGACTTCTCTGGGCCTCGGCTTTCCCGCTGGAAGAATGTTACCTACTTCAGAGAGTCCTTGGGAGCTCAAGAGCATAATCTGTGTGAAGCACTTAAAACAGCGTCTTACTAGTGGTGTGTTTGCACCACTAGTGTTAGGTATCAGCAGTGGCAGTTAGGAAACAGACCTTAATGTGGCGAACACTGATAGAGGTTTGCTCCTGGGCTTGGTGGGTGAAGGCCCAGTGATTAAGGAGGCTTTGGGAGAAGAGATGGCTGAGAAGCCAGAGCAGGTTTTAGCCAACCCAGGTTGGAAGCCAGTGTTTGGGTGCCTCCGCTAAATGGACGGGCCTTGTCCAAATATTTATTTATTTTATTTGAAAGAGTTGCAGAGAGAAGGAGAGAGGTAGAGAGAGATGTTCCTTCCACTGGTTCACTTCCCAGATGGCCTCAATGGTCAGGTGGAAGCCAGGAACTTCTAGGTCTCTCTCCCACGTGGGTGGCAGGGGCCCAGACACGTAGGCCATCTTCAGATGCTTTTCCCAGGCCTTCCATCATGGAGCTGGGTTGGAAGTAGAGCAGTCAGGACAGGAACCGGGGCCCGTATGGTTTGCCAGCATCACAGGGGGTTGGCTTTACCACTGTGCCACCATGGCAGCCCCAGTAGAAAGTTTTAAAGCTGAGGGTGGATGGCATTAGATTAGCTTTTGGGAACGAGTGGGCCGCAGTCCTGTGGTACTGGGTTGAAAGCAGGGGAAGCCCCTCTACCTGCCCTAACCGCCTGTGACTCCAAAAGGGAAGTGACAGCTTGGCAGGGACTGACTTTTTATCCAAATCTGGAAGCTTAGGGAGAACTTAGAGAAGGCAAGAAGAACCCTTAGATGATTGCAGGCAGCCTTCTTCAAAGGTCTGTTCAAAGTGTATGTTGTATATGCCTGCTCGAAGGCGGGGTTTCCCCTAGAAGTCTCCCTCTGAAAAGAGGATGGTGCCTCGTGTTGAGGACTCCATGTTACAGGGCACTCGGTTGCTCTGATTTGAACAACCAGGTGCTGTTTAGGAAGAACAGACTGGGCTGAAACTACCTCGGCTGGTGCTAGTTTGGGACATTTAGTCAGTCAGTCTTAGAAAAAGACTTATACAAAGCCAGAGTCAATAATTATTCCCCAGGGGGTATAGCTCACAAACTGCCAAGTCTTAGATGCCTTGGAAACAGCATTTGCAAATCACAGAAAAAAAATCAATACAGTAAGTGATAAATGAAAAAAGTTTACCCACCTGTGTAGGTGCTGCTCATTAGAGATGAGATTTCCAGCAAGAGCATCCTGTGTGGATTCAAGAAGTGCTATGTTGAAACCGACTTGGCAGAGAGGGAGGAAAGTGGAATTTTATGGTTCCTAGCTAATTGATCCACAGTCCCTGTTGTTTAAGATGTGTGTGAATAATGGAATGGAATTGTTTCTAATGTATCACGTTATATATTTTTTAATATTCAAATGTGTTAAATGTTATAATGAGATATTTTACTTTCATCTTCAGTCATAAACTTTTTTAAAAACTTAGGATGACCCCCAAATTTTTTTTAATTTCCTTATTACAAGGGAAAGATTATCTTAGATTTGAGTTTGCCTTAATCTGATGTTGTATGGAAATTAACTGCTGTGTTTCTCTGTTGAAGCAGATTCTCTTTTTCCTTTCTCAGTTTTTAACATTAAGGTTTAAAGAGTGTTGTGTACTGGTAAGGTTTAGAAAGTTATAAAAAATATCCATTCACAATTCTTTGTTTAGCAAAAAAGATGTCCTTCTGGTAAGAAGCATTGAAATATGTTTGTATCTTATACCTATTACAGTGTTGAGCAATGATAAAAAGTAGCTTTGCATTTTACAAAAAATAGTTTTGGAGTAAGCAAAAATGTTTTGCAGAACTTTGTAAGTTAAAATTTTAAGGTAAAATGCTGATGCATTAGTTTCACAAGGTAATATCCCCCTCTGGAAGTGTGCTGTCCAATGACAGTAACCATTGTTTGCATGGCCAATGTGCTGCTTACGTTAAAATGAACGATTCAGTTCCTCAGTTACACTGTCCACATTGTGATTGCTCAGTAGTCCTATGTGGCTAATGCAGACTTAGGACACTTTCATCATTGCCCAAAGATCTCTTGGACAGTAACACTCTAGGATGAAAAATTGAAGCTCATAGCACTCTGACATGCACCATTCTCCCCCAACACACAGTTGTTTCACTGTCATTAGAGATCTCTGAAACCCCATTTACTGCATTAAAATTTGAAAAGATTTATTTTCATTTTACTTAAAAGTCAGAAAAAGAGAGAGAGAACCTCTCTCCACTGGTTCACTCTGCAAATGGCCGCAACAGTCGCGGCTGAGCCAGACTGAAATCAGGAGCCTGGAACTCCACCTAGGTCCCCCAAGTGAATGCAGGTGCCCAAGCACTTGAGCCATTAGCTGCTGCCTCTGCAGGGTTTGCATTAGCAGGAAAGTGGGTCAGAAGCAGAGTAGCCAGTACTTAAACCAGGCATTCTGTTAGGGGGATGTGGGCATCCCAGCCCACAGGTAAACTGCTGGACAAAGGCTGCCCCATTTGCTGCATTTGAATTCAGTTTCAGGAGCAGTGGTGAGCATAGGAAACACATTCCCTATCATTCCCTGAGGGAACACCCAATTTTTTCCTGTCTGTAGTGATGTTTGCAGATAGAGATACATGAAAATTTTACATGGTCAAACAGTGAATAGAGTAACTGTCCAATTCTGTAAATTATGCCATACTCCTCCATGTTCCAGGCTTTATATAAAAGCGATTTTTCTGTGGTATATAAACAGTATTGAAGTAGGAATCAAATATTTGTTGAGCTCGAGGTTCACAGAAATCCAGAAAGATCGTGAACCTACAGTACATCGTCAGGAATTCCAAGCAGAAATAGGATAGCACTCATTTTAATGTGAGTTCTAGAGATAAGGAAAGCCTTGTACTCAGGAATCTCTCCGTCTGTTTGAGGGAACTGAGGAACAGGGACGGCAAGGGTGGACAGGCGGCACGGAGGTGGTGGTGTTAGGTCTGGGAATAACACCAGGTTTGTCATTTGCTCTGGCTGCATTCTAAAGCTTGATCAGAGTGGGAAGATACTGGACTAACCCAGTGGAGAAGTCCAGTATCAGCAGTGAGGACAGGGAGTAGGGATGATTCAGGTGTACTAGCCAGCCACTCTGTGAGCTGAGAGCGAAGTCTCATTCAGAGTAGGAAGTCGATGAGCTCTTAGAGTAGGAGAGAAAAAAAAAAAAACTGTTATGATGATACCTGAGTTTTTTAACAGTGGAAAATGGCACCATCAACCTGGCAGGATAATATGAGACATTCTGAGGAAAAGATAAGTTCTGTTGTGAGCATGTTGAATGTCAGGTGTTCAGTGTGAAAACATCTTGTTAATCTGTTGAGCTCAGGGAAGTAGTCTGACCAGAGACCACCTAAGTGTGACTTTGAAGGGAAGGTAACTAATGAGAAGCAGAGTGGAGGGAGGAGAGTGGGAAGACAGGCCTGAAGGGGAGCGACCCAGGGGGAACGCAGTCTGAGGCAGGAGGTGGGCTCAACATGGTCCAGTCCTGCTGGCTGACCCGGAAGGTGCTGAAAAGTGGCCTCCACTGGACAAGAGTGGAGGAATCACAAGTCTCAGTAGGTCGCCCTCTGAGGTCAGAAGCAGGGTGAGCTGGCTGGGTTAGGAGACATAAAAGTTTGGATTGGCTAGAGCAGGAAGCTGTAGGGAAAGTAGTTGAGAGAGACTTCTGGAATGTTGAGGTGGTCCCATCTAATGGAGAAAAGCATTTTCTCCAGGGATCGATCTGTCAGGTTTTGTGATTTCCACACAGTCCCTACCACCAAAACTCCAGGCTTTACATTGCATCCTGAGCCCTGCTATGGGCCATTTTATTTATAAGACACCATGGGGAAGAGCAGAGCTTCTAGTTCAAGTGTTGTAACTATCAGTCTGAGCAAATACTAAGTGAGAAAGGCTATCATAATTTTAAAATTACATGAGGTGTAACTAAAACTGCAAATATGACTTATTTATTTTTCAGCTGTGATTTATATCTTCACAAAGTTATGATTAGTACAAATGATGATTAGTACAAATGCTGATTTTTAGGTCCTACTTAATTAAAATGACTTTTTGATAGATATTACAACTATTTATACTACTGCAGGTAAATAGAATACCTAGTAGGTACTTTACATGGCCTCTCATGTAAAGTACAAAATAATTTTTTATCTGTTTTTAGCCCAGATTTGCAAGAAAAATACATTTAGTTAAAAAAATAACCAACTCTCAGAAGACAGTTGGGGAGCTGATTGGAAAATTGTGTGGTGCGTTTGCGAGGGCTCATCTTGAATTCACCCCTACTCAAAGCTGCCACCTTATAGGAAAGGGGCACAGTGTAACTTGAGTGTCCCTTAGCTGAAGTGCTTGGGACCAGAAGTTTTATAGATTTCAGTCTTTCTCATATTAGAATATTTGAATACTCTTTATCAGTTGCTCCAAAAACTAAAACAGTTTTGAGCATCACTGCTCAAAAAGTTGTGGATTTTGGAGCATTTCAGATGTTTAGATCAGGGTTGTTCAACCTGTGTTCTTGGTGTTAGAACTTTGTAGTACTATGATGAGATGAGCCAGGACTGTGTAGTACTATGATGTGATGAGCCAGTGGTATCTGTGCGTGCACCTCTCTTCCAGCCATATCTTAGTACTTGTCAAAAAGTTCATGGAAATGTGCATTGTGAAAAAATGCATACATTTCATTTTATACCAAAATGAACTATACGTTTTAATTCTGTGTCTTCACAAATTTTCTGAAGTACCCTGGTACATTTAAACATCAGTAGTGGGGTTAGCATGCAGAGTGTAATAGTTGAAGAGATTTACTAGTCTGGCTTGAGTGTGCCTGGTTCTGGATAACTTTATATCCCTATATTTCTGTGGCTGGATATTAATAGTGGGGTTGTGGTTTTCCTGCACAATTATATAGCCATTTATTGAATTATTAGTGAAGCAGTAGTCAGCTGTCTATATGTGATAAATAGATACACATTGTGTCAGAGCCCTCATTTTAATTTCCAAAAATTCTATTATGTGATAGAAGAATATTTGACATCTGTTCTTCATTTTTTTTTTTAAGATTTATTTATTTATTTGAAAGTTACAGAGAGAGAGGAGAGGCAGAGAGAGAAAGAGGTCTTCCATCCGCTGGTTCGCTCCCCAATTGGCCACAACTCCTGGAGTTGCGCTGATCCGAAGCCAGGAGCCAGGACCTTCTTCTGGGTCTCCCACGCCTGTGCAGTGGGCCCAAAGACTTGGGGCATTTTCTACTGCTTTCCTAGGCCATAGCAGAGAGCTGGATCGGAAGTGGAGCATCCAGGTCTCGAACCGACGCCCATATAGGATGCCAGTGCTTCAGGCCAGGGTGTTAATCCACTGCGCCACATGCTGGCCCCATCTGTTCCTACCTTTAAAAGTTATTATATAAGGCCGGCGCCATGGCTCAACAGGCTAATCCTCCGCCTTGCGGCGCCGGCACACCGGGTTCTAGTCCCGGTCGGGGCACCGGATTCTGTCCCGGTTGCCCCTCTTCCAGGCCAGCCCTCTGCTGTGGCCCGGGAGTGCAGTGGAGGATGGCCCAGGTGCTTGGGCCCTGCACCCCATGGGAGACCAGGAGAAGCACCTGGCTCCTGGCTCCTGCCATCGGACGAGCACGGTGCGCCGGCCGCAGCGCGCCGACCGTGGCGGCCATTGGAGGGTGAACCAACGGCAAAGGAAGACCTTTCTCTCTGTCTCTCTCTCTCACTGTCCACTCTGCCTGTAAAAAAAAAAAAAAAAAAAAAAAAAAAGTTATTATATAAATTGAAAATTATGAGAAGTTTTGAAAATGTTGCAAATTATAATTATATCCAAACCCAATTTAAATTTTTCAGATTTTATCATTTTAGGAAAAACAGGGCAAATAGTGTGAAATTGCCATGTTCGTGTCATGTCTGAGTATCTCAAGAGAGTTAGGTCTATTTTAAGGAATTTTTTTCTCTTCCTGTGTCCATTAGTGGATATTTTTACCCTGAAACTCATCCTGGAGGTGCAGGGGAAGGGGGACCAATTTGTCTGAGAAACCCTTCATTAATGTATTGTTTCACTAGACATATGTATACCTGGGGACAAAATCCAGCTAGGTTGATTGGATCATATCTCTGGTGTTTAAGGTCAGTGTGGTTGTGGAAGAGAGTTACGGCCAGAATTCCTGTGCTTATGCTCTTTGGTCTTAGAGTTGGCTCCTGTCCCATCCTCAGGGAGGATGTGAGGAGGTCCCTCGAATACATGATGGTTTGGATTCAGAGAAGCTGCCATTTAGGGCAGTGAATTTGGGCACACTTGTTAGAATCAGGACCTGCCAATCAGTCTCTAGCAATCCCGAGCATGGCCAGGTTTTATTATTCATTCTTCCTCCTTGAATTATTATGAAAAAATAGGATTTATCCCCATTCAGCTCATTTCCTACCACTTTCAAGAATTTATGAGACATATTCTAACATATAAACATAATCTCTTACTGTTTTGATGTTTTCCTGTAACTTTGCTTTAAGTGAATTGCAAAAGAGATAAATAATTTACTAAAGTGAAAACATGTGGTTCATATTCTTAACTTAGAGCTGGTAGCCTTTTCCTGACTACCAAGAAAAAAATACTACATTCCCCTTCTCCATTATTAACTTCTCACTCCATCAACATTATTTATCAGTTTCTGCCTTGCTCAGATCTCTTTGATTTGTGTACTGCCTTCTGCCTGGTTGCTCCCCCCCCCCCCCCTTTTCCTGGTTCACTGCTAATTAACACCTCTCACAGAGTAGGCTGAAGAGATAAAAGGCTCTGAAATTCACACTGGCCCTGTTTGCTCTTTGTTAGCATCCCTAATGAAAGTTCCATGGGGCCGGTATTAAATGGAGTCTGGGGTGATCTATAGGGTTTGTTATCTGTGCTCTTCCTTTTTGCTGTAATTGAACATGGCTGTATTGTCATTGGGAAAATAAATGAAGTGGAAGAGAGTACTGAGTTTGTCTCTTAACAAGGCCCCTTAACATGGCTAGTGGCCCTGTACTGATGTTACCATCTGTGGATCTCACTGGATTGGGTGATCTCCCAGACTCCTTAAAATCTTGCATCTTGTGGTTTCCTCCACCAAAGGTCATGAAACGAGTGCGCACCGAACAGATTCAGATGGCAGTGTCCTGCTACCTCAAACGCCGGCAATACGTGGACTCGGACGGTCCCCTGAAGCAAGGACTGCGGCTGTCCCAGACTGCCGAGGAGATGGCGGCCAATCTCACAGGTAATGGGGGGCTCTCCTGTGCCGCAGAGGGGCTCACGGCAGTGTCCATGTGGAATTACTTCTCCTCTCAAGACAGCACTGGAGAGAGCAGACTATCCAGAAGGCTCAGTAAGCGGCATCAGGTGGATGGTGCTGGCCTCAGAGCCCTTGTCTGACCTGCCAGTCTGTGCTTGCTGCAGGCCTCTGGGGGCTCCCCTGGCCAAAGCCCTGTTTCCTGTTCACAGTGTCTAGCTCACGTTATGTGTACCTGATGGCATGTGCTACTCTTTGTTTCTGTGAAGTCTTGTCCTGTGAGCCCTTATGTCCCTTCTCACACAGGTCCCCCTTTAGCTTGGAGCCTCACACACAGAAGTCACATTTGTTGGGTAAATGAGTCCTTTGGGATCAGTAGTTGGAAATGCTGATACTGTAGATGTAGTCTAAGGCTTTTAAAATTCATTTCGTGATTAGAATCTGTGAGAAGGTCTCCAGAAAATTCCTGGAAAACATGTATTCTGAGAAAGCTGTATGGATTTAAAATTTTTGGCACCAAAATAAACTTATCTTTTAATTCTGTTTTTCCATGAGCTTTTTGAACTACCCTCTTATTTGAGAAAAACTTGTCTTGACTCTATCTGGAATAAAATGTAATTGTTGTGTAGCTATTTTGTGAGGTCAGCTTTTTGATGATATAATTTTCTTACGTGGAATTTGTATACAGTACTGGAGATTCTGGGGAAACATCACAGTGTTGCTTTGGGATGTGAACTACTGTAATCACTGTGTGGCGGTGGTACTGGAGCTGGCTCATGCCCATCTTACACGCTCAGCCTGGGTCCTTTTCTCCTCCTTGTTCCTGGACTTCCTCTATTCTTCTTACATCTGTCACCAACTTTTCCATGCCTTAATGGTTTCAGGGTCCACATTGGTCACAGCAGTTACCACATCTCCCTCGTTTCATACCACTGTCAAAGTCATGGGCCCAGCCTTTTTTGCTAAAAGGTTTATTGCCTTTGCTACAGAAGAAGAGCAGCAGAACAGTACAGACCTGAAGATGTCCTCAAGAAGAGGTTCCTGACTCCCTCTGAAGTTTTTGGACTGTGGGAGCAGCAACCACTGTGCTGTGGTTGATAGAAAGTAGGAATGACCACTGGTAAAGGGTCTTTACTCTTCTTGGTCATCCTCATTTAGATACAGTGGTTTATGAGACAAGTCTGTATTGCTCCTGGAGGACTGTTGGAAAAGTGAGAAACACGGGGTCTGGTTGTCATAAGTAATTCTGTCTTCATTCAGATGTTCATTGACTAGCATCTAGACCAAGTGCTGGGAAGTTCTAGAGACAGCTATTTGCTCCTGTCTCCTGAGAAGCTAAACTTTCTAATCAGTAAGGGCAGTAAGCAATAGAAGGATTGAGCTGGTTTTCAAAGAACCATTCAGAGTATATAAGCAAGTTGAGGAAGGCATCCAAGTTATTGAATCTAAATTTTAATAAAGTTAGTCTGATGGCATTATTGATTGAGGAGGACCCACATCAGAGACAGGGACTCTACAACAGTTAGAAGTGAGAGCAGCCCAAGTTAAGAAAGTGGTAATGGAAATGCAGAGGAGAGAATAGATTGTCGGACCCTCTGGGACTTAGTGACTGATTAGCTAAAGGTGGGGGCGCTGTGAAGGTGAGTGAGGAGTCCCACTCTCCCATGTGAGCTATCTAGCAGATCTCCTGTTTCCAGCTGCTGAGTTCTGGTAGAGTCTTCGACTTTTTTCTCATCTGCATCTCCCTTCTTGTGCCTTCTGTCTGCTGCTTCACTTTCCAAATGCCTGCAGCAGCCAGGGTTAGGCCAGGCCTAGCCAGTAGTCTAGACTCCATCCAGGTCTCTCACACTGGTGGGTGGCAAGAATCCAAGCACTTGAGCCATCATCTGCTGCCTCCCAGGATAGATTAATAGGAAGCTGGGCCAGAAGTGGAAGAACTGAGACTGAAACTGACACTGGAATATGGGATGTGGGTGCCTCAAGTAGAGGCTTAACCCATGGTACTACAATATCTACCCCAAGGAGTTTTCTTTTGAGAAAGCATAGACTTCATAGAATGGGATTAAGTCCATGTTTACATATTTAATATAGAGACTCCAGCCTGCTTCCCCTCTTTAGCTGCCTAGAATGATATAGCCAGGCACATCTACAAGGAAAAGATTGTCCCATGGTGAGTCTGACCTATCCAACATAAAAGACTGAAAGACATTGATTTGGGCACATGGCATCTCCAGTGTGGCCTGGAAGATGAGTGACACCAACTGCAGAATATTCGTCAGCGCTAGAACCATGAGACTGCTAGAAGAAATGTGTCCCGTATGAGAGACCAATGAAAAGAAACAGAAGAAAACTTTAACCACCGTAATAGCTTTGGAACAAGAAAATAATGCTTTTGGAGAAAGAAAAAACTTTCAAAGAACAAAAAAGATTTATCAATTAAATGTTTTTTAATTAAAAACACACACACACACACACACACACACAAGTGGAGTTGAAAGTTGAGGAAACTTCCCAGAAAGTAGAGCCAAAAGACAAAAATATGGACTATGGGAGAGAAAATTCATGGGTTAATTTAGGACATCCAGCCTTGAAATAGGTGTCTTGGGGCTAGTGCTGTGGTGTAGCAGGTTAAAGCCCCAACCTGCAGTGCCAGTATCCCATATGGGTACCAGTTCGAGTCCCAGCTGTTCCACTTCTGATCCAGCTCCCTGCTAATGCTCCTGGGAAAGCAGTGGAGGATTGGGCTCCTGCACCCATGTGGGAGACCCAGAAGAAGCTCCTGGCTCCTGGCTTCTGCCTGGCCCAGCTCTGTCTGTTGCTGCCATTTGGGGAGTGAACCAGCAGATGGAAGACCTCTATCTCTCTGTCTCTGCCTCTCTCTGTAACTATACCTTTCAAATAAATAAAATATATCTTAAGAAGAAAAACTCAGGTGTCTTAGCAGATAGGAGAGAATTTCAAAATGACTGAAGAAAATGGAGTCATTGTTGGAACTGGGAAGCTTGTATTTCCAGATTGAAAGGGCCCACTAGGTAATACAGCCTGTATTTGACGGTGGCTCCACACCAAGGCGTATTATTATTAAGTGTCAGAACTTGGGTCACACACTGCCAGCTACAGCTCAGCTTTTCCTCTCTCACTCAACTTACTTATCCTGTACTTTAAACAGTTTCATTTCTCATTTGATTAGGTGTCATGAGGGAGGGGGACAAACAGGTGTCGTCAGTGTCACATTTAACCAGGACCCTCAAGATCCCTTGCAAATGTGCTGAAGTGGCAGTTGCTATTAATGTATGCCCGGTACCCTCCTCCACCTGTCATGCCACATAATGGGTTAATAATTGTCTTTTTATCCTTGTCGTGTATGTCTTTTCCTCTTTAGTTCAATCCGAATCTGGTTGTGCCAATATAGTGTCTGCAACCCCTTGCCAGGCAGAACCCCAGCAATATGAAGTACAGTTTGGGCGACTGAGGAATTTTCTCACTGGTAAGTACTCAGCACCAGGAACTCTATTCTTAGAGTGCTGCAATTTCCCTTTTGTACCCTGCTACATGCCAGGCATTATACTTGGTAGTAGAGATCACAGGTACTTCAGCACTGTCCTTGCATGGTCTCCAAAACTTTCGGCCTATTGAAAGTCTAGAGAAAGTGAAATTGTCAGGTTAAAGTTAACAAAGGTAAGGATTCTGGCTGTTTTGTCTGTGGCCCTCAGTACAGTGACTTGTGACTATGTTAAATAAGCAAAAGCTAAACCAGCTAGTCATGATTCTTTGCCTGGTGGGATCACCCAAACCTGTATTGGTACTCCTACCTGGCTGTGGTTTTTCATTGACTGCAGTCACAGGACATGGTAATACCAAGTGATGCACAGGAATTTCCTTATACCAGACATCCTCTTCCTCACTGCCCTTATAAAGTGCCGGTCCTTGCTTCCATTGGTCATTGGGCCAGTTGCCCCAGGCAGTGCAGTGGCTCCCTGCTCTCCCTGTTGATCCAGAAGTGTGAAGAGCCCACACTACCTGGACTGCAGTCTTAGCTTCCAGGTCACTAGAAACACTGTTGTAGTTTAAGTTCTTCTAATATGTATACCTTTATTCTAACATGCATGTATTATGCAGATTAATTCACCTTGCCCTAAATAGGGAAAGGGACTGTTAATCAGAAATACAATGTTGTTGGTTTCTGCTAACCAAATAAGAGAGCCAGGGTTCTCTAACAGAGTTCCTTAGTTTTGAACCCTATGTAGATTCCTTTTCATAATTAAAGTGATGGCAGAATGTAAGTGCTGACTTAAAACATTTTTAATTTATTTACATATTAGCAACAAAATGCTAGATACAAAATCTTTATGCTTTTTATATTTCTGTATAAAACCCAAACTCATAAATAAATACTTTACCAACCAAACTATAAAAGAAAGCAACAAATGTACCAGATGGATTTTGCCAGAACTGCCTCGCTCCTGCAAACAAAGGTCCAGACAGCACAAGTAGCTATGATGCAGGTTAATCTTGGCTCAGCCACCCTGGGGGTGGCACCCTGGGGGTGCCCTGAGGTGGTTCTGCTCCCCTCACCACTGTGAATAACCTTGCTCTCTTATGGCACTCTCTTGGCCCTCATTTACCACAAACACTTTACTTAGGTGTCAGATACCTCTCCTCATTAGCCCATAACAAGTAAAGCTGTATACTCTTTGAACACTTTGTAAGATTTATTTATTGAAAGACAGAGTTACAGAGAGAGGTAGTAACAAAGAGAGGGAGGTCTTCCATCTGCTGGTTTACTCCTCAAATGGCTGCAAAGGCCAGAGCTGAGCCAATCTGAAGCCAGGAGCTTCCTCCAAGTCCCCCACATGGGTTCAGGGCCTCAAGGACTTGGACCATCCTCTGCTGCTGTCCCAGGCACACCAGCAGGGAGCTGGATCAGAAGCAGAGCAGTCAGGATGCAAACTCGTGCCCATTACAGGCCAGGGCTTTAACCCACTACACCACAGTGCTTGCTCTATTAGTGTAGCTTTTTTTGTTTGTTTGTTTGTTTTGCCAGGGAGAGTTAGACAGTGAGACAGTGAGAGAGAGACAGAGAGAAAGGTCTTCCTTTTCTGTTGATTCACTCCCCTAATGGCCGCTATAGCCAGTGCTGCGCCAATCTGAAGCCAGGAGCTGGTTACTTCCTCCTGGTCTCCCATGCGGGTGCAGGGACCCAAGCACTTTGGCCATCCTCTGCTGCCCTCCGGGGCCACAGCAGAGAGCTGGACTGGAAGAGGAGCAACTGGGACTAGTACCTGTCGCCCCAACTGGGACTAAAACCCGGGGTGCCGGCGCCACAGGTGGAGGATTAGCCAAGTGAGCCACAGTGCCGGCTAGTGTAGTCTTAATGAAATGAAGATATCTCTGCAAAAGACGATCTTTTACTTTAACAAGATCAGAATCAGTACACTGATGGTGAGTGTTGTCATCTTAATGTTAGAACATGCTAGCGTGAATAGCCAGACTTGTTAACAAACCCACTAAAAATAAATGCTTTGATTTTACTGTAGGCAGTAGGTGCCAGAATTAACTAGAAAAACAAACACAAGCACCAGAAATGCTTGTAATTGCTTACTTGCTATGTGATCATCCAGATAATTTTGAATATGCTTGCGTTCTTTGTTTTTTAGATTATCACCTCAAGTTTAAAAGATTTTTTTAAGAACTCAGTCTCCCAAGGATATGTCTAAGGACTCACAAAGGTCTGAGGTCCCAATTTGAGAAGCATTAATATATAAGAAAAAAAGTAAGCCTTGAGGCCTGAGTATAAGCCACTACATTTTGTAAGAACTTGAAATTTGTGTTGATGTGTATTTCTATCGATAGTGTGAAAAAAATCAGGTCCTGACAAGGAAGTTGTATGTGATAGTGGGATCTCCAGGAGGGGTAACAACACTGTACGAGGTCATCCTGATTATAAAGTTCTCACTTTTTTTATTATAGATTCTGATTCCCAGCATAGCCATGAAGTGATGCCTCTCCTCTATCCTCTCTTTGTCTACCTCCATCTCAACCTGGTCCAGAACAGTCCGAAGAGCACAGTGGAAAGTTTTTACAGCCGCTTCCATGGAATGTTTCTGCAGAATGCTAGCCAGAAGGATGTCATTGAGCAGCTACAGACCACTCAAACCATCCAGGACATCCATTCTAACTTAAAGCTTCGAGCATTCCTAGATAACAAGTACGTGGTCCGTCTCCAAGAAGACAGCTACAACTACCTTATCCGCTACCTCCAAAGTGACAACAATACTGCCCTGTGCAAAGTCCTCACCTTACATATTCATCTTGATGTGCAGCCTGCCAAGAGAACAGACTACCAGCTCTACACCAGTGGTAGCTCTTCCCGCAGTGAGAGCAACGGCTTAGAGCCCCCTGACATGCCCAGCCCTATTCTGCAGAATGAGGCCGCCCTGGAGGTCTTGCAGGAGAGCATTAAGCGTGTCAAGGATGGGCCTCCCTCCCTCACTACCATCTGCTTCTATGCCTTCTACAACACAGAGCAACTGTTGAACACTGCAGAAATCTCCCCTGATAGCAAACTGCTTGCTGCTGGGTTTGACAACTCCTGTATAAAACTTTGGAGTTTACGATCCAAGAAGTTAAAATCAGAGCCTCATCAAGTAGACGTGTCCCGCATCCACTTGGCTTGTGATATCCTGGAGGAAGAGGTATGAATACCATTTTTCTTTTTTTAAAGACTTATTTATTTGTTTGAAAGAGTTAGAGGAGAGGCAGAGAGAGTTGGGGGGGGCGGGGACTTTAATCCACTAGTTCACTCCCCAGTTGGCTGCAATAACTGGAGCTGAGCTGTTCCGAAGCCATGAGCTTCTTCTGGGTCTCCCACATGGGTGCAGGAGCCCAAGGACTTGGGCCATCTTCTACTTCACTTCCAGGTTATAGTAGAGAGTTGGAATGCAAGTGGAACAGGTGGGACTCAAACTGGTGTCCATATCGGATGCCGGCACTGCAGGCAACGGCTTTACCTGTTGCGCCACAGAGCCAGCCCCAAATACCATTTTTCTTCCCTGCACCTGCCTTCCTAATTTCCCTAGAATATTCTTAGGAAACATGACAGATCGTACAGAGAATGGACTTCTTATTTCCCTCATGATATAGCTAAAACCAAACTAATGCCTTTACCCTGTGCCACTGAGTTTCTGCTCATGGCTAAATTAAGAGGAGGAAAATATTTTTAACAGCACTAACATTAATGAGTGGTCAGTGGTTATTACTATCTGAAATGTGGATGACCTCACTAAGCCTAATTCAAGATCTTTAGCTAATCGACTTTAGTTGAGATTCATAGTAGCTATCCATTTGTGTGTATGTATGTTTATGCAAGTCTAGGTAATTAGAAGTCGGATAGGTGGGTCACATGGTCTACATTTTAAACTAATGGACAGAATCATTTTCCCACAGAAGTTGGTACCGTTTCATAGTCTCAACAGCAGTGAGCACACTGGCCACCTACACCCTCACTGCGCTGAATGGTTAACAGCCTCTGAGGCCAGCGCAGGTTGTCTGGCTCTGTGTGCCTTAGGGTGTATCTATACTCCATTTTGGGAAGTAACAGGAAGTAAGGCTGCCCAGTTGTCTAATGATCTGTTGTCAGATGGTTTTGGTTTGTTTTAGATTAATTGTTGAAAAGTGCAGGCCCGGCAGCCTGAGTGTCAAGTCACTGAGAATTGCTATCTTAGAAGAATGGGGACTATGACATTTTTGTCCTTTCACCAATGAAATGCAGGAGACTCTGCCTAAGGTTAAAGAGTAAAAAACATACTGATTAAATTCTGCTTGCTGATAAGTTTATCTGGAATATTAGGGGCTCAATTAAGCCTTTTCCCAAGTTCCTCTTTTGTGAGTCACTGTCCAGTTAGTATAGCCTTTAGATTTTTTTAAAAAGATTTATTTATTTATTTGAAAGTCAGAGTTACACAGAGGAGAGGCAAAGAGAGGTCTTCTACCCGATGGTTCACTTCCCAGTTGGCTGCAATAACTGGAGCTGCGCCGATCCAGAGCCAGGAGCTTCTTCTGGGTCTCCCACGTGGGTGCAGGGGCCCAAGGAAGTGAGCCATCTTCTACTGCTTTCCCAGGCCATAGCAGAGAGCTGGATCAGAAGTGGAACAGCCGGGTCTCATGCTGGCGTTTCAGGCCAAGGTGTTATCCCACTGCTCCAGCCCCTAGCCTTTAGATTTTTAAAGAAAGGAATTCATTTATTTATTTGAAAAGCAGAGTGAGATAAAGAGAAATCTTCTATCCACTGATTCATTCTCCAAATGGCTGCAATGCTGGGTATGGTCCTGGCAATAGCAGGAATCCAGAGCTCCCCAGGTCTCCCACATGGGTGGCAGCGGCCTTGCCTTCCAGGGCACTTTTAACAGGGAGCTGAAGTGGAAGTGGAGCAGCCGCAACTTGAACTGGCCCTCTGAGGGAATGCCAATATTTCAGGTGGTGGCTGAGGTCATTGCATCACATTCCGGCCCCAGCATTTTTGATGGTTGCAACTGAGGTAATATAATTAGAAGATTTTGTTACGAGTAAAGAGCCTGGATTCCTCGACTCCAGACATTGATTTTTAGAATTCTAAAGTACCCTCCAAAATATTTTTTGTTGCACTTGTACTTAAATTTTCAAGCTTCTCTTTTCTTTGGAGGTAGGTCTTGCTGCTTGAGAGTTCTTCACCCAAAACTGGGAAATACTGCCTTCATTTTACTTTCAGTCTTCTATAAATACAAAAAAAAAAAATCCTGATTGCTTTATTGGCTTCAGTAATACAGAGTTTAGAGATTTTTCTAGGCATAAAAAAATAGTATGAATGAAGAGAGCACGATGATCGAACAGTAGACTGAAGTAAAAATGTTGGGGGTGGTGTGTAGCTCTACCGCCTGTGATGCCAGCATCCCACATGGGTGCTGGTTCACGTACCAGCTGATCTACTTTTGATCCAGCTCTCTGCTAATGGCCTGGGAAAAGCAGCAGAAAATGGCCCATGTGTTTGGGCCCCTGTTACCCAGAGCTGCTTCTGGCTTCGTCCTGGCGCCACCCATTGTAGCCATCTGGGGAGTGAAACAGCAGATGGAAGAGCTCTCTGCCTCTCTCTGTCTGAATTTCAAAATAAATAAATCAAAAAATCTTTAAAAGATTAATAAGGTGAAAAATGTTAAGACTCTGTTCTGGCCACCACTGAAAATTAGCTCTGTGACTCAAACTGTATAAGTTTCCAGACATTGGGAGAAGTGTGTCTACAGACCCAGAAGTAAGGAACAGCATGAACGATTCCCAGAGCAGAAAGAAAAATAATGTGGCTGTACTTGGAAAGGGGCAGGACAGGATGGGACATGCTTGTGAGCAATTAGAGGACTAGAGGAGGGCGGCAGAGGAGAAGGGGACAGTGGGTGGGCTGGAGAGAGCTCAGCCTTTGGCTGAACGGAGGGGAAGAGGGTGAGGAAGCACTGGGTCTTAGGCTTGAATAGCTGGGTGGACAGTGGGAGGTGCTGTCCCCTGAGAAAAGAACAACGAATGTCGTAGGGACAGTTCTGCATATCTTTCTGTTTGCCATTATCCATATTGGAAGTACTGTAGGTTCTACCCTGTGCTTCTTTAAGTGCAAGCTTTTTTGTTTTTTAATGTTAGGACTAATGTTGAGATCCTCCTATTCTGTTATTGAGAGCTTTCCTGTTTGGGGTTTCTATACCTCCATCGAATTTGTCAAAGCAGTTTGTGGAAGTTTGCTTTTTGTTTTTTGTTGTGGTGGTGGTTGTTACAAAGAGTAGAGGGGAGGAAAAAGCTAAGTATAAATTAGTTCTGGTAGTTGGGATTTTTGTTTCTCTTTTAATTTCTAATTTTGAGAGACAGAGAAGAGCTCCTGTCAGCTGGTTCACCTCCCTTGCCCCACCCCACCCTGGCACCCAATGCTTGCACTAGCAGACTGAGCTGGCTCAAAGCCAGGAGCTGGGAACTCAGTCCACGTGTGCCACATGGATAGCAAGAACCCAATTATTTGAGGCTATCTGCTGTCTCCCAGGTTCTGTGTTAACAGGAAACTAGAGCTGGGAGCCAGACCTGGGTATTGAACACAGATACTTCAGTATGAGACGGGTATCTTAACTGCTAGAGTGAAGGCCTGCCCCTTGAGCACCCTGGTTAACAACAGACAGTGATGCAAGTACATGGGTCCTCACCACCCATGTGGGAGACCTAGATGGAGTTCCAGGCCCCTGGCTTTGGTCTGGCCAAGCCCTGGCTGTTGTAGGCACTTGGGAAGATATGGAAGATCTCTCTCTGTCTCTCTTTCAGCTAAAATGAAATTAAATGCTGACATCTGAGAGTTTTTATTTTTTATTCAAAGACAATTTGGACTTTGTTTTTACCTGTTAGCATTTACAGTTAAAATGAAGATTAATGTAAGGGTTATAGACTCATATGCCTGTAGAAAACAAGTAGGTAAAAGTAAAGGTGAAGCTGCCTGGATTAAAGAGATGATAAGAAATAACCACATAAACCAAATTAAAAAGTTTGCAGAGGCAACCTTAATCTCTTATTTTATTTTTAAGATTTATTTTATTTATTTGAGAGGCAGATTGACAAGGAGAGACAGAGAGATCTTCTGTCTGCTGGTTCACTCCCCAAATGGCCACAACAGCTAGGCTGTTCCATGCTGAAGTCAGGAGTCCAGAATTCCATCCAGCCTCCCACATGAGAGGCAGGGGCCCAGGTCCTTGGGTCATCTACCAACGTTTTCCCAGGCACATTAGCAGGGCGCTAGATTAGAAGCAAAGCAGCAACTAATACTCTCATATGGGATGCTGGCATCATTGGTGGCATCTTAACCTTCTATGTCACAACATGGCCCCTCCTTTAATCTTTCAGAAGTAATTTTCTGCATAAATTAGTGATAGAGAATTTTAATAGGTATTTAAAGCAATGTTCAGCCCCAGCAGTTCCTTTTCTAGGTGTACATTGAAAAATACGTCCACACAAGAACTCCTACGTTAAAGTTCATTTCAGCATTGTTCACAATAGCCAAAAAGTTGAAATAGCCCAAACGTCTGACAGTAAATGAACAGATCAACAAAATCTGTTCTATACATACAATAGAATATTATTCAGATACGAAAAGGAATTGTTCATTGATACATGCTGTAACATGGATAAATCTTGAAAACTTGATGAGAGACCAAGTCATAAGAGGTCACATATTCTATGATTCCATTTATAGAACTATCTAGGATGGGCACTTCTGTGGAGACAGAAGGTGGATTAGTGATTGCCAGGGGCTGGATACAGGACATTAAGAGTAACTGCTAACAGGCAAATGGTGGGGTGAGGTGTTGGAAGTTTTCTGTATTAGATAGTGATGATGGTGGTACAATACTGTATACTAAAAACTAGTGAACTGTAAACTTTGAAGAATGAGACAGAGAAAGGTCTTCCATCTATTGGTGCACTCTGCAAATGGCCACATTGGCCGGGGCTGGGCCAGGCTGAAGCCAGGAGCTTTTTTTTGAGTCTCCTACATGGGTTCTGGGGCCATCTTGCTTTTCCCAGGCAATTAGCAGGGAGCTGGATCAGAAGTGGAGTGGCCAGGACTCATACTGGTACCCATATGGAATGCCAGATTGCAAGTGGCAGCTTAACCTGTTAGGCCACAGAGCTGGCCCCATGTATCTCAGTTTTTAAAAAACAATAACAAAATGCTCCCATTACTCTATTAATTAATGCCGAATAAAACTGAATTTATCATACTGTTCCATAGCTTCTCTTACCTCCTACTCAAGACAGATTGGCCAGCCCGAAGCTTGCTTGACTAATCCTCCGCCTGTGGCGCCGGCACCCCGAGTTCTAGTCCTGGTTGGGGCGCAGGATTCTGTCCTGGTTGCCCCTCTTCCAGTCCAGCTCTCTGCTGTGGCCCAGGAGTGCAGTGGAGGATGGCCCAGATGCTTGGGCCCTGCACCCCATGGGAGAGCAGGAGGAAGCACAGTTGACCTGACTCTGTGTGAATTGGCCTAGCAGTCATTTGCTGCCAGCAACCCCTCCTCCTATTACATGAAGAGTGAGACTTCTCTCTGCACCCTTTGTTCCGTATGAAGTAGAGTTAGAAATGACATCCAGTTTTTGCCCTTGTTGGTTTCTAAATATGTGTGTGTGTGTGTGTGTAGGGGGGGGGGGGGGGGCTTCCATTCCTCTGGTTCACTCCTCAAATGACCCCAATAGCCAGAGCTGAGCTGATCCAAAGCCAGGAGCCAGGAGCTTCTTCTGGGTCTCCAGTGGGGCTCAAGGAGTTAGGCCATCTTCTATTGCTTTCCCAGGCCATAGCAGAGAGCTGGATTGGAGGAAGAGGAGCAGCTGGGACTTGAACCAGTGCCCATATGGGATGCCAGCACTGCAGGCTGAGGCTTTAACCTGCTGCGCCACAGCACTGGCCCCTAACTATGTATTTTTAATATTTGAGCAACAGGGCAAAACTGCCAGAACCAAATCAGGGTTTTCTCTTGACATGTATATCTACATGCCCACTCTCATGCCTACCAAAAACCCACCTTTTTTTTTTTTTAAGATTTATTCATTTTACTTGAAAGGCAGAACTAGAGAGAGGGAGAGGCAGAAGCAGAGAGAGAGATCTTCATTCAGGAGCTTCTTCTGGGTCTTCCATGTGGGTACAGGAGCCCAAGGACTTGGGCTATCTTCCACTGCTTTCCCAGGCATATTAGCAGGGATCTGGATCGGAAGTGGAGCAGCTGGGACTTGAACTGGTGCCCATATGGGATGTGGGCACCATAGGTGGTGGCTTAATCCACTGCACCACAGAGCCAGCCCAGCAATCCACCTTTTTAACCCAAGAATGAAACAACTATATTCAGTTCATGTAATGTCTGATGAGTGCTCCCCTAACCTGGTCACCTTTGAGAAATAAAGAAAGTAGCATTGTCAGCAGTATTCATTTCCTGTAATTTGTATCTATAACTGTCATTTAGGTCAGTGCTGTCCAATGGGAAGATGACATGGGTCATATATAATTTATATTTTTCAGTACCATGTTAAAAATGCTTTAAAAATTTGTCTAATTTTAATTATTTTATTCAGCCCAATGTGGACAAAATATCATTTCAAATATATACAATATTTAAAGTATTACTAAAGTTTGTTTTATAGAATCTCACTTTATTTTTTGTCCAAGTCTTATAAAACTTGAGTCCAGGAGTTCTGGGCTGTGGTGCTTATGCTAATCGAGTGTCTGCACTGAGTTTGGCATCGATGTGGTGACCTCCCGGGAGCCGAGGACTACCAGGAGGCCTTAGGAGGGGTGAAGCACCCCAGGTCAGAAGTGCAGCAGGAAACTGATGTCGGTTTTCCATGTTCATCAGTTGGCACTTGTCAGTAACCACCTTTTCTATTGTCCTTCAGGCTGCTGCCATCTCTCACATAGGCAGCAGCGACTTGCTTGCTTCCAAATCTTAATCCATTCACCAGCTCAGCCATGTTTAGTTTCTTTTTATCTGTTGACATATAATTAGAGAAAATTCCAAAATTAAATAGCACACCTCTAAAAGGGCCCCAAAGTGTGAGCTAAGGTTTGTGGAGCTTCTTAGTCCAAGGAGCAGACCTCCTGGTGTGGGAGATTTTTTTAGGGCCCCCATGATCTAGAGCAGGGGCTAGTAGAGTAGAGCACAAAGGGACATAGTTGAATATATATTCATGGTTACTTAACTGAATCTTTAAACTTCTATTTTATGCATGTTTTATACTGTATGTAATGTAGTTTATTACATGAATATACTTTACAAATTGAAATTTACATTTGTGATGCATAATACCTGCTTACTGTGGGATGTTCAGTCAAAATTATAGGAGTCTCGGGTGTAAATCCTGTTAGAGGAGAAAAGGAAGGGATGAGACTGCAGGGCTGAGTTCCACCAGAAAACGTAGCTAGGTTACTTTAAGCTGTGGTCCTAGCAGAGAGCGGATACTGACAACCAGCAGGAGCATTCTGGTTTCTCCATTTCTGGGTCTTCAGAGCCAACTGGGACTTTTCCGTAGGCCCAGGACAATCATTAAGATCCCTAGAGCCTAATTCCCCACTAGAGTGAAGACCCACTTACATAGCTTCTGTTCCAGTGAGGACCGCAGCTGACTTTCCAAAGGATCTTTGTAATTCATCCAGGGTCACTTGCTTCCATAGTCCTTATATAAACTTCCTGGTGTACAGCAGTGAGTCATTCTTGAAATTTTAAAGTGTTGTTATAACCTCTTTGGAAAATAAAATTGTTAATTGGTAGCACTTAGTGGAACCATGAGCTCCCAAATGCTTAATGTGTTTTTAATGTTGAGTGTCTGGAATAGCTATTTTGAATATTCATGGATGTCAGTATTTGTTTTCCCTTAACTTTTTCTCAAATATGTACACATTGGAGGCATTCATTTTGTTTTGAATTTAATATTAGAGCCTTCAGAAATTTCATGGAAAATGTGTTTTGTATAAAAACCTATTTGTGGGTTTCCAAAATGTTTGCACCGTGCTCACTTGAGCAGCACGTATACTAAAACTGTACCATACAGAGAAGATTAGCATGGTCCCCTGCACAAAGCTGACATGCAAATTCATGAAGTGTTCCATATTTAAAAAAAAAAAAAATATGTTTGCACCAACATAAATTTATCTTTTAATCCCATTTTCCACACACTTATTAAAGTACCCCCTAGTTTCTAAGTAGAAAAGGAGTCTTTTCCTAAGAACCTAAGGCTGATATAATGCAAACAGAGAACTGGTCCAAGGATCTATATCTTATTTCTTCCCTTTAGAGTTTGGTTAAAATTCATTGTAATTTATGCATTCCAGGGTAGAGACAGCTGTAGTTTTAAGGAGTTTGTGAGGGAATGAAAGAGGTTGTGAAAGCAGCATGCTTGGGGAGAAGGCAGCTTTTTCTTCCCAAATGCCATGATGGCTCTTTTCTGTCTTCACACACAGGAGATTATTTCCAGGAATCACATGAGTTGCTTGGCTTTGTTTAAAGCAGTTCTAGATCCATGTCTTGTTTTGGGACTTTGGGGGGAAATGTTTGAGACCCTCCACAAGTTGCTGGCAACCTGGGGCTGGTCACAGTGTGGGGGAGGATGTAACTTACTGATAACTGCATACTTCCAGCTTACTGTTAATTCTTATATATCCGGGTTTTGGTTTTGGCTACACCCCAATAGCTGTATATCAATCTTGAAATGAGAACACGTCTGCCTTCATCATTAACTTCCACCATGGAAGTAATGAACATGTCAGAACTTTTAAAAATAGAATAGACACAGGGAGCAACATGGCTTATAAAGCAGCCAAAACTGACAAATAAAGGAGAGGCCCATAGAGTAAAAGAATCAAAGAATTCAACATAAATTCCAAAGTAAATCTTTTCAAATGGCATATATTAGAATTCACATTGAAAGTTACCAGAAGCTACTTTTTGATCAGACTTTGAAATGTATTATCCTTCACTTAAAAGATCCACAGTCATTACTGTGTAATAATAACCTTGCAGTTCTCCTTTTATGTGATATAGACTTAGCTGCAAGACGAATTTATAAAACAATTTGAAAATTGTAAGACATTTTATATCCAGTTGTGCAGTTGTAAGTTTTCCCAAGTGACCTTTAAGATCAAGGCCATTGTTGCTTACTAGGTAGATGCCGTTTCCCTTTTTCTCTATTTTTTTTTCTTTCTTGGATTTGTTTCCCTTGTCAGACCACTAACCCTTTTCTCCTTGTGTGTCTGTCCTTTCCGACCCCCACTCCACTGGGCCCAGGAGGATGAAGATGATAACGCAGGCACAGAGATGAAGATACTGCGGGGACACTGCGGACCAGTGTACAGCACGAGGTTCCTCGCAGACAGCTCAGGGTTGCTCTCTTGTTCTGAAGACATGACCATCAGATACTGGGACCTGGGGAGTTTCACTAACACTGTGCTGTATCAAGGACATGCCTATCCTGTGTGGGACCTGGACATCAGCCCCTATAGCCTGTACTTCGCCAGCGGGTCCCATGACCGCACCGCCAGGCTGTGGTCATTTGATCGGACGTACCCGCTGAGGATATATGCAGGACACCTGGCAGATGTGGACTGTGTCAAATTCCACCCCAATTCAAACTACTTAGCTACAGGCTCTACCGACAAGACTGTCCGACTGTGGAGCGCTCAGCAGGGGAACTCGGTGAGGCTCTTCACGGGCCACCGCGGCCCTGTGCTTTCTCTTGCCTTTTCTCCCAACGGTAAGTACTTGGCGTCTGCTGGCGAGGACCAGCGGTTGAAGCTGTGGGACTTGGCCTCGGGGACCCTTTTCAAGGAACTGAGAGGCCACACAGACAATATCACCAGCCTCACCTTCAGTCCGGACAGCGGCTTGATCGCCTCTGCCTCCATGGACAACTCTGTGCGCGTCTGGGACATCAGGAACACTTACTGCAGTACGCCTGCCGACGGCTCCTCCAGCGAGCTTGTGGGCGTGTACACTGGGCAGATGAGCAACGTCCTGAGCGTGCAGTTCATGGCCTGTAACCTCCTTCTGGTGACTGGAATCACACAAGAAAATCAGGAACATTAATTTTTTAATTCTGTTGGAATGGGCTGGGGCAATGGTGGAAGGCCTCCAATTGCAGTCCTGCGACAAGCTGAGATTGAATCACTGGGTGACTGTGAAAGAGCCCCCTCTCCCTTTTCCCCTTTCTTCTGGGCACTCATCCCAGGCAGGCCCCTCCACTCAGCCCCCCAGTGTTGAAGGACTGCAGGGAGACAGAGCAGGGGGAAGGTGGTGACGGCTGGACACGAGAGCAAGAATGAGATGCTGCGGGGGTCACTCCCAAGCTTGCGCAGAGAACCCACTGGGACCTTGCACACGTGCACCTGCCTGCCTTGCCTCGTTTTCCTCACCTGCCCGGGGCTGGGTTTGGTTGGAGGACAGTTGCAGAGGACTCAGGAGAAGCTGTGCGACGAGTGTCACGTGTGACCCATCCCCGGGTGGAAGGGAGGTCCTTACAGGTGGAGGGATGCTGGGGTGGGAACCAGGAAAGGGGAGGGAATGGTCCTGGCAAAAAGTCTTTTCCTTTTCCGTAATTACAGAGAACCAGGATTTTTTTTTATTATTATTATAATTATAATTATTATTATTATTGAGAAGAAGAAACCTAGCACTGGCAGAGGGAACCTTCTCTGCTTTTACCTTTCAGGTTTGACTCCTGGCACTGGCTGTGATACTTAGAATTTTGAGGTTCAGGGAATTCAGAGAATTTGGTAGCACAGTGTATTGGGAGAAAGGGAAATTTCGGGTTGACATGTTCCTGAAAGCGGGTGGGTGGGTTTGACTGCGAACATTTTGGGCTCTTGCAGTGATGGTGGGAAAGAGAGATTCTTTCCACGGCTGCACTTCAAGTAATAATTTTCTCCCCTGAAAAGAAAGATTATGATAAAGAATAATTTGGAATGATGCCACAAGGTTAAATTAGAAAAATGGTGAATTTCCGAGTGACCATTTCTACAGAGGTGTAGCTCTTTCAACTCTTTTTGTCCTGTGATGATCTGCTCCCACCTCCTGCACTGCAATATCAGTTTAATGAACACTTTGTGAATCGTAAGTACATACGCACGCATATCAAACTATGCTCTGAGGATAAAGCAAGTTCTAATTGTGGAAAAAGGATTAAATATTTCTGTTTTCTGAAAAGAGTTATTTTGTATTTTGTTTTCTATTAAAATGTATTTAGTTTCAAAGAAAAAAAGGTGTTGGCCTTTCATTTAAACCCTGAAGACAGATGGGTATGTCCATTCTGGGGTACTGTTCACAGTGATAGTGAGCTTCAGAGGCCAGACCGGGCCCCAGGAAGGTGCATTCTTACCTGCCCTCGTGTTCTATTTGGCTTCCTTTGAATCTTGATTTCACCTGGCATTCACTGGATTATTGGTGGCCTTTGATACTGTTTATATATCCACGGTTGCCATGGGCTGATGGAGATAACTGATTTTTCACTGTCTGATTATTTGGTAAGGTCTTATTTTCAGCTTCCTTTAAAGACCCTGCCATAACATCTGAAAGCGGCGGAAGAACTGAGTTTTTCTTAATAAATTCAAACTATGTATTAAGCAATTGCAAATGCTAATTCAGTGCTTAAATGGTATTAAAATTGGGGACCACCATCGTGGCATAACAGGTAAAGCTGCCACCTGTTATGCCGGCATCCCATATGGTGCCAATTCGAGTCCTGGCTGCTCTACTTCTGATTCAGCTCCACTTCTGCTAATGGCCTGGGAAAGCAGTGGAAGATGGCCCAAGTGTTTGGGCCCCTGCACCCATGTGGGAGACCTAGAAGAAGCTTTGGCCTGGCTGTTGCAGCCAGCTGGAGAGAGAACCAGCAGACAAAAGATCTCTGTGTCCCTTCCACCCTCCCTGTAACTGACTTTCAAAATTAAATAAAATATTTAAATGGTATTAAAATTAATTGACTTTAATATGTTATAGATAGAATGGATTCCCTTTGATCAGAAATTGGAGGTCACATTTGCTAGAGTTAGTATCCTTTAAAGCAGCCCTCACTTGGTAGAAAAATAGTTTGTATGCCATGTGACATGATTGGAACATGGCACAGATGAATAAAATTGGACAGCTAGATTTTTATTTTCAATTATTAAAAAAAAAAGTACAAGTGGGCATTGTGGCAAAGCAGGTTTAACCACTGTTTTCAATGCCTGTGTCCGTATTGGAGTGTAGATTCAAGCCCTGGCTACCCCACACTTCAGTCCAACACTTGCTAATCCACCTGGGAGGCCGTGGAAGATGGCCGTGTACTTGGGTTCAGTTACGTGCACTTCAAAACAGAATTTCTGACAGGAACCCCAAGAGTTATCAGGAACACTCTAAAATTATGTGCTAATTTTTTTACTAGAACCTGTGATGTTAATCAGAAATGTTTCTTATTCATAGAATCCATATATTTCAGACTGTGTAAAAACAATCCTTTGGTAACTTAGTCTGACAGTATACCTTCTCCATGTTCTGCACATAAAACCTGGAACCCAAAGCATTCTTACCTGTAGGAAGTGAGCTCTTAGGCTGAATTCTCTAGTATATTACTGGAAATAATGAAATCCCTAAACTGTAGCAAACTGGTCTCAGAAGTGCAAGTATCAGCTGACTTAGGATGATTTGGAAGGACATTGTGTGTGTGTGTGTTGATACAGACTTTCTCCTTAATTAAAAACACAGAAATGTTTAGGTTAGTCCGATCGTAGTACCAGCCGTGTCCATCTGTGCTCTATGATTTCAGTTGTTGACCTGCATGGTTGACCTTGTTTTTTCTTTTTGGAAACTAATTTATATTAAAATTAGTAAGTTGGGGGTAATTTGGCTTAATAGACCACCCTTCCTGAGTTCTGAAACTCTTAGAAGTATTGAAAGGGCCGTGTGCACATAGCAGGTGCCAGCGTGTGCGTGGTGCTCTGGAGAGGGCTGTCATCCCCACTGGTCCTGCAGGCCTGGCAACAGCAGCTTGATAAATGAGACACCAAGAGCCCAGCCAAGCTGCCTTAGCCACCCTCACCCTCTGTGGAACAGTCACATGTCTTGAATGTTCCATCAATTCAATATCCTCATGTTCCAGCAAAAACATATAGCCCTGAAGATTTAAAAAAAAAAAAAAAAACTTCAAAAAGCCTCCAAAAAGAAAATGAGTCTGAGGCAACAGTGGATCAAGCCACTGCTTGTGACACCAGCATCCCGAATCAGTGCTGAGTCAGGTCCTGGCTGCTCTGATGCAGCATTCCTGCTAACCAGCCTGGGAAGGCAGCAGGTGATGACCTGAGTACTTGGGCCCCTGCCACCCATGTGGGAGACACAGGTTGAGTGTCTGAGTTCTGTCTTTGGCCTGGCCCAGTCCTGCCCATTGTGGCCATTTGGGGAGTGAACCAGCAGACGGAAGATCTCCCCGAACCCCTTCTCTGTCACTCCACATGAAGTAAATAAATCTTAGAATCTGACTTTAAATAGATCATTTAGTAAGCATGTAGATAATGCTTACCGTGGGCCAGAGACCACTCCAAAAGCTTTAGGGAGATCATTCTATCTCCTTAAGCTCCCTCTGAGGTAAGTGGTTTTTATCCCCATTTTACAAATGAGGAATCGGTTACTGGCGGATTAAGTCACTCATCAAGGGTCACGCAGCTGGAGCATTCTGGCTTCAGGGCCTGTGCTCTTGACCTCACTTATTTCAGTCCTGCAGTACGGGCGGAGGCGGGCGTGTCCTCAGCCAAATCAATAAACAGCACCAAACAGGGCTGGGAGCTGACAGGACAAACCTAAGCAACATATGACTGAAAGAACCTTTATCCCATCGTTGTGAATCTGCAGTGGGTGGTGTCCCAAAAAGGAGCCGCAATTTCCGGTTAGCAGGAGACTGACCAAAAGGAAGCAAACATAAAGATAAAGGAACCTAATGATGAATAGAGAAGAAACAGGAAACAATTTCAAGTTTTTATGTTCGAGATTTTTTATTCCCATGTCTAAAACGTCCTAGTTGCATAAAAGAATCTTGTGTAAACAGGCTTCTGATTGTGCTGTTGCTCAGCCTGGTATTTAATACATGGATTAGAAGATCAGTCTGTACTTCAGCTTGTCTTTCAGTTGCATGTGTTAGAAAAGTATTTATTGTCTATGCTCAGCCCACACCAAAGATTTCTTATTGATGCCTCCTCAGTAGTCAAGTGACTGAAACAATTTGTGATCAGCAGAAAACCTCTGTTCTAGACTTAAAAGAATGCAGATGTCCCTTGTAGACACCACTCATCGAAGGACAGTTTGGTTACTTCTCTAAGATTGACTGAAATTCCTAAAAGAAATTTTTTATATTACTAAAGTGAGTTTCTACCATGGGCAGACATTGTGTTGGTGAAAATCCAGTGATAAGCAAAACTGACATAGTCCCTGGCTTGCGTTTATAGTTCAGGGAGGGAGAGAGGGAGAGACTAATCCAGAACTGCCATAAATAAGGATAGAACTTCACTGCAATACAGGGTGCTACGGAAAAAGATTTGGGGGGAGGGGAAGGTCTAACTTTGAGTGAGCATTCAAGAAAGGCCTCTAGAGGAAGCAGTAAGCTGAGGACTTAGAGGATAAATGGGAGTTAGGAAAGAATGGTTCAAGCACCCACATGGGGAGGCGACGGGTGTACCTGAGTCCCGCGGGGCTGAGGCAGTGAATAAGGAGTGGAGATGTACTGTGTGAGGTGGAAGAGCTGGCAGACCTTAGGCACAGGCAGGCGTTTGGCTTCTATCCTAGGTGGAATGAAAGCCACTGAAGGATGTGGAACAGGGAAGGATGTGGTCCAGTCTGCACCCTAACATTGCCAATGGCCAGAGGACAGAGACCGCAGCACATTTACATCCTGGGATTCACTTCAACATCGGGGTAACACAACAGCGGGCAGTCAGCCTGGTCTGTGCCAAGCCCTGCAGGGCACGGCTGAAGATGGATGCCTGCTGCGAAGTGGCCTGTCATGGAGCAGTGAACTGAGGGTGGTCTCCACCAGCCTGGGCACACAAGTGAGCAGGCACGCAGATCCTGCCATGCTTAAGCCGTCAGCAAAAGCCAAAGCCTGAGGTCTTGAGGCACAGGCACCCGGCTAAGGCATGGCCAGAATCCCAGACCACCAAGCTGTGAAATAATGTTTTAAGCCATTAACGTTTGGTGTCATTGTACAGCAATAAGATGACTCTCCCTCTGTGCCTGCTCCATGGAGCCATCCTTTTAAATGCTTACACTGTAGAAAATAATACTGAATTTTTTTTTTTTTAGGTCACTGGTAGCTGTAAGGAGTGTGGATTAGAGGGTGTGAGAGTGAGAAGTAGGAGGGCAGTTGAGATCGTCATCCAGTGGGGAGACGAGGGTGATGTGGACTGGAGGGAACAAGGCACAGTGGAAATGAAGGGAATGGACAGACCTGCTGCGCACAGAAGAGGTTTGGCTGGGCTTTGTAGGGGGCCATGTGAGGGGGCAGGGGAGAAGAAAGGAGTGCTGGTGGGCAGCCTGCATATTTGTGGCATGAGTGCCTTGGACAGGGTGGCCATTTGTTGTGATGAAGACACTAGAGGAAAATGTTCAGGGGAAAGAATCAAGAGTTCAGTTGGGAACAGTACGCGTTTCAGATGCTTGTGAGAGAGCCAAGTGGGGTACCAGGTGGGCACTGGGCGGCCCCGCCTGGGCTTGTGCTAAAGCAAAGCTGTGTCCACGAGAGTGCCTTCCCCACAAGGGGCAGAAGCCTGACTCCAAGTGGTTTTTAAAATAAAGACACACTGGCTTGGGCATTTGGCACGACAGTTGGGTCTCTGCTTGGGATGCCCACATTTCTTTTCAGAGTCCCTGGGTTTCAGTCCCAGGTCTGTTTTCAATTCCAGCTTCCTGCTCCTGTGCGGGCAGGAAGTGATGGCTCCAAGTTTAGGTCCCTGCCACCCACATCTGAGAACTGGACAGAGTTCTGGGCTCCTGGCTTCCACATGGCCCAGCCCAAGCTGTTGCAGCTTTACTCCCATCTGGGGAGTAAGGCAGTGGATAGAAGTTAAATTTTTTTTTTTAATTTTTTAAATAAAGAATTTTGTAGATATAATGGGAAAAGTACAATTCAAGTGCAACTTCCTAAGGTCTCACCTCTGTTGTGTCATGCAGCTCTGCCCCCTTTGATGGCAGGCTTCTTACAGGCTGCCTTGTCCCCTGGTTGTGAGGGGGCTACCCACAACTAGGACCAGGTGCCTGCCCCTCGATCATTTCTAGTGGGAATATGAGCTCACGTCCCAGTCCTTAAAAGGCAAAGAAGATTTCCTAGAAGCCCCTCCAGCCTGTTCCACTTGGATTGGACCTCAATCATCGAAACAGTCAAGAGGTAGTCTTACTGTCCTGAGATCAGCAGCCCACGTTGGACCTAACTGCTGTGTAAGAGGGAAAAGTGAGTATTGGAGTCAAGCACATGTCTTCTACAAGAGTCTGGCATGCAGTTGGAATTTGAAGCCTTGCTGCAAAGAAGTGTGCTGAACAAGGATAAGGGCACAGAGGGATGAGGAATCAGGCCCTGCCTTAGTTCACTGACATGTGCAGGTCACAAAGGAGGCGCGGGGTAGGCTCTTGGCTCCGTGGTTCAGGTGCCCCTTGGGAAGCCTGCATCCTGCGTCTGAGTGCCAGCTCCGCACCCTATCCAGCTTCCTGCCTGTGTTTATCCTGGGAGGCAGAGGTGATAGCTCATACAGCTGAGTCCCTGGCACCCATGTTTGAGACCCAGGACTGAGTTCTTGGTTCCTGGCTTTGGTCTGGCCCAGCCTTACAGGCATTTAGGGAGTAAACCAATGGATGGACGATCTCTGTCTCTCTCTTTGTCTTTCCAAATAAATAATTTTTAAAGACAAAGGAGGAGCAGTCACCAAAGGAAGAAAAGTGAAAGCAGACAGTGTTCTAGAGGCCAAAGGGAGAAAACACGTCAAAATAGGAGTTGACAGCTGCGTGATGATAAGGACTGGAGAGTGTCCATTAGATTTGGTGGGGAGGGTGTTGACATTATTAGCACTGGCAGTTTTGGTTCATCGATGGAAATGGAAAGAGGACTGACATGGACTGAGGAGTAGAAAGGTAACAGAACTGCAAGTACAGACACTTCATTTATGACACAGGGAGACAAGTAGCCAGCAAGCTTTAACTCAGCCTGTTATCACTCAAGGAAATGCACATTTTAAACAATGAGATAACGCTGAATGCCCATCAAATTAACAAAACATGAAGAACTGATGGTGCCAAGTGTTGATAAGGACAGGAAGCATCAGGAACTTTCCAATACTGTTGGTGAGAATGTTAATTTATGATGATTTGGCAAAATACTGTGGTGTTCTATAGCAAGATTGACAAAAAGCATAGACCATGCACCTTACAGTGTTGAGTAAAAAAAAAAAAAATTAAACTAAAACTCAACTGTGACTACTGTTTGGATGTGTACAAAGACAACCGAACTACTGAAAAACGGAAGTGGACTGCAGAGCACCAGTGAGGTGTGCATTTGAGTTATTTGGTGCAAAGAAGTTTATTTCATTGTGTTAAAAATGTTTTTCAAAGGACTGGAGGAAGTGGAGAGTGGAGTTGGGCTGCAGACAATTTGAGACACCTGCAGGGGAGCAGAGGCGGAGGTGTCACTGAAAGTGTTATGGAAGCAAGAATTATGCTCTCTGCTTGCTGTTTTGTTTCAATGCAAGTCCCTAGGGCGGGAACCCAGGTGAAAAAGGTCTCACCGGTGCTCAGGGATACACCTGCTCGATGCTTCACTGACTCTGAGCGTCCTGGATCAGACGACGCACCACAGATGCACACCAGGATCTCCGGAGTTTTCTAGATTTGCTGGAGAGTCCGCCTGATGCTGGTTATTTTGTCTGGGTAACTTCAGAGTAATTCTGCCCATTTAACCTGTGGTTCATGTTCTCACAGCCCAGAAGCCTTTGCTCTTCATCTGGCTTCCAAGAAGAGCAATGAATCCACACTTCTTCCCTGCGGCTATGCAGACGCTGACTTTCAGGTGTTAGGAAATGTGCGTGCCTGGAAGGAAGAAATCTGGGCTTTGGGGGGAAGGAGAGACTATTTTATTTGGCTAGCTTAGTTGAGCTAGTGCAGGGAGAAGAGCCAGCTGTCTATTTGCAGAGTAAGGAACTCAGAGGCCTGAAGAGAGGAGGTGTGAATTCCAGCTCCAGCAGCTCCAGTGAAGCGTGCCGGGGCTCCTGTGTGAATGTGGATATGGGGTTGCCTACCAGGCTGGTAAGATTAAATGGTGTGAAGAAGATGAAGTACTCAGCCCATAGAAGGGTCTCGACGTTGATGTTTTCCTACTTCACAGTAACTCAGGTGGAGGTGGGGACTGTTTGAAAATGCAAACGTAGACTGGCACCAGAATTGGGGGGGGGGGGGTGCACAAGGCAGGCCTATAGCCTAGAACTAGCCCTCTCTGGGGATTGCTGTTGTTTCTTTCTTTTTATTTTCTTTCTTTCTTTCTTTCTTTCTTTCTTTCTTTCTTTCTTTTCTTTCTTTCTTTCTTTCTTTCCTTCTTTCTTTCTTTCTCTCTTTTTTTTTTTTTTTTTTGACAGGCAGAGTTACTGAGAGAGAGACAGAGAGACAGAGAGAAGGGTCTTCCTTCCATTGGTTCACCCTCCAGAGGGCTGCTACGGCTGGCACAATGCGCCGATCCGAAGCCAGGAGCCAGGTGCTTCCTCCTGCTCTCCTATGCAGGTGCAAGGCCCAAGCGTTTGGGCCATCCTCCACTGCCTACCCGGGCCGCAGCAGAGAGCTGGCCTGAAGAGAAGCAACCGGGACAGAATCTGGCGCCCCAACCAGAATAGAACCTGGGGTGCCGGTGCCACAGGTGGAGGATTAGCCAAGTGAGTCGCGGCACCAGCTGTTGCTGTTGTTTCTGACTTTCCATCCCCCTAGCTGAGATCACTGCTGCTTTAATACGTGTATTCACCCAGCATTGGAGCGCCCTAGGTATCAGGGGTGCTACAAGGCAGTGGGGTCCCACCCTGTCTGTAGGCCAGGGTCCCCTTCTTGAGGCACTGTTTCCTTCTGACTGTGTGAGGTGTTCAGTCAGAACTGACCATGCATTGCGGGAAGGGCGAAGAATTGTAGCTTAAGAAATCAAGTGGATGGGGCTGGCGCTGTGGCATAGCAGGTCAAGCCACCGCCCATGGCGCCAGCATCCCATATGGGCACCAGCATCCCATATGGATGTTGCTCCACTTCCAATCTAGCTCCCTACTAATGCACCTGGGAAAGCAGTAGTAGATGGCCCAGGTCCTTAGGCCCCTGCACCCACATGGGAGACCCGGATGAAGCTTCTGGCTCCTGGCTTCTGCCTGGCCCAGACTTGGCCTTTGCAACCATCTGGGAAGTCAACCAGCAGATTGAAGACCTTTCTCTCTCTTTCTCTCTACTTCTGCCTCTCCCTCTCTATAACTCTGATTTTCAAATAAATAAATCTTTAAGAAAGAAAGAAATTGAGTGGAAAAAAATGAAAAAAGATAATATGTTTAAAGAAAAACTGGTTAAAATTTATAATAAAAAATTAACTTAAAAAAGGGATAAAGCACCCTTCATATGATTGTATGAAGTTAAAAATTAAAACTCTGCTTCCTTAGATCAAATAAGAAAATTAAATTCAGGTTAGGGATGGGGAACAGAATTAAAGTAGCATTTGGGAGGGTTAATTTTAATGGTCAAGTGGTGCCTTCATATGATCAGAAATATTAAGTGAAAAGTATAGATTATTTCCTACTAAAAATATGGGAAAGCCAACAAATTTGCCTACAGAAAACAACTTTAAAATCAGGTCTACTGAAATAATAATTGTGTGATATTCACATATATTAAAAATCTTGAGAGAGACAGGCATTTAGCCTAGGAGTTAAGAGGCTGGCATTCCATATTGAGTACCTTGGTGCAATACCTGGCTCTGACTCCTCACTTCCCACTAATGCAGACACTGGGACACAGCAGGGGATGGCTCAGGTAACTGGGTTCCTGCCATGCACATAACCTGGATTGAATAACCAGCTCCTGGCTTCAGCCCAGCCCAGCCCTGGCCATTGCAGGCACTTGGGAAGTAAATCAGCAAATAGGAGCATTCTTGCATGCATTTCTCTCTCTCTCTCTCTCTTTCCCTCGACCTCTCTGCCTTCCCCTCCACCCCCAAATAATTTTTGAAAAAAAAATTTGCTTTAAACCATTCAGTTGTACACCCTAGAGGAGGGAATTTTATGGCATGTAAGTTAGAACTCAATAAAGTAGTTCCTAAAAGAAAAAAAAATGAAAAGGTTAAGATACTGCCTGCAGGAGCTGGAATTACAGTGCAATGCCTGCCATGCAAGCATCCCAGTCCAGTCCCACTGCTTCACATCTTTTCTGTTGGTGGTGGTGCTGTTAAAGATTTATTGATTTATTTGAAAGGCAGAGTTAGAGAGAAAGAGAGGGAGAAGAGATCCTCTTTCTGCTGGTTCACTTCTCAAACACCTATAATAGCCAGGGCTGGGCAGGCTGGAGCCAGGAGCCTAGAATTCCATCTGGGTCTCCCACATGGGTGGCAGGGGCCCAAACACTTAGGCCATCCTCCACTGCTTTCCTTGGCACACTAGCAGGGAGCTGAATAAGAAGCAGAACAGGCGAATGGGCACTTTAATATGAGATGCCAGTGTCACAGCTGGTGGCTTATCTGTTATGCCACAACACGGGGTTTGGGGGAATGGGGTTGGGCTCTCTCCCCAACCCCCATCCTGCTGCCCCATTTCTGATCCACCCACCTGCTAATGTGCCTGGAAAGCAGCAGAAGATGGCTCAACTGCTTGAGTTTCTGCCACCCACATGGAAGACCCAGATGGAGTTTCTGGCTCTTGGCTTTGGTCTGGCCCAGCCCTAGCCATTGCAGCCATTTGGGGAGTGAACCAGCAAGTGGAAGATTGACTCTCTCTCTCTCTCTCTCTCTCTCTCTCTCTCTCTCTCCCCCCTGACCCCCATGTTACTCTGCCTGTCAAAAAAGGATACTGTTTTTAAAAAAGGATACTGCCTCTCAATGATATCACTGGCCTATGGTTTGCACACAAATGCTTATTGAGTACATGAGCAAAAAAATGCACAGCTATACATGCATGGGACAAAGCAGAAGTCTAGGTTCCTTCTGGCATTGAGGAGACTTCAACTCAACTACTTTAAACTACTTTTAAGGCTAATGCCAGAGGATGCTCACAAACACACATTGAGGCATCAAGTTTGGCATTTTGGATTGTTCTGTTGGTATTTTTTAAAATGAGATTTATGCTTCCAAAAAGTGTCTCTTTGTGCTATTTCTTGGTTAAGCCAATATTCCTGAGTTCATCAGTGTTTCCAAGATTGTGCCTCTCCATACATTTCAGAGTTCAATCAATCTGCAGGCTGTTCTGATTGCTCTTGAGTTTGTGTTGGCAAAAAAATCTTTGGCTTCTCCACATCAAACCATAGATAAGTATACCAAGGGACAAGATAACACAATTCCTGCTTGAGCCAAGAAGAGTACAATGGTTTGGGGAGGTATCAAACTAGAAATAAATACCCAGAAATGCACTGCGGTGTGTCGCACACTTAATCTACTTTACTTCACCATCATCATCCTTGTTAAGGGCTAGGTTATGTAAAGGCATGGCAGAGACGTCAGAAAACTCTTACGGGACCTACACCTTTCTCCTTAAGGAGATGCATAAGTATACACTTTTTTGAATCCTCAGAAAATAAGAAGGTCCCTAGGTCTAGCCGTATCAAGAATCTGTCATTACCAGGGTTCAACTCACCCTTTGGAGAGCCCTCTTTATTTCTTATCTTCCTAACTCCTTTGCCAGCCACTTCCCAAATGGTTTCTAAGCTTCATGTCTTCTCTTCTTACATAGAGCTCCCAAATCATGAGCACCACTTAGTCTCTGACTTTAGACTTGGTTTAAAAAAAAAAAAAAAAAAAGGCTCCCTCGCGGGAAGCCCAGAGCACAGGCTCGGGCTGGGGCGCACAGTTCGCAGCTCTCACGCAGCGTGCTGCCGTGGCCGAGTGCTCCCCGGATCCCGTGAATGGCTGTCTTGTGAACAATGTGAGGACAGAAGGGAGCTGCCGCGGGCTTCCTTCCAGCTGCAGGCACCAAAGCACACAGAGTGCCGCTGACTGCAGCTGGGATCCTGAAATGGCCCTCTGTTCCACGGCGTGCCCATCCGAGCCACGTCCAAAACAGGGCCATTAGGAGGACACCTGAGATTCTATCCTTAGCTGCAGCGCAGCCTCCTGCCAGTGTCTCTCCTCCCGCTCTGCTGAGCTCTAAGCAATATTTAAATGACTTGGAGGCAGGCCAGGCATTCACTGTCCTTCCCCCTTTCACTGTTTTCTGACTTATTCTCCCAGGGCTTTCTGTTCCTAGGATGTAGTTCTTAGAGCCGGCGGTCAGTCCTGTCTGCTTGGAAGGCCCTGGAGGTCCTCCTTGCTCCCCTGTCCTTTCCCCTCCTTGTGAAGCATGAAGAAGGTGGCATGGGCAGGTGAACCCCTGGAGGAGGAGGAGGAAGCAGAGCTTCTCCCTGCCTCTCCAGACATTTCTTTCTTGTGGGATTCCACGGTATAGCCACAGGACTGGCCATTAGGCAGCTCAGATTAAGTGTTGAGCCTAAAACATGCTGTGGTAGAAATACTAACAGACTCTTAGGTTCTGAAGCCTATTCAGAGCAGGAGGGAGTGGATGTACGAAGGAAGCAGGGGCGGGTATAAAGGCTACTGGGTGCCAGGCATTGTGCTAGGTCCAGCGATCCAGTGATGATTAGGTAGCAGTGGCGTGTAGCTGGTACAACCATTGTTCAGTTAACAGATGCCCTGCTGGCATGAGGGACCTCACTTCACTCAACTGAAACACACTTGTAGGTTGAACATCAGCCATGTTTGCTCAAGATCTGCCTGTTTCCTGTGTGTGCAACAGTTTGAGAAATTCCTATGAATAATAACACCGTGGATCTAGCCTAGTAATGAAAAGCAAATTACCTAAAAGACTCCTGGCAGGTGGACTGGTGATCGGCCTGGGTGGTGCAGCACAGTAGCCTTTCCCAGTTATGGTGTTCTGCAAATCCAAAGAGGAGAATGTGCAAGAATGGCTCAGAGGTGGATACTCATACATCATGACACTTGGCATTTCTTCGGCTAAGCCCTGTTTGATGGAGGGTGACTATTTCAGGCATCCAGATTTGTTCAACTGGTACTTCATTTTCTAGTTAATAGAGAAGCCAAGCTTACACAGAATAGGTACTCAAAGACATATGTGCTAATCCTGTATGACACATTGTTTTGGTTTTACTTCTTAATAAATATGCCCAACAATTCAAGAGATTCCTGTGAACATTAATAGCCTGGATGTAAACTATTCAGGAAAAGTAAATTTCACCTGTCTTACATGCATTTTGTTTAAAACATCTCTCAAGATCAAGTTTTATAGCAAATTTCAACACTTGGTTTAAAACTGAATGCTTATTTTGTCATGTTATGTGTTATCTGATGATGTGACATGGCAAGATGTTTTCCTTAATAGTTCTTGCTTTAAGACAACATTTTCTCTCTTGAGAAGCAGAGAGAAAAAAAGAGCTCCTATTCGTTGTCCACTGTGTAGCTGCCCACAATGGCCAGTGCTGAGACGAAGGCCTGGAGCTGGGAATTCAATCTAGATCTCCCCGTGGGTGGCACAGACCCCCAGTTACTTGGCTGTCACCTGTTGCCTCCCAGGGTCTGCATTAGCAGAAGGCTGAAGTCAGCAGTTGGAGTTCAGTAGTGAAGCCAGGCACTCTGATCTGGGACGCGGGCATCTTACCCAGCCTCTTAACCACTAGGCAAAACAGCTTCCCCTAAGACCACGTATTTTTGTACTGAAGAAATTGACCATGTTCTCCTGCCACTTGATAGGCCTGATTCGACCAATGGAAAGGTAGCCATACTTTCCAGGTTTCTGAATGTTCTCAGGCCTCAAGGGATGTACTTAATAAAAGATCAACTTCCTAACCCTAGCTGCAGCTGCTTAAAGGGCTGGAGGGTGGAGTGAGCAGTGCTCTGGCTAACAGCACACCTTTGTAGTCAGAGCCATCTGCATCCCAGAGCCACCACCCACTGGAGTGAACCGTGTATGATTTCTGTGCCTCTATTTCCTCATCGGTACAAGGAGGATAAACTGCTTTCTTCTTCTTCTTTTTTTTTTTGCCAGGCAGAGTTAGACAGTGAGAGAGAGACAGAGAAAGTTATAGACAGAGAAACAGAGAGAAAGGCCTTCCTTCCGTTGGTTCACTCCCCTAATGACCGCTACAGCCAGCGCACTGTGCTGATCTGAAGCCGAGAGCCGGGTACTTCCTCCCGGTCTCCCATGCGGGTGCAGGGCCAAGCACTTGGGCCATCCTCTGCTGCCCTCCCGGGCCACAGCAGAGAGCTGGACTGGAAGAGGAGCAGCTGGGACAGAATCCAGCGCCCTGACTGGGACTAGAACCTGGGGTGCTGGTGCCGCAGGCGGAGGATTAGCCAAGTGAGCCACAGCGCTGGCCCATAAACTGCTTTATTAAGCTGCTGTGAAGATGAACATCATATCAGCTGAACCTGTGAGAAGCATCCAATAAATGGCCATTGATATCCTCATTGCTGGACATGTACGTCACTTCTCTGGGTTTCTGTTTGCTCACTTGTAAATTGGGAAGTTTAGGCAATTGCTTCAGAAGCCTATTTTGGCTATAATAAAAGTCTCTGGTTATAATACCAAGGTAAGCAAGGCTCTGATCAGCATGTCTGTCTGTCTATTCCAGTAACAGTCCCAGTGCTTTCTTGACTTGGCTAAATTTAAAATCCTTTCTCATGGGTAACCCAGTGAAGTAGGTGTTTTGTCTGGTGCCTGATGATTGTGTTCACTTGTGAGGGCTTCAGTGACAAATTATTACAGACTGAGTGGCTTCCATCATAGAAATGCAGTTATCCCAGTTTTGGAAGCTGGAAGGCCGAGACCATCAGCAGGATGGGGAAGTTTCCTCTGAGGCCTCCCCTTGGCTAGCAGATGCCCGAGTCCTCACGTGGTCTTCCCTCCACGTGTGTCTGTGTCCTGACCGCCTCCTCCTCTTACAACGACACCTGTCCGATTATAACAGAGCCTCCCTGACACCCTCCTTCCACTTAACCTGGTTAAAGGCCATATCTCCAAAGGTAGTCACATTATGAGTTATTGGGGACTAAGACTTCAATATGTGAACTTTGGGGGGGGGGCATAATAACATGCTCTGAGAGTTTTTCACATCCCTGCAAACATTGGTATACTACAGTGACGATACCATGCCCATCCAGTAGGATGAGCAGGAAGTGGCTAGTGTACTGTAGGCCTCTGTGAGACACACATGCTTTGCAGGATGAGTGACAAATCGGAGAAAGATTAGGGGTTTTTGCCCCATAAGATAGTGTTTTAGGGGTGCAGTAGCCAGGGGCATGCTGGGATACTCTGGAAAGGTGAAAGACCGATTGTTATATCTAGCCTCCCTCACCAAAAGAAAGAGACCTCATTGGGTTTTGGAGACAACACATTCCACAGTGAGGACCACCTCTCCAGTCCATCTGCCATGTGACACAGAAGCCTCCCCACTGGGAATGGGCCTGGAATAGGAAGGAGCTCTGCTCTGCCGTGGGCTCAGGCTGCAGGCAAAGTCCCCTGCTTGGGCCATCTGGTCCAGCAGGCCTCATGATGCTGCAGTAGCAATGGTGGGAAAGGTAGAGTAAGAAGTCTATGCCCAAGTTTTAAGAGGACCTGTTCCTGAACACGTGGCTCTCTTTCTCTCCATCTCCCGATCTCTCTCTCTTGATCTTTCTCTTATGCTCTTCTTCTCCCTCTTTTACTTCTTCACCCTTTCTCTCTGGTCTGTCAGGTTTCCCCCAATAAACCCTTTCCCTTTAAAAAAAAAAAAAAAGAAGAAGAAGACGAAGTAGTTTATGCCAAGGGCCAGTCCTGTGGCGCAGCAGGTTAAGCTGCCGTCTGCAGTGCCAGCATCCCCTATGGGTGCCTGTTGTGTCCTGGCTGCTTCGCTTCTCATCCAATTCCTTATTGATACATCTGGGAAGGCAGTGGCAGATGGCCCAAATGCTTGGGCCCCGGCACCTGGAGGAGGCTCTTGGCTCCTGGTTTTGGGCAGCTTCTTCACAGCTAGCATCTCTCTCTTTCTTTCTCTACTTCCTTCCTAACCCTTTCCCCTTCCTTTTTTTTTTCTGTTACAGAGAATGAAGGACAGACAGAGAAAGAAATCTTCCATCTACTGGTTCACTCCCCAAATAGCCACATCGACCAGGGCTGGGCCAGGCCAAAACCAGGAGCCAAGAACTACTTCTGGGTATCCCAGGTGGGTGCAAGGGCCCAAGTACTTTGGCCATTTTCCACTCTTTTCCCAGGCACATTAGCAGGGAGTTGGATCGGAAGTGGAGCAGCCCAGACTTGAACTGGTGTCTATATGGGATGCCAGCACTTCAGGTGGCAGTTTAACTGGCTATGGCGCAATGCCAGCCCTGTGTGGCATCTTAACCACTGTGCCAAATGCCTGCATCCTCAGACCCTTCTTGAACCAGCTTTACCGTCCTGCTGGCTCCATCCCCAGTGGCTTAGCTAAGAAACCCTTGACACATTTTGCTTTCATGTTTATATGAGACAGTCAACCTTTTTCACTTTTTGACAGATACTTTAGCAACTATTCCCAAAGCTTATTTAATGGCAGAACAAACATCAGCTGTTTTTCCAATCTCATTTAAGCCCATGCACATCCCTTGGACCTATATTTCACGGAATCTGCTTCAGAAATAAGGAAGTGCAGGGTTTGTAGGCAGGCATGGTGCTCTCTGTTGATGAAGTCAAAGGAAGGTTTCAGGATGTGTTCAGAAACACGCGAAAGAGGGCCGGTGCCATGGCTCAACAGGCTAATCTTCCGCCTTGCGGCGCCGGCACACCGGGTTCTAGTCCCGGTTGGGGCGCCGGGTTCTGTCCCGGTTGCCCCTCTTCCAGGCCAGCCCTCTGCTGTGGCCCGGGAGTGCAGTGGAGGATGGCCCAAGTGCTTGGGCCCTGCACCCCATGGGAGAGCAGGAGGAAGCACCTGGCTCCTGGCTTCGGATCAGTGCGGTGCACTGGCCGCAGCGACCATTGGAGGGTGAACCAATGGTAAAAGGAAGACCTTTCTCTCTGTCTCTCTCTCTCACTGTCCACTCTGCCTGTCACAAAAAAAAAAAACAAAAAAACATGAGAAAGAGAGTGAGTGAGTGAGTGAGTGAGTGTCTGTGCACATATTCTTCCTCATCCCTAATCACCCTGGAGGTACAGTACTGCTGTTTGGAAAATGGAACTGACACTACATCCTAATTTCAAATATTTATGTAAGCATTTGACCCTTGGTACAGAATATGTGTTTTAATACATGACTATTTTTATTTAAAACAGAAGTTCTTTACTATTAGAGAGTATTTGGAAATAAACAATAATCACAAAGAGAAATATTAGAATTATAGGTAAGCACACTTCCTTCAGACAACCATGCAGAGTTTGGCTGTTCAACAATTGTCTTCGTTTGCAAAATCAGGATCACACTAAAGATGTTATTAATGTCACCTCCTGTTTACATTTAACAGTATATCATAAACATTTTCTCTTGTCATTATTCTAATGCATGATTTCTTCTACAGATTTATCTATTTACTTGAAAGGCCGTTACAGAGAGAGAGAAATCTTCTATCTGCTGGTCCACTCTCTAAATGGTCAAAACAGCCAGGGCTGAGCCACGCTGAAGTCAACAGGCTGGAACTCGAGGTGGGGTGATCTCCCACGTAGGTAGCAGGGGCCCAGGCACTTGAGCCATCTGCTGCTGCTTTCCCAGGTTCATTAGCAGGGAGCTGCATCAGAACTGGAGCAGCCACGATTCACACCAGTGCTCATATGGGATGCCGGCATCGCAGGTGGTCGTTTAACCTGCTGCGCCACAATACCAGCCCCTTCGGCATAATTTGTAATGGCCTCAAAATAGTACTTTATAGGGTGCTACCGTATTTGTTTTATCAATCTTCAACTGTGAGTCATTTGGGATGCTACACATTACTAGCAACTTCTTTACATTAAGTTCCTAGAAATGGAATATGAAAGAGAAATATATTTTTCAAGTGTTGTTGGTTTATTTACTTATTTGAGAGGAAGAGAGAGAAAGAGACCGCCCATTCATTGGTTCACTCACCAAATGCCCACCATGGCCTGGACTAGGGATGAAGCCTAGAACGCAAGCCAGTTCTCCCACGCTGGTGGCAGGGCCCAACTGCTTGAGCCATCACCACTGCCTGCATTGGCAGGAAGCTAGAACTGGAGGCCAGAGTCGAGAACTGAAACCAGACACTTCAGTGTGTAATGTCTGCATCTTAGCCACTAGGTCAAGCACCCACCTCTCAAGTATTTTGCTTGCTTGCTTGTTTGTTTATTTGTTTGTTAAAAAAAAGTTATCGAGGGGCCAGCACTGTGGCATAATGGGTAAAGCCTCCGGCTGCAGTGCCGGCATCCCATACGAGCACCAGTTCCTGTCCTAGCTGTTTCACTTCCAATCCAGCTCTCTGCTAATGACCTGGAAAAGCAGTAAAAGATGTAACTTTGCCTTTCAAATAAATAATTAAATCTTTTTTTCAAAAAAAGTTATTGGATATCCCTCCAAAAATATTGTACAATTAAGAATTTCATCAGTAAGTGTGTGGGTATGCTGTTTCTTGACCTATGTGTGGTGTTTTAATGGGGAGAGACAGGTATCTTGTGATTTTCATTAACATTTAATTACTGGTGAGGTTGAAACTTTGTCACATTTTTTGGTCATGTTTTCCTAGTTATATGTTTACTTTTCCATCTGAATTTTAGTAACAAATGTCTCGGTCCATAGAAAAGAATATTGATTTTTTTTTGGGGGGGGGATTGAATTAGATTTATAAACTAACTTAGAACTAATGTTTTTATGATACTGAGTTTTATCCACTAACACTGGATGTATTTCCATTGGTGTAAATCCATTTTTTGTGCCTTTCAGCAGTGTTTTAAAGAATCTTCATATAAATTTTTCATGTTTCTGTTTATATTTTCTTGAATAGATTCTCAAATACAGTAAGTTAACCTTGATATTATGTGATACGAGTCTGTAATTACTTTTGTATTTTTAAGCTTAATTATTTTTTATTTATTTAAGCAATAGGGAGACAAACAGACAGACATGTCATCTATTCCTTGGCTTACTCCCCAAATTGCCACAGAAGCTAGGTAGGCCAAAGCCAGGAGACTGAATCTCCATCAGGTCTCCCAATTGGGTGACAGGGGCCCAGGCACTTGGGCCATCTTCTGCTACATTCTCGGGTACATTAGCAGGGATATGGATTGGAAATGAAGCAGCTGGGTCTCAAACCAGCATTTACAGGATGGGTGCGGTATGTAAGCAGCAGCTGAACCTCCTGTACCATATGCTGGCTTCTTCTTGTCTATCTTTTCTGATGCTCAGTCACCTTTTGTTTTCTGATTTGTTAGCTTCCTTGTAAGTCATCCTTTGGTATCTTTAAATTTTTCTTCTTTTTTTTCTACACAGGAAGTTATCTTTTATTGTTTTATTAATTTTAATCAACTTTAATTTGTGTATTTAGTATATAAAAATGTGTGTATTTTTTACAACATGCTATACACACAATCCTGTACCCAATACTTTTTGTTATGCATGTTAGGGTACAGTAGCTTGGTCCTAGCCCACAAACTAACCCTCACTTTAGTTCTAACCCTAGCCTTAACCCAGCTCTACCCTAACCCTAAACCTAATCCTACATCTAGTTCTAACCCTAGCATGAACCTTAACCCTAGCTCTAAACCTATCACTGAACCTAACCCTAATCTTAGCTCTATCCTTGGCTTAACCCTTACCCTAAACCTAAACCTAAACCTAACCATAGTTCTAATACTAATAGCTCTAATACTAGCTCTAAACATAATCCTAACTATAACTCTAACCTTAACCCTAAACCTAATCCTAATCCTACTGCTCACTCTAAGTGTAACACTACCACTAAATTCTAGACCTAACCTTATCCTTAATCCTTACTGTATCTCTAGCCCTAACCCTAACCCTTACTTTATTCTGACCATATCAGTAAACCTAACCCTAACCTTAGCTCTAACTAGCCCTAACCATAATCCTAGCTCTAACCCTAAGACCTAACACTAACCCTAAACATAGGCCAAGCCTTACTCTAACCCAAGTTTTAATGCTAACTCTAACATCCTAATCATATATCTTACCCTGGCCCTAACCCTAACACAAAACATGTTGGTGACTATATTAACAATGGCTCTAAACCTAGCCCTAAATCTAACCTTAACCGTAAGTCTAATTCCTCACCTAATCCAAACAATGACCCCATCTAACCCTACCTCTATGATTACCCTAATCCTAACAGCAAACTTAGCTCTAACCCTGACCCTAAAAGTTAACCATAGGTCTAAGCCCAGCTCTAATTCTAGCTGAAAACCGTAACTGTAGTTCTAACCCTAGCCCTAAACCAAGCCGTAATCCTAACCCTAAACTTTTTCCCATCCCAAACTCTAACCCTAGCCCAAGTGGCACCTTAACTGCTGTGCCATATGCCTGCTGCTCTATGTATTTCATATATGTACCATGTATTTTCAAACAGGTGAGTTTGGGAGGTAGTACCCGTATTCTGTTACCTTGATTTTTAATTAACTCCTAGTTTGAAGTTTGATAATGTTATGTTGTAAGATAATAGTAGGTTCCATAAGTATGATTTTTAAAAATTAATAGCCTCATTTTAAAGCTGTTTTATATTCACAGCAAATTGAGAACAAATGAGATTTTCCATGTACATCATGCCCCAACACATGCCCAGCCTTCCACAATATCCGTATCCTCCAACAGAGCAGTGCATTTGTTAAAAATCAATGAACCTGCATTCATACATCATTATCACCTGCAGTCTTTAATTTACATTAGGGCTCGGTATTGCTGTTATTCTTTTATGTTTTACATTAGGATACATATATAATGGCAGATAGCTACCTCTGTAATATCATAAAATAGTTTCAGTATCCTGAAAGTCTTCTGTACTCTGCCTATTTATCCCTCCTTCTCCCCTAACTCCTGGCTACTATTGATCTTTTCACTATCTCCATAGTTTTGCTATTCCCATATTAGTCATATAGTTGAAATAATAGAGTGGATGTCCTTTTGAAAGTTTAAAATTAAAGTTCCAATGTAATTGAATGCAGTCTTCTAAGACAGTGTGTGTCCTTGTTTTTGTTTTCCTTTTTTAAAATTTTGTTTGCTAGCATAGATTTTGATGTCATATGCTTCCTCAGCTTAAAAAGCATTATTTCGGTAAACATTTGTCAGAAAAGTTAAGAAAATGACATCATGCAGTAGTACACAAGATTAGCTGCACCAACCTGATCTATAAGGAGGATCCAGATGGACTCTAGCAGTGGAATGGGATAAACTCAACAAGGTTGTATTTTATAAAATTGACATCACAAAGTCTTTCCTACTTACCTTGAAACTGCAAATCAGACCAAAAAGGAAATACTACAGACGAGTCAGTATATTCTTCACTGATCCTCTTCCTTTCGGGGTGAATATGGAAATAATCTATATTATTATAATACGGCTGACCTTCTACCACTAGATTCTCTGTCGTGAGAATGCCATGAAAGCCACACTAGTTTATGTGTGTGCACACACGTGCTTTATGTGAAAGAATTTGTTTTTCTCCCTTTGAGAAAAGGGAAAGTATTAGTACTTCTAATAGTTGAGTGACTCCCCAAATACCTGCCTGGGCCAGGCCAAAGCCAGGAGGGAGGAACTCCCACATGGATGGTAGGGACTCGAGTACTTAAGCCATTACCTACAGCCTCTGAGGATGTGCATAAGATGGAAGCTGGATCAGATCCGGGTGGCATCCTCTCTGCTGTACCCAATGTCTACACCCACATGGATTTTTATGTCATTGCACTTTGTGGCATCTTGCTTTTCTTCTTAAGCTTTTGTCAGGACATGAGGTATCATTCAGAGTATATATACTCTTTATTTCTTTTTTAAAGACTTATTTATTTATTTGAGAGGCAGAGTTACAGTCAGAGAGAGGGAGAGACAGAGAGAAGTCTTCCATCTGCTGGTTCACTCCCCAAATGGCTGCAACGGCTGGAGCTGGGCTGATCTGAAGCCAAGAGCCAGGAGCTTCCTTCAGGTCTCCCACAGGGTGAAGGAGCCTAAGCACTTGAGCCATCTTCCACTGCTTTTCCAGTCCATTAGCATGGAGCTGGATCAGAGTGGAGCAGCCAGGATTCAAACTGGTGCCCAGATGGGATGCCAGCACCACAGGTATAGGCTTAACCTACTATGCCATGGCACCAACCCTAAGTATATATACTCTTAACAGAGTTATCTTTCCAAAGGTTCTTTCCAAATGAGGTTAAAATGGCAGATCAATTCATACCTTTTTTGGTCCATAAGGTGGAGAGAATAGCTCAAACTGTATCTTCCCCAACCATAGTATAAGTACCCTGATCACTCATGAACGCTTCTCCACTGGCTCCTGGAAAGCTTTGCTGAGGATCCTTGTTCTTGTCTGTTTCCCAGGTCTTGCCATGCTGCACACTGCAATGCCCATAGATGATCTAGCTTTCTTGAACTAGGGCACTTCATCCTGGATTGAACTGTTTCAACCGAGGGGCTGGAAAACTGGGTTCTGTCTTCTCTTCTAGCTGCTGCTAGTGCTGTCAGTCCTGAAAAGCCACGCTACTTAAGTTGAATAAAACCAGCCTTTGATGCCAATTCTGCTAATAACACTGTTTATGGTCAGTGTAATAGACTCCATTAGGATTATGGTCCTTGTACACAGGAGGTCACTTTTAGCAGTGAATTTTAATCAATCCCATTCTTTGCTGTACCCTTGATAAATACAAATGAGCAGCTAGGCATTCTTAATGCATTAGTTGCCTATTGGTATGCATGTCCCAAGTGTGTAAATTCAAATAGAAAACAAATTTCTTTTTGGTGTTTCCCTTTTGTTGTCTTTCTTCATATGACCAACTTCTTCCTGAAACCTCTTCAAACTTCTGGAGCTTTTTCTTTCCATTGCCTTTATTTTATTGAAATGTTCATGAATAGAGATATACATGTACATAAATATATATATATATATATATTAAATTCACAGTAGTAGACGTTCTCATTAGTGGATCTGTCACTACATTTTATAGATGTGATGTCTACTTTAAGATCAGAAGGGGCAATTGATTTACCCTGGGATTCTGAAATACTGTCTCTTGTTATGATTTTTACATATAAGCATTCATAGTGTGTTAAAACATTCAAGGAAAGATGCTTCTGTTTCTGTCTTTTTTTTATTATTATTATTATTTTTTTTTATTTTTGACAGGCAGAGTGGACAGTGAGAGAGAGAGACAGAGAGAAAGGTCTTCCTTTTGCCCTTGGTTCACCCTCCAATGGCCGCCGCGGACGGCGCACCGCGCTCATCCAATGGCAGGAGCCAGGTGACAGGTGCTTTTCCTGGTCTCCCATTGGGTGCAGGGCCCAAGCACCTGGGCCATCCTCCACTGCACTCCCGGGCCACAGCAGAGAGCTGGCCTGGAAGAGGGGCAACTGGGACAGAATCCGGCACCCCAACCGGGACTAGAACCCGGTGTGCCGGCGCCGCAAGGTGGAGGATTAGCCTGCGGAGCCACAGCGCCGGCCCTGTTTCTGTCTTTTTAAAAAGTATTTGAGAGGCAAGGCAACAGAGAGAGGACAGACAGTTATGCAGATGCACAGACACACAGCGGCACAGAGCTCCCATGATCCCAGTGACTATCTACATGCCTGTCTTGGAAGCAGCAGGGACATGCCAAAGAAAGAAGCCAGGAACCAGAAATACAATGCAAGTCTCCATCACGAGTAGCAGACACACCTGCCTGAACCATCAACTGCTGCAATCTGCATTAGCAGGAAGCTGGTCATCAGGATCTGGAGCCAGGAGCGGAACCTAGGCACTCTCATGTTGAATGCAGGTCACTACACACGTCAGAGTTCCTGTGAAGCGCATGGTTTGACTTTTCTTTCTCATCTCTGCATGTGCCCACTACGAGTTGTTTTCTTACATTTTCATCATTAGCAATACATTGTGTACTAAGCATTGTGCTGCTGCATCAGTGCAGTTCTACAAATCTGCTTGGCTGCTGCATGAAGCCAATGTAACACAGCACACATACACACACACACACACACACAGGCCTCAAGGACACCAGAAATCAGCTGGGTTCTGGAATTACATTTCTCTAATATGTAGATTTATTCTAGTTCAACCTATGCTGTATGTATGATTATATAGTAGCTGTAGATGTCTTATAATGCCAATGAGATTTAGAAAAAAACACTTTTGGCAACCTGGAACGTAAGAAAACACCTGATTCTCCATAGCATTATTAGACTTAGATTTGTACCTAGAGATCTGCAAAGAACTTTTCAAGAAAAGGAAAATAACGGGTAGCATTCAATATGTGGGACTTCCATAGTATGGTTTAGCAGTATTTGGATAAATAGCAACCATTCTGAAAATAAAACGCACCGAGTACCATTATGGTAGCCATGCTACCTCCGCATGAGCACGGTGTCAAATGGGAGACGAGACAGGAGAGGCCCGAGATTTTAAGCGCTGCTGGGTAGTGGTGGCATCAACTTCAGTGAAATCCTAAGATGTGTTAGTATGCTGCCATCATGTACTTGCTGTGAAGTCTTGGTGAAAAATGATATAAGCTATCTGAATGCCAATGACCACATCCATGAAAGTAGTGCTAATAACTGATTGCTATGGATGTGTCATGAAAAATGTGGTTAAAAATGTGAAAGCAAATTGCAAGCTGAAAACTAGATACACATATAGGACAAAGGGATTATGGTAATATTCAGTGTCTTAAATTTGAGGATAGATTTTTAAACCTGAAGGAAAATAAGTGGCAACAGTGTCCAGAAAAATGGGGACATTAGGCTATTTGGAATATGGATTTTATATATGCTAAGTTTCAGTAGACTATTACTGGACATTTCCTAAAGGAAAGCAGTGATCTGGCACTTGAGGCCCTTCTAGTGAGATTTGAAATCTTTTCACCCTGAATAATATTTGCTCTTGAGTGCTGGTGATGTCCTGTGACAGTCAGACACTGAATATACAAGATGAGGAATACTGCTATCATGGTCGCATCAGATTAAGTCACTCAAAGTGCTTTACATAAAGACAGCAGAGAGTGTTGAGTGAGGGAAATCTGAGAGAGGTGCAGGCATTTGGTGCAGTGGCCTAAGTCAAACCCTTATCAGAGTGTCAGTTTGAAGGCTGATTACTGTGGTTCTGATGCAGCTTCCCGCTAATGTTCAGGCTTGCAGGAAGCCCATGATGGCTCTAACATTTGGGTCCCCACCTCCCACATGGGAGACCTGAATGGAGTTTGGGTTCCTGACTTTAGCTTGGTCTAGCCCTGGCTGCTGCAGGCATTTTTTATTAAGATTTATTTTTTTGTTTATTTGAAAGACAGTTACATAGGGAGGTAGAGTGGTAGAGCCAGAGAGAGAGAGAGGTCCTCCATCCGCTGGTTTACTCCCCAGTTGGCTGAAATGGCCAGAGCTGTGCCAATCCGAAGCCAAGAGCCAGGAGCTTTTTCCGGTCTCCCATGTGGGTGCAGGGGCCCAAGGACTTGAGCCATCTTCCACTGCTTTCTCTGACCATAGGAGAGATCTGGATCAGAAGTGGAGTAGCTGGGACTCAAACCAGCACCCATATGGGATGCTGGCACTGCAGGCAGCGGCTTTACCCACTACGCCACAGTGCCGGCCCCTGCTGCAGGCATTTGAGGAATAGACAAGTAGATGCAAAATCTCTCTTTCTGTCTCTCTGTCCCCCTCTCCCTACCTCTCTACCTTTACAAAAAAGTAAAAACACATAAACATTTGTTAAAAATTAAATATTTTTAAGAGTCGAGACTATGGAGGGAGTTTGCAGTTTGGAGGAAGGTAGGAGTGAGCGTGGAATTCTGCAGCCAGAGTGGATCTTTGTGAGTCTGGCTGTAACCCTGCCACTAGAGGGCGAGAGGGAGCCTTCCCTGGGACGCTCCAGGAGGAGGCCATTCTGGGCAGAGAACAGTGGATCACATCGGCTTATCATTTTACTCCTAACATTTGGGAGTGAGCAGGACTTTCAAAATGAGGCAACCATTATCATAACCATTTTTATATTATCACATATATGAGAGAAAATGTGAAAATAACTGCCTGGCACATTTTAGAAGCTAAAATAATGATTTTCCGGCCCTTCCTATTAAGGTTTTCTGTAACTGTTAGAAGATATTTCTTAGTTGTGAAAGAGTGGCATACATACTTAATGCAAGTATGTGCCTACTGGTATTGAGACATTAAGGAAAGACTTCCCGAATACATTATCATTAAATTTGACCTTTTTTCCTTTCAGTAAAAATTTTGGGAAAAAATATTTCGGAGTCAGGCTGTTGGCCTGTATGTAAAGATAGTGATTCAGATACCCACATCCCAACTTGGAGTGCCTGGTGTTCTTCCCTTCCTGTCCTCCCAGGTCCCTGATACTGCACACCCCGGGAGGCAACTCAAGTAGTTGAATCCCTGCCACCCATGTGGGAGAGCTGTGCTGAGTCCCTGGCTCCCAGCCTTGGAATGGGCCAGCCCTGGCATTGTAAGCATATGGGGAGTGGGATGGCTGATTTTTCCAGTTTCTCGCTTTTTCTCAAAATCTCTTCCATTTATTTTTATAAATATTTATTTGTTTGAAAGGTAGAGTTACAAAGAGATAGACAGAGGCTGAGATCTTCTCTCTGCTGGTTCACTCCTCTAATGGCCACAACGGCTAGAACTGGGCCAATCCAAATCCAGGAGCCAGGAGCTTCTTTTGGGTCTCCCATGTGGGTGCAGGGGCCCAAGCACTTGGACCATCTTTCACTGCTTTCCCAGGCCATAGCAGAGAACTGGATCAGAAGTGGAGCAGCCAGGACCCGAACCATCACCCGTATGGGATGCTCAAGCCACAGGTGGCAGCTTTACCCCAAAAAAGGACTCACCTTGTAGCATTTTGAATGTTGTCATAGGATTAAATATTTATATTAAGTTAAAATGCATATTACCAGAATATTCCAGGAGGAAGTTCTGTTTTATATTCTTGAAATAAATGTTGGACTATATTTGAAAAATTGAATCCTGTAGTGTTTCTATCCTTTTTTCATTTTCTGAATGTCCGAATTCTCTGGATATTTGCCTTATTAAATTGTAATGAATTGTAGACCTCTTATCTTCTTGATGCCATGTGCTTTTCCTGAACAAGTTTGTCTACTCCTGTTCCAAAACCTTCATCCTGACATGGCTTCTAAGTCCTCTAGGTGCCTCAAATCTCACAGGACCTCTATGGAAGATAATTGTTAGGTATTTTTACATTCCAGCCAGTATAGTCTTTCCCAAACCTATTTGTCATGCTATAACTCAACTGCTATTCAGTGGATCACCGTTACCAGGAGTACAGACCACATCCTAGTGTAGCACGTCTTTGCAGGTTGATCCTGAGTCTCCCATGTATCTCTCTCCATTCCGTCCCCAGTAAGCACGTTCCTTGGTGCCCTCGCTGGCCTTGTGGCTGCCTACCTCATTCTTCTACTCGTGCTGCCCCATTTAGAATGACTTCACAAGAAAGCTGTAACAGGCTGATATCTTTTTTTTTTTTTAAAGATTTATTTATTTATTTGAAAGTCCGAGTTACACAGAGGAGAGACAGAGAGAGGTCTTCCATCTGCTGGTTCACTCCCCAGTTGGCTGAAACGGCCAGAGCTGCACTGATCCGAAGCCAGGAGCCAGGAGCTTCTTCTTGGGTGCAGGGGCCCAAAGACTTGGACCATCTTCTACTGTTTTCCCAGGCCATGGCAGAGAGCTGGATCAAAAGAGGAGCAGCCGGGGCTGGAACGGGGGCCCATATGGGATGCCGGTGCTTCAGGCCAGGGCGTTAACCTGCTGTACCTCAGCACTGGCTCCCAGGCTGATATCCTTAATGAGTATAAACATGAAAACCCTCAACAGAACACTAGAAAATTGAATCTAACAACATTAAAAAGATTATTCACTATAATCAAGTGAGATTCAGCCCAGGGACACAAGGACTGTTCAACATACACAAATCCGTAAGTGTGGGGGCTGCCACTGTGGCGCACGTGGTAGGCTAAGCCTCTGCAGCATCAGCGTCTCATGGGCGCCAGTTCATGTCCTGGCTGCTCCACTTGTGACCCAGCTCTCTGCTGTGGCCTGGGAAAGCAGTGGAGGATGCTCCAAGTGCTTGGGCCCCTGTGCTCACATGAGAGACCTGGAGGAAGCTCTGGGCTCCTGGCTTTGGACCAGCCCAACTCTGGCTGTTGCAGCCATTTGAGGAATGAACCAGCAGATGGAAAATCTTTGTCTCTCCCTCCCTCTGTTAACTCTGCCTCTCAAGTAAATAAATAAATAAATAAAATGTTTAAAGAATAGATAAGTGTGGTATGCCACATCAACAGAATGAAGGACAAAAATACTATCATCTCAGGTCCAGCACGATGGGGAAAGCTGCCACCTGCAGTGCCTGAATCCCCTAAGAGTGCAGGTTCAAGGCTGCTCCACTTCCAGTCCAGCTGTCTGCTGTGGCCTGGGAAAGCAGTGGAGGATGGCCCAAGTGCTTGGGCCCTGCACCTGCATGGGAGACCAGGAGGAAGCTCCTGGCTCCTGGCTCCTGGCTCCTGGCTCCTGGCTTCGGATCGGCCCAGCGCCAGCCATTGCAGCCATTTGGGGAGTGAACCAACAGATGGAAGACCTCTCTCTCTCCTCCTCTGCCTCTGCCTTTCAAATAAATAAATAAACCTTTAAAAAAATACTATCATCTCAAGAGATTCAGGAAAGGCATCTGATAAAATTCAATATGTCTTCATGATAAAAACTCTGAAAAGATCAAGGATAGAAGGAACATACATCTCAGCTCAATAAAGTCCATATATAACAAGCCAACAGCTACACCAGAATCAGTGAGGAAAAGGTAAAGGCTTTCTAAGATCTGCAATAAAGCCAGGCTGCTTTGCATAAGGACTAGGGAAGAAGGTGCAACTGAGGTGAAAATGGAATTTAGGAGAGAGGAATTGAATTTTGTTTTTTGTTTTTTTTTTTTTGGACAGGCAGAGTTAGACAGTGAGAGAGAGAGAGAGAGAGAGAGAGAAAGGTCTTCCTTCCGTTGGTTCACCCCCAAATGGCCGCTACGGCTGGCGCTGTGCCAATCTGAAGCCAGGAGCCAGGTGCTTCCTCCTGGTCTCCCATGCGGGTGCAGGGCCCGAGCACTTGGGCCATCCTCCACTGCTCTCCCGGGCCACAGCAGAGACCTGGACTGGAAGAGGGGCAACTGGGACTAGAACTCAGAATGCCAGTGCTGCAGGCAGAGGATTAGCTTAATGAGCCACGGTGCTGGCCGGATTTTTTTTTTGCTTTCTTTTATAACCAATAAACCTCTTCTTTAAGGTATACAAACTTCATGCATTTCATATATGCAAATTTAGGAACGTAGTGATTGACATATTTTATAAAAATTTTTCTAAGAATGGAACTCAGAAAATTCATGATTTCCTTATCTATTTCTTAGGAACAGGTTGCCCACCAAAACAGATTCCAAGGAAAATTTTCATTAGAGACCTCAGGAGCTCATCGGAGGACACACACTGCTTAGAGACCTCAGAAGATGACCAGGAAACAACAGCAGTGGTCGTGTAAAAATTATTTTGCTGAAAAGCTGCTTGAAAATCTGCCCACGTTTAACACCGAGAGAGAGGTGCCACTGGAATGCTAATGGGAGATCGACACTCGGCCGTTTCCATTTCTTTTCCGCCATGGGCGATCCTGCACCTTTGGTCCCTTGCAGCCATTTCGTGTTGTTAATTTTGGTGTACAAGTGGTACCATTTTGGCTCTCAAAGCATAGTACACTGATTTCCTCAACTAGAAATAAAGACGCCTTTAAGGGACAAGTGTCTCCCTCCACACCCACCCTCAGCTCTGGGCAACCACCGACACACTTCCTGTCTCTGTGGAGTTCTGTGTGGTCTTTCGGGATTCCTCCACCTGGCACAATGTCTGTGTCATGTCATCGGACTCCGTTCCTTTCAGTGAACAAATACTAAGACTCCATGGTGTCGACAGTCATCACCTCATTCGGGTTGTTTCCACTTTGGGTTATTATAAATAATGCTGCTGGGACATTTGCATACAAGTCTTTGGGTAGACACGTGTTTTCATTTTTCTTGGGAATATTACATAGGAACTAAATTGTTGGGTTTTATGGAAACCCTGGGTTTCTCTTTCTGGGGTACTAACTGCTAAACTATTTTCCATGGCACTGGGATCGTTTTACGTCTTACCAGCAAAGTATGAGGCTTTTAATTTGCCAACATTTGTTAATGCTTGTCTTCTTAAGTATAGCCATCCTGGTGGATTTGAAAGTGGTATCTCATTGTGGTCTTGATGCACATTATCCAAATGACTAGTGATGTTAAGTGTCTGATATGCTTAATGGTCATTTTTACATCTTCTATGGAGAACTATCCAAATATTCTCCTATTTTAATAGGGCTGTTCTGTTATTCGGTTGTAAGAGTTCTTCATATATTTTACTTACAAGTCCTTTATCAGATATATAATGTGCAAATGTTTTCTTACGTTTTGTAGATTTTCATCAAGCTTTCTTTTTGATACTGTTGTTTGATGTAGTCCAGTTTATCTTTTTGTTGTTGCTTCTGCCCTCAGTGTCACAGCTAAGAAAACATTGACCAACCCAAGGTCAAAGAGACTTTAGATAATTTTTAAGTGTTATTGTATTCACTTATTCTTGACTACACACATGACTTGCAGTTAACACTCCCAAGTTTTTGAAACAATGCAGAGCCCCTGAGGAAAACATACATGTAGCATATTTACCTTAACAGCTGTATTAGCTTCTCCGTGTAAACCCACCTTCATGTGTTCAGCCATTAGAGCATAAAGTCTATTTCCAGTTTTCAGGTTTTGCCACGAACAAGACTACAGAACGTGCACATTTATAATTTTGTCCTGGGGTTGGTATTCCTTAAAAAAAATGCATGACCTGGGATGGAAGTGGAAGTTTCTATGAAAATCCAAGAGGTTACAATTTGTCCGACCTCAGAAAGCCCAGGCAGCCGGACAGGAGAGGGCTCCACCACGGCAGAGCCTCTCATCACAGCGAATTCATCTCCTGGAGCTGCACCACCCTCAGTCCACTGCTCTTTCAGCAACTGACTGCTTTCTTCAAGTAGAATAGTCGGTTTTCCACCTGGCAACAGAGCGCAGGGAGAAGCAACAGCATAGCTGCGTGGGTGCTGGGAGACGTGGGTGGGCGCCTCCTCCCAGGGTGGGGGTCGGGGGTATGGCTGCCACCTGCAGCACCCGCACCCGCCAGGATTCCTGAAAAAAAAAAATCGCTGGCCTCTATGCCCCTGCTTGGTATTGTTCGTTTCAGAGCTGGCGCGGAGGTCCGCGTGTCTACACACTTCTGTCCCCACCACGTCTCCACAGCCCTGAGCCAGGGACCTCCAGCTGCAGGGCACACCCAACACGAAGCTCTTTTCTCCAAGCAACAGCTATAGTATTAGAGTAACTCCACTTCCCTTCTGCCTGGGACCTCGAAGGTGTAATCAAAACTGAGTCAGGATAAGACTGGTTAAGTCCTTTCCACGGCTCACACCTTCCATCCTATCCCCTTCTAGGCGGTACGGGGCGAGTTTGCAGGTGTTCAGAAAGGGCACGCCCGTTAGGATCGCAATTGTCTTCTTTTCAAACCCACTGGAGTCCTGGCTCCTCCAAGCCCCGTTTCCTTTCTCACTGCTGTGTCCCTAAGCAGCCCAGAGGTACCGCTGCCAAGGACCCTGCGTCCCCAGCCAACGGCTCCAGACTAAAGGGACTTCCTCACCCAGATCTCTGCAGTTGCCGGTGGCGACATGCCAGGGATGAACGTCACAGCCACGGGACACCAGGGCCCAAGCCAGATGCCTCGAGGCCAGCCAGGCTCCTCCTGACACTGAGCCCTGGCAGCCGTCGCCGCTGAGCTGTGTGTTTTTCCTGCGTGTGAGTTTGGAGCCCTGCTGGCTCTGCTCACCAGAGTTCCCTGTGCCAGACAGCTCCTGGCAGGCAGGGAAGTGCAGTGGTGAGCGTGGCCCTCCCAGCAGCACCCTGGCCTCTCCCGGGAGCCTCCTCTCTGGCCCTTTGGGACACTCCCCTCTGAGAAACCAGGTCTCAGCCGTGACTGCTCTCATGTGGAGTCTGAGGGCTTATCTGACGATTGGTGGTATGAGCTCAAGGTGCTAGCTGACCATGAGTTTTTAACAGCTGTGTTGTGGAATAATTAGCACACCAGGCAATCCGAAGGCTTTTAGTACATTCAGCAGGTTCACTACCTACTATATCCATCACCATGATGAATTCTGGAACATTTCACTACCTGCGAAAGAAACACCAGACTGCCGAGACCCCAGCCTCAGCAGCCACCCATCTCCTCTCTTTCTCCATGAATCTGCCCCTTCTCAGCACTCTGTGTAATCAGAACCAGGCCATGTGTGGACCTGTGTGGCCGAGTTCTGTCTCTTCGTTAAGCGGTCACGGTTCATCCACCTATAGCTGCATCACAGAACTTTATTCCTTTGGGGTTTATTTGCCAAAGACTCTTCATGAGCAGATGTTACCTCTGGGTTGATGGGCATTTGGATTATTTCCCTGTGTTGGCGATTGCAAACCGTGCTGCTATGAACACATGCGTCCAGGTTTGCACGTGGATGTAGGTCCTGGTTTTTCTTGGACGAACAAGTATAGCAAGGGGCTGTGTTTCCCCATTTGAGGAGCGGCCGTCCAGTATTCCGGAGCAGCACACGACTTGTCTGCCTGCACCCTCCCCAAACCTGAGCAGTGGCTCAGGGTTCCAATTCCTCCATATCCTCTCAAATACATTTTAAAAAAGATTTATTTATTTGAAAGACAGAGTTTCAGAGAGAGGTAGAGACAGAGACAGAGAGAGAGAGAGAGAGAGAGAGAGAGGTCTTCCATCTGCTGGTTCACTCCCCAGATGGCCGCAATCCAAGCCAGGAGCCAGGAGCTTCTTCCGGTCTCCCACATGGGTGCAGGGGCCCAAGGACTTAGGCCATCTTCCACTGCTTTCCCAGACCATAGCAGAGAGCTGGATCAAAGAGGAGCAGCTGGGACTAGAACTGGTGCCCATATGGGATGCTGGTGCTTCAGGCCAGGGCTCTAACCCACTGCACCACAGTGCAGGCCCCTCAAATACATTTGTAACCTTTCTGATTATAGCTGTTCTCGCAGGTGTGGTGAGCTAGCTCATGATGGTTTCGACTGACATTTCCCCCATGGCTAAGGATGTCAATCACTCTTCATATGCTTGGTGGCCATCTGCATGCCTTCATCAGAGCATTCTCTATTCAGACAATTCCCGATTTGAAAACCCGGTTGTCCCTTCATAACTGAGTCACAATGGTTCTCTGTGCATTTTAGATGCATGTCCCTTATCACATGGCACACATCTGTGCCCACCGTCCTTTAGAAGCCGACCGTTTAATGCGGAAGTCAGAGTTGAAATACCTGACGGGATTGGCACTAGAACCTGTTACGAAGTGTGTGGGATCTCGGAAGGACCCTCCAGCCCCAGTTCTAGGTGGGAATCAAGGCGGGAGGAGATTTTAGGAACTTGGTTGAGAGTCAGATACCATTCTGCCCACGGTGCCTGACTGGCAGAATGCCTAGCCACACCCAGGCCATCGGGGCGGTGGGGACCTGGATGGAAGCCTCGTGTGTCTGGAGTGGGACACAAACAGGAAGCAGGCAGGCGCCCAGCACAGCGTGGGCAGGAATGCTCACTGGCAAGTCTCTCTTTAAAGGAGTTGCTCGTCCTTGCGGCGCCGGCACACCGGGTTCTAGTCCTAGTCGGGGCGCCGGATTCTGTCCCGGTTGCCCCTCTTCCAGGCCAGCTCTCTGCTGTGGCCCGGGAGTGCAGTGGAGGATGGCCCAAGTGCTTGGGCCTTGCACCCCATGGGAGACCAGGAAAAACACCTAGCACCTGGCTCCTGCCATAGGATGAGCGCGGTGCGCCGGCCACAGCGCGCCGTCCACGGCGGCCATTGGAGGGTGAACCAATGGCAAAGGAAGACCTTTCTCTCTGTCTCTCTCTCTCACTGTCCACTCTGCCTGTCAAAAAAAAAAAAAAAATTAAAAAAATTAAAGGAGTTGCTCGCTGAAAATCCATGCGAGATGTTCAGTTCAGTGAAGTTGTTTACAACCACAAATGACTTCCCATCCTGCCCCAGCCAGCCCATACACCTGAGGGCTTTAGTCCTCACCGTCTATCCACAACTTCCCTTTTCTCCTGAGACGAGATCTCTTTATTCCCTGGTAAGTGGGCAGTGTTTACTGTTAGATACCATACCACAGAATTATTATTTCTTAAAGTGCGTGAGATGTTAAGAAAATATGGTATGATGGGGCTGGTGTTGTGGAGCAGTGGGTTAAATGGCTCTTAGACCCCGGCATCCCATACCAGACAGCGGTTCAAGTCCCATCTGCCCCACTTCTGATCAGCTCCCTGCTAGTGAACTTGGGAAAAGCAGCAGAAGATGGCCCAAGTGTTTGGGCCCCTGCTACCCACATGGGAGACCCAGATGGCATTCCAGGCTCCTGGCTTCAGCCTGGACCAGCCCTGGCCATCGCTGCCATTTGGGTAGTGGATGGAAGATAGATCGATCGTTCTCTCTCAAATAAATTAATATTTAAAAATACAGAATACTCTATGATTATTTCTGATTCATTAAATGTCTTGGGGGGTGGGGGAGAGGCACGGCTCAATGGGGTTTGTCAAGGAGCTTCCCACACAGGAAAGCCACAGGGACGCATGTGTTGTTCTAAAGCAGTCATTTGGCTCCCTCTGGTGGTATCTGACCGAATTGCTCGTTCCCCCACAGAAGGCCGCCACACAGGCAAACCCGGTGCTTTGGAAATCAGAAAAGATGGAACCAGAGAGAAGAGTCTGTGAATCCCGAACCCTTGACCTTCGGCAGGGGTACTGGAATTAGCACAGCTTTAATTTAAAATACAAAAATGATTCAACCCTCTTCTTATGCCAAAAGGTTACGGCATTTTAGCAGTACTCCCTTCATACGTTCATTTTAGCAACTATAAATCCCCTCACCTCCGCCCCAAAGTGCCGCGCTAAAGCCCATCCAATGCATCTCGGCGGCTAGGGCCGGTCCCGAGAGACCTGCAGAGGCTGGGCCGAATCCCACGCCCCCGGGACTGACCTTCCCTAGAACCCCGGCTGTCCTAGCGCTCCGCCTCTCAGCCTTGAGGGGTTGCGCACCCTTACCCGCCGCGTGTCGACCGCACGCTTCGAATGGGTTGACGAAAGGTGTCTCGTGAAAAGCAGCACACTGAGTTCCCGCGTCGTCTGCCTGCCGTGTCCCGGCGTGTACCAGTGCTCACACTCCTGACCGCGGTGGGTTCGTGGGGAACGAGTCACAGCCGCGACCGTGCCCTGGCTGCGGGCGGAGCCGCACGTGGGCTGCACTCCGCGCAGCTCTGGTTCTCCGGGGCGCGGCCAGGACCGAAGCCCTCACACCGGGCTTGACCTCCGGGCACCCGCAGCGGTCACCTGCCTTCCACCCGAGGGAGCGCAGAACTCGCGCAGCAGCCCGGGGGCTCCTGACCTGAGGGCTCGGGAGCGCACTGCGCGTGGAGATGGTGGCGTCCCTGGGGCGCGGGCTTTGGAGGCACTCAGCGGCCCAGCGATCCTGGCTTCCCCGCCGCCTAGGTGCGGCTTGGCGGGCGCACCTGTCGGGGGCCGGCACTGGGCGGTGCCGCTGCCACGGCCCCAGGCGTCCCCGGAGCCGGCTTCTGGCTTCATTCACGCGTTCAGGTGGATTTAACGGTGGGGGGTGGGGGTAAGTGCTACCACGCACGGGCCCTGCGCTGGACGCTGGGAATGCAAGTCAACGAACAGTGAACAGTGCGTACGTACGGGCAAGAGGTTTCCTTTGCTAGGAAGGGCAGGGGTCTTGTGACCCACGCGGAGCAGGCTGCGCCCCTGGCGCTCCGCTCACCATTTCGCCGTGTGACTCGGGTTACAGGTCTGAGTTTCCTAGGTGAAAGACGCCCAATTGCTCCTTCTTCCTGTCTTCCTCTCTCCCTCCATCTCTCCCTGCTCCTCTTTTCTTCCTCCCTCCCTCCCTCCTCCCCTTCTTTCCTTTCTTCTTTCTCCCTTCCTCCCTCTCTCTCCCCTTCGTTCTCTCCTCTCCCCCTATTTCTTCTCAACAGGTTTAGTGCTTGACATGCTGTCTGTAATGATTAGAATGAATTCTAGCAGAGGGACATGAGCTCCAGGGAGAGGGGCTCACTAGGGCAGTGAGGGCGAGGGAGGTGGCAGGCGGCTGCCTCCTGCTCCGATGGGTGTGTAGCTGAGACAACAGGTGTCTGTCCTCTCGTCCACTCTGCTGTCACATCCCCCATACGCTACCTACGACAGCACATTCTTGGAAGCATGAATGACTGTCCAGTGGCAGGACGGTTGTACAATGGTAGCAGGGCCATATGAAATATGAAGCAGTATCGATGCTGTGTGAGAAGGGGTTCCGGGTACACTGAGGAGGGGCAGCAGTTGTAAAACAGTGTGCAGCTTAAATTCATGCACATTCTTGAAAACGGTGATGACGAAGAGTACCTCCAACCTACCGGGTTACGAAAATGTGCCCAGGCAATGCCAAGTGCCAATGAAGCTGTACGGAAATGGGAACTTCCACCCACTGGCAAAACCACCTTGGGAATCAACTTGGCAGTCATGACACCTGTAAGCCCTTCAACCCAGCAATTCCAGTTCTAAAGACATTGCTCGAGAAATTCTTAAGATGTGTACAAGAAAACTTGTGTAATCATCACAGCATTGTCTGAACAGAAGGAGCATCCCGGATCCTCAAATCTGAAATATCCAAAACCTGAAATGTTTCCATCACTTACATGATGCCACAGGTGGAAAAATTCATACCTGACCTTGAGACAAGTTTGCAATCAAAACACTGGTTCCAGGTGCATGGGGCCAGCACTGTGGCATAGCAGGTAAAGCCGCCACCTGCAATGCCCAGTGCCGGTTCAAGTCTCGGCTACTCCATTTCTGATTCAGCTCTCTGCTGATGCACCTGGGAAAGCAAAAGATGGCTCAAGTCCTTGGGCCCCTGCACCTGTGTGGGAGACCCAGAAGAAGCTCCTGGCTCCTGGCTTCAGTTCAACTCAGCACTCACTGTTGTGGCCATTTGGGGAGTGAACCAGTGGATGGAAGGCTTTCTCTCTCTCAGCCTCTTCCTCTTTAACATTGCCTTTCAAATAAATAAATCTTAACACAAACCCATAGATATGCTCAAATATCATATAACTATCCTCAGGCTAACAAACAAATTGTATATGAAACATAAATTAGTTATATCTTTAGACTTGGGTCCCACCCCAACATACCTCATTATGTATATGCAAATATTACAAATTCCAAAATCCTTCTGATACTAAACATTTCAGATAAGAGATACTCAACCTGAAAAAGTAAAACATTGGGAACAATCTAAATTTTTTTTAAAAAATTTATTTAAAATTTTTATTTATTTGAATGGCACAGTTACTGAGAGAGAGAAAGAAAGAGAGAGAGAGAGAGAGAGAAGAAGGGGGGAGAGGGAGGGAGGGTGGGAGGGAGAGAGAGAAGGAGAAATAGAGAACCATCTACTGGTTTACTCCCCAAATGGCCTCAACAGCTAGGGCTAGGCTGGGATGAAGCCAGGAGCCTAGAGATTCATCCAGGTCTCCCACATGGGTGCAGGGGCCTAAGGCTTTGGGCCATCTTCTGCTGATTTCCCATTAGCAAGGAACTGGATCGGAAGTGAAGCAGCCAGGACCTGAACCGGTGCCCATATGTAATGCCACTGTCACAGGCTATGCCATAATGTTGGCCCCACAATCTAAATTTTAACCATGGAGAAATGAATAAAATATCATACAACTGTTTAAACAAATCCATTAATGTTACATATATGAACACTGAAAGAACTAAAAAGTGTAGAGTGGAAATAGTGGGCTAAAGATCAATATGCGGAGTGATTAGCATTTATGTAGATAACACAAACATACAGGCTAGCCAAGTCCCCCCCCCACACACACATACATTCTCAGAGATCTGGAGCTCCAGTATTTCCCAGCACCCTCTACCTCCACGTCACCCTCAGTCCTATAGAAATGGCTCTCCAGGAAGTAGACAGTAGCGTCTATTACAGGATGGTGGTGCCCTGCGCATGCACCACCCAGCCCTCACCGCATGCTTCCAGACAGAGGCAACTAGAGATTTCCAAGGGCCCCATTCTCTACAGCTCTCTCTTTTTCATTTTTTAGATTTATTTTATTTATTTGAAAGCATTACAGAGAAAAGCGATCACTCACCAAGTGGCCACACCAGCTGCGCTGGGCTGGTCTGAAGCCAGGAGCCAGGGTCCAGGCCATTTTCTGCTGCTATCCCAGGCACATTAACAGGAAGCCGGATTGGAAGTGGAGCAGCCGGGACTTGAACCAGCGCCCATATGGGATGCCGGCGTCACAGGCAGCAACTTTACCAGCTATGCCACAGCACCGGCCCGAAGCGCCTGTCTTTCTATTGCTGCTTTCTGCAGATTTCAGACATTCTGCTGAACCAAGACCCCAGTCTCCAGCCATGGGGATGGGAAGGGAGTCCTGGGGACCCCTGAAAGCACATTCTCTGGAAAAGGCATCAAGTTTGATTCTCATGACGGTGAGGCCGTCATGAACACGGACAGCTGCCCCCCAGTACTGCAGAGGCCTCCAGTGCACGCGTCAGCCTTGGGATTCCGGAATCCAGTGCCCCTGAGCAGTGGGTGCCTGGGACAGGGAAGGGCACCCCCAGCAGTGCTGTCACTGTCAAGGGTGGGAAATCAGTTATTTTAGTTGCTAATTGTTCTGGAGACCCCTGCCAAGATCTTCCTTTAAATGTGGCCTAACTATTCTCCACGCAGGCACCGGGAAGGGCTTACTGTTTATTCAGCTGCTGACATGCTGCTGAGTGGAACACAAAGGAGGGCAATCAAGGCTCTTGTTTTTTTATATGGCTTTTAACATTTACAAGGAAAAGGATTTCAAGGGAGACAGGGTAGAATGAAACCAGCCTGTAAACAGCTACCAATCGGCGCAGTCCTCCGCCTTCTAGGAGTCCCTCCACCTGCATCTCTCAGCAGCCCCGTGCCCCCGCAATCAGGAGCTGAACGCGACGGGAATTTTTGTTCCTGACCCTGAGTGAAGGAGAGGGAGGGTCGTCTCAAGGGCACCCTGGGCTCTGGGATCCCAGAACCGGTCTTGGGTAACTTCACAAATCTCCCCCAGACACTACTGCAGGGAGGTGGCTGCACGGGAAGCCCTGCCCAAGATGAGAGGAGCAGGGCCAGCAGCCGGGAGGCTGTGCCGACTGTGCCCTCTCGGGCTGTCCTGACCTGCTCCTCGCACTCAGAACTGCACCTGGGCCTCTGTCAGGGCCAGGGAGTGTGAGGCGAGGGCGTTAGGCAGACAGAACGCGAGCCTGCGGGCTACCCATTCCTTACTAAAGTCCTTACTCACTGCTGCATTGAAAAAAATGGTTTTTGGGGCCAGTGCTGTGGCTCAGTGGGTTAAAGCCATGGCCCGCAGTGCAGGCATCCCATACGCATGCTAGTTCGAGTCCCAGCTGTTCCACTTCCAATCCAGCTCCCTGCTGATGCGCCTGGGAAGGCAGCAGAGGACAGGCCAAGTGCTTGGGCTCCTGCACCCACATGGGAGACCTGGAAGAAGCTCCTGGCTCCTGACTTTGGTCTTGCCAAGTCCTGGCTGTTCATTAGGGGATTGAACCATCAGAAGGAAGATCTCTTTCTCTCCTTCTCTTTGACTCTTTCAAATAAATAAATAAATCTTATAAAAAAGAGAGAGAGAGAGAGAGAGAGAAATGGCTTTTCTTCTGGAGTCTTGAATCCCCAGAGGTGTCTCAGGAGACACATGGCCATATCACCTGCAAGACTTGAGAATATTGAGGTTGCTGGTCCTGTGGCAATATAATTCAGATCACCCGTGCACCCTGGAGGATGGGCAGAGACGCTGAAGGCCTGTGCGGAGGCAGGATCCAGCCATGACAACATTTGAGGCTTCTCTTTGGTGTGTTCTTAGGAGCAGGCTTCCTCATCATCCCTCAGTCTGCTGGTGGGTTCCAAAGTGCCTGGGACTTACAGGAGGAACACTGGATGGAGCCATCAGCCAGCCTGTAGACGGACGTGGTGAGTGTACCATTACTTAGTGGGTCACCTTTTCAATGTGGTTTTTAAGCCAAGTCCAGCTTTTTGACTCAGGACTAGAAAAACAGCTGTGTGTCCCTGGGGCCACTATTTCATTTTTCTCCTCCAGCTGAGCGTTTCTAACTTAACTAAAAGCCGCCACGCCCCCCAGGATTTCCTGTTGTGTTTGGTTTACTCTCCTGGCTGAGAGAGGAGGGCTAGTGTTAGTGGCTTGCATCTGCACGTTCGCATCACAATTATCCTTCCTCCATGGCTCCTGGAAACCGTGTGGGGTGTCCCTTCCCCCGCTGGGAAGTAGATCCATCCTGATTATTTCCCCAGGGATCAGCAAATGGCCATAGGGTAGATCCATGACTCAGTGGCTCCCCTGTGAAGTGATTTACTTCAATATACAACACTGTGATGAGAGGCCGTGATGACTTCTGGGGTCATAGGAATCAATGACAACCCGGATCTGATATCCAACAGACTTTAAACCGTCTGGCTCCTTTTTCCTCAGCTGCCACTGGTGTGGGGCAAATAGGCAGGCAGCTAGACAGGGCTGTGGGAGCTGGAAGTCACTGTAAGGGCCCAGATGTAATTCTATCCTCCTACTTGTCAGTAAAAATGCCCCTTTTTCCCCAGGATGCACCTGCTTCACCTGCTACCTAAGGGGGAAACCATGAAAATATGGAAATTAAGCTCCATGTGGACCAATGGAGCTATCATAAAATTCCCAGGTAGCTTCACACCCGTACAAACACCACCCCTACCCCCACATAACAGGTGCCAACATCGGGGGAGACTCTCATTCTCCTTGACCAGACTTCAGCTGGAGGTGCTACACAGGTGTGCTCTCCTCCCCCACTCCTCCTCCTTACAGGCAATCCTCTGGCCCACTGCCCACTCATGATGGGCATTTCTCCATGTGGGGCAACCCATGTTCACATGTGCATGGTGTTCACTTTCTCACATCCTGAATACATTTCATGATCAGTTTGTACACCTTGTAAGTAATCTTTGTGTAAGACAAGAATCTGGAGTAATAATTAATGCACCCTTGGCCACATCGTTGTCTGGGGGAGCTAAAGCTGCCTTGCAGTGGATCCCTCAGTGCATCCGGCGGCCAGCACCGCCCCATGGCCTCCCTTCCAGGATCTCCTGCACCCACTCCTCCCTCTGCCTGCACCGTGGCGGCCCTCATGAACGATAACACCAGGGCCCTCACCGATGCAGCTGCCGTGAAAGTTGGATCTCCTGCCCTGGTCTGTTTTCAGGGGCTCTGGCCGGTGCCAGCATCGAGACACTGGAGCTGCTGGACCTGTTCCAGCGGAAGGCTCTGTCCCTCCACCGCCACCACCCCTGTCGAGGAGGAGAAAGCAGAAGAATCTGAAGAGTGTGATGACATTTTGGCTTTGGTCTTTTTGACTAAATCTCTTTCCAAATGCACTCAATAAAAAAGCTAAGCCCTTAACATAAGAAAAACGTTCTACCTGTCCTCTTCTCCCCAGTGTAGCCTCTCTAGTAAATTCCTGAAGATCCCTTTGGAGGAAGGATTGGGGAGATCAGTACCACCCTCAAAGACATAGTCGCCGTACAAGTCCCCACTGAACTCACCTTATTGGAAATAGCAGCCAGGTCCCTGAGCAAATAGTATTCTCACTAGCACATCTTGAGCCACACTGGTATCCTGACTGCTCCTAAGACATTGCATGACCACTCCCCACACAACCTTTGCAGTGTGTGGCTCCCAACAGCGGCACCTATTTGCACAGCTTGCTCCAGCATCTCCAGGCTATTCCATGGTATCCTTTCAGTGAGGCATCCCCTTGGCTACCTGCGACCCACCCCACGTGCCCTGTGCGCCTTCCATGCTCAGTCTTTCTCCACAGCACTTAGGATCACTGAAGGTTTATAATTCACACTCAATTATTTTATTGCCTAGCTCTCCTCCCAAAGGTAAGTCCCAAATAAGGAAAGGAGCTCAGATTCCCAAGTCTTGTTCACTGGTCCATCTCCAAGGGCTAGGAAGAGCCACGCATAAGACAGGCGCTCTATCAATGGTTGTTGGGTGAATGACGCTTGCTTCATACCCACCCCTGCAGGCAAACCAGCCTTGTGTGAATGCTGTGTTACCACTTCCAACTCCATTGCTGCCTCCCCTAACCTGTCCCGAAGAGCTCCTTTATTCCCTGAAGGCCCGACCATGTAGTTAGAGAAAAATACCACACCACCACCACAAGTGTATCCTTAAAAGTTTGTGAAAAATCAAACTCATTTTGGTAGCCCCCAAAATTGAACTCCACACATAGTTTTTTCATAATGGCACACTCTCCATGAACCTCTTAAAGATCTCTCATATGCATGCATGACAAGTTTCCTCCCACCACAATAAGTGTGCCTTTGAATTTCACATGGGCTCCATTTTGGTTTTGCTTTCAACTCAAGAGTCCTTCAAAGGATCGGATTCATCAGCCCCATCACAGGAAAGTTGAATCCTTATTTTCGTCTCCTTTTGAGTTCACTTTGTTAGTAATTTGCTTAATACTTTTACTTCTATTGTCTTAGATTAAAATGATTTGTAGATCTCCTCTGGGGTTGTCTCCTATCTTTGATGGGATTTAATGCTACTGTTAAGCTATTTTTCCAAATATGAAAACTGCTTTTTCACTTGTCATTCCTTGCTCCAGGAACTGCGTGTGTGGCACAGGGATTATCAGGGGTCTGAGAGGATATGCTCATAAAATCTCTGGTCACAGAGTCTTTGTGGGGAGGCAGCTATTGTAATTTCTGAAGGCTTCTCTGATGTGTATCAGTCTACTCAAGCATTACAGACCTTCCCACGACAATTATGATACATTTAATGTTTTCTGCAAAATGAAATCATGGATCCCAGTCACATTTTTTCACTGAGCACTACAGACTGTGTTAATTTTAAACTTCCTATAACTATATTATACTCTGTATTTTGTTTCTAGTTTTAGCTCAGATAACTACTCTTTTCTTACTGATTAAAAGTATTAAAATTGGGCCGGCGCCGTGGCTCAACAGGCTAATCCTCCGCCTTGCGGCGCCGGCACACCGGGTTCTAGTCCCGGTCGGGGCACCGGGTTCTGTCCCGGTTGCCCCTCTTCCAGGCCAGCCCTCTGCTGTGGCCCAGGAGTGCAGTGGAGGATGGCCCAGGTGCTTGGGCCCTGCACCCCATGGGGAGACCAGGAAAAGCACCTGGCTCCTGGCTCCTGCCATCAGACGAGCGCGGTGCGCCGGCCGCAGCGCGCTGACCGCGGCGGCCATTGGAGGGTGAACCAACGGCAAAAAGGAAGACCTTTCTCTCTGTCTCTCTCTCTCACTGTCCACTCTGCCTGTAAAAAAAAAAAAAAAAAAAAAAAGTATTAAAATTGTATTTTATTGTTTTTCATAGACCCAGTTCTTTGATGTTTTTAATCTGCTATATGTTTCTAATTCATTAGTCTCTTTTTTTGTCATTTCTTTATTTTATTTTCCTTAAGATCACCCTATTCCTTTCCTTTTTGTTAAAGATTTATTTATTTGAAAGGTAGAGTTACAGAGAGGAAGAGGGAGAGGCAGAGAGAAAGAAGTCTTTCAACTGCTGGTTCACTTTCAAAATGGCTGCAATGGCCAGGGCTGGGCCAGACCAAAGCCAGGAGCCAGAAGCTTTATCCAGGTCTTCCACATGGGTGCACGGCCCCAAGCACTTGGCCCATCTTCAACTGCTTTCCCAGGCCATAGCAGAGAGCTGGATCAGAAGTGGAGCAGCCGGTGCCCATATAAGATGCTGCTGCCACGGAGGCAGCTTAACCCACTACACCACAGCACTGGCCCCCATACTTTTTATTTTATAAAAAGAAGGGATTGGACATTTAGCCTAGTCTAGTCTTTAAAACACCCACATCCCAAATAAGGGTACCTGGGGTCAATTCTAGGCTCTGGCTCCTTACTTTTCAACTTCCCACTAAATAGACCTTGGAGTCAGCAGGTGATGGTGCCAGTAAGTGGGTCCTTGCCACCCACATGGGAGACCTGGATTGAGTTCCCAGATCCTGGCTTCAACCTGGTCCAGCTCCAGCTCCAGCCATTGTGGGCATTTGGGAAGTGAGTGATCTATAGGTTTCTCTTTTGGTTGCTGAAATAAATGAAAAACAATTTTAAGTTAAAGCCACAGTGCTGGTCCCTACCTTATTATTTTTCAAATTTCTTTAATTAATTATTGTATTTAATCACTTTCTTTTATATATAAGAAAAGGATTTAAGGTTACAAATATAGTATTAATAGTACCCTATAAATATTTTCTCAAAGTAAAATAATAAAGAACTTGGGAGGCATGTTTTGGCACAGCAGGTTAAGCCACTGCCTGTGCTGCTGGCATCCCACACTGGAGCACCAGCTTGCATCCCAGCTGCTCCGCTTCCAATCCAGCTTCCTGCTAGCGTTCCTTGGAAGGAAGCAGAAGGTGAGCCAAGTATGTGGGCCCCTGCCATCCACATGGGAGACCCAGACGGAGTTCTAAGATTGTAGCTTCTGCCTGTCTCAGAGCTTCTGACTGCTGTGAGTGTTTGGAGAGTGAAATCAGAGGATGAAAAATCTCTCTCTGCCGCTGTACTTTTCAAATAAATACAATATATCTTTCTTTAAAAAAGCAATATCATAAAACGTTGGTCTTTGTCCTGGGTTCCTTGGAATTCCCTGAGTGGTGAGCGTGTCTTTCTAATTCATGCTGAGTCTAGGACCACACTGGAGTTTATGCTGAGCAGGTAACTCAGGATAGGGGCTGGCCACACCGGGAAAAACCAACCATGTGATTAGAGGGTGGTAGATTTGACACCCACGGTACTGCTGTTGGACAGGTCCCCCTGCTTGTATGCACACTGCCTTACAAACACTGCCTTCACCTTCTGGGAAACAGGGTATTTCTTTCTAACCACAGGCCTGTAAGAGAAAGGGTCAAGTCATATCAAAGACCAAAGCATCTCCACAAACAGCAAGGGGTTTGGGAATTCATGGAATTAGGGTAACTAACTACTCTTGCAATGCATGTACTAGTTACCCTAAGTAGCTAGGGTAACAGAGCTGGCCAATGACAGAGCATGACAGCAGCAGAGGGAAAGGATGGGGGAGCATCCTTTGGGCACACAGCTTGACAATTCATGTCTTCACATACACGGCCTTCCAAAGAGGGCTGTGAAAACATCACCGGACTGTGTCACCTAACATAGTTCACCTTCACAGGCTCCAGGTACAAGGTTGCCTGTAGCCACCGCGGTCCAGTTTTATCAGGGACCCTGCAAAGACAGCTCGGCAGATCTTTTTGTAAAAGCAACTATTACGGGATGGCAAGTTACCATGAAACCAGCGGGCACAGAACGGTTACGGGCTATTACTATGCTAGGCAGAGATGGGAAGCTTGCAGGGAAGCAAGGGGGTGGGCAGGATCCTTTGCTGTCCTTGGTTTCAGTATTAGTCCAACCTCCCTCCCCACTGCCAACCAGTACAAAGCCAATGATCGCATCAGGCGTACCTGCCTATGAATCCCCAGTAAAACCTCTGGACGCTGGTGCTCAGACAAACTTTCTGGTTAGCAATCACACTGATGTGCCAGGTGGGCGACACATCCTGATTCCAGAGGAGAAGGACACAGCTCTGAGTCGGGGGCCGACGCTGTGGCGCAGTAGGTTAATCCTCCACCTGTGGCACCAGCATCCCGTATGGGCGCCGGTTCTAGTCCCGGCTGCTCCTCTTCCAATCCAGCTCTCTGCTGAGGCCTGGGAAAGCAGTAGAAGTTGGCCCAAAGGCCCCTGCACCCATGTGGAGACTGGGAAGAAGCATCTGGCTCCTGGCTTCAGACTGGCGCAGCTCCAACTGTTGCAGCTACTGGGGAGTGAACCAACAGATGGAAGACCTTTCTCTCCATTTCTCCCTCTCACTGTCTGTAACTCTACCTCTCAAGTAAATAAATAAAATATTTTTTAAAAAAAGAAGCTCTGAGGACCTCCCTCAAGTGTCTTTTCATTTGACGGCTACTGATGTGTAGCCTTCAAAATAAAACTGCACTAGTAAGATGAGCAATTTCCAGACTTCTGTGACTCAATCTAGGGAAATTTGAAAAGGAGGAGGTTGTGAGAATATCCTCAAATTGGTAGCCTAGGGACTCCCAAACTGTGGAGCTGGTGTCAGGAATGAGGGCAGTCTTGTTGGGGAGAAGGCACCACACCTGTGCTGTCTGTGCTAATTCCAAATGGTTACTGTCGAAAGAAATCTTTTTGCTCTAGTGTGTTAGTCAAGGTTCTATAGAGAACCAGAGTCGACAGGACAGGTACATATGTATATGGAGGGGAATTTATTGGTATAACTGGCTCACCTGCTTATGGCAGCCTAGAAGTCCCATGCTAGGTTTTCTGCAGGCTGGACGGTGGTAGCATGGCCCAGCACAAATCTGAGGGCCTCAGAACCAGGGACGCCCAGGACACAGTTCTCAGTTCAAGGCTGAAAGCCTGAGTAACAGCGAGTCAGCTGCTGGTCTGAGTCCTAGAATCCAAAGGCCAGCAGCTGCCGTGCAAGGAGGAGTCGAGCGAATCCCAGCTCTCAGAGGAGGAGACCATTTGTCCTCTGTATTTATTCCCTCTAGACCCCCACCCCGTGGGTGGTGTCCACCCAGAGCAAGGCCAGCTCGTCCCATCTGGTCCACTCTGACTCACATGGTCATCTCCTTTGGAAACCCCCTCCCAGACACCCACAAAATAATGTTCGAAGGTTTCTGGGCATTCCTTAATCCAGTGAAGCTGATACCATGTAATTAACCATCACAGCTGGCAATGTGACATACCTTCCCATACATGAAGACACAACTTGTAGGCTGTTTCTTTTTATTTCTGTTGTTATTAACAAAGGGCAGAAGTGTGGGCCGGTGCTGTGACATAGCGGGTGAGGCCACTGCCTGCAGTGCCAGCATCCCATATGGGTGCCGGTTTGAGTCCCGGCCGCTCCACTTCTGATCCAGCTCTCTGCTATGGCCTGGGAAAGCAGTAGAAGATGGCCCAAGTCCTTGGGCCCCTGCACCCATGTGGAGGACCTGGAGGAAGCTCCTGGCTCCTGGTTTCGGAACAGTGCAGCTCCGGCCATTGTACACTGTGGCCATCTGGGGAATGAACCAGCAGATGAAAGACCTCTGTGTGTGTGTGTGTGTGTGTGTGTGTAACTCTGCCTTTCAAATAAATAATCTTTTAAAAATAAACACAAAAAACAAAGAGCAGAAGCATAACCATCCCAGCAACACACAATTCTGTGATCAACTCACAGGATTCTGTAGCTATCGTGTGGTCAGAGTTCTGTGTAGCTATTCAAGTTAAGTCACCAGTTTCTACTTCTTTTTGATTTTATTTTCTTATCCCATGTTTGCATACTAATTTGATGGTGAGAGTCGGTATGACGTTAGTTAGTCTTTAAAGGTGCTACTCCAATAAACAACGATTCACAGTCCATTGTGGTCAAAGAAAATCATGCCTGGGGAGGAGACGATAGTGATAGCCTATTAAATTCCCACGATTCCTCCACGTGCAGGGTGGTGGAGGCCCGTGTACACTAGGACAACATTACCTGTTTCCATGTTTAAGGAAGGCCAATTTTAAAGGAAGGCAGAGTGGAAACCTCACAGGTATTGTGGCAAACACTGCTGAGATCAGGCAGGCCACCTTGGGAGAAAACTGCTCCAGAAGTCAGCACTGGATGGGACCCAGGAAATCTTTGCTTGGTCAGCATCTCCTGAATGGGCGTCTTCCTATCCCTCTTAACCTACAGGATTATGTTGGAGATGCTGCAAGATCCTCCACGGGTGGATTATAGCCTCTGGCAGTCAGGCTGACTTCACTGCCCATGAAAGAGAGAACAGACATGCTGACTTATTCTCCAGAACAGAAAAAAAACCCTGAAGTCAACACCTAAGCTCCAGGGAAAATGACAATCATATCAATATAGAACTCATAGAACTCCCCTTCCAGGATATTTTTTCTTTTCTAGAATAAATATATTTCCTCAAAATAATATACAGAGATGAAATTAGAACTCAACTGACAAACATACTGAGAATCTCACCTGCAGTTTTATTGGTTGATTGTAGAACAGGCAGCAAGTAGAATTTTTGGTCTTTAATAATAATTTCTATTTTTAAATATGATAACTGCTGGTTAATGGTGATTTATATATTGTGCACCATGATCTGAATTGGCTAGAATCCCATGAATATGTTTTAAAGCTCAATAAAGTTTGTAAGCCAGATCATAGCACATAAATTGCATTCACAGCCAGCATCCAGCACAAAGTATCTTGACTCATCAAACATCACAAAAGGGGTCCAAAGGCTAGTGGGGCCTTGAGCTCCAGCTACCACCTTCTGATAATTCACCAGAATTCATTCAGGCAGAATGACAGAGCGTTTAAAGCCATTTTTAAAAGATTTATTTATTTATTTGAAAACCAGAATGATGGGAGGGGCAGGGAGAGATACATATAGACAGAAATCTTTCATCCATTGATTCACTCTCCAAATGCCCCAAACATCCAGGCCTGGGCCAGGCCAAAGCCAGGATCCAGGAACTCCATCCAAGTTTCCCATGTAGGTGTCAGGGGCCCACACACCTGGACCATGTTTTGCTGCCTTCCCAGGCACATTAGCAGGGAGCTGGATCAGAAGCAGAGCAGCCAGGACTTGAATCAGCACTCCAGTGTGGTTGCTGATGTCACAAATGGTGGCTTACTCCACTGTACATGACATGACACCAGTCCTAATAATTTATCTTTAAAATGACCCAGAGCCTTTGCCTTCAGCAAGACTTCTCAGTGATCAATCTCTGCGACTTTCATTCACATTTTTAACCTGTGCCTTCCTGGTGAGCTTCACAGGACAAACCAGCTGCAAAATACATAGCACGATTGATTTAAAATCCAATTTGATTTCAAACGTGAAGATATGGCATTGAAAAAAGTATAGATAGTTCTTGATTCACAATGACTGACCTTAGCAATTTTTCAGCTTTACAATGGTGTGAAAACAATACACATGCAGCAAAAATTTCCCTTTGACTTTTGAATGGGTGGTCTTTTCTTTTGATTTGGATGTTTTCCGGGGCTATTAAGATGGAGTACTATTCTGTGTCCTGAGGCTGAGCAGCTCCCAGGCAGCCTAGCCTCGCAAGCCTAGGAAAGCGCAGTTACTCCACAGCTGAGTGTTGAGATTTGGTAGGCATGGGGTATAAGTGCATATTTGACTTGATATTTTTGGCACACATGATGGGTTTCCTTGGGGTGTAAACTCTTCATAAGTCAGGGAGCATGTGTACCGGCAAATAAAAGCCCTACATTTCTTCTTCTTGGGAGTAAGGATGACGGTATTCCCCGACCACTGTGTTCCTCCAGCAAACAACTACAGAGCTTGGCTGTGATACGAAGGCCACCCCACTGAAGTACTGCAGGATAAATGGTAGCAGGTGGCCCTGGTCCAGAACGCAGCCGGCTTGCAGGAGGGACTGTGGGGATAGGACCAGTCAGTTCTCACCTGCCCAGCGGGTAACACAAGGCTAGGTGGAGCCTGTGTGGTGCACATGGGGGCAGTGCGGGCCACAGGTGAAACACAGGTCTGGGAAACCTGAAAAGGGAAGCCAGGAAACTGAGAACACAGAAAAGAGTGGGAGAATCTTACAAGGGAAAAAGTCAGAGAGAGGGTCCCCCAGTGTAGCCTGTCCAGCTCGCTCACTGACCCATGAACCACGTGTTGTGGAACCGACTCAAGGCGGTTCAGCACTGGCAGGAAATCCGAGCACCCCAGGGTCTCAGAATGAGCTGGCTGTCTGGGCTTCAGCCACTCTTTCCTCTGATGCACACAGATGAGCAGTGAGCTGTGGATGTCACCTGTCAGACAACCCATGAGCCTTAGAAAATGAAGGCCAGCCAGGGTCAGGGCAATGCCGAGTCTCAGAATGGTGGAAGAGGCTCTGTTGCAACCTACCAAGCACGCTTTCTGGCTGACTCACTTTTCTAGGGAGCAGGGTCTGACTCCTGCTCTCCCCTGCCAGACCCCAGCTCAGCTGTGCCAACCATCAGTTCCCAGGGAACTGCACCTGCCTAGTGCAGAGGTCTCCTGGTAGTGAAAGGATTTCTTGTTCTTTTGATGCTAAAGGCTTCTTTCTCAATGTCTGATCTAAAGGACCGAAGAATACTAGGGCTTTTGTGAGCTGTGCTGCTTATGAGGAAACACAAGTCCAAGCCATGTGCTCTAGATGTAAAAGAGGTAGAAATCAAAAGGGAATAATGGTGGTCAAAGGAGCTCTTCATGGTCTTGGCACATGTAAGAGAAGTGTCGGGTCTGATGAAACAGCCATTTTTAGCAGCAGTAATTTCATGTTCTCTAAACACAGAAGCCTGACTGCCCTCAGGAATGCAGGAGCCGTCTCCTCCACTGCTTAGCTGTGGGCACGTAGGCAAGTTGCCGAACCTCCTGGGGCCTGGGTCTTCTCACCTGTAAAACGGAAACAGTGGTAACTCCTCTCCAGAGCTACTTTGAGGGCATGAGGGGATATTCTACAGAGCGTGGTACAGAGCTTAGCATGGTACTGGGTACATGGTAACGGTTCATGGATGCTGTTCTTGCAACAATCACTGCCCTGAAGCATGACCTGGAAGGAAAGTCTCCCAGGGACGAGTGGTGTTGAAGGCTGCAGCAAGCCAGGGAGCTGGCAAGGGAGCGGGGTGGGTGGGGGAGAGAGCGGCGGGGTGCTACAAGGACACCTACTCACCAAGCCCCAGTGCCCTCAGTGCTCCGACATACACGCTTCCTTAAATGGCACTAGTGAGTGGACGGTCAACTTGCAGGGGTGGGAAACCTTTTTTCTGCCAAGGCCATATAAAATGATCAACTGAAAAATTAGCCTGCTCGGCACTGGTGTGTAACGAGTAAAGCTGCCATCTGTGACACCGGCATCCCATTTGGGCGCCGGTTCAAGTCCCGGCTGTTCCACTTCCAATCCAGCTCTCTGGTGTGGCCTGGGAAAAGCAGCAGAAGTTGGCCCAAGTGCTTGGGCCCCTGCACTCATGAGGGAGACCTGAAAGACGCTCCTGGCTCCTAGCTTTGGTCTGGCCAGCCCCGGCTGTTGTGGCTACCTGGGGGGATCCAGTAGATGGAAGATCTCTCTCTGTCTCTCCCTCTCTCTCTATAACTGTGACTTTCAAACAAATACATTTTAAAAAATTAGTCCGCTATTCACTTACTGAATTTCGAGTCTCAGCTGCGGCTGCCTTGACAGGGCCAGATCAAGTGATCACGGACTTTATACGGCCCATGAGCCTGACGTCTCCCAGCCCTGGCTGAGATTAAGCTCAGGCTGGGTCGCCCTATAATCGTCTTCGGAGGACCTGAGTTCAGCTCTGGGCTTCAACTCCTGCTTCCTGCTAATGTGGACCCTAGGAGGCAGTAGTGATGGCCCAAGTGATTGGGCTCCTGCCCCTCATGTGGGAGGGACCTGGACTGAGTTCCTGGCTCTCAGTTTGGGTCTGGGCCAACTCCTGCTGCTTCAGGCATTTGGGAAATGAAGCAATGGATGGGAGCCATGTCTCTCTCTCCCTTTCTCTCTTTTTAAATCAATAAATTAATTTTTAAAAGCTACTTGAAAAATTTTTTCTTGAACTAGGAAAATATAAGGGACTTCAAAAAGTTTATAAAAATTTGGAATTAAAATAAATTTATTTTGGTACAAAGTTTTTTAAATTTATATTTTTTTCATAAAACATTTTCCATAAATGCATTGAAGACCCTAGATAGATTTTTTAGAACAAAACTTAGATGGTGGGGAGATGGCTCTACTTGTCTAAGGAAGGAAGAAAGAGTTAAAAGTTAAGTCCTGAAAAAAAATTGAGCAAAAAAGTGGTGAATAAGCACGACCCTAGACTTGCCTAGACTCGGAAGCCAGAAGGAAGCTCGGCCAAGAGCACACGTGACACACGGATTCATAAACATTTTGGTCTCGGGACCACTTTATACCTAAACATTACTGAGGACCCCTGGGAGCTTCTGATGACATGAGTTGCATCCATCACTATTTAGCAAATTAGCAATTATAACTGAGAATTTCAGATAGCACATGCGTCAAATGGTTTCTTAAAAACAATAAATCCATTACATGTAAACATAACATTTTTTAGGACCGCTGTGTTTTCCAACATGAAAAGAGCTGCGCTGTTTTACAGCTTTGCACACTATTCAGTCTGGCTGGAAAGCGACCTTTGACCCTTGTCATGAGTCCCCCCACCCCACCCCACCCCCCCGCCACGTAGTGGTTCCTGGAACTACAGAAAGAAGATGTTGCCTCGAGTGGAGTTGGAAGAGGAGGACCTCGTGGGGTCTCCAGAAGGTCCCAGGAACACTGAGAGGTCCTCTCTGAGATCAAGGTGCTCCTTCCCAGTGAGAGTTGGGACTCCTGGGAGCTTGGGGAGTGGATCCACACTCGGTTTCTGCCGTGTGGACTTGGCAAGTTATTTGATCTCTGGAGGACTTGGTGGCCTGATCTATAGACCAGCGATGGCATTGTTACTGTGCACCGCTGCCGAGAGGGTTGACTGAGGTGTTTTCTGCGTGTAGTGTGCTTAGCATAGTGCCTGACTCGTGATATTAAGTTAGTGGCTATTCTTTAAAAAATGTCATTATTAGTAATAGTAACAGTCTTGGATTTGACTTGGATCGACTAGAAGTGCCTGCACATTCAGTCTGGGTTCTGTCAACCATCTCCTGAGGGTTCAAAAGTATCCTAAGTATCTTTCAGTCACAGTCTTTACACTCTGAACATCGTAAGGGGATGTTTCAAAAAGTTGAGGGGAGGGGGCACAGGGGTGGTACAGTGGTTACGATGCCACTTGGACGCCTGGGTTCAAGACCTGGCTCTAAGGAGCGACTCCAGCTTTTCGGTACTGCACACCTTGGGAGGCAGCAGGAACAATGCCAGTAGTTAGGTCCCTACCACCCACAGGGGAGGCCGGGATTTTGGTCCCAGATCCCAGGGTTGGTGTCCAGGCCCAGCCATGGCGAGCATTCGGGGAGTGAATCAGGAATTACGGCACTTTCTGTCTCTCTCCCTCTCCACCTCAAATATACAAAATAAATAAATAATACATGTTTGGGGGAAAGTTCATGGAAAATTGAATTAAAAGATAAATTCATTTTAGTGCAAAAGAATTTGTGACCCATGCATAATTTTTTCATAATACATATTTTCCACAAATTTTCTGAAGACCTCTCCTATACAAACCAATGGTCATTAAAAGAATTTTGATAGAGAACTATAAATATACTAATTTTTAAAATGAATAAATCTAAGACTAATAAAGAGTCATTAAAATGTCTTATGGGAAAACAATAAACTTTATGGACTCAATTAGCAGAATCTGGAGATTTTACCAAGTAATATGAGAGGACCAAACATATAACTGAAGGCTGAGAATCTCAGTATGAGTCCCATTAGAAATTCTGACACATTTTTTAAAACCATTAGCAGATTACAAGACTCACTCTTGAAAAACCTAAAGCCATTCTGGAGCTACAGGAAGGAGGGGAGGGGGCAACACCACTTAATTCCAAAGTGAATGGAAGAGTCTGGAGTCCGTTTGGGAGTGAGAGCCACCTGGAATTCTCTCTGTGTCCTGGTCTCTTCTCCTCTTCTGAGAGGGACACAGGGCGTATTCGATTAAGGACTTACCCTACTTCAATGTCACCTCATCTTTTTTTTTTTTTTTTTAAACAGGCAGAGTGGACAGTGAGAGAGAGAGACAGAGAGAAAGGTCTTCCTTTGCCGTTGGTTTACCCTCCAGTGGCCGGCATACCGCGCTGATCCAATGGCAGGAGCCAGGTGCTTCTCCTGGTCTCCCATGGGGTGCAGGGTCCAAGCACTTGAGCCATCCTCCACTGCACTCCCGGGCCACAGCAGAGAGCTGGCCTGGAAGAGGGGCAACCGGGACAGAATCCAGCGCCCCAACCGGGACTAGAACCCGGTGTGCCTGCGCCGCAAGGTGGAGGATTAGCCTAGTGAGCCGTGGAGCCAGCCGTCACCTCATCTTAACAAATAACGTCTTCAACATCATATTTCAAAAAACAGTCATATTCACAGGTGTGATTAGAACTTCGATGTATTGTTTAGAGCTGTAGGCATGTGGTGCAGCCGTAGGCTGCCTGCATCCCGTCGCAGAGAGCTTCCTTTGCGTCATGGCTCCTCCATCTCTGATCCAGCTTCCTGCTAATGCGTATCCCGGGAGGCAGCAGTGATGGCTTAGGCACTCACATGTCCCTGCCACCCATGGGGAGACCAGGGTGAGTCCCAGACTCTTGGCTTTGGGTTGACATAGCCCTGGCTGTTGAGGTAATTCAGGGAGTGAATCAGTGGATGGAAAATCTCTCTCTCTCTCCGCATTTCAAATAAAACAAACAAAAATAAAATTTTAAAATATGTATCTTTGTGAGAGACCCAATTCAGCTCTTAATGATCTCCCTAAGAAATGTACCAGAAGTACAAGCTGACCAAAGAACTCAAGGAGCTGTCAGTTTTACCCCAACTAAATAAAATAAGGAGGGACTTGCATTGCGGTGTAGCGAGTGACGCCACCACTTGCAATGCCAGCATCTCGTATAGGAATGTCAGTGCAAGTTGAAGCTACACTGCTTCTGATTCGGCTCCCTGTTCATGAACCTGGGAAGGCAGCAGAGGATGGCTCAAGTACTTGAGCCCCTGCCACCCATGTGGGAGACTAGGATGGAGTTCCTGGCTCCCAGCTTCAGCCTGGCCCAGACCTGGCTGTTGCAGCCATTTGGGGAGTGAACCAGGTGATATGCAAGATCAAGCTCTCTCTTTCTCTCACTCTCTCTCTCTTTCTCTCCATCCCTCCCTCCCCCAACTCCATCACTCTGCCTTTCAAATAACTAATTTTTTTTAAATAAATTAATTAAATTAAATGAGGAGAACAATTAAGCCAAAGAGAGAATTAAGGTAGTCCTGAACTATGTGTTGCTGACAAAGTAGTTGGAATCTGGAGTGGGGAAAAGAAACCCACAGTATACACTATCAGAGAAGGCTGCCTAGTGAAAATGGTCTCGAAGAATAAGCAGGACTTAAACCAGCGTGCAATCGGGTAGCCAAATCCCAGGGGGCGGGCACAGTCTATAGGTAGGAAGCAGCCCAAGTGGTCCAGGAAGCAAGGTAGTACCTGCGTTTATTAATTTGATTAGTGTGGAGTGACCGACCTTTCACCCACGGGCACGGAGGACGCTCGACCTCTGTCACTCCTCAGCCTTGCAGGTGGAGCCTGGCACCCGATGTCTTGGCTCTGCTCTGAGCCCCAGGGACACAAGGAAGCTCCGCCTAGCGGAAGAGTCCCCGAGTTGGCTCGATGTACATTTTATTCTGAACCCATTTAGTGTTGATGCAAAAGAAAGGAAAACATCTTTGAAGTTCTGAAAAGCAGGACTTCAAAGATGCTTTCCTTTCTTCTTCCTACAATCTGCTTTTTTAGACTCTTTTCTGCATATCTAAACAAAAAAAGCCTTTGTTGAGAGATTTGAGATCCCGACTGGCTTAAAAGAGGCTTTGAATCAAGGGACAATTAAATTTACTTTTCGCTACGGAGAAGGGGGCATGGTATCCACCACTGGCAAGCGTTGCAGGGAATCCATCCTCGTAAAATGCTACGTTTCTTAAATTAAATTAGAAACCCACTTCCCTGGGGTTTTGTTATAATCATGTGGCCAAGCAAATGCTACTAGGGGTTAAATCTCTTTAAATACTTTCCTTCAAAAAAAAATCCCCAGAGCTTGATCGTGCCTGCTAAGTTTTCTGTGCCTGCTCTGTTGAAGGGATACAGGTAGGCAGGAAGACTGAAGGAGGCCTTGGTCACTGTTCTGGGGCCGAAGTCGAGACAGGCAAGCCCCAGCGTGAGCGGTGCAGCTCGGCACCACACGGCCGTTTCTGTCCCCGGCCCTCAGCTGATACAGAGCTGCGTGGCTCTGGGGGTTTGTTCCCCTTTGGCAGCTCTTGATTCCTCATCTCCCCTGAAGCGTGGGCTAGTCCCACACACGCAATGACACGGCCCTGCCTCCGTGTCACCCAGGTGGAGCCCACGGACAGCAGGAGATGACACAGCAGATGGAAGCCAGACTCAAATCCTCAGAGCAAGGAATGCCCGCACCAATTTGAAGGAGTACAAAAATATCACCAGAAAGAAATTACAGGGTGTCCAGTGAAGCAGCCCTGCCTTTATTGGGGCAAATTCCTGATTATGATACTAGTGATGCTTGGTATGTATATGGCACCTTTCACCCAAGGACATGGAAATCCACACACAAAAATAAAAGTAAGATGAGAGAGTCTTGACCCCTGTGATGGCGCAGGATTTAGGTCTCTGTTTCAAAAAGAGTTCATACAACAGGAACCCAGCCCACAGTCTAAGAGGCTTTGAAGACTCCCGATAGGGTAAAACATAAAAAGAAAGCACAGTTTGGTGAAGTCAGGGGTCATGCCCTTAGTGAGCTTCATTTGGTGTTTGGTACAATGTATATCTAGAACATGTTCAATAGCAAGCCTAGGTTACTACCTAGGTTATTACTAAGCCAGTGCATCCACCATTTTCAAAGGTATTGCAATGTAATAAGTGAGGCAAGCAGATGGTTATTAAGTGTTATTGTGCAAAATGGAGCTCATTTAAAAATTTTTTTTGAAGATTATTTTATTTATTCAAGAGGCAGAGTGACAAAAAAAGGGAGAGATAGAGAAATAGACCCTCCATCCACTGGGTCACTCCCCAAATGACCACAACAGCCACGGCAAGGCCAAGCCAAAGCTAGGAGTCCAGAACTCCATCCAGGTCTCCCAAGCGGGTGGCAGGGGCGGTCCCAAGGACTTGGGCCACCTTTTGCTGCCTTTCCAGGCACATTAGCAGGGGGCTGGATCAAAGCAGGGCAGGTGGGACTCAAACTGAAGTGGGCAGGCATATAGGTTAAAATCCATTAGGTTTGTTAGCTGGAAGACCACGCCTACACCACGCCCCTGTGTGACCTCACCCTCCTACCTGGCCAGACCTAGGTGCCAACCAGCCAATCAGGTTAATTAACCACTCCCCTTTGGAAGTGGGTTAAAAGCCTGGGGCACAGTGTGTCTGGCCCCTGCTCTTCTTCCCTGGCCTCTTGCCAGGACAGGGCTTGTTGTAGCCCTGCGCCTCCAGGGCCCACGGCCTCTGGGCCGTGTGCTCTAGGCTTCCTGGCCTAGATGCTCATCCACGTGGCTGGTTCCTGGTGCTTAGTATGAACCCCATTCACTTCTCTCTCCTAAATAAAGCTCTCACTCTCCTATGCACCTTCCTTACTAAATAAAAGCTTAAAACATACCATGCTGCCTCATTTATCTGTGCTGATATTTAGAATTCTTCTCTAAATATTAGGCAAGAACCCTCTTGTGCTTATTGATATCAGGGATTTAGTAATAAGCCCGTGGTGAAGGCACCCCAAATTCCGGTAGCACATATGGCACCCTGGATAGCATTTCTAGGAAACTTTAAGGGGCCACAATTTAGTGTAGATTTTAGGGGGTCTTTTCCGATTTCAAAACCACACTCTGATATGGGATGCCGGCATTGCAGGTGGCGGCTTAACATGCTGTACCACAACACCAGCCCCTGGATCTTATTTGTAAAGAAGACCTTTACTGGCCGGCGCTGCGGCTCACTAGGCTAATTCTCCGCCTGTGGCGCCGGCACCCCGAGTTCTAGTCCCAGTTGGGGTGTCGGATTCTGTCCCAGTTGCTCCTCTTCCAGTCCAGTTCTCTGCTGTGGCCCGGGAGTGCAGTGGAGGATGGCCCAAGTCCTTGTGCCCTGCACCCCATGGGAGGCCAGGGGAAGTACCTGTCTCCTGGCTTCGGATCAGCTCGGTGCACTGGCTGCAGCAGCCATTGGAGGGTGAACCAATGGCAAAGGAAGACCTTTCTCTCTGTCTCTCTCTCTCACTGTCCACTCTGTCAAAAAAAAGAAGAAGAAGACCATTATTGCCCAATTCCTTTTGTCATCTCCTCTGCCAAAGGATATTAAAAGCAACTTGCATGCTGACTCTGAAGTCCCTCCTCCAGCCACCCAGGATGCTGGAAGGAGGGAAGGTGACAGGAAGGCAGGGGCCACATCCCCTATTGTCATGAAGAAGCCAAGAAAGTGGTGAATCCCCTGCCTGAGAAAAGGCCTAACCAGGCGGTGTTGACCCGAGGGACTCCCGCACTCTGTCGATGGCCTTGCTACATCCAGCTGCAGCAGCAAAGGGCTGGCTCTGGAAGCAGCTGAAGGAGCCTCGTGTGTTCCACTGGCTCACCCAGGCCTTTAGTGAGCTACTCAAGTGCTGAAGCTGGCCCACAAGTGCAGACCACAGAGGCCAGAGTTGTGGGGACCCATGGATAGGCCTGCCATGGGACCCCCCATGCTGGGCTTGGCTTATAGCAGTAATGCGGATGTAGCAGCTGATTGAACTTTCCATCTAGCTGAGGATCATGGTAAACAACAAGATGGCGCTGATGCCCTTCCTGCTGCGTGACTCCACAGCTGATCGTGATCAAGTGCCGGATTGGAGAGCTCTGTGCATGGACTGTGATTGATTGACTGTGATTGGTTGAATTCTGTATATAAACTGACCGCGGGAGAGGGAGGGGGGACGCCAGCTTTCCCCCTTAAGGAACGTGCGCGCCATCTCTCCCCCTTCTCCTGGTCCCCCACTCTCTTTCCCTTTCTTTCTAAGTAAAAGTCTTTTGAAGACCAATTAACTGCGAGCAGCGTCGTTCCTTTTGTGGCCGAAGGAGCTGACACAGAGGCACAGCCTGGGCCAAGCGGAAGGCTGCCAGTAGAGCAGGCAGGATCCAGCCAAGAGGGAGGACCCTGGTCCTTGGAGCGAGGATCAACACTGTCCTCCACCCCTCAAGGTGGAGCACAGGAAGGCTTGGCTTATGATGACACATGACATGGGTCTGTCTCATCAAGCTTAGCACCGTCCTCTCTGTGTTCCCTACTATGCCATCGAGGATAAGGCAAGGCTGGGGCTCCTGGCCCCTAAGAAGACCTGCCACTGTCACCTTCAAACAGGGGAACCCAGAAGACACAGGCACTCTGGCAAAGCTGGTGAAAGCCAGCAGGACCAATGACAAGGATGTATGTGATGAGATCGGCTGCCAGTGGAGAGGCAGGGTAATGGCTGCAAAATCTGGGGCTCACCTTGCCCAGCTGGATGAGGCAAAGGCTAAGAAATGGCCACTACTGAAATCGGACAAGACCCTCGTGAAATTCACACTGAAATGCGGCCCCTTAAAGTTCCCTAGAAATGCTATCCGGGGCGCCACATGTACTCCTGAAATTTGGGGCACCTTACAATTTCACCACGGGCTTATTACTAAATCCCTGATATCAATAAGCCCAAGACGGTTCTTGCCTAGTATTTAGAGAAGAATTCTAAATTTTGGCACAGATAAACGAGGCAGCATGGCTTTTATTTAGTGAGAAAGATGCATAGGAGAGTGAGAGCTTTAAGAGAGAGAGGTGAATAGGGGTTCATACTGAGCACCAGGAACCAGCCACGTGGATGAGCATCTAGGCCTGTTTCTGGGCCAGGAAGCCTAGAGCACATGGCCCAGAGGCCATGTGCCCTGGAGGCACGGGACTACAGCAAGCCCCCTCCTGACAAGAGGCCAGGGAAGAAGAGCAGGCTGGGCCACACCATGTCCCGGCTTTTAACCCACTTCCAAAGGGGAGTGGTTAATTAACCTGATTGGCTGGTGGGCACTCACGTGTGGCCAGGTAGGGGAACGAGGCCACTTAGGGGCATGAGGCCATACAGGGGCGTTGCAAAGGCGTGGTCTTCCAGTTCACAAATCTAACAATTTTAACCTGTATGCCTGCCTACTTCACTACCTGTACCCTGCTGAGGCTTTTGTACATCCAAATAATCAAACTTCTCCTACAGGAAGATGCTAACCAGGAAGGTGCACTAGCACTGTGGGACTTTGGAAATAAGCTGCACTCTTCTGCGCTCTCCAGATTTGCCCACTCTCAGCATCCACAGGTCACATGTCCCCACTCCCTGTGGCAGCATTAACAGCACATTTCCAGGGACCTGCTGGACAACAGCCATCTTCAGGTTAACCTACTGAGCCAGCCATCTGGACACGGTTGGCCATTTTCCCTCATCAACAACCCTGCACGCGGCTGCAGAAGTAGCTGTGAGCTGTGATCTGTCCCCTGGAATGTCTGCTCCCAACAGGGGCACTAACTGCTATTATACCGCCCCCACCTGGGCTGATACACACACACACACACACACACACACACATACACACTCACGCCAGAGACCTGCCTGTCCCAAGGCTCATCTGGAAGAGCCTACTCAGAAGATCCCGACAGTCTGATAAGATTCCAAATAGACTTTCAGCAACTGTGACAGTTGGGCAGAGGAAATAGCAGGGAACTGCTGTCATAGTAAGCACAGAAATAAACTGAAAATCAATTATTCGATGGAAAGCAGCCCTGGGCCAGGAGATTTTATGAAATGGCATCTACTTGTGGCCTCCATGCCTGATGTTCTTTTTTTTTTTTTAAGATTTATTTTATTTGTTTGAAAGACAGAGTTACAGAGGGAGGTAGAGACAGAGAGAGAGTGGTCCTCCATCCACTGGTTCACTTCCCAGATGGCTGCAATGGCCAGAGCTGTGCCAATCCGAAGCATGAACCGGGGGCCTCCCCTGGATCTCCCACACAGGTTCAGGGGCCCAAGCACTTGGGCCATTCTCCACTGCCTTCCCAGGCCACAGCAGAGAGCTGGATTGGAAGAGGAGCAGCCAGGACCAGAACCGGCGCCCACATGGGATTCCGGGGCTTCAGGCCAGGGCTTTAACCTGCTGTGCCACAGCACCGGCCCTGTTGCCCGACTTCCTGATGTCTCCCTCTCTTGCCTCCCTATTTATACGAGTCATATTGCTTATTAAGGGCCCAACACAGCTGCTATCTTGTAAGCTCATTGTAGTATTTAGTTAAGAATCTCTGCTGGGCTGGGCTAATGGTGCAGGAATGGGAACGAAACAATCCACAGTTCCTAAACCTGAAGAATTTGCTCCCTCGTTGCAAGCAAGCAACAATTTGCTCCCTTGTTGCAAGCAAGACAGAGATGAGCATGAAGCTTGGGTAGCACAGCGCCCTTCTTTGCAAGGGAGTTTCCATGAAGACTTCATGCTCTACATTTTCTCTGTGATCAGGGGTGGGAGGTGGTTTTTTTTTTCTTAGCCTTTATTATTTTTAGTTGCAAAGCTAATGGATGTTTATTACAGAAAAATGCAAAAAAAAAAAAAAAACCACTAAGCTGTGGGGTTGGCATTTGGCCTAGCAGTTCAGACACTGGTTAGGCCGTCCTAGTGCCTGGATTTGATTCCCAGCTCTGGCTCCGGACTACAGCTTCCTGTTAATGGGAACCCTCCCCGTGAGGCAACCTGCTGGCTCAAGTACATGGGTTCCTACCTCGTGAGCAGGAGACCTGTGTGCAGTTCCCCACTCCTAGCTTCAGTCCCCTGGCCGTTTGGGACATATGGAGAGTGAATCAGCAGATGGGAGTTCTTCTCCATATCTATCTCTTGAATACATTTTTTTTAAAACAACCAAGCTGGGGCCAGTGTTGCGGTACAGCAGGTAAACCTGCCACCTGTGACACCAACATCCCTTATTGACACCGACTCAGGTCCTGGCTGCTCCACTTCTGATCCAGCTCCCTGCTAATGGCCTGTGAAAAGCAGCAGAAGATGGCCCAAGTGCTTGGGTCCCGGCCACTCACGTGGGAGACCTGGCTTCCACCTGGCTCAGCCCTGGCTGAAGAAGCCATCTGGGGAGTGAACCAGAGGATGGACAATCTCTCTCTCTCTCTCTCTCTGAATCTCCCTCTTTCTCTGTTACTCTTTCAAATAAATATTTTTTAAAAATTAAAAAAATAAAAGCCACCAGGCTGAATTTTGATGGATGAGTAAGAGTTAATCCTATGAAGAAATGGAAGACAGGCAGAACTACTTGGGCAAGACCTGTGTGACAGAGAGGGCAAGGTGGAGAATGAAGAACATGCTGGAAAAGGCAGGAGAGGCAGATCACATGGTGCTATAGAGTTTACACCCTGACCTCCTGCCAACAGGCAGCCACTGGGCATGCAGGGAGGGACCAGGGTGGGGAGAACAATGATGTTCACAAGACCCGCCCTGGGATCTCAAGGTCTGTCTGGGCCAATGACAGCTCGTCCTTCTTTGATCATCCGGACACCACATACTTGATGCTGCAGATGGCACACACAAAGGGCATGACTTTATAAAGATGAGGGAGGAGTGAAGCAGGGGAGAGAGGAGCACCCCTAAGACCAATGCCTCTGAGAAGATGGGACCCACCAGGCAGGTGGGGCCAAGGAGGGGGCAGCGGCAGAATCCGGCGAGGTTGCAGCTCAGAGGAGGGCTGCCTGCCAGAGCCACCCCTGAAACAGAACACAGGCTCTGCCAGCCGGCAGACCCCAAAGCGCACACTGCAAGCTGACGACTTTCTTTACCCTACGCCCAGTCTCACCAGTGTCTCCACTCACTACATTCTGCTAGCAGGCCAGGGGCAAGGTAACTCATCACCCTTCCCTGAGCTCAGAGCAGAGGAAAGCCGCAGGGGCACGGGTCTCCGCCTAGAACCCCCCTCCTGCTGATGTCAGCTTCTAGTGATGCTCAAGCAGGCTATCTGTCGTTGGTCTAGCACAGAGCTAGCATCTTGGAGTTGCCCAATAAAAACATGTGTGGCCGGCGCTGCGGCTCACTAGGCTAATCCTCCGCCTTACAGCGCCAGTACACCGGGTTCTAGTCCCGGTTGGGGTGCCGGATTCTGTCCCGGTTGCTCCTCTTCCAGGCCAGCTCTCTGCTGTGGCCCGGGAGTGCAGTGGAGGATGGCCCAAGTCCTTGGGCCCTGCACCCCATGGGAGGCCAGGAGAAGCACCTGGCACCTGGCTCCTGCCATCGGATGAGCGCGGTGCGCCGGCCGCAGCGCGCTGACCGCGGCAGCCATTGGAGGGTGAACCAACGGCAAAGGAAGACCTTTCTCTCTGTCTCTCTCTCTCACACACTGTCCACTCTGCCTGTCAAAAAAAAAAAAAAATGGGTAACTGAATTTCAATTTGGAGTCAGTAAATGAAAGGTTCCTGTTTTTTTTTATTTCTCCTCCCTTGGTCTAGTGAAGCTAAGGATTCTAGTTCTGGCATATTCTAAAAAAGTTAGGGGTGAGAGGGAGTGAGTGACTGAAGGAGATTTATGACATGAGTTAAAATAACGGCTGATGCTCGCTTTGTAAAATGGCCAAATACAGAGTATATGGCAGCATCTGTCTGAGAAGCCCACTAATTTATTCTGCTAAACAGCTGGCTGCTCATCTCCAGCTTTGTCTGGTGAGCGCACACAAGGTAACTAGGACAGCAAGCTGTTTAGGCAAAGGGGACTGGAAACCCAGCCCACATCATACATGTTTTAATTATCCAATACTAAGAATTGGAAAGGAGGTGTGCATTTGGCAATGTCTGCACCCCCTGTTGTAGTACCTGGTTCATGGCCCAGCTACTCTTCTTCTGATCCAGGTTCCTACTGGGAAGCACAAGATGGTGACTCAAGTGCTTGGATCCTTGCCTCCCACCTGGGAGACCTGGATGGAGTTCCTGGCACCTGGCTTCAGCCTAGATCAGCCCTGGCTGTTGCAGACATTAGGTGAATGAACCAGAAGCTGGAAGATTCTCTCTCTCTGCCTTGCAATTCAAAATAAATAAACAAAACTTGAAAAAATAATTTGAAAGGATTTTATAATCTGCCCAACTCTTTGGCTTACAAGTAAGAAAACAGATGCTTAAAGGGTTAGCAACCCAGCCGTGGCTTTGAGGATAAAATGTTGAACTCCTGTGATGTCAGCATATCTATATCAAGCATGTCAGAGATTGCATTTGAAATTCATTTTTGGTTATCAAAAAAATCCTTAAAAATCCTTTGGCAAAAAATATGAAAACTCATCATCAGAATTATAGATCACAGTATTACATATTTTCAGTATTATGTATTTATAGTTGCTTACGATTGTTCATATTTTAAAAAGATTATTCACCTAAGTATATTAAAAATTTGTCTTTTCTTTTTATTATTTTATTTGGAAAGCAGGGAGACAGGGAAAGAGCAGATCTCCCATCTGCTGGTTCTCTCCCCAAATGCTGGCCACAGCTGGGGTTTGGCAAGACTGAAGCCAGGTGCCAGGAACTCCATCCAGGTCTCTCACATGCATGGTAGGGATCCGGCTACATGAGCCACCACCACTGCCTCTGAGGGTGCACATTAGCAGGGAGCTGGAAGTGGAGGTGAAGCCAGGATTTCAACCCAACCACTCGGATTCAGGAGGCATGCAGTCCAAGCCATGTCTTAGTGACTTCCTACACCAAGTTCTTAAATATACTTTTTATAAAGCTACAGGGATTTAACTTTGACTATGGAAATAGGCCTCTGAAATTTTTCTTTGAAATATACTTCAACAATTTTTTTTGGTAATTCATCTCTTTGGGAGCAAAGCAGAATCTCTTTATATGACATTGTTACTACTCAAGGGTCTTCCATATTATGCAGAATGCCAAGCAATAAATGAAGAAGGAATGATATAATTTTTTAAGTCACTATTTTTGCAGCTGATTTAGGGAAAAATCAATAGGGAATTCTAAAGCCTCCAGGTGAAAGAACACTAGGGAAAAGGATAGTCACACAGTCTCAAAACCAAAGAAGTTATTGATTATAAAGAAGAAAATGCACCTTTACAATGGAGAAATCTAGAAGTTTATCATCTTAGTCCAGCAAACAAAGTTAGCATCAATAACCGTGGGACAAGTGACATCATGTGTCTCCCAACAGGACACATTGAGAAGGATACAGCATCAGTAGAGTTTTCCTACCAAATGTTTTCATTATTATTATTTATTTGAAAGGCAGAGAGACAGAGACAGATAGAGAGGTCTTCCATCTGCTGGTTCACTTCCCAAATACCCACAGCAGATTGCAATGCACCAGGCCAAAATTAGGAGCCAGGAACTTCATTAGGTTCTTCTACATGGGCAGCAGGAGCCCAGTGTCATGACATGTGCAACTAACTTTCAAATGGTTCTGCAAGATAAACATATAAATAAGTGTGCACAAACATGTGTGTGGAGAGGGGAGTGCGGTGGGAAGAGAGATGGGATAGGGCACAGAAACCTGGGAGGGAACTTCACCTCCGTGGTCCTTTCCCCAGCAGCTCATAATCCCAGCTTAATCATGAAGAGAAACATCACAGGAACCAGACAGGGATGTTTTAGAAAGCACCTGACTGGTACTAAGCAGAAGGGTCAAGGTCACGAAAAGCAAGGAAAGATGGAGAAGCAGGTGTCAAAAAGCAGAGGAGAATAAGGACATATGGTGAGTAAATGCAACATGCAGCCCAGGGTGGATCTGGGAACAGAAAAGGGACATTCATGGGAAAGCTGGAGAGATCCAAACCAGTCTGGAGTGTCCGTGACACTCTGAGTAATAATCTACCAGTACCACTTTTTTAGTTTTGACAAATGTGCCTTGATAATGTAAAAAATTAACAAGGGGATAAACTGAGTGAACAGTACTGGGAACTCCATGTCCTATCTTCACACCTGTCTGCTTAGCCTAAAATCATTCCAGACTTTTTTTTAAAAGCTTATTTTAAAAGTTATCTTCTTCTGCCTGGGAAGATGACATCATGAGGTCAGAGTTACTAAGTTCACTGAGGCCCAAAGAACCAAGGTGATTACGACATTTCCATAGGCAGCTGCCAAAGCATCACACATCACATGTGCCTGCACCCACACCAGTCCTTCCTTCTTCTATCTTGTTGCGAAGGCACCAGTGGCTGTCTCCTCCTGTCTGTGTGGTTTTTTTGGGCCACCTCTACTCCTCACTTTTTTTTTTTTTTTTTGCCTTTCTAAGAACTTACATCTACTGATGATCCCACTTTCTCCTGGAGTGTCAAGTTCTCCTGCTCTGTGGCTCCTTGCCATTTGCATCTACATACACTGAGTCTCTGGGAGAAGTAATACAAACCTCTTTTTTCACACATAGCCACTTCCATCCAGCCACTATTCTCTTCTTCTCGTCTCCTTCATGACAAAACTTTTTTTTTTGTATACAGATTTATTTTATTTATTTGAAAGGTAGAGTTACAGAGAGAGAGAGTGGTATTTCCCATCTGCCAGTTCACTCCCCAATTGATAGCAACAGTCAGTGGTGGGCCAGGCCAAATCCAGGAGCCAGGAACTCCATCCAGGTCTCCCATGTGGGTGGCAGGAGTCCAATTACTTGGGCCGCCTTCTACTGCTTTCCCAGGTGCATTAGCAGGGAGCCGAATCAGAAGTAGAGCTGCCAAGACTCCAGCTGGCACTCTGATGTGGGATGCCAGCACCTCAAACAGCGACTGTACCCACTGAACCACAATGCCAGCTTCCGTGATAAAACTTCTTGTCAGGGCTGTCTGTACTTCATTACTCTGTCCCTCCTCCAAACATTGGCTACTACTTCACCACTGCATTGAATCTGTTCTGAGACACCTCAGCAAAACCTGTGGACAACCCATCCCTGTCTTTTTGATGGTATTTGACAGAGTTGACATTCTCTTTTACTGTATTATCCACTGGCATGGCTTCCGCAACACCAATTCTCTGGTCACTTTAGTTACTCACTTTCTGTATCCATTCTCCACTCTCCCTTCTCTAATCATTCCTTCAAAACTGGTGTTCTTTAGAGAAGTCTACCCATCCTAGATTTTCTGCTGTCATCACTCCATACCTGCTCCCTGAGGGATTGCATCCACCTAATAGCTTAAAGTACACTCGTAGGATGAGGGCTCCCAGATTGATTGTTCCCTCCATCCTCTATCTGCTGAGTTCCAGAGTCCTATGGATATCTCTATTTGGAGGTCTTACAAAGACTTATGTATCTCCTCCTCCCTAACCCAAATCTGCTCCTCCTCCCAGTGCTCTGGCTCATCACCCATGTTTCAAACCTGGAACCCAAGGCCATCATTCAGGACTCTTCCCTTTCACTCTCATCAAGTCCCGGTGATTCTACTTCCAAAGTAACTGTAGCACCTGCTCCTTCTCCCTTTGCTTCTGTCGCTGCCTCTTTTCAGGCAATCATTGTTTCTTCTTTGTAGGCCCTACTCCTATCTAGATCACTTCTTAACTTTCTTCTCACTACCTCCAGACTATTCAACATGGCATGATGGCATCAAGATCCGTCCCAAACTTCTTAGTACGACCTCCAAGGGCCTTCATGACTTGGGCTGATCAGCACTTTCAACTCCCCCCTTTCGCTGTCATGAATGCAGAACGCTGAGGTTCCCAGGATGTGTCAGCCTCCCTTGTCTTGGCTTTTCCATCTTGTTCCCTCTGGCTGAAATACTTCTTTCCTGTTCTTTTCCTGACTACCTCCTGCTCATCATTCTGGTCTCAGTTCATCTTACTGAATGCCACACGTGAGCTGAGCGGAGTGTAGATTCTGCTGTTGGTAGACGAGCTAGTAGATAGATGTCAGTTATAACTAGTTGATTGATGAAGCTGCTGACTTCAGCTAGGTCATTACTGATTTTCTGCTTGCTGAATCTGTCCATTCTGACAGAGCATGTTAAAGCCTCCAATTATGATCTATTTCTCCTTGAGGTTCTATCCTTTTTTGCTTCATGTGCTTGGTGCTCTATTGTTGGGTACATACACATTAAGGATTGTTGCATGTTTCTGGGTAATTGGAACTTTTATCATTCATTCCATATGTCTCTTTATTCCTGGTGACTTTCCTTGTTCTAGAGTCTGCTCTGTCTGAAATTAATAATTAAATTGTGCTAGTCTTTCTTTCTTTTGATTAGTATTGGCATGGTATATCTTCCTCCATCCCTTTACTTTTAATATGTATGTTATTACATTTGAAGTGGGTTTCCTTGTAGCAACACAGTTGGTTCTTGCTTTTTGATCTACTCTGACCATCACTGTCTCTTGATTGGTGCATTTGAGCCACTGCTGTTTACAGTGATTCTTGATGCGGGATTAACATATCCCTCATTCCCCACTGCTTTCTGTTTGTTGCTCTTGTCCTTTGTTTTCACACTTGTCTTCCACTCTTCACTGCCTTTCATTGTTCAATTGAACGTTTTTATCACACCATTTTCTTTCCTTTCTTAGCGTCTGTCTTTCTTTAATGGCTGCCCTAGAGTTTTCAATCTACATTTACAACTAATCCAAATCCAGTCTCTTATAATACTCTATGGCTTAACAGGCAGTACAAGTGCCTTATAATAATAATAATGCTCTACTGTGTCCTTGCTCCTTACATCATTGTAGTCATTTGTAGTCATTCATTTCATACACATTGCAGGCATATGTAAAAGTTAATGGAACTGAATACATTATTGCTGTGATCACTGTGAACAAACTGCTAGTTAAGAGTAACAGCAGTGTTTCTTATACTTTCATTTATCCATTTTCCAGATCCCTTCCTTTCCTGATGTAATTCCAAGCTTCTTGTGGGTATGTGTAGGTGGCTTTTGTCCTCAAGCCACATCTCTGCACGTGTTGGTCCTTTTGAGGACGGCATGTTTTTCAGATTCTCTTGCTTTCTTCTCTACCCCAAAGTTTGACTTCTGCTTCTGTTTTACTCAACAGTCACACAGCTTTACTTTCTGCTATGGCTTGAGTGTGTCCCCCCCAAATTTTGTTTCTTGGAAACCGAATTTCTCGAGGCAGCAGTCTGGAAAAGTGGGACCTGGTGGGAGATGTTTGGATTACAGCAGCGGGGGCCTCACCCTGACCGTCGGATTCATGCTCTCACTCTGGCAGAGTGGCTTAGTTACTGCAACAGCAAATCTTTCCCTTTCTTTTGCACACCCCCGTTTGCCCCTCCGCCTTCCACTGTGATTGACAGAATGAGGCGCTTGCCGGATGTGGCCACCTGAACTTGGACTTCTCAGCATCCAGACTGAGAGCCAAACTAAAACCTCTTTTCTTGATATTACCCAGTCTCAGGTATCGTTACAGCAACAGGAAATGGACTTAGACACCAGGGATTACGCTTTGGTAAGATTGCTCTGGGTTCCATTCTTTGTGTCTCGTTGGTCCTACGTTCCCTGTGAGGCAGGTCTTGATTTTCTCACCTCTCAGACAACCTGTTCTTGGTTGTAGGGTCACTCACTGGTGACCTTTTTCTGCTTTTGCTCACCTTTCTGGTCACAGGTGCTATGCTGGCAACTGTCGCATATAAACCAGTCTCATCTGCTGAACCTAATGGAAATCATTAGGAAATGGTACACAGATTCCCCATCCCACAATAATCTGCAAAATTAATCTTCCTTCCTACCAGGTGGGACCGGACTGCTCTAACCTTATGTGCGAGACAGCTTCTAGAGGATGTTTTCCTGAAGCAACAGATTGTTTTCTCAAGGATGTTACCTTTGTCCCAAAAAAATTATAGCTAAAATTTATCGAGTACAAAATGCCAAGCACTGTAACAAAGCATTTAAAAAAATTTTATTCTGCACTATAATCCTACTATTATTATTCTTATTTTATAGAAGGGGAAGAAACTAAAGTTTGCAAGTTTCAAAAACATGTCCCAAGACAAGGCATGGATCAGATGTTTGTGTTGTCCCTTCCTTCCTTCCAAGAAATTCGCAGTCGAAGCCCTAACCCCCAGTGTGGTGGGCTTTGCAGCTGGGACCTCTGGGAGGTAATCAGGTTTAGATGAGGTCATGAGTGGGGTCCTCCTGTTGGGATTAGTGTCCTCAAAAGTAGAGGAAGAGACTTGAGAGCTAGGTATTGCCATGCACACACACACACACACACACACACACACAGCAAGAAGATGGCCATGTGCCAGCCAGAAAGCGGGTCCTCATCTGGAACCTAATGTGTTGTCATGGTGATCTTGGACTTCCCGGGATCAGAACTGTGAGGAATAAATACCTATTTGGTTGTTTGTTGCTGCTGTTTTTAGATTTATTTACTTGAAAGGTTGAGTGACAGAGGCAGAGGGAAGGACAGAGAGAGATCTTCCACCCACTGGTTCACCCTGCAAATGCTCATAACAGTTAAGGCTAGGCGAAGCTGAAGCCAAGAGTCTGAAGCTCCATCTGGGTCTCCCACATGAGTGGCAGGAACCCAAGCTCTTGGGCCCCTGTACAACACCTAGAAGCTCGACTGGAAATATGGAGTAGCCGGGACTTGAACCAGGCACTTCAACACGGAACGCAGGAATCCCAAGTAGTGGCTTAAGCTGCTGAGCCACAGTGCCCTCCATCAAATATCTGTTGTTCAGTCCCCTCCGGTATTTTATTCTAGCAGCTCAAGCTCAGATAGACAGTCAATAAGTGATAGAAAATCATGACTCAGGTGCAGGACTAGCAAAGCCCAAGCCCTTAACCTTTGTTAGGACTGAACGTGAAAACTCAGGTAGGTCTTTTGTTAACAGTTAAGGGTGGATACTGGATCCAATTCTGCCTCTAGGCCCTGGGCCTGGGGAGGAGTCTTGGGCTTGCCTTTGGAAGGGAGCTCTCCGGAGAGGATCGGTCACGTAGGCTGAGCCTGCTTGCTGCATCTCTCTCTGCCTCCTGGCCCCTGGTGATCATTCCTGTACGCACACTTCATCACTGCCAGCCTCAATCGGACGCCAGACTGTGCATTTTCAGTCTATGTGCCAAAATCCTCCTTTCCCTCCCCAAGGAGCTCTTACCAGGTTTTTAATTAATGAAAAGCTGACTAAACAACCATACTACCTGTTCATCACTTTTGATGGATGTCTAAGTTGTCTGAACTGAACGTTCATGATTTACTTAGGTAGTTCTTAACTGATTTGGGGTATAGCCAGTTTCTGATCCCTAAGAGTAGTGCTGTTAAAAACAGCTTTGCACGTAGAGTTTTTTATTCTTTTGAGTTATTTCCTTAGCATGAATTCCCCAGGAAGGAGCATCTGGTCAGTCACCTAGCTCCTGGTATGTACTGGTGTCTGGCCAAATGTTGCCGTTGCTGAAGAATTTCCGATCTCAAAGCAGTTCATTAAGCTGCTTCTGATAGCACCGAGCACAGACATGAAGCTTCAACTAAAACCACTCTCCTAGCAAGGAGAACGAGGAGAGTTCCAGCCCGCAACTGTAATTTATTTCCATCACCTGTGTTCTCAGCAAAACCATGCTTGGCATGCCCCCTTTGCCCTCCTCCATCTGTCTAAATCCTGTCTAACCACCAATACCATGCACTGATTCTGGGCCACATGGTCCTAGCCTGAACAAAACATACATTATGTTTCACCTTTTGTTTCATACAATGACGAGTAGACACTGTCAGTATCCTTCCTCCTCTCTCTCTACACACAGACCTTGTTTTAGTGAGAGCAGGCATATGTCTGGCAAAATGGTACTCACCAGCCCCTTGGAGTTAGTGCAGGAAAACTCCCCAAGACTTGTTGGGGGAAGTGCTACAAAATTCAAAAACTTGGTCCCCTTGCCTGGCATGCAGCAAGATGACAACAGACCCCGGGATGTTGGAAGAGAGTAGGAATTGTTTTATCAATACACAGAGCAAGGAGCTGGGCAGCTATCACTCAGTTTCTGAACTCCCTGAAGAATTAAAGGCACATACCTTGTAGAAGCTGGAGTTCACTGTGCATGACAGGCTCGTGTGTGGATCTTGGGTTGGTACATAGCAACTGCAGCCTCCCTTTGCCTGGCCAGCGCCAGGAGGCCGGTGCGTTCTGAAGAGGCTGTGTTGGCAAGTGGACTCTAGGCTGAGGTCCAGGGGAAGATTGTTCTAAACGTGTTTGAACAAGGCTTGAAGCTCCTGAAAAACATCCCAATGAAGGCCCAGCATCAGGATGCTAACTCTATGGGTGACAATTGAACGCTGAGACCTACCACTCAGCTTCCTACAGAGCAACCCATCCGGGCACCACTCCCCTAATCTAAGGAGTTACTCTTTAGAAAGGATCTGCCTTGTAAACACCACCATGAAGACAGAGGAAGCCGCAAGCTGCGGAAGAGATACTGGGGCCTGATAAAGTCTCTACATCAAAGCCACTAGTTTAGTGACAGTCACCTGACCTGGTTCTGGGCAGTGATAGAAGCAGACATCCCTGGGAGGCTGCCAGGAAAACCAGTTAAAGAGGAACTGACTCAGCACTGGCGTTTTGTTCTTTCTTTTCTTTCTGCATGGAAATTAGTCGTGGTGCTTGGAGCAATAACAATCTTCTGATAAACATAAAGATGAAGCCCACATCCCAGTGCTAAAATCTGATCTGGGTTATGGATGGCATCAGAGAGCCAACATGCTGGCCCTGGCCTGCCTACTTCCCAGTACATGAGAGACAAATGGATCCTCATTTTTGTGCAAATCACTGTTATTTGGATTTTCCGTTTCATGCAGCTGATACAGTTTGTATCTGATGTCTGAGTTTGCGAGATTCTTCAGGAGAGGCAAGGTTCTTTACCATTGGTTCACTGTATTTATAACATAGTTCCTTGCAAAAAGTAATCAAATTACCAGAAACAATTGATCATAAAACCCTCGTGAGATAAGAAAATGGGCCAGCAGTTCAAGGTGCTTCCCCCTACTGATAAGCCACTTGGGGAAGAAGGAGTGTGGCACAGATTCTCCTCATCAAAGGAACCTCATCAGCTACCATCCCCTCAAGGTTCAACATCAGTGTTTGGTTTTGTTCTGACACAATCTACACATTTCCTAGAAACCAGCCAACAGAGATATATCTAACTAGTAAGGACAGGGTTGAACCTTCAATGGCAGTGAATGAAGGCTTGGATAAATGTTGTGGTAGCAAACGTACAGCATGAGACAGCTCTGGTTTCTGGTTTTAGCTATTTCCCGAAGCAGGTGCGGGGTTTCTGATGAATCAGTCTCTGGACCTTGGTTTCATCATCTGGAAAATAATCCAAGTAGAGAAGAGGAGGACCTAGAACCACAACTCAAAAGCTGTCTAAATTCTCCTAAGTCTTTAGTTATATAGTTTTTGCAGGAAAATGAAAAGATAGGCTCTACTACTGACAAGGAAGCTAAAGTGAAGATTAAAAATAACATACAATTAATTCATATTAATTCATAGGTTTAAGTATATCATTTGCAATCCCAATGGATTACATGTATAGAAATTAACAAAACAACAACTAAAATAAATGTGAATAAAAGGCATATTTTTGCAATAAACGCGATGATGGTAAAGTATCCTCTTGAGATATTAAATTGACTTGCCAAGGAACTGGGGCTATCAAAATGGACCGCTGATTGGGATAATAACTAAGAGACAGATCAAAGAGATAAAATAGAGATTACCTAAATTGATACATATTTAATATATCATAAATAGAGGGACTTAAATTATTTAATATATATTTTGGGAAAAAGTAACTATCAATATAAGGAAAATAACCTGAGAATCTAAGGTAGAATCTAAGATTGACAAAGTACTTCAACCAAAAGAATGTTTTTGAATTAATGTACTGTGTATCTATATGTATATACATACAAGAGAGTTTCAAAGAATTTGTAAAAAATGGAGTCAAAAGATAAGTTTATTGTGGCACAAAATATGCAATTTTTAATATGCATTTTCCATGGATTTCATAATTTCTTGCACCAAAATAAATTTATCTTTCAATTCATTTTCTGTGAACTTTCTAAAGTTTCATTGTATATGTACATATGAAGTAAAATAAGTCTGCTGTCAAATAAGAGAGAAATCTTTTTTTCTTAAATGCTACACTTACGCAGTCTGAAATAAAATGTATTTTCTGACAATGGAAGAAATAAATGATAAGGTTGACAAGTTTAGGTACATAAAAATGTAGACACATACCACAAAATAAGGAAAAAAAGTTTCCCCAAATTATGAAACCACAAAATAAGGAACAAAAGTTTCCCCAAATTATGAAAATAGCAAGGATAATAACAAGAGAGCACTGTATATAAGCAATTCAACATTCAACACTGTGTACATAGTATTCTCTCAGGTCTGGGCAATACTCAGGTGTGACTGGACAGGTGGTTAAAGGACATGAGCAGATGGTTGCACAGGGAAAATACAAGTAGTGAACAAACACTGGAAAAAATGATCCACTTTCATAATAATGAAAGAATTGCAAATGAAAACATCCCAGTGTCATACCTCATAGATATTAAATTATTAATTAGAGATTTTTTAGAAAGAAAAAATGTGGGACACTTTGGGGACACAGGTGCATTCACACACGGCCTGTAGAAATGGTGACATGTTTTCTTCTGGAAAGAAATCTGTTGTGTACAACAGTTGTATGATGGTTCTGGAAAGAAACCAGAACTCGTTACATCATGTGATATGGCAAATCTGCTTTGAGGAACAAACTCTAAGGAATGAGCTCAACAGCAAAGCAAATACCATTTTTGCAAATGTTTACAGCTATGTTTTTGTTTGTTTGTTTGGCTTTTTTTTTACAGCTATGTTTTTCATAATAACAAATGAATACAAAATCATTAGGAGCCAGGAAATGGCTAAGTAAACCTCAATAGTGATAAAATGAAGCATTATATAGTCATTAAAATGGCAAATATGGGGGCCAGCGCTGTGGTGTAGTGGGTAAAGCCACCGCCTGCAGTGCCAACAACCCATATGGGCACCGGTTCAATTCCCAGCTGCTCCACTGCCCATCCAGCTCTCTGCTATCGCCTGGGGAAACAGCAGAAAATGGCCCAAGTCCTTGGGTCCCTGCACCCATGTGGGAGACTCAGAAGAAGCTCCTGGCTCTTGGCCCTTGATTGGCTCAGCTCCAGTTGTAGTGGCCATTTGGGGAGCAAACCAGCAGATGGAAGACTTTCCCTCTCTCTCTCTCCTCTCTCCCTCTGCCTCTCTGTAACTCTGCCTTTCAAATAAATAAATAAATATTTTAAAATGGCAAATATTAAGACTATCTAGGTTGCTGGAATGGTCTAAAAAAAGCCAAAAAGGAAAAAGTAAAAACAAAATAGTTACTATATAACAATAACAATGTGTAAGAGCAGGCACTGTGAAACTGAGCTGTTCTGAGGCAAGAAATTTTGGAAGAGATTAGCATTATTTGGTAAAGAGATTCTTTTTGTGCTTTTCTCTTATTTTTCTTCAAATTTCACAAACATTTCCTATTCATTTTAGATAAATTAGAAAATAGAAGTTCACTGGAGCTGGCACTGTGGCATAGCAAGTAAAGCTGCTGCCTGGGACGCCGGTATCCCATATGGGCACAGATTCCTCCACTTCCCATCCAGCGCCCTGCTCATGTGCCTGGGAAAACAGCAGAGGATGGCCCAAGTCCTTGGGCCCCTGCACCCATGTTGGAGACCTAGAAGAGGCTCCTGGCTCCTGGCTGTGGACCAGCCCAGCTCTGGCCATTGTGGTTATTTGGGGAGTGAACCAGTGGATGGGAGACCTCTCTCTCTCTCTCTGTCTCTCCCTCTCTGTTTCTCTGTAACCCTACTTTCAAATAAATAAATAAATCTTTAAAAAAAAGAAAATAGAAGTTTATAAAAATTGTTGAATATTACCCCCAAATCATAATATTTTGATGTATAGTGTTTCAGTCTTCTTCATGAATACTGTGGATGACGTTTCGACGACTTCCTCTTTGCCCTAAACCCTACTGTGATTTTCTCTGACAAACAAACTCCTTCTTTCAGTCCCTTTCCTCAGCTGGGTGACCTGGATAGGATGGATATTCACAGAGTGGTGCATCCCAGCACTGCAGACATTGGGGTCAGAGGATTCTTTGGTGGTGCATGGGGGGGGGGGTCACAGCCATCAGACATTGGAGGAAGCTCTGCAGCGCTCCTGGCCACCACCCAATAGATGCCCGCCGCATCCTCCTCCAGTGCACCAACCAAAAACATCCCCAGAGATAAATGGTCCCTGGAGGCGAAGTCACCCTCGGTGGTGAACCACTGATCTGGACATAGCTCCTGAAGACCTAAGCCACTTAGTGGATTCCTGCTGTTTAAGACCCCAAGGATCTGATCTGAGACAGGCACAGAACCACACCAGGCAACACGGCCGTTCGCCAGTCCCACGGGGAAGGAGAAGCTGTGTCATTCTTTTTCTGGCCAGTGTAGCATGAGAATAAGACCTGAGATCTGGAAGTGCCATGAGGGAGAGTCTGTAATCTCGGCGGCCAAGCTGGGGGCATAAGGTAGGATTCATGAGGAAGCCACTGACTTGTAAAACAGAGGAGACAGAATCTGGAGACTCCGGGTCCCTGGCCACGTGGTTTGAACTGCTAGACTCACCTAAAGGTTCCATATTGATTTTCATTCACTTGAGAGTCCCCACCCCTCTTAATTTTAAATGTTTATATGTTTTTACACTAATATTTGAAAGACAGAGAGAAAGAGATCTTTCATCCGCAGATTCACTTACCAAATGCCTGCAACAGCGATGGCTGGGCCAGACGGAAGCCAGGAGCCTGAACTCCATCTGGGTTTCCTGTGCGTGGAGGGTAGAGGCCCAAGCACCTGAGCTGTCATCTGCTGCTTCCCAGGGTATATTAGCAGGGATCTAGATCAGGAGCAAAACAGGGGGGACTTGTTTTGCACCACTCTGTGCTGGCACTCTGGTATGGAATGCCCGTGTCCCAAGCAGTTGCCCAACCTGCTGTACCAATGCCCCCCTTTTAAAAGCCAGTTTGAAATGAGTTTATTTTTTTTTTTAATTTATTTATTTAAAAGGCAGAGTGACAAAGAAAGAGAGGGAAAGAGAGAGAAAGACAGACAGACAGACACACACACACAGGGGACGGGGCGGGGGGGGGGGGGGGAAGAGAGATGAATATCTTCCAACTGCTGGTTCACTGCCCAAATGACTGCAATGGCTGGGACTGGGCCAGACCAAGGCAGGAGCCTAGAACTCCATCCAGGTCTCCCTCCTGGGCTGCCTTCCCAGGCACATTAGCAGGGAGCTGATCAGAAGCAGAGCAGCTGAGACTCCAGCCAGCACTCTGGTACGGGATGCCAGCACGGCAAGTGGTGTGGCAAACCCGCTGTGCTACAAGGAGGGGCCCAGGACTCTATCCTTAAAACCTAGAGGTCTAATGGAAATATTTATGTTTCTCATGTAGTGGATTGACCATATCTTTTAAAAATTATCATGTAATTAGGAGACACCTCAGTGTAACAATCTGTGTAACCACTATGGTGTGTTGACACGTAATTTAAAGTACTTCATTTTTGCCTCTGATTTTCTGTCTCCCCTCACTGTTGCTTCTCCCTCCTCTCTGCTGTCTCTGGAACATGACACGACAAGTAAATTCCCATTCTCCATTCTTCTCCTTTGCCTTCCTCTCCGATCTCCCCATTTCCACGTGTAGTTTCTGTTCTTTTTGCAACCAATGAATGTATGCTGAAACAGTCTGAAGTATTGTTCAGTGCATTTTAAAACCTCACATTAGGGGCTGGTGCTGTGGCATAGTGGGTAAAGCTGCCGCCTACAGTGCTGGCATTCCATATGGGCACCAGTTCAAGACCCGGCTGCTGCACTGCCGATCCAGCTCTCTGCTGTGGCCTGGGAAAGCAGTAGAGGATGGCCCAAGTCCTTGGGCCCCTGCACCCGCATGGGAGACCGAGAAGAAGCTCCTGGATTCAGATAGGCACAGCTCCAGCCATTGCAGTCAATTGGGGAGTGAACCAGCGGATGGAAGACCTCTCTCTCTCTCTCTGCCTTCCTTCTCTCTTTGTGTAACTCTTTCAAATAAATAAATCTTTTTTTAAAGAAAAACCTCACATAAGAGATATCAAACTGTCAGTATAACTTGTGCAAATTGATGTTATCATTCTGTATTATATGTTTATTTATTTTTTTAAAAGATTTATTTATTTATTTGAAAGTCAGAGTCACACAGAGAGAGGAGAGGCAGAGAGAGAGAGAGGTCTTCCATCTGATGGTTCACTCCCCAATTGGCCGCAACAGCTAGAGCTGCGCCGATCCAAAGCCAGGAGCTTCTTCTGGGTCTCACACGTGGGTGCAAGGGGCCCAAGGACTTGGGCCAGCCTTTACTGCTATCTCAGGCCATAGCAGAGAGCTGGATCAGAAGAGGAGCAGCCGAAACTAGAACCGGCACCCACATGGGATGCTGGCACTTCAGGCCAAAGTGTTAACCTGCTGCGCCACAGCGCTGGCCCCTATATTTTTTATTGATATGTAATTCATCCATTTTAACTGAGTAGAATCCATTGTATTAATAAACCAGAAGACAGCCATTACCCTATTCAGAGACAGTAGGAAGTTTTCGTTCTTCAGCTATTACAAACCATGCTACTGTGCTCCAGTGACTGTGCAAGCCCCCGTGTGCATGCACGGTCTCCTAGAGTGGACATCCAGGAGTGGAACTCACTTGTCAGGGAGTGATGCTTCAGCTTGCCCAGGACTCCCGTTTTGCTCTTTCACAGGGTTCCACCAACAACGGGGATGAGTCCTTGGGTCCCTGTATCTTCACCAAGGACAGATGTGATATGAAAATTACTAGTTTTGGCCAATAGAATGGGTACAGAATAGGAGTCTCATGCATGGAGTTTTAAATTCTCATCTTCTTGATTTTGGAATTTAGAATCTTTTCAGATATTTACTAACCATTGTGGTATTCTCTCTCTGAATTTTGGGCATTTTATCTCCTTTTTCTTTTAGATTATTTTTCCTTTATTACAGTCTTGTTGGAATTCTTCATTATTATGCATATCAATTACTTCTTGGTCACATGGATTTCAGTGTACAGTCGTGTAAATTTTTTAAGTAGATTTATCTACCATTACCTTTGTGTATTGCATTTTTTCATATATGTGTGTGCATATTATTTTCCTCAAAAAAGTATGTATGATAGTCTTCATACTGTGGCATCATTTCCCAACTTGCTTTCTTACTCTACATTTTGTTTTAAAGTTTTACCTACATGGGCCTTTAAAATCTATTTTATTTATTTGTAAAAATCTTATGTAATAATGGTGTTCTCCTATGTAGTCTTTAAAGTTTACAGTCTTGCTCTACTCATTCAAAATTTTTAGTCTACCTGAAATTATTTTTGGCATATAGAATGAGTTAGGTATCTAATTTTGTCTTTCTACATGAAGATTCACTTCACTATTTATTAAATATCCATTCATTAAATCATTTATTAAAGTCTGTTGTGTTCTACTGACACATATTTATGGAATACTATGTGATGTTTTGATCTATGGAAAGTTTAAATTAAGCTAGTTAACATACCCATCATCTCATTTAATCTTCTTGTCATTTTTTCCAATAGCGAGGTTTAACATCTATTTTTTTTACAAGTTTTGAAATATGTCCTACATTATGGTCATCATGCCATGCAATAGATCCCCAAAACTAACCCACTCTGTAACTGGAACTTTCTTTCTTTTTTTTCCTCTAAGATTTATTTTATTTATTTGAAAGACAGAGTTACAGAGAGAGGTAGAGACAGAGAGAGATCTTCCATCCACTGTTCACTTCCCAAATGGCCGCAATGACCAGAACTGAGTTGATCTGAAGCCAGGAGTCAGGAGCTTCTTCCAGGTCTCCTATGTGGGTTCAGGGGCTCAAGGACTTGGGCCATCTTCCACTGCTTTCCCAGGTGCATTGGCAGGGAGATAGATCAGAAGTGGAGCAGCCAGGACTCGAACCAGCACCCATCTGGGATGCCAGCACTGCAGGCTGGGTTTTTAAGCCCACTGTGCCACAGCACAGGCCCTGGCACTTTTTACCCTTTGACTAACACCTCTCTTTCCTCACTCCTTCCCTGCCTCAGTCTATCAATCTACCCATCAATCTATTCTTTATTTCTATGATTGATTTTTTTTAGAATTTACATGTAATTGAGATCATGAAGTATTTTTCTGCCTGTGCCTGTTTTATTCCATTCAGCACAATGTCCTCCAGGTTTACCCAATATTATTACAAATGACAGAATAAAGCCATATGGTGTTCCACCGTGTGTATTACCTACACTATATTTTTTTATCCACTCATTGGGATGGACACTTGAGCTGCTTCCATATCCTGGCTTTTATGCACAATGTTCTAATGAAATTGGGAGTGCAGACATGCCTTTGATATATCAATTTAAATTCCTTTGGATATATACCCAGGAGTGGTATTACTGAATCAATACTGTAATTTTATGTTGTCTTAGTATTTGAAAAATATAAATTTCCCTCCACCAAAAATATATTGACTATTCTTGTTTCTTCATTCATCCAAGTGAAATCTAGAATCACCTTCCTATGAAACCTAGTAGCCAAGATATAATCTGATTGGAATGTTGGTTGGAATTGCACTGAATTTATAGATTCAGGATCAGGCAATCGCAATTTTCAGAACACTTATTATCAGAATAATAAATTAATTTTAAAAAGTGCTACTGTAGCTCTCTAGAGCTCTTAGGCTTTCTTTCATATTTTTCTATAGTTTTATGCTATTGCCCATAATGAGCTTATACATCTTTTATTAGATTTATCTATAGCAAATTTGTGACTTTTGTTTATTTAAGCATTCTAATTTCTAATCATTGTTTGTGTATTTGCATATAATTTTAGGATATGGGTATTTTTATCTACTAATATGTCATATTCTCTTCTTAAATCTTACCGTTTATCTTGAAGAGTTTCGTGTATTTCCTAGGAAAGCATCTTATCACCACATCACCTTTCTTCCTTTCTTGGTCTATACCTTTAATTTCTAGCTGTGCTGGCTTGGGCCTTCAGTAAATGCTTCACAGCAGTAGTGATGACAGGCGCCCCACTTTGTTCCTGACTGACTAGAAGCATACCCGTTAGTCAGGAATGGCTGTGCTCCTAATAACTTACCCAAGCACAGGACACAGGGCTTCAGGTTTTGGTAATATTTGCTAGGATATAAAAGATTCCTTCTGATTCTAGTTTACTAAAACTTTTTTCATGGATAATTGTTGAAATTTATTTATTGACTTTCCAGCATTTAGTGATAGGATCAAATGATTCTTTTCTTTTACTATATTAATGTAATATATGATACTGCAGCAATAGATTTTCTACTAATGCTAAACCATCACTGACATTTTGAGATCAACCCTACTTGGTCATGATGTGAGTTCTTCTAATTGTTATTGTTTTACATGTTTTAACGTTTGGTTGACTAATACCTTGCTTGGGATTTTTATATTTATGTTCAAAACCAAACTGGTCTGTAATTTTCCTTCCTTGTAATGCCATTTTACACTAACCTCAGCCAATGCATCTAACAGCCTATGGATACTGCTGACATCAATCTGTGTTATATACAATTCTAATGACTTCACTGTTGTTTGAATGTATCCACAACTTATTTAGATAGTTTGTTGGGTTTTTTTTTTCTTCTGAAGCAAATTTTATTTTTTACATTTTATTCTGTTTTTAATTGACACATAGTTATTGTGCATTTTATGGGGTACAGTGAGATACTTCTTTTTTCTTTTCTTTTTTTTTATTTTTTTATTTTATTTTATTTTTTTTGACAGGCAGAGTGGACAGTGAGAGAGAGAGAGACAGAGAGAAATGTCTTCCTTTGCCGTTGGTTCACCCTCCAATGGCCGCTGCAGCCGGCGCGGTGCGGCCAGCGCACCGCGCTCATCCAATGGCAGGAGCCAGGTGCTAGGTGCTTATCCTGGTCTCCCATGGGGTGCAGGGCCCAAGCACTTGGGCCATCCTCCACTGCACTCCTGGGCCACAGCAGAGGGCTGGCCTGGAAGAGGGGCAACCGGGACAGAATCTGGTGCCCCGACCGGGATTAGAACCCGGTGTGCCGACGCCGCAAGGCGGAGGATTAGCCTGTTGAGCCACGGCGCCGGCCATCTTTTCTTTTTTGACAGGCAGAGTTAGACAGTGAGAGAGAGAGAGACAGAGAGAAAGGTCTTCCTTTCGTTGGTTCACTCCCCAAATGGCTGCTGTAGCCAGCGTACTGCATTGATCTGAAGCTAGGAGCAAGGTGCTTCCCCCTGGTCTCCCATGCGGGTGCAGGGCCCAAGCACTTGGGCCATCCTCCACTGCCTTCCCAGGCCACAGCAGAGAGCTGGACTAGAAGAGGAGCAACCAGGACAGAATCCAGCACCCAGACCGGGACTAGAACCCGGGGTGGTGGCACCGCAGGCGGAGGATTAGCAAAGTGAGCCATGGCGCTGGCCATAGTGAGATACTTCTACACAAATGCATTGCGTAATGATTGGATCATGGTATGTAACATAGCCATCACCTTGAATATTATTTCTTCTATTATTATTTATTTATTTATTTGAGAGACAGAGGGAGCTAGAGCTCATATGTCACTCCTTAAAGCCAGACCACAGCCAGGAGCCAGGAATGTAATCCAAGTTTCTTTCCTGGGTGACAGGAACCCAATCACCTGAGCCATCCCTGCTGCCTCCCAGGATCCACATCAGCAGGAAGCTGGAGCCAGGAACCAGAGCCAAGAATGGAACCAGGTCCTCTGATGTGAGACTCTAGATCTCAGCTGCCAGGCCCCATGCCTGGCCCCCTTTGCTTTGCGGTTACAATGCTCAGAATCTTCTAGTTGTTTTGAAACATATCCTACCATGTTGTAGATGGGTCCCCATAAAAGATGGTGAACATGTCACGGGACCAGTTGTCAGGTTTTCTCATCTTTCTGGCTCTGTCCACTCTTGGGGAGATTTCCTGGCCATGCGGTAGAGGGCACTACTTTTCAGTGACAGTCAGCTCCTTTGCCAGGGGACCAAGGTCTCCTCGGCCCTGAGGAGGGGCGTCAACTCAGGACGACCTGCAATGGCTCTGGTCCCGGATGGTCCTGCCCTTTGGTTGGTGATCTTCTGCACTCTTCCTGTGTGGCCATCTTGTCTCCGTCCTCACACCCTGTTGTCTCATTTCTTCTTCTTGTCATTCAAACATGAAGGTTTTCTCTGCCTCTGGGGTTCCTGCAGGTCTTGCACTTTCTGAGGCTAAATTTGCTTCTTCGTTCCTCAAGGGAGCAGGCTCTTTTCCATAGCTCTAGGATAGATCCTGAACAGAATTCTGACTGGGGCAGGTCGCTGGCAGTCCCACCTACCCCTATTCCTGTTGGCAGCAGCTTGGCTGCTCTCTCAGGCAGGGCAGCCCCACTGGCTCACTGCCACGTTCTTCCTAAGGACTCAGGTGGGGCTCTGGAATCCAAGGTCACCTTTCTGCGGCAGAGGATCACTTCTGCTCAGAGAGAGGCCCCTGCTCTCCACTGGTGGCGATTCCATTTTCCCAGGCCCGTGAACAAGGCTTCCCAAGGAAACGTCATTTGTCGCATCCACACCTTCAGCATTTTAACCTCATGCTGGCAAACTTCTGCACACACAGCCAGGGGATGGTGCACCATCCCTCCCTTGATGGCTCGCTGCGACAAGTTCACCCCACTTCTTGTTGCTGGTAATTGAATTCCCCCAGAAGGAAATGGTTTGAGTTCCATGGACATTTGATGTATGGATATTTCTAAGCAGTCTGACTTGGAAAAAATTAAAGCAGTCTCATAGTCCCACTCCCTCAGATCTCCTCACTAGTAGGACCCAGATTTTAATCTGCTCCAGGTGGCTACTGAGGAAGGCTTCTCTTTCTCAGCATCTTCAATTAATGCCAAGTGTGATGAAAACTGGCAACGTTCAGGGAGTTCTGGCATGATTCAGCGCTGGGAGCTTTCCGGCCACATCCTCTGAGTACTATCTTTTGGACTGCACTTTTCATAAGAGAAAGCTACCACGATGGATGAGCTCCAGGCAATCAGTAATCCTCTAGACTTAAAAATCAGCTCCATGGAGGAAAAGTAAAGGCAAATTACTCTACACAGCCTTGAGATTCTTGACCTCAAAAGCTGTGTGCAAACTTTTTTTGGAGGGCCTTTGCCTTGCAGACAGCTGAACTCTGTATCTGAGTTGACAGAAATTGCCAGATGCTCTTTATCGGCGTGTGTGTTTGTTGTACTGCGGCTCGTGAGCACAGAGGCATTTGAAATTGACCACATTGAAAAGCACCAAAATGCTGGTTTTCAGGAACAATCACACAACTGGACTTTCTTTGCCTGTTTGACTGAGTTCAAGTTCAAGGCCATACCAAGTGGGATATTTCTAGAGGGACAATCCTAGAGTGGAAAACTGATCGCTTGATGCTCCCTTCATCAAGCCATAAAAGCCTGATAGAAACCTGTAACTGAACAGGAACTTCAGAGCAACACAGGAGTCACAACAAATGTTTTTCTTTCATTTTATGGCTATGGTAAAGTTTTTTTTTTTTTTTTTTTTTTTTAAGGAGTAACGCAGAGTCAGCACTGTAGCATAGTGAGTAAAACCACCACCTGCAGTACTGGCATCCCATATGGGTTCCGGGTCGAGTTCTGGCTGCTCTACTTCCAATCCAGCTCTCTGCTAAGGCCTGGGAAAGCAGTAGAAGATGGCCCAAGTCCTTGGGCCCCTGCACCCATGTGGGAGACCCAGAAGGAGCTCCTGGCTCTGGCTCCTGGCTCAGATTGGCCCAGCTCTGGCAACTGTGGCCATCTAGGGAGTGAACTAGTGGATGGAAGATCTCTCTCTCTCTCTCTCTCTCTCTCTCCCTCTGCCTCTCTGTAACTCTGCCTTTCAAATAAATACATAAATCTTAAAAAAAAAAAAAAGGAGTGACACTTTTGAATTCTATTGAAAACACAAAGAAATCTGAGTTAACAAAGATGAAGGAAAGACCAGTCCTTATGTGTAATGCGTCTGGATAAATACTATCAAGATAACAGAGTAAAAATCTCCTTCAGAAACTACACTGGAGTTACAGAATTTTGATGGAGGTAATATCATGGCTTTTATTACTGATAAGAGGTCATCAGAGAACAAGAAAATAATGTTCATACTTCCTGAATAAAGTAAAAAAGCTTAGTTCATAGCATATTAAAAATTGCTTTAAATCACTAAAGTTTGTATTTAAATTAGATTTAAATTGTATTGACTTCAATGCACATTGTTTGAAAGGCTGGAGAAATAGAGTCAATTTTGTTTTATCGCACACATTACATAAAAGTCTTGGTAATGACTTGTTTTATGAGGCTCTCTATCAGTTGGGTGTATTGTAAATATCCTACTCCACAGTGTATAGATGGAGAAAATGAGCCACGTGGAGGCTGAGTTCACATTACAACAGCAGTGACGGAATTAAATCCAAGTCATCATCTGCGGAGCGAGAATCTGCCCTCACACTTGAAACCGGGAGCTCTCCCCATGTGTGCACAGAGAGCAGCTCCAGAAAGCGCAGTTCCTGAACCGGAGAGGGCTCCGTTCTGCATCGTGGGACAGGGCCTTTCCCTTGCATCCGCCGAGGCCTATGTCCTGTTCCACTCTGGAGAGCAACGACAAAAGATGGATCCCCTTAGCACAGTCCACACGGGCTGGCGCCCCAGGAAAGCGAGCAAATGCAAAAGGAAATACACAGAATCAAGCCTCCTTTCACCAGTCCTATATCATCATCTGACGCTATCCCAGCTTGATCCTTCCTCCCAGGGTTCCCTTCTGCCCTGCGGAACTCTGGGTCTGCCATAAACAAACCCCCGCTTTGCAGCTGGAGTTCTCCCACATGCACCCCCAGCCCAGCCCGCTGACATCAGCCTCTGCTCCTGAGCGTTTGACTGCCATGTGCCTCGGTGTGGTCACCGTGTCTGTTCTATTTCAGCTTTGCTGAGAGTCTTCAGTCTATGGGCTGACATTTTTCCACAAGTTGGAAATTAATTATTTCGTTAAATGCTTTTTTCTTCCTCAACTTTTATCTTTGCTTCTCTTCTGTGACTCTATTTGTGTGTATATGAGACTACTGGATACTGTCCCACAGGGCACCGAGGCTCTGTCTATATTTTGGGTCCTTTTTTCTCTTCTATTATCTTGGGATTTTCACCAGCCTCTTCCAGCAGCGTCCAGTCTGCTACTAAGCCAACATAATGCATGAAAATTTTAGGTACAACCACTAATGATTCATTGTTGAATGTGCTACCAAGCATTACAATCCTTTATATATTCATAGAAAACTATATTCATATTTACAATATTCATTTTCCAAAAAGTGATTGATACATGGTGTTTTATAGTATTCAAACAAATCAATCCACTATGATCATTTTCCATAACAGCATGGGTTTTTCTGTTGTTTCTTTTTATTTTTTTGACAGATAGAGTTAGACAGTGAGAGAGACAGAGACAGAGAGAAAGGTCTTCCTTCCATTGGTTCACCCCCCAAATGGCCGCTACGGCCAGCGCTGTGCCGATCCGAAGCCAGGAGCCAGGTGCTACCCCTTGGTCTCCCATGGGGTGCAGGGCCCAAGCACTTGGGCCATCCTCCACTGTTCTCCCAGGCCACAGCAGAGAGCTGGACTGGAAGAGGAGCAACCGGGACTAGAACCCAGCACCCATATGGGATGCCAGCACCGCAGGCGGAGGATTAGCCAAGTGAGCCAAGGCACCAGCCCCTATGTTGTTTCAATACATTGAAATTATACTGATGGTATTTTTCTTAACATCCCATTGATGAGTAATGCATTTTCCCCAATATTTGCTATTATCAATACCTTAAAATAAAGCATTCAATTAAAAATAGAAAGAAATTTTTATTTCAGATATTTTATTTTCAGCTCTATAATTTCCATTTAATTACCTTTTTATTACTTCTCGTTTCTTGATTGAAATTCCGTATCTGCTGACTACTTATGTCAATATTCTTTAAACCCTTGAGCAAATTTAGAACACCTGTTCTAAAGTCTTGTCTACTAATTTTAACGTGTCACCTTTGGGTTTGTTTCTATTGATTTTTTTCCTTCTGATTTTAGGCCACATTTGCCTGCTTCTCGTAATATCCGGCAATTTTTTTTTTTTCTTGTGTTCAGGGCCTTTGAGAGAGCAAGCTACTGGTGCCAAATTTTGATGCTTACTTGAGTTCGCTTCTGGCACCCAGTTAATTTACTGATGGATCCATCTGAGTTTGCCGAGACTAACCTCACGCTATGTTGATAACTCTTGTTCTAGGACCGGGTGGCCCTTCTTGGCTTTCGCCTGAACACCCGAGGGATTCCGCAAGTGCTCGCGCGTCGGGCTGGCAGGACTCCAGCATCTCGCAGTTCTTCCTGACCTCCGGCATCTCTGCTCCTCTCAGAGCCCTCCAGCTGCAATCCTCGGCCCCAGAGGCTCTCACCCCGCACAGGCACAGCTTGGTCTTTAACCAAAGACTCCAGGATCGAGAGGACCCTCCAAGAATTTGAGAGGTTTCCTTCTCTGTTGTACTCCAGCCCCTAAATCCTCGCTCTCCTAACAGCCTTGAACCCAGTCTCTATTTCCTCACACCACACAGACCGCTGCTATCTGTTGGGCTACATTCTCCTGTGCCACATTTGGAAAGTGTCCCCAGGGAGGCCGGCGGAGTGAATCCACCATTTCCTTGCTTTCAAAGCCCACAGCCCTGCGCTCTGTTGTCCACCGCCTGAGAGCGGTTGCTTTTATATTTTGTCCAGTTTCGTAGTTTTTATGTTGGGAGGATTTCTTGTTTCATCATGATCAGAACCAAAAGTCAGTCAAGGGCTTTCATAAATATGGATCCTCAAGTTTGGGAAAGGAAACACTTTATTTTCATTTATTCGTTTGTATTTTTTAAATGTCACTGGAAACACTTCTACCGCTCTCCCATTTTTCTCACATTTCCTCTTCTCTATATCCAGCTTCTTCTTTTTCTGATTACCCTTTCTCAGAGAGACTCAAAGTTTGCTTATATGCAAACTGGAATTCTGGCAACTACAGGAAAGTTGTATATGCCAGTAAATCTGCATGCACTAAAATTCTACTTCAAGGAAGCAGAGAAGGTTGATGCATGCAAGGCATACAAACAGCGAGGTTTGGAAAGCCAAGGTAAATGTAGCGTGCACAAAAATATATTTGCTTTAATTCCCTTCCAGCTCTACACGTGTAGCACCTGGAACACAGTCTTATTCTCACTATTTCAAAGGTGCTCTCAACACACCTGTATTTTTCTCCAACAAGACCGAAGAACCCCAATTCAAGCTTCCTCACTGCCCTGAAACTTCGGGTTCAAGTGAAGAGCAGGACTTCTGTGGTCTGTCCTGTGACTTTAGTCACAATTAAAGCAAATCCCCACCTGCCATGACAATGCTTTCATGGTACAATAATCCTGACATTCCTAGTTAAGGACAGAACACATAGTACAAGACGAGTTTATCCTCCCAAGGCTGTGTAAACACCGTGTTGAAGCTTAGAGTGAAAGGACCCTAGAGATCATCAAATTCAACTTCTTAACTTGCACGGCATTCCAATGAGGTCCACACTTTCTCAAAATTCACATACAGGCAGGCTGGTGGCTGTGTTTTCTGTCAGTGTAGGTTCTTTTATGCAAATGAAGGATTTGTCTCTTCTAGTTCTTGTGTTTTATTAGGTGTGGATCATTTTCCCAACAAGTTCCATGTACTAGACATCTCTGTAGAATGCCATAGTGAAACAGCCATATTGATTTTGCTTTGACTACACTGATGCATTCTATTTCGTAACGTTCAGTTTGTTTCTAAAAGGACCACGTTTTGAGTTACTTATTCTTATGTGATAATGAATTCATGTACTTTATTTAAAAGGGGTTCACATTACTGCATGATTTAGCAGCTGAAAAAAAGCAGAACACTGTAGCCTGTTTTGATTGCATTCTACACACCTTCTCTTACATACCTGCATTTGTCTAGGTTTTTGGATGATTAGTTTACAACTACAAGAACATCACATACTGCTTCTGTGAATGTCCAGTTTACGTGGATCCAATAATTATCCACATAAGGTATCATCTATTTTCATGTCTTTGTCAAGAAATAATCTTCACTTGAATAAACATATTTGCTTCTTGACTACTTGTTATTTAAAATTTTGTAGAGTTTATACTTTCAAATTATGAATTAAAGTGGAATCACCTGTAAACCCTGAATGTTATAACTGCCAACATATTTAAGGACTTAAGTCCACTAATATTTATTAAGTGCTATAAAAGGTAATGAAACAAAGAGCATGGTGTTGGGGCCAGCGCTGTGGCACAGTGGGTTAACACCCTGGCCTGAAGCGCCAGCATCCCGTATGGTTGCTGATTCAAGAGCCAGCTGCTCTACTTCCGATCCAGCTCTCTGCTATGGCCTGGGAAGGCAGTAGAAGATGGTCCAAGTCCTTGGGCCCCTGCACCCACGTGGGAGACCAGAAGAAGTTCCTGGCTCCTGGCTTCGGATCAGCACAGCTCTGGCCGTTGTGGTCAATTGGGGAGTAAACTATCAGATGGAAGACCTCTCTCTCTCTCTTTCTGCCTCTCCTCTCTGTAACTCTGACTTTCAAATAATAAATAAATAAATAAATCTTTATAAAAAAAAAAGAGCATAGTGTTATTTCTGTTTCCATGGTCTCTCTAGCCAAGTTAGGCCATTAAGATATAGATTCAAATGAATGGAGACATTGTGGCTGAGAGAGGGAATTCAGAGATTTTTCCATAGAAAAAGTTGGAGGGAGGAACGAGAAGAGCTGGAGAATTTGTGAAGTTAGAAGGAATATATTCAGGGCAAGAGTAGTAGAATCAACAGACACAGGGACAAGAGCAAGCAAGCTGTCTGTGGGCACTACATTAGGTGAGAAATAAGACCAATATCTGGGATTTCTTGAATTCCAGGCCACTGATGAACATGGATGGGGAGTAGCCACTTTGCAGAGGGGCCCAAACCTGCAAGAGCCTGAGAGCAGCGCTCATGGTTGTGGGCATCTTCCTGAACTCCGGAGCAGCAGTCGGGATCCCCTAGGACCTGTCAGGAATACAGTCTCAGGTGTCAGCCCATACCTACTGAAGTGGTTCCCGTGAGATCAGAGCTCAGCAGTCCCCAGAATCCAGAAGACTCTGATGCCTGCTGCTGTGAGAACCTCTGCTCCATCAGTGTAGGGTGAGAACAAGTGTCCGGAGTCGAATGCTGCTACCAGAGTGGTGAGCCCACTTCCCTTTCCTGTGCTTGAGTCTCTCCAGGTTCACTGGATGGAACACTGAGGACTACTTTTCTTTCACAGTCACTTAGGTTTGGGGGCACAACTTCTTGACCTCAGTTAATGATGTCAGTAGTTTCTTGACTGTTTACAGTTGGACAATGAAGTCAACAATTTGTGTGGTTGGAAGGCAATCTTCTAGAAAGATCCTGAACATGGGCCCAGCCCGGCTCATTGCACATCAGGCACAAGCAACCAGGGCCACATTACTCTTTTACCTGCAAGCTTGATACTCCAGACAGAAATATCTTAGTACTTGAGACACTCAACTTCTGTCACCCTGCCCTACAGTGACTCGTCCATCCTCTGGGACACGTGTGGGGACTGTTGCTCTTTCTCAGGAAGTGTCACTATTCCTCGAAGCTTCTTTGTTGTCACTATGAGACCAGGGACCTCAAATCAAATCAATTTGAACAAGGTAGGGATTAGCATCTATCAAGCAAGACCACGGAACCAATTCCTGCCTGCATGAATCCCTTATGCCACGGTCACACTGCTCACTTATTTATGTCCTGCCATTCATCAGGAACTTTCGAGTTCCTACTAATGTTTCTTTAAAAACGCCCGAATGGAAACACGATCCCCATTCCAAGCTGAACTTGAGCCTGCAGATGAGAAGCTTCCCTGCCTTCCAGAAGCAGCAGTTATTAATGGAGATCGTCTACCAGCTCAGGTATGCATGAACATCTGTTAAAAGTACTTGGACAGGATCGCATGAATTATAGATTAGGAAACATCGCCTTAGCCAAACACGCGCTTTTATGGCTTCACGGTGAAGTTGCCCAGGGTTCTAGGTGGAATTTTCAAAGTTGTGAGTTAAACAACGGGCTGACTGCACAGAGCAGGTGTTCAGGAGGCACTCTGCCCATTTAAAAAAGAGAGCCAGAACTGGGCTGGGCCTCGCCGCGGCGATTCCTGAGGCAGCCGCCAGGGGGAGGCTTTCCCCGTCAAAGGGAAGGGCCACGTTCTGAGCGTTCAGACGCTCACAGGTGCAGTCAGCAGGCACGAAGAGCCCGAGCTGTGTCAAGCCTCAGTGGTTGCACTTCCGCCCTTTGCTCTTCCGTGGGGTCACAACTCTGCGTCACTATTTATTCCACAGCTGTCGCACGCTGCTGTGGGGTTGCAGGATCTTAGAATTCCTGATGAGACACTGTTGGAAAGCACGGTGGCTCTGTGACGCACGGCTCTCTGGGAGAGTGAGGGGCCAGAGCCGGTGGAACCATGACAGGTCAGCAGGGGCTTGGTTTTGCAAGTTCTGCTTCAACCCTTTCTCACTAAAGGCACCCTCCGCTCTGCATAGAGGCTACGGCGTCTGTGGGATTGAGCACAGTGAGCCCCACTAGGGGGCGCCCAATGCCTCAACACAGTTCACCTTCCTGCAAAGTGAGCAGCTGCCAGGCCCAGTGCTGGAGGCCTCCTGGCCTCCTCCTCAGCCGTGTTCCTGGAAGGCCTTCACCTGGACGGTGATGGCTGGACAGAACCGCACTGCCAATCCCCAGACGGAGGGATGAGGCAGGGGGTCGGGAAGGAGGAGAGAGGCTGAGAAGGGAGGAGGGGCCAGAGAAGCCTGGGGAAGAAGAGAGGGGAGAGAAAGGGAAGCAAGGGAGATGAGTGCAGGAGAGAGGAAAAGTGGGGAGGGGAGAGAAAGAGAAAAGAGGGGAGGACCACCTGCTCTTCGTAGGACTGAAGAGCCTCAGAGACAGTGGCCTACGGTGTTTCTGGGGGCTCCATGAGTGCCTGGGAAGAGCCACTTTGGGGTCACATTAGGAGATGCTGGTCCTAAGATTTGGCTGTCTGAATCTTCCCAGCCTTCTGTGCCACTTTGCAACATTCATAACTTTTTGTTGCTTTAGCATCACAACCTGCTTTAGTCCAGCTCACCTCCTGGGAAACATCAACCATCCACTCTGATGTCAGTATATGCCCAGGGGAAGCAGCAGGTGGATTTGGTAAACACACCATCCCTGTAGAATCACTCTTTATTACTGACAGTTTTGAACCATGAGAAGAGGAAAAAGAAAGGAACTTCTCCTCATTTAAAAAAATGTTTCAGGCTGGGCACTGGGAAGAGCAGGTACGCCTCCACTCGAGACACCTGCATCCCACACTGGAGGCCTGGTTTTGAGTCACAGTTCTGCTGGTCCACTTCCCTGCTGTCATGCACATTGGGAGGCAGAGCGATGGCTCAAACACTTGAATCTCAATGCATGTGGGAGACCCAGACTGAGTCCCTAGCTCCCAGCTCAGGCTTGGCCCTGCCCTCATTGTTGTAAGCAGCTGGAGAATGAACTAGTGGATGGGACATCTCTATCTGTCTGTCCATCTCCCTCTCCTTCTGTTTCTGCATTTCAGATAAGTAAAAAATGTAAAGAAAAGTTTCAGACTAATAATAGTGTCGACTAAGCTCTTACTATGGTCTAGGTACAAATGTAAGCATTTAAACAGTCTAATGCCATTTGAGGCTTATAGCAACCCAACAGAGTAGGTGTTATTACTTATCCCTGTAGATGGAGATTAACTGACTCACCCAAAGTAATACCACCAGCAAGCTTGGAGCCAAAATTACAAACCCAGACATCTGACATGAGAGTCACACTTAAAATTAGCTATAACTGATATCAGCTAAGTGATAGAACTGGAACTTGAATTTAAATTTTCAAACTCCAAATCGTATGTGTCTTCTATACCATGTATATGATTCTCAATATTTTTGGTCTCATGACCTCTTTATATTCTAACTGTTTTTAAATTTTATTTATTTGAGAGAGGAAGAGGGAAAGAAAGGGAGGGAGGGGGAGAGAGCGAGAGCGAGAGCAAGAGAGAGCGCTCCCATGCTAGGTTCATTCCTCTCACATCTGCAATGGCCAGACTGGCGCAGGGCCAGTGTCAGGGTCCAGGAATGTAACCCAAGTCTCCCACGTGGGTGGCAAACCTAATTACTTAAGCCGCCACGGCTGCCTCCCACGGGCCGCACTGGCAGGAAGCTGGAGTTAAGAGCCAGAGTCGATGTATAATGTGGGCATCTTAATCACTAGGCTAAATGCCTGCCGCTATACCACAGCTACTGAAGACTCTGAAGAATATTGTTTCTGTAAGTTTTATCTGTCATTGTTTATGTTACTGTAAACTAAAACAGAGGAATTTAGATGTTGGTTAATTCATTTAAAAGTAACAACAACACCCATTCTATGGAATCATAAGTGACATCTTTAGGAAAAGTAACTATTTCCAAAATAATAATAAAGTAACTGGGAACAAAAAGGTTTCCATTTTCTAGTAAACGTAGCACTATCTGGTATAGGAAACCATACGGAAAAGCAAAAGGAAAAGACAAAAACCAAAATCATGTGAAATTCCACGTTCTAAGAGAAAGCCACAGAGCCAGTGCTGCGGCATAGCAGGTAAAGCCACCGCCTGCAGTGCTGGCATTCCATACGGGCGCCGGTTCCAGTCCTGGCTTCTTCACTTCCAGTCCAGCTCTCTGCTATGGCTTGGGAAAGCAACAGAAGATGGCCCAAGTCCTTGTGCCCTTGTATCCGCGTGGGAGAACCGGAAGAAGCTCCTGGCTCCTGGATTCGGACTGGCACAGCTCTGGCTGTTCTGGCCATCTGGGGAGTGAACCAGTGGATGGAAGATCTCTCTCTGTCTCTCTCTCTATCTCTGTGTGACTCCGACTTTCAAGTAAATAAATAAATCTTAAAAAAAAATAGGAAGCCACTGGGGCTATTATTATTATTATTATTATTATTTTTATATATTGCTCAGTCTTCATGAAAGACTATGAAATGCACAGTTGTATCCAGACACTAAGACAGTAAACTTGAGTAGGGGACCACAGAGTTCTAGACTTGATGGGAGAGCATGGAACTCTGGGCACATTCAAGTTCGTTAGAACTATGCAACATACGCCAGAGTCAAATGACCTGGCCACATGGATGTCACTTCCTCTGCCAGGAGCCAAAGCTAGGCCATTCTAGAGCCACACAAAAAGCTGCCAGGAGAGCAGAGGCAGGTTCCATGTGTAGCTCGGAGAGCCAGCTGTCCACAGCTGCCTGTTTTACATGGGTTGAGCATATGGCCATTTCCTCTTGACCTCTGTGTTACAGAGAGATGGGGTTTGTGGAAGGTGAAGGAAAGCCAGTCCGGCAACAGCCAGCTGCCCCGTGGTAATCGCTAGCCAACAGTTTTGTGTTTTGTGATTCGCTGTGGCAGGACGGCCCCAGTATCCCAAGAATCCATGTGATGTCTGCCTTTTACTCAGGCCCACGCACGCACACCGGCGAGCTATGGCGTAGCTCTTTCTGGGGAGGTGTTGGGGCCAGTGGCTTGTGGTCGCTCATGCTCCGGCTCTCCTCAGCCTTTGCAGATTTCGTAGGGGATCTAGAACTTACTGCACGCCGGGGCAAAGTGGTCAGAGACAGGCTGACAGAAGCCTTTGGCCACAACAAGGAAGCTAGTGAAGATACAGAGTGTGTGGCCAGAGGCAAACAGTGGGGGCCTGGTGTCAGCCTGATGTTCACGCCCTTGTTGGAAATGGTCAGATACCATCAGCTGTCCAGCAGTGGCCACCTCGCAGTGCCCGGCAGCTCTACAGACCAGTGACCAGCCAGGCACCATCCTGGGGACTCACTGCACGAAAAGCCAATGGGGAGGAAGTCTGCAGTAGCAAGCACTGAGCTGCCAGAGACTGGGTGGCCCGAAAAGGAATGTCGGATGACAAGTGACAAATCGAACATGTTTCCTCCCGACTCGGAATCCCGGCGAGTGCTCCTAAATAGTTAAAGCCAGTTGTCGAAGGTGGCTTATTCTCTCGCAGAAACTCATTCCTCCTTTCTGTTTTCTCTAAATGGTGACAAATGTAAGGTTTTAGTTTACGAAGAGAACACACAGTCTTACTCCAGCTAAGACTTCAGGTGCAGAACACCTGCTGTCACTACCAGGGGAGATGTCTCCCTTCAGCTGTCGGCTGCCTCTCGTAGACTGGTCTGAGTCAGACAGGAATGGTTTTGAGGGAATGCTATCCATAGGATACGGAGTTAAAGTTACATGTTCACAGCAGGGAGAACAGAGGCGGGAACCCACGTGGACGTCAGACCAGCTCCCGATTCCCGTGCCCATGCCGTGTGTCTCGTTTCCTTGCCCTCGTTTTGCATTTCAGCACAAGCAGCTCCTTGCCATCCCTGTGTTTATTTGACCAGTGTCAACTAAGAATGCCACGGGGTGATTTGTGGTGGGAGAGATGTGTTCACTGGGCCCAGCCTGCTATCCAATACCGGCCATGCAAACCTCTTCCTGCAGGGTTAAAAAGGAGCCGAGCCTTTTGGAAAGTTTACCTTTCACTTTCTGAGGACTTCCAATTTCTTGGTTGCAGCTGGCTGTGCTCTCAGAGCAGATGAGATTCCCTGGGAAAGACGAGATCTGCAGACATCCAGCCCAGCTGGGCGCAGGGAGCGCTGGGGCCTTCCCGGGACAGCCACCTCTCTAGCCTGGCTCCAAGGATGGCAGAATCCCTGGGCTGCTGAGATTCTCCAGGGATACTTTCATCCAACAAAACAAAACCTTTCAGTTCCTATATGCAAAAGAACTTCAAAAAGTTAGCAAAAAATTGAATTACAGTTTATTTTAGTGCAAAAAGTTTTGCAACCAGTGCACCGAGTTGACTTCAAGAAGCTCACTGGGTTGCTCTTGCATTTGATGCCATCAGCCAAGCATGCTTCGGCACGTGGTTGCTGAGTGCCTACCACGTAGCAGACGCTGCACACACTTGCCTACTGTTTCCTCAGAAGACATTTTCCAGGCAACATGGGCTGTTGACGGTTAGCTGAAAGCCGTACCTCTCTCCGAAGTGCCTCTTGGCTTACAATTAGATCTTCTTGGGAGAAGACCCTCACTAGCTAACCAGTGCCCTGTGTTTATGGGGAAGGGACAAAGTTCTTAGCACGCGTTCCAAATAAAGACGAGAGCTGAAGGGGTCTGTGAGGAACCTAGCTTCCGTGTTGATGTTTGCACTCAGCACCTGGGGAGGAGTCCTGACTGGCAAGCGGGGCCCTTCCCCAAAAGTGAAAGAAGCAGTTAGACAGTGGGGAGGGGCAGGGCAGGTCCTGCCGCCTTGGCTGCCTGGGTGGCACTTGGAACAATGGCGGCAGGGAACTGCCCCTACCGTACATTTCTCTCCCTGAGCATCGGCCGCCACATCTGTTCCGGGCCTCTGGTTACAAAAGGGAAAAATAGCCAATTTGCAATGGCATCATAAAAAAGAGAAAATAGAAGTGATTTAAGAGCAGTTCTGTGTTAGGCTGTTCCTGGGTTACACACGCCAAGCAGAGAGAAACTGCTCTCTCCCTGGGCTGAGAGAGGTCCCTCACCACTGCTGGTTCTGACTTGGCCTGAGGGTGCGTGGGAGAATTTCTACAGTCGCCAAGGAGGAGGAGCCAGGCCCCCCAGGATGGGACAGCCTCCATCTGCTCTGACAGGAGGTCTGCCGCCGCGATCACTGCTCACTGATCCACGACAATCGGTCGCTGTGACTTCTAGAATATTTGACTTTCTTGGGGGAAATACGTGATATGGACATGGTACTATGAGTCTAACTAGGAATTAAATAATTCTCTTTTCAACTGTGCCAATGATCCAGGAGTGAGGGTGATCAGGTTTAGGACATGTTACCCCAAACTGTGGCACACTGAACACTTGAAGCTGAAGGCACCCGAGTGGATGACACAAACGGGAGGGTCATTCTCACCCTCGCCTGCCCTCCTCCCTCTAACCGGACGTTCAGCCCTGATGTGACAGGGAAGGAACACACTTATTCTTGAAGACACAGGGTCAGAGGGAGCAATACGATCAGACCGACCTCGCCAAGTTCCCCTGGCTCCTGACCGCTCACACCCATCCCTTTGTCCGCTCAGACCTCTTGTGACTATCTGCTCTTCGTCAAGGCTAGCTACAAGACACACAGCTTTACCTGCTTTGTGTAACAACGGCCCCAGGGTTGAGTAAAACGTATTAAGTAAATGCGTTCGCTTTTCTCTTGTTCATCTGTCTTTTGTCACTGTGGCCTCAGCTTTGAATCCAAGATGGGCAAGGATAAGATCTTTCTCTTCTCCTATAAGGGTATATCCCGAATTTTCTTAAAAAGAAGATGTATGAAAATATACAAATCCTCTGCCTGCGGCACCGGCACACTGGGTTGTAGTCCTGGTCGGGGCACCGGATTCTGTCCCGGTTGCCCCTCTTCCAGGCCAGCTCTCTGCTGTGGCCAGGGAGTGCAGTGGAGGATGGCCCAAGTGCTTGGGCCCTGCACCCCATGGGAGACCAGGAGAAGCACCTGTCACCTGGCTCCTGCCATTGGATCAGTGCGATGCGCTGGCCGCAGCGCGCCGGCTGCGGCGGCCATTGGAGGGTGAACCAACGGCAAAGGAAGACCTTTCTCTCTGTCTCTCTCTCTCACTGTCTACTCTGCCTGTCAAAAAAAGAAAAAAAAGAAAAAATACACACAAAGCCTTAGAATTCCCTTCTCCTGTCCTCCTCCTCCCCCTCCCCACCCTCTGTGCTTGCCACCCTAATTGCAGAGCACCTTAAAAATCATCTGTAGCAGCAGCAGCATGCAATAGAGGACAGGGCACACAGCGTGAAGCCAGGGACTTCCACGTCCCTGCTGTGCTGGGCCATGCGGAAGCCGTGCACACACAGAACACGTAACCACTTTCCTGAGCCTCATGTCTCTTGGGTGTGGGTAGGGCTGAGTGGGACCTGTGCTGCCTCCCTAGTGACTGTAGCCATCATGTGAATCCAGACTGGGCGAGGCCTGGTAGACCAGAAAGCACCTGGAGGAGGATGTGTACTGGGATCCACACTTCTGTTCCAGAAGTGAGGAAATGAGGCCAGCAACATGCAGTGCTAAGGTGAGAGACTGACCTTGCATTTGACCCCAGCATTCACCCATTGAGCCAGGGGTAGATGGCACTTTTTGGCATTCAGTATCTTGCTTCTCACTGGAGAAGGTGGATGGGCAGAGGGAGGACAGGCTGCAACGGTGGCCACACAGAGAAGGCAGACTCTGTCCTGGCAGAGCTCGTGGGTCTTGTTGCACCTCCCTAGGGAGAGGAAAGGCAGCTTCCCACTGTGAACACCGCCAGGGACTTGTTGAAACCTTGCGCAATCACTTGGCTTCTCCGGGCTTCGGCTTATCCCCTCAGCATAAAGTAAAAAGGTGCAGATTGGTATGTAGGAGTTCTTAAAACTCTCACATGCTCTTGTGAAAACATTACTGAATTCCACTGGGACAGTAGCCTTTACTAGTCGTAGGTCGGAAACCCTCGTTTTCTCTAGGGATTCTTTGGTTGGCTGCTTTAAGCATATTTGTCATTTCTGTCTTTGATGATGGCATACGTGTAATAAGGAAGATAATACACAAAAGTTCTTTCTGAAAAAGAAATTGTCCACAATTGATGTAAATGAACTCTAAATAAGCCTTTAGTAGGTTATTTGGAGGAAGGAAAGTAATTTATTTTTTAGGACAAACCCTGTTTAGAATAACTTTAGTACAACTTTGAGGTGTTAAGTTCTTCCTGTTGTTTTGCCGATAATTTCCATGCTGGAGCCGGGAGGAGAGGAGCAGGAAGCTCAGGTTCACTTTGGCTAAGGGGCTGTGGTCCTCAGACCATGATGGTCGTGATGACTGGTGGGGGAGCTTATTCAGCAATCTTGGATTATCTGATGTGAGGGGAAACGACACAAGCCAACCACCTAGCCTAAGCTGACATTTTTTTAAAAGAATTACTTTATTTATTTGAAAGTCAGAATTACATAGAGAGAGAAGGAGAGGCAGAGAGAGAGAGGTCTTCCATTCTTCTGGTTCACTCCCCAAATGACCTCAGTAGCCAGAGCTGGGCTGATCCGAAGCCAGGAGCCAGGAGCTTCTTCCTGGCCTCCCACGAGGGTACAGGGGCCCAAGGAGTTGGACCATCTTCTAGTGCTTTCCCAAGCCATAGCAGAAAGCTGGACTGGAAGAGGAGCAGGCGGGACTTGAACCGGCACCCATATGGGATGCCAGCACTGCAAGCTGGGGCTTTAACCCACTGTGCCACAGCGTCAGCCCCATGCTGACATTTATTTTAAAAGCCATTCTTGCATACTGAGAGGACAGCAAAGTGGGAATCCCTTAGTGTGGGTTATACCACTGGCCCCGGGCTCACATGTGCTTGCCTGGGCTTGTGTGGGAGGTTTGGCCCTCCCTCACCAGGCACACCCAGGCACATTGGCCGAGTTTTCCTGAGGCATGCAGAATCCCTGAGACCACCGGTGTGCTAGAGAACATTCAGAGTAGAAGAAAGCTCGGCACAAATGGAAAAGAAATCAGACACCACGAGTCAAGGTGTAAGGAGAGGCGGCAACGTTCCCACAGTCATCTGGCATTCTTAGAGTTTCAAAACCTGTCAGAAACAGAGGGTGGGCGCTGTGGTGCAGCAGGTCAGGCTACAGCTTAGGATGCCCCCATCCCAAGCCTGAGTGCCTGGGATCAGGTCCTGCCTCTGCCTACCAAGCCAGCTGCCTGCTATGCACCTGGGAGGCAGCGGATGATGGTACAGGTACTCGCGTCCCTGCCACCCACGTGGGAGACCCGGGTGATTCCTGGATTCAACCTGGCCCAGCCTGAGCTGTTGCTTTCTGGGGAGTGAACCAGCAGGTGGAAGATTTCTCTCTCTCCATACACACATACACACACACACACACACTTCAACTTTCAAATAAGTGAAATTAACAAATAAACACTTAAAAAGCATCTGACAGAAACAGAACTAGAATATAGCAAAAGAAAATAAAACAGAAATACCAGAGAATCTTCCTCAAAAGGAAAAAGGAAAAACACGTGAGCCACTCACTCCCATAGAGAAAAGATGGAGAAATTTCAGAAACCCTGAAGGCTTCTTGCTTTTCATTTCTATGTATGAGTCAAAGCAGGCCCCCGTTTTTACCTGTGGTTTTCGGTGGAAAAGTCAGTTTTCAAATCGCATTCACAGACTACTTTGTTGAATAGATGTGGTTTTATCTGATTCAATCAGAAAAGAGTTCTTATTGATGGCTGCCCTACATAAAAATTTTTTTCCCCATTGATGTTCATATTGATTGGATTCTATACAAAAATTACCCTAAAATATGTCACTTGGCACTTGGGGAAACAGCAGCAGAAGGAGGGCCACTCCCACTTGCTCCTCACCCTTCTCCCCTGAAGCAGGTCAGAAGACACTCAAGGGAGAGGCGCCTTCCCCACAACTGGAGAAAAAAGCCCCCTCACCTGTGGAGAGAGGCTCACAAAGAATCAGAACAAACAGGCCTTGTGGCGTTCCTTCCAGTTGAGCCCCCAGATCCCACCTTCCTTGTCCAACCTGACTTCGTCACAGCTGTCCACTCCTCCCCACACCTAGCACAGAGCGCACAGGCTTCGCTGTGTCTTTGGCTCCTCATTTCCTTATGGAGTCTCACATGTCCCGTAAAGCTTACGTTAAATCCATGTGCACGCTCTCAGGAATCAGTCCTTGGCTACAGGGACCTCAGCCATGAACCGAGCAATGCAGAAGAAAGGCGTGTCCTTTTCCCTACTGTACTGGAGCGCAGGCCCACAGACTTTGGAATCTGTGTGGAAAAGGCCTCCCGAAGCTACAAACAGCACGGGAGAAAATAAGCTGTTTGCTGCTGATACGGAGATCTACACTCAGAATAACTCCAAGAGCGTGCTCTCTGGGTAATCTGATGTGACGTATTCAACTCAGGTGGATTTTAAAAAATGACTTTAAAAATAGATTGCACTCTAATTGCTTCCATCTAAAGCATCCTCATTTCCTCTTCCCCTAGTGAGGCAGCAAAGCACTGGGCTTTTGGAATTCTCACCTAGCCTTGCTATAACACCTCAGTGAGCTGGAGGAGCTTTCTGGGCAATTAGCATGCAAATATGTCTTTCAGTGTCCGAACACAGACAAGCTTTCAGCTCCTCCTGCCGGGGAATTGATTTTGCCAGAGAAATCAGATCAGGTGTGCTTGTCATTTAGACATGCCTGTGTGACTCCGAACACCAAGAGTGAATCTCATCTAGGCAGCAACTGATAAGGAACCACATATGAAATGAGCTGCATCACCATGGCTAGGAAAGTGCCGGTGCCGGGGATTGATCTGTGTTTGCCAGCTGAAAGATGAAGAATATTAAATGAGCAAGCCTGTTTTTCATGTATTTAAAATGCTGTAAAATCACCTAAGGAAGCACCAGTGATTATCTGGTAAATGACTGTATTAGTGGCGTGTATTGATCGCACAACTTCTTTTCTCATCTCTGCAAATGACTTCCCTGAGAACGAGGGGGCGGGGCCTTTGTTCCTTCTGCTCTTCCTCTTTTCACTGGTCTGCCTAGGTTTACTCTGGTGACACCTGGAAGGACAGCGTGCCACTCTCCTCTGTAGACCCGTCTCCTTGGAATGCCTAAACCCTAGAGTGCTAAGACAAGATACCCCTGAGTTTCAGAGGGGTTTGTTTGCCTCTTTGATTTTTAGATAGTACAATGGTCTTCCTGTCTGGGTGGGTATTTTGTGACTGGGATGATGTAAATGGATCGGTCTCAGCATGGAGGACTTCCTGTCTCAGACATCAGGGGCACTGAAAGTTTTGGGGGCCACCTTTGGGCCGGAGGGTGCTTTCCTGAAATTTGAGCTCTCCGTCTTCTGGGCAAAGGACAGAGGCTGGGGAGGAGAGCTTTGTCCTTGAGTGGGTGGTAAGGGGGGGATGAGGAGAAGAATGCACTCTTCTTAGCAGGCAGGATGACGGGCACATCATTTTCTAAGAAGCCTAAGAGGACCAAATGTTACCAGTGGCTGGTTACCCCTGGCCACGGGACGGTGGGGGACTGGCGGTTGCTTCTGTATGTCTTTGTCTAAACGGTTTAGACCCTCTACCATAAGACTATATATCACCTTTAGAATCCCAAGGCATCCGTTATCTTTAAAGTGCCCCATTCTAGAGGAGGGAAGTGTCGCGGAGCTGGTTGTCAGCAGGAGCTCAGCCCCTTCTGGGCTGGGGTGGGCCCCTGTCTTCTGGAAGGGGAAGTGTGCCAGTCACAGCAGGGCAAGGGCAGGGTGTCTCCTCTCCATGAAGGTAGCTGTCCATCGTCTGCAGGGTACTGAGAAGCCACATCTGCTCTCCATCCTGCCTTTCCCTTAGAGCTGCCCTTGACCATGGTACCGGCTCCTAACATGTTGATTTATGGAGCTATTTGGTGTCAGGTAATTGCCCATCAATATCCTATTTATCACCTGGCTTGTCATGGGTCGTGGCTGCCGTTCCACAAAGCCAAGGTCTCGGAGAAAGGACCAGTGATCAAAGCACAGGAGGAGGAGGATCCCACACTTACACATGCAAGTTCCCATCTCCCCAGTTAGCTTTCCTTGGGACAAAACAGGCGACGGCTCTACTACCTGGGGATGGCAGTGTGACTTCTGAACACAAGAGAATCCCCATGTCCCCAGTCCTTCTCATTCAATAGCTTCCTAAATAAATGCCCGACTTCTGTGTTCAGGATAGGAACAAAAATCAGTAGTCTGATAAGTTAGAAAATGCCCAGATGAATGGACTGGAAATATATATTTCAAAACACAAACTGATAGAAAAAGAAGGGTCCTTCTTTACTATATTTCCCAGAGTGCCCACAAGTTGCATGTATCTCTTAAAAACAAAATAATTCATTTTATATATGTACGCCAATACTCAAAATTAAATAATCAGAGTTGATCATTTGGGTTCTCAAGTATTTTGTGCTTTTAAAAATACAGATTTTTGGGGACAGCGCTATGGCATAGTGGGTAAGGCCACCGCCTGCAGTGCCAGCATCCCATATGGGTGCCGGTTTGAGTCCTGATTGCTCCACTTCCAATCCATCTCTCTGCAATGGCCTGAGAAAGCAGCAGAGGATGGCCCAAGTCCTTGGGCTCCTGCACCTGCATGGGAGACCCGGAAGAAGCTCCTGGCTCCTGGCTTCAGATCAGCCCAGCTCTGGCCGTTGCGGTCATCTGGGAAGTGAACCACTGGATGAATGATCTTTCTCTGTGACTCTCCCTCTCTCTGTCTGTAACTCTACTTCTCAAATAAATAAATAAAATCTTATTAAAAATATAGATTTTTTGGGCCGATGTTGTGGTGTAGTGGGTAAAGCCATTGCCTGGGATACCCATATGGGTGCAGGTTCATGTCCCGGCTGTTCCACTTCTGATCCAGCCCCCCTGCTGATACACCTGGGGAAAGCAGCAGAAGATGGCCCAAGTGCTGGGCTCCTGCCACCCACATGGGAGACCTGGATGAAGCTCCTAGCTCCTGGCTCCTGGCTTCAGCTTGGCTCTGCCCTGTCCGTTGCGGTCACTTGGAGAGTTAACCAGCAGATGGAAGGTCTCTCTTTCTGTCTTTCTGTCTCTGTAACTCAGACTTTAAAATAATCTTTTTAAAAATGCAGTTTCCCTTCGAAGGTGTCTTTTATGTTCACGCTAAGGAATCTATCCTTCTGGAAAAAAAAGATTTTGGAACGGAGGGCTTCAGAGAGGAGGCTCTGTGTGCCCGAGGCGGCGTTAGGTGTGGAGGTGCAGGGGGGAAAGGGTGGAAGATGAGTAGGAAAACCAGTTTTACTCTCAAGGGTTTTGCCAGGGGTGGACCCTGGTGACTCAGCATATCCCAAATCTCAAGTACAAAACTAAAGAACACCCCTTCCCCCAGCATCTTGTCTCAGCAACACTTGAACTCCTGAAAAGCTCAGCAGCCGCAGGGAGCCCTAGGTGTCGGGAAACACTGGGTCTTCCTGGTCCCTGCTGGTCTAGCTCTGAGCTCTGCGGGTAGAAAAAAGGAAGCAGAGTCTTCCAGCATTTCACAATAGAAATCTCCAGCTCCTGACACTGAATGATTAAAAATGATTTTCTTTTAAGGAAACAGAACTCTTTTTGTCCTACTTTTCAGGCAGACTTTCCTTCTACCGTTTTTCAGATGCAAAGACAGAGGTGTGGGAGCATGAACAAAATCTTTTCCTTCTACCTGTTTTAGGTTCACTGGTAGGGCTCTGCAAATTAGACTACCAAAAGACAGATTAGCACAAGGACATCATACTAGCTTATTCAATGCAACAAATACTGATTTGTTTGTAGGACATGGGAGCCTTCTTAAGGAAATGAAGTTGAGCGTTTCTACAATATGTTTGATAAGGAGAGGGAAGTCATGGGAAAATGTAATAGGCCCAGGGCTACACTGGGGGAACGAAGCAAGGCTTCTTCCCTGAGCCCCTCAGCATCCTCTGTGTTCAGACAAGGATGCTCCTTTCCTGTGGGTGCAAGGAGGGTCCCTTCCACAGGCAGGTCACATGGCCTGCATTAGGTGAAGGCCAGAGCAGGCTTCCTGCTTGGGCTATTTCCTCAAATGCCTTCCACTTACAATGTCCACAATGCCCAAGGGCCAGATCTGGAGTTAGTGTGTGCTGAGCCCCACCAGAGGGGGACCTATGTTCACCCAAGTCGCCCTGACAAACCACAGTGAGGGTGACAGAGGGGACTTCTGGTCTGGTCCAGGAGCTGTTCTTCTCTTACATCCAGCAGGGCCCTGGCTGAATGAAGGAGGCTGGGAATTGCTTTTAGTATTAATGTCTGAAATTTATGTCTGCTATTTCTGAAAATATGAGTCTCAGGGCACAGCACAAATGAGCTGAGGGCAGGTGACATTCATCAGAGGTGTCCTCTGTGCCAGGCTCTGTCAGCACCATTTGATGTCCCTTTAACTCTTACCACACTCCGATGGGAAGGGGACTCTTGTTGCTGCCACTTTCTAGGCCAAGAAACTGAGAGCCTGGGAGTAACATGCCTAAGGCCACTCGCTGACTCAGGAGCAGAGTGGAGGCATGAACTAGGGTGCTCTGTGCCTTCATGTCAACTCCCTAGCCTTCCCATTTATCACTCACACTCTGATTGCAGAGGGCCAGTTGAAATGCTCACCTCTGTGTGGAGAGGTTTTTTAAAGTAATTATGTTGAAATAGCTTTCCGGGCATTATGCTAATTATGTACTAACAATTGACATCCTCAACAACAACCTTCAGGAGTGAGTGACTCCACAGCTTGAGACGGGGAAGAGACAGGTATTATTCCCTGTGAAAACCACAGATCCAAGTCCCAAGAATAAAAACAGCATATCACTGCGTACTGGGGCCCACAGGGAACCTAGCAGCTGCATGCTGTCAAGGCCCAAGGATTGTAGTGATGAAACATTCCAGTGGTGTGAGTACACAAAGACAGGGAGGTGAGACACCCAGCTCAGCAAATAATGAACCTGGAAGAACAGCGCTTCAACACTGACAGTGCCTTGCACGGCCAAGGCGTTCACTGCTGCATGAGTCCCCAGTTTTCTAGAGCACTCATTGATCCTTTTACAGAAACACATCCAATTTTTAAAAGTTTGGATCTCATTTGTTTTAAACTGTTGGAGACCAACCCCTTCTTTGAGGTTGAGTGCAGATTTTAATATATTATCAATCCCAGCAGAGTAAGTAGACCTGAGCTGAGAGAATAGTTTGGAGCGAAAGGGGTCCTGAACATGCTATTTGTGACACAGAAATGATTTCAGCAGAAGGTATTTGAGTTCTGGAAATCTCTAATCTGCCTAAATGCAGAGCCATCCGAAAGAACTCTATTGAGATAAATCCCCTCCTGCGGAGGAACCAGGAAATGCTGATGCTCCGTGGAGGCTGGAGACCAGCACGGCACCTGTGCAGACACTGTGGGAGCACGGTCACTCCTCCCCTCCACTCCGCCAGGCCCACACATCATGAAGAATTATTCATGGTCACTAAGTGCCCTTCTCCTTCCCTTATTAAAGTGGTATATAAGCTCCAAATTCTAACTCCTCTTTGAGCCACAATTTTTAGTGCTCTCCCTTACACACGTGATGGTCTGCTCTTGCTCATCTATTGGCAGTTTAATTTGCAGGTGCCCGATGCTGAACACAAGAGAGTAGAGGAAGAGTGTCTTCTCCCACCTGACCGCTTCTGTGCAAGTTCAGTTATGAGCTCTGTCTGTGGGGCTTTTGTGTCCCTTCTGCGTGGTGTCTTTGAAACAGATATCAACTGTACCTGAAATGACAGGACATGTCCTTAAGGGGACGACTCCCCCGTGTCCTCTCCCACGTCTTTGACCCCGAGGGCTCTGAAGCTCACGCAGCGATGTGGCTGAAGGAGTGATCTGGCTCCTCCCCTGTAGTGATTGACATTAAGGTTCTGGACTGGGGTTTCCTGGTGGGATGCCACCCTTCTGACCTAACCCAGCCCAGGCTTCCAGGCCCTGGAAGAAACAGAAACCTAGCATTTTCCGAGTATGCCCACAACTACATGGTGAGACAACAAGGACTAGAAGGAGCCATGTGGTTCACATGAAGATCCATGGGATTTCATGGTAGCATGTGCTTTGAATGTAGTGATGCATCATCAGCCACAGGGAGTTCAAACCTTGGCGTACTCAGTCTGTAAAGCAAAAGTGGAGAAGGGAGCAGTGTCGTGATTCTGCAAATGTTTCTGACTCACCAACGATGTTTGCATAGCCCATGCTCATGGCTCCCAGGCCTGGCGAGGATTTGCCTGTTAGTGAGTAAATGGCACTCCCCAAAGCTGGCTAGGATGGCTTCACAGCCTGTTCAAACTACTACTGAAGTCTACTTCTCACAATTCTTAGCTTGCATTTTATTTTTTATTGTTGTCTAATTTAGCTAGGAAAAATAATAACTGCATAAGAAAACTCTCATCTCATTAACTTTTTTCATCTCATCCTAATCCTTAAAGAAGTAAATAATTGCACACAAAGAATACAAGCTAAGCTTTTTTATGCTGTGAGAGTCTGAGGAACTATTTCTCTCTGGCTCCATCTCTATCTTATTTATATTAATAAAATGAGACTAAAAAAACATTCCCTGAAAGCTAAATAAATGAAATCACAGAGCTAGAAAATTGTTATGCAGATAATGACTATGAGTGAGTTAACAGATAAATGACTTGATAATACAGATACAAATGCATTTGTCTGGGTATTGAAGAGTTCTTCCAAAAGTAAAGATCATGGAATCAAAAGGAAAGATAGACACTAACTTGAATCTTTCAAAGAAAGGACCCTATAAATAAACTCACTGAGCGATCATTTGATTCGTATGTCAGATAAGTAAGTACTTAGAGAGCACTGTTTGTTTCAGCTGTTCTCATCAGTAGGATTAATGACTGCTTAAAAGTGCCTGATTCCATTTGTGTGTCAGCTGCTCTTGCATGAAACAAACTGGGCCTTTCTCAAGATAATCAGAGTCTGCCTGTCTGCAGGATCTGGGGGCTGAGACCCAGGAACTAGAAACAGAAACTGATGACTCTTAGCTCATGGCTCCGAGACTCAACAGCCATGACGGACAGATACCTTCAGCAGATGCTACTCCCTGGGGACTTGTGAACAAGGGCCTGCTCATTTCCAGGCTCTGGTTGGTGCAAAGATCTTAACTGATTTGAAAATGTGTGCATTGATAATAGGTTTATTAAGAATCTAAGCAATCCTGATGGCAAAAATAGTGCTTTAACAAGCAGTTATGCAAAGTGAGTCATTGCAGATCACACACAAGCACCTCCCACCGAGCAGCAATACTGAAGCATGGATGGCTAGTCCTGCTGTCTCCTTTCTTAGCAAGGCAGCCACACACAGGCTATTGCCACCCTGTGGCAGAGGAGGCGTTGGGGATGAAGGAATGGACACATACATAACGAAGAAAGACTTAGGACATAGGTTTCAAAGACACTGAGAATGTTTGCACTTTCATTTCCTACTGCACAAGTTCAAATGGAGCTGTGCAATCATGGCATCCTCCACACAGGAAGGCGAAAGGAAATCAGGACTCATCAGAAACGAGAGGGGTTTTCTTTACCACCCACCTACTTTCAAAAGCATCCAAGTTAAAGTGAAAACTAAAATCCCATGTTAAGTCTTTAAAATCAGTTAGCTTAAGGCATAAAGACCAACAAGCGTCAAGATGACTTTGACAATAAGGTGTACACCAGACCTGAAAAAGCTTCCCACCACATCGGGGGAGATCAAAGCATAATAGCAAATAGTTGTCAAATGCTTATTATTGTTAAAAATAAAAATAAAAATAAAAATGGAGGCCACAGTTCAGATTCAAGACACTTCAAAAAGTTCATGAAAATCATAGAATTAAAAGGCAAATTTACTTTGGTGCAAAAAAAATTTTTTGAAAGCTGCACAGTGCTCTTATAATACTCATTTTCCATGAACTTTTTAAAGAACTTTCATATACTCATAAGCCAATTGCCTATGGTCACATAACCAACACTTAAATAATCCTGATTTCCCGAAAGGACTAGCCCTAAACAAAACACAAATGTAAACTTTTGTCATTGTCAATACTGCTATAGAGAACAACTGCTCCATGACCCTTACTAAAACCCAGTAAGGAAGATTTTACCCAGGACCATTGTAAAGGTGAGGGGTCACTGCCATGGGGTCACGCCGCGGGGCGGAGAGATTGGGCTCAACTCTGAACATAGCATGGGCAAGCGGGAATTATGGCAAGGAGAGGATGGAAAATTACTGAGAGGAAGCATCAGAGGTTTGGGGATTCTGGCCAAGCCGACCAGCGTGAAGGCAGGCCCGTGTGAGGATGGGATGAGAAATCTGACCAGATATTGAGGTGATCAGGTATTGATCAAGGGTGGTGGGTTCTCACTAAACAGGTCCTTTGCTAAAACTAGAAGTTACAAGAAGTTCACAGAGGGGCCTAAGGGGCATTTCTTAAGGTTGATGACATTTTGGCCAAGGTGAAGAATTTTTAAAAATATTTATGTTTTCACTTTAAGGCACAGAGACACAGAGGGCACAACACTGAGGAAGAAAGACAGAGACCTTCCATCTCTGGTTCACTCCCCAGATGCCTACAACAACCAGGCTGGGCCAGGCTGCGTCCAGGAGCCTGGAACTCCATCTGGGTATCCCGTGTGGGTGGCAAGGACACAGGTTCTTGCGCTGTAATCTGCTGCCTCCCAGGCTGTGCATTCGAAGGAAGCTCCATCTGAGAAGTCGAGGCTCAGATCAGGCACTGTGATGTGGGATGCAGGCGGCCCACGCAGCGTCTGAACCCCTCGGTCAAACGCCCACCCCAGGCACTGGATCTTTATTGGCATTAATTCAGTGAGGCGAAAACAATCAGCTACAGACAAATTAGCTTACACAACTCTGGCTTTTAAAAACGTACAGCCAATCATGGAAAAATTCAAAATTTGTGCTGGAACTACTATAAAATTGAGGAGATGTTGCTTCAAGATTTCTAATTTATCGTTATTTTTCTTTTTTGTATGAACAATAAACTCTTAAAATTCTAACTTGATCTCATTTTAATTTTGACACCATAGATGCACTATTTAATTTACTTCTGAGAGCAGGAATGCCTTATGAGGTGATGACTATTATCCCATCTCCGTTGTAGACATGAGGAAACCAAGACATTTGCTAAAAATCCCACAGCCAAGACCGGCAGAAATGGTAATTACATCCAAACCCTGTGACTCCAAGGCCCACATAACGCTTTCTGCCACTTCTGAGCTACAGGTACATTAAGGAAACAGCACTGTGAGGCTGTAGACATGCGGTAAAATGCCAAAATGAGTGCTCCAGACCCTGGTATACAGGGTCATCAGTGGAACAGAGGCAGCTGGGAAGGCTCAGCGAAGAAGGCAAGGCCTGGTCTGGATTTGTCAGATGACTCAGCAGGGTGATATTGAGGGTAACCGCCATTCATTCTCTCAAATACTTCTTTGGTGATACCAGAGAAAGAATTGACCTTATGAGTCATTGAGCTGATCTGCTGTGACCTTGCTTATGTAATTGATATATATATATAATATTTGACTCTTACAGAGAAATCGACTAGGATAACTTCACATAAACCATTCACCTGCATTTTGTAGTTGAGGAATTCCATAAAGCCTTGTACATTGATGAAGCTACTGGGAAACACTTCTCCCTGGGTCTCCCTTTGTCTCTGCACACCTTCCTTCCTGTCCTTTGTCCCAGACTATTGTTTCAAGGGCATCAGTGAACAGTCTTGGAAGTTCATATATTGTCTCCCTTCCTGTCCAGTATAGATGATTGGAAGGGGGTTCTTATGCTTACATTTGAAGATGTCCATCTAGCTCAATCCACACTGCCCTCAAGAGACTTTAGAATAAGCACAAATTTCACATATATTAGACTTGAGAACAAGGAAAATTGACATAAATAGGCAGGATAATGATGCCTGCCGCACTATGAGTCACACAGTCCTCTGTCTGACCAGGTGTCTCCGGCTAACATAAAAGTGGCTTGTAGGCAGCAAAATCTCTGATCCTTCACAGTTCAGGACAGAAGAACAGAAAAAAGCATTTTATTTTCCTTTGTAGTTAGGTCAAATGCATCCTCACCCGTACTAAAAATAAGGCACCTATGTTGGCACTCACTAGATTAATATCGACGAGATAGATCCATCTTTCAACCCAGAGAAACCAAGGAAGACAAAATACCGCGGGCAGGAGTCTCCCGTTAATTAAGACGCCTAGGGATTAAGCCCTTCCCATTTCCATGCCCAGGGCTGGCAAACGATGGCCCGAGAGCCAAATCTGCTTCCCCACCTGTGTCAGTGAAGACAGTCTTATTGTCTAGGGATAATCTATGGCTGCTTTTTTGCTGCGATAGCAGGGTGGAGCAGCTGCAACAGAGACCGTGTGACCCACAAAGCCTAAAATATTTACTACTTGGCTCAACCTGGGGATCTAAAGGAAGACACAGACGCACGGGGACTAAGGGATACAATATGATGTGACTATGGGGAGACACACACACACACACACACACACACACACTCTTACATATCCGCCCCAGCTGTCATTCATTTCATTCCCCCAGCAGCTTGATGAGACTTACAGTTGGAGGATAGGCTCAGAAGCCAAACTAGGTTCAAATATAAGACCGCGCCACTTACTAGCTGAGTGATCTTGGCTAGATTAACCAGCCTCTCTGAGCCTTGGCTTTCTCACTTGTTAAGTGTGGATTACATCATAGGGTTAATGGAAGAGTCAAAACTGCACAGAACAGCATCCAGCACATAGTATATAATGTACTATTGTTATTTAGCCCCACTTCCCATAAGAGCAAATTAAGAAACAGGGAGGTTGAGTAATTTTCTCAAAGTCACACAGCTTAAGAGAGAGGCAAAATTTATTTTCATCTCCACTTCCAAAGCGTGGGCTTTCTCGCATTGTTATTCCTCAATAATAAAGGTTTATTGATTTTGTTAGCAAAAGCACCATAATAAAATTTTTTTACCTTTTCAACAAAGTTTTTTTTTAATTTTTAAATGTGTGGTTTGTGGTTTATGTATTGGCAGATCATACATTTTCTTGTACCGTGGGGGTTTCCACAAGAGCGTTATTTGAAGTCACTATATTAATATATTCAGACCCGACACTTTGATGATTATCTCTTCAAGTGAAGGTGACTTGCATTTTTAAAGTAATCATATTCCTAGACACAAAATTATAATTCTTAACAAGGCTTTTGCTAGTGAACTATATAATACTCAAGTCGTTTTTAAATAAAGAATAGGACTTTTAACTACTAAACCCTAAGTGATGTGATAGTATTGTATTCTGTAAGAATGTACCAAGTGACCTTTCTATATAGCCCCGAGTCCGTGTGTCTTACCTGTAGGATGCAGCTGAGCTTAAAAACAAACAGCAGGTGGATCCCAGCCTTGCCCGGAAAGTCCCAAAGGGAAATGCACCACGTGCTGCAGCCCTCTGCCTTCTGCCTCCAGCTCTGGGTTCCCGCCCTGCAAGAAGAGTGCACACCATGATGGCCTCCTGCTGAGCAACAAGTCACTCGTGGTGAGAACTGCGTCTCAGTGAGAAAAGAAAAGGTCCCTGCCCACGTGATTTTGTCTATCAGTTTGGGCTTCTAGAAAAGCGCTTTTCCTGGATGACAGTGCTACTCCCTGGGCAAGGAGCTCGCCCAGTTTGAAATCTGCCATGTCCTGATGGAGACAGCTCGGCCAGCACCTTCTCCTGCTCCAGTTAAGACCGCGGTCCTGAATTCCAGAGTGTGCTGCGGTGAGGTGAGGGCTTCTCTCAGCCCCGGGGCCTGAAAAGCTGTGTGGACCCGTGTCTGACATGCACTGGGATGAAGGGCTTAGCCTCAGTGACCTGGGGATTGTTCCCACTCCATAAATGCCCAGTTGTATCTCTGCATTTTTCCAGTGGACTTTTTCTTAATGATTTATAGGAGATCTTTGCTTGTGAAGGATAGTTAATGTTACATGCGCTACACGTTTCCTTCTCCAAGTCTGTAAGTTTGCTTACAGTGTATTTTGCTGTCAGAAGCTTATAGGTTTATGCAGTTACTCTTATCATATATAGTTACTTACTTATGAATTCTACTCTTTCTATTATACATGCAAAGGGTCTTCCCTTGCCAAGATTATAATTTTCCCAATACTGTTTACTAAATAGGATATCATTTGCCCAGTGGGCAAAAAGGCACTTTTTTCTTTTTTTTTTAAGATTTTATTTATTAATTTGATATGTTTTGCCATCTCTCTGGAGGGGTCTCTGGCCCCTTGAGAAAGGGCTCTGTGTTGTTAGCCAGCAGACCCTTGTAGAAATCACATCCTGGCTAACATTTCCCTCTGCACCCGCTGCTGGAGAGCTGAGGCTCAGATTTGCATCCATCTTTAACGAATGCACAGCATTTTCATGGAGGGATTTTGAATTTGAAGCTTATCCCTAGCCTTGCTGAACTTCTATTCCTATACCTAGACCTGCTTGTCATTTCACTTTAACTTGTTAAAACTATATATCTTTGTAATCCACTTTAAATATTTTCTGTATCAAAACAGATTTGAAAATGCTGACATGAGCCGGCGCTGCGGCTCAATAGGCTAATCCTCCATCTATGGTGCCGGCACCCCGGGTTCTAGTCCCAGTTGGGGTGCTGGATTCTGCCCCAGCTGCTCCTCTTCCAGGCCAGCTCTCTGCTGTGGCCCGGGAGTGCAGTGGAGGATGGCCCAAGTGCTTGGGCCCTGTATCCGCATGGGAGACCAGGAGAAGCACCTGGCTCCTGCCTTCGGATCAGTGTGGTGTGCCGGCCCCAGCAGCCGTTGGAGGGTGAACCAACGGAAAAGGAAGACCTTTCTCTCTGTCTCTCTCTCTCTCTGTCCACTCTGCCTGTCAAAAAAAATATATATATATAGATAGATAGATTGGTTCATACAAAATGATTAAATAGCCTTAATTTCAAAAATTAAACTGATTCCAAACACCTTTTAGAAAAATAACTATGTAGGTGAACTTTAGACTTGAACCCAACGAAGAAGCATGTGCTGATGGGTGTGCTCTCAGGTTCAATGCCTTTGCCTTACCCTCTGCAGTGTGTATTTACTCCCTTTTTTGTGCTCAACCTTGAAAACACAATTCCTTACCGAAGATTTGATTCATTTTATACTTTAAAGTTTTCTAGAGTATCAGACTTTTGAAGTTATATTTAAGATGTATAAAAGATCAGAATAGTTTTTAGCTAGATGTACTTCTAAGTTAATACAGACAAGACAGACATTTTATAGAAATACTGTTTAGATTTTTTCATTCAGTAAGTATACTAAACATTCTTTATGATAAATTTTAAAGACTTTGAAGAAAACTTTTTAGAAAGGTATTTGTGATACACAACTAGAAAAGAGCTGTAAGTATGTAAACTATCAAAAGCTTAACGAGAGTGAGATGAGTGACTGAAGACTTTAACAGTCCAGTGGCTGTACTTAACCAAGAGTTTCTGGAACATTCTAGACTTGAAGAGTGGCAGTCATGAGGACACAGAACGTTCCTGGGGGCAGTCGCTGAGGGCTTTGGCACGTGATTCCGAAATTGGGAAATGGTGGGTTGTAGGGTGAGAGCCGCAGCGAACATCAGATGGCCTAATGCGACTGAACTCTTGCCAAAACCCTGAAACCTGAATCACAACTAGGTTCAATCCAAGTGTCTTCAATTGTAGACAGAGAACATTTTTAATGATTTTATTTAGAGATGAAATTGGTGAACTCAGAAAATGGATATGGTGAATTTCTGATTTGGCCTGGGGAACATTTTCTCTATGAGGGCCATTTGGAAATTCATTTGTGGGCCATACAAAAGTATCAGCTTAAAAAGTTGCCTGCTCACTGTGTTGTAGTGGGTAAAGCTGCCATCTGTAGTGCTGGCATCCCATATGGACACCAGTTCAAGTCCCAGCTGCTCCACTTCAGATCCAGCTCTCTGCTATGGCCTGGGAAAGCAGTAGAAGATGGCTCAAGTGCTTGGGCCCCTGCACCTGTTTGGGTGGCTCCTGGCTTTGGATTGGCTCAGCCCCAGCTGTTGAGGCCATCTGGGGAGTGAACCAGTGGATGGGAGACCTCTCTCTCTGCCTCTCCTTCTCTCTCTGTGTGCAACTCTTTCAAATAAAGAAAGAAAAAGTCACCTGCTGGCAATTTATTGAATTTCTAGTCCCACCTGTGATTGCCAGGGCCAGAACAAATGATTTCTCAGCCTGATATTCCCCACCCCTGGAAGGAATCTGTGAACTTGTCTCTTTCCATCTTAACTCCATTAGCCTGCCTGGCTGGAATGTGAGCTCAACAGGGAACACCTCAGGTGTGTGCAAGCCTCCAGTCACTCCCTTCCAAGATTCCTTCATCAGCCTCATCGAAGTCCAAGCTCGGCCACACTCCCCTCTAACCAGAGAACAGCCAAGGTCGATTTCATCAGCCAGAACCCGTAGGGGCAGAAACAAGAGAAAAACCAAGGGTGATGAGAGACTGTGGTCGAGCAAAATCCTTGCTTGTAACCCCCGCTCTGGCTGAAACGGAAATACACAACCCCTGCGAAGAGATGTTTAGGTGGGAAGCCGGAAAACGTGGGATACTGTGATCGGAGACAATCACATGCGGTGAGATTCTGCAGACTCAAAATCCCCGTGTAGGTCCTGCTGGGAAGTGACAATTTCCAGGCCTTTACACCAGGCTGTGTCCACACAAGATGGACGAGGTAGCTGCAGAAAAGCCATTCCACGAGCTCTCAGCATAGCCTATCAATCTTTCCACACGTCTCTGCTGTGCTTCTGCAGGGAGACCGATTTCCGGCCAATTTATTCTGGGTGGGTGCTGTGGAGCAGGAGGGGCAGAACTGTGCGTGGCTGGTGCTGCTGGGCTGTTGGCCGCCACCTCATCAGGGCCCGCTTGTTTCTTGGAAGGTCTCTCTTCCATTTGCCCTCTGATGTTTCCTGATTTTAGTTTTTTTTTTTTTTTTTAAACATCTTTAAAGCAATCAGGAAACTTCTCAGCCACACCATAGAGAATAAAAGGCTCTGGTTCAGACTTCCCAGGATTGAATTTCAGCCGAACCACAAAGCTTACCAGCCGCTCACCGCAACCGAGTGACTTTCCACTGCTGAGCTTCCGTTTGTGCACCTGCGCACCTTTCGCTTGGGCGGGGTGGGGGAGGGGAAGTGAGGAAGGTGAGGGTCAAGGGTTTAAGAGCAAATACTCACCAGAAGGCAAGAATTGTGTTGTTTAAGCAACAAATTAATTTATTGATTACTTACTCTGAAATAACTGCACAAGGTCACCTTGGGTGGGTCAAGATGATTAAGACATGGTTGTAAAAAAGAAAAAGAAAAAGACAAAACCCAAATCGTGGAATGTGTTTTAACCTGGTCATTCGGACACCTGTTAAGATGCCTGTGTCCCAGACTGGAGTGCCTGGGTTTGATCCCCAGCTCCAGGTTCTGACCTAAGTTTCCCCAAATGCAGACCCTGGTTGCATTCTTGACTGCTGCCTTTGGCCCAGCACAGTCCTAATCACTGCAGGTGTTTCAGGAATAAACCGGTGGACGGGAGCGTACCCTCTATCTACCTGTCTCTCAGATAACTAAGTAAAAATTTAAGTGAAACAAATTCCTAAAGACAGGGTTTCCATTTTCAGTTGCCATTTTCGTCTGAATCTGTCTGGTTGAGAGTCAAGCACAACGCAAGCGGTAACTGAGTGTACGGCTCTCAGAGGGAGCTGGGGAGGAGAGACAAAAACAAATATGGAGCTCCAGGGCATCATGTAAAGTAAATTTGCTGATCTCTTACTCCACGTCAAGGCACTTTAAATCATCAAAATGACCCTGTGAAATGAATGCTGTTGCCTGTCTCATTTTACAGAGAGAAAAGCCGAGTCCTGGAAATGGCCCATGGTCTCACTACGCAGTGACCTAAAGTGAGATCCAGGGACTGAGTTGCTAACCTCAACGGTACACTGCCCATCAGAAAGTCTCTGATTGCTAGGAGAAGCAGGACATAGGCCATCACGTAAGAGAGGGAAGAGATGCAGGTGGAAGAGTTGAGGCAGGGGGCAGGTGGGAGGCATAGTTGCTGGGGAAAAGTTGGCCAGGTAACACAGTGTCTCTCCAGCTCTGGACATCCTGGTTCTGCTGCGGCACGCCCACAACCCTGCACTGTCATGGCTATAACCTGAATGTTACAGGTGGAAAACAGCCATTAGATTGGGGCCTGGCTGGCTAAAAAGACAAAGGGCTGAAAGGGTGGGGGAGGGGAAGTACAGGAAATTAGTGGGAGAATTAGTAGGGCTGTGGGTGATTTATCTGTGCAGCTTAGGCAAGAAAGTAAAGCCAAACAGCGGCCAAGAAACTGGAATAAAATGCGGGGAGACACAGGGTATAAAGGAGGGATGAGCGATTTACAAGCGGTGGGGGGATGAGATACTTTTATCAGTGAATACCGGTGTTTCTGACTTCTGTGGTGGCAGAGTTTTGGCAACTAATTGCATGACTCAGCTGAGGTATCAGGAAATGAATTCAGCTCGGCATACAAGTTTAAGATGCCTGCTGTGGATGGAACGTGCGTCCCTAAATTCCTCTGCTGAAGCCCTATCCCCACCGTGATGGCCTTTGAAAGCGGGTCTTTGGAAGGCGATTAGGTTTAGATGAGACCGTGTAGGTGAAAACCCATGACGGCATCAGCACCCTTACAAGAGGAGGAAGTGAGCAGACAACCTTGTCTTTCTCTGCCATTTGAGGAGTTAGCAAGAAGGCAGATGTCTGCAAATCAGAAAGCAGGCCCTCGCCAGACACCAAATCTGCTGGCACCTGGGTCTGCAGCCTCCAAGCTGTGAGACCCTGATATGTGCTGTTCAGGCTTGAGGTCGATGCATACTGCTGCAGCAATCCACACTGATCGACACAGCACCTGTGAGACACTGCCGTGGCGCATGCTGGGGGGTAACCAGACACAGGATCAGGACACAGAGAGGCTTGGGGGATGGAGGAAAGGATCTGTAAACTTCAGGCCACGTCAGGGGATGAAGGAAGAACAAACTTTCTGGGCTCAGACCTAACGGGTGGTGACGTGGCTAAATTCATCCAGAGGGCTGGGGTAAATAGTGCCCTGGGTTGGTGCCTCCCCCTGGAAATGAAGAAAACTGAAGTCAGCCGGTTCATCAAGTACACTGAGACATTTGGTGGCAAAGCCAGGCTGAAGGGACAAGCTGTGGGGATCTGGCACTGAGATTCCTGCACAAAAACAACAGCAGGTGGTGCCTGACCTTCCACACCACTTCCGGTGTCATGGCGAAGCCTGCTACCAGAAGCCCAGTGAAGCTCACCATTCGAGATATTATAGGTCAATATCCAAGGGGTTGATTTATAGATTTATATGAAAACAGAAGCAGACAAATGCGTGGATCAGAACCTTAAGGAACCCCAGTTTTTAAGAGAGGGGTGGAGGAGAGGAAGAAAGAAGTGACAGAAGTGAGGATAAAAGTAACTAAAGGGAGTGATATCATAGAAAAAGAGCAGCCAAAAACAAATTGTTTGATGTTTTAAGGAAGGTGGTCAGTGAGAGGTTGTTATGGCCCTTACCAAGAGCACTGGAGTTGAGGCCAGATGGGGGTGAGTTAGGAGAAAAATGAGGAGCGGAATCCAAGAAGAGAGGGGGAATTGAGATAACTTTGGGAATGACAATCACTTCTGGATACAAGCAGTGTGGAATGTTTTTGATACAGAAGTATGAGTTCAAATTCTAACTCCACCCCTCTGCTTGACCATGGGAGAATTTTTTCCCTAAGTGTCAGATTTCTTGTCTTCAACGTAAGGGTGGCTGAGGGCCACTGCCATGGCGTAGTAGGTTAAGCCACTGCCTGCACGGCTGGCATCCCACATGGGCACCAGTTCAAGTCCCAGCTGCTCCATTTCCTATGCAGCTCCCTGTTAATGTGCCTAGGAAGGCAGCAGAGGATAGCTCAAGTTCATGGGAGACCCAGATGAAGCTCCTGACTAAAGTCCTGGCCATATGGGGCATGAACCAGCAAATGAAAGATCTCTTTCTGTCTTTCCCCCTCTCTCTGTAACTCTAACTTCAAATAAACAAATAAATCTTTTTTAGAAATAAATAAAGTAAGGATAGTAATTTCAAACTCCAGCTGTTTTGAGACTGTTCATGATTAAATTTATAAAGTGCCTGGGATGCGGCTCAAATGAGCTGCAGTAGGAGTTGTAAGTAGAATGAGAAAAGATTTCTATTTTCTCATTCTGCATTTGAAATGTAAGCATGTTAGATTTTAAAGAGGTAACAGCCAATGGGGAGAAACAGATTTAAGGAAGGAGAGAAAGAATTGATAGAGCAGGAAATTTAAGGAAATAGGAAAGGCTTGCATTTGATGATAAAATTAGCTGGGACCTGGAGGTAAGATAAACATGGATGCAAAAAAGCTTGTAAGTATTTGGAAAAGGCTATGAATTTTGTACATTCAGTCACGGTGCAGGAAACATTTCCTGAGCTCTTGCTGTATGCCAGGCACTGGATACAATGGAACAAGAGATGATGACTCCCTCACCCCTGACCCTTCCCCAGTGCACAAAGCAATCATGCTCAGGGGCCCTCCCAGGAGCCTGGGGATTGTGCTGTTCCTCTCCTGCAGTCACTCACCAGCTCCTCTGGATTCTATCTCTGGGATTTCCCTCTAAACGATCCCACTTTCAGCACGGGGCACCCATCCTTCTTGCTCCACTCACTTCTAGTCTTCCTGTCTCTCATCTTGCCCTTGCTCGCTTGCAAGACACCCATCACCACTGCTCCTAGTGTCTGCGTCAGCAGGAAGCAGGAGTCCCGAGCTGGAGCCCGGCCTAAAGCCGAGACACTCCAATACGAGACAGTCACTCTGACTGGCATCCCGCCACTGGGCCAGACACCCATCCCTAAGTTATCCTTGAATTCCATTTCCCAGAACTTTTGACTTCCACTGAATGTCAAATATAAGTAAATCTGCATGTCAAATGTAAGTAAATGATAGGACTAATAGAATCTAGTTACATTGTTGGAATGGGTTCACTTCAATATTATTAAGAAAAAAACATTTAAAAAAAAGAAAAAAAAACATTTTTTACCTAATTAAGGCAAAATATCTTAATGACCTTGAAAAGCAAAGCTCAGTAGTGGATTACTTTTTGAGCCATCTAATTGGTACAACATTGGATTTAAGTTGAAACTGTGGTTCCCCTATGTGGAGCTCCTGGCTGAAAATAGTCAATTTGCAGTCCTACTACCCATTTTCTCTGCCCCATAATTATGCCAATTATACTGAGATCAAATCAGTCAAGTTTAATATCTCATCCTGGATGTCTTCAGTATAATTACTTGTACAATTGTATATCTCCTCTGATTTTTACTGTTTATCTTAATTTTTAAAATTTACTTACAGACTTGGGTTGGCACTATCCTTACTCTATTCTATGATAAACTGAAATTCCAGCAATTTCATTTAACATGAAGAAGAAAATGAATGCTAATTTTCCTAATATATATGTAACAATATAAACTATAATGCTAAATATCAATGTAGCTTTAAAAGTTTATCTTATTCCTGAAGACTATTTTTAAATGGTTTAATCTGCACTCCAAGGCATTGTGCTAATGTATGGTTCTTCTTTCATGGAATTTAAACTCAGAGACAGGAGGAACACGGAAAAATTTCTCATGAGATTCACAGACATTTTCAAGTTTTATAACTTTGTTTTTTTTCTTCCTAAATGTATTTTTTTTTTGCAATTTAGAGAAAAAAGATTACATAACACTAAATTTAGAGGATAAAGAAGAGGAGGAAGAGCCAGAAGGTCGGGGGAGGGGAGGGGAGGACACAGCCTGCCAGTGAGCCAGCAAGATGAATTCTTTGCCTGTGCTTTTCCCCTACTGGGTCCCCACAGGCAGTCAGTAAATACCTGGAAAAGTCCTCTGGTAGAATTACAAATTATAAAGATAGAACTTCCTCTTGCTATGTGTGAAGCCAAGCCAAAAAGAACAAAGATAAAAATACCAAAGGGAACGAGGTGGGGGGAAAGCTACTGAACTGACTCTCCATCCCCGCTCCCAGTCTGCCAGGGGACCCCAGTGAACACTAAGGAACCAAAGCCCAAACAACCTGCACGTCTCTCCCTGGCTTGATACGGGCTCAGGATGAAAGAGAGACAAGTATGTGTGACTGATGAAAAGTATCTCTGATAGGAATAAAGTGAGAGGAAATTTGATAAATGCTTATAGGAGCTGGATCCGAGTTCTGCTTGAGTCATCACTTTTCAAGGACATCGAGAAAACTTCAGTAGCGAAAATGTTCTCTTCCAGGTCTGGTTGACAAGAAGTCAGATCTGGCAGCTGTGTCAGTTGCAGTTGTCACATCCAAGTCTGGTGACAGCAACTCACTTGTACTTGGAGTAGATACAAGCTCCCATGGAGACAGCAGCTGTTGCATAAGCTAGCAGCTCACCTATTGGGTGGTGTCAATAATGAAACTCATCCTTCATTTCTAGTGATCCCTAATCCCTTACAGCTATATGAAGTTAAATGCTCAGTCAGCCTTGGGAGGAATCAGATTAAATACTCTAGAGGTGGGTATTTGGTCTAGTGGTTTACACCCTATGTGAGATGCCCATGTCCCATGTCAGAGTACCAGGATTTGAGTTCTGGCTCTGACTCCTGGTTCCAGCTTTCTGCTAATGCAGACCTTTGGAGACAGCAGGCAGTGACTCAAGTGGTTGGGTTCCTGCCACCTACATAGGAAACCAAGATTGAGTTCTTGACGCCTGGCCATTTGGGGAGTGATTCAGAAGGCAGGAGTCTCTGTAGAATGACAATTGCTTTAAGTAGCATTCTGACCTCAGAATCAGCCCTTAAGGCATTCTGGTCTGGCTGAAAAGCCCATGAGAGCATTTCAGGGATGGAAAAAGACACTGTGCCAAAAAAAAAAAAGTCCTACATGAAGAATCTCTGTGAATTATATCCCAGTGGAAAGAAGGGGCCATCAAAGAAGGATATACTTTTCTCTGAAGAGAGGAGAGAACTTCCACTTTGCTTTTGCTTTTGGTTTTGTCTAAATACTGATGGAGGTTGTGGATTCAAAGTCTTCCATAGCCTTAGCAGCTCATGTCAAGAGCCTTGGGTGATCACTGTCATAATACATAAGAGTGTTAATTGTTAAATTAACAACAGGAGTCACTGTGCACTTACTTCCTATGCAGGACCTCTGTACTCAATGAGTTGTATTGAGAGAATTAACTATAAAACTTGTTCTCAAACTGTATGTGTGTGTGTGTGTGTGTGTGTGTGCAAACTGTTAAATCTTTACTTAGTATAGAGTTGGTCTTCTGTGTATAAGGTTAATTGAAATAGAATCTTAATGGAGAATTGGACTGGGAATGGAAGGGGAGGTGGGAGTTGGGGTAGTAGGGCAGGTGTGGTGGGAAGAATCACTATATTCCTAAAGTTGTACTTATGAAATTTGTATTCCTTAAATAGAAGGTTTCTTGGGGGGGGGGGTAGGTCTCTCTCTCTCTCTGTATCTCTCTCTCTCTCTTTCTCTTCCCCTCCCTCCTTCTTTTTCTCCCTCTCCTTCGCAAATAAAACCACTGTAGTGAAAAGGGCAACTCCATGAGCTTAGCACAGATTCCAGAGCCTGCTCAGGCAACCATCTCTTATGAGGCCACACACCCCTACTTTACAGCAGTATGAAACACAAAATATCAGACGTATAACAGAAAGATGGAGGATATTTATTCTATTAAAAATAACTGTGGGCTTGCCTACTGTTTACAATAACTTTTATAAAAATAACTAATACACAGAGTATACAATATACAGTGTATAAAATATACAGTGTATACAATATACAGTGTATACAATAATTTTTATAAAAAAAACTGTAAGTAATCCTACTGCTTACAATTCACAGTAGGATTTAATTAAATTCTGAACGCAACTAAAGAATGATTTAATTTTCAAATGTTTAATTCTTTTTTAACTTCTTTGAGATCACATTAAATTATGCTATTGGTGGTTTTGCTAGAAAAAAAAAACAGGCATTTACTCCAAGTAGTTTCCAGCTCTCTGTTCTGACTCTTTGTAGAAAAGTAATCAAAATAGAAATTAAGAAGCTTTTTAATTCATTGTTTCTGCATCAGAGTCAGAGCTAAAGGGATGTAAGCTGCAATTTTATTATGGCCTATTTGTCTGAAAGTTGGCTAAAAAAGGAAACTACTAAAATTTAAAATTTTTCAGAAAATTAGAAACATGTGTATAATAGATAACTTCCTTGCTGAGAACATGTGAATCTTCTCCTTAATATTGGTTATGGGCAGTATTGAATTGATCACTTCACACACACACAGATCATAAGTCAGGGTCAGAGGGAAGGCACCCTTCTTTACTAGGGTTTCCGTCAATTTTGGTCCACCAGAGGCTTTTTAATCTTCTTTCACTTTTTCTGTTTTCTCATGGTATTTTCTTTAAAGTAATCAACAACAACAAAAATAATTTCTCCTACTAAACAAATGAACAAACATTGTGTTCTGAGATAATCTGAAATACATCACAGAAATAAGGTATTTTATACCTCAACAACCATACCATATATACTTTTAAAATTTTCATTTTACAGAGTGATTATTATGCATGGGAAATTAATTTCAAGGAGAATACTATGTAACTGATAAGTATTTTGAAAACCACATATTGAGCTCCTGTAAAATAGCCTAGTCAAGGTGTCTGGTACACAGCAAGTACATAATAATTATGTATTGAACTGAAAATTTTTCCAAATAGAAAAAAAAAACAAGAATAGCACATAATTTCTGAGTCACAAAGGGGCAAAGGCTCATCTGAGATTTATATAAACAGATTTACTTGTATACGTTGTTAAAGTGGAATTTGCTGATTAAGCAGTAAAACAATACCATTTACTATCAGATAAATGTCTAGACTTAGAGAGTTAGTAGTTACCATGTAGATTTTTATCTAGTAGAGATGCATATAATTTCCATCCAATGGGAAAGATATTCTCAAATGATTCAGGTTATTGTCCTATAGTTTGTTATCCAGTTTTGTGTGCAACTCAATGGTATTTTCCTATTTCCCTTAATTAAACTGGATATGAATATCTTGCACCTCAAATGTTCTTTGAAACAGTGTCAACATCTTACCAGTTCCCTCATTAATTGATGAACTGAACAAACACAGTGGCCTGGGTTCTCATTCCAGGTAATGTGGAGTAAGCACACCCCACCCTGTCACTCCCATTGAGGTGGTAATAAATCCTGGATAGCATACATGCAACAGCTCCTGGAGGCCCCTGAGAAGTAAACAGTAGCAAGAAGATCAGAGAAGACAAAAATCTGAATTACTGCTGCACTGATGGTGAATTTATCTTTTTATTTTCTTCCACTAGTCCCTGTGCTGAACTAAACCTAGCCAATAGCTAGAAGTGAGCGTAAGCACATAAGGAGCTGAGAGAGAAACCCTCCTGAGAAACAGGTGAGAGTGTGGAGGCAAGTGACTGTGTTCCTCCCTCCCCCCTCCCTCCCTCCCTCCCTCCCTCCCTTCCTTCCTTCCCTCCCTCTCCCCCTCTTTTTCTTTCCATTCTTGGCCACCTCAGCTCCAAAGCATCCTGCAGCAGTGGTGCCACTGGGATCCTGCAGCAGCCTTAGATGGCTTTATGATCACCCTGTCCTCCGATGTTTGACTGTAGATGTACTACAGCTATGGCAATAGTGTGGCACAGCAGTATAAACTAAGCTTTCCAGCTGGAGGACCTAAAGGGACGTCTCAAAGAATGAGCAAATACAAGGAAGGTCATGCATAGAAAGAAGCTCAGAAAGCAACCCTGTAAAATTAAGTCTGTGTTCCTAAGTCTACCCTGAGCTGGGAATGCATGGGTTGACCTGAAACAGCACACACATAGACTTTGAGAGCTGTGGGATAGACTACAATCCAAATTCCAAACTGGACAGTGGTTGTAATACATGCGATACTGACACAAATAGCCCTACAAAACTTTGAAAGCTGGACTGGCACCGGAATGATAATCCATTGAAAGTTGGTTGGAATTTAAATCAAATTAGGCCAATTATCTGCTGCATGGGAGAAATATCCTTAGAATATAAATAAGACCCATAGGACTTATAACACATTGTGATACCCTAAAATTATTCAGTCCGTTAAGAACCAGGAACATCTCAACTCATAGGAGAAAAACGATCAACAGACACCAATACTTGGCTGACCCGGATGTTTATCTCAGTCAGATTTTTAAAGTGCTCCAAATAGTGAGGTAAAGCACTCTTGAAATGAACAGAGTTAAAAATCTCAGAAAAAAATAGAAGATACACCATACTTAAAAAAAGAGAAAGAAATGGAGGGGAGAGGAGTAGGGGGGACTCTTTGGTACTAGTAATGTTTTGTTCTTAACTTGGGTGTCAGTTTATGACTATAATCAGAGGACCAAAAATTCATTTATCTGTATACTTGTGTGCATTTCTTCATATGCATACTGTATGTCAATAAAATGTTTTGAATGGAAGATATAAAGATAGAAATTTATACATGAAAAATATAATGACTTTTTATTAGAAATACCATAACCAGCCGGCGCCACGGCTCACTAGACTAATCCTCCACCTGCGGCACCGGCACACTGGGTTCTAGTCCCAGTCCGGGTGCCAGATTCTGTCCCAGTTGCCCCTCTTCCAGGCCAGCTCTCTGCTGTAGCCCGGGAGTGCAGTGGAGGATGGCTCAAGTCCTTGGGCCCTGCACCTGCATGAGAGACCAGGAGAAGCACCTGGCTCCTGCCTTCGGATCAGCGTGGTGCACCGGCCGTTGGAAGGTGAACCAACAGAAAAAGGAAGACTTTTCTCTCTGTCTCTCTCTCTCACTGTCCACTCTGCCTGTAAAAAAAAAAAAAAAAAAAAAAAAAAAAGAAAAGAAATACCATAACCAAAAGAGGTTTAATAGTGAAATAAAGTACAAGAAACCCATGAACTCAAAGATAGATCAAAAAATGACCCAATATAAACAATGCAGGAAAGACTGGAAAAACAATTGACATGCTCTTGGGGATGAGGCAAGGAATCTGAGGTACAATTAAAAAATTCTGATATTAGTATAATCAAAGTCTCAGTAAATTAGATGAAAGGGTGTAGTACGAAAAATATTGAATAAATATGGGCTGAGATGGCTCCTTAAATTTGGTTAAAGTCATAAATCTACATATTCTGGGCCGGTGCTGTGGCATAGTGGGCTAAGCCTTCGCCTCTGGTGCTAGTATCCTATATGGGCGCTGGTTCTAGTCCCAGCTGCTCCACTTCTGATCCAGCTCTCTGCTATGGCCTGGGAAAGCAGTGAAGGAAGGCCCAAGTGCTTGGATCCCTGCATACACATGGAAGACCTGGAAGAAGGTCCTGGATCCTGGCTTCAGATCAGTACAGCTCCAGCCTTTGGGGCCATTTGTGGAGTGAAGCAGGATGGAAGACCTTTCTGTCTCTCCTTCTCTCTGTCCTTGTAACTCTATTTCTCAAGTAAAAAAATAAAAATCTTAAAAAAAAAAAACTACCTATTCAAGAATTTCAGTGAATGCCAGTAAAGTAAATCCAAAGAAATCCATTCCCAGACACATCAAAATCAAAGTATCAAAAACTAAAGAGAAAGTAGATAACATGACTGTCTGATACAGAAAAAACTCAAGGAATCTACTAGAAACATCCAAGAGCTACAAGTGAGTTCACTTAGGTTTCAGGATAAAAAGTTAATGCACAAAAACTCAACTCTTTTTCTATATAGTAACAATGAACACTTGGAAAGCAAAATTAAAATAAGTCTTTGGAAGATCTACAACTAAATACTTTGGATGATTTACAGCTAAATAATTTACAGAACATATTTTAAGGTTCTTACATGATCTGTGTGCTGAATATCAAAATGCTGATGGAAGCAATAAAGAAGACCTATGATGAGACAGTGTATTTATGATGAATCTAAAGATGCAGTGTATTGAAGATGTTGATTCTCCCCCAAATGATCTAGGGTTTTAATGCAAGTCCACCAAAATCCCAGCAAAGTTTTTTCCAGACATAGAAAGTTCCATAAAATTTTGTATATGGAAAAGCATAAGCTGAAGAACAGCTAAATCAATCTTGACAAAGAAAACCAAAATGAGACAAATCATTTACTTGATATTAAGGTTTATGACATAGCTACAGTAACTCAGACGGATAACTAGTAGAGGGATTGACACCTAATAGATTGATGTACCAAAACAGTAGACACACAAACAGACTCATACCAATAACTGAATTGATTTTTGACATAGATACAAAAGCAGTTCAATGGAAGAAAGCCTTTACAACAAATGTTGCAATTAGGTATAAAGGATCAATGTGATGATAAAACTGTCTATTAGCTTAACTGTTTGTGAGCCTACTCATGTGATATAATTGTACAGGACTCAATATATATATGCAGAAGTGAAACTGGGAAACCTAAACAAAATAATTGGATAATATCACGGTCAAAATGCTTGTTATGATATTGTACTATAATTTTAAAATGTTATAATTGGGATTCATGAAATGTTTATTATTTCTTACAAGAGCATGAGAATCTATAATTAGCACATAAAAGTTCTGATTAAAAATTTGTTGGCCATATTTGTGTCATCTAAGTCTGGACTCTAATCTGTTCATTGATCTGTCTATCCCTTCACCAGCACCACACTATCCTGGTTGCCACAGCTTTATAGTCTTAAAATCATGAAAGTAATTCTTTCAAGTTTATACTTTTCAAAAGTTCTTTTGGCTTTAATAATTTATTATAATAATAATTAATTAATGTGATTATATGGTTTTTCTTCTTCATACTGCTAATGTGGTAGTTTACACTGATTTTCTTTTTTTTTTTTAACTTTTATTTAATGAATATAAATTTCCAAAGTACAGCTTATGGATTACAGTGGCTTCCCCCCCCCATAACTACCCTCCCACCCGCAACCCTCCCCTCTCCCATTCCCTCTCCTCTTCCATTCACATCAAGATTGATTTTCAATTCTCTTTATATACAGAAGATAAATTTAGTATATATTAAGTAAAGATTTCAACAGTTTGCACCCACACAGAAACACAAAGTGAAAAATACTGTTTGAGTACTAGTTATAGCATTAAATCACAATGTACAGCACATTAAAAACAGAGATCCTACATGAGGAGTAAGTGCACAGTGACTCCTGTTGTTGACTTAACAAATTGATACTCTTGTTTATGGTGTCAGTAGTCACCCTAGGCTCTTGTCATGAGTTACCAAGGCTATGGAAGCCTTTTGAGTTCGCCAACTCTGATCATATTTGGACAAGGTCATAGTCAAAGTGGAAGTTCTCTCCTCCCTTCAGAGAAAAATACCTCCTTCTTTGATGATCTGTTCTTTCCACTGGGATCTCACTCGCAGAGATCTTTCATTTAGGTCATTTTTTTTTTTTTGCCAGAGTATCTTGGCTTTCCATGCCTGAAAAACTCTCATGGGCTTTTCAGCCATATCTGAATGCCTTAAGGGATGATTCTGAGGCCAGATACACTGATTTTCAAACATGAATTAGCCTTGCATTCTTAGGATGAAACTATCTTGGTCAGATAACTTATTATTCTTTTTTATTGCTGGATTTTATTTGCTTAATATTTATTAAAGGATTTTTGTATGTAGGCTCATGATGGATATTAATCTGTAGTTAATTTGTATGTCCTTATCTGATATTGGCATTATAGTAATGCTAATTTCTTATGAGTTAGGAAGCATCTTCTATTTTCTGGAAAAAATGTGGTGTAGGTTTGGTATTAATTCTTTTTTTTTTAAAGATTTATTTACTTGAAAAGTAGAAAGAACTAGAGGGACAAGGAGAGAGATATTCCATCTGTTGGTTTACTTAGCAAATGCCTATAATAGCCAGAGCTGGGCCAGGCTGAAGCCAGGAGCCTGGAACTCCATCCTAGTCTCCCCAAGGGTGGCAGGGATCCAAGTACTGGGGCCACCATGGGTTGTCTTTCCAGGTGCATTAGCAGGAAGCTGGGACTAAAAATGGAACTTAGATATGGAATGGGGGCCTCCTAAACAGCCATTCAACCTGCTGTGCTGCAACACCCTACAAAGTGTTAATTCTTTAAAATTCACCAATAAAACTATATGGATGAGGAAATTTATGTTTTGGAGTTTTTAAATGAAATGAATTCATTTACTAGGACTACTTAGGCTATCTATTTCATCTTTGGTGAGTTTTGATAATCTGAGGTTTTTGATGAATTGGTCCACTGAGTGTAAGTTGCTCAACTATGGTAATTGTAACATTCTGTTATTTTCCTTTAATGTGTGGGGGGTTGTAGTGATAGTTTCTTCTTCAACCGCTGATATTTGTAATTTATGTCTTCTCTCGTTATTAGTTGTCAGCAGTTTGTTGACATTATTGGCCTTTCTATAAAATCAGCTTTTTATTTTATTTTCTCTAATGTTTTTGTTTTCAATTTCTTTGATTTTTGATTATTATTATTTCCCTCCTACTCATGTTGGTTTCATTTTCCTTTTTAGTTGCTTGAGGTAGGAGCTTATTGTATGAGACCTCTTGATTTCTGATGTAAGAATTCAGCACAACAGATGTCCTTCTCAACACTGCTTTAGTTGTGTCCCACAAAATCTGATACATTGTGCTTTCATTTGCATTCAGTTTAATTCTGTGATGTCAGAGAACACTTTCTGTATCATTTTAATTATTTTAAATTTGATGAGGTTCATTTTATGGCCCAGGATATCTGCGCATATTTCACATGCACATAAAGGGAAACACAAGATGCATCCTGCTATTGGGAGTATTTTGTATACGTATCAATTATACACTGTTAGTTGCTAGTGTTGCTCAAACTTTGTATATCCTTGTTGATTTTGGGTTCATAAGTCCTACCAGTTGCTGTGAGGGACATGTTGAAGTCCTCAATTATAACTGATAATTGGTCTACTCCTCTCCTTTCTATCAGTTTTTAATTATTTTCATTTGTTTGAGGGTGGGGTCGGGGAGAGAGAGAGATCGATCTTATGGGATCCAAGGCAGGAGCCAGGAACAAATTCCACTGCCTCCCATGTGGGAGGCAGGAATCTAATTACTGGAGCCATCAGCACTGTCTCCCAAGGTCTGCACTGGTGAGAAGCTGGATTCGGGAGCCAGAGCCCGGATTTGAACCTGGGCACTCTGATGTGGGACATGAGCATCTAAATTGTTAGAATAAATGCCTACTCCTCTGTTTTTGTTTTCCTTATTTATTTTGAGGTCCTATTTTTTGATGCATTCACATTCAATAATATGCTTCCTCATGGTTTAATTCATTTTATTATTGGGTTATTTCCCTCTTTTTATTAAATTTCTTTGTTTTTAGTCTACCTTACATTTAAAAAGCCACTCCTACTTTTTTTTTTTTTTTTTTTTTTGGACAGGCAGAGTTACAGAGAGAGAGAGAGAGAGAAAGGTTTTCCTTCCGTTGGTTCACCCCCAAAATGGCTGCTACGGCTGGTGTGCTGTGCCAATCCAAAGCCAGGAGCCAAGTGCTTCCTCCTGGTTTCCTATGCGGGTGCAGGGCCCAAGCACTTGGGCCATTCTCCACTGCACTCCCGGGCCACAGCAGAGAGCTGGACTGGAAGAGGAGCAACCGAGACAGAACCCGGCGCCCCGACTGGGACTAGAACTCTGGGGTGCGGCGCCACAGGCAGAGGATTAGCCTAGTGAGCCGCGGCGCTGGTCCACTCCTACTTTCTTTAAAATTAACATTTATATGGCCCATCCTGTTATTTTCTGTAAAATTATGCCAATGAATTGGAAGTGATTTTCTGTAGACAGTATACAGTTATTATTCCGACAATCTGTCTTTTGATTTGTTGTTACTCCTATGCTGTTCTTTTCTTGTCTTCTTGTGAGTTACCTGAACTTTTTTTAGGATTCCATTTTGGCTTTTTATAAAAGTATTTTTGAGTATAGCTCTTTGTACAGCTTTTGTAATGGTTACCATGGAAATCACAAATACACGTATGGTTATCACAGTGTAAAGACATCTATATTTTACTACTTCAAGTAATATGTGGAAACCTTGCCTCCACTCAAGGCCCCTTACTCTCTCCACTTAAAAATATCATTGTCCTGAGTATCAGCTGTTGTAATTTTTGCTTCAATCATCACATACAATTTACAAAACTCATGAGGAAATGAATAGTCTATTACATATACCTATATCTTGTTGTTGTTTTTTTAAATTCCTTCTCTCTTTTGGGTCCTTCCAGATTATTTTATCACTTCTTTTCTGTTTGGAGACTGTTATTTAGTCTATCTATAAGGGTAGGCCTGCTAACTGTAAAATCTTTTTAGTTTTCCTTTACTTAGAATGTCTTTATTTCTCCCTTTTTATTGTTAACGGATAGTTTGACCAGAAGTTTATGATTGGCAGTTGCTTTCGTTAGCACTTGAAAAAGTGACAAGTTTTTTTCTGTCTTCCATGGTTTTAGATGAAAAAACTCACTCTATGGACTTGTTGTTCCCCTACAGGAAACACATGCTTTTTCTAGTTTCTTTCATGTTTTTAACTCCTCTTTATCTTTCAACAGTCTTAATTTCTTTGATTTTTGATTACTGTTGTTTCCCTCCTACTTATGTTGGTTTCATTTTCTTCCTTTTTAGTTGAATTGATTTCTTTGGATTCTACCTATTTGAGGTTTTCTCCTCTTCCTGAATTAGTTTATATCTTTTGCCAAATTTGAGGAGTTTAGCTATTATTTATTGGAATATTCTTTCAGTCACACTTTTTTTCTTCTGGAAGTACAATGACAAGAATATTGGATCTTGTATTACTGTCTTATAGGCCCCATTTTCTTTTCAGTTAATTTTCTCAGTTGTATATGTTGGTAAATTATCTTACTCTTTCTGCGAGATTACTGACTCGATAATCTAGCTTCCTAGGCTACTAATGAGTCCATCCAGTGAAGATTTTATTTCTGTCATTGTATTTTTCAGTTCTACAATTAAAAAAAGAAGATTTTACTTATTTGAAAGGCAAAGGGTGAGAGGGAGGGAGGGGGAGGAGGAGAGAGAGAGAAGGAGAGAGAGAGAGAGAGAGAGAGAGAATCTTCCATCCATCACTCTTCAAACAGCTACATCAGTTGGGGATGAGCCAGGTCAAAACCAGGAGCCAGAAAGTCCATCTGGGTCTCTAACATGGATGGCAGGGGTCCAAATACTTGGGCCATCTTCTGCGGCCTTTCCAGGCCCATTAGCAAGGAACTTGGACTTTAAGCAGTGTCACCAGGACTCGAGGCAGCACACTGTCACAGGAAGCTGGCATTGTAGGCAGTGGCTTAAACTGCTGAGCCACAACCCAGTCACAATTCTATAATTGTTATTTGGTGTGTTTTTATAAATTCTACCTTATTGCTGAAATTTTGTGTTTTTTAAACTTATTTCAAGAAAAATTGTGAATGCTTTAAATATTCTCTGGAAAATTTCAAAGTTCGATTTATCTCAGTGTTGACATTAGCTGATTTTCTTCACTCTTGGTATGATGAGTCTTTTTAGAAACCATTCTGGACACGTTTATTGTTAGGAAATTCTGGGGCAATTTATTTTAGAAAGTAGTCACTCTGTTTATGTTCAACATGTAGGTTCTGGCCTACTTTTGTGGGCTGATCCCAGTGACAGGTTAGTTTTCAGAGCCCTTCAGTGTGTGTGTGTGCTGTTTCCAGGGAAGGTTTTAATCCTACTGTGGCTCACAAAGGTTCTTGCTGGGGCTTCCTGAGGAGACACAAGGGATTTCCCCATTCTGGGCCTTGTTCTACAAGGAGTGAAGCCTCGATCCTGCAGGAACAAGAGGCTTCCCTAGACAGAGGCTTATTGAGGCTGAATCCTCCCAGCCTATGTTAGATGGGTAGCACTTCCGCTCAGGGCACTGGGGGCAGGATTCCCTACTCCATGTCTCTTGGTGGGTGAGGGTCGTCTCCAGTCCACCAGGACAAAGGGGCTTTCTCTATCCAGTTTCTTACTGTGCTTACGTCTCTTTTGCCAGCTCTGCCTAACGGCTTGAAGACTCCCAGCAGCAGAACAGAGTCTCAGCCCCACTGGGACAAAGCAGATTCCCAGGCTATGCCATTTCTTTGCTGGCCAAGGACCCTTTTTCTAGGGCCTCCTGGCTGCAAGTGTCTCTGGATGAGGGAAGCTGGTCTCAGGCCTTCAAGAACACCTGCTGTAGACAGGTCCCATCTGCTAGTGCTGCCACACGCCTTAGCAGGGAGGGAGATGAGGAGGGGAAGAGGATGGAATCTGGCTGCAGAAGAGGAGTTTGCTCACTCTAGACACTTAGTGTTGGTGCGGCTCCAATCAACCCACTTGTCAGTGGAACTTGGCTGTCTGGTTTTGCTGGACAGACTATTAGTTACTTTCTGGTGCTGGGCTGGGTGGTCTTCTGTTGGATACAGGACATGGGATGTTGCGCTGCTGTGTTGACTTCCCCATAGAGTCCCAGCCAGCTCACCTTTTTAATACCATCTTTGGAGTTCTTTTGTTATCTCTTATATTATTTCCAAGGCTAGTGGTTGTATTTAGCAAAGAGGAGCAGATAAAAACTACTCACTGCCATTTTGATGTCTGTCAATGGCAATACCAAAAGACAACTTGAAATGCTGTAATCCCAAAAATCACAATCCTGGAAAGTTAAGACCCTCAATCTTCAAATCGTGAAAGCCGAAATCCTGAAAACTGTAATTCCTATGGGTGAAAAAGAGTTTCTGGGAAGCTATATGATACAGGAGTGATGAAAAATCCATTCAAAAAATGCATCATTTATCTGCATTGGCATCCTTCTAACAGATGAAATTCCAAAAGCTTTTAATAGATTGAAGCTGCATTTGACTGAAGAAGCCACTGAAGTTACTGACTGGTTTGAAAATAATTATGTAGGATAATAAGACACTAGAGCAGCAATGTTGTTGTTGAAAAATCAGGATTGTCTGTCCCATATTTGAGATCTGTATATGAGTGCATGTGGAATCAAAACAACATGGAAGCATGACGTAGAAGATGGGAAAGTTTAATTAGGAATTCTCATGTCACTTATAATGAATCATGTGGGAATTTCCAAAAAAAAAAAAAACCTACACATACACACACAAAATCAATGTGAATGCATTCCAGGAGAGAAAAAAAAAAAGAAGAAAAAGACAAAAAGCAGTGATTCATCGTGACACAAAATTTCAAAACACAGTTAATGATCATGGAAGTCAGTCAGCTCCCAGAGACTATCTCCATGCAATTGCCCATTATCCATCTCCGTAATGCACTTGTCAGTAGGTTGAGCTGTTTTTTTCCTTTTTTGTTTTCTTTCTTTTTTAGCATCTTCCCCACACTATTTTAATTTTTCACCATTATTTTTAGAAATTTGCATCATTTTCAATGTCAGAGGCATACATTGTGCAAAGATGTTCAGAAAGTTCTAATCTGTGTTGCGCATTTTTGGCAAATTTGACTCCAACACAGTGTGTTACCGCAGCACTGACTTTGTAAACATTGTGTGTGTGTGTGTGTGTGTGTGTGTGTGTGTGTGTATAAATGCTCAGACTTACTCAGGAGGTGTTGAGATGTCCTTTGTGAATGCCTGCAATCAAGTGAGATAAAATTGCTGGAGACCTTGGCTAAGCGGTGATGGGATCAACATCATCAAAGACTAAGGTTGTCTATCATAATGCTTCAGATGACCAATTATTTTTTATAACTATTTTTTATTTTTAAGAAAATTGATTTATTTGATAGGCAGAGTGACCCAGGCAGGGAGACAGGTCTTCTATCTGCTGGTTTACTCCCCAAATGGTTGCAACAGCCAGTGCTGGGCCAGCCCAAAGCCAGGAGCCCAGAACTCCATCCAGGGTAGCAGGGACTCAAGTACTTGGGCCATCATCAGATTACCAGTTAGAAAGCTGGGTGCACACAATTACCAACCAGAGTGAAATGCATTTATACATTTTGCTTGTTCACTATTTCTTTATAAATGCATGTGATTGCTGTTACTACACCTGATTGTTCATGCTTATGGAAATATGTGTTGTTATTGCTTGTTCTACTGTGTAAAGTGGCCTATGAAGTGTTCCATAATTTTTTATATTGTCTCAAAATAAAGCCCCTTTAAAAATCAAATAAATGTCTTTTAAAGAAGTTTTAAACTATTTTAGCCCAAATCATGTTTTTGTGAGTTTGATCTTTTGGGATTTTAGACTTTAGGGATTTTAATCTGTCAGGGTTTCAACATTTGGGATTATGGCATTCTGGGTTGTTTTCTGGGAATTATGGCCTCACCCCACCTTGATCTGCAAGAAGTCACTAAGTGATTCTGACAAAGGTGTAAACACAGTGCAGGTAAGGAAAGGTTGTTATTCAGCAAATATCACTGGGGTGAGTAGATGCCTCCGTGCAAATTAAGCTTTAACCTAGTCCTTACATCCTATGCAAGAAATGAACTCAAAATCCATGCTAGATCTAAATAGAAAAATCTAAAAGCATGCAAATGTTAGCAAAAGACAAAGGAAGGAATCTTGATATGGAATTAGAAAAAGAGTTTTTAGACATGACACTAAAAATACAATTTTTTGATAAACTGGACATCATCAAAATTAAAACGTTTTGAACTGAGAAAGATACACAGAGAATGAAAAGACAAGGTACAGATGAGCCACAAATCTAATACAAGACTCACAGCCAAGAAATATTAAGAGCTATCAATATTAAACAGTAAAATAAATAGCCTGATTTAGAAAATGTGCATTAGACTTGAATAGACACTTCAGCAAGAGGATATCAGGATGGCAAATAAGTAACATCATTAGCTATCAGGGAAATGCAAATTAGAACAATGATGTGACACTATTTACATATTAGAATAGCTAAAAAAAATACTGACAGTACCAGTGCTAATGAGAATGTGGGGCACGTAGAACTCTCCTACATTGCTGATGAAAATCCAAAACACTATCGCTACTCTTGAAAGGTTTGGCAACATCTTCTAAAATAAAACATACAGTTATTATATGACCCAGAAATCTCACTTCCACGTATTTACACTAGACAAATTAGAACTTATATCTACACAAAATTCTGTACCTGAATGTTGAGTGCAGCTTGATTTACAATCACCGAAAACTGGAAACAACTCCAGTGACCTTCAGCAGGTGAACTGATATATCGTACTACATCCATACAATGGGATTCTGCTCAGAAGGAAAAGAAATAAATTACTGATGCACAAAAGAGTTTGGAATAATCTTCTCATGCTGAGGAGGAAAAAAGGCTAGTCTCAAATTTCCATACCATACAATCCCTTTCACAGGGCATTTTCAAAACGACTAAACTGTAGGAACAGAGAACAGATTGGACAATACCAGGTACTCGGCTTCCTGCAGCAATGGAAGTGTTTGACATCCTGATTGTGATGATGGCTACACAAATCTTTCTTTCAAATTCATAGGATTGTATATAGAAATACATTTTATGGTATAGTTAATCTAAAAAAATTTAAATTTGCCATGTATCCATTCTATGTTTGCATGAGAGTTATGATTTTCCTTTTATATATATGATATTTTAGCACTATACATAGTGTGGCTCATTCCAGGCACTTTGCAGGTATGGTTTGATGAACTACAGCCCACTCCCTACTCTGCACCCCTTCCTCAAACATCACATCCTCAACTTAGACATATTGGTGTCAATGGACAAAATCATCATTTTGCTAATATATCCCCGGGCTAATGTGTAACATCGTTTCTGCCATCTGTACCTCAACAAGGCTCACTTTATCAAACATCTCCCGAGGGATCGCTATTAGCCGAGAGCTGGGACTGAGCGAATATTGCCTGTGACATTAGATGACCCTCCGGGAGGAAGTGGGAGGATCTCCTCACCCATTCCAAGAGCAGCTATTCAAGGAATTCACAGACACTGAAAATGCAAGATGCAAGGATCACAGAGTCACAGCCTCCTCACTTCACAGCAGGCACAGCTTTCGCTTTTTTCCTTAACAATTAGCAACGTACAAGTCTAAAATGTGGTACTCTCAAAGATGCATTTCCTCCTTTCAAGTAGATAGAACTTGGCTTCTGCAATGTCACACAGAGGCAGATCAAGAGGCAGCCACCTGTGGCCCCAAATGACCTTGGGTAGTGACCTTTACAATGAATAAAATGAAGTCCTATGTTCCCCAGCAGTGCAAGCACTTGGCGAGCCTCCACTGTAGGCTGAGAAGCTGCCTTGAGACCTTAGGCACAAGCACAGACCTGCTCCCCTACCCCAGGCCTAGCTACCCAGCTCTCCAGAGTGATGGAAGAAGCCTCCAGAACAGACTAGGGTGGGGCTTCACGGAGGAGCACACTGCCTCTAGTGCTTCCTGTCCAGCAGCATGCTCTGATTGATCTTAGTTTTCCATTTCAGTTTTTCCAGAAGAATTTTATCACTTAACTAGTTATGTATACATATACCGTTCAGCTTATTGTTCAAAAGAATCATTACTTTACCTAAGTGTCTCCCACACGCCTCTCTGTGGGAAGCGCTGTGCGGTTTGTCTACTTCTTGAGACGAGATTTTCTCACACACCTTGTTTACAGAGGTAGAGTCTGATGATATCAAGAGGAAATGGCAGTTTTGATTGCAGCTCTTATCTTGCTATCTTACTGCAATCCAGGAACGAAAAACAACCAATACGGCACAGGTCAGGAAGGCCAAGAACATGGGCGTAGGCCAGGGCAGTCAGGCAAACTGAGCACCTGTTCTACTAGCAGTAAGAGAGGGGCAGGAGTTAAGTAGCACTTAACATACACGGTGTGAGGGAGGGCTCAAGTGAAGTTTATTGGCCTTTAGTTGGTTGATTTTTTTTTTTTTTTTGACCAGGCAGAGTTAGACAGTGAGAGAGAGAGAGAGAAAGAGAGAGAGAGAGAGAGAGAGAGAGTTATAGACAGTGAGAGAGAGACAGAGAGAAAGGTCTTCCTTCCGCTGGTTCACTCCCCTAATGGCCGCTATGGCTGGCGCTGCACTGATCCGAAGCCAGGAGCCAGGTACTTCCTCCCGGTCTCCCATGAAGGTGCAGGGACCCAAGCACTTTGGGCCATTCTCCACTGCCCTCCCAGGCCACAGCAGAGGGCTGGCCTGGAAGAGGAGCAACTGGGACGAGTACCTGGCACCCCAACCGGGACTAGAACCTGGGGTGCCAGCACCGCAGGCAGAGGATTAGCCAAGTGAACCATGGCGCTGGCCAACCTTTAGTTTTAATTTGAGGAAAAATAGAAAAAAATCCTTTCAACTACTATTTGAGAACTATAAAACTTTTAACTACAAGTCCCGGAAGTTTTATTTTTTTCTAATTAAATACTATATTTGCTTCAGCTTAGCAAAGGAACAAGTCTCATTAAACACACAAAATGTAGGTTATGATAAAATATCTAAGCAAGAATTAATTATTTCCCAAGTATATCACCTTAACGCCTTTCCTTTTTTTGTAAAACAAATTGGACATCTTCACATACATAGTTAAGATTTCAGATGCTTGGACTTATTTCTGGTGTTTCTGTTCTGTTCCACTGGTCTATCCATCTGTTTTTGTACCAGTACCAGGCTGTTTTGATTATAACTGCCTTGTGGTATGTCTTGAAAGCTGGCATTGTGATGCCTCCAGCTTTGTTTTTGTTGTATAAAATTGCTTTAGCTATTCAAGGTCTCTTGTGTTTCCAGATGAATTTCAGCATTATTTTTTCTAGGTCTGAGAAGGACGTCTTTGGCATTTTAATTGGTATAGCAGAAATCAACCCAAGCATCTACAACCAACTTACTTTTGACCAAGGAGCTAAAATCAATCCCTGGAGCAAGGGCAGTCTCTTCAACAAATGGTGCTGGGAAAAATCTATTTCCACATGCAAAAATATGAAGCAGGATCCTTTCCTTACACCTTACACAAAAATCCATTCAAAATAAAGACCTAATCTACCACCTGATACCATAAAATTATTAGAGAACATTGGGGAAACCCTTCAAGACATTGGCACAGGCAAAGCGTTCTTGGAAAAGACAAGTGGGATTACATCAAATTGAGAACCTTCTGTACTGCAAAAGAAACAATCAGGAAAGTGAAGAGGCAACTGATAAAATGAGTGAAATTATTTGCAAACTATACAACTGATAAAGGATTAATAATCAAAATACATAAAGAGATCAAGAAACTCCACAACATCAAAATAAACAACCCAGTGAAGAAGTGGGCAAAAGACTTAAACAGACATTTTTCAAAAGAGGAAATCCAAATGGCCAATAGACACATGAAAAAAATGTTCAGGATTACTAGCTGTCTGGGAAATGCAAATCAAAGCACAATAAGATTTCCCTTCACCCCAGTTAGAATGGCTTTCATACAGAAATCAACAAACAACAAATGCTGGCAAGGATGTGGGGGAAAAGGTACCCCAATCCACTGTTGGTGGGAATGTAAACTGGTAAAGCCACTATGGAAGTCAGTTTGGAGATACCTTAGAAATCTGAATATAGACCTACCATATGACTCAGCCATCCCACTACTGGGTATTTACCCAAGAGAAATGAAATCAGAAAATAAAAGAGTTATCTGCACCCCCATGTTTAATGCAGCTCAATTCACAATAGCTAAGACTTGAAATTAACCTAAATGCCTGTCAATAAAGACTGGATAAAGAAATTATGGGACATGTACTCTATGGAATACTACACAGTGGTAAAAAAAAAAAAATCCAGCCATTTGCAACAAAATGGATGAATCTGGAAAACATCATACTTAGTGAAATCAGCCAGTCCCAAAGGGAAAAATACCATATGTTCTCCCTGATCTGTGATAACTAATAGAGCACCTAAAAGGAAATCTGTAGAAGTGAAATTCACACTTTAAGAAGCAATGACTTGGCCGGGCCATGGCTCACTTGGCTAATCCTCTGCCTGCGGCCCTGGCACCCAGGTTCTAGTCCCGGTTGGGGCACTGGATTCTGTCCCAGTTGCTCCTCCTTCCAGTCCAGCTCTCTGCTGTGGTCCGGGAAGGCAGTGGAGGTTGGCCCAAGTGCTTGGACCCTGAACCCACTGGGAGACCAGGAGGAGGTACCTGGTTCTTGGCTTTGAATCCGGGCAGCACACTGGCCGCAGCGGCCATTTGGGGGGTGAACCAACAGAAGGAAGACCTTTCTCTCTGTCTCTCTCTTTTTCACTAACTCTGCCTGTCACAAAAAAAAAAAAAAAAAAAAAAAGCAATGACTTGAACAGCCCTTGTCTTGACTGTAGAGGAACAGGTTTTTTTTTTTTCCTTAATGGAGAATAGGACTAGGAATGGGAGAGGGAGGAGGAAGTAGGGTGGGAGTAGGGGTGGGAGGGTGGGTATGGTGGGAAGAATCACTATATTCCTAAAGTTGTACTTATGAAATTTGTACTCCTTAAACAAAAGGTTTTTTCGGAGGAAAAAAAGATTTAGTAAATTAGGAATAAACACTAAAAAGTCTATTAGAACTGTAAAATAGCACCTGTTTTTTTTTTATTGTAAGATTTTAATAAGTCTTTTTATTAAAAGAAAGAAAAGGCAGGCATCATGCAACAGCAAGTTAAACCACCTCTTGGAACAACCACTGCCATACTGCAGTGCTGGGTTCGAAAACCTGGAGCTTTGCACCTCCAATTCAGCTTTTTACTAATGCACCTAGGAGGTAGCAGATAATGACCCAAGTGCTTGGGTTCATGCCAAACTTGTGGAAGACTCGAACTAAATTCTTGGCTCCTGGCTTCATCCTGAACTAACCCTGGCTGTTGTAGGCATTTGGGAAGTGAACCAGATGATAGAATATTTCCTCTCTCTCTCCACCTTCCTTCTTCCCTCCCTCCCTCCCTCTATCCTTCCTTCTGTCCCTCCCTCCCTCTCTCTCTCTCTCTGTCTCTATGATTCTACATTTCAAAGAATAAGTATATAATTCTTAAAAAATAATGCTGCAAGACAGCTTTATAAGACTGGAGAACTCAATTCCTGTAATTACTCAGAGCTACCTACAGAATGAGCAGGAGTATTTCTCACCCAATGTGCTGCTTCAAGTTAGAAGAGACATTTGCATGTATAAGATGGTATTTGGTTTACCTTCAAGGAAGGCAATCTTACTGAGTAATTAAAAAGGATAATATACCGGAAGTGTAGTTTTCTGTTGCTATCAATAGAAGCTTTTCTTTTGGACTTCTTTCCCACAAAAGCTGCCAAGTTGCATCAATCAGAGCTTCAATATTTAAATTAATTTCACTTCTAAATGAATATGGAAACACCTGGAAATTACAAAATTAACTCCTGTGCCATTAATCCTCAGAAAGTGCACTGGTTTATGATCAAAGGCAGAACAGTGACCTTCACTGCAGAGACTTCGGAAAAACCACCTGAGAGAATATGCATGTATTATGGAATTCAAAATTCTAACGATATTTTTCTTTTCTTCCTTTTAGAAATAAACTTAACTTTAAAAAAAGATTTATTTATTTGAAAGGCAGAGCAGAGAGCAAGGGAGAGATCTTCCATCCGCTGGTTCATTCCCCAAATGTCTTCAACAACTGGGGCTGGATCAGGCTGAAGCCAGGAGACAGAAATTCCATCTGGGTCTCCCATGTGGATGGCAGGGGTCCTCAACTACTGCATTCCTAGATGCATCGGCAGGAAGCTGGTTTGGAAGTGGAGTGGCCAGGACTCAAGTCGGCACTCTATGTGGGATGCTGATGTCACAGCAGCAGCTTAACCTGCTACCCCACAACACTGGCCCCTTAAAGATAATTTTCTATATTTGTATGTGGATTACTAGGAGGGTAGGTAAGTAGATGCAGATTGGGCATCCCTTCTCCAAACTGCTTGAAACCAGGAGTGTTTTGGATTTGGGATGTTTATGGGTTTTGGTATATCTGCTTATACATAGTGATATATCTTGGGAGGGGATCCAAATATAAACTCAGAATTTATTTATGTTGCATATACACCTTATACATACAGCCTGCAGGGAATTTTATACAATATCTTCATTACTTTTGTACAAGAAACAAAGTATCAGGGTGTAAAATTTTCTATTTGTGGTGTCATGCTAAAGCCCAAAAAGTTTCTGATTTTGCAACTTTCCAAATTTCAGATTTTCCAATTAGGGATACTCACCCTGTAGGATATTTGGTTAGCCATAAATTGTGTAGCAACATCTCAAAGTTTAATTACATGCTCCTTTTTTGATATCAACAACTAGTTAAATATATAAATTACAGGGTAAGGCGGGTGGGAGAAACACAAACTATGATCCCCAGCCCACCTGGGGTTTCAACTGCAGATCTATTCAATATCAGGCAGAATTCAGTAAATTCCACATGAATAACAGAGATACAAAACTCAGGGTGATCAATGTCTGAAGAACCCTAATCCAATCAGATAGCCTATTCCAAACGAATGGAAACAGATATTATTCCAAATGGAGAGGTGTTTGTTGTATGTGTGTGTGTGTGTCTCTGTGTGTGTGTGTGTGTGTGTGTGTGTGTATAGTTTATTGTGTTTAATGTCTGTCTGCCCACTGGGATGTGAGTTCTGTGAGGGCAGAGGTTTTGTTCACTGCTGTATCTGTGATACTTGAACAATTCCAGGCACATAGAAGGTAGTCAAAAAGTATTTGTTGAACGAATGAAAAATATCCAAGAAAAGAAGATGAATAAGAAATTTAAATGTGACTAAGAGATGATATCTGTCTCAGAAAGACTTTAGTTATAAGTCAGTCAAGATTTTGGAGAGGAAACAAACAGCTGGGATTAAACAGAGTGTACGGGAAATGATTTTTAACAAAACTAAATCATTGCAGGATGTCACTGTCACAGTAACAGAACTGTGAACCCATATGTTGCAGAGACGTAAGGGACTGTGGCGATGAGCAGGCTGGGAGGAGGGCACCAAACTGGAGACAGGACAACAGTAACCCTTAGGAGTGTGTAATAAATGTGCAATCAATTTAATGTTTATGAAAACTGACCTGAATACCAAAATGTCGATATATTTATTTCATAAATAGGTCTAATAAATGCCTATTATAAGGAGATGGTTCTTTATAAGGAAAAGCTTTTGAAGGCATATTAGACATGTTAGTTCCAAGAAAGCCTAAGGAAGTATTAGGAAGGTGACGAATAAACAGGAAGCAAACCAATCGCCTCTCTTATGAGGGTTCTGCCCCTAAAGGGAATATAAGCAAACTTTCAAATCTAAAACTAATGCATGGCTGGTCATCCAATGAGTGTCCTTTGCTTAACCGGGGTTTTAGTTTACATGATATGTGGTAATTATGCAAAATCAGAAAAAGAGAGGGAAATGCACACTTTCACATTCTCTTGTCTGTGTTAGACAACTTCACATGTAATTGGTCTTATCTGTTTCTCATTTCCTCTCTCCTCTCCATTTCTAAGGACACAGCCACTTTGTGGTTCTAGATATTTTGTTATTCTTCGTCAGCATCTCCCACTCTCTTCTGGTTAACGTAAAACATTTTCAATGAAATCAGCAGACAAGTACAGTTAACAGTTGGTTTACTCCCAGGAGCCCAAGGTTTTAAGAATGGTTGACCAAAAGATAGACAACAGGACAACAGGATCATGACCACTCTATCTCCCAGTGGACCAGGGATAAGAAGGGGAGTGAGAATGCACATACCTTGAACACTTAAATATTCCAAGTGATAGTTTAGGCACTTTCCATAGTAGCTCTATGAGTTAGGGGTCATATGAGTTAGGGGTCACCATTTCCATTCAGTCTCATCTGAATCTAAAGTCTATGTGACCCTTTAGGTCAACCATCCTCTTGGATGTTGGGAGCACATTAGGGTCTATGTTTAAGTGTGGAGTGAGCTGCAATAAATGTAGAAACAAGACAGCGTGGAGATGGTGTGCAGAATGAATAGCTGTGCTCATTTGCAGTAAGCAGTAGTCAATAGTTAAATTGTGAATATTTAACCAGTAAATATTTCTCTTTTTTTCTTTTTTTTATTTGACAGGTAGAGTTACAGACAGTGAGAGAGAGAAAGAAAAAGAGAGAGAGAAGTCTTCCTTCCATTAGTTCACTCCCCAAATGGCTACAACAGCTAGAGCTACACCGATCCGAAGCCAGGAGCCAAGTGCTTCTCCTGGTCTCCCATGTGGGTGCAGTGGCCCAAGCACTTGGGCCATCCTCCACTGCCTTCCCGGGCCACAGCAGAGAGCTGGACTGGAAGAGGAGCAACCGGGACAGAATCTGGCACCCATATGGGATGCCGGCGCCGCAGGCAGAGGATTAACCAAGTGAGCCACAGCGCCAGCCCAACATTAAATATTTCATACTGCCCCTGAAATACCTGAGAGTATTCTAGGTCCTATGAATATAAAGGTGAAAAAGGCATGGTCCCAGATTTCACACAACTCATTGCTTAGCAAGAAAGACAAACAAGGATTAGAGTTAGCCTATTGGTGAAGATGCCTGCATTCCATATTGGAGTACCTGGGGTCAGTTCTCAGCTGTGACTTTTGACTTCAACTTCTTGCTAACGAAGAACTTGGGAGGCAGTGGTGATGGCTCAAGTAATTAGGTTCCTGCCACCCATATGAGAGACCTGGATTGAGTTCCCAGCACCAGACTTTTCTCTTGGCCATTTCTGGCATTTAGGAAGTGAGCCCTACAGATGGGACTGCGCTCGCTCGCTCTCTCTCTACACACACACACACACACACACACACAACAAGAAACAAAAAATATCCTTCTTTAACATATTAGGGCCAGCACTGCGGCTCAATAGGCTAATCCTCCACCTTGCGGCGCCGGCACACCGGGTTCTAGTCCCGGTCGGGGCTCCAGATTCTGTCCCGGTTGCCCCTCTTCCAGGCCAGCTCTCTGCTGTGACCTGGGAGTGCAGTGGAGGATGGCCCAAGTCCTTGGGCCCTGCACCCCATGGGAGACCAGGAGAAGCACCTGGCTCCTGCCATCAGATCAGTGCGGTGCACTAGCTGCAGCGCGCCAGCCGCGGTAGCCATTGGAGGGTGAACCAATGGCAAAAGGAAGAACTTTCTCTCTGTCTCTCTCTCTCACTGTCCACTCTGCCTGTCAAAAATAAAAATTAAATTAAAAATTTTTTAAAATAAATTATAAAAAAACACATTAGAACACCTTTAAAAAAACAAATCAACAGATAATCAAATCAATCCATGAGTCAACACCAATTTGTGCAAGTTATGCAGGAGGATGTCAAAAAGTTTATGAAAAATTGAATTAAAGAATAAGTTTAAGGGGCATTGTGGCACAGTGAGTTAAGCCTCCACTCATGACACCAGCCCACCAGCGTCCCTCATGGGTGTTGGTTTGAATTCCACTTGTTTACTTCCAATCCAGCTCCCTACTAATGCACTTGGGAAAGCGGAGAATGGCCCAAGTCCTTGGGCTCCTGCACTCATGTGAGAGACATGGATGGAGTTCCACTCTCCTGGCTTTGGCCTAGCCCAGCCCTGGTCACTGAAACCTTTTGGGAAATGAATCAGCTGATGGAAGATCAATTCTGTCTGTCTGTCTCTCTCTGTCTTTCCCAATCTCTTTGTAACTGTCTTTAAAATAAATAAAAAAATAAACCCTTAAAAAAGAAAGTTAATTTTGGGGCAAAAATTTTGAAATCTGTGTGTGCTTTTATCATAGTTGCATTTTTCATGACCTTTTGGAAGGTCCCTCATCCTTGAGAGAAAACCAATTAAGAAAGAAGTCTCAGTTTTGCAGGATAAATAAGTGTAATAATGTTATATTACACTTGCTAATATTGTATTGTATGCTTGAAATCTTTGAAGATCTTAAATGTTCTCATCACAAAAGAAAACAAAAAAAGGTATCTGTGAGGTGATGGATATGTAAATGACCTTGACTGTGACAAGCACTGCACAGTGCACACGTGTATTAAAACATCATGTTGTACACTATAAACATCCATAATTTTTATTTGTCAATGACACTAAAATAAAGCTAAGAAAAATATAAATAAGAAAACACAATCTAAAAACTCAAATTCACTAATGAATTATCATAAAGTACAGCCTAAGGTGATCACAGAAGGCTTAACAAAAACAAACATAAAGAAAACAAAATAAAAGTAAGAATCCATCAGGTGTATACAATAGTAAAAGCTCTTCCAGGTCTGGCATGCTAGGAGCTTAGACTTCACCTGGAAGATGACAGGCCATCATTACTTCAGGCACAGGAGTGCCTTGGTAGCTTGGAGGACGCATTTACATAAGGCCATACGATAGGCGGCAGGACCGTTCCTACTGTGTTGAGACGGAAAGGTCTGAACCGGGGAAGTGAAAGTGAAAAATGAAAGGAAGACCTAGATTTCAGAGGTACCTAGGACATAGAGTGTGTAGGACTAGGACGCTCATTTGGTATTGAGGACGAAGAAGAACTTTTAGATGCTTCCTAGGCTTAGACAACTGGGTGGTAACATGGATCAGGTAGCAGAGGGAACGGAGGAAGAGGAGGCTTGGGAGCTGGGGGAACAATGAGCTCGGTTTAGAACATAATGAACCTGAAGAGTCTCCAGGGTGGCAGGGTCGGGAACCCCAACAGGCAACTGCATAAATATGTCTGGACTCAGGAGAGGGGTTGAAGCTGGTGCACAAATATGAGTGGGAGATAAAATGATACAGAATAAGAAAAGGAGCAGAGGAAGCATCCTGAATACCTTTTGCAAGATAGCAAAAGGGTTGAAAAAGAGAGAACATGTCCAGAAACAAAGTGACATGGATTAAATGAGGTAAAGATGAGAGTGCTTCAAAATGTTCCAGAAAAATGTTAACATCAAACATCAGAGCAAAACAACCCACTCTGTCAAACGATGTGCCTGCTAATATTCACGAGTATACCAAACAGCTTCCTACCAGAAGGATTGCTCAGAAAATTTAGGATTCAGAACCATACTGCTCAATAAGAAAAATAAGGTATTGAGAAAAGCTAAGAATTGCAAGGATCAAAAATTAAGGCTGGGGCCAGGGCTGTGGTATAGCAGGTAAAGATGCCACCTGAAGCACCGGCATCCCATATGGAAACCGGTTCCCATCCCAGCTGTTCTACTTCTGAGCCAGCTCTCTGCTATGGCCTGGGAAAGCAATGGAAGATGGCCCAAGTCCTTGAACCCCTGCACCTGCTTGGGAGACCCAGAGGAAGCTCCTGGCTCCTGGCTTCGGATGAGCACAGCTCTGGCTGTTGCAGCCATTTGGGGAGTGAACTAGCGGATGGAAGACTTTCTCCTTCTCTCTCTCTCTCTCTCTCTCTCTGTATCTGTCTCTCTCTCTCTCTCTTTCTCTCTGCCTAACTCTGCCTTTAAATAAATAAATAAATCTTTAAAAAAATTAAGGCTGGCTGACTGTTGTGTTGAGAACCAGAAGAAAAACTGAAATCTGCGTGAAGGGTGATATGTACAATGGGACTGTGTGAACACTCATCAGCCAAGTGGCCTGTCCTCCCCTTATTAAGAGAATAGGAGGCAAATCTTCTCCAGGACCACACGTAAAAGGAGACATCTGCCCCAAATCCAGCCAGTGTTCTGACTGGCACATGATAACTATCTCTCGTGAACATGCTCTGACAGACAGAGATTTTATTTGACTTTTGTTAGGCTTTTGAACTAAAATTATTTTTTAAATTAGAACCATATATAGCCAAATAAGAAACCAAAGTCACTCATGTAAACTCCAGCTACTGCTGAGGAGGTAACAAAGAAAAAGCATGGAAGAAAGCAGAGCAATTAAAGAAAATATTGTGCAGGTAGAGAGAGAGAAGGAGAGCAAGAAGGTCCTATTTGGAACTGACTTTTTAGCAGCAACATTACAGTTTTAAAAGCATAAAAAGAAGATATAAGACAAAGGATATTACAAACCTTTTCAGAAGCAATAACAGAGACCATTTGTATAAAATGTTACATAAATATTGTATACATATTCAAAAAGCCCATGGAAAATTGAACTAAAAGAAAATGCACATTTTCCACAAACTTTTTGAAGTCCTCAGTATAAATATGCATGATATTTCTAAAGAAGAATGTTGAAGCTTGAATCCTTAGCTCTATTATTCAGTTCTTATTTCAAAGAAACATGACAGGTGGTAGTTAAGTTTTAGCACATAGTTCTGGAGACTTGTAAATATAATTTATCTTTGTTAGCTCCTATTTAGAGTTTCTTCAATTATCCCAAGGGTCAGAGACTCTGAGTTCTAAAATCCACTGGAAATTGACTGGCAACATGGAATCAAAGGAAGACAGCAGAGAGCCCATTGGATTTGTGGTGTGGTTATTTTGCAGTTTTTCCATGTCAGGCTCTGACCAGTGTTTACTTTCATGATGGTACCAGGTACAGAAGAAAAGAAAGGTACCACACTGGGAATATTTACATATTACATCTTGATGGACAGACAACCCCTACCCCAAATGTTCTTCTCTATATCCTTTCTCTCTCATATATTAGAAGTTTATGGAAGGAAGGAAGGGGGGAGGGAAAAGGCCCCCATAGAGCAAGGAGTCATGATTTTCCATGGGACAAGGACTAGGGTAGGGGCAGGTCTTCTCTCTGCCCACACACAGGATGTCTTATATTTCTTCACCTGACACCTGAACACTGACTACACCAGTTTAACCCACAGCATATTTCATTTACTTGGAACCCCTGTGTGTTCCTCCCAATTCATCCACCCTTTTGCACCCTGAAAAGTAACAGCTTTTTGAATATAGGATTAATGGTTCCCTTGCAAAATGAATTTCTCTGCAGAGTAAGGGGCTCAGTTAGTGCTAACCCTGAAGGCCACTCTGGCACTATGATATGGGGATGTGGCATCCCAAGCAGTGACTTAAGTACGTGCTAAATGCCCCTCCATGTATTTTTAAGTAATTTTAAGGCATCTTTATGTCCTAGCCCAGACATACAATTCTTTTGTCACTTAATGTTTTTTCCCTTTGACAATGTTCACTTCTTTAACATCTTGGAGGATTAAGGAAGAATATCCAAAGGACGTATTTCTTTCTTTTTAAAAATATTTACTTATTTATTTGAAAGTCAGAGAGAGAGAAAGATCTTCCATCTACAGATTCACTCCCCAAATGTGCACAACAGTCATGGTTGGGCTAGGCTAAAGCCAGGACCCCAGGAGCCTGGAACTCAGTTAGGGTCTCCCACATAGGTGCCCGGACCCAGGCACTTGAGCATCACCTGCTGCATCCCAGAATGGGAATTAACAGGAAGTTGAATCAGAAGCAGAGCCAGGACTTGAACCAAGGCGCTCAGTAATGGGATGCCAAGTCCCAGTAAGGGTCTTAACTGCTAAGCCAGATGCCTGCCACCAGTGGTGGCATTTCAGTGACAGCTATGTCAGAAGCCATAGTACTTTAAGTAAATATATACCAATAAATTCCCAAAGGCCTTGTCTTTTGTGGGTGTTGGGGAGTTCTGGGGGAAAATTGAAGGAATACACAGGAACACATTCCATCATTTTAGTTTCTCTCGAAAACTAAGAAAAATTGGGTCATCGAGATACAGAAATTTCCATCAGAAGCACCTGAGCTCTCGGTCTTTTTTCTTTGATTTAGCTTCTTCCTTTTCCCTGCACGAAAGCATATTTTGCCTTGGCTCATTTATATCTCTACCGTCTGCTTTTTTCTTTGCTTTTTATGGAGACAGTAAAGGGAAGTACATTAAAAAAAAAAAAAAAACTAGCTGTTTAAAACACCAAAGATCCTAGCAGTGGAAGACAGCTTTTACTAAATTGAACATAAAAGCCAGCACAGAAAGGCAAACCACGCACGCACAGTTGAGAACAACTTGCAGCATATGTGCATATCTGCCCATAATTTGCTTTGTGCAGCCCTGCTTAAATCTAAAAAGAAACCCTGAGATTAATTTATTATAGTGCAAAGTCAAACTATTATTCTTACCTAAAAAAGGTTCATTTCATTTCTAGAAATACAGTGAGGAATTTGTACTCCTTTTTAAAAAGGAATTGCATTGATTTTGTTTCCTTCAAACTCTAGACATTGTTTTATTTTTCACTATAAGATGAAAGCTGTCATATTTTTAAAACACATTTCAGTTTCTTAAGTAGCACTGCATTATCTGAATGAATGGGACAGAAGTCAGACTGCTTTGTTGTAAAATCCAGAATTACAGGACCATATGTTACCACAATAATTTAAAAATATTTTCTGATACTTACTATCACTAGCCTCCATCCAGTTGGAGTTTAATCAAGTTTAAAATGTAAATGGAAAAAAATCGAATACGGGGATGTATGAAAACATCTGTTTACACCATCTGATATACATAAGTAGAGGCGATATTTGACATGTCAAGTGTCGCTCATCTATTACAAAGTCCTCACTGTCTTCTTCCTCCATATTTCTCAAATCTCTCCTCTTCCACCAAATAATATCCATGCCCTCTCTTACATATTGATTTAAATAATCTCCTAACAACAGATCTCTCTTCTTCCCTTCCAGTCTTTCCTCCATCTTATAGCAAAAATGATCTTATAAAATTTAAAATGAAATCGTACTGCTCCCTGACTTTAATCCTGTATGGCTTCCCATCGCTCAGGATAAAGCCCTGATCATGTCACATGGGCTCGCAGGCCCTGCATCAGGAGCCCCTCGCTCCCTCTCGGGTCCCATGCACCCCATTCTACCTCTCCCTGCTGCCCTGTGCCTCAGGCCCACCTGCAGTCTCCCGGATGCCAGGGTCTTTTTCACGGTGGGGTATTCCCACATGCTCTTCCCACTTCCTGGCACACTATTCCCCCTCCCCCAGATAATTCCTATTCACCTCCCATCATTTTGTACAAATCTTTTCCCCAGTGAAGCATTTCTTGATTTCAAAACTAGGACTTTTTTTTTTTTTCATGAGCTGAGAGCATTTGTTTGCTAAATACATGCATCTCTTTTTTGTTTCATAAATGACGTTTCCACAAAAATCTCCATAGTTAGAGAAAAGTAACACATTTAAAATATTATTTCACAGTACTTGTTAAAGCAAGGAATTCAACACACACACTGTTTTATTTAAAGCTCCTGAGTGCTACAATCAGAAAGCAGTTATGGAATGGGGACTCCTAACATCCTTAAGAGAAATTTAGTTACTCAAGTGGTGTCTAATTGGGACTCACTTACTAGGCTGTTGCATGTGTCATTGTCTCTGACTCAGGTTCCCTTTGCCCAAGAGCCCTTCCCCTAGCCCTGGTGCACTCCTGCCTGAGAAAATCTACTTTCACTCTTTGATCCCTGCTCAGCCCCCCAACCCTTGCAAAGCTCCTCATGACCATCGCTGCCCCTCCTACGTCTACACCTGACACATGCTTCGTAGAGGTAATGTGTGCGTCTTATTGACACCTCCAATGCAGGGAGGATTGATATATGTTATGATTAGAATGAATTCATGGTAAGAGATGAAGAAAAACCTCTGCAGGTGTTGAGAAGGAGTGAGGGAGGAAAAGCGCTCTGCTTAGGTTTCAGCTTGCAAGAAAGGATAGGATCCAATAAAATTGGGCTCTCCACTGTATTAGTCTGTTTCTCATTACTGTAATGCAATATCTGAGGCTGAGTAACTTTATAAAGAAACGAGGTTTAATCAGCTTACAGTTCGGGAGGTTCAAGGGCGTGGAGCCCACATCGGCTCAGTTCCAGGTAAGACTGTGCAGTGGATGGTGTCACAAAGGCAGGAGCTCATGAGACAAAGAGAGCTCTCATCTCCAGACAGGAAGCCAGAGGGAGAGGCAGGGTCCTTTCACAGCAAATCGCCCTCGTGAGAAACTCGGGGTCCTCTGAAAACCACCTTACTCCCTATGTGGGCAGTGCCCCCCGTGACCTAATCACCTCCTCACAAAGGTCCCAGCACCTTCCGCACTGTCACGCGGGGGGCCACGCCTCCCACACAGGAGCCCCCGGCAGACAAGCCGCTTCCAGACACTGTCCCACTTTCAGCACTCACAGCTGCTCCTGAGATGGGTTCATTTCCTCCTCACCTCCCACGCTTCTTAACTTACACAGTGAAGTTAGTTTTACATGGAGTTCGATGAATGAAATTCTGCATGTTGGATAACTCCTTAGGGCTTTATCAAGGGGTGCCTCCCTTTTGTCTTTAAAGACAATGTTAACTCTGCTTACTTGAGGGGGTCACCAGATGACACCATTTGGCACTTCTCAGGCTTGGATCCTTGCTGCATTTTGAAGTTCACATTCGACCCATCTGCAGAGGCTGGTTACATGAATCAAGTGTGACCTTGGGCAGCACAGAAATCTGTTTAACAGAGCCCACCCACCGGGGAATCCGTGGAACCCGATGGAACAGATGGCACTACTGGCAATAAGAACCTTGTTTGTTAACAGTGATTACAACCATGCCCAGCAGCATGACTTTTCATATGTCTCTGTGAGTTTTATCACACCCAGGCAAACATGTCTCAGCGGCAGACGTGCTGCAGGTGGCCGGGAGAGGGGCATGTGGGCAGTCAGAGGGGACAGGTGAAAACACCGGCCATTCCCATACACTCTCCTGTTACCACAGCTGGATTAGGAAAGGGGTGAGCAGGATTCCTGACTCTTGGTCCAGCCAGTTTTTCCGCAAAGGTAACGATCCAAGAAGTGGAGGGTGTTTGCTAAATTGGCCAATTTCTGAGTCTAAAACCACAATCCCCTTGCTGCAGCCCCCAGCTGCAAAGTGCTGGAATATGGGCCCCCAAACTCTGGCTGAACTCCAGGCTTGAGGAAACTAGCCAAGGGCATTTTCTCCTGTTCAGGAAATATTATTTAAAGAAGCTTTTTCACTAATAAGGGAGCGAATTACAATGAACTATAGACAGATGCTTAACCTGAAGGGCTTTAAGTAACATAATTATTAAAGTACACCCCAGCAGCAGAAACAATTGTGTTTGCACTCCATAACAAAATTCTAAAAACGCAAACATCATGTCATCGTGCCTTCATTGGCGTGATCACGTGACTCTGAGCATGCACGCTTCCGGCTGTTGTGACATCTGCTTTCCGAAGGAGACCTGCACAAGTGCAGTGCGGATGGCCCGGGCTCGCCCAGCACGTCCACGAGCCAGCGCACTTGTCTTTGTGACTGATTTTGAGGCAGTCAATCAAAGGCTGGGGAAATCCAATGTCATTTGCCTACAAGGCACATGGAGTCGTTATTGACGTACCTGGTCACTCACAATTCTTCCCTTGCATACATGCCACCTCCGTTTCAAAAGCCAGAACGGTCTGCCAATAATTGCCGGCCTGCTCAGGGCTGATTTTTCTCCTAATAAAACAGGACAGTGGTCAAGGTGCTAGTAACTCTCGTGGTTACCCAATCAGCCAGCTTGCATAGCTGTAGAGGACAAGGGACACAGTCTCCACATAAGCAAACGTACCACGCTGTGGACTTTCATAACTGAACAATAAGGACATTGAACGCTGTCTAGCGGGGTGGCAAGCACTCGCCAGGACTGGCTTATTCTCCTCAGTACCAGCTCCACTTCCTTGGCCAGCTGTGTCATTCCCTAGCACCCCTTTCATGACCCTGAGCTCGTGCCTGCTCTGTGACGCGGTGCCGTTTGATTGCTTTGACGCTGGTTTTCCTTCTGCGATTATTCACGCCTTGCCTGTCTCCCTGACTGCAGTGCTGGATGCCGCTCCCTGGAAACTTTGCCCCTGCCCCATGACCTCTCGGCAGTCCAGACCGGCAGGTAGCACAGAAAGACGCCCGGACACTGGTGAAACAATTACACGAGAAGCTGGTTCCAGACTCCCTCTTATACTGGGCAGAGGGAAAGCACTTAGGTGCTCAACATAGAGACAATCTGGAATCATATTTTTCTGCTGGTTTGTTTCATAGGTGAGAAAGATAACAGTCAGAGACATTGGGGCCAGTGCTGTAGCTCAGCAGGTTAAAGCCCTGGCCTGAAGCACCGGCATCCCATATGGACACCGGTTCGCGTCCCAGCTGTTCTACTTCTGAGCCAGCTCTCTGCTATGGCCTGGGAAAGCAATGGAAGATGGCCCAAGTCCTTGGACCCTTGCACCCACATGGGAGACCCGGAAGAAGCTCCTGGCTCCTGGCTTCGGATCGGCGCAGCTTCGGCCATTGCAGCCATCTAGGGAGTGAACCAATGGGTGGAAGACCTCTCTCTCTGTGTCTCTACTTCTCTCTGTAAGTCTCTTTCAAATAAATAAAATAACTCTTAAAAAAATCAGAGACATTAAAACTGACTCATGAAGCAAGCTAATCAACAGACACAGAATTAAAGCCCTGGGCTTCTCCCTTTCAGTCCATCACCTTTTGACATTTGTCAGTCTTTTAAGCTTCACAAAGAAGAGATTTTTAAGGGAGAAACAAAACAGAAAGACACAGAATCTACTTGCTACCCTTCATCATTCCTTAAGGAGAAAAAAATGAGCAGGTCAGGGGAAGAGAAAGAAAAAAAAAGAGCAGAGGAGGGGGGGGGGAGAGAGGAACCTGGGAGAAAGAAGGCAGCGAAGAAGAGGAAAGGGGAGAGTGACAGGCACCTCCGAAGGTTCAAGGGGCGCTGGGCTCTCCTGTCTTGAAGAATTTGCAGATCTGGAAGGCGAGGGGCAGTCTTCTCGTGGGGAAGGTTCAGAGAGGCTCAGGGTCTGGAGCTCTGATCAGAACCAAGGATGGAAAGGTGGAGGGAAGAGTTTCAGCTCCAGCAGCTCCCGGGGGGGGGGGGGGGGTGTACAGGGCAGACTGCCTGGGAGCTGAGTGTCCACCCACAGCTGTCAGCCTGCACAACACGTGCTTGCACTCTTTCCAATCCAGTACGACCAAGGTTACACGAAGACTCCATCAGGAAGAGGGGAATCTAGGCTCTACTGGGTAGAAATGAAAAGTATCCACTTAGAACACTTGGATGGAGATAATACAGGGCTATGCTTGCCACAAAGAATCTATTTCATCTATTCATTTCAGAGGCCATTTAAAGTGATACTTTAAGGAAGTTCTTTGAGGTATCATACAAAAAATTGAATCATCCTTAACAAAAAAACGAACCTCTGAAAAGGCTATGAAAAACAGCTCATATTGTGAGCACTCTAACTCAAAGGATTTAGAACTGTACAATAAAATGACATAAATAAGAATTTAAAACACAACAATCTTTTAAATTAGATAAAATAGCTCCAAAATGATTATGGCAATGCACATTATGAAAAAAGTATATATGCGTTTCAAATGTTTTGCATGAAAATAAACATTTTTAAATTCCATGTCTATGAACATGTTAAGCTCCCTCAAAGAGAAACTAGGATGGCAATGAGATGCAGTAATTTGTGCTGTTCAAGTGCACTGTCTTTATCATAGATGACTACCTATTACATCAGGTAATTAGCCACCAGCTCAATGAATGTATCGGACATTTATTTTGGTCACTACACCTTAAAAAAGAATAAACATTAGCATCTGTTGGGCACAAATTTAGCACAAGAATATTAGCTCTTTGAAAGCATCACCAGGAAGTGCTTTCTAGATCATAATCTTTTAATAATGGCTTAAAATGTTATTTTAGGTACATCAGAGAGTGCTTCAAATTCAATCAGTGTGAGTTTTACTAATTCACCTGTTTGCCCCTCCCCCAACCTCTCCCTAAATCGCCACTAGGGGTCAGTATGAAGCCGCAGTTCCTCTATTGTTAGGAAGCAAACTCTTCCCAAAACCTTTTCCAAGGAAAAACCCCAAGCAACAAAGACAATAGCTGCAGAACGTTAGCATCAGTAAGTCCAGTCTCCACAGCAAGTTTATACTATGAGCTTACACTGTTCGGGAGACTGAATTTTAATTTTGTAAATCACTGTGGCTTATATCCATAGCCAGTGTTTCTTTGACAAGAATTCTAGGCAACAAGATTACTTACTGAAGTGAATATGGGTATTGATCGGCCAACGGGCCTCTTCTGAGACAGGCTTTTCAAAGGCGACGGTGCCCAGCCTTCTTAAAGGTGTGTGTATCGCCCCCTGCCGGTAGACGGGTGGAGGCGGAGAAGTGAGACTTGGATTACTCTGCTAACTTTCAGAGGTTCATCCTGGCCCCCTTCAACACCATCACCCCCACTCACAGGGGCGCAGCCAGCGCTCCACAACAGAACAGAGGCAATGCCAAGGAATGAGCATTAGGTCAAGATCCACAGAACAAAAGAAAGAAATGGTAACAATAAACAGATAACGTTACCTTCCCCTCAACTTTACTTAATGGAATACACATTTAAAAATGGGGAGAAGGGTGCTTGAAAAGCGGTTGCTATACATGCTACAGAGATTTAACAATCCGAGAATCTCCTGTGCTCACGCCCCTCCCAACAATACTGAAATGACTGATGGGAGTTTGGTTATTGTGAATACATGCAGTACTGACTTTCCTTGCAGCTCTCTCGCAGCACGGATTCACTTAGTTTGAAATATTGTATGAAGTTCCTGTGTGGCCTGCCTTGCACATCTTTTTTTCTGCACGTTACATGGCTTTCTCAGGCATGATACTCCATTCATAACTCTCACAGGTATTAAAATCATGTAGCCAAGGCTTTATTTCTGTGTGTGAAGAGAATTTTTAGTATCGATCATACGAAGTGCCAAGTCATTTATCAATAATGAGGACATTTAAAAGTCCCCAAAGCATTGAAATGCACATGTATTTAATCTGGGGCATTTCTCTCTTTCTGGAGTCTCAATGGGATGTACTCCTTGCTCATCTCATCATTTCCCTTGTGTGGTCCTGACCCGCAGGTCCCCAAATAGTAGGACAGATCCCAGAGGGGAGCTCTTTGACTCAGGCAGGGTGGGTGCTGGCCACGGTTCAGCAATCAAGTTGCTCTCCAGGTAACCACTGTATGTGCTACCATTTAGAACTTTCTTGGGTTACTGCTCTTGTGGGAAGTGAGAAGTCGTGCCAAAAACTTTAAAAATATAAGAAACAAGGAAATGGAAATAACAGGTTCCATAAGAATGAGGGAGATCTTCTGGTTCTCCTTGGAACAGTATGAAGAATCAGGGTCAGTATGATGTATGTGTACACAACATAGACTCAGTTATATATTTACCATGGCAAAACACAGTTTTCACTTACTTATCTGCAGGTATTAAAGTAGTTGTAGCTGCTGCTTTTTATATTATCACTTTATTGCATTTTATTCCCCAAAACAATTACATCTTTTGGAAAATATCTGGCTAATATTTATACTAGTTTACAATGGCCAAATTTAGTTAGCATTGAAAAAGAGAAATCAAATACACCGAATCCTTCTCATTCTTGATATAATTCTAAAATCTCTAATTCTGATCAGATCCAACAGATGGCAGTGATGTTATAAATTAATAGTTTAAACTATTCTCATACTAGAAGAATGTCAACCAAGAATAATTCAATGTTTCAGTAATTATGTAAATAACATAAAACTTGATAGGATTAACTGAATGTACGAGTACAGGGTAAATATATGTGAGCTTTAGTTGAAAATAATGTTCCCTATTTCAGAAACTACTGATTGGGAATTGTCCAAGAGATTTGAAGTATACAAAAAAAGGATATCTGGGTCCAGATGAGTTAAATGGGTTACATATTTCTGTAAAATCCTTTATTGCTCCTTGGTTTCCATTTTTACCTATTCATTTATTTAGAGGTTATTTTTACTTTCTCAATTTTTATGTATTCACTTAAAAGAATTTTTTCTCTTTCTTTCATATCTAATTATTGAATCTGGCTGTCTTCATCCTCTTACTATTCCTCCAAATAGTCATTTGTATTATCAATCATTGCTTTTTTATATTTTACCCACTTAAAGTAAGCTTTATTCTACAGAGAATAAAGAATGAAACCTATCAGTAGAAGGGGATCGTGGTGGGTGGGCATATGGTATACCAGTTACAACTGCTTGAGACACCACAGTCCATTGCAGAGTGTCTGAGTTCTGAGTCCTGGCTCTGCTCCTAACTCAAGCTTCCTGCTGATGGACACTTGGGAGGCAGCAAGAGATGGCTCAAGTAGTTGGGTCCCTGGCACCTATGTGAGAGACCTGGTTTGAGTTTCTAGAAACTAGCATTGGCTTTGCCCAACTCCAGCAGTTGTGTGCATTTGGGGAATGAACCAAGATGGTAGACTGTCTCTCCCTACCCCCTCTGTCCCTCCAGCCTTCAAATAAGTAAATAAATATTTTTTTAAAGACCTATTATAAGTAAACCTCCACTGTTACTTCTATGACCAAACTGAGTAAAAATAAATAAGACAGCACTGATGTTTTCTTTCTGTTTTAGCTTGATGTCAAATAGACTTTTTTCCCCCACTGGTTGCTTTTTTAAAAATACAAACCTATTTCCCCCCAAACTCCTACTATGGAATGGACACTGTTGTAGATGCTTGGAATATATCGGTGAATGACACAGCTTACTCCCCTCATGACTGCAGGTGGTAGGGGGAGGGACAGACAAGAAATAATAAGTGAAACAGGTGAGTTCTACATCACATCAGAAAAGAGTGGGTGCTGGGGAAAAGGGCAGCAGTGACTCAGGATTGATAATGCACCCAAGGGGACGGACGAGTGACCAGACGTGAAGGGGTGAAGGAGTGAGCGGCAGGCCGACAGGGAGCAAAGCAGTCCTAACTAAGGAGAAGTGCCGCTGGAAGACTTTTTAAGAACATTTGTTAAGGTCTGTTTATTTCCCAATTCCTCATTTTACGGATTCGTAAGTAGAAATTTGTCTTTGAATTACGATTTTGCTCATCCATAATTCAAGTGGATCGGGAAACCTCACCTATCCAGAACATAAATGAGAACTATGCAGGAAGAAACGGCCTCTGCGAAGCCAGACTATGCCCTCATCTCTGGCTTTTATGTACAATTTGATGAAGCTGGGTTCCCTGGTGTCTAAGTGTTGGACTGGCAGAATGAAGGGATGTGAAGGGAATCTTGGCAGGAGGAAGTGAGAGGGTCTGTCATTCCGATCAGCTGACAGCAGTGAAAATTAGTAACTGACAGACTGCCAATAACAAGTCAATGAAATGTAATCAAGCCCCAAGGGACTGCCACCTGGCCCCACACGCAGAGAGTGGGGCAAACAGCCCACAGTCCCTGTGGGCCCGAAAACCCCCGTGTAATAGCCACTTCTCAAAACAACAGTTTGATCAGCTCAGACAGATGGGGGTGAAGGATTTTAGAATATTTTAATGCAAACTCATTACAAATTTATAAAAGTTTTGTTGATTAAAGAAGTAAATTTTTAAATACCCAGGAAACCCGAATATCAGGAAAGTCTCATTCACAAAGGCAAGATCTTCTGGCACGAATCCAGGTGACGTCCAAGTTACTTTAAAGTTGCAAACCTCTCACAAAAGCATAGGATGGTCTGGTTTTGATTTATCTTTCCTGCTAAAATTGCTCCTCACTGCATGACTTTATTACATGTGAATGAATTGTATTGTGAGGAGGCAAGATGCAGGAAAATTTGAAAACAGATATTTTAAATTTTAATTAATTTACATAGATTACAAAATTCTATTTTTAGATTATAAAACTATTTTAATAAAAAAGTATTTGTCAGTTTTGAAAACTGTTGCCACAAAGTGTGCTTCTCTTACCCCTGGCTTTTCTTCTGTATGCTCCAGCATTGCAGCACAGCAGGTGAAGCTGCCATCTGCAATACCAGCATCCCATGCGGGCACCAGTTCACGTCGCAGCCGCTCCACTTCCGAACCAGCTCTCTGTTAACCATGTGGGAAAAGCAGCGGAGGACGGGCCTAGCGCCTGGGCCCCTGCACCTACCATGGGAGACCCAGATGAAGCTCCTGGCTCCTGGCTCAACCCTGGCTGTTGTGGCCATCTGAGGAGTGAACCAGCAGATGGAAGATATTCTCGCTCTCGCTCTCGCTCTCACTCTCTCTCTCTCTCTCTCCATAACTCTGACTTCAAATAAATAAATACATCTTTAAAAAAAAGAAAATATTGATGTACCCATGACTCTCCAGGCAAAAATCCATTACATAAAGGAAATTACACCAGGTTTATGTTATCACAACACACCAATGATTACTCAGTTCAGAAAATAAGCCACCAACTCTAGAAAATGCCCTGAACGTAAGAATTAGAAATTCATGTTAAGCACATTGAGATAAGAGTACAGAGATGGGTTACATTTTAACCTGCAAGAAATTGTTGTTTATGGTACTCTAAATGCATTTTTTTTAATCAGGCAAGCAATTATGAGACAATGGACCTGGATGAATTTTGGTCTGGGATTTTGCCTCCTTCCTACATGCAACAGAAAAGCAATTAGAAAATCCCAATTCCACCCACTGCAGCAGCACAGCCACGGCTCCTGCCAGGAGATATGATCAAACAAGGCGCTTCTAAAATGTGACGCTGGGAACACTCGCCAGCGCCAAGGCTTAGCTAACAGTCTTATAAAGACAATTTACATAGGAAATATTTGTTATTAAAAGCAACCAGTCACCTTTGTTGTCACTTGTGGTGTGTTTGGCTTTAGCAAGTCGCACAGCAGGAGGTCTGCTAGGATTGGCAAGGTGGCTTATTAGTGGTCCTTCCTTTGACTCAAACCTCTGCTACTCCAGTCTTTAGCATTTGGCACAAATACATCAAATCTGACTCCTTGTCCTCCTTAAAAACATTTACTTCCCATTTTTTGAATTAAAATTTCAAAGTAAAAATTATATAGGCTCCTAAGAACATCCAGAAAACTACCTGTATTCATTTCCCATTTCCCTTACCAAATACAAACTAAAAAAATAAATAAATAAAAGCTAAGATAGAATATAGTAAGTTAAAGAATAGCAGCAATTAAAAATTAAACATTTGTGAGACTAACAGTATGAAAGTTGACTGTAGTAGAGTAGTTAGGCATCATCTAGTCCTACCTGGCACTTCTACGTTGACAAAATGGAATGAGTCAGATGACAAAAATCTCTGAAACAGATTAGTAAACTGAAAGGCAAATCTGAGGACCGTTTGGAACTACTGAACATCCTATTTTTCTATGAATTTATGTAAAGCTGTGAAGCGAATTCAGACAATGGATACCTCTGCTGGCCTGGAGGCAGAAGTGCTTCACGTTGCTGATAAAGACTTTTTGTACCAGAGTAACTATGTTGGAAAAACAAATGAATACGCTGTTTTCAAACTGCTACTTACCATGACTCAGTATTCTGTGTGTGCTTTCACAGAGATAATGATGACCCTTAATTTAGGAAAGCACCTTGTCAAAGAGGCAGCTATTAAAGGAATACAGTTTTGTTTTGATGCTTATTCATTTCTGCTATGTTTTTATCTGCATTGTTAAGAGTTTTTTTAGTCTCTCCATTAAGGTCTTACAAAATATTTGTGTAGGAGTAGAGAAAAGGAAAGAAAGGTCAAGTAATAGCTGGGTGCAGAGAATTTATCTCACATTAGAAATGAGTAGGAGTAGGTGTCTGGCCCAGCACACAATATCCAAGAGCCTGGGTTTGATACCTGTCTTTGGCCCCTTACTGCAACTTGCTGCTAACACAGACTGGGACCTGTCACCCAGCCAGTTCCTGGCTCCTGGCTTCGTCCTCACCACTACATTTGAGAAGTAAACCATTAGATGAAAGTCTTCTCTCTTTTTCACTCTCTCCTTGCCTCTCAAAAAATTTTTTAAAAAGGTAAGTTTATAAAAGGGTAACTTTAACAATGATGTCACAAAACAATAATAAATAAAAGCTAATTAACATACCAAATGAGATGTTGGGAGGGCAAATAATTTTTTTATTTGTGATAACTAATTTCAAGAAATATTTACTGTTTTATAAGGCAATCATCTTCTGTACTGGAATTTCCAAGAGTGGCTGTTAAATAAATATGTATATGCAGAAATATTAGGTAAGTTTTCAGTGTCTCAGTTTTCCCACTTGTTCAAAGATTCTTTTGATAATTAATTTTGCAAATTAATAGAAATTTCACCACAGTGCTTGGAATACAGAGGGCATTCCTATCTCCTAAACTTCTGCATGGTATTTGTCTATAAAATGTTGCTTTAAAATATTTTTTAAATGTTTATATATATATATAATTTATGTCCTATCAAAATGAATCTTCTAAAAATGTTACTATCAAATTTTTATAAGTTTTCTCTAATATTGCCAACATTATCCAGTATTATTTTTAGTAGAAGCTTGTACAAGTTACTCCTGCATATTTTCCCAACAAACTTTGAAATAATCAAGATTTTGTAAAATTTTTGGAAAACAAGTCAAGCTGACGACTCTATTTTCATGATCATGACATCTCCTCTGCCCAGTAAGGATGATGATGACTCTATTTTCATGAGGGATCTGAAGAACAAACCAAGATAGAACATCAGAAACAATATACAAACTATCTTGAAATACATAAAATATAAATTGCACTGTGAAATAGGAGGGTATTTCAAAAAAGTTAATGGGAAAAATGGGATGAAATGATGTTATTTTGGTACCAAAGATTTTGAAATCTCTGCACAGCTATTTCTTGGTACCCTTTCTCCTGACTTGTTTGAAGACCCCTTGTGTCCAACAGGAAGTGGGAGTGAGTGCTGAGTGAGCTCCTTCACTCTGCATTAGCAGGTCTGCAAGTGGCCAGACAGGAGCCACAACTTGCAGGACCTTCTTATTGTCACTTTTTCACAACTGGACTAATTGTGGAATCCCTATAGAAAAAGAAAGTTAAAATGTGACTTTCAAAAGTGTCCAAAACATTTGTTTTCAGTTTGCTTGTCTTGATTATGGAAAACATCATTGCTGACCAGATCTCACACCTCGCTGAAACAGCTGGGGAAGCAGCACTCTTAGTTCCTTGATTTTCAGACAAAAGGGCTATCGGGCACTTCTCAACCTCTTATTCATGAAAATATTTTCTATTTTCAACTTCCATAAACCCAAAGAAAAAGAATTCATATTTTTGCTACAAAATGATACAAAGATTACTACTATCCCACACAAAGTATGATAGGGATTCAAACTATTTGCCAGCTTTAGTAGCACAGTCTAAGCTACGTTCATACCTACTTAACCTTTAGAATGCTGCAGTTGAATCATGAATCACGGATGTTGCCTTTCCCCCTGCTCCCTTATGTGATATCAATACTGCAGCAAAGACAATTCTGCAATAAGAAAGAGGAATGTTTTTAACAACCATGTGGTGACATGGTGTCCAGTGTTCACACAGGCTATCTTCTCACTAAACACAAAAAGCTGCTCGTTTGATGGTCATTTTAAATGCAAACCCCACGATCTGAAAGGTGCCCAGGATGTGTAAACTGGTGAGCAGGGTACTTAAGACTCCAGGGGAGGAGCAGAGCAGGGAGGAAGTAAAGATAAGTACTTCCTAGTAGATAAAAAAATAAGCACATAATAACAAGTAGATAATAATTTTAAAAAGTACTTATTTAGTAGATCCTCTTAAGGAACTTCTACATGCATATCAAGAAGTCATAATCATATTTTATCTCAAAATACAATATATGCTTAATAAGCAAAAATTAAAATAATTATTTAAATGATAATTCACTACAAACATAATCTAAAAATACATTTGAGTAGTTTTCTTTTTTGGAAACCAATAAAATAATGATTCTATGCAATGACATTGACCCCATTATAAAATATTAAATTTGAATCCAAAGTATCTTTTTTAACAGGCAGAGTTAGACAGTGAAAGAGAGAGACAGAGAGAAAGGTCTTCCTTCCGTTGGTTCACCCCCCCAAATGGCCCCTACGGACGGCGTGCTGCGCCGATTCAAAGCCAGGAGCCAGGTGCTTCCTCCTGGTCTCCCATGTGGGTGCAGGGCCCAAGGACTTGGGCCATCCTCCACTGCACTCCTGGGCCACAGCAGTGAGCTGGACTGGAAGAGGAGCAACCGGGACAGAATCCAGCGCCCTGACAGGGACTAGAACCTGGAGTGCCAATGCCGCAGGTAGACAATTAGCTTAGTGAGCCGCGGCGCTGGCCAAATCCAAAGTATTTTTAATGTTCTTTTTTTTTTCCTAAACATTGCTTCCCTTGAGTTAGTTTGATTTTTTTATACTAGTAAATACTTCTTTAAACTAAGATGACGCTCATGGCTTCTTGATCAGCTCATCTCTAGCTGTTGCGACCACCTGGGGAGTGAACCAGCGATGGAAGATCTCTCTCTCTCACTCTGCCTCTCCATCTCTCTCTCTCTCTCTAACTCTGTCTCTCAAATAACTCTTTAAAAAAAAAAGTACCAGAGACTGATATAAAAGAGTTTATAAAAAATTCCTTGCTAAATTACTTTTAGTTCCTTCAAAAAATATTGTCATAGATTTTATCCTCCATTAATAATCTTGTTAAAGTTTAAAAATTAACCTTTATAAAGTGAATTTTCACTATCAAAATAGGAGAATGTGTGAAATGTGCTCTTAGGATGTTTATATATATATATATATATATATATACACACACACACACACACACACACACACATACTAGAAGAATATTCTGTTAAAATAAGAATCCCTGCAAAAAGTGCTGACAGTAATTCAGATTATAATCTTTACATGGGTAAGTCACTCAGACATAATTTAATTAACTTCTTTTTCTCCAGAACTATTTTTAGAAGTTATTAGCGCCTAGGTTTCCATTGTAAAGTTAAGATATGATTTTTCCCTCCCTTTCATAGCAAGTTTTTTAAATGAACGCCTTCCCACAGACACAGTCCCACACTCGGATGCACCGTGGCTGCAGGTGCTTTGGGCCTTGGTTCATCAGCTACACAGATGTCTGGCTGTGACTGGCACAGGCTAAGTGACCAGCACTCCTGCTCCTGTCTCTTGAACCAGTCATGAGCCTTGTCCTCTAATCCTATCATTTTAATCTCTTCTTCCTTTCATTTAACATTACAATCCAGACATGCCCTAACTGTGTTTCATAAAAAAGCTGCAGTTAAAACTTCTCTCTCAAAGTATGGTGTTCCTAAAATGTTTTAAAATATATGTAGTCTTTATTAGTTTTTACTGAATAAATAATATCTGAATGTTTTCCAGAGTCTATAACCTAAAATGCTTAGATTCATCATTAAGATTTCCTGAATAGCTCTAAATCAAATTTCCTAAACAGAACACTGTAAAGGGTGGATTCTATCAGGAAAAATTAGCCCAAATAATTAATTTGCAAAGACAAAGATTGGAGTGTGTTAGCACTGCATTCAAAAAATGGTAATATATGTAATTATCAGAAAGATTTTTTAAGCAATTTAAATACATACTATGGACAATTAGTTTCTTAGCCCTGCTGTGAGTGCTCTCAAAATCCAGCTGTGCTCACCACCCCTCAGAAGTGCTGACCACAGCATGGCTGTAGTAGATTTAAAAGATGAATTAACATATTAACCAAGTACTTTCATTGAATTGCTACACTGAGAAGTGAAGTATTTGTGTTTCAATTACACAGATAATAAAGATGGCAAGATAGTTATGCTGTTAACAGAGTAATGCTCTTTAAAAATAACATGTGTTCAACATCACTGAAGTAAAACGCATGAGGTTTTGTTCCCTAAAATAAATCTGTACATAATCATGCTTTTCCTCACTCATTCCCAGAAGTTGCTATTGTATCATTTTTGCTCCTGCTGAGATGTTAATGCCAGTTCATAAACCTCCTGGCAACACAGTAATTAACACCTTTCTCCTACTGGTACCAGGTCAACAGTGGACTGATTCAGGCTTTCCACAGTAGGGATGCAAGTTTAAACTTTACTCAACAAACAAAACTTAAAGAATGTGTGTTCCGTGTGTGTGTGTGTGTGTGTGTGTGTGTGTGCTTCTGCTGTGTTTTTGATATATAATAATAATAACACATGACCTAATCTAAAAATTCCTATGATGATAGAATATAAAAAAGTTATAAATTAATACTGATAGTGACATTGTTTTTAGTAACAGTATTAGGAGTGCTACTTATCAAAACTTATTTATGAATGGAGCTTTCTTTTTTTTAATTTTATTTAGTAAATATAAATTTCCAAAGTACAGTTTATGGATTACAATGGCTTCCTCCCCCCCCCATGATGAATGGAGTTTTAAATGGGAATTTTTTTTAAGATTTTGTGTTTATTTACTTGAGAGAGAGAGAAAGAGAAAGGTCTTCGATCTGCTGGTTCACTCCCCAAATAGCTGCAATAGCTGGAGTTTAGCTAACTGGAGCCAGGAGCCAGGAGCCTCTTCCAGGTACCCTGCCTAGGGTGCAGGGGCCCAAGCACTTGGGCCTTCTACTACTGTTTTCCAAGGCCACAGAGAGCTGGACTGGAAGAGAAGCAGCCGGGACTTGAATGGGCACCCATGGGAAGCTGGCACTGCAGGCAGAGGCTTAGCCTACTACACTGGCTTCCTGGGAAATTTTTTTTAACTTCATAATTATTTACTTTCAATACAGAAATACTAAAAGCTAACTGTTTATCTTTACAAATATTTCAGTTTATCATTATAACTAATATAAAATAAAATATGCCTACCTAAACTGGCTGGTTCTGGTAGATGGAGGCCAAGGCAGAAAGGAGTTGTTATAAAAATAGACAAGGAATGCAGGCACAACCTGATGAGAAGGCAGAGTTTAGAAACTGGGCAGATAAGGAGGATTGGCTGCTGTTTAACTAGCCAAATGAATAGAGTTAAGAGTTAAGTCAATAAAAGTAGAGCAGAATCAGCAGACAAATGAGGCACATGCCACCCTATCCTCTAGCACTGGCCCCAGGTTGGTGGCTCTTGTTCAGTACTGGGTCCAGGCCAGGTGCAGGCAACTCCACCCCTAAATGTTATGACCAAGGCCGTTCAGAAGCCTCAGGGGAATAATTCTAAAGGCTAGAGCTGTGATGGAGAGATTTTCTCCAAGCCCTGTGCTTCGGATCAGAAAAGGATTCACTATTGAGGGTCTAGTCTATATGTGGACAGAGAGAAAGCTTGAATCTTTGTGGAACCATATATCTTTCCTAGAAGCTCCAAGAATCAAACTTTCTAAACAGCTTTCTACTGGCTATTAAAAAAACAAAACAAAACAAAACAAAACAAACAAACAAACACAAAACCTCTTCTCTGCACCCATGAATTTTGAGATCCAACTGATATACTGTTTGCATTGTTAATATAGTTACCAAAGGTAGAGAAAATTTAGGAAGGAAGGAGACTATGCTAGCAAGAATGGGAAAAGGTTACCAGTTCAATAAGTTGAATGATCAAGTAAGTAAAGGTTTTATAGTAACAGCAGAAACCTGCAAAGCAATGGTGAGTGGGGCCCTATTGTAATACAGGCGGGCAGTTGGTTGAGCGATGTCAGGGTCAATGCAAATCTCCCCCATTTGAAAAATGGAATGTCTGAAAAGCAATGGGAGTTAGTTTATGTGCTGTGTTTCTGGATATTTCAAAGTAGAAGGGTCATCTTTGGTTCACACAAAGGTTGTTGCTTTAATCTAATGGAAGGGATAGATGAAAATCTGGTGTGAGAAAACTGGTACCATATTTAAACAAGAGTAGGCTATCAGAAAACACTGTCACAGATTTTTATCCTAGATTAAAGCATGAGGAAGCACATTTTTTTTAATTCCTTAAAGAATGTCAGTTATTTTAGTGACTTGAACAGAAAGAGAATTAACATTTGATCTTTCATTCTATCTCTAGCTATTGGAAGAACAGGGATATCAATAGGTCAGAATAGGATTTACAAAATCAGAATATAGACTAAGAACCTAAAGGAGAGCAAATGAGTACAAAATTACAGTCTAGCAAAAGGTATATATTCCAGAATATAACCTAGAGTGCTTGAGCAAGAGCAATTGATAGCAACAGTCAGGTGACTGTATAAAGTAGAAAATCACTAATGTTAAGTGAGAGTATATGGATTTGATCTTGTTTATTGTACTCCAAAAGCTATTACCCTGGAGCCCGTAGGTCCAGAAGACATAGATGGACTTCAGGAAGTCCACAAACTCCCTGAAATTATATACAGAATGCCGTGCATATGTTCACTTTAGTAAAGTTACTCTTTGATCAGATTAACAAAAAATTCACAACTCCTCAAAAACTGAGTTTGGGCAATTTAGTTGGATGTGCTTCGAAGCTGTCAGAAACACAGGCATGATTCAGGAGACAGGTCAGAATTAGAAACAGATTTGGAATTCATAAGCAAATAAGGGAGGCAGCTGAAGCATTAGTCATAAATGAGATTGCTCAGGGAGATTTAAAAGAGAACAAGACAGAGGACAAGAAGGCAAGTTTAGTATCGACATGATGAAGCTGGCAAAAGTGAAGGGCTGGTTTGAAAATTAAGAGAATAATCAAGAGACAGGGATGTTATGGAAATCAAAGGATTAAAGAGTTTTAAGGAGAGGGCAATCGACAGTGTGGAATATCACAAAAGATGAAATTTAAAAAACCTGAAAATACGTCTGTGGGATTTAGGAGTTGGGAGGCCCTAGTCACATTCTACACGGACTGTCTTGGCAGGATGTGCAGTAGGCGAAATGATGGAGACCAGATGAAGAGGGGGAGTGAGTAAAAACCGGCCAGTCTGTCAAAGAGGTTGACTAGGAAGATGAGAAGAAAAAGAGGATCTTAGGGCAAGGGCAAGAGAGACAAAACCAAATTTCCATATTCCATCCTTGATCACCAATCAGTTATGGGACTCTTAGATGTTCCAAACCTACATTACCTTCCTCCTGTGTCAGCAATGAGATCAGGAGAGGATGGGACTGTGGCATTGGCAATGTCACACTAGAGGAAGGTCTCCTCAACATCAAACCTGGGCTAGAGGCTTTCATTGCCATCTCAGCTAAAGGGGAACACACGCAAAGGCACCCTTGAATCCCTGTCTATTCATTCTACCCAGGGCTAGGCAGAGCCTTCTGCACTCCATGGAGAACATTCAAAAGGGAGACCATGAAGGACTGAACAACAGGTATGGAAGAAAGAGAACGGAGATGCTTTCAAAATAGTAAGTACTCTTTGCAGGGGGAGATTAAATGAAACAAAATACAATAACAAAAATTATAATGAGAAAAAAACTATTTCTGGAGTTAGGGGACAAAAAACATAAAACAACCCAGCAGGTCTGGAGATTAAAATGCGTTACTATGCTGGCAGGGGGGCACGGTCAGGGAGGGAGGCAGATGGGGTTAAGAGTTAGACACTTTGGCAACATTTTTGAACTGGTAGGATAAAGGAAACATCATATATACAAAATACTAGAACTTAAACTAGCCTCAGGCATAGACTCTACAAAAGCAAGGGTTACAGATATTGCAGGAGAAAATATTAGGAAGCCAGAATAGCAAACCTAGTTAAATTGTCATAAATCATGAAAGGCAACAGATATATTCATGAGTCTGGTAAGGTAAGGTCTCAATAGCACACCACTCTTGAATATTTCTGAAAAACATTTTTAACTGAAAAGTATAGCCTGGTTAATTTGAGAAATGAATCAAAATCTTAAGAATGGGTAAGTTTCATTGTGAAAACTGACAATGTACAGTGAAACCGATTCAATTTGTATGTAACTCTCAATAAAAAATGTTGAGGGGGCCAGCACTGTGGTGCAGCGGGTTAAAGCCCTGGCCTGGAGCATCGGCATCCCAAATGGGTGCCGGTTCAAGTCCCGCCTGCTCCTCTTCCAATCCAGCTCTCTGCTATGGCCTGGGACAGCAGTAGAAGATGGCCCAAGTCCTTGAGCCCCTGCACCCACATGGGAGACTCAGAGAAAGCTCCAGGCTCCTGGTTTCTGATGGGTGAAGCTCCGACCGTTGCAGTCATCTGGGGAGAGAACCAGCGGATGGAAGACCTCTCTCTGTCTCCACCTCTAACTGTAACCCTGTATTTCAAATAAATAAAATAAAAATTTTAAAAGAAAAATGTTGATAAAATTGAATGTAATGGCAAAGTGAATCGTTTTTCTTAAAAAAAAAAAAAGATTAATTCTTTTTTACTTGAAAGGCAGAGTGATAGAGAGAGAGGAGGAGAGACAGAAAGAGAAAGATTTTCCATCTGCTGGTTCACTCCCCAAATGGCTTCAATGGTTGGGCCTGGTCCAGAATGAAGCCAGGAACCTGGAAATCTAGGGGTCTCCCATGTGGGTGGCAGGGGCTCAAGTACTTGGGCGATCATCTGGCCGCCTTCCCAGGTGTATTAACAGGGAGCTCAATCACAAGTAGAGCAGCTGGGATGCAAGGAATGCTGGCCCTGCAGGTGGTAGCTTAACCTGCTCTGCCCCCAACAGCGAAGTACTTCTTTAAAAAGGGGATTATTAGCAGACACTAGTCTTGTAAGACTAGTGTCTGCTAATACTAACTGATAGAATCAAAAAGAGAGAGAACGATCCGTTATGGGAAGCGGGATACACAGCAGACTCATAGAATGGCAGATGTCCTAAATAGCACTCTGGCCTCAGAATCAGCCCTTAAGGCATTCAGATCTGGCTGAAGAGCCCATGAGAGTATTTTAGGCATGGAAAGCCAAGACATTCTGGCAAAAAAAAAAAAACAAAAACAAAAACAAAAAAACCTAAATGAAAGATCTCTGTGAGTGAGATCCCAGTGGAAAGAATGGGGCCATCAAAGAAGGAGGTATGTTTCTCTGAAGGGAGGAGAGAACTTCCACTTTGACTATGACCCTGTAGGAATAAGATCGAAGTCAATGAACTCAAAAGGCTTCCATAGCCTTGGTAACTCATGACTAGAGCCTAGGGAGATTACTGACGCCACAAACAAGAGTATCAAATTGTTAAGTCAACAACAGGAGTCACTGTGTACTTACTTTTCATGTGGGATCTGTCCTTAGTGTGTTGTCCAATGTGAAGTAATGCTCTAACTAGTACTGAAACAGTATTTTACACTTTGTGTTTCTGTGTGGGTGCAAATTGATGAAATCTTTACTTAATATATATTAAATTGATCTGTATATAAAGATAATTGAAAATGAATCTTAATGTGAATGGAATGGGAGAGGGAGCGGGAGATGGGAAGGGTGTGAGTGGGAGGGAAATTATGGGGGGAGCGATTGTAATCCATTAACTGTATTTTGGAAATTTATATTTACTAAATAAAAAATAAATAAATAAATAAATAAGGGATTATAGATTTTAGAAAGGGAAATCCCTACCTCCCTATTAAATGTATACGCATCAGAAAGGAAAGAGTTAGGGAAGCAAGATTGATAAGCATCTTCCATAACTGTAATGTCTATCTTTTAATTCACTGTTTCTGAAAGCTTTAAAAATCTGTAAGAAGTGAGAAAACAGCACAAAATAATAAAAAGTGCAAAGCGTAAGACATGGTGTCAGAAATAGGACCAAATACGTTAGTTGTAAACATAAATCAAACATATTTCTTTGCCTTGCTCTTTGGATCCAGCACAAGAGAAGGCTTCCTAATGTGGCTAATCCACGGGGACCTCATTGCTCCTTGTTTGTTCCTAAATCCTAACTATATTTCTGAAAGCAGTCCTTTCATCTGTCTCCACTTAAGCCATATGGAGTTTACATAACTTTTTTCTGACTTGATAACACAAGGCAATCTTAATACCAAATTAGAATTTACAGCTAAAAAGCATATGTGAGACTCTAAAAAAGAAAACATAATCAGGACAGACATTTAGTCCAGCCATTACGACACTGGTCAAGATGCCTGTGACCCACACTGGAGTAGCTGGGTCTAGATAATGGCTCTGGCTCCTGATTCCAGTTTCCTGCTAATGCAGACCCTGGAAGGCAGCGCTGATGGTTCAAGTAACTAACCGGATTCCTGCCACCCATGTGGGAGACCTGGATTGAGTTGCTACATCCCAGCTTTGGCCTAACCCAGCCATGGCCACTACAGGCATTTGGAGAATGAACTAGCTGATGGGCATTTTTGTATTTTGTTTTTCCCTCTCTCTCTGTCTCTGTCTCTCACACACTCTCTCTATGACTCAAATAATAATAAAAAAAATTTTTAAAACATAATCAGGGGCCAGCACTGTTGGGCACCAGTTCAAAACCTGGCTGCTCCACTTCCAATCCAGCTCTCTGCTATGGCCTGGGAAAGCATCAGAAGATGGTGCAAGTCCTTAGGGCCCCTGCACACATGTGGGAGACATGGAAGAAGCTCCTGGCTCCTGGTTTCTGGCTTTGGATTGGCAAAGTTCCTACCATTGCCATCTGGGGAGTGAACGAGCGGACGGAAGACTTCTCTCTCTCTCTGCCTCTCTGTAACTCTGCCTTTCAAATAAATAAATAAATCTTTAAAAAAAAACATAATCAGTAATGAACACACAAAGCAATATCAAATAAAGCACAGTTACTTAAAATAAAATTATAAGAGAAAATAGAAATAACATAGTGGGAAACTTCTGACATTCCACTCTTCATCTATGATAGATCAAATAGACAAAATAAATAGGAATCATTTATTCTGTAATCTTATTTATGAAGTTGAACTAAAAGATAAATTTCAACCTCTACATTCTACAGGAAAAAATGTTTTTCTCTGTTCAATGAATATTTATCCATTTACCTCATCCACTGTTTATCCTTGTCTTCTAGAACACTGCCTTGCATTTAGCATGCCTATAATAAATATCCCCTAAATAGAAAGCAGAATATACCCTTTCAAGATTTAATACAACACTTGTACACATCAATCATATGCTAGGCCTCAAGGAGAATGCAAGTCTTAAGGCAAAATTTTCATTCTAAGAACATAGAATCAGCACTGTTAGAATTTAAAATCAAAGACTTTGAGATATGGGTCCTGACTGAGAAGGGGACGTGGGACTCACTGTAGGTCTTCCTTGGCAAGGGCGGGCCCTACGTGCTGACATGAATAAGAGATGGACTGAAATACTGGCCTCGTAAGACTGAAATGGAAAATAATCATGAAAGAATGCATCGTTACACTATCGAAAATGATTGTGCAAATTAAAAAAAATAATACTATTCTTCATACTTATCAACACACTGCAAGGAAGGTATCATAAACAAGCGAAAGTCCCCAAGAGGTAAGAGAAGCAGCACAGGACACCCTGAGGACACAGTGTACAGGGAGAGACTAAACAAGGTAACGATGCTTCAGACAGGAAAAGTGATGGCTGACGGGAACATGATAGAGTCACATATGGCACAGAGGAAGTAAATAGAGATTTAGTCAGAGATTCTAAAATAAAGACTGAGAAGACACGATTTGTATCTGGAATGTAGTTATTTTAGAAGTGACAGAAGGAAGTAGAATCAGGAAACATTAAGTGCCAGAAAGGACTTAGAGACTATCTGCTTGAATTCCTTTGTGTTACAAATAAAGAATGTATTTCAAAAAATTATGCGAGGAAAATTGGATATCTATGTGCAAAAGAATGAAGTTGGATACTTACCTTTTACCACATTAAAAAAATGAACTCAGAATGGATCAAAGACATAAACCTCAGAGCTACAACTATAAAACTCTTAGAAGAAAGCATGGGCAAAGCTTGATGACATGGAATCTGTAATGACTCCTTGGCTATGACACCAAAAGAAGAGGCCACAGAAAGGAAAAAAAATTGCATATCAAAGGACACAAACAACATAGTGAAAAGGCAATCCCTGGAATGAGAGAAAATATTTTCAAGTCATCTATCTATACAACGTTATTAGCTAGAATATACAGTAACTCCTACAACTCAACATCATAAAAACAAACAACTTGACTGCAAAATGGGCAAAGGATTTGAACAGATAATTCTCAAAAAAAAAAAAAAGTGGCCAACAAACACACAAAAAAGATGCTCAACTTTACTACAATAATTAGGGAAATACAAACACAAATACTATGAGAAATCATTGCACACCCATTAAGATGACTATTTAAAAAAAAAAAAAAAGAATAACAAGTGTTGGTCAGCATGTGGAGAAACTGGAATCCTTGTGCTTTGCTGGTGGGAATGTAAAATGGTACAGCTGCTGTGGAAAACAATATGGAAATAACTCAAAAAATTAAAAATAGAATTACCGTATGATTCAGAAACTCAGCTTCTAGATATATACATTGTAGAAGTGAAAGTGGGGCTTCAAATATTTGCACATCCATGTTCACAGCAGCATTATTCATGATAGCTAAAAGGTGGATGAAATCCAACTGCCCATCATGGTTGAGCGGATAAACAAATTGTAAAATACGTATGTACACAAAGCAATATTAATTGAGCCTTAAAAAAAGAAATATTAACACACACTTTAACATGGGTGAACCTTGAGGACATTATGCTAAGTGCACACAGTCACAGAAAGATGCAGTATGAGTCTGTGTCCCTAGAATAATCAAATTCATGGAGTGAGAAAGTCAGATGGTGGTGAGCAGGGACTGGTGGGTAAGGGGCTAATGGGGAGTTACTGAGTGGTGGGAATAATTTTCATGCTGTTAGAGGAATCAAGTTCCATGAATAGATGGCAGCATAAAAATGTGATTGAATTTACTACAAATGTTTATTATTTTTATTTGAAAGTTGCAGTTACAGAGAGAGGAAGAGGGAAAGAGAGAGACTCTTCCATCTGCTGGTTCACACCACAAGTGGTAAGCTAGACTGAAGCCAGGAACCAAGAGCTCCATCTGCGTGCAGGGGCCCAAGCACTTAGGCCATCTTCTGTTGCTTCTCCCAGGCACATTAGCAGAGAGCTAGACTGGATGTGAAGCAGCTGAGACATGAACAGCTCCCACACTGGATGCCAGTGTCACACTGGCAGTTGTACCTGCCACATGACAATGCCAGCTTCATGAATGTATTTAATGCCACTGAGCTGTACATTTAAAAACAGTTATGACCGGCGCCGCGGCTCACTAGGCTAATCTTCCACCTTGTGGCACCGGCACACAAGGTTCTAGTCCCAGTCGGGGCGCTGGATTCTGTCCCGGTTGCCCCTCTTCCAGGCCAGCTCTCTGCTGTGGCCTGGGAGTGCAGTGGAAGATGGCCCAAGTGCTTGGGCCCTGCATCCACATGGGAGACCAGGAGAAGCACCTTGCTCCTGCCTTCGGATCAGCGCGGTGCGCCGGTCTCAGCGGCCATTGGAGGGTGAACCAACGGCAAAGGAAGACCTTTCTCTCTCTCTCACTGTCCACTCTGCCTGTCAAAAAAAAAAAAGTTATGATGGAGGCCACATTGTGGCATGGCGGATAAATCTGCCACCTGCAAAGCCAGGATCCCATATGGGAGATGGTTTGAGTCCTGGCCTCTCTACTTCTGATCCAGTTCCCTGCTAATAGCTTGAGGAAGCAGCAGAAGATGGCCCAAGTGCTTGGGCCCCTGTACCCATGTGGGAGACCCAGAAGAAGCTCCTGGCTTCTGGCTTTGTCCTGGCTCAGCCCTGGCTGCTGCAACCATCTGGGGTATGAACCAGTGGATAGAAGATATCTCCCTCTTTCTTTATCTTTCTCTTCCTCTCTTCCTCTCTCTCTGTCTCTCTGTCTCTGTCTCTCTCTCTCTCTCTCTCTCTCTCATCAACTTTCAAATAAATACATAAATAAATCTTTCTTAAAAAGATATGATGATGGGGCCGGTGCTGTGGTACAAAGGGTTAGAGCCCCAGCATGAAGTGCCAGCATCCCATATGGGTGTCTGCTTGAGTCCTGGCTGCTCCACTTTCAATCCAGCTCTCTGCTATGGCCTGGGAAAGCAGTAGAAGACTGCCCAGATCCTTGGCCCCTGAGCCCGCGTGGGAGACCCAGAAGAAGTTCCTGACTCCTGGCTTCAGATCGGCTCAGCTCTAGCCATTGTGGCCTTTAGAAGAGTGAACCAGCAGATGGAAGATCTCTCATTCTCTCTCTGCCTCTGCCTCTCTATAACTATGCCTTTCAAATTAAAAATAAAAAGTTATGATGATACATTTCCTTATTTTTCCCACATTATGTGTGATACAGTATCTTTTTTTTTTCCAATGGAACTCATTTCTTTTACTTCAATCAAAACCTGCTCTTCTTCTTGAGTTCCCTGTTTCTATGAATGGCACTATTTTACTCCTTGCTGCCCAAGTTGGAAGCTGGTCTAGTCTTTAGTATCCCCTGCTTCCTCCCTCACCCCGAGCAGTCATTCAACAAACACATATGGGCTCCTCACTGTGCTGCTGGCTCTCCTTACAAAATGCTTTCAACCCCTCCCAATCACCTCTGCTTCAAGGCACATTTATATTTTGCCTAGGTCACCACAGCACACCCCTACCACTCCCTATCCCGGCCCTTCTGTGTTTGGTCCTACACATTTCCAATCTCTCTTCCACTTTGCAGCAAGAGTATTCTTTCTTTCTAAAAAGATTGTTAAAAATTTTTTTCTTAAAATTCACAATGTTCCTTCCTCTAAGTCATTCCAGTGGCTCATTCACTGCCTTTAAAATAAGGTCCAAAGTGCATAATTTGGCATATATATTACCCATCAGCATTTGACCCCTTACTGCTTCTGTTGCCTCAACTCTAAGTTTGCATTTATGAACCATTCTGAAACTTTTAGTTCTGGAATGTAACATTCCATTCTGGAGTCTGCCTCTGGACTTTCTACATATACTGTTCTTTGAGAGAAAGCTCCTGATTCTCTGCTGTGCCCATCAGGCCTTTCTTGGCCTGGCCAACTTCTACTGTCCTTTCCAGATTCCACCCCACAAATCATTCATTCCAGGAAGACTTCCCTGACACAAATCTGCATTAGGCAGCCTTCCTGAGTAATCTTGGGTTGTCAGGAAGTACTTTAGCACTGCATTGTGATTGCCTATTTACTAGCTTTTGTTGGGTTTATCAACACAAAAAAAGAGGCTCAACAAATTGTTCATGAGTGAATCAACAAATAGGTCTTGAAAGACTACAGTTCACTCACAGTCACATAACTATGCCATGGCCGTGCTTGTAGTAGAACTAGTGCAAGAACAAGAACAACAGGAACTCCTGTCGAGGTTCTTCCCAGAACAATCACATGGTCAGTAAGCATCATGAAGCTCACCAGCCCAAGAGGGGTTGGAACAGACTTAGAATGACCCATCCACAGCAGACCAAATAGAAGCTACAGTATGCAAAAGAGAAGCTGCAGTATGTCCATGTCTTCCCATTACACCTCTATTTGGGTCTCAATTGAACTAAAAAGACTGGAAGAGGACAACAAAACTGGGCAGCTATAAGAATGTCCAAGTTCCACTTTATGGAACACTGAAAAAACCCAACGTGGGCGAACATTACAAATCTAAATTACAGAGCCTGTCCTTAGATGTGGCGTTTACAATGTAACTCATGAGGCCCCTCTATATTTATTATGTACTAGGCAGTGAAATTCTGTTCATTGCATGGAAGCTTTGCCTTGAAGGAAGCGCTGCCTGAAAAAGAAACATGTCCCATAATACACACAGAGAGATATATACAGACACGAGTATATATGGTTAGAATATAAACCACTCAAAATAATCAAAGCTGTCATCATTTATAAGAGTAGTGATACAGAAGGGGAAGAATAAAATCACATATTTTATTAAATAGAATACTCCACATATACATAAATTAAAGCTGTAATTTCATTTTTAGTGCTTAATATAATTAATCTCTCATATTTTACAGATTTATATCAGCATAGCATGTCCCTGATACGACACCTGCATCATATACGTGGTAAGAACAGATTGCCTTTCACAGCTGTGCTACATGGTACTACCAGGCTGCAGCTGAGACTTGGAAAATGTTGATTTCTTCAAACAGTGCTTCCAGGATTACAAACAATGCATGTATTCTATGTAACTCCAAATTCAGAAGAAATAAGGTCTAAAAGTTAATTTAGGAATGAACTAGTAATGAAAACAGGATTATAATTAAATAAGGCTGAATTTATTATATCCCTTAAAAAAAATCAATCTCTGCTTTAACTCATTGGCAGTGAGATGAGCTGTGGACTTAAGTAGTAAGTATAGCACTGTTCTCAGATGATTATTTGAAAGCAGACAAATATTCTATTGATTGTCAGTACTAACCAAAAATACAAGAGCGGATATGTATACTTCATTCAGATAAAATAAAATGAGGCATACGACCAAAAACTGCTTTAATCATTGCCTTTTCTGCATTCTTCCGAATATCAAGAATTATAGAATTCTCTGTGAATGATAGCAGCTTTTGAAGACCCTGTATCAACTGGGTCAGCACCACAGAGATCTTGTCTTCTAGGCAACTGGCTATCATTGAAAGTTACTTCTTTATGAAGGTTATTCAGTTCCTAGTAATAAAATTCACACAACTTTAGAAGGATGTGATAAAAAAAATTTGCACTTTCTAAATGTTACTGCAAGAGAGACTGGGGTCAGTCAGAACTAAGGTAATGAAGTTTGTTTTGACAGAAAGCAGAGGAAACGGGAGTTTTGCTTCTCCAAGTAACATCACTTCCCTATCTCCCCATCTTTCTCACTCCCCTTACTTTCAAAGCTTCATGGTTTAAAAAAAAAAAAAAAAAAACGCTATTGAGGAAATGTCCAGTAATGATAGCCAGGGGGAGTCGCTCATACAACCTTATACCAACAACAATTCTAAAATCTGGAGAAAATATTTTTTGAGAAAACAGAAATAAGCTGAATGAAAACAGATTCCTTCAAAGGTGCAAATGCGAGAGGGAAGTATTAGGAGTTTGTGGCTTTCTTGCTTAAAAGGAGGCAATGGACCACAGGAGCCTCACTTGAACAGCTAGGAAGTCAAGTCAGAAATCGTTAAGGTGAGGGAAGTATAGAACGCACGATCCTACCACGCTGCTGTACACAGCACTGCTGCTCACCAGCGAGCCCACTGCACGGCCTGACCGCGCACAGCCTTGCTGACGACACCAGTTAGGGGGCAGTCCCGAGCAGGGTTAGCCCAAGCTTTTCCAGGAGGCCCTGTATGCTTTCAATTAGTGTCTGTCAGCCAGGACTCACGGGTTCTAGGAATCGGGGAGGGGCAGGCAATGGAGCCGGCGGGATTCCGTGTTTCCCCTAAGGACTCGCCGGCAATTCTTTTGCTTTCTGTATCAGACTCTTTATGCTCTGTTGACCTTGCCATCTTAGTTCCAATGGGAAGAACATTTCCACAGAAGACGCAGCAATGATTCCGTCTAAATGGAAGTTAAAATTGCCCCTGGGGCACTTGGGGCTCCTGCTGCCTCTGATGCAACAAGAAGAGTGTCCCCGTGCAAGGGGAAAGCGGACGGCTACTCCACAATGCAGGGGAGGAGGAGTGTGTCTGGGAACCAGAAGGTCCCCGAGGGCATCTCCTAACATGACCATTTCTGGTGACTAAAGTCAATGGAATACTAGCACAATGCAATCCAGGCAGGACCACTGAGGGCCCCGACACCTCAGCAATCAAGGTTTGGGTCACTCCACAGGTAAATGATCATACCCAGCTGAGGTGCTTGATGAAGGCAAAAGGAAGAAAGTGGTTACAAACATCAGCCACACCCATGTGATGAGTTAGGGACAGGAGCGCTGTAATCATCGTATTTCTTCCTCGTTTTGTTCTGAGTGTTTCTGTGTGAGCGTGTATGTATGTATATGTGTAGGCGTGTATATGCTTTTCCTTCTTTCACGCCCTTATCATTTAATGTGGTTTGTATTAACTTGGTAGCATTGTAAATTCCTGAATATCAAGGAGATAAAAAAGCATTATCCAAGGACTCTGCATCCTCCTCCAAGGAAAGATGCATTTTGGGGTGCACACAGCATAGTTTTATCATGATAAATGTTAAGTATGATTGTGTAATTATCTTTATTTGAATATTGAGTATGCTGCAAGGAGAATGTATGGGTGTCAAAATGACACAGTGGGCTTGTGATGGTGAAACATTATGTGTCAACTTGGCTAACGTAGAATATAGCATTATTCTAGGTGTTTCTGTGAAGATATGTTTTAAGTGAGATTAATATTTAAATTAGTAGACTTTTGGTAAAGCAGATTACTCTCCTTAATGAGAGTGGGTCTCACCCAATGAGTTTAAAGCCTTAATAGAAAAACACTGATTTTCTTCTAAATAAAAGGAATTCCGACAGTACACTGCCTTTGGATTCACACTGTAATACTTTGCTTAATCTCCAGTCAGCTGGCATACCTGCTGGCATATCCTACAGACTTTAGACTTGATAAATCTCCACAATCATGAGCCATTTCTTTAAAATCGAGAGAGGGAGGAAGGGAGAGAGAGAGAAAGAGAGAACAAAGATACCAGCTGTTGCACATAACAAGAGAGGCAGAGTTTGCAACTAACTTGTCTACTAGAGCAATCCTTAGAAAAACACAACAGAACCTAGAATCACTAGACAGTACTACTAACAATTATCATTTTTAGCCAAGAAAAAAATTATAGACACACAAAGAAACAGGAAAATGTGATTCAAAGTCAGGAGGAAAATTGCAGTCAATAAAAACTCACTCTGAATAGAGTCAGAGGTAGGAATAAGCTAAGCCTTTTTTTAAAAAAATGATTTGTGTATTTATTTGAAAGGCAGTTACAGAGAGAGAGACAGAGACAGAGACAGAGAGAGAAATATCTTCCATACACCAAATGGCTGCCACAGCAGGGTCTCATGTGGGAGACCTGGAATGAGTTCTGGGCTCCTGACTTTGGTCTGGTCCAACCCTGGATTGGGTTCTGGGCACCTGGCTTCACACTCAACTGCTGTGGATACCTGGGGAGTGAGCAAGTAGATATAAAATCTCCCTCTCTTTCTCTCTCTCTGCTTTTCAAATAAAATGAAAATAAATTTTATAAAATAATTATTTAATCCAAAAAACTGAAGAAACATTAACAGAGCCTAGAGTCCTATGCAATAATATCAACGCAGTTATAGAATTGAATCCTGGTAGGAGAAACAGAGCAGAAAAAATATTTGAATACATAATAACTGAAAAATTCCCATAATTAATGGAAAGCACTAATTTACAGATCTAAGAATTTTCAGACATGAAATAGCATCCACATTTCTTCATTTCTTTGCAGAGCAGAAACACAAAAAGCCAGAAAAAAAGTGAAACTTTCAAAAGCCATCAAAGACAAGGGACAGATCACAGTGAAATAACAATATGACTAAAAGCTGAATTCTCATCAGAAACAAAGATGTTAAGAAAAAATAACAAAGTGCTAATAGTAAAAATGAAACTCTCAACCAAGAATTTTGTAGCAAGCAAAAGTATGTTCTTAAAACTCAAGGCAAAAGGAAGATGTTTCAGATAAACTTAAAAACCGAGATAATGGCAGACGCCGTGGCTCACTAGGCTAATCCTCTGCCTGCGGCGCCGGCACACCAGATTCTAGTCCCAGTCGGGGCGCTGGATTCTGTCCCGGTTGCCCCTCTTCCAGGCCAGCTCTCTGCTGTGGCCCTGGAGTGCAGTGGAGGATGGCCCAGGTGCTTGGGCCCTGCACCCATGTGGGAGACCAGGAGAAGCACCTGGCTCCTGGCTTCAGATCAGCGCAGTGCGCCGGCCGCAGCGCCGGCCACAGGGGCCATTGGGGGGTGAACCAATGGAAAAAGGAAGACCTTTCTCTCTCTCTCTCTCTCTCTCTCTCTCACTGTCCACTCTTCCTGTCAAAAAAAAAAAAACAAAAAAACCGAGATAATTTACTTCAGTGTATCCACTGTATAGGAAATGCTACACGAAGTTCTTCAGGGGATTGACATTGTTGGCAACTTGGATCAACTGCAAAGAATGAACAACACCAGAAATGGTAAATATGCCAGCAAATCTGAAAGACTGCTTATCTAGGAATGGACAGAGAGACGGACACTATACATATACGTATGCAAATGTAAGATTTTGTCCTTAGCTTCTTCAATGTGTGAATGACACAGGACTTCAAAACAATAATTATCATTACATTGTAGTGTTGGATTTATAATGAACACAGACGTAAAATATCTAACAAAAATAATACTAAGGATGGGACAAGTAAGTAGAAAATCACAAGATTCCAGTATTGTACTTGGAATAGTTCAATATTAACTCCAAGTAGACTATGGTCAGCTAAAGCTGCACACCGTGAACATCAGAGCAACCACTAAGCATAATGCAATGTGATATAACCAGAAAGCCAACGGAGCAACTAAAATATAACACTAGGAAAATCAAATTAATACCAGGGATGTTAGGAAAGAAGTATAGAGGAATTAAACAACAGATCAGACAAAGCACAAATAATAAATGGCAAGCTTAAATACAACCAATCAATAAGTCATTATAAGAGAATTGAAAATTAATTCAAAAGGCAGTTTGGTGAAACTGACATGTTAATAACATGTGTCAATCCACAAGCATGTTTCACCTTTCCATTTATTTAGGCCTTCTTTAAAATCATTCCTTTTTAATGAATAGACGTTGGGTAAATTTCACTGCATACAGCTGGTGTATTGGGAATATATTATAAATCACATTTAAATTTTTGTTTTTCTATTGCTCAATACTAGTACATAGAAATATAATGGTTATGCAATAAACTTTTTACTGATTAGCCCTAGTAACCCTCTGTGGTCTTTCTAGGATTTTCTGTATACACGGTCACACATTCTGTCACACATTTCTAGTCTGTTAGTCTTTTATGCTTTTTCTGTCTCTCTTGTCCAGGTTAGGAACTCCAGGACAACACTGCGTTGAAGTGATGAGGGCAAACATCTGCACCTTGTACCCAATCTTAGGTGAGGATGAAACGATTCTCACTGTATATATGTCTGTATATTTGAATTTTTCCAACTAGAATCCCTGTGTTAGTTCTGAAACATGCCCTTCCCCTATATTTACAAGCTTTGTGACTGTAATCAACTTATTTAACTTTTCTGAGCCTCATTTTTCTCATCTGTGAAATGAGTAGTGATGTAATAATTATCACATGGTTCTAGTATAATGTTGAAATTATTATTCTCATTTTACAGGAAAAATTATTCTTCAAGAAATTAGAAATTTATAAAAATCAGAGAAGCAAAACACCCATACAATTAGTTTCCCCTCCCCTTTCTTGATCAAGAGAAGACAGGTGAAGTATCAGACCTGTGAGAATACTGAGATTTACCAGGCACAGCTAGGTTCCTCCCTGTGCTTAACCATCTTCTATCCATGTGACACAGGGTGAGTTAAGTAACCTAGCTCATATACAGTTTCTATCTTTAAAAACAGAATATAGTAGTGATATATTTGTATTTTTATAATTGTGTATCACAAATGTTAAATGCCCAACACAGAGCCTGGCACACGGGGATCAACGAAGCAAAGGCTGCTGGGTTTATCCGCCTAGGGGACACACTTGTGTCATCACTGCTCTTTTTATTTTTTACTTTATTTCTCTGGTTTTCCATACTAAGCCCTGAGGTGGTTTTTTGTTTTGCTTTGTTTTGTTTGTTCTAGGAAAAAAAAAGTACTGGATATTACAAAAATTAATAAAAAGTTGTTTCTCAAGGATCTTTTAAGTCCTATTCACCTGTCCTTGACTCCTGATTATCTAAGAAACAATGAAAGTAATTGTTTGTTATTTAATTTACTAAGCCATCAGAGTGGGGCAATGGATCTGAAATTTATGTATCACCATTGTACTCTGGAGTTAAGACACTAAGCGCTTTCAGACCTACCAGAAGCCCAAATCAGTTAAATGCTACGCAATCAACTGTTAGAATCTGTGTGTGTGTGTGTGTGTGTGTGTGTCTGTGTGTGTGTATGAGAGAGAGAGAGAGAGAGAGAGAGAGAGGGAGAGGGAGAGATTAGGAGATCCTAGAAGAACCTTTACAAATTCTCTGTCTCTTACTCTTTTTTTTTTAGATCTATTTATTTATTTATTTATTTATTAGGCAGAGTTACAGAGAGAGGGTGGAAAAGGCCCCATTTGCAGCTTAGCTTTCCCAGCCATGCTTCCTCTGACCTCTGATGTTCAGCTTCCTTTAGACTTACAAGTTCTAGGTTGCATCTTGTTATGTTTTGAATTGTCTCCCCTTTCCCAAAACATATATGGAAGTCCCAACCTCAGTACCTCAGAACGTGGCCTTATTTGGAAACAGTGTCATTACTGCGGATGTAATTACTTAAGATGAGGTCATCCTGGAGCAACGTGGGGCCTTAATGAGAGAGAGAGAGAGAGAGAGAGAGAGAGAGCGAGCCCTAGAGGGAGAGACTGCAGTGACACAGCTGCAAACCAAGGCACACAAAGGACTGACCACCATTAGCAGAAGCTGGAAAGACATAAGGAAGGATGCCACCCAGACTCAGAGGGAGCGTGGCCCTATGAACACCTTGATCACAAACTTCTAGCCCCCAGAACTGTGACTTCCTGTTGTTTTAAGCCACCCAGATTGTGGCACTGTTACAGAATCCCTAGGAACCTGGTATACTGTTATTAGCTAGGAATTCTGTTATTAAGAACTGTGGGGGATGTGGGCATTTGAATTAGCAGTTAAAATGCCACCTGGGATGCCTACATCCAATGTCAAGAGTGCCTGGGCTGCAGCTTTGGTTCTGCGTCTGATAACAGCTTCCTGCTAATGCACCTCCTGGGAGGCAGCAGGTGATGGCTCAAGTTCCTGGGTCCCTGCCCATCCAACATGGGAGACCCAGATTGAATCTTGCTCCTAGCCTGGACTAGGAGGAGTGAACTAGTGGATGGAAGATGTCTGTCTCTCCCACTCTGTCTCTCTGCCTTTTAAATAAAATGAAAATAATAATAATAATAAAACAAATTGGAGGATTTTTTTTTATTTCTGCTTGATGACAGATAATGACAGAGACAGCTGTAAGGAGTCTTGGGATTAAAAACACAAATATCTTTACAGGAATATGGAAGTCTGCTGGGTGAGGCGAAGCCCAAGTAAGCAGAGAAGGGAAAAGCTCTGGTCCCCGTGCTTCCTCTTCAGGATGTCTCTTTCTGGGAGGAAGAGTGAGGCTCAAACCAGCAGGTGCCCAGTCAGGCGGCAGTGACACACCGCGGCCAGGCATGTTTGTTCTGGAGGCCATTTGGCTTGAGCCCATATGTTTCCCTTGGCCTCTCCATGAACCCTATCCGCCTGCCTCAGTCTTGCTGCACAACTCTCTCACACTCTACTGATAGCGATTTACACGGTGTTTGTGTATTTCCAGATGATGTAAAGCTTATCAAACGTGTGTGGTAAAGGCTAAGGACCCAGAACAGGGACTCAGGCAGAGAGGGAAGCTGACGTGCTGTGGGTGTCTGGGGGTGTATGCTGGGGGGAGGGGACGGGTACAGAAGACAAGGATGGAGGGGAGGTAAAGGTGGGCAGTCCCCTTCCATAGCAAAGGAAAACAGCAGTGAGGTAGCATCTTGCTGTTGTGAACAATGAATCCTGCTCAGCCAGCTCACATCACTAGGTCTTCACCAGTACGTAAGTCTAATCTACAATCTTGGTATACACACTATTACTTCCAAAGAGCTTAGATCACCTGGGTTAAACCAACAAGAAACTGCCCATGTTCATCATGAATATTTCAGCTTTCCTATTTCAGAAGAAGTACATTCCATCCAATCTTAATTTACATGCCATTCCATTCTTTTAAAAGTGAAATTCATTGCTAAAATTTTTTTCATGGGAGAAAATTACTTTAAAAATGTGCAAATTGAAAGCTATCCAAAGTTCCATGACTTTCTCTCTGGTAAATGTACTAAGTCCTGAAGAACTGATGATGCACAACTAGTGCGTTTTTCAAGCCTTTTTCCCTTTTCAAATGGGAAAATAAAGTCTATAGCCAGCTTTCAGCAAAACGTTTTTAAATATCGGTCTTGCCTGTGACAAGTTGTCCTACTTGCAACTGAATTCTTCTGTGAATCAGGCTCTGAGCTACTCAGCAGTCCGAGGAGTGGCTCTAATCCACGGTGTTCAAATATTTGCACTCGCTCTGTGTACTCTGCAGACATGTTTGTTAGACAAAGACTAGCAGATTCATGGATAACTCTCTCTGCATATCAAAAATAAACAGCACCAGGACGCTAAATGCCTTTGCAACCATCACTTTGAAATACGCTTTGAAAACCCAGAACTCCACACATCACACTTTTCTTAAAGCCCATCTTTTTTTTTTTTTATAGAGTCAAAATTGAGCTGTGGTTTGAAGGTTTTTAATAATGATTCACAACTGATATTTCATAAGTTACTTTCAATATGCAATTTAATCATATAAAAAGAAACGAGTTCCAATTCTGAAATAGAGGTAGAAGGCAAAGTTATTTTCTGGAGTGAGCATGGCAATTAAAAAATTCATGACATTTAACTCCCTCAACAATTTTTAACATCATCTACAAAGGGAGAAAAAGAATACTGTTGTTTATTAATAATAATAATGGCAATGTCTACTGAACTGTCCCTTCTGAGATAGCTGCTGTTAGCATGTAATTTTACAGCTATGGAAATTGAGGACTCAAACCACGGAGCAAGTAAGTGGTGGAGTCAGGCTTCATGCCATGTCAGTCCAACCCCACACAGACTCCTACCTGTGCTTCTTGATCACAGGACTAAACTGTCTGAAAAACCATGAAAGTGCAAAATGTGCTTGTAACATGTATCAGTAAAGCTGAATTATTAGTCATGTACTTGCTCATTATGTAATATAGTGAATCTTTTTGTTGTTTTTGCGGGGAGGGTATTTTTAAAGTTCAATTTTAATAAATCTTATACAGAATGCAAATAGGAATTATCTAAGCCTAAATCAATTAATACATCTGGATTGCTTCCATTTCATTTATCAGAAATGCCAAAAATGCTTAACAATAAATATACTGACTATTTTAAAAAGATTTACTTATTTACTTACTTATTTGAAAGGCAAAGTGATAGAGAGAGACAAAGATCTTCCATCTGCTGGTTCACTCCCCAAATAGCTGCCAAGTTGGGGCTGAGCCAGGCTGAAGCCAGGTGCCAGGAACTCCACCTGGGTCTCCCATGTAGGTGGCAGGGGCTCACAACTTTCCCAGATGCCTTAGCAAGGAGCAGGATCAGAGTAGCCAGGGCTTAAGCTGGTACTTCTACATGGGATGCTGTCATCACAAGCAGCGGCTTAACCCATTGCACTACAATGCCGGCCCCAGGGCATTGAAATTTAAACATTTTTACTTTTCTACAATTAATCCAATTAGGACTAGACAGGTATGTCCCTACTTCCCTATTGCTGTTCTTAACCACGATTTTTCTGAGAAATAAGGCATAGCTGCTCCTTTAGTTTTGCAGTTTCTCTTCTTGGTCAATCATCTTTGTCTCGAAGACAAAACCACTATTACCACAAGGTTGCAAAAGTTTACTTGGCAGCAGCTGAAGCAGATGGTCTCTGGGTTAATTCTTCCCCATTAACCACTGGATATACTTAACTTTTACTGGACATATTTTCCTAAGGAACTCAGCGACATGCCCATTTTTCTTCTTTTCTTATTTTAAGGTCTATTTATTTATTTTGAAAGAGTTACAGAGAGAGGTCTCCCATCCACTGGTTCACTCATCAAATGGCTGCAATAACCATGCCTGGGCCAGCCTGAAACCAGGAGCCAGAAGTTTTATCCAGGTCACCCACATGGGTGGCAGGGGTCCAAACACTTGGGTGCTTTTCCCGGGCACATTAGCAGGGAGCTAGATTGGAAGTGGAGCAGCCAGGTGCCCATATGGAATGCTGATGTCCCAGGTGGCTTTACCTGCTAAGCCACAATGCTGGGCCCACCCATTTTTCAACTTGTCAAAACCTTGGCTCTGTTACTGTTCAAAAGGGCTAAAAAATGTCCAAAAACTGTCAGAATGCTAGATGTATGTAAACTGACTTGATATACAAACCAATAAACGTGCTTCTAGTAATGTAGTGTCCCAAAGTGGAGGCCATTTTATAGTCTGCATCAGTTTTTAAAAAGGTGGTGGGCAGATGGCTTAAGGTTAAGATGCCAGCTGAGATGCCTGTGTCCCCTGTCAGAGTTCCTGAGTTCAATTCCCAACTCAGCTTCTGACTCCAGCCTCCTGCTTCTACATACCCTGGGAGAGAGAGAGCAAGTGATTGCTCAAGTACTTGGGTCTCCCCTATCCATAGGGGACCTAGATTGACTTATTGGCTCCTGAGTTGGACATGGCCCAGTCCTGGCTATTGTGGGCAGTTGGAGAGCAAACTAGTGGACAGGTGCTCTCTTTCTCAAATAAATTAAATAAAAATTTAAAAAGAAAAAATGCATTGACTCCACTGATTAAGAAATAATAGCCTGGCATAGTACTCAAATCTTCTCAAGTGTTCTAGTGAACTGTGCAGAGCTGTAGCCCCTGGAAGAGTGTTGGGATTCTCTTCCCACTCTTATAATTTCAGTCTGTATTGCTCAGTAGGGCATTTGTGTGGGCTATGTAAGTCTCCTGTTTTCATTTGATTGAAGAAAAAACTTTCTGGGTCTTTAGATCTCCAAGTGCATTCTCCATATGATATTCCAGATATTCTGAAATGACCATGAGGTCAGGAAGAGGCAGCTCTGTGCACTCACTGTTCCTCCTGTACCTGTGCAGCACTGGCTCTTGCGGGGAGAGGCCGCAAGAGTAAATCTATCCACCAAACTACTTTCTTATAGCTCAACAGATGACTGCAATTCACTGGCAGCTCTTGTAAATTGGCGACACAGTTGATCGATTTGTTTTCCTGCTTTTTGACACCAGATTGTTCAAACAATCTTTCTCTTCTTGAGGTTAAATCTGCAAAACTAATGGATAATGTGCTGCTTCCTTCATTTTAAACACGGTATTGATTTCTGTCCCCTTCCTTCTCAACTGAGAACATTCTCAGATATGGCTACTGAACGGGAACTATTTGGTAGATAAACAGTGTGACACCTACAATTTTAGGTTGTTTCAGAACTGTCAGCAACTTCATTTTTTTGAGTACTCTCATGTAATCTGTATTCATCACATTCTTACTGACAATTTTTGATAGCATAATATTGGCCATCTAATTTTTTCTTGATCTTCTATGAGTGCTCTTTCAATTAACATTTTCTGGGGAAGGTGAGCTCCTCAGATTGCCTTTAGCACAGTCTAAGCTTCAAAGGCTACCTCACCTTACAAGGATCCTGATCAACTCTCTCTTTAGCTGAATTCATTAAGTGAGTCTCTGTTGTTTTATGTCCTCATAGGACTAAACACAATTGGCAGGTGAAAGAAGATAGTAGCTCCATTTTGGTTAAAAAAAAAAAGTTTAACAAAATAATTTAAATGCCAGGTTGGCACAGAAACATACAAAGCTCTATGGCTCTAGCAGTGAGAAGGAGGAGGGAGAAGCAGAGGGGAGGGTGAGAGAAGGGGAAGAGGAGGAGGAGGAGGAGAAGGAAATGAAGAAGAGTAATAGCTTGTTTGCAATTGCAAAGGGGAAAGATGGCTCTCACCAGAAATTATAGTGCCTACCATTCTGTTGGCAATCAGATTCAGCCACTATGAACAGTAACAGGAACCAGGAATTCAATGCAGGCCTCCCACATGGATGTCAAGGACCTAAGTACTTGAGACATCCCTGCTGCCTCCCAAGGTACACATTCATAGGAAACTGGAATTAGAAGTGAGGCCAGAACTAGAGTCCAGAAACGCTCTCAAGTAGCACGTGGGGATCTCAAGTAGAGTCTTAACCACTATGCCAACACTCCCCCCGCCCCCGGCACATCCATTTCTTAAGCACAGTATGCAGCTTGGTTTGGTTTTTATCCAATATGACAACCTCTTCCTGTTAACTGAGGCACTTAGCCATTCACATTCCTTTTGATTATTGATATGATTAGGTTTAAATCTACTGTCTTGTTTTTTTGCTTTTTATGTCTCTTTATTCCTTGTTTTTTTCTTAATTTTCTGTAACTAACTTTTTGTATAAATTGAATATTACTTATGATTCCAATTTATTAATTTTCTGGCTTATTTGGTTTTGTTTTGCTGTGTAATTTATTGGCTCCATTAGGGTTTCTAATACACATCTTTGGCTTATCAGTCTACTTTCAAGTGGTATTATATCACTTAACATATTAAAATCTTCCTAGAGTATATTTCCATTTTTCCCCTTCTACTTGTTGGTGCTGTCATATATTTCACTTATACATGCTTCACAATGCACAATATATGATTATTTTCACTGAAAATAATAAATTTGCCTTTAAAGTGACTTAAACAACAGAAAAAATCTTATGCATTACAACTTTTGGTGTTTTGCATGAGCTTTGTGTGTGTAGGCCCAAATTTTCATCTAGTGTCATTTTCCTTCTGTCTGAAGGATCCTCTTACAGTATAGAGCTACTGACAATGAATTATTTCAGCTTTCGCATATATGGGAAAAAATCTTCATTTCATCTATGTCTTTGTTTATTTTTTAAGATTTATTCATTTTATTTGAAAAGCAGAAAGAGAGAGAGAGAGAGAGGTCTTCTATCCATTGGTTCATTCCCCAGATGGCCACAACAGCTGGAGCTGCACCAATCCGAAACCAGGAGCCAGGATTATCTTCTGGGTCCTCCCACAGGAGTGCAGGGGCCCAAGCACTTGGGCCGTCCTCTACCACCTTCCCAGGCCACAGCAGAGAGCAGGATCAGAAATAGAGCAGCCAGGACTAAAACTGGTACCCACATGGGATGCCAGCACTGTAGACAGCAGCTTTACTCACTAAGCCACAGTGCCAGCCCCTCATCTACTTTTTTAAAAATTTATTTGACAAGGCCGGCGCCGTGGCTCAACAGGCTAATCCTCCGCCTTGCAGCGCCGGCACACCGGGTTCTAGTCCCGGTTGGGGCGCCGGATTCTGTCCCGGTTGCCCCTCTTCCAGGCCAGCCCTATGCTGTGGCCTGGGAGTACAGTGGAGGATGGCCCAAGTGCTTGGGCCCTGCACCCCATGGGAGACCAGGAAAAAGCACCTAGCACCTGGCTCCTGCCATCGGATGAGCGCGGTGCGCTGGCCACAGCACGCCGTCCGCGGCAGCCATTGGAGGGTGAACCAACAGCAAAGGAAGACCTTTCTCTCTGTCTCTCTCTCTCACTGTCCACTCTGCCTGTCAAAAAAAAAATTTATTTGACAAATAGAGTTAGGCAGTGAGAGAGAGAGACAGAAAGAAAGGTCTTCCTTCCGTTGGTTCACTCCCCAATTGGCCACAACGGCCAGAGCTGCGCCGATCCGAAGCCAGGAGCTAGGTGCTTCCTCCCGGTCCCCCAACAGATGCTGGGGCCCAAGCACTTGGGCCATCCTCTACTGCCCTCCAGGGCCACAGCAGACAGCTGGACTGGAAGAGGAGCAACTGGGACTAGAACCCGCACGGTGCCCATATGGGATGCCGGCACCGCAGGCGGAGGATTAACCAAGTGAGCCATGGCGCTGGCCCCTCATCTGTTTTTGAAAACTATTTTTTTTTTGGAGTATGGAATTCAGGGTTGAAAGATCTTTTTCTCTTTAAAGATGTTGCTCCACTAACTTTTCATTTGCATCATTTCTGATGATAACTCACCTGCCATTTATCAGTTGTCATGGATATCTTTGTTCCCCTGAATGTAGCACCATCCCCACCCCAGGCTGCCTTTACGATTTTCCCTGTATCACTGGTTTTCAGCAATATGGTTATGACGTACCACAGCACAGTTTGCTCCATATTCTTTGTGCTTGGTCTTGGATGGGCTTCCTGGATCTATGGCCTTAGAATTCTCATCATATGTAGGGAAACTTGGATTATTATTTCTTCAAATACTTTTTCATTTTTTCCCGTTTCAAATACTCCAATTACTTGAATTTTCTCATGGCTCTCTTACACTCTCTTTACTCTCTGTGCTTCATTTTGGATAGTTTCTGTTGCTATATGACTTCATTAATATTTTTCCTCCAAGGTCTAATTTGCTGTTAACCCAGTCCATGATAGTTTATCTCAGATGCTTAAGTTTTCATCTCTAAAAGCTGTATTTGGATCTGTTTAATATCTTCCATTTCTTTATTCACTTTTTGAACACATGAGATATAGTTTTAAGTCATTTTTAATGTGTCTTCTGAAAATTCTAACATCTGGGCTGGTTTTGATTAACTCATTGATTTGTATCCTTTACTCCATAGATTACTTTTCCTGCTTCTTTTCATGCCTGGCAATGTTATATTACCAACATCAGACTTTTACCTCGTTGTACAAAGAATATTTCTGTATTCTTTAAGTTTGTTTGCAGACACAATTAAGCTACTTGCAAAGTTTGATTCTCCCAAGATCTTGCTTTTCATTTGTGTTGGTGGTACCAGAACAGTTCTCTGTCTAGGACTCGTTATTTTTCATTCGCGACGACACTCCTCTGTGTGTTCTGCACAGAGCTCCGTGGATTTGGAGCTGCTCCTGGTCTGGCCCAGCACCTCCCTCCCAACACAAACACGCTGCTCAGGGCTCTGCCGAACGCTTGAGCGAGACCCTTCCCAGATCTCCCGAGTTCTCTGTGCAACATACTCCTCTCCTGTTTTCTTTTTTGACAGACAGAGTGGACAGTGAGAGAGAGAGAGAGAGAGAGAGTGAAAGGTCTTCATTCCGTTGGTTCACCCCACAATGGCCGCTACGGCCAGCACACCGTGCTGATCCGAAGGCAGGAGCCAGGTGCTTCTCCTGGTCTCCCATGGGGTGCAGGGCCCAAGCACTTGGGCCATCCTCCACTGAACTCCCGGGTCACAGCAGAGAGCTGGACTGGAAGAGGGGCAACCAGGACAGAATCCGGTGCCCCAACCGGGTCTAGAACCCGGTGTGCCGGCGCTGCAAGGCGGAGGATTAGCCTTTTGAGCCGCGGTGCCAGCCTCCTCTGCCCTTTTTGCAAGCTGCCTTTTACTCCCTGCACTCTCAGCTGTTTCCTCACTTCACAGAACCCACCTGGTTCCTCTGTGCAGTGATGTGGCCTGGAAGCTCTCTGAAGTGAACAAGCTGGGGCAGTCAGTTTATTTCCTTTGTTTCCTGTCTCCCAGTGGTCACTGCCTTTATTGTCTAATGTTCAGTGCCTGGCCATTATTTATCTATTCTGTCTGTTTTCTTGTAAGTTTCAGATAGGGAGGAGGGGTAAAACCACCGCCTGGAGTACTGGCATCCAGTGTGGACGCTGATTTGAGTCCTGGCTGCTCCACTTCCGATCCAGCTCACTGCTAATGCACCTGGGAAAGCAGTGAAAGATGGTCCAAATCCTTGGGCCCCTGGCCCATGGTGGAAGACCACAAAGAAGCTCCTGACTCCTGGCTTCGGATTTGCCCAGCTCTGGCCATTGCAGCCATTTGGAAGACCTCTCTCTCCCTCTGCCTCTGCCTCTGCCTCTCTGTAATCTGCCTTTCAAATAAGTAAATAAATAAATAAAATGTTAAAAGATTTGTTTATTTTTTATTTGAAAGGCAGACTTACAGAGAGAGAATGAAAGGCAGAGAGGGAGAGAGAGAGGTGTTCCATCCCCTTGTTAACTCCCCAAATGACTGCAACCACCAGGGCTGGACCAGGCCCAAACCAGGAGCTTTATATTGGGTTTCCCACATAGGTACAGGGGCCCAAGTACTTGGAGCATCTTCTGCTGCTTTCCCAGGCGCATTAACAGGGAGCTGGATCAGAAGTACAGTAGCTGGGACTCTAAACTGGCACCCATGTGAGATGCTGGTGTCACAGGTAGCGGCTTTACCTGCTACACCCCACAGCTGGCCCCAGAAATCTTTCTCTTTTTTGTAGTTGCTCATCACTATAAATTTCTCTCTTAGTTCTACTTTTGCTGTGTCCTGTAAGTTTTGGTATATTGCTTTCATTTTCATTTGTTTCAAGAATTTTTTAAATTTCCCTTTTGATGTATTCATTGACCCACCAGTCATTCCAGAGAATGTTACTCAATTTCTATGTATTTGCACAGTTTCTAAAGTTCCTCTTGTTGATTCTACTTTTATTCCATGGTAGTCAGAGAAGATATATGGCATGATTTAACATGGCTCTTTGTAAAGAATGTCCCTTGTGCTAGTGACAAAAATGTGTGTTCTGTGGCTGTGGATGAAATGTGTACCCCTCTGTTAGATGTTTCTATTTTGTCCTTTCTGTTCCCATTCATTTTTTTCTGTCTTCTTTAGAATAATTGAAAATTTTTTAGTATCCCATTTTATCTCCTCTACTGAATTATCAACTGACTTTTCTCCTGGTTATGTCTCATATTTCTTCTCTTTCCATAATCTAATAATTTTGATTGGCTATAGGCCATGGTGGAAAGGATAGAATTGAGTTCCTGGATTTATTTTTAGGTTGAGGTTAGAAGTCTTCTCTTAAAGGATGTTGGACTTTGCTCTCTGCCAGGCAGTTATCTTACATATGAATCAGTGTGGTTTGTTTAACGCCTGGTTGTAAGCTTTATTAGGGGAGATGGAGGGAAGTCTTTACTGTAAAGCTATAGCCATAGTGATTATAAGGAATGACCTTGGAGACTATACTTTGTGCTCTATGTGTTCAGCAAGGTTCTCCATACTTTTTGTTCAAAATTACGTCTCCAAGACCTGTGTGAGTGCTAAGAATTATTCAGCTCATAGCTCCCCCATAGTTATTCATGCATGCTGTCAAAGGTGGGGAGTGGTTCATCCTGTGTAACGTAGAAGTCAAAGATTCAAGAAGACTAATAGCCACAGTTCTGGAGATATTTCCTCCATGTTGTTCTTTCTTGTTGGTTCTCTGCCCTGCAAATTCTAACCACCATGGCTTTCCTAAACTTGGATTTCTAAAAACTTTCTTATTCTAAAACAAAAACCCACTTTCCCAGGTGCTAATCATTCTCCATGTACCACACAATCTCTCCTTCCCTTTAACAGTCAAAAATCTTAAGAACCATTTACTTTTCTCCATTTTCTCATCCTGTCTCTTGTACATATTCTGTGTGACTTTCACCCTCATCAACTCACCAAAATAGTCCCCATTAGTGATCACCATGTCATATGTAACCTGCTACTTATTGATAGCTTTATTTCATTTCTAATGAATTAAAATAATAAAATAGTACTTGAACATATAGAAGTATATGGCTTATTCAACAGTCAAGTAGGTCTCAACTTTCCTGGATAAAATCTCCATTGTTTTTTATTTGTGGAATTTTGGGTGTTGAAAATCCTTGCATTTTCTTTGCTGCTTCTTTCTCTTGCTCCTTTTTTTTTTTTTTTTTTTTGCATAGCTATATTCTTCTGATTTGCTCTGTAATAGCATATAACATGCTGCATTATTTCATTGATTTCCATGTCTACTCCAGTATATTATAGCATCATTCACTCAGCTGCTCAGGCCAAGAACCTTGAAATATCTCATAACTCCTCTCTCATATTCCACGTACAATCTATCTACAAAGCCTGCCATCTGCACCTTCAACATATATGCTCATGCTGGCCACTTCTCACCTTCTCCAGTTACATCTGGTCCTTGTTGCCACTACAGCTTTAAAAAAATTTTATTTATTCATTTGATGGGGGTAGTGAGAGAAGGAGAAGGAGAGGAAAAGGGAGACAAAGAGAGAAGGAGAGGAAGAGGGGGGAGAGAGAGGGAGAGGTAGACAGAGAAAGGGAGAGGGAGAGGAAGAGAGGGAAAGGGAGACAGACAAAGGGAGAAGGAGAGGGGGGAAGGGGAGAGAGAGAGTGAAAGGTAGATAGAGAAAGGGAGAGGAAATGAGGGAGACAGAGACAAAGGCAGAAGGGGGGGAGGAAGAAGGGAGAGAGAGAGAGAGAGAGAGAGAGAGAGAGAGAGAGATGAATTCAACCCAAGCCTCCCACCTGGATGGCAGGGACCCCACTATTAAGCCATCATTTTCTACTTCTTAGGTGTGCAGTACAAAAAGTTGGAAATAGGAGTGGAGCCTGGGCTGGAATCTAGGTATTCTTGTATGGGTTGTGGGCATCTTAACTGCTAAACCAAACAGCCAATCCCATTCTATCTTAACTGCACTACTGCAATAGTCTACAAATTGGTCTTCCAGTTTTCACTTTTCATTCACATGATAGTTAGAATGAGCTTGTCTTTCATTTCATACATAATTCAAATGTCTTCTCCTTGTAAGTGTGCAACAGATTTTCTTTTTTGCACATTAGAAGAAAGTCCAACTTCCTTAACATAGCTTAAGAGGCTGTACATGATTGCCACCACCACATGATCTTTGTGACCCACCTGCTACTCCTTGATTATTGATCACCAGCCATGACAACCTTGGCATTCTTCAAATCTACTAATACTGGGGCTGGCACTGTGGTGTAGTGGGTAAAGCCTTTGCCTGCAGTGCCGACACCCCATTTGGGTGCCAGTTCAAGACCTTGCTGCTCCACCTATGAACCAGCTCTCTGCTATGGCCTGGGAAAACAGTAGAAGATGGCCAAAGTCCTTGGTCCCCTGCACCTGTGTGGGAGACCTGGAGGAGGCTCCTGGCTCCTGGCTTTGGATTGACACAGCACTGGCCATTGTAGCCAATTGGGGAGTGAACCAGTGGATGGAAGACCTCTCTCTCTCACTCTATGCCTCTCCTTCTCTCTGTGTGTGTAACTCTGACTTTCAAATAAATAAATAAATCTTTTTTAAAATCCACTAAAACTTTATTTATTTATTTATTTTTCTGACTGGGGTGTTCTCCCCAGATACATATATAGCATACTCATTTCATAAGCCCTTTACAAACATGACCACTGCAAAGGTCTGCCCTGACCTACAAACTACTTAAAATAGTCCCATCATTTTACATCCCATATCTCCTTTTTAAAAAAAAAAAAAAAAGATTTATTTTAGGCCAGTGCCATGGCTCAATAGGCTAATCCTCCACCTTGCAGTCCCAGCACACTGGGTTCTAGTCCCAGTCGGAGTGCCGGATTCTGTCCCAATTGCCCCTCTTTCAGGCCAGCCCTCTGCTATGGCCCGGGAGTGCAGTGGTGGATGGCCCAAGTCCTTGTGCCCTGCACCCGCATGGGAGACCAGGAGAAGTGCCTGGCTCCTGGCTTTGGATCAGCGCAACACAATGCACTGGCTGCAGTGGCCATTGGAGGGTGAGCCAACGGTAAAAGGAAGACCTTTCTCTCTGTCTCTCTCTCTCTCACTGTCCACTCTGTCTGTCAAAAATTAAAAAAAAAAAGATTTATTTTATGTATTTGAAAGACAGAGTTACAGAGAGAGGTAGAGACAGAGAGGTCTTCCATCCACTGGTTCACTCCCCAGATGGCTGCAACAGCCAGAGCCGTGCTGATCTGAAGCCAGGAGCTTCTTCTGGATCTCCCACGTGGGTGCAGGGGCCCAAGGACTTGGGCCATCTTTTTACTGCTATCCCAGGCCATAGCAGAGAGCTGGATCAGGGCTGGCACTGTGGCTCACTTGGCTAATCCTCCACCTCCAGCACCAGCACCCCAGGTTCTAGTCTCAGTTGGGGCACCGGGTACTAGTCCTGGTTGCTCCTCTTCCAGTCCAGCTCTCTGCTGTGGTCTGGCAGGGCAGTGGAGGATGGCCCAAGTGCTTGGGTCCCTGCACCCACATGGGAGACCGGGAGGAAGCACCTGGCTCCTGTCTTTGGATCGGCACAGCACGAGCTGTAGTGGCCATTTGGGGAGTAAACCAACGGAAGGAAGACCTTCTCTCTCTCTCTCTCTCTCTCTCTCTCTCTCTCTCACTGTCTATAACTCTACCTGTCAAATGAAAAAAGAGAGAGAGCTGGATCAGAAAAGGAGCAGCCGGGACTAGAACTGGCACCCCTATGGGATGCCAGCACTTCAGGCCAGGGCATTAACCTGCTGTGCCACAGGGCTAGTCCCCCATATCTCCTTTTTTAAATGATCTTATCATTATCTGAATTATATTATTATTTGTTAATTGACTATTCCTCTCAGTATAATGTAAGCTTTCTTGGAGTTTGAACTTGGTTCTCATCTTCACTCCCAAGATGTACAAGAACACTTATGTGTTTAATTAATGAATTAATTAGTTAATGAATTAATTTCTTAGAGCAAAGGACCATTTTATTTCTCTATCTCTATTACCTAAGAACAATATCTGGGGTACAGAAGTATTCAAGAAATGCCTCTAGAGGAATGCACTGAAGTGCCTCTAGAAACTGCTGGTGCTAGGAAGAAGGCTCTAAATCTGAGGTTCATTAATGCATCAATAGGCATGTAGCCATTCTCCCACTGAAATTAGAAGCAAGGGACTTAAAGCACATTGTTGTGTGGAGAGGGGCCACTGTTCCCATCCTACTTCTGGAAGGCTCCTTGATTGCACACTGAGGCCTTAAACTGTTTGTTCCACCTAAGCCAGTTCCTTAATACTCCAGCTGGCTACCTCACCATCAACTCACATTCAGGACAGATTTCCCTCCCATTCTAGAACTCTCACATCAGACACTTCTAATGCTTTTTAAAAGCATGTAAATAAGTCTACTGAGGTTAAGTATGGATATGTTGTGATCTCCACAGAATGATTATAATTTGCAAAGAAGTAGAGTACATGAAAATAGATTTGCACAAAAACACTAGTAAATCTTCAATGCTTTAAAAAAATTCCAGTATTTTGCCATATCTTTTTGTCAGTATTTAAAAAAATATGATATGGGGTATTAAAAGCTTAAAGGGAAGCCTGAGACTGTGAGAGTTACAATCTAAAGAGCTGTCAAATCAGGAGAAATACCAATGTTTGGCAGAGAGTGGAGAAACTTGGCATGGCATTTGTTTCTCCTACAGAGCCTACATTATTATAGTAATTTTTTATTTAAAAGGCATCAAGAATAAAATGATAGCTATAACAGAATGCCACACGACTAAATACATAATACTGGGCTGTAATTACATGTCCCATCTGCTTTCCCATGAGGAAGTCACAGTCACCAACAAGCTTGTTGTAAAAGTATAATTTCACACTCTGTACAAAATAAATGATGAACCAAAATTACTTACAAACATAATGAAAGAAAAGGGAAGCACATTGGCTGAGCTTTGGATTTCCATTCCAGCCCATTGCAGAGGCCAGAGGCTTATAGAGACATTTTCATATCTCTGTTAAGGAAGTAAGACTGTCTAGAGTAGGGCTGTCCAATAAGACTTCTCCCGTGAGGATGACCTGATCCTGTGTGGTCCAAACTGGCAGTCACAGGCCACACATGGCTTTTGGATACTTGAAACACAACTAATGAGACCTAATAATTAAACTGCTAATTTTATCTCTTAACTGTTTAATTCTAATGCATTGAAATTTTAAAAACTACATTTGACTAGTAGGTACCATATTAGCACAGGCTTACAAGAACACAAAATCAACTCCTGAAGTGCAGACAACAAAAGCAAAACTAAACACATGGGTTTACATTAAACAAAAAACTTCTAAACAGCACAGCAAGAAATCAGCAGAGTGAAAAGATATCCTGTAGACTGGAGTAAAGGATCTGCAAACTGTTCATCTGACAAGGATTTCAAATACAGGGTATATAAGGAACTCAAAAACTCAACAGCAAAAAAAAAAAAAAAAAATCAGATTGAAAAATGGACAAGTGATTTGAATTTGAATAGATACTTGTCAAAAGAAGACAGACAAATGGCCAAAGAGTATCACAAAATGTTCAACATGGGGCAGGCATCTGGCCTACTGGTTAAAAGACTCCCATGCCCCATCTCATAGTATCTAGCTCTCAGTCCCATTTTCCCTCACCACTCCAATTTGCTGCTAATGTGCACTCCGGGTGGCAGCAGTGATGGCTCAAATAGTTGAGTCCTTGTCACTCATGTGGGAGAATTGGCTTGAGTTCCTAGACTGAGTTCCTGCCTCTCAATTTTAGTCCCAGTTAGCTCTCGAAAGTACAAGCATTTGCAAAGTGGACTGGCAGATAGGAGCTTGCTCTCTCATGCTGTCTCTCTTTGCCTCTTTCTCTGCTTCTAACAATAGGTACTTTTTAAAAAATCTTATCAATAATCATTTTTAAAAAGGTTCAACATCACTAATCATCACAGAAATACAAATCAAAAGCACGTTGAGGTATCTCAATTCAGTTAGAATGGCTCTCATCAAAATGACAAAAAAAGAAAAATGTTGGCAAGGATATATAGAAAGAGAAACTCTTCTATACTGTTGGTTCGAATGTAAATTAGTACAGTCGTTATGGAAAACAATATGAAAGCTTTTCAGAAAACTACAACTAGAAGTGTCATATGATCCAATTATCCCCTTCCTGGTATCTAGCCAAAGGAAATGGAATAAATTTACCAAAGAGATACCTGCCCTCCATGTTTATTACAGCACTATTCACAACAGCCAAGACTCAACGAGCATATCCGCTGAAAGATGAATGAATTAAGAAAATGTATGTATATGCAATGGAATGTTTTTCTAAAGGATTACTTATTTATTTGAAAGTCAGAGAGAGACAGAGACAGAGAGAGAGACAGAGACAGAGACAGAGAGAAACAGAGAGAGAACTAGATCTTTCACCTACTGGTTCACTCCCCAAATGCCCACATCATCTAGGACTGGGCCAGGCAACAGGAACTCTATGCAGGTCTCCCATGTGGGTAGCAGGGACCCAAGTAATTGGACCATCATCTACAGCCTCCCAGGCATATTAGCATAAAGCAAAAGCATGTAGTAGCCTAGGACTTGAACTTTAATGCAATAGAATGTTATTGGCCACCAAAAGTATGAAATCCTGCCATGTGTGTCGACATGGATGGAACTGCAGCATGTTGTGCCAAGAGAAATAAGCCAGGCACAGACAGACACATGCCGAAGGTTCTCAAGCATATGTAGAAGCTAAATAATTTGACTTCACAGAAGTACACGGGAGGGTAGTGATCATTAGAGGGTAGAAGGATGGGACAGGAAGGTTGCTAACTGGTATCAAAATACAGTTCATTCAGAGTAATAAGTCCTAATGTTCTATAGTATGACAGGTTGGCTATAGTTCACAAGAATTTGTTATATATTTTATAAATATCTACGAGAGACTTCAAAGATTCCCAACACAAAGAAATGATAAATGTTTAAGAAAAGGGAAATGCTAGCTATCCTGATTTGATCATTACATGTTGCACATATTTTTGGATTTACAAACATGTATAGTTATCATACATCAGTTGAAAGGAGAATTTTAAAGAAATTTTAAAGAAAAAAAAAGCACAGTATTATAAAGTTGAATACAGTGACAACAGATAGACCATGACAGTTGAGTGATTTTGTGGTGCCCATTAAAATGGGAGTCAAAGGGCTTTTGGTTTCTATGGGAATGTGTTTACCACACCAGTGGCCTCAGATCCGGGAGAGCCAATTGCACAGGAAAAGAGAGGCAAATAAACAGGAAGAAGTGCCTGCACTCATCTGACATGAACTGTCAGCAGAGAGTCTCTAGACCTCAGCAGGAAACGTTGCTGGAATTCCTAAGGGTCACAACAGAAATCATCAAAATGGCTCTTGGTTTACTTTACAGCCTGAAGTAGTAAATTCTCAGAGCAAAGTGAGGAATGTGGTAATTATCACACAGTTTTGTATATGTGCTATTTATATCTTTATATTTTTATTAACTCCTGAGCTCTTGTTAATCTTTGATGAGGGAGTAATATGGGAAAATAAGTCCGTCTGATTCTTCATTTTATTTTAAAAACTCTGTGGTAATGTTGTCAAAGTACAAAAAAGTATTAAAATTTGGCATCTGAGACTGATGAAGAAGACTCAGGAAAAAAAACAGCCATAGGAAACATTCCACTCTTCCAAGAACTGGATTTGGCTGCTCAGGTGGGAGAGCCTGTTCTTCTATTTTCTACTGCTCTGATTAAATAATCGCCATGCTAATCTTCTCCTGTGCCATTAACAAGGAGGAGAGACTGAGGACTAATCAACATGAATGTGCTTGGAGTACAGAATATAATACAGTGAAACATTATAAAATTACACGAGTTCTATTAGACAAATAAACCTGTTTATTAATCTCTTAATTCCAATTTTAGTCAGACTGTAATTGTTGCCAAGTACCGTGTTCATGAGTCCATGTTCTATTATGAAGTCAATAATGCTATTTGGCAGCAAGAAGTAGGGTAATGCAAACTCAGGATGCCTTAGGAAAAAAATAAGAAAATCTGCAACATTTTGGAGGTAGTTCCAAGGGAAAGCAGCCAGAATGATGAAACTACATTATGAAACAATGATTATCTCTACAAAGGCTTCCTGGATCTGAGACACAGGGTGTGTGTGTGTGTGTGTGTGTGTGTGTAGCAGAGTCCAGAGGATTCCCATGATAATAGATCTTATTTACCAAGTGCTACTTTTGTACCAGAAGCTGAGAACTTTATGGAATTTATTTTTATTTAACACATATAACAGCTGAAATGAGTTGGAAATGACAATTCCCATTTGCGAGATAAAGAAAAACCAAAATAATCTGACCAAATTTAGCAACCTGGCCAAAATAACATAGTTCATTAAGAGGCTGGGACAAAGCTGTCTTAACCACAATTCTCCAGTTTTGGAGGGGAGATTACTACAATAAGCTCAGGTTCCTGCAAACGTTAAAATCCTGTGATTCTGTTGATCATATTCATTTCTTTCCTATTCGTATTTTAACTGAAGAAAATCACATCATATATCTGCTACAAAATGGATTTCTAAATTGAGAACTGTCAATTTTAACACAATTTTTCTGTAATTGAAGATGAAAAAACACTATTAAAAGACAGAAAAGGTTTTCTGTAGTGGGGAATGCATTGATTAGCATTTAAAATAGAAATAAATTGGGGGGCCAGCACTGTGGCACAGTGGGTTAAAACCCCAGCCTTTAGCACTGGCAACCCATATGGGTGCCAGTTCAAGTCCCAGCTGCTCCATTTCTGATCTAGCTCCCTGCTAATGTGCCTGGTGAAAGCAGAAGAGTATGGCCCAAGGCCTTGGACCCCTGCACCCACATTGGGAGACCTAGAAGAAGCTTCTGGCTCCCGGCTTCGGATCAGCTCAGCTCTGGCCAATGCAGCCATTTGGGTAGTGAAACAGCAGGATGGAAGACCTTTCTCTCTCTCTCTGTCTCTACCTCTTTCTTAACTCTGTCTTTCAAATAAATAAAATAAATCTTTTTTAAAAGAAAGAAAGAGAGAAAGAAAGAAAGAAAGAAAGAAAGAAAGAAAGAAAGAAAGAAAGAAAGAAAGAAAGAAAGAAAGAAAGAAAGAAAGAAAAAGAAATTTGGGGTGGACAAAGTAGCTCAGTAGTTTAAGCTTTTACCGGGGACTCTCACATCCCATATGGGGTGCCTGGGATCAAGTCCGCCCTCTGCTTCCGGTCCATCAAGGATTGCCCCTGGGAGGCAGTAGATGATGACCAAAGTACTTGAGTCCCTGCCACAAGTGTGGGAGACTCAGACGGAGTTCCAGGCTCCTGACTGTGGCCTGGCCCAACTCTAGCTACTATGGGCACCTGGGGAATCAATCAGTGGATCCATCTCTCTCTTTCTCTATCTCTTTCCCCTTGTCACTTTGCCTGTCAAATAAATACATCTTTAAAAAGCAAAGCAAAGCAAAGATGATGATCCCAAATACTATTCTCTCAATATAACTGTAAAATACAGTACTTCTCATATCCACATGGTTATAACCTCATAAATATATATATAAAATTTCATAACCACAACTCTCTATATATACATACATACATATATACATATATATACACACACATATATATATGTCATAGCTACTGGTTATTTTTGAAAATTCACTTGAATAACTAACAATGAGACTGGCCAATGTAAATGTAAACCATTTAAAAGGAAAAAAACAAAACTATTTATTTATTAACTAGGCTATAAACATACCATCCACATAGTGGAAAAGCTAATAATTACTCTCTAATTGTGCTAATTACATAATGACAATGTTGTAAATGTTGTTTATATGATGTTAGATTTCTCTGTCTTATCATTAGTCAGACTTTGGACTTCTGCCATCATGTATTCATGTGTTTACTGGTACATGCCAAACTGTTTGAACAATTTATTTTTAAAACTAGTTGTTAAAGTGCTAATAGTATTCAAATCAAGAACACATCCTAAGGAAAAGTTTCTACTTCCCTCTTTATCATTTTACCCATTGTGGAAAAGACGCAGTAAGTGGGTAAAGTGCCATTTGTGCCTTTTATATGTATAAATATCTCAGTTACCTGTGTCCTTGGGAGGAGCTTTATTTCTTCTTTTACATTTTTACTTAATAAAAGAAAAAGGCAATGCAACAAACGTAGAAATTACCTGTACAAACAAGTTACCTGCATCCTTATTTTAAATTCTATTATTTTATAGAAGTTTATTAATAAGATTTTTGAGCACTAGTCCTGGCTTCCAATTTGCAAAGAAAGCAAATATATCACTGATATAATTTTACTTACCTAACAAGAAATCATTTACCATGCTTACAGCTCACTTATTTGGAGCTTGAGAGATTAAATCCTAATTACTTTTGAAACCTGCAAGAATGTGCCACAAAGGCAGAATTTCTGGCTATTTTCTTGCACTGATGTCTCCCAAGCATTTACAATAGTGTTTGGCACATAGTTGGCAACCAATATTTATAATAATCAATAACTCCAGTTTTCCTGGGAGTAATAGTTTTGTAAATGGTACACAAGATCCCATAAAATCTGAATCAGCACATGTGTTATTTCCTCAGGTAACAAATATAATGAAGAATCATTTGAGAATCCAAAGAGATGTATTCTAGGAAACTGAAGTTGTGCCTTTAAAGACCCTTCTCCACCTGCTATGTTATACTCGGGCTTGTGTGAAAAAGTCAAAAGAATATATATATGGCTGACATACCACAGAGCAGTCATTCCACCTGGGTATAAAAAAGAACTTTCTAAGATATTAGTGCTTGTTAGAATAAGGCAATACATCTTTGTAGTTATTTTTTGGTTTTTTTTTTCTCAAGTTTCAACTACTCACATGAGAGAGAGAGTCCTAACCACTGGTTCCCTTCCCAAATGCCTGCAACAGCCAAATGGGCTGAAACTAAGAGTAAGAAACACAATCCAGGTCTCCCAGAAGAGTGGCAGGAACCCAACCTTGAGCAATCATTGCTGCTTGCCAGGGTCTGCATTAGCAGGGAGCTAGAATCCGGAATCAGAGCCAGGGTTCAAACCCAGGTGCTCCAATACGGGACATGTGTCCTAAACCGTGTCTTAACTGCTAGGCCAAAGACAATCCAACAAGAGTTTGTAATCAGAACAATCTCAGATGGTATATCTTTACCTCAGAGAAGTTCCATAGTCTCAAAAGAAATCTTAGAAAGTAGAAAATCCTTGGAGAGAATCTACAATGTCAAGGTTAGTGCAAATTTCTTGGCAAGGGTCAGAAGCAACTCCTAGCTTAGAACTATTGACCAGAATTTATCACATACATTAAAGAGCCACGTGTTCATAGAAACTTAATTTCTGAAGGACCACTAACTTTGGGTCACAAACATGTGACATGACTCTCTTTGAGAGTCTGAGCAGGCTTATTCTGTGATGCACTGTTCACTCTATATCCAATATGTAAAAAAAGAGTACACACACCCCATTAAATATAATGTTCATTGTAAAAACTTTGAAATTACTCAGTAATCAGTATGTATACCTAGAAATTCTTGCAAAATTTTTAAATAGTTTTCAAATGTAATGAAAATTTAATATTAACAAAACATTTAATTAGCATTAGTTTTTCCATTTTTTTCCATATCCAGAGTCATTGCTTTTTCAAATCTCAAACATCTTTCCTACATGCTTTAAGATCACCCTGGAAAAGCACACAGTATGGAAAAAGAGCCAGGGAGAAATCCCCGGGAAATATCACCTAAGGCTGTCTACAAAAGACCTTAAATAACCGTCATGAGAGTCTGAGGAAGACCACAAGCAAGAGCACCAAGAAAACCAGGGAAGGAGTTCAAGACCGAGGGATTATTAGGAGAGCTATATGCAAATGGGAATCTATCTTATAATCTCTAGGAATATATTAGTTCATAGCTCTTTATAAGTAATGCTAAGACATAGCTCACTTTTATTTATAAAAGATTTCCTTATGAATAATATTTAAGAAGCTATTAAGTTACAACTGAATAAAATCGGGTAAATCATCTGATTTTCACTCAGGAACCCATTTTCTCTCTCTCTCAGGACAGCATTTCTTGAGCAGCTGCATAATGAAGCCAAGGCTGGAATAATGTGAACACACAGCACATTGCAATGACAGGGCTGGTGCTTTTGGCTTTATCCTACATGGGATCTAAACAGGTGACACAGGCCAGGAGCAGCGACTCTCCAAGATAACCCTAATTTCTTTTCCTTATAAAGATAATACATCTCACTAAAGAGAATTTGGAAAGAAGGACAAAAATCACCCAAATAGAAGCTCAGGAACACCAGTGCCGATTCTAGACGTCTCCTTTTCTGTGTGTTTCCTATTTATTTATTTATTTATTTATTGACAGGCAGAGTGGACAGTGAGAGAGAGAGACAGAGAGAAAGGTCTTCCTTTGCCATTGGTTCACCCTCCAATGGCCGCCGCGACCTGCGTGCTGCAGCTGGCGCACCGCACTCATCCGATGGCAGGAGCCAGGTGACAGGTGCTTCTCCTGGTCTCCCACGGAGTGCAGGGCCCAAGCACCTGGGCCATTCTCCACTGCACTCCCAGGCCACAGCAGAGAGCTGGCCTGGAAGAGGGGCAACCGGGACAGAATCCAGTGCCCCGACTGGGACTAGAACCCGGTGTGCCGGCGCCGCAAGGCGGAGGATTAGCCTAGTGAGCCCGGCGCCGGCCCTGTGTGTTTTCTATAGTGATTTTGCCATCCTACCTTGCTCTCCATCCCTCATTCTCAGCCTCCCCTTTCTGGGACCATTTTCCTACTAAATTTTTAAAATGTCAGACAACTGCATGAAATATTAGTCACCATCTATTGCTCCACTCATCGCCGGTGGCTCCATATACCACATTCCTTAAATAATAATTTAAAATTCATTATTTATCCTGTCAGTCTCATTATTGGGCATTTGCTTCCAATTTTCTGGAATTATAGACAAGACTGCCATGAACATTCTTGGTCATAAAATTGTCACCCACATCCTCAACTGTTTCTTTAGGGTAAATCTAAGACAGTAAAATACCTCGGTGAAAATTCACATAGTTCAAAGCTTTGGTTATGAAGATGAATTTGCATTTTCTTGATTATCAGAGCCACATTTTTTCCCCTTGACTTTATCGGTCCCTTCAAGGACTTTCAGCCTACAAATTTAAGATTTTCCCGTGGAGAGATTTGTTTCCAGATTTAAAAGGCAGGAAGAAGGGCTGGAACAAGCCGAGGCCCATTTCCTGAGTTACTCACAGCCAAAGTAATCAAATCTTAGACCCTCAGATCCCCTCTTAGGAACTCAGTTGGGTCACCTGTTACGTGGGAGTGGCAGAAGACTAGGAAACCAGACGTCCATCTCACGTCACGCCGCAGGTACTGGGCAGCAACAGCCCTCAACAAGGTGGCCCCGTGCTGGCCCCAGCAGACCCCACCCACACAGTCCTTTTCCTTCCTCAAGGTTTGCCCCGGGCTCGCCTTGGACTTCTCTGACCCGTGAGGGGAGGCGTGCTGTCAGGGACCCGCCATTACCTGTAGGGAGGTACCAGTGGGTAATGACTTCTCACTCCTAGCAAAGGCCCTGGGGCTGGCCAGCACCTCCTAATCACCTGTCCCTGGTTGCTGGGCGACGCCACAGTGGCCTGCACCTGCGCCTCCTGCCAGGGAGTACTGCGCTCTGCTGTGAAGGTGCCCACTGTCCCTCTGTAACTGTCAGTACTGGAGGAGCCAAGTGTGTCCGCAGTTACCTGAGTCTATGCCTTGAGGTAAAATGGAAGCAGGGGAAGCCTCCTTGTCCCAGTTGTGCAGGGCCAGTCAGGTGAAAACTGCCAATCAGGAGACAGATCAGCCTCCACTTTGGCCCGAGGCCTGGTGTGGATTCACATAGGCTGAGAAACCATTGTGTTGTGGCGACTGCAGGAATCAGCCAGCTTCTGTGCAAATGACCGCATTGCCAGTTCCTGCCCAGACTGCACTAAACTGTCAACCTGCGTCGTCAACACTCCCCGCGCTAGGATGTCCAATCTGGCCCCACAGAACAAGTCATGGGCCATTCCAAACCTTCTCTCCCTGGTAAGACCTTTCGTCTTTCCGCCATGACTCTCAATTGCTGTACACAGAAAGGACCTCAATTTCCTTTTGTCTTTCCTGCCTGCCCACCACTTGGTTGGCTACATTTTGTTTCCTATTCCCTCTCTGATGTCCTGAGCACCACGCTATCGGGTATTTCTTAGTCTTCCTCTTGACGTGGCAGCAGCATATAGCTCTCCTAATAATCCCTCGGTCTTGGACTTCTTCCCTGGTTTGCTTGGTGCTCTTGCTTGTGGTCTTCCTCATACTCTCATGATGGTTATTTAAGGTCTTTGGTAGACAGCCTTAGGTGATATTCCCTGGGGATTTCTCCCTGGCTATCTTTCCATACTGTGTGCTTTTCCAGGGTGATCTTATTTATATTTACAACTTCAACTACCGTTAGACTCCCATAGTGAGCTCTAGGTCACATGGGAATAGTCTTCCTCTTTACGAATGAGTATGGCCTTCCTTTTGGATACCCACAAACACTTCAAACATCAACGGCATCCAATTAAATTCATCATTTCCCCAGTATAGTCGTGTTCTTCCATTTATCAGGAGGTACTACTACCCACCATTCTCCTTCATAAACAGATTCTGTGTTCTCCTTTATAAAGGTCTCCCAAACTTATTCTCACTGGCTGCTCCACTTCCAATCCAGCTCCCTGCTAGTGCACCTGGGAAAACACTAAGATGGCCCAGGGTCAGAGGACCCTACCACCCACTGGGTGACCCAAATGGGATTCTGGGCTCCTGGCTTCCACCTGACTCAGCTGCAGCCATTGCAGCCATTTGGGGAGTGAACCGGTGAATGGAAGATCTCTCTCTCTCTCTCTCTTTCTGTAACTCTGCCTTTCAAATAGATACACAAATCTTTGAAAATATATTCTCACCTTTCCATTCCTATGTCTATAATAGTGTCACCAACCTCACCTAGATTCATCTAACAAGCTTTCTGGCAAGTCTCCCATTTCTAGCTTCAATCCTTCTTCTCCAAGATTATCTACGTTACTTTGTCAGGTGCACATCACATTTCTGTCTCTCCTAGCTGGCTCCCAACTGCCACATCACGTGATGAGATGCAGTAAGTTTTCAAACTGGCATTCAAGACCTTATTAATTCTGACTGACTCCTCCCTACTGTAACAGGTTCTCTTATCATTAAAAAAAAATTGTTCATCATTCTTCAAGTTTACTGTGACATTTTATGCCCTTCACTCCCCTGATTTGCCTGAAAACTACATCTTTCAAAATTTATCTTAGTCATGATTTCCCTCCAGAAAGTTTTCATTGGCTTCTCCAGATATTGTGAAACATTTCTCATTTTACACTATTACTGTAACTTATACTTACTCTATATCTGTTATTTTTGATATTGTAATCTTTTACATATATATACATATGTATATATGTGTATATATATGTGTGTGTGTGTATATATATATATATATATATATATATATATGTTTCTCCACCCAGGCTGCTTCTAAATGCTATTCAATCAACTAACAAAAAGCCAGGCAATTATGATACCAGCAGCTAAGATGTCCAAGTCCTGACTCCAGCTTCCCACCAATCTAGACCCTGGCAGTCAGTGGTGATGGCTCAAGTAATTAGGTCCCTACCACCTAGACTGAGGGACCTAGATTGAGTGCCCTGGTCCAGCACCAACCATTGTAGGCATTTGGGAAGCAGATAGGTGCTTGTTGCACTCTCTCTCACTGTCTCTCTTCCTTTGCCTCTCAAAAACCAAAACACCTACTATAACCCTGTGAGTTATGAATGAATTGCCATAAGGTCTCTCTGCTAATCGATGACAGAACAAGACATGAACCAAGGCTGGCTTGATATTTATAGACATGTTCTGAACCAAAACACTGTAACAGCCAATCCTGTTGTACAGTGTTAATAATGAGGTGTAAAGAGTTTTTATGAAGTAATTTAAATTGCTTTTATGGTTCCTCTTTGCATAGACTTAAGTGATCTGTTCTGAGCATGTCAGCTTTTTTGGCCATGTTTAACACATGTAATTGATGAAGATATAGAACATTTCCCTCGTGCCCCTTGAGGTCAAACCTGAACCTTCACCCCACTTTCCTGTGAACAACTGGTCTGTTTTCTCTTACGGTAATTTTGGTTTTTCTAAAAAGTCTTATAAATGGAACCACACACTATTCTCCTTTGTGTCTCACTTATTTAATTTAGTACATGCTTTTGAGATTTGTCCACAATGTTGCATATGTCACTAGTCTGCCTCTTCTTATCACTGAGTAGTATTGCACTGCTTTGGGTGTACAACAACCATTCACACTGGTCACTGGACACGTAGGATGTTTCCAGTTTAGGATTGCTATGATAAACCTGCTCTGAACAATTATATACAAGTTTTTGCGTGAACATGTTTCCACCTTCTTAGGAAAAATACCCAGAGATAGAATTTCAGTCTCATGTCATACGTATGTTAATGTGAGGAGGACCCATCAATTTTCTTCCCAGAGGGAGTGTATTTTATTTGCAGTCCCACCAGCAATGCATGAGTGGCCTAATTGCTTCATGTACTCAACAGCACTTAACATCGTCAGTCCTTTTAACTGTAGCCATTTGGGGGCTGGCGTTGTGGCATAGCAGGTAAAGGCACTGCCTGCAGTGCCAGCACCCCATATGGATGCCAGTTCAAGTCCCAGCTGCTCCACTTCTTATCCAGCTCTCTGCTATGGCCTGGGAAAGTAGTAGAAGATGGCCCAAGTCCTTGAGCCCCTGCACCTGCATGGGAGACCTGGAAGAAGCTCCTTGCTCCTGGCTTCGGATTGCACAGCTCTGGCCATTGCAGCCAATTGGGGAGTGAACCAGCAGATGGAAGACCTCTCTCTCTCTCTGCCTCTCCTTCTCTTTCTATGTAACTCTTTCAAATAAAATAAATAAATCTTTTTTAAAAAAAAACTAGCCATTTTAATGGGTGTTACTGCTATCCTTCTGGTTTTGATATGCATTTCCTTCATGACTATTTCATTTTATTCTAATTCTCATCATATTGTGCTCAGCAGTCATTCTGTATGTTCTTTTGTGAAGCATTTGCTCAAATATTTTTCCAACTTTTTACTAGAGTCTTCATCTTATTGTTGCATTTTAAGAGTTCTCAGTACAACCTGGATACAGATCACTTATAAGTATTTTGGAAATGTTGTCTGCCTGTATGTGGCTATCTTTTCATTTCAAGAAAATATCTTTTGAAGATCAGAAGTCTTCAATATTGACAAAGTCCAATTAGTTTTTGTTTTGTTTTGTTTTTGACAGGCAGAGTGGACAGTGAGAGAGACAGATAGAAAGGTCTTCCTTTACTGTTGGTTCTCCCTCTAATGGCTGCCGCGGCCGGTGCGCTGCGGCCGGCGCACCGCACTGATCCGAAGGCAGGAGCCAGGTGCTTCTCCTGGTCTCCTATGGGGTGCAGGGCCCAAGCACTTGGGCCATCCTCCACTGCACTCCTGGGTCACAGCAGAGAGCTGGCCTGGAAGAGGGGCAAACGGGACAGAATCCGGTGCCCCGACCGGGACTAGAACCAGGTGTGCCGGCGCCGCAAGGTGGAGGATTAGCCTATTGAGCCACGGCGCCGGCCCCAATTAGTTTTTTAAAGTGCTTTTTTAACCTTGCCTAACACAATGAAAAAAAAAAACTACTTTTTTTATGCTTTGTTTTCAAAGTCTTGTAATTTTGACTCTTACATTTAGGTCTACAATACACATTTTTTTTTAAGATTTTATTTATTTTTTATTTGAGAGGTAGAGTTACAGACAGTGAGAGGGAGAGATAGAGAAAGATCTTCCGTCCTGGCTTCAGCCTGGCCCAGCCCCAGCTGTTGTGGTTTCTGGGGAGTGAACCAGTGGATGGAAGATTCTCTCTCTCTTTCTCTCTCTCTCTCTTTCAAATAAATAAACAAATAAATAAACAAATAAAAAAAAAGAAGAGAAACTTTGCTTCTACTACTTGTTTGCTGGTGGATTATTGCTGTGAATTAAGTTTAATTTTTTTCTTTGCTGGTTTAACAAATTTGTTTTACTGAAGTCAGTGATCCATTCTTAAATAATAAAAGCATAAATGTATTTTAGAATAAGTTTCCTAAATTCTAAAACTTTAATATTTGGAAATTTGGGAGAAAAGATGTAGCACATTGCACAAGTACTTATGTTTGTGCTGAAGCACAAGGAAAACTACAGGATTTTAAAATAACTTGTACAGTTCATAGTACTACCACTCATTAACATCATCACAGTTTGTAGTCTCAGTGCATGCTTTTTAGAGTAAATGATAAAATGCAAATATCTTGGTATGACGGAAAGTTCTGACCTCGAAGACCTCCTTGTGTTTAGGCAACAAAGATACAGCCAATCAAGTGTCGTCCGTTCAAGTAACCTAGCCGAAGCTCTCTCGAATTAAGTTTAATTTTGCCAAGTGCTGTTATCAGAATCAATTTTGATAATCATAGTTTTTCATCTTTCATTTGTTAATACACTGACAATACATGGAACTATTTTCAAATATTCATTCAATCTTGCATTCCTGTTATAAGCCTCACTTGGACATTACATGATATCATTTACAAGAAGACTAGATTTTATTTGGTAATATTTAGATAAGGATCTATTTCTGTATCCTACAGTTATGTGGAATATTGGTCCATAGTTTTCTTTTCTCATTAAATATCTTGTTGGTCTTGTTCTCAGAAAATATGTTGAAAAAAATGTCCTTCTTTTTCAACTCTCCAGAAGTGCTTATATAGCATTAGTGAGTGTTCTTTGTTAAATATTTGACGGTATATATAAGTATATATTTATATACACACATGTATAGATATGCATAATGAAATGTTATTTTGCTATTAAAAAAAGAATGAAATCTTATCATTTGTAGCAAAATGGTGGGAACTAGATGACATTATTTTGAATGAAATAAGCCAGACACAAAGAGACAAACACTGCATGTTCTCCCTTATAGGTGGGAGCTAAAATTAAAAAAAAAATCAAAAAAAGAAATGCCTGTGTCAATTTTGCAAATACAACATTTTGTCAAACATTGTTTTAAATCTTGTCAAATAAATTGATAGGAATTATATACAACTATAATTTGAATGATTTAAGGACTTTATTTTAAAATGTATTTCATATGAGTGAAGTTGAACATCTTTTCATCTGAGTATTGTTTTATAGCCCTTGCCTATTTTCCTGCTGTAATGTCTTTTTATTTGTTGAACTCTTTATTTAGTAGTCATTAAGCTTTTGACTATAACATAAATTAAAAATGTTATCTCAAAAAATATTAAGTTGACATATATATATATATATATATGACAATTTAACTTGCTTTTTTAAAAAATCTTGGTGCTTATTCATTGAAGAAGCCAAATAACTACTTTCTCCTCTTTGTTTTCCTGATTGTTTCCGTTCTGCCATTTAGCATGCTTGTCCACAGACATTTTTCCTACAAACAAGTGTTCATATCTATAGAGGGATACATTCAGGTGCAATTTTTGGCAAGAGAACAGCACAGGTGGTGCTGTGTATCTCCTGTTGCATCACAGCAGGAAGAACATATTGACCAGATATCCCTCTTTCATGAGTTGTGCTTTTTTATGAATGGACTAAGGCATTACTAGTCAGACTTATCCATTATAAAATACCCAGATTTATAAATTTTTATTTATTTGTTTTCATTGTATTTGAAAGGCAGAAAGACAGAGGGAGAAAGAGTCTATCTGCTCATTCACTCCTCACATAGCTGCAAAATCCAAGGCTGGGCCAGGTTGAAGCCAGGAGCTCAGAACTGAGTCCAGTCTCCCAGGTGGATGGCACGGACCCAGATACTTGAACCTGCTGCCTCTCAGAGTGTGCAATAACAGGAAGCTGGATCAGAAGCAAAGGAGCTAGTACCTGAAGCAGGCACTCTGATCTCAAAAGCAAATATCTCAAGCAATAGCTTAACTACTGTATAAAATGCCTGCTCCCAGATTACTAACTTTATCAGCCATTGAAAATCACTTTCTAGGTCCATTACTTCCTTAGGTTTTTGCAGAATGGTGATCTTCCATGTCTTCCATTGCTTCTAAATTTATTACCCAGAGCTTTAAGATCTTATCCCCATCAACTACCTGATTACCCTGAAACACCATTTATGTAGGAAAGGGAGGAAAAATATTTGATGCTTTCCTTTTACTTGCCAACTTTTTCAGAATAATGAATTGTTACCCTAGCACCTCCAAAGATAATTAATGAATTTTGGCTGTTTGTATATTATCAATATAAACTCATAGGTTTCTAAACTATTAGATTTAAAGTCATCATAGTCAGTATTCTTTTTGTTTATTTATTTGTTTTTTGTAATTTGGCAAAGAGAAATTATTTGGCTCCCCAAATGCCCACAACAGCCAGGACTGGGTCAGGCCAAAGCCAGGAGCTGAAAACTCAACCTAGGTCTGCATGTGAGAGACAGGAGCCCAACTATTTGAATCATCAGCTGTTGACTACCAGGGTCTGGAAGGAAACTGAACATAGGACTCTCATGTGGGACACCGGGATCTTAACTAGCATCTTAACCAAATGCCTGTGCCTGTATCCACTGTTTTGGTGGCTCTGTGTCATATTTAGATCAACTCTGGCATTCCCAATTCAGAAAAATCCCTCATTAAACAGTCACAATTGTTTACCTTTTTTTAAGACAAACTAGAAGCCAAACTAGAGTGAACAATTCACGAGAAGGGCTTTCTCTGACAGTAGTTCCTACCCTTTACCCAGCACTATGGATTATGCCGTCTGTGTTTGTGGATGGTCAGTAGTGGAAGAAGCCATTCTGGGGTGGCATTCACAGAATGAGATGTTATATCGAAGGGATATACTGTCTCAGATGTCTGTTATCATTCTTCTGCTGTAAGAGAGATGGACCCTATCTTCTCTTAAACCTCACAGCCGCCAGCAAACAAGCTGCTATCTCCATAATACAAATTGTAGAAGCCAAGTTAAGAGTCAAAAGAAGCTAATCTAGGGACTAAATGACAGCTCCTGATGAACTTAGTCCATGAAGTTAAGATGATTTTAAAGGCCTGGAGTCAAGGATACAATGAGCACCACTTTGAAATGCTATCACTCAGGGTTGTAATTTATCTTTATTTATAAACAAACACCCCCCCACCCCAACCCCCACATACACACCAATGGTGCATCTACCTGTTGTGTGAGGGGATCTTGTTTTACGCTAGGAGTACTTAGTAGTTTTACCCAAAGGAAAAGCCAACAGGCCTCCCCACTACTTCATGACCATTTTCAAAGTAGTGTCAGTCTCTGGAGCCCTTAATTTTTTCCTCCCCTGGTACAAGCAGCAAACACACTAAAACTGTGCCAAGATTTTACTTCAAGCATAGCATGAGATAAAGAGGATTTACAGGCAAAGAACTCCCTTGAACAGCAGCCAAAAAAGCAGACAACTTTTAAATAACACAATGTGGTTGAAGAAACTGCCTAGTGGCAATCTACTGTTGAGAGAAATAGCAGCTATTTACAGCATGTGTTGGCAAACGACATGTGCTTAAGTTCTAGAAAAGGTGAAAGGTCACCATACAGTTTATGGTTTTCCCTACACTGGATTGAGTATTCCATAAAACAGAAGTATTACATTTTTTATGAGTTACCTTTGACCGATTACAATTGATTTACAACAATCAACCATATGACTAACTGAACTTGAATGGAAATGAATTAAAATGATACATCAAAAGGAACATATTATGATAAATTGCCTAATGTTATACAGATGTATACCCTCACTGGAAGCAAATTTAGACTTATAAAGTAGATAAGTAACAGATGACTGCATTCTTTGCTTGAGAGTTGCCTTAGTCCAGACTGCTGCAGCAACCACCATAGCCCTGGTGGATTAAACAACACACAGTTATTTCTCACTGTTTGGGAGTCTTGGAAGTCCAATATGAAGATGCTTGCAGTTTCAGCATCTGGTGAGGACCCCACCCCCCGGCTTGCAGAAGCCACCTGCTCACCGTATCCTCACATGGGAAAGAGACAGGTCACATGCCTCCTCTTTTTATAAGCAGAGTAATCTTCCTCATGACTAAGTATAACCATAATTATCCCCCAAAGTCCTAACTCACTGGGGATTAGAGCTTCTACATAGGAATTGGGGGATGAGCACAAACCTTTCATTCCTTGTGCATCTGTATTATAACTGACCTTAAATTCAATATCTTCACTTCTACTTTCTTAGTGTCTAGCATGGCATCTGAATTATATTCAAGTACTCAATAAATACATATAAGTTGACTGGCCTTAACTAGAATAATACTTGCATTGCTTAACATCAAGTTTGGGGAAAGTTTATAAGAAATAACAATAATTAATAACTATTTTTCTTTTTGCAAATCCAGGTGTTTATAAAATACATCACTAAGGACACACATTTTGGTTGATGGCAGCAGAAAATTCCAAGTTGCAACTATTAAAATAAGTAGGGGACAGCTGGCACCGTGGCTCAACAGGCTAATCCTCTGCCTTGTGGCGCTGGCACACCGGGTTCTAGTCCCGGTCGGGGCGCCGGGTTCTGTCCCGGTTGCCCCTCTTCCAGGCCAGCCCTCTGCTGTGGCCCGGGAGTGCAGTGGAGGATGGCCCAAGTGCTTGGGCCCTGCACCCCATGGGAGACCAGGGAAAAGCACCTAGCACCTGGCTCCTGACATTGGATGAGCGCGGTGCGCCGGCCACAGCACGCCATCCGCGGCAGCCATTGGAGGGTGAACCAACAGCAAAAGGAAGACCTTTCTCTCTGTCTCTCTCTCTCACTGTCCACTCTGCCTGTCACAAAAATAAATAAATAAATAAATAAGTAGGGGACACATTGTGGCACAACAAGTTAAGCCTCTGCCTGCATTGCCAGCATCCCCTATGGGTACTGGTTTGAGTCCCAGATTCTCCACTTCTGATCCAGCTCCCTGCCAATGCACCTGGGAAAGCAATGAAGGATGGCCCAAGTGCTTGGGTTGCACCCAAGTGGAAGACCCAGATGAAGCTCCTGGCTTCAGCCTGGCTCAGCCTGGGGCCTTTGTGACCATTTGGGGAGTAAACCAGCAGATGGAAGAACTCTCTTTTCGCTCTCCCTCTCTCTCTCTCTCTCTCTCTCTGTCCTTATCCTCTTTCTCTCTGTAACCCCGCCCTTCAAATAAATAAAATAAAACTTTAAAATAAGAAGGACATTTATGGGTTCATTTATCTAGAAAGACCAGAGGTAGATCCCTTTTCATGTGATTCAATGACACGATGACACAACCACGAGAAAATGCAGACTTCCTCCTTCTCCTATGACAGAATACCTGCTATCAAAGTAGCCATAAACAACTAGAAAATGTGGCACAATATCTGAAACAGTAGTTTTAAACACTAGAAAATAGTCAGTGACAAATATTTATAACTATATGCAAAATGATGTGACATCCTCACAGCTTTTTCATAGGAATATATTGATACATTGGATTCTTGGGGTTGCAGCAAATTATGTTAATTATTACAACACAATTCTTGTGTTAATTCTCATGCGTTAATGTGATATTAATACAAAGAGAATAGATTGAATGCCATTCATAGATATAATTCTAAAACTATAATGATACTTCCATTCTTCCTTCACTCCCTCCCTTTTTCCCTCTTCTTTATTTCTTAATTTTTGAAATAACATTGTAATTGAATTATGCTCAGGCTTAATGCTCCACTAAATGAAGAGTCCAACATGTAAAAAGTAAAAAAGCCACAGTTTTTATGATCTCTCTATATTAACTCCATGTACATGATAATATACCCTTCTTTCCACACATTATGATGATTGTTGTGAATTCCCCATTTTGTGATATTAATATCCCTTTTCAAGAAAAAAATAGTGTATATACATGTATGTAAATAATATCTATATACGGGGGCAGCATTGTGACATAGCAAGTAAAGCCACTGCTCGTGATGCCAGCAGCCCATACAGGCCGTGGTTTGTGTTCTGGCTATTCCATTTCCAATCCATCTCCTTGCCAATGGTCTAGAAAAAGCAGCAGCAGATGGCTCAAGTGCTTGGGGCCTTGCACCCATGTAGGAGACCCAAATAAAACTCCTGGATCCTGGCTTTGGCCTTGCCCAGCCATGGTCACTTGAGTATCGAACCAGTGGGTGGAAGATCTCTTTCTCTCTCTTTCAAATAAATAAATAAAATATTTTTAAAAATAATATCTACATTTGAAGAACACGTGGGAAATGCTAAAAATAGTTAAATTTTAAAACTAAAAATAAACAAATAACAAATAAATATATAGATTCCAGAAGAATAAAAAAGAGAAAACAATCAAAACTGAGCCAAACTAGGTGAAACTCATGATGCCACAAGTTTCACTCTGAAGACACTTTGCAGATGGCAGCACCCATGTATCACTGGTCTCACAGAGCTGAGTAGACAGGGACTGGAGTTTGGGAAGTCCAGTGAGAATGAAATTTGCAAGGCAAAATACTGGGTAGAGGGACTCCTATAGAGCTAAAGCTCCAGAAATCTGCATATTCCCACAAGGAACGGTCTTCTTCAAAATGCCTGAGACTGAATAATTTATAAAAAGTAGAAGGTGGGCATTGTGACCCAGAACCAAAGCTGGCTATGCTCACAGCCCACAGCAGAGTCCAAGCTCCTTTGTCTCCAATGCATCTCCCTGATAACGCATCTGGGAAGCAGCAGCAGATGACTCAAGTACTTGGGCCCCTGCCACCCAAGTGGAAGACCAGGATGGAGTACCTGGATCCTGGCTGCAGCCTGGCCCAGCCCCAGCTGTCACGGCCATTTGGGGAGGGAACCAGCAGATGGAGGATCTCTTAGCTCTCCATCGCTCTCTGTCACTGTGCCTTTCAAATAAATGTGTAAATTCTTGTTTTGAAAGAGTGGAATTTTGTTTCACTCCTGTTCCTGGAGGTTGAGAAGTCCAAGAACATGGCACTGGCATCAACTTGGCTTCTGATGGGGACTTCTTGGGAACACGTGGATGGTGAGACTGAGCACACCAGTGTCAGTGTAGTCTGCCTTCCTCTTCTTATAAAGCCACCAGTCCCACGATGGGGTTCACCTGATGACCTCATGTATTCTGAATCACCTCCCATCCAAAGTCCCCATCTCCAAATACCAGCAACATGTAAATTACAGACTAAGTTGGAAGGAAACATCAAATCCTGGGAGGCCTGTTGAGCTTTTCAGCTGAATAATAAGAAAAACACGTGCAATGCAAAAGTCCATGAGGGGGTTCCCAGCTGTTGTGGTACAGAGGGTTACATCACCACTGGAAATGACCTCATCTCACAGCATGCTGGTTCAAGTCCTTATTCCTCTGTTTCCAATCCAGCTCTCTGCTAATGCATTCTGGGAGGCACCAGATGATGGCTCAAGTGGTCAGGTCCCTGCCACCCACAAAGGAGACCTAGATGAAGTTCTGGACTCCTGGCTTCAATGTGGTTAATCCCAAGATGTTACAGGCATTTGGGGGATAAGCTATCAGACTGAAGATTTCTCTCTCTTTCTCTCTTTCAAGATAGAAACACATTTATTTTTAAAAGAGAGAGTTTCCAAAGTACAACACCAACAAAAGAAACACATTCTATAACATAGTGCAAAGAAGCAATTAGCTGAAAAACCTCTGCACGAGCTGGGAGAGGTTTGCTATTCTAACTAGCTTGAATGGAAATACCATATTGAAAACCTGAATCACCCCATAGAGACCATGGAAAGATTGGTAATACTGCTAAAACTACCTAGATTAAATTCTACTGCAGACTCATTTTACCAAAGCGTATAAAAAAGTGTCTAAAAGAGCAAAGTGACACACAAGCAACTTGCCTACTAGTCATAAAACAGTTCAACACACTTTAAAGGAAGTTTTTGAAAAATTCAGACACTTGTTGGAGCTGCTAACATGTTATCCCCCCCCCCCCCCCCCGCCCCGCTCCAAATAACATTTTGGGACTGAGAGCAGCTATGGAGCAGCAAATAGAGGAAAGGATTTTTTTGGAAGTTCCTTAACTCCTTACGGGATGTTCCTTTTGAAGGAATGTAAGTTTCTTGAGCCTCCCCATGCTGATCTCATCAAACAAGTAAAATGAACTCACAGGAAAGAAGACTAGAACCAAATCCAGAACCCAGGTGAAACTGGCCCAGGGCTACTGTCTGTTCTTTGAGTTCACTCTTTTCCCCTACAGATCAAGTACTCATTCTCTAAACTTGTCTACACTGCCCACTTCCCTTTTCCTTGTGAAAAGGGTATATAAGCTTCTAAATCTCCTTGAATTATTACATACTTGCTTTCTTATGATGTTCCTGTGCATAAAATAAACCTAAATGTCTTTTCTCTTATGAATCTATTATCAGTTTATTTCAGCAGACTCAATTATGGAAACTTCAGAAAGCAAAGGCAGATGTTCCTATTACTCCATAAATACTCAACAACACAATAGTTACAATGTCCAGTATCCCATAAAAAATTACTAGATATTTTACAAAGCAAAACACTGTGACCCACATCCAGGGGAAAAATCAATCAATAAAAATAGATCCAGAATGATAGTGATGACAAGGTTAGTAGGAAAGGACTATACAGTCTTTATTAAAATACCCAAAGGAAGGAAAAGAAGACATTAGACTATGGAACTGAAACTATGTACACAGAATAATTTGATAAAAAATGCAAAATAGGAAATACAATTTTACCAGATGTTTCTAAAGCTGATTGGACTTTGTAGAAGAAAAGATAATTGAACTTGAAGACATCAAATATTTAGACACTCTAATATAAAATATAAGGAGGAAAATGGTCAGAATAATCATGAAGGACTATCTGTAAGATATTATGACATATATGTGAGTGGCGTTCCAGAAGAATTTGGAGAATTGATAAGTATTTGAGGAAACAGCACAAAGATTTTCAAATTTATCACAATTCAAGAATCTACAAAATTTAATAAATCTCAATTGGGGTAAAAAAACAATTATTGATACATCATTATCAAATTGCCAGAAAACCTAGGATAAAGAGAAAATTTTTAAAACAGCTAGAAGGAAGAAAACACACTATTTACAGAAGAACAAATAAAAATATATATACATATTTACACAGAGAAAGAATTTTTATGTAGTCTCAAAAGGAAATGATTGAATTTCTATTAATTTAGGGGTGAAATAGTAAATATGCAGCTTAAATAGAGAATAGCTTCTTTCTGAGAAGAACATTTTATTATCTGCTGTACTTTAATTTTTTTATGTCACACTGTTTGATTTTAGAGAAAAACTCTTTAAAAACCTACTGTCTATCAAATTTTGAACTTTCAAATTCATAAAATATCCTGAAATACATTAACAAAGCATTGTCACACAGCAGTTTTCTTAGATGAATCTTAATTAGCATGCCCATTGTTATGTAAATGGAATTTCTGCTGTGCTAGAAAAATGAATTCTTGCACAGCTAAAAGTTAAATGAAATAAGTTGAATAATCTTTCTGGTGCTGATAATTGCTACTCAATTTTTGAATTATTTATTCATACTCTTTTTACACTAAGACTTAAACAACCCAAGGGATATGATATATGAAGCACTTTGTAAGCTATAAATCACTAAGAAAAGTAAGGTAAAATTATTATACTCTCTGATTTTTATTGGGTTCTGTTACAGTGATCATCATTTGGGGGTGTTATCTCTTATTTGTGTATTATTAATATTAAATTTCCTTATCTCTGTTTTTTGCATTCTTAGCAGAAAATCATTTCTTAAATTTTAAGGAACCAAAGGCAAAATAAATGCTGGCAGCATTTGATATTTGAACCCTGAAATCTGCCAAACGCCCAATCTGCTTTGTCTTGGCCTTTGGCTTTGTACAGTTAGGGAAGCATAGTGGTAAAAGAACTGACTCTTCCCCACTCCCCTACTGAAGTTTCAATAATTTAAGTCTATAAAACAAAACAACACAGGGCAGAATAACAGGAGAAAAGGCATACAAATTCACTAATGTGCAAATACAAAATGTATGAAACTCGAGGATCAGATGGTAGATGCTTAAACAGCTTCTTCATAGGATAGAGGGAAGTAGGGATTGTGGGCAATTTTAGAGGAAGAGCCAATGATATTTGGAGAAGACAAAGGGACCTAAAAAACAGACAATAGTTAGACAAAGTTTGCCTGGACTTTGGGTGTGATGATGTCAACTCTAGTCCTTCTTCCTATGCCTTAGTCTTCTGGAGAACCCAGCCTTCCGGTAGAGAAGGGAATTTCAGAGAAAGCCCATGCCTGCGCTTTAGAAAGAAATTGGCACAAGAGACCATGACAGTTGGAGGGGTGGGGTGAGAGCAGATCAAAGAGATGTTGGTTCTCCTTTAGCTCACAGCATTTCGGCATGCCTAGTCAAACTTTAAGGCATCATATTCTGAGCCACCACAGAAGGAATGTAGTCTGTCTGTTCCAAGCACCTGCACAGTCCGAGATTCAGCAATGAATTAACTTTAGCTGGTCTTTGTCCCTGCTCTTAAGGCTTAATGTTTATGCTCTTGGAATTTCCACAGTAACAGCAGAGGCATTGTTATTCATTGTGGGTCCCTTAGACCACATCTCATAGTTTCTGCCAATGAGGTGATTTATGGTATGCATGTGGTGGGCTATGCTAAGAGATGACTCAGGGGAGGCCCAGGCCACAGTGATAGCCTGAGGGTGAAGCCTGACCACATCAGAAAGACGAACCTTATGATGAGAGGGTTGAGACCTTGAATCATGTGATAGTAGCCTAATCCCCAAGAGGGGAGAAGGCTGCCATCAGTCATGCCTGCGCCACAGAGCCTGATCAGATCTCCAGATCCCAACATCCACATGAGCTTCTTAGGTTGGAATTAACAGCGCATGAATGGTCACCACGCAACACTAAGACACTACCACGTCCCTGAGCAAATGAAGGCTTTGTGTTTGGGGCCCTCCTTATCCTAGATCTTTTCCTTTGGCTGGTTCTGATTTGAATCTTTTGCCAAAATAAAACTTTAATCATAACCACAGCTCCAGTCTGAGTGCTATGCCACTCTTGCACGTTATCAAACCCAGAGGAGTCTATGAGGACCTTCCAATCTCTAACTAACTAACCTTGGACGAGGATGGACCTGAGGATCCCAAAACTTGGGCCTGGTAAGTCTTGGGTAAACGTGGCAGTCTGGGGCACTGTGCCATTACCCTTGTATGTACTTGTATCCATGCTCTTAAATTTTCTCTCTACTGATTGATCTCCTTTCAGTTCTATTCAGACTAACGAATGCTTTCATCCTTCCACCAAGCATTCATTTATTGGCTGTCTCGTGTGTACCTGAAAACGAGCTATGCAAAGGTTTGATATCTTTCCTTACATATCAGAAGGGTCATGGTGGATGATCCTGTAACAAAAGACCAGCCAAGAAGAGAAAAACATGACAAATGTATTTAATCAAAATTTTCTATGACACAGGGGCCTTCAGAAAGGAAGACACCACCCCCCCCCATCCCAGGGAAAACTACTTGTACACTTATTAGGTTTAATGAGGAAGGGGCAGCTGTGTAGAAATGTGACTAGACAGAAAGGTATGCCCTGATGATACGCACTGAGCAGGGGAAGCCGGGCCTGTCTGTTGAGATTCTTTTTGGCCTTTCCCTGTCTCGTTCCTTGCTCCCAGGCTTGAGCCACAATCCTTCAGGAATGAATCTTCAAAGGAGAAGGGAGAAAGTGACCTTTCCAGATTTTATGGCTTGCTTTTGAGTTTCTATGACCCACCTGGGGGAAGAGGAATTCTGGTTTCTACCAGACAGAGAGGGCAAAAGGTCAGAGGGGCCTTACTTCTGAGACTCTTTCAATGCCAATGCACTATACGACAGCGTATCATGTTTGAGGCTCATCTCAACAATACTAACACTGGACAGTCCTTGGAGCTGTGACCTTACAGATGAGAGAAGCCAGGTAGAGAAAAATTACCCAGGTGAACAACAAGGCATGTAACAGTGGGCACTGACCTAGTCTTGCGGACTGGGAATGTCTCCCTAGAAGTAGAAGAGCATTGTAGGACTAGGAACCCAGACACGGAAAAGTTTGGGGCTGGAAGAAGTCCATCTCATTAGAAGAACTGGAAAGGGGCTACTGTGCCTGTGCCTGGACAGCAGAAGGTGGGATGAGCATAGATAAAGGAGGGAAGAATCATCTCTTCATACAAATCCTGAGGCATGCTGTTAAGGATTTGTGAGTAGGAAAGACTGAAAGTTTTTAAGCTCCAACTCTTAAATCTGTGTCTTCTTAAAAAAAAAAAAAAGATTTATTTGTTTTAAAGGCAGAGAGAGAGGGAGAGGGAGAGAAGGAGAGAGAGAGAGAAAGAGATCTTCCATCCACTGGTTCAATCCCCAAATGGCTGCAACATATGGGGCTGGGCCTGGACTTCCATCCTGGTCTCCCACATGGCAGGGGCCAAGCACTTGGGCCATATTCAGCTGCCTTGCCTGGCACATTAGCAGGAAGCTGGATTGAAAGCAGAGTAGCCACGTCTTGAATTGGTACCTACACAGGATGCCAGCGTGGCAGGTGGTGGTTTAATCCACTGCACCATTACACCATCACCTAAATTTGCATCTTTAATCATTACCTCATGTGCACAAAAGACCCTACATCTTCTCCGGGGACATGACTGGTCCAAGAGTAATCCTGTTGCAAGGTGACTGTAGTACACTCAAAGGCAGTGGAGAGAGTGGATAGATTTAAGTAATGCAGCAGTTAGAATCAGCAAGACTGATGGTTGGAAGTTGGAGTGTTACCATGGCAGATGGCATGGATGAGTTACAGATGTCAGACTGGGACACTTAGAGACATGATGAAGCCATTCCCTGAAGCAGAGACCACAGGAAGAGTCCTGCTTGTCAGGGGAACACCACAGCTGCCCAGGGTGTGCTGTAACCATGTTCTTAGAGATGCCTACTACAATGCTCTATTTTTGGTTGGGAGCTCAGAGGGAATGCTGGTGCTGAATATTGTGATGTAGGAATTGTTGATACATGAGGGTATTAAATTCACAGGAGGGATGAGCTCACCTACGAACAGAATGTGCACAAAGAGAAATATGGTTCTGGCATTGTGGCCTCAGACATCCCTTATGGATGCTCATTTGAGTCCCAGCTGCTCCACTTCCATTTCATCTCCCTGCATATGCACCTGGGAAGCAGCAGAAGATGGCCCAGGTCTTTGGGTCCCTGTACCCACGTGAGAGATCCAGATGGAGTTCCTGGTTCCTGTTTTTTGCCTAGCCCAGCCCTGGTTGTTGTGGCCATTTGGGGAGTGAACTGGCAAATAGAGAAACTCTGGTTCAACTTGAATTCTGGCTCAGCTCCCAGTCCTGAACCCTTCAGTGTCTCATCAGGAAATAAAGGTTACACTGGGGCTTGGGTAGCTAAAAACCAGAGGAAGTACAACTTCATGGATCTTCTTACATGTGGGCACCATCTTTTCCTCCTATTCCTTCTTCCTTGAGGAGATTAGAGAGCTCTATCATGGAAACAGGTGTGTTATAGGGGTTGCCTGGGGATGCTATCTTCACAAAGCTTGATCTCCTCTCCTCCTGCTGGAAACAATCAGCAACTATGTGGCTAGTGCTAAACTGTCTGTGCTGCCCCCATCCTAACTCACAAAATCTAGATTAGTGATGTTCTTATGGCATAGGGATGAAGGGGAAACTTTGCCCTCAGAGTTTTCTGGAATGAACAGACAACATACAGGTTAACAGGAGGAACGGGCATACAAAGGTATTTGATGTGAATTGGGGTAGAATCACAGGAGCGTGGATACGCATCAGCTGAGTAGGGTTAGATGATTACATAACTTTCTTCACAGGGCAGAAGGAAGCAGGGAGGAAGGTGATTCTTTCTGCAGGGTAGTAAGTAATTTTCCAAGGGAATCAATGGGCAAAGGGGGTGAACAATGCTTTCTCAAAAACGCTGCCTGGAAGAATGAAAGGACTCTAGGGAGGTGCCATAGACTGTGACAACATCTGTCCAGGTTTGGTTATGTTCCAGCATTCCCTCCTGGGATAAGAACTTTTGAGGTTCTATTAACCAAAAGCAGTTGTTCTCCTCTTTGTCAGGTCTCCTCTTTAGGCACATAAAGGAATAATGGAATCAGATGATGGCCTCTCCAGTGTCTGTTGGTCTCCAAGGACATTTAATGTAAAATAATCAGCACACCCAGCTGCCACATTTTAGGTGAAATTCCTTGGGTTCTCTCAATGGTCTTACTGTTCAACAAGTTGTCTTGTGATTAGTATTGAAAGTAAATTCAGAACTTCTACTTTTTTGAATTTTTGAATTTTTTCTTATTATTTGAGAGTCAGAGAGAATTCCTCTCTACTGATTCACCAAATGCTTACAATTCTGTCAAAGCCATGAACTATGAACTCAATCCAGGTCTCCCACACAGGTGGCAGGAGCCAGACTACTTGAGTCATCATTGTGTCTTCCAGGGTCAGCATTGGGAGAAAACTAGAATTAGGAGCTAGAGCCAAGGACAAGAGGTAGCCTAACTGCTTAGCCAAATACCCCCCACATTGTTTTTTAAATCTCTTTTGCCCATAAATATTAAAATTATATTAACTCATGAATGTTTTATTCATGAATGTTCTCATGGCGTTATTCAACTGGGCCAAAAGTTCCCCAACAACCCTTCCGTGGATTTTGTGGGGGAACTGGCAAGTTTGGAATCCCTGGCTCCGTGAGTGTTGCCGGGCCATTTGCCACCCAGCCCAAGGACTCCCTGAAAGCGTGGCTCTTCCTCAGAGGTGAAATCACATTGTGTGAAAGAGAACACATGCTGTGTAATGTGGACTACTCGGCCTCACGCCAGTACTGGGAAATGACTTCACTTTCTTCAGAGAAATGAGACAAGACAGTTATGCAGCCAAGGAAAGGCTGGTTTCGGTCAGTTTAATTTTCTATCTCTAAACACGTCCGTGGCTGTGTGGATGACCAGCCCTCATTATGTCCTTCACTCCTCAGGTGCTTGAAAACACTCAGGACACTGTCGCTTCCAAAGAGAGGCACCGGCTGGGAAGGAGGAGCCAGAGAGAGAGACAGAAACAGAGAGAGGAGAGAAGCATCATATTCCGTGCTGGTACAAGATGCTCTCTCTAGCTGGGAGAGCCATGCTGGTGTGTGCTGTTGGCCACCTCTGGAGGGAGGCCCTTAAGGCTTGTAGCTCTCCCTCTCTACCCCTGCAGAAGGCTCCCGAAGGAAATAGCAGCAACGTGCGAGCATGGCAATGTCTGTTTCTCCATTCACGCTTCTCTCACTCTGACCGCCTCTGCACCCCCTCTCCCTGGCTCCAGGAGGTCACAGCTGTAATTCTCAGAGCGAGCCTTCTAAAGTTTTCTCACAGAAAAACACACGGAATGCTTACATGTTTGTTCTGCCTGTCACCAACCCAGCCATGCAAAATGCTTATGTCTCGTACATCCAGCTTTTCTTATGTGAAAGGAGAACATTTAGAGTCTTCACAGCATCCCATCGAAGCTGATATAACTGAGAATTATTCTCATTTCCTTACTGTGTTCTCACTCATCCTGTGCACAAAGAAAGTAGATTAGGAAGCTATTTGAATCCAAAGCTCTCTAACACAGGTACTTTGCAAACTTCATGGAAAAATGGAATTCATGATAAGTTTATTTGAATGCAAAAATATTGAAATCCATGCATAATTTTTTCACAGTGCAAATCTTCACTGAATCTTTTGAAGACCCCTCATATTTGAAATGAGATAAGAGCCTGGACAGAGAGAGATACACAAACAGTTGTAGGTGAATGCCCCTTTCCTGTCATGACCCCATGAGGTTTCTCGTTTACGAAGACCTGAATTGCAAGTTCCTTGCCTGGGACGAAGCTGCCCGGAATGTGCCAGCAATCTCTTCCGCCTGGCTCCCTAAGCGGGTCTCCTTCAGAGACTAGGCAGCAAGAAAGGAAAGCAACATATGAGGGGACTTCACAGGGTCATAGGAAATGTGCATCATCTTTTTTTTTTTTTAAGATTTTATTTATTTATTTGAGAGGTAGACTTACAGACAGTAAGAGGGAGAGACAGACAGAAAGGTCTTCCTTCAATTGGTTCACTTCCCAAATGGCTGCAATGGCTGGATTTGTACCAATCTGAAGCCAGGAGCCAGGTGCTTCCTCCCGGTTTCCCACGTGGGTGCAGGGGCCCAAGCACTTGGGCCATCTTCTACTGCTTTCCCAGGCCACAGCAGAGAGCTGGATTGGAAGAGGAGCCTCCGGGCCTGGAACTGGCGCCCATATGGGATGCCAGCACAGCAGGTGGAAGATTAACCTACTGTGCCATGGTGCTGGCCCCTGGGCATCATCTTTTAATTCCACTTTTCCACAAACTTTTTTAAGCCTTCTCATACACACACATTATATTCAACTATTTTATGATTGATACTCAACTAAAGTATGAATTAATAACAATAAATTATGTAAAGTGTTTCCAGGTAACACTTTCAAAATGGACAAACTTGAAAAGTTTGGATTCAGAAAATCATTCACCTGCACCCACAGCCAAGCGAAATAGTACATCCTTCCTTCAGTTTGCAGTTTTCCCTTTTGTCTCATATCTCTGTTTTCTGTTGGATCTTTTTCAGGACTGCTAATCAAGCTTCGAGAAGCATCCTTCTGGTCCTCTCGCAGGCTCTTCAGATAGCAGGGTGGAGGTTTTTAAAAGCTACTCGGGGATTTGTTCACTGGCCTACAGCTGAGAATCTACATGAGCTGACTTCCCAACAAATAAACTTTGAAAACATCAAGAGGCAAGCATTTCCTTGAAAATTATGATAGTATGTAGGCTGCCAAATCAGTATGTTATCAAAATGCATCCTCTTTCAAATATTATAGTATTTTTAAAATGGCTAATAATATAACAATACAGTAATAAAACATAATTACAGATAAATATTATTCACCTGCATATTCCAGTTACTGGCAAATTCTGAAACTACACATTATTTCTAGAAAAATCTAAATTTGTACCAAAATTGCTAGACTAGACCAAAGCTACAAAATGTTTACTAGGAAAATTATAATTTTTTCCATGACAGTCACTGAGGAAACATCTGTCAATGCAAGTTTTGGAAAACCAGGTACAGTGAGCACAAGCGAGGGAAGAATTATGGCAATTCCATTCTTCTGCTGACAAACGTTCTAATTTTCGCTCTTAAATGGAGGATTCCACTAGAAAGGGTTTGCAGTGAGAGCATTTGTTCTTGTTATGTGTAACATTAACCATTTTGACATTTAACACTCATTGGAAAAATCAAGGATTTAACATCAATAGTACAATTTTTCGCCTTAAAAGTAGCAACACCAAAACCAATTTTATATCGTACTTAAGGATTGCTCTATCTTTGTTTTTGTAAACTAAGCATTCAGAACAAAAAGAGTGAGAGAAATCATAGAGGAAAGAAAGAAAAGGGAATGTCGGGTACAAGGAGTAAAGAAAACGGGTCTTTCAGATGTCATCAGTTTCTGTTTATGTAACATTTAATTTAAATGATCAATATTTTTCAAATTGAGCAAATGCATGGGAAAGCCATCCATATTTCTTGGAAATGTCTCTGATTAAAGGAAACAACAGGTAGAATGGTGAAACAGTTAAACAATGTTAACTAACTGATTTTTAGAATCTCCTAGGTTGAGGATTTTAATTATATTGTGTTTTTATCAACCTAAAAGCCATTTGTTACTTAGCTCCCCAACATCCATCTGTATGGTCAATTTTATGTGTCAACATTACTGGACCCCGGGGTCCCTAGACTTTGGTCAAACATTTTGGGGGGCATCTGTCAGGATGTTTTTGGATTGTATCCACATCATGTGACTTGGCAGCCTGGGGAAGGCAGAGCATTCTTCCTTAAGAAGGCAGACTCCACTCACCAACTGAGCCCTGAACAGAACAAAGTGGCTGAGTGAGAGAGTCCTCCTGCTGAACTCTTTGAGCCGGGACGTCAGTCATTTCCTTGCCTTCAAACTTGAACTGACACGTGGGCTCTCCTTGGGTCTGAAGCCTGCTAACTCTCAGACTGGAGCCCACAGGGTCAGCTCTCCTCATTCTTGGGCCTTTCAGGAGCCCAGGATGATTAAAACAGTCTGTGATGGAAGGGGTTTGAATGCCTACAAAATTGTGATGTGCTGGGATGGGTATAAAAATTAATATTTTACCCCATAATATCATTTTCACTTTACTTCTTACAAAGGAATACCCTTGATTTTATTACTTAAAGACAGTGTTCAGATCTCCCATGACTGGATACTTCATAATGGAGAACCTCAAATCCAAATTAATTCCCCAATTCTACAGCAAGAGATAAAGAGGAAGATGAAATTCATGACACCCTAATAGAAACCTCAGTGAATATATAGTTCACACAACACACCAGCACCCTAGTTTAAAGGGTGAACTACCTCATCCTCAATGCTGTTCCAGTATGTGAGTCACAGAATCCCTCCTTTTTCCTCTTTGTTTCCAAAATAATTCTATAAAGTCTTCTGTGTCAAGTGTTAGTCTCCAGCAGTGAGTGATAGCGTTCTTCCGTCAATAGGAAACAGAGTATACTTGTGCTAAAGGAAGCTGGAGATGTCATTCTTAATTACTCCATTTTTCTTGTATTGGTGACATACTAATCTCTCCAGATCTGGTTTCTCCAAGGAAGAAACTGAGATTGTACACTAGAGTGATTTTCTCCTTCCATCTCACTAACTTTATCTTTGTAAGTGGCAATGCTTGGCCTACAAGACTGTGTTGCCTCACTATTATATTTCAGAAATCAAGACCTACTATCTGCTATACATGACATTTTCAGGGATGCTTTTTTTTTTCCTGAAGGGAAGAAAACAAAAGATCAACAGCCCAGGACCCCTTGTTAGGTTGCAAACCCTTCAATAATTTTTCATTTTGTAATTTAAAGGAAGGGGAAAAGATTTTTCTTTTTTTAATTTAAAGAAAGGTTATTTCTCAGAGAAGAACTGTCAACAGATGAATGATTGCAGGTCGCTTGCCATCAACTGGACTGAGTAAGGGCCTGTTTGAACACACAGACTCTGGAGTGGGGAATGCTCAGTACTGAGACCTTGCTCCTGGGTTTAATAGATGTGTAACTTTGGGCGCAGCATCTCCCCTCCAATCCTCTCTCCTCACCTGTCAAAGGAAATAATGATGTCTAACCCCCAGGTCTGTAAGGCTCACACCTGGCACACAGTGGTGATTTAAGGTTACTTTTTACAACTTCCTATTTCCAAAAACTAATCATTTTAAAGAATAACTTTATATTAATGCTTACAGAGGTTAATTTTTATCCTTTTGGGAAATAAAGTTGATGAAAAATTTGCAGTAGAAATATTTGACATTGAATGTTTAATTTTACCTTGAGAGTTAATGTAAGTATGCATTAGATGTTAACAAGATAAATGCTTACGAAATATTCGTACCTAGAATAAACTCATGAGGTCTGGATTTAAACGAGTTTAATTCCAACTTTGTGCTGCTCATCACATGTAAAGTAAATATGAAAAGCACAAGGCTTCTCACTAGCACCTGTTTACCCTGGGACTGCCTCTATGTACAGCCGCATTAGAAGACTGTGGCACAGGTGTCTGTAACATCTTATGCCACGGACTCCTAACTCCAAGGAAGAATTTAGTATCTTCTCTTCAGTTTTGTTCCAGACACATTCTGTTTAAAGTTCATGTTACCTCATTTTTAAGATTGACTGGAGCTGGTCCTGTGGCCAGTGGGCTAAGCCTCCACCTGCGGCATCCCATCTGGGTGCTAATTCTAGTTCCAGTTGCTCCCCTTCTGATCCAGCTCTCTGCTATGGCCTGGACAGCAGTGGAAGATGGCCCAAGTGCTTGAGCCTCTGCACCCATAAAGGAGACTCAGAAGAAGCTCTTGGCTTCTGGCTTCAGATCAACCCAGCTCTGAAGTTGTGGCTATTAGGGAAGTGAACCAGCAGATGGAAGACCTTTCTGTCTGTGTCTCCCTCTCTCTGTCTGTAACTCTACCTCTCAAATAAATAAAATCTTCATTTAAAATATTGACTAGGGCCAGCACTGTGGCATAGTGGGTAAAACTGCTCCCTGCAGTGCCAGCATCCCATATGAGCACTGGTTCAATTCCGGGCTACTCCACTTCCAATCCAGCTCTCTGCTATGGCCTGGGGAAGTTGTAGATGGTCCAATTCCTTGGGCCCCTGCACTTGCATAGGAGACCCAGAAGAAGCTCCTTGTTCCTGGCTTCAACTGGCACAGCTCCAGCCATTGCAGCCATCTGGGGGAGTGAACCTGCGGATAGAAGACCCCTTTCTCTCTCTGCTTCTGCCTCTCTGTAACTCTGCCTTTCAAATAAATAATAAAATAAATCTTAAAAAAATTGACTGAGCTTGAGTAATTATCAACAGTAGAGCAATTACACTATAGTACATCTACACAATAATGCCTGTATCTGACAAGGAGCCCTACATGCCAATATGGAAAAGGTCTCCTTAATGTACAGAGAAAAATCAAAGTATAGTACAGTATACCTCATGTCATGTTGTAGTTTCCTACTATAATGTGTATTCGCTGTATGTATATAAAGTAATACAGGAAGAACATTATGAGAAGCTCCATGTTTTTAAAATGTCATGAAAATGATAAAATATACTATTTAGTGGGAAAAAGAGTAGCAACTATACAGTAGTATATACAGCATAACGCTGCTTTTGAAAAATTGCAAATATATGTGTTCATAAGAATGGAAATATGGAGGGGCTGGCATTACGGTATAATGGGTAAAGCCACCACCAGTGACAACAGCATCTCATAAGAGCACCAGTTAGTGTTCTGGCTGCTCCACCTGCAAACCAGCTCCCTGCTGAGGCCTGGGAAGGCAGAAAGATAGTGCAGGTGCTTGAGCCTCTACCATCCAAGTACCCAAGCGGGAGACCTGGAAGAAGCCCCTGGCTCCAGACCTCGACCAGGTCTAGCCCTGGTCATTGCAGCCATCTGGGGAGTGAACCAGCAGATAAAAGATCTCTGTCTCCCCACCCCCTCTCTCTGTGGCTCTGACTTTCAAAATAAATGAATAAATCTTTTTAAAAAGATATGTAATGTTAACCCAAACTGCAATACATGATAAAATTTCAGGTTACTTTTGCTTCCTTATTTATGCTTTTCTGAATATCCATATTTTGAAAAACATTATTTAAAAATACAGACACAAAGTCAGAGAAGTACAGACAATAGACGAATCGCAAGAAGAAAAGAGGATGGTAGAAGTGAAGCAGAAAGTTGGGGCTATAAAAATACATCTCCATTACTCAAGTGTTTCATATAATTGTTCACCTCATTTTAAAATTTTTACGTTATATATTTGAAAGAGAGAGACAGACACACAAAGAGATCTTTTATCCAAGAGTTTACTCCCCAAACACCTGCCACAGCCAGGGCTGGGCCAAGTCAAAGTCAGGAGCCTGGAACTCAACTCGATGCTCTCACATGGATGGCAGGGACTCAGGCACTGGAGCCATCACTCAGTCCCAGGCAGCAGCTTAAGCCTGTGTCAAATGTCTGCCCCACAGGTCCCCGTTAATCTCACCATTTAACTATGCAATCTGTACTTTTCCCCCTAAAAGAGATGATGTCTGATCCGTTTCTTTATTTTTTCATAGCACTTATCGCCCGTTAACATAGGATACTTTTAAACTTACAGGCTTAAGTATATAGGGAAAATGCTGGCATTCATAGAGACTCAATAAATGTTTGTTGGATGAATACATGAGCTAATTATTGTCTGTACAGAAAGCCAGTGCTCCATGTGACTGAGTGATAGGCCTTGTTTCTCTGAATTACATTCCTTTTTGCAAAAGTCAGAATTTATCTTGTTTGAAGTTTGCAGCTCTATTATCATAGTTTGTTGAGTCTCTTCAGAATGGTGCAACAGGAAAGTTTATAAATACATTCTGCACGTTATCATAAATCACCAAAGTTAAACTTTCAAACTGTAAAATTGAATCACCTGTTTGTTCCTTTTCATTCTACTTCCTTTGTGTCTATAATGTCTGATTTTCTCTTTTGTTGTAACATCTGTATTTGTTGTTACTTAGATGGATTTATCTTTGCCATAATTGGGAACTTGGCCATACACTCTCACAGGGACAGAGAAGGATATGGAATGTGAATGGGTTTAGAGCTGGGAACTGGCCCTTGTAGAGACAGCAGACCTTGTGTTCAAAGGGATCAGCAAAACTCAGCTTAATTCAAACTGTGTGATACCCCAAAGAATACAAGAGCAAGAGCTGTTTGGACTATAATAGCAGGAGTCCATACGGAGAGCCTAGGAAATTCTCAGGTCACCATTGTTCAAGTTGTTTTCTGCAGGATATAAATTTCGAGGATTATTAATAGATTTCATGGAACAAAAAGGATTCTCTTTTTAAGTGGGTGCAGGAAACCCCGTTACCATTTCTTTAATGTAAGACTTCCTAAGTCTTTAAGATAAAGTGGCTTTCTAAGAGGGGAAATTTCGTCACAGAATTTTCCTTTTATTCTTTTTGCTTGCTCCCAGAATCCACTCCTCTGGAGATCATTTTGCAGTGTGATTCTGCCACCAAGCATAAAAGGGGAAAGACAGAAGGGACTGGTTGGAGTTGGGCAGAGTCCTAAGTTTTCTGACAGGTACTTAGGGTTCAAGCCTGGACTCCAGTGCCAAAGAAACAAGGTACAGGTTCATTTCTCATGGGCAGCCCCAGGGCAGGGCTTGAAAGTCAGGAAGAGCTGGTTAGAAACGCCAGTACTACTGCTTTCTAGTTGGGCAGCTTTGAGCATGTCATGCAATCCTCTGCAATCCCTCAATTCATCATCTATAAATCGGATATAAAGCATTTATCATGATGCCTAATGTCCAATAAAATGTCAATCTATGATGGTGATTGTATCTGGTATTTGGAAAGAGTTTACATGTTGTTTGTTAGTGTTGCTGATCTGTGGACTGGTCCAGCTCTTTCTAGGGTAGGGGTGTTTTCCCATCCATTAGGCAACTGGTTTCCAAATTGTCTCTAGATCTGTGGGGTCTGCACTTGCAGAAATCATTCTAGACCCAGCCAGACGAAGGCCAGACAAAGGCTTGGTTATTGCTTTTTTCCTGCAGCGGTGGGAGAAGCTCAAGGCTCCCAAAAGGAGGCAGTCAAGAGGTGCTGCAGGAGGTCTTGGCTCCAAAGGCCTTTATCTCTGCATTCTTTATTCTATGCTGCATTTAGAATGAGAAACACCTACACAGAGGCCAGCCTTGAGTTAACTGCAGCAAATTGCATTAGACTAGGGAGTGGAACAGATAATTATTTTAACATACCGCCATTTTTTTTCCTAATCAAAACATTCAGCAATAATTTTGCGCTAGTATTTTATAAGTTCTGTGGAGAAAGTGCCATGCTGTATACGTGCAGAGATGTGTGAAGCCACTGCATCCTTTGGGGCATGATGCATCAGGCTGCCTGACACACCTAGGGCTACTTACTGACAGGAATAACACTGAGATAATCTTCATGGCCAACAATAACTTTCTGGTCTTGACCCAGGTAATTCTGCTTGTGTAATGACAGCATGACAAATATTAGATTTACATATTAATTCCCGCTATTTTTTTCTCAATTGCATTCTTTCTTTTTATTCTAATGTGTGCTTTATACAGAAGTACTGCTTTGTCAATGGGCCTTCTGTGCATAATCAGATTGTTTGGAACTGTCTGACAGGATCCAGGCATCTGATTCTCCCCGATTGGCCATTACAGGCTACCACTGGAGCTGCCTGCTGGGAGTTTCTAAGCATTTTGTCCAGATATGAGAGGGGCAGACGGACATGACTTCCTCTTGCATTTGCTTATGAAAATTGACTTAGTACAAGTCAACATTCAAACTGATTAGTTTTCATTTGTCATTTGTCAACATTTAAATAAGGTTTCTAATGAGGAAGATGAGTTCAATTAAAATTAAATTACTTTTCCAAAACAAAAATCCAATTTAGGATGAAACCTTCCTTTCATTGTTCTGTCAGTCAGCAAATATTAATAGAGCCCTGACCATTGTAAAACATTATGAAAGACACTGTTTGTGAGCTAGAGACACATTTGTCACCATCTCTTCCTTTGATGGGCCTGGATGGGCCTGTAGTCTCAGCAGGCAAGCAAGGGTTATCACTGGTGAATGTTTGGAACTGCATTGACAAAGGAAGCGTGAGGACAGAAGGAAAGGAAGAGAGATAAGGCGCCTTACTACCCCCACTGGAACTTGGGCAGGAAGAGATCCATCTTGGCGGGAGGGAGGATTCCTGACTGCTGACTCGCGTCCTGCCCAGCGCTCTCTGACTCTCTACATTCACTCTTCCTATCACTGTTTAAGGATGCTCTAGCTCTGTGCAGTGGTTGGGTTAATAGAACCAGACACCAAATCGACCCACAAGCTCCTAAAGGACAAGATAGAGCTTGAGATACAAAATATATACATATATACAAAGATAAAAAACATAATAATCCACCGGGTGCTGATTTTAGATGTAAGGGATGAAGCTCTTGATGCCAACACGTGTTATAATAGAAATAGCCTTCTTCACCATTAACATCTACAGAAGTGAGAGCTCAGGTTTGAAACGTACAGGAACTCAGGGCCAGTGTTGAAGCACAGCAGGTAAAGCTGCTGCCTGCGACGCCAGCATCCCGTATGCGCTCTGGTTCTCGTCCCAGCTGCTCCACTTCCAATCCAGCTCCCTGCTAATGGGTCTGGAAAAAAGCAGCAGAAGGTGACCCAAGTGCTTGGGCCCTGCTCCTACATGGGTTCCTGGCTCCTGGCTTTGACCTGATGGAGCCACAGTCATCAGGGAGTGAACCAGTAGATAGAAGATCTCTCTCCCTCTCTCCTTCTCTCTCTCTAACTCTTCCTTTCAAATAAATAAAATAAATCTTTTTTTTAAAAAAAAGAAATACACAAGTACTGATTCTCTTGACATTGACAAAGACTAGAAAGATGATTAGTGCCCACCCCTTAGAGAAAACGCCCTCTCCGACTCCACGCAGAGAAGGCCCAGGCGTGGCGGACAATGTAGGCAGAAAACATTCCCAGGCAGAGCTCCTCAAACACAGCATCAGCAGGAAGGAAACTTGGAGCACATTAGCCAGTACTCACTGAGCAGCTTCAGCAGAGGGAAGTAAAGTTATGCAAACAGAAGAGGAGGGGTGATTGGCTATAATCTATCGAGAAAGGAGCCAGTAACCAAATAGACAAGCTGGAGTCAATTCTAACAACTTTCTTGAAATTACACCAGTAGGATGCACAACAAGCACGCAGAGGCCAGGCCATCACGCCTGGTCTCAGTCAAACTTTCCCAGGAGCACTGCATCCCTTCCTGAGCTCCATGGTTACAGAGAGGTTAGGAACTCAGAGAGTATCGTATCCTTAAGTCCAACTAGGATTAGACACTGGGGCCTATGCAGACAAAGTGAGGGATTGAGATTATTCCGCTCAAGAAGAGAAAGCAGAGAGGTCATTAACTTGGTGTCTTTAATTGGCAAGCTGGTACACATGGTCAGCAGGTCTCCTTTGTTCCCTAGAGTGCAAACAAGTGTCTTTGGCTGCAATGTGAACATCTGGCGTTAAAGGTTAAGAGATTTCTCTAAAATGAGGTTCGAATCCTAGTTGAGATGGATTCAAGTCCAAGTGAAAAGCCCTCTTTGCTTAGGGCTCAGGGACCTGCTGGGTGTTCTGCTCTTCCAGGTTTGATTCTGCATAACATTGGTAGAGGCTGGAGGCTAATGCTCCTTTCCACGTCTTTAAGCTTTCTAAGGCATTTCCCTCCCCAGCTCACAGGTAATGGTACTCTCTCTGCTCCAGGTTGCTGTTCTCTAAGGCTGGGCCCTGAGTTGCCTCCCAGCCCCATGCCCTGTCCAGCACACACCCTTCTGTTGCGCTCTCATTTCCCTCTCCTACTATGCACAAGGATGAGGCAGAGCTGCTGTTGCCGCAGCTCTGTGCTGCTCCATGCCCTGCTACTGCTCCCTCTTGCAAAACCTCACATTTGTGTGCTTCACGTTTTCAGGTGTACAATGCTTTGTCGTCATTGTCTTCTCTCCGGTTCTTGGACACTGCCTTCCCTGCCGTGAACCAAAGTCCCAGCGTCGCACCTGCGAGCCCTGCCATCATCCCCAGTACTTCCCTGCATACCCTACAATCCGCTGGCCCACAGACTTGTGTCTCCTCCAGCTCTCACCGTGCTTGCTCCCTCTACTCCTCATGAATCATCTATTCCAGACCCCCCCCCCCCGGCCTAACCGTGCCCTGCCACGTGTACCCCCAGGTCCTGTGAGCACCTCTTCCTCTGGTGCCCTGGACGACTCATTCTTTAGACCATCAGGATTTCTTGATCCTGGTCTGCCCTCAGTCTCACAGTGCCTTCACCCTCACCTCGTCTTCACCTCCCTCCTCAGCCAGCAGAGCCTGGGGCTTAGCCATTCGATAACCCTTTTTGAGATTATTATATTCCCGTGCCCTTTGAGATTGTTTTGTTTCCCTTCTGACAAAAACTCTGCCCTGATGAACTCAACTATCTACATTCCAGTGCCCACAGCAAAGCCCTCTGAAGAAAGGCATGCAGTACAGCAGGTTGGCTTTGCTGTAAATGCATAACAGCAAACCCTGGGTGGCTCCTCTTCCTACATTTGTTTGATTCACTCACTCTCCTTTGCACAAAAACTAATGCATGGTGTCTCCCTTCCGCAGAGGCAGCTGCCTCCTTCCATCACTCACACACATACACACACGTTCACATGCATGTACACATATTCACACACACACACACACACACACACACACACACACTTATGCATCCCTCTTCAATCTCAGCAGAAACTTTTCCTGCCTATACAGAAAACTGCAGTTGTCGCATGAGGACTCATATTGCCTGGGTATGAACGTTCATACCTGTCATTTTTTTTTTAAGATTTATTTTTTATTTATTTGAAAGGCAGAGTTAGAGAGAGAGAGAGAGAGAGAGAGAGAGAGATTACTTCCCAAATGGCTGCCCACTGCCTACTGCCTACTCTCTTCTGTCCTCTAGCTCTGAAACAGTTCCCTCCCAAGGCTTCTGGGACCCCTTCTCTCCTCTCTGGGCTCTTCCAACCTCCCTAGTCAGGTGCATTTCCTTCCCATACTCTTTCTTCCTCCTGCCACTCAAATACTAGTCTTCCCCAGGCCACTACCCCAGCGTCAGCTCTTTGCCCTTTACCCACTCTCCCTGGGAAATCTTTTCTCTGGAATGCATGGAACCAACTCACAATTCCACCCTGATTTTCAGATCCATATACGGAGGGTTCTCAACTTAATGATGATTTGACTTAAAATTTTTCAACTTTATGACTCTGCAAAAATGAATGGACACATACAACCATTCTGTTTTTCACTTTCGGTACAGAATTCAATAATTCACATGAGCTATTCAGCACATTCGTATAAGATAGGCTTTGTGGTAGATGCTTTTACTCAACTGTGGGCTAGCAGAAGTGTTCTGAGCATGTCTAAGAGAGTCTAGGCTAAGCTATGATGCTCAGCAGGTTAGCTGTTTTAATGCATCTCCCATTTACAATATTCTTAATTTATGGTGGATTTATTGGGATATAATCTCACAATGCATCATTGTATTCTCTCTTCCAAAGTTTAGAAAAGTACAGGAGAGAGCTTCCAACTCCAGAAAAAAATGTCATTGATAATCTTTCATGAGGAAATTTCCATGAGAAAACCAAATAGAAGTGTTCAGGCACTAGTCTACAAGTACATTTGACATTCGATGTTGATTTATGACTTGACTCTTAAAATCAAACACTATTTATAATAAAATGAATGACTGTAATCTAATTATTAATTATGAAATGTCTATTTGCTTTACAAAAGGAACATGATCCCAAATGCCCTTGGTTTTACATTTAATTTAATTAGTGACTTTAATACATGTCTCCTAGATTGTTCATTTTATACTTTTGCTAAAGGACGGTGGCTAGCTTGTCAGAAGGAATTACTTATAAATTGGCTAATTAATTGCTTCAATCCTTATGTGATGAGATTCACATGGAAATACAAAAGGGCATTCTAAGGACAGACAAAAACGTCTGCAAAAACATCATGCCCCTGTCATCTGCTCTAAAGCAATGCTATTTGTGGACATCTGGCCTGGAAAGAAACTATTTGACCATTAAGGCGGATTGGCTTAAGGAAAAAAATGCCTATGTGGAAATTTTGATGACTTCCATCTAATTAGAAAGTAAATAATATATAGTACCAAAAACCAACTATTAAACATTTGATATAAAATAAGCATTCAAAGATATGGACAGTGCCTCCATATAGTAACAGAGGAAAAGAAAAACCGAACCAAATTAAAGACGACATCTCTGCAAAGCTCTTTAACTGATATATTGGTAGGAGCTGAGGGACTTACATCTTCATAGACTCATCACAGCCCTATTCCTGACCTACTGTGTCATTCTGCTGAATACAAATTTGGCATCCCTTGCTTTCACCTGTGCGTGATTCGGCGTGCAATGATTGAACATAGATCCACTAGGTCCCGCCAGTGTTCCTACACCTCACCAGTAAGATAGTGTATGATACCAATCCACAGCACCTCCATCCAAGTTACCTTCAATTCATAGTCAAGTAGCTCACATTAAAACAAATTACAAAACAAAACAAAAGTCACTACTGATAGCACACTAACATATGCACTATCTGAATCTACACTGGAATCCCATCTCTGAGGATCCACACTTTGGCCTTTTTTGTTGTTGATGTTGTTTTGTTTGTTTGTTTGTTTTTTGACAGACAGAGTTAGACAGTGAGAGAGAGAGAGAGAGACAGAGAGAAAGGTCTTCCTTCCATTGGTTCACCCCCCAAATGGCCACTTCGGCCGGCGTGCTGCACCAATCCGAAGCCAGGAGCCAGGCACTTCTCCTGGTCTCCCATGCGGGTACAGGGGCCCAAGTACTTGGGCCATCCTCCACTCCTTCCTGGGCCACAGCAGAGAGCTGGACTGGAAGAGGAGCAACCAGGACAGAACCTGAAGCCCATATGGGGTGCCAGCACTGCAGGTGGAGGATTAACCAAGTGAGCCATACCTGTCCACCCAGCATTCCCCTCTTGGATGTGACTGCAGATTTAATCATTTGGTAAAAAGCTCATACCATGTGAGAGGTAAGGATAGGGTGCAGGCACTGGTTTTGCTTGTGGTTTTCCTAACTTAGTCTCATAATCTAGCATGGACTGTGCTGATCATCATGTTCCGGCATATTCCGTGCCAATATGGCAGAAGAATTAAATACAAAGAATGTACTGGGTAGATGGATCAAAGAGAATGTGATTCTAGCCTTGCCCCTTTATTGCCACCTCCCTCACAGATAGGAAAAATTGGAACCGTGTGTGATAGATTTTAACCAAAAATAATTAGAACACCAAATCTCCTTCGTGTGAAACAAAAAGGGAGAAAAATCGGGTCTCAATACAGCCTTCCATGATCATATATTACTTTTGCAGTATGGATACAGGTTTGGGAATGTTGGCTTTGTGAATCTGCAAAGCAGGTATAATTCTCAGATCTGAGACTTTTGTTTGTTCATTTATTCATCAAGACAGAGGAGAAATTTCATATTTCCCCTTCACAAGTATAAAAGTTAAATCTATATAGATGTGGGAATGGTAAAAAAATACCTAGTACTGATGACAAAAATAATTCTTAAAGACAAGCTATAACACAGAAACATGATGTTATTAATTATTCTGACCTATAATCTTAGATTATATCAATAAAAAACTGAGGAGTGCAGAAATAAAATCCTGCTAAATTTTTCATCTAGCCCAAAAGTAAGTCAATAATTCTTTCCATTAAAATTCAATGTAGGCTGGTGCCATGGCTCACTAAGCTAATCCTCTGCCTGCGGCGCCGGCACCCCAGGTTCTAGTCCCGGATGGGGCGCCGGTTCTGTCCTGGTTGCCCCTCTTCCAGCTCTCTGCTGTGGCCAGGGAGTGCAGTGGAGGATGGTCCAAGTGCTTAGGCCCTGCACCCCATGGGAGACCAGGAGAAGCACCTGGCTCCTGGCTTCGGATTGGCGCAGCGCACTGGCTGCAGCAGCCATTTGGGGGGTGAACCAATGGAAAAAAGACCTTTCTCTCTCTCTCTCTCTCTCTCTCTCTCTCTCTCTCTCACTGTCTAATTCTGCCTGTGGAAAAAAAAAAATCAATGTAATTACTGACATTCAATGAGAGAAAAGAAGCCCAGGTATTTTTAACTTACAGGAAATACTAACAGAAGCACAACAAGGTCTGTGTGGCTGGTACTGTGGACACCACTCAGGTCCCATCTTCAGAACTGAGGAATTAATTGTCCTGGCTGCTAAAGGCACATGCTTGGGCCCTTCCCAGGAACTGCCCTAAGATGGAGGCACTGTCCTGCTCCAGAACATCACCCCTCTCTGAAGGCAGCCCGCATCCCTGCCTGGACAGTGCTGGAGTATATCTGCTTGTCCCTCCCACACACCTCAACATGGAACATTCTAGAAAGGCCAACCCAATCTAAGAGCTATATGTAGGTCTGACTGAGGCTTCTGTCATAAATGCATTACAGGTCACCTCCTCTCTCAGCCAAGCCTACATCCCTCATCCCTTACAGATGCTGATCTGAGCACACTTTCCAGCCAACTTCTTCATGCAAATCTCTACATGTATCTCAGGGAGTCTGACTAGTGGCAGTATCACAGTTATATCACAAGCAATTTCCAAATCATTTTCAGGTGTAATGAGCAAAATGAACCTGATTCTTGTAACTAAAGCAAAATGGGAAAAATGAAGCTGATACACTTTTTTTTCAAAGAGCACAAAGTATTTTTTAACTGAAACCCTGAAACAATTGATTTCAACATGTGCGCTAAAATCTCCCCTATAGGAGACAAAGGCTCTCCAATGGATCGTAAGGCAAAATCCAGCTGTGCTATTTTGTCAGTGCTATTTATTTCATAGATGTCAGCTGAAGTCATCTTGACCTTTAAAAATTAAAATGAAATTGGCCTGAGCCTTGAGTTCTATGTCCTTAGGGAAACACAGTGCCCTCCTCCGATATTTCTGCAAATTGCTGGGCACTTCCATTCTCTCTGTCACTTCAATTCATCGATGGAACCTTGATCTCACCCATGACTCATCCACATCATCCCAACTTAAGCTGTTTCCTTGCTTCTCCCGTAAAACATAGGCAAGCACTTTATCACGTTGGCTTGGGGTGTGGGAGACAGCTTTAAGTCACAGCCACAGAAACCTCTTAAAATTGGATTCAATATTCATTCTCTCAAAGTTCTTCCACCACTAATAGCAGCTTATTGAGGTAGTTTTCTGAACAAAGGCAATGTCCTCTCTCCATAGAACTTTGAGACCAGTTAATAAAATACTTTGCGTGCCATGTTTATTAGAAAAAAAAATCTGAAAGCTACTCAAGAAGTCCAACTATAGAAGACCTACTTAAATTATGCTAAGTCCATAGACTGGGAAACTGAACAGCCAACTCAGAATTTTATTTTATTTTTTTAAAGATTTATGGCCGGCGCCGTGGCTCAACAGGCTAATCCTCCGCCTTGCGGCGCCAGCACACTGGGTTCTAGTCCCGGTCGGGGCGCCAGATTCTGTCCCGGTTGCCCCTCTTCCAGGCCAGCCCTCTGCTGTGGCCCAGGAGTGCAGTGGAGGATGGCCCAAGTGCTTGGGCCCTGCACCCCATGGGAGACCAGGAAAAAGCACCTAGCACCTGGCTCCTGCCATCGGATGAGCGTGGTGCGCCGGCCGCAGCGCGCCGGCCGCGGCAGCCATTGGAGGGTGAACCAATGGCAAAGGAAGACCTTTCTCTCTGTCTCTCTCTCTCACTGTCCACTCTGCCTGTCAAAAAAAAAAAAAAAGATTTATTTATTTATTTGAAATTCAGAGTTACACAGAGAGAGGAGAGGCAGAGAGAGAGAGGTCTTCCATCTGATCCATCTGATGGTTCACTTCCCAGATGGCGGCATCAGCTGGAGCTGAGCCGAGAGAACAAACCAATGGATCACATCTTTAGACTCAGTACAGAAGGCAGAACTTTTGTGGCGAAATCTTTCCAAACCTTGAATGTTTCTGTATATCCAGTTATCCCTCTACACTCAATTATTTATTCCTTCCCAATGGAGAGAGAAAAGTTGAAATTTCCCTCTCAATCAATCCCCCTTTAGTCATTTTCCCCCTCATGAAGTCGCCTCCCTTACTAACTCCCTAAACATAGAGTCTTAAAACTACCTGTATTTTTTTTTTTGACAGGCAGAGTTAGACAGTGAGAGAGAGAGAAAGGTCTTCCTTCCATTGGTTCACCCCCCAAATGGCCACTACGGCCAGCGCGCTGCACCAATCCGAAGCCAGGAGCCAGGTGCTTCTCCTGGTCTTCCATGTGGGTGCAGGGCCCAAGCACTTGGGCCATCCTCCACTGCCTTCCTGGGCCACAGCAGAGAGCTGGACTGCAAGAGGAACAACTGGGACTAGTCCTGACCAGGACTAGAACCCGGGGTGCTGGCGCTGCAGGTGGAAGATTAGCTAAGTGAGCTGGGGCCCGGCCTACCTGTAATGTTTTAAAAGGAATCTTGTCACCACTTGAGTCATGAAATAATTTTCAGAAAAATAAAAATCTATTTGGAACTGCTCCCTCCTGGAGCTTGAATATCAAATAGTAATTTATCTCAAAACAAAACAAGAATACAAGCTTATATAGCTTACATTGTTTTGTTTATTCCTGCCATCACATTAAACATTATGAAGTGCTAGATGACGTGGTTTCTGTATGACCCCCAAGGAACCTAAGCTCTTACTCATCTTTAATTTACTGATTCCTTAAGCATTAATCTTAGCTCTGTATCAGGCCTTGGGCTATGCCAGGGAGCTCCCAGAGCACAGACGAGTTAACTAGAGTATCAAAACACCTGCTAATTCCAGCAGACCCTGGTAGCCCTAAGACACTTTCTGCTAAGCCCACCAAATAATCTATTCTATACTTTCCTCCAGATCACTGGAATTCACAAAAAGGTGCTGAGAAAGCCAGTACTCTTACTATTGTGTCTGATGTATAGAATTTATAAAGCTGATCCATTCATTTCTGAGCATGCTTACTTGAAACAGTTTACAGAGAGAAAACTCCCACCAAAAATTATATTTTAATACTTCTTATTTGAAAGTATATTTACTTACATCATATGGGTTTAGAATGTCGATGCTTTTTGGTTCATATTCAAGCAGTGAAAATGGGAAGAGGTGGTGGAGCAGGCAAAAGTTCTGAAATGCAAAACATGATGTGTGATTCCTGGAAACATTTATATCACAAATATCCAAATACCAACAACAAAGAATCCTCACAGCAAGAAAGAGTGTGACCTGGCGCCACACAGCTAGACAACTGTCCCTCCTGATCCGTGACTTTGCTTTCATGGTTTCAGATATCTGCAGCCAACTGTGGTCCAAAAATAAGAAATACAAAATAATTACAGTATATTATAATAATTCCATTTGTGATTGCTGTTGTTAATCTGTTACTGTACCCAGTTTACAAATTAAGCTTTATCATAGGTTTCTATGTATAGGAAAAACAGAATATACTGGGGTCCCTGCTACCTGTGGTCTTAGGTATTGTTTGGGAATCTTGATATATGTCCCATAAGGGAATAAGAGGGACATACTGTAGAGGGCAGAAATTCCTTTCATTTCCCCAGCTGGATTTATTCCAATTTCTGGCCTCAGCATGAGAGAATTCAAAGTAAAGACATAGATATGGGGCAAGAATGAGAGGAGGATTTCCTTTAAAAGAGTAAAGAAATAGTACACATTCAGAAGTGAATGCAGGGGCCGGCACTGTGGCGTAACTTGTAAAGCCACCGCCTGCAATGCTGGCATCCCATATGGGCACCGGTTCCAGTCCCGGCTGCTCCACTCTGATCCAGCTCTCTGCTATGGCCTGGGAAAGCAATAGAAGATGGCCCAAGTCCTTGGGGCCCTGCAGCTGTGTGGGAGACCCAGAATAAGATCCTGCTTCAGATCAGCCCAGCTCTGGCTGTTGTGGCCATCTGGGGAGAGAACCAGCAGATGGAAGACCAAGACCAAGACCTCTCGCTCTCCCTCTGTCTCTCTGTAATTCTTTCAGATAAATAAATCTTTAAAAAAAAAAAAAAGTGAATGCAGGCAGCCTGTCCACGAGGGACAAGTGGCATCTGCTGCTGCACCCACCCAAGTCTGGGTGGCCCCTTTATGGGGGAGGAGCTGGTGTCCTAAATGAATATACAAATGGGGAGGAGTTTGGGCGGGGCTTCAGTGCACAAGGCACCATGGTGTCTTCACATGGACCTCAGGATACACATGGTCATCAAGGCGTCTTGTGTGTGACGGAGGAGGGAAGCTCATGTGCACCATGGGAAACAGGTCTGCTGAGCCAGCAGCCGGCTGGACAGGCACAGAAGAGAGGGTTTTAGCAGTGTGTGGCTCTGGTAGGGAGCCAGCTGTCACTCTCTCGGCTCCTGTGCTCACTAACTGGCTCCCTGCATGACCCATACAGAGTCCACTTGTACAACTGGAGACTAGTGAGTCCTTTTAGGAGTTGGTGTTATGGGCTAGGATTGGGCCTAAATTAATTTTCCAGGTTCTTGCCTTTTACTTAGAGAAGTGCAAAAAACGCAAAGGCCCATTAGGGATTTATTAGAGGAGAATGGGGCCAAAGAAAAGGAATTAACATACCCCGCTCTGCTTGTCCTGAGTCCACAGAGAGGAGAGCTGGAGCTTCCAGTCTTCCTAGCTTTTTTTTTTTTTTTTTTTTTTTTTTTTTTTACAAGCAGAGTGGACAGTGAGAGAGAGAGACAGAGAGAAAGGTCTTCCTTTTTCCATTGGTTCACTCCCCAAGTGGCCGCTACGGCTGGCGTGTTGCAGCTGGCGTGCTGTGCCAATCTGAAGCCAGGAGCCAGGCACTTCTCCTGGTCTCCCATGTGGGTGCAGGGCCCAAGGACTTGGGCCATCCTTCACTGCACTCCCGGGCCACACAGAGAGCTGGACAGGAAGAGGAGTGACCAGGACAGAATCCAGTGCCCCGACCGGGACTAGAACCCGGTGAGCCAGCGCCGCAGGTGGAGGATTAGCCTATTGAGCTGGGCGCCTGCCCTTCCTAGCTTTTTATGCACTTAGAAAAATGGAAGAGATTACATGGTACCACCCCCACGTCCCTGGTAAGAGGAGGTACTTCCTGGGGAGGGTCCCCTGATTGACACGTAGATGAACAAGGCAATACAGAGAGAAGGAGGTGCGGCTTCCAGTCTGTGAACTTAAAATTATTTATCTAAGGTATCCTGCATCAGTAGGACCCAATAGGGAGCCTTAGGGAGAAGAACTCTGTGGGACTTTCACACATACTTAACAGACAGGAAGCTGATATTCAGTAGATCCGAGGCAAGTAGCAGTTGTCTGGACAGCCAAATATTTTATTCCTGTCTCTTTGAAAACACCCCAACACCACAATAGACAGGTCCCATCATGATACTGTGGCTGACTGACTACACTGTCTGTTATACCATCACAAAACACACCGAACACCGGAGTAAGGGAAAGGGTTTATTGGGGGAAACCCAGCAGACCGGAGGGAAGGGGTGAAGAGGGAGAAGGAAAGTAAGAGAGAAAGAGGAGAGAGGAGAGAAGGATAGAGAGAGTGAGCAGGAGAGAAGAGAAGTTAGGAAACTGGCCCGATCTACACCCTGATTTACATCCTATGCCCCAGCCCCAGCCCCAGCCCAGCATTGCTGGAAGCCAGGTGGCCACAGAGCCCAACCACTGTTGTCAAGCTCCACCACCATCCTAATGGGATTCGCTGTTCCTGCTTCCCTGCCCACCCTCGGGCAAAGTTTTAAAAGGACCTGCTCCTGAACACGTGCTCTCTTGGTTCCTCTCTTCTGCTCTCCTTTCCCCCTCTGCTCTCCTCTCCCCCTCTCATCTCTCAGCGCTCTTCTCTCTCTTCTCTGCTCACTAGCTCCTCTCCTCTGTTTCTCTCTTACACTCTCCTCTCTTTTTTCCTTCTTAGCCCCTCCCCTCCAGCCTGCTGGGTTTTCCCCAATAAACCCTTTCCCTTACTCCAGTGTTTGGTGCGCTTTGTGACGGCTAACAATAGATAAAACTGTGCCAGTTTCCCAACACTCTCCACAGCTACTAGATGATTTATGTTCCATATAAAGGGGAGCTCCCTGGGGTGGGCACTGTGGTGTGACAGGCTCAGCTGCCACATGCAATGCCAGCATCCTATGTGGATGCACTTCCAGTCCCCACTACTGCTCCACCTCCAATGCAGCTCCCTGCTAACGGCCTGGGAAAAACAATAGAAGAAGGCCCAAGTCCCTGTGTCCCTGCCATCCAGGGAGACCTGGATGAAGCTCCTGACTTTGGCCTGGCCCCAGCCCCATTTGGTGCGACCACCTAGGGAGGGAACCAGAAGATGGAAGATCTCTTTCTCTCTCTGTCTTTCCATCTGTTTCTGTAACTCTGCCTTTCAATTCAATAATAATAATAATATCTTTAAAAAATAAAACATAGATCAGTTTTCTATAGATAAATATTTTGCTTTTGGATTACATTATGCAGTTAAAGATCATAAAGTATTTTCAAAAATATAAAGGATAAAAGAACAGTAATGCTAACCTATTTGGCTATGGAAGTTCACTCTTTATATTATCTTCAATATGTGCTTGAAAAGATTTAAATATTTCTTAAATATTATAATACATTTTAACTAAAGCAATTAGACTTTATTCTGTTTCAATCTGAAAATGGAGAAGTTGACACAAAAAGTGTTGATTCACATCCAAATCACTGCCATATCCCGGTTTCTTTTGTTCAGTCATTGCGTGAAACTCGAATCTCAGCTGGCTTCTGGCAAACCCCATGAGAAGATGGATCCTTTATGCTTTCTGAGTGGTCTAATTCGGGCTCAGGTATTCTTCGGAGATGAATGGAGGTGTGGAAGGTTCTTACTCTATCAAATGTATTGAATCCTTCATTTAATCTCTTCTTCTAGGCTCAAGATAACACAGATCTTCCGACTCAGTCACCGTTCGGGTATTAAGAGACCGTGATATTTTTATCCCAGAATAGGTCCCATGGTGGTGACAGCACAGAGTCCCTGCTTAACTCCTCCCTGTCACTCCTGCCTGTCACAGCTCTGACCTCTCCCTGTTGGCCAGGAGGCTAGGATTTATTCCTGGTGTAGCCTCCAGAAGCTTTACATTTGGGCTTCATAGGAAATTCATAAATATTGTAGAAAATAAATCAAGCTCGTATTGTAACAGATCTGTCATTATGAGAGATGAGTGCTTAGGGAACTATCTTTGAGCTTGTTATCTTGTGTTCTGACTGACAGCAAGTTTTCTGAAGACTTTCTGTGACCACATGTGCTTCATGGTGCATCAACCTCATGGTCTCCAAATTTTCATGTTGCTTCACATGGACAATCACTATACAACCCATTTTGTTCCTTTGTCTTTTTCTATGATTAAATTCTTCCAGTAAAGCCCCTCTTGAAAGAAGGGAGGGAGGGAGGGAGGGAGGGAGGGAGGGAGGGAGGGAGGGAGGGAGGAAGGAAGGAAGGAAGGAAGGATAAAGAAAGAAGCTATACCCGTTCCAATATACCATTAAACCAGCCAAAGTTAAGAACAAATTAAGGCCGGTGCTGCGGCTCAATAGGCTATGCGGCGCCGGCACCCCGGGTTCTAGTCCTGGTTGGGGCGCCGGCTTCTGTTCCGGTTGCCCCTCTTCCAGGCCAGCTCTCTGCTGTGGCCTGGGAGTGCAGTGGAGGATGGCCCAAGTCCTTGGGCCCTGCGCCCACATGGGAGACCAGGAGAAGTGCCTGGCTCCTGGCTTTGGGCTGGCGCACCGTGGCAGCCATTTGTGGGGTGAACCAACAGAAGCAAGACCTTTCTCACTGCTGAATCTGCCTGTCAAAAAAAAGGACAAGTTAAAATTTTGGATTATTTTGTGGCACACACAAGTTAGGAAAATGGCGCAGTTTTATCTGTGGTGCGATCTACACCCTAACACCATCCTATGCCCCAGCTCCTGCCACCACTGCTGGAAGCCAGGTGGCCACATGGCCCAACTGCCATTGTCAAGCTCCACCCCCAACCCAATGGGATTGGCTATTCCTACTTCCCTGCCCACCCCCTGGAAAAGATATATTAGACCCGCTTCCCAGACACGTGCCTCTTTTTCCCTCTTCGCCCCTTCCCTCATCTGCTGGGTTTTCCCCAATAAACCCTTTCCCTTATTCCCGTAAGGGAGTGTTTGGTATGCTTTGTGATAGCCTAACAACACACACACACACACACACACACACACACTTTGCTCAACTTCCTTTCAAAATACCTTAATTCTTTGAACTACTTTCTATGTGTATAGACAAAATGGCAGTGTGTTTATCTGTATGCATGTGTATGCACAAAAATAAAACAGTGTGCAATAAATTTTAGTTTTTGTTTTAAAAAGTCAGCAAAGTTCCTTTTCCATATAGCATACCAAAACTATCAGAATGCATTTCCTCAATTATCATCCTGTTTTCCAGAGACTACAAATACAAACATGAAGGCTCTTTCATCATCAGCTCTCACAATTCATCTGCATCCTAAAGGCAAGGGGCCTTTGCAAGCAATCGTTACAAATGTCCTGTCAGCACTAATACACTGTAACACTTTTCAATTGTTCCTACAGAGTCAAAGGGACTTCTCCACTAGTAGTAGCCAGGGGCAAGGCAGGGAGCCACAGCCCTGTAAACACATCTTTTATGGCTTCTCAAGAGGAAATGCAAAAATACAAAGCACAAGCACACTGTGACAGTCCTGCTCGAGATCCAGGTGGCACTCTCCAGAACACTGTCATCAAAACAAACAGGTCCTTTCCTCAGGGGCCTAAAACCTGTGACGCTCAAGCATGTCTCTTCAGTGTCACTCTAAACCATCTGCTGATGGTTTGTCTAACAACACAGCCAGGATGGCCAAGACTGCTCTGTCCCCAAGGGGGCCGGGTGGCCTGCTGGGAAACCCTCTGCTGAAGCATCACTGCTTCACACTGTCGTCCTCCCCTCTCCTGCTGCTCCATCAAGAGGGTAGAAGTGGGATGGGACCTCTTTTCCTTCAATTATGCACTTGATCAGACCAAAACAACTGCTTATACACAGCTCTCACCTCTACCCAAAGCCATTGTGTTGTGGGCGAGCATATAAGATAAAACTGACTAGATTTGTGAGCTGGAAGACCAGGGCTTCACCACGCCCCCTGTGATCTCATCCCCCTGCCTGGCCACACCTGTGTACCCACCTGCCACTCAAACTAATTAACCACTCCCCTTTGGAAGTGGATTAAAGGCCTGGGACAGGGTGGGCCCAGCTCTTGTTTGGCCTTTTGCCTCTTTCCTGCTTGCAGGCCCTTGCTGCCCTGCACCTCCAGGGTGCGTGGCCTTCCCCACGCTTTCTGGTCTGCATGCTCCTCCACATGGCTGGCTCCCAGTACTCAGTATGAATCTAGATTTCTCTTTCTTTCTTAGATAGAGCCCTCACTCTCCTATGCATTTCTCTCACTGAATAAAAAGATTAAAAACTTATCATGTTGCCTCATTTATTTGTGCCAGTATTCAGAATTCTCTGAATATGAGGCAAGAACCCACAGGCTAATTAATATTCCGAGTTTATTGATAAGCACCCAGTAACATAAATGGCATCCCAGGTGGGACCTTTAAGGGGTCTGTCTCCGATATTAAAAGCAATGAGTCAACCAAATCTGACCTGATCTGGAAAGAACGCTCTCAAATCTTCCTTAAGGGACAGGGTCAACTTAATTCCATTATTGAGATAATCATCATTCTGCAGGTTCGTTCATTTTTCTGTGTGTGCTTCAAAAAGTTCAAGGAAGATGAAATGGAAAGATAAGTTTATTTTGATGCAAATGCCACAATCCATGCACATGTGGAGTCTTCAAAAAGTTCATGGAAAAATGTGTGGTATGAGGAAGCTATGCTGGAATTTTTTAAAATTTTTGCACCAAAATAAACTTATCTTTAATTCTATTTACTCTTTGTTGAACATTCCATCTCAGAATAGTTTAAATTTACAAGACAAAAATTGTAAAGTAGTACAAATAGTTAGCTTCCACTATTATTAACATCTCATATTTGTATAATACATTTTTCTAAAGATTTATTTATTTTGAAGGCGGAATCACAGAGAGAGAGAGAGAGAGAGAGAGGTCCTCCATCTGCCAGCCCATCCCCAGATAGTTGCAATGGCTGGAGCTGGGCCAATCTGAAGCCAGGAGCCAGGAGCCTCCTCCAGGTCTCCCATAGGGGTACAAGGGCCCAAGGACTTGGGCCAACCTCCAATGCCTTCCCAGGCTAAAGCAGAGAGCTGGATCAGAAGTGGAGCAGCTGAGACTCAAACCAGCGCCCACATGGGATGCTGGCACTGCAGGGGGCAGTTCTACCTGCTAAGCCACAGCACCGGCCCCAATACATTTTTCACAATTAATGAACCACCCACGATTTCCTCTATTTTTTAATCCAAACTCCCTCTGTCCATCCCACCCCTCCAAGCCTCTAGTAATCAGTATTATCTCACATATGAGGGGGAATATGAGTTATCTTTCTGTATCTGACTAATTTCACTTAATCTGATGTTGTTTAGTTCCATCTACGTTGCTGTACATGACAACATCTCATTCTTTTTATGGCTGAATAGTGTTCCTGTGTGTGTGTGTGTGTGTGTTAGGCAGGAAGTTAGAAATTAGCCTACGCGTGTAAGAAGAGCCTAAGGAAACTGACATCTAAGCAGTCCAGCATCTGCACCCAACATCTGCATTTCCAAGTCCTGCCCAGACCCTGCTAACCTTCCAGGTGGCCCCGCCCCTTCTACCTGGCCTGGTAAACATCTTTCCTCTAAGGTGGGTACCCTAGAGAGACGCCCCTTGGCTGACTCCAGGAAGGCTTCCCCTGTCTGACAACCTCAGTGGTAAACTTGGAAAGGAATTTTTCATATTTTCACCCAATAAACCCTTCTGCCAGGGTTCCCCATCCTTTGTCCTGGAGGAGAAGGGGGAAGGGGGTAAAGAGGCTCCCCTAAAAAACCCAGAGTCCTGGGGCCAGCTCCGTGGTGCAGTAGGTTAATCCTCCATCTGAGGTGCCAGCATCCCATATGGGCGCCGGTTCTAGTCCCGGCTGCTCCTCTTCCACTCCAACTCTCTGCTATGGCCTGGGAAAGCAGTGGAGGGCGGCCCAAGTCCTTGGGCCCTTGTACCCATGTGGGAGACCAGGAGGAAGCACCTGGCTCCTGGCTTTGGATTGGCACAGCTCCGGCCGTTGTGGCCATCTAGGGAGTGAACCAACGGAAGGAAGACCTTTCTCTCTGTCTCTACCTTTCCCTGTCTGTAACTCTACCTCTCAAATAAATAAATAAAATCTTAAAAAAAAAAAAAAAAAACACGGAGTCCAGACAAAGACTGCGCACTCAGCTCTCTGCTTACTCAGCTCTGCTCTCTGCTCTCTGCTGAGCCGCCCACCTGGCCTTCCCAGGTGTGTTCTCTCCACTCAACCATGTAACCTCGCTCTCCCCTAGTCCCAGCAACTGAGCACTCTCTATCTGTCCCTTCCATTCTGACGGATGCCCTATCCCTAATAAAACCTTATTACTTCACTCTCTGTCTCACGCCTGAATTCTTTCTTGCGTGAAGACAAGAACCCCACGCTGCTTTGTCCGGTGACCTACACACACCCCATGTATGCACACCACATTTTCCACGAACTTTTTAAAGTTTGAGTGTGTTCCTGACGGAAAAATAATCAGGTTGAATCTGAGCACTTCATTAATTAAAAAAAAAGAGAGAGAGAGAACCAGAGAGAAACACAGAGACACCTCTTATCTGTTGGTTCACTCTCCAAATGGCCTCAACAGCCAGGGCTGGGCCAAGGCAGGAACTGGCAACACAATCCTGGTTTCCCACATGGATGGAGGAAACCCAGTTACCCGAGCTATCACCCCTGCCTCCCAAGGGTCTGCACTGACAGGGAACGCGGAATCAGGAGTTGGAGGCAGGACTGAACCCAGGTGAGACCCAGGCATCTGAATTGCTAGGCCTAGCCCATTCCATTTTTACCTGTGGATTCTAATCTTATGTTTCATGTGCTCTGCTCACTTTCACCCCAAGAACCTGGCACAATTTAATCCAATGAAAAGGGACAGAGAAAAAAAAAATCACATTCAAGTGATAATAATTGGCAAGACAGGGGTAACTGTGCTTGATTTTTGTTTTGCTATTTTCTGGCTATTTCATCATTCTTTTCACATCCAAAAAGCATAGATAATTATAAAGAAAAAAAATAATGAACCACTCAGAGACAAACTCCTATTTTATCCACTAGGATGATACCTCTTGGTTCAAGTGCTTACCAACAAAGACAATGGCTAATAGAGCTTCCTAAAGCCAGGATGCTACTGCTAAGGCTTAACCCTGACAGCACTAGAATTGTGTGGCATTTATTACACTATATGATTGCTTTAGCTGCCTATTTACTTGTAGATCGTGCCCTGTCTGTAAGCTCTTAAGAGGATCATCGATCACTCAGTGGTTACCCAATACACAGTTCCTATACTGGAGTAAATTCAGCCAGTCTCATCAGTCAGCAGTGGACTTGCAGGCAGAATCGGAAGCCCAGAATCCAAAGTTTAATTGCGGTTCACCGTGGTAGCCAAAAGCAAGCCAAGTTTTATCTGCCTAGGAAGATATTTTATTTTCTTTCAAAATAAAACACCTCCCATCTTAATTAGCTACAGAATCTTCTATCTCTGAGGATTACAACAACTCATGAATGACCAGAAGAGAGAGCAAAAGCCGCAGAATGACCCTTAGCGATTCCTAATTGGAGCAGTTCCCACGGATAACACCTAGGTGTTGCTTTCAGACTTCGTTCATAGCTCTGGGAAAAATAGTATCAAAAGGCAGCACAGTGTTCAACCCAGTGATCCACATCTGAAGATAAGGGATGTAGGCTTAAAATTTGCTTCTGTCATTTTTTTTAAAGATTTATTTATTTGAAAGTTAGAGTTACACAGCGAGAGGAGAGGCAGAGAGAGAGAGAGAGAGAGAGAGAGAGAGAGAGAGGACCTCCATCTTATGGTTCACTCCCCAGATGGCTGCAATGGCCGGAGCTGTGCCGATCCGAAGCCAGGAGCCAGGAGCTTCCTCTAGGTCTCCCACGCAGGTGCAGGGGCCCAAGGACTTGGGCCACCCTCTACTGCTTTCCCAGTCCATAGCAGAGAGCTGGATCAGAAGTAGAGCAGCTGGGTGCTCGAACTGGCACCCATATGGGATGCCAGCACTGCAGGCCAGAGTGTTAACTCGCTGCACCACAGCGCCAGCCCCACTTCTGTCATTTTTCTAATGAAGTTACTAAACTATCCAAAATTAAGATACCATATTGTGGCATAGTGGGTAAAGCTGTCACCTGCAGTGTTGGCATCTCACATGGGCGCTGGTTCAAGACCCAGCTGTTCCACTTCTTTTTTTTTTTTTTGACAGGCAGAGTGGACAGTGAGAGAGACAGAGAGAAAGGTCTTCCTTTGCTGTTGGTTCACCCTCCAATGGCCGCCGCGGCCGGCGCACCGCGCTGATCCGAAGGCAGGAGCCAGGTGCTTCTCCTGGTCTCCCATGCAGGTGCAGGGCCCAAGCACTTGGGCCATCCTCCACTGCACTCCCGGGCCACAGCAGAGAGCTGGCCTGGAAGAGGGGCAACCGGGACAGAATCCGGCGCCCCGACCGGGACTAGAACCCGGTGTGCCGGCGCTGCAAGGCGGAGGATTAGCCTGTTGAGCCACGGCGCCGGCCTGTTCCACTTCTGATCCAGGTCTCTACTGTGGCCTGGGAAAGTCATAGAAGATGGCCCAAGTCCTTGGCCTCCTGCAATGATGTGGGAGACCCAGAAAAAAGCTCATGGCCTTGGACTGGCTCAGCTCTGGCTGTTGCAGCCATTTGGGGAATGAACCAGCAGATGGAAGACCTTTCTCTCTGTCTATCTGCTTCTGCCTCTCTGTAGCTCTGCTTAAATAAATCTTTAAAAAAAAAAAAAAAAAAAAAGGAAGGAAGGAAGGAAGAGAGAGAGAGAGAGAGAGAAAGAAAGAGAAAGAAACCATACTTAGTTTGGTATAATGTTTACTTCTTGAGTTGCTCTTTTTTTTTCCTAAAGATTTATTTATTTATTTGAAAGTCAGAGTTACACAGAGAGGAGAGGCAGAAAGAGAGAGAGAGAGAGGTCTTCCATCCACTGGTTCACTCCCCATTTGGCCGCAAAGGCTGGAGCTGCGCCATTCCGAAGCCAGGAGCCAGGAACTTCCTCTGGGTCTCCCACACAGGTGCAGGGGCCCAAGGACTTGGGCCATCTTCTACTGCTTTCCCAGTCCATAGCAGAGAGCTGGATCAGAAGTGGAGCAGCCAGGTCTCGAACCAGCACCCATATGGGATGTCGGCACTTCAGGCCAGGGCTTTAACCCGCTGCACCACAGCGCCAGCCCCAAGTTGCTCTTAAACCGAAGTGAGCATGGGTGTTTGCTGTAATGGTTAGGCCATGGCTTAGGATACCTTCGCCTTACATCAAGGTGCCTGGGTTAGCGTCCTGGCACTGGCACTACTCCCAGTGGCAGCCTCCTCCTAATGTGCACTTTGGGAGGCTGCAGGTAACCACTCAAGTACGTGGGTCCCAGCACTTGTGTGGGAGACCCAGACTGAGCTCAGGCTCCCAGCGTTGGCTTAGCTCAGCTCTGACCATTGTGTGCATTTTGGTGAGTGAGCCATTGGCTGGGAGATGGCTCGCTCTCTCTGCCTTTGAAATAAATAAAGTTTAAAGCTAAAAACTTTACAGAGAAATGAAAATAAGAGGCAAAGCATCCAGCAGAACACCTGAATACATTATAGATGCTCAATAAATGTTCACAGAATCTGAGGAGATCATGCTCTCTTGCTGTGTTTTTGGGTGGCACTGTCTTCCTAGCATTATTCATAAGGTGGCATAAAATAATTTTAGATATAATGAATAGTTTAGGTAATTATTATTCTCTTCATTTTATAAATGGAAAAATTTTCAGACTCAGCAATTAAGGTTGTGTCTGCTTGAGACAATTATGCCAATCATGCAGTATAATTTGGTTAAACATTGTTCCCCTTTTCCTTTTAACAGAGAATTTGCCTAGGATGATTGTCTTCTTACCCAAATAGCTGACGGAGGCATATACTTTGGCTTGGGGTGAGTCAGTGAGGACATACTCGTTTGTTCTGAGATCTAAGGTATCGGTGTGAAAGTTTTAGGCAAAAGTAGCGGTCATGTCTAGGTATCTCTTGGGGAAAGGACAACTGACGTTTGGCCTGCATGGCACCAGTTCCAGTTCACACTGTCACAGGCATGCTCACCAGCTTGCACACCCACAAACTCATTCCTGTCACCATCCTGGGTTCACTGGGCTCTGGGCAACTGACTGGCCCTGAACCAGACCACAAGAGATGAAGTTCATAAACCAACAGGCTACTGGTCCTCTGACCATGAAAGATATGGTTTTAGATAGAGCAGGCACTAGCCTTCCTACCCCCTTACGCTGGAAGTAAACCACGTGGAAAACCTATCCGTGAGAACATTGGTAAGCCTAGAATCAGTACTGAGGAATGAGTTGTATAACTCAAATTTTCAATGACATCAGGCTGTTGGAGTTCTGTCCATTTAATTAATTCTTTTGTTGCCTTCCAATGTCCCAGGTAAAAGGAAACCCTGCCAGGCCTTGCTTGTGCTAACAATCTGGCCTGAATGTACCCTCCCTGAACGTTTCAGCCAGGAGCTTAGTGCCTGGAGTGGTCAGACCAGTTAATAGCACCTCTCAGAAATGCTCAGCTTGTTGGCCAGATTCCTTTAAGCTATCAACAACAACAAAAAGTTTTTAAATTTAAAGTGTGGGAATGAGGACAAGCTTTTGGCTCAGCAGTTAAGCTGCGACTTGGGGAGCCCACATCCCATATCTGAGTGCCTGGGTTTGAATCCTGGCTGTGTCCTCTACTCCACTTTCTTGCAAATGTCCACCTTGGGGAGCAGCAGGTGATGGCTTACGTAGTTGGGTCCCTGCCAGCCACCTGGGATACCCAGATTGAGTTTCCAGCTCCTAGCTCCAGCTTGGCCCCGCCATAGCTGCTGTGGACATTTGGGGAGAAAAGCAGCAGATGGGAAATCTCTCCCTTTCTTTCTCTGCCTTTCAAATAAATCAAACAAACAGATAAAAACATTTTAACAATAAAACACAAAGGAGGAGTGTAGAGGGGTTGTATTGATCCCAAAATACAGTCTGACTGCCATGGTCCTCAGACACAATTTTAACCTACCTACTGCCAGGTGAGTGAGGTGCTGTTAGTCACTTGCCCAAACCTGTGTCCAGAGGGTTTAGGCCTTTCAAAGGAGGTGGAAAGATAAGACAAGAGGCTTAGACATAGCCTGAGGTAGGCTCATGAGCTGGGGAATCACCTGTCTCCATCACCTGATACCCAAATGTTGCAAATTGTTCAAGTTCCCTGAGCTCATTTTAGCATCTACCCTTGCTTGGTGGGAAGGTGTAGCTGTCTTGGTTGTTAATAGCATTTGGTAATAATTATTGGATCAGGTTCTTCCTGCCAGGATTAGTTTTAACTACAAACAGCTGGTCAGGAGGAAAGCACAAACCTCTCATCACCAGGTTAAAGGCGGTGCGTCACCTGACAAGACCATCAGGACACACCGGAAAACGTCATTTTAAAATACGATGTAAAATCTATTAAGCGTTCCACAAACTGGAGTCAGCCAGTTTTGATGGGACAGCTACTCAGATGTAAATGAAACCACGTCCCTAAGAGAGCAGGCAGGAGCTAGGAATCCTAATTAAAAACAGATTGGAAACTGGCACCACCATGATCAGTTTCTCCTGGCCAGCAGGGTTACCTTTCAAATCCCGCCGTCACAAGAGACCTAAGCTAAATACGAAGTGGGTTTGGCTTAGTTTCTGACAAAGGTGACAGGTACTCTTCAAATTCAGGCTTGGTGACTGACTTCACACACTGCAAAGTGTTTATTTCAAATTGTTCTGAAAGAGTGCAGATAAAATATGATCATATGAATGGCATCTGATCCAGGCTACGAAATCCCTGTTATTTATGAGCAACCCTCATAACCCAAATGAATCTCACCTACCTTAACTTGTGGTTGAAGAAACAAAAACCTTGCCTTTGGGAGCCCGCATTGCGATGCAGTGGATTAAGCCACCACTTGCCATGCTGGCATCCCATATGGATGCCAGTTTGAGTCCCAGCTGCTCCATTTCCAATCCAGCTCCCTGCTAATGCGGAGAGTAGAAGATGGCTGAAGTACTCAGCTCCTGCACCCACATGGAAGACTGGATGGAGCTCCTGATTCCTGGCTTTGGCTTGGCCCAGCCCCTGCCACTGTGGCCATTTTGACAATAAGCCAGCAGATGAAAGTGCGCGCAAGCTCGCTCGCACTCTCTCTCTGCCTTTCAAATGAATAAATAAAATCTTTATTAAAATTATATTAAAAGAACTCGCCTTTTACTAGTTCTCAGCAATTTTTATCTAAAACTAATTTCAGTAGAAGAATCTGATCCATTAGCCTGCACTAAATATTAACAATGGAGATGGCTCAACCTGTTGACACACCCAGGCTGTTAGTATTTTTTTTTTAAGATTTATTTATTTATTTGTAAGTCAGAGTTACACAGAGAGAAAGAGAGGCGGGGGAGGGGGGTGTTTTCCATCTGCTGGTTCACTCCCCAGTTGGCTGCAATGGCCGGAGCTGCGCCGATCCGAAGCCAGGAGTTTCTTCTGCGTCTCCCACGCGGGTGCAGGGGCCCAAGGACTTGGGTCATCTTCTACGACTTTTCCAGGCCATAACAGAGGGCTGCATTGGAAGTGGAGCAGCCAAGGCTCAAACCGGCGCCCATATGGGATGCCAGCATTGCAGGCAGTGGCTTTACCTGCTACCCCACAGCACCGCCACCCCCAGACTATTAGTATTTTAATAAAGGGCTACACTGCATTAGAAAAGAGTAAATGTTAATGAGTGCAATTTCAGGCATCTGAGATACAAGAGAGGAGAGAAGTGGGCCTGATGCAGCAGCCCAGCTGCACGGCCTAACAGTACAAAGAACACGCTTTGCACGCACTCAGACCTCAGCCTAGTCCTGCTCTGATCTTCCCATCTGTGTGACTTGAGACAAGTCAGTTACTTAACTCTGATTCTGTTTTCTTACCCATGAAGCCTGAGTAAAAACAGTGCCTGATTCATAGGATTGTCATGAAATAATGCATGAAAAATGCTTAGGATAGCGCATAGCTTATAAAAATGTCACCATAAAATGGAAGTTGTTATATACAAGGTGTTGCTAACCTACCTCAAAATCTCAAAAGGCCTGTTCTACAATAAACTTCCACATTTTACACTCTTCCAATCACATTTAAAGAATATTTTACAGTTTCTAAGTCTACAAATCTAATAACTTTGCATGGTCAATAGAAGTGGTTTGTTATTTGGGAATTAAGGTGTTAAAAAGGGAGGTGGGTGGGGCCAGTACTATGGTGTAGCAGATAAAGCCATCACCTACCGCCTGTCCTGCCAGCATCCCATACGGACACCAGTTCAAGACCCTGTTGCTCCACCTCTGATACAGCTCTCTGCTACAGCCTGGGAAAGCAGTAAAGATGGTCCAAGTGCTTGGGCCCCTGCACCCACATTGGGGACCCAGAGGAAGCTCCCGGCTTCCCCTGTTGGAGCGATTTGGGGAGTGAGCCTCAAATGGAAGACCTCTCTGCTTCTCTGTAACTCTACCTTTCAAATAAGTAAATAAATAAATCTTTAAAAAAAAGAAAGAAAGAAAGAAGGTGGGCTTTTGGCCCAGCAGTTAAACTGCCAGTAGAGACACTTGCATCCCATACCAGAGTGCCTAGGTTCAAGTCCAGGCCCTGCTCCCCACTTCCCCATTCCAGGTTCCTGCTTAATGTGCACCCTGGGAGGAAGTGGTGATTGGCTCAGGGGGTTGGGACCCTGCCACCCCCGCAGAAACCTGGTTTGAATTCTCAGCTGGCTTCAGCCTTGCCCAGCCTCAGCTGCTGCTGAAATTTGTGGGATGAACCAGCAGATGAGAGCTCGCTCGCTCTCTCCCTCTCTCTCTCTGCCTCTCAATAAATAAATCAGTAAATTCTTAAAAGATAAATAAAACTATGAGGGTGCTGGTGAACCCTGTCTACCAACAAGATGCTAGAGGATTCTATTCCTCTAAAGGTAAGTACAGAATAACCTAGAGCTTTCTTACATTGAACTTTCATTCTCTGTCCTTCGACAAATATCATACGCAATAGCTGGACCTTGTTGCTCAAGAGCCAAGGCTGGGGGAAAGTTACAGAACTGGTACATCCACAAGGAGCGTCTGGGGAACATCTTCAAAGCCAATCTGAAACATGGGGGAAATTATTTGTCTCTTTTCTAAAAGAAAAAAAAAAGTGGCGTAGCTGGATCCATTTTTTTGTTTGTTAAAAAATCTGTATTGTGTGGTCCCAAGTCTGTGAGTACTAGAATACCTATGGAGGGAGACCTAGCAGAAAAACAGCAGAACCAACACAGATGAAAGGATTTTAGAGGGGCAGCAGTGACAGCAGCAGTGTTCACATCTTACAGTTTGTGGCAAACAACTAACAAACCACTTTCACCACGACCCCAGCCCATACCCAAAGTTATCTAACCATGTTCTGTACATCTAAAAGGATCAGGAATCTAAATCTCTCTTTTGAAGTGTTACACCAAAATCAAGTTCTAAACTACAGGGAATTTGGCTATCTTGAAAAGCAGTAAAAATGTATCATTCAGCTTAAGAGTTTAATCAAGTGGTAACCATGCCAACCGTAATACATAACAATGCTATCTAGCCTCAAACCTATGAGACTTAATTCTTCAAGGATACAATATGAAATTTATATTATAGAACAGTCATTGGAACTTCAGGAAGCAGGGTAGAGTGTCATGGAACAGTGGATTAAGCCGCTGCTCAGACACACCCATCCCATACCAGAGTGCCTGGAATCAAGTCCCACCTCCCCTTGCAACCCAACTTGCTGTTACCACACTGGGAGGCAGTGGATGAGGGCCAGCCACACAGGAGACCAGACTGCAGTTCCTGACTCCTGGTTTTACCAACTTGGCTCAGTCTCAGCTATTATGAGGAATGAACCAGCAGCTGAAAGATCTCTCTCCCTCTCTTTTTCTTTCTCTCCCTGTCACTCTGCCTTTCAAATAAATAAAACTAAAAAAAAAAAAAAAAAGAATTAAATGAAACAAAGAGCCTTTCAGTTACTCTTGATTTTGATTTATTGCTTAAAATAATATTAAACATCTATAAATACTGCAGCACTATCTCCACTGTGTGTTTTTTTTTTTTTAATTGGGGCTGGTGCTGTGGCATAGCAGGTAAAGTTGCTGCCTACAGGGCTGGCATCCCATATGGGCGCTGGTTCAAGTTCCAGCTGCTCCACTTCCAATGCAGCTTTCTGCTACAGCCTGAGAAAGCAGTAGAGGACAGCCCAAGTCCTTGGGCCCCTGCACCCACGTGGGAGACCCAGAAGAAGCTCCTGGATCCTGGCTTCAGATTGGCCTACCTCTGGCCATAGCAGCCAAATGGGGAGTGAACCAGCAGATGAACGACCTCTCTCTCTCTCTCAAATAAATCTGTTTTTTATTTATTTTTTATTTTTTTAAAGATTTATTTATTTATTTATTTGAAGTCAGAGTTACACAGAGAGAAAAAGAGAGGCAGACAGAGAGATAAAGGCCCTCCATCCATGGTTCACTCCCCAGTTGGCCACAATGGCTAGAGCTGTGCAGATCTGGAGCTAGGAACCAGGAGCCAGGAGCCTCCTCCGGGTCTCCCACATGGGTGCAGGGGCCCAAGGACTTGGGCCATCCTCTACTGCTTTCCCAGGCCATGGCAGAGAGCTGGATTGGAAGTGGAGCAGCCAGGACTCGAACAAGCGCCCATATGCGAAGCTGGAGCTGCAGACAGTGGCTTTACCCGCCATGCCACAGCGCTTCTACTTCTTACCCAGCTTCCTGCTAATGCATCCTGGGAATCAGCAAATGATAGTTCAAGTGCTAAGGTCCCTGTCACCCACGTGGGGACCCAGATGGAGTCCCAGACTCCCAGCTTCTGGCTTGTCCAGCCCTGGCTGTTGTAAGCATTTGGAGAGTAAACCAGCAGAGGGAAGACCTCTCTCCTGTCTCTCTCTATTTCTCCTTCCTGCCCCCCCACTCCTCTCTTTCTCACTCTCTTCCTCTGTGCGTGTGTGTTTGTGTGTGTATTGGCCTGCCTTTCAAGTAAATGAAAGTAAATGCATGGACTGGAAAAACAAACAAATAAAAAACACAAACAGGATGGCAATTTCTGTTTGTTTCAGTCATCAAATCTTAAGCGAATATATATATTTAAGCAGACATTTGATATAATTAATGTCAGAAGTGTGAATCTACCTTGGTTTCAATGCAGTTACTTTCTAACTGAAAGTATCCACTGCACTGTCGGACAAGCTTTCTGATTTCATCAGAGAAAAAGTTTTCCGGTTGCCTCATCACGTGTTCAGACACAAGAGATTCTGGAGATTTAGATAATTTCTGAACTTACAGGCCAGCACTGCCTCTAAAACTGACCCAAATAAAACACTATCAGAAAGACAAAGAGCAGGAAGATGTCTGTATGAAATGCACACCCTGAGCGCCTTCCCTGTGCTCGAACCTTTAAGATCATAGAACTGATAGAATCCCCAGTGTTCTCCAGCAGTGTCATCTGAAAAGAGGACATCCTCTCTGAACTCTCCGCACGATAGTTTCCATCCCTTATCACAGCAGTCATGAACGGCAACCACTCTCTCTCGTTCATTTCGGTAAACTGTACCAGCATCCTCTGCATAACGAGAAGGAACCCACAGTGTTGTATTTTCTCCCTCCTGGGCCTGCATTCACTGTGCCATCCCCTGGAACTCTCCACCTGGCTAACTGTCCACATTCTACCCATAGTCTATGGCCAATGGCCTGCTCAAATGTCAAACCCCCTTCTCTGAAATTTTAGTGCACTGGATGTGTCTTTATCCCTCTCTACACTTATGACTACACTTGTTTTCTTCTCACTAGTGACTGTGGGAAACCTCCCGGCAGGATGAAGGAGTGAGTGAAATAGCACCTCCTCCAGGCAGTCCCAGGCAGAACAGGAGGTGGGACAGCCTGCAGTGCCACCCGCCACTGCTGGTGCTCCGAAAGCACTGTGCCTCTAGAAACAGACTATGCTGCCTTCCCCTCCCGGCCCTGAGTTAGAACCTGACCTGGACAAACCAGATATGTAGAACTTCTTGCCGTCAAAGATAAGAAAAAAGAAATGTTATGGACCGGAAAAGTTAAAAATTGTTGACTGAAAATAGTAACAAGTCAACAAAACACTGTGATCTCCTAGAAAAAACATGTGGAAGGATACACACTTAGAATTTTATAGTGATAGGGCCGGCGCCGTGGCTCAACAGGCTAATCCTCCGCCTTGCGGCGCTGGCACACCAGGTTCTAGTCCCGGTCGGGGCGTCGGAATCTGTCCCGATTGCCCCTCTTCCAGGCCAGCCCTCTGCTGTGGCCCGGGAGTGCAGTGGAGGATGGCCCAGGTGCTTGGGCCCTGCACCCCATGGGGAGACCAGGAAAAGCACCTGGCTCCTGGCTCCTGCCATCGGACAAGCACGCCGACTGCGGCGGCCATTGGAGGGTGAACCAACGGAAAAAGGAAGACCTTTCTCTCTGTCTCTCTCTCTCACTGTACACTCTGCCTGTCAAAAAAAAAAAAAAAAGAATTTTATAGTGATAGTCAGTGGGTGATGGAAGGGAAACTTTCCACTACCTTGTTGTTGGCTTCTCTTCATTTTATAGTTCTCTACAATCCATGTATTTTGCTTTAGTTGTAACCGAAGGTTATGTTTTACGAGAGAGGAATCTCCCTATATCCATATTTCCTCTACCTCTGACACATATCTGCTCCCGCCCTCATAGGATGTATTAACTTGCACCAAGTGCCATTCAGAAGGCCAGCCAGAGACCCAGAAGAAATCCCAGGCCTTGCACCTGCCCTGGTCCACTATGGAGTTGATCTCCTAACTGTTTCTCCCACTCGCCCCTTCTTTTGTACCGCTGCTCTCCATCTGTGTCTTCTGAGACAAAAGCGATTTCTTCCCAGCTAATCTGCACCAGCCTCTGGAGCAAGCCATCTAACACACCCCGTGGCCACGTCACCCTGCTGCACAGTCCGTCAGTGGCTTTGCACTTCCTGGGGTAGGTGGCGAGCTCTGCAGGACTGTCCCTCAGGATGCCTCTCGTCACCCCTTGCTCACACCACCCTAAGCTCCCGCTTTCCCAAACCGCGCAGTTTGCAATACACTTTATGCCCCATTCTTGTTCACAAGTGTTTCTCTCTGTGGAACTCCTCCTCCTCCTCCTCCTCTTCCTCTCTCTTTCTCTCTCTCTCTCTCTCTCTCTCTCTCTCTCTCTGTCTGAAGGTTCCTCTCTTCATAGGAAACTCTTGCAGTTCTTCACATACTGTTTCTCCTGCAGCCCTTCCCTGAGAGGCGCTGGCACTGAGGCTGACTTTGCATTCAGGGTGCCGTGCAGACTTGTGTTCTTGCTCTTGTCATCTACTCTGCGGTACAGAAATCATCTGGCGTGTCTGTGTCTCCCACTGGAGGAACCACACATGCTCAGTATGCAGCGGCTCACCAGCTGACCTGAATGGTGTGACCGTAAGCTCTGTCAGCAGAGGCTTGCTCGGGCTCCTCTGGCACCCCCCCCCCCCCCAGCATGCCCTAACAGCAGCACCAGGACAGCAGCGAGGAAGCCTGTCCTCAGAAAGGACTGTGCCCACTGTAGGACCATCATGGTCACCTGTGTCACTCACTGAAAGGCCACCAGTCACTGGGTCCCGCACACCTGCCTCAGCCAACTGTGGGATGTGGCGGTTTCCACCAGGCCGGCTTCCTGCATCTTTCCTTTTGTTGTCCGGCCCACAGCTAGACACACATTCTCCATAGGTTCTCTTCTCCAGAAGTCAATCTACTTTATTCCTACTCCCTATGTTCTGGTTGCATCGCTAAAGGTGGGTTCCTAGGCAGGACAGAGCCTGTTGGCCAGCTGCTTTCCTTGTAGTTGTCTCAGCTTCACCAGGAGAGTAAGCCTTGTCTTTCCTGCCCCATCATGAGCTCCAGGGACCGGGCCCACGCTTTCCTGTGCCCTTGTCTTCCTTGTCACGCCTAACTCAGTACGTCACAGGTGGTAACCTCTCAGCCCATCTTTGTACAGTCCCTTCCTTCCACTCATGATGTCACGCTCAATCTGTTAACACAACTTGTAACTTCTCAGGAATCCTTATCCTAATCATTAGCATCAAACTACTGGGATGGTTTTAAAGTCCACTCCCAGTCCTTTTTGTCCACACAATCTCCATTAATCCATTGCTTTTCAACGATTACTCTCCTAGTGGTCGAAGCACATTTTAAAGCAATTTTTACAGAAATGACCCCAAGATCATCTGTATTCTGCAGATATGCATACCTGACATTTTAAAATTGCCTTTCGCTAGGTTATTAAAAGCTCTTTTTTCTCCTGGCAAACCCTCTAGATGTTGCTCTGTTATCTCTTATGCTCCACTACTGGTGAGGAGAAGTCTTCCGTTAAGCTGGCTTTAGTTTTGTGTAAGATCCTCCTAAGCTTTTCCTCGCTCACCCTGTCTTAGCCTGTCTTCTGTTAGTATAACAAAACACTGGAGGCCAGGTACTTTATAAAGAAAAGAGGATTATGTAGCTTGCCGTTTTGGAGGCTAAAAGTTCAGGCAGCCACATCTATTCATCCTCTGGGGAGGGAGCCCTTGGCTGCATCGCAACATGGTAGACAGTATCAGAGCGGGAGCACATGTCGGAGGGACAGATGACCACCTGCTGTAGGAGAAGGCCAGAGGGATTCGGGGGCCAGGCTCCTTAGTCTAATGACAATGTCCTTTCATGAGAACTAACTCATAGTGAGACCACCATTAATCCCACCCACCCACCCAGGGCCATGCTCCCAAAAGGCAATGCCCTCCCAAAAGGTCCCACCTCTTAAATGTTCCACCACCTCTCAGGATGCTCACAGTGGGGACCAGGCCTCCAACACCTGAACCCTTGAGGGACACATACCAATCATGTCCAACTGTAACACATCCTGAGAGGATGGGCTGAGGATCCGCCTCAGGGCCTGGATTTCTCAGGCTCGAGTCCTTGGAGGCCTGGGAGATCATTCCAATGCTAGATAGAGACAGTGTGAGCACCTGGAGATGAAAGCAAGGGCCAAGGTTGGATTCAGGGAGCCAAACATCTCAGGGTCCAGAACAGGAGAAGAAGTAGCCAGGCTGGGCAGAATCCGGTAGGGTCATGAAGGCACCCGAGTCCTTCCTTTCGGGAACCGGAAGGTGTGGGGCAGAGTGGATGAATCAGCTTAGACTCCAGGGCACCGTCTGTGGAGATGCGATCCTTCCTAAACGTCAGCATTTGACTCCCATGTGCACTTTGCGTCTTCACTGCCTTTGAAACTTCGTGCTGTGTTGTCTCTTTCTCTGCCCTACCTGCGATTACCCATCTCATTCAAACCTTCGTTCTTAGATTGTTTTTGTTTTTTTATTTATTTTTTGACAGGCAGAGTGGACAGTGAGAGAGAGACAGAGAGAAAGGTCTTCCTTTTGCTGTTGGTTCACCCTCCAATGACTGCCACGGACGGCGCGCTGAGGCCAGCGCACCGCGCTGATCCGATGGCAGGAGCCAGGTGCTTATCCTGGTCTCCCATGCAGGTGCAGGGCCCAAGCACTTGGGCCATCCTCCACTGCACTCCTGGGTCACAGCAGAGAGCTGGGCTGGAAGAGAGGCAACCCTGACAGAATCCGGCGCCCCGACCGGGACTAGAACCCGGTGTGCCGGTGCCGCAAGGCGGATTAGCCTGTTGAGCCATGGCGCTGGCCTTTAGATTGGTTTTAATTTAAAATTTCAACGTTTTAGATTTGTAAAAGGCTTTTCTCTCTGCTCACTTTTAAAAATCTATTTGCTCTATTTACATTTTTTGATTATAATGGTTTATAGACTGATAGCTTTCCATAATAAATTTTCAATATCTGCCTCTTTAATCAAAGAGTTTGCTACAGAAGGAAACATAAGAGAGTATCCTGTGGCTTTTGTTTGAGCAAAGATTTCTTAAATGGGGCTTACAAAGCACAAACCATAAAAGAAAGAAACCAAGAAACTGAACTCCACTGAAATTAATGTTTGCTTCTTTAAAAACACCATTAAAAATGAAAAGGCAAACCACAGACTAGAAAAAATATAAACACATAAACTATATCTGACAGGACTTGTATAACAAATATAAAAGAATGACTAAAACTCAATAAGAAGAAGACAAATAACCCAATTGGAAAAAATGAACAAAAACGTTTTGATGAGACATTTACAAAAAAAGACAACAAGTAGATGGAATTAATGCTTCATATCATTAGTCAACAGGGAGGTACAATGTAAATCCATAAAGCAATACCACCACATATTCACCAGAATGGCTAACATGAACATAATGGGGTAGGTGGTTATCCTAGCAGTTAGATGCCAGTTAAGACACCCATATTCATACTGGAGTAGCTGGGTTCAATACCTGACTCTGCTTCCTAACTCCTGCTTCCTGCTAACGCAGACCCTAGGAAGCTGCAGGTGATGGCTCAAGTTTTTGGATTCCTGCAACCCAGGTTAGAGCTCCCAGTTTCAGCCAGGCCAGACCTGTCCATTGCTGCACTTGAGAAGTGAACCAGGAGGTGAGAGTGCATATGCTTACACTCTCTCTCTCTGTCTCTCAAATATTTAGAAAAGGAATAAATAAATAAAATTCAAATGACTGACAATGCCAAGTATATATGAGGACTGGGTGCAGCTGGGACCCTAGTGCTGCGAGGATAGAGAACACTGCAGACCTTTTGAGAACACGGTTTGAGAGTGTCTTTAAAAGTTATAATATTCGAATGTTTTCTGTTTCATTTCTTCTTAGAACAGAAATGAAAGAAATTATAAATTAGTGTAGAAATTATATCTGTCTTATGAAGCCCAAAATATGCTTACTTTCAAAAAAAAAAGGTTTCCTGTTTTAAACTTTCAGTAAGAAAAAACACTATCATGGCTCTTTGCTTTGATCACCTGTACATAACTTGGATTAACTTGAATCCTGCTCATTTATGTAGTGTTTTAAATTGCAATGAAATAAAGTAAAAAAAAAAAAAAAAGCTAAACATGCATTTATTCTGGGTATGTGCCAACATATTAATATAGCAACATTTTCACCCCTGGGCTCTTTTGCAAAGGACATGAAAACATATGTCCCTGTGAAGTTTTGCATGTGAATGCTCACAGCAGGAATAGTCACAATAACCCCTAAATGGGAAACAACCCAGATGTTTATCTGTGGATAAGGAAGATATGATCCATCCATTAAACGAACCCAGCAACATAAAGAAATGAACTACCGAAATGCTCAGCCCTTGAACGAATCTCAAAGACACCATATTAGGTTCAGGAAGCCAGACACAAAAGAGCACATTCTACCGAACATTTCTGCAAAAGCGAAACTATGGTGACACAGAGCAGGTCAGTGGTTTCCAAGGGCTAAGGGCTGCAATGGGGATGGGGATGGATTTTTACACACAAGGGAAGGCCTTGGGATAATGAAAGTGTTACAAAGCTTGCTGTGATTTGTGACTGCACAATGGTGTTCATTGACCAAAACTCATCAAATGGAATCCCTAAAACTGCCAATTGTCATTAAATTATACCATTAATGAAATTGCAAAAAAAAATTTTTTTTAAATCCTTCACATTGTAAATCATTCCCCTTACATGGTTCACTTTTCTACAGTGTTAGATCTGCTTCTTATTGTTTTCAATTAAAGTTTTATTTCAGTTTGTGTGCCTGTTATTCCAAGTATGTTCTTTTGTTGAGAACCAAGGACATATTAACTACACTATTCTTCTGTTTTGGGAACAGATCTCCTTCATTGGGGTGGGAGGGGAATTTTCTCTATGCATTTCTAAATTTGCCAGTGAATATTTTCAGGGTCCCATTTGTTATCTTTTTCTCATTCTAGAGCATGATTTGCTGCTCTTTGATGACAGCTATTGTTCGAACAGGATTTGGTTCCTGAAATCATGAACTCTAAATTCCAAAGTCAAAAATGAAAGGCATGAAGAGGGTGGAAATTGAATCCAATTACAGTGATTAGAGGTAGGGCCCAGTGAGACATCCTTAGGTTGCTGGGGGTGAGCCCAATATGGCTGGAATGCAGTTCTCGAGAGGGTTGGTTATTACAAAAGTCCAAGCCAGACACAGCTGTTCTTTCCACTTCCTGCCTCACCGTGTGATATACTTCCTCCACACATGCTCTGCCCCACGCCAGGACTCTGACAGCAAGAATGCACCACCAGATGGTAAACTAAAGGGGCTGCTTGATCATGGGCTGTGAAGCTTCCAAGCGGTGAGAAGAAAAAAAAAAAAAAACTCTTTGCTTTGTAAGTAGCTTCTCTCAGGTATTTTGTTACAGTGACAAAAGCTGACTAATACCAAGGCTATGTTGAGAGACTCTTTCCACAATCTCAAAGGCTGGAAAGGAAAACTCAGGGTGTGGGAAAGAGGGTTTGTGGAGTGAGAGATTAAGGGGCACAAAGCAAAATGCAGGCTTAGGCTCCAGGTATTGTTCCCCACTCCTCTGAACACGGACAGGATTCCAGAGGTTGGCCCAAGAAAAGCAAGGGAGTGCAGTGCTGCCCAAGCTCTGTCATCAGGCACAGGCACAGAACAAAGATTGGAAGCTGGCTGAGGGGAGCTGGGGCCAGAGGAGGGAGAGAAAGAAAGAAGCCAGCTGGGGTGCCAAGGTGGAAGGAGCTGCCTCTAATCTTCCCAGGTAGACACACAACTGGAGAATCACATCTGGGAATGGTTTCAGTTCTTCCGATTCTTACAGTGGCTCTTGGACATTCTCTTCTTTGCAGATGCACATGTCTGGGAGGCTGGGACAACAGCTCCTCTCTCCTCACCCCCACCCCACTAATCCAGACTTCCTGTTGGGGCTCCAGGAAGCCCTAATTAGGCAGGATGTGTCGCTTGATGAGCTTTTAAGGTGTACAATGAATTTACAGAGGTTGAATTTTTGTTTTGTTTTGTTTTGTTTTTGACAGGCAGAGTGGACAGTGAGAGAGAGAGACAGAGAGAAAGGTCTTCCTTTACTGTTGGTTCACCCTCCAATGTCTGCTGAGGCCGGCGCGCTGCGGCCTGCACACTGCGCTGATTTGAAGCCAGGAGCCAGGTGCTTCTCCTGGTCTCCCATGCAGGTGCAGGGCCCAAGCACTTGGGCCATCCTCCACTGCACTCCCGGGCCACAGCAGAGAGCTGGACTGGAAAAGGAGCAACCGGGACAGAATCCAGCCCCCCGACTGGGACTAGAACTCTGTGTGCAGCGATGATTTATCCAAAAGGAAGAGCAATAGAGAGATACAGACCGACAGAGACAGAGAGACAAACATTTTTCACTGATTCACTTCCCAAATGGCCACAACAGCCAGGTTGTGCCAGGATGAAGCCAGGAGCCAGGAATTCCATCTGTGTCTTCCACATGGGTGGGAAGGAGCCCAGCCCTTGGACCACTTTCCCAGGCACGTTGAGCAGGGAGATGGATCGGAAGCAGAATAGCTGGGACTTGGACCAGCACTCCGATATGGGATGCAGGTGTCACAAGCAACAGCTTAGCCCACTGTGCTGCACCACCTTCAGTGAGATTGATTTTTCAAAGGAAAAAGAAACAAAACAAAGGAACAATGTGCCAGCTTCTTCAAGTCTCTGAAGATTTTCCTTTGGTTCTCTTCAGGGAGGAAATATGTCCCTAACCAACAGATAATGACATCACTGATTTTCTGAGTTGCACTTCAGGAATATCTGCTAATAGTAAAGAGTTGTTAAAATCTTATCCTCTGCCCTGCCTCCTTATTTCTTATATCAAGGATTTGCATGGTGCATCCCAGTGCATTCTACGGTTGAGATGCTCCTTCTCTGGCGGACAGGAACCCATTCAAAAGCATCGCTGTCTTTCCCATCATTCTAGGGGTGAACAGGCTCCTGGTGATTGTTGCTGAGCTACTGGTTAGTTTCATGCGGTTGAGTTGCGCAGGGGCGTCAGTGAGACTGCACAAGCCTCTCAAACGCAGGTGGAAAGGGAGAAACTGGGAATGCATTGGAAGATGATTCCAGAAAGTAGAGGGGAACAAAGGCCTTGAAGAACAAATAAGCTCTGAAGGGCCTTGGGAAATAAGCAGCATCCGCTGATGACTACAGAAAGGAAGAGGCGGTTATTATCTGAAGACTCCAAAAGTCTGGCACATTGTTCTGGCTCGGGGCCAGGCACACATGATGATCTGGCTAGGGTTATCAGCCCTCTGCTGTCAAAGCCCAGATCACACGTGTGCCGAAAATGTGTTCTTTCTGTGGTTTGAGGTGACAGACAGCCGTATCACGAGCCATACCCTTTTCCATCCTGGCCCCAGCTAAGCAATAAAGCAAATCATCACCCAGTCTGTCTCAACCATGTGGTTTTCCTAGCCAGCTGAACAAAATATTTTCAGAATGTGGAATGTAAACAAGGCTCCTACTGTTAGTAATTCTCTGTCATTTACTCGTGGTTTATTTTCTTTTACTTTAAGTCACATTTGAATTCTAAAGATTGCCAGCCTGCATGATGCATGTAAACAAATCAGAAATATGGATTAGAATTGCAACTGATTAGTTAGCTGTGAAAGTGTGTAAATGGAAGAAGGGGAGAAAAATCTATTATGCTCCTGGGATATTGCTTCTCCACAGGAAATTCAATTGTGCAAAGGGCTTTCAAAGCAACGACTTGAGTCATTTGTGTTTTCTACACACTGGTTATGGTAAATGTTAATAGAATACCTAGGCAGAGCCTCTGCCAGGGCCCACGTGATGCAGCTTCACAGGGAGAAACTGGGAGTGATTCTGAGAGCAGAAAGTCCTACCCATACACGTTAGCAGACCATGATCACAAAATGTGTGCTTTTCAGGCTATTGAAGATGTCTTTCAAGAGAACACAATTTTCCAGGCCCATTATTTCCTTTTGTTTAAGTTTAGGTCTAAAGTACACAGAGCTAAGTGATAAAGGTTGTGTGAACCATCTGGGACTCACTGAGAATCCAAACCAAGACTTGCCTTCATTTATAAATTTCCTCTGAAACATTTTCTGCCTTCCCAATCAATAGGAAGCCAAATGAGGTGTAACAATTTCATTATTTACCAATGAGCCTACATGGTAATATTTTCCCAGCACAAATGCCATAAACTACATATTTTCTAAAATTTTGTTGGCAGTGTGGTTACACTGTCCATCTTTTTACTACTGTTTGGAAGATGCTGAGGTAATATTAAAATAAGCTAAATTATGGCTGGCGCCACGGCTCAATAGGCTAATCCTCCACCTTGCGGCGCCGGCACACGGGGTTCTAGTCCCGGTCGGGGTACCGGATTCTGTCCTGGCTGCTCCTCTTCCAGGCCAGCTCTCTGCTGTGGCCAGGGAGTGCAGTGGAGGATGGTCCAAGTGCTTGGGCCCTGCACCCCATGGGAGACCAGGATATGCACCTGGCTCCTGCCATCGGATCAGCGCAGGGCGGCAGCCATTGGAGGGTGAACCAACGGCAAAAGGAAGACCTTTCTCTCTGTCTCTCTCTCACTGTCCACTCTGTCAAAAAAAAAAAAAAAAGCTTAATTGTGTATTTTTTAAAAGTTGTCCTGGTGTCACACCCACCTTCTGTTGCTACTTCCTCCTTCACTCAAAGGTGATTGGTCTCCTGCTCACCCAATTCGTCTCATTGTACCTTCTCAAGTGACACCAGCTGTATCCAGAGTCACAGAAGACTCTTCCTCAGAAGAAAGCCTGCAGAATAAAGCTGTGTGCCTCACAAGATTAGGCACCTGGGGGATCAGAAGAACAATCACCTTGAACCACAAGTTATTTGGATCATTCAGCGAAAGATAAAGACACTTTCTTTAAAAGGTGTGGTCTGAAAAGGTTTTCGCCTGAGAAGGAGAAATGGATAGCCCAAGAACTGAGACCAAAGGCATGCTGGGAGATGCGGAAGGGGATAATCTGTATTGTGATTTGAGTGGCTCTAGGGATGGATTTTGGTTCCACACCTGAGCATTCTGACAAGGACGAGTGAAACTTCATCCTTAAGCAAAGCCCTGAAACCAAAGAGGACACTTGTCCAACAGGACAAACAGACATCTAGTCTGCCTACATGCTTCGGGTTTCTTTTACAAATGTAAACTTCAACTCAAACTCTCATTAACTTGTTTTGAGTACAAATCCCTTATGATCAGCCATTTACTATCAGTCTTGTCAGATCTTCATGCCACCTTTTGCTGTTTTCTGTGTCTGGAATCGCCTCTTTTTCTATGGTATCTCCCTTTTGATTCCTTGCATGAAAATCTGACTCTATGGATATCTGATTCTAATTAGGCAACCACTTGCAAACCACATCTTGAGCATTTCAGTGAGAATTGTTTTCACTGTGAATAATTCTTCCGGAGAAAAGAGGCTTTCGCAGATCTAGCTTGAGTCTCCTTGATCTAAATCAAAACCATACTTGCCTGATTTACCATGAGGAAAAATATTTAGACTTTCTACTCATAATTCCAGTCTGGCCCATGGAGGAAAGAGTGATCTACCTGCACTCCATCGAGGGGTGTTGGGGAGAAACACTGAGGAACTTGACATCCTCTAGGCCACGTTGCACACAAGGGAAACATCACTGCATTCTGTCTTGCCCAAATCCTCCATTCCTTGATGGATGAGAAGGAACAGTGTGCTTTACTAAATCCTGTCCCCAGAGCACTATAAGATGTTTTAAAACCCACCCAGCACCCCTCTCCCCAGGGGCATCCAAGGTCCTAGGGAATCTTCAAAAACAGGAGCCAGGAACCCTTCTTTGGTCCAAAGTTGAAATCACATTCTCTAATGGATTTCCTTGGGGGGGGGGGGGGCTGTGAGAGAGGAGGGTCACTTACCAGGCAATTGTTAAAGGTTTGCCTATTGGATCCTACGAGACAGGCCTTCACTGAGAAGCACCTGCCCCAGGTTGGAGGCCATATAGTTCTCAAGCCCCAACACCTATCATCTCTACATTCTCGGAGAGATGATTGTTCTCATAATTGTTCCACTTGCCAGATAAGGCTGTCTGTAGTCACTGATCCTCCATGCAATCGTGCCTGTGTGTCCTCAGTGCTAGGTAAGGTGAAGGATCCAAAAGACAAAAAGCCCTGCTTTCTCTTCTTGGGAAATGTTCAAGTTTATCTCTATTGGTTCCAGTGATTCAAGTAACTTTACTTTTCTTTGCAGCCTTATTTTTACAAGATATTCATAATTTTACAACTTCCCTTCTGGATGGTTCTAGTCTCTAAAATGTGATTCTGAGCCTGCACAGAGTGTTTACTAGGGTCTCCTCAAAATGAAATACTACTTCCTGATCTTGCACAGGCAAAGCTTTCCATTTGTGTTAAACTTTAAAAATAGCTTCTTTGTCTAAACAACAGGCACCGTGTTGGCTGTTCGTGAAGCATCTGCGAGTGCATCACACTTTCTGCACCCTCACACTTCTCGAGGAATCCAGCTGGAAGCCGGTTTCACTGGTTCAGGCCCATACGTGCTACGCATTTCACCACCAGCGCCTTCTTCCTTAAAGAGCAGCATCACTGGTCAGGGAGCTGAGCCCTGAGCAAGCTGAGATCAAATGTCATTGGCTGCTCAAATCTCAGCGCCACAAAGAATTTGGGGTGTTACCATATCTTGGATATCCCAAAAATCTTGGGATTTTTGTTCAATTTTCGGTAAAAAGGATTTTAAGCTGTACTGAAAGTGCATTGGGATGCTATCTTGTTTCCAAAATCCTGAAGCCTTTTTGGTTTTGCTTTTTTATTTCTTCTATTAGTTCATCTTTAGTGTTCTCTCAGACTGAACTAATAGAGTATTTAGGATGGAACTGGGAAAAGCCTATTTTTCTCTCTCAAAGGCAATTGGAATTCCCCCAGGAAAACCTACCTAAAAGCCCATGTTTTATTTGAAAGAGACACATACTGTTCAGAAAGTATTTAGACAAAGGCAAGAGAATATAAGATTCTGTTCATGAAAAGAAATAAGTAATAATAACATATAAGTTGGTTCTGTGTTATGGACTAACTTTAAGACTGATCGAGGGCCGGTGCTGTGGCTCAATAGGCTAATCCTCCGCCTGTGGTGCCAGCACACTGGGTTCTAGTCCCGGTTGGGACACCGGATTCTGTCCTGGTTGTCCCTCTTCCAGTCCAGCTCTCTGCTGTGACCTGGGAGTGCAGTGGAGGATGGCCCAAGTGCTTGGGCCCTGCACCCCATGGGAGACCAGGAGAAGCACCTGGCTCCTGCCATCAGATCAGCGCTGTACGCCGGCCTCAGCGGCCATTGAGGGTGAACCAACGGAAAAAGGAAGACCTTTCTCTCTGTCTCTCTCTCTCACTGTCCACTCTGCCTGTCCAAAAAAAAAAAAAAAAAAAAAAAAAAGACTGATCGAATGAGGAAGATAGGGGAAACTACAGGGCTGGCATTGTGATGTGGAGGATAAAGATGCTGACTGTGACACCGACCGTGGGCGCTGGTTTGTATCCCAGCTACTTCACTTTCAATCCAGCTGCTAGCTAATGGCTTGGGAAAAACAGAAGATGGCCCAGTTGTCTGGGTCCCTGCCACCCACATGGGAGACCCAGATGAAGCTCCTGGCTCCTGGCTTTAGCCTGGCTATTGAGGCCATATGGGGAGTGAACCAGCAGATGGAAGATATTTCTTTTTCTCTCTCTCTCTCCACTCCCATAATTCTGACTTTCAAATAAATAAATCTAAAAAATAAATAAAGAAAGAAAGAAAAGAAATGGAAAAATACAAGGGGAGACAAGAGGGAGACAGAGAAAAGCTGAGAGGGTAAATGGTCGGATGGCAGCACCAGAGTGTGGCTCTTCAAGATGTTGTCACCAAGCAGGGAAACAGTCATTACAACGGAGGCACAGTGAAGAGTCATCCTTGGAGACTTTACTCTCAGGGAGATGGTTAAAGTAGAACATGAGACCAATGTCCTCCTGCTCCAAAGGAGGAAACGGTAGGAAAGAGAGCCACTGACTGTGCTGTATTGTGAGGGTGCTCATTTTAGGCACAGCATCCAGTAGAAGTCTGGAAGGGAAAAGCATCAATCACAAGAAACAAAAAAGGCGCTGCCCAGAGCTGGTTTCCATACACCATGCAGGGAATCTTCAAAAAAATCCAGGCAAAATGTGTATTATGAAAATACTATGGGGGCCAGCACTGTGGTACAGCGGGTTAATGTCCTGGCCTGAAGCACCGGCATCTCATGTAGGTGCCGGTTCGAGACCCGGCTGCTCCACTTCTGATCCAGCTCTCTGCTATGGCCTGGGAAAGCAGTAGAAGATGGCCCAAGTCCTTGGGCCCCTGCACTCGCGTGGGAGACCCGGAGGAAGTTCATATCTCCTGGCTTTGGGTCAGCACAGCTCGGGTCGTTGCAGCCAGTTGGGAAGTGAACCATCAGACAGAAGACCCCGCCTCCCCCACCTCTCCTCTCTCTGTGTAACTCTGACTTTCAAAAAAATAAATAAATCTTTAAAAAAAAACTTAAAAAAGAAAATACTATGCAAGAATTTCAACGGTTTTTGCACCTAATATAAACTTAACTTTTAATTCTATTTTTTACAAACTTTTTAAAGTACAATTAGCACTTCCCATACCTGAACATACACAATCTATAAGAGGCAGGAAATCCTGCAATAAAAATATGACTGTGACTCTTGTTGACCAGGGCCTCCTGGTTCTGCCAGCTTGCTGCTGCCTTCACTCCGACCAGCAGCCCCAGGCCCTCATCACTGTCCGTATGGCAAAGTGAGGTTTAGAAGGTGCTGGAGCCAATTCATCCTGAATTGTGATAACCAATCATTAAATTGACAGGAACTCTCTGAGCTAGCCATTATTAAACAGCAAATTATATAAACATGCAACTCAATGTATTATATTTGCACTGGAGCTAACATATACTTAAACCCATCATTTCCTAGTTATTTCCCAACCTTTAGTGGTCGCCTGTGCTTCTGTGGTTGTTCATGTTATTGTTATTGGTTCAGTGAAAATATTACATAATGATCATTTTCCAACTCTGTATTGAGTGATACCACTCAAGAAGCTTGAAATCAGCCAAGGAGAAGTCCTTACGCCACCAAAATCAGCAAATGCGGGAAATCAGAGCTTTTTACTTTTCCAGAGAACTAGTTGTTAAACACTAAGCAACACACCACAGGCTGCAGAGGGGAAGGCACTGCCAAGGACAGAGTTCCCAGAGAAAACTTGAGTTCTGCACCAAGGGGATGGGATGGAATGGTGCAAAGTACATTAAAATTGCCACGGACTGACGAGCACAGACGAGTTACATTTGTTTTGTCACGAATGTAAAAGATAGAAAATAAAGAACCCAAAGGGAAGGAGGCAAGTTGCGGGCGTCCCTGGCGTGCAATCATGGTTCTCCCTCTTGGCACAGCATATTTGCCACCACCCACCAGCCCAAAGTGAACAGAGGGACTCGTGCACACCCGGAGACCACTCCTGAAATCAACATGCAGCCTAACCAAACAAGAAGTACGAACATCTCAGTGTTTCCTCAATAACATTTCTGAACTCTCCTCCCATCTGTGGAATGGCACAGCTCTGAACTTGGAACAGGAAACCAACAATAAAAATCACTGTGGCGTGCATGTGTGTTTAGAGACAGTTTCTGAAAATAGGGGACTGCATGCACCACTAATTAACAATGTGTCCTACAGGTTCAACAGGACCATTTGCCCAGTTACACACATCAGCCGTTCCTTCTGGATGCACACCATCCTAGCCCCCTACTTTTCCCCCTTATCAGTTATTCAGCACCTAATTACGTCTCTAAAGCTGCAGTTGGCCAAATACACAGAGGTACCAAATACTTTCACTCCGTTCATCCAAATAGTCTAAGCTCCAAAGGAGTATGTTCCTCTTCCTTTTCGCTCTCTCTTTAATAAAGTTCCATTTTAAAAAACAATTATTTTATTTATTTGAAAGGAAGAGTGACAGAGACCACCTGCTGGTTCATTTCTCAAATGGCTACAACAATGAGGGCTGCGCCAGGCCAAAGCCAGGAGCCTGAACTCCATCTGGATCTCCCACATGGGTGGCAGGGTCCCAAGGTCTTGGGCCATCAGCTGCATCTTTCCCAGGTGCATTAGCAGGGAACTGGATTGGAAGCAAAGGAGCCAGGACTTGAACCAGTGCTCCAATGTGGGATTCTAGTGTTGTAAGAGGCTTAACCCTCTGGGCCCCAGTGCCAGTGCCCATTTCTCCTTTCTTAAAAACCCAGTGTCCAGATGTTCAGGTCCACATGCACCTCGTCAGGACTGGGCCTGTGAGAAACACAGGGTATGTTCTGAGAGCCACCAGCGAGACCCCTTAACTACCTGAATACTTCTTCATTTCTCTGAAGCAAGAATACAAGCTAATCATATTAACTGAACATGCGATCAAAGGGAGTTGTAGTAAATAATATTTATCTTGGCTGACTTCAGGCCTAACAAAATACAATCTAGGTGCATAGGATGGGGGTGGGTGGGTGGTGGGAGACAGGAAGAGGATGAGAAGGAGAGAGAAACATCAGTGAAAAGGGATGGGAAGAGGGTCTGTTTTCAAGATAAACTTTGATCATTGAAAAATTCAGCTGAAGTTCATTTACAAATTAACGGAGAGTCTGTTGACTGCTACACAGTTTCCTGGAGTGTACCTTAAGGTATGTTGGGGGTATCCTGCATGACGGGGCCCAAGCCTGTGTCTGGGCTCCCAGGCAGCTGAGTCAGCAGACACCACTCTTACTTCTAACAGCCTCTTTGCAGCCACCACGGCACCGAGTTCAAAATTTAGCAACAACATGAGAACTAAATGAAGTTTTCCCCTTTTAGAAATCTGCAGAATCTTGAATTTTTTTCTCATTTTTCAAAATGTGAAGTTAATGGCCCTACCCTATGCTTAGTGAATTTCCCAAATATCTATGGTTTAAAGGAAGCTAATCCCACTTCCTGCCCCACCACTGGAGAGAATGTAAACCCAGGTTTGAGATGCAAATAGCCTTTGTTTTTAAAGACTGGGGCTATAAAATCCCTCCTTTAAAACTGTCATCAACATCTTCCCATTCCCTAAGAAAGGAAAGGATACAATTTTCTTTTTTTTTTTTTTCCACATTCCTTCTGAATTCAAACTTAAGTAAAAAGTGAGCAGGAGTACAAAGACACATGGCTTAGCTAAGACTTGTCAGCAACTTTGAGACACTACGCTTGCTTACAATTAACGTAAAAATCATAAATACAACATTGATGGGAATATAAAATGATACGGCCACTTTGGAAATGGTTTGGCAGTTCCTTTTTTCTTTTCTTTTCTTTCTTTTTTTTTTTTTTTGACAGGCAGAGTGAATAGTGAGAGAGACAGAGAGAAAGGTCTTCCTTTGCCATTGGTTCACCCTCCAATGGCCGCCACGGCCGGCGCACCACGCTGATCTGATGGCAGGAGCCAGGTGCTTCTCCTGGTCTCCCATGGGGTGCAGGGCCCAAGCACTTAGGCCATCCTCCACTGCACTCCCGGGTCACAGCAGAGAGCTGGACTGGAAGAGGGGCAACCAGGACAGAATCTGGTGCCCCGACCGGGACTAGAACCCGGTGTGCCAGTGCTGCAAGGTGGAGGATTAGCCTAGTGAGCCTCCGGCCCTTGGCAGTGTCTTAACAAGTTCCACAGGATGTGGCCATTCAGCCTAGCAGTTAGGGTGTCTGCATCCCACATCAGAGTACCTGGGTTCCTTTCCCAGCTCTGGCTCCCCACTCCACTTTCCCACTAATGCCAACCTTGGGAGGCGGCAGTGATAGCTCAAGTAATTGGGTGCCTGCCACTCTCCCAAGGAGACCTGGATTGCATTCCTAACTCATTGCTCTGGTCTCAGGAAGGCCCCAGCTGCTGTAGGCATTTGGGGAGTAACCAGCAGACAGGGAGTTCTCATTCTGTGTGTGCGTCTGTCTGTCTGTCTCTCTGTGTGTGTTTGTGTGTGTATGCCTGTGTGTCTCACTCTGCCTCTCAAATAATTATTTCTTAAAAAGAATTTAACAAACACTTACCATACGATGCAGTAATTCTACTCCTATGTATCTACCCCCAAAGAAATGAAAATATATGTCTATACAAAGACTTGCACACAAATGTTCATAGCAGCACTACACACGATCACAGAAAAACTGGAAACAATCTGCAACTCTCTCAGCTGGTGAATGTTAAACAAATGGTGGTTTACCTATAAAAGCTATTCAGCAAGAGAATGAAGAAAACTGCTGATGTACCCCACTTAAATGCATTATGCTAGGTGAAAGAGGAAAAGCACTGTGCTACATGGAAGAACCAAATATCCAAGACCCCATATGGTATAATCCTATTTAAATGAAATTTCTAGAAAAAGTGTAGAGAGAGTGACTGCCTAAGGAGACAGTTGAGATTGGAAGCATCTGCAAATGGGCATAAGGGAAGTTGCGGGGGGGAACCACAATTGTGTAAAACTGGATGGCGGTGAAGGTTGCACAACTGTGCTACTTCACTAAAACATGTCTAGCTACACCTCACAACTGGTCAGTTTCATGCTATGTGAACTATACCTCAATAAAGCTGTTTTTAAAAGAGTATGTATGGGGGCCAGCGCAGTGGCACACAGTAGGTTAATCCTCTGCCTGCGGTGCCAGTATCCCATATGGGCACTGATTCTAGTCCAGGTTGCTCCTCTTCCAATCCAACCCATGTGGGAGACCAGGAAGAAGCTCCTGGCTCCTGGCTTCGGATAGGCATAGATCCAGCTGTTGCGGCCATTTGAGAAGTGAACCAACAGAAGAAAGGCCTTCCTCTCTGTTTCTCCCTCTCACTGTCTGTAACTCTACCTCTCAAATAAAAAAATAAAAATCTTTTTTTTTTTTAAAAAAAAGATTTATTTATTTATTTGAAAGTCAGAGTTACACAGAGAGGAGAGGCAGAGAGATAGGGGTCTTCCATCCAATGGTTCATTCCCCAGATGGCCACAACGGCTGGAGCTGTGCCAATCCAAAGCCAGGAGCCAGGAGCTTCTTCCGAGTCTCCCACGTGGGTACAGGGGCCCAAGGACTTGGACCATCTTCTACTGCTTTCCCAGGCCATAGCAGAGAGCTGGATTGGAAGAGGAGCAACCGGGACTAGAACTGGCTCCCATATGGGATGCCGGCGCTTCTGGCCAGGGAGTTAATCCGCTGCGCCACAGCGCTGACCCCAAGCATGTATGGTATTCTACCTTTCCAGGAAATAGAAGGAAAAATTAGAACCATGAATATCTAGGGATGTTTTACAAAAAAGCACAGGAAGGATAAAGCAGAACCATGAAGCTGGTAGCTACAAGGGGAATGTGGCAGAAGGGACTGTGTAAGAATGGCATTTGTATGGCATAACTCTCCGGGTTTTCTTTTGAAAATATTATGACTTTCTACACATACAAAGGATTAATTGAATTAGTAAGAATAGCATAAAAGAAATGAAATGGAGAAAAATAGGAAAAAGTCAACCCAATTAGATTTTAAATAAACAGCATAACCACACAGAGAGAAAATGCAGGAAAAATAACCCTAGCAATGTTTGAATACAGTATTTAACTGTTCTCTCGGTTTTCATTACATCAACTAAAATACCTCAGAGGAGTCATTTAGCAAGGAAGGTTTATTTCCCCTTAACTTTTTTTTAAGATTTATTTGAATTACACAGAGAGAGGAGAGGCAGAGAGACAAAGAGAGGGCTTCCATCCACTGGTTTACTTCCCAATTGGCTGCAACAGCCAGAGCTGTGCCGATCCAAAGCCAGGAGCCAGGAGCTTCTTCTGGGTCTCCCATGTGGGTGCAGGGGCCCAAGGAGTTGGGCCATCTTCTACTGCTTTCCCAGGCCATAGCAGAGAGATGGATTGGAAGTAGAGCAGCGGGGTCTTGAACTTGCACCCATATGGGATGCCGGTGCTTCATGCCAGGGCGTTAACCTGCTGTGCCACAGTGCTGGCCCCTCCCTTTACCTTTTGTTAGCTCACAGTCCAAGATTAGGCAGTCAACTGCTAGAGACATCTGGGGAGGCTGTAATTCACATGGTGATCCAGGAAGCAGGAAAAGAAGCGAGTCCAAACTCAGCTCACGTAACCAATCTTCCCATGAGAACAACCCTCAGAGAGCAGGCTTCCATAACCTAGAGACCTCCCAACAGGCCCACCTCCCAGACATGGGAACTGGATCAAGCCTCCACCCTTATTCTATCAACTATTAACATTAATCCATTAGGCATCAGCTAAGACTTTGGTGCTTAAATGTCTACATGATTGTGAACACCCAAATCCTGTTCAAACCATAACAACCATACCCTCAGCTCATGGTCAAGTAGTTGGGCAGGGAGAAACTTAAAATAATTCCTAACTCCTTCTGTTTGTTTCACATATGGAAAAATGATGTGATTCTGAAAATATTTTAGATATATTACACCACTGGGCAAATAAAAAATGGTTGCTTCAGGATCCCAGAGTTTCACTGAAATAAAAAATAAAACATACAAACATGAAGGAGAAGGCAAGAAAAGACCTGTGCAGATGGGGAAAAATTGAGATTTTGATTTTTTAAAAAAGATGTATTCATTTATTTGAAAGGCAGAGTTAGAGAGAGAGAGAGAGAGAGAGAGAGAGAAGGAGAGACAGAGAGATCTTCCATCCACTGGCTCATTTCCCAAATAACAACAGATGGGTCAGAGCAAAGCCAGAAGCCAGAAGCTTCTTCTGACTCTCCCACTTGAGTCCAGGGGCCCAAACACTTGGACCATCCTCTGCTGTTTCCCCAGGTGCATTAGCAGGGAGCAGGATCAGAAGCGGAGCAGACAGGACTTGAACAAGCACCCATATGGGATGCTGGCATTGCATGTGGCAGCTTTAACCCATTGCACCACAACACTGGCCCCAAAGATGTAATTCTTGTTTTCACATATTTTCCACTGAAGGTTGGGTTAATCTAAGGATGTAGAACCTGAAGACAGAGAGGGTCAACTTCAGCTGAGGTACTGCAGCTAAGAGATACTGGTTTTGGAAGATCTATGTTTGCTGCTTAAAGTAAACATAAAAGATAGACTTGAAAAATATCCAAGTTATTTTTGAGACCTAAAAGCTTAGAAGCAAAGCTTTATGTTTTCAGAATCCTACGGTAAGTTTAGTTTAAAAAGATAAAGTTGGTTTCTTTACGGCATTTAAGATTAACTCTTAATGTTCCTCATTTGAAGCCTAATATATAAAGAAAGAATCTCTCTCACAATAAAAAGACAGAAGAGAAGCTTCACAACATCTGAGTAGGAAAAAATGTTCTTTTTTGTTTTTTTGACAGACAGAGTTAGACAGTGAGAGAGAGACAGAGAGAAAGGTCTTCCTTCCGTTGGTTCACCCCCCAAATGGCCGCCACAGCCGGCATGCTGTGCCGATCTGAAGCTAGGAGCCAGGTGCTTCCTCCTGGTCTCCCATGCGGATGTAGGGCCCAAGCACTTGGGCCACCCTCCACTGACCTTCCCAGGCCACAGCAGAGAGCTGGACTGGAAGAGGAGCAACCGGGACAGAATTCAGCTCCCCAACCGGGACAAAAACCCGGAGTGCCAGTGCCGCAAGCAGCAAGCATTGGATTAGCCAAGTGAGCCACGGTGCCAACCAAAAAATGTTCTTTCAACACAATAAAGCTCCAAATAAAGTACAATAAGTCTTTTATTCTTTCAATATTAAAAAGTTCCAAATCAAATACAAAGACAAAAAAATAAAGATGTGAGAAGAGCTACTATTTTTGGAAATACACCACCAGAAGGACCTTACTAAGAAATCTACAGGATCTACAAATCTAGGATGCCAGCATCCCATATGGGCACAGGTTCATAACCCAGCTACTCCACTTCCAATCTAGTTCCCAGCTAATTTTGTGGGAAAAACAGTGGAAGATGGTCCCAGTGTTTGGGCTCCTGACACCCATGTGGGAGACCTGGATGAAGCTCCTGGCCCCTGGCTTCAGCCTGGCCCAGTGCTGACTCAATGCTGGCCATTGCACCCATCTGGGGAGTGAACCAGCAAATGGAAGATCTCTCTCTGCTGTGTATGTGTGTGTGTCTTTACTTATATATAACTGACTTTCAAAATAAACAAATAAATCTTAAAAAAAGAAACCCAGAGATGTTTACATATCACATGTCCAATAAAGAACAGAACACCTAAATACAAAACAAATTCTAACAAATTTAAAAAAGGACTAGGGGCCAGTGCTGTGGTGTAGTGGGTAAAGCTGCTGCCTGCAGTGCTGGCATCCCACATGGGCGCCGATTCTAGTCCTGGCTGTTCCTCTTCTGATCCAGCTCTCTGCTATGCCTGGGAAAGTAGTAGAAGATGGCCCAACAACTTGGGCCCCTGCACCCACATGGGAGACCCAGAAGCTGCTCCTGGCTCCTGACTTTGGATCAGCTCAGCTCCAGCTGTTACGGCCATTTGGGGAGTAAACCAGCAGATGGAAGACCTCTCTCTCTCTCTCTCTCTGCTTCTGCCTCTTAGTAACTCTGCCTTTCAAATAAATAATGTTAAAAAAAAAAAAAAACACTAAAAATCCATCGGAAGAATGAGTGAAAAACTTGAATGAGGACATCCAAATGGTCAATAAAAATATGAGATGCTTACTCTCTTCCTTTCTATGAAGATAGTAATGAAAACCATGATGAAATACCACCCTACGCTCTAAATGAAGAACCAACCTACAGTAAAAGAAAGAAGTGAAAGAGAAAGCAGTATCAAGTCCTGGCAAATCCATCAGATCATTCATATATGTATGGTGGAGTCTGAATTAGTCTAACCGCTTTGGAGAAGAGTTTGGCAGAATTTACTAAAGCTGTAAATATAGTTACACTGCTCCCATCCAAACATACATCTACAACAGATATGTGCTCAGATGTCCTTGGCACTAGGAGTCATAATAACCCTGGGCAGGAAACCACCGAAATGCCTGTCAATAGGAAAACGGATAAACACTGTGGTATCCATACCCACTGACACACTACACAGCAATAAGAATTCACAAGCCACAGCTGACACAATAATAACAAGGAACCTCACCCGCATAATGCCAGGCCACAGCCAAGGGAATCCATATTATGTGGTTCTATTTATACAAGACAAAACTGTTAAATGAATTTGCAGGGCTATGCAATAGTGGGTGCCCTTTTGAAAGGAAAACCTGAATGGCAACAAAAGCTACCCCTGGGATGTAACTGATGTTCTGTTTGTTGATTTCAGTGCTGGGCACAGGAGTGCATTCAACCTGTGAAAGTTCTTGGAGATGATCATGTATGGGTTTTTCATTTTCTCTATGTATGTGTTACTTCAATAACAATTTGGGAAGAAAAAGGAAAGAAGTAAAAATATAAACTTTGACATGCAAAAAGTATGAGTAAGCAGAAAGGATTATCAGAAAAATATAATATCATTTTTGTTAAAAACTGCATTTTGCATGTTCAAAGAAAAGGTTACATTCAAAAGCTAATTAAAATTTGGAAGGAAATAGTGATGACAGATAAGTAAAAACATGATTTTTTATTCTATTTGCTTTTGTGAAATATAAGACCATATATATATATATATATATATATATACACACAAACATAAATGAACAAAATGTAGCAAAAATCTATATAATGTGCTGTCTCAAGTTAGTAAAATTTGAAATGCAGAAAGACAAAGTTCCAGATTGAAGTAGGTTAAAGGGATGTGACACTTAAATTTCATGTACATAACAGAGGGTTGTCATTAGGTCAACTGATAAAATTGACAGATAAATGGCAGATTAGACGGAAGTATTATGTCACTATTAAATGTACTAATTGAGTAGTAGAGAAGAAACGATTAATTCTTGGACACATATAACCTACCAAGGCCAAATTATGAAGAAACAGAAATAGAAAATGTAAAAAGACCAGTAATAAGTAAGAAAACTGAATAAGTAGTAAAAATGTTCTATCAAGGGACAGGCATGGTGGCACAGCGGGGCTAAAGTCCTGGCCTGAAGCACCGGCATCCCATATGGGAGCCGGTTCTATTCCTGGCTGCTCCTCTTCCAATCCAGCTCTCTGCTATAGCCTGGGAAAGCAGTAGAAGTTGGCCCAAATTCTTGGGCCCCTGCACCCATGTGGGAGAAGAAGCTCCTGGCTCCTGGCTTCAGATCGGTGCAGCTCCAGCTGTTGCAGCCATCTGGGGAGTGAACCAGCAGATGGAAGACCTCTTTCTCTGTCTCTGCCTCTCTCTGTAACTCTTTCAAATAAATAAATAAATAAATCTTAAAAAAAAAAAAAAAAAAGAGCCCCATCAAAGAAAAACCCAGGAAGTGATGGCTTTCCTGCTGAATTCCATCAAACATTTAAACAACTAATACTAACCTTCAAACTCTTCTAAAAAATTGAGAAGATGGAAACATTAACAAAAGAAATTGAAGAAAATAAATGGGGGGATATTCCATATTCGTGGATTAGAAGAACTAACATTTTAAACTGTCCATACCCAAAATGCCCTACAAACTCAATGTAATTGCTATCAAAAATCCAATGATATTTTTCACAGAAATAAGAGATTACCCTAAAATTCATATGGAATTACAAATAAAATCAATAAATCAATAACCAAGACAATCTTCAAAAGAACAAAGCTGGAAGCATCAGATAACTATGTAGTAGGAGTAATAAACAAACAAATGAACAAACATATACACCAGTAGAACAAAACAGCCCAGAAATAAACCCAAGCATTTAGGGTCAATTCATTTTTTTAACAAAGTGAGAATTTTGAAAAATAAAGCTAAAAAACCCCAAAGTCACCCTGCACCCCCAGTGCCTCTTCCCAGGAGTAAATCCAGTCTGACTGCATTTATAATGAGGAAATACACACAAGGGTCATGGGCTGGCATGACCCTTGCACAGGGATAACACACAAATTCCCGAAGAGATCCACATTTTTTGTACTTAATGCTCTGACCTGGGCACTTAGACATGGTTAAAATGATAAAAGTTAGTGTTTTTTGTCACAATAAGAGAAAGAAAGCCTAGGAATAAATTTAGAAATACACACAGAATGCTTTACATGAAAGGAGAAAAAGAAGGAGTGAAAAGATGACACTCCAAGAAACAAAAACAAAACCTTTGTCACTCATGGAACTGCGGCTATATCAAAGGAATCCTCTTCAGGCAGAAAGAAAATAACAGATGGAGATTTCAACTTCATGAGAAAATGACAAACTGTTTTCCAAAATGGCAGTACTATTTTTCTTTGCTGTCATTCGTGATGAGAGTTCCATCGGCTTTACATCCTAGGCAATATTTAATATTTACAGCTTAAAACATTTTATCCAGTGTAGAGGCTTATAGTACTACCCCATTATGGTCTTACTTGCATTTCCCTAATGACTGAGAGTTTTCTTGTGTGCTTTCTTCTGGCCATTATTGTATCTTTGGTGAAATGTCTGCTCAAATCTTTTTCCCATTTAAAAATCAGGTTGTGTGTCTGCTTATTGAATCTTGAGAATCGTTTACAAATTCTGGAAACAAGTCCTTTATCAGTTATGAGAATATATGTTGCAAATATTTTATCCCGATCTGTTTTACGTTTTTGCTTTCTTAAAATGTGTTTTGAGGAGGAGAAGAAGGTTTAAATTTTGATGATTTCTTCAATGTATTAATTTTTTATTTGTGTCTTGTTGCATCCTAAGAAGTCTTTGTTACTCCAAAATCACAAAGAATTTTCCTCCTACTTTGCTGTAGAAGTTTTATAGCTATTGATTTTCCATTTAGGACCATAACACACTTTAAGTTAGCTTTCTTAGGTTGTATGAGATAAAGGATAAGAGTTTTTATGGGCTCTCAGCTCTATGGATCTATTTGTCTACCCTTAGGGTAAAGCCACACTGTCTGATTTTAGCTTTATAATAAGTTTGAAATCAAGTAGTAGTTGTTCTCTCGCAAGACTGTTTTGGCTGCATAGGACTTCACATGTCTATATGATCTCTATGCAAATATCCTGCCTAGATATTGATGATATTGATTGGGATTACATTAAATCAGTAGGTCAATTTAGGGGAGATTTGACATCTTAACAACAATCGAGTCAAATGAACTCTGAATATGGCATTTTGCAGTATTTATTTTGATTTTTTAAATATTGCTAAAAAATCTTAAGAGTTTTCTAAGGACATACCATCATTGCCTTGCTAAAATTTTTTTAAAGATTTATTTCTGTTATTTATTGGAAAGGCAGAACAATAGAGAGAGAGGGAAAGACAAAAAGAGAAGATTTTTCTATCTGCTGGTTCATTCCCCAAAAGGCTTCAACAGCCAGGTTTGTACCGGGCTGAAGTCAGGGGCCTGGAAGTTCATCCAGGCCTCCCACGTGGGAAGCCAGCACCCAAGCACTTGAGCATCTTTCACTGCCTTCCCAGGCACAGCAGCAGGAAGCTGGGTTGGAAGTGGGGCATTGCTCTAAAATCCGGTGCGTGCTTTGCAGGCAGTGGACTGACTAGCTGTGCCACAAGGCAAGTTCCACTGTTTTGTTAAATGTATACCAAAATAATTCATGTCTTGTGATGCCATTGTAAATTATGTATTTTTTTTAAAGATTTATGTATTTATTCGAAAGTCAGAGTTACACAGAGAGGAGAGGCAGAGAGAGAGAGAGAGGTCTTCTGCGCTGATCTGAAGCCAGGAGCCAGGAGCTTCCTCCAGGTCTCCCACGCGGGCACAGGGGCCTAAGGACCTGGACCATCCTCCACTGCTTTCCCAGGCCACAGCCGAGAGCTGGATCAGAAGAGGAGCAGCCGGGACCAGAACCAGCGTCCACATAGGATGCCGGCGCTTCAGGCCAGGGTGTTAACCTGCTGCGCCACAGCGCTGGCCCCAAATTATGTATTTTAAAAATTTTACTACCAATTGTTTGTTTCTTGCATACAGAAATACAATTGACTTCTGTTTGTTGCGTTCGTATTCTGTCACCTTGTTAAATTTGCTGCTGTTGTGGTTGCTTTTTAGTAGATTCCTTAGGACTCTACATATCACTATTACATAGTGACCATTTTATATATTCCTCTCCAAAATACATGATTGTTTTTTGGTTTCTTGACTTGTAACCTGAACTAAGAACTCTCATGTAACAGTAATGGCAGGAAAGGACATCATTGTCTTCCCAATTTTAGGGTAAAATAATTCAGTTTTGAATTATGATGTAGTTTTTTTTGAAAATGTTCTCTTCTATTTCTAGTTTGTCAAGAGTTTACTTTTGAAATTGTAAATGCACACTGAAATCTGTTGAGTGCTTTTCTGTACCATTTTTTTTTAAAGATTTATTTTATTTACTTGAAACACAGTATGAGAGAGAGAGAAAGAGAGAGAGACACACACAGACAGCGATATCTTCCATCTGCGAGTTCATTCCCCAAATGGCCATGATGGCTAAGACAGGGCCAGGTTAAAACCAAAAGCCAGGAGCCTGGAATCCCATCTTGGTCTCCCATGTAGGTGGCAAGGGCCCAGGTACTTGGGCCATCATCCGTTGCCTTCCCAGGCACATTAGCAGAAAGCTGGATTAGAAGTGGGGTATCCGGGACTCAAACAGGTGCCCCAGTGTAGAATGCCGGTGACCCAAACGATAGCTTAACCCACTGTGAAGCAAGCACTCATGAGGTTCTTGTTTGTGCCAAATCAGCTTGCATATGCTTGAGTGTCGGTGAACCTTAGGAGAACACTGCCTGAGAGGAGCAACTTCAGGGCAAGGAACTATGGACGCATATTCCCCCACAGCACAGAGGTAAACGCCAGCATCAGTCCCCTTGGCAAGAAGAAACAGAGCAAGACCACAGGCGCTGAGGGGCCATTTGTAATGACCATCTCAGAAAGCAGCCAAGCACTCAGGGGCCCTGGCAGAGGAGACAACATGGGGCGAGTTTCAGGATTCTGGTGTTTCTGCTGGTAGCATGTAGAGCTGACACAGTTTTGATTCTCACTGAGAATGTCAACCACTCTGCTAACTGGCTTTGATCTGTACAAGTTTGCTTACACCCAGCCAGTGCTGAAAGAAACATCTTTTTCCAAATACAAAAAAATATTTTACATATATGGGAACTGCCGTCTGCCCCAGGAGAGGCTCATTCATTTTTCAAAGTTGATTTTTCTAAGAGGTAAATTCCCACTGATTGTGGGGCTACCACAAAGTGACTTGGCAAATCAGGGAACTACACTGTCATTAAGGAGAGTACTCAGGGCACTCCAGCATCTCAAGTACTCCGCAGGAGAGCAGATGGAAACCCTGGCCCTAGGAGCTTTGGGACCTCACCACAGGCTCTCAGAGACGTCTCTGAAGTCTCTTGTTGTATTTTAAAATGTTATAATAAGCATGCACTGATTTTGGAAGGTATTGGAGATTGTTTTAACATGAAACCGTCTATTGCTTCTAAATCTTTCAATAGGTAAATTCCAGAAAAGTAAACAGGTTGCACACTCCAGATTGAGAAAACCCTTCTCACTACTTGTCATGACACATTGTTCTTTTCTAAACTATGAAAACAACCAACAAGTACATTATATTTATAGTAAAATAATTTTAAAAGCATTCTATAATTCAACAATTTTAAGGGAGTGAATAGTTATCCCAAATCTGAACCAGAAACCTATCTGGATGTCTTTGGAGCTTTGCTTTTGCTTTATTTTAATCTGTAAAATGGTGATAGCAACATTTTCCATGTAAGGATACTATAAGGAATAAAATTAATTAATTATTTAAACTACTAGGCAATAGCAGATACTCCATAAGAATCTGTTCCCTTCCCATAGGTTCATTTCAGTGTGATTAAGACAAATGTGAAAGAAAATAGTCTTGCGAATCAAGAAAGAATTCTTCATAGAATTATCTGAAAGTCAAAGTAATTAAAATCAGTAATCAGGGTTGTGGAAGTTTATCTTCTACTTTCTTTTTTTAAAAAAGATTTATTTATATATGTATTTGAAAGGCAGAGTTACAGAGAAACACAGAGAGAGAGAGACAGAAAGAGAGATCTTTCATCTGGTAGATCACACCCCAAGTGGCTACAATGACCAGGGTTGGGCCAGGCCAAAGCTAGGATACTGGAATTGCATCCCAGTCTCCCATGTGGGTGCAGAGACTCAAGTACTTGGGCCATCTTCTGCTGCTTTTCCAGGTGCATTAGTAGGTAGCTGGACTGGAAGTAGAGCAGCTGGGACTTGAACTGGTGCCCATATGGGATGCACACTGCAGCCGCAGCTTAACCAGCTTCAGCACAACACCAGCTCCTTATCTTACACTATCAACTCCCCTACTTACTTTAGAAAATCACTTATAATAAGAAGTGAAAATAAATGAGATGGAAAGAAGATACTTTAAACATACATCAACTGGGGCCAGCATTGTGGCTTAGAAGGCTTCCCATATTGGTTCGGGTTCATGTCCCTGACTGCTCCTCTTCTGATTCAGCTCTCTGCTCTAGTCTGAGAGAGCAGTGGAAAATGGCCCAAGTCCTCTCCATGTGGGAGATCTGAAAGAAGCTCCTGGCTCCGGGTCCTGGCTTCAGATTGGCCCAGCTCTGGTCATTGTGGCCATTTGGGGAGTCAACCAGCAGATGGAAGACCCTTCTCTCTATCTCTCCCTCTCTGTTTGTAACTCTGCCTCTCAAATAAATAAATAAAATCTTCTTAAAAATAAAAAAAAATAAACATACATCAGCGATGTTCTGAGTGTCATCCTTGACCATGGGTTTCTAAGTGCATTTTTGAAGTGTGGTGAGCACCACTGTGTAGCATGAAAATTTCTCCCCTTATAGGAACAGATGATGGAAAGAGAAAAGCAGGCCTGGCCAAGGTGACCAGGTGATTACAGAGCTGGCACATTTATGAATGCCAGTGTACCTGATGTCCACTCTTTGCAGACATGGCACACTTCAAAAGTCATCACGCAGGTCCCATGTTAAGTATGCCAATTGTGAATGTATGATCAAAGACTTCCTGAGTTTCTTCTTCATCATCGTGGCACAAGAAGACCACAGAAAGGGAAAGAGAAAATGGCTTGAAATCCATAACTCATTTTTTAAAAATCACAATGTGGAACTCTGTATCAACAAATGAAACTTAAATGGAGACTCATTGGTCATGTGCTGTTAAAATAGATAAATATTTATTCTATTTTTAAAACAGCAAAATGAGAACTAAAATAAGCTGCGTAATACAAATAGATGAATTCATTAGGAACACAAATGAAATAAATTGTCATGTTTTTGTGCAGTAAATTATAATTTGTCATTTTTTATACAACAGAAGAATTTTTTAATATTTGGTTATAAGCTACTAAGAATTGTTTTTGTAGCCAGATTCCTTTTAAAGTAAATTTGCTGGAAGAAAATAACACCCAATTACTAATGCAAAAAATGTTTTCTTTTTGTCTTGATAAAAAATACTACATAAATTACTATAATACTCTGAAGAGTTACTAAATTTCTTTGATAAACATGATGGATGGAAATGGTATAGGAAACAATAAGCTAGACAGAAAGGGTGGCATTTCACTATGCACATAGGCTTCTCATTAGTTATTTATTAGATGTGTTTATATGTTAAAACTATCATTGACATTTTTCTTAATCTGCATTGTTCATCTACTGTCTTCATAATAACCCTGGTGCCCTGCAAGTAGGGTCTCATAAATTTAATCTTCACCATGAGATTGCATTTTCATATTTACTAGGCTATTTGGAAAAAGGACCAGAGGAAAACCTGGATGCCAGATTGTCACGTGAAATTAAATCTATGTCCTTAAAAATGAAATGGTACACTCAGCACCTGGCTATGCTCTTGCAGAATTAGATCTAGCATTGTTTCTGGTTTTTCATGTTGCTAAGAACTATTCCTACTCTCTGGAAAATTCCTTTCTGAAATTATCCATGCAATATTTCATTTAAATTGTAATACAGAATAACCTCCTGCATTTCACTGCCATTTCTAGAACTACTATGTAAATAGGCCCATCAGTCTAAAGACAGAACAGTAGCTTGTATCTGTGGTAAGAGAGACACAAAATTAAAAAAAAAAACATATTTATGTTTAGTCGTCTGTTGCTGATGCTAATTATCGAGTATAATCTTTTGCCTGATTTGAGTCAACACTTGAAAATCTATTTCATGAAGTTGGTTCTTTGCCATGAATATCAAAGCATGTGAATTTCAAATAAACCAGGAAGAAGCAAAACCATGTTAATTTCCTAACAGTTATAATCAGATCTTTTCCAGAGATGTGTGTGTCTGTGTCTTGTTTGCTAACATTGATATAGAGGAATGTTGGTAATAACAATGACATCAATTTGCTGAGTGCCCTCCCTGTGCCAGGTAATATGCTAGCACTTTACATGACTTCCCTCATTGGATCCTCACAAAACTCTGTGAAGTAAAATCAGTTATCCTGTTTTGCAGGAAAGGAAACTGACATTAAATAATTTGTCCAAGGTTGGACAGTCAGTAATTAGTCAAACAGGGATGTGAAATAAGACTTTTTTTTTTTTTTTTTTTTTTACAGGCAGAGTGGACAGTGAGAGAGAGAGACAGAGAGAAAGGTCTTCCTTTTGCCGTTGGTTCACCCTCCAATGGCCGCCGCGGCTGGCGCGCTGCGGCCGGCGCACCGCGCTTGTCCGATGGCAGGAGCCAGGAGCCAGGTGCTTCTCCTGGTCTCCCATGGGGTGCAGGGCCCAAGCACCTGGGCCATCCTCCACTGCACTCCCGGGCCACAGCAGAGGGCTGGCCTGGAAGAGGGGCAACCGGGACAGAATCCGGCACCCCGACCGGGACTAGAACCCGGTGTGCCGGCGCCGCAAGGCGGAGGATTAGCCTGTTGAGCCACGGCGCCGGCGTGAAATAAGACTTTTTGACTCTGCATCTCACACTCCATTATTCTACTTCCAAGAGATTTGAGGTGACTCTGAAAGACATGTACTTTGTACTCAAAGAAAATGAGCCCACGAGAAAAAGAACAGAGAGTGTGATGTAAGTGGGGCCAGGAATTAACCCAGTTTATGAAATGCACAGTAGTTGTTTAGGTTGATCTACAAGTATACTCTAAGTTTTCCAGTGGTCTTCACAAAGACCAGAATGTGGTGCCTATGTTGTCAAACTGAACCATTTAGTCAGGTGAAGCACAGCTCTTCCTTATCACAGTCTCCTAAGAAACCTCATTAACAAAACACTTGTAGAGTAGTGAAGCCCATTTTAAACAACATCCTTCCAGTTAATGCAACGTGAATTTCCCTGGGCTGTTTCTTACTGATCTGCTGACACAGGCCAACAGCACAATTCAGTGCAAATCACAGCACAGCAAGAAGCAGTTAGAGCACCTCTCCAGGAGGCAACCACGACATGGTCAGACACACAAGCGTCATCAGCAAGAGCGAAGACATTCAGGAAGCACCGCCAATCGCTTCAGAAATAGAAAGCTAGTCCAAAAACTAAATAAATTTGCTACATGGTTTTCCCTCACTGGAGATAATAGCTGACTTTTGCCTGTAGCCGTGATCCATGCACAATATTTTTCTTTTTTTTTAAGATTTATTTATTTATTTGAAAGGCAGAATTACAGAGAGGCAGAGGCAAAGAGAGAGAGAGAGAGAGAGAGAGAGAGAGAGAGAGAGAGAGTTCTTCCATTTGCTGGTTCACTCCCCAAGTGGCCGCAATAGCCAGAGCTGGGCCGATCCGCAGCCAGGAGCCAGGAGCTTCATCTGGGACTCCCACATGGGTGCAGAGGCCCAAACCGTTGGACCATCTTCTACTGCTTTCCCAGGCCACAGCAGAGAGCTGGATCGGAAATAGAGCAGCCAGGACTCAAACTGGCACCCATATGGGATCCTGGCCCTGCAGGGGTGGTCCCATCTACTCTGCCACAGCGCCAGCCCCCAACACAATATTTTTTAAGAGGTAAAAGTAAGGAAACATTGAATTGTACTTCAAGAGTATACATCGAAATAATGGATCATCCTATGCTGTGGGTGGTTCACTGAAGGAGATACTATTTTACAGGTGACAGAATTGAAGGATTGACTTGCCCAAGGACACACAGAGAGTAAGGGCCGTCATCAACTTTCAAAGCTAGGTAGTAGGTTCTGAGTCCTGGCAGGCAGCTCCTGCACTTTTCGGTTCTAATCCCCACCACTGGCACCTGCTACTTGTTTCTATTCGTTCTCATCCCTTTCTTCCAAAGGAAGTGTTGCCATTCCCAGCCTTCTCCACTTCATCTCCCATTCACTCCTCTACCAATCAGGACCTGGCCCTCGCCCCTGCACTCCACTGAAAACTCATTCATAATGGTCACCAATGACCTCAGTTCTCAACTCAGATGTCTTTCTGTCTTTACTGTCTTCTCATTTGGAAAATTGTGGAAGCAATCCCTTCCCTTTGCTTTCCAGACCCTTCTGTTTGGTTGTGTGTGTGTGTGTGTGTGTGTATGTGTCTCATTTTGGTTTGTTTTTCTGCATTGACTGCTGCTCCTTCCTAGTCTCTTTGGTTCATCCTTTTCTACCTATTCTTGGATGTTCATCCCCACCAAAACACCTCACTCCCAGTTTAATTCCTCACATTATTCCTTTGCCCTCAATACACTCTTCCACCCCCCATTCCCAAGCCTTTCTTTTCAGCCCAGAGCTTCCTCTGGAGCTCAACATCCCTTTGGCGAGAGCTCCCCCTCCCCTCAAATGCTTTGCTATGGACACCTGTATCATGCACTGCACATCGCTTTCCTTGCTCTCTGCTTAGCACCTGGAACAGAGCAAACACTCAATAAATTAAAAAAAAAAAAAAAACAGAATGGGGCTGGTGCTGTGGCGCAGCAGGTGAAAGCCATGGCATGAAGCGCCAGCATCCCATATAGGAGCCGGTTCTATGCCCAGCTGCTCCACTTCTGATCCAGCTCTCTGCTATGGCCTGGGAAAGCAGTAGAGGATGGCCCAAGTCCTTGAGACCCTGCACCCACATCGGGGACCCAGAAGAAGCTCCTGGCTCCTGGCTTCAGAATGGCGCAGTTCTGGCCGTTGCAGCCAATTGGGGAGTGAACCAGTGGATGGAAGGCCTCTCTCTCTCTCTGTCTCTGCCTCTCCTTTCTTTGTGTAACTCTGATTTTCAAATAAATAAATAAATTTTAAAAAATAAAATAAAAAAATAAAAAAATGTAGGTAAACTGGATTAGAGGGTGCTGCAGTAAATCAGGTCAAACAGATGATGTGAGGATCTATAAAACCCTTGGGAGCAGAAAGTGAACTCAAAAGACAGCACAAGGGGCCGGTGCTGTGGCTCATTTGGCTAATAATCCACCTGCAGCGCCGGTACCCCAGGTTCTAGTCCTGGCCAGGGCACCAGATTCTGTCCCAGTTGCTCCTCTTCCAGTCCAGCTTTCTGCTGTGGCCCGGGAGGGCAGTGGAGGATGGCCCAGGTGCTTGGGCCCTTGCACCCACGTGGGAGACCAGGAGGAAGCACCTGGCTCCTGGCTTCAGATCGACACAGTTCCAGTCATAGCAGTCATTTGGGGGATGAACCAAATGTCTCTCTCTCTCTCTCACTGATTATAATTCTACCTGTCAAATAAATTTAAAGAAAAAGAAAAAAAAAAAAAACAGCACAAGTTGTCCCTGGAGACTGGTGGAATATGGGGCTAAGAGCATCTGTCACAGGCACTGAGTCGTATATGTGCAAGGAGAGAGGGCCTTGTCTTTCAGCTAACTTACCAGACAACTGCCAATAATGCATGGTATTTTGTTCTGTGCTGCTTAGACACACCCTTCCGTGTAAACCAGAGCCATGGGAGGGGGATGTTCTCCCTAAGGCATGAGTCAACGGTGCCAGTTCTGCCAGCCTCAGCACGACAGGAACAGAGGCCCTGTTTGTTCTGCCCTAGTGCCCTGTCTACTGACAAGTACGTTGTAGACACACAACACACGTGGGTCATCGTTCATGGTACGTCAGCTTCTGTTCCATGCAGCTTGCATATATTTTCTCCTTTAATACTCACCCCCAAAGAGAAGAGCGGCCCATGGTAGAGACGGCGACAACACTGATGCTCAGAAACATTAAGAGGCTTGTTCAAGTTTATGCTGCAAGGGAAGTAGCTAAGGCAGGAGATAAACCAAGGTCAGTCTGATGCCAAGGGCTGCCCTTTAAGAGGAGGTTCCTTGGTGTGGGGCATGGGCACGGCCATGGTGCGGCCAGGCCAGGCCCCGGGGGCTCCGCATGCGCAGCTGTCCCCAGGTGCCCCTGCCCGAGCTGCGCGGAATGGAGCCGCGCGGAGCCGGAGCCGGAGCCGGAGCCGGAGCCGCGCGGAGCCGGGCCCGCGAACTAACCCAAGCCAGGGCCCGCGGAGCCAGCCCGTGGGTGTCCTGGGGATGGCAGCGCGGGGTGGGGCCCAGCGCACGCTCACGTGGCCCCCGGACCGGGCGGCGCCAAGGAGGGGCAAAGAAGATGGCGCCCAGAGAAAGTAAGATGGGCGGAACTCAAAAGCTAATTGGCTACGCAACATCAGGGGAGGTAACAAGACTAGTAACAAGTGTATAGACATATGGCTAGTCCTATAGGAAGCCCCCCGTAAGGTGACCGTTTAAGTGATTGGTTGGTCCTTAGCCCTGCCCCAATGACTCTGCAGTTTTGTGCTATAAAAGGTTCGGTTACTCACGGAATGAGTTATTCCTCGCTAGACTTGGCTCCCTGCTGTGTCTGATTTCTCCAGGATCGGGAGGCTGGGGAACGGGCGAGTGGCGCACTCACCTTTCCTCGGACCCAGTCCATCCTTGTACGGGTGGACTCAGACCCTGAACCTTGGCTCTCCTCTGTGTGGTTAAATTTTCCAGGGAGAATCTCTACTAGATAATTCAGATGATAGGAAAGCAGAACATGAGAGTATCTCCATGGCAGAATTATTTTCCTGTGTTTTATCGAAAGATTTTTTTTTCCAGGGCTGGCGCTGTGGTGCAGCAGGTTAAAGCTCTGGCCTGAAGTGTTGGCATCCCACATGGGCTCTGGTTTGAGTCCTGGCTGCTTCACTTCTGACCCACTTCTAACCCAGCTCTCTGCTATGGCCTGGGATAGCAGTAGAAGATGGCCCAAGTCCTTGGGCCCCTGCACTCATGTGGGAGACCAGGAAGAAGCTCCTGGCTCCTGGCTCCTCGCTTCGGATCTGTGCAGCTCTGGCCGTTGCCGTCATTTGGGAAGTAAACCAGCAGATGGAGGACCTCTCTGTCCTCTCTACCTCTCTCTGCAACTCAAATAAATAAATCTTTTATAAAAAATATTTTTTTCCTTTATAAATTGCTTAGCATATAAATGTGACTACTTAAAATTAGAATGCTCTCGTGTCCAAGTTCTTTCAGAATTCTTGGAATGTTATTAGGCATTTTAAAAATACACAGATGGGAGCCAGCGTTGTGGCACAGCATGTTAAAGCCTGGCCTGCAGTGCCGGCATCCCTGCTCTACTTCCGATCCAGCTCTTGCTCTGGCCTGGGACAGCAGTAGAAGATGGCCCAAGTCCTTGGGCCCCTGCACCCACGTGTGAGGACCCATGGATCAGCTCAGCTTTGGCAGTTGCGGCCACCAGGGGAGTGAACCAGCAGATGGAAGACCTCTCTCTCTCTGTCTCTACCTCTCTCTGTAACTGTCTTTCAAATAAACAAAATCAATCTTTAAAAAACTATATACAGAGATGGAGCTTTTTGACTCTGATTTTGTTTGTGGTGCCATTTGTTTGCTTCTCAGGCCGAAGAATTTGTCTTCATCAAAACCGCTGCTTCCTTTCTCGGTGACACTCTAGCAGTGAAAGCACTGTCTTCGTGTGTTAGGAGCCCCTGGAGGAGGGGGAATCTGGAGGGCTTTCCTGCAACTCAAGAAGAAAGAGGGGCAGGCGCTGTGCTGCCGCACACTGGGGAAACTGCTTCAGAGCCGTATCAGAATGCTGGCTGGAGGCTCGGTTCCTTAGCTTCTGATCCAGCTTCCTCTCAAGCTTCCTGCAAGGCAGCAGGTGAAGGCTCGAGCACCTGGGTCCCTGCCGCCCATGTGGGAAACCCGGATAGAGTTCCCGGCTCCTGCCTTCAGCCTGCCTCTGCATTGGCTGTTGTGAGCATTTGGGGAATGAACCAACAGATAGAAGATCTCTCTCTCTCTCTCTCTACCCCCTTTTCAAGTAAATAAAGATAAATAAATAAACTGTTAAATTATCAGAAGAATGTGAAGCAAAATCAGAGATATGGAAAAATATTCAGTTTTTGAGATTAAAAAATGTGAGCTTTTAACCCAAGAGGGAGAGGGTTGAGGGTAGGGACGAAGCGGGCAGACAGAGAGCATGCTACAGGCCAGAGCGCAGTTGGTTGCCGCGCACAGCCAGGTGAGAAGGCCGCCACGGTTCTCAGAAGCACGCTCCCTCCCAGGAGAACCTGCAGCTGAGCTGTGATCTTGAGAGCCGAGCCTGAGGGAGAGGTGTGACAGTGAGCCCAGCCATGAGGACAGGGCCCAAGCCCAGCTGGGAGAAGAGGCTCCAGGAGCACAGTGTTTGCTTGCTCCTCCACCAACCGACAGCACAGCTTCCTCCCTCGGTCCAGCGCCTGGCCTCACCCAGCGATGATGACACCGCCTGGGCACTGCAGTACATCAGCTCCCGGGCCATGGCAGAGAGGCAGGAACCCTCAGTGCTCTCCTGTTGGTACTTTGTGTTTATTTTTTAATTTTTAACTTTTTAATGTATTTGATAAGCAGAGGAAGAGAGAGACAGACAGACAGTTCTCCCGTACACAGGCTCACTCCACAAATGTCCAATAGCTGAGGCCGGGCCAGGCCGAAGCTTGGAGCCAGGAACTCCATCCAGGTCACTCATGTGGGTGGCAGGGATCCAGCCACTTGAGCTGTCTCCCAGGGTTGTGCAGTAGCAGGAAGCTGGAATTGGGACACACTCAGGCCTCGAACCCAGGCACTCCGATATGGAATCCAGGTGTCCAAGCAGCATCTTTACCACCTAACGCCCGCCCCTGTGCTGCTTATATATCCTGGGACACAAACTAGAAAAATTCAGAGAGTGATGTTAGGAATAAAGACATGAGAGATATTTGTGTATCCTAACACAGTGAGACTGGAGGGCCTTCCAGGCTATTTAAATGATTATTCCCCTTAAAAAAAAAAAAAAAAAAAAAAAACACTTGTTTAAAGTCCCTGAAAGTTTCTTGAAGCAAGCGGTTTGGCCTGCTTTTCTCAGCACACGGTACCGAAAATAGGAACTGCTTGGCTTTCTTTCCAAGGCAGATCTGGGTAGGGCCCGGCCTGAGAAAATCCTCCCTGCCCATTAACTTCTGGGACTTGTCACAGGAATTCTAGGAACCGTGACGTGCGTGTCTGCACGGCCCCTGCAAAGGGGAAACAAAGCTTGTCCTGGCGTTCTTCAGCACCATGCCACCCCTCTGACTCTCCGCTCTCTGAGAAGACGCCGAGGAGAAAACGGCTTCCAGCCAACACAGCTGCCATCTCTTATACGCTCTGGCAGCTTGAGTCACCAAAGGCAGGTGTCCGGTATGTGGGATAACCTGATTTCACGGGTGTTTAGCCTCTTGACAGAGTTAAAATGCCACTCTTATCAAAAGGACACATGAGTTAATAGCCAACCTTTACTGTGTGTTTCCGATGTGCCTGGCACACCTGCTAAGTGTTTTCCATGCCATCTCACCCAACCCTGTGAGAAAGAAACGTGACAAGCCCCAATTTACAGATGACTAAGCTGAGGCTTCAAGAAGTTGAATAAAATGGAGTGATGCAATTAGTAGAAGGAAGAGCCCAATATTAAACCCAAGGAAATGGAACCAGACAAAGGCTCATAACAGCCTGGTTCTAAACCTGAAACTCAGACAGGAGCCTCCAAATACATAATGACTCAAGTATGCAGGTGCTTCTGACTGAACGCATGGAAGAAGCCCCCGCCCAGAGCATAGGGGAAGGATGCCTCCATGCAGCGGAGACCAGAGGCTAGGAGGTGTGCCCAGGGAAGACGGGCACCTCATAGAACAGATTTCACGTGGCCAGTGCCGCGGCTCACTAGGCTAATCCTCTGCCTGCGGCACCAGCACCCCAAGTTCTAGTCCCGGTTGGGGCACCGGATTCTGACCCGGTTGCTCCTCTTCCAGTTCAGGTCTCTGCTGTGACCCCGAAAGGCAGTGGAGGATGGCCCAAGTGCTTGGGCCCTGCACCCCATGGGAGACTAGGAGAAGCACCTGGCTCCTGGCTTCGCATCGGCGCAGCGTGCTGGCCATAGCAGCCATTTGGATGGTAAACTAACGGAAGGAAGACCTTTCTCTCTGTCTCTCTCTCACTAACTCTGCCTTTCAAAAAAAAAGAATAGATTTCACCCATGGTTCCCTTGTGTGTCTCGGTGATGAAGCATTGCAAACATCTTCGGCAACGGGAAAGGAAGTCATTTTTTACAAACACCTTAAGTTGCGATCTGCTGTGAAACCAGCTCTATGCACAAGCGTTTGGTCTGGGCAGATGTGCCCCCTAATGTGTTGGTTGCAACCTTGAATTCATCCCTTTCTGCCTCCTAGAGAGGTCAGCATCCTGGATTTCAAACCAGCTCCCGCTAGGGCCCTGCACTGTGCAGGCTGCCAGTTCTTAGTGCGGGTAAACGCAGGCATTTGTGTGCCCTCACCTTGAACAGGAAGTGGGAAAGGACTTCCTCCCCACAAGCCCCGCTACCAATCAGCGCGCCCACACTGCAGCTTCTGGCCACCTGCCAGGCACGATTAGGTTAGACTAAGCACTCAGAGGTCCTGACAACTTTCTGAGTTGCAAACATCCAACATTTTACGATGCAACTCAAAAGCATTTAAATATTAATTCTGCTTATTTTAGCAAAACAGCAGCTGCTAGAGAATCAAAACTGAAAACAGTACATTTAAAAATGGAAGAATTTTTACAGGAGCTAAAGTGGCTACATGAGAGATTTAGTTAAATTGCCACAAAATGCCTTGCTGCACACAAAAGTTGACTTCAAAGAGGAGTCAAATATTTCAAAAATTTTTACCACCTCTGGCCTGGCTGTCCACCTAGAAAGCAGGACTTACCATTCACCTGTTGACTGAGGCTGAAGCCGGGTTTGCTACATAAGCCAGAGACTGCAGTGGCCTGGGCTGCCAGGATGGGCTTCCTCTTCCGGTGCACACTTAGCCTGTCTTCTGAGGATAGATTCGGAACAAAAGAAAAGGAAGTAGAGGCAATAATTTGACCTTCAAATGCAAGCAGCAAACAATGAGTAACCAAAGCGGGAATTTGAGGGGTTCTTGTCTGTGACACCACACGCTGCCTTTTGCTCTTTGCGGCCTGGGTCACCTGTATGCAAAAGCAATGAGCTGTCAGGGCTAGACCTCACCGCGTGCCTATGCAAATTGGCCACTTCTCCTTAACCTCAGCGGTGACTGTCTACTTTGCAAGCTGCTAAGCTGTGACAAAACATGTACATTACTGGAACAACATGTAAGCATTTCATAAATGAGTTCCAAATACTCTTGAGCTATTTTCAGACACAGTACTTATGAAACTGCTCAAAGCTCGTTACGCTTGCCATTTCTTTTATAAGTTGAAAAGTAAACCCAGGTTATTTATATCCTTGCCCTAGAGACACTCCTCATGTTGGTCTAGGAGACATTCGTGTTTCAGATAGAGCATGCAACTGGCATCTGGTTCTCCTTTGAACATGGTTTTATTCGCTCACCGATTGGTAGCAGTTCTAGCTAGTTGCCTAGAGGTTGTGCTGAGAAAATATGAGCATATATCATGTTTTTATTTGGTTGACATAGTTGAAGAAGCATCGTTCTAAGTGAGAGCTGAAGTCATTTCTGGAGAAGTCTAAGTGGATGTGTAGTCTCTCACGGAACTGGACTAGGAGGAAAACAGGACTTTACATCAAAACTACCCCGAACACCCCCTTCTGAAAGCAACAGCTTTGGTTTCTGCTTTCACGTGAGATCGACGGGGAACATGTTAGGACGGACATAAACGTGTCAGAGAAAGAAAGATCATGTGCATCCAAGACCCCTGGATGTGAGAACCCCCGCACCCAGCACTGGGTGACGCGCAAGCATTGTTTTCTATCTGTTAACTACAAAATCTACACCCTCTTTCCATATGCGGGGGCTTCAACAAGTCCATGGAAAACACACAGCATGAGGAAAGCAAGGGTGGCTTGCAAAACTTTTGCACCAAAATAAGCTTAGCTTGCAATTCCAGTTTTCCCAGGAACGCTGTGCAGTCCCCTCATGCGTGTGTGCAGCGTGCGTTATATGAACATGGGTTGGCCTTACGCAGGCTGGACATCCCCTAATTTCCTTTTGCGTAGGACTCTCAATCCCCTGTCTTTTGTAGGAGCTTGTTGAGGGGGTTCCCTTTTGGAAGCTCCTTGCAGACTTGTAGGTTTCACACACCTGTGAGTTGACAGCCGTCTTGGAGACAGTCCAAGGTGAATGCGAGTGTTTGGCAGAGCGGTCAGATAGCCGGGGTCCCCCTCCTGGCGCTTTTGTGGTTTTACTGGATATCTGATCCCATGGATCCCTCCCTCTGGGCTCGCTGACGAAACCTTGGACTTTCTCAGGTTGGGTCGGAAGTGGAGCAGCTGGGTGTCCATGTGGGACGCCGGCAGCGCCGCCCCCCTTTGTCTGCCGCCATTTCCTCTGCTTTCCTTTCCCAGGCCATCATGTCCAGTTGACTACCTTGTTCTCCTGAGCACCTGTGGAACTTACCCTCCGGGCTGTATCCTGCCCACCCGAGGCCCTGGTGAGCCCCTCACCTGGGTAACGGCCACAGGGCCTCTCTGGCCTTCTCCCTCCGTCCCCTCTTCCTCAGAAGGTCAAGCAGCACGCCTTAAAGCAAAACTGCTCAAGTAACTGGTACCTGGAGAGGAAGTGGGGCGCTTCCTGGTCCGCGTGGCGTTTGGGGTGAAGTTCAAGCAGCTGCTGTACCCATGGGGCCTTCCGGGTCAGCCTCTGTCCTGCGTCCCAGCCCCCACCACCTCCCTGCGGGTCTGGCCGGGCCGCCCGCACCTGCGTCTCTGGACGCCCGCTCTCCTCTGGGGCCGCTCACTCCTCTCGCGCTGGTGCTCCCGGTGCCTCGAGCCTTCCGCTCAATCCTCAGCCCAGCCCGCTTCCTCAGGGGAGCCCGCGGTCCTCAGGCGCTCAGCGCAGAGCAGCCGCCACTCTGTGGAACAGCTGAAGGCCCCTGAAAGTCGGGAACGTGAGCTGAAGCGGTTCTAGAATTCTGAAGAAAATGAAAATACCGTCATCAAAATTTCTTCTAAACAAGATGAGAGTGTCTAAATCCAATAAAAGCGTAACAGCAAGCTTTTCCAAAAAAAAAAAAAAAAACCACCAAGTTCTGACACATTCTAGTCTCCAAAATACTGTTTTGCTCATTGAGTGACCCCCCACAACACCTTTGTGGCTCATCTCATCTCTAAGCTTCTGATGACCACAAAGTAAGAATGTGTAAGAATTCCATTTTCTTTTTACACTGTCCTCAATCAAAACCCGGGTTTTATGGATATGTTTAGACCAAAAAAATTACAGCTTTCAGTGGCCAAAATGAATCCCAAATGGACAAACCTTTTTCCCCAGATACCCAAGTAATTGATATCCACACACTCAATCGCTGAGACAGCACAGGAGAGAGAAGCGTGCGGCAGGGGCATTTTGAGGGCAAGCACAGGGACGCAGAGTGGATGCCCTGGCACCTGCAGCTCTCCCCCTCTGAAGGATGTGGTTGCCATCTCTCCTCTGCCCTCCTCCCTCTCTCTCTCACTGGAGATAGACACAATGGGGAGATGGAAAGATCAAACAAAGGGAGCTTTGTGGAGCATCACAGAGGTACTTCACAGGCCTCTGTGGGAGGCAGGGTGGACCCTGCCTCCGGCCTTCATCCCTGCTCAGTGGGGTGAGAGAGAGAGAGAGAGGAGACCAGGTGTGGTAGCTCACAGGTGCTGGAGGACGGCCACTAACTCCCCCCAGCATCCCCAAATCCCAGCCCGTGGTGAAGAGCTGGCCCCTGATTACAGGAGCGTTCTCCCATAGGAATCTTCTGACGCTCTCACTGTTGGCCACGGTGACACTCTGGGAAGGCGGAAAGCAACAGAGATGAATAAAATCAAAGTCTCCTTCTTATTTTTTTTTCTTAAAAAAAAGTAGGAGTGAAGTGAGAGAGAGATGCAAATAATTAAAAGTCTCATAACCGTGGGAAAGGATACTTCATTTAAATGAACGATGAGAGCAGATCCCTACAAGAATAATTCATGCTGAGCCTTGTCCCAAGACAAGTCACACATTCAGGACTGGCACTGTGGAGCAGCAGGTGAAGCCACCACCTGTGACACTGGCATCTCATATGAGCTGCAGGTCAAGCCCTGGCTATTCTACCTTTTTTTTTTTTTTAAGATTTATTTATTTATTTTAAAGGCAGAGTTACAGAGAGAGAAGAAGAGACACAGAGAGAGGTCTTCCATCCCCTGGTCATTCCCCAAATGGCCCCAACGACCAGGGCTAAGCCAGGCTGAAGCCAGGAGCCAGGAGCTTCATCCGGGTCTCCCATGTGGGTGCAGGGGCCCAAGCACTTGGGCCATCCTCTGCTGCTTTCCCAGCCATAGTCCTTGCTACCCATATGCATGGAGTTCAGGCTCCTGGCTTCATTGCAGCCATATGGGGAGTAAACTGGCAGATGGAAGATCTCTTTCTCTCTGTCTGTATCTCTGCTTTTCAAATCAATAAATCTTGAAACACACACACACACACACACACACACACACACACATACACTGCAGCTGGACTGCCTAGCAGGGATCCTGGCACCCAGGTGACTCTCATGGAGTTTCTTAACTGTCCTGTGCCTCAGTTTTCTTGTCTTTAAAATGGGGCTGAAATCACATCAACCTCCCCGGATTGCTTTGAGGAACATATGAGTTAAGACAAACATAAGGCACCTGGGAGGCTAAACCCCAGAAATTCCAGCTATTATTGTATTAAGCAACTTACATAATTATTTTGGGCCTTGGGTTTTCAATCTGTACAACTGAATTTGTGTCACCAACTCCATAATACTTAGGAAACTCAGGAGGATGTCATCGAATATCTTAAAAAATATAACCAACATGTCAACTTGGGAGAAATACTTTGGAAGACTTCATTGTCACCCGAGCATCTACCAAACAAGAAAGAAATCATCCTGTCCACACTTAATCACCCTTCCTTCAGATGCATCCCCAAGGAGTAGCATGAATTTCGACTACTCTAGCACACCATCTGATCTGGAGAGATAGAAATGGCATTCCCAACAACCGCCCCAGTTCCTGTGAAAACCAAGCCCAGAAGACAGGGTGGGCTTGTTTATGTTCTTTGACCATACTGCCTAGAAAGTTTAGAAGCTAACAATTGGGGCTAGTGCTGTGGCGCAGTAGGTTAATCCTCCGCCTATGGTGCCAGCATCTCATATGGGCACCGGGTTCGAGTCCCAGCTGCTCCTCTTCCAGTCCAGTTCTCTGCTATGGCCTGGGAAATCAGTGGAAGATGGCCTGAGTCCTTGGGCCCCTGCACCCATGTGGGAGACCAGGAAGAGGCCCCTAGCTCCTGGCTCCGGATCGGTGCAGCTCCGCCTGTTGTGGCCTTTTCTCTCTGTCTCTCCCTCTCACTGTCTGTAACTCAACTTCTCAAATATATAAATTAATTTAAAAAAAGAAGCTAACAATTAACTGCAATTTGTTAAGTCCGTGTTATGAGCCAATGTGTCTGGTAATGTACGTGCCTACTGGCAGGCACCTGTAATGGGCAGAACTGTTGTTATGCCATTTTATTTATTTATTTTTAAGATTTATTTATTTTATTTGAAAGTCAGAGTTACATAGAGAGAGGAGAGGCCGAGAGAGAGAGAGAGAGAGAGAGAGAGAGTCAGTCTTCCATCCGCTGGTTCACTCCCCAATTGGCTGCAACAGCCAGAGCTGCACCTGTCTGAAGCCAGGAGCCAGGAGCTTCTTCTGGATCTCCCATACAGGTACAGGGGCTCAAGGACTTGGGCCGTCCTCCACTGCTTTCCCAGACCACAGCAGGGAGCTGGGTTGAAGTGGAGCAGCCGAGTCTCTAACCAGTGCCCATATGGGATGCCAGCACTTCAGGCCAGGGCGTTAACCTGCTGCACCACAGTGCTGGACCCTGTTATGCCATTTTACAGAGGGGAAGATTGAGGTGCAGAAAGACAGACTTAGTAAACGTTTGGCTCCAGACTGCTGGTTGCAGGCAGACCGCGTGATGTGATTTTTCATCATATGCCAGTACCATTTGATGTTACTGGTTTTAAAGTACTTCCAGCTGTCAAATTCATAACAAGAAACATTCCCATTGTCAGCCATTTTTTCCCTTTAATTGGTGGCCTCTGGGAATATTGTCTCACCCCTGGACAGTGTCTGCCAGCCACTGAGTCCGAGGCCCTCCGCCCTCCGCCCTCCGCCCTCCGCCCTCCGCCCGGCACCGCTCCCAGAACTCATGGGAGCCGGCCAGTCGTCTGAGACGTGTGTACATAATTCAGTTTGAAAAATGGGGAGAAGATAGCTCTAAAGCTGTGAGGGAGACTGTCAGCTAACTCATGTGATACTTGAATTATCATGAATTTATCAGGTAAGACAATGGTATTTTTATTTTTTCACACCCTTTTTTCTTTTCTTTTTAGAGATGGATATTGACTTTAATAGGGGCCAAACAACACACCTAGCATTGACTTTAAAATACTTTAGCACATTCTTTTTTAAAAGGACAAAGAAACAAGCAAACAAGTCAGTGGGGGTGATGGAGGAGGGGATATGCAACGTTGGAAATCGCTGGGGGTGTCACACCAAAGACACAGATGTGTATAATGAGGGGTCACCTTCCAGTCCTGCTGCCCTTGTTCTTCTTGCTGACAGTGTATACTTGTGTACTTTCCTCTCGTGTAGAAAGAGGCAAGAGGGCCTCCTTTGCAGATTATGAGAATTAAACGAGGCATCCAGCTCCAAAGAGGTCCTCGTTCAGTGTTGGTGCCCTCCCCCTTGCTGCGTGTCCCCCTTTCACGTGTTGTATACAAGTTCTGAATTGTGAGAGGATAGGGTAGGGTAGGTAGCGGCTGTTCACATTTTACCACACATGCTACTGTCGACTCAGAAAGAACAGCTTTCTCTAGTAGTTCCACAACATAACACAAACGCAACGCAGCTGGTGTGAAGTGAGAACCAGCAGTGGCAGGAAATGACGGTCACTGGATTAGCGGTCACGAAAATGTGGCTCTGCACTTACGTTTCTCAGAAATTCTTCATCCTTTCAAAGTTCTTTAAGTTTTGATAATAATTATATTTCATCAAATGAAACTTTTAAGCAACTATAATATGGCTCACAGAGCACTAGCAAAATCCTTCCGTTTATATCACAATTAAATTTCTTCTGATTGAAACAATTTTATGGAAATCTTTTCTTAATATAAAGATTATTTATTTGAAAGGCAGAGTTTGAGAATACACACACACACACACACACACACACACAGATCTTCCATCTGCTGGTTCAGTCCCTAAATGGCCACAAAACTAGGGCTGGTCCAGGCCATAGCCAGGAGCCTGGAACTCCATTCAGGTCTCCCACATAAGTGTCAGGGGACTAAGTACTCGGGCCATCTTCTGCTTTCCCATGCACATTAGCAGGGAGCTGGATCAGAAGTGGTGTAGCCAGGATTCAAACTGAAATTGATATGGGATAGCATCACAGGCAGAGGCTTAACTGGCTGAACCACAACGCTGGCCTGGGGAAATTTTTTTTAAGATTAATTTATTTATTAGAGAGAGAGAGAGAGAGAGAGAGAGAGAGCGAGCTTGCTCTTCCATGCACTGGTTCACTCCACAAATGCCTGCAACACTCAGAGCTGGGCCAGGCCCAAGCCAAGAGCAAAGAGCTGCTTTCTGGTCCCCACACAGGTGGCAGGGGCCCAGGTACTTGAGTCATCATCTACTGTTTCCCAGGTGACTGAGCAGGAAGCGCAGCCAGAAGCAGAGCGTGTGGGACTTGAATCAGCACTCTGCTGTGGGATGCCTGAGTCACAAGCAGTGGTTTGACCTGCTGTGACACAGCACTGGCCCCTGGGTATCTGAAAATTGTAAGAGAGGCTGAAAATGGAGCAATGCTTTTGGTGCCAAAACAAAAAATAGTTTTTTCTATTAGTATGAAGATTGATAATTGTATAGATATATTCACTGTTTTTATTGGCATAATATGTTAAGGTTCACAATGAAATAACAAAGGATAATGTCCAAATTAGAGAAAGAGTCTTTGAAGAGTCTGAAGAATCACAGCTGCAAGGGGCACTTGAATACCCATCTAGGGGCCAGGCGATGTGGCACACAGGGGAACCTGCTGTGTGGACACCTGCACACACGTGAGTGACTGCTTTGAGTCCTGGCTACTCTGCCTTTCTGATCCAGCATCCAACTAGTGCATCTGGCCCCACTAATGCTGACGGTCCGAGTACTTGGGTAACTTCCACCCACATTAGAGTTCCTGGCTCCTAGCTTTAGTCTGGCCTAGACAAGATTTTGGCGGCCATTTGAGGGGTGAAGCAGTGGATAGGAGTACTTTTGCTCTCTCTCTCTCTCTCCCCCCCCCCCATCTCCTGTCACTCTACCTTTCAAATAAATAAATCTTTAAAAATTTTTAATATTGATCCAGAAGGCATATCCTCCCCTAGCTTATCTTTCAGTCCATCCTATTATAGCCTATTGAGCATGAACTTGGCAGGATGGAAGGTACTCATTTTCGAAACTTTTACGAAACAGCGCATGTCATTCCTATGCTTTGCCACCTGGAGATTTTAAAAATTTCAATTAAGAACTAACATTCATCATGTTTCATGAGCATGCTCACATGCCCAGACCCTATTAAAGAGCAGTGGAACAATTTAATAAACTAAATCCTGTCAAAAATAACCTCTCAAGCAGATGACAAAAAGAACCCTTGCTTTGAAGCTTGAAAACATTGCATTTCACTATGAAAAATCATCTGTCTTTAGGATCTGTTTCATGTTTCTTCAAACATTTCATGTCAACCTTTCCCTAGGGCAAAATCCGAGATGAAGTTGTGTAATTTATTGTCATGCTTTAAAGTTATTGTATGTATTCCCCACTTTGATAGCCTTTTTTTTTCCCTCTCAAAGTGAGACTGCTGTGGTTTGACTCTGCCTGCGGACAATGGAACAGGTGGTGGGGAGAGAGATGGTAACCAGAGTACAAGCAAGGAGACAGCGAATGGGGCTGAGTGAAGGAGAACACGGTGCCAGGTGAAGGCTGGGCTGGCTTTAGAGCTGCCCACAGGTAAACGTGACAAACGCAAAGGGAGAGCAGTCCTCCAGGCTACCGTTACATCATCCAATCCAACCAAGTCCTGCAGTCTGTCTCATGCAAGGGAAAGGAGGAGAACTGTTATTTGTTGGGTGTCTCTTGGGTGCCATGAACAGCAGAGGGAAGGCCCTGTGTTACGTACCTATCGTACGCCATCCACAACTCCAGTACACAGGTTGGGAAGCTGAGACTCAAAGAAATCACAAAATAGATCTTCAGGGACCTTTGGGGCTGAGCTGAGCTTCTCTGTTCATTCTAAAGCTCACGATTTTCGGCAACACAAGGCATCACACTCTAACATAACAGTTCTATTCTCTCTATGGCCTGCCTCTCCCTCCATTGTGGTCCCAAATCAATCCAGAGCATAGAAAGGGACCTGATGTAAGAAGATCCTATCAATTTAAGTTTTTTAAGCCAAAAACTGAACAAAATCAGTGGGGAAATGCATCCAAATAGGACTGAAATAAAAATGACTGACTTGGGGCCAGTGCCATGGCATAGTGGGTAACACTGTCTGTCTCCTGCCGTGCCGGCATCCCATATGGGTACCAGTTTGAGTCCCAGCTGCTCCACTTCCAATCCAGCTCTCTGCTATGACCTGGGAAAGTAGTAGAAGATGGCCCAACTCCTTGGGCCCCTGCACCCACATGGGAGACCCAGAAGAAGCTCCTGGCTCCTGGCTTTGGATCGGCTCAGCTCCGGCAGTTGCAGCCATGTGGGGAGTGAGCCAGTGGATAGAAGACCTCCCCCCCCCCCCCCCAGCCTTTGCATCAGCCTCTGCCTCTTTGTTACTCTGCCTTTCAAATAAATAAATAAATCTTTAAAAAATGACTACCTTGGGGAGAGTGATGCATGCATCATCTGAAATTATGGGTTTTCCCTTTTGCTTGCACTGTTGGAACCCTTGGTGGTTCGAAGTCACTCATTGATACAATCTTTCAGAGGCTGAAGGGCTGACCACCTGTTAAGTTTATCTGGGTTAATAAGTCTCACTCCATATTATTCAGTCTGGAGTGCATCTAAATATGAAGATGTTTATGCATGTACGTGAAGGATTTTTCAGATACCTACAAACACAAACTACCTGAGGCTTGACCAACGTGATGGCATAAGTAAGGAATGGACAGATCCATGTCAAAGGCGCCTGCAGCCTTGGAACCCAGGTCCATCTTAAGGCAACTGCATCTGAAGGGAAGCACATAACAAAGCTGTTGGTATGTGAACCAGTGACAGTGTTCCACCCCTCAAAGGTCTGTGGGAATAGAACCTGCTGTGAGTGCAAATTCCAGAGCTAATTTCATTTTCACCCACAGCCAGGCTGCAGGGCACAGGGCCAGGCAGCCTCTGGGTACAGGAGGAAGTTATAAGAATAGGAACTCAGGGAAGCCAGTGCTGTGGCATAGCGGGTAAAGCCATTGCCTCAGACATCAGCATCCCATATGAGCATAGGTTCGAGTCTCAACTGCTCCACTTCCGATCCTGCTCACTATTGGTGTGTCTGGGAAAGCAGCAGAGGACGGTCCAAGTACTTGGGCTCCTGTACCCATGTGGGAGACCCCAAAGAAGCTCCTGGCTCCTGGCTTCGGTCCCTTAGCATTGCAGCTATTTGGGGAGTGAACCAGCAGGTGGAATCCCTCTCTTTCTCTCTCTGTGTAACCCTGACTCTCAAATAAATAAAATGAAATAAAAGGAAAGGAAAGATAAATTGTGCTTTTAAAAAAAGAGAATAGGAACTCAGGGCTGGCATTGTGGCCCAGAGGGTTAAGCCTCTGCTCACACTGCCTACATCCCATATCAGAGGGCCGGTTCTAGTCCCGCCTGCTCCACTTTATGATCCAACTCCCTGCTAATGCACCTGGGAAAGCAGTAGATGATGGCTTAAGGACCACCCTTGTGGAAGACCCAGATCAAGTTCCTGGCTCCTGGCTTCAGCCTGGCCCAACCCTGCCTGGGAGTGAACCGACAGATGAAAGACCACTGTTTATCTGTCTCTCTGTTGTTCCACCTGGCAAACAAATAAACCGATCTTAAAAAGGGGGTGGAGGGGCGGCGCCGTGGCTCGCTTGGTTAATCCTCCGCCTGTGGCGTCGGCATCCCATATGGGCGCCTGGCTCTAGTCCCGGTTGCTCCTCTTCCAGGCCAGCTCTCTGCTGTGGCCCGGGAGTGCAGTGGAGGATGGCCCAAGTGCTTGGGCCCCTGCACCCACACGGGAGACCAGGAGAAGCACCTGGCTCCTGGCTTCAGATCAGCGCAGCGCCGGCCGTAGCGGCCATTTTGGGGGTGAACCAACGGAAGGAAGACCTTTCTCTCTGTCTCTCTCACTGTCTAACACTACGTGTCAAATTAAAAAAATAAATAAATAAACCAGGAACTTGACTGTCACCGTGACGTCCTTCCCCAAGAAAATGAGAAGTTGGGAGGACAGCGCAGGAGACAAGTGAAGCAGCAGGACAGCCCCACAGGAACCACAGCGGGACCAGTTCACCAGGTGCCGTGCACGTGCCGGGGAAGCTCTGCAGAGAAGCTAGTGTGAACCCCTCTCAAGGGGGAGCGAAACCAGCAATGGAGGTATCGCTTTTGCACATTGTCGTGACTTGGCATCCCTTATTTTTATCCACAATGTTTCCCAGCGAATGTTACAGACCCAGCAAGGCAGTTTCTGTCCCTGGTTCTGCCGCCGGTTTGCTCTGCCAACTCCAGTGCTCCCTGGGACCTGGCTCCCACATCAAGGGCTGAGAGGACCCTTCCCACTTGTGCTGTGCTCAGTCTGCCATGCATGGCACATGAGGACTGGTCTGCGCCTCTCCCAGCCTGCAGTGGCAGAGTAAGTGGCAGTTTGCCTGCCTGGGGGAAAAGAACTGGACATTTGAATGGATCATTGTTTTCTCTTTTAAACTAAAAATGAAAGCCTTGAGACGCAGCCAGATAGAGACGAATCATCAAAGTAAGCAGCTGACTGCTGGCCCCACCCTCCCTCCCTCCCTCTCTTCCAACTCTGCATCCTCATGTGCAGTGTCCTTTCCTCCAATCCTCTCCACCCTGACAAAGCCTGGCCGCTGTTTTGCAGTCCCAGCACTCCCTTTCCTTTCAATGGCTTCACCTCTCAAAATTCTTCCCCAACCCCAGCCAAACTGGCATTATTTCTCTTAGATGCTTTCAGAAAAATCTGCCTTGTTGAGCCATTTATACGAAGATGTGAGTGACTGATAATCCTTGCACATCCCAAAGACATTTGCATTTCCTAATAACATCCTGCAAAGGGAGAGGCTGGGGCGTGGGGGGGGAGGTGAAGGAGAAAAAGAGCTTTGTACCTACTAGGATGTTGGGGAAAGTAAAATCAAAATCAAAATTTGAAAAAAAAAAAGCTCTAGTTGGAGAGACGGCAATGAGTACGGAGAGAGCAGGTTTGCTGAAGTTGGAGTCCTGTGCCTGTCTGCACATTTTCTTCCCTTCCTCCTTTTCTGAATCCAAGGGATCACCTGGTCCTCCTGACCCCTCCTCCACAGCAGGACGGTTTTCATAGGGCACGAGTGGAGACCCCAGCAGTTAAGAGATGAACATCTATAATCACCTGGTATTTTTAAGTCAGGAACTGTTTTTGTTGGTGAAGTGTCTAAAATTCCACCCCTAAAATTGTGGTGAATAGTTTTTTTCTCAATTATGAAGCTAATGCTTATAAAAATCAGATCAAGAACCACCTTGCCCTCTGTGGTTTCTGCTCTTCTGAAGCAGTCAGGCGGAGCAGGGGAGGGACACACAGAAAGTAACTGGAAGGCGTAATGCCTGCTGAAGAACTGACAGGCACTCGCTTGGGAGATCACTTGAACTGCAGTGTTTCTATGGCCCTTTGATCTTCTAAAAATCTGATTTGGAAGTAATGAAAACAAGATCTACAATTTTCCAAAAATTACTCAATATTGAAGAAAGGAGGTATATATATGTGTGTGTGTGTGCACATACCTACAACATAGATAGATTTATGTACGTGTATGAATGTGTGTTTATATAAATACATGTGTATATGCATGTATATGTATCTACATAGATAGACATCATTGGATTTGTTCTGAATCCATATACTTTACCATCTAACTTACCCACTTGTTAAGATTTAAGGCCATTTTGTCATATTTTGTTACAGTTACAATATCAACATTTTTATACTAATGGTCACAGATGCTCAAAAAGCAAACATGGTTAACACAGTGCTGAAATTGAAAGTTGCAGCTTTCGTCATGCACCGTACAGTTCAATCAACACCAAAACCTTTAAACTATTAGTAGATAACTGTCAAAAGAACTAAAATATGCCCTCACTATTCCTTATGACCTGAGCTGAGATCTGGCTCACTGTGTGGTTTAACAAAGGTTATTTCTATTACGTCCCATAGCAACAACAAGCAAAATGCCAAACACACATTTTCTCACATAGAATTGTCCAATTCTGAGCCACTAAACAGTTCTTCTCCACTAGACTGGCAAAAGATTGAGCCACCAGACAGGAAACTGTTCAGGTGGTAGAGACGGCTTCAGACGCTTGAGAGAAAGTTGTGTGGTTGCGCCTCGATTGTCTATATTTTTGTAGGGCTTCATCTTCGATGACACATGTTACAGGAAACAGATTTAGGAAATTGTAAGTAGCAGGCGAAAATGCAGAAAGGGGGAGCGGAAAACAGAATGCACCCCCGTGCTTCACTTTGCCTGAGAAAGTCTGCGCTTCTCCGATGATGTGACCTTCTCCCGAAATGCAGTGAAAATACATCCAGTCCTCTCCCCCGAAGAACCACATACAATGTCAAGGGTGCTCTTGCAGCTACTCTTTCTACAGGGCCCCATTATTTCCTTAAACTGCAAGAAAGAAAATGAGTCATTTAAGAACTATGTGAAATACGGCTTCTGATAAGGAGGGCAACGTTTCCCTTCAGATAAGAAGCTACTGATGCTGTCACCAGCATTTCATTAGAATGCCTATTTCCTTCTAGTATTTTAACTATTATAGATTTCTTATTAAATATTCATTGAAGCATACATAAAAGCTTAAGCAAACAAAAAAATTCCTGTAACTCACTGCATTATTAACCATAGTTAACATTTTGTTGTGTACTTTATAGTATTGGTATATATTTATGCTTTAATGTGCATGTTATTTTTAAAAGCCTTCTTAATGATTTGTAAAAGCCCTGTTATGAAATACCTGTTACAAACTTCTTGCTGTCTTTTCTTTCTTTATATTTCATTCATGGCACATTTTGATGTACGTTTTTATTTTCATTACTCAAATCTATCTCTAAGACTTTCATCTTCTGTGTCATGCTTGAAAAGACCCTCTATAGCAGATAAAATTTTCTTTTCTGCGATTTTATTTTTACAGTTTGCCCCTTAATGCACCTGGAATCAATTTCCCATTTAGTGTGAGGCTGAGAATCCTTTTAGTTCTTAAATAGCTGGCCGATTTTCCTAAAACACTGATTTGAAAAAAAAATTATTTTCATGCCTGGTGGGAAGGTCTTCGTTTTCCTTGGATTTTTACGCAGGTTTATTCTTTTTAACTTGTATCTCTGGCTAGTAATGTACCAGAACTACACTGGGTAGATGATTTTAGCGCCATCATAATGATGAACACATGGGAGCACAGCCAATTCTGCCTTGTTATTTCACCTTGGGGATTTTTCTTTGCTAGGATGCGCCTATTACCAACACAGTGATTGCATGTGGACTTCTTGTGACAGCATGTCAAGACCCTTAGCAGGCCATGCTAATGCAGTAGGTTTTCATCATTAGAAATGAGTGGGCCCTTGCTCCTCCTGTGTCCCCTGACCAGTGTCTTGTGCACCAGTGATTTTCTTTACAGAATTGGTTGATGCCTGTGTCTCTACCAGACTGATCCTCTTAGGGGAGAGATTTGGTTTTGTTTCTGATTATAATTTCCCCAAAACCTGGCACTTATATCGTAGACTTTCAAAGAATGTTTTAAGGCCTGTAGAATAAATTAATGTCCAGATAATGATTCTCTAAGAGACCTAATGTTTTTAAAAGATTTATTTTATTTATTTGTAAGGTAGAGTGACACAGAGAGAGGAAGAGTCAGAGAAAAAGAGAGATCTTCCATCCACTAGTTACACCCCCAAATAGCCACAATGGCCAGGGCTGTGCCAGCTTAGAGCCAGGAGCCTGGAATTCCATCCATCCTGGTCTCCCAGAGGGGTGCAGGGGCCCAAGTACTTGAGCCATCTTACTTTCTCAGGTGCATTAGCAGAGAGCTGGATTGGAAGTGGAGCAGCAGGGACTCAAATACTCTGATATGGGATGCCAGGTTGGAGACAGTAGTTTAACCTGCCATGCCACAACACTGGCCTTGAGATCTAAATTTTTATTGTAAACTCTGCTTCCGTTTCCTTCTTTTTAAGGATAAATGTTGGGTCCAGTGTTGTGATGTAATGGATAAAACCGTCATCTGGGACACTGCCATCCCTTACGGGTGCCAGTTCCTGTCCTAGCTGCTCCACTTCTAATCCGACTCCCTGCTAATGTGACTAGGAAGAGTAGTGGAAGATGGCTCAAGTGTTTGGGGCCCTTCCACTCATGTGGGAGTCCAGAATGAAGCTCCTGGCTCTTGGCTTCAGCCCACATCTGGCTGATGTGGCCATCTGGGGAGTGAACCAGCAGGTGGATGATCTCTTTCCTTCTAAAGTTAATTATTATATATCTAATATCAACACACTAGAAAATTATGCAATTTATGCATGGTTCCTGTTCACGGTTTGAAATCCTTAGAACAAGAGATGGATAATATTTTTAAAAATTGCCTTTAAAGTACAAAAGAGTTTCAACAACTCAAAAAGGTTCTAAAAGCTTTGCTATTTAGATGTTTATGTTTTAAATAAAACTAATACTTATATAGGGACTCTACATGCCAAGAGCTAGTCTGTTTTTTTTTTTTTCATTTGATCCTCAAGATAAGTGCTGAAAAATGAACGCTAAAATTCCTGTACTATGATTATCTCCCATTTTGAAAACCAGGACATTGAAGCACAGGGAGACTGAACGATCTGCCTAAGACATACAGCCAAGAAGTACAGAACTGAGTTTCAACTGAGGCAGCCTCAGCCTGGCATCCGTGCACCTAACCAGTACACTGCTTACTAACTCTGGCCTTAGACAAGATCCAGAAAACGTGAAAATAGTGACTCTTGTTTGAAATTACTTGAATGATGCCCTTAAAGGTCAACTGGTGATGAATCATATGTTTGGAAATCAGAATATTTAAAGCCAAAAATATTTTGTATTTTAAAATGACGTTTTCCTGTGTGTTCTGGTCTGTTTTGTGCTGCTATAACAAAATACTGGAGGCTTGATCACTTCAAAAAATTAGAAATTTATTTGCTCACTGTTCTGGAGGCTGGGTTATATCCTGACAAAGTCATTATAAACTGAAAACATCTAACTCAAGTGCATGGATACACATCACCTACCAAACATCACAGCTTAGCTGGGCCTCCATTAAATATGCTCAGAACACTTATATTAGCCTACTGTGGGCGAAACCACTTAACGCAGGGTCTATTGTATAATAAAGTGTTAATTGTCTCCAGCAGCTTATTGAATAAGTTATCTGTGGCCAAGAAGCACTGACAGCACGGCTCGCTGTAGAGTACCTGTTGTTCTTCCTGGAGGCTATGGAACTGATTGGAAGCAGCGGCTGCTGCTTCGGCCCAAAATCACCAGACATCCGCCAGCCGTGGAGGAGACTGAATTTTGCACTTGGGAAGTTTGGTTTCTGCTGAATGCGTATCACTTCCGCACCATTGTGAAGCCAAAATATGGTAAACCCAGCCATCCTAAGTCAGGGATCACCTGTATTCACGTATTCCAGCGCTTGAGTTTTTGAAATATAATATTCTGAATAGTAAATACAGAGATATTGCAGGGCCCCATCAGTGAACTGGATGTTTTCAGGCTTATAAAAGCAATGTGATGAGGCAATGCCGGAGGAATGGGAGAACAGCTGTGGATCTGTTCAACACACACCCAGACAATGTCCCCAGCCACGGGCAGAAGGTGCCTTGAAAAGCCCGGTCTTAGGGAGCTTTAACTCTTTTGCAGCGAATCAGACTCCATTTGAATCACAACAGTTGGCCAACTCAAAAACACCATGGAGGAAAAGGGAACATTTTGAGAGTTAGGCATAAAGAGAAGAGCCTAGATTTTTAAATGAGCATTGGGGGGCCCATACTTTGGAGCTAAAGGTGACAAGGATTTGCAAGGATATTTAGATGGTTTCAATACTATCAATGTATCTACAATAATAGTTACCCACCTTCAAAGATAACTATATGTGAAACAAAGACATAAAATACCATCCAGGTTAGTGAAGCCACATTGGATACTATGCCATTATGTTTTATTCACTGTGGTTAAGGAGTTTGTGGGGATTATCAAGACACTGGGAGTTGTATCCCGCAGTTCTTCACCCGCTGTGCAGTGAATCCGGCATTTACTGGTAATTGCCATCCAGGCTTGGATTTATTTTTTTGTTTTTAAATTTTTACTACGTGTTAAATGTTCTAGAAATTCTTTCTGAAGACCTTCAAAGGGTAGCTAAAGATGCTTCGTTTGCCTTCTAAACCCAAAGTGGGATTTTGTTGTTTACCATCTGAGAGAAATGACGATTAGTTTTAAACCATTTGGAACAGAATAGATGAATAATGCCAAATAATCTCGAGATGTTCCAAAGTGAAAAAAAGAACATTCTTTTCAAAGGAGGCAAAAAATTCCAAGAAAAATAGATAATGGCTGTTTGTGTAAAAATATTTTCCCTACTTTATGACAAGAAATGGACTAAAATTAAAAGTTGTAGCTAAGAACTGGGTACTACAGTATAGAATATAAATATATTTCAGAAAGCAATTATATCACCATCAAATAAGATTCTCGATTTACTGCTTAAATGCAATTACTCATTAAATACAGCAGTAGCCAAATGTGTACACCACTTTGATAAGCATGAAGTCAATGTGGTCCTAGAAGTTTAGTGTGAATGCAGCCACCAGAAGCGATTTTACTTGCTTTTTTTTAATCTCAGCAACCTGGATATTTATTGAACATAATCTTTCTAGCTACGCTTTTGTGTCTGCTGAGAGCTACTACATAGTGCTTTGATTTAGCCAATTACTAAAGCAAGCTCAGGCTGTTTTGCATGCTTTTCTCCCCCTAAAAACCCACTTACAACTCCATGGTATAGGGAGGGAACTGAGAGTCATTCTGAAAGGCTAGGAGCAGGGATGTGCAGGGGCAGTTTTGAAACATCACTCGGTGTTTTGATAATATAAAGACCTAAGGGTGGAAATATCCAAAGCTGTGAAACAAAAACAAACAAAAAAAAGGTTTTGAAAGCCGTACTTCACTCTGAGACTACCTTAGGATAGTGATATGGTGACATTAACATTTTAGAAAAAGCACTACAGGTGCCAGCGTTGTCACCTAACTGATAGAGCAACTGCCTGCAAAGCTGGCATCCCAGATGGGTGCCAGCGTGTCTCCAGGCTGCTCCACTTCCAGTCCAGCTCCCTGCTAATGGCCTGGGAAAGCAACAGGGGATGGCCCAAGTGCTTGGGCCCTGCTACCCACGTGGAAGACCTGGAAGAAGCCCCTGGCTTCTGATTGGCTCAACTGTGACCATTGCAGGTATCTGGGGAGTGAACCAGCAGATGGAATATCTCTCTCAAGTCTGACTTTCAAATAAATAAATAAATCTCAAAACAAAACAAAACAGACAAAGCAGTCTGTCGGCTGTCTAAAGAATGATTGGGGGAGAAAAAGGCTGGAGGTAAAGGGGTAAATGAGACTTAGAAATAACTAGGTATGAAGAACTGGGGAATTCTCAAGAGAGGTACAACCATGAGGTTCCACTATTGGATTGGAGGCAGAAGCTCAAGGGAAGATCACACCCGAGATTTTGCGTCTATCAGTGTAAGAAAAAGTACAAAAGGGGTTGTTTGGTGTACCCCAGAATTCCTTTTAGATGAATGACATTCAGTCAGGAGACACCAAACCAAACAAACAAAAACCAAGCAAGCACTTTTACTGTTTTGGGGGGTTTCCTTAATTTCTAAAGGAGAGAACAGCTCACCATTTGGCAGAAGAAAGAAGGGTGATGTGTGAGCCTCACATTTGGAATTAATTGCTGAGGAAAAGAAGTCCCGAGAGCTGAGGGACTCTCCCTGAAAGCGTGAGGAGCACTGAACCAGGAACCCGAAACCTGGTGATCGTCTGCCTGCAAGACAGCGCGTTCAGGTCTTCATAGCTCACATACACAGAGCATGACAAATACGTCTCCGCCCAGACCTCTCTTCTGAGCTCCAGCCCCTCTGCCCACCTGCCAACACGGCTCTCTTCCCAGGAATCTCAGTCAATGTGTCTAAATCCAGACTTACAACCGTTCTTCCCCAGCTTGATCTCATTCCCTTGTAGGGAACATCCAGCAAGAGAGGCCCAGCAGGCACCCTTGCTATGTCCCTTGAAACCTGACATCCCTAATATCCTGCCCACCCACACAACACCTAGAATCTGACTTTCCTATCTTTTTTGTCTTGTTTTGTTCTTTTAGATTTTATTTTATTTATTTGAGAGGTAGAGTTTTGAAAGAAAGAGGGATAGACAAAGAAAAGTCTCCCATCAACAATGGCGGGAGCTGGGTTGATCTGAAACCAGAAGCCAGGAGCTTCTTCCAGGTCTCCCATGTGTGTAGCAAGGGGCCAGGCACTGGGGCCATCCCCCGCTGCTTTCCCAGGCACACTAGGAGAGAGCTGGATCAGAAGACGAGCAGCGGGGACTTGAACCAGAGCCCACATGCAATGCTGGTATCACATGCAGAGGCTTAGCCTACTATGCCACAGCACCAGCCCCACTTCCTATCTTAACTCTTGAATCTATCTGTTTTTTTCCACTCCCAGGATACAAGAAGATGCCATGAGCAACTCAAAAATCGCCGTTCTTGCAAATGATCACCAAGCGGAGAGAGGCGCCTTCTGGAGTTGGGCAAAGGCTGTGGTCCGGGCGCTACCACCACCCAGCCAGCATTATTGCCTCCTGCTTGTCTATGGCCATGGCCTCCCAGCATTCACCCTGCTTCTCTTCTGGCCCCATGGGGTCTGTGTTTCATGCTTCACATGAATTTCAAAACTCAGGTATCACTACACGTCCTTCCTGACTGAGACCCTTGCATGGCCTCCCACTGCTCTTTGAATAAAGAAGTGAGTCTTTAACATGGTCTGTCAAGCTCGACATGGCCCTGTCCCTACACATCCAGACCCAGCTCCCATGGATTCCCCACACTAGGATGCATCCACCCAGGTCTTCTTTCAGTCCCGCCTCATCCATAGATTGCTACCTGCAGGCCTCTGTCTCTAAAACTCTCTGGTTAACCTGTTCTCATCTGTGTCAGCTAGTTTGCTGTGACTAATAACTCAGTGTCTTCAAACAGCAGATGCTGAGCTAAGTCCCAGATCCAAGGGCCAGCTGAACGGGTCAGCCACTTGGGCCAGGTCCGGCTGCTCTCATCTGGGCTTGCTCACTTAGCAGGCCAGGTGTGGTCTGGCTGGTCCAGGTTGCCCTTACTCACATGTCTGGCACCTAAAATGCCTGTTAGTTAAGGTCAGGGGCAACTGGACAATCTGTCTCTCCTCATCCAGTTGGGACAATTTTTATAACCAACACAGCACGTCATTGTTCAGACACAGGCTCAAAATAAGATTCCTTGGGGAAGCCTTCCCCAAGCTTCCTTGCCCAAATGAAGTCACACTGTCACAGGGCCACTCTAGGAAGCACTTGTTCACAGCACTTGTCAGAGCTGCAATTTCCCAGGTGGATGTATAAATATCTGTTTAAGGTCTATTCCCCCGACCCCCATACTCCTCTTGCCCCAAGACTTAGAGGGCAATAAGTTTCTCTTTGTGCTCACCATGACATTCCCAGCACCTGGTACAGAGTGGGTACTCAGAAAATATTTGTTTACTGGATGATTTCACTTCCCCCGTTGTTTTATTTTCAGAGTATATTGTCCTATAATAGAGTGCACTTATTTTTTGACACAAATGACTGTTGCTTGTCTAGGGAAGGCAGCACAGGGATATTTAGTTCTGTGCACAGCAGAATCCTCAAGAGATCAAGTGATTACTGTCCCCTCTCTGAGACTGCACAGGGAGCCACTGAGGCAAGGAACTGTCTGGAATTTAAAATATGGAGGCACATGTGCAGCTTTCTCATGGACTAAGATTAAGAAAAAAACACAGAGGAAAAGCAGTAGGTTACTGGGGGACAAGACCGTGGGTTTCAAGGCAGACTTGTGTCCAGAGAACATCTATGGGTCTCACACTTGGGAAAGAGCTCTGAGATCCCTAGATTTGGAAGTTAGTAATGTTACCGGTACCAATTTCAACCACATGTAAATAATTGAATGTGGGCAGACTACCAAGAGAAAAAGTGAAGACGGGCCCTAGAGAGACAATACTATTTAAAAGGCATGAAGACAGAGCGAGACTAGGGGTGGTGGGAACAGCTCATGGAAATGAAAGAAGAAGCAGGGAAGAGCCCCTCTGGGGAGTCAGAGGGGGAGACTGCTTCCAGACAGAGGAAGGCTCTAGAGCACCACATGCAGCTGAGAGGGCAGGAAGACTCACTTCAGATCAGACATGCTGCTGTGAACCTGTGAGTTAATGTTCTCCAAAGGATCACTTCCAGCAACACACACATCCTCAAGTTCTTAAATAAAATGTTGTCTCACTTGCAAGAAGGGCAATTTACAGGCACCGCCACTCAAACATCGTGTGTTTTGTAGAGGAATTTCTACTCTGCTAAGGAAGACCTATTCAAACTCCTGTCCCCTTCCTACTGTGCGGCCCAGCCTCTCATTTATACCCACAGGTGAAATGAGTTATTTTGTTAATTTTCACTGCCACTGATGTTAAAAAAAAAAAAAAACTGAGAAAGCTTAAGTACAATTTACTCCACTTAACCCCAATTAAGTGGCATCATGTCAAAATGCATCAAAGAACAATTACAAAAAAAAAAAGCATCTAATAAACCCAATAGGATATTCTAGATCCCTACTACCAAGGGAGAATGCCCCTGCCAAACCTGGTGTAAATTCATCCATGTGTCGGGTATGTGTTGACTGTGGAGGTGCTCAACTGAAACTTGCAAAGACTTTACTGGATTTTATCTGTTTAGAGAATAATAGCACATGAAAGCAACCAAAAGGAAGAGTTAAGCAAACAAAAACAAACAAACAAACAAAAAACCTGAATAAACTGGGTTAAGAATACTAATTTCCTAGGGATTAAAATTCCAGTTACAATGCTCAGATCCAACATCTAGTGCCTGGGTCCAATTCCTGGCACTGGTTCCTGATTCCAGCTTACTGCTAATGCAGTCCCTGGGAGGCAGTGGCTGAAGTCACTGTGTTTCTACCACTCACCTGAGAGACCTGAGTTCTTGGCTCTCAACTTCTGCCCTGCCCAACTCCAGCTCTTATGGGCATTTGGGGAGTGAGCCAGCTGATAGGAGATGTGTGTGTGTGTGTGTGTGTGTGTGTGTGTGTGTCTGCCTCTCAAATAAATAAATAAATCGATCATATTTTAAAAAATGCCAACCTCATTATAAGTAATTTTTTAATTATTTATTAAGAATTTTAATAAAAGGCTTTCAGATTCATTTTGTTGTATATTTTAATTCAAAGATAAATAGTCTGATTTCTTCCAATAACTAAACAGCTACAGAGGTAACTTTTCTAATAATTTTTAAAAATATTTATTTATTTATTAGAAAGGCAGAGTTACAGAGAGGCAGAGAGAAAGAGAGAGGTCTTGTGCTAGTTCACTCCCCAGATGGCCACAACAGCCGGAGCTGCGCCTATCCAAAGCTAGGAGCCAGGAGCTGGGTCTCCCACTTGGGTGCAATCTTTCATTGCTTTCCCAGGCCATAGCAGAGAGCTGGATCGGAAGTGGAGCAGCTGGGACTCGAACCAGAGCTCATATGGGGTGCCGGCACTGCAGGTGGCAGCTTTACCCACTACGCCACAGCACCAGCCCCTCTAATAATTTCTAATAATGGAGACTCTAGGTAAAGATATTTCTAGTCTTATTATAGCTGATGTTTGATATAGATGAATACTTGAAAACAGACTCTATAATTTTACTGCTGAAATGCAACATAGACCTGCAACTCCCGGGCACACTTCCACCGCCATGTGGGATAGTCTACTGGAAAACGAGAGACTGGGTGATGCAGTCCCAGCTGAAAGGTAAGCTAACCTGGCTGAGCCCCAACACCAAGTAGCTGACCCGAGTCCCCTAACCCGGCCATAGCTGGTAGGAACTGCCCCGCTGAGCCGAGGCCAGATTGCTCCTGATCCAGAGACTCAAGAGAGAAAGTAATGATTGTTTTCTCAAGTCACTAAGTTATGAAGTGGTTCATTACATAGCAAGAGCCGACATAGAGAGAGAAAGCAAAACGCACACACACATCTTCAGAGATATTAATGTGTGGTAAACAAGGATAAATTTTTAAGAAACGCACTCTATATTTCTTATTTCTTATCTAAGACAGAAACTGAAACACATTAAAGTCCCACAACTTTCTCAAAAATCACTTTTTAAAAAAAGATTCATTGAATGAATTTGAAAGGCAGAGTGACACACAAAGAAAGGGAAAGTAAGAGAGAGAGAGAGAGAAAGGGAGGGAGGGAGGGGGAGAGAGAGAGAGATCCTTCATCTGTTGGTTTACTCCCCAAATGGCTGCAATGGCCCAGAACCCCATCTGGGCCTCCCATGTGGGTGGGTATACTCAGGCCGTCTTCCTCTGCTCTCCCAGCACATTGGCAGGGATCTGGATAGAAGCAGACCAACTGGGACTTGAACCAGTGCTCTGATGTGGGATGCAGGTGTTGCAGGTGGCAGCTTAATCCACTGTGCCATAACACCAACCAAAAGTGTCACATTTTAAAAATTACAAAAATAATCCAAATAGCTGAGGTACCAGGTATGTTCTCCTTACTACTCCTGGAACTGCTCCAGATAACCTGAAATACTATCATTTTATCAGGTAAATAAAAGCAGATTTGGATTTTGGTGCTGATTGCTATTTTTTGTAACCAAAAAATGTGAATACTCTAGGCTATAGCCAGTTGCGTTGCAAGCAGCCAAAGGGAATGCTTTGTTAATTGAGGGAGGATCTACCAGAACACTTAGAGTGATGAACTTAAGTCTTCATTGGTCTAAACTTAGAACGGGAATATAGAGTTTTGCTTACTGATATTTTGAGTATTCTGCGATCCAGGTACAGAAAGCCCCCAACTTAAAATGGTTTCACTTGTGAATTTTACTTTATGGTGGTACAAAAGCAACAAGCATTCAGTATAAACCATTCTTCAAATTTTGAATTTAGACTTTTTCCTGCTGGCACTAAGGATACGATCCTTTTCCACAATGCTGGGCAGTGCCTGTGAGTCACAGCACCCAATCAGGCCCACGGTCACAAAGGGCAACGGCTGACATTCCACAGTGTGCTGTGTGGCATGCTAGGATGTTCTATAGGCTGGATTTATTAAATGCATTCTTGGTTTGTGATATTTTCAATTTCCTATGGGTTTATTGGTACATAACACCATCATAAGCAGAGGAGCATCTGTATATTTCATTTTTTTTTCTTTATGGGGTTTACTTTTGAGGAACCCATGAAAGTCCAAATGTCACTGATTTTTTCAGTGCTTTTGCACAGAGTAAACATTATCAAGGTAATGAAAATGCAAATTACATGAACTTAATTGCAGGGTATCTATCTGTGGCAATCACATCTTCTGTTTGGAATGATTTCTGCATACTGAACTCTCATCTTCTATCTACCCCCGAGGGCCATACATCTGTTAAGTAACAATGCAAAATTCCTGGCTATCTCTGCAATTTGGTAGAGCAATTGTCTAATTCTTCTCTAAAATTACCACTTAACTGCACAAGCAGGTTTCATGGTAGGTTTAAATAAAATGTTTAGGGTGTGGCACTCTTATACAGTTTTTTAAAATATTGAACATGGCAATAAAATACCTGGGTATAGGCAAACAGCATTGGATGGATACAAGCTTTGAGGCTGTTGTAATTGTTTTCCAGAGAGTCCTACAAAGAAAGTGCAAGAGAGTGGTCACTGGATGAGAAGTCAGATCTTTCCAGGTGAGAGTTCACATGGCATTAGATAGGAGGGTTCCAGAGAGCACCAAGCCAGAGGAAAAGAATACAAGAAGCAAATGAATGGGAGTCCAGAGTATACGATTAGGATGATTAATTGGGGAATTACATCAGGACCCATCCTCACAATTGAGCTCCTCCCATGTACTCTGGTTTTAGCAACGGGCAACATTATCTTTAAACCCAGATTACAGCAGAGAATGTGAGCACTTGGCCCAGGAGAAAATTAGCACCCAAGACAGATGCTAAGACTCAGAAGGAGCAGGAAGAGCCCATACCACACTGCAAGCTGCTGTCCCCTTTCACACAGAATCACAGTGTCCCTTCCCACCATCACCAGAAAAGTCCTGACAGTCAGAACTGGAATCTGCAGGTGAACATGAATTGTCAATTCCAGAGGGAATGAGCTGGAGGAATCGATACTCCAAATCATCTCTTCCCTTCCTCTGACCCCAGCCAAGGCTCCTCACTTGCCAAACCCATCATCAGTTAGAGAGCAAGGGAGCCACAGAAGGGCTCACATACACCTGCTCTCAGGAAAGGGTGGAGTGGACAAGGCTCAAGTGAAGGCATGCATGCAGTAAAGGAAAGAGGTTCAGACTAAATATGTAGGGTAAATTGTTCATCATAACATAAAGGACAGACATAATTTCAAAACTGCTTCGACAAAAAAATGGAGTAAAGCATACACTTGCTCAATCCAACAGTCTGATGGATTGCTTGCAATCATGGTGAAATAGATCTTCACAGCCCTATACGCAAAAGCCTTTAAATGATACTTTTCCATGCCTCCCATTAAGCCCTGGAGTTTTCTTCTCCTTCCTTGTATTAGTCAGCTTTTCTTTATTCAGGTATTTCATAAAATACCCGAAAGAAGCTATTTAGGAAGGAGAAAGGTTCATTTCAGCTTACAGTTTTGGAAGTTCACAGTCCAAGATTGGGTGGGACCTTGGTTTATGTACCTAGTGCTGCTGAAGATGCCACAGGGGTGGTCACGTGACAAGCCAGGAAGCAGAGATTCCTCATCTAGCCTCTACGGTCTCTCCTTTTTCAATCTTTGGACTCCATCCAAACAACCTGATCCGAAGCGATCACTTCCAAATGTCCCCACCTTCAGACACCATAATTGGATCAAGCCTCACCTTACTCCATCAGCCTTTAGCATTAATCCAGTAGCTGTCAACCTAAGATGCTGGGATTTAAATGTCTGCATGAGTTTTGGAAGCCAAATTGTGTTCAGACTGTAATATCCCTCCAGTTCAAACCTGGCCTTGTGACTCTCTTTGACCAGCAGAGTAATACAGGAGTAAAGTTTTAGTCCTTGCAAGCCCAGATCTCAAGACATTTGGCAGTTTGCACCAGTACCTTCTTTGAATGCTGCTGTAGGGAAGAGGACCAGGCAAGACTCTCAGGATTTAAGAAACCATGCAGGGGGATCCAGTGGGCAGCTGACACCAACAGCCTGCCGCAAGATCCCAGTCGAGATGCTGGTAGACTACACCTGCATGCATGGTCCCAAGCAGGACCAGAGGAGGAAATCCCTTGCTGATCCCAAAGAGATGACACACTGAAATACTGGACAATAAATGGAGGGCCAGCTATCCTCTAAAAATGGTGAATATCCAGTGCTGTTTCTGCACTTTTATTAAATACATGTGTTTCTATAAGTATTATATAGATGTGTATTGTGTATTTTTAAGATTTATGCTATACAGAAGGAAAAAAAACTTCCTCTAACCTCCTAGGCTCTGCAAGTGGGCCTCAAGAAATTGAACTAATGAAAAACAGTTTAATAAGAGGAAAACTGAATTATTAACATGTACATACACACGGGAGAAATTCAGTATGAGTAACTCAAAGCAGTGGTTAGAAATCAGGGCTTATATGGCATCTTAACAAAAACCAATAAACTTGTACAGAAATGAGAAGAAAAACGAAAAGGCGAAGGCAAAGGTTTAGGTTCTTCAGTGTTGCAAACTGTGAGAAAGTAAGTAGGTGGGGAGACCGATGGAGGAAAATGGTTGGTTCCAAGGTTTCTCGTGCTGATTCCTCTCTGGGTAGGTTAGAGACTCTGTTGATTAAGAATTCTGGTGGTTGATAATTATTCTCCTCTCCCTTGTACGGAAGAGGGAACTGGAATGACACATAAAAATCTATGTCCTGCTTTTAACCAGATAGAGGGAGAACAAGGAGCTTTCTTCTTTTGATTTATTTTTTAACATATCTGCTGTCTCCTCATTTCCTTAAGCTGAAGATAATCCTGATGCCAAAGAGGCATATTTTGGGTTAACTTATGCTGATCCCCTACCCCATAAAAATTTAAATTTACATCATTATGTATATTTCTGAAACATTTTTAATTCAATATAAAAGAGTCAAGCTGTTTCATTCAAATATGCAAGATCAAGCTCATTTATTTCAGCTGCTGTGAAATATTCAATTCAATGATCCATTCTCCTTCTGATGAGTATTTAGGTTGCCTCCATTTTTTGTTTTGCTTTTATGATAATTCTGCAGTATGCATGTTTATATAAATTTTCATGGGTGTATGTAAAAGCATTTCTCAGGGAAATGAGATTGCTGTGTCATAGGTATTCCATGCCTTTAATTTCACTGAATACTGTCAAACTACTAAGCTGTACCAAGTTATACTCCACCAGTAGCAACTTAGAGTTTTGACTTCCCCAAGTCATGACTACCACTTTCTACCATTAAATCTGTGTTGATCTGATGGGAGTGATATGGTGCAGTTCAGTCCGGAATAGAATCCTAGCTTGATAGTCAATTTCCATTTACCCTCTGGCATCAAATGTTGCAAATGAGAAATATATCATCGGCTTAACTGTCATTCTTTTTTCTGATTTGCTTCTTTATTTTTAATGATTTTTTAAATTTTATGTTATGCTGTTAATCGTACATGATTAAATTTTTAAAAAATCCATATCTGTTATGGTTTGGATAATTATTTGTGTGCTCCCCAAAGGCCCATGTGTTTATAGGAATAGCTTGAGGCTGGAACTTAACTGAAAGGCAGAGACGGAAGGGAAGGCCTTGGAAAGCGATCAGCCTGGATTGGGTTCTTGGGGTGAGGTCTAGGATCCAATCACTGTGGCCCTAGAAAGAGAGACTCGGGGTTGTGAGGAGAGAACCTGCTCCGTGCCTCCCTGCTTCCTGGTTGCCCACACGCTCCTCCCTCTCCTTCCGCCTCTGCCAGCCTCTTAGCATCTGGGCTGCTGACGTGGGGCTGTAAATCTCCAGACCAACGGGACAAAGGACAGCTCCTTCCTTCCTGGGTAGTTTCTCTCAGATATCTTAGTAAAAGTAACCAAAAAAACCAACTGACACTGTACACTTTTTACGTCAGAGCCGCTACAGTTTTCTAGAAAGTTCACAATCATTATCTCTTAAAAGACTGTGTCACTTCCAGGAATTTGGTAAACGTGATGTGACCGTCCACATACAGAATTGTTAAAACAGGAAAACATATGTCTCAAAAACATGTTTCTTAGGTCTCCGGAAAAGTAAAGGAGAACAACCGGAGGACGGAAGGCACTGGAAAGCCGGATTTCTCCATTTGCACTCCAGTCAGTGTTTAGGCTGACGTCAGCATCAGGATCCTGACGTCCCATCTAAAGGCGAAGTGCAGAAAGGAGTCGGACAGAGGCTGCCCACGGCAGCCGGGACCTCCTGCACAGCAGGGTGAACTAGAAAACGAGCACACTGAAAAAGGCGTTTGCCTCGTTTGGCCTTAGCTGTGCGTAACCAGAGGGGCAAAACGTCTCCTGAGTTATGACAACCACAAACACGCACTCAGTCAGCTTGGGGGCCAAGTTCACAATACTTGTGTGGCGCAAAGAGGCCCAAGTGGAAAAGTCTTTGTCAGAAGAACATCCTTTCATCATAGGCCTCAGAGAATCCCAACACAGAAAGTCCCAAGGAGTCTATCACAGTCAAAATCTCAGGATCTTCAAACCACAATGGGTGAGCGTTACAAGAAAGGACAAAAGATAGAATCAGACCCACAAGTGCAGATATTAAATATGGTTTACAGGACATTCTGGCCAAAGCAGAGAGAGGTCAGACAGCTAATGGGAGCCCGAGCACAGAGGGACGTGCACACCATTGAGATGGACTTTGACTATAATCATCAGGGACCAGGAGGCCTTCAAGGGTTTTGAGTAGGAGAGTGGTGGGCATGACTTGCGTTTTTAAATAGGTCTTTCTGGATGCTATGTTCAGAATACAAAGAATCGGCTGGTGCCACAGCTCATTTGGCTAATCCTCCGCCTTGCGGCACCGGCACACCGGGTTCTAGTCCTGGTCGGGGCACTGGATTCTGTCCCGGTTGCTCCTCTTCCAGTCCAGCTCTCTGATGTGGTCCGGGAGTGCAGTGGAGGATGGCCCAAGTGCTTGGGCCCTGCACCTGCATGGGAGACCAGGAGAAGCACCTGGCTCCTGCCTTTGGATCAACACGGTGCACCAGCCACAGCGTGCCGGCTGCAGCAGCCATTGGGGGCTGAACCAACGGCAAAAGGAAGACCTGTATCTCTCACTGTCCACTCTGCCTGTCAAAAAAAAAAAAAAAAAAAAGGAATACAAAGAATCACAGCCGAGGTCAGTCTGTCGTCTGGACAAGGACGCTTCACAAAAAGAAAATTACGGGCCAGGGGCTGGTTGCTGTGGTGTAGCCAGTTAATCCGCCACTTGCAACGCTGGTATCCCATAACAGAGTGCTTCTTCTTGAGTTCCAGCTGCTCCACCTCTGACCCAGCTTCCAGCTAATGAACCTGAGAGGGCAGCAGAAGATGGCCCAAGTGCTTGAGCCTTTGCCACCTATGTGGGAGACCCGGATGGAGTTCCTGAGTCTTAGCTTTGGCCTGGCTCAGCTCTGGCTGTTGCAGCCATTTAGGGGGTGAATCAGCAGATGGAAGAAATCTCTCTCTCTTCCCCCCACCCGCTCTGATGCTCTAACTTTCAAATAAATAGATAATTTTTTTAAAATTCCAGGCCAATATCCTGATGGACATATAAGCAAAATTATCTGGAGAATATTTTTTTTTTTGGAAAAGTAAACAAAATGGACCTATCTTTAGCTAGGCTTACAAGAAAAAAAGAGAGAAGACCCAGATAAATAAAATTATAAATGAATGTGGAGACATTGCAATTGATACACAGAAATACAAAGGGTCAGAAGAGCCAATGATGAATTTAGACATCAACAAATTTGAAAATATAAGAAATATGGATAAATCTCTAGAAGCATACATCTCACCAATCATGAGGAAACAGAACATCTAAAGAAGCGAAAAACAAGAAAGGAGATTGAATTACTGCCTTAGTCCACTTTTTGTTGTTGTTGCTATAAAGAAAGACCTGAGCCAAGGTAATTTGCAAGCAAACAAGGTGTATGTTGGCTCACAACTCTGGAGGCTGGAAGTCCAGGATCAGGCGACTGCATCTGGTGAGGGCCTCATGCTGCTTCTAACACAGTGGAAGTCAGACTGAAAAGCAGGTGTCTGTGGGAAAGGCAAAACATGAGGGGCAACCTCACATTGACTTTACAATAACTTACACTTGTAGTTACTAATCCAGTCTCACGAGAATTAACCCAGTCCCCCAAGAAAGGCATAGGCCACTCTTAAAAACCTAGGCACCCCTTAATGACACCACCTCCTAACACCACCACGGTGGAAATCAAATTTCAACATGAGTTTCAGAGGGGATAAAACATAGCATTCCAACAGGGCCGGCGTCTCGGCTCACTAAGCTAATCCTCTGCCTGCAGTGCCAGCACCCTGGGTTCTAGTCCCGGTTGGGGTGCCGGATTCTGTCCCGGTTGCTCCTCTTCCAGTCCAGCTCTCTGCTGTGGCCTGGGAGTGCAGTGGAGGATGGCCCAGGTGCTTGGGCCCTGCACCCGCATGGGAGACCAGGAGGAAGCACCTAGCTTCTAGCTTTGGATCGGTGCAGTGTGCCGGCCACAACGCACCAGCCGTAGCGTCCACTTGTGGGGTGAACCAACGGAAAAAGGAAGACCTTTCTCTCTGTCTCTCTCTCTCTCACTGTCTAACTCTGCCTGTCAAAAAAATCCAAAAAAAAAAAAAAAATCCAGAAAAAAAACCTTCCAACAGAAAGAAAATCCAGGACCTGATGGCTTTACTGGTGAATTTGACCAAGTATTTAAAGAAAGATTAAAATCATCCCTTCTGAAATTACTCTGAAAAATTGAAGAGGAGTGAATACCTCCAAGCTTACTTTATTACACTCTGATGCCAAAGCCAAAATAAAAGAAAGAGAGAGAGAGAGAGAGAGAGAGAGAGAGAGAGAGAGAGAGAGAAGGAGGGAAGGAAGGAGAAAAGAAAGAGAAACAGTGAGGGGGGTTCTCAAAAAATAAAAAAAATATATAACTACCATGTGATATCATAATTACACTTGTGGATATATGAGCATACCCAGTGAAATAACCTCAGTGTCTCAAAGAGCTATCCACACTGTATTCACGGAAGCATTACTCAAATAGCCAAAATATGGAATCAACAAGGTGTCCATCAATGGATGAATGGACAAAGAACACATGATGTGTGTATATATACAAGTGTATACATACTCATACACACACACGCACACATGCATACACACACATAGGGATATTATTCGGCCCTGAAAGAGCAAGGAAATTCTACCATTAACAATGATAGGGATGAACCTGGAGAACACTATCCTAAGTGAAAGAGCAAGGAAAGAAAGACAAATGCTGCATGGTCTCACTTAATTTGGAAGCCAAAAGAGCTGAACTCACAGAGGCAGAGAGAATGACTGTGATTGCTGGGGATCCGTGGGGTTATGCTGGTCAAATGCAAAGTTTTAGTTATGTGAGATGAGTAAGTTCTGGAAAGCTAATGTATAGCATGGTTATCACAGTTAATGATACTGTATTGTGTGCATTAAACGTACAAAGAAAGACCTTACATGTTTTCAACAGGTACAAAAAAAGTAATACTTAACTATATGAGGTAATGAATATACAAACTAGCTTTCTTGTAGTAATCATTCCACAAAGGAGAATATCAAAACATCACATACAAGTTAAATTTTTGTCAATGATATCTCAATCAATCAGTACAATAAATGATGAAACTGAAACATAAAAAGGTTAAAGATAAAGATATTGGAATGGATAAAAAATAAGACCCAACTATATTCTGTCTACAACAAACACACTCTGAATATAAAGACATAGGTTAAAGTAAAGCAACGGAGAGAGATAGACTATGCTAACATTAAGCTGCAGTAGCTCTAATGATATCAGACAAACAGGTTTCATAACAAGAAAAATGATCAGAAGTTAAATAAATTCAGATAACCTAGGCCTATATTTATTAAAACAATTAAATCCATAATAAAAATCTTACATAAAAAAAGCATCTGGCCCAGATGACTTCATTGGTAAATTAGACCAAAATTTAAGGAAGATATGATAATAATTCTCTGTGAGTTTTTCCAGGTAATAGAAGAAGGACTACTTCTTAACTTACTCTCTGAGACTAATATTTCCGTAATACCAAAATCACAAAAAGACTCTAAAAGAAATAAAATTCATAGACTAATATCTCACATTAGCATAATCATGAAATTTCTCTCAGAAAATTAGGAAATTGATCCAACAGTGTACAAAAAGAGTAATGAAGGAAGAGTGGCTTAGTGATTAAGAGTCTCTAAGACACCCACATCCCACCTCAGAGTACTTGGTTCAACACCTGGCTCTGTCTCAGGCTTTCTACTAATGCAGACCTTGGAAAGCACTGGTGATGGCTCAAGCAACTGGGTTCGTCTACCCACAGGGGAGACCTGGATTGCATTCCTCTCCCCCAGCTTTGGCGCTGGCCCACCTCCAGTTATTATGAGCATTTGGGGACTGTACCAGCAGATGGAATCTCTTCCTCTTTCTCACTCTCTCTCTCTTTCTCTCTTCTGTCTTTCAAATAAGTAGATTTAAAAAAAAAAAAAGAATCATACACACAGACAAGTGAGAGTTATTCCAGATATGCAATATTGGTTCAACTTTTGAAAATAAATTAACATAACCCATCACATAAACAGGCTAAGGAAGAAAAACCATATGGTTGTATCAGTTGATACAGGAAAAGCATTTGACAAAATTTAACATCCTTCCATGGCAAAAATGTTCAGCAAACTAGGAATAAAAGGAAACTTCCCCCATTTGACAGAGACCATTTGCCAAAAAGTCCTGTAAATGAGATCACCTTAAAGCAGAGATTCCCTCTCTCATTATTCCTGTTCAACATTGTGCTGAAAACCTTGGCTGGTACAATTAAAAAAAAAAAAAAAGGAAAGATAATAAAAGGCTTACAGATTAGAAAGTAAAAAACAGACCTGTCTTCTTTCACAGATGGGATTTGTCTATGTAGACACCCTAAAGAACAAAAAAATTAAAAATCAATTCCTGGAACTACACTACTTGATTGTTAACAAGTTTGTGGGATACAAGGTTGGCACACAAAAGTCATTGCTACACAATGGCAATAAACAACTGAAATTAAAAACAAAATAACGTTCATAATAGCACCCACAAAAGAATGAAATACTTATGTTTAAATCCAACAAGCTATGTGTCAGATTTTATGTAGGAAAATATAAAATTTGATGAAAGAAATCAAAGATCCAAATAAAGAGAGGAATATTTTAGAGTCATGGGTTAGAAGAATCAATACTGTTGAGATGTCAGTGCCTCCCTACTTGATCTATAGATTCCCAGCAAGCTAATTACAGTTATCCACACACTAATTCTAAAGTTTGCATAAGAAGACCAAAGACCCATAAGAGCCAACACAATACTACAGAACAAAGTTGGAGAATTTTACTATAGAACTTCAAGACTTATTACAAATCTAGAGTAGTCAAGATAGCATGGTACTGGTAAAAGGACAGACACTTAGATCAATGGAACAAAGCAAGGAGCCCAGGAAAAGACCCACACAAGCATGGTGACTTGATCTTTGAAAAAGAAGCCAAAGTGACTCAATAGAGCAAGAATATTTTTGTAATCAGGTAGAAAACTTAAGGGTTCTTGTCTGGTATATATGCCAAAGGAAACATGTAGACAATAGATTGAGCTGTAAATAGAAAGGAATGCATTTGTGTTGATGAAACCAGGAGAAAGTTCGTCTTGTGACCAAAAATCAGGCTCTTCAAACAGTCAGCAGTTACAAGTTCTGTGGAGCATGCTTCTAGGGAAGTTATACAAGTTTGCTAAGTTTTAGGAAAGCTCTGGAAAAGGTTATGCACATTCAGAAAAGAGCAGGTGCACATGCTCACTAAGTTACCATGTTCCATGTTCAGCTGGAGGTGGAGATTACAATGGGGGTGGGGAGTGGCTTTCAATGCCAGGAAGGTAAAGTCAAGGATGCTTCTGCGGGCTCTCTGCAGAATCCTTTACCCAGCTTCAGCCAGGCTGGGGCCCATGGTTTCTTATCAAGGGAAGTTCACTGCTGAATTGTGTCTTCCCACTGTCAGTTGTGGCTTGCATTCACCTGCAAGGACCTGAAAGGACATTGTTTGCTTTTAACTATGACCAAAACAAGAGTGAGTCATTTTCTGGGGGGAGGGAATGTAGTGTTGTTTTCAACAAATAATGTTGGAACAATCCATATTTTTTAAAAAAGAAAAAGAGAGAGCGGAGGAGGAAGGGATGAAGGATGGAAGGAAAGAAAAAGAAAATCTAGACACAAAGGTCTTTAATAAAAATTAACTCAAAATGGTCCTAGATCTAAACCTAAAATGCGATACTGTAAAAATTCTAGAAGAAAAATCCATGTGATCTTGAGTTTGGTGATGAGGTTTGAGATACGAAAAACATGATCATGAAGGAAAAAACTGATAAACAAGACTTTATCAATGCTGAAAACATCTACCCTGCAAAAGATACTGCTAAGAGGACGAAGAGACAAGCCACAGACTAGAAGAAAATACTAGCAAAACACACCTCCAGTAAAGGTCTTATGTCCAAAATATACAAGGAGCTGTTAACACTCAGCCATAAGAAAACAAACAGCCTAGTATTTAAACGGCCAAGAGATCTGAAAACAAACAAATAACAACAACCAAAAATGGGCTTGGTATATGTGACTAAGTTAAGGATCCTGAGAGGGGGAAATTGTACCAGATTATTCAAGGGAGGCCAACGTAGCCACCAGGGTCTTGTAAGAGGGAGGCAGGAGTCAGCGTCAGAGAAGGAATGTGAGCATGGATAGGAGCGGTGAGGGTGGAGCACAGGTGTACAGGTGTAGTCAGAGATTCACCACCACCAGGCTGCTGGCTTTGAAGGTGGAGGAAAGGGTCATGGGCCAAGAAACACGGACAGCCGCTATAGTAGGAAAGGACAGGGAAATGGGGTCTCCCCTAGAGCCTGCAGAAGGATCTCAGCTCTGCTAAGACCGTGATGTCAGCCCAGTGAAATCTATCCCGTTCCTCTGACCTCCAGAACTGTTAAATAATAAACTTCTGCCATGTTAAGCCATAACATATCGCATCTCCCCAAATCCTATCTCTTGGAAGACCCTTCGCGTGGCCCATTTTAGGAGAAAGCAGTCCCCTGACATGCCATGGTGTTGTGACAAATGTACCATAATTTGTTACAGCCATATAGGACATTAAACCACCTGGCAAGACACTTCTATTTCTCGATGGACCTCGTAGGATTGCAGAAGGTATCCTGTCCAATCACTGACTTAGATGAATGGCAAATGTCTTTGCTCTTTTCCCAGGCCAGCAAGTAGAGTTCTCTCTAGTCTTGCATGGGTGGGATAGAATATTTTGTTTCTTTATTTATTTGAAAGACAGAGTTACAGAGAGGTAGGGGGAGAGACCTTCCATCTGCTCGTTCACTGCCCGAATAGCTGCAATGACCAGGGTTGGGCCAGCTGAAGCCAGAAGCCAAGAGCTTCATCTGAGCCTCCCACATGGGTGGCCAGGACCCCAGGCACTTGGGCCATCTTCTGCTGCTTTCCCAGGGGCATTAGCTAGGGAGCTGGACTGGAAGTGGAGCAGCTGAGACACAACCAGGCACTCATATGGGATGCTGGCTTTGCAGGTGGCAGTTTAACCTTCTAAGCACGACACCTGCCCCTGGGATAGACTTCTGAAGTCAGGCTTTATGCACACAGCTCAGTAGCAGTTTTCAAAACATACAAGCCCAAGGTCAGACTCCCAGGCTTGCAAACTTTAGCAGACTGCCTTCCAGTTGTCCCCATGAAAACACATAGCACTCTTTCCCCATAAACCATTTCTCTCTGACTTCTAGAGATTTGTCTTCATTTCAGTAGGGCTATTTACTTTTTTATTTTGAAAGATTTATTTATTTGTTTGAAAGAGTTATACACAGAGAGAGAGAAAGAGAGAGAGAGACAGAGAGAGAGAGAGAGAGAGAGAGAGAGAATCTTCCATCTGATGGTTCACTCCCTAAATGGCTGCAATGGCCGGAGCTGCACAGATCCAAAGCCAGGAGCCAGGAACTTTTTCTGGGTCTCCCACGCAGGTGCAGGGGCCCAAGGACTTGGGCCATCTTCTACTGCTTTCCCAGTCCATAGCAGAGAGCTGGATCAGAAGTGGAGCTGCCAGGTATCGAACCGGTGCCCATATGGGATGCTGGCACTTGAGGCCTGGGTGTTAACCCGCTGCACCACAGTGTCGGCCCCTCAGTAGGGCTATTCATTTAAAATATTTTGTCCTTCATTTTCAAATACCTGTTAGGTTCAAAAAATTTGAAATGAAATTACCAACTATTTAGAGAAGAATGAAAAATAAGAAAATACTAATGAATCATAAAATGTGATGTAGGCAAAGCAGTACCCAGAGAAACGTGCATTGACTTAAAGGGATACACCAGAAAAGAATAACAATCAAAAGCAAATTAAAAAAAAATTATTCAGCTCAAAAACTAGAAAAAGACTAATCTAAAAAATGAATTAAGAAAAATAAAAGTTGAAATAGAAAAAGAAATTCAGAGAATTGATTTAATCAATAAAACATTTTTTTCTTTTAAAAAAGAATAAAACGTCATGAATTTTAGCAAATAGGATCAAGAAACAAACTAGAAAATACAACATGAGGGGACAGCATGGTGACACAACAGGTTAAGTCACCACATGCATCCCATATGAACGCTTCTTTAAGTCCTGGCTGCTCCACTTCTGATCTAGCGCCCTACTAATGTGCCTGGAAAGCAAAGAGTTATCTGTACCCCCACGTTCATTGCAGCACAATTCACAATAGCTAAGATATGGAATCAATCCAGATGTCCATCAACTGATGACTAGATAAAGAAATTATGGTCTATATACACTATGGAGTACTACACAGATGTAAAAAAAAAAAAAGAAAGAAATTTTGTCTTTTGCAACAAGTTGGTTGCAACTGGAAACCAGTATATTTAGTGAAATAAGCCATTACCCAAAAGGCAGATATCATATATTTTTCCTGATTTGAGGTAACTAATAAGAGTACCTGACATATAATGTATTGGAGTGAAAGACATTTTAAGAATCAATGTTTATAGCCCTTGTCTCTTTTATGGAGGGAAAGTTTTTTTTCTTCATACTATTCTTACTATTCATACTATTCTTCATACTATTTCTTCATACTATTTGTTGAACTCTTTTACTTAAGATAGGGTTAACTATATGATCATTAAGTATACTAGAAAAAAGATCATTGTAAAAAGAGTGGGAATCTGAGAGAAGGTGGGGAGGAGGGGTTGGAGCATGGGTGGGAGGGAGGGCATTGAGGGGAGTGACACTATATTCCTAAAACATTTTAAAGTAAATATATGAAACTTACATAATTTAAATAAAATACATAAAAAATTAAAAAAAGAATAAATGGCCTTTAGCAAAACAAGTGATAGACTGAGTTAACGTATTTGCAATACATATAATGTATAAAGGATTAATATCCAGAGTACAGTCTCACTACAAATTACTAAGGACACAGACTGAACAGGCAATTCACAGATTAATAAATGTGGTCAGCATAGCGCGTGCTGTTATGCTAGGCACTGAAGGCTTTATTTCCAGTTTCTGCGAGTTGCTGGATGGCAGCCCTTCTGGAAACTGCCCTCAGTGGAAGAGACCTGCCTTATCCAAGGCATCCCTTCCCAGTGCAGCCTTCAGCCAGCTGCAGGAGAACGCTGGGCTGTGCAGGCCTGGCCACTATGCAAAAGGACCATCCTCGCTTCAGAGGTCACCAGACATCACCTCTTTCCATCTCATTTAGAAACAAGACAGTAGGTCCATCAGTCACAACAGCTCCTGCCTCTCTCTGGCCCCCAGCAGCTCTGCACTTTCCTGGTCACAGCACTAAGGCCAAGACTGTGCACCTGATGCCAACATGGCCGATCTCAGACTTCCCATGGAACTGAGAGATGGACACTGGTTTGGAGAAGCTCCCTTCGCACAGCAGGGTGTAAGGCAGGGTTTCTCAGTGGCCATCCTCCCTGAAACACAAAGAGAAGCTCTCCATGGAAAGGAACCAACGTTCACCATGGCTGATCAACAGCTAGGAAAATTGCTCTTTGAAGCAGTCAGTCAGTCTTTACAGCCAGCTGCGCCTGATTCTCCCACTTCGATAAGCCAGCAGTTCCTCCCCGCCCCAACTTTGCTTAAACTAGTTCAAAAGTGTTTCTAAGTCTTGCAATCAAAAGAATATTAATGTAACTTGTTGCCCATTAGGAACCTAGTTGAATACATGACAGTACCTGCACACAGGACTCAGCAAACGTTTTTCTCTAAGGAGTCAGTCATTATTTTAGGCTTTGCAGGCTTCAGCCATCCAACTCTGTACTGTTGTGGTGTGAAAGCAGCCAGAGACAATATATAAATGATTGAGTGTTCCCATAAAGCTTTATTAACAAAAACAGGCAGTGGGTAGGATTGGACCCTCAGGAAATAGTTTGCTGACCTCTGCTATACCGTGGAACCATGGAGCAGTTAAAAAGGATGTCCTTCCATAAATAGTAATGTAGTGGGATAATATTCTGCAGCATAAACCCATGGTTTAAGCTTTCTGCTTCGGAGCCTTCACCTGGAGTAGGTACCAGTGTGGCCTGGACAAGGTGCCTGCATGGCTGGCTCCATTCCTGCTTCAGGCCATTATCCAAACATTTCCTTCTCAGTGAGGCTTTCTCTGATCATGCCATCTGAATGTCGTTCTTTCTTCTCTGTTATAGGTTTGTCCTTAGTTATTTTTCCCATCAAACATATTGTGTGTGTGTATATATATATGTGTATATATATATATATATATATATTATTTTCACTGTAACAGCTCCAATAGGACAGACAGTTTCTTCTGTTTGATTTACAATGCCAGTCCTTAAAACAGGGTCTACTACATAGCAGGTGCTCAGTAATCTGTTAAATGAATCAACAGTAAGGGCAACACTTATTGAGCACTTAATATGTGCCAGGCACTGTCATAATTGCTCAAGGAATATTTTACTACGAACCTCACGACCAGTGATTACCTCTGCTTGATAGATACCTAGGCAGTGACAATGCTGGTGCTACAGCCAGGAAGGACAAAGAGCAGGAGATATGGAGCTAACATCCTTGGTTTTTCCACAATGGGGTCTGACTTTTAAAAATAAACATGCAAAAAGTTTTCTATATATTTCAGAATACAAATATATACAAATATATATACAATATATACAATATATACAAATATATATTTCTATATATTTCAGAATACAAACACCCACTACATTACTATTTATGGAAGGACATCTCTTTTAACTGCTCCATTGTGACATAAAGCATACTCTTTATTTAACAGTTTTTTAATTTGAAAAGCCAACACACACACACACACACACACACACACACACACACACACAGAGTTTTCCCATCCCCAAATAACTATGACAGACAAGGCTGGGCAGAAGCTAAAACCAGGAGCCAAGAACTCCATCCAGGTTTCCCATGTGTGTGGCAGGAACCCAATTACTTGGACCATCTCCACTGCCTCCCAGCACCTGTACCAACAGGGAGCTGGAGCCAGGAGCCCAAGCTGAGAATCAAACTCGGGCACTCCCATTTAGGACTTTAGGCATCTTAACTGACAGACCAAACATCAGCCCCACAAATGTGCAGCCATAAGTGATAGTTTGAGATAATCATTTCCAGTTGCACCCACTAGAAGAAAAGGAAGCAGAATACTGCTGGTGCAGCTGCGAGAGTTCTCAGAACAGGGGAGCAGCAGACCCATCATGCAGACTTCAGGGGATCAGGTGGCATCCAGAGTACACAAGACAAGACCCAGGCCTCAATTATGAGGTGTGTCCCAGGAAAGTTGAGAGCATCACAGAGAAAAGCCAGGGCAAGACCAGAGCACGCAATTGCGTGGACGATCGAGGTTCCAGACGTAGCACCTGCAGGCAACTCAAAGCCCCTGTGCTCCTCTCAGAATGGGGGACAGTAGCCCTGACGGGAACGTGAATTGGGCTGAGGAGTCTGCAGAGCATGGAGGCCAGAGGAAAGGAGACCCTGTTGTGCTGGAGGTCATCTTGGGACATTCCTGGAGACCAGGAGGCCAACATTCCGTGGGTGGTCTCCATCCTAAACTCACAACTCGCAAGCCTCTCACCCCTACCTGGGGAGGGGGGAGTGGAATTGACCTTCGCTGAGCATTTCCCTAATGGAGACTGTGAAAAGCTCAAAATTAGACTGAGATTATCGCAGAGGGACTCGATCAAGTGCTCCACTATTCAGCTAACCACTGAGCTAAGAGCTAAGGGAAGTCAATGACAGATGGAGGAAATTGCAACTTGATATACACAAGATTTGTGATAATGAGATTAGTCCCCTTTACTCCATTACAGAAAGACTGCCAAGACAGAGTGATAAGTATAAAGGAAGCAAGCCATGGACCAATATATACAGTACATTCCTGGTTATATAAAAAGCAAATGTATATTAGTACATATACAAATGTGGATGTAAATGCATAAAAACGACCTTGAAGGGAGCCAGTGTTGTGGCCTGGCAGCTTAAGTTGCCACTTGCAATGCCAGCATCCCCTACTGGAGCATCAGTTCAAGTTCCAGAGTGCTCCGTTTCCAATCTGGCTCCCTTCCAATGCTCCTGGGAAGGCAGTGGAAGATGGCTCAAATACTTGGATCTCTGCCACCCATGTGGGAGACCCAGATAGGGTTCCTGGCTCCTGGCTTCAGCCTGGCCCAGCTCTGACCATCACAGCCACCTGGGGAATGAAACAACAGATGGAAGATCTCTTTCCCTCCCTCCTTCTCTATCATTCTGCCTTTCAAATAAATAAGAATCCACTGAGATCATATAAAGAGGAGGGTAGTAGAGGGTGAGTGGGTGAGACAAAGTAGGGGTGGAGGAGTAGAAGGGAGAAGGAAATGGAGGTAGAAAAGGGACTTCCCTTTTCAGTCCATGCCCTTCTGTACTGTTCGCGCTTTTTAAGCATTTTTTATTTGTTTAGTTTTTATTTATTTGAGAAGCTGAAGGACAGAAACCAACAGAGAGCTCCCATCTGACGGCTCACTCTCCAAGTGCCTGTTACAGCAAGGGTTGGGCAGGGTCTGTGCCAAAAGCCAGAACCCAATCCAGATCTCCCACATGCATGACAGGGGGCAACTACTTGAGCCATCACTGCTGCCTCCCAGGGTGCACGTTGGCAGGAATCAGGCACCCCAGTATGGAATGTGGGTGTCCTAAGCAGTGTCCTACCTAACAGACCAAACACCTGCTGCTGCCTGCACTTTCTACAGGAGTGTATTGAACTGCTCTTTGTGTCAACACAACAAGGAAATCAAAAGACGCTGTGCTTATGTTGTATAACATTTTAAACTCAAGCACCATCATTTCATGATTGCCTTCTTCAGCTCCAATGGCCACCATTTTCCTTCCTTCCTTCCTTCCCTCACCTCCGCTGGCTGAGTGAGTGGGTCTTCCTCAGGGAAACCATCCTATGGTGTCGCTTGGCAAGTCCCATACAGCATTGGAAGCATCTGGTTTGGTTTTTCTTCTCCACAAAACTAAGAGCTCCTCAAGAGCCTGGAATGTATCTCACTCATGTTTCTAGGACCTCACCTATATGTGAACAGTGAATGAGGAAAAACAATAAACCTATCTGTGAATTGATTAGGCCCTGAGTTCTGTTTTAACAAGTTTTAAAATACCAGTGTGATGATTCTATGTAAAATCTGAATTTTGAAAACTAAAACAGAAAAAAAAATCCAACTTAATACAGGAAAATAGGATTCTTCATTGAAAATTAGCTTGATGACATCAATCAACTCCCTAAGAAAGAACCAAGTAATATTCAGTTACATGACTAATACAAATGATCAACAGTTTCACATTTTTGAAATTCAGACCTAGAATTTTATGTAACAATAATTTCATCCACTGCTCTCAGATTTTAGCTGGCTCCATAAATACACAAGGGAATTAAAAGATGGCTCTTTCTGGTGAGGCCCAGCTCCATCCCTTTAGGGATTTAAAGCGACTCGACAAAATGACTGGCGCATGTCTAGGGTGACCGATGGACAGCAGATTATTAATTGAAAGTCATCAGCACTTCGCAGTCGCCAGCCAAACACACAACTGTGAGGTGACTCAGGCCTAGGATGTTGAGGTCTTTGTGCAGGTGCCTGTGTGACTCTCTGAGGTAGAGTCAGATAGGCTCCCACAATTGGGAGGATGGCCCTGAGGGACACAGATGGGTCTGGAGATGCAAACACACTGCACCTCCTGAGTGTTCTGGGAGCTGCTTCTGCCTCTGCTTCTACAGAAGCTGCAAGTGCAAATTTCAGGAACTGAGAGCAGTGAGCAGGAAGTGGAAACAGCCTGGGTAGCAAGGGAATCTCTTGGGGGCTCCTTGTTCCTCTTACCCATTTCAGTTCTTCTGTTCTTCTCCCTGGGTTGCTGGATGGCAACTGCAGGGGTTAACCCACACAGACCCTCACGCTACCTGGATGCAAGGCCTTTGTCCTTTGCTGCCTCTCAAGGTCATTGTCTGAAGTCCTTCCTTCCATTTGTAAGGGCAGCAGAGGCCATGGGGACTGCCCTATTTCTGCCTGTTTGTACGCAGCAGCAGGAAGCCAGCTGTGATCATTTTCCTCATGTTGGTCTCATTACATTTCTGTGTTTCAAATATGCACATCAATTATTTCTCCTTAGTGTTGCATTGTTGCAGTTACATGAAGGACAAGGAATGTATCTCATCCCTTGTTACTACAATTCAGAACTCATACTTCCATTCAAGCAGACGGTGGGCAATTTTTTGCTTTAGGAGCAGTAGGTGCTCACATTAGTGTGTCCCCGGATTTCAGGAATGTTGTGAAACTATAAATGAAGAAGTGACTGGTGACTTGGATCTTCAACTGTGAGCCCCGTTAAGGAGTGAGACCAGTTTGCATCTTCTCCTTCTCTGACTGCATGCAAACACTACTTGCAGACGAATTTGTCCATTTCTCCCCTTATCTTTAACGCCAAGACTAAACACCATCATCTCTTACCTCTTTTCTTGCAATAGTTTCTGTATCTCACTACTTTAATATTTGTGTCTCTTCAATCTCCTCTCCCCATAGAAGCTACTGAGATCTTTTTATAAAATGAACCCTCTGCTTCAAAAGGGCTCCTATTGTACTTAGAACAAAATTTAAATCCCTTGTCAGCAAAGTCTCCTTTGAGTCCTGGAGCAGAAGCTGTCACTCGGGCTGGCCAGGGCCACTCTGTCCCAGTCACTCTTCACCCTATTCTTTACATGGCTGACTTCTTCTTTCAGGCGTGCATATTTCTTCCTTGGAGAAGTTTTCCCTCAACACTCTGACTATTTTCTATTACTGTAGCAGCTTCCTGACCCTTGTCAACATCTATGATTATATGATTGTTTGTTAATTTGCTTAGAGTCTGTATACTCTCAGACTATCAACTACAAAAGGGAGAGAGAAAAAAATATACAGTACCTTCCAATCTGTTTGGCGCTTTGCAATCAACAAATGTTAACTACATGAATGCATTTTTTCTTAAATACAAATGAAAAAAACCATTAACTGAGGAAAATGTCAGCCTCCTAACAATAGCCAAACTTAACTCCTGCCTCAGTCAGGAGAAATGGAAGCAGCAAGTTCACGGACACTTGTGTGGCTTCCTCTCTTGCCAAACACCTGCTGGCAACCTCCACAGAGCTTGTGTCCCTTGTTCCTGCTTGTGGACATTGCGGACTTTTCCCTTGGCCAGGATAAACCTCCATTCCTCCCAGGGCATTTAAAAAATTACCTTTAGTGGAAGGCATTTGATTCAGTGGTTAAGACATATGTTAGAGTAGCTGCGTTCGAGTCTCAGCTCCACCTTCAATTTTAGCTGACTGTGAATGCACACCCCTGGAGGCCACAGGTGATGGTTCAAGTGCTTGAGTCCCTGCCATCCACTTGGGAGGCCCAGACTGAATTCCAGGTTCCTGGCTTCCACTTGCACCAGGACATCTGACTGTTGTGGGCATTTGGGGAGTGAATCAGTGAATGAAATTCTCTCTCTCTCTCTCTCTTTCTCTTTCTCTTTCTGCCTTTCAATAAAAGTAAGTAAATAAAAATTGCCTTTAGTACTGGAAATTCTTAGTTTTTGAAGCTGCACTCCACTGTATCAAGCATATTAAAATGTATTCATATCCCACACTTAAAAAAAACACTTTTGCTCTAAAATGCATTAGAAAAATTTTTATAATTTGGTTCTTTGGATTTGTAGCCATGACTAACAGTTTATTTTCTTAATTTAAAATCTTTTATTTAGTATGTAATACTTGTATATTTTTATGGGGGTACAGTGCAGAGTATCAACTCCTGTATACAGTGCAAAAAGATCAAATCAGACAACAAGCTTTTGCATTTCCTAACCGTCTCTTTGTGTCTGGAGCCTACCAGCTCCTCTTCTGCAGTTTTTTTAAACAATGCACTGTTGTGAACTACAGATGCTCCACTGTGCTGGGGAACACTAGAACCTATTTCTTGTATTTAACTGTGTTTTGGTACCCATTATTCAAACGCCCTTTATCGTCCCTCCCTGACCACCTCCAGCCTCTAGTAATCACCATTCTAACTTCAGATACTATTTGTATGACAAAGAACACTTAGTATTTGTCTTTCTGTGTCTTGCTTATTTTACTTAACAAAATGATCTGCAGTTCCAACTACTTTTGCTGCGAATGTCAGGATTTCATTCATTTTCATGGTTGAATAATAACCCATTGTGACTGTGTGCCACATTCTTTATTTATCCATTGATGGGCGTCTAGGTTGATTCCATATCTTGGTTACTGTGAGTAGTGCTAAAATAAACATGGGAATTCAGAATATCTTTCACATGTGGGTTTTAGATCTATTTTTAGTTTTCTGAGGAATCTCTATGCTGTTGTCTGTAATGACGATACTAATTTGCATTCTCACCAACAGAGTATAAGGGCTCCCTTTTCTCTACCTCCTCACCAACTTGTCATTTTTTGCCTTTTTGCTGTCAGTCTTTCCAACGGCCATGAGATGATACGCTGTTGTGGTTTGGGTTTGCATTATCATGATATACAGTGAAATTGAGAATTTCTTCACAAATTTGTTGGCTATTTGCATTTCTTCTTTTGTGAAATATTTATTCAGATCTTTGGCCTATTTCTTAACAGAGTTGTTTGTTGTTTGCTGAGTTTTTTGAGTTCATTATATATTCTGGATATTAATCCTTTCTCAGATGTAGAGTTTACAAATATTTTCCCCCGTTCTTTGCTTCTCTCTTCACCGTTTGCAGTGCAGAAGCATCTGGTTTGGTATAATCATGTCTAGTTTTGCTTTTGTTACCTGTGCTTTTGGGGTCGTGTCCAAAATATCATTGCCTATACCAACTCTAAAAGTGTTTCTCCTATGTTTTCTTGCAGTAGTTTCACAGTTTCAGGTATTTCATTTAGATTTTGGAGTTGATGTTTCTACAGGCGGAGATGTAGGGGTAGGGGCAAGGTCAACTTTCAATCTTCTGTGAGTAACCTGTTTTCCTAGCACAACTTAATGAACAGACTTCCATTTTTCCGGTGTGTGTTTTTGGCACTGTTGTGGAGAATCAGTCTGTTGCAGATGTGTGGGTTCATACCTGGGATTTTCACTCCATTTCACTGGTCTAGTGTCTGTTTTTGTGCTAATATCATGCCGTTTTGATTACAATGGCTATGCAGCGTGTCTTGAACGCAGATATTGTGATGTTTCCAGTTTTGTTCCTTTTGCTCAAAACTGTTTTGACTATTGAAAATCTTTTGTGCTTCCATATGAACTTTAGGATTTTTTTCTTGGTCCTTTGAAGACTGTCCGTAGTATTTTTATGGGGATTGTGCTGAATCTGCAAATTGCTTTCTGTAGTATGGACTTTTGAACATTAATTCTTCCAACCCACCAACATGAGAAGTCTTCCCATTTTTTTTGAGTCTTCTTTAATTTTTTTTTAAAGATGTATTTGAAAGGCAGAGTTACAGAGAGGGAGGCACACACACACGCACACACACACACACACACAGAGACAGAGAGACAGAGAGAGACAGTCAGTCTTCCATCCACTGGTTCACTCTCCAAATGGCTGCAATGGCCAGGGCTGGCCAGACCAAAGCCAGGAGCCAGGAGCTTCATAGGTACAGAGGCCCAGGTACTTGGGCCATCTTCCACTGCTTTCCCAGGCACATTAACAGGGAGCTGGATCAGAAGTGGAGCAGCCGGGACTTGAACCAGTGTCTCTATAGGATGCCAGTATTGCAGGTGGCAGTTTTACCTGCTATGCCACAATGCTGGCCCCTCAATCTCTTTCACTGGTGTTTTTACATTTTTACTGTAGGTCTTTTACATCCTTGTTAAATTTGCTCTACAGTATTTTTTGCTTTGCTTTATTTTTTTGTAGCTATTGTAAATGGCATTGTTCTTATAATTTTTCCTGAGAGTTTATTATTCATGTATTAAAATGCTATTTTGGGGGGCTGGGCAGTGGTATAGCAGGCTAAGCCTCTGCTTGTGGCCCCAACACAACCATATGGGTGATGGTTTGTGTCCTAGCTGCTCTTCTTCCTATCCAGCTCTCTGCTATGGCCTGGGAAAGCAGTAGAAGTTGGCCCAAGTGCTTGGGCCCCTGCACCCACATGGGAGATGTGGAAGAAGCTCTTGGCTCCTGACTTTGGATAGGCCCAGCTCCAATCAAAGTGGCCATTTGGGGAGTGAACCAGTGGATGGAAGACCTTCTTCTCTGTCTCTCCCTCTCTCTGTAACTCTACCTCTCGAATAAATAAATAAAATCTTTTTAAAAAAAATGCCATTTTTGTGTATCAATCCTGTAATCCTACAACTTTACTCAATTTGTTTATCAGTTCTTATAGTCTTTTGGTGGAAAGGTTTTCCTATATATACACATGTCATCTGCAAACAGGTGCAATTTGATTTTATCATTTCCTGTTTGTTTATGCCTTTTATTTGTTTCTGTTGTCTAACTATTTTGGCTAAAATTTCCAGTACTATCTTGAATAACTACAATGAGAATGAACAGCCTTGTCTGGTTTAAGATCTTAGAGGAAATGCTTTCAACTTTTCTCCATTCAATGTGATGTTGACTGTGGGTTTGTCCTATGTATATCCTTCATACATTGACGTATAGTCCTTCTAGACCTAATTTGTTCAGGATTTTCAGCATGGATGAAAGTTGATTTGTACCAAATGCATTTTCTGTGTCTATTGTGATAATCATGTAATTTTTGTTCTTTATTCTGTTGATGTGATGTGCAGTGCTTAGTGATTGACATATGTTCAAGCACCCCTACATCCCTACAGTAAATTACACTTGATCATGGTGAACGCTCTCTTTCATGTGCAGTTGAATTTGCTTACATTTTTTTTTTACTTTGGTTCATCAAAGATATTGGTCTACAGTATTGTTTATTGTGTGTTCTTGTTTGGTTTTAGAACAAAGGTAATTTTGACTTAGTAGAGTGAGTTTGGAAGGGCTCCCCTTTTTCAATACTTTGGAATAGTTTAAGAATTCTTGTTAGTTTGTCCTTAAAGTTTAGAAGAATTCAGCAGTGAAGCCATTTGGTCCTGAGCTTTTCATTGCTGGAAGACTTTTTATTTTTAAAAAGATTTATTTATTTATTTGAAAGAGTTACAGAGAGGCAGAGAGAGATGTCTTCCATCTGCTGGTTCACTCCCCAGATGCCTGCAACGGCCAGAGCTACACTTATCCGAAGCCAGGAACCAGGAGCTTGTTCCAGGTCTCCCATGCAAGTGCAGGGACCCAAGGACTTGGACCATCTTCCACTGCTTTCCCAGGCCAAAGTAGAGGGCTAGATTGGAAGTGGAGCAGCTGGGACTCAAACCAGCACCCATATGGGATGCCGGCACTGTAGGCACTACACCACAGTACTGGCCCCTGGGAGACTTTTTATTACTAATTCAATTTCATTGTTTGCTATTGATCTGTTCAGGTTTTCTATGTCTTCATGGCTAATTTTGGTAAATTATATGTGTCCAGAAACTTATTTCTTTTAGCTTCTCCAATTTTTTCATATGCAGTATTTCACATTAGTCCCTAAAGATCTTTTACATTTCTGTATTATCAATTGTAATATCTCCTTTTTCATCTCTTATTTTATTTGCCTTCACTTTCTTTTGGTAAATGTATCTAATGGCTATTGGCAAGCATTGTGGCGCAGCGGGTTACATTGCAGACTGCCACGCAGACATCCCACACGAACATGTTTCAGCCTCGACTTCTCTACTTCCTATCCAGCTCCTCGCTAATGTTCTTGGGAAAACAGCAGCAAATAGTCCAAATGTGTGGGACCCTGCCACTCACATGGGAGATCTGGATGTGGTTTCTGGCTCCTGGCTTCAGCCTGGTCCAGCCCTGGCTATCGTGGCCATCTGGGGACTGAACCAAAAATGGAAAATCTCTTTCTCTCTAACTCTGCCTATAAAATAAACAAATCTTTAAAAAATAATTATCAATTTTTCAAAAAAGGAAACAACTTCACTTCATTGATCTTTTCTATTGTTTTATGTAGTCTTATTTATATTCTAATGTTTGCTATTTTGTTCCTTTTACTAGCTTTCATTTTGGCTTGTTCGTGCATTTCTAGGTTCTTGAGTTGCATCTTACATTGTTTATTTGAGATAGTTTGTTTTTTCAAAGTGGACATGTATTACTATAAGCATGTTTTTAATAAAGATAGTGGCTTTTTAAAAAAATTTATTTGAAAGGCAGAGTTACAGAGAGGCAGAGGCAGAGGGAAAGAGATCTTCCATCCGCTGGTTCACTCCCCAAATGGGGAGCTGTGCCGATCCCAAGCCAGGAGCTTCTTCCAGGTCTCTCACGCGGGTGCAGGGGCCCAAGTGCTTGGGCCATTTTCTTTATTTTTCACTTTTTAATTTTTATTTAATGAATGCATTTTTACATAGATGCAACTTTGGAATATATGGTTCTTTCCCCCATACCCCCTCCCATGCTCCTATCCCACCTCCCATTCCCTCTCCCATCTCCTTCTTCACTATGGATCATTTTTAGTATGATTTTATATACAGAGGACCAACTCTATGGTAATCATACACTTCAACAATTTGCCCACACACAACATATAGAGTACAGTTTGGGGAGAGAATTTTCTGTAGATTCTCATATTACAATTCCATAGGGACAGAAGTCCTACCTGGGAAGCAAGTGCACAGTGACTACTGTTGTTCCTTTAACAATTAACACTCTTTTTTATGACATCAGTGATCATCCGAGGCTCTTGTCATGGGCTGCTAAGGCTATGGAAGCCTTTTGTGACCACAGACTCTGCTGGTATTTGGACATGGCCATAAGCAAAGTGGATGTTCTCTTCTTCCTTCAGAGAAGAGTGTCTCCTTTGATGACCCTTTCTTTCCTCTGAGGTCTCACAGAGATCCTCCGTGTAGGATTTTTTTTTTTTTTTTTTGTCACAGAGTCTTGTCTTTCCATTGGGTCATTTTCTACTCTTTTCCCAGGACATAGCAGAGAGCCAGATCAGAAGTAGAGCAGCCAGGACTCGAACTGTTGCCCATATGGATGCCAGCACTACAGGCAGTGGCCACAGCGCCACCCTTGCTATAAACTTCTCTTTTTTACTTTTTCATTTTTTAAAGATTTATTTATTTATTTTGAAAGTCAGAGTTATATAGAGAGGAGGGGGAGGGAGGGAGAGAGGGATCTTTCATCTGCTGGTTCACTCCCCAAATGGCTGCAACAGCCAGAGCTGGTCTGATGTGAACCCAGGAGCCAGGAGCTTCATCTGGGTCTCCCATGTGGGTGCAGGGGCCCAAACACTTGGGCCATCTTTTGCTGCTTTTCTCAAACCATTAGCAGGGAGCTGGATTGGAAGTGGAGCAGCCAGGATTCCAGAGACACAGTTGCCATGTTCACCAACTATGCTATAATGCTGGCCCTTCACATAATTTTTGGTATGTTGTGTTTAACATTTAATTTTTGATTATTATTTTTCTCAATAATTAGTCAAACTTATAAAATAAAAAACTCAAAAATTACTTGCAAATGTAATGACTTTTTAATAGTAAATTTAAATTTAATAAACTTGGTAGCAGAGGGCTGGCATGACTTGGCAGGTTAAGTCTGCCTGTGGTACTGGCATCCACATGGGCACCAGTTCAAGTCCAGGCCAATCCACTTCCAATTTCTCGTCCTGTCTCTCACTCTGTAACTCTGCCTTTAATAAAAATAATAAAATAAAAATATAAATAATCTTGATAGCATTATGTTTTGCAAAGGTTTACTCAAATGTTTATTATTGAAATCATTTTCTAGTTCTCTGTTGTAGCAAAAATTTTTTCACATTTTTTCTAGACCCCTGAGAAGTCCATAGTCCTCATACATTGGGAAGACATCACCCGATAGATGAAACAACATGGCTTCGATTTTTCTCATATGCGTAGACTTCCTTTTTCCTAGGGACCCTGTGAACTCAGGGAGCTTCCCCTACTGCCTACATAGAGGAAAATGATCTGTTCTGCTATAAGCTTAGGTGGACAGTTCTGAAATTATGCAATAAATATACTAAATGGCAGGAAATAACTGAAAAGGCTGTTCTTTATAGGAATTGGGTTAGTATGTTAAATGTCATTACATGTTACTTATTTAGCTAGTGCAGATGGTTGCATTTTAAAAAGCTATTAAAAAAGTAACACACGTGTGTATATGATAAATCTAGAAAATGAAGAAATATATTTTGAAAACCATCCATCATCCAACTGCCCCTGATACAGCAGTCAACAGTAGGATACATTTTTCTTTTAGTGCTTTACATGCACACACACACACACACACACACACACACACTTTGTAATATTAAACCATGCCATATATACAATTTGTCTCCTATTTTCTCACCCATGTTCGTGTCATAAATATTTTATGTCATCACATTTTGGGAAAATACTACTTTACTGGATGCACTATAGTCTGCCACGTGAATCTACTATAATTCATTTAACTGATCTTGTAAGGTGGGAAATTTATTTTTATTATGAAAGTATACAAAATAAGAGTATAATGTCACTGGAGACTTAGTCCTAGCCTCACACAGGGCTAGTAAAAATTCTTACGCAGTGACTGGCAGGAAAGGATGAGGCAGTTTGGGAAATGGTTGGCCTGTGTGCCAACCTTTCATACCTCATCTTCTCCCAGTCCCATCTCATCAAGTCAGGTCAAACAAGTTAAGTGCCAACTAACTGGGAGATTCCTGGAGTTGCTGCCACTGTCTAGGAAGGAGCCAGAAGAACTACCATCAAAATTTAAATCAGAGTGGGAAATTCTCACCAGTTGGTACCAAACTATAGCCAGGCCAAGAAGAGCGTAGGAAGCATAGCTAGACCCTGGGAACTCTCAGATAGCAGGCTGTGTTGCATCATGTCAATAACTTCCCCTCAGGAAGTAAACTCTCGTGCTATAGGTGAATTTTTGGAAACAACCTATTGCATTTGGAGTCCATTTATTGCCCTTGGGTAGGTTTGGCAGCACAGTACATGTGCTTTAATAATGGTGTTCAAGGGGCTGCTGCTATGGCATAGCAGGTCAAGCCGTCATCCACAGTGCTGGCATCCCATATGGATGCTGATTAGAGTCTTGGATGCTCCATTTCCCATCCAGCTTCCTGCTAATGCACCCGGGAGAGCAGTGGAGTGCTTGGGCCCCCATACCCACATGGGAGATCTGGATGAAGCTTCTGGCTCCTGGCTTCAGTCTGGCCCAGCCCTAGATGTTGCAGCCATTTGGGGAGTGAACCAGTGGATGGAAGATTTGTCTGCCTCTGCCTCTCCTTCTCTGTAAATCTGCCTTTCAGACAAATAAAAATATATCTTTAAAAAATAATGATCTTCCAAAATAATAACTTTGAATGCCAGGGCTCTGGATGACATCACCAAAGACTAGAATTGTCCCACATCTTGCTCTGATCTTTTTCAGAAAACAATGAAAAGAACATAAACTTTCTCAATAGTCCAACTCAAAGATGCTGCTGATTTCTTCTCCTCAAGGAAGAAGCCTATTTGGAATTAATTCCATTGAAGGAGTATTTTTCTTTTTTACAATTTTATTTATGTGACAAGCAGAGGGACAGAGAAGTGACACAGAGATCTCCCACCTGCTGGTTCACTCCCTAAATGCCCTCAATGATCAGTTGGAGCTGGGAGCTTGGAACTCAATCCAGGTTTTTATGTGGGTGGCAGGAACCCAATTACTTGGGCCATCACCACTGCCTCCCAAGGTCTGCACTGAGGGGAAGCTAGAGTCAGGTGCCAGAGCCAGGTATTCCAAAATGGGACATGTGTGTTAACTGCTATGCCAAACACCACTCCTTTCAAGAAATCGAGTAAGATATCAGAGCATCTGTGCTATTTCAACTTCTATTTCTGTATACTTTAGTCAATATAACACTTTCATCATATTGTTTTAAGATGGTAAACAAAGTTGATTGTAGAACAACAAAACAAAGCAAAATGGCAACAAGATGCATAAATCAGTGGGTATCGGTAGCCTTTCAGTGATCTCGACATTTCCCGACTTCTTAGCAGTCTTGGCTGCCAGGGCGTTTCTTGGAGCTGTGATGACACTGGCACCAGAGGAACACATGAACCAAACAAATGCAAAGGGGCGTGGCTGTTGGAGAGCCACTTACGGAAGGAGCTGAAACAGCCACGTGCCCTTCCTGAGGCCGAATTCCCTACTTCTTCTTTCCCTAGCCAAGCCTCGCTTCAAGACCCTTGGTGAATTCTTGAACCCTTGACAGCATAAGCAGTCTGAACTGGCGGCTCCCCCAAGGATGGGCAGAACACAGGCACTGGTTCATTATCATGTGGACTCCAGAGGAACACAGTGGTCAATGTGTTATTTGCTAAGCCCTCAAGTTCCAGTATCGTGTCTATCCCAGCCCAATGTCACAGTTAAGCACTTCTGAATGGAACCTTGCTCAAATGCCTCCTGGCTGTGGGAACTCCATACAGAAATGTGTTGTGAGAGATGAAAATGCCCTGTTTTGGAATCACTGACACTTTGCCATGCTGTAGGTGGAAGGGAGTGAGGTGGGGCTCTGAGCGGCTCCAGCAGCCTTGGAGGAGCTTCCAGCTCCCCGCGACATCAGGAAATGGGCTACCTTTCCCCGGAGCCCAGAGGTCCACCTACTGTGCACAATTTGGCCACAGCACTGAGTGCCTGCCAAGGTCAGTTTTGATTTCAGAACTCCTGTATCTCACACAGCCTCCACGGAACACAACGCTACCGTGAACAGTCACTGGCAATCATTTCAAAATGCGAACGTGGCATGAAATGTTATTCAAAGCTAGTTAAATCATCAAAACTTTTCATTAAGAGATTATCTTTCAAAAATTTCATTTCTGGGGCCGGCACTGTGCCTCAGTGGGTTAAAGCTCTGGCCTGAAATGCCGGTATCCCATACGGGTGCTGGTTCGAGACCCGGCTGCTCCACTTCTGATCCAGCTCTCTGCTATGGCCTGGGAGAGCAGTAGAAGATGGCCCAAGTCCTTGGGCCCCTGCCCATGAGGGAGACCTGGAAGAAGCTCCAGGCTCCGGATCAGCACAGCTCCAGCAGTTGCGGCCAAATGGGGATTGAACCAGCGGATGGAAGACCTCTCTCTTTCTCTGCCTCTCCTTCTCTCTCTGTGTAACTCTTTCAAATAAATAAACAAATCTTTTTAAAATTTTTCATTTCTTTGAGAGCAGGTGTTATGATGTAGTGGGTTAAAGCAGTGCCGGTATCCCATATAGGTGTCAGTTGAAGTACTGGCTGCTCTGCTTCTGATCCAGCTCCCTGCTAATGTGCCTGGAAAAGCATGGAAGAGGGCCCAAGTCCTTGGGACCCTGCCACCCAAATAGAAGACCTGGATGAAGCTCCTGGCTCCTGGCTTCTGGTTGGACTAGCCCTGGCTTTTGCAGCCATTTGGGGGAGTAAACCAGTGGATGGAAGATATATCCCTCTTTAGTTCTGCCTTTCAAATAAGTAAATCTTCAAAAAATTAAAAAAAAAAAACTTTGAAAGACAGAAAGAAAGTGACAAAGAGACAGAGAAAAGAGATCTTCCATTTGTTGGTTTACTCTCCAAATGCCCACAACAGCTGGAGCTGGGCCAAGCCAAAGCCAGGAGCTCGGAACTCAATTCAGGGCCCCACTTGACAGCAGAGAACCAAGAATCTGAGCCATCAACCTGCTGCCTCCCAGGATGTGCACCAGTAGGAAGCTGGATCAGAAGCAGAGTTGGGACTAAAACCCAAGGACTACCATATGGGACACAGGCATCTCAAGCAGTGAATTAACCACACCACCAAGTACCTACCACCAACCTTCTTTTAAAAGTTCTAGTCTCCTTCTTTGATATCCGAACATTTCATGCAGATCTTCATCTCCATGCCTATGCCCCTTTTTGTTACAAGGATGACACTGTCTCTGAACTCATCCATAGCTTGCTGCTCTCCAGTGTGAAATCTCACCTGACAACGCCTTCCTCAAGGCTCATTCAGCACTTAATCATCACCGAGTTTAGCTTTTGAAGCATTTACAGCAAGCCCATTATCTTGCATTATTAATACACTATTAAGTATAACGTACCTACTATGAAACCAATAAAGTGCCATGAAGCACTGAGCTGGAAGGATTAATTTCAACAAGGAAAGACCACGAAAGCACCAGGGAAGAAACAATATTTTAGCATAATTGTTTTCAAGGGCAAAATCTGGTTCAGGGCTTAGCAAGGAGTGGTGATGAGAAGGAATAATCAATGATAATGCTAAGCTTTCAAGCCTGAGTCAATGAAAATTTGTTAAATGAACTTCTAGCTGGGGTAACAGTGATATGAATGCCATTTCTTGTATTACAAAAAGCAACTTGTGGGCTGGGGGAAGATGTTGAACTTGGTTTTAGGCATTTAAAAGGTGCCTGTGAACAAATGTAGGTGGGTTCAGTCAGGCACTTGTCTGAGGCGAGGGACAGCTTGCAAGCCGTCTGCATTTTATCTTTGTTGTGTGGGGTACTGAGGGCTTCCATGGATGTTACCTAGTGTAGCTTTGATTCTAACAAACACCCTATAAAGTATGGTAAGGCAGGATTATATTACAGGTCCGGAGGAAGCCCTAATGTGACATTTTTGTCTGATTACACAAATCAGAGAAAACGAGGCTCAGAGAAAGGGATTTGATCAACTAAGCAAGTGAGCTACACACAGCTCAATCCCATGTCTTCTCACTACAAAATTGAGTTTGGGTTTTTTTTTTTTTTTTTTGGAAGGATTTATTTATTTTGAAAGTCAGAGTTCCAAAGAGAGGGGAAGTGATAGAGAGATCTTCCACTTGCTGGTTCACTCCCCTGGTGGCCACAATGGCCAATGCTGGGCCAGGCTAAAGCCAGGAGCCAGGAGCTTCACCTCCCCATCTCCCATATGGGTGCAGGGGCCCAAGCACTTGAGCCATCTCCTGCTGCTTTCTCCAGGCTATTAGCAGGGAGCTGGATTGGAAGTGGAGCAGCAGGGACACAAATGATGCCCATCTGGGATGCAGGCACTGCGGGCTGCGGCTTAATCCCTCAGGCCACAACACCTGCCCCTGGGTTTTTTTTTTTTTTCTTTTTAACCACTAAGCGTGGCGATGATTGATGCCGGGGGAGCAGGTATCATTTTTGATGGTAGTAAGAAGAAAGTGGAAAAGAACTAGGGAACTCTGGGCCATTCCTCTGAAGAGCCCATGAGGACGATCACAGGATCTGTCGCCCCGCCCCACAGAAGCTCCTTAAGGAATCCCTCATCCTTTGTCTCCCGAAAAGAACCAAGCAGGGTACCAAGGGCACAGAGCACAGCCCTGTATTGCGCAGGGTAAAACTGATAATTGGTGACACTGTCACCCCTGAGCTGAGTTAGAGCGGGTACCTGGCATGCGATGAGATGACTGGGGAAGTTACAAAACAGCAGGCTTTTAGATGTACTTGGTAGCTTCAGAGGTGGGCCAGGCACTCCTGGCATAACAGCGAAATGTAGGTCCGCATTGGGATGGCGACCAGGTTTCCACGGAGGAAGGTGAGGATACTGTGGGGGTGGGGGGATGAAGGGATGGTGAGGAACACGCTGCGCTGACGGCTTCAAGTAGGAGGTGCAATTTACGGGCCGTGCTTCTGGCTAAACCAAGGGCTCTGGAGAGCGATCTAGGGTCCTGCCTGGGGAGCAGCGAGGGCAGGGAATGACAGCCCAGAGTATTAGGTGCGATTCTCCCTCTCCAATGACTCAGGGAGTCTGGGAAAGAGCAAACCCAAAGGGCCAAAAAGGTGAAGGCGCATACGGATTAAGTTCGGTTCAGGGGCACTTTTCAAGGTGGACGTCCACGTGCCAAGATGCTTCGACTTGGCGCTTGGGGAGCCTGGCTCCGCATGCGGCGTTCAGGGTGCACCAGTTCTCCGGGACTCCCGGAACCGCTAAGCAGCGGCTCCCTGAGCCTCCTCGCTTCCCCTGGCTCATGCCTCTGGGGGCTCCCCGCCACCTCCCCGCTCCCAGCGCCTCCCGTCCTCTCCGCTCTCTGGAGAGCAGAGGGGATGCCCAGCGGAGTGCTCACGCTCCCAGCAGCCAACGCTCACCCCGCGGCCTCTTCGCGTGGCCTGGAGCTGCCTCCCCGAGCTCTCCTGCGCACCGGGGCGGCCGGGCCGCGGGAAGCAGGAGCCGCAGCCAGAGCCCGAGCCGGAGCGCGCAGCCTAACGGTCCGGCGGCCGCGCCCCGCGCCCCGCCTGGCGGCGCCGCAGCTGCTGCCCGCCCGCCCCCTGCGTCATGACGCTGGCGCCCAACGCGGAAGCCGCTCGCGGCGCGCCTGGTCCAGCCGCGGGCTGAGCGCGGAGCCGCGGCGGGCGCGGGAGCCGGGCCGGGGCTCGAGCCGGGCACAGCCTCCCGCCGCAGCTGGGCCGAGCGGGCGGAGCGAGCCGAGTGGGGCCGAGCGCGCCGGCGGCGGCGGCAGGCGGAAGGGGGCACGGCGCGCCGGGGCCGCCGCCGAGGGGATGCGGCTGCCTCCCCGGGCGGGTGTGTAGAGGGCGGGTCCCCGGCCTCGGGAGCGCGGCGGTGGAGGGGACGGAGGCGGCGGCCATGGCGACCCCCGGAAACCTGGGGTCTTCCGTGCTGGCGAGCAAGACCAAGACCAAGAAGAAGCACTTCGTAGCGCAGAAAGTGAAGCTGTTCCGGGCCAGCGACCCGCTGCTCAGCGTCCTGATGTGGGGGGTAAACCACTCGGTAAGGGCTCGGCTGCGGCGCGCGGTCCTCTTCCTCCTCGCTCCCCTCCTCCTCCGGCCGCGGCTGCTGCGGGGCGGGCAGCCGGAACCTGCTGGGTCTCACCCTCCACCTCGGCGCCCCCGGGTCCGGGGCGCGCGCTCTCCCCTCCCGACCACTTGCGCCCCCTTTGGACCTCCGGACCCGGAGCGGCACGAGGGGTCCGGTCTGCGTTTGAGCCCTGCGGCCGGTGCTGGTGCTGCCCGCGGTCCGCTCGCCCGCCCGCAGGGAGGTCCCCGCGGCTTGGGAAGTGGGAAGTTTGTGCGGGGCACGGCTCCGCCTCGCCTGTCAGCCTGGCAGGGGCTGCTGGGGCCCGAGTCCAGGCCACCGCTCCGGTACCTCCCGCCGCCAGGCAGGTGTACCTGTTCCAGGTTGGGGGCGTCCGGAGCCTCCTGCAGGCGGTCAGGAGAGCACGATTTGGGGCAGCGGCTTAAGAGCTTAGGTCTTTTTTTTTTTTTTCCCCCTCTCTCTCTTTAAAGGAAGTATTATTAGACACGAGGAGGCCTTTTGGCGAAGAAGAAGCCAGTGCAAGTGTGGCACTGGTGTTCAGCATCTTGGGCCGCTCGTCTCCCGCATCGCGGGCGGAGGAGCCATTGGCGGGGAGTGCGCTCCGCTCACCTCCTCCCGCAGCCGGCCCGAAGCCGCCGCCTGCGGAGGGCGGTCCGGGCGGGGGGCCGCTGGAGGGGGTCCCGGCAGGCGCGGACGGGGTGTCTTGAGTTGACAGCCTCTGCGCAGGGGCTGTGTTTAAAAGGCTGCAGGAGGACGCCTGGGGAAGCTTCGCGCACGGCCACGGGCGGTGGAAGATGCGCCGCCGCGGGCTATGCGGTTTGCGGTGCGAGGGTCCGAAACAGCCTCCTGCTGATCTTACCGCGAGGAACTCCTGCAGTTTTAATCAACTCAGATGGGGATCAGGAAATGTGATAGGAGCTGTTTGTTGGCAGAGCCGCGGAAGTAGAAATAAGACAGCGAATTTTGACCGTGACCTTGTCCACTGCAGTCAGTGGGCATCCGGGGAAAGAGGCAAACTTGCTTTTCGTGCTTAGATGTTCACGGGCGTCAGTGTATCCTTTTCACCGTGATGGCGAAGGCGGAAAACCACGTTGGTGTTTGAGAGAGTTGTTTAAGATGCCTCAGAAGCATCATTGTCGGATTTCTCTTCCCCGATGGTGTCGGGGGAAAAGGTGAAACAGTAACAGGGCTGATTGCGTGGAATGGCTGTTTTTAACAAAGTGAGAAATAATTGTTTCTACCAGCTTAATGCCGCTTAAGTTCATTTTAACTGAAATACACTTTAAAAAAGAAAAACTATCAGAGTTGTGAGATGTTGCAACAGCATGCATGCATGGCTGCACCAAAAACTCCTCCAAGTTTTATGGGGAAAATGAAACGAATGGTTTCCTATGTGATAAATCTGTAATTTAGAGCTATGTCTAATTTTGTTAAACACTTTTAAAAAATTTTATGTTGTTAGTTTCTGGGATAGAAACCTGTAATTTACAGAATAGGATGTATGTCTCCTTGTGCTTACTCATATTTATGGTTTTTTTTTTTTATCTCTTTCGGAGTTCTGGTGTTTTGGCCAGGAGATTGTTTGTTTCAAGGTTTAATCTAGTAAAGCAGTGTCAACAGTGTGCTGCCGAAAAAGCCTGCTCCCCAGGAATCAGTCTGAATTCCAGTTTACTTTAGAAAATCTTGCAACTGCGCATGTATTACTGGGACTGCTTATGTGTTACTGGATTTTATGGTTTGCTACATTTGTTTTACAGTTTCTTGCTTTGGAAATATTTCAAAATTCAAAACTCCTTAAGGCTTATAATGTATCATCTGTAGGTAGTAAGTTTGTTGTTACTTTTGTTTTCATGAGAAGAGAGTATACATAGCCAGGGGAGTGAGGTTTCCATAGGATACAAGCCTATTATTTATATTGGGCACAGGCAGTGCCAGCCACGGTGGGAAGGATTGCTAAAACCCCTCTCATATGTATGTCCAAATATCAGAGGTATCTGCCTTCGTATTAAAAGCATCTTTCCCATGAGTTTCTTTTTCAAAATGTCTGTTTTAAATATACTGGTTTTTTGGGGAATAATGCCAGAGTGTATGTAAGGATGAAATCTAAACTCTTAGATACCATGTACTTCTTGTTGATTTAATTTTAGGAGGTAATATCTGTGCCCCAAAGTTTACAGTTTAATGTGAGAATAAGGATGTCAACAATATTAAGAATGAGCAAAAATAGTGCTGGATGTGAATGGGACCCTTGAGAAAGTATAGCTGAGAAGGAATACATAATTTAAATGTCTTTTCCTACATCTCTAATGTGATCAGAATTAAGATTTGTCATGAGTATAGTACTGTACTTTGAACAGTCATGTGGACTTATCATTGGATATTAAATAATGACAAATTTGGAGCACTAAAGAGAAACTACACATTTATTTTATCATCTAGGCATCTTATAAGGGTATGGGGCATCTCCCACATATTGTGGTAAAAAGCTCTTTGGATCTGTGTTCTAGTTATTTAATTTCTACTATTGACCTTGGGCATGTTAAGTAGTTTTTGCATCTCTGAAGTAAGGTTGATGGACTGGATGACTTCCAAGTTTTTTCTCCTAACTAACAAGATTCAACTGTTATTACAGTTAAGTGGGTGTACAGTGTCATAGTGAGATGTGTAGAATGGTAATAGTATATGTAATAAAGGTTGCAATGCTATTATAATCTTGCAAATGCAGCAGCATTCAGGAAATCTTCAGTGCCTTGACTAGAGGGTAGGGAAATTTATGGTGATTGTAAGAGATTGTGAAATAAGTGCTTGATTGTAGTTGAACTGCATTGCAGTCTATTACATAGTGTCCATTTAAGTGAAATGTAAAATCTTACAATTAAAGTGAACATTTTCAAGACCATTGCGGTGGTAATGAAGATCTTGATTTGGGCAACGCTCAGTGTCAGAATAAGCCTGCTATTGTGTGGTTAATTTGAAATGTTACTGCTTTCTAACATAAAATATCCATCAGTGAATGGATCAGTGCCAGTTTTTAAGTATTTCAAGCAGATATTATAATTGAATTTATAAAGAAAAAGATGACTTAAGGCAGTTTCGTCTCATTAACATTTGGAATTAAACTAAAAAATCATCAGGCAGTTTACTTCTTAAAACGATATTTTAATAGTATTGAGCATGTTGAATGATAAGAGCCAAGACTTGTTTTAAATAGATATGAAAAGATCCTTAGACATGCAAAATGTGAGGCTTTTAGAAATTAGTGTTTACAAACCTATCTAAATAATTGAAAGAAGACATACATTATGATATAGAGTGATTTTAAGGGACCTAACCCTTGTTTAACACAGAATACTTCAAAGTAGCCTGTGTTAGGAGTCTCCATTTCAAGCCCTAGACATCGCATTTGGGCAAAGATTTCAAATATCAGGAAGATTTGAACTGGACCCCAAGAAGAACCAGGTGCTTGGGTACTCTTGGGACTTTTCTGTCCACTTGTCTTTATTCTGCTTCATAGCCAACTGGTTTACTCCACCGGGCAGGCAGTATCAGGCAGGGGCCTATTCTCATAATAGAGGTGGAGTGTTAATCTTTGGGGATTACCCCTGGGGATCTGTGAAGGCCAACCCTTTTTAAAATATATATTTATTTTGCTTGTTTGAAAGGCAGAGTGGCAGAGGGAGAGAGGGGCGCGCACACACACACACACAAACACACACACTCAGAGACACAGAAACTCAAAGATCCTCCTTCATTCCCCAAATAGCTGCAATGGCCAGGCTGAAGTCAGGAGCCAGGAACTCTATCCGGGTCTCCCGCAAGGGTGACAATGCACAAGTACTTGGGCCATCATCCTACTTACCCAGGCATTTTAGCAGGGAGCTGGATTGAAGTGGAACAGCTGGGACCTGAACTGGCACTCTGACATGAGATGCCAGTGTCACAAGTGATGGCTTGAAAGGACTAGCCTTAAAACAGGTGACGGGTTTTCTGTGCATTGAGGAATATGTGGCTTTCTGGAGGCCACATCCATAGCTTTTATCAAATCCTCAGCAACATCTAAGACTTGAAATAGAAAAGTGTTATTTTGGAGAAATAGTGATTCTTTTTAGGTTCATGGGTTTATATTTGGATATAAAATAAAAGGTGAAAGAATAAACAAGGTTTAAAAATTATGTAAATGGGGCCAGCAACGCGGCTCAATAGGCTAATCCTCCGCCTAGTGACACCGGCACACCGGGTTCTAGTCCTGGTCGGGGTGCCGGATTCTGTCCCAATTGCCCCTCTTCCAGGCCAGCTCTCTGCTGTGGCCTGGGAGTGCAGTGGAGGATGGCCCAAGTGCTTGGGCCTTGCACCCCGTGGGAGACCAGGAGGAAGCACCTGGGTTCTGGCTTCGGATCAGCACGGTGCCCCGGCCGCGGCAGCCATTGGAGGGTGAACCAACAGAAAAGGAAGACCTTTCTCTTTGTCTCTCTCTCTCACTGTCCACTCTGCCTATCAAAAAAAAAAAAAAAAAAAGATGTAAATGGCTATGAAATTATTTTGACTGAGTAGAATATAAAAAGGCAATTAGATTAAAATAAAATGAAAATTAGCTAAACATTAAATGAAACTCATTGCATGGAACCCAACTAACCATTCATTCAAAAATTAATCTGATATTTTTTGTCTCTTCATTTTTCAGAGAAAAGCAAAGTTCATTATTAGGGAAGTGGTTTTATACTCCCTAATTTAGTGCATATTTTCTGAGAATAAAAAAACATCTTTTCCATTTATCAGATACCTTCGAGAGAACTTCAGTATTCTGAATGCTGCCCCATGCAGGACAGTGCCTTCTCTTTTCCAAACAGGGTGGTCCGCAGTACCTTCCAAGGCACTGGCGGAAAGGCGCGTGATAGACCAGCAGAACCTACCCCTGTGTTGGTTAGGAAATGCAGTGCCCAAGGCAGTTGATCCTGCCTGCAGACTCTTGGAAATACCTGTTTTGGAGTTGAATGGAATTGGTGCAGTTGGTAGGATAGTATGAGGTCAAATCCTGATTCCACCATTCATGGGCTCTGTGAGCAGGTGATTGTGGCCAGTTGAGCCTGAATTTATGCAGTCTTGAAGTAGGGATAATGGTGATAGCCTCCCATGTCATTCTGAGGGTTCAATGAGATAATGTATTTAAAGGCCCATCACAGTAATTGGCACATAATAAGGATTCAGTAAATGATGCTTAAAAGTGAGAAAATTCAGATGCAGTTAGGCTGGTGGCATATTAGTAAGTACTAGACTCATGCTTCTCAGAATTTAACTTGCATATTAATCATTTGGGAACTTTTAAAAAAAAATGCAGATTCTGGTGCAGCAGGTCTGATGGAGGTGAGGCATGAGGCTGCTGGTCCCTGGGTTACACTTTGAGTAGCGAGGCTGTACAAGAGAGCTGTAAAAAGGAGGAGACAAGGTCAGATTTTGTCTCCTGAGTGTACGTGAGGAGTCCTTGAAAGAATCGTAACCCTTTGATGGAGTTAGAATAGTTAGGAGAAACAATTTGTGTTGGATAAAGATAGAAAAATTTTGATTTAAGAAACTTTTTAAATCATTTTTAATTTATTCATTTTCATTTTATTTAAAAAGCAGAGAGACAAAGACAAATGGAAATTCCACCTGCTGATTCACTCCCTAAATGCTTGGAACAGTCAAGGTTGGGTGAGGATGAAGCCAGGAGCTTGGAGCATTATCTGGGTGTCCCAGGTGGTGGTGGGTACCCAAGCACTTGAGCCATCACCTGCTGCTTCCCAGGGTGTGCATTCATAGGAAGCTGAATTGGAAGTGGGAGAGTTAGGGCTTGAAGCAGGATGTGGTGTTCTGCCAAACAGCTGCCCCATGATTTAAGAAATGCTGAATTGCAGGTGGTGATGGGTAGATGTTCCAGTACATGTGGGATGCTGGGAAGGTTGGGCTGGAGCCCAGGAACAAAGTCAGGGCTGGGATAGGCACTGTCCTGGCAGCATTGGTCATTGAGCATACAGGTAAGTTAGAGCTCTGTGTGCAGTGGGGACTCTTGACTTTCAGGGGAAGAATGGGTGAAGAAGAAACCAGAAGGAGGGGAAAAGGAGAACTCAGCAAGGAGGTGGCACCATTAGATGTTCTCAAGAGCTTGATACCCAGGGTTGTGCTTTTTGCTAGAGTGATTGACGGAGTATCTGAGTGAAAACTGGAAGGTTTAGGAAGTAAATCAGTAGGAGAGGCAGCTTCCCTTTTTGGAATGTTAGAAGTAGGAGGACAGTAGAGGATGTGGTTTTTCATGTGGAACACCTGGGTATGGCCTTGACCCTGTCTCTGCATATCCATCTTCACTTATACCAGTCCTGCCCAGGTTTATCTTCCATTCCTTCCTTCCTTCCTCCCTCCTCCCCCCCTTCCTTCCTCCTTCCCTCCCTTCCTTGATTTATGTATTTATTTGAGGTACACAGAAAGAGAAGGAGAGGCAGAGAGAGGGGTAGGGGGAGATCTTCCATCTGCTGGTTTATTCCCTAAATGGCCACAACGGCCGGAGATGGGCTGATCCGAAGCCAGGAGCTTCTTCCAAGTCTCCCATGTGAGTGCAGGAGCCTAAGGACTTGGGCTGTGTTCTGCTGCTTTCCCAGGCCACAGCAGAGAGCTGCATCAGAAGTGGAGCAGCCATATGGGATGCCAGCACTGCAGGCAGGGGCTTACCCACTACCCCACGGTGCTAGCCCAGTCTCCTTCTTTCTTAAACTGTTATCGGAAGCTCCCAGCTTATGTCCCCATGTCTACTTCTGTCCTCTTTTCCTTTCTTTCTTGTGCCCCTGTGGCCCTCTTCTCAGAACAGTGCTTTCAAATAAATGAAAAGACAGAGGGGTCATCCTGCCAAGTCCATGGAGTCCTTGAATTCTGTTCATGGACCGCTTAGGCGTTGGTGTGATCCAGGTAAGGACTCTCACAAGAGTAAGGTGATGGTGGGTTGGGAACCCAGGGAGAAGGCTGCTGGGGAGGAACCTGTGGAGTTGAGTTCATAAGCCGTTGGGATCTCTGTGCTAGTAGGTGTTGGGTTCTAGCCAGCACCCCTAAGCCCCAAGCTGTGCTGGCTGTGTCAGGCCCCAAAGTTACTTGTTTCTCTGAGATCTCTTCCTTCTAAGTCTTCAGAGCTGTTTTCGCAAGGACAGAGTATTAACTATGAGGGAGTTCATGGAAACCCTTATCAACAACAGATTTCAAAAATTTTCTTTGCACCAAAGTAAACCATTTCACCTTGTAATTCCATTTTTTCAAGAATAATTTTTGAAGTACCCTTGTAATATGGGTTAAACGCTTTGAAAATATTTTTCCCTTTACAGGAAGAAAATAATTATTTATGTTCAGAGCATTTAGAGAGACAACAAATATATAATTTACTCCTAAAAGGTGTTGAAAGGAACTTTAAAACAGCAACTTACCTGAAGATAAGCTTTTAAATTCTAAGTAAGTCTTTATAGTTTCCACCTGAGCACAGTGTTTAAGCTCTTGCGCTCTGGAGTCACGGTGTTTGTTGGCTGTGGGACCTTGAGCAAGTTACGTAGCCTCTCTCGGTCCTGTATTTGTAAAAGGAGGTCATAACAGCACCTGCCACTGAAGTTCGTTATGTGGCTTAAATAAGCTAGTACTTGCAAGATGCCTAATAACTGCTGGCTCCTGATAAGTTCTTCATAGGTGTCAGCTGTCATTATTTTTAAAAAAATACATTTTAAATAGTGAAATGTGGCAAATTATTTTATGCTTAATTAATTGTTACTTTATTCTGATTCATAGTATTATGTCACCATTGCATCTGGTGTCCCTGTGTTTCTTTGAATGAAGAATTCTCATTTTAGAATTATCTTTGTGCCATGGCTTTATTTTATGCATCTATTTTGTTTTGTTGTGTGGGTGTTGGGGGTGGGGGTTATAATATCCACTACTGATTAGGTTGTTTGAGATGTCAAAAAAGCTAACTCATTTTCATTAGTTGCAAGTTATGTCAACTGTTGCTATTTCACATTTTAACACAGAAAATACTGAAAGATGCTTCGGATGCAAAATGGATATATTGTGGACCCTGCCCTGGAATTGCTCTGTATAACTGCAAGGGAGACAGACCAGTGATAGATACATGCACAGTAACAGATCCGGTGGGGATGCAGCAGGGAAGGATTATAAATGGTGTGGACCGAGGATTGGCCTCAGCAAGAAGATGACATTGAGCAGAGGTACGAAGGAGGCAAAGGGTTTAGGTGTGAGGCTCTCTGGGGAAAGAGCTTGTCAGGCCAGGGATTGTCCTGTGCAGAGGCCATGAGGCTGTGCTTGCTCAGCAGGTTCAGGGAATTGCAAGGAAGCTGGCATGGCTGGTGCAGGGTCAGAGAGGGTACAGTGGTAGGAGATGAAAAGAGGGGCTGAGTCATGATTACCTCTGCCTGGGGACTCCAAGAAAACGAAGAGCTGACAGAGCTGACATTGACTAGGACCCCCTTATGCAGCCAAGGACCCTATGCACCAGCTTATCCAGCGAAGGTAAGCTCAGGTTAATCTGCCACAGCTGTGGCCTGAGGCCATGCTGTCCGAAGTTCACAGACACCTGTTAGAAATGCAGAAATGGGGGCCTGTGCGGAGGCATAGTAGGTCAAGCAACCATCTGCAGTGTCGGCATCCCATATGGGCACCAGTTCAAGCCCCAGCTGCTCCACTTCTGATCCAGCTCTCTGCTATGGCCTGGGAAAGCAGTGCAAGATGGCCCAAGTCCTTGGGCCCCCGCACCTGCATGGGAGACCCAGAAGGAGCTCTGCTGGCTTTGGATCGGCCCGGCTCTTGCCGTTGCAGCCATTTGGGGAGTGAACCAGCAGATGGAATGTGTCTCTCTCTCTGCCTTTCACATAAATAAATAAATTTAAAAATATAAGAAAGAAATGCAGAAGTGACAGGACGTCAGGAGCTGACTGCGGAGGGAGACTGAGACCAGACTGGAAGGCCACAGAGTTGATCTTTTCTTTCTTTCTTTTTTTTTTTTTTTTAATTAAAGATGTATTTATTTATCTGAAAGGCAGAATTTCACACAGAGAGAAAGAGATCATCTGTCTGCTGGTTCACTCCTGATATAGTCAGCAATGGCTGGGGCTGGGCCAGGCTGAGGCCAGGAGCCAGGAGCTCCATCCACGTTTCCCATGTGGCTGGCAGGGTCCAAGCACTTAGGCCATCTTCTGCCGCCCTCTCAGGCACATTAGCTGGGAGCTGGATTGGAAGCGGCGCAGCTGGAGCTGGTGCACATACTAGATGCTGTTGTTGCAGGCGGCAGCCCAGCCTGCTGAGCCACATTGCTGGCTCCCACAGGGGTGATCTTTGTCAGAGAAAAACTAACCCCAGTTCTGGCAAGGTCACTTTAGGTTTTAAGGCCTCCCCTGCTTATTCCCTGAGTTCATTTCACACCTGCCCCCCTCAGTAAGCTTCCTTCTAGTGTCTTGTCCCCTTGTAGCCTCCTTGCTTTCTCACCTAGAAAGCATTGAGCAAGCCGAGGCCTTCAACTTCCGCTCCTCTTCTGTCCCATCTAGCAGCCTTTGGGCAGCCACATGCAACAGTCCACAAACACGCAGGAGGCCTGCACTGTCCGCCCTGGCAGCTGCGAGCCACATGTGGCTACTTCAATTCCAGTTCCCCTTCTGTCAGCTGCTGTGCATGGTGTCTGCTGGACTGCATGGTAAGGCTGTGGATGGTTGCCTTCACCACAGCGCCTTCTGTGTGGCAGCCTCTCTGCCGCAGGACCTCCCTCTCCATAACAAAGGGAACGGCAGCAGTGGCCACAGCAACTTTCCTTTGCCCTCACTGTGGCCGCTCGGCTTTTCTGTTCCTTTTTATAGCTGATGCTGAAGAGTCTCCTGCTGCCTGCCCCCACCTGCCAGGTTCTCCTCTTTCCAGTGTAGCTTTCATCCCCACTGCTCCATAGGCACTGCTCTTGTTAACATCTCCAGTGATGCTTATGGCTTCCAATCCAGGGGCTTCTTTGTTTGCCTTTTCCTGTTTTCCTTCTGCCTTACGGGCCGGGCCGTGCCTCCTTAGCTGCCTTATCAAGCTTCTCCTCTTTCATTCAGTCCCAAAGTGCTGCCAAGCCCCACAACTCTCTCTAGGGTGGTCTTCACAACTGCGGATTTTTTTTTTTTTTTGAGAGAAAGATAGACCCAGACAGACATAGGGCTTGATCTCCCATTTTCCTGGTTCACTTTCCAAATGCCTTCAATAGCCTAACTAGACCAGGCAAGAGCCAGGAGCTAGGCATTCAATCTGGGTCTCCTATGTGGATGGCCGGGACTAACTACGTGAGCCATTGCCACATAGTGCACATGAGCAGGAATCTGGAATCAGGAGCCAGAGCTGGGACACGATCCCAGGCACTCTGGATGTCAGATGCATGTGTCCTAAGTGGTGTGTTATCCACTGTGCCAAGTGCCCACCCCTACAAACTACACACATATTTTATCTGCATGATTGAATTTAGTGTCATGGCTTTTGCTACCATTTTATGCCAGTTGAGAAGGTTGGTGTCTTCAGTGTGCTGCCATCTCCCTCCAGCTCCATGTTCAGTTTCTTTTATTATTTATTTAAGATTTATTTTATTTATTTGAAAGGCAGAGTTACAGAGAGAAGTAGAGACAGAGAGATCTTCCATCTGCTGGTTCACTCCGCAGATGGCCACAATGGCCAGAGCTGAGCCAATCTGAAGCCAAGAGCCAGGAGCTTCTTCCGGGTCTCCCATATGGGTTCAGGGGCCCAAACACTTGGGCCATCTTCTACTGTTTTCCCAAGCCATAGCAGAGAGCTAGATCGGAAGAGGAGCAGCTGGGACTAGAACTGACACCCTTATGAGATGCTGGCGCTTCAGGCCAGGGCTTTAATCCGCTGCACCATAGCTCTGGCCCCCATCTTCAGATTCTTACCAGGTATCTTCATGTAAATATCAGTATAAGATGCCCCAAATAAGATTTGATCCCCTGGCCCTGCTCTGCCCCACTCCTGTCATTGCCCTAAACCAGTGTCTTCCTCCTATCAGTAAATGGGCTGACATCTTCCTGTGCACTGAAGCTCAAGCCTAGGAGCTGACTGATTCATCATTTCCTCACCACTCCTCCTCCACGTCCCACTTCTGAGTTGTAAATCTGCATCTTCCTTCCTATTTAAATCCTGTTTGTCTAGAACACTGACTACTAACTGGTCTCCCTGTTTTAATTCAAATTCTTTCTGAAATAGACAATATGATGCCACTTCCTCAAGTCAGACCTTCCAAAAGCTGGCCCTTGTGTTTTGAGTGAAAGCTCCACTCTTCCCCATGGCTTTGGAGATCTGGATGGCCTGGCCCCTCTTCCCTCTTCGCCCTCGTCCCTTGGCACTCCCCTCATTACTCCTGCAGTCCCTCGCTCTGCTTCTTCCCTGTCAAGAGGAGCTCACTTTCATCCCCCAGCTAAAGGGTTGCATCCTCAGATGGCCTGTCCGACCTCTTCATCCAGGGTAGTCCCCACCCTGTGGTGTTACCCTTTGGCTTCTCCATGACACTTAACAAGAGCTGAAACTGAGTGGCTTACATGTTTGTTATGGACCTCCCCCAAATAGAAGGTTGAGTTCCACAGCGGTTGAAACTTTGTCTTATTTACTGGCCACATCCCTTGAACCCACAACAGTGCTTTTACGTAGCAGGCGTTCAGTAAGTGTAGTTGAATGCGTGAGTAGAGCAGTTGGCCATTAGTGCTCAGTGGGTGCACCGTGAGCTCCTCCACATTAAATGTTCATCAAGCCTTAAATATGATTGAGCAAAAATCTTTAAAGTCTTTTGCTGGACACGTTATGCAATGCATCAGGGAGTGGGGAAACTTGCTGCAAGTTGGAGATAAGAGGGCTGGGGTGACCGCAAGCCCTTGCCAGAGAGGCCTTGTGTTGACAACACAAGAACTTTGCCTTGTGAACCCAGCAGGGAAGGTTCTGAGAGCAAAGTGCTTGTCTCCAGTAGTGCCAGAATGTTGAAGGTGAACTGGGCGAAGAGCGCCAGTTTGTTTGCAGTTGTCTGAGACACAGCATGGTGCAGAGTGCACAACAGTGTGCACTACCGACACACTCCATTTAGTTCGGGGCTTCAGATAGGCTTCTAAAAGTTCTAGTATTCAGAAGTTTGCCATGAGTTAAATTTAAGAATCTTTACATTTGAAAAGTAGTGATGATACCAGTATCTCAGATCTATGTTGGATCTATTTCTACTGGTTCTGCTGGTTCCTCATGGCGCTGATTGTTGTTGTGTTCGCCTCCTTTTGGCTTTGAGCTGCTCATTCTCACAGACAGTCATATGGAGAGGATTCTTTGAGTGTTAGAGTGAAGTGAAAATGTGGTCCACTGGAAAAGATGGTTCATTTTTGTGAAGTGTCTAGGGATACTACAGAACAAGATTTAAAAAAAAAAAAATTATTTATTTGGAAGGCAAAGAGAAAGCGAGAGATCTTCCACCCACTGGCTCGCTCCCCAAATGCCTGCAATAGCCAGGATTGGGCCAGGTGGAAGCCAGGAGCCAGGAACTCAGTCCGGGTCTCCCATGTGAGCGGCAGAGACTGAGCGGTCACCTGCTGCCTCCCAGGGAGTGCGTTACCTGGAAGCTGGAGTCGGGAGATCCAGGACTTTACCCCAAGGCACTTTTCCAATACAGGGTGTGGATGTCCTCAGTGGTTTCTTTTTTTTTATTATTATTATTTTATTAATTTATTTTTATTTGAAAGGCAGAGAGATGGAACAATAGAGAGAGAGAGGAGAGAGAGAGATTTTTCCATTTGCTAGTTAACTCCCTAAGTGTCTCTAACAGCCTGGCCTGGGCCAGGAGCCAGGAACTCCATCCTGGTCTCCCACATAGATGGCAGGGGCCCAACTAATTGGGCCATCTTCTACTGCTTTCCCAGGGGCATTAGGAGGGAGCTGGTTCAGAAGCTGAGCAGCTAGGACTTGAACTGATGTAGGATGCTGGCCTTGGAAACAGCGGCGGGACTCACTATATCACAATGCCAACCCCTTCAGTGGTGCCTTAATGGTTGCGTCAAATGCCCACCCTACACATTTTCTTTTGTTTTTCCATGAATGATACTCAGGAATTGTTTTCTCCTGCATTAGAGATCCTTCATATGTCAAGAAGAGCATAAAGTCACCTTCTCCCTATAAATGGTATGGATAAAATTAATTTTGGATTCTTTAGATAGAATGCTTTACGTTTGCTTGTGTTTTATAGCTTTCTGCATGCTGTTTTTGCTGTTTTGTTCGAGAGGAGAGAGAGAAACACATCCCCATCTACTGGTTCACTCCCGCTCAAATGCCCACAAACAGTCCCCAACTTGGGCTGAAGCTGGAGCCAGGAACTTAGTCCAAGTCTCCCATGTGGGTGGCAGGAACCCAACTACTTGAGTCATCTCTTGCTGCCTCCTTTATCTGCATTAGCAGGAAATTGGAGTCAGGAGCCAGAGCAGGAAGTCAGGCCCAGGTGCTATGATGTGAGACTCTGGCCTCCTAACTGGTATTTTAATCTCTAAGTCAAATGCCCGCCCTGTCTTCATGACAAAAGCCCTGTGCCTTCCTGAAAAATCAACTTATTGCTTTATAGGGGAGTATGCTATAGTTTGATCATTTAAAAAAAAACTTTTGACGTGTGGTATTGTATGAAGTGTGTTTTGTATGTGCATGTGTGTATTTGTATGAAAATTCCTATAATCTGATGACTATAAATTGTCACAATCATTTATAACTAATTCTCTGTATTGAAAAGATTGAAATTACTTGAAAGCATACTGGCAGACCTGAGGTGTGAGGCTTTTGTACATATGTTTTGGTACGTATTCCCTTGCATACTGTGGGCAGGTTGTCCCAGGGAGAATCCTGTGCTTGGGTAATGCATCACCAGCACTGGGCAGCCTGCCTGCTGCACAGCTCTTCTCAAAATTGATTTTAAGCTTTGTATCATGTATCCAAAGAGAAGAATTCCTACTTTTCCAAAGAATGTTCTTAAACAGATCTTCTGAATAAGATCTTTTCACTATTTATTGACCATTTGCTAACTATTAGGAACTGATCAATGCCTTTGGATAAAGAAAGACAAGAAAGTTGGTCTGTGGAGGAGTTCACAGTCTCCCTGGGAAGGGGCTCATAAGCAGCTGGTGAATGAGGGCAATAAGAGGAGCGCCTTGTTCAGAATTTATTTGGTTGCACACGACAGTCACATAAATCAGATTAGCTAAAGAAGAGAGAGAAGGATTATTGGGTAACTCCTGGAGCGTAAGGGCAGCAGCTTCCACTGAGCCCCACATAGACCAGGGTATAAAGAGGCCTCATCCCTCACTCTGTCTTGGGGCAGCAGGGTCTCTAATCTTTGTATCACTTTCTGTGAACCCCTTCTCTAAGAATATTAGTTTTTCTCAGCATCTCTGCACTCATGTAGATGCCATATAGTTCCCTAATTTATTTGTCCTCAGATCTAGGCACATTCATATGATAATTAGATACTCTGAATCCTAATTTCAAGTTCATTAAGAATGAAACAAAGAGAGTTGGACACTATCCAAATCCAACCAACTGTGGCTTCAGGAGCAGGGTCTCCTGTGGTGCCTGCTTGGCTGCTAGTCACCACTGAGTGGAGGCGCACTCAGAATCCTCGTGGGCTGTGCCCTTCAAGCCCACTACCCTCACCCCCCCACACACACCAAGGGTTTGTATGTTCAGATGCCATGAGACGTACAGGACTAAGAAGCTGCCTGAGAAGAGTTAGTGGTGTGAGAGTTGGACCTTAAAATTCTTCAAGAGTTTATTGGAATTAGCCTGGTGAAGAAACTGGAAAAAATGGATTGTAAACAAAGCCAGTAAGATAGACAAAAACGTGAAAGGCATGTGGCATTTTCAAGGAATTGCCATTCTACTGCCCATTTATACAGTACAATGCATATCCATTCTTGTGGATGCGTTCCTATTTAAGTTACCTCTGTACGCATTCATTTCTTTAGGCTGGGATATGAGGTCATTTAGGAGTAGAATCATACCTGTAAGTTGCTAGACAGTCTAACATTCATTTAGGAGTTACTGACTTGTAACAAATGTGCTTTGTCTCTCATTTTTGGACATTTTGTCTTAATAGGTGTAATTTAGAAACTCCGTTATTCCTTCCATTAAGTGATCCTCACTTTTATGTTTGTTAAGTCCATTCTGTGTTAGAAAATCAGTTTTGCAAACCAGCCTGGCCATCTTGCTCTCCTACTCTCTCCCACTCCAGGGTGTGTTGAAGTATCTTTCACAGGTGCACTCTGACCCTTAGATCTCGAGGCTCCAAATGACCCTTCTCTCTGTGCTGCCAGGCAGCTCCTTTCCCATAGTTGGCTCTTGCTTGCTGCTGTGCCCAGCAGAGTGAAAAGAAACTTTTCAGCTGGCTCCTGTTCTCTCAGAACCAAAGCCTCAGGCTTTTAGACAAGATTAGGGCTTGCTTAGAACACATCTCCCATACAAACGCACAGCCAACCTCCATGTGATCATCTGGAACAGAACCTGTTCATAAGTTAGGTTCTGCTTGCACCCAGATGAAAAGTTCAGATGTCTGGGCCTAGAAAGAACTGTTTTGAAACAGTTACGATCAACACATATGGCACTTTTTTTTTTTTTTGGGCACATTAAGCTAAAGTAGTAGGACAGGAACAAGTTCAAGAGACGCTGTAAAGCAGGAAAAATAGACGAGGAGACGCCCCTATTAGTATATTCCTTGCTCTTGTTTACTCTTCTCTTGCAGTTTTGGCAGCAGATAGTCACAAGTTTAAAACATGCCAGTGAACATTTGACCCAGTAAATACACAACAGTGAATATTTTTACCATGTTTTAAATAAAACTCCTTTCTTCTTGTTTATTTAGGTGAACTAGAGACACTCGTAGTTTCAGTAGAATTTAAGTTCTGATAACAACAGATATATGTGTGTGTATATATATATATATATATATATATTTAACTTACTTCATTTATTTGAAAGACACAGTTACACAGAGAGAGGTTTTCCATCTGCTGGTTCACTATGCAGATGGCTGCAGTAGCTGGGGCTGGGCCAGATTGAAGCCAAAAGCCTGGAATTCCATCCGGGTCTCCCATGTGGGTGGCAGGAGTTGGAGTACTTGGGCTGTTTTCTGCTGCCGCCCCAGGCACGTTAGCAGGGAACTGGATTGGAAGCAGAGCAACTGGGACTTGAGCCAGTGCCCATATAGGATGCTCAACCCACTGAGCCATGACACTGGCCCCAGTACATGTTTCCTGAAAACTTCAAAGATAACACACAAATATATGGAACAGATAGCTTAACCATTCCACTCAGAAGCAACCACTGTTATGTTGTATGTCTCTAATATACAAATGGTTGTATATATGTAATATCTTTAAAGATCTTATTGAGATTATGCTTTCTTTATATTTCCACATATTATTTATTCATCATAAGGCTGTTTTAATTTTTTTTTTTTTTAGATTTTATTTATTTATTTTTGAGAGGTAGAGTTACAGACAGTGTGAGGGAGAGACAGAGAAAGGTCTTCCTTCCATCGGTTCACTCCCTAGATGGCCGCAAGGGCTGGAGCTTTGCCGGTTGGAAGCTAGGAGCCAGGTGCTTCTTCTCAGTCTCCCACACTGGTGCAGGAGCCCAAGGTTTTGGGCCATCTTCTACTACTTTCCCAGGCCATAGCAGAGAGATGGATCGGAAGAGGAGCAGCCAGGACTCAAACCAGCACCCATGTGGGATGTCAGCACTGTGCCACAGTGCTGGCCCCTGGATGTTTTAACTTTTAATAACTGCCTAACAGTCCAGTGAATTTTTTAATAGTTTATATGTTGTTCCAGCTTTCAGTACCATAAATAATGCTGCTGTCAACATCTCCTCGTGCAAAACTTTTTTCTTGTTTTAAATGATTTGTTGAGAACAACTTTCCCTTCTGGGGAATTACATGAGCAAAGGGTATGAGTTTTTTAAAAGATTGATTTATTTGAAAGGCAGAGTTACAGAGAGGCACAGGCAGAGAGAGAGAGAGAGAGAGAGAGAGAGATCTTCCTTTTGCTGGCTTACTCCCCAGATGGCCTCGATGGCCAGAGCTGGGCCTATCCAAAGCCAGGAGCCTGATGCTTCTTCCAGGTCTCCCACATGGATGCAGGGGCTCAAGCACTTGGGCCATAGCCCAGAGCTGGATCTGAAGAGGAGCAGTCGGGACTCACACCGGTGCCCATGTTGGATGCTGGCACCAAAGATGGAGGCTTAGCCCACTATGCCACAGTGCTGGCCCCTTGGGTGTGAATGTTTTAAGGCTCTTCTACATTGCCGTGCTGTTTTCTGAATGGGTTTTGCCAGTTTTCGACCCCAGTAATGTGATCACTTTTTTTTAATCACATCTCTGGTTTTGAACAGCAAAGATTAGAAATAGAAGATGTCTTTTTCTTTACAGATGCTCTTCACCAATTAAAATCTCTGTTCATAGGGATTTGAGGCAGTTGAACAAGAGAGGTGCACACGTGAAAATGTGGAGAGTCAGGCTCCGCTGTGGGGAGCAGCTTCCACCTGGCCCACGACTCACAACTTCTTTTTGCATTCTGCCTTAGAATCCTTGAGTTCTCTGAAATGTAAAGTGTGTTGTTTCTGGTTTGCTTAAATAAAGGCAGCGAGGTTAAATCTGTGCTTTCTTACATGTTCAGGCTCCCTTTGGGCTGGCCATGCAGTTGAGTAAGGGAGTGTGGGACAACTTGAAATTGGTTACTTGTGAGGCCCAGGGTGCTGGGACCCCACAGGCATGTGAGTGCCCACTGTTTGCAGTTTGCCACTTCTGCCGACCATATGGCCTGTGACTCAGGCACAGTCTGGTGGCATTTTAAGATTTGTTTATTTATTTGAAAGATGGTGTGACACAGAGGGAGACAGAGAGAGAGGCAGATTCAGAGATCTTCCATGTTCTGGTTCATTCCCCCAAAATGGTTGCAATGGCTGGGGCTGGGCCAAGCCAAAGCCTGGAGCCAGGAACTCCGGATGGGTCTCCTGCATGGGTGGTAGGAGTCCAAGCATTTAGGCCATCTTCTGCTGCTTTCCCAGGTGCATTAGCAGGGAGCTGGATTGGAAGCAAAGCATCAGGGACTCAAACTGGCATTCTGATATGGGATGCTAGTGTCACAAGCAGTGGCTTAGCCTGCTTTGCCACTACCCAGGAGCCAGTTGCTTCTCCTAGTCTCCCATGGGGTGCAGGGCCCAAGCACCTGGGCCATCCTCCACTGCCTTCCCGGGCCACAGCAGAGAGCTGGACTGGAAGAGGAGCAACCAGGACTAGAACCGGCGCCCATATGGGATGCCGGCGCCACAGGCGGAGGATTAACCTAGTGTGCCACAGCGCCGGCCCAAGTAACATTTTCTTAAAATTAGAATATATATATATATATATATATATATATATATATATGTATAATATTGTTTGAGAAGGAAAGAGAGATGAGAGACACAGAGAACACCCGCTTGCTTGCTCGTTTCCCACAGGCCAGCACTGGCTGGGGCAGGGCTGGGTATTCAGTCTAAGTCTCTCACATGGGCAGTAGGAACCCAGTCACTTGAGCCGTCACTGCTTTCTAGGGTCCAACTTGGTAGGAAACTGGAGTCAGGAGCCAGAGCAGCGGATAGGATCCAGGCACTCTGAGATGGGATGCAGTGTCTTCCCCAGTAGGCTAAATGCCCACCCCTCGAGTAATATTTGAGTGGAAGCAGTTGTTTTCCATTTAATATGTGTGACCAAATACTATTTCAAATCAAATCTATTCCTGTTGCTGAACCTCCAAAATGAGAAACCATATGAGAATTCCATTTTAATTTGGCTACTTATGTAGTAAAGACTATTCTTTAACTTTTTATTTATTTATTTACATTTTATTTGAAAGAGAGAGAAGAGCTCCTGCACCTGCTGGTTTACCGGGGGTGGGCCGGGCTGAAGCCAGGACCTGGGGGGACTCCATCCACATCTCCCATGTGGGTGGCAGGGACCCAAGGTCTTGCACCATCATCTTCTGTCTCCTAGGATGAGTATTTGAGGAGCTGGTGTTCAAACCAGGCACTCCCACACGGGATGCAGAGTCCCAAACAGTGACCTAAGCCACTGCAGCAAACACCCGCCATGAAAAAGCTATTCTGATAGGATGTGTAGTAGTCCTAAGTAATGAGTTAAACTAAAAATATTTACTTATAACTGCTGGAGAGATCATTATAGCTTGTGCTTCCTTCCAAAACCAAAAATAAAACACATTTTTTTTTTTATTAGCAGAAAACAAGTTGGAAGCAATATAAACATCCATTAGTGGCATATTTGGACAAAGCTTAATTCTGTGTGTCTGTGTATTGAAATGCTCTGTAGTCCTCACACAGGTTGGTGGGAATTTGTGTATTGATGTGGAGAAATGACTGTCATATTAAATGAGGACGTGGTGTGTTTGTAAAACACCATGGTCTCTCTAGGGAGGAAAGGGGTTGCAGATGATTTTTCACTTTGTCCATATATCTTTTTTTTCTTTTTTTTTGACAGGCAGAGTTAGACAGTGAGAGAGAGAGAGAGAGAAAGGTCTTCCTTTACTGTTGGTTCACTCCCCAAATGGCTGCCACGGCCGGCGCTGTGCCAATCCGAAGCCAGGAGCCAGGTGCTTCCTCCTGGTCTCCCATGGGGTGCAGGGCCCAAGCACTTGGGCCATCCTGCACTGCCCTCCTGGGCCACACCAGAGAGCTGGACAGGAAGAGGGGCAACCAGGACAGAATCCGGCGCCCCAACCGAGACTAGAACCTGGTGTGCCGGCGTCACAGGCGGAGGATTAGCCAAGTGAGCCGTGGCGCCAGCCCCATATATCTTTTTATAAGTTTTTTTTTTTTTAAATATTCTGCATGTACTGCCTCTGTAATTGAGAGAGAACATAAGACGCTCTGAGGTGAGATGGCGGTGGGCAGAGATCTTTTGTGTGTCGAATGTGATAAGGCATATATTCATTGTATATTTTGGTTTAAAGCAAATATATTTGTTTGATATAATTAAGGATTTTTTTTCTTTGTGTAGCCGTTCCAGGAAATTCTTTGATTAAAAGAAATATTGTTTTGGGGAAGACAATTAGGTAATAAATGATCATAACAATTGCCGCTTTTTGTGAATTTGGGAAAAACAAAAATAAACTGGAGTGGTTACCACTAACTTCCTTATAGGTGTCCAAGTTTTTAGTGCGTATCTCAAAAAAGCTTGAATCAGTGTCCCAGCCTGTGAGTTCTTATAAGTTTATCTGTGTACTGTTAGGTTGTTTATGTTTATTTTGTAATGCTAGCAGTTTTAAAAGGATATGCTAACAATAAACATTAACAAATAAAAGCTTGCTCTCATTAAATATATCATTGATATTAAAAAGTTACTAACACATATTAATGGATTTAAGTTTTTTCCCCTCCAAATCAAGTCTATGAAGATGAATTTTTTTGATATAAACATTTTATTTATTTATTTGAGAGTTAGAGTTACAGACAGAGAGAGGGAGGGAGAGAAATATCTTCCATCTGCTGGTTCATTTCCCAAATGGCTGCGATGGCCAGAGCTGGGTTAATCTGAAGCTGGTAGCCAGGAGCTTCTTCTGAGGCTCCCAAGCAGGTGCAAGGGCCCACGCACTTGGGCCATCTTAACTGCTTTCCCAGGCCATAGCAGAGAGCTGGATCAGAAGAGGAGCAGTTGGAACTCGAACTGGCACCCATATGGGATTCTAGCACTGTGGGTGGAGACTTAACCTACTAGGTCACAGCGTTGACCCCACTGAATTTTTTTTTTTTGAAATGTTGATATCTACTTGTGATGAAGCGATTTGAATGTCTGATCCTACATTGGATCCATTTTGTTATTTAGTTTAAAAGTTAAAATAACTAAAAAGGAAAAGTTGTCTCACAAAGATACACTGATGTAAATAGGTAACATGGGTTCTGACTATTCTTATTAATTAGTGATTCTCATTTCAAACCATCCACAAGTTATACAAAAATTGTTTATTAAAATTTAACTGAATTTTTTTAAAGATTTCTTTTACTTATTTGAAAGAGTTATAGAGAAAGAGATGGAGAGTGAGAGAAAGAGAGTGTCCATCCACTGGTTCACTCCCCAAATGGCCATAGTGGCTGTGACTAGGCCAGGCTGAATGCAGGAACCAGAAGCTCCCATGTGGGTTCAGGGGTCTCCTATGTGGGTTCAGGGGCCCAAGCACTTGGGCTGTCCTCTGCTTTTCCCAGGCGCAATAGCAGGGAGCTGGATGGGAAGTGGAGCAGCAGGGATTCGAACCACAACCCCAGCCCCTATCAGTAATTTCTGTTGTCCTACTTATCATTAAGTTTTCAGAAAATGTGTTGCAGGTTTTAGTAATAAAGATGTGGAGGTGTTAAAAATAAAACTTTTTCATTCACTGAAAAGTTTCAAGTAGGCTCTCTGTAGTTACACACACACACAGCTTTTCTTCAAATGCTTTCTCCCTGCTATGAATTTCTTTCCCAATAGGCCAGTTATTTTCTTGCACTTGATTAAGTCAGCTTGTTTTGAAAAGTGTCTGCCAGGTAGCCTATTACCAACAGCCACCTGCAGTCATAAGGTAGGTCAGGAAATCTGGAATGCATTGTGTTCATGTGAAAGAAGAATGTAGTAATCATCCCTAAAACAATTCTGTGTGTTTCGTCATGAGGAAACCAGAGCAGTAGCGGGTGCAGAATGTTTCTGTGGTCACTCCCCACCTCGTCACATGAAGGTTTTGTTTTTCATGCCACGTAGATTGTATACTACTGTAAGTGAGCTGAACAGATGGCCGAGGGGCCCAGTAATTCTTCCTGAGATTATGGGGCAGGAGGAATTCCTCCCTACTCCAGAGGATCTGCTCTTTTAAGTCTGCTGAGATAAACTGGCAGCAGACAGAGGAACAGCAGCAAAAGCATGCGCATCTGTTAAGATGTAGGGGTCAGAAAGTCAGTGAGCGCCCCACACCTGGTGAGGTTCAGAAACTCACAGAGGCCCCTGCACAGTGGAGAGGGAGTGGGGATGTGCAGGTTGAGGGGCAGCTCTTGATTTTTAGGGGATGTGAATGCACCCAAAGAACAGACGCTGGTCCTGCGACAAAATTCTCAGGACTCTCAATGTAGAGTATGACTTTCAGTCTCTTCCTCTGTGATGGGTTTAATCTAATCTTCTTTGGTTAACAGCATTTCAGTAAGGGGATTGGAGGTAATCGTGTTCCTTGTTGGTAGATCCCTTCTTTAGTTCCATCAGGGCACTTCAGAAAAGAGCCTCTCCCTGCACTTGGAGGGCAGTGAAGGGAAGGTCAGGGGGCCTTGGTTCATGGGCAGCGTCTCAGGCTGTGGGGTTCCCTGTGTTCAGGGTGCTCAGCGTGCCCCGGTGCCACACGTCGTCTTGGGGTCTTGTTTTCTGTCATTAGGCCGGCAGTACGGCCATCTCACGTATGAACCCAAGTAAGAATCGCTGGTGTTCATGAAAGCTGCATTTCTTACCTTTAGAGGTAAAATGTGCTGTGAGTCAGGGTTCTGCTAGTTTCTTCTGGCACCCAGGAGAGTGTGTGGCTTTACCCTGCCCCGCTGTGTACCCCTTAGGAGATTTTCAAGTACAGGATGTAAACAAAGGGGAGAGTGACTCCAGATTTGCACCTCTTTCATTACATTCTCCCCATTTATATGGTTCCATTTTTAAAAATCATAAACTATTAGAACCAGATGGTACTTGTGATCCCCCCTCTCATAATCCCTTCATTTTATACACTCAGTGGTAGAGTCCTCTCTCTAGTGGCAGTGGGCTCCTGGCTGCGTGAAGCTCCTCTGTGGATTCCATGGGTGACCAGCAGCTCCCCAGATGCAGACCTGTGGGGGTCTGCTGCTCTCTGACTTCCTAGAGGCTGATTTCCTTCTCAGATCTCTTGGCCCCTGTTCTCTTATCTCCCAAACATATGGCCTTGAAATCATCTTTGGTTTTCATTTTTTGCTTCCTTATCATAGACACATGCTTCATCTAGCCATTATTGAAACGTGCAGAATACTCATAAATACATTCTCATTTCCTGAGCAGCAGCCTTCTAAGTGAATCAGGAAGCAACGGCGAGTCACTGTTGAACTGTCCATGATAAAGGTGAAATCCTTATCATGTATCCACTCTCCAAGAGCCTCCAAGGCACTGAAATCCCAGCACAGTTTTAAAAAATAACCAAAAAGCAAACAGTAAAAAAAAAAAAAAAGAAGAAGCAGAAAGAAATGGAATGAAAATATATGTTTGTTGTAACATTCTGCACAGTCCTGGCTAATGAAGCTAACTTGAACTTGATGTTTAATTCTGAACTTTTTTTTTTTTAGAATTATTTTTATTATTTATTTGAAAGAGTTACAGAAAGAGAGGTAGAGCCAGAGGAAGAAAGGTCTTCCATTCCACTGGTTCACTCCCCAAAATGACCACAATGGCCAGAGCTGAGCTGATCCAAAGCCAGGAGCCAGGAGCTTCCTCCAGGTCTCCCATGTGGGTGCAGGGGCCCAAGGACTTGGGCCATCTTCTTCAGCTTTCCCAGGCCATAGCAGAGAGCTGTATCAGAAGAGGAGCAACTGGGACTCGAACTGGTGCCCATATGGGATGTCGGCGCTGCAGGCTGGGGCTTTAACCCACTGTGCCACAGTGCCGCCCCCAGGTCTGAACTTCTTAGTAACACAGCCCCGACAAGTTTCTGGCGTGTGGTTCAGAGTACCGCTGACAAGGAATGTGTCATCTTGACTGTAGTTCTAGGATGCCTTCCACAGCACTTTCTAACCAGCTATGCTTCTTTGCAGTGTCCTCTTACTAGTCCTTTGCTATAACAAAAATGCTGGAAACAGTGTACTTTGTAAAGAAAAGAAGTCTAGTTCACAGTTTTGGAGGCTGAAGCTCCAGGATCAGGGACCACATCTGGTACCAGCAGAAGGTGTTCCTTGGCAGGCGTGTGCCGCGGTGGCACATGAGGAAGACAGAGCATAGGGGGGAGTTTGACAAATACTTACCTCATCCTCTGAGAGCCAGAATACCTGCTAGGCAGCCTCTGTCCTGTCGCTGGGAATTCAGGACCCAGTCATCTCCCACTGGACCCCACCTCTCAGAGGTCCCACCACCCTTCTGGATGGTCCCATTAAGGGCCAAGTCTTTGGGGGCAAACCACAAACAAACCATAGCATGGACTGACCCAGCTCAGTCCTGATCCCAGCACTTCCTAACTTTGTGACTTTGATCAAACTGACTAACCTCTGTGTGCCTCAGTGTTCTCATATGTATAGAATGGAAAATGTTAGCATGGAGTCATTCCTCCTACCCCCAAAACTTTTGTTATGCTGCTGCTGTAATGCTATTAAGGGGCACGATTAATACAAGTTTGAAGAAATAATTAGAATAAAGTGTCTTCTTGGGATAAACAATTAAAAGACTTTAAAATATTTATTTATTCATTCAGTTTATTTGAAAAGCAGAGACAGAAAACACAGGTGGAATGAGACAGAGCATTCCCATCCACTGCTTCACTCCTCAGGTGCCCACAACAGCTGGGACTGTGCTAGGCTGAAGCCAGGAGGCAGTAGCCCAGTCTAGGTTTCCCAAGTGGTTGGTAGGACCCAGCACTCGAGCCATCACCTGCTGCTTCCCAGGATGCTCATTAGAAGGAAGCTGAAGTGGGGAGCAGAACCAGGACTGGAGCCCAGACGCTCTGATGGGATGTGTGCCTCCCAAGCACTGCACCAGATTCCACCCCAGGACTCTTCCCCCGCCCCCCTTTCTGCAGAGCTCAAGTGTTGGAGAGAGAAAAGGAAGTCTGGCCTTACTCAGGGATGTGCTTACAGTGATCCTGCTTTTGTGTCTCAGTTCCTTGACCCAATGAAAAGTTAGAGCAGTCAGGGGGAGAGGCTGCAGGGTATCAGAGCAACAGCCCTTAGTTTGAAGTGGTCATATTCTTTTTTGTTTTTTTTTCTGACAGGCAGAGTGGACAGTGAGAGAGAGAGAGAGACAGAGAGAAACGTCTTCCTTTGCCGTTGGTTCACTCTCCAGTGGCCACCGTGGCCAGCGCGCTGTGGCCGGCGCACCATGCTGATCCGATGGCAGGAGCCAGGTGCTTCTCCTGGTCTCCCATGGGGTGCAGGGCCCAAGCACTTGGGCCATCCTCCACTGCACTCCCTGGCCACAGCAGAGAGCTGGCCTGGAAGAGGGGCAACCGGGACAGAATCCAGCGCCCCGACTGGGACTAGAACCCAGTGTGCTGGTGCCGCAAGGCGGAGGATTAGCCTATTGAGCCGAGGCACTGGCCGGTCATATTCTTTTAGGTTGCTGTCATATGGCTCCACTCTTTCCCAGGTAGAAGAAGTCATTGATTTCTCTTCTGCAGTGCACATTGATATGTGTTAGGGGATACATATAGATAATAACATGGTTACTATAGTGAAGCAGATTAACATATGTGTCATCTCACATAGGTTTTTTTTTCTGACAAAGGTAGCTAAAATCTACTTAACGAAAATCCCAGATGCCATACGTTTTGTTAACTGTGCATTGGCTCTCTAGACTTGTTTACCCTGCGCATCTGCTCCTCTCACCTACACTCCCTCTGCTCCCACCTTGTGGTTGTAAAGCCACTTTTATTCTTTCTCTGTAGATTTTTTTTTTTTTTTGACAGGCAGAGTGGACAGTGAGAGAGAGAGACAGAGAGAAAGGTCTTCCTTTGCCATTGGTTCACCCTCCAATGGCTGCCGCGGACAGCGCGCTGCGGCCGGCGCACCGCGCTCATCCGATGGCAGGAGCCAGGTGCTAGGTGCTTATCCTGGTCTCCCATGGGGTGCAGGGCCCAAGCACTTGGGCCATCCTCCACTGCACTCCTGGGCCACAGCAGAGGGCTGGCCTGGAAGAGGGGCAACCGGGACAGAATCCGGCGCCCCGACTGGGACTAGAACCCGGTGTGCCGGCGCCGCAAGGCGGAGGATTAGCCTGTTGAGCCACGGTGCCGGCCTTTCTCTGTAGATTTGACATTAAAAAAAATTTCCAGATATCAATGAGGTCATGCAGTCTTTTGTTCTTTGTGCCTGGCTTATTTCGTTTGGCATAGGGTCTTCCCACTCCCTCCATGTCACAGCAACTGGCTAGGTAGGGAATAGTTTTTCTTTAAGTCTGGAGTTGATTTTCCCTTCATCCCTTTAAAAATAATCTGACTTATTCTTGCTTACTGGGAGCTTAAATTAGTATAGTGTCACATGGAGTGTCACAGCATAAGCATATCAGATCATCACACTTAATTTACAAGAATTTAATGCAAGTAAAACAAATACGATTCCAACTGCTGCTCTGTGAGCGAGCCCGCATGTGCTGGGTTAAATAATTGCGAAGGGAAGCAGAATGTGTGTGCGCTTCGGGGGTCGTGTGCTTCTCACAACATAAGGCCCTGGATGTGATTCTGGTGTCTGAAGACATGTCAGATTCAAAGGGACTAACCGAGCTGAACCAGCCTGAGGAGTTTTAAAATACTGAAATGTTACCTAGTCTTCCACGTACTCCATTAATAAGTGGAAGAAGCAAATAGAGCCTGTTTTCCACAGTTGTTGATTGGCTCCTCAGCTTAGGATAACTGACAGAAAGAAAGCGGTCTTTCTGGTATCTCCTGATACTGCTTTTCTGAACTCTGCAAAGAATCCAGGCATTTAAAGTCTTCTCTCCCAGTTCATCTGTGGCGTTAATTAAGATGTGATTTGTGGAAAATTATTGGGAGATTAGATTTCCTTCATCAAACAAGAACGTCTAGGAGTTCAAGGTGTCTGAGGAGGCAGTCAGCTGCCCTTAGGAATAATGAGTTTCTTGTTTCTGAAATTGTCCAGGGGTATGCTGCTCCAGTGCGCTTTGGAGTGGTTTTCCACGCTGATGGGCAAGAAGGGTGCATATCGACAAGTAGGGACTTCACTGTGGGCAGGCTTGGGTTTGTACACATACCTGTCCTGCCAGCCTTAACTCCAGCCCCAAACCCTCACTCAAGAGGAAACATTGGAATGAAAAGGAAAGGGATACTATGCTCATATATAAAAAGTAAATGATTAGATAGCTGTAATAATTATTGGTATCAAATTACAGATTGAGTGCCCCCTTATCTGAAGTGTTTGGTACCAGAAATGTTTCGAGATTTTTTTTTCTTTTGGATTTTGAAATGTTTTCATAAGCACAATGAGGTATCTTGGGGGATAGGAGCTGGGTTGAAACCTAGAATTTGTTTCATGTACACGTTTGCATAGAGCCCGACAGTGATTTTATACAGTGCACCTGCATTTTGTCTGTCACCAGCGTCATGTTGGTGCTCAGAAAGTTTTGGATTTTGGGATGTTCAGATTAGGAGTGTACCGATACCACAGTAGAGGACAGCACGGTATTTGTGTGTGACTGGAGTTGCCATCTGCTGGCCTCCTAGCCTGCTGCTGTTTGGACAGCAAAAAAACCAGCACCAGGTGGGTGGTAGGATGAGGAGGCTTTTCACTCTCTCAGCCCTAAGCCTTTGATTCTCCTTGTGACCAAGATCGCATAAGAAGTTCTCTTTTTAATGATTTATCTTTCTTCTGAAATTTACTGCCGTTTATACTATAGCTCAGAGAAGCAGAAACTTTGGTATCTTTTTTGCCTGTGAAAGTAAGTACTTGAGCTGATACTAAGTGTTAGAAACACTGGTTGGGGGCCAGCGCTGTGGTGCAGTAGGTTAATCCTCTGTCTGCGGCACCGGCATCCCACATGGACACTGGTTCTAGTCCTGGATGCTTCTCTTCAGACCCAGCTCTCTACTATGGCCTAGGAAAGCAGTGGAAGATGGCCTAAGTGCTTGGGCCCCTGCAGAAAAATCTGCTAAAGCATCTACGTTAATACTTTATGTTAAACTACTCTGAAAAATTATGAGTACATTCTCTCATGCTATGGGACTCTAAGTTCAAATTTGCATTTCATGACTCTAAGCAGTCTCAAAACGGTATTTTGCATCAACATTCTATTGAAAATATAAACATAAGAACTCTTTAAATACATGTGTATTTTCATGGCAGATCTGTCAGAGTTGATGTTAGATGACAAGATTGTCACCACTAACGAATGAGGTTTTGTCATTCATCTGTTTCACTAGCAGAGATGCTTGCTGAACTGGCCAGCAGTACAGCCACTAGGCAGCTGCGCGTGGTGTGCTGCGGGCGCGATGGAGAGAGCAATGCTGTGTAAGGACGCTGTGGAGCCCAGCTGCGGGCGACTCCGTGGGGCAGGAAATGCTGAGTCGCAGGAGGGCGTTTCCCGGAAGTGCTCAAGGAGCTCAAGGCTGCGCTACAAATGGTCACTCTGCTGCATGCCTGAGACACCTGCATGCTTGCATAGAGGGCACTCAGATTCTGGCGTCCTGCAGGCCGGGCATCTTCTAGCAATGGGGAGCTTGAGCTGACAGTGTCTGTCGGGAGGGAGTTCAGGTTTCTGACAGACGTATGTTTCACTAATGCCATCTTTTGTTAGGTAGGAAATGTTCCAGAGGACTAGGCAAGCCAGGAACAAGTTATCGTGAACACATGTGTGAGAAGGCACATAGTGAAGCAAATGAGTACAGTTGAGAGAATGGTAAAATACACTGGATATGAGCTTCAGGGGAGGGCGGATTAGCTTCAGTCTTTTTAAAGCAATTTCCCTTGGCAAGAGAAGTAAAGGGGGCGGAGGATTGATATCAAGGGCACTTATTACTGCTACTATTACCACAAATGTCAGTGCTGGTATTTAATACAAAAGATTCAATAAGTAGTATCTTTGGGAGTGCCTAGATTACATTTTGATAAAGAATGTACAGCTAGTAAGACAACAAACCAACAGGGAAGATAAAGTTAAAAGGTGGTTTGCCACAGACATGAAATGGTGAGTGGGAAACTTAACACACCAAACTGTGTTCATTTCAGAAAAATGAAAATGACTCTATAATGCATGTGGTTCTAGGCCGCTCCTTGGTGGTTCAGGTGGGGATTCTGGTAGATGCTAACAATCATTTGGCTGCCCCGAGTAGCCAGTGGTGGTGAGGCAGTGGCTGCACAATGCCAGCAGAAGCAGGAAGAGAGTATTTCAAGGTCTTGCACTTTAAACTTTGAAGCACATGTGTGTGTGTGTGTCTGTGTTGCCTGTTATGGTAGGATATGTATGAGAGAACTGGGAAAGGTTAAGACAGGAGCCACTAAAAGAAGGACCAAACCAGGAGAAGAAATTCCAGTTGAAAGGAGTCGCGGTCCTGAAAGATGAAGCTGTGATTGGAAAGCGATACGATGCTTCTGCTAAGCAGACTTCTTTGTTAAGCCTGCAGAAGTAGAGAAGAGGGAGCTGTTGTCACCCAAGGAGGAAAGCTCACAAGAAAGGAAAACGACTTCCATGTCCTGATTGACAAAGCAGGTTCACCTTTGTCATTTGACCTTTACACCAGCCTGAGAGGAAGAGAGGGGGCGTGCTGACAGGTGAGGAAACCGGTCACAGATGGTAACTGACATGGCTAAGTTGACCCTACAAGGTCTTCAGAAAGTTCATAAAAAATGAGTGTTAAAAAAAAAAGCTGCATGGATTAATTTTTTTTTCTTTGCACCATAATGAACTTTACTTGCATTTTTTTCTGTGAACTTTTCAAAGGACCCTTGTATATGTGGCAAGGTCAGGGAGACACCCAGCTCTCCCAGCTCCCCTGTGCGTTGTCCAACTTTGGTGCCTCACAAAGTCGAGTGGAAGACTCAGGATCACAAAGCCGCGCACTGTGAGTCTGTCTCCAGGGGCAAGCTGTGTGGAGCAAAGTGAGGACTGTTAGGACTCTAAAGGAGAGCCATGACTCTCACTGCTGTGGCTGTGAGAGCTGAGTCAGCAAGCCGTCGTCCCAGAGAGCTCCCCTTGGGAGAGGCTGATGGTTGACTGGGTAGTGCAAGGTGATCCTTTTTTTTTTTTTTTTATTAAATGAAGTCACTTTATTTTTTTAAAAAATATTTTATTTATTTATTTATTTGAAAGAGTTGCAGAGAGACGGGTAGAAACAGAGAAATGTCTTCCACCACTGGTTCACTCCCCAGAGAGCCGCAATGGCCAGGGCTTGGCCAGGGCAAAGCCAGGAGCCAGGAGCTTCATCAGAGTCTCCCGTGCGGGAGCCCAAGCACTTGGACCATCTTCCACTGCTTTTCCCAGGCCAATAGCAGGGAGCTGTATTTGATCCATTTTCATCTGTACTGCACTAAAATATAAAGTGAGCTTTGTTCTGTATTGTCAGGTGTGGCTTCTGCTGGACAAAAAAGCAGAAGGATCCAAAAGATCATTTTTTAAAAAGGTTTATGTTATTTAAAAGAGTTACAGAGAGGTAGAGCCAACAGGAGAGAGAGAGAGAGAGAGAGAGAGAGAGAGAGAGAGGTCTTCCCTTTGGCAGTTCACTCCCCAAATGGCCACAACAGTCAGAGCTGATCTGAAGCCAGGAGCCAGTAGCTTCTTCTGGGTCTCCCACATGGGTGCAGGGGCCCAAGGATTTGGGCCATCTTCTGCTGCTTTCCAAGGCCATAAGCAGAGAGCTGGATCAGAAGAGGAGCAGCCAGGACCCGAACCGGCACCCATATGGGATGCCGACACTGCAGGCCAGGGCTTTAACCCACTGCGCCTCAGCACTGGCCCCCAAAAAGATCGTTCTAATGGGAAGAAGACCCCAGGAAACAGGGTGAGTTGGTGCTGCCTGAAGTTTCAGATGCAGGTAGAGTATTTTAAGATCGTGGGGCCATCTGGGTATCGTCAGATGCTAGGTGAGAATACTACCTTTTACACAAAAGGGACAATGTGATGCCTGTTAACCCTAACTAACTCCGCATTGCGGTTACCCTCCCTGAGTGGAGTCTTCAGGAGCCAGATTCAGATGTGGCAGACCCACCTCTGAGGCGGGTGTATGTGAGAGCAGACACTCAGTATTTCAGAGGTCTGAAGCACTTCAGCTGGTCCCTGGTTCTGCCTCCACCACCAGCAGGGTAAACAGTAAGTGTCACATTGTCAGCGCTTTTTTTTTTTTTTTTTAGGTTCATGGACACTGTTGATAACATAGTCACCAGTAATTTGTTTTGTCAGTAAACTAAAACAGTACCTAAGGAAAGAAACGATCAAAATGGCAGTTGCCTAGTCTTTAGGTTGCTGATGCTTTGTGGAGAAGAGAAGGTGGACAGACCTCCATGAGTTGTGAGAGACGCCACAGCCTCCTGGCAAAGGCAGTGAACAGAGATGACACAGGTTAAGTGAAGCCAAGAACTGAAGTACTGAGAAAAGTTTGGTAGCAAATCAAAGTGATTCTTAAGGAGTAGTTTAAGGACAGTGAGAAATTTGTAGCTAAGAATTGTTGTATCCTACACATGGAGTATATGGAGACTTCAAAAATTCCCAGAAAATGAAGTAAAAAAGCATTTGTTTTGATGTAAAAAAAATTTCAAACCCACGCATAGTTTTTTCCCTACTATGAACTTTCAATAAGCCTTGAAGGCCCCTCTGAGTGCTTCCTCTTTCGACCTTGTTACCGTGCCTTTCAGATGGATTCAAGTGGAGGAGCTGGTCCGTGAGCCAGATCTGGCCTGCTGCCTGTTTTTGTGTGGTGGGCCATGAGCTAATGGTTTTTACACCTGTAAATAAAAATGGCAAAAATATTTTTTTAAGAAAATCAAAGGAAGAAAATTTCATGACACATGAAAATTACATGAAATTCAAATTTCCATGTCCATAAATAAGTTTTATTGGAACTCAGCCACCCTGGTTTCTTGGCCTATTTATAGCAGCTTTGGCGCTGCAGCAGCAGAACTGAGAAGTCGTGACAGACTGTAGGGCCCACGGAGCCTAGGATATTTTTGTATGACCCTTTGCGGGAAAAGTTTGCCTGTCCCTACTAAAGCAAAGGAGTACCAATATTTGCATTTTTAAAAAAAATCATCAAAAGTTCATCAAATAAAAGGGCCAACATCTTTTCAGGAGAGTAACTCTGTTAATTCTTCAGGACATTGGAAAATAGGGACTGTGTAGCAGGCTCACTGTAGCACATAACTTTTCTATAATGTATGTGTGTTAACAGCCAGGGGTTCACCCTGTTGGAAATTGTTTTCTGCTGGGTGCCCAGGCTGCTTGCCAGTCGGTTCACCAGCTGTTCCCGATCTCCTGTGTCCTCAGCACCTGGAGTCTGTTTCTCCCTCCTGTGTGTAGGCTGGCCCTCTGACTGACTGTGACCCATAGGGTGTGGTGATGGTGATGCTGCAGCACTGCCAGGCCAAGCCTGTAGAACCCTGCAGCTTCTGTCTTGGCCTTTCAAAAACCAGCCACTGCATAAAAGAAGCCTGGTCCAGGTGGCCACATGAGGGGAAGCCGCATGGCCAAAATGAAGGCACTCCAGTCAACAGCCACCCTCAAGACCCAGATATAGGGAGAGGTGTGTGGACGGGGCGGGCAGGGAGTGCCCACCTTGGATCCGCCAGCCCATCTGAGCTGGCACAGGAGCACCATGTGGCTGAGCAGCACTCTCATCCCTGGCCATGTTAGGAGCCATTAAAGGGGTGGCAGCTGTACCATTTTAGGGTGGTTCCCTAAGTAGCAAAGTCTGGAGAGAGATGCCTGAAAGGAGAGGATGCAGGTGAGGAGCTGTAGAGACTGCTGTACTTGCATGCCTCATTTCCCGGTGCCTGTGGGACACCTGAAAAGCTGCTTATTTTTGTGATGATACAAATAATGCTCACCTGTTGAGGGAGCTATAAAAGAATAGACATTTATGATGCATAATATTTAAATTTATAATTCTACCGTCTAAAGGCAGTCACTATTCCAACCTTTTCTTTAAAAGTACATTCCTATTTTATAAGATCACAAAGTTTTATACTATTTTTCATATCATCATTAAGTATATTTCAGAAACAATTTTTCATGACCACAGCAACCTGTTTTAATGAAGTTCAGAAAAACTCACAAAATGCAAAAGTATTACATGCTTTTTATTTTCTGTCTTTCTAGGTTTCATAATTAGAGAACTTTTTAAAGCAATTTTTATGGCTGTCCTGGGATTTAGTTCACATGTTGTAAAGTATTCAATTTAAGCAGTACTTAAAGTATGTAACTCAGTTTTTTTAGTACATTCACAGAGTTGCATAACCATTATCATCTAATTTTAGTGTGTTTTTGTACCCCCACTGCCACCCCAAGCTTAGGCAACCACTAATCCACTTCCTGCCTCTGTAGCTGTGTGTGTGGTCCTTTGTGACTGGCGTTGGTCACAGAGCATCCCACTTCTCAGGTTCATCCATGCTATGACATGTCACCACACACTGTTCCTTCTTATGATCAGTAGTAAGTGCTCCAGTGTAGGGATAGGTCAGGTTTTGTTTGTCCAGTCCCAATCGATGGGCATTTGAGTTGTTTCTACTTGTTTGGCTATTGTGAATCATGCTGCTTAGAACATGTGTGTGCAAGTTTGTGTGTGGACATGTGTTTTTGTTTATCTTGGATGTGTATATCTAAAAGCAAAATTGTTCAATTCTATGATAACTCTGTGTTTAACTTTTTGAGGAATTGCCAGACTGTTTCCCCAAGTATCTGTATTATCACGTCATTACCAGCAGTGTGTGAGGGTTCCAACTTCACTACATCCCTGCCAACACTTGGTACTTTTTTATTACAGTCATCCTATTGTGTTTCAAGGTGGTATCCCATTGTGGTGTTGATTTACATTTTCCAAAGGGCTAGCAATGTTCAGTATCTTTTCATATGCTTATTGGCCATTTTTGCTGCTTCTTTAGAGAAATATCTATTTGAATATTTTGTGTGTTTAAATCTGGTTCCTTAATACTATTTTTTCCCCAATTTTTATTTATTTGTGAGGCTGCCTCTGTGGGTTCAGGAGCAAGGAACTCAGTTCAGGTCTTCCATGTGGGTGGCAGAGACCACACTACTTGAGTCACCACCACCTGCCGCCTCCCAGGATTTTTTTTATTAGTGGTAAACTGGAATCAGGAGCTGATTCAGTCAGGACTTGAACTGAGGCGCCTTAACCATTAGACTAAGTACCTGCCCCATCTTTATTGAGGAGCTGTATGAATTTTTCATGTATTTTGGATACAGGTCCATTACCAGACATGTAATTTGCAAATGTTTTCTCTAATTTTGTTGGTTTTCTTTTCCCCTTTCTTGATAGTATTGCTTATATAATTAAATTTTTAAATGGTGCAGTGTAGTTTATTTTTTATTTGTTGCTTCTGCCCTCACTGTCTTATCTCAGAAACCATTGCCCAAACCAAAGTCAAAGATTTTATAGAATTTTAAAAGCAGGTTGTTTTATTCATTTATTCTGAACCCTACCTATTACTCTGCAGTTAGTACAACCAGGTGTTTTAAATAATGCAGATCCCTTGAGGACAGCGTTTTCACTTTACTAGCTGCATTCTATTCTGAAATAACACACCCTAAAGTATTCAGCCACGACCTGGATGGGCGACCTGGATGGGCGTAAAGGCTGAGAGCTCCTTGCACATTTATTGTTATGCTTTGGAACTGTTGTTATTGAAGGCTGCTTTGTTTAGGGTGGCATGGGAAGCCTCTTCCAAAGTTGGAGTTGTTAAACATTTGACATCAGAAATTGAACAGTCTAGGCAGCTGATTGGAGGAAGGAACATGGATCTGCTGTAGAAGAAGCTTTTGTCTTAGCAAATTCATCTCACAGAGCTGAGGTGCCTTCACAATCCATTGCTGTTGCTCTACTTTCTTTAAGGTAGGAGAAGAAACCGTTTCTGCAGAATTTAGGGACCATATGAGGCTAGGCACACTTGTGAGCTATGTGTGCTTACGTGTAACCTGCGGGGGAACCTCTCGGGGAAAGTGGAACTGTGCTGACTCTTTGCTGTGGTCCCTGGTATTTAATTTCTTATGTATTCTTGAAGGGGAGTGGAAGGGCTAAAACTGGGGCAACTGATACTTTTCATGCAGTTGTGACAAAAATGAAGACATGTAAAAAAAGAGTTCGGCCATTAAAATTGAGTGTAGTTTTTATATCATCGGTAAGAAATGGTTTAAAAGGCCTGAAAAAATGCAGAGGAGCTTTAAGTGATGTCTTGACCCTATAAAATCTGTGTTAATATAATTAGTGGTCAGCCTCTTATTTGGAAGAGCCACACAGCAGGTGAGTGTTTTTAGATTCTTTTTATATCTCTTGGTGGCCTTTCCTGTTGACTGTTCGCTAGAGCACGCTCAGGCTTCTTGTAGTAAGCCATCAACCTGTTGCTGTTAATTAGACTTTGGCAACAAGGCTTCTTGGGTGCCTTCACCACTGGCTGAGATACTGTTAGACTTTAGCTTCATTTTTTAAAACAGTTGCTGGTAGTTTAGGGTGTTTAATGTGATCCAACCTAAGCAAATAATTTGCAGGAAACTGTCAACTATAGATAGTTTTGAGGGCATTTTTTTTTTTTTGATTTTGCTTTTCTATTAATGGAAACTATAAATCCTTTCAACATAGAATCAGTACAGATCTCCCCATGAACGTGTAACTCAGCTTCAACGTTTGTCATCTCAGAGCCCATTTCGCTTTATCATTCTGCACGGTCCCTCATGGCAGCTACTGGCCGCTGTGCTGCTGTATGGGAGCCCCTGCATGCGGCCAGTCCAGCTGAGATGGCCTGGCCGTTCCACAGCCCATGTATCCTCATTGCAGGCACCTCACAGAATGTTTCCCTGACACTCCCACCTAAATACACCTTCCCCTAACCCTGCCTCTGGATAAGCCCTTGAGTGTTTCCTCTAAAATTTTTTATTTGTATTTATTTGAGAGAGAGAGGTTGATTAATTTCCCATCCACTTGTTCACTCCTCAGATGGCCCCAACAGCCCAGAGCCTAGAATTCCATCCAGGTCTCCCATGTGGATTGCAGGGCCAATGCACTTGGGCCATTCTCCTCTGTTTTCCAAGGAGCTGGATCAGAAGTGGAGCAGCTGGGACTGAAACTGGCACTCATGTGGGATGCTGGCATTGCTGGCAGCGGCTTAACTTGCTGTTCCATAAAGCCTGCTGGTCCTATGTGTTTCCTTTTACACTTTTACAACTTGTAATTATTTATTTGACATGCCTCTTAAGTTCCCACAATAATTTCTTCCCAAGGAATAAATGCTAGTACCTACTTGATGAATGAATACGACACAACAAGAATAGATCCTCAACCCAGGCAGACCTGGCGTCTCCCTTTTCACAACACATGTCAAGTTTTCTCCTCCCTGTCTTGATGTGAAGTTCACTGATTATAGTTGTGTTTTTTTTTTTTTTAATGAATGTAATGCCCTAACTATAGCAGAGAAATACAAGGAAATTATTTGCAATGAAACAATGTTTCCCTCCCCTTTTTCTAGTGTTGGCAGTGTAGCTTGTATCAGACTAATGCACCAGCAGTAACACTTCTTAAGCTTGAGCTAACACCTGTATGTGTGTGTGTGTGTGTGTGTGTGTGCATGACACACAGAAATGAAGTCTTTGCCAAAAGGTTTCCAGAGAGACCTTTCTGGACTGAGTCCCTTGGACAAAACAGCAACCCCCTAGTAAGACTGACTCAAGTTCTTGACTCACTTATTATAGAACTTACTCAGTGTTCAGCAGTCAAGCCAGACAAGGTTTACTGGGGGCAGGTGCAGGAGCACAAAGGAGACAGCAAGGCAGGAAGAGTTTCCACCAATTGGCTTTCCAGTGGAAGCCGGACAGGAGTTTCTGCCGGGTTAGGGAGGCATTGCTCAGCCTTCCTGGTCTCTGGCTCAGCCCCCTCAGCACAGGGCACTTCAGTTTGCACCTGTCTGTGTAGGCACTATTACTTGTTCACATATGGCATGCTTAGAAAGGTGGTGTTGCACACCGCTGCCTCCCCAGATAGGTCAAATATCGGTTGGACTGAGCTACTCTGGGCATGGGTTAGAGTGAGGCAAGTCCCTGATGAGACTGTGTGGGTCTGTGGTGGTTAGAGTGTGGCATGCACCTTGCCTCTGGTTGGTTTGGAGCTGGAGATGGATGCAAGTCAAGTTGGAAAGGGTTTTTTTTTTTTTTTTTGAGTCTTGTTTCTGTCCTGTCTCACTGACACCCACTTCCTACCCCTTGTCACGAAGCTCTCCTCTCCATCAGTGAATAACCCTGACTCCTCTGGGTTTTCTTTGCCTGTTTCTTCCCCTGAGGAGCTCCATGAAGGCAAGGAATTCTATTGTGTTCACCACGGCATCCTCGGCACTCAGAAGAGTGCTGGAAGTTAGCAGGGACACAGCTGAACACATGAATTTTCTCCTTCTTGCTCTGTGGTTCCTTAAGAAGGAGGGTCTATGAAGAGCTGGATTGTGGACAGCTGTCAAAAAATGTCTCCCTCGTCAGCCTATTGCTGAGTCCAGATGCTCCCCAGGGTTGGGCTGTTACCATTGCCACTCTGTGCTGGGAAGGCAAAATGAAGTGAAGTGATGCGTTAGAGGGTACTTCCTGTCTAATTCAGGTTTTTAGAATACCCACCTCCATCTGGCAATATGTAACATGAAATGCTATTTTGCTCAAACAGTAAGGCAGAAGGCTGAGGCTTGATCAATCTGAAAACTGAATTTAAGGATCTGATTATAGCAGCTCAATTCACAGTAACTAAGATAGGACATCAACCCAGGTGTCCATCAACTTATGACTGGGTAAAGAGAATGTGCCATACGCGGCCATAAAAAGGAATGACATTCTTCCCTTGCAACAAAACGGTGGAGCTGGAGACCAGTATGCTTAGTGAACTAAGTCAGGCCCCAAAAAACAAATATGTGTTCTGTGATTTGTGGTAATTCCTACATAAAGTACAAAAAAAAAGTAACCTAGGTGAGTGACATTGATGTCTTGAGATTAGATTATTGTTTATAGCCCCTGTCTGCATGTCTCAGGAACAGTGGTCTACTTTGCACTCGTTGAATTATTTATTGAGTGGAGGATTAGGCCTGTGATTATAAAGTAAATTGAAAGTATGTTATTACAAAAATTAAAAGAAGAAAAGAAGGAGGGGGGGGGAAGTATTGTTTTTTTCTTAGAACTGTATATGAAATAAGTGAAATTTGTTCTGTTTAGTAATAAAATATATTACGATTCTGGTGGAAGACTGGTTGGTTGGCACTTGAAATCTTAGAGGAGAGTCACAGTGGCAGCTGGGAGCCATGTGTTGTCGCTGTAAAGTTCTATCGGTGTAGCTTATTGATTTTTTTAACTTAATGTTTTTTTCCCTTGACAGTATCATAAGAGTTAAAGCAAAGGTGTCAGGTAATGTTCCATGATCATGGTGCCTATGATAGAAGAATGCCCAGGACATGCCTTGTTCCTTGTCGCTCTCCCCACTCTTGTATTTTTTTCATTCATTTCAATACTCAACCAGTGTGCCCATCAACACTGTGTGAGTGATTAACAATGCGGATAGTCAGGAGGGAGGTACAGAAAGATGAACGTTCCTGTGGTGACTGTTCTGAGCTGTGTTTCCTTGACAAGTAAGTTCTCTCTGACTGGTGGTAACATAGGCTACTGGTTAACTGCCTGTGAAGAGTTTAGTTGGACACTTCCTAATCAGATAAAACTGGTGAGTAATCAAATTCACTTTTACTGTTATAAAGCACCTGTAATTATAAAATCCAGCTTTCGGAAAATATTTCCATCTACTGTCAGCCGAGGCCAGGGGTTTAAAAACTGTACTTAGCATAGCGCCTGCCGTGAAGTCCACACACAGCAGTAATCGCTGGATGCACATCTGGGTGACTGAAAGAACAAACTTGCACCCATGCAAGCAGCTAGGCTTCCTCATTTTTGCTCCCAAGTCTCCTCCTCCCTCCCTCTCTACCCACTACAGCATGGCTCTGAGGAGCTGAGGTGTCTGATGAGCCTGGGGACATGGCTTTTGAAGGGAGAACTCACTAAAAGAAAGTGACGTAACATGGAAGGGGCTGTTGCAGGGGAGTAGCCCAGATGCCAGCATAAAGGCCTGTAGTGCTCTGAGAACACCCACCGTGTGTACGTGCCCGCCACCAGCGCTGAGTCTAAGCTGTTAAGGAAAGTAGAAGGCTGTGTCTCTGTGGTTCCATGTTCCGTGTGAGCAGGCACAGAAACGGGCACCAAATTAGAAACAGGAAGAAGCATGAGAAGCAAAGCAAAAGTTCTGTGTATAATCAAGAGGGTGGGGCCCAAAAAGTCCTTCTCGCACAGCGAGTTGCTGAAGAAAAGAAGTCGGCCCTTTCAGCTGGTGGGACGACTTTTCGTTCGGCTGTAATATTCCCCTGGTTTCATTGAACAAAGCTGTTCTTTCTGAGGGACTACATAATTAACCCACAGAAATTAGTGCATCCAGTATATTACTAGGAAAACGGATTCAATACTGGTATGTGTAAAAATAGTACCTGTTATTGTTCTCCCTGGGATAAAATTACCGGGCCTGTCAGTCACCCTGCTGAAGGGTCTGGTTTATTGTCGGCTGGGTTGGAAACTGCTTCCCGTCTCCCTGTTACGTAAGAGTCCACAGTTACATGAAAGTGGGATATTTTTTCTCTTCTAAAAAAGGTCTGGGCTGAGGTGCTTCAGGAGCAGAAAATGAAGATTTGGTTGTTTCAGAATTGAGTTTGTTTAAATTGTGTCAATTTTGAATACCTCTTGTACCCCTGAACATTTCTTTCTGGATATTGCATGCTGTTTTGAATTTAATATGCCCTGGATTTGGAAGAAGACTGTTGTGGTTCTTTAAATTCATTCATTCACAGCGCAAGTGGCAGGCACTGTCGTACACACGGTGGGTGTTCTCTTTATTTGTTGTATTTTCCTTCATTAAGTTCTGGACTCACAAAAATGAATGGAACTTGGTTCTTGCCCTTAAGGGATCAGTTTAGTGGTAGGAGGGTAGAGATGAGCACAGTTGCGGTACAGCATCCATAGAGGTGTGCATGGTCTGTTTCGTAGCACACAGGAAGGAACCCAGGGCGTCCTTGGTGGGGAGCAGCGGAGAAGACTTCCCGGAAGAGGTGATACCTGAGTTTGATGACGTAGTCACACATGGGGATAGGGAGCCTTGTATAATGTTCGCATCAGAGGCAATTATATAACAAGTCACATGGTACCCAGATGTGTTCAGAGGCAAAGGAGGCTGGAGGAATGAGATCCCCAGGTCCAGTGTTTTAGTTTGTTTTTAAACCTGAAAATGAGGCTGTGTTGATCCTAGCAGGCTTCTAAGGAATTCATTGCCTTGAAACTTTTTATATTGTTGCTTCTTGGTGAGTAGCCACACTCACCTCTCAGCCCCCACCTTTGCAGAGTGTTGAGGGTTGAGTATTTGCTGTCTGGAGTTTGACAACATTTTGAACAAGGACATCCCAAGTGGGCTCACCTTTGATTCGCAGAGTGTGACTTTTTCCCATTTTGTGACCATTACACTTCACATCCAGGTCCGTCTTGTCTAGGCCTCTCTTTTTCTGCCCTTCTGGAATCTGTCTCTATCTCCATCTGCTCTAGGCTCAGCTGCTCCTTTCTATTTTCTCTCCCTTCTGTTTTCTCTAGCCTTTCCCCAGTTCCCAGCCCTGCGTGTATGTGTGTAGATGACCCACAGACTTAACTCCCTTCTTGCTAAATGAGAGAGATCTTCCGTCTGCTGGTTCCTGGGGTTGGACCAGGGAGAAACCAGGATCCAGGAGCTTCATGTGGGTCTCTCGTGAGTGGCAGGGGTCCAAGAACTTGGGCCATCCTCCGCTGCTTTTCCCAGATCATTAGCAGGGATCCGAAGTGGGGCAGCCGGCACTTGATGCCAGCTCAAGGGCAGTGGCTTTACCTGTTATGCTATAATGCTGGCCCCAAAATACATCTTTAATAAAAAATTAATCAGCTGTACAGTCTCCACCGAGAGGAGACCAGTAATGAAGGCTCACTAGGTCTTTCTTGCTCCTTCTTTTGCTGCATTGTTATTTGTTTATATATTTTTAAGATTGGTTTATTTATTTGAAAGTCAGAGTGACACAGAGGAGAGGAGAGGCAGAGAGAGAGAGAGAGAATCTTCCATCTGATGGTTCACTCTCCAGTTGGCCACAATGACCAGAGCTGTGTCGATCCAAAGCCAGGAGCCAGGAGCTTCTTCTGGGTCTCCCACATGGTTGCAGGGGCCCAAGGACTTGGGCCATCTTCTGCTTTCCCAGGCCATAGCAGAGAACTGGATGGGAAGTGGAGCAGCAGGGACTTGAACCGGGGCCCATATGGGATGCTGGTGCTTCAGGCCAGGGCGTAGCCCACTGCGCCACAGTGCTGGCCCCTATTTGTTTATATTAAACAATTGTTTATTGCCAAATATATTTAATAGTTTATTGAATTAGCTATTTTAGGTTAATATTTTTTGTTTCCTCTGTGTGTATGTATGTGCATGTATGAAGGTACTTCAGGAAGTTCATGGACAAATTAAAATTAAAAGAACGGTTTAGGGGCAGACATTTGGCATAGCAAGGTACTGCTTGTATTGCCCGCATCCCATGTGAGAGTGCGTGGGTTTCACTACTGGCTCTCCTGCTAATGTGCACACTGGAAGGCAGGTGATGGCTCATGTAGTTGGGTCCCTACCATTCACTTGGGAGACTTGGATTAAGTACCTGATTTTAGCAGGTCCAGCCTTAGCTATTGTGAGCATTTGGGAAATGAATCAGTGGATGGGAAGATCGATCCCTCCTCCCCCTTTTCAAATGAATTCAACAAATAACTTTTTAAAATATAAGTTTATTTTGACATTAAAATTTTTTGAAATCCATGTGATTTTTTCATAATTCATATTTTCCATAACTTTTTGAATACTGTTATATTAAAAAAGTGTGTATGTGTGTGTAGTTTTCTCCCCAGACCTTTGCTAAGAAATGACCTGAAACAGTAGTATCCACAGTGTTAGCATAGCAAAGAAGCAAACTCAAAAGTAACTTTCCCCTGTTCTCTTGCGACAGGCTTCTGAGACCAGGTGTGTACTGGGGGAGGGGCGGAGGGTCCCCACCCCCCAGGCAGGTAGTGCTGCTGCAGCAGCTGGCGTCTTTAGATTCGGCTCTGCGCTGACACCATCTATGTAGAGCCAGGGTCACGTCCCACAGGTTGAGAGCTCAGTGCCCACAATTGCGCCCCCACCCTCACTTCAGATACCAGGAGCTCCCACAACCCTCCTCTGATTAGTTTAATTTGCTAGAGCAGCTCTCAGCACTCAGGGAAACCTGTACTGGTTTACTATTAAAAATAGTATGAAGGACCCCCACAAACATCAGAGGAAGAGATGTCGAGGGCAGGGTAGGGGGCTGGGGCACAGAGCCCCCCGGCCTGCTCCACGTGTGGACCCTCTGCCTGTTCAGCTCTCCAGAAACTCTCCAGACATTCACTGGATCCTTGGCCATTGCTGACTAGCTACTGTCTGGTCAGTAGCTCCCATCCTGAGACTGCATGGAGGCCCCAGGCTTTAGTCCCCTCATTCGCTAAGCCACTGTCAGTTCTGAGCTTCCCAGGAGTTTAGTAGTTCTATGCCAGGAAAAGAGAGGGAGACCAAATGTACTGCCACGTTTTTAAAATTAGACCAAAATTATGGGACTGTTCTAAATTTTTGGTGGAGAAAGCCAATAATTTTAATACTAATCACAAATAAGATTCCTGTTGTAACATGTCAAATAGTTAACAGTAGGTTTTCAGATTTCTATGGTGTGCTAAGAACTGTTTTATATAGTGAGTTGTTGTTACTAACTTAGCTTTCGAATTATATAAACCATATATTCTCATCATGGAAGGTGCAGGAAATGTAGATGAAAAAAAATGTAAAAATCATAGCCATTCCTAATGGCTTAACCTCCACTTAACCACTAGAATGGATTCTGGCACACAGTACGTGCGCGATAAACAGCTCTTGGTTGAGTAGATGAGTAAGTGGACCTGTGGGCTTTGTAGTGGACACTCTGCAGAAGGGCACAGCTGTTCATATCTGGAAGAGTGGGTGTGCAGTCCTACTTTTTAGTTGTCAAAGTGAATTTTAAATTACATACGTTATGATTAATTTATTAAAAGACAGTAATTAATGAAAGTACTAAGAAGTGCTAAATGTCAAGCAGGCATTTGGGGAAGCAGTGAAATTTTAAGATGCTGCTTGGGACACTACATTGGAGTGCCTGGATTTGAGTCTGGGTTCCTCTTTTGATTCTAGCTTATTGGGTTAGCCATTTTGGTAATATGTTAGGCAAATATTTTTTTTTTTTTTTTTACAGGCAGAGTGGACAGTGAGAGAGAGACAGACAGAGAGAAAGGTCTTCCTTTGCCGTTGGTTCACCCTCCAATGGCCGCCGCAGACGGCGCGCTGCGGCCGGCGCACCACGCTCGTCCGATGGCAGGAGCCAGGAGCCAGGTGCTTTTCCTGGTCTCCCCATGGGGTGCAGGGCCCAAGCACCTGGGCCATCCTCCACTGCACTCCTGGGCCACAGCAGAGGGCTGGCCTGGAAGAGGGGCAACCGGGACAGAATCTGGTGCCCCGACCGGGACTAGAACCCGGTGTGCCGGCGCCGCAAGGCGGAGGATTAGCCTATTGAGCCACGGCGCCGGCCATGGCAAATATTTTTATTTCATGTGTGTGTGTGTGTGAGAGAGAGAGAGAGAGAGAGCATACTTCAAAAAGTTCATGGAAAATGGAATTAAAAATTGAAGAGTGGACATTTGGCATAGCAGTTAAGATATTGCTTGTGCTGCCTGCATCCCATATGGGGGTGCCTGGGTTCTGCTTCTGGCCACCTTCATACTAAGGTGCACCTGGGAGGCAGCAGGTGATGGCCCAAGTGCTTGGGTACCTAGAGTGCGTTCTAAGCTCCTGACTACAGTTTGGCTCAGCCCCAGCTGTTTTGGGTCATTTGGAGAGTAAACCAGAGGATGGGTGATCTGTCTCTGCCTTTAAACTAAGCAAACAAAAAATGTTTTAAAAATCTGCAAGTCGTTGTAAAGTTGGGCAGTAATTTATATCTGAATGCTGACTTCGACCTCATTAAGTAACATTGGGATGAGACCCTCTGCTTCTGGGGGCCAGCACAGCCCCCTCTCTGTAGCAGTGGTCAGTGAGTCAACAAACAGATCATAATTGACTCTCACTGCACTTCTGCAAATAAACAGGTGTGCAGATTAGAAATCAGAAAACCATTAATATCTTTTACTAGTAAAGATTATTTCACAAGTGGATGTGCTAAATCCCATAGGCCTGCTTCTTACCAAGGTGGACTTTCGCCAGCTAGATGTGCTTTTCTTCAACACATTAAGCTAATTGTTGATGAACTAGTGATGGTATAATTTTACCAACTAGCAACAAAAGAATAGGTATTAAAACCAGGAATGTGGCCGGCGCCGTGGCTCGATAGGTTAATCCTCCGCCTGCAGCGCCGGCACACCAGGTTCTAGTCCTGGTTGGGGCGCCAGATTCTGTCCCGGTTGCCCCTCTTCTAGGTCAGCTCTCTGCTGTGGCCAGGGAGTGCAGTGGAGGATGGCCCAAGTGCTTGCGCCCTGCACCCACATGGGAGATCAGGAGAAGCTCCTGGCTCCTGCCTTCAGATCACGCGATGCGCCGGCCACAGCACGGCGGCCATTGGAGGGTGAACCAATGGCAAAGGAAGACCTTTCTCTCTGTCTCTCTCTCTCTCACTGTCCACTCTGCCTGTAAAAAAAAAAAAAAAAAAAAACCAGGAATGTTTTATTTAAAATGAAATACGTAGACAAATAATTGACTTAATAAAAGTGAGACATGCAGGAACATCCTGAAAGTTTGTTATTAAATTATTCCATTTGTGCTTTTTTCTTCCTTCCTTCATTTCTTTCTTTCTTTTTTATAAAAACCATGTTTTGCTTCAAGCACTGTACTTCATGAGAAGTTAATGTTTGTTTATGTAATTTCCTTTAGTGTTTTGTTTAGTGTCTAATGTTGCTGATAGAATGTATATTGCATAGGAAATTATTTTCTAACTTTTGTATTGGTACATGCATAATCATAAAGAACTTTGTGGACTGGTTTAGACATACTGAGTTTCAAACAATAAGCTTAGAAATTCACTTTTGAAACACAGCTCAGTTTTCTATCAGGAGTTGCCTATTTTTTAATAAAACAAAGAGCTTTTACCCTGTACTGTTTTGAAATATGATCAAGAAGCATCTAGTTCACGTAACATAACATTTTGCTAATTAATCAGGAAAAGTCTTAATTTGGCTTCGAAGTCTATCCATTGTCTCTCTAGTTGGCGATAAGTCTGATGAAAAAGCCTACTGAGAAACTTCTAGACTATAAATTTCTATGCAGGGACTTTTAAACAGCAATTTAAAAAATAGTAATACTTAGAGACCAGTGATGTATCATAGTGGGTAAAGCTGCCACCTGCAGTGCCGGCAACCCATATGGGCACCAGTTTGAGTCCCGGCTGCTCCACTTCTGATCCAACTCTCTGCCATGGCCTGGGAAAGCAGTGGAAGATGGCCCAAGTGCTTGGGTTCCTGCACCCATGTGGGAGACCCAGAAGAAGCTCTTGGCTACTGGCTCCTGACTTCAGATTGGCACAGCTCTGGCTGTCATGGCCATTTGGGGAATGAACCAACAGATGGAAGACCTCTTTCTCTCTCTATGCCTCTCCTTGTCTCTCTGTGTAACTCTTTCATATAAATAAATAAATATTTTTAAAAATAATAATAGTAGTACTTAGAAATCCACAGAAAACTTCAGAATTTTCTGTGGTTAAGAGTCATTATCAGTCATGAAAGTATGAACTACTTCTGAAACATTTTGGGGGGATTTAAAAATTGCTGCTCAAAGTTTTTTCAAATGTTCATTTTTACAAGAATGAGTGTTAGTCTCAAGGGAGAGCTGTTTGGAAGAAATTCATTTTCTAGTTAAGAAGAAGTAAAGACAAAGTGTTCACTTTCTAAAAAATTTCGATTTGATAACCTCCCCTAATAATATTTTAATGTGAAAATATGTGTCTTGTGACATGTGACTTTGAACATACTTCATTTGCCAGGTATTTTTTTTAGATTTATTTATTTGAAAGGCAGAATTATAGAGAGGCACAGGCAGAGAGAGAGAGAAAGAGAGGGAGGGAGGGAGAGGTCTTCCAACCTCTGGTTCACTTCCCAAATGGCTGCAGCAGTCAGAGCTGTGCTCAGCCGGAGTTATGCTGATCTGAAGCCAGGAGCCAGGAGGTTCTTCTGGGTCTCCCATGCTAGTGCAGGAGCCCAAGGATTTGGGCCGTCTTCCACTGCCTTCCTAGGCCATACCAGAGATCTGGATTGGAAGTGGAGCAGTTGGGTCTCAAACCAGCATCCCCAGGATGCCGACACTGAGAGCGGCAGCTTTACTCGATAAGCCACAGCGCCGGCCCCAGGTGTTGTTTTTTAATGACCATTGCTTTTATAAGTAATCCTGTTTGTTGAAGAATGAGGAAGAACACAGAGGTGTGACCTTCCCACTTTAATCCTTTGAAAGAACACAGCCCACTCAAAACCATGAGATTGGGGGCGGGAGTTGGGGTGTAGCAGGTCAAGCTGCCACCTGTGATGCTGGTGTCCTCTATGAGCACTGGTTCGAGTCCCGGCTGCTCCACTTCTGATCCAGTTCCCTGCTAATGTGCCTGGGAAAGCAGCAGAGGATGGCTCAAGTTCTTGGGCCCGTGCCATCTGTGTGGAAGACCTGGATGGAGTTCCACGCTCCTGGCTTCTGCCTAGCCCAGCCCCAGCTATTGTAGCCATTTCAGAAGTGAACCGGCAGATGGGAGATCTCTCTTTCTCTATCTTTCCATCTCTCTGAAACTCTGCCCTTCAAATAAATAAATTTTTTTAAAATTTATTTTATTTATTTGAAAGGCAGAGTTATAGAGAGGCAGAGGCAAAGAGATGAGAGAGAGAGAGAGAGAGAGAGAGAGAGAGATCTTCCATCCACTGGTTCACTCCCCAAATGGCAGCAATGGCCAAATGAGCCAATGCAGTCAGGAGCCAAGAGCTTCTTCTGGGTCTTCCACGAGGGTGTAGGGGCTCAAGGGGTTGGGCCATCTTCCGCTGTTTCCTAGCTGCATTTAGCGAAGAGCTGAATCAGAAGTGGAACAGCCAGGACTCGAATTGGCACCCATATGGGACATTGGCCCCATAAATAAATTTTAAGGGGAGGGTGTATTTATAATGGATTCTTAAGGTATTTGCTACCATAATTACAATTTGGTATTGGATGACATATAATTATACAGTGTTTCAAGAATAGGGTGCTTTACTTGAATCCATATGTCAAAACTTGCTGGTTTCTTTCTTTTTCCCCCATGAGAAATTAAATTAAGGAAATGTAATTAAACACTAGTTATTTTAATTTCCATGCTGCTTTATCAAGATCTTGCTCTCACTGGAGTCATGAATACTGGTGGTATACACTGTAACCTGGTATAACAAGTTGGAAGCTATTGTTCTGAATCTGGTGAGGGAGTTCTGTGCCAGTCAACACATTATTATTCCCACAAAGTTATATTCTGTGGTCAGAAGCATGAAAATTTTTCTTGTCATTTTGTGTGGTGTAACTATTAGTAGTCAGTGTATTTGCCTGAAAAGTAAGCTTTGCTGAAACAGTGAATGGATTTACCTGCAGATTTTACATGTGCCCTGGTCGATTGGCATCAGCCACTGATTAAGTTTCTGGCAGAGAACTAAGCCTTGGTTATTCAGATGCTGTATTGGCACACGGTTCCTGTCAGCATAGGACTGTTTAAAACTCTTGACACATGCAAGGGTCTCCGTATGAGAGCCGTGTTTCAGATGATGCTATAGAAAAACAGTAAGAAGAGAAAAAGCAGATGCCCGGACACGGTGCAGGGAGTACTTTAGAAGAGCCGTGGTTGAGTTTGCAAGTTGAAGGAAGCGTCTGATGATGAGCCAACTGCTAGCTGTTGACAGAAGGGCTCTTGGTGTTGGGGAATGCCTTCAGAGCAGAATCAAAGAATGGCTCTTTGGTTCTGCCTTTGTATTTGGCTGTATCCTTTTTTCCAAAGCAGGCTTCCTAAATTAATGCCTTCCTGCTGCACGAAAACCTGATCATTTCTTCGGTGAACTAGGGAAAGAGGCATCCAAAAGTCACTGTTGCTCTTGTGACTTTTGTACAGAGGTAGCTTCCCCTGCTGTGCCCAATCTAAAAACTGTGGTTGATAACCGACATGTTGTTCAATATATTTCAGTCATTGTAGCTCTCACCATTGTTCAGATGTTTGCTTTGAAGCTCGTGGTTAAAAAAAAAAAATTTTGTGTAAAACAGGTTGAGCATCCCTTATCTTAAAGCTTTTTTCAGATGTTGAAGTTTTTGTGGGTTTTAGACTGTTTGCGTAGACTTTACTGGTTGCACATCCCTACTCCAAAAGTCTGGAATGCAAAATATTCCAAAATCTGAAAGATTTTGAGTGTCATGTCAGTGCTCAAAATGTTGTAGATTTCAGAACATTTGGGGTTTGGGATTTGGAGATTAGGGATGTTCAATCATATACTCATTTCTTTGTTTCCCTCTGTAATATCAGTAGCTAGGTAAGAGTGTTACAGGAAACAGTAATTAAAGTAGCACATAACCTTATTATTTGAATTTGGGGGGAATGATTAAAATTTATTCATCGGCCGGCACCGCAGCTCAATAGGTTAATCCTACACCTGCAGTGCCGGCACATCGGGTTCTAGTCCCGGTTGGGCACCGGATTCTGTCCCGGTTGCCCCTCTTCCAGGCCAGCTCTCTGCTGTGGCCCTGGGAAGGCAGTGGAGGATGGCCCAAGTGCTTGGGCCCTGTACCCCATGGGAGACCAGGAGAAGCACCTGGCTCCTGCCTTCAGATCAGCGCGGTATGCTGGCCGCAGCGCACTGGCTGCAGCAGCCATTGGAGGGTGAACCAATGGAAGGAAGACCCTTCTCTCTCTCTCTCTCACTGTCCACTCTGCCTGTCAAAAAAAAATTTTATTCAGTGTATTTGGCTTTTTCCCCATGAGATAAGTAACAGGGCAGCTTTTACTTGGTCAAATTTTTTAGAGACCTATCTCAAATGTTAGAGGGAATGTTAACAAGTTTATGTAATATTTCTGGAAAGCCATTTGGAACCAACTATAGACTTTGACCACTCAGTTCCATACCTGACCATCTATCCTATAGATGATTCTCCAGATTTTGTTTATCGCATCATTGTGTATGGCATCAAAACATTGGAAAGAGATTCAATGACCTTCTTAGTGGAATGGCCAATATGTTGTTGTGCATTCCTCCTCTGGAATAACTAAAAGTGAGTTAGGGCAATTGAGTAGCAAGGGTCTGTGTGAAGTGATTTAGGAAAAAGGAAGTTCATAGAACCGCGTGAAAATTTCCCCTAGTAAAGCAGACAAAGCATTTCTCTGAATTGCTTTTGTTGTCTTACTTATGAACCAGGCTGCCAGCACTGGCTGTGAGCTTTGTTGATGACAGGAAAAGTGAGGTGATAAAGACAGATAGCTTAAAGCCAGTTTTTCTTTCTTAAATGTAGAAGTGTATATATGTCTATATGAATGTATTGAATATATGCAAAAAGATATGTATGCAAAAATGAACAAAATGTTAGTGGTGGTTCCTAGGTACTAGAGCTACAGCAGTGTTTTGTTTTTTTTTTCCATTTTTCTCTACTAGAATTTCTTTTCAAGAATCCCATGTTTATATAATGTGAAAGAAAAATCAAAGTTTTCTTGGAGTGGGGAACATAACAACAATTGCATCTAATTTTCAACATTGTGTTATTAGCGAACTGATTTAGCCTCAAACTTTCAATGCAATGTGCCACGTACACTTAGTTCTCAATTTACAAATGTGGTATGTTTTAAGACCTATAAATATTTGTACCTCTGAAGTAGTAATTTGTATTAAAATTATAAAGCAGAATTTTAATTTATTTTTATCCAAAGTATTAGTATTAAAAAGTAAAAAGCAAAACATTCCACAGACATCAAACTTCTGTTTAAAAGCACATGGATGGCCGGTGCCGCAGCTCACTAGGCTAATCCTCTGCCTGTGGCACCAGCACCCTGGGTTCTAGTCCCAGTTGGGGCGCCAGATTCTGTTCCAGTTGCCCCTCTTCCAGTCCAGCTCTCTGCTGTGGCCCGGGAAGGCAGTGGAGGATGGCCCAAGTCCTTGGGCCCTGCACCCACATGGGAGACTAGGAGGAAACACCTGGCTCCTGGCTTTGGATCAGTGCAGCGTGCCGGCCGTGGTGGCCATTTGGGGGTTGAACCAACGGAAGGAAGACCTTTCTCTCTGTCTCTCTCACTGTCCATTCTGCCTGTCAAAAAAAAAAAACAAAAACAAAACACATGGATACTAAACTGAGGACAAAAAGGGAAAGATTGGTAGATCTAACTGCATAAGAAGGAAAAGTTCTCATTTTCAGTACTTCCAAAAATTGGTAGCCATAAAGGCATAATGTTGTGTGTGTGATCAACAGGAAAAGAATACTTCTATAGAAAATGGGTGGAAAGCATAAATAGGAGAAATATATAAATAAATATGAATAGCCAATGAACAAGAATATATCCAAGCACAGTAGTAATCCAAATGGCTGATGAGAATTATGATAATATATTTTAGTAAAGTTTCTCTAAACAATACTTTGGTCTATTTGAGATCAAAATAAGTGCCAACCCTGACCCCGATGATTAAAGGCTTAAGACTATAATGATTTAGCTAATTAGGACTACCTTTTTACAAAACAGATGGATGGTGATATTATTCAACTCTGTGTATTTTTTTAAAGATTGATTTGTTCATTGGAAAAGCAGAGTGACAGAAAGATCTTCCATCTGCTGGTTCACTTCCCAGATGGATGCAGTGGAGGGAATTTGAGCTTGGCCAAAGCCTAGAGCCAGGAACTCCATGTAGGTCTCCTGTGTGGGATCTAGGGATTCAGGGATCCAGGTGCTTGGGCCATCATTCACTGATTTCCCAGGTGCATTAGCAGGAAGCTGCTTGTGAAGTAGAGTAGCCGAAACTCAAACTGGCACTCTGATATGGGATGCGAGCATTGCAAACCATAGCTTAACCTACTGTGCCACAGCTGTAGCCCCATTCAACTGTTTATAATGACCAAAATGAAGGGAAAAATCATAATACACAATGGTACAATTATATTATGGTATGTTATACAGTTGAGTCCTATGTCATTAAAAATCATGTAACATTATATGGAAAATTAGTGAAGAATTAATTTGCAAAATAATACAATATGACATTTTCTTTTTGTAAAATTGTAAACCTTAGTATATACAAGGGTCTAGAGGAATGTACCATTACATCAGAACAAAGTCACTCTCCCTGGATAATTGAGTGATTTTTTTTTCTCTTTTCTTTGCATTCTTTAAATCTTCTGACATAAATTGCAAACTTTCAATGAGATACTTAACTTACATACAAGTTATTTCTCATTTTATAAATATAATATGTAACTTGTTCACCTCCTGAGGTGAACATGTATTTCTTTTATAGTCAAAAAAAAATTTACCTTGTTCATATGATACATTAAAAAAGAGCCAAACAGACAACAACATGGAAACTAGACGCAGAAGAATTCTCACAGACAGTAAGAGGAAAGTCGAGGTAATGAACATTTATTAGGCACTAATTGTGTGCCAGTTTCTTACATGTTGTTTCAACTAAGCATTTATTTACTAATTTAGCAAATACACATTGAACACCTGTTACTAAGTTGTAGTCACAACAAATAGTCCTTCTTACAGAAAATGAAAGAGTCTCCGAAAAAATACTATTCGCAACCACACAGCTAGTTCAGCAGCAAGCCAAGTGTTTAAATGTGGCCAAAATTGCCAGGATCATCCCATGAATTTCCCGCCAACACCCGTCGACCAGGAGCCACCAGACCGTCAGGAAGAGCGTGCATCCTGATTCCGGGCTGCCGCCAGCACTGCCTCCTCCCTTTCCGCCAGCGTGCCCCGTGGGTCCCAGAACGGCACGGGGTCCTCGCAGACTTGCGCTTCCACTCCAAGCCCAGGCTTCATTTCCTGGCTTTCCCCTGGCATGGCTTTTCTGGGAAGAGAAAACTTGTGTGAGTCTTTGGGTGTCTCTGCCATTGGCTTTTCGTCATTTCCAGCTATGCTTGGCTAACATAACTGTCTCCATTTCCTGGTAAGTGCTGGTGAGTTTTTAGCCATTCAAGTGGTCATCCCTCTAACAACCCCTTTTATGTTACTGGACTCCACATCTTCACAAGTGAGCTTTTAAGCCAGTTCAAGAGCACATTTTTCTGCCATGTGAACAGTGACATATCCAGCATCTTAAAGGGAAGAGCTGAACATGGCAGGCAAGAACCCATAATTATGTGTAAGAGGGTTGCAGTTGCCTCTGTTGTCATACACACAGAAACCAAATAGAGGCTGAATGCAGAAATCTTCAGCACTCAGCAGAGTCTTCCCTGAAATGTTAAACCCAAACCAGAGAGAAAACGCTCGTGACCTTGGAGAAGGCTCTCAGTTCTGTCAATTATGTTTAGGAAAAGAAGAGGACTTGGAAGATGGGAAGGTAGATACAACTAATGGAAGAATGCAGTGTGAGAAAGGACTACAGACTCCTCAGTGAAGCCATTGAGGGTTTCTGAGAAGGAGAGTGTAGTGGGCCACACAAGTGGAGACTTAGGAGAGGGTGGTAAGCTTGGGGCTGGCACTGTGGCATAGGGGGTGAAGCTGCTGCCTGTAGTGCCAGCATCCCATATGGCCACCGGTTTGAGTCCCAGCTGCTCCACTTTTGATCCAGCTCTCTGCTATGTCCTGGGAAACCAGTAGAAGATGGCTCAAGTGCTTGGGCCACTGCACTCCATAGGAGACCTGGAAGAAGCTCCTGGCTTTGGATCAATGCAGCTCCAGCCATTTTGGCCATTTAGGGAGTGAACCAGCAGATGGAAGACCTCTCTCTCTCTCCCTCCCTTCCTGTCCCTCCCTCCCTCTCCCTCTCTCTCTCTCCCTCTCTCTCTCTCCCTCTCTGCCTCTCCGTGTGTAACTCTGAGTTTCAAATAAATAAATAAATCTTAAAAAAAAAACATGGCAAGCTTTTCTCTTTGCTTGCTCCAGCATAGGTAGCAGATACTTATTTTTGTTTTTTCTGGTCATTCCTTACATGCATCTTTTCTGAGTTGGATTTAAAATAAACCATCAATTGTTTCTGCTGGTTCAGTTCTCCCAAATTGTGAGATCCATTTTCATATCTGACTCATTTTCACATCACCTTCCCTTATTCTTCATGGTGTTAGTCTTTGCTTTTCATACTGAAGCTAATTTTCTAGTTGTCAGTCTCTTCTCTGTGGCTCCTGCATTCTTGAGTGTGTGCTCTGGAACATGAAGCTAATCTCCTCCTCTGTGAACTCAGTGGTTCAAACAGTGCTTGTAGGGTGTGCACTACCCACCCAGTATTGCACTATAAAAAGCAAGTCCCTTGGCCTTGGGGGGCTTGCTTGTATTTTATAAGAGTATACCTCCCAAGACCTGCCAGTAGCATTGGGGGATGAAGAAAGGGCCACAGAACGAGAAGGGCAGTGGGAACTGTGCTTGCAGGGGAGCCAGGGAGCCGTTGAGGGAGGGAAGAGGTTGGGAGGGCCTAGTGGTAAGAGGAGAAGCCTGGGGGCTGCCCCAGCCTCTATCTCATTCCCGGGGAGGGAGGATCGCTTGTATAGGAATTTCTACTTTTTTCCATCCCTCATGTCCAACTTCCCTGCGTCCTCCCTTATTATAAGTATTTCAGAAAGTTCATGAGAAAAGGAAATTCAAAGGTAAGCTTATTTTGGTGCAAAAAATGTTGACATGTATTTATTTTATAGTGTGTGTTTCCATGTAATTTTTTAAGTGCCCTAGTATTCCATTATTAACATCCCTCCCCTGGTCTGTGTGCCCCCTCTTCCTTCAAACTCAATTTAAAACAGCCCCTCATTTGAAGCCTTCTTCTGATTCCGTGGCTTGCTTTCAGAACAGGTGGCATTTCCTGTCTTGTTCTCCTATATAAACAGCATTTGTGCACATAGGCATAGCCTTGTGTATACAAAGCTGAATTGAAAACAAGATGAATCTTGAGGATAAATACCTATCTTTCATGGGAAAGCTCCAAATGATGCATTTTCAGGCACTTGCAAAAATGATTTTGTTATATTGTAGCTTGCAACCACAAGGGTGAATAAAAGGTTTTCCTTAAACCATGCAGCTCCTTACCATTGTGGATTCACTGAAGTAGAGTTCAGATTCCCTGATACTTTTTTTTAAAAATCAACTTTATTTTTTAAAGCCATTTTAGATTCAGAGCAAAATTGAGCAGATAGTTAGTAGAGGTGCTACAGCCTGTCCCACACTCCCACAGCCTCCCTGCTGGTGACATCCCACACCTCAGTGGGTATGTTTTAGGATCAATGAACCTATGTTGACATGTCATTATTACCCGGGGTGCAGTGTTTATTTTACTCTCAGCATTGTATGAATGGAATGGCAGGCATACACCATTGCAATATAGTACATCCTTTACATCCCTTTTTTTTTTTTTTTGCTTTAAAGACCTGTAAGTTTTCTTGAGTTACAGAAATGCAAAGTACTAAAGCATTTATTGATATCAGGAGGTAGAGGGATGAGCAGATTATTAAAGAAAAATGGAAGGAGATGCTACATTTGGAATTAAGGTAAGATTCTCAAAAATTATTAGCAAGATGAATCAGTTTATGAATCTTCTTACCTTTTAGAAATGCATGCAAAATGAAAGAGGCCTGTAGTTGGTATTGGTTTCGTGGGCTCCTGAGTGCCAGTGCCTGTCAGTCACCCATATTCTTTCTTCTCATCTTCTTTCCTGCTCGCCCTTTTAAAAACAAAGAAAACGCAGGACTCAGGGAACACCTACTGAACACCAGTTGTGTGCCAGGCATTGTAGCAAGGAGTGGGTAGGTGTTGGGGATGCACGCGTACTTGAGATGGTGTTCATGCCTTCTGGGAGCAGTCATCCAGCAGGGGAGGGAGTCCTGGCAACAATCACCAAAGCACCTGCCTCCTGGCTTCGGGTTGGCGCAGCACTGGCCGTGGCAGCCATTTGGCTGTGAAGGGTGTTCAGGACCCATTGTCTGTTCCGGAGGCCTGGCAGGACCGAGAGTTCTGTTGGGGAGGGGAAGCAGGAGGGCTGGTCAGGAAGTCTCCCGGGATGTGAGGCTGCAGCTGAACCAAGAGATCCAACCATGGACCTCAGCCCCCAGCAATGTTGCTGTGGAAACAGCCTGAGCGGGAGCTCAGTAGTAGGTCTGCCTTTGTGGCCATTAAATAAGAGCCTTTCGTCTTATTAGCCCTCAAAGTGCTTGAGTCATTTTGTGGCCACACGTGATCATGAGTATTGTGAGTGGTGTATGCATAAGCAAAGAAACATAAAACCATTGAAGACTGGGTAAAGCCCAACTGTTACAGCCAGAAGAAGCCACAGCCCATGCTTTCCAGCCTCTTACCCTGGTAGAGAGGGAGGGGAGGCCAAGTGAGTGGCCAGCAGAGCGGGGGCAGACTGCAGAGTGCTTCAGTTCTGCTGGGTGTGCATTCCTCAGTAGTGAGCTGACCTGGGCAGCCTTGAGGAGCCTGGAGACGTACTTAGGTGCACTGTAGACTCCTTATCAAAGGGTATGAAAAGCCATGAGCTTGGTTTTCCAGTATTCTGGGATTAAATATAACCTGTAACCTCAGGTGACTTCAACTTCTTGAACTCTGTTTTTCCTTCTTTAAAATGGAGATTTGGGGCCTGCGCCATGGCTTACTTGGTTGGTCCTCTGCATGCGGTGCCTACATCTCATATGGGCGCCGGGTTCTAGTCCCGGTTGCTCCTCTTCCAGGCCAGCTCTCTGCTGTGGCCCTGGGAAGGCAGTGGAGGATGGCCCAAGTGCTTGGGCCCTGCACCCACATGGGAGACCAGGAGAAGCACCTGCCTCCTGGCTTCGGGTTGGCGCAGCACTGGCCGTGGCAGCCATTTGGGGAGTGAACAAACAGAAGGAAGACCTTTCTCTCTGTCTGTCTCTCTCACTGTCTATAACTCTACCTGTCAAATAAACAAAAAAAAAAAAAAAAAAAGAAGAAGAAGAAGAAGAAAAGGAAAAAAAAAACCAACGTTTAGAAAAAATGGAGATTTGAAAACCCATGTCTAAGGGCAGGTGACTTGGTATAGCAGTTAGGACACCCATGTCCCATATCAGAGTATCTGGGTTCAAGTCCTGTCTCTGTTTCACATTCCAGCCCCCTGCTAATGCAGACCCTAAAAGAGAGCAATGATGCTAACGTGGTTGAGCGCCTGCCACCCAAGTGGGAGACCTGGGCCGAGTTTCAGGCTCCCAGCATTAAAGAAAGCAACGACGGCTAACGTGGTTGAGTGCCTGCCACCCAAGTGGGAGACCTGGGCCGAGTTTCAGGCTCCCAGCATTGGCACTGGCCCATACCCAGCTGTTGCAGGCATTTAAGGAATGAACCAATAGATGGGAATTCTCTGTGCGTGTGTCTGTCATTTGCTTTCTCTGTCTCTCTCTGTTCCTTTGTCTCTCAAGTAATAAATAAGTCATGCATATCTAATGAAATTACTCTACAGACTTTATGAGATAATATGTGTAAAATGCCTGTGACACTACTAGGCTTAAGGTGACTGCTTAGAGTTAATTAAAAAGGAAGGATGTCCTCATCCTCGTCCCTATGAGAGCTTTTGCTGCATAGCAACTATATAACTCCAATGGGTTGATGAAATAGAAGAGATTTGCTAAAAATCTAGTCAAAAACACTATTTATTTTATTTTTTAAAAAAATGGATCTGTAGTTCTTGAATTCGTAGTCTTCTAGTATTTTAGTCTTGGTAATTTAAATCTGTTGTCCTTCTTGTTTTTATTTTTAACTGATTTGCATCAATTCAACATGTTTTCTTTTAAGTTCTTGGATTCCTATATGTTTCTAAAATATTAATTTACCATGGTTGGGTTCTACACCAGTACAAGAATTCTTTAAAAAGTCCATGAGCAAATGGAACTAAAAGTGTAGATTTAGGAACTGATCTTGCAGCACAACAAATAAAGCCACTGCTGTGACGCCAGCACTTCATATTGGAACACTGGTTCAAGTCCCAGTCTAGGCTGCTCCACTTCCTATCCAGCCCCCTGCTGATATGCCGGGGAAGGCAGTGGAGGTTGGCCCAAGTGTGTGGGCCCCTGCCACTCATGTGGGAGACTACAGGATGTCCAGCTCCTGGCTTGTTCTGGCCCAGACTTGAATGCTGAGACTATTTGGGGAGTAAGCCAGTAGATAGAGGATGTCTCTCTCTCTCTCTCTCTCTCTCTCTCTCTCTGTGTGTGTGTGTGTGTGTGTCCTTTCTCTCCATCATTCTGCTTTTCAATTAAATAAATTAATAAAAAATGTTGAGTTTATTTTGGTACATTGTGCATGTCATAGATTTTTTGCGCCAAAATAAACTTTGATTTTTTCCATGAACTTTTTAAAAAGTATCCCTTTCCCATGCAGTACAAGTGTTAGAGATAGTATTATTCCACAGCATGTTTGCTTCTTCCCAGGAATAACTTTGTCATCCGAATATCTCTCCCTTCTCCATTTAGATCACATTCAGCAGGTTTAGTCTTCTGCGGGTTGGGGGGTGGGGGTGGGAGGGTACCTGTTACATTTTCTGATTAGCATTGTTTTTCCTAAATGACTTATTTATGGCATAACATGACACGTTATTGCCACCTACTTAAAGTACAGCAAACCTTCAGATATCTAATTCTGAGAAAGTCCACAAAGGAAATTTTTAGGAAGCGTTTTTCCTGTGGTGTGAGTAAAGAACTTTCGTGTTGTAATCATAGGCGATTGCTTCGGGAAAAAAAATTACATGTTTCTCTTCCTGCCTGTTCTCCAGGCACACATATTTCTGTCGTAGTGACCTCAAGAAGGCGTGTAGCCCCCCAGAATAGGTAGACACCATTTTCTAAGTCTAGCTGGAGATGCTTTCACAACAGCCCTCACTTACGTCCATCAAAACAAAACAACAGAAGCTACTGGGTCTGAAATTTAGCTTGATTGTAACCCCTTTTGAAAACGAGTAGTGTTGATAACAGCACTCCCGTGCATTGTCTCTCATCCCAGGTTTGGCAGTGTAGACAGTCCAACCACACTTCTGTGTTTCCCAGGATCGTGTGTGTTAGCGAACACATTTCTGACATTCCAGCTATGTCGTCAGGTCCTTCCTTGCTTTCTTTGGTGGCGGCATGTTCTTTGAGAAGATGCTTATAATAGGGTTAAAGACACTTGGGCTTACCAGTGTGGACTCTACAGTGATTTTAGGCTCTTTTTATCTTGGTAAAGCAGTCTTTTCCTTTGTTTTGGATGAGGGAGATTAAAAGCGTCTTTGGGGGATCCTGCAGGTGAATAGAAACACATGAAGTTGTTCTTGGAGGGATTGTGCTAGACCCACAGAAGTGAAAAATAACATTCAGAAGTTCCTTGAAAAGGCACCTATTACTGGATGTGCTGATGGAAGGCTTGTGCCTTGTTTCCAGGGAGCCATCCATTGCCCTCCATGGTTTGGGGTTGTTCCCAGCTTCTCTTTGTGGGTGCCTGGAGGTGAAGATGTGCCGCTGCCATGGGCAGTTGTCTGTGCCCCTGGACCACAGCGCAGTTGATGAGTATGAGAGTTTTGTTCACAGGGAGGCCTGAGGTCCCTGAAGTAACAAGCAGAAGCTAGGTGCAGCAGGCACAGAAAGCATAACCCTGGACCCAAGGTGTACACATGGCACAGGGGACTGTTCTTGGCACTGTTTGGAACCATGGGACACTTAGTCTAGCCCAGGGAGTTTAAAATCTAGTCGGCAAGTCACTAAGGGCTTGAGTTTTTAAGTCTGTTTTTTTTTTTTTTTCATGTGAGTGAGCATAACCAAACTGGCTTCCGTCAGAAATTACTGGGTTGTACATAAAACTCCGAGCATAGTTGCATCACAGTTTGCCCCTGCCTGGTTCTTTCTTTTTTCTTTACATTTGCTTTATCTTTACCCTGTGATCATCAGGGCCTCCACAGCCCAAGCCCTACCTTTTTTCATCTCTGGGCCCAGCAGGACTGTGTCTCTTCCTTCCCCTTACAATGTGAATGGAAATCTCGGACGCACCTGTCACTGGCCCAGAATGGGTCATGAGTCTGGCCTCGAAGCTGTCATCATGTGCAGTGAACACAAAATGCTTATTTCTTGGGCACAGTCCACGTGTTCCATTTCTGGAGCCAGGCTGGGAATCGGAGCAACGGGCACCTCGGGTGAGAGCACAAGAAACAGCTGCTGAGTGGCTGAAAGACCAGGGTTCCTTCAGGGGAGACAGGGCTGAGCCAGGAGGAGAAAGTGATGTGACACTCACCGGTGAGTCATCACAAATGAGTTCCTTAAGTGTGGTCTGGGCATTGAGAGAACACAAGCGGGGAGGGCTCTGGGTGTCACTGAGGCATTGAAACACTTCCCAGAAGCCATGGAGAGGTAGGAGACTTGCTCTTTGACCTTCCCTAGATGCAAATTAGGGAAGGCCTGGCATCAGAACTGATGATGCCCACTCCCAGCTCTTGGTGACTTCTCCATGAAACAACATGGCACTATGTGATACACTCACCCCCAGGAACAGAAAAATGAAACTCTTCACTTGAAGAATCCATGGATGACCTGAAAAGCTGAGGACCGGTGCCACAACAGTAAAGAAATCAATGAGGGCCGGCGCTGTGGCGTAGCGGGTAAAGCCGCCACCTGCAGTGCTGGCATCCCACATGGACACCAGTGGAGACCTGGCTGTTCCACTTCCAATCTAGCTCCCTGCTATGGCCTAGAAAAGCAGTAGAAGATGGCTCAAGTCCTCCCCGCCCCCAGTGTGGTCAGGCTTTCCGCCCTCTGTAGAGGCCTGTACCCTTAGTCCACTCATTTCTGTCCTCTGCACTTTCCTCAGCCAAAACCGCAGGCCCCTTTTGCCGTAACCTTCCTCTTTGGCTTCAATTTGTAATACCACAGGCATCACTCTTTGTAGTTTCCAATGCACTCTCATATCATTTGCCACCTCCTTATAAATGGATGATATTACAACTTACAAGTATGAGGAGAGGGCTCTGAGGTTTTCACTTGCCTGGAATCCACAGCCCGTGTCTCCCCACTCCACATGGGGTCTTCCACCCACGACGCCACAGTGCCTCTCACCTGTGGGAGCTCTCAGCCTGCCGGAAGCAGCATGAGGACCAGGTGCTTTTTTGGGAGTTACATACAGGACCACCCTTACATCGCTTTAAAATGTGGTGCTGGCCTTTGACCTAATGACAGACACCTGTGTGTTCCAGGTTCGATTCCTGACTCTGGCTCTGATTCCATCTTTCTGCCAGTGAAAGAGACAACAGATGCTACTCAAGTATTTGAGTCCCTACCAGTTGCATGAGAGACCTGGATTGAGGTCCTGGTTCCTGGCTTTAGCCTGGTCCTGCCCTAGCTGTTGTAGGCCACTGGGGAGTAATACAGCAGATGAGAGCTGTCTCCCTCTCTGTCTCTGCCTCTTGAATAAGTAAAAAGTAAAACTAGTAAAAAAAAAAATCACTCTTTGAAGATAGCTAGTAATGACTAGTTAACCAGCTTCTGTCCTGCTGCCTTTAACTTAGGCTATGTTAAGAACACAGATAAGGTTGTTAATAGGATTCTCTGACTGTTAACTTTTTATCCTTTGTGATTTGGCTCACTTGGGCCCTCTGAATGCCTACTTTTGTACATTTTCCCCTCCTCACACGGTGAACTCTGGGAAAGTGAAAGTTGTATTTCCCATTTCCTGAGCCGTTGGTTGTTCCCCTGGGGGGAAGCTCGGTGAGTGCTGAATGACCAAGGACCAACCTGGAGGAAATAAAATGATGCGTCTCGAGGGACATTTTCATAGCAGTTCCAGAAATATTTATGAGATTAAATTTTCCTGAAAAATGACTGAAACATCTGTTTTTCAATACTGAACTGGAAATGCTGATGGCCTGGGGCACCTGTGCCCAGCAAGGTTGGATCCCCCTGCAGAACCTCAGCTGCAGGGCTTCCTTTCTCCTGTGTGGTTGAATCTGTGCCTCGTAGCAAGCAGGGATGCTGCTCGGTCTCCCAGAAGCCGCTGCTTTTGTCATCTGTCTTGGCGTCAACACTGACCTACAGATGTCTGCTCCTGCGAAAGCATGCCTTACCAAAGCCTTCCCTGGCCGGGAGCGGGTGGGGTGGCTGGAGCAACTGTGGAAGTCCCGGAGCTCAGCTCAGAGCAGGGTTACGCCCAGCCGTTCTTCAGCCCTGTTGTCTACCAGCTGCTCAGGGCTGCCACCCTCCTTCCTCTTTTCGGTTTTTCTCTACCCCAGGGTTCTCAGTGTCTTGTCTGCTGTTCCCAGCCATTAAGAGGATTCAGATGGGTGGCTGGTGAGCCTGTTGTTGCTAGAGTTCCCTTCCCCCAGCAAAACAGGCGTGCGTGGAGAGACTGGAGGAGAAGCCATTTCATCACTGTGCAGGGTTGTAGGGGACTCTGGGGGTGAGCAGTGGCAGAGGGGTGGGGAGGACGGGAAGGAAGTGGCCTGGCTTCGCAGTGGAACAAACTCTGCGCCAGTCATTTCCTGGTCTCCCACGCCCCCATCACGGAGGCGACAGGGGAGGACTTGCCTCCTTTTCCTTCCGTCCTTCCTAGTCTGCTCTTTCAAACTGCCTTTCCTTCTCAGTTCTCCTCCAAGGGCCCTGAACTTTTGCAGTGTGCTCAGAGCCCTGGAGGCCCTTGCTCACAGGGTAGAACAAGGAGCAGCTCTTTCAGCGGGAATTATTTGTGTATTATTCACTGAGTAAATGTCATTTTCCATTTCCCTGTGTCGCACACGGCAAACATGACCTGAGTCTGTGTTGTGAGACTATGGATTTATCACACAATGAGACTTTTTTGATTTTTAGTTTTAATGCACATTTGACTACTTCCAAAGCAAATGCTGCCTTCAAGCCATGACACACAATGCTTGATACTGTGTGGTGTGGTGCTAGGGACCCCCAAATTATGTTGTGGGGATTGAGAGACCCCTGGCTTTACTTAGTCCAGGTACTTGTCTTCCTGAGTGTATGAATACAACTGAGAAACATAGAAGTGAGCCAAAAAAGCAGGATTTATTGAAAGGCAAAGGGATAGTACACACTCAGATGTGAAAGTAGGCGACCTCGGGGGTGGCGCTGTGATGCAGCGGGTTAAAACCCTGGCCTGAAGCATCTCATACGGTGCCTGTTCTAGTCTTGGCTGCTCCTCTTCAGATCCAGCTCTCTGCTATGGTCTGAGATAGCAGTGGAAGATAGCCCAGGTCCTTGGGCCCCTATACCCACATCGGCGACCCCAACTCCTGGCTTTGGATCGGCGCAGCTCCAGCCATTGCGGCCATTTGGGGAATCAACCAGCAGATGGAAGACCCCTCGGCTGGTGCCGTGGCTCACTAAACTAATCCTCTGCCTGCGGTGCCAGCACCCCAGGTTCTAGTCCCGGTTAGGGCGCTGGATTCTGTCCTGGTTGTCTTCTTCCAGTCCAGCTCTCTGCTGTGGCCTGAGAAGGCAGTGGAGGATGGCCCAGGTGCTTGGACCTTGCACCCGCATGGGATACCAGGAAGAAGTACCTGGCTCCTGGCTTCGGATCGGGACAGCACTCCGGCCATAGTGGCCATTTGGGGGGTGAACCAATGGAAGGAAGACTTTTCTCTCTGTCTTTCTCTCTCACTGTCTAACTCTGCCTGTCAAAAAAAAAAAAAAAAAGATGGAAGACCTCGCATTCTCTGTCTTTACCTCTCTCTGTAATTCTGTCTTTCAAATAATTAAAATCTTTTTTTGAAAAGCAGCCTCACGAGGGAGTGGTTGGCAGTCCTCAGCTGCCCGCCTCGACCCGCTGACCCAGGTCATAACTTGTGTTGATTACCGTGAAGACTACACAAAGGGATTCATTTCCCAAAAAAAATCACAGTTCAGGGGTTTTTATATGCCTATTTGCTAAAGTGGAGAGTTCAAAGTTGCCATGTGTGTAGTTTATAAATTCAGTCATGTATAGTAATTAGTGGTCGTTTAGCACTTACTGAACGTTATCAGTGAGAGGCTGGCTCTAGAAAGCAGATCTGTTGGAGCTGATGTAGACAGTAAGGAGTTAAGTGCATCAGCATGTATTCACGGTGGCTCAGAGAATCTTGGTGAATGCTGAAGCAGCAGCTGGAGGGTGGGAATTGTGAACCCTTGTGGCAGGCATGTTTGAGAAATGGGCTCTTTTGTCCTCCATCCCAAGCAGTGCAGGCAGGACAAGAGGAGGAAGCACATCTGCCCTCACCACTGCCAGGCCCCGCACTTGCTCTCCCAGGGTCCACTGACCCCAGCAAACAGAAATCAGACACGTCACCCGAGGACCCCCAGTGTCAGGGTATGAAGCTCAAAGGGACAGGTACAGGATGCTTGGAGACACATCTGAGAAGTTAATCCAAACCAGAAGTGAACTGGGGTGCTGGGAACACCCTTGGGATACAGTGAGTTTAAGCAGGGACGTGGGGTTTGCCAGCTGAAGCCAACATGGGTGGATGAGAGCATTGCAGGCAGAACTGGGCCTGGGGCTCACTGAGGGGACAGGGAAGGCCGGATGACCCAAGAGAAGTGAGGGCGTGCAGAGCTGAGGATGGGGCTGCTCAGCTGGGGCTCAGTCTTTTCAGGGCAGGAATGATAGCAGATGAGTGTTTTATTTGAATTTGTTTTGAAGATTTATTTATTTATTTGAAAGAGTTACACAGAGGAGAGGTAGGGAGGGAGGGAGGGAGAGAGGGGGAGAGAGAGAGAGAGAAAGAGAGAGAGAGAGAGAGTGAGTCTTCCATCTGCTGCTTCACTCCCCAATTGGCTGCAACGGCTGGAGCTGTGCTGATCCAAAGCCAGGAGCCAGGAGCTTCCTCCAGGTCTCCCATGCGGGTGCAAAGTCCCAAGGACTTTGGCCATCTTCTCCTGCTTTTCTAGGCCATAGCAGAGAGTTGGATTGGAAGAGGAGCAGCCGGGCCTTGAACCGGCACCCATATGGGATTCCAGTGCTTCAGGCCAGGGCGTTAACCCACTGTGCCACAGTGCTGGCCCCCAGATAAGAGTTTTAAAACCATCACAGCAGCTGTAGTTTGGAGAATGGCTTGTAGGAGGGACAGAATGCGGTTCAGCATCTGCTGTGGCTGACAGAACAGGGGTGGCTGGATGGGTGCTGGTGGCTTAGACAATGGTGGTGGCCAAGGAGTGGACTTAGGGAGAGATCAGGTGTGGGAGAAGAATGGAAATCCTATGTTTCTGGAATAATCAGGCAGTGAAAGTGCCTCTGAGCTCTCTACATAGAGAGGGGTGGGACAGCCCTTGGATACAGAGCCCTCAGGAAGGAGTGGGCTGGGGAGACACATCTGGGAGGCAGCACATGGAGGTGAGGCTCAGAGCCAGGCATGGAAGAGGGAACCGTGGGGGAGGGGTGGGGAGCGGTTCCAGCATGTAGAGCAGCAAAAGGCAAGGGAAAAAAATGCAAGTAGAGTGAGTGTATCTCCTAAAAGAGAGCTGTGTCTAATTTAGCAAGGAATATCTTTATTTTTGGAAACAGGCCATTTCTAGAAAGTACAGAGGTTGATTCATGTATCTAGTCCTGCTGGCAGCCAGGCTATCCTGGGAAGGTTCATTTAAAATAAACAATGAGTTTATCTCCGTTAAGATTATTAACTGTCCTGACGTATGCTGAGTGACACCTAAGTGAGAGAGTGTGCATCTGAGGACAGAAATGCAGTATGTTAGCAATAAAGTGGAGCAAACATATGTCCTCTCGCGTCTCCACAGTGCTGTTATAGCATGCGCTGGTACTTCACTTCCAGTACGTAGGGCAAATGTTTCTTTTTCTGTTTTATAGTTAAGGAAACAGACTGCAAAGAGGGACATGACAGCAAAAACATGTACACCCACTCCTGAGTTCCTCGGAGGGATTATGAGATCACCTGCCCTCGGAAGTCCTGCGGGAGTGGGACATAAGGCAGCCTACCTGTGGTGGGGGAAGAGCCTAGACAAGTTTTGAGTACCATCTGGGAGCATTTGGGTTTAGTTCTAATATCTGTTGAGCCTAGTCCTATTGGTGGATTCTGGGGTGAAACTAGTCTGTGTCCCCAAAGAGTATATGGCTGGATGGGGGAAGGCAGATAACACAGAAACAGACAAGGTCTGAATACAAGGTGAGACCTCCTCCTGCAGGGGCCACCTGGCACACTGTGTGACCAGAAGGGAGGAGAGGGGCCTATCAGTGGCCACAAGGGAAATACAGAAATACGGCTGGTGGTAGTTTGCTCAAGAATTGATCAACTTAAGCATTTTCCCAGGGCCATTCCTTCTAGATTCACTCTGCAAGTCACCAGGGAGCCTGCCCGGGCCATGGTTTAGTCTTGTTTTAGTCAAGTTGTCTATTGCCTCGTGTACTGTGTATCCTATCCTGACTCAGGGAGCATGCTCGAACCGTGGAGGTGAGCTGGGTTGGTCTGTTCAGGTTAACCATTAGCCCAGTGCCTTTGCTTTCCTTCTTCCTCTTCGTGTGTGTGCACCGCTCCTCTCTGGTAACTTTATTAGCTCCCCAAGGGCTGGGAGTGTGTTTCCTTGCAGTGCTGTTGGCCACCTGCACTGGATTGGGTGGGTGCAGCATGGCCCTTCCATAGGAAAAAGATGGCAATTTGGTTCAAACGCCAACTACTCTGCCCTCTTACGTGCAAGATAATTCACTTGACAACCAAATTAATATTTAAAAATGTGAACTTAAAACAGTAAAGAAACTTCCCTTTGAGTGGAAAAATTGCAGTTGAAGGAGAAAGACATGTAGAGACATTTTAGACCTATCTGATAGTGGAATACAGGAAAATGTTAAATTATTCATAAGTTCCTTGATAACTGGTAAATAAATGCATGATGGAACATTGAGAATTTGGCAGTCCCTTTCAGAGAAACCATTAAACAAAGAGCAGTAGCAAGAATTTTTGGTGAAATTTTTATTCTGATACATTGGATGACACAATTAAATTCACAGAACCATGAATGAAAATATCCTTGTGCCTAGAGGAGTGAATTATTTTGTCTGGGGATTTCTGTGTTGTAAAAATTTTATTTTGCTCTCAGAGGATTGATTTTTTTTTTCAAAGCATTTAGTATTTTCTTTCTTTCTTTCTTTCTTTCTTTCTTTCTTTCTTTCTTTTGTTTTTTTTTTTGAAGATTTCTATTTTATTTACTTGAAAGAGAGTTACAAGGAGAGAGAGGTCTTCCATCTGCTGGTTCTCTCCCCAAGTGGCCACAATGGCTAGAGATGAGCCGATCGGGAGCCAGGAGCTTTTTCCGGGTCTCCCACATGAGTGCAGGGACCCAAGAACTTGGGCCATCTTCACTGCTTTTCCGGGCACATTAGCAAGAAGCTGGATCGGAAGTGGGGCGTCTGAGACTCAATCCGGTGCCCATATGGGATGCCAGCACTGCAGGCAGGGGCTTTAACCCACTGCGCCACAGCGTCAGCCCCAGGACTGATTCCTGAAAGTCAGATCCAGTGTGGCAGAGCATGTTTACAGCCCCCAAGCAAGGAATGTGTCTTTGGGTCAAGATCTGATGATCACAAGGTGCTTTCCTGCTTCAGCAATGTTGATATTCTGTAGCCTCTTGGCCAGATGCGTGTCTCCAAGACACTGTGGCCTGGCAGCACGCTGCTGGCTCATTAGTCTGGGACTGTATTTTAAATAGTTACATTCAATTACATTTGTTGCCTTGGAGCATGTGAAGAAAATGTGCTTGTTTTAGACCACAAGAGCAGGAGAGTTTTTTCCTGTTTGATTGCGGTTAATCTGCTTTGGGTTCTTCCTGGGGGACAGACTGCCTAAGAAATGTTGACTGTTTTATGGTTCGCTCCCATGAAGTCAGACATATTCACAAAGTGACAGGAGACAGTCAGATATTAAAGACCATTTTTCCAGTCTGAAGGAAAATACTTGGGGAAAGGCAAAATGTTCATTGTCTGCAGCAAGTGTTTAAATGTTTTCAGAGACATTCATGAGGAAGAGGAGGCATGAAAAGAAGCTGTCCCTTGGCAGAGATTCCCTTCACATTGCTTTTCTTTTTCTTTTCTTTTTTTTTTGAGACACTAATTACCAGAGGACCATTTAATGCCCTCTTGTAGTATGAGCAAAATGTCTGTGCTGTGCATATGTGTACAAAATCATCCCCCCTTTTTAATTAAAGAAAAATACCAAAACTGACAGCTAGTATTTTAGTTCTGTGATGATTTTCTATACTTAATCTCACTCCTTGTTTGGCACTGAATTTGTTCTCTTTTTATTTAGTCTGTTTTAAGATCCAGCCTTTGTAGAATAGAGGACAGCAGCTATGCACATCAACCCTCTGAACTGTGTTAAGTAACCCTGGCGGGATGGAGACTGGAAGGAAGATCGTTCAGGGCTACAGTATTCCAGGAAGGCTTTGAGGTGGAAGGAATCAAATCTGGACAGCCTTGAAGGATGAGCAGGTTTAGGAAAGTATGCAGGGGCATTTTAGATAAGGCTGTGAGTAGAGAGAAGGCTGCCCTGCTCCCTCAACGGCTTGTTCTGATCTCCAAACGTGTCTCTCGGAGCAGAGTCCTTGTTTTCTTCACACACTGGTTTTCTTTCTCTCGGTGTCTGCGCCCAGCGCTAATGCTGAATCCTCCCGCAACTGCAACTTGCTGCACATTTTGTCGTGTAAAAACCCCAGCGGGTCACATGCACGTGCCTGTTGTCCCAGCAGGTTTTCATGGGGTCATTTACTGAGGCTTGATTGCCAGTGACCCTCGGGGCATTTCCCACGTTATCTGGAACATAGTTAAGGGGGCTGGTTGTGGGAGGACGTGTTGGCAGCCGTCTGTTGTCCTGAATGCACACTGAATTCTTGTCAAGCTTTTTTCTTTATGCTGTTGTCTTCCACACCGTGTAGATCCTGTGACGTCAGATAGGGCTGAAGATGGGATGCCTCAACCAGCACCTCCCAGGAGAGCCTCACGGTCCTCATTCATGCCTCCTCGTGCTCCTGTCATTTTCCTGTCTGTGTCTCTGCTTATACCTCCATCCCCAAAGCCTTTCCCTGAATAATGACACATTTCCGTGAAGAGTGTGCATTCGGGCACGCTGCTCGCTCGCTCGCTCGCTCTCTCTCTCTCTCTCTCTCACACATACACACACACTGCCACAGCCCTGTGCTGTGCTGTAGAAACTGGCATGTGGGCACACACGCACATCAAAATGGGCTTCCCAGCTCCAGGGAAGTGAGGGAGAGTGAAAAGAGTTGTCATGAACTCCTGCATTTCCTAGTCTACTCTAGCCCGCTAGCATTTATTTATTTATTTATTTATTTTTTGGAAAGCAGATTTCCATCCTTTGAGAAAACCTTGTACTATAAATAAACAGTCCTGTTTGTTTATTTTAATGAGAGAAACCCCCAGGAGCCAGGCCGTGGAGGGCCTGTAGCTTGCATCCTGCCTACTGATTGTTTTCTGTAAGTCCAGTTCTACTTAATCTGCAAACAGTAGAAAGCAGTAATTAAAGAGAAAAGTGTTTTCTGCCAGCCTGTCCCAAGCGTGTTGTAACTACACGGCCTTCGTCTTCAGTGAGTGTGTTTTGACCTTTGCCTAACCCTCACACCGTGCAGGTGAACCTGCTCCTCGTTGGCCATCCCAGGAGGACCACCCTGGCTCCCCACCCCTGTGTGGCTTCAAGGCCTCCCAAGCTAAAACAGTGAGTATGTCCTGAAGCTTGGACTCTGATAAACAAATCGGCCATCTGGATTATTATTCTCAGCAGAAGCAAGGGTGGTCTTGATGTTGTTGTTGTTGTCATTCAAACCAGTCTGTTTCTTGCCTCTCAGAACTCAAGGCTGTTTTTTAGAAAAATATGTGGGTTGAAAACCCCACCTTTCCCTTGTTAGTGCAGGAGAACTAGAAACAAAACAGAATGAGTTGTTAGAGCCATTGTTAAACTGTCTTGTGTAAGAGCAATCAGAACTCAATGGAAGGCTATCTGAATTTTTTTTTAAAGTAAGGTATAAAAGTGCGTGGAAACCTTCTCCCTCTCCTCCCTCCTCTTGGCTCGGTCTCCACTCATATTTGGCACCAGCTGTTGTCTTCCTTGCCGGGCAGAGGGGTCCTTCAAGACCGACGTGCTGGCCTCCAGACACTTTCTTCCTTGCGTCCTCAGGAAAGCTGGCTCTCTCTCTGTTGATCTGCATGAGGGCCCCGCCCAGCTCACCAGTGTTTTTCAGGGAAATTGATCACAGAATTAAAAGTAGGGTTTTTTTGGATTAATTAAATAACTAAATAATATGTCACCTGGGCTCATTTTTTTAAGATATTTTCTACTCATTACCTCCAGAAAAGTTCATATTATTGTCTTCAATTTGTTTATCTTTACCAACTCACAAAGTACAGCTGCAAGGTCCTAGGCACTAATATTTGTAATCTTCACTCATTTCCTAATGAAACATTGTATTTTTGTATGTCAGCTTTTTGATACTTTAACAAACTACCTGAGGAAGCCCAACTTTATAAAGGGCAAAGATTTCTTTAGCCCATAGTCTTGGAGGTAGGAGTACAAGATCAGGGTGGCCCCACTGGGTGTAGCATCTGATGAATGGACAGCTGGCCGATAGCAGGCAGCGGCAGGCTCACATGGTGAGCCAGAAGCAGAGAGAGGTGGGGCCCTACTCCGGCTTCTGTAGCAGCCCTCTTGCAAGAATGACTGTCCCAAGACAGGCCCCCAGTGACCTTAGGACCCCCCAGTTGGATTGATTTTCCACCTTCTTAGTACTATTCATTTAGGACTTTGTGGTTTACACACCTGCCTGAGTCTGGGGCCCAAATCATTTCTTCTGCCTACTGTGGAGATAGTGTAACACAAAGGAATTTAATAGCTAGCTCTGTTTGGGGTATTTGATATAGAGAAGTAAATTCTAAATAGTTGTAGTGACTGATTTAACCTGGTGGTTTGATTTTTTTTTTTCCCTCCTTTTCAGAGGAGAAATAGGTAGGCAGTAAGCCTTGAAAACAAGATTTTGTGAAACTTGCTTGGATCTTACAGATTTGAAATTTGTAGGAATATCTGGAAATGAATAGAAGCAGTTTTTTAACTCCTCCTGTTAGGGGAAGCTGGCACTTAATATATACAGTGGTGACTTGGTTGGTTTATTGAATTTATTCATCAAATACTTATGGCCTATCTAAGTCTGGCACTAATCTGGTCCTGGGAGATATACACTGGTGGGGGAACCAGACCACCTAGACCCCCCCCCCCCCCCGACTCAGTCATGATTTACATTTAGTGGGGGGGGAAATTAAAAATAAAGAACAGATCCAGTTACAATATAAGGTGGTGACAAGTGCTGTGCAGGAAATTCAGGCTGGGGGAGGGGCACGGACGTGCTGAGTGTGGTCTGGGGCACCCTCTCTGCTAAGGGGATGTCTGAGCAGAGATCCAAGGGGCGAGACTGGCAGGGTCGGGGAGGGGGGGACGGTCCTTGATGCAGGAGCCCTCAGGTGGGAAGGTGGGAAGGAGGAGCACCATGGAGCCACTGGAGGCTGGAGAGGGGGTAGAGTTGTGGAGATGGAGGCCCTGGATTATGTTGGTAAAGGGTGACCTGGGTTGACTGACTGATGGGTGCTAAGGCAGTCTGGGGAAGATGTGCCGGCGGATTAGAGCAAACAGGCAGTGGTGGTGAGAAGCACTTGACCTGCCGAAGGCCTGGGCGCAGGGTGTACTCTGTGCGTGGGGGTGCCTGGCACCACGACAGGGAAGCGTGAGATCTGGATGAGTCGTTTGTTTCTTGAGATGCTCGTCCAGTCGGGATTGCTGATCAGGCAGGCAGGATATTTGAGTTCAGAGGAGAGATTAGGGCCATAAATTAAAATGTGAGCGCCATTGCGCTGTGGATGCTGGGGCAGGCTGGGTCCTCTAGAGTGATAAACACCGAAGGGGAGAGGGAGGCAACCAGGAACCCTGCCGAGGCCAAGGGAGAGTGGTGGAGTCTGAGGGCAGGTGCTTCAGAGGAAGTGGTTCAGCCACGAGGGAGGTCTGGATGGGCAAGGGGTCCCCAGAGCGCCTAGCCCTCCTGCTGGCCTAGTGGACCCTTGACATGAGAAGAAAGAGAGGTTATAAAGGGAAGCATGGCCGTTGGATATAATCAGAATTTGGTCAGTGGGAAAAGATCAGAGAAGGCCCAGTAGAGAGATGAATTCCTGCTCGGGACCGATCATGACTTCTGGGAGCCCCATGCAAGAATCTGGGGGCCTGGGTTGAGGGGTCAACTGGGTCAGGTTAGGAGGCCTTTGGAGCACAGCAGGCGATGGCTGGGACTCTTGTGACAACTGGGTTAAGCAGGAGGCCCCGACAGGATTAACTCTCTGAGGCCAACGTGTGGGTGAGCCAACGTATTCTATAAAGAAGACCGTATTCTAGGCACTGCAGGCCACACAATCTCTCAGTTACTTAACTCTGCCGTCATGGCACAAAACACAGCAACAGGTAACACAGGGAACGAAGGAGCATGACTCGGATCCAGTGAAACTGTATTTACAGAAGCAGGAGACAGCCAGATTGCCCAAAAGGCGTAGTTTGCCAACTGCTAGGCAAGACAGTTTGTGTTTGGTGAGAAAGGGGTGTGGAGGGGGTTGGGACTAGGTCACTAGGGACTCTCAGTGGCCCGGCCCCAATCTGATTTCCCACTCCCATCTTCCTCACCAGTGCCAAGGCCTAGGGAACACTGCTGTGCAAGAGAGGGGGGTGGTGAGCAGTCCCTCCCCTCCACAACAGACAGGAGGAAATGGACTCCCAACATCGTAGCGGACATTTCAGCTACACAAGAAAACTTGGTGGCGATTAACCGTCTGGGAAGACTGGAAAGCTGTCAGGTGTTTGTGAGCAGGATTCAGCTCCTCCTCACTGTGGGCACAGAAATCTCTGTCATTCTAACTCCCGGGTGTTGTCCTGTAAATGTGCAGTGTTGACTCTGTACAAGGCAGATCTCTCAAGCAACATTATAAGTGCTGTTGCTTTGAGAATATAAAACCGTATATTTAAAATTTATCAAGTTAAAAGTGATCAAGTTTTTAAAAAGAGATTAATTTATTTGAAAGGCAGAGAAAGCGGGGGCGGCGGGAGGGGGGGGGGGGTTGTCCATCTGCTGTTTTCCCTCTACAAGTGCGTGCAGCTGGGCCAGGCTGAAGCCAGGAGCCAGGAACTGCATCCAGCTCTCCCACATGTATGGCATGGACCCAAGGACCTGGGCCATCATCGACTTCTTCCCCAGGTGCACTAGCAGGAAGCCAGATTGGAAGCACAGTGTAGCTAGGACTCAAACCAGGTACTCCAGTATGGGATATGGGCATTCCAAGCAGTGGCTTAACCACTGTGCCCCAGTGCCTGCCACAATAATTGCTATTTACCTTTTATTTATTTATTTTTTTTGACAGGCAGAGTGGACAGTGAGAGAGAGAGAGACAGAGAGAAAGGTCTTCCTTTGCCATTGGTTCACCCTCCAATGGCCGCCGTGGCCGGCGCGCTGTGGCCAGCGCACCACGCTGATCCGATGGCAGGAGCCAGGTGCTTCTCCTGGTCTCCCATGGGGTGCAGGGCCCAAGCACTTGGGCCATTCTCCACTGCGCTCCCTGGCCACAGCAGAGAGCTGGCCTGGAAGAGGGGCAACAGGGACAGAATCCGGCACCCCAACCGGGACTAGAACCCGGTGTGCCGTCGCCGCAGGCGGAGGATTAGCCTATTAAACTGCTGCGCTATTTACCTTAATAAATTGTACACTGAGATTTGAGTGACAGAGTTGATTTTGCCAGCCTATCCTGTTTTTATTAATGTAATTTTATTTGCCAAAATAAACTGCTTTGTCATAAACCATACACTAGGTATTAAATGATCTCAAAGCAAAATCAGTGAAACCTGGAGATGCTAATGGACCATGGTTGTAAGTGATAGAAACCCAGTCCCAGCTAAGCCAAAAGATGGGCTTTGTCTCCAAGATGCTGGCAGTGTGGCAGAGCCTGCTCCATGGCTGGAACCTGCAGTGCCGACGCTGCCAGGACCACTCTGCTTCTCAGCTCTGCATCTCTGCCTCCTCCAGGCCAACCTGTGGTAGACACTGGCCACCTCCATTCTCTGTCTCGTCACTCAGTGGTGGAGAGAGGCCAGCAAGAAGATCCCAAGCCCAGACCCTAGAAAGAAGACACCTTGTGCCTGCTTGAGGCTAGAGCTGGCCCTGGACCAGGGAGCAGGGAGCTCTGTGATGACTGGGGAAGGAGAGGGTCACAATCACATCCTGTGGTAACCCCAGGGGTTTGGCATTCGGGAGGAATCCGATGTGAGTGGTGAGCAGGGCGTTCCAAAGAGAATGCTGAGGGTTAATTACAGCCCTGCCCCTTAACTGCCATGGATATCCTAAACCCCCTAGCTAGTACAAAACTCCAAGTATATAACATGTTTTCCTATACGTACATACCTGTGATAAAGTTTAATTTGTAAAGTTAGTCATAAAGACTAAAAAGGCAGCATAATATGTAGAATAATTACAACAGCACACCAGAGAGGTTATGTGAGCAAGGTCTCTGTTTATTTTCAGAACTTTCCATTTCGTCTTTTTGTACAGCAGTTGAACTTGGAGAACTAAAATCACAGAAAGCAAAATGGCAGATAAGGGGAACTATTGTCAATAAGGCATTGTGAAGTCTCTTAAATAGAACAAAAATCCGCTTTGTCAAAGTCACACCTCACTTTGTACACTGAGAATATTTTCTTTCTTTTTGTTTTTCTTCTTTACAATTCATTTGCACTTTATTTGCAGGGCAGAGACCCAAACAAAGAGAAAGATCTTCCATCTGCTGGTTCTCTTCCCAAACACCTACAACAGCCAGGGCTGGGTCAGGCTGAAGCCAGAAGCCTAGACTCAATCGTGGGTTAGAGACCTAAGTACCTGCGGCCTCCCAAGATGTGCGCTGGCAGGAAGCTGGAATCAGGAGTGGAGCTGGGACTGCAACAGGGCATGTGCACATCCCAAGTGGCATCTTAGTCGTGTGCCAGACTCCTGCCCCGAGGCTCTGTTTTTGAGGCAGACTATGTTGTGGGTAGCTGGGGGAAGCTCAGGACCATCTCACACAGGCTGTGGACAAAGACAGACACCCCTAGCAATACACTCGCCAGAGTTGCACCCAGCTTCCCTGTGAATGACATTGAATCTCAGTGTCTTCATGTGAAAAACAAAAGCTTGGAGTACCCTCTGTCTGCATAGCCTGCACCGTGGACTGTAATAGAATTTCCAAGAAATTGATAAGTCTTAGAAACAGTGCAGCTGCAGGCATATATTGCCTTTTGTCTGAATTGGTGAGGCTTAATCACATGAGATATTTAGAGGTATTAAGATATTTTTTCAAAATGAAACACAAAATCATATTCTTTCCCCTGTCATTATGAGACTCTTAGAATTGTTTATTCCTGGGGCTGGCACTGTGGTGTAGCAGGTAAAGCCACTGCCTCCATTGCCAGCATCCCATATGGGCACCAGTTCAAGTCCCAGCTACTCTACTTCCAATCCAGCTCTCTGCTATGGCCTGGGAAAGCAGTAGAAGATGGCCCAGGTGCTTGGGCCCCTGCATGGGAGACCCGGAAGAAGCTTCTGGCTTTGAATCGGCGCAGCTCCAGCTGTTGCAGCCATCTGGGGAGTGAACCAGCAGATGGGAGACCAATCTCTCTCTCTCTCTCTCTCTCTGCCTCCACTTCTCTGTTACTCTGCCTTTCGAATAAATAAATCTTTTAAAAAAAGAATTATTTATTCCTTTCTTTTTTCCTGATACCTTTCCCCTGGATCTCATTGGGCTCCATGTCCTTTCTGTTTGTTCCCATGATATAGTAAACATTGTTCTCCATGACTTCAGCTGCACTTGACCTGTGCGTTTGGGAATGCAGAACTGAGCCATGTTTAAGCAGCCTAGTGTCAATCAGAGAGTCCAGATTCCATTCTCCCAGGCCGGGGAAGAGGTGAATAAACTGGATGTAGAGAGAAGTCTTTAGATTTTTAGGATGTGCTCGTCGCTGTCTCTCAGCAGAACTCCACGAAGAAGGCAGGCAGGCCCTGAGGCTCTGCATGGCTCACTGGCCACACAGCAACAGCATAATCCACTCCCTGGGTCCTTAGTGGGGCACTGGGTCTTGACCAGCCTATTTACTTGCCACAGCTGCTGTCCTTGCAGCCAATTCTGCAGCTGCTTAGGCTCTTTCATGCTTCCTTCCCGTTAAAAGCACCTGGGGTTGGTAAAGAAGCCTGAGTTTCCAAGGGATGAATCTCATTACACAGCCCCGCTCAGCCTGCCCTTGACTGTCAGTCAGAAGACCCTCTAATTGTTGCCAGAGTTTCTTTCCATACTGCACTACCTGGTGCTCAGTCTCCCGGATGCAGTACTGACACCATTCTTCCGTGATTTATGAGTCCATGGTCTTTTAAATCAAACATTTTCTTTCCAATATTCTAGAATTAATAACAACTCAGCTTCATCTAAATGATTGTGTTTTAATAAAAGTTCAAAACACCGGCTTATCTCGTGGCTTTCAGTTCTAATAAAATGCTGTTAATCCTTTTCCTAGGCCATCCTGATTTTTCTTTTTCTTTTTCTTACAAAAAAAAAAAAAAAAAGACAACACACCCATTTGATTGAAATTTGATTCTTCTTGGTCAAACAGCCAGTTTTAATCAAGTTTGAACATTGAAATACGGCTGGGTGTTGGGTGAAACTCAGCGTAGTAATTTCCTTCATGCCTTCTGCATGTTCTGAAGCAGGGACGGTGAATTCATGCAGGCGGAGACACTGCAGGACTTGAATTGTTCTGCTTATGAATGAAATCCAGCTTTTCAGTGTTGCTAGTGTTCATAAAAATCCCTGAAGGGAGAAGAGAACACTAACAAAGATGTTCAGTTCCACACTGTGGCCTCTTCTCATTGGCCACAAGCAAGCAATTAGTCCACTTGGGTATTAGTGAGTTTTTGTTTTTTAATTGACAAATAATGTATATACTTCTGGGGAATTAGGTAATGATGTGTCGATACTCATATACATATTGGAAAGATCAGATCAGCTTAATTAGCATATCTGTCAACTCAGATATTTGTCATTTCTTTGTGGTAAGAACATTGAAACTCCTGTCTGTTATTGCTCCTGGAATATTTAGTACAGTATTACTCATTAGTTCCCCTGCTGTTGTGTGATGGAGCACCAGAGCTTACTCCCCCTACCTAACTGAAACTGTGTGCTTGTTGACCAGCGGTCACCCCTATACCTGTCTGAGGGTTCCACTTAGGAAACCTAAAGACATTGTGTGCTGTGGTTTTAAGGAAGTTATAGACCAGGATGTGCTTAACCATCCACCTTTCCCCTGCTCATTCCCAAGCCAGTTTGACCTAGTAAAGGTTGGGCATATTCATGCCTTTTCTGTTTTAAGCTCTTAACTCTTGGAAGGAGAAATGAAGAGAAACCCATTTGTTTCCGTGTCTCTAAGAAGTAATCAAAACGCTCATTCTTTGTTAACTTCCTTTGATTTCTGTTAAGCGTGGAGTGAAGGGATATTTTTGGCAAGCTCAGCTGGTGTTTCTCTGAGCACTTTTTGGTTTTATTACATGTGTGGGCAAGACTGACCATTACCTAAATGTGCGATGGTAGTCCTTGGCTTCCTTGGACTTCATCTATATCTTATTGCTCAGCTGACGCGCTCTAAGCTTTTCTTCAGTGTCTTTAGTTTGTCTGAGGATTCCTTTCACAAACACCGCCCCCTACGTGTCTGCCTACAAGGCTCATTTTTCCTTCAGGATAATCGAACTGCTTGGATTTTGCAACCCCAGGTTGAAAGTAGGGGCTAGTGCTGTGGTTGTGGGCTGCGAATATTCCTTTTGCCTTCACTGTGGCCCTGTTAAGCCAACCTCAGGGCGGTGCTGACAAAAATGCTTAAAAACATTTTGCAAAAAACAAGTCCTGGAGATCTGTGACACTGAAAAAAACGTGGTTATTAGAAACAGTCTTATGTGAGTATTTTACTTTGCAATCTTTCAGAGAAACTAATAAATATTCCAAGGCACCATGATTTTTAGACTTTGTCCTCTGTTGTGTTTCAAGGTCCCACTTAACTTCTTGTAACACAAAAGCCAAAAAGCCCCCTCAAAAAGTGTCAGAGAATTCCTTTCAATTGAACATAGAAGTAAAATAGAGAAGTGGTTTTTTCCTCTCTCCTTTTTAAAATTAATCCCTGTTTCCTAGAGGAATGGTAATAATTTCCAATTAAAATGTTTACTTTGAAAACTGTCTAGATGGGCTCAAGAGAAAGTAGGCTTCCCAGAGAGGGAGGAACTTGAGTCAGTGTGGTGCCCTCTTCAGTCCCTTCCTGTACATTTCATCCTTGATTTACATAGAAACACTGTAAGGCATACGTGATGAATAATTGAAAGCAGGAAGTCGGCAAGACTGATTCTGTGGAGAGGGGAGGAGAAGAGTCATTGAGAGAGGCCATAAATTTAGGTCAAATTAATCAAAGGATATGGCCATCTGTACATAGAAACCTAACAGGGAGACGTCAAGAAGAGATTGTTCAAAGAAAGGGGACAGCGTGGTAGCGAGGAGTGGAGTTCATTTAATGTGATGTGCTTTTAATGTCCCTAATTTTAATTTTATATTACGTAGGGTGTTTTTTAATCAAAACCTAATGCTTTCTATTTTAATTATAGTCATTCATTCTTAGCAAGTATAGTCAACGAGGAAGATGAAACCTGCTTCAAATTGCAGATTATCATCCAGAATGCGACCTTCCTGGAGCCCCGTTGGGAATCATTAGTGCAAATTCCTCTGTAGTTTTTGGTCCTGGGGGACCATTCAAGAAGGGGGGGGGGTGATGGGAGAATAAGCCGATCAGATTGCAGGGTGGGGGATCTCCAAAGGGCAGATTTTATAAGATGTGATTCATTTATGGATCCATTACAGGATCAAATTATCCATCCAAAATTATTCTGAGTCAGAAAATGCCTGTTTCAAAGTATACTTGTGAGGTCCTATTAGGAAGCGAGAAGTGTACGATCTGCAGCACACTGAGCAGCAAGACTAAAGGTAGATCAAGCATGTTTTGTGGGATTCGATGGCAGCACGCCTTTTGTGCCCCAAGCTTCTTGGGTGGTGATAGGTGTGAGTCCTGCTATGTCTGGGAAGTATAGCTTCTGCGGCCTTTTAACCAGTGCACCCCACACTCCTGGTCCTGCTCTGGTGGCTTCCCCATCTGGGTGATTCCATCCAGCTGTTGAGCCTCACTGCGCAGACAACAAAAGAACAAATTCCCAGGTGCACCAGGGCATAAGGGCTGGCTCTCTGGAGAGGAGTGAGTCTATGAATAGAGTCGTGTGCGGCTGTGGGCAGACAGGTTCATGGCACCTGGAGCACACTGGGCTGAACAGCGGCCAGCCTGGACTGGGGACTTGATGCTGAAAGTCATTATTTGTGTAACTTCAGGATGAGTCAGTTCTTTGGTTTTAACCCATTTTCCTCATTTCTGATCATCTCTAGGTCCTTTCTGTATTTAAATTCTAGAATGGATCTGTAGGTCATTGTGGATGCAATCGACAGGTGAGGATATGACAACAGTTTGAAAACAACCAACTGGAAAAGATACTTGGCACCAGAGATTCCAACCCAGGTTTCAAGACACAGACCAATTTCAATCTTCTGTAGCTTTTTAAGTATCGCCATATGCTCTATGGATATACAAGCATATAGCAATGTTTGGTTAGTGATGACGGTGTTGCCATAACATTATAATAGAGCTAAAAAAGATCCCAGTCACCTAGTGACATCACCGCACAGTGGATGACTCACATGTCTGATGCTGCTGCTATAAACAGACTCCCTGAACTGCCAGTCATATAAAAGTACAGCACATACAGTTGGGAGCAGTAGATAATCCTTGATACCAAAGTGACTGTTTTACTGGTTTGCGCATGTACTTACTGCATTGTACTTTGTATTGTAATTTTAGATTGTGCTTAACTCCTTCTAGTTGTAAATGAAACACAATGTGCTTATGCTGTGTTAACACCATCAGCAGCTTCCTGCATTGCCTGTTCACCAAGTTTCTTGATTGCATCAAAAGTCTACGTTGAGTGAGAGGCTCGCACATGTAGGTTGTGTTAGTGCATTCTTTTTTTTTTTTGACAGGCAGAGTGGACAGTGAGAGAGAGAGAGACTGGGAGAAAGGTCTTCCTTTACCGTTGGTTCACCTTCCTATGGCCGCTTGGCCAGCGCGCTGCAGCCGGCGCACCGCACTGATCCGAAGCCAGGTGCTTTTCCTGGTCTCCCATGCGGGTGCAGGACCCAAGCACTTGGGCCATCCTCCACTGCCCTCCCGGGCCACAGCAGAGAGCTGGACTGGAAGAGGAGCAACTGGGACATAATCCGGCGCCCCGACCGGGACTAGAACCCAGTGTGCTGGCGCCACAGGCGGAGGGTTAGCCTATTGAGCTGCAGCACTGGCCATGTTAGTGCATTCTATGATGTGCACAACAGAATCCCCATAGCGACAAAATTCTCAGAACGTATCCCTTAAGTGACACATGCTTGTTGTAATCCGCCCCAAACCTACTACTTCCATTCCACATTTACTTGTTTTCCGCCCATATGTGTATACTTTGCTCCCCACCTTCAAAATGTCCTATGACAGCTATTTAATTGCTGTCTAATAAATAACCCTTAACCTAGTGGCTTTAAAACAACTCTTTATTTGCTGACGCTCCTGCAGTTTGGGGTAGGCTCTGGGCAGTACTTCTGGTCTCACTCATGTGGCTGCAGTCACCTGAGGAATCCACTGGAGCTGTGTGGCCCAGAATGCTCCCCTCACACGTCTTGTGGGTCAGCTGAGGCAGTGGTAGCAGCATTCCAGAAGGACTAGCCCAGGGTCAGCTGCTTGTCAAGCTTGTGCTTACCCTGTAGTCTGCTGATGTCCCTATGGACAAGAGTCAAGTTTCATGGCCAAGACAGAGTCTGCATGGTTGGGGGCTCCATAGCGTTTTAGACATCAGGAGGCGGGATACACTGCACTGTTCATAGGCAAGCAAACACATACTTCAGACTTCGAAGTACATGTCTGTATTTCCTGACCTAGGTTATAAACTTTCAGATAGGTAAAAGTGTGGTTTTTGCTTAACAGTGTCTGAGTCTCTGCACTGAGAGGGGTGGGAGCAGAGAAGGGGTCCCAGAATCAGTTACTTGTGATGGTGAAGGTAGTTGTCTGTACTTCCCTGAGCTGGATCAGGAAAGAACCTTCCCTTTTTCCTATTGGTTCTTCTTCCTCTAGGAGCTCCTTTTCAGACTTCTCTGTGGAGTCGTCTTCCTGAACATGACAGCATCGTCTGTTTGCACTGTGAATCCCTCTGTGTTGCTGTCAGTTCCTTGGCTGCAGCTCCTCTGGAAGCTTAAACTAAAATCCATTTGCTGGTTTCTTCTCAATGAATTTTTAGCCTCAGAACGGTCTTTGTAATTGCCTGTTAGGCATCTCTACATGAGAAATCTGTGCACCTTCCAGAGTAATGCCTCTTCTACTCACTAGAAGACCTCTCTGTATTTTCTGTTTTAGGTAATGTTCTCCCAGTCTCAAAGGCACAAAGGCCCTCCTCTCCCCTTTCTTTCCCTTCTTCTGAGCCCCTCCCCCAAGCCCTGCACATCCTGTGCCTGGTGGCACTTGGGCCAGCATTCTGATTTCCTGCCTACGGTCCTCATCCTTGCCCCAACTCCATTCCACACACTGTGAGCTGAACTCCTTCTAGGTCCTTGTCCTGTGACTTCATAGAACCCTCTGGCTCAAAACCCACCACTCCTCCACACCCGCAGATTGGGCGTCCCCCAGCCTTCCCAGCCTGAAGCCCCGGCTGTGAGTTCCTGTGGTCAATGACTTGTTCTGTTAGCCCTGCAACCCAAGCCCTTCTCCGCAATTCTCAGGTCCGGCTCTTGCGTCTCCTCCTCAGACAAACTCAGTAAGTAACAGCCTCTTTCTTCTCAATGCCATTTTAGCATTTCACCCTCCTAGCCCTTTTCCTTTTTGTGTAATAGATTTTAATTTTTAGAAGAGTTTTAGGTTCCCCCTGCCCTTGCCAACCCACACTCAGCCTGCCGTGTCCTACCAGTGACTTGCCCGGCCGTGCCAGTGTGGAGACATTGGTTTCATCGGAGGATTGGCATTGATGTGTCACAGCGACCAAAACCCACAATTTCCTTTTGATTCTCTCTGTGTTACACATGCTAGGGGTTTTGATAAATGTGTTGTGACTCATACCCTGTGGTATACTCATACTCAGAGTATACTCATACTCTGTGGTGGCGCAGAGAGTAGCTTCACTGGCTGAGTCCCCTGTGCCCGGCCTGCTCAGCCCTGCCTGCCTAAAGCTGCAGTCACACCTTCTCCCCTTACTGTTTCTGCCACTCAGTCATGCCTCCCCTCATCGCCGTCCCCCCTGCAACATAGATCTCTGAAGAATATGGGCACATAAATGATTACATCTGGACAATCCCAGTTAAAGAGCAGTAATTATTTCCTGAGCAGTCCCAGATTACGCAAATTGGGAGAGTCTCTTTGGGGACCTAAACCACGAAATGTTTGTAAAAAGATGAAACTGGACTCTTAAAAGAGAACGTTTTCCAGCTGAGTAGAAGGTCAGTGACTATTTGGTGACACTGGAGATGAGTTTTTGTTGTGGGCAGGTGTTGTGTGCGCTGCTTTGTTCCCATGTGTCAGGAGACGTATGCTCTTGGAACACCTTTCACCTCTGCAGCGGAAGACAGAGTGCAAGGTGGATCTTGGAAAGGAGTCCTTAGGTGGATCCTTTCTTGAAAGCAGTCTCCTTTTATAATCGCCTTTTAATCGATTTCCTGAATGGGTTACACGTCACCTGAGATGCCGTACTATGTTCTGGCTTCTCCATTTATCATCTAGCTCCCTGCTACTGTGCCTTGGATAGCAGAAGATGGCCTGAGTACTTGGGCCCCTGCCACCTATGTGGGAGACCTGGATGGAGTTCTAGGATTCTTGCTTCAGCTTGGCCCGGCCCTAGTCGTGGCAGCCATTTGGGGAGTGAACCAGTGGATGGAAGATCTCTTTCTCTCTCTCTCTGTCACACTACCTTTCAAATAAATGATTAACTCTTTAAAAATGAATAAATGCATATGGACATTTAATTTATTACAATAAACAAATGAGGTTAGCAGTAACCTCAGGCAGATTAGCAATAATATGCATGTGCAGAATGTGGTATACTGTTGCTCCAAAGAGCTAAAAAAGAAGGATACAACATTCTAAAGTTGTTTGAACAACATTGTCAGCAAGTGTCTGAATGTTCCCCCAAACCTGTAACCACTAAGGAAATGAACTTGAAACCAGTACTGTAGGAAAGGAAGGCACTACACCAGATGAAAACATGTTTCCTGTGGCAGAACCTGTGTCACATGGGAGGTGTTGACGTGCCAGCAGTAATGAAGGGACCAGACAGAGCCACTCCTGGATGTGTCCTGTTGCTGTGGAGCCTCCCTACCCAATTCTGTGCTCTGATTTTACAGGTGCTGGGGGTGGTAGGGCATCTGCTCTGAGGAGTATCAACTGTGGTTTTTGAGTTTCGCGGCATGCTCAAAATGACGCCGGATCAGATAGTCACATTTTGATTTAACCACATTTTGTTTTCCATGAAAGTCAGCATGGATTTATCAGGCGTCTACTCCAGAGCAGCACCTGGGGGCAGTGCCGGCAGTGACAGCATGGCACAGTCGCCATGCACACCAGGCACTGTTGTGGGCTTGGGAGACCATGCTTCGAGCGACGCTTCTGAGATGCCGTGACAAGACCCCAGTCAGCTTCTCTGCACGTGGACTCCCACTTGCCTGGTCTTTCGTGTGCTTGGGCCCAGTTGTCCCCACACCGGGGCAAAGGCCTGAGAGAACAATGCCACACTAAAGTGGTTAGCACTTGTTGTCTCTCTCCCGCGGCTACCAGTCACGGGAAGTGTTTCCAGAGAGCGTGACCAACAGCTTGCGAGTGCAGCATTAGGGAGCACTGGTCCGCTTGGGAAGGACTCCGTGCTGACCCCTGTGCTGGTCCTGCTGCCTGGTACCTCCTCCCTGCTGGCGGACTCACATCCGGCTGCAGGCAGCGCTCAAAGCCCCAGCCTTTCCTAAGTGATGAGCACGGTATCCTATCTTCCCCTTTTCGAACAACTGAGGCTAAGCCAAGACTCGTCTCACTGAGGAATTTCTGCTGTGGGTGAGTGGGTGAAATAAAAGAGGCAGAGAATTGTGTCCAGACTCCGAAGGCAGATAAGCGCATTTTTACCTTGACTCTTTTTTATCTGGATGCCATCTAGCCCTCAGGCGGTTTTCCTCTGGCTGCTTTAAGTCGCTGAGCAGGTTCTTTTTTCTTTTTAAAATTGATGTCCTTTTCATTTATTTATGTGTATATAAAACAAGAGGCAGTTTAGAGCCGTGGCTGAGAGCCCAGGTTCTGGAGTTGCACTGATCAGCCCTGGACCCAGCCTGTACCACAGGCAGCTCGCTACGACCTTGAACCACACTCAGCCCAAGTTCTCTTTGACTGTGAAGGGGTGGGGTATATGGCTTGTCCTTGTCCCAGAGTTGTTCAGATGATTACCTAAGAGAGACTGTAAAGCAATTAGCAGATTGCGTGATGCGTAGTAAACCCTAAATCAATGTTAGCTTTGGTGGTGTGCTGTGACTATCCGTTTTTAGAATTGGCGAGTGCTGAGGATAGAAAGGTGCTACACAAATAGAAAAACCAAGAGGATATAAAACAAAGTTTTGAAACTGTACTTTCCAAAAGTAAGGCTAGTTTTTGTTTGTTTCCCCTCCTAGCAGAAAACTATTCCTGAAACTTGATAAGGTAGCACAATCAAGAATATTTTATGTCCTATGCCCCATGCCTTTATCCCGTAGTTTTTATTTCAAAATAAGCCTCTGGGACTCCTTGGCTCACTGAGCACTGAGCTGGGCACAGAGCTCCGTGCCGAGGGTGCCGGTGTGGCTCCTCCACCTGAGCCACATGCTGTTTGCTCATGGGGTAGGACAGATGATGACTGCTATTCCCTGTGGGGCATGAGAGCAGGATTGCAGGGGCCTGTACGTGAGATGCATTCGGTGGTATGAGAACTGCAAATCCAGCCCAGGTCGAGTTGTTAACTTTAGTAAGTACAGTGCAGATTGTTCGGGGCAGAAACGGTGGTGTAGGTACTGTACTAAAAATACCACTTCAGTGTTTGTTTTCTCTCTTAACCTTGAAATAATCTGGGGCCTATAAAAGTGTTGCAAAAAAAAAATTGTAGAAAAAGCTTGGTATACCCTTCCCCCAGATATTAACTCCTTCCATAACCTTAAATAACGTGCAGTTACACTACTATTACATAATCTGCAGCTCGTACTTAACGATTCCCCGGTTGTGCCACTGTTGTCTCCTCTCTGGTCCAGGACCACATGTGCGTTGGTCGTCCCTTTCGTCTCCTTTAGTCTAGAACACTGCCTGTCTTTGTCACTCACGACCTTCACACCTTTCATGAAACATGACAAGTTGTTTGATAGACTAGGTTTCAACCAGGAGCTGCTTCCTAATGATTGCATTCTGGTCTTCTGTGCATCACAGCAGAAGGCACAGATGCCCATGGCCAGCTACTGATACTGCTAACTTTGGTCGCTTCTTATCAGTTTTTTCCAACGTAAAGCAGCTATTTTTCCCTTTGTTCTTAAGTGCCTTTTGGGACTCTGCTTGGGGATTATGTAAATATCCTATTTCTCACCATACTTTTGCTCACTAATTTTAGCATCCAGTGCTGATGCTTAAACAGAAAGTTATCACTGTGGTATTTGTACATCACTGCTTTACAAAATTTTATAATTCCGATCCATTTATTAGTTGGAATTCCACGGTCAGGAAGAGCCTGCTCGTCTCTATGTACATATTTGTATTTTTGGAAATCAAACTGATTTTTTGTTACTCCATGGGTTACTGTACTAGTCAGCTACAGCTGCCATAACAAACTACCATAAGCTAGGCAGCTTAACAACAGAAATTTATTCTCTTACAGAATTAAAAAAAAAAAGTCCCAAGACCCCAGCCAGGTTTGGCTTCTGGTAAGGGCTGTCTTCTCACTGGTTCTCACATTGCGAGGGGACACTGGTGAGAGAACGAGCTCTCTAATGTCCCTTCTTACGGGGGCACTAGCCCGGAAGGAGCGAGGACCCCTCTCCGTCCCCGCCATGACCTCATATAACTGTGGTTATCTCCTAACTGCCCTATGTTAAGCATATTCCTATTTGAGGGTCATGACTTCAAAATACAACCTGGGGGGTCACAAACAACCCAGTAACAGTTATAACCCGTTATTATCTTCATTTCCAGAAAGGTTATTCTTTAAAAGCTTAATTTGGAAGAGAGATAATTGCTAAAGTACAGAAATTTACTGTAGCGTAGCCAGTTAAGCCTCCAGTGATTGCCATCTTCCCGCTTGAGTCCCTGCTGCTCCACTTCCCATGCAGCTCCCTGCTAACGTGCCCGGGAAAGCAGCGGAAGATGGCCCAGGTCTTAGGGTCCCTGAGCCCATGTAGGAGACCTGGATAGAGTGCCAGGTTCCTGGCTTCAGCCTGGCCTGGCCCTGGCTGTTGCAACCATTTGGGGAGCAAACCAACAGATAGAAGATCTTTCTGTTTCTCTGCTTTTCACATAAATAAATAAATAAATAAATAAATAAATAAATAAATCTTTTAAAAAAGAAAAAGAAACTATTGATTGTCAATACAAAGTGCAGCTGACCATCATGTCTGCTGTGGTCATAACTCTGCTGCTGTCTGGGCACTGGATGAGACTTGGCTCCTGATGTGTGATAAGAAGCTGTCATTTTAGCTCCTGCCCAGCTGTCTCACGCTGGTGTGGGTGTTGCTGTCCATTAGTATTTTCTCTTCTGAGTAGGAGAAGTAGCATGTCACACCTTGCCTGCATCTGCTGGCTTGGTTGGGAGGACTCGGGTACAGTGTAGTCGTTGGTAGTGGTGAGTCAGACCTCAGATTTGCATATTTTTCCTCAGCATTAGTTAGATGTTGGAGTTCCTGAAACCATGGCTTGTGGAACATGAGTTTTTTTGTTACTGTCTTCGAGATTTTTTTGTTGTTGTTGTTGTCATCCTCTGTGGTCCTTTCTAGTGTTTTGTTGATAATCCTATATTTGCTAATGTCCAAAACCAGAACAGTAGGGTCTTTGCTGTAAAGTGAACAAACACGACAGTTCTAGAAGCTGCTGACTTGGTGGATTCACATCTACAAGACAAAGCAGTTTCTGTTGCCAAATCACCATTGCGTATGTTGTAAAGATGACTTCTATGCAGTCATATTTTTAGCAGTCATATATCTGAGTAGCTACAAAGTAGGGCATTTAAAACTGTATAGCCTCACCAAATGTAGTAAACGTGGCCAGTGTTCAATGCCATAGGGTCAGAGGAAAGAATATAAACCATGTAAACTGTTAAAGGGATAAAGGGGATACTTTAAGTCCCTGTTAACATTAGAACCTGAGCAGAGGAAGTGCCCCAGTATCACTGACAGGTTCGCATCAAACAAGAAAACCCCTGTTCCCCCTGCCACTTTTAAGGAAAGAGGGACAGAACAGGGCAGAGAAGAACACGAACTCAGTGCCAAAACTAATGTATTCCAGGGAAAGTCAGTTCGCAGAGGCAGCTGACTGCCAGTGTGCATGCAGGACGCACCACAGGGCAGAGAGCCAGAATTCAGGTACAGGCTGGGTTTACATAGCATAAGCCAGGTAAGGGCCACAAGGCAGGCAGAGCTGAGCCAGCTTTTGGTGGGCTCTTCAAACTCAGTAGGCCTTCTGCTCTGCAGGCTGGTTAGCTGAGAAAGAACACAAAGGGTGGGGTGGGGAAGAATACTGGGCGAGGGACCCAGCCAACCTGGGGGCTAGGGAGTCCTCTGGTGGGGACCAGATCTGCTCTCAGGCAAGGAGCCCACACGGGGTGCTGAGACCTGCGTCCTGGCTCCTGGCGCAGGCTGCCAGTGCTGGGGAGCCGGCTCCTGGAGGCCGGCGGCGTCTTCCTCCCAGATAGCATGGACGGGGAGGGTGGCTGCAGGGCCACACTTTTTGGGGGAACATCTCATACTTAGTTTTCCTTCCACATAATAAAGGTAAATTTTTTTTCTCAGTCCCATTTTGAAAGAAATGTCTCAGGAGATGTGCCTAATCAGCAAACGAGGGCCACGACATTTCCCTAAGCCATGGCCTGGGGAGCCCCATCTCCTCATCAGAAGTGGCAGATCACTTGAAAGCTCACATTTAGGGTCTGTTGTTTGTATTTTAAATTTCTCACCAGTGTTGTTTATATGGTATTTAAAAGTCACTCCGCTTTTTGAAATATAATGTACTGTTTTTCTAAAAAAAGGATGACCTATTATATAATTAAATCAGTTGAGCAGATTCTTTTCCTCAGAACACAAATGGTGATCCCGTCCCAGCATGCTGGGCCAGGCAGAGATCATTGCAGTCATCTTAGAGTAATCATAGGTCTGGGAGCTGCGGGCGTCTCATTTGTAACCGATCCAAGGAGGTAAACATTTTTAACCACATGGAAGTAAAATAATAGGAAAAGTGTGATTGTAATAGCTGGCTGTTGAGTTTTTTTTTTTTTCCTTCAATTTCCAGTGTTTCAGTAACATATCTTTAGAGATGTTGAGTTTAAAGTGCTTGTATGTTAAAGCTGAATGCACCCTCAAATCACTAACTTAAGTCTAATAAACGTTCTGTTCTGTTTGTCAGCAGATTGGGTGGGCGCTGCTGTTGGTTTGCTGTTACTTCACACAGGTACACTTACGGCATTCTGGGTACTAGTTTTCTGTGATTTCTGGGCCTTTGAGTGATCATAAAGGCTCCTAATATTATAAAGGTGATTTAAATAATGGGCATGAACTTTCTTTTTAAGCTTAAAATGTTATGGAATGTACAAAATAGGCATTATCTTCCTCAAGAGTGGTGCAAGTAGTGTTTGAAGAATATTTCATTTATTTACACCAATAAAGTAATCTTTAAGTCAGTCAGTTTGCATTTAATCAGTCCAAATTTTAGTAATTTGGTAAGCAGGAGTTTAATCATTGGTATGGCTTATTGGTTTTCTGAAAGAACAGTGTAAATTATTAGCATTTATTTTTGCTCAGCATAATAGTAAAGTCACTTTGAAAGCTTTAAAGTGAAGGAATTGGGGCCGGCGCTCTGGCGTAGTGGGTAAAGCTGCCACCTGCAGTGCCGGCATCCCATATGGGCGCTGGTTCAAGTCCCGGCTGCTCCACTTCTGATCCAGCTGTCTGCCACAGCCTGAGAAAACAGTAGAAGGTGGCCCAAGTCCTTGGGCCCCTGCACCTGCCTAGGAGACCCAGAAGAAGCTACTGGCTCCTGACTTCAAATCAGCTCAGCTCCAACTATTGTGGCCAATTGGGGAATGAACCAATGGATGGAAGACCTTGTTCACTCTCTCTCTCTCTCTCTCTCTCTCTCTCTCTCTCTCTCTGCCTCTCCTTCTCTCTGTGTAAAACTCTGACTTTCAAATGAATAAATAAATCTTTTTTTAAAAAAAATAAAGTGAATGAATTAATTTAAAGTTTATTTAACAGCTCCTTCTTACAGTTGGTCTTAGGGAATGGGCAGGAGTATCCAGAGACGCATGGGCCCAGTTCCCCTCTTAAGGTGCTTACCAGTTTGTAGGAGGAGAAACAGCTACAGGCCAGCTGCTGTCTCATGAGAAACTGTGCTTTAGCCACCTATCACAGCTGATGCCCATGCTCCTAACGTTCCCCTTGCACTGGCGTTCCATAAGGAGCCAGGGTCTTCACACAGTTGCTCTCGCTGACGATCGTGGAGATTGTTAAATTTAGCAGTAAGGGGCCTCGCACACAGGCAAACCCCTCACATAGCTAGGTGGCAGCAGTGGAGAGCCTAACTGGTCATGGACCACAGCAAGTATCGATGAGGCCACATCAGGCCACTTTCCTTATCTTTCTTTACATCTTAGATTTTGGTTTAACAAATGTAAGTTTATATCAAGTCTGTATTAGATTTCATCTGCTTGATAAGCAGGCAAAGGCTATACAGTATGTCTTGGTTGCTTAGAGTTTATGTCAGAGAGATGCTCAGGAGAAAATGTGGAACAAGTGGATGCACTGTTTAAAATCTGCAGAGCCCGTGAGAGCCCACACAGGACGATGGCGTGCTGTCCCTAGGGATGTGTTTAGGATGCCATGTGGGCAGGGAGGAGAGAGCGTTCAAATGCCCACATTCTGATCTTTAACTCGATGAAAACTGTCAGCCTCAAACAATTCATAAGAAGTAACGAAAGAGGCAGTAGAATAGCAAAAAGAAGAATGTGGATCTTTTGTTACAGCAGAGAGCAGGAGTCCCTGCCTGGACTTCCAGAAGTTTCCAGGTTTCAAGTCCAGTGGGAGCTGCCTGGGTTAAATCAGGGTGGACTGCGCCCTAATGCGTGTCACGGCAGGTGGAGGATGCGAAAATAATGTCCATTGCCTCAATTAGGAGTTAAAATTCTGTCGTCTAATTCTTTGGTTCATTTGCTCATCTATTTTTTTTTTACTTATTTATTTGAGAAGTAGAGTTAAAGACAGAGAGGGAGAGACAGAAAGGTCTTCCATCTACTGGTTCATTCCCCAGTTGGCCACAACAGCCAGAGCTGAGCCGATTCGAAGCCAGGAGCTTCCTCTGGGTCTCCCCCGTGGGTGCATGGGCCCAAGAACTTGGGCCATCTTCCACTGCTTTCCCAGGTGCACTAGCAGAGAGCTGTATTGGAAGAGGAGCAGCCAAGATATGAACTGGTGCCAGGACATGGGATGACACAGGCAGAGGCTTAGCCTACTACGCCACAGCGCTGGCCCTGCTCATCTATTTTTAGAGTCTATAGAATACACAGAATTGTGGGAGGAGGCAGAGACAGGAGAGAATTATTTATGTAAGGCCCATGTGATAGTGACTGTTCTTTTCTCCCAAAATAATGAGAAGAAGCAGTAGCAATTTTGTTCTTTTGACAGTTTGTGAATAGAAATATTTGCGGGTAGGAAATATATGTTAATTGGTATGCCATGTTTTTTTTTTAAATGAATTAATCATGTAACTGTGAAAGTTTTGTTTTTTTTTTTTTAGCCAGAATAAAAAGGGTGCTTGTTATTTTTGTTATTTGTACAGCATGTCAGAACTTGTACTGGTGAGTATACATGCATCTCAGTAAAGGGTTAAAAATGTCCTAGCCTTGTAAAAGAAATTGGCTAATCCAATAATTATCTTTAAGCCACATCACTTTCTTAACATCAGAATGTAAATTTGCACGTATATGAAAAAGTGACTTTTTGCAGTTTGGTATAATGACAGAAGTATAGGGATGCTAAACCCCAAACTGAAAAGTCTTTGTATGGTGATTTGCTGAACAGGATAACTTGTCCTCAGCTTTCAGAAACATGCTCAGTGACACAAGAAAGTTATGTAAGAAATGTGGTCTGGTATGCCTTATAAACAGTATCCTCTTGTGGTGAGCGACAATAACTTTGGAATATTGTTTGCTAAACAATTATTTCTTGTTTAGACAAGACTCGAGCGGCCTCTCAGCTTTCATTTTTGAAAGGCATGCATTCGCACATGCTTGAAATAATCTTTGAGACTAAAGAACCTAACTTACCAGGAAAATGACTAATTCAGCGTGTCAGATCGAGAAACCTCTGAGCTCGGAAGCAAGGTGTACGCAGTCTATTTTAGAAATGGGAGGAAGGGGAGAAATTAACATGGCAGATTGAGACTTAGGTGGCAGTCCTGTGCCGTCATCTGCTGTCAGTTTTTATCCCAGACTCGGTAGCTTTTGTGAGCTCCTGGAAGGCGTCCTCCCATTAGCCCCTGAAGAACTCCACTTGCTTCCTTGTGAAGCAGCACAGGGCTGGCCGCAGCAGTGGTGTCGTCTCTGTCCATGTGGGGGCCGCTGCAGGACCCCAGGGTCCAGAGTGGACGAGGCTGGCCCAGCATGGGGCTTATCACAAAGGAGGCCGATTGTGCCACTCACTGCACTGCCGAGTCGCCACCTGTGTCTCTCATCTGTTCGTGAGGAGAGTCTGACTTCAGAGGGCTGTGGGGAAGGTTCTGCTGACCATTCTGGCAGTGTCTCACTTGTGTGGCTGCGGCAGTGCTGTGGCTGGGATGGGCTCACTGAGTGCCTGGAGCACTCACAGGGTGCACCAGCTGACTGGGAGAAAGTGGTGTGAGAGATACCCGGAGACTTTTCACTCCCCAAAGGCCTCAGCCAGAGGCCCTGTTCTCCACTAGGTGCGTTTTTCAAAATCTTACTTTGAACAATAGACTTCAGGTTTTCTTCAACCACATGGTTGTGTGTCTGTGTGTGACATCGGAGCATGGTATTGTGGTATTGGAGCATGGTAGCATATATTGTGAATCGCACCTTGGAGTCATGTGACAGAGTCTTCGAAAAGAAGAAACTGCACACATGCCACAGAGTTTTGTGCCAACATAAATTTATCTTTTAAATCCATTTTCCACAAACATTTGAAAGTGCCCTCATATATAAATATAATGTCTTTGCATATTTTACAGCATATCTGAAAACTAAGAAGGTAAGATTAAGTATTTTTACCACTAAAAAATCTCTTGTTCTCATCAAAGATTCATATTTTTCTTGAATTTTTTGAGAATTTTGTCTTACTAGTGATTTTCTTTTAAGTGTAGCTGTAAAATCTGCATATTTTAATAATATTTAATAATTGATTTTAATGGCTTTCATTGCTAAAAAAGTACACCTCTCAAAAATCCGTAAATGCAAATGGAAGAAACTGTATCTCTGACCATTTTTAGTAAATCATCATACTGCTTTCTCTCAGTCAATCCAGCTGTTATACAGATTTTAGTTGACTGTCAGCAGCAAATTTTCCCTGAAAACTTCAAAATTTATTAGAAGTTGATTGCATCTCTCAACCTCTAACAGTGGACACAAAATCTATTAAGATATGGATCCAAAACTGGCAAGATATCTCATGCCTAGAACATTCTAGCTCCAAGTTTTTGAGTGTGCTGATAATAAGAGTTTTCGTAGGTGACACAGTTAAATTGCTTCTGGCAACAGGATGACAAAACAGTGGAAACATTTCCAAACATCTGTTTTTAGACTTCTCTGTTTTCAAAACTTTGGTTTGTCTTGAAAAGCAGTCACTTTCTTACTCAACAGTGAGTCTCACCTTCACTGGAAAAGGAACCTTGGGGTGTGTTTGTATTTTTTTGCTGCTAGGTAGCATGCTACCAAGAGGTACCTTAGACCCCTGGGAAGGCCCACCAGTTTGTAAAGGATAAGCATGGACTCATCTCTTAAATCCCAAGGCTGCTTTAGGCTCATAGTCTGCTTCCCTGTCAACCGCAGGCAGCAGCTCTTAGCATACAGGAGAGAGCGCAGCAGCTATCAGGGGAAGGTGTGACTGCCGTCTGCACTTCGGCAGAACCATAACACAGCGATTCTCACCCTCAGGCTTCCAGAAACGACCAGCGTGCTCTGTGCTTCTGCCAACAGCATTTGAATTTGGTGCCGCTTTGGTTTTCATGTGCTTCCTGCTATTTGCACTGTGGTAGAAATATCAAATGTTTCCCCCAGTGACCTGTTCAAGCAACCTACAAAGAATCGTGTCTCCATCAATCATTGAATTAATAAAATTTCATGAAGGGAAGGGCCAAATTTTGTCATGCCATGCCGCGTGACGTGGAACACCAGTGGGAAGACTGCCAGTGTCTGTCCACAGTGACTTGCCTATTCTGATAGCTCCATCGTTAGCTAATATCTCAAAGCACTGTGGACGCTTGGGAAACTTTGCCAAGAGCAAAAATGGATGGAAATCCACATTTATCCTAAGGTCTTTCAGATTATTTCAATTGTTTTAAAATAATTCTTGTTAAATCCAATTAAAGCATCAACTCTTTGACCTCACAGTGTGAAGGCTCGAGAGAGAATGCGCTAGGAATCCAGCCATGTTCTTGTTAAGTGGTGCTTATGTTTTTAGCATTATCTTAAGCCCACAGTTTCTTTTCAGGCATCCTTTGAAGCAGTTGCCTGTCTTGTGAGGGTTATTTAGCTCAGTGAAGGTCTGCACATCTACTTAGCGGGGCACACACAACTACAGTCGGAGGTGAAGGTGTGATGTTCCCTTGGCCAGCCCCTCCCACTGTGGGATTCCAACTCTTTCCTTACGATGTGCAGCTCATGACTGTTCCCCATGTGTGATTCATTTTAGAAAGATTACTCTGCCAGATATCGAATAAATAGCAATTCCATCCCCTGCCCAGGCAGACCGCTGCCTTAGAGTCGTGTTACTGCCCCAAGTTAGGGGCTTCGTGCTTTGGGCTCCTCTCATCATTATGGAGAAAATAGCAAGAGGTAAAGAATTTAAGCTGTGCAGAAGTACCCAACCCAGACCTCCAAGTACACTCTCAGAATTGGCCTTTAGTAAGTTTCACTGACAAGTGCGTGAATGTGTAAGCTTTGTAAAACTGTAAAAGAAATGGGCGCATATTAAACATGTCTATATCTTGCCTTTTTTTACTTCACACTGTCTCTTACAGACCATGTGTGTGTGTGTTTCACAGAGAAAGGACTCCTATCCACTGGTTCATCCCCCAAATGCCTACAGTAGGCCCTGGAAGCCAGGAGCTGGTGTTTCAGTCCAGGTCTCCCCCATGAGTGGCGGGAACCCAATCACTTGAGCCACACTGCTGCCTCCCAGGGTCTGCATTAGCAGGAAGCTGGAGTCTGGAGTTCAACCTGGTACCTGACTCAGGCACAGACAGGGGATGTGGGCGTCTCAGTCCCCAGGCCTGAGAACACTCCAGCTAGTTCGTGCAGATGCAGTGTTGTTTGCCCTGATGTTTGCTTCTGCACCTCTGGGTGCTGTGCCCATGTTGCTGTGGGTGCATTTGTCAGTGTCAGGCATTGTTACCTGTTGACTCTGCTGTGATGGACGCTGCTACAGATCTCCCGCACCTCGTCCTCCCTCCTCTCGTCCTTCATTTCAATTAAAATAATATCTAACTAGCACTCACTTTACCTGGACTACCTTTGGTGATTCAGAATTGCCTGATGTTAAACAACACTGAAGAAATCAGACTTGTTTACTGCCTTTTCACCCCAGAGGCGTTCCTCAGGTGTCTTTGCCACTGTCCATTCACGCCCAGTGGGAGCAGTGCGGGTGGCTGGGGGCTGGGGGCAGGCCAGCAGCTGGAGTCTTCTCTCCAGGGAGGGGTCTTCCAGTCTGCCCTGAGGGAGGGACCCAGCAGGCTGCAGGTGTGACTGACAGAGCAGAGGGAGGAGACTTTGGGTCCCAGGGGTTGGAGCACAGACTTCCACCAGGCCCTGTGCCCAGCTGTGCCCCACCAGCACTGCTGTGTGCTTTGCCTCCCCACACCTGAGGCCTCTTAGGTTCTGTCTCTGGGGAGCTAGTCCGCTGTCTCCTAGGGGATGGGTTGCAACAGGCAAGTCGCCCTCTTTGTGCTACCCGAGCTCCCGCTGCGGAGGCCCTGAGGTGTGGGAGAGCATAGCATTAGGTGGCCCCGGCACTTGGCTGGCAGCAGCTTCTGGTGGTTAACAATCCTCTACTTATTTTCTGACTCTTAAAATGTTCCTTGGAGTTTTGCCTTTTCTATTGTCTGCCTTCAATTGTCCTTGTTATGGCTGCCCACCCCCCAATCTGATTTTTAGCAGAGTCTCTGGAAGGGAAGGAGATAGAAGTCCACGGGCAGCCCACCACGTGAGCAGGGACCCTGGAGAGCTATGTGAAGTCCCTGATGGTGGCCATCTTCACCCTGTTCTTGCAGCATAGCTTTGGGCAGCAAGTGGAACTGCCTGCCCCTCTGCTCTGCTCATGGAAAGAAAAACCAAAGTTCCACGCTGCCAGAGTTGGGAATCCAGCTCTTCCCTTCTCAAATCTTAATATTAACCCTCGATGGCAAAGTCTGCTCAAAAAATCCTCAAAAACCCCTGAACTGGGTGTGCCCCTCCCTGCCTTCATCATTGTGCAGGTTTTATTAATGATGTGCACATGCAGTTGGTTGTCTGAATGCATGGGGCCATCTCTTCATTGTCTGTTTATCTGCAGATGTAGCTCTCTGGAACATGGGTTACACCCCACAGGGCTCCTGCACGTCTTGGGCACAGCTGTCCTGACCTTGCAGCGTCTGCTGCCTTTCAAAGCCTGTCCCTCTGCAGTCACCAGGGCACTGCTGTGTCAGGGTGTCCTCATCTCAAGATGAGTATACACCAACGTGCACCAAGAAGTGTCTGATTATATTGGCCTGTTAGGTAGCTGACTAAAAAGTCAGATCTGTTCACTTGAAACTTTCAAGGTCAGATTTTTTTCAGAGCGTGGTGTAATTGCTAGTATTCACACCAACCAGACAAGTGAAGTTCCTGTTCACTTGACATCTGCCAAGTATTCTGAGCATTGTATTTGGATGTCTTCAGTTACAAGTGGCAGAAACCTCACTTCCACTGGCATAACGGGTGCTTTTGTGTAGCTGGGAAGGATGGCAGGGGTGGCCTCAGGATTCAGCTGGTGCAGCAGTTCAGCTGATGTCATCTCCATAGTCCATCTTTCCTTTTTTAAAAATTCTAACATACTTGCTTATTTTTATTTGAAAGGCAGAGAGAGAGAGAGAGAGAGAGAGAGAGAGAGACCTTCTGTCCACTGGTTCACTTCCCAAATGCTTGCAACAGCCAGGACTGGGCCAGGACAAAGCCAGGAGCCCAGAGCTCTGTCTGGGTCCAAGAGCTAGGGGCATCATTTGCCGCCTCCAGGATGAGCATTAGCAGGAAGCTGGCATCAGGACAGAGGCAGAACATGAACCTAGGCGTGTGGATATGGGATGCAGGCGTCCGAAGCAGCGTCTTGAACTCTGCACGAAGCACCTGTCCCTTCCCCATCTTCTCTGGGTGTCTGTCCTGCAAGGCTGAGGTGGTGGTTACAGGCAGCTGCAAGTGTGTTCACCTAGCATTTCTTTCATGTCTTTCTGTTGATTTCAAAGAAAGGCCCGCGTCCTGCAGTATCCTCCATTGGAATCTCACAGCTCTGGCTTCTCTTCCTGCCCTTGCCCCGCCTTGTCACATCCATATAAAGAAAATAGGTGAAGGGAGGTCATCTGTGTCTTCTAGGAGCTAGGAACGCGGTGGAGGGTCAGTCTGTGATGCGTGTGTATTTGTGGGGGTGCCTCCCAAGAGCTGGCCCTTGGGGTGCACTGGCGGCTGAAGCCCTGGTATGAGCAAAGCTGTCCAGGTGGAAGGCTGTAGAGAATGAGGGGAACCATGTCTGACGAGGGTGTCCATCCCCACAGCTGCTCAGGGATGCCAGGCACATGCCAGATCTCTCCTCTGTGTTTTTAACAGAAGTCGGAATTCCAAATTTGTATGTAAATTATCTCAAAGTCTGAAAAGATTAGCAATTAGTTAAGCATTTTCTAAATCACTATCTAGGCCAAACAACACATCATTTGCCAATTTCTTTTCAAACTCATTTTTTGAAAGCATTATGCAATGGGCAGGTGTTGTGTTGCAGTGGGTTAAGTTGCCACTTGGGAAGCCAGCATCCCATATCAGAGTGCCTGGGTTCAGGGCTAGTGCTGTGGCATAGTGGGTAAAGCTGCCACCTGCAGTGCCAGCATCCCATGAGGGCACCGGTTCGAATCCTGGCTGCTCCACTTCCAATACAGCTCTCTGTTATGGCCTGGGAAGGCAGTAGAGGATGGCTCAAGTGCTTGGATCCCTCTATTCATGTGAGAGACCTAGAAGAAGCTCCAGGCTCCTGGCATCGGATCGGACCAGCTCCAGGTGTTGCAGCCAATTTGGTAGTGAACCAGCGGATGAAAGACCTCCTCTCTCTCTCTCTCTCTCTCTCTCTGTGTGTGTGTGTGTGTGTGTGTCTCCTTCTCTCCCTCTGTTAACTCTGACTTTCAAATAAATAAATCAATCTTTGGGGGGGGGGGGGGACACAGAGTGCCTGGGTTCAAGTCCTGCTCCACTTCCAATACAGCTTCCTGCTAATGGTCCTGGGAGGCAGTAGATGATACCCAGTTACTTTTATTCCTGCCACCCACATGGGAGACCCCCATGGAGTTCCTGGCTCCTGGCTTTGTCCAGGGACAGCTGCCAGCTGTTGCTGGGATTTGGGACATGAACCAAGATGGAAGTATCTCTCTTTCTCTCTTTCTCTCTGTGTGTGTGTGTCTTACTCTGTCTCTCCGCCGTTCAAATAAGTTAATTTTTAGGAAGTATAAAGTGAGATCAGGTTAGGCAAGTGGCAGGCCCGGAGCCTGAGTGAACCACGTTGTAAGCTCTTGTTTTCATTGGCAAGGTCTTTCCTGAATTTCTAAAAAGCCGGTATTACCTCTGTAATAGCTTATAGATTTTTGGCCTTAATTCAGTAATTTCATGTCAGATTCTGTGGTTCACAGGAGGTAAAATTTTAACATGACTGCATTTGTTTGGATGAAATTGGCAGCGGGCCAGCCAGCAAGGCCTGTCCACCGAAAGCTTCTGATTGATCTTGCAGAACCAGGTTGACAGATGGCAGAGTATGCGTCTGTGTTATAAATTAAAGTGAAATTCTAAGCAAGAGTTTAAATATTTCTGATGACATTTGAATTTCAGTCAAGTAGCCATTAATCAAAAGACTGCCTTAATGAGCCTTGTTCAACATAAACCTCCCCTGGAGTGTGTTAACGCAGACTTCGGAGTTCCCAGACGCTGAAGTGGCCGAGCTCTCTGCCTTCCCCCACGTCTCCTCCACTCGCTTGGCGACCAGAATAGGGCATTTATGTTCTAGGTATGGGAAGGGAGCTCACATTTCAGAAGAAGATTCGAATTCAAATACATTTGGGTCTTTGATTTCATCTCACCTACAAATGCAAAGCATTCACTAGTAAGAAACAGCCTTCGAAAATGAATGTGGATGGAGCTGCCTTCAAAACTGACCTCTTGCCCCAAGACAAATAAAAACACGTTTCACCAGCGTTTTAGCTGCTTGTTTTCTAGCTACCTCTGTAATTAGCTCTAATTTGCTCTGCCTGTCCCTCTGAAACCTCAGAACTTTCCAATTGGTCTTCCGCTTGCAATGTAAGCTGTAACAGGAGCCACGTTGCTCCAAGGGCGGGCTCTTTGCCTGAGTCATCCTGGGACTTCAGTTTCTGAAGTTCCTAATTATTTCAAACTGCATTCATTAAAAGAATATAAAAAGTTATTTCCAAAAGAGAGCTGATGTTAGACTTCATGTTGTCTTTTTTTCTCCATCATATATAATTAGAAATTACGAATGGGTTTCAAAAAAATAGTGAAAACAATTTTAAGTACCCCACCATCATGGCCAAACTTGCTAGTAAGAAAGTTAGTCGAAAAAAAGCAAGAGAAAATAGTGCCTTATGATGGTCTTTGTTCTCAAGGATGTTATGATTGCTACTGCATAGCCACAAAAACCATGAACTTTAGCCGGCGCCGTGGCTCAACAGGCTAATCCTCCGCCTTGCGGCGCCGGCACGCTGGGTTCTAGTCCCGGTTGGGGCGCCGGATTCTGTCCCGGTTGCCCCTCTTCCAGGCCAGCCCTCTGCTGTGGCCTGGGAGTGCAGTGGAGGATGGCCCAGGTGCTTGGGCCCTGCACCCCATGGGAGACCAGGAAAAGCACCTAGCACCTGGCTCCTGCCATCGGATGAGCGCGGTGCGCCGGCCGCAGCACGCCGACCGCGGCAGCCATTGGAGGGTGAACCAATGGCAAAGGAAGACCTTTCTCTCTCTCTCTCACTGTCCACTCTGCCTGTCACAAAAAAAAAAAAAAAAAAAAAAAAAAAAAAAACCATGAACTTTGATCCGTAAACGGGATTTGTGTACCACAAATGGGACACCAGCACTTGCTGGAAGTCTACTCCCAGATATTGGAAGGGCCACTCATCAGTACCCTGCTTGATGGGAGTAGTTCTCTGCCAATCTGGAGGGCCGCTGACTGGTTGATGTTTATTGTTACAGTCCTCAGAGCACCTGTCCAGAGACCAGGGGTGCAGCTCCAGGTGGGAGGGAGGGGCGAGTCCCATGGTGTTTTCCAGGTCACACGATGGAAAATATTTTCTTAGAAGTGCACCTGAGGTCACTCTGTGGGCCTTTGGGGAGGAACAGCCTGAGTGGTGATTGCCATGTGCACAGGCTCGCTGCTGAGACAGAACTTCCAGCCATGGTTCATTCCAGCAATTCTGGGAGTACCCTCACCGCTTATCCCTCAGCAGTGGTAACTTTAGCTTTTTTAAAATTCATTTGCTAAAGCGAATGAACCTCAGGGCAGAAAATGTTTAAAGTAAATTATTTGCTGGGGAGAATCTTTGCATGCTTTGTCAGCTGTAGAGTCACAGAGGAATTTTGTTTTTTTAAGGATGAGCCCCAGTAAGTGAAATGCGTCTGTTTCCAAAGACCAGTAAGAAAAGGGTGGCGATGATGGGGAATTTTAATACTAATGGTGAACTTATTTTTAAGATGTATTTTATTTGTTTGAAAGGCAGAATTAGAGAGAGAGTAAGAGTGAGAGAGTTTCCATCCAGTGGTTCACTCCCCAAATAGTTGTGTGGGTTGGGACTGGGCCAGCTGAAGCCAGGAGCCTGGAACTCCGTCCATTTCTCCACATGGGTGGCAGAGGCCCAAGTCCTTAAGCTATCTTCTGCTGCATTCCTAGGCACATTAGCAAGGAGCTGGATCATAAGTGGAGCAGCAAGGTCTTGATCCCATACTCCCATGTGCGCCACTGGCTTTGTTACAAGCATCGACTTAACTCATATGCTACAAACACTGGCCCCTATGTTACATTTTTTGAGTATGCACCTAGGATCCTCTTGTAGAAGCCAGAAGCAATTGAAAACAGGTGAAGTCCATAGAATCTGCTAGCATGTATTTATTATTTGATCTCCCTAAGAAATTAATTGAAGGTAAAACAGAATACAGAACAACAGTCATGTTGAGTTGTGCACTACATTCTCTTTCCCACAGTTGGGTCCTTCCTGACCTTAAATCCTTTCGGCTTTTCTTGCCCTGCTTCCTCACTGTGCAATCTCACTTTATTTTTATTATTGAATTGTTATTTTTGTACACAGAAATATCAATTTTATTTTTTAACCAAGCAACAAACAGGAAATAAATTTTATATAAAAAACACAAACATTTATAATAGGATCACATGTATCAGATGACTAATAATAAATCTGAAAACTATAAGCAAGACCTCTAGGGGTTTTTTCTGTTTGTTTGTTTGCCTTTTATTTTTTTTTAATTTATTTATTTTACTTGAAAGAGCTAAAGAGAAGCAGAAGCAAAGAGAGAGAGATGTCTTCTATCTACTGGTTTACTCCCCAAATGGCCGCAATGGCCAGAGCTGCACCCGATTTGGAGCCAGGAGCCTCTTCTGGATCTCTCTACTTCTTTCTGCTTCTTTCCCAGGTCATAGCAGAGAGCTGGATTGGAAGTGGAGCAGCCAGGATTTGAACTGGCGCCCATATGGGATGCTACCATTGTAGGCAGCAGCTTTACCTGCTACATCACAGTGCTGGCCCCTTGTTTGCCTTTAAATAAAATGTTTTAAATAGTACACAGAGAAGTATAAAGAAAGGTTGAACTGTTTTAAAATATGTAGTCACATAGTCACATCAAGTGTAGGAGTGTTGATCTGAAGATAAAGTGAGCTGTTTCCTATCTCAGTCTTGAGACTGGGTGAATGGGCCTTTCAGGCTAACTCCCGTTCCACCATTACCATCTGCAGCCTTCCCCGATGGTGGAGCGACTGGCCGCTGTAGAAACAAGGCTGGTTCACCATGCCCGCCAATGCCTCACCTGCCCCCTGCCCCCTGCCCCCTATTTCATCTCAGTCTGCCGTAATTTGTATGGGATTGTCTTCATTATAATCAGATTAAGTCAGTGGCTGCTGTCTGGCTTTTTGGGGTGGGGGTACTCTGTGTATTCTTGCTTGAATGCAAAGCAGTTGCTAATTATGTATGAGTTTGAGAATATAGTGTTAAGGGTGACTCTATCTGAATTAATTGTCATTAGTAATGTCTCATAGTTTATGAACATATTCTTTGCTTGACTAAAAAATCATAAATAGTGAGTTTTTATTTTAAGGTCTCAGTGTGAAATAGCTTTGAGAGGACACCTTCGTGTGTCTTAATTTCAGACCTATTACCAGCTGGGTCTCATTCATGCATTCCTTGTCCAGTAGCTAATTATTATTCACATTTTTGCAGCTTAATTGCAACCTCTGTTCTCTCACCAGTGTGAATCCAGTCTTGAATCTGCAGGAGTGATACTGCAGTCAGCAGATCTAGCCCACAACAAAGCAGACCGGTGTTTTGGCACGGGTGGAAGTACATGTTAATGCCTTGCAGGGGAGAGCAATCAAGATGCCTTTTCTGAGTTGGACTTTCTTGGGTTGTGAAAGGAAAGGCTCATACAAATTTTACTATGCTTGTGTTAGTCATCGTCTTCATAAAGGAAAACGTAGGCAGTTGGCTTTAATAAACAATTACCTTGATCATTGATTTCACATCATTCAAGAATACTGTTCATGAAAGTCGCTAAGATTTAGTGGAACTTGGAAGAATATTTATTTTCCCTGTTTTGAAGTTGACAGACAGTGTCAGAGAAATGATGACTTTTTGGTGACACAAGTCTTTCCAAATTTAAATTGCACTGTGGAAGTCATAACTGGAGTAAGTGTAGTAGACCATGGCACATATTCGATTAAATGTGCATTTGCTCAGTTTTTTTCAACAGCTGTTTTGTTACCACTTATTTTTTAAATAAGGACTCCTGTACAAGCGTGTAACACAATAAAGAGTACTTTCCGGAGCTGTGTGAAGAGTTTGCTGTGACTCTTGCCATAGGCTGTGAAGGATTTGAAAGGCTCTTAGGCTCAGCCAGTCCAGCCCCCTGAATTTTATGTTTGTGGCAACTCAGGTGAGTTAACCATGACTGAAGAATAAGCTTAGGCGGGGCTGGAGGTACAGCACTGCCATTTAGTAGCTAGTAATTTACCTAATCTCACTAAGCCTCCATTTCCTTGTCTGTGAAATGGGGACAATAATGGGACTTACTCCCCGTGGTTGCAAAGATCAGATAAGATTCTACCCCTGGAGCGCTTACTAATGTGGTACTTGGCACATGTCCGCCAGTATTAGCAGTAAGGTTAGCACCAAGTCTTCAAGTGATTCAAAGGCCAGGCTGGGTGCAACCTCAGCTGCTCTCCCCAGCTCCCCTCTGGCCAGCTCCTGAATTATAGTACAATGAGGAACATTTCAGCACTTTGTACTGGCCACCACCCCCACCCCACCCCAGTTCTGGTGACAACAAAGCTGCTTTATTTTATGTCCTCTGTTGGGCCCCAGCACCGCCAGCAGTGATGCCCAGTGGCCAGGAAGACAGGCAGTGCCCATCTCCACACCTGTGTTTGGGGGTGACTGGCACAGCATAATTAGGAACAAGAGGTTCCTTCCCAAGACACAGGGAGACCCCAGCCCCCAGCCTCTCTGCTAGGACAGTTCTCGCAGGTTTGTGTGTTCCTAGTGTAAGTACGCACACCTGTAAAGCCCAAAGGAAAGGGTCAACACTTTGTTTTGAAAGTTACTGATGATAAGCATCAACTGGTGGTAAACCGTGATTAGTTTTGCTGCCAGTTTTAGGGTGGGCCACATAGAATGGCTGGGCTAGGTAATTGCTAAACTAGCAAATTAAAATGTCAACCTACTCAAAACTTTGGAATCCAAGAATCGTATCTTGCAATCCGGAAGTTCACAGCCTAGAGCACCCTGTGAAATATAGACATTAACAAGATTAGCACGACCTTATTCAAAGTGATGGCTGATTGTCATTGCCTGTGCCAGCTCGGGGATTTGAACCGGAGATAAACAATGTATTTTAGCTGGCATCATGGCACAGTAATAGGCTAAAGGAGAGAATTATCCAAGAAGTCATGTGGCTTGTCCATGACCAAGCAGTGCTGTAATTAATACATCTCAGTGAAATTGGTGAGCATCTGTTGAGGCTCATATGCAGCAAAGTGTTGGCTCACGGGTCATTAAATCTGGCCACTCACTTGACCAAGAAGTTTGGGGGGTAAAAGGGGGAGACCCATGGAAATGCAAAGCTATTGTGAAAGACAGCCTGGAAGAACAGCCAAGTGCCTGTGAAATCACTGTCTGGTGTAGCTCAGTGTCAGGCGACCACTCAGTGACAGTGATACAGAGAGAGCTACAGCAGGAGGTAGGATAATCTGAAAAATTAGAGGAAAGACCACGGAGCTGCTAAGACTCTCTCACAGTTGTAGCATCTTGCAAATCTGGGAGAACCCAAGTCTCTTCTCATCTCTTTTTCTCCCCTAAAAAGGAGGACTGACCATTCCCTCCGCTTCAGGGGGAGTCTGATTTATAAAGAAGAGGCTTGCAGAAATGATGAAAAGTTCGTGTTTCGCAGACGGTCAAATGACACAGCAGTGACAGCTCTCCTGCCCTCCGGAGCCCCAGGGGCTTCCCTGTGTCCAAGCAGCCATGCCCCTGTGCCTGCAACAGTGCACAATTCTGTCCGAGCCCCTGCAGCACTTCTCGTCTGGACGCCAGCGTTCCTTCCCTGCCGCCCTGCGTATGTGCTTGTGAATGTCCCACCCCATAGACTGCCGCGGGCAGCGCCATGCCCTCCAGGATCCTGTTGTGCACTGACTTGCTGTCTCCAGAGTGATGGTCCCCAAACTCCCTCAGTCCTTTACCTCTTCCCTCAAACCCAAAGGGCGCCAGCTGTCGTCTGCCTGTGCTGCTGCCACAGGCCCAGCTCTGTCCGGGTGCGAATCCACAGAGCTTCCTCGACTCACCGTAAATCAACCACTGACTGCACATGGGCTCTCAGCCCTGCCCCAAAGCCCAGCCTCATTTCTCTCCAAACTGTTTCTCCACATGCTGCAGTCACTTCACTAAGCCTCTGAACCCATCAGTCTGCATCTCTCTCCCTCTCTCCCCCCATTTGGTCCTGGCTCCTGCTTCGAAGACAGAATGGGAGCCCGTGGACAAGAACTGCCCGTCGTTCCCCCAGGACCCTCACCTGTCCTCCTCCTGTTAATAGGGGGGCCAGAGGGAGGCCTGCTCCCCCTGGCCTTTCCTTCCTATGTTCTTCTTTTAATTTTTTTCCTTTTTTTCAAAAAGCAGAAAGCAAGAGCAACTGAGACAAAGAGATCATGTACCCACCGTTCACCCCCCAAATACCCACAACAGTTAGGGCTGGGACAGGCTGAAGCCAGAGTCTCAGAACTCCATCTGGGTCTCCCACATGGGTGGTAGGGACCCAACTGTTGGAGGCATCACCTTCCTCCCAAGGTGCACAATAGGAGGACACTGGAATTGGAAGTGGATGTGGGACTCCAACCCAGACAGGAGGCAGGTGTCCCAGGTGACACCTTTGTGTGTCTCGGCCTCCCCTTGTCCCTCATCCCCCATCACCTCTGTCCTCTCCCTGCCTCCCAGACTTTGTAGAATCTAGCCATATGCAGTGCCTGCCTTTGCTTACCTTTCTCACTCCAGACTGGGTCCTCTGCTGGCCTCCAGGAAAGCACCTCCGGCCACCAGAGACTGCCCTGTGTCGCTGAGCCCTCTGGCATCTCCCAGTCCTCACTGTGCCTGACTTCCCGAGTCATTCCACGCTGCTGTTCCCACTTCCTTCCCTGTGCCTGCCTGTGCCTTGCCTTTCTCTCTCGCTGCCGGTGCTTCCTTCCTTCAGCCTGAAGCCTTCCCGTCCTCCTCCAGGCTCTTACACGTTGAGGCTCTGCAGAATCGCCCCTGGCTCTCCTTCTGCCTGCTCCCCAGGTCTGTGCCCTCACTCCTGTGGGGAGCTGGTGTTGCACACACAGACACGCAAATTCTTGACTCCTGCCCCTGCCTCCCCGGGGACTTCAGCCCCATACCCCCACCCCCACCTACCTGACAGCAGCTCAAAACTGAGCTCTTCTAAAACACCAGACTTACCATCTGCCCTGGCATGCCAGCCAGAGCGTTGCCTACAGTGCTTCCCTGTGTCTTGCCCTGCCTCTCTGGTCCTCCTGATTTGGACGCATCAGTATTGCTGGAGTCTGCCGCCTGTTCCCCGTGCCCAGTGACCATGCTCTGTCCCACGGGGTTCCCCGGTACCTTCTCTGAGCTTGTCCTGGTCGGTGTCATGTGTATGCTGGCTCACAGGCTGACTCTCGCCATTGCTGTAATGCTACCTTCACCCAAGTCTTCTGTTAATGTGTCCACCCCTCCAACCTGTAAGCACCATGAGGGTGAAGACTGGCATTTGAGCCACGCTCAGCATGGAGCAGACTGGCAAATACTGCACTGAGGAGGGGATGGCTGCGGAGAATAGCCATGAGGGAAGCCCTCAGATTGTGCGTTGCATTTTGGCTCATTTCTGCTTACTTTCTTTTTAAAGATGTATTTATTTGAAAGGTAGAGCCACTCAGAGAGATCTTGCATCCACTGTTTCCCTTCCACCACTGGTTCCCTCCCCCAAAATGGGCACAACAGCCAGGACTAGACCAGGCTGAATCCAGGAACCCTGTCTTGGTCTCCCACATGGGTGCAGGGGCCCAAGCACTTGGGCCATCTTCCACTGCTTCCCAGGCGCATCAGCAGGGAGCTGGATCGGAAGTGGAGCAGCTGGGACTTGAACCTGCACTTTGATAAAAGTTGCTGGTGTATGCAGCACCCGCTGCTTACTTTCTAAAGGAGATACTGTTAAGCAGCAGGTTTGAGTAGCCTGAGAGAGAATCATGGATTTTTAAATAGTCAGTGTTTGATCCTTTCCACATTGGGTGTGGCTTCCAGTGGCCACCTGAAGCCCAGATGTGACAGTGAGGAATCATTTGGGACGTGCTCTGCAGCCTCTCCTGTAGGGAACGCAGCGGGTACCTGACTGCTCCTGCCTCTTCCTCCCCACCTGCACTGTCTCTGTTCTCAGTTCAGGTCTCACAAGCGATTCAAGTGCCTGCCTCTCTCCAACCGTGCTTACCGTCAAACGACTTGGGTGTCTGTTCCGAGTCGCCTTTCTGTCTTTCAAACATTGGGTGTTTCAGGTTAACTTTTTCCCGAGGGTGCTCAGGCTCCCTCCCAGCCTGAGCTGGGCGCTATCTACCGCTGAGGCAATAGAACGGGGGACCCCACGTGATCCTCCAGCACTGCAGCCTCCGTGAGGCGGCAGCTCCACGCGTGCCTGTCCGAGAGGCTGCTGTCCGTCTGTTGCCCCCTGGCGTTCTGTCTTTCCTCTCCATCCACCTTTCTTTTTCCTTTTGACATTCTGTAGCTTCAGTACAGCATATCTAAGTAAACTTTGAATGCTCCGCAGCTGCATTACACTGCTGTGTCAGCCCACCTGCTCATGCCGTATCCATCTCACTGCTAGTTTTTGCTTTAATAGGTGAAGTCTTGAAAGTACTCCTTTCTGTCCTCTCCGGGCGCTCATATTTGGTGGGCGTGAGTCTGTGGGAATGCGGGAGGCCTGGTCTGGGGCAGTTTCCTGCAAAGGCCAGCTGCATGTGCCTCCATCCGGTGCCGGGGCCACTTTGCAGAGGCTCTGAGTTTCCTGAGGAGCCTTTGGGTGCGCTGCCCGGCCTGCCTCTGGCCCCGGCAGATGTTGCAGTTGGCATTTGTCTCCCAGGCCTGCTTGGTGCTCACTTCCATTCCCTGTGGATGAAATGCACTTTGGGGGAAGGAAGTTGCCTTGGAGATTTGCTTTGTTGTCTGCTAGCCCAGCGATGTGTTTATAACTCGGCTCCATCAAGAAACTCGTGTTTCTCCAGCTTGTTTGTTGGCTTGTTTTGTTTCTGTGACTCGAGGCTCCTTCAGCGCCCCTTCCATTCTGCTGGAAGTGTGGATCTTTGAAGCGGTTTTCACTGCCAGCAACCAGGGGAGGTGGAATAGCTTAGGGAAGCAAGATGCAAAACTAATGAGCCCAAAGAAAGAGCAAGTTGTTCAGGGTCACGTGTCAGAAGCTGTCCGCGCCACTCCCCAGGATGTCAGTGGGACTTGGTTCTGCCTGTTGCCCTCCAGGGCGTGTCTTTGTTGTTGTTCTTGGTCGCTGTCGGCCCATGGCCCGGCTCATTTAGTCCCAGGGCCCGTGTCTCCCTCCCTAATTGCGCGTGCCTGTCCTGTTAAATTCATGCTCCACTCCAGTGTTCATTCTTAAGCTTAGCTCCTGGTAAAGACCACACGAAAGACACTATTGTTCATCCGGTAACCAACACATATTTACAAAGTTTCTAAAGCCGTCTTTCTCAGGTGGAATTTTCTCCACCGAGGGAAGAGATCCTGGATATGTGATCAAAGGGTTTGGGGTTGAGGTTCCGGAGGGGCAGTGAGGAGAGTAGATGGGGGAAGGCAGGGGCAGCTAGTCCTGAGGGGCTGTCCTCTGGGGTGCATCCCTTGCTACTGCCACCTGGTGGCCACCGCAAGCCCAGCCTGAGAAGAGATGGGAGGCAGTGGTGAAAGCTAAGTCAAGAGTGAGGGGGCGGGAAGGTGAGCAGGGAAGCTCCTCTTTCTTCACAGGGCGCACGTTTGAGTCCAGCCCTTCCCACCTAGGTAGTAACAACCTGCGCCATTTATTTTCTGCTTTTCCAGATCAATGAACTGAGCCATGTTCAGATCCCAGTTATGTTGATGCCAGATGACTTCAAAGCCTATTCAAAGATCAAAGTGGACAATCACCTGTTTAACAAGTAAGTGCAAGTGGGACCTGCCCCAGCCATGGCTGCCAGGAGTGTGACTTTTGTGAATTTCAGAACTCGTAATTTTCCTATGGGTGGGAGTAAAGTTTTGCTGATGAAGTTAATCCTGTGATAAACACAACCATCTGTGATTTTCAGAGAAGCAGCAGCAGGCCCTCTGGGATAATATCTCTTTGCCATATGGCATATTGTTCTCTATGAATATCTCATACATTAAAAGTGATATTCTCATTACCATTTAAATTTTTTAAAGCCATAAATGGCTTGGATATTTTAAGCAGTTAGGATCCTCTACTGTCTTATGGAAAACTTTGAAAATGATGACGTTACAAACAGAAGTGACCGCGTCAAGGAATTAGGACCACATCAGAGAATTAGGATACATTTTTGTGCAACATAATTGGGTGCCACGTTGGCACCGAGCCACTTTCTCTGTCGTTGGAGTGCTGTTTACAGCGTCATTGGTGGGCGCTTGTTAGATATGAGGCAGCCCACTAGCAGCCAGAGATGCAGTGCTGTAGGGGACCTGGCCCTGCCTTCAGTGAGCTCCCCGTCTGTCTGGTGGCTGAAAACTGACAGGTGTGTGGACAGCTGTGCTTCAGTGTGCAGGGTGCACGCATGCATGCCATCTCCATGTGTGCTTCCACGGGGGAACCAAGGAGGGAGCAGCTCTGAGCCAGCTGAGGGAGCCTCAGAGAAATCTCTCCCATGTGAGGATCAATGATGAAGTTTCCGAGTGGGGTCCTCGTTCTACTGTAGAGCCAATGTATTGATTTCTCTCATAATGCTGTTTGGAGGGTGACTTTGAGGGAATTTTCTCCATCCGAATTTCAAATGTGGTATTTAAGGCGTGCAGGTGAGCCTTGCTGTGTCAGCTTCACTCAGCAGTAACAGAGTGCACGCGGGGCCCACGTTGGTGGCCTGCTCTGCTGCCCCGGCCTCTCCCTCCCTGCACCTCTCCTCTGCCTGGCCTCTTCCCTTCCTGCACTTCTTCCTTGGGCAGTGGCCATTGGATGTGGGCGGGACGAAGAGCCCATACTGTCCCAGCGTGCCTGGGACAGGGAAGACGATGTCACCAGTGCCTTCCCAAGTCTTCCAGATCTTACTGGCTCTGTGAAACACCAGGGATCTTCCGAAGTTCATGGAAAATGTGTTACTCTGAAAAAACTATGCATGGATTTCATAAAAGTATTTTGTACCAAAATGAACTTAATCTTTCAATTCCATTTTTCCATGAACTCTCTCAAGTCCCCTTGTGCACCTGTGGCTTCGGTGGCTCCTGAACGCCAAGCATGGCATTGGCAGTGGGACACAAGTCTGGGTAACTCCTTGTCTCCCTGAGCTGTCCTCCACCCTGTGGTCGTTTCAGAGAAAACATGCCGAGCCATTTCAAGTTTAAGGAATACTGCCCCATGGTTTTCCGTAATCTGCGGGAGAGATTCGGAATCGATGACCAGGATTTCCAGGTGAGTTCCCTCCATGACATTGCTTCGAACGGGATGTGGCTCTCATCTGCCTCTTGCTCTGTGAAATAGGATGTATACCCATAATAACACAAGCAATTACGCAATAGCCATTCCCCGCCCCCCGCACGTAGGAAGTTTGGGTGTTCTTTGTGAAGGGGAAAGGGTTCTCCCAGGGACCCTCTGTGCCATGCTGTGTCCACGCACACCTCGGTCCTCTGCCCAGAGACCGAGCAGTGAGTCTCACTGGATGCTCTCATTGTCAAGCGGAAGCATTTGCCCAGCGCAGCCGCCTCTTGGTTTCTGTGATCGGATGTCAGCAGTGTGTGTGAAAAAGTCCCGTTTCCTGTCTTTGCACGGGCCACGGAGGAATCTCAGGAGGTGTTTTCTTGCTGCGTTGCTGTTCTGCAAGTTGGCCTCCTCTGACTCTCACTGCAGCACTTCTGGGAAAGGCCAGGGTCCTGCTGTGGCCGCCAAGAACCCCCCGTCCTCGACACAGGCTGTGGAGCATCTTTCTCTTGCCTCCCACGCCTGCCACGTACAATTGCGAGCTGTTGCTTTCCACCCCCTACCTGCCTGGTCCTCAGCTCAGAGTTAGAGAGAGAGGGAGAGAGACTGAGAAGGAGAGGTCTTCCATTCCCTGGTTCACTCCCCAAAGGGCTGCAACAGCTGGTGCTGGGCTGGTCCAAGCTCCTTCCAGGTCTTCCACGTGGCTGCAGAGGCCCAAGCGCTTGGGCCATTTTCCACTGTTTTCCCAGGCATCTCAGCAGAGATTTGGATTGGAAGTGGAGCAGCCGGGACTTGAACCAGTGCCCATACGGGATGTTCACTTCGCAGACAGAGGCTTTACCTGCCACGCCACACCGCTGGCCCCCCAGATTTTTTTCAACACCATGGAAATTTTTCAGAACCTGAGTACTGACATATTTTTAAATCTGATCAAATGCAGCACACATATTCACTAGTTAGCCCTGTACTGGAAATCCTAGTTTATCATGTGTTAATTGCCACGTTTCCACCCTGGGTGACCTTACAAGTTGAGTCCAGGGACAGCTTATCCCCACCCTGATGGAGTAGGGTCCCAGAAGCAAACCACATTTAGTACGCATTCCTGAGGATTTGTGCTCCCACTCCCCAGCCGCCCCCTTGTTGAAAATTTCCAAGAATCTCTCCCATGCTTACTCAGCCATGAGAAGCTTCCGTGTTTGGAAAAGCATTGCTGGCCAGGCTGCGGGTGACATTCACCCATCGTGGGCTGGGCTGTGGCTTTCACGGAGGTCCAGATCCTGAACCAGGCTCCCCACGCGTGCCAGAGCTCACCAGGAGGAGTGCAGCAGGCAGGATGTGGGCACCTGCTTTGTTCTGAAAACCATGCTGGAGCCAACACTCAGGTTGGGGCTTAATTTTTAAGAGAGGACTTAGATCACAATTATGGGCTTGAAATTTACTGTTGAAAAAATAAGTAACTTTTAAAGAAGAATCGTTGAAATAGTAAAAAAAGGTTTCTGTGTAAAAGTGAATAATCACATATAATTTAAGAACTGTTACCACAGTTGAAGAGACCATATGAAAATGAATTAGACTCTGTAAAGGAATTGACAGCGGATAGCTTTGCCATTTTAAAATCTCCCCTGCCTGACTCTGATGCCAAACAGTATCTTCCTCCCTCTGTCTCTATCTATGTTTTTTTTTTTTTTTAATGAAATGGCAACATTGATGTTTCCCAGAAACTGACCCTTGAGGGCTTGTGCGGCGGTCGCTTGTCAGAGTCCTCAATGTATTACCGAAATGAAGTGCTTCATGCTTCCTCTCATCCCCGGTTCTGTTAGAGAGATCCACCGTGATGCCATTGTGTTCCCAATTGTGCACTGCAGCAGGTGAAAGTGGTTGTCAACGTTTCCTGAAATGACCAGTTCATTGGCTAAAATTCTAATATGTGAGCCTGTTTTCCTTCCTTCTTTTCCCCCTAAAAACACAACCCTGTCAGTTGAAAGTTAAGTTCGTGCAAATTGCTGAGTACAGACTTTGAGGGGAAATTAGGCAAGTGGAGGATGACTCACGAGTAACTAATTGGCAAGTCTGTTAACCGCTTAGCCCGAGCGATCGGCACAGAGGAGCGTGTGAGTGTAATTAATCATTCCGCCGCACTCCTCCTCTCAGCGCTGCCTGGTGCTCTTGGCATTTTAATTGCTGCTTTCTCTCTGGCAACTGTACTTTTATTGGAAAAAAAAAAAAAAAAAGTCGGCATTCAGAGTAACTTCAGTAAACTAGAGGTATCCTTTTCTTCTCTCCCTAGTCTCATATTCCTCATTCCTTTCTCTCCTAAGAGGGCATGGGGTTCCCCAAGTTTCAGCTGAAGGCAGGCTTGTAAATGCAGGGCTGGACCCCATCTGTTGACTGCTCGGCTTGGAAAAAAGAAGGTGGTGACAGCAGCTTGGGCTGTGGGTCGGTGCTGGGGTGGAGGCCAGAGGTGGGCAGGGCCAGGACCAGAGAGGCCATCACCTCACCTGTTCAGCAGCTGACGCTTGCCCACCCAGCCTCGTTTTCCTGTCCCAGGTCTCCCTACCAGAAGCTTGCTACAGGGAGCCCCAGCCCCCACCCCTTTGGGTACTGGCAGCTGAATACTGTGTGTTTAAAAGCCAAGGTCTGGGGCTGGCATTCTGGTGTAGTGGGTAAAGCCACCGCCTGTAGTGCCAGCATCCCATATGGGCACCGGTTCAAGTCCCGGCTGCTCCACTTCCCATCCAACTCTCTGCTGTGGCATGGAAAAGCCGTGGAAGATGGCCCAAGTCCTTGGACTCCTGCACCCACGTGGGAGACCCAGAAGTTGTTCCTGGTTCCTGGCTTCAGATCAGCTCAGCTCTGGCCATTGGGGTCTTTTGGGGAGTGAACCAGCAGATGGAAGATTTCTCTCTCTGTCTCTACCTCTCTCTCTCTCTGTAACTCTTTCAAGTAAATAAAATAAATCTTTAAAAAAGAAAAAAAAAGCAAGGTCTTTTCCCCAGTCCGTGCCTGTGAGCGGCTTTGGCTACACTTCCCAGCCTGGTGTGAGCAGCAGGCTCGGTGACCCAGGCTCTCAGCTTTGGGAGGCCACTGCTTGGTGAGGGGCCCCAGGCGATGCCTTTCTGCGTTTATTTGCCTGATGTGCTCACATTTTGAACAACTGTAAGTCAGTGAGGCAATGAGCAGCTCCACTGTCTGGCTCAGACCTTGTATTCAGACCTTCCCTTGAGTTTAGTGGAGGAAGATCTCCGCTGGTCATCTTCGTGTGAATGCCTTTTTGCAGCACATGGAAAAAGCCGGTACTGACCAACGTTGACCACTCTGATCAAAGCAGAATGCAGTAATTAGCCTGTGTCACTGACCTCTGTGAACTTACACTTCCTAAAAGGAGATGAAAAACGTGTAAACATTTGTATCTTTTCTGTAATTTTTTTTAAGATTCATGTTATTTATTTGAAAGGCAGAATGACAGAGAGATCTTCCATCTGCTGATATGCCCCTCAAATGGCCACAATAGCCAGGGCTGGGCAGGAAAAGCTAGGAGCCTGGCACTCCATCTGTGCCTCCTAAATGGGAGCCAGGGACCCCAGGACTTGGTCTGTCCTCTAGTGCCTTTGTAGGCACATCTCAGGTAGCTGGACCAGAAGTGGAGCAACTAGGACTTGAATCATACTGCAATATGGGATGGAGGTTAACGCTCTGTGCCACAATGCCAACCCCTAGCTCTCTCTTTGGTTTGATTTCTTGAGTATCTTTTTTTTAAAGATTTATTTACTTATTTGCAAGCAGAGTTACAGGGAGAGGGAGGGAGGGAAGGAGGGGTAGGAAGAGAATCTTCCAACTGAATCTGCGTAGCTCTGCAGCTGGCTGGCAGCCCTGTGGCTTTTGCATGGGGGGTGGGGTTATGATGTCACGAAGTCTATATTTTTTTATTATTGTTTGAGAGGTGCAGAGAGAGGCAGATACAGAGCTCCCATCTGCTTAGCTAGTTCACTTCTCAAATGGCTGCAGCAGTAGGGGCTGGGTCAGACTGAAGCCAAGAGCCAAGAGCTTCATCTGGGTCTCCCACATGGGTGGCAGGGGCCCAAACACCGGGGTTATCCTCTGCTGCTTGTCCTAGGCCATAGCAGGGAGTTGTATCGGAAGTGGAGCAGCTGGGACTTGGGCAGATGCCCATATGGGACGCTGGCGCTGCAGGCTGCAGCTTTACCCATGGTGGCTTTACCCTCTTAAGTATCTTTTTAAAATAAAACTTCTTTTCCTTGCTGTTAAATACATATTAAAACAGCAGTTCTAGAGTATTCATCAACAACAGCACCACCTAATGTGTATATGTGTGTGTGTGTGTGTGTGTACACCCAGTGCTTCCAGATTCAGAATGTAGCCTGTTAGTGTTTTTGAAGTGTTTGTACTGTGCTGAGCTGAATGCTGTTCTCCTGCTTGTTGTTTGTCCCATGGGACTCCCCACTGCCACACCCTCAAGGCGTGTGTCCAGGTGCGCACTGCCCTGGGGACCGCCACTGTTCCTGTTGCCACAATTGCATTTCTCCCATCGCCGCTGCCATCCTAAGCCTGGCGCCTCTTGGGTCTGTGATTTCACACGTGATTGCCAGCTCAGTGTGTGTTGTCTTGCACCTACTGCGCGCCAGGCTCGGTGTGAGGCATGCCGTCCCATGCAGGAGAGGAGTCAGAGTGGAACAGTCCCTTTTTTTCTCAACTATTTTATGCCAAGCGCTGAGCCAGGTGCTGGCAAGATTCGCAGAAACCCAGACACCATGACACTTTCTTGATGACCCTCCACACTCCTCTGTCCAGTCTCCTGGGCCAGTGGGAAGTCAGGCGGAGGCTTACGTTCAAGTTTCTGAACTGCCAGGCAGGGTTGCTCCCCCAGAAACCGAAATGTCACGCAGGATAGAGCTGCTGCTGTCAGGTCTGAATAACGGGCGTCACTGAAACCCAGCCCTCTTGTTCCTCCTTAGGATAATACCAGGTTTACTTTCCCCTACTGCCTCTCCTGAATTAGAATCCCTCATTAATCACGTCTGATGCACTCTCTTCTTTGTATCTGTAGCAGAGACTTCTAATTTTAAAATAATTAACTTAAAAAGCGAACATCGTAAACTTTTGATGTTCTTGTTTCAAGTTTAAAAATAAAATTCTGAAGCGTTAAGGCCTTCAGAGTATACTAAACTTGAGGGAATAAAAAACATTCTTCCAGGCCGGTTCTCTGCTGTGGCCCAGGAGTGCAGTGGAGGATGGCCCAGGTTCTTGGGCCCTGCACCTGCATGGGAGACCAGGAGAAGCACCTGGCTCCTGCCTTCGGATCAGTGTGGTACGCCGGCCGCGGTGGCCATTGGAGGGTGAACCAACGGCAAAAGGAAGACCTTTCTCTCTGTATCTCTCTCTCACTGTCCACTCTGCCTGTTAAAAAAAAAAAAAAAAAGAAAAGAAAACACATTCTTCCAGTATCCCTAGAATATCAAGTCTATTAAATGAAAACATTTTTTCAAATGTAGAATTCCCACATGGACTTAAACTGCAGGAGAGAAGCAACCGTGTCTGCCTTGTGTGCCAGCTGCCCAGTTTTTAGCACAATACCTGGCTCCCGGCACGCCCTGAGGTCATGTGCGTGGAAGGAAGGGAAGGAGGGCTGGGGGTGGGGGCATACCAAGAGGCAGGAGCCCTCTGGTCAGAAGCACAGGGGCAGGAGACCTCACACAACCCTGGCAGAATTGTGGGAGATAATTGTGGGACAACAGCCAGGACATACAGAGAATATGGAGACGGAGCAGAAGGCCTCAGCCCAGCTCTGCAGCCAGCAAGCAGTCCTGCAGGTTTTGCATGGAGAGGTAATGATGTCACACGGTCTGTGTTTTTTTTTTTTTTTTTTATTATTATTATTACTGTTTGAGAGGCACAGGGAGAGACAGCTCCTGTATGCTGCTTGATGCACTCCCCAAATGACCACAATTGCCAGAGCTGGGCTGGAGCCAGGTGGGAACTGGGAACACAACCCAGGTCTCCCACATGGGTGGTGACCCAAGTACTCGAGCCATCACCGCTGCCTCCCAGGGTGCACAGTAGCAGGAAGCTGGAGCAGGAAGCCGAGCAGTGACTCAAACCCTGGCACTCTGATTCGGGATTTGGACGTCCCAACTAGCATCTTAACCACCACACCAAACATCTGCCCAGCTTCTGGCATTTTAATCTCTGTAGTCTAGCACCAGCCTGAGATCTTACAAGGCGATCTCGTGGCGCTCTGTGAAGTTCCAGCAGCTCTGTGGCTCTCCCCGTTGGTCAGCCCCTTCCATTTTTATGTTCGTCTTTTCTTATAAATTGCTTCATTATTGATGAGCGTGGAATTGCACTGTGGCTCACTCCCCACTATAATGAAAGCCATTCTGTGCTTGGGATCACAGTGCAGAACGTCTCTGAGATTCCCCAAGAGCTTAACACAGGGCTTTGAACTCAGTGGACATTTAATAAACCCTTGACGCCAATGCTCAAGTGAGCACATAGGCCTTTAACTCTCCGAGAAGGCCAGAGGACCATCTGGGCCCACTCAGACGGGTCAAACGTGAACCCGCCTTCTCTGGGCAGCCACTGCTGTCTCCTGGGCCATCAGACTTGAGGCCTGTAATCCTAATCCCGAGTTGTCAGCAGAGCAACAGTCGGTTTCCAGGTTTTAGGTTCATGAGACAGGCAGCCTAGGAGCAGGGAGGCCTGGTTTCAGTCTTGGGTCTTCAGTGAGTGATGCTGTGACCACAAACCGCTCACTTAGCCCTGATGGGTCTCAGTTTCCGCATCTGTAAAGTGGGGCCCACCCAGCCTTCAGATCCCCGAATCTGTTGCTAAATCTCCGTGAGTAGGTGACTGTCACTTAGATTCTTCTCTGTAAGGGAACATGCCCCCTTGGTAAGATGGGGGCTTTTACATATGTGTGCATGCTCGAACTGACTTCACATGGCCTTTCCTTTGACTGAAAGGTAAAGCTTTGCACTTTAGCAGAATGTACAAACAAGCGTTTAAAAGGAAAGTATCAAGATTGTGTACAGGACTTCATGATTAGTTCAAGAGGATTAAATGGGCGGAATGCTTTTTATTTTTTATTTTTGTAAAGAATAAGTACGGGAGAAAGTAACAGTTGTTAAGTCAGGCTGTTTCTAAAGTGCGTCCAGGATTGGTGGTAAGAACGAGCTAATTAAATTGGCTTTTGTGTTTCCTCCACGCTTCTGGGGACTCTGCCCTCCTGGACTTCCCAGTTCAGAAATGCACATCTCCAGCACAGATGTAGAGAAGGGGATGGGAAGGCCGGTGCAATAAATCTCTTCTTCAAGGGAAGAGACAATCAATGTCTCCAGTTATAAATGTAAGAAGGCGGTTGGAGAGTACGCATCAGCTCTCACTATCTTCTTCTATTTCCTGTTTCTGTTGGCATGGCCCCAGGGCTTCAGACAGAGTTCGAGATGGGATATCACAGGGCCGAAAATGCTTCTGGCTAAGAGACATATGTTTGCTCGCCAAGTTGCAAGATAAACAAACAAACAAAAAAAAACCCAAACAGACCTAGTGTCATTTTCTGACCTGCCCTGCTTCTGACAGCTTTGCCATAGGTCTTGAATTTTGGTCTAAAAGTCAATTTCATCCTTAGCTAGGATCCCCAGAAAACCCAGGGGCGTCCTCAGAAGCTACATTCCCTGGCTGTGGCATGGCCAGTGCAGGCTCCCACAGCGTCCCCTTGCTCATGTGGAGCACGCTGGCACGGTGGGTCAGCTCGTTGGGGCTGGTGTGTTCAGTTCCACCTGCTAGAAGAATGTTTGGTCCAATCCCAAGCACCTGTGTACTCTGTGATTACATTGATATGAGATATCCAGGATGGGGAAATTTACAGGCAGGAAATAGATGAGTGGCCTCCAGGTTGAGAGGGGTAGGAGAAAGCATGGGAGTGACTGCAAACCAGTGTGTGGTATTTCTTTTTAGAGTGCAGAAAAGCCTTTTTAAATTGGTTGTGGTGATGGTTGCAGCACTTTGTGAATACTAAAAACCACTGAACTGTATACTTGAAATAGGCGAATTGCAGAGTATGTGAGCTCTATCTTACTAAAGCCGTTATAAAAGGAGACTGCTTGTGCTCTGAAGTTAGTTTATCTGCAGTAAGAGACTTTTTTTGCCCCCCCCCCCAGCATTTATTTTTGGCGACTTTTTTTTTCCTTAGGACACGTTATGATAACAGTGTTTTCATTTAGAGCAAGTGGTTTTAAGGAGTTACCTAGTTTATAATTTGAAACTATGAATGCATAGAAGAACAGCGTAGCCAGTGACTAGAGCATGTCTTCTGCAGTTTCTTTATATTTATTTATTTATTTATTTATTTATTATTTATTTGCCAGATAGAGTTAGTGAGACAGAGAGAAAGGTCGTCTTTCTGCTGGTTCACCCCCTAAATGGCCACTACAGCCAGGGCTGTGCCAATCCGAAACCAGGAACCAGGTGCTGCTTCCTGGTCTCCCACGCGGGTGCAGGCGCCCAATGCAGTTGTTTATCATTTGCCCCCCCATAAACTAATAGGAGATCATGTGCGTTTCCTGAGCCTCTGCCCCCCACTGACAGCAGCGATAATATGCAGCGATCACTGGGGAGCAAGTCGGAAGACCGTTCAGTCCAGTTTTAGTTGCTGATGGCAGATGACAGAGTAAGGGGTTTGTGCAGGGGGAGTTGGTGGGGCCTGAGTCCCTGCCTTCAAGTAACCGAAGTTCCCCTGTTGACATCTCCTGTCCCTTTTGCCCTTTGCCTGCTACTCCATTTGCCTATCTCCCTCCCTCTCTCTTCTTGTTGGTCTGAGAGGATGCTGGGAGTGAGCAGAAGTCAAGGATAGAAGGGAGACCTTGTGGACTGGGAATTTCCAACTTGAAGCTTCTTTGTAAACTGTTTTAAATCCTCTTTTAACGATACAAAGTTGGGGGCCAGCACTGTGGCATAGCAGGTAAAGCTGCCACCTGCAGTGCCAGCATCTCATATGGACTCCAGTCCTAGATGCTCTATTTCTGACCCAGCTCCCTGCTAAGGGCCTGAGAAAGCAGCAGAGAATGGTGCAAGTGTTTGGGCTCCTACATCCACGCGGGAGACCCAGAAGAAGCTCCTAGCTCCTGGCTTCAGATCAGCCTAGCTCCAGCCATTGTGTCCATTTGGGGAGTGAACCAGCTGATGGAAGCTCTCATTCCCTGTCTCTCTGTCTCTGTCTCTGTCCCTCTGTCTCTGTCTCTGTCTCTGTCTCTGTCTCTGTCTCTCTCCTTCAAATAAATAAATCTTTTTTTAAAAAATAAAGATACAAGTTGTTATATAATCGGAGCCATAGGAAATAACCTATCACTTCTGAGCAGATGGGTTCAGGACCTGGGGCGGTGGAGGGGGGCTTGAATTTAAGAAGTGTCACCTTGTTACAGAGCATACAAGTGCCTGAGCTGTATCCAGGGCAGAGAATTTGTTTTCTAATGAGAGTCAATCTCTCCAAGCCCTGGGTGGCTTTCTTTGCGTAATCCTGCCTGACAGCTTTCTCATAAAGATAAGGTGGAAAAGGGAGACATCCCCCAAGTCAGGGCATCACCTGGCGACTAGGAGGTGCCTTGGTGTCAACCACACCAACCCTGCCAGTGGTGCTTCTTAGGCCTTGAGGTGGGTCTCATCTGCATCTCAGGCTGGCCTCTGTCCGGGGCTTACTCAGCATCACTTTTTTTTTTTTTTTAAGATTTTATTTAATTATTTGAGAGGTAGAGTTATAGACAGTGAGAGGGTGAGACAGAGGTCTTCCATCCGATGGTTCACTCCCCAAATGGTCGCAATGACTGGAGCTGCGCCGATCCAAAGCCAGGAGCTTCTTCCAGGTCTCCCATGCAAGTGCGGGGACCCAAAGACGTGGGCCATCTTCTGCTTTCCCAGGCCACAGCAGAGAGCTGGATTGGAAGAGGAGCAGCCAGGACTAGAACCCGGCACCCATATGGGATGCCGGCACCACAGGTGGAGGATTAACTTACTGCACCACGGCACCAGCCCCACTCTTCATCCCACTTTTTTTTTATGTTCACAGGGACAGGAAAGTTAAATCCTACATTTGGGAAACCAAGAACATTCCCAACAGTGTAGGTTATGGGGGGCTGTGGTGCTGGCTCCAGTAACTGATTCCCGCCACCCACAGAGAGACCTGGCTTGTGTTCCCAGGTCCTAGCTCCAGCCTCAGCCACTGAGAGCATTTGGAGAGTGAACCAGTGGATGACCTGGCTCTTTCTCCATCTCTCTGCTTCTCTAAAATAATATAATAATAACAATAAATTTTTTCACACACTGGAGATAGATATTGTGGATTGGGACCACGCATGTAACCATCAATAAAGTAGATTAAGACAGAATCGAGATTAGAATTCATGAGATCTTATATCCCAGGGCTAATACTTGTATATGAGTAGTTATGCAAAGTCTATAATAAATGATTATAAAAATGTCTTTGAACATTAAAGAAAGGCAAAGAATTTGGGAAAGGGTAACATCTGAGCTAATGAATTTTTACATTTCTTGATTAGTCATTCATTCCTAGCCCTTCATAAGCTCATATATTGCCTTGTCAGTAGTCACTGTTACTAAAGGTCTCTTTAATTAATTGATTAATACAGTGATTAATTAATACAGTGTTTAATTAATACATAATTAATTATAACTATAACACAAGAAAGCCTGCAGTGACCACACAGGAAGCACCAGCCAGTGACTCGGCTCTCACGTGTGCTCTGCAGACCAGCCCCATCAGCAGCATCTACGTCTTAAAATGCTACCTAACCCTGCCCTGGACGAGGAGACCCCAGACTGTGCACCCCTCTTACCCCCAGTGGCTCAGGTGCTTACTAGGTTTAGGAAGCACTGACGGCACAGTTTTCAGCCATGTTCTCCCCCAGTGGCCTGAAAGCGAACGCTGTTCCCTCCCACACAAAACGCACTGTGAATGTGGGCCGCTGTAACCCCGTCCTTCGCAGAATGTGGTTCTCGTCTACTCTTCCTTGTCACCCCCCTCCCAAAGGTATTTTACCTCTGTTGTCAGTTTTACAAAGCTTATTGTCTGTTCTACCTGGCTGTCATAAAGTTGATTGTTCCTGCTTTAATTTTATGCCTGAAAATTATTTACAGTCCTGATCATAGAGTTCTTGTTTCATTTGGAATAACTATCCTTTTGCAGATTAATGTTTAGGAGGAAAAAGTTAATTATAATAATTGATTTTCCCCACTAGTATTTAAAACCCTAAAATAGTTAATTTACTTTGAATTTCTTCCTTTTTATTCTAAGTAAGAAATAGTGTAAAGACTTTTGTTGGGTTTTATTATTGTATTTGTTTGAGAAACAGCATTGTCATTGAGAATTAAATTGTGTTTTACTATAGTCACGTAAAATTTTTTTTAAATGTATTTTCATTTTATTTGAAAGGCAGAGAGACAGAGAGCTCCAGTCTGCTGGCTCATTCCCCGAAACGTCCTCAACAGCAGGGGCGGGGCAGTCTGATGCCACTGGCTCAGAACTCAATCCAGGTCCCCCGCATGGGTTGCAGGGACCCAACTACTTGAGCCATCATCACCTGCTGTCCAACCACCCCCACAAAGGGCACACATTAGCAGGAAACTTGAACGGAAGTGGAGTTGCCAGGCCTGAGACCAGGCACTCTGATATCGGATGTGGGTGTCCCAAGCTGCCACTCAGCCACTGTGCCAAATGTCTGTTCCTCATATAGTCATTTCAGCATGAAAATCATTTCGTCATTCTCAGTCTATCCAGCGAATTTCATTATCTTAAGAATAACTGAACACTGTGTATCTCGCTTCCCATGTTGGATCATTCTCTCCCTCTTTGATTCTGTCAGTTAGTATTAGCAGACATTAGTCTTGTTTGTGTCATCCTTTGACTCTTAGACCTATCAGTGTGATCAATTGTGAACTGAAATTGATCACTTGGACTAGTGAGATGGCCTTGGTACATGCCACCTTGATGGGATTGTATTGGAATCCCCTGGCACAATTCTAACTCCATCATTTGGGGCACGACTGATTGAGCATGTCCCAAATTGTACATCTCCTCCCTCTCTTATTCCCACTCTTATATTTCATAGGGATCAAAATTTAAACACCTAAGAATAATTGTGTGTTGATTAGGCATGGAAAGCCAAGACACTCTGGAAAAACAAGAAGACCTAAATGAAAGATCTCTGTGAGTGAGATCCCAGTGGAACGAATGGGGCCATCAAAGAAGGAGGTACCTTTCTCTGAAGGAGGAGAGAACCTCCACTTTGACTATGACCCTGTCGGAATAAGATTGAAGTCGGCGAACCCTAAAAGCTTCCATAGCCTTGGCAACTCATGACTAGACCCTAGGGAGATTACTGACGCCATAAACAAGAGTGTCAAATTGTTAAATCAACTTCAGGAGTCACTGTGTACTTACGTCTCATGTGGGATCTGTCCTTAATGTGTTATCCAATGTGAAGTAATGCTATAACTAGTACTGAAACAGTATTTTTACACTTTGTGTTTCTATGTGGGTGCAAACTGATGAAATCTTTACTTAGTATATACTGAATCAATCTTCTGTATATAAAGATAATTAAAAATGAAAAAAATTTCCTAAAAAAATAATAAAAAAAAGAATAACTGAACACTGCCAGATTCTGCTATTTGGAGTCGCTAGGAGTTGCACTAATTTTTTTCTGATAAGCTAGGGAAGGCAGATTCCGTTCTCCGGCCGTCTTGGCTCTGCTTACATTTGGATGCCCACAGGCTAACTCAGATGTAAGAATCTGTTGCCACAGCGGAAACAAGGACCCCTGGAAGTATGGGGTTTCATTGCCCAGCTGTACCTCTGTGACTCGATTCTGCCTCATCCCTGTTCAGTCCTCTGGGGTTTCATCTAGAGAGAAAGGACCAGACAGGGAGCCTTGGAGACGCTGGGAGGATGGGGACTTTTCCATGGAAAATGCCTGGGGCAGAAACAGCACCTTCCCCTGAAGACCTCTGTTCCGTGACCCAGACCACCTTTGGCCCGCTGCAGTCTCCGATTGCCCATTAAGGAGAGGAAGTGGCAGGGGCGAGGGCTGTGTGGTCCCTTTGGGTAGTAACCGTGACCATGGCCTGGGGGTGTTCGCAGAGCAGGAGAACCACTGCACCTCTGGCGCCAACGCAAGGGCAGTTAGCAGGAATGGCTTCTAGGGGCAGGGCTGTGCCAAGCCGGGGTCTGAGCCAGGGCAAGGAAGGTGGGGCATGGTCAAGAGGCTTCCAGATGCTGTAAGGAGGAGAGACAATGCAAGAGCCTGCTTGAGAGGAGGGTAGGCTTGTTGTGGGCTAGGCTGGACTTAAATTAAATTTCCAGACTCTTGACTTTCACTTAGAGAAGAATTCTAAGTACAGGCGTAAACATGGCATGCAGTATGATACACTTTATTTACAAAGTGAGAAAAATACACAGGCCCAGGGCCAGCGCTTTGGCATAGCAAGTAAAGCTGCCACCTACAGTGCCGACATCCCATATATGGGCAAGGGTTCAAATCCTGGCTGCCCCACTTCCGATTCAGCTCTCTGCTGTGGCCTGGGAAAGCAGGGGAGGATGGCCCAACTCCTTGGGCCCCTGCACCCATGTGGGAGACCCAGAAGAAGCTCCTGGCTCCTGGCTTCATTCAGATCAGATCAGCTTCCAGTCGTTGCAGCCATGTGGGGAGTGAACCAGCAGATGGAAGACCTCTTTCTCTCTGCCTCTGCCTCTCTGTAACTCTAACTTCCAAATAAATAAATCTTTAAAAAAAAAAAAAAGGAAAAAAAAACACACAGGCCCATTAGGGCTTTATTTAGGGAGAGTTGGCCAGGGAAAGGGAATTACTATACCCTGCTCTGCCCGTCCTGAGTCCACGAGGCGGAGAGCCCAAGCTTCTGTCCTACCTGGCTTTTTATGAGCTTAGAAAAACAGAAGTGTTATGTGGTACCACTCTCACATCCCGGGTGACTGGTAGGTGAACATGGCAACTCAGAACGAAGGAGGTACGGCTTCCAGCCCCTGCACTTAGAATTATCCGTCCAAGCTTTCCCACACCAGGCTTACCTGGCAGCAGTGTACACAGCATGAGCCAGACGCTGCACTGAGTGACGCCAGAAAAGTCCCTGCTCAGAGCCTCTGCTCCCAGCTCCTCCTCTGCCCCCCAGGGAGCCACAAGTGCTCAGACTCGGTGGAGTGGAGGCTGGACCAGAGCAGGCTCTTGTGAGGAGCTGCTTCAGAATGCTGAGGCCCAGGCCCCTGCCTCCCTCCTCTGGGGCATAGCCCAGGAGGCCACGGTCCCTGGTCAAGAACTTGGTTCTGAGCCGACTACGCCTGAGTTGGAACTCCAGCTGTTCCCTTACTGGCGCTGTGGCCTTGGCCTGTTTATTCCACGCCTCTTCTCCCCAGCATGCATCACGCATGCGGTGATGAGGACAATGACCGTGAACGTTCACGTAGGGATGTTACCAGAGCCAGGGGAATGGCCTAGCCGAGGTCTTGGCCCAGCGCCTGTCACACACAGCGATAGCAGGGGATGGTCGACCTTGGTTTCATAACTGGCTCCTAACTTTATTCAGAAGAAAAATTGGAGCTCCTGTCCAGCTCTGAGAAGAAGAACCAGGTGAATAAAGTAGCTTTGATCACAGTGCTGGCCCCCAGCCCACCTTAAGAGCGTGGTGTAATAGTCAAGCTGATGCCATTTCATCCACGAGGCTGGCTGCCTGAGTTCTGAGAGCCGCAAGACGTTGTCATCCTGCTGATCGGTTCATTCCCAACACAGATGTTCTTGAAAACTTGCTCTAACAATAGCTCATTCGGGCATCAGAAAAGCCACCCCTTTAACCGGTTCTCTTCCCTCCCCTCCCACCCGTCCACCCCTGTCCCGCTCCGGGAAGAATTCCTTGACCAGAAGCGCACCCCTTCCCAACGACTCGCAGGCCCGCAGCGGGGCACGGTTCCACACGTCCTACGACAAGAGATACGTCATCAAGACCATCACCAGCGAAGACGTGGCCGAGATGCACAACATCCTGAAGAAATACCACCAGGTAACTTCTTTGTTTTCATTTGGGACCCTGAGGAGGTTAGCGTTCATGATGCGTCATGAGCAAGGCCAAAGGTTTGGACATGCAGTTGGGAAATGATAACGCGCCCGTCACCTCTGGCCTGGCTCTCAGATCGCTGTGTTCAGACTACTGGCAGCATTCAGGACTGCTTATGCTGTAAAGATCACTAGCGCTTTTATGCTAAGCACCCTTCTGTGCGGTGGGTTCAATGACTACCACCTAAGACTTGGTAACTTCTAGAATCCTCTCTGTCTGCCCCAGAAATGAGTCGCTGAGCTCTGAGTGTTTATCCGTTTAGACCCCAAATCCCACCTGCTCTCTCTGTCACGGCTCCTCCTGGCTCACCGGCAGCTGCTGGGAAAATTCTCTGCTTTCCAAAGGTGAGTGCCGGGCTGCTTGCTGCCCCGGGTTTCTCCAAGCATCATCCCTTCCTGATTGCCCTGGGGGTGAAATGGACTGCCCTGGGCACCAGCGGGCTCTGGCTCGTGCAGTTGGTTCCAGGGCTGGTTTGCCCATGTTCACAGATCCCAGCCTGGTTGCTAGAGGCCTCACTGTGCAGTACCAAGAGCATGACGTCCAAAGTCAGATGGTTCCGGGTTCAGATCCAGTACTGTCATTTGCTAACCACGTGCTGTCTTGACTCTGAGGCCTTTTTTGTTCATTTGTGTGCTGGGGATGCTAATAACACCTAGCTCTGGAGGCCTGAGGATTAACTGGAAATGTGGGGCAAGTACCTGGCGCAGCGTTTGCGTCACATGCCGTGTGGTGTGGATGGCAGTGGTAGCGTCATAAGATCATACCTATCTTTTAACAGTAGTTTGTAGCAGTGAAGTCATTCTGAGAAGGTGTGATCTTGTGGCACAGATAGGACTGCTGGTGCAACGTCGCAGCAGTCACCTTTGGCACTGATCCCTGCCCGGAGCACACGTGCCCTGTTGCCTCTGCAGCCTTCGCCTCCTCGGGCTGTCGCCACAAAGCACCGCAGACCCGGTGACTTTCTGAAAGGGCTGCCATCTGCTGGTCCACTCTGCAAGCGCCCACAGTGGGTTAGGCTGGCCCAGAGCCAGGAGCAAAAAAACCACACAGTCCACATCCCCCACGTGGGTGGCAGGAATCCAGCCAGTTGAGGCCGCTAGTAGGAAGCTGGAATCAGGAGCCGGGGCCAAGAATGGTACCCAGGCACTGCAGGCATGGTGCATGGGTGTCCCAACCAGTGGCTTCACCACGAGGCCAGATGCCCAGTTCTAGATCAGAGGTCGGCTGGCAGGGTGCTAGCGTGAGCAGGTCCTGGTAAGGGCAGTCTCCCTGGCCTTGCTCACAAGGGGGGAGGGAGAAAGGGAATCAGCCCCTCTAGTGAGGGCACTAATCCCATTCTGAGCGGCCCAGCATTCCTGACCTAATTAATTGCCTCCCTGAAGCCCCACCTGCAGATGCCATGGCATTGGGGATTTTGGAGGACACAGCCATTCAGTCCACAACGGAGTCATGCTTTGCTTTCTTACCTAAATAAGCTCCAAATCTCTTAAAGATAAAGATCAGCTGTCACAAAATAAAGTACCCTGGGCCCTGGCTGCCTGGATGGAAGGATTTGGGGAGTTTCAGCAAGCACATTTGTTAGGTGTCGCCTCTCAGAGTGCTGCCTTGAAGGCAGTGCCCGTTTGGATCTGTGAGCACTGAGCTGTCTATTCAAAGGGCTTTCAAAGCACTGCTGTGGTTGCGACTTATACTCTGACATCATGGGTTATTTCCTGGCCTAGCTTATTCTTCCAGTCTTTGCAAATGCGATCAATTGTGTTTTGCTCACAGTAAAACCTATAGAAAATCTTCGGACCACATTCTGTTTCTGGAAACATAGCACTGCCTATAATTTATTTTCTAAAAGCCTTAGCCAAAATCTAAATTCGTTTATCATCTGATAAATCTTTTATAACATCTATTCCTTCTGCAATTTGTTCTACAGTGCTCGTGCTGTTGCCGTTCGTAAAGGAAATCTCTAAGTGGCAGAGTAGAGGCAGGCATTTAGCATTAAACACACCCGCTTCCCATGCTGGAGTGCTTGGATTCGTTCCCTGGCTCTGGCCCCTAGCTCCAGTTTCCTGCTAATGTAGACCCTTGGAGGCAGCAGTGATGGCCTAAGTAACTGGGTTCCTGCCACTCGTGGGAGACCTGGATTGAGTTCCTTACTGCTGACTTTGGCCTCAGCCCAGCCCCAGCCCCACCCCAGCCATTGTGGGCATTTGGAGTGTGGAACAGTAGATGAAGAAGCTCTCTTCTGTCTCTCTCTTCCTCCTCCTCCCTACCCCTCCTTCCCAAATTAAGAAAACAATAGGGGCCGGCGCCGTGGCTCACTTGGTTAATCCTCCGCCTGTGGCACCAGCACCCCATATGGGCGCTGGGTTCTGGTCCTGGTTGCTCCTCTTCCATTCCAGCTCTCTGCTGTCGCCCAGGAAGGCAGCGGAGGATGGCCCAAGTGCTTGGGCCCCTTTACCCGCATGGGAGACCAGGCTCCTGGCTTCTGGCTTCAGATCGGCACAGCGCACCGGCCTTAGCGGCCATTTGGGGGCTGAACCAAAGGAAGGAAGACCTTTCTCTCTGTCTTTCTCTCTCACTGTCTAACTCTGCCTGTCAAATAAAAAAGAAAACAATAAAAATGAAATGCCAGGATAGTACCTATGAAGGTGGAGACACGGGCTGTCTGGCTTCTGAATGAGCTGAGTTTCAAATTGCAACACTTACCTCTTCAGCAGTTAAACGGTCTACCTTTTGAGTTTTCCCCTTCTGGAATTTGATGTCATACTCTCTTCTTATACTTTCCATTGTATCAGAACATGCAAAGCAAATGTTGGCTCTTGTATTACCTGGTGAGTGGCTAGGATACCGTTCTAATAAAGTATGACGCTGGGCAGAGCTGTGGTGTAGCAGGTAAAGCCGCTGCCTACAGTGCCAGCATCCCATATTGGCTCTGGTTCAAGTTCCAGCTGATCCACTTCCAATCCAACTCTCTGCTATGGCCTGGGAAAGCATTAGAAGGCAGCCCAAGTCCTTGGACCCCTGCACCTGTGTAGGAGATCTGGCAGAAGCTCCTGGCTTCGGATCAGCCCAGCTCTAGCCATTGTTGCAGCCATTTGGGAAGTGAACCAGCGGATGGAAGAGCGCTTGTTCTCTCTCTCTCTCTCTCTCTCTCTCTCTCTGCCTCTCTGTAACTCTGACTTTCAAATAAATAAATAAATCTTTCAAAAAATAAAGTGTGACCCTGAATTCAGCTGTCAACCTCGGGATGACAACTCTGAATTCAGAACCCTTTGACTCTGCAGCATCAAAATTTGACATTTTCCCCAAGTAGTTACTGTAAACTAACATGCAGGGCTTTGATATGTCCATGTACATAAGATACACTGAGGACCTCAAGAAGTCCAGGACGCGCTGCAGGAGCTTGAACAGCGCTGCAGAGTTCCCTTCCTGAAATGGCCGCAATGGCTAGAGCTGAGCTAATCAGGAGCCAGGGGCTTCTTTCAGGTCTTCCACCTGGGTGCAGGGCCCCAAGGGCTTAAGCCGTCCTCTGCTGCTTTCCCAGGCACATTAGCAGTGAGCTGGATCGGAAGTGGAGCAGCTGGAACTTGAACCGGCACCCATATGGGATGCCAACGCTGCAGGCCTGGGCTTTAACAAGCTGCGCCACAGCACCAGCCCCTGGGAGAGTCTCATTTGACCAACACCTATGTTTTTCTTTCTTCTTAGAAACAGAATATTCTAAGTACAATTTAAAGGGTCCCAAAGATTGAGAATAGGCAGTATTGCCACAGTTGACTGTAAGGACACAGAGACGAAGGTCCTTGGTTGTTAGGGCTGGTTACTTAGGCAGAATCCGCGCTCAATTTCCCCACACAGCTTTCTTTTTATTCCACTGATTCATTCCAGCAGATTTAAGGTGGTCTTCAAAGAAATGTGAAATACAAGATAGAATAAGGTAGGAAGGTAGGAGAAGGGGGGAAAAGCACAAAATGGAACCTGGAGTGAGCCTGAAATTTCGTTCGGCAACACACTTGCTGTTTTGAGGGCCACCGGTTTGACCTGAGCTTCCCAGCAGCCAGAGTAGAAAGGGCAACCAGAGCAGTGGTGCCTGAAGATGCAAAGGAAAACGAGACTCAGGAGGAAAACAGTAACTGATACTGATGGCAGGTCTGATCCGGCTGTCTCCAGGGTGTTCCCCATAGAGAGGACTCCGACACCTGACTCACTGTACAGCGGCAACCGTGCAGCATCCCTGGAACGCACATGGAAGCTGCAGACCTTTTTTTTATTTTTAAGATTTTTATTTATTTATTTGAGAGGTAGAATTACAGACAAACAGAGGGACCTCCATCAACTGGTTCACTCCCCAAATGGCTGCAACAGCTGGAGCTGGGCAGATCCAAAGCCAGGAGCCAGGAGCTTCTTCTTCCGGGACTCCCACAGGGGTGCAGGTGCAGCACATGCGGCCTCTGGGCTCTCACCGGTGCTGTCCACTGCGGGAACATCCTCTCACACCTCTCTGAGACCTTGAGTGGACCAAGGCCACAGGGTGGTGCACAGTCCCAGGGAGAGCCTCTGCCATGCCATGGTTCCCGTGCTGTTCAGCTCGCTTCAGGAGTCAGAGCCTGGGACCAGGCCCCCACCCCAACTCCACAGAGGCCTAGACCCCTTCCAGGGGCTGTGTCTAGTCTCAGACAGTCCTGTCTCCTGTTGCGTGGTGACTGCCACTCCTGTCTCCTGTCGCTTTGGGTTGCAGTTTTGCTCCTCGTGGGCTGTGCTCCTGAGCTGCCCAAGTCAGGGCTGTAGCTGAGCTCTGTCCAGCCGCAGCACCACACCTGCTGTGGGCTCTCCGAGGCCCTTATTGGGGATACGCTGGCTGCTCTTTCTAATAGCGTTGACTTCTCTGGTGCCCTTTTTTCTTCCTTTCCTCTTTGTGTCCATGAAATAATGCCCACCCACACTTGCTGCCTTGTCGTGGCAGCCCTTAGAGACGTGGCACCTGCTGGCTGTTTGAATGAGTGCTGCTCGCTGGAACTGATTTTCTAACACAGTGCACCTGCCAGCAGCATGGTCCATGTGGCAGATGATGGGGAACAGGGGTTCGGAGCCAGCCAGTGGCCTTCAAGTCTCAGCTCTGCCCCTGACCTCGGACAAGTCGCCTAACCTCTGCACACTTACTGTCTTGTCCGTATGCTTGGATAGGAGCACCTGCTTCATTGCCATTGCACTAATCAAGTGGACTCGTGTTTACAACGTGCTCAGAACAGGGTCTGCCGCCCTAGGGTAATTACAGGCCATTCTTGTATTCATGCCATTTCCTCCCTCCCCAGGGTGGGAGTCCCTCCGCCCGGAATCCAGTCACTGGCTGTTCCGTCCACAAGGGGGCCTGCTTTCTGACAGAGTGTGGCACTGGTGCAGTTACCGGGATGTGAACTCTCAGAGGTTGGATCTCTTTTGTCCGGGCTCTGGTATTGTGCCCTAGTCTTTCTATGCTGCCTAAATCCTGCCTTAATTTCCACCGTGTGCAGAGAGGGCACCACAGATAAGACTGCGCTTGCCCAGTGGAAGATTGCCCATTAATTGCAGCAAACTCGTGTAAGTCTCCTTCCCCTCATTGGGTTTTCTGTTTCACATGGGTGGGAAAGTCGTGCTTTGGTGTTAGTATCCTTTTCTTCACATTCTTGCTAGGCTTCCACAAACTCAAGTCCTAGAAATAGTGTGTAACACCTGACTCGCCAAACCATGTTGGAAGAACACTTAAAAAGGAAAGGAAAAAAAAATGATGAAGAGCCTCTTGAAATGTCTCATCTCTCCTAAATTGACTGATAAGTGCCTCCCTCCCCCTACCTGAATTCATTGTGAGTTTTGGAGTGAGGCAGCTTCAGTTTTAATTGAAACAAAGAGGCACTGTCTGTAACATTTTAGAAGCTGTAACTTTAGGGGACTGGGCTTTCACAAGCTGTGCCACCGCACCAGAACCTGGGAGAGTCTCACTTAGCCAGCACCTATGTAGATGATCAGAAAATACTTTATGAAAATATTCATACTATGAGCACCTGATTTCAAGCTTTTGAAATCCAAGGTTGAAATTCACTTATGTTTTATTTCGAAGTAGTCAGTAGGTTGAAAAATTAATAAAGTAACCTGAAATCTCCTCTCGTCTTTTATATTTGGGAAATAATTATTAACTTTAGCTGAATCCACAAGTTATACTCCCAAAATCTGAACTCTCTGCCAGGTGAGCCAGTTAGTAGCTCAGACTCCAGTGCAGGGTTTGAGCGTGAACTCTTGATTCTGGGGGAGCCTCCTTAGAGTGCATCTGTGTATGCTTCCCTGGGGGGACAGTAGCCCTGTGGTCCCATTCACAGGAAGAGGCCTGAGCAGAGTGAGACTCCTCCCCCTCCTGGTGGGTGGGGGCGAGGGTGGTCAGCCCTGGAAGGCTGCCACAAACCACACCAAATACTGGAGTAAGGGAAAGGATTTATTGGTGGGGAAACCTGACAGACTGGAGGGAAGGGACGAAGGAAAGAGAGAACAGAAGAGACTCACGTGTGCGCGTACACACACACGTTCAGGATCAGGTCCTGTTAAACCTTTGCCGGAGAGTGGGCAGGGAAGTAGGAACAGCAAATCCCATTAGGGTGGGGGTGGAGCTGACACCTGTGGTTGGGCAGTGTGGTCACCTGGCTTCCAGCAATGGCGGCAGGCATGTAGATCACGCCACAGAGAAGACTGAACCATTTTACTAACACACACACACGTGCACCTGTGCTCCTGGGCCTTTCCCTGTGCACAGACCCAAGAATCCCACAGGTCTGGCTGCACTTGACATCCCACCGAGCCCCTGGTGAGGGACAGGGCAGTGCCTGCTGTCTGGACATCCCGTGGCCTCCTGGGCATATTTTGGAGGGACAGTCAGTGGAAGCTTGCAGGCCCACTCGAGTGTCCAGCCCATGGGTACTGGAGGACTGTGAGGCTCGGGTGAGCCCCCTCCCGCCCCCGGCTGCCAGCAGGGCTTCTCCCTCTCAGGAATGTTGGGACAGCGTTGGCCATCTGTGGCCTTCGTGTGGGCCAAAACATGCCCTGTAGCTTGCCAGCAGGCCACTTGTAGCCTGCTCTTTGCATGTGAAACATCCCTGTCTCCTCCTGACCCTCCCACAGCTGTGTGTGTGACGCTGTCACCCTGGCTTCACACGCCGAGGTGGGGGCTTTTGCACTGGGCACCCCCAGACCTCTGCCCGGCTCTGGCCACGTGCCCTAGAGGAGCCGTCCAGCCCTGCTCCTCTCCTCGGCCTTTGCGCCTGCCCAGGGATGCTTCCTCTCGTGCTTCTGTGTCTCCATCCACAGTGCCCAAGCTCATCTCTGAGGTCACACTGTATTTCTTCCAGCATTATAGGCATCACTGTTGATGCGTTTCTCATAGTGCCCAGCTCTGCAGGTCCTGGGAGCCTGTATTTGCAGTCTCTGGGTCTGCTGACTGTCAGGCCGAGTGGAGGGAGGAGGAAGAAGCAGGGGTGGGCGGAGGGAGACATGAGCCCAGGTCCTGACAGGCCTCAGCCCGGCTGCAGGGCACCGTGCAGCATGTCCCCCGGGCTGCAGTGTGGTGGAGGTGCTGACCACACTCCCCCAGCAGGGGCGGCAAGGTCTTCCCAGGAGGGCACCGAGCCCGGCTCCTGAGCCATCATGCCTGCAGCACCTGCCTTCCCTTCCTGGATGGTCTCACTCAGATACTTAGCCTTAATCGGGGAAGGCCTCGGCAGGCTGTTTTCCAGAGACTTTGGGTCGGGTGGGGGCTGCCACCCCAGGACTCTGCAGCTCCTTGCGAGGGTTTTGGCTGTGAGTGGGAGCCCCCAGGCTCACTTCCCCCACCTGACTGGGGTCTCCGTCCCTCCACCTGTGGGCTTCTGCCAGCATCGTCTGGCTGTGTGCCGCCCCTCCTCCCCAGGCCCCTGCTGCCCCCCAGCTCCTCACCTGCTTGGATGTTTGCCCCCTGGCCCCAGGCACAGGTCACTGAGGGGCCAGCTCCTCATGAGAGGGCAGGGAGATGGTTCAGGGGCCCTCCTGTCTTTGACACACCTGGACTCCCCAGTGGTGGTACCTGGAGCATCCACTGTGCACTTATTGCAGTGGACGCCATACAGAGCATCGCTGTGTGCTTGACTGCATGTGATGAAACAGTGACGGGCCTCCCAGGTCTGGGTGGTGGTGTGCAGGGCTGGCAGTGGCCAGGTCAGCACTGGCGCTTGGGTGTATCCTGCAGCATCCCAGTCCTGCGAGTGCTTGAAAGCGCTGCAGGGGATCCTGTCCCATTTAAGCCTTTTCCTGAGATGTACGAAAGGCAGTGAAGTCTAGTTTTCATATTCATTTAAATGTAGTCATCCCTACATTGTTTTTACTTTAAAGCTATTTTAAATCAAAATAAAAATTCTATTAATGGAGCCTTATAGCCATTATCCTAAAACATAGCAAGACACCCATTCAAGGAAAATTTGGGTGATTTATTTGTTTGGCCATTCTAAAACAAAGCAATCCATAATTTCAGGCTGGCTTGGTTTTTTTTTTCCCCCTCCCTCTCTTCTCGCTCCCTCCCTCCCACCTTTCTGTGTTGCTGGAGTGAGCTGTAAACATAGCCAGAGGCACAGTACGGATTACAGATAATTCAACCTTTCAAAAACATTCAATGAAACAAGACTTTGCATTGAAGTATTAATTTGACACTATATTAAATTGTCACTTCCAGCCTTGGGAAAAAAAATGAGTGAAACACGATAATAACAGCAATTTCCGCAAGCCAGAGCCCAGGTTCACCCTGTCATGCAGAGGTATAAATATTTATCCCTTGCAGAGCCTCACTTAGGACCGGGCTGCTGAAACCTCAGTCAGCTGTGAACATTCTCGTGCGATGCATTTTGCATGAGAAGAGCAACAGATCAGGATTCATAACACACCTTCTTCTTGGTGGGAGCCTCAGAGGGAAAGAATGAAGGCAGGGGGAGCTGTGGCTGCTGCATTTTCAGTTTATCACTGCACTGCAGTCCGAACAGACCTGCAGCCGCCCAGGAAGAACTTCTAAGGGAGGCTTGGGAACAGGGAACATTTATTTGCCTTTTATTGACACCTTGGCATCGTTTCTAATTTTTTTTTTAAAGGGCAGAAAAGTGTTAGTGTTAGAAATGGAGGCTACAGGCTAAACCTTACCAACCAATCTAAAAATTTCTGAGAGCAGTCTTAGAAAAAACAGAAGCCACTGCACGATGAATAATGAAGGGAGATGACATGTGTCACACAGCTGTGAGAATGCAGGAATGTGCACCATTTAATGACATGCAGCGAGTTTAACACCGAGAGTGTCAGAATAAGCGTCCTTGATTTGGCTACGCACAGGAGGTGCAGTAAGGGCTGATGGCGCTCACAGTCGCTGTTCGAACATTGGGAGTGCGTGTTCAGCCCGTGTTCAGATGCAGGCTGTGCGGCATGACTGCACTGAGCAGCTCTGGGCCAGGGCTGCCGCCCCTGGTGCCAGGCAGAGCGTCTAGGTTTGGGATGAGGGAAACGGGTGAGCTGGAGGGTCCCAGGAGGTGGAAATAACAGAGGGTGGGCGGGTAGTGTGTGGTGAGGAGCCATCCAAAGGAGAGATGCTGTCTTGTGGCTCTCCCAGGATGAGAACCTCTGGTCTGATGTATGCTCCACATTTCTGAGCCACACGTGGAGTGGCCAGGGTTGAGGCGTGTTTGGTGCATTTTCAGCCTTGTCTCCCTGGGGATCTCAGGGTGGCCATGGACAGGAGCCGGCCGGGCTCCTGCCGAGTGTGTAAATCCGTGGCAGGTTTGTGCTTATGCCAGTGGGGAAGGCGTGCCCAGTGGCCACATCCAGACCACGTGGCTGAAAGAGGAAGGCGTGTCTGCTCCTCTTCAGAGTGGCCCCAAGGACGAAGCTGTCGCTTTTCTGTTCTCGTAAGCTGGAAGTGAAGCAGATCCCTCGGACCGCCTTGTGGCTGCATCCACAGCGCTAACAAGAAGCCCATAGCTGCCGAGGGCGTTTGTGACCATTGAAAACGAGCGGATGCTCATGCAGAGTAACAGACAGCAAACACAAAGCGTGGCATCGTGGGGCTAGGACCCCCCCTTCTTTGTGAAGCATTCATTGGCAAGTTACTCCGCTAATCTGTCTATGATGTTGGTGTTTTGCAGGAAAGGTGCTCAGAGTTGTGATCCTAAAAGCAGTGCAAGACAGAAATGAATTTTTAGCCTCTCTAATATTTATAAAGCATTGTCCCACTTTATAAACACACACGCACACACACAAACAGTTACTCATTTTTTGGCAAGTTTTTATCCTATGGAGATTCCCTGAAATTGGAATTCCTATTCTCATTTAAAATGTAGGCATTCCCTGGAAAGCGGCTTAGGGACGCGTCAGGTGCTGGTGGCGGGCTCCCTCTCCTCGGCACCTGGGCCTGCTGTGGCATCGCGGGCCTCGTCTCCCTTATCTGTACTTCTGTAGCTTTCTCCCTGGCTCGGACCAGGGAGGCCCCGTGTGCCACTGCAGTCGCTGCGCACGTGGCCCTGAGGTTACAGGGCCCGATGGGACCAATTCTCTGAGTCCATGTTCACTTCGGGAAGCTGGGAGACTTTTGAGTGGGAATTCCGTGAAAATCTGAGAACGGAATTCTTCACCCACTTTCGGCCACAGCTTGGTCATCACTAGCGTCACAATTCCTCTCTGCCTCCTTCCCCAGAGCCCCGGGTGACGGACGCCACGCACGCATGTGCAGTAACCACTCGCGGCGGCGCTCTCCCCTCCCACCCCAGAGTCGCTCCCAGCTCACAGCACTTACGAGATTAACATCCTTAAGCAATTACTTGGCGGCTACTCCTTGTTCTCCTCGTGGCTGACACATGCCATCTTTTTTCCTGCCTTTCTTCTCGTGTAATGTCCTTCATTTATCACGGCCATCATGAGAAAAAAGCATGGGCTCTCCTTTCATCATAAATCACCCTGGATTGTTTTCCTGCCTTCAGAATCCAGAATTTTCATATTTACAACACCTGGAGGTGAGAGTCGTGGTGTTAATTATAAAGATAGCAAAGGCTATACGCATCTGTTTAAAAAAAATCTTGGGGGCTGGCACTTTGGCATAATGGGTAAAGCTGCCATCTGCAGTGCCGGCATCCCATATGGCACTGGTTCAAGACCCAGCTGCTCCACTTGAGATCCAGATCTCTGCTGTGGCTTGGGAAAGCAGTGGAAGATGGCCCAGGTCCTTGGGCCCCTGCACCCACGTGAGAGACCCAGAAGAAGCTCCTGGCTCCTGGCTTCAGATTGGCACAGCTCCGGCTGTTGGGGCCATTTGAGGAATGAACCAGCAATTGGAAGACCTCTCTCTCCCTCTCGCTCTCTCTCTGCCTCTGCTTCTACTTCTCTGTAACTCTTCCCTTCAAATAAATTAATAAATCTTTTTATTTTTTCTTTTTCTGTTTTTTTTTTTTTTTTATTTTTGACAGGCAGAGTGGACAGTGAGAGAGAGAGACAGAGAGAAAGGTTTTCCTTTGCCGTTGGTTCACCCTCCAATGGCCGCCGCAGCCAGCGCACCGTGCTGATCCGAAGGCAGGAGCCAGGAGCTTCTCCTGGTCTCCCATGGGGTGCAGGGCCCAAGCACTTGGGCCATTCTCCACTGTTTTCTCAGCCCATAGCAGAGAGCTGGCCTGGAAGAGGGGCAACCGGGACAGAATCCAGCGCCCCGACCGGGACTAGAACCCGGGGTGCCGGCGTCACAGGTGGACGATTAGCCTGTTGAGCCGCGGCACCAGCAATAAGTATTTTTTAAATGAATGTATGAGTGGATGTTGAGAGAGGGATCTTGAGGCCTGAAGAAAATGAAAAAGGTTCAGATGACAGAAACCATTTCTGTAAAGACATTTTCATATAGTTCATGCAAAATGCACATTGTTGAGGGGGGAGATATGCACAGATTTCAGAAATGTTTTACACCAAAGCAAGCTCCTGCTAGCTACAGACACTAAAAAGAACAAGGCATCAGTCTGAAAACAGCCCCCAGCACAGCAACATGACATCTGATAAAACTGAAGCTAGGGGAGGCGATGCTGTAGTTCAGTAGTTTAAGCCACAGCCTGCAAGTTGGCATCCTGTGTGGGCATTGGTTCAAGTCCCAGCTGCTCTACTTCCAATCTACCTCCCTGCTAATGCACCTGGGAAACAGCAAAAGATGGTCCAAGTGCTCGGGCCCCTGTACCCACGAGGGAGATTCAGAAGAAGCTCCTGGCTCTTGGCTTCAGCCTGACCCAGTCCTGACTGTTGTTGGCCATTTGGAGAGTGAGCTGTAAGACTGCCTTTGAAATAAATAAATAAATCTTTAAAAATAACTGAAGCAAGGACAAACATCAAATTTATTATTACAGCTTGGGTGGAAGCATGGTAAGATTGTTGGTGCTTTGCAAAAAGTTGGAGGGGAGGACACCCCCAAGAAATCAGCAGTTTACAAGTGGAGAGCTCATTTTAAGAAGAGACAGGACAGTGCTGGTGTTGAAGGCTGCAGTTGCAGCAGTATGCATCAGTTTGCAGGGGACAGAGTTATCCCATCCATGTCTTGATAGAAGAGACTGACTATCAGTGGTAGAAGCAGCAGCAGCCAATACCATCGATCTTCCAGCGGGTCCAGCTCATGCAATTCTGACTGAAAAATTACTACTACTACTACTCAACGGGTGCCAAAATTGCTACAGCCAGATCAGCTGCAGGCAGGAGCAGAGCTTTCCAGAAACCCCGGAACACATGAGATCCAGATCATGAAGCATCCCATTGAAGGATTGGAACAGGAGATGAAACATGGCGTTATCAGCACAGCCCTGCAGAGAAAGTGCCATCAAAGCAACGGCTACCAAGAGAAAGACGTGGTCCAGTCAAAAGCAAAAGCAGACTGCTTAATAGCAAAAGGCATGGGGCCGGCACCATGGTGTAGTAGGTCAAGTTGCCACCTGCAGTGCCGGCATTCCATATAGGCAAGGTTCCAGTCCTGGCTGCCCACTTCTGATCCAGCTTTCTGCTGTGGCCTGGGAAAGCAGTAGAGGATGGCCCAAGTGCTTGGGTCCCTGCACCTGCTTGGGAGACCTGGAAGAAGCTCCTGGCTTCGGATTGGCCCAGCTCTGGCCATTGTGGCCATTTAGGGAGTGAACCAGCAGCTAGAAGACCCCCCCCCCCCCCGCTTCTCTTTAACTCTGCCTTTCAAATAAATAAATAAATCTTTTTTTGACAAGGCAGAGTGGACAGTGAGAGAGACAGAGAGAAAGGTCTTCCTTTCCCATTGGCCACTGTGGCTGGCGCACCGTGCCGATCCGAAGCCATGAGCCAGGTGCTTCTCCTGGTATCCCATGTGGGTATAGGGGCCCAAGCACTTGGGCGTTCCTCCACTGCACTCCCAGGTCACAGCAGACAGCTGGCCTGGAAGAGGGGCAACCAGGACAGAATCTGGCGCCCCGACAAGGACTAGAACCTAGTAAGCCGCGGCGCCAGCCAAATCTTAAAAAAGAGAGAGAGAGAGAGAGAGAGAGAGAGAGAGAAAAGGTAACAGCATCAGTTTTTTGTGGGGATGCTCGAAACATTTTGCTGTTGACTTTTGGGAGGGCCAAGGGCTGGTAACATCTGCTTATTAGTAGAGTGTCTTTAGAGCGGGAGCCAGAGTCTCCACATAAAGACCCCCAGAGAGGCCTCCCCGTGACTGTGCCCCTGCTCCTCTCATCTAATGGACAGTTCTGTGAGAGTCTTGGTGGAAGATGATTGACATCTGCCTTATGAGAGAGTTCTCATCTGGCTCCCTATTTCTCTCTGTTTCAAAAAGCTCTGTAAGGGGCACTCCTTTCTCTCCAGGTAATAATGTTAAAAATCGGCATTACTGTGGTTCAATTCCCTGGACCCTCAGCTCTTTAGGGGTGAACTAAATGACTGCTATCAATTCTTATAATAGTGTCTTGACTTTCATGGAGCTTAAGTTGAGTGATAAAAAATCTACGTTCTAAATTCTGTCTGAACTTCATTTTTCCTTGAACTTCTTGAAGTCCTCGTTTCACGACAACCTGCAATAGGCTCTGTCCTAAGAACTTTATACTTTGCTAATTTATTTTTTAAAGATTTATTTATTTACTTGAAAGGCAGAGTTACACAGAGATAGGCGAGGCAGAGAGAGAGAGAGAGAGAGAGAGAGAGAGAGAGAGGTCTTCCATCCAATGGTTCACTCCCCAATTGGCCACAAGGGCCGGAGCTGTGCCAATCCGAAGCCAGGAGCTTCTTCCAGGTCTCCCACATAGGTGCAGGGGTCCAAGGACTTGGGCCATCTTCCACTGCTTTCCCAGGCCACAGCAGAGATCTGAATCAGAAGTGGAACAGCCAGGTCTCGAACCGGCACCCATATGGAATGCCTACACTTTAGGCCAGGGCATTAACCCACTGTGCCACAGCGCTGGCCGCAATCATTTGCTGATTTAATCATCACAAAAACCCTGTGGGTTAGGAGCTGCTGTTACTCCTGGTCTCTAAATCAGGAGCCTCGGCAAGGTTGAGTGACTCACCCGAGGTCACACAGTTAGTGAAGGCAACGCTGGACCCACAGCACCAGGAGTGGCTGAGTTGCGCCAAGGGCCCCAGCTAAAGCTATGGCCGTAAATTCACAAACCCCCAGGTGTTGAGATCTCCTCTTGCAATTTGTGTGCATAGGGGTCCTTGTAGATAAGCCCGCGGGTGCTAAGACTTTAGCATACCCTGGGTCAGCTGGTGAAGGATTACCTGCAAGCCCCTTGGTGTCAGCGGCTGCACGGTGGTACTGGAGGACCGTGGCCTTCTCCAGCCCTGGAGTTCCTTTACGAACAAGTGAGTGGATCCTTCGCCCCGGGCCCACAGCCAGAAACTCACTCCTTGGATAGAACGTTCTCTTCTGCAAAATGTTGCATCATAAATGCTTCCCATGCTCTTGGCACCTCTGCCGTTTGGCAGTGCTGGGATCTCCTAGATGGACTTAAATGTGATGACTTGTGGTGTTGTATATGTTTATGTAGTCATAGCAAGCGGACTCATAATCTGTAATTTTCATCTGAGAGCCTGTAGGTGAGCCATTAGTACACATAGACACTGAGGAAGTAGTTCGGATTTTTCAAAATTTTTCATTTACTTGCTTGAGAGGCAGAGAGAGCTCCCCATCCACTGATTGACTCCCCAAATCCTGGTAACAGCTGGAGTTGGGCTAATGCGAGAGCTTGGAGCTGTGAACTCCATCCAGGTCTTCCACATGGATGCCAGGAACCCAAGTACTTGACCATCGCTTCTGCCTCCCAGGCTCTGCATTAGCAGGAAGCTAGAATTGGGAGCTGGTGCCAATTATTGAATACCAAGCACACTGCTGTGGGATCCTGGCATCTCAACCACCGGGCTGAACACCCACCCAATAGATTCAATTTGATCTGTTTTATTCTGTGTAGTGATAGATCTAGTGTTGCTTTAAAAAAAAATGTTCTGAAGATTTTATCCTTATTTATTTGAAGGAGAAAGTGGCAGAGAGGCAGTCACTTTCATCTGCAGATTCTCTCTCCAAATGGCCATGGCTGGGCCAGGCGGGAGCCAGAAACTCCATCTGGGTCTCCCACATGGGTGTCAGGGACCCAAGTTCTTGGCCGTCTTCCACTGCTTTCCCAGGTGCATTAGCAGGGAGCTGGATTGGAAGGAGGGCAGCCAGGACTCTGACTTGGGATGCTGGCATGGCAGGCATTTGTTTAACCTACTGCACAACACTGGCCCCAGCAGATGTAGCCTTAGATTAGGTGTGTGGCGGGGGGAGCACAGAATATAATCTGTGGGTATTTTTCCCTGAGAAAAAGAAAACTCAGAAGAGCTCCCCTGAGTAATATTCACAAAGTTTCTTGGGCAGAATCAGCAACGTGAATGCCGATCCTGACCAAGGAGAGCCTCTCTCAGCGGGGCTTCTAACAGGGAGCCCATGACGAGAACCGTCTGAGTGGAGTGGCACAGAGACACAGTGACAGCCACACTGACAATGGCAGGTGCCAGGGGTCCGGATCGTGTGTTGTGGGCCTGGAAAGTTCCCACCGCAGAGTGCACCCCAGACACAGCTAGGGCGTCGCTGTGAGCTGGTTTCACATCCCACACGGACGGTGCCAGAGCTGCGAATAGAAGCCCCATCACCGCCGTCTTGAGTGCAGGGCGCGGCTCCAGGGTGAGGTGCCGAAATACACTCGTTGTCTGTCATCTGCCCAGCAGCCTTCGGGGCAGAAACCGGGCACGTGCTATCTGGAAGGGGACACTAACACGCACAGGGATGAGGAACTTGCCCGAGCCTCCACCGCCAGTAACACGGAGGCACCCACGGGGGCGCACAGCTGCTCGCCTTCCGGCTGTGCTGGCCCGGCAGAACCCAGCGGTCCCGCTCCCCAAGCCCCAGGCCCATGCACCCACCTGTCTGCAGAGGCAGCCGACAACTGCCCTTTTTATGTCTACAGTTCCGATGTGAAAAGTTTTCTTTTCAGCCAAGGGCTACTTCTGACCTGTTTTGCATTAGCAAAATTCCAAGTTAATTGATTATACTTTGAAAGGAGAGAAATAGAAAAATGATACACTCATCCGATTTCAAATACTAAGCTGAGGTAAAACCACTCAGAAAATACATCAAATTAAAGGGACCAGTGTCATGGCACAGCAGATCAAGACATTGCCTGCAATGCCCACGTCCCATAAAAACGAAAGGCTTTTAATACCTAAGGTGGTTAAATATCAGAGTTGATTTAACAGTGCATACCACTAAAAAGTCTGAAAGGACAACATTCTAATTACTTTTATTTTTTATGAAATTCCCATTAGGGAAAAAAAGAAAAATCCAAGTAGGATTAAATAAATAAATAAATAAATATCCCCCTAAATTCCACTGCTAGCATCTGGCGAAGTTCTCCCCGGCGCCTGTGTAAAGTGCACAGGGTTCACCGTATTCAGCTCACGCTCTTCATGCTGGCCACTCGCCTGGAGATTGCAAATATGTCATAGGCACACTTTTTTTCTGAAAAATTTTTCCTCTGCTTTTAAGGAAAGGAAAACTTTAAACTTGCTCTGGCCCCTGTTTATATTATGTCTGCCAGTCAGGAGACAGCGCCATCTGGTGGGCCCTTGGAGCCGTTTGGAGAATGGTCATTAAAGACTGAAGGCAGTGTTGTGTTTTTGCAACTCACTTTGGAAATGATGTCAGCCTTGGGGTTCATCCAAAAGGATTTGGTGAATAACAACCCGGAGCCAGAGAATCCCCGTCTGTGTATAGAGCAGGAGCAAATGATCCATGGTAGCAAGGAGACCCGTTCTCGCCCCTGCTTAGCTCTAGATGTTAAAGTCTCTGGGAAACGAACGCCAGAGTTCAGCCCTGCCAACTCCTGAGACCCAGCGCAGTACGGTTTCCTCCTCCATTGTGGCTTCAGTGCTGTTAAGGAAGCTGATTTTGAGTCCAGCCTAGCATCCCCCACGAGAGTTCCTGGGTTCGATACCCAGCTCCAGCTCCTGACTCCAGCACCCCGCTGGTGCTGACTCTGGAAGGCAGCAATGGTGGCTCAAGTCATTGTGTTCCTGCCACTCATGCGAGAGACCTGGATTGAGTTCCTGGCTCCTACCTTTGGCCCCAACCAAGCCCTGGCTGTGGCAGGCATTTGAAGAATGGAAGCTGTGTATGTGTGTGTGTGTGTCTGTCTCTCTCTATTCTTCAAATAAATGCTTAAAAAAGAAGTAGCAGCAGCAGCCAGTCTGGATGGTCAAGTTGACCAGCCTTCCCCTTGTAAAGTCATGGTCAGGGATTCTGGAGTAGATGATAGAAGGCCTGGATGGAGTGTGACCTCACCTCAAAAGAATTTCAGGAAGGACCAACCACTTGTCCTGTTGCTTCGCGCTGTTATATCCAAGTTATAACTTTACAAACGAATTTAAAGTGTTAGGAAAAGGATCTCTTCGGAGGTAAAACGGAATTTTCTTAGTATCTGTGTACAAGTGGCAAGCACAGATCTGATCAGTAAACAGTGCAAGTGTGGTGATCCCGTGTAAACAGGACCTCGCTGGCTGAAGGGTTTTCCTTTGCGTGAATGCCGTTGGCAGGAGAGTTGTGCTTTACGTCCTTGGAGCGTGTTCTGATTGGACCTTCGCCTTTTTCTATCTTCCCTGCAGTACATAGTGGAATGTCACGGGGTCACTCTTCTCCCCCAGTTCCTGGGCATGTACCGGCTGAATGTCGACGGAGTGGAAATATACGTGATTGTTACCAGGAATGTGTTCAGCCACCGTCTGTCTGTATATAGGAAATACGACTTAAAGGTGAGATTACTTCTGGTAACATTTGTGCAGGGCCTCAAGCTCACTCATCCATCCAGTCCATGGCATAGCCGATACGAAATGCCTGGGCGTCGCTCACGGCCCCCGGCTCACCAGCTGATGGCACAGTTGGCTGCCCTGGTGAGCTGTCGGTGCTTCCATGCTTTGGAGATGCCGTGTCTGTTCATTCTGCACCAGCTGTGCACCAGCCCCTGTTCCAGGTGCCGGGATAGTGAGGGGCGCCACGCAGCGCTGGTGCTGCGGGGGCAGCGACGGGCACTGAGTGGACATCCTCAGGGTGCAGCGTGTCAGGGGCGGTCAGCGTGCGGATAGAAGCAGACAGGCTGTCGGGAGGAGTCACTGCAGCCAACTGGAGGAAAGAATGTTCCTGGCCGAGGGAACGGTTGGCACACGGGGCCCAAGACCAGTCACTTTCGACACTTGGAGTGAGGGGAGCCCTGGGAATTCTATAGAGGAACACGATCCGACTGCTAACATCACCAACACGGGGAAGCGTCCAAGTTAGGGGCTGGTGAACTCTGACCTGCCCCGCTCTGGGGAGGGGGCCGTGTTTGTAATAAAGTTTTATTGGCACACTGCCATGCACATTGCTTCTGGAGTGTCTGCGGCTGCTGTTGCCCGGACGCAGAGGTGAGCAGTCACACAGGAGACGGTCCTGGACCACCAGGCCTCAAACGTTGACCCCGTGACCTTTCTTAGGAAGTCTGCCAACCTCGGGTCTGCATCAGTTGGTTCTCAGGTTCATTTCTTTTTTAACTTCAGGTTCTTTTTGTTCATGTTCTTAAAAGAGCTGTGCTTATGAATAATTTGCAGTGTTAGAACTTAAAGTGAGAACTGTGAAGATAGGTAGTTTATTGGTAAGAGTGAAAAAGCCATTAGTGAGACAGGCAGCGTTGCTTGGCCTGTCCGCCAGCCTCGGTGGCGGCCGGCTGACCGCGAGGCGGCTGCAGCGTCCCCGCTGACTCCGCTGTCGGTGTCGTGGAGACACTGACTCACTGAAGCTGTGCACTTGGGAAAGTGCACACTCCTGGAGTGCCGCAGTCACTTCTTCTAGATAACTGTGCGTATCCTTCTTTGATACTACACCAAAACTTGACGAGAGGTTATTTCTCAAAGTTTAATTATCGTGTGCAGTCTGGAAAGCCGTCTGCAAGCTCTGTGTATTCCTATCACGAAGACCTGTCCGTCGGGCGCACGCATCAGTCTGAACGTGTGATATGTTAAGAGTCGCCCATGTGGGACGTCTGGTTCCCTGCAGTTTGTGGCTCTTCCAATTACTGACCTGTTTCATTCTGCAGTGTTAAAAAGTATTATAGCCACCACCGCTGTTAGCAGAAAGGTCTTCCACGAGTGAGGAAGCTGTCAAGCTCAGAGGGATAGATACATGTTTCTCAAAATTCTGGTTTTCAGTTGAAGGTTCAGATTGAATCATGGGCCAGAAGTGCTGTCCGTGGGTTTCTGTGATGCGACAGCACACGCACCCCCAACACACACAGACACACCAGCCATTGTGGCTTCATCTGCCGCAAGCCCAGGTCTGAGTAAACCTAGATTATAAATTCTTTCAAGTAAAAATGCTGTCTGGTGAAAAAAGAGGCTAGTTCAGCCTGTAACTCAGACTATCCCAGAGAGGGGTCTTGAGAAACTGTTCCTTTACAATCACAAGTGCCTTGTGCGTACGTGATGCTCAGAACAGTGGGGAGGGGGCGTCCTCCAGCGTCACCACTTGATTGAGTGAATTGTGTTGCTGCTCAAGCTTGCTCGGCGCCTGACCGTGGAGGATCGGGGGCTCACATACAACCAACAAGTCGCGATGCCACCATGTGTGGCTTCAGCGGCCACTCTGCAGTGATGGGGGACCTCCACAGTGATGCCAGTCCGTGCCATGTGTCAGTCGCGGTCACTGATGGCACCCTTGGTGCTTGTTTTCTGCTGCGCTGCCAGCAGTGTTACACGCCATCATTATTCAGTATCCAAGGGAGCAGCAAGACGGTGGAAAGAGAAAGTCATATCCCAGTCATATTATAAAAGCAGTTGTATCTCTGCAAACTCCTGAAGGGTCTTGGAACCCACCCACCCTCTGGGACTCTTGGGATCATGCTTTGAGAAATGCTAGTGCCAGTAAACAAAGTGCTCTGGGCTTGTCCCCAGCCGCTGGCGTCCTTGTAAACTGGATCAGCTTCTGAAAGGTGGCCTTGCTCTGGCCTGTCTCCACGGCTTGGCCCCTGGGGAGATCCCAGCCGGCGCTCAGAACTGCTTCTCGAAGCCTTTGTGGTGGCGCCGAAGGCAGCCTGCCTCCATGCAGGGAGCCAGAGGAGCCTCTGGGGCTGCATGCGCTGGTTTTATGACTTGTTAACTGAGTGCAAGTTGCTTACCCTCTGATCCAGTTTCTTCATCCGTTAAAACAGGGATACTGTTACCCCCATGTGCAGCATTGTGAAGGTTTGCTGCCGTGTCCAGCATAAGGCTTAGTGTGTGGGACTGGTCGGCGGGTCTTGGCTACCTCATCCATTCTACTGGGTGTTGAAGTTCTTGAGGGCAAGTGTCTGTCCAGTGTTTTTTTTAATCAGACTCCAGCGCCTGAGCGTACAAGGAATTACACGTCTGGGAACCACATCCTGATGTCAGTTATGCATGGAGGTTGGAAGTTATTGTTTTAATTTGCCTTGCACGTCACGCTTTCTCTCTTTCACTTGTAGAATAAGAAATTCTCTTCTTGCCAGGAGTTGGCATTGTAATGGAATCTGCACGTTTCCCATCATTCAGGGCCCAAACTCTCAGCCTTAACTTACTAGTCTAGCTTTCCTCTTTTTGTCTCAGTTGTGGTGAGGGGCAGAGAGGGGATTTAAACTGGGGCGGGTGTACGTCCAGGCTGATGGCCTGCATTTACACAGAGATCATTCCCCGGGAGGGAAGCAGAGGGACGCACTGGACGGAAGACACTCGCAGACCAACTTCCTGGTTAAAACACAAAGTGGCCTGAACAGTTTGCCCCCAGCCAGCAGCACAGGCAGTGCTCACGTGTTAACAGATGGCCCCGTCTGTGGCCTTGTTTTTCTAATCTGGGGACATCCTTTGTTGGAAACCAGTGTGTAAAGGAAGGTGTTTGTGGCCCACCTTCAGGAAGCCCTCGGGGAAGAAAGACCACCGCAGATGAGCAAGAGCAGCTGCTGGCAGTGCCCCTCGGCTGCCTGCTGCCTGCTGCTGGCTGGTCCCCGGGTTTCCCTCGTGAGGCTCTCACATCGCCCATCGTTGGGGAGTCAGCCTTGTGCTCCTCCATCTCGTCCCCAAGAAACGTGGAGCCTTTCCCTGGGCTGGCGCAGGGTCTCTCAGATCCCCCGACCCCGGCCTAGGCCGTGGAGGATCAATCTTGGGGTGGCTGGCCGGCTGGCCCTGGCTCCCCTCCCCTCCAGCATCTCTCCTGGGGCTGTGAATCACCCAGGGCCTGAGCTGCCGTGTGAAGCTAGCCCTGGAGTTGAAGGTTTAGCTCCCTGGGGGCCGGTGGGACCACTTTCACTTTGCCCAGGCCACCTCATGCGTCCCAAGACACTAGATGGGAGTCAGGCAGACCCGAGGCTCTGCTGACCTTGTGGCAGCGTGTGTGTCCAGTGCTGTGGGGAGACCAGCCCCAGCCACTTCCCAGTGACACCAGCACCTGCTGCAGGTGAGATGCCCGGACCGCCGCTGGGAGCACACAGCACACACAGCCCTCATCGGGCGGCACACCAAGGCCTCCCCACCCCCGGCCACTTGTGTCCCGGCTTATCCTCTGAATTAAAATCTGCCCACACAAAGGCAAGCTTCCCTGCCTGCCTCCTACCCCAGCTCACCTGCAATGACCCAGAGCTCTGAGGCCTGGCACCGAAAGCCAGCACCGTGGAGTAGACAGTGCTGAGGACAAGGCCCATGTTTTCTGCCACCCTTTCCCTCCGCGCTCCGCACAGGGCCTGGCACAAATGAGGAGCCAGCAAACGTGGGTCTCTGAAGGAACCTCTAAAGTGCCAGGAAGGTCAGACAGTGCCCATGGGGACTTACGGTGCAGGAGAGAAGGCGGCCGGCAGAACCTGCACAGCAGGGGAGAGAGCAGAGTTTCTGGGACAGTCAAGGGCATCTCACCAGGGAGGGGCGCCAGAGGCCCCACGGTGCTGGAGCCAGACGATGGCCTGCTGCCCCTTTTGAGGGTAGGAAGATACTGTGTCTGGCAGGGGATTCAAGACGTGGGTTTAGCAGATGATTGCTCTCGTGCTGGTCAGGCTTGTGGGTTTCCAGCTGGCAGGCAGGGACTAGAGAGAAGGCAGGGCGGAGGGGAGTGGGCAGGGGACAAGACGCCTGCAGAGGGCGGGACGTGCCCCAGAGCCGGGCGGCCCGTGGACCGACCCCGCCGTGACCGATTTCCTGTTTCACAGTGCGCGCCGTGGCCATGTTTTCATTGTCTCTTTGTGTTCCAGGGCTCAACAGTGGCTCGAGAAGCGAGTGACAAAGAAAAGGTAAGCACGTGGGTACCTCCCTCCCCGCAGCCCCGGGGCCTGGGGAGCTGCGCATCTGTTCTTCCAGGCCGGCGTGGTTCTTGGCGTTTCCTGGCCACTGCTGCCAGCCGGAAATGCCTTGTCGGTGGGGGCTGAGGCGCATGCTGTTCTCTGAATAGTGACTTAGCTGTTAGTTGTCGGTGTGGTTGAGAGGAACGTTTCTCGCACACCGTGCACGCGGAAACACAGCCCCTGTGCAGTAAGCTTGAGGTCAGGGCTCGGCTCCCCCGCCGCCCTCCCCGCCACCTAACCAGCCGTGACCCTCAGGAGGCCTCCACACGTCCCTAAGCCTGTGTGCCCCTCTGCAGAAGCCTTGGCTTGGATGAGCTGCACACGCTTCTCCAACGACACAAAATAAAATGCAAATAGAGGACTTTTTCACTTGAAAATTAGGGGTGAAGGAGCTCCCTCTTTTTACCTTTTCCTGACTTGTTGAGCATTAGGTAATATTTATACCACCTTAGTTTATTGTACGAGAGTCTAGACAGAGTCACCTTAAAAGATCTGTTTCGATGAGAAATTGGGGCGTAGCTTCCTGTATGTGAACCTAACCTGGCCCAAACCCACCTGTGCCGATGTGAAAAGTGAGCCTCAACTCTGTCGTTCCCACTCGTCGCCCAGAAGCGCCTTTCCTTGACCATTTCATTGGAAAGCTGGCTCCAGGTGCTGGCCATCCGTTTTTGTAAATTACATTCTTTTAGAGTTATATCATGCATTTTTATACTAATTTTACAAATTTGTAAATCTGTGGGGCAGGGCTGTGGTGTGGAGTGTTGGGCCACCGCCCACAGTGCCAGATTCCCATATGGGAACCAGTTTGAGTCCCGTCTGCTCCGCTTCCAATCCAGATTCTAGCTAATACCCCTGGGAGGGCAGCAGAAGATGACCCAAGTCCTTGGGTCCCTGCCACCCATGTGGGAGACCAGAAAGAAGCTCCTGGCTCCTGGCTTTGGCCTGGCCCAGCTCTGGCTATTGCGGCCAATTGGGGAGCACACCAGCAAATGAAAGATTTTTCTCTCTTTCTCTCTCTCCCCCTCCCTTTCTCCCTCTTTCTCTGTGTCTCTGCCTTTCATATAAATAAGTAAACAAACCTTAAAAAAATTTGTAAATTTGCTTTCACTTATTCATGCTGAGGTTTTTGTAACTATCTTTATGGTTGCTCTTCTAGCTGCAGGGTTAAAATAATGAGCCAGGTGGACACATCTGGCAAGGGATGCAGGTGTCAAACAGAAGCTAGAGATATAACCTGATGAATACTCTGCTGGGACACCCAGCGTGCTCTCGAGCTCATAGCAAGAGTGCCTGACTTGGGCTGGACAGCATCAGGAAAAGTCTTCTGGGAGGAGATGTTTGGAAACCGAAAGATAAGAGGTGTCAGTCAGAACAGCAGGTGCAAGTTCCCCCTCCCTGAAGGAGAGATGAGGCCACAGAAGACCAGGCCAGTTGGAGAGTGTAGTAGATGTGGATAGATCAGAGAGAGTTTGGAAGAAGAATTAGAGCCACTGTTGTGGTACAAGAGGTTGAGCTGCTGCCTGGGATGCTGGCATCCCATATCAGAGCACAGGGTGGAGTCCTGGCTGCTCTGCTTCTGATCTGGCTCCTTGCTGGTGCAGCTGGGAGGCAGCAAAGAAAGACCCAAGGGCACCTGGCCCCCTGCCACCCATATGGGAGACCTGGGTGGGTCTGGGCCCACGGCTTCAGCCTGGCTAGCCCTGGTTGTACCACGTTATAGCCTGGCATTTGGGGAGTGACCCATTGAATGGAAGATCTCTCTTCTCCTTCCTCTTTTTCACTCTGCCTTTCAAATAAATAAATAAATCTTTAAAAAAGAAGAAGAGGAGGAGGAGGAAGAATCAACAGAACTCAGGGATGGAATGTAGGAGGGGACTGGTGCCCAGGAGAGAAGTGGGTTAAGGGTGACTCCCAGGTTTCTGATTTGGACAGTTTGGTGAGTGTTCATGCCACTCACTGAAACAGGAAGCAGGGCAGATGAGCTGGGGAGAGGAGTTGTGTGTTTGTTTATTTGAGAGGCAGAGACAGAGAGCTGCCATCTGCTAGTTCACTCCCCAGACATCTGCAACAGCCAGAGTTGGAGCAGGCCAGAGCCTGGAATGCCGTCCAGGACTGGAGGAGCAGCCTGCAATGTTAGCGTGGCGTCAGAGCAGGCCGGTCTTGGCTGGAAAAGAGAGCTTGGAATCTTCCCGGGACAGGGAAGCACATGAAGTCACCAGGAGAGTGTGGAGTGGAAGAAAAGCGTTTCAAGAAGCAGCCCAGAAGAATGTCATCGCTGAAGGAGAGGCCTGCGAAGGCTCAGCCAGAGATGGAAGAGGAGCCAGAAAGCTCTGGCTCATTCACGAACGTCTTCCTTGGGTGTGGATTATGAGCAAGCATCTGCCAAGCTTCGTAAGAATGCTCTGGGGAACAAGCTGCTCAGTCCCTACCCTTGCCACGCTTGCAGTCTCCTATGGCCCAGAAACCAGAGAAAGAGAACTTCCAGTATCGGCAATTCCACAAAGCCAGGGAGATTGTGGACCAGGAGTTATCCATGGGATCCAACGGGAAAACCACTGGGGAGCTGGCCGGTGAGCACAGCTGTGAGTTGGCACCAGATGGCAGTGGGAGACGAGGTGAGGAAGAGAGAAGGAAGCCTAACAGAGCATCCTGCTTCACCTGCTATGTTCTGCCTGCGCATCAATGGATGTGTGCCTGCTGTCGAAGCCCCCATCACAAAACAAGGACCCGCAGTGGTCGTGTGCAAAGTGGTAAAGAGGCCGTGCGGGATGGCCACATTCCCACTCAGAGTTCCTGGGTTCACAGCTCGGTTCGGCTTCTGATTCTACTTTCTGCTGAGGTGCACCCTGGGAGGCTGCAGGTAATAACTGGGTCTCCACCGTCCACCAGGGAGACCTGGATTAAGTTCTGGGCTCCTGGCCCAGCTGAGCTGTTTATGGGCATTTGGGGAGTGAGCCAGCAGATGAGGAATCTCTCGCTCTGCCTCCAGCTCGGGCTATAGTTGTAGCTGCAGCTCAGCCTTTCTAATAAGCAAAAAGAGAAGAGAAGGGAAGGCACAGCATCTGATGTTGTCTTGGCTGTAGCATCTTCTCAGGCACAGAACGTTGAGCTCCCAGTCTTGCTCCCCACTGTACTGCTGAGAGGACTGCGCGTGTTCCAGAAACCAGGGCGTTAACCACAATCCACTGCCCTGCCCACCAGAAATGGCTAGCTCCTTTATTGGAGTAGGTTTTTCCTGGAAGAAAATGAGAATGTAGAATTTGTTTAATCAGCTGAGTCCACTAACACACTTTGATGCTGCTCCTAATATGAATGTAAGTATGTAGTAGTTGTTTCTGCAAACATCTCCCTTGGGAGTGGGCTTAGAGAAAGGTCACAGCTGGGGCTGGCATAGGCATAACAGGTTAAGCTGCCACCTGTGACTCCGGAATCCCATGGGGGTGCCGGTTCAAGTCCCCGGTCACTCCACTTCTGATCCAGCTCCCTGCTAATGTGCCTGGGAAAGCAGCAGGAGATGGCCCAAGTGTTTGGGCTCCTGCACTCATGTAGGAGACCCAGAAGAAGCTCCTGGCTCCTGGCTTCAGCCTGGCCCAGCCCTAGCCTTTGTGGCCAGTTAGAGTGAACCAACAGGTAGAAGATCTCTGTCTCTCCCTCTCTCCGTAACTCTGCCTTTCAAATAAAAGAAACTTTTTTTTAAAGAATTATTTTATTGATTTCAAAGACAGAGTTACAGAGAGAGGCAGAGCCAGAGAGAGAGAGAATCTTCCATTCTGCTGATTCACTCCCCAAATGACTCCAGTGGCCAGAGCTGAGCTGATCCGAAGCTAGGAGCCAGGAGCTTCCTCTGGTTCTCCCATGCCATCTTCCATTGCTTTCCGAGGCCACACCAGAGAGCTGGATTGGAAAAGGAACAGCTGGGACTCGAACAAGCACCCACATAGGATGACAGCGCTGCAGGCTGGGGCTTTAACCCACTGTACCACAGTGCTGGCCCCAAAACCTTTTTTTTTTTTTTTTTTTTTTTTTTTGACAGGCAGAGTAGACAGTGAGAGAGAGAGACAGAGAGAAAGGTCTTCCTTTGCCGTTGGTTCACCCTCCAATGGCCACCGCGGTCGGCGCGCTGCGGCCGGCGCGCTGCAGCCGGCGCACCGCGCTCATCCGATGGCAGGAGCCAGATGCCAGGTGCTTTTCCTGGTCTCCCATGGGGTGCAGGGCCCAAGCACCTGGGCCACCCTCCACTGCACTCCCAGGCCACAGCAGAGAGCTGGCCTGGAAGAGGGGCAACCGGGACAGAATCCGGCGCCCCGACCGGGACTAGAACCCGGTGTGCCGGCGCCGCAAGGCGGAGGATTAGCCTGTTGAGCCACGGCGCCGGCCCAAAACCTTTTTTTAAAGTGCATTTTGCACATGCAGTCTTGGTGAACTTTACACTGTGCAAATATTATGGTGGTTTACAGTAATGTCCAAAGGAGGAATACAGGAAACTAGACTTCTGTTGGGGCGTGGGTGTGTGACAGCTCTTGTTGCAGAAGGCCACCCCTCCTGCTCTCCTGTTGCAGATGCTCACGGGGAAGGAGGAAGGGAAAAGCAGTCAAACTGGGTACCGCCAAAGGGGAGTGCATCTGTCTGAGAGCTTGCACCTAACACAGCAGCTTGTTTGTAATCTATAGATATTTATCAAATTATAATAGCTTAAATGAATTCATGAAGCTCAACCGTTAAGAATGTTGTGGGTTTTTTTTTTTTTTTTAAGTTTTATAAAAAAGGGATTAGGTCTTTGTTTTCTACCAACTTCTGGATTTTCTTTCCATGGTCAATTAAGTGTTTTTTACTCATCTGAAAACCTTACCATTCTTTGTCCTCACAGATCAAACTGTCAGTGCCACCAAGGGATTACTCGTCCTTCTGATTTTTTGATATTTGGGGAAGGCTAAAAATATTTCACTTCTATATTTTATAGCCTCTTCTAAATGAAATCAAATTGTTTGCAAGAAGGTTCTTTTCATTGCTATCAATGTGTGACTACTTCCCCTTAAAATGATTGTTACGGTACAAAGAACGGCTTTCAGAGACATGCTCCATTGACATGGCTTAATTAGTAATCGCAGTTCTTACTCCTCTCAGATTTTCTTTGAGTCATTATGACTGTTTTAATTTCACATACTTTTCGCTTGTTGGTGACAAGTTTTGAAACTGTCATTTCAAATATTTAGTGATATAGGTGCAGACAAGTCCCATCCCTTAGTGTTCAGCTTGACACATAATTAGTGTGATTTGTATTAGCATAATAATGCAGATGGAACTGAAGGAAATAAAGAAGTAATATTCCAGCAATAATGGAATCACTTTCATGGCAACAAGTATCAGAACACGCATGTACAGATGTCTTTAAGAGCCGAACAGTGCTTCCCACCACCACCACCCCCCTTAGCCGTTGTCACATTCTGACAGCTGCTATGACTTGTTTTATTCTTTAATTCTTTCCTTTTTAATGGAAGGGCATCTTCCATTCATGGCTCCAGCAGTTTTGCCTCCTCTAAATGAGACAGAGAAACGCGAATCTCCCTGGTGGTCTATCTTTTCACAGCTGCGCTGCAATTCCAGTGTGACATCAAATTAGTAATTACAGCCGAGCGGACTGCGTCTTACAAATGACAGTCTTAGCATGCTGCCAGCTAGCAAGCTGCTCAGCAGGGCGTCCAGGGAAGTAAAAGAAAACATAACTGGACTCACTTGATTTCTGGGGGATTTGACCTGACTCTTTAAAAAAGCCCGTGTTCTGGAGAGAGAGAGAGAGAGGGAGTCGGGGATTCACAGATAGGCATTTTGTTCATCCTTCTGCAGCTCTTCTCGAAACTCCTGTCTGATTTGATTAGGTAAAGGAAAGCCTATGCAACGGAGTCAGGGGTTGCACTAAGACGACTCCTTTAACACACAGCATTCCCCCTGGAACTCATCTGAAAGAAAACAGCTGCCCTGCAATCGGCATTTGTAGAACTGTATTGGCAATAATCATTGTTGACACTTTGATAATGGGCTACAAAAAGCCGCCTTGTCGATTCTTTTGCATTGTGAATTGCACTAGCAATTAAGAGATGTCACCATCTCTGACATTTTATCTATTACTGAGTGAAGGTGTGAGGAGAATTCATCATTAATGCCCTGACATCTAAAAATGCTCTCCTAAACCAGTTTTCAGCATTTCCTTTGTGATCTTTAAATTGTAACCAATTATAATTAATTACTCCCTCCATATCTGGTCCTTTGGGCTACGGTTAAAGGCAAGGTAACAGCCAAGAAGGCACAGGAGCACAGCAGTGTGTCCTTTCCAAAATCTTCCTTGCCTCTCAGCTAAAAAAAAAAGCCTCTGCCCACTGTGGGCAGAGAGTCTGTTCAGGGAGATTGTTGAGGTTTGCAGGCCCTCTGCTCAGCCAACTTAACCTTCTTCGGTACGATTCATTTTCTTCCAAGGTTACATCTGCCTATGGACCAGAGAAAGCTCTTTTTAAAAAAAAAATTTTTTTTTATTTGAGAGGTAAAATGAGGGAGAGAGAGAAGATCTTCCATCTGCTGGTTTCACTCCTCAAATGGCCACAAAGGCCGGAGCTGTGCCAATCCAAAGCCAGGAGCCAGGAGCTTCTTCTGGGTCTCCCATGCAGGTGCAGGGTCCCTAAGCACTTAGACCATCTTCTACTGCTTTCCCAGGCCACAAGCAGAGAGCTGGATCAGAAGAGGAGCAGCTGGGATTTGAACCGGCACCCATGTGAGATGCAGGCAGAGGCTTAACCTGCTATGCCGCGGCACTGACCTCCAGAGAGTTCTTAAAAGAGAGCTTCTGGAGGAGACCCAACAGAGGGTTAGGGGTGTTGCTGAGGGTTGACCATATGACTTTGTCCTCGTTGGTGAAACTGAAGGACTTGCATTCTCGTGAACCTTTCCTGGACCCTCCTCCAGAGATCCCAGTACAGCCATAGACCTCACCTTGGAGAAGCCAGGGACTTGACAGCGCCGAAATCCCATCTGCTTTAGGAATAGCTTACGGTGATTGTTGAGACTGGCAGAAAGAAATATCCTCTTTGCATCCATAGATGCCTAAGCAAGTCTTAAGAACCCTGCACATAAACCAAGAGGGGTCTTCTGGGAAGCAGAGTTTTTAAGCTTCAATTCATTTGGAATGTTTCCTTCCTGGCTATTAGGTGTGACTGTGTGTGTGTGTGTGTGTGTGTGTGTGTGTGAGAGAGAGAGAGAGAGAGAGAGAGAGAGAGAGAGAAGGAGGGAGGGAGAGAGGGAGAGAGGGAGGGAGGAGCTCATGCAATGACTCTTGTGAGCATTTCAGATCCTCCTTCCTGACTCACTGGCAGATGGTGGTGTATAAACTCTCAGTTGCATTTGATTAGTTTTCACTGGAATGACATGAACACAGAGTATCACAAGCCTGCGTGGAGCAGTGCCATTAGATAAAGGAATCTTTTTAAACCAGCAGCTCTTACTTGGTTAGTTCTAGAAGGAGTTGGGAGTAGAGAGAAGATGTCTAAAATTCAGAGTGTGGCCTGAGTTTAAGCCAAACTGCTGCAGGCATAGAATTTTTGAGATAATAAAATACTGATCTTCACAAGGTTAGTATTAAACCAGAAATGACAGCACTTAGCAAAACTTGTTGCGTGTTCAGCCCTTGACACTTCTTAGATTATCACCAGAGACATGCAGGCATGCAGCAGGTCTGCAGACTGCTCCCAACCTGACTTGCAGATCCTGCTACGGATCTCGCGTGCAGCTGAACTGGCACGCCACAGCCGGTGGAGGAGGAACCAGACTGTCACCTTTGACAAGGCCACTTCCAGTCGCCTTCACGAAAGCATCACAGTGCTGGAAAAGGAGTCCCCTCACTGTTTACGTTTCAGGTTGGGAACTGCAGGGGACGTGCCAACAGCTGCGGCTCATCAGCCTCAACTGCAGGCTGACTGTAGGCTCCCCCCAGTTTCATGCTTCTCCGTTGCAGCACAGACCCGCCTGTCGAGGTACATTCTCTTTGCACATTTACACTCAGGCGAGCAGGTTCAACGTAAAAGTTAGGATTCACATGTGAATGCTGGTCGCTGATGTATACTTTCTCACTGCTTTACTGTGGATCTGAGAAGTTAGTAGCAGCCTGTTGGGTCATTTCCTAAGCTATGCACTGACATAGACATTCTATGTATGTGGTGAGGGAAGACTGTGGCGTGTACTTTCCATGAGAGAACACCTGTTATCTATGCTGCTTCAGCGTGAACTTCATCCATATTCTCCAGTTTGCCTCCATGTATCAGATTTGTGGTTTGGATGTTTTGAGAAGCAGAACGGATTTTACTATAAATCTCTAGCATCTCTTCTTACCCCCAAATCCATACCACATACATGACATTATTCCATCGAATTATCTTTATCCAAGCTCCACTGTAAGGATTACCTAAAATTCCCTCCCTTATGGAAATGTTTCTGGAGTATATTTTCAACTCCAGAGACTCTGATTTTTATGAAGTTTTTTGGCAAGCACAGTGAAAGAGATTGTATTTTTTGCAAGTTTATTTTCATTTAGGTGAGCTTCGAATAACAAGTAAATCACAAACATAAGCAGTCCCTAACATCAGACAATAATTAGTGTACTTTGTATGTTGTGCATTCAACTCCAAGTGTCACAGTAACAGCCCATCAAAGAGACACCAGGCAGCAATCTTTGACATTAAGGCTCACAATTAGACTTTTTTTTTTTTTTTGACATGGGTTGCCAAATGAGCACATTGAACAAAAATCATTTCGTTGTGAAATACAAGTCCTTTAATCACAGAGTGCTATGATTTTATCCTTTGCATTGAAACCTTCTGGTGCCAAAATCCTGTTTGCATTAAATACTCAAGTGTGACCGGGTGCATTTCTTCTTCCCGGCAAGGTTTCCAGCCAGCCTAAAATTACAACTTGGCTTTGTCTTACAGATTTTGGCCCTGTGCGTTTTAAATGCATGTATTTATATTCTCCTGTTGTTATTGGCAATATATAATGCAGTTGGCTCTTTTTGTATAGTTAAATAACAGAATGATAATTGAATCCAGTGTTATTTTAAATTTAAGTCTGTATATTTAAAGTTACATTTCCAACTGTAAGCACACATATAAAAGTTGTTTTTTTTAAATTTTGCCACCTAAAAGGTAACTAGATTTTTTTAAAAATCTCACTAAAACAAAATTTCCTGTTATTAAATTCCATACAAATGACTACACTTCTGCATCGCATCACAAAACCTAATAAAATAAGAATATACTTGTATATTCTTAGACAAATGGATTAGCTCCCACCTGAAATACGTAAAAAATTTAAATCTTTTTAGTAAGCACACACACTTTTTTTTTTTTTTTTTTTTTTGGTCCTTGTTTTGTCTTCAGAGATTTTGCAATCTGAAATTTCTAAGTATGAAAATGTTAGGTCATAAATACTTGGGTAATGCCCGAACTCTTTGAGGCCTCACTTTTTATCTTCTGTGTGCTGCTTCTGGGGAGCAGGCAGCCCTGGTCTCCTCTGCCCCTGGGGATTCCGTGGTTTCTCTCTGGCATGACTCTGTCCTCAGAGACCTGTGCTCACAGCTTGGTAGCTGTTTTGAACACAAATCCCTGGCCAGATCCACCCTTAGAGGTCATTTGTAGCTTGTGCGGCGCCCCAGGGGGTAGCATTTATGTTCAGAGGCTTGTGTACAATTAGAAACTCCCCACGTGCCAGCGGTTCAGATGCTGACCTCTGTCACCTTCCATGTTCACGTGTGTCTCTGCCACCTGACACCGTTGTTCACCGTGATCAGGATGGTGACAGTGTTTCTCACTACTGAAGAATACAGACTCATGAGGTACAGCTTCTAACTAATACCATGCTTTCGAAGAGACCAGAGGTGGGCATTTGGCCTAGCAATTAAGAGGCCACTTGGGATGCCCACATTCCAGATTGGAGGGCCTGGGGCTGCTCTCCACTCCCGGGTCCAGCCTCCTGCTAACGTGGACCCTAGAAGGTAGCAGACAGGAGCCCGAGTGATGGTTGAGTTCATCTCAGCTCATCATTCATCAGGCTGTGAGACATTAAATTGCACAATCTCAGTTTCCTTGCCTGTAAAATGGGGTAATAATAAGGTTAAGGTTAAGGTTGTTGCAAAGAGTTAATGAGAGGATTCATGTGAAATAAAATGATACACCTAAAGTGTGTTAGCACAGCCCCTGCAGCTGCTGCAGGTGGTGGTGGTTCCCTTGTTGTCGAATTAAGAAAGAACTTGGAGGGGTAGGCGTCTGGCGAAGCACAGCGGATATGCCCACGTCTTGTATTGGAAAGCCTGGATTCAAGTCCCACCTCCACTCCCGATTTCCAGCTGTCTGCTAAAGCACACCCCAGGGGGCAGCCGATGACGGCTCCAATGATTGGGTGCCTGCCAACCACATGGAAATCCTGGATTGAGTTCCTGGCTTCTGGCGTCACCCTGACCCAACTCTGGCTATCCAGGGAATAAACCAGTGATGCAAGTCTCTCTCTCTCTCTCTCTCTCTCTCTCTCTCTCTCTCTCTCTGTCTCTCTGTCTCTCTCTCTCTCTCTGTCTCTCTCTCTCTATGCCTTTCAAATAAATAAATATAAATTTCTCAAAAACGAAGGAACAGCTCAGAAACTGGCCCCGAGTGCCCAACAAGTGCGGGGTGAAAGCAGGATGGGAACCTTGGGCCCCGTGGCTGGGCACCCCTGCCCTGGGAGACGAGTGTGCACTGCCCAGAGTTGGATTTGCTCTCGCAGCTGCCTGCTGTGGACCTGCCTTTGCCTCTTGATCCTTTCTATAAGCCCTTAAGTCTTTTAACCAATCTGGTTGACCTTTTTTGAACTTGATCCAATCTAAATTTGTCCCTAGCGCCTGTGACATTCACATGCAAGCTGAGTCGCGGAGGCCCGGCTGTCCGGGTTTTATGAGGCAGGATTATACTTTCGCCGTCACATGAGGTAATTCTGCAGGGGTGAATGTGAAATGGCATTCGTCTTCATTAATGTGACTTGTGTTACAAACACATATCTAATGTGTAATTTACTGCCTTGCCTGGGGCCTGTCATCTCAGCCCGCAGGTTTCTCACATTTACACAAAACCAAAAAAAAAATCCTCTCCTCTCCTTTTCTCACACGCAGAAAAATGAGTTGTGGAATCCAGGCACATATCTGAACCCGTAATACCCCCAAGACATGGCTACGCTGCCCAAGATGTCTGCCCGAAGAAGCAGGGTCCTCCCCTCGGCGTGAGCCCACGGGGCTCGCTCCGGCCCTGGGCTCCGAGACAAGACGTTGTGTTTAGGCCATCCTCTGAAACACGCCAGTGGGGAGTGTCCTCTTTGTTTTGGGTTTGGTCTTTTTCTTATACTTACATTATTTTTAACTTATGAATGACAGACTTAAGGTGTTCACTTACTGGGCTCATCTTTAACTTTTGTGAAGAATGGCACCGCATTTCTATTTCTTCAAGACTCTGTGACTCGGCATAAAGGTGTTTAAAATAGATAAATCTCTCTGCAGAATCTTATTATTTATCTGGGGATCTTGCGTCCTCCTGTCATATTTGCTACCTATTTGCGACGTGTCTTTCTCCTTACAAGATGAAAAACTCCTTGAGAATGGAAATTTTGACCTATTCGTGTTTGTATCCCCGTGCCTGACAGCAGTTCAGTAACTGCCTGCTGAATGAATCGTTGGATCTCTGAGCTTTGTTTTACCTGCTTGGTAAGGATAATTATTTTGGTAGTACTTTATATCTAATTTACAGTTGTGGGGCCGGTGTGGCGTGTCAGCTTAAGCTACCACCTGGGATGCCAACATCCCATTTGAGCAGGAGTTCGAGTCCTAGCTGCTCCAGTTCCGATCCAGCTCCCTGCTAATGCACCTGGGAAAGCAGCGGAGGATGGCTCACTTACTTGGGCTCCTGAACCCACATGGGAGAACTGGATAAAGCTCCTGGCTTCAGCCTGCTGCAGCTCTGGCCATTCAGGCCATTTGGGGTATGAGCCAGCAGATGGAAGCTCTCTCTCTCTCTCTTTTTTTATTTGACATGTAGAGTTAGACAGTGAGAGAGACAGGGAGAAAGGTCTTCCTTCCATTGGTTCATCCCCCAAATGGCTGCTATGGCCAGCACTGTGCCAATCCAAAGCCAGGAGCCGGGTGCTTGCTGCCTCGTGGTCTCCCATGGGGTGCAGGGCCCAAGCACTTGGGCCATCCTCCACTGCCTTCCTGGGCCACAGCAGAGAGCTGGCCTGGAAGAGGAGCAACCAGGACTAGAACCCGACGCCCATATGGGATGCCGGCACCACAGGCAGAGGATTAACCAAGTGAGACACAGCACTGGCCCCCGGAAGCTGTCTTTGTAACTCCGTCTTTCAAATAAATAAAGACAAACCTTTAAAAAAAAAAAAAAGTTGCAGAACTATTCAGAGAGTCCCTTCTCAAAATCAGTAGCCAAAGCTGCTAATTTAGAAATGCTGCATGCGTATATGTGTCTTTGTGTGAGAGTGAACAGGTCAACTTGAATGCCTACATACAGGTACATTCTTTGTAAAATGAGAGGGGAGGGCAGTCAGTGGAAGAGCCAGGCCAGGAAGGAAAGTATGTTGTTGTTTACTTGGTTTGTTTTTTACATTTGGTTCACCCTTATTGGAAAAGAGGACAATTCGGGGTTTCTTACTACACAGAGAAAGGGGGTACCAGCCTGGGCTTCTTTTCAACTGAAGGCAAAAAGCCATGGTTGGGAGAGTGGGGATGATTGGTGTTGAGAGGTAACTAGGATAACCCGCGCTACGTTAACCCCGCAATGCCTCCATTACTCTCTATGCTGCTGCACGAGCCGCAGCCCTGTCTGCTCATCGCTTGTGTTTTGACAGCTGCATGTTGATTGGCGCATCAGTGTGGCTGGCTTGCCAGTCCACCCTCTTGTTTATTTGTAAGAAGCAGGACTTCTCATCTTAATATGTTTTACGTGAAGATATTTCTTCCTGGACATTGCCCAGATGAGAACAGCATTTCCTCCGTGGTGGTGTGGAGACCAGGGAGATCAGGAAGGGCGGCTGCCTCACCTCCAGCTGCAGTTTCTCCCTGACGCGGAGAGCAAGCGTGATTGTGGACAGGGTCAGACAAGACAGGAGTCCAGCAAAGGCCCCCCGAGGTGGCGGACAGGTGGAGTTGGGTTGTGCAGGGAAGCAAGTTAAAGTCTCCTCACAGTCTTCCAAGAACACAAATTCTAGCTGTAGAAGACTCCTTATAAGACAGTAAATCTAGAGGCCAGCGCTATGGTGCAGCAGGTTAACACCCTGGCCTGAAGTGCCCGCATCCCATGTGAGCACCGGTTCGAGACCCGGCTGCTCCACTTCCCATCCAGCTCTCTGCGATGGCCTAGGAAAGCAGTACAAGATGGGGCAAGTCCTTGGGCCCCTGCACCTGTGTGAGAGACCCAGAAGAAGCTCCTGGCTCCTGACTTCAGATTGGCACAACTCCAGCCGTTGCGGCCAATTGGGGAGTGAACCAACAGATGGAAGACCTCTCTCTCTCTCTGCATAACTCTTTCAAATAAATTTTTTTAAAAATCTTTAAAAAAAAGTGAACCTAAGAAAGCAATTAGGGAGGCCAGCCCTGTGGTTTACCAGGTAAAGCCACTGTCTGCAGTGCTAGCATTCCATATTTGACCAGTTCAAGTCCCAGCTGCTCCACTTCTGATCCAGCTCTCTGCTATGGCCTGGGAAAGCAGTAGATGTAGATGATGGCCCAAGTCCTTGGGTCCCTGCAGCTGCATGGGAAGACCTGGAGAAAGCTCCTGGCTCTTGGGGAGTGAACCAGCAGATGGAAGACTCTCTTTGCCTCTGCCTCTGCCTCTCCTTCTCTCTGTGTGTAACTCTTTCAAATAATTAAATAAATAAATATTTTTTAAAAAAGCAGTTCCATTCCAATGAGAAACATGAAATGCACTACAGAAAGCCGTATCCTATGGCCGGTGTCTAACCCTCGCTCCCTAGTGGGAATGCTTCCTGTGGTCTTAGCTCACTGGTGTCCCCTTGTGGTACTCAAGCTCCCTCACAGCTCGTCACCTCTGTAAGACCCCAGTGGTGGACAAGGCAAGCTTCAATTTCCAGGATTGGAAGGTGTATGTATTTTTAGATTTCATTTAAGCTTCTTTCTCATTTGTTTTAGGCCAAAGAACTGCCAACTTTAAAGGATAATGATTTCATTAATGAAGGCCAAAAGATTTATATTGATGACAACAACAAAAAGGTGTTCCTGGAAAAACTCAAAAAGGATGTTGAGGTAAGAAAAAATCAATATAAAGGTCAGCTCTACTATGTAAGTGTCAGCACTGTTGGTTTTTAGGAGATTTTTTAAACCTCTCTACTTAAGTCTGCAACCAAAGCAAATATATATATATATATATATATATACACACACATATATTTGTAAGTATGGATATATATGTATGTATAGTGTATATATATGTATGTGTATATATGGTACATATATGTATGTATATATATGGTGTGTATATATATATGGTATGTATATATACATATATATATATATAGTACTGTATTGAACTCAGGTGTAAACATCGTCTGTGGTCTAGTTTAAAAGAACAGTGTGCCCATTCAGCAGCCCTCTCTTTCAGATGGCAAATGCCAGAGTACCTGCTGTCGTCTGCTGGGTGTCCCCACCCTCAGTTCCCTCGTGAGTGGGTCCCACCGGGGAGGCAGAGTGGGATATGGCAGGATGGGGACTGGCTGTGTCAGCTACCAAGCGTGTGGTAACTTGGTGGTAAATTCAGTTTTGGCATTTCTGCCTCTAAGCCACATCTCCATGCCGGGGAACGCAGCCCTGGCTTGCTTAGTGCTTTTGTATTTCCGCCAGCCGCTATGTGCCGTGTTGGCACATCAAACCAGCCTTGCTGCATTGTGGGCACCGGCCCGGGGGCAGTGTGGGGTACTAGGGTCATGGTGGGGTGGAGGGGGGGCAAGAAATAAAACACTGCTTTCTGGAATGAAGGAGATTTCTTTCCAAACACTGTTTCAAGAATGTCACCGAATGCCTTTTCCTGTAATTGTATCACACAGGCATTGCAGCTTTCCCATTTAGAACAGATCTATCTTCTTGGAGTTCGTTGAGTTATGAGACAGTGCAAAGAGAACTCTCACTGGCTATTACTAAACTAGACTTTTCTTAACTGTTGCTTGCATTCATGCATGTACCTTTTTTTTTTTTTTTTGGATCCTTTGAAATACTGTGCCTCACAGACCAGTATAGAGATAGGATTGGTGGAAATCTCTCCCTGTCTGTGTCATTAAACAAAAATAAATAACTAGAGCCAAAAAATGGATGCCAAACATTTGATTGTATTCCCCACAAAGGCAGAAGCAGGATTTTAATCTTTAATCTTTTTAACCTCCCAACAGTTCTTTTCATTGCAAGACACTCAGACCAACCAAGTTAGTTCCTAGTTATTGTTAGATATTAAATTATTTTAATAAAAATGGTTTTTTATGTATTTTTTATGTATTATTTTCACCTCCATAGTATACATGCTTGGATTAAGCACAAACATTGGTTATTTGCAAAGCATATAAATGTCTGCGTTTAAAAAGTAGGTACCAGTTGTTGCTTTTATCATGTAGCATTTTTTTTACCAGCTTATTATTAATGAACATTTATTTTTCCTCAGTTGTCAGTGGTTCTTACTGAAATGCATATCAGGCATTTCCTCTTTACTTTGAGGTCAACTCGATCTAACTGATGACTGGGTTCAGTACCACAGGTAAACATACTCTCTTTTGGATCTATATTGATTAATCAGCAAATTTTTGATCCTGACAATAATATTGTTTCAGCAATTATGATAAATAGCCCTCAGGGTTATGTATGATGTGCCAAAAAAAATGTGCTTTTTTCCCTCTCTGTTGGCTGTATGTCACTATGACATTTAGACTCCAGAAATAATTTAACTCAAGCAGCTCAAATTTACAGTTGAATTACATGAGAATCCTCTTAGCCCTTTTGTTGTCTCTAATAATGTCGTTGATTAAAGGATTGGATAGTTTAATCCCATACATGGCTCTCGCACTTAGCTGTTTTGTTGAAACAGAGGCAGGGCATAAAGTGTTCTTTCATTAAAAAATTTTCTCAATAGCTGATAACAGTGTCTTTAGTTTTGAAATTCATGCAGAAGCATCATTAAATTTTTAAGCGGGTAATTATGGTGAAGGAGCTTGACATCTGATCTTGATAATGAGACTAGAATTTAATCTAGTTTTCTTTTTTCATCAGCTCCATGCCTTCTAATTTGGCTCAGTGGCCTAACTGCTAAAGTTTGAATACAGTTTTTTTTTCCTTTTTTTTTTTTTTGTCTCCTTGATGATTAAAGTAGCATGCGTTTATTACAGCTCAATAAATGATGTATTTTTTTTTCCCTTTTAGAGAACAGAATTGTCATTTGAGAACCTAGCTGCTGCTTTTCTACTGAAATCCTGTCCTATTCACATGCCACACTGAGTACTCCAGTCTCCACAGCTTCGCACATGACCCAACACACAGGAGCTCTTTCCTGCTCAAATATAAATATACCAAAAGAAGGGGCTCCGTGGCCAGTCGGGGCGCCTTGGCCTGCTGCTTTGCTTGCTGTCAGTTCCGATCGTGGCCCCGGGTAGTCACCTGACCTCCCCTGTGTCACGTGATGCAAAACTGTGCCTTTCCTGTGAGCGCTCTCACCTCAAGGCTTCTCAGCTTTCCCTTAGCATGGAAATAAGTAGGAGGGGACCAGGTGGAGAGCAGGGACTGATGGGGGGGGGGGACCTCCAGCATTTATAGCACATACAGCTTAAGCCCTTCCTGTATAATCGTCTGTTTTCCTTCTTAAAAATTCTTGAGGGTAGGTACTGTGTCCTTTTTTTTTTTTTTTTAAGATTTATTTATTTATTTGAAAGAGAGAGAGAGCGAGAGGTCTTCCATCTACTTGTTCACTCCCCAATTGGCCGCAACTGCCAGAGCTGCACCAATCTGAAGCCAGGAGTTTCTTCTGGGTCTCCCATGCAGGTGCAGGGGTCCAAGGACTTGGGCCATCTGCTGCTGCTTTCCCAAGCCATAGCAGAGAGCTGGATCGGAAGTGGAGCAGCCAGGACTTTAACTGGCGCCCTCATGGGATGCTGGCACTGCAGGCGGCGGCTTTACCCACTATGCCACAGTGCCAGCCCCGGTACTGTGTCTTTATCCCAGTTTAATGGATGAGAAAACCAAGTCCAGAGACACTATGTAATTTGCTCGCAGTCACACAGCTACTAAATTCAGACTGGAATCTGAGGCCTTTGGGGAACCACACTCCCAACTACTCTGACATAAAGTGCTACTTAAAAATGTTTGGAAGAGAGAGAGTTGAAACTTTATTTTCTGATAAATGCTCCAAAGGAAGAGGATTATCATCTGTAAGAAGTGGGAAAATCTATTATATAGGACTGGTCAGAATTTAAATTCTACCTCGGTTGTGTAGGGAGGGGGTAATTCAGTAAAACAAATGTGCTAATGAGGTTAGCAGACAAAGTTAAATCTGTTACGGAGGCTAGTTAATTAGCTGCCATTGGCCACCTAATTTGGTAAAGGATTTTGTGTTGGTACTCATAGAACTCATGAAGAAGATACTAGCTCAAGCTTTGTCACAATGAGCAAGTAATTATTAAGTTTAGCTGGGGTATGCTGAGGAGGAAAGATGTGGGTCAGAGCTCTGGCGGGTAACTGGCTAAGACAGAGGAAGAGCAGGGAACCTGAAGACTTACAGATCATCATGCCTTTAAGTCTTGCGTACTTAAAATACATTAGACTATGAAGCTTAAAGGCAAGACAGGGGAAAAGAGCAAACATATAAACATATATTGCGTCCCTAGCGAAAGTGTAGGCAAACCCCAGCAGGCGCTCGACCCCGGTCTGGCTTCTCAGTGCACAGATGATACTCAGCATCGGTTTTCCCTAGGAGAACCTCAGGTTAATTGCCACACTTCATTCACGGTGCCTCAGAAGAGATTTAAAATAAAGTGCATGAGATAAGAGCTCATGAAGCCACAGGCGTCTCCCCACCATTCTCCTCATGGCTCATCAACTTGAACTTGCCTCCCCATTTTACAAATTGATGGGGGAGAAAGGCCTTCTGCCATGATGAAAACGACATCGGCAGTCATGCTACGGCTTCCACTGTACATGCAGGGCACCATGTTTCTCCCCTTAGCTGCCTTTTCTCCTTTCATCCTTCCACGCCCCTCTGAGGTGAGTGGTGGGGTCCCATTTTATAAGTCAGAGAGGTGAAGTAATCCAGATACAAAGCTAGTGAGTAACACAAATAAGACAATTTTCACATCTGACTTCAAAACCTAGCCACTTTATCTGATGCTTTAATAACACCTACACTTTTAAAAAAAAAAAATTATTTACTTGAAAGAGCTAAAGAGAGGCAGAGGCAGAGAGGAGGAGAGAGAAAGATTTTTCATTTGCTGATTCACTCCCCAATGGCCACAATGGCCAGAGCTGTGCCGATCCAAAGCTGGAGCCTGGAGCTGCTTCCAGGTCCCACAGATGGGTGCAGGGGCCCAAGGACTTGGGCCATCTTCTACTGCTTTCCCAGGCCACAGCAGAGAGCTGGATCAGAAGTGGAGCAGCCAGGACTCAAACCAGTGCCTATATGGGATGCCGACACTGCAGGTAGTGGCTTTACTTGCTACGCCACAATACCAGCCCCACACCTATACTCTTAACCACTCTTACTTAACTTACTCTTGTCAGTAAAACCTATACTCAGTCACAGTGCAGAACTTGTCTTTTTCTGTTTCTCCCTGGATCTCATAGCTTTGGAAACATGCAGATTTTCCTCAACTTAGGATGGTGTTATATGTGGGAAAACCCATCATAAGTTAAAAATAGCATTAAGTCGGGGCTGGCGCCTTCAGTGCCGGCATCCCATGTAGGCGCTGGTTCGAGTCCCAGCTGCTCCACTTCTGATCCAGCTCTCTGCTATGGGCTGAGAAAACAGTGGAAGATGGCCCAAGTCCTTGGGCCCCTGCACCCACATGAGAGAAGCTCCTGGCTTCGGATTGGTGCATCCAGTCAACAGATGGAAAACCTCTCTCTCTCTCTCTCTCTCTCTCTCTCTCTCTCTCTCTGCATCTCCTTCTCTGTATAACTCTTTCAATAAATAAGTCTTTTTAAAAAATAGCATTAAGTCAAAACTGCATTTAATATGCCTAGCCTATCCAATATCAAGTCTTAGGCTAGCCCATCTCAGACATGCTCAGAACACTTAATTTAGCCTGCAGTCCTGCAGCCGGAGAGTACTGGGCCAGATATCGGTACCCCGAGAAAAGATAAAAATTTGAAGTACAGTTTCTACTGCATTTGTGTTGCTTTAGCCCACCATCAGAAAGTTGAATAAACCTTTGAAGTCCAGCCATTGTAAACCGGGGACTGTCTGTCTACCCACCCGTTGGGACCACAATTGTTCTCACTTTTCTCGGGCACATCAGAGCAGCTTCCGCTCGCAATGAATTCTTCATTTCATTGATGGTGGGACACCCCAGCAGCTACCTGTAGCTTTATCATTTCCTTGCTGGAACAGGACTTCTGACCCTGTGGTGTGAGGTCAGGGAAGGCTGATCCAAGCTGCCCAGCATGTACAGTAGCGTGGATGGGAGGGACGACAGCCTGGAGGCACACCAGGGGTCCCCTCAGCTGACTCCTGGAGCGGCTTCCAGGATGAGTGAGGAGGAGCTGGGAGAGGGGGAGCATAGATAACGGGACCCAGCCTCATCCTAGACAAGGGTGGGGGGCAGTGGAGGAAATGGAAAGAAACCCACACCGACATGGTTCCCCAGGAACCCAGGGTCAGAGCGCAGACTCCTGAAGGCCTTGGAACCACAGCTGGGGCAGTAGTGGGGCGCTCTGCCAGCTGTATTGGCCGAGGTTCAGAGGCTGTGACTGGACACTTGTGCGTTCCCCAAACAGGAGGCCCACGGGCTGTCCTGGAGGGAAAACCGGCTTCCCGACTACATCCGTGTCCGTGCCCCTGGAGCTGGAGGCCAGCCGAGCCCGTCCAGGCTGGCAAGGCCTTTTGTTCAGGTCCTCCTCAGAAACCAGTTGTTTAACCATCATCTTCCTACTAAGGTTGCAAAGAACAAGAACCAGAAAAAAAGCCGTTTTAACGGAGTCCAGTCACGTGACTGGGTACAAGGAACACAGGCTCCGGCATTCGCTCGCTCCCGGCTTTGAATCCTTGAGTTCTCGTCTGTGTTCCACACAGGGACCTAAGGGCCTTGCCCGGGCCCAGTCACTGCCACTGCACCTGCACACTGAGTTCTCTTCTGTGCCTGTGTGCAGCACAGCCGGGGGCTCTCCGCTTCCTGACCCAGCGACAGGGTCTGCATTGGTCAAGGGCTGGGACAAGCAGCCTCCCACCATAGCCACGCACGCACGCGCATATGCACGTACAAGGACGCACGCCAGCACGTGCGTCTGGCAGGTGCCCAGATTGCACTGGCTGACCGTGGGCCCCGACCACCAGAAGGAAGGCTGGCTAGAGAGGTGGCTGCAGGGAGTTGGTGTTTGTGCTCCCTGTGGAGGCAGAGTTGCCCGAATGCCACGGGACAGCCACTTCTGCCTTCCGAGGGGGCCCAGAAAACTGGAAGCGTGGGGGTGAGCGCGAGCTCAGCGCTCAGATGTACCTGGAAATTTGCGTCTATTTCTCAGGAAACAGGCTTCCCCTGCCTTGCTTGCTTGCCTGAGTGGAAGATTTGTGCAGTTTTGCTGAGTTCCTAACAGGGAGGATTCGGGTGTCCCCTGCGGACTCGTGGTGGGTGGGCCAGTGAGTGGAAGTGGAGAAGGGGTAGCGGACAGAGCGGCACGCGCCGGCCGGCCGGGGCAGAAGTGGCTCGGCACACCTGTGCCCCGAGGTGCCCGGCCTTGTCTGTCAGGAACCTGCTGCTCCCCGGCTCCGAGAGCGAGCTGCCCTCCGGCAGGCTCTGCCAAAAAGAAAGGGCTCTGCAGGTCTCGGCAAATGGATTTCATTTCATTTTCAGCCAGAACTTCTAAGACCTATAATTTCACATGCCTGCCCTTCGTGTAAGGAAGTTTGTTTCCTAAATTCTACCCGAGGGGCCCAGGGGCCAGTCAGCTGCTCCGCATCAGCGAGCGAGGGTGAGGACCACGCACCCTGTGCAGAGCCAGCCAGCCCCGGCTGGGGTCAGGAAGCTGATTAGTTCTAGCCTGTCTTTGGCCACTGCATTGTGCACGCAGTAACACTGCCCCCACGTTAATGGGTCGGTTAGAACACTGCATTTAAGGTCAGGTATCTGGGTGCATCTGCTTAAACAAAAAAGAAAAAAAAAATCTTGCCGTGAAGAGCCAGAAAAGAACTTGGCAGACAGGAGTAGGCAAACCCACAGAGCTAGCTAGCTCTTGCCCCACCGTCGAGTGTAATCATGGCCTGCCCAGGAGAGGAAGGGCTAACTTGCTTCTGCTTAGGTCCGAAGAAAGCTGAACCGAGACAGAAGGACTGCATTACTCACCAGAGCCTTGGCACGATGCGTTTGCTGGTTGATTGGGATATTCGGGCGTTTACGTATTTGTGATGGACAGCATAATAGTCTCCTCCACGGATTGCGCAGAATTTCAAAGTACTCCCAATCCCTCCAGAGCCTGCTTCGAGCTTCTTGGGAGGTCCCTGGTTTTTCCCATTAGCCAAGTCTTAATTGTTGGGGGAAACTCCCCCCTCCCACTCTTGCCCTCCCACCCCCACCCTCCATGGCTGTGTGTTGCCAGTCACGCTCTCCACTCTTTGGTATAATCCCGCCTGGGCCTCAGCACCCAGCTTTGCATTCCAGGGGACTACGCCAGCCCCGTACTGACCCGAAGTGTGAGACTGAGTGTGTAGCCAGAAACACTGCCCATCACCAAGGCTCCTGGCCGCCTCTCAGAGGGGCCCTCTGTGTGCCTCTGTGTGCCTCTGCAGCCAGCTCCCACACATCCTTCCCCTGTGTCCCCCTGAGCTTACAAGTCTCTGTTTTTGTGTAACGTGTAACTGACCATGTCGCCTCCCCCTCCAGTTTCTTGCCCAGTTGAAGCTCATGGACTACAGCTTACTGGTGGGAATTCATGATGTGGAGAGAGCCGAGCAAGAAGAGGTGGAGTGTGAGGAGAATGACGGGGAGGAGGAGGGGGAGAGCGACGGCACCCATCCAGTTGGGACCCCTCCGGATAGCCCCGGAAACACGTTGAACAGCTCACCGCCCTTGGCTCCGGGGGAGTTTGATCCGAACATTGATGTTTATGGAATTAAATGCCATGAAAGTAAGCTTAGTTACCATTGCCTCTTGTTTACATCTGAAGGGGTTTGGTTTTTGCATTGTCATCTGCCAGTAATGAACCCTAGTACAGGTATGTTGTCCAGGTAAACTGCACGGGGGACAGAGCGGGTTCAAGGTAACTATAAGCTCGGGTTTCGAAATGTCATGGGAGCAGGTCCTTGGGTAGGGGGGTGTTGAGGGACTGGAGCAAAACCACGAATCATCTTGTATATCCCACATATACCTATACACACATATACCTATAGATGCACCTCTATAGAGAACATATATAAGAACTGGTTTAAGTATTTTTTCTTTAGCTGTCTTCTGTTTTATCTAAGGCTAAAGCACCACACATCTGTCCTGAGGTAGGCACGGGTATGTGGTCTACTGTGACCCTCAGGGCAGGCACATCCTTCTCCGTGCCAAGGCCAGCCTGTGGACGGGGCGAGAGCCCTAAAGGGGACTCTGAGCTTCTCTAGGGTCAGAGCCATTGTTCTTAGTCCTCAACACAGTATAAAAGTGACCAGGCATTTGAAGGAATATCCCATTCTACCTTAGCTACTTATGCATAAAAAAATATTTTAGTGATCTGATAAATGCAGCCTCTCATTTTCTGAATAATAGTGTGGTTCATTGATTTTTTTCTTAAAAAAAAAAAAAACACAGATGGCATCTCACCCAAATGGGTTTGAGTTATGTTTTGTTCTATTCTTATTTTGCTCACCAAAATTGTGTCTTCAACACAGAAAACTAGATGTAGTCAAATGTGCTGTCCTTTCTATTCAGAATTGAAGCAGCAGCATATTTTTGGGACTAAGTAGATATTGGGGATGTGCTGTGACTTTATCCAGTTCTGATACTACATCCAGTGAGAATTACTTACCAACACTGCAGCTTATGGTAAAGAAAGGATTAATGAACACAGTTAGTTACACTTGCTTCATAAGTATTTTTAAAATAGCATTCCTCTTTACATAGTCATTGAAGAAAATACAGATTAACAAAAAGTAAAAATAAAAGCATTCAGTTGTACCCTTGGAGAGCCAGTGTTCATATCCTGGGGTTATGATAGGTTTTCTTCACTTGTTATTTTGAAGGCACGTTTGGGTAGAGTCCCCCTGGCTGGGAGGAGCTCGCAGGAGTTTGTCCCCAGGCTGTTTCAGCCCCAGGCTCCTCCCCTTCCCTGCACAGTGCCTGTGTCTCCCTCCCGGTGACGTCATTTGCTTGCTCTCCTCCCTTTGCAGACTCGCCTAGGAAGGAGGTGTACTTCATGGCAATTATTGACATTCTCACTCATTATGATGCAAAAAAGAAAGCTGCCCACGCTGCAAAAACTGTGAAGCACGGCGTAAGTACGCGCTCCCCAATTCTCCCTTGGGGTCGTTGGCGTGGCCTGGGAGCGGGGACCACTCCTTTCCCCTGCGGGCTCCTCCTCTCTGCTGCGCTGTGCAGAGCCCTTTGGTGGAGCGCGCTGCCTGTGGGGGGCCGTGTTCTCATGCAAATGCCAGCGGCTAAAGCCCGGCCCTCCCCGGGACTTGGTAGGGCTCCTGGCAAGTCCGCGCCTCTTGTGACACACAGAGGACGTGTACGGCCACAGGCCTTGCTAGGAACTGACAAATTCTTTTGTGTTTGGAAAGTGTTCTGAAGATTAAAGTGCTAAAATTGGTGGCTTTAATGCAGAGTGCTCAGAATTGAAGCACAGTTCTCTACTTAAGGCGCTTCCAAAGTATGCAAGATTAGATCTCTTCTCTCGTGGTGGGCTGCATTTTTTCTGTCACAGCAGCCATGTGAGTGCAGGGTCCAAGTTTCCCCGTGGCCATTCTTGGCCTTTATTGTGCCTGCTCAGAACTGGCACGGTGCTGGGCAGCAGGTACCCTGCTGACCCCTTGCGAGGGGATGCTAGTGGATCCCCTCTGTCAGCTGAAGGAACCGAAGCAGACCGCTTCCTGGGTGATGACAAGAGCCCCTTGCTAGGCAGGGGCACAGCAGGGCTTCCTCTGCAGAGTCTAGCAGTGTCACCCGCCCTGTGTTCCTGCCCTGCCCTGCCCATGCAGCCCCACTGCCTGGCTACACGCCTTTCTGGCTTGTAGCGTGGGGCTCCCCTTGTGGCTCTCCAAGTGGACTGAAAAGCCACGGAGCCCCATCCCACGCAGTCGGACTTGTGCTGCCTGTGCCCGCTGGCAGGTGCCTCCCACAGAGCGCTGGCCAGAGCTAACAAACTCAGCTAAAGGCTCTTTTTCTCTATTTGAAACTCAAACGGGCTGCCATCCCGGAAGTGGATTCAGCCTAAAACCATATTCTGTTTGCCAAAGAAATAGCTCAGCCACAGGCTCCTGCTGTGTGCAGAGCACAGACACAGACCCTGCCTGGCCCAGAGAGCGCCTCAGCAAGACAAGGTCACATGGGCAGCGTCCTGGCGCCATTCCTAAGTGCACCTGCGCCACAGGCACTTCCACTCTCCCTGCTTAGAGTCCCATTCAGGGGAATGAGGCAGGGGACTCCAGAGGCCCCACGCGTTGAAAGCCATGGGGGAGACTGCACACACAAACCTGGGGCGGAGTCTCTGCCTCCTTCCTGCTTGTGTGAACTAAAGGAAATACTTTTTGAGGTTGCTCTAGCAGCCCAGGTCTGGAAATAACGAGAGCCCCCACGAATGTGGGCATCCAAAAATAGCCCCTGGCGACTTAGTAAAAATCTAGTCTTTGCCCCTTGCAGCTTAGGACACTGCAGAAACTGCAGAGCACCGGCCAGCACTGTGCAGGTACTAACAGCACCCCCCGCTGGGCTTCTGCGGAGCCCCCGTCCGTGCTCCGTGCAGGTCTCTGCGGAGGAGCGGTGGCACCAAGGGCCCTCAGCCCTCGGGAGATGCAGCAGCATCTTAAGTCCTGAAGTCACATCATGGAAGGTCTCACTTTCACCAGAACTTATGTGTGTGTCACCCTCAAGTGTCCACAGTCTGCTGCCTTGAAATGCAAAGCTGTTGTCCCTTGGCTTTAGAATGTAAACCCCACAGATCCTCCTGGTTGGTAGGAATGTCCCAAACAGGGCTGATGGGATTTTTTAAAGATTTATTTATTTGAAAAGCAGAGGTACGGAGAGAGAGAGAGAGAGAGAATCCATCTTCATCCACTGGTTCATTCCCCAAATGACTGCAATGGCTGGGGCTGGGCGAGTCTGAGGCCAGGAGCCAGGAGCTTCTTCTGGGTCTCCCACATAGGTCCAGGGGCCCAAGGACTTGGGCCATCTTCTGCTTTCCCAGGCACATTAGTAGGGAAGTGGACCAGAAATGAAGCAGCCGGACTTGAACCAGCACCCATATGGGATGCCGGCACTACAGGCAGAAGCTCACCCTTCTGTGCCACAGCGCCGGCCCCAAGCTGAAGGGATTTTGAGTCACAGCTGTCATGGCACTCCTGCCACCCTTGGCCTCATTTTCAGACTCATAAGCCTTTTCAGCCAAAGTAGCCAAGATGTCAGGAGTTGGGTTAGAGCAGAGGCTGTAGAGACCTGAAAATTACTAGCATTATATTCAGCCACGGTTGGACATGGAGTAGTGATTCTGGGGAGTCATAAACGCCGTGTCAATACTCTCTCACACTGCACAGGCTGGCGCGGAGATCTCCACCGTGAACCCAGAGCAGTATTCAAAGCGCTTTTTGGACTTTATCGGCCACATCTTGACGTAACCTCCCGCGCGGCCTCGGACAGACCTGAGCGTGGCAGGGGCAGAGGCGGCTTCAGCGCAGGAGAGAGGAAACCCAGCTCGGTGCAGCGCTCATCTTGCAGGAAGCAAACCTCCTTGTTTACATCTTCAGGCCGAGATGACTGCTTTGGGGACGACCCGCTTTCACAGCCACCTGACATGTCCCAGCGTCGTGCTAGCTAGTCCTGACTGTGCGCGTGTGTGAGTGCGTGCGCTTTGCGTGGGGGTGTGTGTGTGTGTGTGCACATTTTATGATAATTAATTAAATAAAACCCATCAGCTGGAGTCAGAACCTGTTACAACAGAAACCCTCTGATTCCAGCTGCAGCCGAAAGAATGCACAAGCAAATGAGCTGGCACCTGCTGGGGGGAGGGGAGCAGAGAATGCATGCGGAGGAACCGTGTGGGCCTCGCACGATAAACTGTGGACCAGTTTTTTTTTTTTTTAAGTTGAAAGATGTGAGAGTGTTCATAATAATAATGAAGATAATAATGATGATGATGATGATTAAAAAGAAAAAAAAAACTTACTGCAAATGTTACACTTCCACCCGCACGTAGACACTCCTCTTCATCGTTGTCACCTGCGCCCCTGGCCCTGGACAGAAGAGTGCCAGCATCCCCGTGTGTTCTGGTTCAGGGTTCTGTCCCCTCACAGTGTCGGGACTCCTGGTGTCCCAGAGCAACTGTCCCTCGTGCGCCAAGAAGCTGATGCCGCAATGACTCTGGATGCCGACACCTCCAGAAACGCGCCCAGGAAGACAGCTTACTTCTCTTTACACCCTATGTTGCAGTGTAGGAATTAATGCTATGACATGCATACAGAGCTGACCTGAAAAGTGCATAGTTTGGGGCAATGGTAGCTGCATCTCCCGCTGTGGGAAGATAAGCAAAGCACTAAAACGCTCAATTCTGTTACCAAAAGCAAATCTGATTTATAAGACATTTATGTTTGGCCTTTGTTTAAACAGTGGGTGTTTTGTTATTATGAATTGTCCCTTTAACTGAGACCCTCAGTTGTACTGTTTACATTATTAGGAAAACAGGGATATATTTAAATCTAAAAATTTAATGTACAGCACGTGGTTGTTGAAGTTTACATGTAAAGTCGTTTTGCAGTGTAGGTAAAATCATGTTTGTCCTATTGAGGTGTGTCCTGCAGTCACGTGTTTAGGTGCATGTTGTATTCAAAGTACACAGTAGTAGGTCTTTGACAATAAAAGGAAAAGGATTGTTTTGTTTCCTCCAGATATAAATGTATCAACTTAATGATTTTTTAAAAAAAATATTTAACCCAAATCTGGTTAAATAACTTCATTGCCCTAAACTGTGCTGACTGTGTTTAATCAGGTTGTAAATTTCCAACATTGATCACGTATCTACCAACTTTCCTGCATTTTCTGGAAGGCATCAGGCTAAAATATTAGACGTGCTTAGAGTAGCTTATCAATTTATACGCTGTGCTAACGCTGTGCCTTTGATATTCTTGTTTAAAACATGAGATGGTTTTGGTAGGCAGTTTCAGGAAAGGGGGGGAATCCACCCTTCAGTGATTGCTGAACAACTCATCCAGGTCCTGTGCTGCCTTCTCCCGGAACTTGACTTCAGGGCTGTCCAGGTTGCAGCTGTCCCCGGTGTATGTGGGTTGATGTCACATTATCTTTGGAAGCCAGCAGCAATGCCACCCCTTCCCCCCAACACCCCCGGAGCCCTGCCCTACCATCCACTGACTTTATGTAGATCTGTTAGCTCCTACAGATGATGTTAACACCACTGAACCCAGCTGTACAAGTCTGCGTTTTATGTATTTAATTGATTCTGTGATTTGAGCCCCTCATACACATGCCATTAATTCTGGCATCGAAGTTCTGTGGTTCCTTTGACCCTGAAGTAAAGATAAGGTACCATCTGCATTATTTGAGTAACCATTTCGTTTGGTGGCCAATCTGTGTATGCCTTTAGAAGTTTACAAAATGCTTTCTTTTCCTCTGTAATGGTCTTTGTCATTCATTTCTGTTGATAAACTATTGGACAGAGTGAGGAAGTTTGCCTTGTATCTCCTAGTGCTAACAGTACACTCCCGTCATGAGCCGGGCTTCACGGAATAAAGCACTTTGAAGACTCACAAGGTGCATCCTTTATTCCTGTCTCGGTTGTGTTTCTCTCGGCTGCAGACACATTCTAAATCCCCGAGGAAGTACGAGTGGAATTGAATGTTTTCAGTTGCCAGAGCCTTGCCCGCAATCTGCACTGTTTTTTCAGTAAATATTGGTAACTTCCTCCACAAAATTGACTTACTGCAAGATGAAGAGGCAGGGGAAGATGTCAATGAGTTCTCTATAAAATCATAGCGTTTCATTTTTAGTGTTAATCAGCCTGAGTTCTGTTTGTTAGCATTTTTTTGAAAACCTCACTTGGGTAACATGGATGGATGGGACATTCCACTTTGATTGGCGCCAGGTTAGAAAGAGGCCTGGTGGTTCTAATGACCGATAGGTTTGGGAGGGACTGGGGCGAAAGACATGCTTCTTGTTGCTTCTATGCAGTTGGGTCCACAAGCAGCTTTAGGTACAGAAAACTGCCCAGGTGACCGAGCTCCATAGGAATACATGAGGCACACACACCTGGGACGGCTGCCAGCACGCCAGTTCACTGTGTGGAGCTGCACAGGGGCCCATAGCTGCAATTTCGCCTTTGCCTGACATCAGGTTACCGTATTTCCTCCACTTGACAGTAAGCCAAGAGCTGCAGCCCTCCTGACACCAACTGCCATGGGCAGGAAGCCTTCTGAACGGCCCTCCTGTATGTGGCGTCATTGCCTGCTGACCGTGGCCAGCAGGGAGCTTTCATTCCATGTTCTTTGTGGCTGGTTTGAATGTGAACACTCACATTCACTTTTTTTATTTTTTGAAAGATTTATTTATTTACTTGAAAGGGTTACACAGGAAGAAGCAGAGGCACAGAGAGGGAGAGAGAGGGCTTCTATTTGCTGGTTTACTCCCCAGTTGACCACAATGCCCAGAACTGTGCCGATCCGAAGCCAGGAGCTTTCTCCGGGTTTTCCATGCAAGGGCAGGGGCCCAAAGACGGGCTATCTTCTACTGCTTTCCCAGGCCATAGCAGAGAGCTGGATTGGAAGCAGAACAGCCAGGACTCGAACTGGCACCCATATGAGATGCCAGCACTGCAGGCAGTGGCTTTACCCGTTACGCCACAGCGCAGGCCTCATACTCACTTTAATTTAGTTTTGTAAGTTCATGGATTGAAAATTTTTCTAGTCCCAGGAAATTATTTCTAATTCAGCAAAGGAGAAAAGTTAGCATGAAGCATTATTCCTTAATGGAACACTTTTTTTTTTTTTTAAGATTTATTTATTTATTTATTTATTAGAGAGGCAGAGAGAAAGAGAGGTCTTCCATCCGCTGATTCACTCCTCAAATGGCTGCAATGGCTGGAGCTGTGCCAATCCAAAGCCAGGAACCAGGAGCTTCTTCTGGGTCTACCATGAGGGTGCAGGGGCCCCAGGATTTGGGCCCTCCTCTACTGCTTTCCCAGGCCATAGCAGAGAGCTGGATGGAAAGTGGAGCAACTAGGTCTCGAACTGGCACCCATATGGGATGCCAGCCCTGCAGACGGCAGCTCTACCCTCTACGCCACAGCGCCAGCCCCAGGAACTTTTTTTTTCCCCTGACAGAGTTAGACAGTGTGAGAGAGAAACAGAGAAAGGTCCTTTTTCCATTGGTTCACCCACCAATGGCTGCTGCGGCCAGCGCACCACACTGATCCGAAGCCAGGAACCAGGTGCTTCTCCTGGTCTCCCATGGGGTGCAGGGCCCCAGCACTTGGGCCATCCTCCACTGCCTTCCCGGGCCACAGCAGAGAGCTGGACTGGAGGAGGAGCAACCGGGACAGAACCTGGTGTGCCGGCGCCGCAGGCGGAGGATTAGCCAAGTGAGCCACAGCACCAGCCTAGGAACACTCTTGAGAAGAGGAGTCAGGAGTGAAGTGGGAGAGATGAGAGGCTGGGTAGGGGTGAGGTACAGGGTGTGTGTGCACGCATGCAGCGAGGTTCACGGATCAAACATGGGCTCTTGGGAAGTCTGTGCTGTCTGTGCCAGCTGAAGGCTCCAGCACCCCTACACACAACCTTCCTAGGAATTCCTAGCACAAGGTTAGTGATCATAGTAACAGTCTTGCACATGCCTCCTTCCAGATCTCAAAATAACTGGCCCCCATGTCTTTCTCTATCCCCATCTGCTATTTTTTTTTTTTAATTATATGAAAGGCAGGGTTACAGAGAGGTCAGAATGAGAGAAAAGATTTACCATTTCACTCCTTAATTGCGGGCAACAGGTGTCCCACATGAGTGAAACCAACATGCATGAAGCCCACATAAGGAACCCAAGAACTTGAGCCCACCATCTGCTGCCTAGCAGGAAGTCAGATCAGAAGCAGAGGAGGGGCTGGCACTGTGGCATAGTGTGTAAAGCCACCTCCTGCAGTGCCGGCATCCCATATGGACAACAGTTCGAGTCCTGGCTGCTCCACTTTCCATCCAGCTCTCTGCTATGGCCTGGGAAAGCAGTAGAAGATGGCCCAAGTCCTTGGGCCCCTACACTCATGTAGGAGGCCGGGAAGAAGCTCCTGGCTCCTGGCTTCGGATCGATGCAGCTCCGGCCGTTGAGGCCAATTGGGGAGTGAACCAGCAGATGGAAGACATCTATCTCTGCCTCTCCTTTCTATGTAACCCTGACTTTCAAATAAATAAAATAAATATTTATTTAAAAAAAAAAAAAAGTAGAGGAGGGGCCGGCACTGTGGCGCAGCGAATTAAAGCCCTGGCCTGGAGCGCCGGCATCCCATATGGGTGCCAGTTCTAGTCCCAGCTGCTCCACTTCCGATCCAGCTCTCTGCTATTGTCTAGGATAGCAGTAGAAGATGGCCCAACTTCTTGGGCCCCTGCACCCATGAGGGAGACCCGGAAGAAGCTCCCGGCTCCTGGCTTCGGATCGGCACAGCTCTGGCCGTTGTGGCCATCTGGGGAGTGAACCAGTGGATGGAAGACCTCTCTGTCTCTACTTCTCTTTGTAACTCTGTCTTCCAAATAAATAAAATAAATCTTAAAAAAAAAAAAAGTAGAGGAGCCAAACCTCAAACCAGTGCTCCAATATGGGACGTAGATATCCCAAATGATAGCTTTAACAGCTTCCGAGCAATGCCCATCCACCCCCTTCTGAAATGACATATGTAAGCCCAGTACATAATGAGGAGATGGCTATACCAAAGACACAAGGAAGGCAATTGGTATAGTAGTCTGTTGGAGTGCCTGGCTCAAGGCCTGGCTCTGCTGCCCATCCCAGCTTCCTGCTAATGCACACCCCAGGAGGCAGCAGGTGATGGCACAAGTGGTTGGGTCCTTGCCCCCCAAGTGGAAGACCACTGTTGAGTTCTCCAGCCTGCAGCTTTGGCCCCAGCCAAAGACAACTGTGGCAGGCATCTGGGGAGTAAACAGCAGATGGCAGCTCACTCTCTTTGTCTTTCAAACAAGAAAAACTTTAAATAATAAAATGAAGACAATAAAAATCATCCTCCCTCCAGGGCAGAAACTGTGGTACCTTGGTACCTTTTGGATCGCTATGCTCAGGAGTTACCTGCCCCGACCAACAGTCAGCGCATGGTCATATGGCACAGAAGGCCAAGCAAGTCCCAAGAACATGAGACTTGCTAGCTTCACCCAGATTGCTTACTAAAAGTTCTTAAAATTCCTTAAGCATCGAGCATTTATCCAAACTGAATGCCCTTCAGAAGTTTGGTTCTGTTTTTGTGATTCTGTGAAAATCCTGGCAAGGCGCAGTTAAATGCCATAGGCTGTAATTTTGTCTCACTCTTAAACACTGTGTTTAGTTTGATTTCATAAGAGAAGGGACAAAAGATTACAATTTCCCAGAATCAACTGCGATAGATTCATGTGTTGCTGGAAGAGGTGTCACAGATGAGGCACCTGTCAACTTAAACAACCACAGGGAGGGGGGCCTCGAAGATTCGACACTATTTCCCTTGGAAACGAACATAAGGTTGTAACCTGGCATGTGTGTGCTGTAACCTGTGTGGGCTTCAGTGGACAGCAAAGGAAACCAAGGGTTTGTGAAGGTACAATGAGAAATGGGAATTGTTTTGAGACAATTATCCTTGGCTCCAAGCACCAACCATCAGTCCCAGTCTGGGCAGTGGCTGGGCGGCCAGCTCACAGAAATGTCCTCTGTGGAAGGTTGCAGTGGCCTTTGCCCAAATTCATGGCTCATAGAGAGCCCTTGTCACAGCCCTTGTCACAGGCACGTGTGAGACTGTCCCTCCTTCAGGATCTTCCCCACTCATTTCAGCAGGGACTGATGTAAGTGGCTGCGTTTTGGTACCCGCACCTTCCACAAAGGCTTGACCCTGGGAAGCTGGGTGGCTTGTCCAGGGTCCTGTAATTATTGGTGGTAGAGCCAGGGTTAGAACTCAGCTGTCTGCTCCAACTCAAGAGAGGAACCTGACTGTGTAAGTGAAGGCCTGGGCACTCCAAGACCTCACCGCCACCCCCGTATTACGCTAACCTGTTTTATGCCATCTTTTCCCATCATGCAACCGTTTGTTTACTGTCATTTGATTTTTTTTTTTTCCTAAATCAGAGAGCTCACTGGGAAATAGGAAAATATTCTAGACCTATTGAATGGCAGTCTCAGAAAGTGGAATCTGGAAATTCATCATCTCAATACCCCCCTTCAGTGCTACGGATGAGTGGCAGTTTGGAGCCACTGTCTTAAATGGCTAACCCCGCCCACTGGCCTTTCAAGCAAACTGAAGCTTTGCAAGAAATGAAATTCTGCCTGTGGACAGCAATTGAGTGCATGCCTGAGAGTGGCAGCTCTTTGTCTAATCAGCTCCACACTCACATAAGCTGATTCCTTGATGCAAAACTAATATGGGGGGAAAGATGGAATTTTAAAATAAATTTATTTATTTATTAAGATTTATTTTATTGATTTGAGAGAGTTACAGAGCAATGTAGAGACACAGAGACAGAGTTTTTCCATCCACTGGTTCACTCCCCAAATGGTCACAATGGCCAGAGCTGAGCTGATCCGAAGCCAGGAGCCAGGAACTTCTTCCAGACCTCCCACTTGGGTGCAGGGACTAAAAGACCTGGGCCATCTTCCACTGCTTTCCCAGGCACATTAGCAGGGAGCTGGATTGGAAGTGAATCAGCTGGGACTCGAACTGATGCTCATAAGGGATACCAGCACTGCAGGCGGCAGTTTCACCCGCTAAGCCATGATGCCAGCCCCTCGATTTCTTTTTAACATTTACCATGTGCAGTGAGTATTCATTGTGCTTATTTCCACTTGAAGCCCACTGGCAGGTGTGATGATTTTATAATATCTGGACCCTGGACTGATCCTGGCACAGGAGCCTAACAACAAATTGAAAAATGCATGACTCACAAGCAGGCTAATGTTGAGTTAGGTAGCGCTCTAGGTAATAAGACTACTGAGATTTGGGTAAAAGGCATTCCCCTTGGCTCATGATCCAAAACTCTCAACAGCCAAGAAGTACTGCAGTCAGATTTGCTGAAGTGTCCCTGTCTCCTATATCCTTTCCATCTGTTCCGAGTTGGTATTTTTATTGTTAAATAGTCATGCTATCAGAGTTATTTACTGATTCAATCCAATCCCTATCAAAATACCAATGACATTTCCACCAGAAGTAGGAAAAAAAAAAAAGAAAGAAAGGAAAAAACACTAGTCAAATTTTCCTGGCACCACAAAGCCTGGATAACTAAAGCTACTCTGAGAAACAGGGCAGAGCAGGAAGCCTTTCTCTATTTGACCTTAATTATACACTGCTGTATAGTGAGCAAATCTGTCTCTCATGCAGGTGCAGGGGCCCAAGCACTTGGCTATCTCCTAGTGCTTTCCCAGGCCATCAGCAGAGAGCTGGATCAGAAGTGGAGCAGCCAGGACTCGAACCAGTGCCCACATGGGATGTCAGCACTGCAGGCGGCGGCTTTAACCTGCTGTGCCACAATGATGGCCCCAAGAAGTTTACTTTTAGGTAAAATAAATTGAAACCCATGGATAGTTTTTCATAATATGCATTTTCCATGAGCTTTTTGAAGATCCCTCATATGCATGAATTTTAAAACGTTTAAACCAAAATGTTTAATTTTTTTTAAATAAAGCTTTGGGCAGTAGCAGCCATTTGGGGCATATACCAACGGAAGGAAGACCTTTCTCCCTGTCTTTCTCTCTCACTGTCTATAACTCTGTCAAAATAAAAAATAAAAAGAGTTATTTATTTGTTTCAAAGTCAGAGTTACACAAAGAAAGGAGAGACAGAGAGAGAAAGAGAGAGGTTTTCACTACCCACATGGCCACAATGCCTAGAGCTCTGCGGATCCAAAGCCAGGAGCCAGGAGCTTCTTCCAAGTCTCCCACACAGGTGCAGGGACCCAAGAACTTGGGCCAACTTCCACTGCTTTCCCAGGCCATAGCAGAGAGCTGGATGGGGAATGCAACAGCCAGGACTCAAACCGGCATCCATATGGGATGACGGCAAAGCAACTGGAGGCATAGGCCACTATGCCACAGTACTGGCTCTGGAGCTTTCTTAACAGCAAAAGGAAAAAAGAATTTCTGGAATCCTGGGATAAAGACCCGAGCTTTCCCACAGGAGGCCTGCCTGTCACTGCTGCTGCTACCACCATCATCTCTAGTGAATCCTGAAAATTTCTGGTGTATTCTATGAATACTCAACACTAACACTGTTGACTGGCAACACTAACACTGTTGCCATCGTTGCCATGATGGGTGTGGGGCATTAGGTACTCCTGTGCCCTGAGGAAGGCAGAGCTAGAAGAAATGAGTTGACCGAGAATTCTATATCCAGTAAAACTACCTTTCAAAAGTAAATGAAATAAGAAGTCATTCCCCGATAAAGAACAACAGAGAAACTGTCACTAGCAGACCTGCTCTGTGCAAATCCTAAATGACATCCTTCAAGCAGAAATGAGAACACACTGGCCAGTAACTCAAATGCACATTGGGAAATAAACGGCACCCATGAAATTAGCTGCATGGGTGAATATAAAAGACCATATTAATGCAATTTTCTACCTTTTTCTCTCTAACTAAAGATAGCATATGGCAATATGAAACTGTGTTTGGGGGCTTAAAATTTATAAGCACATAATTTACATGGCAAAAGTATCATAAAGGAGGCTTAAATGAATGAAGCTATATTGCAGCAGAATTTTTGTTCAGATTAAGTTGATATAATCTGAACCACACTATTGCTACATTAACTGCAATTCCCAGGGCACTCACTAACAAAATACTTCCAAAACATAGTAGAATAAATAGCAAGGGAATTAAAATAGTTGACTCAAAAATATCTATTAAAGATTTTTTAAAGTAGTGGAAAAATAGAAATGCAAACATGCATAAAACCTGCAGGTAACAAGTGGTAGTGTACGTCTTACCTTCTCAGTAATTATATTAATTGAGAGGGAGAAATTGGCAGAATAAATTTAAAAAAAAGTGAACAATCCAACTAAGCTATGTGATGCACAAGAGACACGTTTTGGAATCAAAGACAAAAAAACAGGCTGAGAAGTAAAAGGATGGAAAGACCATCCACGAGGACCATAACTAAAATCGCCAAAGTATCTGTACTAACTATCAGACAAAATAGACTTTAGAACCAAAATTATCACTAGAGAAAAGGCCATCTCCTAATGAGAACAGGGCAATGGATGAGAAGACAGAACCATGATAAATGCAGGCACCTAACCACAGAGACATACGAATAAAAACTCATGGGCTTGAAGGGGAAATCAGGTCACTCAGCAATAACTGTTCAGAAATTCAACACCCTTCTTTCAATAACGAGTAGAATAAATAGGTATGCATAAGGAAACAGAAGACTTGGATGCTCATAAACCAAACAGACCTAACAGACAGTCCCAAAACAACACCAAGCATCAGTGGGAGACAGTCTTCTCCAATACCATGGAACATTTTCCAAGATAGAACCTACCCTAGGCCGTATCACACATCTGAATTAATTTTTTAATTTAAAAGAACTAAGATATACCAAATACGTTCTCTGGCCAAAATGGAATAAAACTAGTAATCGGGGACAGAAAGAATTCGGGGAAATCCATAGGTGAAAATGTGAAAGTCAAGCACCATGCTTCTGCAGGAGCAGTGGGCCCGAGAAGACCTCACAAGGGAAGTGAGAACACGCTGAAGTGGATGAAAACAAAAGCACAGCATGCCACCCTTTATAAAGTTTGCACAACTCAGGCTTTGATTGGAGGGAAATGTTTGGCTGGAATACCTACCTATATTAAAAAACAAGAAAGATTGGGGCCAGAGCTGTGGCGTAGTGGGTAAAGCCACCACCTGTGACATCGGCATCCCATATGGGCACCAGTCCTGGTACCAGCTGCTCTACTTCTGATATGGCTCTCTGCTATGGCTTGGGAAAGCAGTGGAAGGTGGCCTAAGTGCTTGGGCCCCTGCACCTGCGTGGGAGACCCAGAAGAAGCTCCTGGCTCCTAGCTTCAGACTGGCACAGCTCTGGCCGTTGGGGAGTGAACTATTGGATAGAAGACTCTCTCTCTCTGTCTCTGCCATTCTGTAACTCTGCCTTTCAAATAAATAAATAAAAGGTCTCAAACCAACCTGATAAAAGTTTGCTTTTAGCCTTTATTCTATTCATATGCATTATAATATTGATTTTCAGTTAAGTTTATAAACCACCTGATGATCTCAACAGATATAGAAAAAAAAATACCTTTTCAAGAAGAAAACATTCAACAAAACTAGGAATAGAAGGGCATTTCTCTAACATCAAAGGACAGTAGCTAAAATCTACAGCTAACTTCGCACTCAGTGATGAATGACTGAATTATTCCCCCCTAAGGTTAGGGACATGATCAGGCTGCCTACTCCTGCCACTTGTGCCGCTTTAACAATTGGCATAGACTGGAAGGCACAAACATTTGTTTCTCACAGTTCTGGAGGCTGGAAATCTGAGATCAGAGTCCCCGGGTGGTGGGTTTTTTGGTACAGATCTTCTGCTAGTTTACAGAAAGCTATCTACTTGCTGTGTCCCCAGTGACAGAAAGAGAACTAGCTATCTCTCTTGCCTTTTTTTTTTTTTTTAACATTCATTTATGTATTTGAAAGACAGAGTTAGAGAGAGAGGTAGAGGTAGACCCAGAGAGAGTGAGATCTTCCATCCACTGGTTCATTCCCCAAATGACCGAACGGCCAGAGCTGAGCTGATCCAAGGCCAGGAGCCAGGAGCTTTTTCCGGGTCTCCCACATGGATGCAGGGGTCCAAGGACTTGGGCCATCTTTCACTGCTTTCTCAGGCTATAGCAGAGAGCTGGATTGGAAGTGGAGCAGCTGGGACTAGAACCGGCACCCATATGGGATGCTGGCACTGCAGGTGGCAGCTTTACTCACTACGCTGCAGTGCCGGCCCTTGGCCTTTTCTTATTAGGGCATTAAACCTACTCAGGTGGACTCCATCTTCATCACCCAACTACTCCCACAAACCCCCACCTCTGAGTACCATCCCATTAGGAACAGGAGCATTGTATATGAATTCGGAGGGGACACACATGTTCAGCCAGGGAAATTAGGCAAGGAAATTAAGTAGGACATGCAGATTAGAGGGGAAAAGGTTAAATTTTCTCTAGTTGCAGATGACTTAATCTTGTAGTAAAAACCCTAACGAATTCACCAAAAAAAGACACTTATCTCTTGTCTCTTGATTTCTTTTTCTCATTTTCTTCAATATCCTTTATTAAAATTCTACCTGAATCTGTTTTTCCTTGATCATCTTGAAACTGAGTCTTTGTTTCTAATATGATTTTTGAGTTTTTCCCTGTTTTCCTAAGTTCAATCTCCCTTTGCTTCATTTCTGATTTTTTTCATTTTTGCTCTCAGTTTTTGTGTTTTGGGTTCAAGATGCTTTATCAAATATTCAAATGCTATTTGAAGATATTGAATGAATCTTCAAGTGTCATAATTTTCTTTCATTTCATGGTTGTTTTCTGGAGAGAATTTTCACTAGCTGAATATTTTGACTTCTGTTTTCTAACTTTTAAAATAGATGTGGTCTGTTTTCTTTTCTTTCTTTTTTTTTTTTTTTTTTTTTTGACAGCCAGAGTGGACAGTGAGAGACAGAAAGGTCTTCCTTCCGTTGGTTCACCCTCCAATGGCCGCGGCGCACCGCGCTGATCTGAAGCCAGGAGCCAGGTGCTTCTCCTGGTCTCCCATGGGGTGCAGGGCCCAAGCACTTGGGCCATCCTCCACTGCACTCCCAGGCCACAGCAAAGAGCTGGACTGGAAGAGGAGCAACTGGCGCCCCAACCAGGACTAGAACCCGGTGTGCCGGCGCCGCAGGCGGATGTGGTCTGTTTTCTATGAGTGGTCATGTCCTCCATTCGGTGGGGGAGGCATTGGTGTGAATTTTGCTTTTGCGAGAGCTTCAGCTGTCCCACTCTCTTCTTTCCCTTGATTGTCTCATCTCCGCGAGGTACCCTGCCCTTCCTGTACAGATGGTTCCCAGCCCACACTGGCTCAACTCGACAATTTTTGAGCTCGATGATGGCGCGAAAGTAACACCGTTATGCAGTGCAATACTCTCAGGGCACTGGCTGTGGCAGTGGACCTCAGCTGTCCATCATCCATGTGACTTTGAGCAGAGATAACCCACACTGCACACTGTGCTCCATCGTGTTCTGTATTCAATACATCACATGAGACAGGCAACATTTCATTACAAATAGGCTCTGTGTTAGGTGATGCAGCTCTGTGCGAGCTCACACAAGTGCAGCAAGCAGGTGCAACACAAGCCAGGCCAAGCGGTGCCGTTCGGTAGGCGAGGTGTACCAGATGCATCTCCAACTTGTGACTGGTTTCCTGGGACTCAGCCCACTCATCCGTGGAGGAACATCCAGGCAATGAGTCTCCCCCGGAAGTAGTGCTTCTCCAAAACACCACCTCCTTTCCTGCATGTGTCCTGATGTCTTTCCTCTAGCCAAAGCTAAGAATTAGCAAGCCCTGACTTATTTTAAAACTTTACTCTCATTTTAATTGTACATGCTTATGGGGTACAGTGTGATAATCTAATACATGTACACAATGTGTAACGATCAAATCGGATGAGTTGGCATTTCCATCTCCTTCAACATTTTTTTGAAATTTTAATTCATACTTATTTGTACATATTTATGAAGTACAGTTTGACATTTCAATAAGTGCATACGGTGTGTACTGCTCAGATCAGGCTAATTACCATTCCCATCTCCTTCTCACTTCTTCATGTTCTGAGCCTTCCAGCTCCTCTCTTCTGTTTATTGAGAAAACATCCTATTACCCTGAACCACAGCCACCACACCGGGCTGTAGAGCGCCATCATGTGTTCCTTCTAATGAACTACATTTTGGGATTCTACCTCCCTCTGTCTCCCCTCTCTGCAGGAATCATTAACCTACATTCAGGTCAGCTGTCTTTCTAGCATCCATGCATGAGAGAACAAGGCTGTTTCTCTTTCTGGGTCTGGCTTAGTCCAGCTAACATGGTGCCCTCCAGTTCAGTCCATCTGCCCAAAAATGATAGGATAGCATTCTTTTTTCTAATCCCTGACTTTGTCTTTCTGTCCTCCTCTTTTTGATCCAGTCTCTTGGGCTTCCTCTCATTTGCTCTTCATGGCCACAGTCTTAAAGGGGGAGGTGGGCAGCAGGCATTCTGTTGAAATTTGATTTGCTCTTCGACTTATGAGAATTGGAGTGGCATGGTGTTCTCTCCCTCCCAGTGGGTCAAGCGTGATGTTATTTGCTCTCCTTGCTGTACTTACAGGTGTTTTGGGCAGGGTGAGTGGGACTCAGTTATGTAGCTACCATTGTCCTTCATATGGGAGTTCCAACTAAATTTTACATGTTCCTCCGGGTTTGCACCTGCATCCTCTGCTCACAGGACGAAACTGTCTCTATTGATCTCAGCCACTTTGAAGACTCCAGTCATCAATTACACATCAGGAGCTCCTTCTTCTAGGAATATCAAATCAATGCAGTTTTTCATAACACGCATTTTTCCATAACTTTTGGAAGATCCCTTGTGTGCGTGGGTTTCAAAGTTTTTTGCACCAACATAACCTTTTAACTTCCTTTTCCATAACCCTTGTTAAGCACTCCTGTGTGTCTCCTGCCCATCTCTCTCCTTTGAGACATAAAACTCGATAAGCCAACTGCTTGTTCAGCCTTTCCACTTGGATGTTTCAAAAGCCCCTAACCTCAAGATCCTGCAATACGGAACTGGAGCCATGCTATTATTTCTCCCCAGTTTTTTTCTTGTCATACCCCGTCCCTATGGGTGTAGAAGCTAAAATCTTGGGAGTCACTCCTCCCCAACCTCAATTCTGTAAACACACCCCACACACCTAAATATCCAGCCTACCTTCTTCTCTCATGTCTACCTCCTTGTTTACACACCCAGAGTCCAGTCAGTTACTTGAGCCAGGAACCCAGGAACACCCACGGCCCCTCTCTTGCCCTCACTGCCATATCCAGTCTATCAGCAAATCCCACTGGTTCATCTTGCAGAAGATCACAACCCTCACCTATACCCTGCATTGTATGGAGAAAGTATGGAACCTTTTTTTTTCTTCCAATCTGGCAGTAAGAAGAGCAGAGACTTTAACTTGACATTGAAATGTGAAGTTGAACCTTGCTCTATAGCCTGATCCTGGGTGGGCTTCTCAGCCTTCTCTCACTTTTAGTAGAAAAGGGAATACTATTATGTGCTTCACTTGGCTGTTTTAGTGATTGTGAGAGCATATGTTATACACTAGTTTTAGGATTTAACACACACTGGGTACTTATGTCTCCAGATCATTCAAGACTGGGTATTCACTAGACATTATTCATTAATGAGAAGGCAAAATGCAATCCAGTTTCATCCCATTAGCTGACACAATAGACACTATACAGCTGCAGTAGGTATACCAGCACTCCGTCTTCATGGTCTAATTTCCCTGCCTTCCTACCTGTGAACCATATTATCAGAATACCTTTGCTCTTGCTCATTCTTCTATTTAAATTTCTTTTTTTGGATTTTTTTTTTTTTTAAAGATTTACTTGATGGGGCTGGAGCTGCAGCACACAGCAGGTTAACGCCCTGGCCTGAAGTGCCGGCATCCCTTATGGGTGCTGGCTCGAGACCTGGCTGCTCCACTTTCGATCCAACTCTCTGCTATGGCCTGGGAAAGCAGTCCTTGGCCCCTGCACCTGCATGGGAGACCCAGAGGAGGCTCCTGGCTCCTGGCTTCAGATCAGCGCAGCTCCAGCCATTGCAGCTGATTGGGGAGTGAACCATCAGATGGAAGACCTCTCCCTCTCTCTCTCTCTCTCTCTCTCTCTCTCTGCCCCTCCTCTCTCTGTGTAACTCTGACTTTCAAATAAATAAATAAGTCTTTAATTAAAAAAAATATTTACTTGAGAGGCAAAGTTACAGACAGAGAGAAGAAGGGAGGGAGAGAGCTTTGAATCAGAGCTGGGCTGATTCAAAGACAGGAGCTAGGAGTTTCTTCGGCATCTCCCATATGAGTGCAGGGGCCCAAGCACTTGGGTCATCCTCTACTGCTTTCCCAGGCCACAAGCAGGGAGCTGGATGGGAATTGGAGCAGCTGGGACTTGAACTGGCGCCCACATGGAATGCCGGCACTGCCGGTGGATGCTTAACCTACCATGCCACAGCATCAGCCTCTTCTCTGTTTTCATAGGATGTCTTGGAGCCATCATGTCTGGAGTTTAGGATTTGATTGGTAGGTAAGATTAAGGCAGTTCTGAGGCAGGGCACCACACAGAACCTACAGCTGTCTTCCCAGTTAGAGTACGACACACTGATGGGAACACGATAACATTTTAGAACCCATGGAACCCAGGCTCGCAGGGAAAGGAGGCAAACAAGGTCGGGTAAGGGGTTCCGGCTGATGGCTTGCCCCACACTCCAACATTTCAAAGAGAAGCGTCTCCTAGGCAGGAGACATCAGGAACACTCACCTCCAGTGACGGAAGAACTCTGCACCACCTGGTGGACCCAGAGCGCCACTAAGTTTTCTGTTGCACTGAGAATTTCACCTGAAGGTGCTTCAACTGCACCATAGGTCTGTTTCTCTTCCCCCTCCTGTTACCTCATCAACCTCGCCCCGAGTCGCTCTCTCAACAACCTCCTGAAGCCTTCTGTTCTGGCTAATGGCTCCCACTCTAAGAGTAGAATGCATGCAGACCTGAGGAAGAATATTCTTTAGAGGATCTATCATATAAATCAGGGGGAAAGCTGTGTTTGAAAAGAAATTCAGGAGACTGGCACCGCGGCTCACTAGGCTAATCCTCCCCTTTGGCGCCGGCACCCTGGGTTCTACTCCCGGTTGGGGCGCCAGATTCTGTCCTGGTTGCCCCTCTTCCAGTCCTGCTCTCTGCTGTGGCCCAGGAGTGCAGTGGAGGATGGCCCAAGTGCTTGGGCCCTGCACCCCATGGGAGACCAGGAGAAGTACCTGGCTCCTGGCTTCGGATGAGCGCGGTGCGCCGGCCGCAGCGGGCCGGCCGTGGCGGCCATTGGAGGGTGAACCAACGGCAAAGGAAGACCTTTCTCTCTGCCTGTCTCTCTCTCACTGTCCACTCTGGCTGTCAAAAAAAAAAAAGAAAGAAAGAAAGAAAAAAAGAAAGAAAAGAAAAAGAATTCGGGGAAGAGTGCTTCTGTCTTGAGGAGACAGAGCGATGGAGTAACAAGAGTTCTTGGGTGAATTCCCAGCTTCCAGGATGCTGATTGAACTGATGGAACTAAACAATGAAAACCTCCTAAGAGACAGTCTTTTAAGAGCAATGAAGTTTAAAAAACATGCGAGAGCAAAGGTGTTGTTACACTCTAAATAGAGCCAAGGCCACAAAGAGAAAACTCTTTGACACAAACTGCCAAACTCCAGGTTTTTTGCTTTTGGCTGAAATGAGCCCATTCTTCCAGAAGGTTCCTTTTCTCACAGAGGCCCAGCCACCCACTTAGGAGATTCTCACTTAGCAAAGGTCAAACCCATCAACAAAGGTCAACGCGGGTGGGCCCCCCATTGCAAACTTCCCTTGTCAAAATTTCAAGTGTAGATCAGATAAAAAGCGTCCTTCAGAATCTAAAAATAAAAATTAAAATGTCAATAACAGAAATTGCCAGTCCTCACAGTTATCTGAAAACAAGAGTTTGCAGGATACTGGTGCTGACCTCGCAGTGATAAATGACATCGCGGCTCCGTGTGTCCTAAAGGGCTTCATGACTCACCACAGAATCACATAAATCACGCTTGGCTGGGCCTGTGTGCTGTGAATGTTATTAAGGCCTCTGAACACTTCTTTTAAATTAAGTGATTCATTTAGGGCATATTAATCAACTTAATCAGAAGTCCCCATCTCCCAATCATTTTTTTTTTCCTAACAAGAAAAAGCATTGACCGACCTTTCTTCATGATCGTGAAACCTTTCACCTGATCCGTCCACTCATCCATCCAACAACAAATCAGAATTGACGCTGCCCTAGGTGCTGGGAGCTCGCTCCGAGATACTTGTAATTCCTCCTTTCACCCGACACTGCCCCTGACCCATCTGTCCTCCCCCCTGCCCCCGACCCCGTTTCTAAGCACCTTCTTGTCTGGTCATTTGTGACTGAAATTACGAAATGCCGAGTTTCCCTAACCTCCTCCTAGGTGTGCACATTTCCTATTAAACGCTGCAGAGTAAGACATTTGCTCAAATGCACAACTTCCTATGAGAAACACGAGGGGCTTCAATGAAACAAAGTCCTCATTTATGCCCTGCCTCTCTGGAGTCCTGTTTCTAGGGTGATTTCATGCTCAGAACCAAAGGCAGACATCACCTCATTTGACTGTCACGTGGGTCTCCTGCTCACCTTCCCGCTCACCAGCCTCAATCTGCTGCTAAGAACGCCTTCCTGACCAGGGCTGCTCAGGTGTTACAGCTGTCAAGGGCTCTTTGAAAAATAAACTGACCAGAGAATCACACTTTCCCTTCATAATTCCTGAAATTGGGAAAAAGAATTCATGACGCATGAAATCTGAAATAACAGGATTACTTCCTAAGCAATTAAACACTTAACCATTTGAACCCTAAGGATGGGAAACCCAGCCAAGCACCTTTCACATAGAGCAGTATGTTAACAAGGTGATATTGTAGCTTCTTTTGATTGCATGCACTCTCCGTCAGTTTTAAACAGAGCTCCACTTACAAGCAGTAACTTGTGAAAGGTCCACACAGGTAGAAATCCTGCCTTTATCTTCTTTGTATTTTAACTCAACTCTTTTTATTTTAACTCAAAGTCTAGGTGCTGTCTTTAAAATGATATGATATCACTCTTTTATATATATATATATATATGTGTGTGTGTGTGTGTGTGTATGTAAGTATATTATATATAATATAATGTTATGTTATATATACTATATTATATATATGTATATATATTGCTGCAAAATCCCAATCTCGCTAAAAAAAAAAATGCATCCACGTTCATCTCTGCTTGCTTTGCTGGTTGCTTGCCTGTACTTGTTAGCGCATGCTAACTTTCCTTCCTGTCATCTAAGTTGGTCTTTTCCCCCTGAGTTTTAGTGCATCTCCACTAGGAAAAAGTGATCAAGTTATCTGAAGGCATTTAAAAAATGTAAAGTGTTATCACAGGGCAAATGAATAAGCGCTATGTGTATGGAACAAGCAGTTAAATCACAGTTAAACCCATTGCCCCTGACCCCGTGGCGCCGGCTTGGGGGTGGCTAGAGGAGGAAATTCTCTTCCTTGTGTTTTCTGTCTTTAGCTGCAACAGGATTGTTTAGCCCATAAACACTAACTGCTCCCTCCGTGTGCTATGTGATCTTTCCTGGCAGGTCTGCCTCTGAAGCTGGCCTCTCTGTGCTGGGCTGAACCGCAGCTGCAAACGCCTTGTGTGGGATCGGTTATGCCACAGGCTTACTTCCGCAGGCTCTTCTGAGTCGCTTGTCAGACACTTCAAAGCTTCCTGAGACTCCTAGAAGTCTTATGCCTGTGTGCCCCTGATTTCCCAACTGAGCCCACGAGGCACCCAAGGGTGAAGGGTTTCTCTGGCACCACACCAGGAACCTCCGGCTACAGTGGTGCTTGGAATTTTATGTCTGATTCCAGCTTTTGAATCTTGTGAGAGGAACATGCTCCCTGCCTTTAGGCCAATGAGTCCTATTAACCCAGGAGTTGATGTTACTATTCCATCTAATCATAAAGGTCACTTCCAGTAATGGGAAAAGGACACATTTGCATATATCTTTGGCAGCCCATTGTCCTGTGAACATCGCCCAGAGCCAAACAAAGGCTTCCTCCTGCAGCGCAGTCATGGGGGACTTTAGGATCCTTATCTGTCTCGATGGCCCTGAATAAACAGGCCCCTGTCACTGTATAAAATATGACTGTCAACTCCAGACAGGTCTGTGTTACTCTAAATGCCACAGGACCAGAATGTGTACTGGGGAAGAGAGAGACAGTGTGTGTGTGTGTATCTGTGTGTTGGGGTGTATTTCATCAAAACTATGATGTACTATAGCCAATCGGCCCTGCCATGGCTCTCTCTGTAATCCCTCATTTTAAAGAGAGGGGAAACACGATGATGTGCAGCGGCGTCGAGGTGTGTAAAAAGTGCACAAGTGCATATTGATGATGACCTGTTTCTAGCAGCTTGTCCGTGGTTGGCAGCAGAAAAGCAGCTCCTGGCAGATGAAAGATGAGACACCAGCACCTTCCACTACTTTCAGGAGCGGCTGTGTCCTGCCCCGCAGCCTGGGAACGCGGGCCATGGGCCACACTGCGGTCCCCGCCAGCTTTCCACACCCAGCAGCTTTCCCACCTCTATTTCGTCCCCATCTCCAGGCCCTGTGTTAAACTTGAGATCTGGAGAAGGGCTGGATTGGCTGCCAGCACTGGAAACTTCTCACCATGAATGCTTTTCCTAGGGTTTTGGCGGCGCCTGGAATACCAGCAGAGTGAAATCCCACTGGCGAGAGAAAATAAAACCGTAACATAACGGAGTTGGCCCTGAGTGGTGCTTTACATGTTCTGCCTGCTCACGATTTATGTTAAAATCAACCTTGCAAAAGAGGCTTTTAAAACAGTCTATCAAGTGGCCAATGTTTAAATAGCTCTTTCTTTCCTATCCAGGGACAGCAGAAAGGATGGGAACACACGGGCACCGCCGGCATTCGGAGGTGCACAGGTCGGGGGCAGTTTCACGGGGCCACTTCTCACCTCCCTAAGGTCTGAGTCCTCTGCTGCCTCCCTCTCCTCCTCTCTCCTCACGTCTCTCTTGCCGATGCTCCTCCTTTCATTCTTATCCTGTATTCTTGCTGTCCAGCACTGGAGAGGGTCCCAAGGGAAGTGGCCAAAGTCACTGAAACTTGTTTGAAAGAGCCAAGACCTCATTTGGAAACGCTCTCTTCACTCCATAGTCCCCTCCCAAAGCATCTGCCACATCCAGCATCATCAAGGAGCTCCCCGACCACTACCTGCCAAGTGTCTCCTGTTGAGCCAGCCAGTTGTCACTATGCTGCCACACCCTGTCCCCACGTCAGCTGACCATGGCCAGGCCAGTTCTGCCTGGGGGTTGAGTCTCTTCAGCACAGCTCCTTGCACCCCTGCCTCACCCCCAGGGAGCCAAGCTCTGCCACCAGTGACTGCTTCCAAGCTGGCTGGAGGGAACCCCGCTGCACACACACAGCTGAGCAAGCACACACACCTCCCGAGTGGCCACTGACACTCTCAGTCTCCTGTTGGGACCACTGCTGAGGAAAAATGCTTTGCACACATGAAGCCCCTCCGTGTGGCTAGGACAGACATGAGCAGAATGGGGATGTATCTCTAATGAGAAGCTGGCTTAAGGGACACCAGCAGGGCTGGCTGTACTCTCCTCCCTCCTTTCCTTCCTTCCTCTCTTTCCTTCTCTTCTTTTCAGTGCCTTCTGCTCTGTGCAAGCACAGGGGAGAGGGAGATCAGGGCAGGTGGTGAGGGTGAGAGAGGCCACACTTTTCAGTTCGTGCAGGGCCAGGCCAGAGGCTGCACCACCTCCCAAGGGAGCCTTGCCCGGGACTGACCGCTGGACTCGGGATTCTGTGCAGGCTCCGGATCCCGGCATGGACCATGGACTCGGGCTTGAGCTCATCGTGTTCTACAAGCGCTCTCAGGGTTTACAAGTGAGGGCGGTGGTGATGACCATCAGAATAAGAGGCACCTGGAGCTGCTCTCGACTCACAGCAGCTGCCTGTACACCCAGCACTCTGAGCCAGCAGCAAAGCCTACCTTGCCTGATGAGGTCTTCACAGAGGAGGGGGCTCCTGCTGTGAGGACAGAGGACAGTTATTCCCCGGGAATCTGGCAGGTCCCCAAGCAGAAGCTTGTGTCTTTGCAGAACAGAGCAAAATCCCATCCCCCTCTTACCCCCTCCAGTCCAGTGCCCAGCTCCAGGGGGCTTTACCCCTCTGCCAAGGATTCTGAGAGCCACGGGGTAGAACCATGTCCAAGCCTTCCCCTCGAGAGCCAGGGACCCGAGCCCACAGCTCCCCGTGTCTAGGCTGTCAGTGGCTGTCGGAGGAACCATCCTCGGAGCACAAGGAGCAGGTGGGATGTCAAACGTGGGAAACCTTGTCTTGAGGTCTGAGAGCAGAGAAGGGAGGCGCCTCCCCTGTCAGTCTCGTGGGCTGCAGCGGCTTCAGAGCCTCTCCTCATTGGCTATCAGAATCCTTTCCTGAAGTGGTCACATCATCACTTTTACTACCTTGTTAGAAATACATAAATAAGTGGCTCGTGCAGCAAAATTCAGTCCCACCCCCTCCTGTGATCCCAGGAAGTTCTCATGTTACAGGCGCAATCCCTCCGCCTTCTGGAGTGCACCCGTGTCAGCACGCAAGCGGCTTGGTGTAGAAGCAAACCCTCTCCCCACGAGGCGCCTCCACGGCCTTAGGATGCATCAGATCCTTCCCAGCTCCCAGAACTGTAAGAAACACATTCTTTGCTTTATAAACACTGGGTCTCAGGTTCTCAGTTATGGCAGCAGAAAGTGAACGAAGGTATCCAGCGATCATTCTAGGCCCCTGCCCAGTTGGTCTTGGGTGCCTCTGGGCAGTGTACTGCAGATCTCCAGCAGGGACCCTGTGCCCTCACGGGGAGCTGACCACATACGCATCCATCTTTCAGTTCCGTGACCATGAACTCCGCTACTATCAGCAATACCTTCCCCTCCTCACCCTGCCCCTAGCCATCCAATTGCTGACAACCCAAGCGTCCTGCCCAGTCACTGCTACTCACTAGAGTCCCCCAAGCCCCCTCCCTGGTGCCCTCCTGCCACATCCCTCAGAACCCAACCAGAGTCCTGGCACAGGGTCAGTGGCTGACAGATCCATTTGAACAAGTGGATGGCCTTAGTGCGCACCAAGTGGGCAAGGTGGAAGCCTCAGTCCTGCTTAGCCCTGCTTGGGATTGCTCTTCCATGGTCTGCAGGCACATGGATCACTGGCTTCCTTGCAAATGAAGGCCAAGGCACCCAGGGAAAAAGGATCCAAATGAGTTGATGCAGTGTGTCTCATCAATTAGAAAGTAAATTAGGGGCCGGCATTGTGGCACAGGGGGTTAAAACCCTGGCCTGAAGTGCTGGCATCTCATATGACTGCCAGTTCTGGTCCCAGCTGCTCCCATCCAGCTCTCTGCTATGGCCTGGGAAAGCAGTAGAAGATGGCCCAAGCCCTTGGGCCCCTGCACCCGTATGGGAGACCTGGAAGAAGCTCCTGGCTCCGGATCGACCAGCTCCGGCCATTGCAGCCATCTGGGGAGTGAACCAGTGGATGGAAGACCTCTCTCTCTTTCTCTCTCTCCCCCACCCCCGCTGCCTCTTTGTAACTCTCTCTCTCTCTCCCCCTGCCTCTTTGTAACTCTGCCTTTCAAATAAGTAAATCTTTTTAAAAAAAGGAGTCTTAAGATTTATTTGTTTGTTCTTTTTTTAAGTTTTTATTTACTTATTTTCATTTTACTTGAAAGGTAGAAAGGCAGAGAGAGAACTTCCATGTACTGGTGCTTCCCTCCCCAAATGCCTGGAATGGCCAGGCTGAGCCAGGCTGAAGCCAGGAGCCTCAAACTCCATCTGGTTCTCCCACATGGGGAGCAGGCCCTCAAACCCCTGTCTCCCAGGGTGGTCTCTCGCAGGGTGAGCATTCGCAGAAAGCTGGGCTGGAATTGGAGGAGCCAGGACTTGAACCAGACACTCTGATAAGGGATGCAGGTGTTCCATGCAGCAACAGACACTGGTGCGCCCACCAGCTGCGCCCATTTGATCAGCCTTTCACCCAGCAAGCAATTCTTTCTCTGTGCTGGGTCCTGAAACCAAAAGATGGGGAAACACCCTCCCTGTCCCCACTCCTGCCACTGAACTTGGAGTTGAGAGGAGACAAAAACAATCACCAGAGCATCACAAGGACAGATGTGCACAGGACACGGCGGGGGCCCTGCAGGGAAGCCAGTGCCGCTGAGAAGGGCGGGCCCCCCAGTCCCAGAGCTGCTCACGCGAGGCAGCCTCTGAGGCCAGAACTGAATGTGAGGCCTTGGGCCTGGGGCAGGAGGGGCCGCCTGGAACAGAGACCAAGAGGCTTGTTGGGTGGACTTCAGAAGTGGGAGAAACCCAGGAGAATGGCTACGATTCAAAAGCCCAAGTGTCGGTGAGACTGCGGGATACCAAGAATTCTGAACCAATGGCAAGGGAACGTAGAGTGGTACAGCTGCTGCACCGTTTGCAAGAACCTTTTTTTTTTTTTTTTTTGGAAGTCAGAGTATGTGAGGGGGAGAGAGAGAGACAGAGAGAGAGAGAGATCTTCCATTCACTGGTTCACTCCCCAAATGGCCTCAATGGCCAGCTCTGGGCCAGGCTGAAGCCAGGAGCCAGGAGCTTCCTCTGGGTCTCCCATGCAGGTGCAGGGGCCCTAGCACTTGGCCATCCTCCGCTGCTTTTCCCAGGCCATAAGCAGAGAGCTGGATCGGAAATGGAGTACCCGGGACACAAACCAGTGCCCATGTGGGATGCCAGTGTCACAGGCAGTGGCTTTTCCTGCTATGCTATAGCACCTGCCCTCTGCAAGATTCTTATACAGTAAAACAGATACTGCCATGCGACATAGCAATTCCACTACCAGGTACTTAGCTGAGGGAATTTAGAACACGCACTCACACAGAGACACATACACAAATGTTCTCAAGAGCTATACTCAGAATAGCAAAAAATGAGAACTCAAATGCTCATCAGCTGGTGAATGGATAAACCAAAGGTGATACTGTCTGCACAATGGAATGCTACTCAGCCAAAAAAAAAAAAAAAAACATATTCAACATGAAAAGAAGTATCCAAAGCTTTAGGGTAAGTGAAAAGAAACCAGCAACCAGATATGAAAGACTACTTACTTTAGGATGCCATCCACAAGAAATTATTAAAAAAAAAAAAAGGCCAAATCAAAACTACAGTAGCACAAAGCAGATCAGTAGTTACTAGGGGCTGGGAACAGGGAAAGGGGGTAGAGATCAAAGGAACATGAACAAACTAATTTGTATCCTGATGGGAGGGGGGGGGGTATGGGATACATACACCTGTCAAAACTCATTGACTACAAGGAACATTTGTGCATTTCGGTATGCAAATTACACCTCAATAAAGCTGGTTACAAAAAATGGGGAAGGAGTAGTGTATCTGCTAAGGCGGTGGACTGTGTGCAGGAGGCGCAGGAAATGAAGAGTGCTTCTGCCCTGCCTCTGACTGGGACTGAGCCTGACCGTCAGGGCCGGAGAGGGAGGACAGCAGGCATGGTTTCCCCCACCCCAATGCTCCTCTCCAATGCCCATGGTGCGTGCCAGCCCCCAGGCGCCTTGGGGTGCCAGTCACCAGCATGCCGTGGGGATGTGCTCATTTACTTTTGTGCCCTTCACTTGATGCTCATCTGCCTGCACAGAAGCCAGAGGGCCTGGTTTGGAAGCAGCTCTGAAAGCCAGCAAGGCAGTGATGGGGTGAGGGGAGCACTATGCGAAAGGCCTCATAGCCACTGTCCCCTCACTCACCTCCTGGAGTCTCCAAGAAGAGCTGAGTGGATCCAGCTGTGCCCAAACCCCTGTTGTCAGCAACAGGGACAGAAAGTCTCCCCAAGCCTTGGGATGGGATACAGCTGAAACACAGAAGCATGTAAAATACCAGCCCACCCCCAACCCATGTTTTCCTGTGTAATTGCTACTAATTAAACACTCAGTGGAAATGTCAGCTAGGTTTACTTTTCATGATAATGATTGCATTGTTTGATGAAAATGTTGGGGCATTTGGAGTGGTCACAATTTGTACTTATCCGCTTGCTGGTGAGGGTCCAGTCCAGGCAGAGTGGGTGGGGTGCACACCTCCTCCAGCTGTGATGGTGGAGGCGGGGCATGGGGTTGCCATGGTGCTCTTTTGCACCTCGTTGAGCACATCTTTGGAGCCCTGCTCCTTATAATGCGAACACACAAGCACAAGAGGGGTGTTGCTAATTTGTGCCTGCAGAGTTCAGCAAGAACACATGAAGATTTCTCCATTCATGGTCATCACGGTTTCATAAATAAATGGACTTCTCCAAATCCACAGCCAAGCCTGGTGGGCTTCTCAGAAACTTGTAGCCAAGCCTGCTAAACTTTGCTGAATGTGTACCTGCAGCTCATTCCAGGCAGAAACTCTGTCCTGGGGTATTACACTAAACCGAAGTACTTAATGTCCTCATCTCTGGAATAGTCTACCCGAGAAGACTGAGCTAGCTGTTTTGAGTCCTTGGAGTCCCCTCCATCTGCATGGGCCCCTGAAGGGCCTGTGTCAACGACTTCCACCTATGTGAATGAGCCTAGCATTCTTTAAAAAAAAAAAAAAAAAAAGATTTACTTATTTAAAAGTCAGAGTTACACAGAGAGAGGAGAGGCAGAGAGAGAGAGAGAGAGAGGTCTTCCATTCTGTTGGTTCACTCCCCAAATGGTCGCAATGGCCGGAGCTGGGCCAATCCAAATCCAGGACAGGAGCTTCCTCCAGGTCTCCCAGGGGCCCAAGGACTTGGGCCATCTTCCACTGCTTTCCTAGGCCATAAGCAGAGAGCTGGATAGGAAGTGGAGCAGCCGAACCTGGAACCAGCACCCATATGGGATGCCGGCGCTTCAGGCCAGGGCGTTAACCCGCTGCACCACAGTGCCAGCTCGGAGCCTAGCATTCTTAATGCCAGTTGTGGTTTTCGTATGTCTATAGCTAAATCCAGGAGCAAATTTGCATAAGATTTCCTTTTTCAAGACTGATTGATTGATTGATTTGAAAGGCAGAGTGACACAGAGAGGAGGGAGGAAGGGGGAGGGAGGGAGAGAAAGAGAGAGAGAGAGAATCTTTTTTTTTTTTTTTTGACAGGCAGAGTGGACAGTGAGAGAGAGAGACAGAGAGAAAGGTCTTCCTTTTGCCATTGGTTCACCCTCCAATGGCCGCCATGGCTGGCGCACCGTGCTGATCCAAAGCCAGGAGCCAGGTGCTTCTCCTGGTCTCCCATGGGTGCAGGGCCCAAGCACTTGGGCCATCCTCCACTGCACTCCCTGGCCACAGCAGAGAGCTGGCCTGGAAGAGGGGCAACCAGGACAGAATCCGGCGCCCCGACCGGGACTAGAACCCGGTGTGCCGGCGCCTCAAGGTGGAGGATTAGTCTGTTGAGCCGCAGCGCAGGCCAAGAGAGAGAATCTTCCATCCTCTGGTTCACTCCCCAAATGCAAGCATCAGCTTGGAGTGTACCACGCTGAAGCCAGAAGCCTAGAACTCCATCCAGAGTAGGAAACAGAGCAGCAGGGACTCCAGCAGTAGCAATGCCGGCAAGACCCAAGGGAAACTTGTGCGCACAACATGTGGATTGCCAGGCGCTCCAGGTGGGCCCGAGAATGAGTTCCGCAAGTCAGACAGCTCTGCTTCCCGGGTGTCTCAGGACTTCTAATGCTCTGTCATCTGGCCACTGGGGACAGGTTTGTTAAGTCACACTGTGGTTTTTCTGCTTCTTCCTTGGCATTTGGAACTCGATGGTGCATCCGCTAATTTATTTCCAAACTAAAACATTTACCTGGGCGTCATGAACTGTGGGTCTCGTTTCTTTCAAGCTGGCCTCTTTGGGGGATTAATAAGCTGCCTGTGATTTTCGGTAAAGCGCTGCCACCTGCCACGTTCTTGCTATTTGTGGAGAACTTAACACCTTCTGAAACCGTTCGGCCCTTTTCACCTCTGTGATTGCTTAAAAGCAGTAAGTGGTGTTCATACACGTAGCAAATATTTATTAGAAACACGCTCTGAGAAAGCCACCAGAGAGGATACAAAAGAGGGACGTGAGGGAGGCCTACAGTGATTGGAGTTGGGCCAAGCGGGGCCGCCCCAGCTGCACTGCCATTGGTTTGGAGGCGATGTGCCAGGTAAGGCTCCACACCACGATGTTTAGAACACAGCTCTCAACCCAGTCTGGCCAGGCTGTTCAGAAGATGAGAGAGTGAGGGGTGCCAGGTCCTCGCCCAGAGCTCAGCGTGTGATTCCTCTGGTTTAGCGGCACAGAGGACAGGCAGATGCTTCTCCCACTGGCGGCATGCGACGGCACATAAGAAATGTTTACTGAATGAATGAGCGGATGAATTAAATGGAGGTCTTTTCACTTCATTTAGAAGCTACTCTCTGTGAAATCAACATGGCATTCATTTTACAGTCCTGTGACACTTGAGCGTTACTGTTTTGAAGAAAGTTTGTGACAGAAAATGCTCTTATCTATTTGATCTGGGCGAGGATGCGGGAAGAGTTCTGGGCTTTTACAAGAATTGCAAAAGAATTGCTGGGAGGTCTTCCAAATAGGAGAGACGCTAAAATGCAATCAAGAGGGCACAGGAAGTCTCTTGATCCAACAAGTGGTGGCTGCCGAATTAAAAACTGCAGAATTATGAATTATCTCCCTGTTCCTCAACAAGGAGTCTTCGGGGCCTTGGCAATGGTGACTTCCTCTCACGCCACGGGCACCGTCCTCTCCACACTGGAAGGCGGCCAGGTGAGCGTTTAGAAAGGTAAGCAGTGAGTTTGTTTAAAATAAAACTTCTGTCAGAAAGGACACCATTTCCTAACTCAAAAAAATAAAAATAAAAAAAAATCTTTGAAAATTGGTTTTAGAGCTGAATGCTGATTTTAGACATTGCAGATCCTGGGCATGCAGTCAGCTTGTTGACATCTTTCAGGAACAAAAGTACCAGGAAAGATGTCAGAATTAGAGAAGAAAGGCCAAAGGATAAACAGATTATATAGAGTGGCAGATCAGGCTATGGGGGGGAGGGGTGGAGGGAAGGGTGGAAAGGGAGGGAGAGAGAGAGGAAGAGACAGGGGGTAGAGGAGCAGAGAGGGAAGTAGAGACAGAGAGGAAGAGAGAGGTTAGAGAGAGAAAGGGGGAAGAGAGAGGAAGAAAGGGAGGGAGAGAAAGATGGGGGAGGAAGACGGGGTAGAGAGAGGGAGAGGAAGGGAGAGAGAAAGAGAAAAAGGGGGTAGAGAGAGAGGGAGGGAAAGAAAGGGAGGAAGGGAGAGCAAGGGAGAGAGGAGGGGGTGGAGAGAAAGAAGTAGAGAGGAAGAGAGAGGGATGAAGAAGGAGGGGGGTGGGAGAAAGGGAGGGAGAGGGGAGTTGGGGGAGAGAGGGAGAGAATTATTGGCAAGACTGATTTGTGGTGCTTTAGACAGCACATGGATCAAATTAACTTCATGGTTCAAGGACATCCATCTGTTGAAGATACTGACTGAAAAAAAAAAAGATTGATTTTATTTTATTTGAAAGTCAGAGTTATAGAGAGGTAGAGGAAGAGAGAGAGAGAAGTCTTCCATCCACTGATTCACTCCCCAAATGGCAGATACTGTACTCTGAACAACTTCATAGCATGTTGAAAGCAAAATATAACCTGTATCAACTAATTTGTATTTTTAGATATTTGCTTCCAAAGGCCCCAGGAAGCCACTCAAATGTTCAAGAACACTTGATCCAGGTAAGTTTTGGTAAGAGCTGAAGGAGTCCAGGTGAAATGAGAGGCCCTAGGCTAGACGTTGTAGCACAACAGGTTAAGACACTGCTTGCAACATCAGCAGCTCATATCAGAATGTCGGTTCAAGCCCTGGCTGCTCCATTTCTGACCCAGCTCCTGCTAATGTGCCTGGGAGGGCAACAGGTGACGGATGGCCCAAGCCCTTGGGCCCCTGCCATCCATGTAGGAGACCCAGATGGCGTTCCTGGCTCCTGACTCTGACCTGGCCAGCCCCAGTTGTTATGGGCATTTGGGGAGTAAACTAGCAATGGAAGACCTCTCTCTTTCTCTGCCTTTCAAAGAAATAAATCTTGAGAGAAAGAAAAGAAAGCGATAGAGAGAGAAAGAGGAAGGAGGAAAGAGAAAGAAGAAGGAAGGAAGGAGTGAGTGGAGGGAGGGAGGAAGAAAAGCAGGAGGAGCCTGGAGGCTGCGTTTCCCACCACTCCTCGGGGAGGAAGGAAGCAGTGCAGGCACTACCCTCAGCTTCAAGACAATGGGCCACAACTGCTAGGCTCCCACTAAAGCAGGCACTGCTGACTTATCTTTTTATCTTGATTTTTCCAAAGCGTATTTGCAGCAAAGCAACGCAGGATAGCCAAAGACAGATTCCCCTACACTCAAGGAAAAAAGGGAGGAACTGCCTGCCTCTAACAAGGCGCTAACACAGGACTCCAGCCCACCTGCTGGTTTCCTGCAGGGTCCTGGAAAACCAGGAACAATCCAGCATTCTTAGCAAAGCAGGTGTGTGTGTGTGTGTGTGTGTGTGTTGCGTGGTGTGTGTGGTATGTGTGGTGGGTGGTGTTTGATGTGTGTGCAGAGTGCGTGTGGTGTGTGATGTGTGATATGTATGGTGGGAGGTGGAGTGTGTATAGGTGTATGGGTATGGTGTGTGATGTGTGGTAGGTGTGGTTGGTGGTGTGTGATGTGTGTGTAGAGTGTGTGTGGTGTGGGTGGTGTGGGGTGTACGTGTGAGGTGTGGTAGGTGTGGTGTGTGATGTGTGGTAGGTGTGAGTGGTGGGTGGTGTGTGTGTGTAGAGTGTGTATGGGTGTACAGGTGTGTGTGTGGTGTGTGATGTGTGGTATTTGTGCTGTGTGTGGTGTATGTGATGTGGTATTGTGTGGGGTGTGTGTATGGTATGTGTGTGGGGTATGGTGAGTGTAGTGTGGTGTGCATGTGGTATGTGATGTGTGGTAGGTGTGAGTGGTGGGTGGTGTGTGTGTGTAGAGTGTGTATGGGTGTACAGGTGTGTGTGTGGTGTGTGATGTGTGGTATTTGTGCTGTGTGTGGTGTGGTATTGTGTGGGGAGTGTGTGTATGGTATGTGTGTGGGGTATGGTGAGTGTGGTGTGGTTTATGTGTGGTGTGTGTGTTGGTTGTGTGGTTGGTGTGTGTGGTGTGAGGTGGGGAGGGAGTGGCACTGGGTGAGTGGGAACGAGGCTTCTCAAGGAGCCGCTTCCCTCAGCTAACAGGTGAGCTCCGGGGCTGCAGCAGGTGCCCAGGGCCAGATGAGAACCAAACCAGAAACCCCCTGCACACGGGTTTGAAAAGATTCATTGTGTGGCCGTGCACATGTGCATCCGCCGGCTATCACGTACAATGTGTAGGTGTGCAGTCAGAGACTACGCTTTAAATCACAAAAACCTCGCTGAAAGCTGTGGTATTTCAGCTCTGAAATCCTTTCTGACCAGGAGGAGCACGTGCAGCCCCCAGGGGCTGTCTGGCAGCCTGCCTAAAGTCTACAAAAATGTTTTCTTGTCCGTTTGGGGAAAGCACTGGAAGAGGAAAGCAACGCCTAAATCTTTGTTAACAACAAAATCTGTTCTTTCACGTTCCTCACGCTGACCTGGATGAGGTATTATTTCTGGCCGTTGCCTTAGAATGTTTTTACAATGAAAAACATGAAAGCCAGAGGTGCCTAGGCCGGTTTCTGTTAAAATAAATGTAAGTGATCATTTTTCAAGAAAACCAGGAAAGCAACATAGGCACTCTTCATGCACCAGATTCGATTCGGGCATCTGTACTTCAAGGAGAGGAAGCCGCAGGAAGACGCACCTGCTCCAAACACGCCCGAGCTTGACTTGCAGCCGGTGAGGTCATTTACCCCCTAATGACCTGCAGAATTATCAGATTCAGTTGACTTTGACAAATAACACTGGTTAATCAAGTGACCACCGAGATACCTGGCCATGCTGCAAAACTGATCTCTTACAGAGCGAAGTCATTTTTACAAATGTAGTCTATAAAAACATTACAAGGCCAACCTTAGACTGCAGCAGCATTTTAATCAGATACGAAAGCCAAGGATTACTATGTATGAAATATAAAGGGATCATTCAAATTCATGAGAAAAACATGATACCAATAGATAAATGGGTAAAGTACATTAACCTCCATTCACATGTAAAAGACAAATTAGCAAAAAATGTATTTAGCCAATAAACACATTAGAATCACTCCAAGACGCAATTGCACACCTGCTCAGGCAGCATCTTTGTAAAGTAATAACATCCGGGGTTATCAAGGTGAGGCTGAGGCTGACTTTCCTCTTTGTTGCTAGGTGCTGATATATCATTACAATCCCTACAGAAAGCAATATTGTAGGGCATAGGAAGAACCTGAAAGATTTGTCTCTTCCCCAGAAATTGATCGATAAAGGACCAAAGAGTACAGCAAAGAAAGCACACAGGAGAGGGCAGGAGGCTTCCTGTGTCTCCTACCGCTCCCCCATGCCTCAGTTTCCAAATCGGTAAAACAAGATGAATAGGGCTTTTGTAAGCCTTGAGTGAAGTCACATATACTTTTTAAAAATATATATTTATGTATTTACTTGAAAGTCTGAGTTACACAGAGAGAGGAGAGGCAGAGAGAGAGAGAGAGAGAGAGAGAGAAAGTTCTTCCATATGGGATGCTGGCACTGCAGGCGGTGGCTTTACCTGCTATGCCACAGCGCTGGCCCTCAGAAATCACAAATAGGAGCAGGCATTTATCCCGAAGTGCTTGAGGTGCCCTCATCCCATGGGTTTGCGATGGGATTCCACGTCCCCCTGCAGCTCCTGACTCCAGTGTACAGCTCAGGCAGACCCTTGGAGGTAGTGGTGAGGGCTCAAGTAGTTGGGTCCCTGCCTCTCACACAGGAGACCTGGATTGCTGCCTTCGTTCCAGGTTTGAAACCCAGCCTAGCCCCAGCTGTTGGGAGCTTTTGGGAAGTGAACCAGCAAATGTGCGATCTCTTTCTTTCTCTTCGCCCTCTCTCAAAATAATAATATTAATAGTTGTAAAAGTAGTAATACATAGCACAGTGCCTGATAAAGAGCAAATAATAAGTAGCAACTTACATTATCACTATCCATTAAAGACCAAAACATAGAAATGAGAAAGCTTAATTTTTCATGTTATGAGGCATGGTTTAATATATTGTGCTAAGCCAGTAAAATGAACTGCCTGGCCATTTGCTTAGTATGAAGTCCATAGAAATAATGTTTATACAATAATATATGAAATAAAATGCATGTTAACACTATTTGTACAAGTGCATTATTTAAAAAATAAAAACAGTTGTATCTGGGTGGGGTGATTGCCATTGGTTAAACATTTTAACGTTGTTATATGCCCATTTCAAAAAATGAAATTGGAATACTGACATCAGGTCAGATAAGAAAGATCCCACACTATGGAATGTATTTAGCATATTAAATAAACCAAATGCACTTTGTAAACAGGAAAAAAAGTCAACCACTTTCCTGACTAACCATTTGTTACTTAATTAAAAATTGAAAATATTTCTACCTTGGGGCTGGTGCTGTGGTGCAGTGGGTTAAGCCTGCTCCACTTCCAATTCAGCTCTCTGCCATGGCCTGAGAAAGCAGTAGAAGATGGCCCAAGTCTTTGGGCCCCCTGCACCTGCATGAGAGACCTGGAGAAAGCTCCTGGCTCCTGGCTTCTGATCAGCACAGCTCTGGCTGTTGTGGCCATCTGGGGAGTGAACCAGTGGATGGAAGACCTTTCTGTCTCTCCCTCTAACTTTAACTCTACCTCTCCAATAAATAGATAAAATCTTTAAAAAAAATTCTACCTTAAATGATCATCTTTTTCCATTACACTAACACTTTTGTGGTTGACACATTTGAGCAAAGGTACAGAGTTGATTACAGGGAAGAAGCAAAGAGAAAATCTCCAAGTTACTTCAGCCAGACAATAGAGGCTTGGACTGCTTTCTGGAGCAGGCATGAAAGTCTTGATCTACTTGGCCCTTTAGAGTTGTAATACTATTCTGAGAACATTGATAGCTAATTAACCAGCCAAAGGTCCTGGATTTCAGTTTCTTGATTTGTAAATAGGAGATGATCACACCTAAAGCCCAGGGTTACTTGGGAAAAAAATATAAAAAATATATATAAAAAAAAACATATATAAAGTAACTAGCTCAATACCCAGCCATCAAAGAATGACTTTTGTTTTTCTTCTTCAATCCTCCCATCCATTTTCAGAGAAAGAAGAGAATAAATGAAATAATATGCATCTCAAAATGCTTTGGAAACACGTACATACTCTAAAAACACAGAATATTGTCATCAACGAGGTTGGGGGACTCAGGGAAGTATGTGTCTATGAAATGCTTTAAATTATTTCAAGGTTTTTACTAATTGCTGAAAACAAGGTGACAGCTTGAGAGGCAAATTGTTCTCTATGAAAATCTTTACTACCACCCATGCGGTTATTTATATACTACTCCCGACACACTCACTCTCCAGTGCATTGGTTTACTTGTGGTTTGATTTTGCTCACATCTACTCTTTCTTTTTTCCCAAAGAAACCTTTTATTTAAGGAGTACAAATTTCATAAGTACAACTCCAGGAATATAGTGATTCTTCCTACCATACCCATCCTCCCACCTACACTCCCACCCCACCTCCTCCTCCCTCTCCCATTTCTAGTCCCATTCTCTATTAAGATTCATTTTCAATTAACTTTCTACACAGAAGACCAATTCTATACTAAGTAAAGATTTCAACAATTTGCATGCACACACACACATACACACAAGAAACTGAGAACAAGTTTTACAGTTAACTTCCTTAATACAATTCATTGAGGATAAAGAGCATGCATGGAAAATGAGTGCACAGTGACTCCTGTTGTTATTTTAACAATTAACACTCTTATATATGACATAAGTGAACACCCAAGGTTCTTGCATGAGCTGCCAAGGCTATGGAAGCCTTTTGAATCCACAATCTCCCTCAGTATTTAGACAAGGCAATAAGCAAAGTGGAAGTTCTCTCTTCCCTTCAGAGAAAAGTATATCCTTCTTTGATGGCCACGTCTTTCACTGGGGTCTCTCTCACAGAGATCCTTCATGTAAGACATTTTTTTTTGTCATAGTGTGGTTGGCTTTCTATGACTGAAACACTCTTGTGGGCTTTTCAGCCAGACCAAAATGCCTTAAGGGCTGATTCTGAGGTCAGAGTGCTATTTAAAACGGATTGTCATTCTGTGAGTCTGCTGTGTGGACCGCTTCCCATGTTAGAACATTCTTTTCTTTTTAATTCTATTCTTATTACCAGACATTTAATTTTATTTTATACCTTTAATGCTTAATCCTATCTATATGATCACTTTAACACTTAATATTGTCACTTTAACCCTTAAGATGGCATTTTTACCACCCAGCTTAATGGGATTTTGGGTCTCATGGCAAGTTTTTAAACTGTACCCTTAAAATTAAGTCTGTAGGAATGCATGCGGAACTATGCAGCTTTACAGTTACAAACGTCCTCCTCTCCCTCTTATTCCCACTCTTATTTTTTACTGAGATCTATTTTCAATTGACTTTATACACATATGATTAACTCTATGTTCAATAAAGAGTTCAACAAATAGTATGAAGAGGAGGAAAATAATTTAAAAAGAAAGTTTCTTGACAGTCAAGACAAGGGCTGTTCGAGTCATTGCTTCTCAAAGTCTCAATTTCACTTCTACAGATTTCCTTTTAGGTGCTCTATTAGTTATCACAGATCCCCTTGGGATATTCACTTCTACTTTCTCTGGTTTATTACACCAGGGTGTTAGCTTTATCCCCACTCATCTCCTCCCATTAATGGGTTAACCAAGTGAGCCATGGCGCCAGCCCTTCCTCCCATTAATGGGAAAGAGACACAAGAAGTGGCATGACTCGCCACATTGGAGACTGAAGTGAAAGGAAGTATGTGCAATACCGTTTTAATTAAAATTCTAAGTTCTTGCCAATCACAGATATTTTTATGTTAATTTTGACTTTGTAAAAAAGATTGCATTAAATATTTATCATGACCACGAGCTTTTGGCACTTTTGAATCTTTTGTACCCAAGGCAAACGGTTCACTTCACCCTCACCTCAGTTCCGTGGACAGTGGAGGAGGTTAGACAAGGAGAGGTGTCCGTCGCGGAGCTGGCAGGAGCCTGTCCTTTTGCACCAAGGGGCCTCACTCACAGGAAGAGACCTGAGGCTGACGGCCCTACTCTGCCTTGCCAAAGGTAGACAGAAAGAATGGAGACTGAGACAAACCATACCTGAAACTCCTTCCACAGACATCCCCTTTCAACAGCCTGGCTCCGGCTTCTGACCTGCACGTCAGCCAAGAGGCAAAACGGGTGTGAGGACAGCGAGCAACAGAGCGTCCCGGGACCGTATGCCCAGTTCCCTAGTGAGTAGCCGGGAACAAGGTAAGAGCCACTGGTGAAGCAAGTCGCCACGGGAGCAGAGGGGAAATCCCCCGAGAGCGCGCGTCTGGGGAAGCTCCCCGCTTCCTTTCCAAGCCGAGGGCGGTTGGCTGCTGTGCGAAGCTCAGCGTGCCACCTTCTGCGGAAGCGGAAGTGGAAGCGGAAGCGGAAGTGGACACAGCTTTTCTTTCCACAACTGAAGACAAGCGCAAAGGGAGCACACGGAACACGAGAGGCCTTGCGTGAGTAACCTGTGTGAGCTGAATGAATGTCACTTGTGTAGCAGCCCTGCAGGAGTCGTTCTGAGCTACTGCACGCGAGCGTCTGCCCGGGGCGCTGCTGACCCGCAGCCGTGGGGGATGTGTTCAGGTTACACTAGAACCCAGGACGACCTGTCATCCCGCATGTAATACTTGCCACTTACCGCAAGCCCTACAGGAGTCTCAGCTCTGATATTTGGAGGGAAAGTGGGAAGGAGAGACTGCCTTGAAATGTCTTCTAGCTAAGATGGTAAGACTTGTTCTAGTGCCCACAATGTTGATGAAACTGACTTTGCCTGTTTGGTGGCACCTGCTGATTCAAAGAGGAACAAAAATTAGTCAAATCCTGACTGCAATGTATAGGCAGGGCTTGCCTTATCCTCACCTGTAAAATGGGTGCTTCTAGTACTTCCCCTATAGGGTTCCCATGAAGATGAGTCAGTGCATGGCAAGTGCTTAGCACAGTGCCACTGCTGTGGTGAATGGCTCATTAGGCCCAAAGAACACCATCTTCTCTCTTCCAGTATTTTCCACACCAGCAGGCTGAGTACATGCGCAACTCTAAGGAGCAAAGATGAAATCCCAAGCAGAAAAGAAAAAGCATGTATTTACAGCTTTTAGGTCCTGGTCTTATTTTCTCAAGCCCTAGGCAGGTGCAAGGTGTAGATTAGTGTTGGTTTTCATGCCAATGAATGGCGGGCGTGTCTGGGTCTCTGTGCTATATAAAACCCAGTAGGAATTGCAGGTCTGAGATTGTCGAATGTTGAGGACTAATAAATGTCACACCCAGCAGCTTCTGAGGGAAAACAAAACCGTCCCAGTGCAGGGCCTGCAATGCTAATCAAAGCCTCTGGCTGGAAGCCTTTGTCCTGTGCACCCACCTGGCTCTCGCTTGAGGCTGGCTCTGATTCCTGGGCTGCACCCTGCTTCCTGTTGGGCACCCCCCCACTAGTCTCTCTGCTGCTGAGAGTTGTGTTGTGCACATTCCGTGCCAGGCAGAGCAGAGATGCATGTGGTATGAATCCCAAGGCAAAGCCATCCCTCCAAAAAGCTATCTGCATTCACAGTGTCGCCTGCTGACTTTACAGCCATCAGTGTTGTCCCAAGAACCCAAAGCAGCTCACAGGATGTCCATTCTTCTCCATGTAGCCTAGGCTTGGTCACATCATCTCTCTCCAGAAGTCTCAGCTTCCTCACCCATAAACATAGATCACAAGGAGCCATCAGAAGGAACCAGTAAGAACTCTGCCCAGTCTGAAGTCCTGTACCCATAGCAGGTGTTCACGTGTAGTTCCTGCTGGAGCTCCAATGCTCTAACATGGAACTAGTGTGGTGCAGTTCTTTCTATCTCAAGGCCGCCCTCAGCAGCTTCCTGGCCCCCTGCTCCAGTACTGCCTTATTTGGAGAGGGTAAGGATGAGGCTGAGCCCAGCTTAGCCAGCAGAAGGCAAACTCAGCTTTCAGCTTTTTACTACCCGGAAGACCAGGAGCTGTGTGTGATATTTGGGACAGGCAAGTGGGTATGTGAATTTGATGATGATCAAGCTCAAAAGTGTAAAAAAAGAAAATACAAAAAACCCTGGCAGATTTGTGAATATGGATAGGAAAGAGTATGCAAGGAGAAAAGAGAGAGATCCCAAGACTGTCATTGGCAAAGGACAATTTCCAAAGGCCTGTTTTAGCCTGGTGCAACTGTTCTTTGTTGAGTGAGAGTCTCCAAGACAATTGGAGAAAACTCCCATGGTGGTTTTCCAGATCCCCACCTGCGCAGTGAAGGGATGGGGTTGGGGGGTCTTTGTGAGTGCTCAGCTCCCACCCGCAGGGCAGAAAGAAAGGTGGGACAGAATACAGGCTCCTAGGACTGGTTCTAAACAAGGCAGCCCTGGGGCACAGCAGGTTATGCCATGCCCTGGGATGCTGCACCCAGAACCAGGGTGTCTGGTTGAAATCCCAGCTACTCTGTGTCTGTTAATGTGCCCAGGAGGCAGCAGATGATGGCTTAAGTGCTTGGGTTCCTGTCATCTATATATAGGGAGAGCCTGGTGGATTTCCTGGCTTCTGGTTTTGGCCTGGGCTAATCCTAGCTGTTGCAGATTTTTTTTAAATCAGCAAAATATTCCCAGGGAGTGCACAGCACCTCTCCTCTGCCTTGGGCAGCTCTTGTGGGCACACAACACCTCGAACTGAAATAAACGGGCAAGAAATAATTCGGCAGCTCGTCCTGGCCTACCGTGGTGCCTTGGACGTCTCTGTGGCCGGGTCTGTGCACGGGAAGTGGGGCTATCCCGCGCTCGCCCAGCCTGAGCACGGCGCAGCAGCGGAAGGGTGCGGAGCCTGTGCCATCCAAGCCCCCAGGCGTGGCCAATCGGGCTATTGCCGAGTCTGAAGGGCCAGCCCGCTCCGCTGGGAAAGGCCCGGACCACATGCGCTGACAGCGCGCGGCAAGGGCATCCCTGGCATGAATCTCTCGGCTCTCAGCTTCGACATGGCTTTAGGAAAAGCTGTGGTGGGGCAGGGGGTGTCAGCAGCCACGACCCCGTCCCCAACCTACGGCCTGAGGGGTGGGTCGCGGTGAGTGGCCACCCCAGAGCGGCCGGGCGCCCCGTCTCGCCGGCGCGCAACCCCTTAGGCACACCGGGAGGAGCCCTCGGCGAGGGGTAGTGACCCCCCACAATGTTGCCGGGCACCAAGTTAGCCGGGCCTGCAGGCCGAACTACCCTGGCCGCGGTGGAGCCGCCACGGCCGTTTTCCCTGTGCAGCGACGCCCAGGAACTTCGGTGACCCGCAGGTGTCACCCAGGGCACGGGCAGCCGCCGCAGGTGCCTTCGGGTCAAACCCGGGGCGAACAGCACTTTCTCCAGGGGCTGCCTCTTATTACCAACACACCCTTAGGCTCTTGCTCTAGCGGCGCGGGGACAGGGGAAATACAGGCAGGCGGGAGGGTGCGCGGACGCCACCTCGAATCTCTGATTGCAGAGCCGCAGCATATGGTTTTCAGCTTGGGCGGCTGAACGCATAAGACACCTCCGACCCGGGGGAAGGTGCATGATACATACACCAAATGATCCCGATTCACGGGGACCGCAGGGGCACAAGGATTTTTTTTTTTTTTTTTTTTTTTTTTTTTTTTTTTTTAGCTGAGTTGCCATTAAAGGGAGGTCATCAAGCCCTGAGCCGCGCATTTTATTAACATTTATGGCCCGGGGCGACAGGGCCCTCCCTTGCTGGAGGAGGGTTTTTCAGGCCCAGGTGCTGGGCTGCTGGGGTCTCCGGAGGCTTGGTGGGTAGAGTGACTGGGGGCCGCCTTGCAAGCTTCTGCGAAGGACGTGAGCGAGAGAGGTCGGGCGGGCGCGTCCCACGGGGACCCCTCCGTGCGCCCTGGAGGCCGCGGTCGGGGCGGGAGGTGCTGCGAGCGTGAGCGAAGCCGCCCCAGTCAATGACCCAGCCTCGCCTCCCAGGGACGCCCACGGCGCGTTAAGGAAACGGCCCACAGCTGAGGGCTGGGGTAGATGCCTTGTCTTCCCATTCCCCCTAGGAGAGCAGGCGGGGCAAGGGAGTGGTCACCTGCGGCCGGAGATTTGGGGCGGTGGCCTCGACCCCTCTCGGCCCGCGCGCTGTGTGCGTGGCGCCGGCCGCGGAGCGGGAGAGGGGCCGCGCGACCGGGCCGCCACTGCGCCATCGGCCACCGGGTTCGGTGGCAGAGTGCTGGCGCTGCTTTTCCCACAGGGCTGCGGGGGGCGGGGAGGAAGCGAGGCGCGCGCGGAGGGTGGGGGGGATCTCCAGTAACAAACCCGGGGCTCCGCTGGGGAGGGGGACAGGGGGCGCTGACGGGTTCCCTTGGCTGCGCGGCGCCACTGGCAGCAGCACCCGGTACCGGTCGCTGGAGGCCTGGCTGCGCAGAGAGCTGTGCGCCGTGGCTGCCACGGCAGCCCGCCTCTTCCTACTTCTGGGCCGGCCTCGTCTTCCTTTCGGTCTTCGTGGGCTCTGGGCCTCTCGGCCAGCCGCTGTCCCGGAACCATTAAGAGAGAGCGAGATGTTGTCGTCGTCGCCAGGGCCGTTCCCGAGGTTGGCCGCGCGCCCCTAGAGCGAAAGTACCGCAGCACCCGCGCCTCCTGCACCTGGGCCGGGACGCGGGGACTCCAGGCGCTGCGAAGCCCCGGCTCCCATCCAGGATGAGCAAGGACCCCGTCTGTGTGACACGCGGAGCCACAGACTTTCGTGGTGACGATTAGGGTGACAACATAAAGGCGTGCTCAACAAAGAGACGTGGATGGCACGGTAAAGCGAGGGTTCTCCCACGTCTCCCCACAGGCACGCACTCAGCCCTGAGAAGGAAGCGTTCTGGCGGACACGAGATGGGTTTCTCATCTGGGAAGGGTGAAGGCGGTGCTTACGCAGGACAGAGCGGCGGCGGTAGATAATTTACAATCAGGACGATGCTCGCGCCGAAACTAAAAACTACACTGTTTTATTTTTAACATAAGCCCAGCTAGAAAATCAGCGCGGGAATGACAGCCTGCACTGTTGGATCAGGGAAGGCGAAGCTGATGGAAGGGTGGTCTATTCAGTGCTCATGCCGAGCAGATAGAGAACACTGGCCTCAATGACTAGTGTCCACTTGGCACTTGAAGTAGGTAAGGTACATGATATTTTAGGGTTCGTGTTGTTCACCTTCCTCCAGCGTCTTGGGTAGCTGCCACATTATTCATTTCCGATTCTGTTCTGCTTGCTTCCATTTTTAAAAATAAGCTTTAAAAAGAAGTCTAGCTTGAATTTAGACTTACAGAAAAGTTGCAAGCCCCCCCACCCCCCACCCCGGCTTCTCCCGCTGTTAGTATCTTACACTGCTGTTGAGGCACCTTCGTCCTAAAGAATGAGCTGGTGTTGATGCATTGTCATTAACTGAACTCCGTACTTCATGTCTCAATTTCCTTTTTTGTGGTCTGGGGTCCCATCCAGGATACCACGTTCTGTGCAGTCCTCACATCTCCCTAGACCCTCAGACTTTTCTTGTTTGTGACCTTGAGAGTTTTGAGGATTATTTTTGTGTCTAATTGGAGTGTAGTTCACATAGAATGAAAAGCAAAGATGTCAAGTTCCAGCTGTATGAGTTTTGACCAGATAGCTGATGTCATCCAATTTTGCATAGAAAATATCAAATTTCATATTTAAAATACTGTCAAGCAAATATTGCAGAAATATTTTATAGTTTTTCTCACATAGGAGCGGGCTTCAAGAAAGTTAATGGAAAATTGACATTATCCTCTAATTCCATTTGTCCATGAATTTTTTTGAAGGCCTTTCCTATAGATATATTTTACTAACAAATGTTCTCATGAATTTTCAATGCCAAGTTAACGTCTACAATTTTCATTTTCAAAGGATATTAAAGAGCTATTAACTTTATGTTGACGTAATGATGTTGATCATTTGCTGTGAACAGTCCCTTCCTGTAGACGTACTTGAAGCTCCTGGCTGCTCTCTGTTCTGGGTTGTCTTCTCTGTAGAGAGCATAGTCCAGACATGCTCCCTGAGAAACCAGACAAATTGGGGAGTGACTTGGCCCGGGACGTTCCTGGAGCAGCTTGGCAATTTTAACAACAGTTTCTTTGTTTTTTACTTCTTCATACTGAAGCAGTAATTGCCGCATTCATTCGTGTGCAGCTTTTAAGTGCCGTACTGGTAATTTTGTCATAGATCATGATTCTCCTAATTGTAAAAAGCTGTTCCGCATTTCCTTAAACCCTTGAGAACCTGACTCACTGTACACTCTGCAATGACGTGATGGCAAGTGATGTTCACAAACAGAACTGGTGCTTAATGATGATAACTAAGAAACAGTGTTTTTCTTTTTTTAAAGATTTATTTATTTATTTTAAAGTCAGAGTTACAGAGAGCCAGAGAGAGAGAGAGAGTCTTCTATCCGCTGGCTCACTCCCCAAATAGCCACAACAGCCAGAGCTGTGTCAATCCGAAGAGGAGCCTCCTCTGCGTGTCCCACGTGGTGCAGGGGCCCAAGGACTTGGGCCATCTTCTGCTGCTTTCCCAGGCCACAGCAGAAAGCTGGATTGGAAGTAGAGCAGCCAGGACTGCCACCCATATGGCACTGCCACCCATGTGGCACTGCAGGCCACAGCGCCGGCCCCCAGAAGCAGTGGTCTTAACATCACTGTGAATGCTGATCCTATAAGCCAGGACTCAGGGCAAACACAGTTTAAGCTTGTGTGTAAAGCAGTGAATTAATAGAATCTACTCTCCCCTTCATTTCTGTGGAGTTTCCAACTAGCATGCGGAGTGGATCACATTTTTATGGCTGGTAATACAGGTCAGTGGACAACAGAGAGATAAGATGAAATTTAAGGCTGTATTCCTCACCCATATTCATGCAATTACATTTTTAAAAATGTCACAAACCTGCCCAGTGGGGTGGAGACCTTGTGGTCAGGTCAGAGGCTGCTTTGGGCAGTGCTTCTTTGGGCTGCCTTGTACATGGTCTGGGCTACCATAGCTACGTTCATGCCGACACAGTTCTGGCCCATGTTATGCTTATCTTTTCCAATTCACAGCACAAACTGAGCCATGGAAGGTGAAAGCCTGTTCAAAGGTGTGGGTAGCAGCCAGCAGCTGGTTTCCACTCTTACACCGTGAAAAAAAAGGTTGCAACAATCTGTGATTTAGCATTAAATATGTTTTCCTTACATTCTAAAATAATCTCCATTCCTACACATATTAAATAATATGAGCAAACGATCATGTTGGGGAGGGAGAGAAAATGAAATTTTTGAACAGTAATTTCTTTCTAATAAAGTCTACTTTTAACTGTAGCTAACAAAAGACATAATGGTAAACTTTTTAGCATGTGTGACATTTGAAGATTATTGGCCTGAATTTGAGTAAGCTACCTAAGTATCAGGAAGGTTGTTAGCAAGAAAATCCTGCATTCTCTCTGCATGCTTGCAAACCGTTTTCAACAGCTCTGACTTGCTGGCCGGGAGCTCAGCTGAGCAGAGCCTGACATAGCTGTAGTCATGGGTGCCCTGAGTCGGGCAGTTGCGACTACAAATGGGCTCTGAAAGCAGATGGCCAGGCCCATCTCTGCTGCCAGCACCGGCCGCCAGTGACCTTCATTCAGCATTTTGCTGAACGTGTCTGGGCTCCAGTCCCTCAGCTTTAAGACAGGGATAATAATAACACTGACTTTAAGAAGTTATTGTGAGCACCAAATGAGATGTACTCATAACACTCAGAATAGGAAGCACACAGCACACAGGCAGCACTCAGAAAGTCATAACCAGCATTGTCATTTTATTGTTTATTAAGTATATGTTGTATAATGCTAGTGTATATTATGCTGGTTTTATTTTTGTTTTTAATATTTATTTATTTATTTAAAGGCAGAGGCAGAGAGAGATCTTCCATCTTCTGGTTCACTCCCCAAATGGCTGCAACGACCGGAGCTGTGCTGATCCGAAGCCAGGAGCCAGGAGCTTCTTCCAGGTCTTCCCACACGGGTGCAGGGGCCCAAGGACTTGGACCATCTTCTGCTTTCCCAGGCCAAAGCAGAGAGCAGGATTGGAAGCGGAACAACCAGGTCTCAAACTGGCTGTCCCCTATATGCTGGGTTTTTAGTAATGTAGAAAAACCAATGCATTACTACACAGAGCACAAAAATCAACCCCCCCAACCCCCAGCTCCCCTCCCCCATGTTGAACCCTGTTTGACCTATCCATTTCCTTTCAGGAGCTTATCTCTGGCTGAAACTATTCATAACATTGTTTCAAATGCTGTGGATGTTGCTTATTGCAAAGGGGGCCATGGACAAATGTAGAGATGTAGCTCCTGGGGAAACTACCCCTAGCCCCAGGTGGAGAGGCAGTGTCAGATTCCACCAGGATCCCCCAACAGGGTAGCAACTGCAGATCATCTTCCCACAGTCCCTGAGCTTTGACCGGGTGTCAGGCAGGCGCTGTCTGGAGCTGACCATTCAGACAAAACCCAGGCACTGCTCTCAAGAAGCTTGCGGTGCACTGGAAGAAGATCCACAGGGCAACGTCCATGAGCACACCCAGGATAAAATGCGATGCAAACATACTGGACATCCAGCCCAAACTAGAGAGCCCCCCGGAAGGATCCCAAGTTAACTCGGGTGTCTTGGAAAACTGGCACTGATCCAGGCGAGCTCTAAGGAAGCTGAAGCTGAGAGCGGGCTGTGCAGAGAGAGAGGTCTAGGTTCCAGAGACAGAAGAGGCAAATCCCGGTCACCAGTTACAGGTGGGGATGGGGGAGAGAGTGATGGAAGCCCCCAGGTTTCTGTCTGAAGAAAAGCAGGTTTGGAGAGGAAAGGTTTTATTTGATCTTGGATACAAGTGTTTGAGGGTCCAGGGAACGTGCAGGTGGAAATATCCAGATGATAGACGGAGGCCAGGTTCTAATGTGGGAGGGGCTGTAGCGAGGGGGCTGCTGAGAGCTCATGCCCAGGGCTGTGTGAATGAGGGTCAGGAACCCAAAGAAGGGGCAGAGCCATGTGGCAGTGGGGGTCCGTTGTGGTCATATGCAAGCACCAGTTCTGTGACAAACACTGGATCCAGAGGAGAGGGCCAAGAATTTTGTGTGAAGCCAGCCTATATCAGGAGAGAAATCCCTGCCACACAAGAAAAGACGTACAAAGGGACTTCAAAACGTCCGTGCTAAGAAGGGATTAAAAGATAATGTCATCTTAGTGCTGGAAAGTTCTGAAATCCGTTCATAGGAAAAAACAAAATACAATGGGGAAAAAAAATCACGTTTCCCTGAACTTTTTGAAGACCTGCCCATATGGTAGGAAGAGGGCGGCACCTGACTTGTAACCCTGGTTAAAGCCCACCAGGAGGTTCTCTAGGACATCCCACCAGATACAACCCTACTGCACCCCTTTCAGCTCTGGATAATTTCCTGTGGAAAAAGACTCATGGTTTTCGTCAGTGGGAAAACTCAGAGAAAAAACTATTCACTCTGCTGGAAGTCATGCTACAGCCACAGCTGACCCAGATTTCAACCCTAAAATAAGGCCTATACAGAATTATAGCTACGTCTCTCATTCAGCTGAATACATTTAACCATTTTACAGATTTCTCTAGGGGCTGATATTGTGGCACAGCAGATAAAGCTGCCACCTGCAGCGCCGGCATCCTAGATGAGCCTTGGTCCAGAGTCCCCCCCTGCTAGTGCATCTGGGGAAGCAGTGGAGGATGGGCCAAGTATTTGGGCTCCTGCATTCATGTGAAAGACCTGGATGGAGTTTCAGGCTCCTGGGTTCAGTCTGGCCCAGCCCTGGCCAGTGTGGCCATTTTGGGGGAGTGAACCAGCAGATGGAAGATCTCTCTCTCTCAGTCCTCTCTCTGTAACTCTGCCTTTCAAAAAGCTTTTAAATGTCTCAGGAAGTTTTAAGACTTGTGTAAATGGATTGTCATACATATTTTCACTCCTGCAAATTCATTTGCTTATTCTTCTGGACACACTAATAACAAACTTGAAGCTCTAATACCTGTGAATAGAGAAATCACTCCTACTGAATCAAAGAGCCTGATTGGTTGGAGTGGGTGTTGAGGGTGAGGGTGCCTGGTAGGAGTGCACAAGAGGCAGTGTGGCTGGAGAGGTGAGAGCCTGGGCATCAGAGTGAGCCTGGACAGGAAGCTGCCAGGCTTGACCACTTGCTAGCCATATGACCTTGGACAAGGTTATATCCCTAGAGTCAGCTTTCTCCTTTAGAAATTAGATATAACACTAGTACTTATGTGTTATGAAAATTGTTATGCAATTCATGTATATCCTTCATGTAGTACTTGCCACATCGTAAGTCACAATGAATTTATCTACTACTGATAAGTCACTCACCTATCTTGGTGCCAGGGCTTTTTTCACAGTAAGTTGTTAGGCTCAAGTTATTTACTTTTTTTTTTTTTAATTTATTTGACAGGTAGAGATATAGACAGTGAGAGAGTGAGACAGAGAGAAAGGTCTTCCTTCCATTGGTTCACCCCCCAAGTGGACGCTATAGCCAGAGCTATGCAGATCTGAAGCCAAGAGCCAGGTGCTTCCTCCTGGTCTCCCACATGGATGCAGGGACCCAAGCACCTGAGCCATCCTCCACTGCCCTCCCTGGCCACAGCAGAGAGCTGGACTGGAAGAGGAGCAGCCAGGACTAGAACCTGGCACCCATATAGGATGCCGGCACCACAGGCAGAGGATTAACCAAGTGAGCCACGGCGCCAGCATGTTATTTACTTCTTAAAATCTGTCTTGTTTCAATAAGCTGTTCCAGGATTTCCTGTTGTCCATAGAATTATACCTGCATTTAAAATAAATTATAATAGGGGCCAGTGCTGTGGCATAGTGCATAAAGCCACCTCCTGCAGTGTTGGCATCCCATATGGGCGCTGGTTTGAGTCCCAGCTGCTCTACTTCCGATCTAGCTCTCTGCTATGGCCTGGGAAAGCAGCAGAAGATGGCCCAAGTCCTTGGGCCCCCACACCCACCTGGGAGACCCAGAAGAAGCTCCTGGCTCCTAGCTTCAGATTGGTGCAGCTCAGGCCATTGCAGCTAACTGGGGAGTGAGCCAGAGGATGAAAGACCTCTGTCTCTCCTTCTCTCTCTGTGTAACTCTGACTTTCAAATAAATAGATAAATTTTTAAAAATATAATAAAATAAGGGATAATACAAGATATAGCATGACCTATTTCAGGGACTGTGAATTTCTTTTTTCAGTTTTATTTATTTGAGAGAGAGAAACTCCTATCCACTGGTTCACTCTCCAACGCCCAGATTTGCCCTTGGCAAGGCTGGGTCTGAAGCCAAGAGCTGGAAGCACAATCCACGTCTCCCAAGTAGGTGGCAGGAACCCAGCCACTTGAGCCATCGCTTGCTGTCTCCCAGGGTCTACATTAGCAGAAGGCTGGAGTCAGGAGCCAGAGCTGGGTGTTGAACCCAGGTACCCTGATGTGGGACACAAGCCCAAGCTGCATTTAACTGCTGGGCCACATGTGATTTTTACATCAGTAAAAACAAATGTAAAATGTGGGGTGTCGTTTCGTCGCTGATCTTGCGACCTGTCTTTCTCTTTCTGAACTACGATGGCAGCAGCAACACAAAGCTTTTTTCCTTTCAAACGCAGGCAGCTCTTCTGGTGTTAGATTCAGCGGGCTGCAGGCGCTGCGGGCTTGTGTGAAAGGGGCCTGCGGGGAAGCCCCGGCCACTGCAGGAAGAAGGCCCAGTGGAGTGTGGTCAGGCGCCTGGGGGAGGGGAGGGGTTGCCACTTTCATTGTGCTGAAGTGGGCGCGCTCCAACTCAGCTCAAAAGCATGCACGGGGTTCCATTTGGTTTCTAACAAGCGGTCACGTTGAAGTGAGCAGAAAGTTTGTGCTTGGCATTTACAGCAGCGGGCCAACATCCCTGCCGACTCTGAGCCCAGAAGAGAAACGCCAGCCACCAGGAACTCAGAGGGGCCGGTGCCGGGGCCTGCTCTACTCACCATGGGGAGCCCGAGCTTGGCAGCCTGCGTGGGCTCAGGAGAGACTCAGGACACATGGTCTGGGCTTTTTCTCGGTCTCTTGGGCATCAATATGTCTCAAAGGGCCTGGAAGGGAGCAGCAGCTCCTGCTCACTTGTGAGGCTTTGCTGTGACTTCATTAAGGACAGAGGTCCAGCATGGGGAGCAAGTGCACAGTGACTCCTGTTATTGATTTAACAATTGACACTCTTATTTATGACAACAGTGCTCACCCGAGGCTCCTTACAAGAGCTGCCAAAGCTATGGAAGCCTTTTGAGTTCACAAACTCCATCAGTTTTTAGACAGGGCCATATGCAAAGTGGAAGTTCTCTCCTCCCTTCAGAGAAAAGTACATCCTTCTTTGATGGCCTGTTCTTTCCACTAGGATCTCACTTACAGAGATCTTTCATGCAGAACAGGTTTTGCCACTATGTCTTGGCTTTCCATACCTGAAATGCTCTCATGGTGTTTTTAGTCAAGCCTGAGGGGCTGATTCTGAGGTCAGAGTACTGTTTAGGGTGTTTGTCATTCTATGAGTCTGCTACGTGGACTGCTTCCCATGTTGGAACTTTCTCTCCTTTGTAATTCTTGGTCTTATTTATGTGATCCCTTTAGTTGATGGTACTATGTATATGATCAATTGCATACTTAATATGATCACTTTATCACATAAGATCTGTCCATCTCTTATACTCTAAGATTTCTACTAGTCATGACAGTCCAAGTGGAATTTTCACCTCTTAAATTCAACTTGAAGTAATGTATACTAATTTTCCCTAGGCAGTCTCCAAGGAGTCTGTCTGTGAAGTACTGGGAAATGCACATTGAAAAGTGTCAGTGGGGCAGACACAGTGGAAAATCAGATGACACATTTTCCCTCAGTTTAAGAACTTGTATTTTCCCTAAATTATATGGCTTTTTATAAAATCTAATCTGCATTGTAGTTGCTGCCAGGTATGTCATTATTTGATTTGAAAGAAAAATGAAAAGATCAGAGAATCAAATCTAGAAAAACATACTTAATCTTAGACACAAAAGTCAAACCAACACATGGCAAATCAGTTCCTTGCCTGCAGAAGCCCAGTAGATAGACCACTGCAGCAGGACACAGCCATATGTGATGGGGGCAGCTGGCTACTGGCTCTCATCACACAGCCGGTCTATCCAGCACGGTGTCTGTCACACGGCATTGCCTCTCGGGATTGTGCCTTCCCAAAGTCTCCATCGAAGGATCCAGCTCAGGATTAGTGGAGTACAGGTCACAGCTGAACACAGCCCACATGGGATAGAAATAGACAGTTGTCTCAAGGCTACGCAGTCAGTCACTCAGAGTGCTTCCTACAGGGGCAGCTCAGTAAGAGTCTCTTAGCTTCCAAGGGTGGGTACAAGAATGCAAGGCCCAGGAAAACAGGCACTGCTGGATGTGTTGCAGTTTGTAAGCTAAACATGGGGCCATTTCAAGGGGGAATCAATGTGTCTGCTCATGTACACATCCTGTTTCATATTGGTTGAGGTACTGACCTCCCTGTGGGGTATCAGGGTTGATGTGAAGAATAAATGGTGATGTTGTTTGTGAGAATTAAGTGAGATAAGCTAGTAAACTTGGAACTTTGCCTATTATATAGTGTTTTTATATTTTAAGCCAGAATATAGAAAGTATCTGAAGTAGAGATATTAAGAAAAGTGAACAGATGCAGTTTAAATAGTCTCTTTGGGGAGAACGGCAGATTTCTTGTATTCTGAGATCTCATCTTTTATTTACCATTCCTGTGAGAACTGTTAATTAGAAATAGAGTACTGGAGCCAGCATGGTAGCATAGCAGATTAAACCAACTCTCTTAGGACACTGGCATCCCACATCGGAGCAGTGGTTCTTGTCTTGGCTGCACAACTTCCCATCCAGCTCCCTGCTAATGTGCCTGGGAAAGTAACAGATAATTGCCCAAGTACTTAGGCCCCTGCCACCTATATGGGAGACTTGGATGGAGCTCCTGGCTCCAGGCTTTGACCTGGCCCAGCCCCTGCCATTGTGGCCATCTAGGGAGTGAACCAGAGGATGGTAGATTCTCTCTCCCTCTCTCTCTCTCTCTCCTTCTCCCTATCTATAGCTCCCTCTCCGTCACTCTGCCTTTCAAATAAATAAAATAAACCTTATCTCTTAGAGACTTATACTGATTACTGATGTGTTCGTGGCTGAAGTTCCGTAATATCTGGGTTGGTTGAAAATTAACATGGGAATAGGGCTAGAGAATGAGCGAGCATATGAATGAAACAAATTGGTCATGTGCTGACGATTGTGGAAGCTGGGCCATAGATGCATGCCAGTTTATACTCTTCTCTCTACTTCTGTACCTGAAATGTAAAAGCATAATAATAAAGTCAGAATGTGTAGCTACTGTCTACTCCAGTGTATAAATTAGCTGGAGGGGGAGTGAATGCCCAATTTTCTTTTCAAACCAGGAGAGCATGCATTTCCATCAACCTGTTGCAGAAATCATGTTGCTACGGCAACTCTTCACTAAGCTAAATGGCTATGGAGTCAAAATGGCAGTAAATTCTCCCCACCCCACCCCCAGGAGAGGATTAGAGAGAAAAAAACCATCTCAGAGAGAGAACCTAAATGCCTGCAACTGCCAGGAGTCAGGAACTCAATCCAGGTCTCCTGTGTGGGTGGCGGGAACCCAAGTACGTAAGTCATCCCTGCTGCCTCCCAGGATCTGCCTTAGCAGGAAGCTGGAGTCAGGAGCTGGAGATGAAAGTGTCCCCAGTGCTAGGCCACGTGGCTGCCTGACCCTTCCAGTTTCGAGCCAGCAGTACTAGAGGGGAGGAGCTGCTGGGCCAGACCCCTGGAGGAAGCACTGAAGCTGGAGTTCTCCCTCTGCCCACTCAGGTGGGACAGCTGCAGGGCCAGCGAGGGAAGACAGCCCATCAGCCAACATCTGTTTCTTTCCTTTTATGCCCTTCCTAACATGTGCAACTGATCACTGGCAAGAAACTGGGCCCAGTCCCTACTTCCTGCACATGGCACTTGGCTTCCTTAGAGGCCCACTAGGCCTCTATAGAAGCACAATAAAACCATCATGAAGTCCATCGCCTGCCTGCCGAGAGACCCCTAAATCATCCATCTGGTGATTCTGACAGTGCTGGGAAGGTAGAGGGACCCAGAGATCCCACAACCGGGAGCCGGACGGCCAGGATTTGCTCTTGTGAGGGGTTGACTGTGGTCTCTCCTTCTTGGCCTAGTATCAGCTGGGGCCAGGGTGTAACCTTTGTGTGTGCATTCCCATTTTAAAGAAACAATGGTTCCTTCCAGGTTGTGATGAGAACAAACCAAGATGAAAGAAGAAGAGAGCCTTGGAGAGTGCATGCGGGTGTGAAGCACCCATGGGAATGGAGTGGGGTGGGGGGATGGAGTTACAGAGCCGCCTAAGTGATCTGGGTGATTGCTTCCCCGACCCCCACCGCCATGGATCCCCTGTGTTTTTAAAAACCCCACAAACCTGCCTGAGATCCGTGGTTTTGGCCTGTCCCAAGGAGACCGTCTAATCACATTTTCAACCATTACTCCATTTTTCATTTTCTGGGTGATGTCAGGGAGCTGGTGGAGTAGCACGTGGGTGCAGTCCCCCACCAAGGCCCCAGACAGTACCTGTTGCACTGCGGGCAGAGCTGTCCTCCTCTAGACCCCCTCCAGCGTGGAACCCCACAGAGCACCAGCACTCTGTTGTTAGAGTTGCCCACACAGGACACACCAGAAAGGTGGCAACTTGGAATTCCATCTCCTCAGTCAGGGGGGTGTCTTGGTTAGGGGAGTAAAAAAATGTTTATTTTGTCCAAGTCAGCACGCAGGGCCTTTTGTTTGCTTGGGTTTGTTTGCTTGCTTCTATGTTTTGCCTTAGTACCGGCTACACGAAGCCCCTAACATCTTGCTTGGCTTGGGGATTCACAACATGTTTAAAGTGACAGCCAGTCTGTGCTGGCGTGTATTTTAATATATCTCAGTGGCTGGGAGCAGGCTGGCTTCCATGAGGCCGCTTCTGTTCTCTGGTTTTTATTATTTCAGGTAGAAATGCTGACAAATGTTAACAGTCCTTATTTAAAGCTGCTTTTTTTTTTCTTTTAAAGTCTTAAAGACAGTAATACAAAATCCTGTCCTTGGTTTTCAATGCTCAGTGCTTGTCAGGCCAGTGAATGGCATGCTAATTGATGGGGCAGTCTTCCTTTGCCACAGTGCTGAGACCTCTCTCCTCCTGAGTTCTCAAGGGCTGGGCACCCCTGAGGAGACAGCAGCAGCAGAGAGGAGCCTGGGTGCTGGGGAGGAAGGAGAATGGAGGGTGCAATCTCAGGAGGATCCCATGGGATCCTGGGAACCACTGCAGGTTCCAGAATAGAGCGCCCCTGCAAGATCTTTGAAGACCCATCCATCTTGTGGCCACCTTCTGCTTACTTTGCTAGTCTATAACTGTCAGATCGGATCATAAAGCAATCTACTTGATGGCTGAGCAGCTGAGTGTCCCCAATGGGGCTCAGGCCCACTAAATCCTAGACGTGTCAGGGTAGACAAAGGAACTCACCCACTGTGAACACACTCAACGCAATGTCTTTCAAGATGGCCATGGAACATCTTCCTCGTTGCTAGGGAAATTGTACTAAGATAATTTGTTGTAAAGGAGTTAGAGAGCTGTGTGACGAGGATCCCTCTCTCATAGTCGCATTTTCTACCATCCTAAGACATAGGGGAGCCGGCACCGCGGCTCAATAGGCTAATCCTCTGCCTTGTGGCGCCGGCACACCGGGTTCCTGGTTGGGGCGCTGGATTCTGTCCCAGTTGCCCCTCTTCCAGGCCAGCTCTCTGCTGTGGCCGGGAGTGCAGTGGAGGATGGCCCAAGTGCTTGGGCCCTGCACCCCATGGGAGACCAGGAGAAGCACCTGGCTCCTGCCTTCGGATCAGCGTGGTGCGCAGGCCGCAGCGCGCCGGCCGTGGCGGCCATTGGAGGGTGAATCAACGGCAAAGGAAGACCTTTCTCTCTGTCTCTGTCTCTCTCTCTCACTGTCCACTCTGCCTGTCCAAAAAAAAAAAAAAAAAAAAAAAAAGACATAGGGGAAAAGCAGAACTTCAGGCGACATTTTGAAAACTTATCTACAAAGAAGTCGATGAAGTCTTTGCACAAGAGAACGTGGGCTGCAATCAGAAAATATCTTTGTCAGTGTGGAAGGGACCTGGAGTAGACTCCTGATGCCCTGGGAACATTTCCCAGTCTGCTGGCTTGGGGGAAGAAGCAGTGTCCAAGCAGCAGACACAATTTCATGTGTCACTCGCTCAGCAAGCGCTCCATCTGCCCCGCCCTCGGGTTCCCAGATTCCTCCCAAACACTTCAGGGACAACAGGGAAGAGGATGTGGAGAGAGTGTGACCTCCATCCTGGCTCCCATGCCATTGGTCACGAGACGAGGGCAGAGCAGGAGGCAGCAAGTGGCCAGAGGAGGAGGAAGCTTCCTAGTAGAGACACCACCCTGCCATGGCCATTGAGATTATTGGTCTCTACATTCCTTAGAAATTTTAGAGAAGCAGCTAAGTTCTGTTTTGTTTTGTTTTTAAGATTTATTTATTTGAAAGGCAGAGTTATAAGAGGCAGAGGCAGAAAGAGCAAAAGGTCTTCCATCCACTGGTTCACTCCCCAAATGGCTGAAATGACTGGAGCTGGGCCAATCCAAAGTCAGGAGCCAGGAGTTTCTTCCAGGTCTCCCACATGGGCACAGTGGCCCAGGCACTTGCACCATCTTCCACTGCTTTCCTCGCCCATAGCAGAGAGCTGGATTGGAAGTGGAACAGCCGGGACTAGAACCAGGCCCAGGAATGCCGGTGCCACAGGCTGCAGCTTTGCTCACTACACCATAGCAGCAGCCCCAAACAGCTTAGTTTTAATCCTTTTATTTTTACCAGGAGAGACTCCAGCATCGTTTAGTCATTCCTTGTCTAGTTTCATGCAAGTGCTTTGCAGTCAGACTTGGGATTTGGGTCCCTGGTATTGTTTTCTCTAGCCGTGTGACTGAGGGCCAGTCACTAAGCCTCAGTTTTTCAACTGTAAAATGGGAATGATCCAGAACGGCACTGTAGCAAAGTAGGTTGAGCCTCTGCCTGCAGCCCAGGATCCCATATGGGCTCCAGTTTGAGTCCTGGCTGCTCCTCTTCCAATCCAGCTCTCTGCTATAACCTGAGAAAGCAGTGGAAGATGGCCCAAGTGCTTGCACCTGTGTACCCACATAGGCGACCCAGAAGAAACTCCTGGCTCCTGGCTCTAGATCTGGCTGTTTAGCTATTTGAGGAATGAACCAGCAGATGGAAGACTTTTCTCTCTGTCTCTCCCTCTGCCTGTCTGTAACTCTGCCTCTCAAATGAATAAATCTTTTTTTTTTTTAATTTTAATGGGAATAATGATCATAGCACCTCTAGGCCAAGGGGTGTCCTCTAGCCTAAACTACTGGACCCCATGTGAAAGGCTTATTACAGTGCCTGACCTAGCACAAGCCTTCCATCATTTTTTGTAACTGATGCAAAATTGCGGCTGTCCCTGCTGGGGTCCCTCACGCTGGGACTTGACTGTGAGTCCATGGGGACAAGGCCGGAGAACAATGGGAGCCACCGACGCCCAGTGCCTGGCACGCAGTCCCTATCACAGTGCCACCTTCCCCTGTTGACACGGTCTTTCACCTGTCCCCGGTGGCTGAAGGGTACACTGGGTTCTCTTTGCATTTTTCTTTGTACCACTTAAGCTTTAAAATATAAATCTGTACGGGCTTGCTTTTCTGTACTTAGCTTTGCTTTGTTTTGACCTCTGCTCCATCAATTAGTTCTCATTCCTCACCTTGAGAGCTGCCCCCACCCCTGGAAACAGATCTACTCAACCCCACTGCTTCTCACAGGAGCGTGTGTAACCTGGGCCTGCACTTGCCGGCTGGCCACTCTGCTGCCCGTCAAGGACCTTCATGCTGGTGAAGGACTCCTAAGACTATTTTAAATACTTCAAAAAGCCTCCCAGAAATCATAGATGGGCCAGCTACAAGAATTGCCCTGGTGAATTAAAATGTCACGAACTTGCCATTTTGCTGGAAGTGCATCAACTCTTTGGGGCAGTCCCTGTCCCTCTTGCTGGTCACATGCTCTGAGCATCGAACAAAAATGGAAAACCAATTAATTCTGACTTCCTTTTTCCTCGATGGGAACTGGAAATAATTAAAAGAGTTATTGATTCCAGAAAGCTGATGTGGGACGGGCATTTGACCTAGATGCCGCTTCAGACACCGACACCCCAGATCCAAGTATTTGGAGTTAAGTCCCAGTCCCACTCCCATTGTCAGCTTCATGCTAATGTAGACCTGGGGAGGCAGCAGGTGATGGCTCAGGTAAATGGGTCCCTGTCACCTACATGAGAGACGTGGGTTAAGCTCCCAGCTCCCAGCTGCAGTCCAAACCCAGCCCTGACTATTGTGAACACTTGGCAAGTGAACTGGCGATGGGAGCTCCTCTCTGTCTCTCTCTGTGTGTCTCCCACAATCTCACTGCCACTCAGTTTTTAAATTTAAAGCTAATGGGACCAGCGCTGTAGCATAGTGGGTAAAGCTGTCCCCTGCAGTGCCAGCATCCCATATGGGCACCAGTTCTAGTCCCAGCTGCCCCACTTCCAATTCAGCTCTCTGCTATGGCTTGGGAAAGCAGCAGAGGATGGCCCAAGTCCTTGGGCCCCTGTGCCCACCAGGGAGACCCAGAAGAAGCTTCTGGCTCCTGGCTTCGGTTTGGCCCAGCTTCAGTTGTTAAGGGCCATTTGGGGAGTGAACCAGAAGATGGAAGACCTCTCTCGCTCTCTCTGCCTCTGCCTCTGTATCTCTGCCTTTCAAATAATATAAATATTAAAAAAAAATAAAGAAAGCGTAGGTAGGGAGGAATCTCTCCTAAGTGAGCTCCCTCATCCTTTAAAAGATACAAGGGTGGGTTTTTTTTTTTTTCTCTCTCTGTATGGATTTTTTTTTAATTTTTGAGATAACTTTTGTAAAAGATTATTTTTTCAAAAGGCAGAGTTACAGAGAAGCAGAGGCAGGGGGAGAGAGAGAGAGATCTTCCATCTGTTGGTTCACTCCCCAAATGGCCATAATGGCTGGAGCTGTGCTGATCTGTAACCAAGAACCTGGAGCTTCTTCCAGGTCTCCCACGTGGGTGCAGGGGCCCAAGGACTTGGGCCATCTACTGCTTTCCCAGGCCATAGCAGAGAGCTGGATCAGAAGTGGAGCTGCCCTAGCTGCGCCGGCACACCGGGTTCTAGTCCCGGTCAGGGCACCGGATTCTGTCCCAGTTGCCCCTCTTCCAGGCCAGCTCTCTGCTGTGGCCCAGGAGTGCAGTGGAGGATGGCCCAAGTGCTTGGGCCCTGCACCCCATGGGAGACCAGGAGAAGCACAATAAGCACCTGGCTCCTGGCTTCGGATCAGCGCGGTGCGCCGGCCGCAGTGCGCCGGCTGCGGCGGCCATTGGAGGGTGAACCAACGGCAAAAAGGAAGACCTTTCTCTCTCTCTCACTGTCCACTCTGCCTGTCAAAAAAAAAAAAAAAAGAAGAAGAAGTGGAGCTGCTGGGACTCAAACTGACACCCATATGGGATACTGACACTAGACGGTGGCTTTACCTGCTATGCCACAGCACCAGCCCCAAGATTTTTCATTTACAATATAATCAAAGGTTTGATGTACCACTAAATAAAGAGTTCAACAAGTCAAAAGACCAGGCCAGACTATATTCAACAGGAATATAGGCAAGGGCTACAAAATTTTTTCTTAAACGTGTCTGCCTGGGGAGAATGCTATGGTAGCATCAATAGACAACAGCATCTTAATTATGAGTTTCATATATTTGTTTTACAAAACCCAGCAATTTTAGCAATAAACTATGGTGATTACACAAAGCATTTTTAGGAATAATAAACCTCAGCTGAACATACTCATGAACCACACTAAGAATTTCAGGGCAGTGCTGTTAGCGTAGTGGGTCAGGCCGCCGCCTGCAGTGCCAGTCTGGGATAGCAGTAGAGGATGACCCAAGTCCTTGGGCCCCTGCACCCGCGAGGGAGACCTGGAAGAAGCTCCTGGCTCCTGGCTTCGGATTGACACAACTCTGGCTGTTGGAGCCATTTGGGGAGTGAACCAGCAGATGGAAGACTTTCTCTCTCTCTCTCTCTCTCTCTCTCTCTCTCTCTTTCTCTGCCTGTGCTTCTCTGTAACTCTGCCTTTCAAATAAACAAATCTTTTTTAAAAAGTTACCTCAAAAATTAAATAATAATCTGTACAGAGATCCTTTGAAAGGATGAGGGAGCTCCTCTCTTAGGAGGGATTCCTCCCTACCTATGCTTTAGTTTTTTTTTTTTTTTTAAAAGATTTATTCCCTGGGGAGTGAATCAGCAGATGGAAGATATCCCCGCCTTTCTGTTACTCTGATTTTAAAGAAATCTTTAAAACAAAAGACAATTTCAGCTCTCGTTAGTCATATCAAGTAATATAGATGAGTTAACTAATTTAAAATCTATTAAATGTAAATTGATTTTGCATTGTCAGAAATATCGAGAGGCTTTCTGTACGGGCTCTGATGAACCTTGCCTGGCTCCTGCCCATACGTTTCTCATCAGGGACGCTTTACACAGCGTTTCTATTTTCATTGTGTGTTATCTTGGCTGCCTGAGGGGCAGTAGCTGTGCTTTGCTGTTCAATCTTGGACTTGCCTATCCGATACCAGCCAGGGTCCAGGCTGGGTAGAGCCTGGGCAGCCTGGAACAGCCATCCCAATTTCCAGTGGCAGCTGCGTCACTTCCAAGGTTTTTGTCCCACCAGAGCCAGCAAATTCAGGTAAGTTGCAGTTTGTTGCACAATGTGAGTGAAGATTTGTTAAATGTGTCTTTATTCCACCTCTGACAGGCTCATGAAGCACAGACTCTAAGTTTCCCTGGGCCCACAGGAAGGGATCTGTGGAGCTATTGCAGATTTCTTTCTTTCTTTCTTTCTTTTTTTTTTTTTTTTGTATGCAGGTGCAGGGCCCTGGGCCACAGCAGAGGGCTGGCCTGGAAGAGGGGCAACCGGGACAGAATCCGGTGCCCCAACTGGGACTAGAACCCAGTGTGCCAGCACCGCAGGCTAGTGAGCCGTGGCTCCGGCCTGATTTCTTTACAACATTATCACAGGCTTCCTAGGAGCTTGCATTCTGTAGAGTATGTGAAATATGCCCCACATAAATATGAAAAAAAAAAATGAAAGTACAACTAGATGGCACAGAAAGCAGTTTTCAAGGTGGCCTGAGAGATACACGGAGATGGGGAAGAAACAAGTGTCGTGTGAGCAAGAGAAGCAGCATGTGCGAAGGCCTGGAGGCAGGTGGCACTGGAGAACAGGCTATGTTACAGAAGCAGAGCAGTGTGGGTACAGTGGGGGAGGAGCTGCAGCCCCATTGGATCTGCCTCAGATCTCAGGGCAGGGGCCTGTGCTGTGGCATATCAGGTAAAGCCACTGCCTGCAATGCTGGCATCCAATATGGACACCGGTTAAAGTCAGGACTGATCCAGCTCCCTGCTGTGGCCTGAGAAAGCAGTAGAAGATGGCCTAAGTGCTTGGACCCCTGCAATCATGTGGAAGACCTGGCTTCAGATCAGCCCAGCTTTGGCTATTGTGGCCATTTGAAGAGTGAACCAGCAGATGGAAGACCTCTCTCTCTTTTTCCCCCTGCCTCTGCTTCTCTGTAACTCTGCCTTTCAAATAAATAAATCTTTAAAAAAAAAAAAAAAAACCACCTCAGGGCAATGTTTAAGGAGGGGCAGGGCCATCCCCAGGAACCAGGAACACCTCTTTTACCCAGTTTTTTTCAAGGTATAGTCCATACCTATGTCATACCCTGCTTTTCTTGTATTTGTAACAGCACCAACATTTCTCTGTTCTTCATTAGAGCCATTTTTAGTTGCAAAATGGTCATCCAGCCATTCCTTGTAATTGAATATTTGGATTATTTTTATAAGTTAGAGTAGTGCAAGAAACTTTGCAAATAACACTCTTCCTCCTGTTTAAAAAATAGTTCTGGGTTAGGATGTTTCTAGACGGCATGCCAGTCATAAGGGACAATGTTAATTTCCTTGACTATTTGATGGGGAAAAAATCATTATCTTCTCGTTTCAGTTTACGTTCCTTCAATGACTAGTAAAATTTAATAGGCCTCCATATTTTTCAACAAGTATTCTCAGGGCAACAGATAAAGCTATAAAGTAATTTAGTGAAGAGATAAAGGCAATATCAATTTGCTATTTTACAGCCTAGTAAATTTGTGGCATATGCAGTCCAGTGAAACAATTTTAGACTAAGCTCAAGTACTTTCATAAAGCTCTATTGTTATTTAAAAATCAATGAGTGTTCTGAAGGCTAAATAAACTTTTCTTCAGAGGGAAGGCGTTCAGACAAGCTAAGCACATGCTATGCAGGATGTGTAGGATAGGGAGCTATCTGGCTTGGACAGGAGAGCGAGGTGTTTATAAGGTGCTGTGCCCACACCAGCGTCCCGGGTTCTAAGAACTCGGTTTTGGCACTAACAGAAACAGAGGCCCCACTTCTTTTTATTGACCTGGTGGAAGTGTCTGTAATGACCTCACTGGAGGGGAGAGCTCCCCTGAGCCCCCCGCCCCCACAGGAAAGGACCACCTCAAGATCGATTTACAAGTGAATCGGTGAAAAGCTCCGAGCCAGGAGCCAGAGCGTGCAGGGACCCCACTTCAAAGGACAAGTTCTGAGAGGCAATTTCCCTCCAGCTGTCTCCAGGACGGGACCCTTCTCTTAAAAGTTTCGCTTGAGATGTGTGTAAAATCTAACTGGTTCTCAGGGTGGTGATTAATGCAGAAGCCTGAGGATGGACTGCTGCTCCCAGCCAGGAAGATGAGCTCCGTGGCTTCTGGGGGCTGAGTGAAGCCACCTCCCGGAGGCCCCGCAGACCTGTGCGGAGCTGGCCCCGGGCAGGCACAGCCGGGACTTGGAGTCTCTGAGCCAGAGTCCTGCCCTGGAAAGCCTTGGCACTGACAAGCCCTTGCCCTTGCGGAGGAAGAGGTACCTGTCGGGGCACTTGCGCCCTCCCAGCGGCCAGGCGCCCTTCCTGCAGGTGGGCACATCCCTGGGCTGTCCGGTCACCTGCCGGGCAGAATCACAAGCAGGCTGGGGCCACGACTTCGGGGACTACTCACTGTCTCTGTGAAAGCCGAATGCTTAGGAGCTGGGTTTAGAAAAGGCCATCAGAGTGTTCTCTGACACCTGGAATTAAAATACAGCGGATAAATACTCTTTGAAGCCCCTGGGGGCAAGGCATGGTCTCTCTCTCTCTCTCTCTCTCTCTCTCTCTCTCTCGGCCATAGTGTCGTGTTGTTCTCACGTTGGAGTCTCTGATAGAATATTTTGGCCACCTCCGGATGCATCCGCTCGAAGCAGACTTACCTATCTGTGGAACCCCTGGCTGGGGGCGGGGAGCCAGTGTGACTGCAGAGACCCGCCGGGGGGCCCCATTATTGTCTTGGGTGTGATCAATAAGTCTGGCAGCCAGCAGAAGAGCTGAGAGGCGACCGGTCTCTCTGAAGTATTGTCTGCCTCCCGAAATAGGCACTGTTCATTTGGGGGACTCCCTGCTCCGTCCCGTGCTCCTGGAACTGCAGGCTCCTCGGGCGAGGGCAGAGCGGGGAGGGCTGGAGCAGCAGGCAGAAAGGGATAATTAATCAGGCTGTGGCTTGGCGCAGGGCCAGGGGTTCCTTGGAAACACAGAGCCTTCAGCTGTTGGCAATCAGACTTCAGGCAACTTTCAATTATCAACGCTATTGGAGGGGGCAGTGAGGTGGGTAATGCAAAAGAGCAGATAATCCCTCGAAACCATTGAATTTATCTCCGGAATGACTTTCACATGTGTACTCGCGCACACACAAGCCGTTTCTCCCTGCCTCATTCCGGCCTGCTTGAGCCCACACCGAAGTAGACCGGGACTCCTGGAGGGCGCACCAGGCGATAAGAAGCTGGTCCTCGGATTAGGGATTTTCGCTGGCCCGGCCACTTGTGGATAGTCAGGGGGTCACCGTCCTGATTCCGTAGCCTCGCGCTGATAGGAACCAAGAGGTCCTTCATTGCACAACTTTTGCTCTGCGGATGAAGACCTCGAATCACTTGTGCCTGGCTGCCTGCGCGCGGGCACCCTTGCTCGGGCGGAATTCTCTTCCCCTCACTTTGTGCTTAAGGGGGGAAATTCGCAGGAACTCAGGCCTACCCTGGGGCTCCCTGGGGGCTAAACTGTGGGACGCTGAGTTGCTAGGTGACCCTGGCAGCTCCTTAGATTACCCCTTGCCCAATCACAGCAGAAACTGGAATGGGGGAGGGGCGCTGTCGGTGAGACCCAGGCAACGGGGTTCAAAAGCTGCCCAGGCGAATGCCTAGTGCAAAGTGGAGAGCCTTCGCCCAGAATCCTGACACCTGCACGGCCCGGGAGAAACGCACTCACCTCTCCTCCCTTCCTTTTCTTTGTGAAACCGTGCTGGAGACCGTCCCATGGTGCTGGAGACCGTCCCATGCTTGCCTTCCAGGGTTGCTGGCAAAACCCAAAAGTTCATGTACTGCAAACATCTAGAACATTTGGCAGCATGTGGAAGGCGTGATACAAATGGTAGCTGTTACTGCCACCGCCTCCACCACCACTGTCACCATTCCATAGGGCCTTGTGGAAGGAAAGTGCTGGAGGGACTTCTAGAAACCCTGGGCTACATGCAGACCCCGGGTGAAAACTTGCCTTGGGGCCTTGAGCTTGAAGTCGAATTCCTTACTCAACTAAATACCCAAGGAAGGGGATGCAAGTGTAGGAGGGTGGGAAGGAATAAATCAGATCCTAAAAACAGACTGTGTTCAACTTGGTGGGAAGGAAGAACAATTTAACTGGCTGGATTTGAGTGACATCTATGTGGGTTTCTTTTTTAAAAAAATAAAAGGACTTATTTATTTGAAAGGCAGAATTATAGAGAGATGGGGGGGGGGGACTGAGAGATTTTTTTTATCTGCTGATTCACTACCCCAAATGACAACAGCCTGGCCCAGCAGATACCAGGAGACTGGAACTCCACCCAGGTCTCCCAGGTGGGTGCAGCGGCCAAAGCACTTGGGTCATGTGCAGCTGCTTCCCCGGGTGCATTGCAGGGAGCTGGAGCAAAAGCAAAGCTGCCAGGCCTTGAATTGGCGTGCACAGGGGATGTCCACATGGCAGGCAGTGACTTAACCTGCTGCACCACAACCCCGGCTCCCAGGAAACCCTGAGCTTGTGGAGACTCCCACTGTGACTGCTCAAGTCCCAGCCACACCGGGAGTCCTCCCACGCACCCTGTTTTTTTTCACAGTCCCGGTACAGAAGCCTCACACAGTCACAAGCTCCTAGCCCCCAGAAGTTCTCCCCACCAGAGTCAGGAGTCTCCACTCAGCTGGTTGCTGGGCACAGACATGAGCTGGCACAGCTGTTATGTGTGTCCAAAATGGCGACTCCTCTACTGGCTTCTTACCGGGCGTTGTTGTAAAGTGATCAGGGAGAGAGAAGCGTATCCCGTGTTTTTTTTTTCCCCTCCTCTAGTTTGGCTGGTACACTATCCCCCAGGGGCTCCAAGCCGGGTTCCCTCCAGGCTCTTCCTGTAGCTTTTTAACCAGCAGCTTGGGCTGCTGCAGTCTGGTCTCAACTCACTTTCCAACGCTGGTGCGCAGGCTGCCAGCTGCTGGAGTTCCGAGCAATGGGCGCCCCTCCACGTAGGTCCACCATGTCCCTCTAGCCTCTGGAGAGTTTCCTCTGCCGTTTTCTCCCTAACTCTTCCCTGAGACTACACTCTATTTTTTTTAAACTATCTTCTCCTGGGCTAGACCAGTAAGCTCCCTCCCTACTCCACCATCTTGGAACCCAGAACGCCAGCTCCCAATGTCTGTGATTTTTAAGCTATGATAGCAGCTAGAGTTGTTCAGTTAACATATCCAGACAAGCATGCAGCTGTGACACACCTCACACTGGGATGAGGGAGAAACCTGCATTTGCTGCCCTGAGCCCAGAGTGGCAGGGGACACTGATGCTATCAGCTCACTCAGTGGTTTTTTTAAAATTTATTTTTACTTGAAAGAGTTACAGAGAGAGGTGATAAAGACATAGAGAGAGGTCTTCCATCTGCTGGCTCACTCCTCAGATGGCCGTAATGCCCAGAGCTGCGCCCATCTGAAGCCAGGAGCCAAGAGTTTCTTCTGGGTCTCCCATGCGGGTGCAGGGGCCCAAGGTCTTGGGCCATCTTCTGCTGTTCCAGGCTGTAGCAGAGAGCTGGATCGGAAGAGGAGCATCCGGTTCTCGAACCGGCGCCCATATGGGATGCTAGCGCATCAGGCCAGGGCTTTAACCCTGCTGTGCTACAGCACCGGCCCCTTACTCAGTGGTTTTTTAAAAAAGTTTTGTGTTCTAATTCCACAGTGGTGCCTGGAATTCTTTTATTTCCTTTTTTTTTTTTTTTTCTTTTTTGATAGGCAGAGTTAGAGAGAGAGAGAGAGAAAGGTCTTCCTTTTCTGTTGGGTCACCCTCCAAATATTTGCTATGGCTGGCGCGCTGCGCCGATCTGAAGCCAGGATCCAGGTTCTTCCTCCTGGTCTCCCATGCAGGTGCAGGGCCCAAGCACTTGGACCATCCTCCACTGTCTTCCTAGGCCACAGCAGAGAGCTGGACTGGAAGAGGAGCAACCAGGACAGAATCCGGCGCCCTGAGCGGGACTAGAACCCAGGGTGCGGGCACCGCAGGCGGAGGATTAGCCTACGGCCTTATTTTCCATTATTATGGACTGAATGCTTGTGTTCTGCCCTCTACCCCAAAATTCATATTGTGGAATCCTAAGGCCCTATGTCATATTATTAGGAGATGGGGCTTGGGGAGGCCAGTAGGTCAAGAGGGTGGAACCCTCTCTGGTGGCATTAGTGCCATCGTGATAGACACCAAAAAGCTCTCTCTGCTCCCAGGATGAATGGGAACATGGCTACCTGAAGCCTGGACAGGCCTCTGCTGGGACCCGGCCTTGCTGGCAGGCTGAGCTCTGACCTCCATCCCCAGAACCATGAGAGTTCACTTCAGGTGTTCAGACAGCACCCAGCCTGTGATCCTCTGGGCTAGCAGCCTAGACTCCAACACCCAGACTTTATCTTATTAGAAATGATCCGTTACTGTCACTCCTTACCCTTCCTTCACAAAGCAGCAACCAGTGGTGTTTTAAAGAAGCACACGCACTGTAGGGGTAGTTTCAGGCCAAACAAAACTCACCTGCTTCTCACCAAACTCTGGTTACAAAAACACTAGCAAGTGGACTTCTTTCTAAATAAACAACTCTTAATTTACAGAAAAACACATTGCAGCTAATAATTTGTAATACGTAAAGCATCATAATGTTTCCGTATTTTAAATGCTATGGGATTTCAGAATTTAGTTCATGTGTCCTAGTGAAGAAACAAGGTCAAAGTTAACTTGGGATTTTAAAGACCTCTTTAAATAGACTTTTCAGAGAACCCACTGTGCATCTTTTTGTAAATTGTATCATAGCATAACAAACATGAAGAAGTCAGCCAGTCATCAGTGCACAAAATGATTAATTTTTTTAAAGTACTTTCTTAAATTTTTATTTCTTTGAAAGGCAGATCAACAGGAGAGGACAGAGACAGAGATTATCCATATGCTGGTTTACTCCCCAAATGACCACAACGGCTGGGGCTGGTCCAGGTTGAAGCCAGGAGCTCAGAACTCTATCTGGGTCTGCCACATGGGTGGCAGGGACCCAAATGTTTCCCAAGTGCATTTGTGGGGCACTCGATGGGAAGCAGAGCAGCTGGGGCTTGAATTGGTGTTCTGATACAGGGTGATGTAGTTGGCAACAAACAACCTGCTGCATGCTGAATCTTTACAAACAAACTACGTGGCAGACAGCTTAATCAAGTAGCTCCCCAGAATCCTACCAGGCCTGGCCACTACCTACATGTATGATTCTGAATGCTAATGCTGTCTGAGAAGTTACCCTTCCAATTTGTTTTTGTGTTTTACTATAAACATCTTAATGTTGTATAAATATAATCACACAGTATGGCTCAATTATGTATGTCTTCCTTCATTCAATGTTATGAGATGCCATGCATATTACTGCGTAGAGCTGTAGTTTCTTCATGCCACTGCTGTGTGGGAATCCCATTGCCTAAATATGCCACAATTAACCTATCCATTCTACTGTAGAGAGACTTCTTACTGTTTTTAGCTTGAGGTTAATGGGAATAGTTCTGCTATGAATATTCTGGCTCCAGAGTACTTTGAAAAATTCATGGAAGGTAGAATTAAAAGATAAGTTTATTTTGGTGCAAACAATTTTTGACATCTTTGCAGAGTTTTTCTTTTTTAAAATTTTTATGTTTTTATTTTCATTGTATTTGAAAGGCATAGAGACAGACAGAGATAGAGAGACATGGAATACGGTTATCCCAAGCAGTGGCTTAACCTGCTGTGCCACAACACCCACCTCACTACTTTTTGACTTTTTATTCTGACTGCAAAATGCTGAGTTTCTGCTAAAGAGATCCTTTGGGGTCTTGAACCAGTGATCCTGTACTCTTGGGCCCATCTGTTGCCTCCCTGGTTTTCTGTAGATCTCCCTGAAGCACGGCTGCTCAGTAACACTAACTGCTGACAAACTTTCTCACAAGGCTTATTCATCACAAATCTATTTTCCTAGCAATGCTGCCTACCCTCATCTAGCATAACCCCTGCAGGAACAGGCCTGGCTTTAGAGGTTTACCCATTTTTGCACCTCCTAGCTGCAAAATCACTTATTTGAGCCCTGTTTCTTCATTTGGTTCCCTGAGGATTAGATTTTTAATGCGTGACATACTTAGCACCAATTCTGGTGCGTATGGAGCATGCACTAAGTGGTAGATAATGTAATTAGCCAATATTTAATACCTCACCTATCAGATCCCATGGCAGCATGTGTCAAGAGTCTCACTCTGAGGAGACCACACTGACACCATTGCTAATGCCCCAGCAGGTGGCTGCTCTTTCATGGCCAGGCAAAGGCAGGCAGGTATCCAGGGGCTGGAGGAGAGGATTCAGCAAATAGTCTGGTTTTATATACATCTTTGAAGAATTTATTTATTTATTTATTTGAGAGGCAGAGTTATAGACAGAGAGGGAGAGACAGAGAGAAAGGTCTTCCATGTGCTGGTTCACTCTCCAAATGGCCACAATGGCTGGAGTTGGGCCGATCCAAAGCCAGGAGCCAGGAGCTTCCTCTGGGTCTCCCATATGGATGCAAGGACCCAAGCGCTTGGGCCATCCTCCATTGCTTTCCCAGGCCATCAGCAGAGAACTGGATCAGAAGAGGAGCAGCTGAGATACAAACCAGCGCCCACATGGGATGACGGCGCTGCAGGCGGAGTCTCAGCCTACTATGCCACAGAGCCGGTCCTTATATTTTTAATCTCTGATATACTGTCTCACAGAACCAGCAGGTGTTTCAATTTAATCCCAGGTAGGAATTTTCTCCCAGGGTTGTTAGTATCTCAACCTGTTCTAGAGAAACTCAAACTGTGTCAACCCTTCTAGCTGATCTGTCCTTTTCTGAATTTCAATCTCTTTTCCTCAACCTTGACTCCAGCTCTGACATCATTCCTTTTCCCACATTTCTTGTTGGAATGTTAAACCTCCAGATGTGTTCTCAGGCATTTTTCTGAAATGGCTACTGGATTATCACCCATGGTCAGTTCCAAAAATGGGATTAGAAAATGTCAGCAAATAGCCTTTAAGGCCAGGCCCAAGGAGGTCAGAGCTGTGGCACGGACCCTGGAAGGTTCTCCTGGGATTGCCCCGTGGTCGTCATTAAACATCTACTTGGATCAAGTTGCTGCAAAGGCCCCAAAGACTGATGAAAGACCATCCTCAAGGAGATTGCAGGTTTGAGGAGAAAACGATTAATCAGATAACATGAAATGGAAACGAGCATAAAACCAGGATAACCTGCATTTGACTTCCTGGTCTACCACCTGCAATCCGTTCGATCTTGGGCAAATTTCTTACTTCCTGTGTACCTTACTTTCCCCATGTGCAAAGCAGGCAGAGCAAAACTCCTCTCGATTATGTACTGGGAGGGCCAAATGAAGCAACACCCGGAAAACGCTTAGCACGTTGGCTGATGGAGGAGCCCTCCTAAGCAGATTGCTTCTTTGCCTCCATGCCTGTCTCCCAGTTGCACACAGCACGCAGACACATGTACACACGCATCTCAGGTACATTTAAAATCGAGGGGGTTTGAATTAATTGAAAAATAGAACGTTATATGTAACATTGTTATGTTAATAAAACCCACACACCTAATGGCAGCCATGGGTCCCAAGGACTGAGCGAATGCACCGCCCCCTTTTCTCAGGGACTGACCAGCAGCTGCAGGGTACCAAGCCCCGGTCCTCAGATTCTAACAAAAGAAAATACAAGTCTGAACTTGCAACCCTTAGGTTTTGGAAAATATTTCTTATTTTTCAGATTGAAGGCAATGTTAATTTGATGAAAAATAGAACACAATTTTCTTCCTAAGAATATCGTGCAAATAGATTCAACAATTTTTTTTTTCCAAAGCACTGCTCACCGTCGGTATCACCACACCTTGTTTAATTAACCACAGCGATAAGCACCCTTGCAAACTTGCTGCTTAACTCGTAGAACTTTGGACTTTGGGATGTGAACAAACTTCAGAATCTACTTGCTGCTAACGTTGTCAGTGACTCTGCTTAGAAATCGTTGTTCCAAATTCCCTTTGTACCTGAGGACTGCCTGCAACTGGAGAGAACAGTAAAGTTCTGTGGCTTCCTGGGGGATGCACTGTGTCCTACATCACCCTGGGAAACAGAGGCGATCCTAACCAGCTTTACCGAGCTTCTTGAAAATGAAGGTGCCCCTGTGAGAAATACCTTAGAATACAATAATTAAATAATAAAAGATAAATAATATGATGTTAACAATAACATTTAAAACCACATATCTATACATTAAAATTTTTTCACAGTGAGGGGAGGAATATCCTTTTTTTTTGACAGGCAGAGTGGACAGTGAGAGAGAGAGACAGAGAGAAAGGTCTTCCTTTGCCATTGGTTCACCCTCCAATGGCGACCCTGGCCGGCGCACCGCACTGATCCGAAGCCAGGAGCCAGGTGCTTCTCTTGGTCTCCCATGCAGGTGCAGGGCCCAAGCACTTGGGCCATCCTCCACTGCACTCCCTGGCCATAGCAGAGAGCTGGCCTGGAAGAGGGGCAACCGGGACAGAATCCGGCGCCTCGACTGGGACTAGAACCTGGTGTGCTGGCGCCACAAGGCAGAGGATTATCCTATTGAGCCGCGGTGCCGGCTGGAATATCCTTTTAATTCTGTTAAATTTTGTTATTTAATTCTGTTTGGTGCCATGAGCTAAGCTGACACCTGCAATGCTATCATCACTTTATCAGAGCGCTGGTTCAAGTCCCATCTGCTCCATTTCTGACTCAGCTCCCTTCTAATGTGCCTAGGAAGGCAGCAGGAGATGGCTCAAGTACTTGGACCCCTAAACCTACCTGGGAGACCTTGATGGAGTCTCAGACTGCTGGCTGCAGTCTGCACCAGTCCCAGCTATTGCATTCCTTTGGGGAGTGAACCAGTGGATGAAAGACCTCTCTGTGTCTCTCCCTATCACTCTGCCTTTCAAATAAATAAGATAGTTACTGTATCAGAAAACAAACTTTTAAGTAATTATTGGGGCTGGTGCTGTGGCATAGTGGGTAGTTGCCACTTGCAGTGGCATCCCGTATGGGCACTGGTTCGAGTCCCGGCTGCTCCACTTCCGATCCAGCTCTCTGCTATGGACTAGGAAAGCAGTAGAAGATGGCCCAAGTCCTTGGGCCCTGACCCACATGAGAGACCCAGAAGAAGCTCCTGGCTCCTGACTTTGTATTGGCGCAGCTCTGGCTGTTGCCGCCATCTGGGGAATGAAACCACAGAAGGAAGACCCCTCTCTCTCTCTGCCTCTGCCTCTCTATAACTCTGCCTTTCAAATAGATAAATAAATCTTCAAAAATCATAATTATTATCATTATTAACATTTTGCCAATTTTTTAAAAAGATTATTTATCTATTTGAAAGGCAGAGTTACAAAGAGAGAGGGAGATTCAGAGAGAGGCCTTCCATCTGCTAGTTCACTCCCTAAATGGCTGCAATGGCCAGGGCTGGGTCAGGCCAAAGCCAGGATCCTGGAGCTTCATCCCAGTCTCCCACATGGATGCAGGAACTCAAGCACTTGGGCCATCTTCCATTGCTTTCCCAGGCCTTTAGCAGGGAGCTGGATCAGAAGTGGAGCAGCCAGGACTCGAACCAGTGCCCATATGGGGATGCCAGTGCTACAGGCAGCAGCTTAACTCATTATTCCACAACACCACTCACCCCTCAGAAAACAGTGTGATTTGTAAACAATCTCAAGCATGCACAAGAACACGTGCAGTGCACAGTGATTCCTTACATGCCCTCACACACCTGCAACAGCCACCAACCCCAGCCACTGTGCACCACTCATTCTCTTGTGTACTTCTTCCCTTCCACACTATTTTGAAGCAAATTCCTGAGGTTATGCAGTTTCACTTACAAACATTTCAGTGCTTATCTCTAAATTTTAACAGCTTGTTCAGATAATGGAGACACCATCATCACATCTAAAACAACTAACAATGAGTCCTTTGTGTCATCAAATACTCAGTCAACATTCAAATTTCCTGTTCTCTTAATGTCACAATTCAATTAAAAATAATTTCATTAAAAGATTCCCCCTGGCCGGCGCCGTAGCTCAACAGGCTAATCCTCCGCCTTGCGGCGCCGGCACACCGGGTTCTAGTCCCGGTCGGGGCACCGGATTCTGTCCCGGTTGCCCCTCTTCCAGGCCAGCCCTCTGCTGTGGCCCAGGAGTGCAGTGGAGGATGGCCCAGGTGCTTGGGCCCTGCACCCCATGGGGAGACCAGGAAAAGCACCTGGCTCCTGGCTCCTGCCATCGGAAGAGCGCGGTGCGCCGGCCGCAGCGCGCCAATCGCGGCGGCCATTGGAGGGTGAACCAAAGGCAAAAGGAAGACCTTTCTCTCTGTCTCTCTCTCTCACTGTCCACTCTGCCTATAAAAAAAAAAAAAAAAAAAAAAAGATTCCCCCTTAGTCTGTACATTGCAACTGACTGTGCGTCTCCTAGGTCTCTTTTATTTTTATTTGAGAGGTAGAGCTACAGACAGTGAGAGGGAGAGACAGAGAGAAAGGTTTATCCATCCATTGGTTCACTCCCCAAGTGGCTGCAATGGCCAGAGCTGAGCCAATTCGAAGCCAGGAGCTTCCTGTGGGTCTCCCACGAGGGTGCAGGGGCCCAAGTGCTTAGCCCATCTTCTACTGCTTTCCCAGGCCAAGCAGAGAGCTAGATCAGAAGAGGAGCAGCTGGGACCAGAACCAGTCCCACATGGGATGCCAGCACCACAGGCAGAAGATTAACCTGCAGCACAGCACTGGCCCCAGCCTAGGTCTCTTTTAAACGACAGATCCCCCTCAATCTCTCTTTCTCCCTCTTTGCTATTTATGGCAAACAACTGCATTGGTTGTCTTACACAGAGTTTCTCCTCTCCGGATTTTGCTGTGCCCCGGGGCGACCTTTGAAGTATTTCTCTGGTCTCTATTCTCTGTAAATCCTTACTTGGTAGCTCGGTCCTTCCTGTGCAACTTTCACACGTGTCCTTTGGCTTTCATCTCTTTTTATTCATCCAATTTTTACTGAATCCCTACTGTGTGGCTGTGGTTGGGGGTTACCATGGAGATCACAAATGCCTTGATCAGAGTAAAAGAAGTTCCGGCACACAGAATGGCAATCGGTGTGTTTGGTGTGAAGCCCTGAGGACTAACAGCGAGCGTGCCCAGGGCAGTCAGAGAAGGCTTCCTGAAGGAAGTGACCAGTAGGAGTTTTCTAATTCAGTGCACAGGGAGAGGGAGAAGAGAAAGGCAGGTAATTTTTGACCCTCAGAATCTGCTCCGCAGAAGGCAGAAGGTGCGGAAGAACTGCGTCTGGCTCCTGGCTCGTCTGGCTCAGAGACCCGCCCACCTGAGGCAGGAACCCAGGTGACAGTGCCCCTAGGCAGGTGACGGCGCCCCTAGGCAGGTGACGCGGCTTCAGCTCACACTCCCCTATTTCTGCTCCAGAAAACCAGCTGCTTCATTCCTGCCTCCTCGGTCTCTGGGAAGAGTGGATCCCTTTTGGCCAAAGGGCAGAGGAAGTGTGGATTGCGAGAGCAGCCTGGGGCCTTTGGCAGCCTAGGGAAGCCGGTAATTCAGCACACTGCGCTCCTCTTTCTCTCTCCCTTTCCTATCACTCTTAGGCCCGGCAGCTATGCCCCTGATTGTGCAGATGTGAAAAGATGGGGTGGAGGAAGAAGCACTCAAGGGTGGTGTGGGGTGGTGGAAAGGAGTGAGGGAAGTAGAAAGCGGGGACAAGACTCCCACCCATCCCAGGGTCCTTAACTTCCCCTTCTTTGGCTGGCAGACTCTGGTTCAGGCTCCACGGCCTGCTCAGGGCCACCATCACCTGTGCTGTGAGACCCCTCTCGGTAGCCAGGCTGGGTGAGTATGTCCCACCTCTGCTCTCACTGCACGAGTACACACCTCCGTTTCTGCACTTGTCACCCTGGGATCATCAGTGTCCTCCATAGCTCCTCCCCTTGACTCCTTCCGAGGAGGGACTGGGCCCCTCTTGTTTGTCCCCGTGCCTGGACTGGTGCTGGCACATGTAGATGCTCAGGGAACCTTGACTTCGTGTCCAATTCAAAGCACTGATCAGAAAGGTCAGTGCCTCACTCCACTTTGCTTTTGCTCCCACTGGGACCAGGGCATGGCCAGGGTGGTCTAGAAGTCATGACCTGATTTTTCGCTTCATGACCTGATTTTTCGCTGGGCCTGGAGTTAAGGTCCAGTATTATGTACAACTTGACATCTGGGGGAAACCAGGGGAGACGCCAATGGCCTAACCCCATCAAACGAGGTCCTCTGGCACAGCCACCCTCCTTATAGGATGGACTAGGTGCTGTTCTGGCTCTCTCTGATAACAGTTGTGGTTCCCTGCCACCCTGGAATGGAAATAAGCCACTCACCTCTTCCTGTGGGAGGCAGGGCTACTAGGAAGCCCCCTCCCACAGCCCCTGATCACACATTGGCTCCCTGGTGCAGCTTTCCTCTCCAGCTGGCTGTGAGGGTCTGTGACTCATAAACTGCTGTCAATCTAACTGGCCCAGTGTCAGGCGCTGTGTGTGGCAGTGTGACGGGAACCTTACTCCTAGGAGAAGACTGGGAAGGGTGGGCAGGAGGACCCAGGTAGGCAAAGATGCAGACGCCGAGATGGAGATGTTCGTGGGTTTGTGTCCTGCTGGGCTCCTGAGGTCCCCCGGGGTGGTACTGGCTACCTGTGCACGGTTACCAATGCTATTGACAAAACCCCTGAGCAATGCATGCACTTGCCCAGGCGAAACCTGCATGGGCTATGGACAGCATCACGTGCTGGGAAGTAGAGACATTTTAAGACATCTTTGAGACCTTCTGGTCTAGAGTAAGCTGAATGTCATGGGACTGCTCAGGCTAAGCTCAGAGAGCCTCAGGCTTTTATTCCTACTTATATCACATACTGTTTTTCCCTCCTAACCCAACTTTAGCCAGGGGAATCCATTCAGGACCAGAACCCTCACCTGCTGGGGTAATCCAAACCACACAGATTGCTTTGGTTGCAATTATTGCCACAGATGCCCACTTCCCACCTGGCATTAGCACTGGGCCAGCAGATTAATTCTGCAACTGCATTTCACTTCTGTGACACAACAGGCTCCTTCCCACTGGCAGCTATGAGCTAAAACCACACCTCCAGACGCAAACTGGCAGCCCTTCTCTTGTTCAATAACATGTTCCTGATGTAATAATTTTCAAGATATCAGTATTAGAAAACCAGGAAAGTAACAAAACCAAAAACTCAAGTGAAGAAAAACCCAAGCTTCAGAAATCTGAGCAAGGTTCTCTTGAAAAAAAATAAATAAATAAAGCAAAACTTACCCTGCTGCATCCCTCATTTTTCAAACGTGGCTCTGTGTTAGTAAGAAGTTCAGATTCCACCCACAGTTCAAGTCCATTGTTCTCTTGGTGGCTGCCCCGGCTCGGCGGGGCGCTGCTCTCTGAAGCACCAGCAGCAAATCACCTCAGCCGACAGCATTCTGCCTTCTCTTGTAGATATTTTTTAAAAGGTTCTTTGGCATCCAAAGGAGCTGAAGACATCTGATAAATGTCTGAGACGCTTTGGACGAGGTTCAAAGTCATTTTTTTTTTCCAAGCGGGGAAAGTATTCTATAAAGAGTAGATTGTACTCCTGTTTTCACATTTCCTAGACACTAACATTGGCATATTATTATGGTTTGGTTGCAATACTGTTTATGATTTCACCTCAATGGAGCACTTGACAAGAGTGAGCGATAATTCTCTCCTTGAAGCCTGAAAGGCGGGTTTGTTAATTGAGTGGAAGCCAGGTCAGCGAAAATGATGGACAGTTCCACAGCCACCCTTGTCTTTCCCATCAGAGCCCTCCACGATAGCCCTGGGGACGGCGCAGGGCTTGGACTTGGCCACTCCTCTTTCATTCCCCCCACCACACACGCGTACACGCACAAATAGTGTTCTACTCTATTTCTAAATGGCGCTCTGTTCACCTTTCCTATGGACATGAGTTGTGGAGTAGTTAACAAGGACTTGTCCATGGCCTCTCAGTACTGGGTACAGAGCACAGTAACCTCTGCTCTGTCCTTTTTGTATTGTCCATCACAGAGTCCTAGAAGCTTCTAGGGTGCCAAGGGATGCTGACAGCTCATGCAGTCCAGCCCTTAATCCCAGACGAGCTTCTGAGTGAGTCACAGTGGGACACTGTTTCCCTTCACCCCATTAGAAGACGTGGAGAAAAAGAGTCTGGGTTGCAGTCCTGATGCTCTCACTACCTAGCAGAGTAACTTTGGCAAATTCTGAGCCTCAGTTTCTTTGTCTGTGAAATGGAGACAATGGTGCAGAAATCTTCTAAGGTCCCTTCAGATAGAAATTATTTCTGAAGATGGTCATGAAAATCCCTATCTCCTACTGTTTTTAAGGTTTACTTTACTAATAATCACAGTGAAATGCATACACTTAGACAAATGGATCTACCTGTGTACACACTGCCACCACCAAGTTACAGAATGAGTTTATCAGCCCCAGAAAGTTCCCTCATGCCTTTAGTTGGCAACCCCTACCCCAAGGCCCCAGACAACCGGTGATCTGCTTTCAGTCACTGTAGATTAGTTTGCCTTTTCTAGAGTTTCATATAAATAGAAGCATATATAACGGACTCTTACGTGTCTGGCTTCCTTCATGCACTACCATGACCCTTCTGCAGTGTGCCTGTACCATCCTCCCTTCAACTCCAACTCCCACTGGCCCTCTGACTCGCTAACAAACAGGATGCAACCAAAGGAATGTGCTGCGATCCCTGTCACCCTTTGCACTGGACTACTGAATCACACAAGGCTACGTGCAGATAGATGGGGAGGTGGTATGGAAGGGGCCCAAGCTGCCCCCCCCAACTACACCAAGGCCAGACATGAGGAGAAAGCCCTGGATCCCCCAGCCCCAGTTGAGGGACCCTAGTCAAGACCTCAATGGGGCAGAGAAGAGCTGCTGTTCCTCACATATCCAATTCCTTACGCAAAGAGTTGTGAACAAATAAGATGTACTTTTTTTAAGCCACTATATTTTGGGGTGACTGGTACCACAGCAGGAGTTAGCTGAACCCATGAGTCTTTATGTCCAATCTAACATTTCTTTCTGATCCTAGGATGATTCTCCTCAAATCTTTTCTATGTCTGTTGATTTGCTTTCATGCAGTTCTCCCCTCAGTCATCAAAAATTGCCTCTAAATCCTTTCTAACTGCATGATAACTCTGTTTCATGGACTTGAAAACCCCACTATTCTTACATTCCACTTTCCAACGGTTAAATCACATCAAATCCTTTCCTTCTTCCTTCAAATCCAGTGTTCTGGCATTTGAATTACAGCATGGTATACAGAAAAGAATGCAGAGTTTGGGAGCCACGAGTCCTCACGTCATACGTGTTGGCTGTAGGTTCTGGGCAAGTCGCAAAGCTGCCTCCACCTGCTTTTCTCCGTGTAGAATAGAAATATCTTACAGGCTGGTAGAAAGAGCATAAACTGCAAAAACAGATGGCAAAGCTGTTCACAAGCAAAAGTGTTTTTTCTTTTCCATAACTCTGCCAGGTTCTCTGCAAGAACCTTGACATAGCCTCCATGTGTCAAGATCCCTGTCCTAAGCTTGACCATGCAATATATGTCACCTAACACTTAGGAGCCAAGAGAAGCACACTGGAAGAGATGAGGGCTGTGTGCATGTCTCTGTGTTATTTTGCTCTTCTCCACATAATGTTTTGTTGTTGGTCACTGCAGGACTTGTTATGGTCAAGAAAGTTCACATGGAGAAACGCAATGGTTTGTGGGGAACTTAATTACAAGGCGTAAGACCTGCAGAACCTACCCTTAGAATTATAACAGTTCCTTCTCTCTTTTTAAATCAAAATGACACTACAGGGTAAGCCCTAAAATAAAGAGGCCAGCAAGTTTCCGATGTGCATGTTAATGAACTCACAGCTCTGAAACTGTTCTTTTTTCTTTCTCTTCTGTTTTTAAGCGTTCCTGTTTGTGCTCGGAGTCTAGAGCAGCGGCTCTCAGAGTGTGACCCTGGAGCTGGCAGCATTAGCACAATTAGCACCACCTGCCAAGCTGGAAGAAACGCTGGTTTCCAGGCCTCAATCAGAAATTCAGGGGTAGGCCCAGCACGCCGGGTTTTTAACAAGCCCCCCAGGCGATTCAAACCCAGCCCCCTAGGCGATTCTGAAACCTGAAGCTTGAGAACCTGGGCTGCTCACTGCACTGCTTATCAAACCGGTGGTTCATTAGCGTCTCCCTGGGAAGCGTATTAAAAACACAAGGGCTGGGACTCTCTAGATTCTAATTTAATTGGTCCAGGGTGGGCCAGAAAAACAGTGCTTTTTAAAAGCCTCCCGAGCGACCTAGCCTGCCAAGCAGCGGAGGGATCCACAGACACGTTGGGTAATTCTGCCCCGACCCCCTCGGCTTGAGCAACTGGCGGGCCAGGGGAGGATGTCGCTTCCTCAGGGTCCGCGGAGAGGATGAGCGGGGAAGTGGCGCGGGTTGGCAGAGGGCGCCAGCAGCCCGAGCGCCTGCGCACAGCGCGCCAGGCCGCGCCGAACCGCGGGCCGCGGACCCGGGGGCTCCCTCCCCAGAACAAACGCGGGCCCGGCGGGGGTCGCAGGAAGATTGTGAGGATCTGCAGTGAGATCATGCAGGTAAAACCGCCTGACAGTATCTAACCAGTTCCCCCCAGTCCACTGAGTACCGACACAGCACTAACGCACGCGACAAAATGGATCTGGAAAACACGTTATGGAGGAAAAGACAAATGAGCATAGCTGTCCGATTCCATCTGTGTCAAATTCCGGAAGAGGCCAGCAGTGCTGAGCGAATGCGCTTGCCTGGGGATGGGGTGAGACAGGGACAGAATGGAAGGCGGAGGAGCCGAGGGAGCTTTGGGAGCCACCAGTGACCGGACCTAGGCAGGTGCCGAAAGTCACCCGTTCTAAACGGGCCTCTTTCTCACATTCAAATGACAGGAAACGATTTCCTCAGGAAAAGTTGGGAGAAAAAGGGTTAAAGAAGGTGGCGGGACTGGGCGATGGAGGACGACACACCTCACAGAACCTGGGGGCGCATGCTTGCTTGCTCTGGAGTGAGGGGCCTCTTCCCGTCCTCTGAGACCCCGACCATACCAGCGCCCCGCCAGGCTCAGGTCCCCGCCGCCCTGCACCGCCCCCGCCCCAGCCTCTGGCGCAGGGCCCAGGCCCGGCTTCCTCTCCGGAGGCCTCTCCCGGGCCGAGTGGGGCGGCGCCCACCTGCCCAGACTCAGGTGCGGTACCTCACAGAGGACGCCTGGGGAGGGCAGGCATGACATCCGGAGCAGAAGAGGGGCTTTGAGACCCGAGAGGCCAACGGCCAGGAAAGCAGGGCAGAGCAGGAGCAGACACTGTGAACTCCCTCCCCTGCTCCCCGCCCCAGCCGGCCTGGAGGCCTGCAGGTCCGGCCCTGGGCGGGAGTAGGGGTAGGGGTGGTGGGGTGGTTGGGTAGGGGTGGGGGCCGAGACGCGGGGCAACCAGCTCAATAATGCACTGCCTTGGATGCGGGTACCTAAAGAAGCTGGTGGAGAAATGGGATTAAAAGATAAGCTCATTTTGGAGCAAAAATTGCAATGTTTTCCTAACACGCATTTTCCATGAGTTTTTGAATGCTTTCCTTTTCACTTTCCCTCACCCTTCCTGCCCTGGGATCATACCTTGTAATACAATTTAGCCCTTAAATTTGGCCTCCATCTCCTTTTCAGGGAGTCCTTTGGCAAACTTGGGCTTGAGGTCTGGGCTTTTCTGAAAATTTCACAACAACAACAAACAAAATTAAGATTATTTTTCCCTCTATTTTGGTTCTGGCTTACTGTCACATTAAAGTACTATTTTTTTTCCAAGATTGATTTATGTATTTGAAAGGCAGAGATACAGAGAGAGGAAGAGAGAGAAAAGATTGATTTATGTATATGAAAAGCAGAGATACAGAGAGAGGAAGAGAGAGAAAAGATTGATTTATGTATATGAAAAGCAGAGATACAGAGAGAGAAGGCGGGAGAGAGAACAAGTTCATCCATCCTCTGGTTCACTCCCCAGAAGGCTGAAACAACCGCTCCAGCTGAACCAATCTGAAGCCAGGAGCCAGGAGCTTCTTCAGGGTCTCCCACATGGGTACAAGGGCTCAAGCATTTGGGCCATCTACTGCCTTCCCAGGTGCTTTAGCAGAGAGCTGGAACAGCAATGGAGCAGCCGGGACTCAAACTGGCACCCATATGGTATGCCGGCACTGCAGGTGGTGGCGGTTTACCGGAATCTGCCCCTAAAGTACTATTTTAAAAGGCAACCAGTTGAGACCCACCAACACTGAATGTGAGTAGGCATGCCCCTATCTAAAGTTGGCGGAGATAAAACTTTGGGTTTCCTGGTGGACCCTTGTCAGCTCGTAGGTGTAGGTGCTGACCTGCTTTAAACACCTGGGAGCTTGGGAAGCTTGAGACACATGTGGGTACAAAACAGAACACTTTCAGTTCAGATCACGAAGGTCTTAGTCTCTGGATCTAGTTACGTTTTTGGTTTGCTTACAAAACCATGTTCTATTTTTCCTATAGTCATCAGGGCAGAATATGTTGAATATGTTGAAGGCCTTTTTAGCAACATTTTAGGGTTCACAATGCTTTCCAGCACAATTTTTGTTTGCCTCATTTGTAAATATCAGAGACTCCAATAAGTTGATGCTTTTATGCTAACAGCCACTGGCTTTGTGCTCCACTGTGTGCTGCAGGCGTGTCAGGTCTGGCTTCAGCTTCCCTCCCACCTGGCTGGCAACCATCTGTAACTCCATCAACAGTAATCTGAGATGGGTCTGGCCAGGGTCATATGTTAAATAGGACATTTCCACTTTTCTGACCACAAAATCCTCCCTTTCCTGGCCACTAAAAAACTGTTACCTAATCTACAAACACATGGATCTGGTGATTTCTGCCGCATGCCCCTGCAGAGGTCACACCTGCAAATTTACCTTTCCACGGACACAATGTTTTTATTAGAGATTTATTCTTGTTCCTTATAACTCTAGTCTGTTGAAACACCTCAAAAGTATTTCTAAAAACCTGCTTTGCCTTCATCCACATCATCATAATGAATTGACTTTTGGCAGGGAAAAGTTTTTCATCCTAATATTTGATTTTGAAAAATGTTTCCAAGAGGTTGATTTCAGAAATAAAGTCAGGCTACACACACGATGTGTTTTAAATACCTTTGCACAAAAAAGGAAGAAAAAAAGAATCTTTACAGAATCAGAAGATAGCCCAATAAGCGAATAGGAGAGCTCCTCTTTAAATCTTAGCACTTAATCCTTTCCAAATATGTGAGGGCAGAGCCTTGGGTTTAATGCCTTGGAGTAGGTATCTGTCCCTTCAGCAGGGGTCATAAACCCGGTGCAATTGCATTGCCCTTACTCAAACATTTTTAGAATTCTTTTGAAATTTGCCACAAGAGTCTGAGTCAGATTCTTTTGAATGACATCATTAGTGATAGAAAACCTTTCTCCTGAGGGAAATTTAATTTTTAGAAATACCCTAAAGTCATCTGAAACCACATTGAGCTTAGTACCATTGTTAAGTAGGGGGGAAAAAATTGAACCAGAAAGAATAAAAATAAGTGAGCTAATACTTTTTTAAAAATTAAAGTAAATGCCAAGAAAAAAGAGATTATGGCTGCAGGAATTGTGAATTAGAAAACAAATACAAGTATTATTCAATTATTATTCAATTCCAAAGGTAATTCTTTGGGAAAAAAGTTTTAAACACAGAGAAATTGCTGAAAGAGCAAAAACACAGAGGAAATATAAATTAAAATTTAAGGGGACATAATAGATAGAATTGTCTTTTGAAATTGCATAAGACTACTATGTAAAATCAGGTGTGTGCTAATACATGTTCTTCTGGAAAAACTCAAATTGCCAAATTGAATCAAGAAGTAAAAAATGCTAGGTGAATCAAAGCCAGGGAAGAACTTACAAAAGCTTCTTGCCTAGAGTTTTACAGGCAGATGCTTGCAAGTTCTGAAGGACATGTGCTTCCCTTGCTAATGCATACACATATTAAAGTTCAATTCATTCATTTTATGAATTAAGCTATTTTTGTTATAAAGCCTATAAACTGACACAAAATACTCAAAAAATATAAGCTGACAAAAGAAACCTAAATGCCCAGAAATTCCCCCAAAATACCAGCAAAATAAACTCAATAAAGTAAGTTGTTGTTAGCATGATCAGGGAGGTTATATCCTAGAAAAAGCAGTATATTGTAATAGCAGAAAAATAGTTGATATAAACCAGTCAACCGTTTAGGCCATGTAAGAAGAAACTTAATCATTTTGATAGATGATTAAAAATATCTAATATAAACTCCTGATTAAGACAACTAAATTAAAAAAAAACTTCTCTGTAAATATTAAATCAATAGTTGACATCAGATGTTTTAATAATATTTTTAAAGATTTATTTATTTGAAAGGCAGAGAGAAAGGAGAAAAGGGAGAGAGGGACAGAGGGAGAATGGGAGGAAAGAAGAGAGAGATCTTTTAACTACAGGGTCAAACACCAAATGGCCAACAACAGCCACAGCTGGGCAAGGCTGAAACCAGGAGCCGGGAACTCCATGCGGCTCTGCCGTGTGGCTGGCAGGGTCTCACGCACTTGGCCATCTTCCACTGCTTTCCAGGCACATTAACACGGAGCTGGATCAGAAGTGGAACAGCCAGGACTGAATCCAGAGATCTGATGTGGGATGCTGTCCTACAACACCCTCCCCTTAATTTTATAAAAAATAATGATGCTAACGGTAAGACAGCGGAACTACAAGGAAGGAGAGAAGATATAAACTCCTCAACCTCCCATCATCATGCCTCATAGTCCTTCCCGAATAACTTTCTTTCTTTTCCTTTTTCCTTCCTTTAGAAAACTGCCTTTATTTGCAGTTAATACTTTTGTCAAGAAAACTTCAGGCCAGTGCAGTGGCTCAATAGGCTAATCCTCCACCTGCGGTGCTGGCACCCCGGGGTTCTAGTCCCAGTCGGGACCAGTTGCTCCTCTTCCAGTCCAGCTCTCTGCTGTGGCCCGGGAGTGCAGTGGAGGATGGCCCAAGTGCTTGGGCCTTGCACCCCATGGGAGACCAGGAGAAGCACTTGGCTCCTGGCTTCGGATCAGTGCGGTGCGCCGGCCGGGGTCGCCATTGGAGGGTGAACCAATGGCAAAGGAAGACCTTTCTCTCTGTATCTCTCTCTCACTGTCCACTCTGCATGTCAAAAACAAAAACAAAAACAAAAACTTCTGATTGAAAAACCTGATTGAAAAGCTATTATAAAATAACTATTAAAAATCAAGATCTTTTGAAAAGCAGAGAGAGAGAGAGGGACAGGGCTCTCCCATCTGCTGGTTCACTCCCCAAATTCCTGAAACAGCAGTGGCTTGGCTAGGCTGAAGCCAGAAGCCCAGAACTCCTTGAGGGTGGCAGGGACCCAAGTGCTTGAGCCATCACTGCTGCCTCCCACTGTGTGCAGCAGAGAATTGAGAGCAGAGCTTAAGACTCCTGCCCAGGCACTACCATGTGAGTTCTGGACATCCCACGTGGTGTCTTAACTGCTGTGCCAAATGTCCACTCCCAGACCTCTATGACCAGTTTCTGAACTACCCTAACAGAAATTTCCATGCACTTATAAAATTATAAATAACCCCTTTGAGGGGAAAAAAATGGAATCTTGCTGTATGTATTGTCCTGTACTCACTGAAGTTCCTTGAGCATTTTCCCCCATCAGTACACACAGATCTACAAATTTCTTCCTGAGATTGAGTACAATTATATGAGTGAGTCTTTAATTTTTCACTCATCTGTTGGGGACCATTTAGACTCCTTTTCCATTTTCTGCAATCACATACATGGTTCCAGTTTGCATCCTTGAGTGTCTTTGCCTGCTGGCACAGGTGTACAGGTAGGATTAATGCCTAGCAACAGAATTGCAGATGGAATTGGTATCAGGAGAGATACTTCCAAATTACTATCCAGAAAGTTGGATTAATTTACAATCCCATCAAAAGAGAATGTAAAAATATTGGTCGTTTTGAAGCTGGTTGAGGGGCACCTGGATGTTCTTTTATCATTCAACTTACTCTTGTGTGTATTTTAAAATTTCTATACTTGATGATATGACTGTAGATTCATTCTCATTGAAAGTATAAAGGTGCCTGCTTCCACCACTATTATTTAAAATTATGCTGAAATAATTTTGTAACAAGACAATAAGCAGAAATAATAGGTAGAATGTTGCAAAGCAGTAGAAAACTGCCTTTATTTGCAGTTAGTACTTTTTAAAAAAGATTATTTATTTGAAAGTCAGAGTTACACAGAGAGAGGAGAGGCAGAGAGAGGTCTTCCTTCAGCTGGAGCTGTGCCGATCCAAAGCCACGAGCCAGGAGCTTCCTCTAGGTCTCCCATGTAGGTGTAGGGACCCAAGAACTTGGACCATCTTGTACTGCTTCCCCAGGCCACAGCAGAGAGCTGGACTGGAAGAGGAACAGCTGGAACTCCAACTGGCAGCCACACTGGATACGGGCACTGCAGGGGGCAGCTTCACCTGCTATGCCACACTGCCAGCCCTGCAGTCAATACTTTTGTCAAGAAAACCTCAGAGACCCAATTGAAAAGCTATTATAAAATAACTATTAAAAATCAAGAACTTGGGGCTGGTGCTGTGGCACAGCAGGTAAAGCTGCCACCTGCAGTGCTGGCATCCCATATGGGCACTGGTTCAAGACCTGGTTGCTCCACTTCCAATCCAGCTCTCTGCAATGGGGAAGCAGTGGAAGTTGGCCCAAATGCTTGAGCCCTTGCACCAGCGAGGGAGATCTGGAGGAAGCTCCTGGCTTCTGGTTGCGGATCGGCGCAGCTCCAGCCATTGCAGCCATCTGGGGAATGAACTAGCCGGTGAAAGACCTCTGTCTCTCTCTGTCTTTGCCTCTTTGTGACTCTGCCTTGTGGTTAAGGTACAACTTGAGATGCCTGAATCTCATATCAGCGAGTCTGGGTTCAAATCTTGACCCAGCTCCTGATTCTAGCTTTCTACTAATGTGCCCCCTGGGAGGCAACAGTGATAGTTCAAGTAGTTGGATCTTTGCCAACTACTTGAAGACCCAGATTGGTTTCCTAGCTCCTGGCTTTGGCCTGGTGCAGCCCAAATCGTTGTGGGCATTTGGGGAGTCAACCAGCAGAAAGGACTCTGTCAGTCTGTGTCTCTGCCTCTCAAATAAGTAAATAAAGTTTTTAAAAATTCCTACTCACATATGAATAACATTGGCAAGGGTTGAAAGATATCTTTGCAAAAAAAACTAAATTGAAAAATACATTATGCTCCTAGACAAATATATTTATTCCTTTTTGTTAAAATTTTATTTGTAAGGCAGAGTTGGAGAGAAAGAGAGAGGGAGAGAAAGAGAGAGAAGGAGAGAGATATATCTTCCATCCACTAATTCACTCCCCAGGTGGCTCCAACAACCAGGCCTGGGCCAGGTTGAAGCCAGGAGCCAAGAGCTTATTCCGGGTCTCCCATATGGGTGCAGGAGCTTAAGGACTTGGACCACTGCTTTCCCAGGGAGCTGGATTGGAAGTGGAGCAGACAGGACTTGAACCAGCACCCATATGGGATGCCAGCATCAACTTTACCTGCTATGCCACAATGCCACTCCACCCCCCCCCTTTTTTTTTTTTGCCATTTTAACTAAAATTCCAGTGAGTTTTTTTAAGTTGAACAAATTAATTTCCATGTGGAGGAGATTAGAAAGTAGGCAAAATCCTTTGAAAAGGAAGAGGTAGTAGCCAGAGTTTTGCTCTACCAGATATTAATACAGATTATAAAGCCATAGCAATTACAAAGAAGGCTGAGAAATAGGTTGATATTTAGGACAGATAGCCCTGAATGAAAATCCAATATACCCATAAAAGAAGCACGAATTATCAATAAGCAGGACAGAGAAACAGACCAATCATCTGGGAGAGAAGAAATCAGCCTAAATGCTCACTCATGTCATACTATGTATTGGAATATAGCCCATACTGATTAAAGAGGCCACTGTAAAAAGAGAACAGTAAAGTACTAAAAGAAAATATAAATCAATATTTATTCATTTACTTCAGAATGAGAAAGAACTAACCACACAACAATGGAAAATCAGAGATTTATCTGCATGATTGTTTAGAATATCTGTTAAAAAACTCAAACAATATTAAAAGATAAATTGCAGAATAGAAAAATATTTGTCATGAATATCATAAAATTAGAGAGTGAGTATTTGCACCCAGGTCCTTAACAGCCCTTGACATAAGGAATTGCAAAACCCACTGGGCAAGAACATCATCATAGCATGGGCACAAACTGTGAGGGAGCTTCTTTGAAGACGAGAGTTCATGTGAAAGAATCACTTTCCCATTTTCAGAGCGCTAGGGTTTTGTTGTTTATGTTTTCTTTTGCTTGTTCTCCCTCACCTCTCCTACTGTGTACAAGGAGACATGTGGATGCCAAATGCTGATTTTTCTCCAGTTTCTTTTTCAAAAGCACTCCTTGAATGCTGTGCTTCCCCTGTGTCCTGGGAAGAGATCAATTGATTGATTTCCTGACAGCCCCAGCGGTGCATCCTCTTAACTGTGACCTTTTTCCAGGTATTTTAATGGCGTTAATAACCAGCAAACTCAAAAAATCAGCCTAAACAAATCATTCTAAATAAAGTCACTGAAGGAGAAGCCAAGCCCGGTGGGCACCATGAGGACAGAGAGGCGGCTGCTAAAGGCACCTGTCACTCCTCCAAAGACCGAGGCTCAGCCAGGATCCTTACATCCTGCTCACCTCCACAGGCTTTGAAAGCTGGAATCAGGGAAAGAAGAGCCTCGACTTTAAACAGATTTAAACAAGCCTGGTGGAGGGGCAGCTGGGCTCCTAGCAAGGGCAGCTGGGCTCCTAGCAAGGGGCGGGCACGCCGAGAGCAGCCACAGCGCCCACTCAGCAATCCGCGAGCCGGAGCCTTCTACCTTGCTGAAATACTGGCTCCTGTCCTTGTTTGTTTTCTTTTTTTTTTTTTAAGATTTATTTTATTATTTGAAAGTTAGAGTTACACAGAGAGAGGAGAGGCAGAGAGAGAGAGAGAGAGAGAGAGAGAGAGAGAGAGAGAGACAGAGGTTTTCCATCCAATGGTTCACTTCCCAACCACTCCCCAGTTGGCCGCAACAGCCAGAGCTGTGGCTATCCCAAACTAGGAGCACGAGGGTGCAGGGGCCCAAGGACTTCGGCCATTTTCCACTGGCCTCCCAGGCCACAGCAGAGAACTGGATGGGAAGTGAAGCAGCCGGGTCTCGAACCGGCACCCATATGGGATGCTGGCACCCCAGGCCAGGGCGTTAACCCTGCTGCGCCACAGCACGGGCTCCTCCTGTCTCTGTTTGTCCAGGGATCTTGTTAATTGATGTCTCTGTTTACTTACATGGCCTGAGTTAGTTTCCATAACAAGACTAGAAATTGTTTCTGAGCCACCAAAACCAAGTTCCCACTGAACAATAGGCTGTGCACTGAGTTTCTAAAAACAATCATGGTAATAAAGTTTATAGAAGTAATTTTAGAATTTGCTTATTTAGAACAAAAGCAATACTGTTAACCTTTGAAACCGTGGCTTGTTTTTAGATCACAGTTTTAGTTCTGAATTATTGTGATTACAAAGAAACACCCATGTTCTGAGAAGCTTACTTTTATAAAGTAATTCATGTTAATTGCACTAGAACTCCACCTACTGAAAAGTTGGGAATTAATCCTTTTGTTATAAGGCTGTCATTTTTCTGATTTTGTTTAAGTCTGACTTGATAGATATCAGAACAGATGCATATATTGTATACTTATTTCAAAAGGTTTTGTTCTTCAGAATTTAAAATCAGTATGCTACATCAATTGCAAGGGAAATCCTTTTACCTACAGTAAATTATTGCAGAATCCTCAAGTTTTGTTCTATCATTACTGTAAAATTTATCAAAGACAGTATTTCTTTAGCATAAGTATTTCCACCTATATGCTCTTTCAAAAGTGAGTAAATTCCTTGTAGTAAACCCTTCCTACCCTCTGCCTGCTTCATACACGCATTCTTTCCTTCTAGAATTCTTTGTCATCAAAATCCTTTGGGGACCTGGAGTAATCAGACAGGTTTCCAGTATTTAATCTCAGATAGGTTAAAGATTGTTCAAACTGAAATATTTTGGCTATGCCTCAGGGGAAAAAATAAAAAAGGCACTCTTAATCTGTGGTTACAGCAGCAACATCATTCTCAGGTTTTTTTTTTTGTTGTTTGGTTTTTTTTTTTTTTTTTTTATTGCTGGTGCTGGCATGAATGAAATCTAGGATGATTCAATCTAGGATGATTCATCCACTGAAAATTTGACTGCTGGTGGAAAATCCAGGTGAGTTGAAGGAGAAAGAGATCAGGAGCTTGCAAGAGAAATGCAGGAAGGAAATGCAAAGAGATGCTGTATGGATACAGGAAGACACAGCAAGCAGGAGTGAACTCTAATATTTTAAACCTGCTACATGCTAGTGACACGTGACCCCAGGGCAGGAAGAACACTGAGTTTCTAAGCTGACTGTTAAGTAGATGTAACTGGCTCAAGAGAGTGCCCATGTGGGATTTTAATTACTCAGACATCCGTTTAGCGAAGTGTACTACTAAATAGGGATCAAATACAGAGATCAAATGGCGTGGGGAGGGGAGTGGAGATGACATTCATGGGTCAGAAAGGAGAGCTATCGGCCGGGGGGAAAAATCAATCCCAACTTCACATCTCACCAACAGAGAAGCAATTATTTTAGATGTGGGGCTGGTTAGCATCCTAGGTCATGAATTTAATTAAATAAGCCTCACGTGGCAGAAAACAGAACAAACCACTGTGTTTAACTGTCAGGAAGACATGCCTCAAATAAATGGTCCAGAATCGTCGACGTCTTCTTCCCTCTTCCCATGCAGATTTGCTGTAGCTTTTCCGAAATTCACAACTCTTCCCTTTCCCAACGTCCCCTTTCCTTACCAGGTGCATCCAATAAGCTCATTTTCAAGATGCTGGACCAGAGACATCTCTGGTCTAACTCTCACAATGCAATACTTAGGAAAATGAGGCAAAATGGCAAGGGTCAAGTCCTGTTTGAGTTAGTTCCTTGGGCTGCCTAAAAGGGCTGAGTCACAGAAAAATTCTGGAATCAGAAAGAACACCCGGGGGCTCTCCTGTTGGGCGCAAGACAGCAGTGTGGAAGGTAGCTGAGGCAGGGGGAGAAGGAGGAATTCGAGTGGCCAGAGCAAGAACTGAGATGTCCCTAAGCAGAGAAGAGAAGAGCCAGCACTCCACCGCTGTTGAAATGGATATTTCATTTATTTATTATACAGAGAGCTCCCATCCACTGCTCCCAAATGCTTTAAACCTCTTGCTCCTGGAGCCAGGAACTTCATCAAGGTCTCCCATGTGGAAGGCAGAGACACAACTACTTGAGTCGTCACCTGCAGCCTCCCTGGAAGCTGGAGCCAGGATTCAAACCCAGGCACTCCAGGAGGTGATGGGGCATTGCAGGCGGCAGCTTCACCGCCGTGCTAGCTGCCTGCTCAAGCCCACCTCGCTCGCGAGGGCCCTGGTAGCTCCACTGCGCAGGCCCAGCGCCTGCTTGGAGGCCTCTGGCCCACAGCTGACTCTGAGCAGAAAAGTGCTCCTTTCCCAGCCTGCACCCAGTCTGCCACTGGACTCTCCTCCCACCACTTCCTCCCGAGCCCCACCCACTCACACCCACCTTCCAAAATGCCTTTCCTCTGTTTGCAAAGAACAGAAAGCAGCCCGGAGATCCAAAGGAAAAGTCTTTTTTAGCAGGCATACACGCGAGGGTCTCATGGGATCCAAGCTAAGCCTCTCTCAGGGAGAGCTGGCCCACAGCAGCTCCCAGGACCCCAGAGACTGACATCCGTTAGTTTCTCCAAAGGACTTCCATTAATGACTCAACTACCAGCTCCACTGATTCCACTATCACTGCCTTTCTGTGGCAAATCTAAAATTCCTGGGAGAATCTTATGGGCAGGCATAAACACACACACACACCCGAGCTGTCACACTCTGAAAAGCACCCTCTAGTGCGGCTCTTTTCCTTCCATACAGGTCCTTTTCGCTACCATTTTAAATCTGTAAGAGGAAGAACTAGTTCAGGTACTGCTCACCTGAGCTGGTAGATATCAACAGTGTAGACAGCAGGATGACAGCAAAATAGGACAGAGCCCGAAAAGAACCACATCTTGCTGGGACAAGGTACAATGTAAAAGCGTGTTGGCCAAAGCTGCCATGAGGGTGGCCAGCAGTCGGGATGGCCATGGAACTCTGTGGCCTCATTCATTCAATCAATCATTATTTTCTTGATCACCAGCTGAGTACCAGGCAATGATCCTGAGTGTTGCACTGGGTACTAAAACGACTCCAGTGTGATGTCGGCCCTCATGGTGCATATTGAGGCCAGATCTGTATCTCCTGTGTGGACAATGACCTGAGGGCTTCCAAGAATAATTTTTCCTATGAATTCCAGTTTCTTAATTGCGCCAACCTGGGATGAGGCCCCTAAGAACTTTGCCTGAATTGTGAGGCAGTTGTCTGTGTTACGTGGTTAAGATTTCGTGCTGTGGGGGCCAGCCTTGTAGTGCAGGGGGTTAAAAAGCCAGCATCGCAAATGAATGCCAGTTCAAGTCCTGGCTGTTCTATCTCCAGCCCAGCTCCCTGCTAATGCACGTGGGAAGGCAGCAGAAGAATGGCCTATTTAGTAATGGCCCATTTACTTGGGCCCTTGCCACCTACATGGGAGACACAGATGGAGTTCCTGGCTCTTGGGTTTGGCCTGGCTGAGCCCGACAGATCTGTGTGTGTATGTCTATCTGTGTATGTGTTTCCCTCTCTCTGTAACTCTGCCTTTAAAATAAATAAATCCTAAAAAAAAAAAAAAGACTTCATGCTCTGGTATCCAGAACCCTCCTTAGGCTATCTCAGATGAGAAGTGGAATGACTTCCCAAATAACCACAGCTGGGGAGCACTTCTGTTTATGTGTGACTAGGATGGTATGAGGTTGGAGCGTGGAATTACTTTTTGTAAAATAACTAAAGTTTTCTCCCTGATCTGAACCAACACATTTTAAAAAATAAGTTGAAAAAAATTCCCGGGGCAGGGATTTGGCCTAGTGGTTAGGATGCCCGTTGGGAGGACTGCGTCCCATGTCAGGGTGCCTGGGTTTGAGTCCTGGCTCCGTTTCCAGTTCCAGCTTCCTGCTAATGCACACCCTGGAAGCAGCAGGTGACGCTTCAAGTAATTAGGTCTCTGTCACTCACGTGAGAGACTGGAATCAGGCTCTGAGTGCAATTACAGACACTGGGGAAGTGAACCAGTGGATGGGAACATTTTCTCTCTCTCCCTCTGCCTCCGAAATAAATAATTTTTAAAATATATATTTAAAAAAAATTCTAGCCATTTCTGCTAACCTCAAGCATACCACACCTTGGAAGAAACTTGGCAGCTAAGTTCCCAGGGGAAAATCTGGAGCTTCTAATGAGCAGTGCCCCTAAGGCCACAGAGTCCACCCAGGGCGATACCTGCCAAGTGTCTGGTTTGGGTTTAGATCTGGGAAAAATGTGACATTCTGGTTTGGTTGGATTCCAATTTGAACTAAGTGTTCTCAAAAGTTTTCTTTTGGTTCAAATTAAGGTGTTAATTTTAAGATGCAGCAAATTTTTAAGACTCACTCTGGTTGTGGTTTGAGGATTTAGCTCAGTTCATTTCTATGGTAAAGAAAGGAAAAAATGTGGTTCAAAACCTGCAGGAGCTGGTGCATGAGTCATTGGGCCTTTGCCTGAAAGAGGAGATATGGAGGGAGCCCTCTAGTATTTATTACAGTTCACCCCTTGGACTGCTCAGACCCATCTGAGTCTTACCATGTGTGCACCCACTTAGTAACCAGAAATTCTAGCATTCTTGGTGGCCTTTATTACTGGGGAAGCCTGCAAGGTTAGTGAGAAAACTCCAGTCCCTGAAGCTGAAATGGATCTCATGCTTGAGATAGCTGGTACTTCAGCCCCCCTCCCAGACCCTCTCCCTCACTCTAGAATCGCCCCAGCCTCAGTCTCAGCAGCCGTGCTGGTCTAGAAGGACTGCCTGATAGGGTGACTCCAACCCTTATCTCCACCAGTCTTAGTCCTTGGTTGCCATGCCTACCCCAGACATGGTTTTTGTTCTTGTTTACCATTAAACCAAGGTATACGAGCATCAAGATACCCCATGGCTGGCGCCGCGGTTCAACAGGCTAATCCTCCACCTTGTGGTGCCGGCACACCGGGTTCTAGTCCCAGTTGGGGCGCCAGATTCTGTCCCGGTTGCCCCTCTTCCAGGCCAGCTCTCTGCTGTGGCCCGGGAGTGCAGTGGAGGATGGCCCAAGTGCTTGGGCCCTGCACCCCATGGGAGACCAGGAGAAGCACCAGCTCCTGCAGTGCGGCGGCCATTGGAGGGTGAACCAATGGCAAAGGAAGACCTTTCTCTCTGTCTCTCTCTCTCTCACTGTCCACTCTGCCTGTCAAAAATAAAAAAAAAGATACCCCATAAGTTCCTGGCTCCTAGGTTCAGTCTGGCCGAGCCCTGGCCACTGTGGCCATCTAGGAAGTGAACCAACAGATGGAAGATCTCTCTCTCTTTCTCCTCTTCCTCTCTCTGTAACTCTTTCAAATAAATAAAACATTTCTTTAAAATGATACCCCTTTGGATAAGCTATGTGTTGCACATTCTCAGCTTTCTTAATTCTGTGACACAGCCCACCTCCTCTGATGACCAGGTCAAGGCTCCCTGTTAGAACAATGACTCCTTTCTGATAAGTCTCTTGACACAGGGAAATTGAAGTCATTGGTGGCAGTATAGTAAAAAGCCAATGGGACACTGTGTCCACTGATAAAGTTCTCAAAGGAGACCAAGACCTCTTAACTCACAGAACCTAAGATTTGGGGCATAAGAAGCAAAAATACCACTGGAAACAATAGTAAGCAGGGCTGTGCCTACATCTCTCTATCCCGTAGTTCCTGGACGCACATATTCAGCCTGTTGGGGACACGGCACCATATGATGGTCATTGATTTAGGGTGCCATTTCAACCTTCGAGTTATCTCCAAGCTACAGCCTCAGCTATGTCTTTAAGAGGCCATTCCACCATTCTATCATGCCAATGGTTTGGGAAAAGGGCAAAGTATGACAGAATAAATGGACTCTTATCTAAAGAAGTGTGGCATGGACCTTGTGCCAGTGGGCAAGCATTTTTTTTTAAGATTTATTTATTTATTTGAAAGGCAGAGTTAAAGAGAGGCAGAGGCAGAGAGAGAGAGAGAGAGAGAGAGAATGTCTTCCATTCGCTGGTTCACTCCCCCAAATGGCCACAATGGCTGGAGCTGGGCTGATCTGAAGCCAGGAGCCAGGAGATTCTTCCAGGTCTCCCACATGGGTGCAGGAGCCTAAGCACTTGGGCCATCTTCCAATGCTTTCCCAGGCACAGTAGCAGGGAGCTGGATCAGAAGTGGAACAGCTGGGATTTGAACTGGCAGGCACCCTTATGGAATGCCAACACTGCAGGCGGTGGCTTTACCCACTACACCACAGTGCCAGCCCCAAGGGCAAGCATTCGTCAGTGTTTGGGCAGTGGTGCTGATTGAGGCTCCTGAGGATAAGAAAGGCAACTCACACCTACAATACAGGAGAATCCAATCTAGTTCTATCTGCACCTCTTCCAGGGTGGACGAAGTTCATCAAAAACACTTACCTCCGGGTGGCTGCTTGGTGTCCTTGAGAGATGGTGCAGTATGGGGAAGTCAGCACTGGCTTCTGTTAGACATGTGGCAGCAGCAGTAGCTGGATCAGTCTTGGTAAATGGAAGTCCATACTGTTAGGCCTAATCCTACCACGATGGCCACTCTGTTTACGTGTCCACTGTGCCTGCATGACAGTGAGTGAGTGAGAGAGGCTGACCGACCATAGTGGCTGAATGGTGAATCTTTTTGTAGCCTTTTTGGTAGTGGATGCCTTGATGAGCGCTACCATGGGGCAGAAAGTTCTTCATTCTTCATATTCACACCCACCTTTCTCATCAGCCCCTGACCTCACTGCTGCCCCATTCACCACCATCCACGAATGCACAGTGTGCCTTGAGCCACACTTCTCCCCACACTAAATGGCTGACCAGGTGTGCTCCCACTTGGAGGACTCAGTCACCCTAAGTAAGGTTGTAGTACGGCCGCATTCATTTTTGGTTTGAACTCTATTGCTGAGTCAAACCACAGGAATGAAGGTCAACGTCTCCCTCCTCCAACTGCTGCCCCTAAGGGCCATCTCCATGCAGCTACAGCTGTGAGACAGCTAAAGGAGTGAAACAGTTGTCAACACTAGTGCAATCTAGTGCAGATCTGAGTCACCAACTGGTGCAACTTACCTGCGCCCTGTAGGCCCCGCTCATGCCCGCTCCTGTGTCTGCCACTACCATCCTATGATGCATTGCTTTATGACTTGCTTGGTCTGACAGCACCCTGATGGCAATCCCTGACGGCATTGTACCTCATGTCCCATGGTCACATGCTGCATCTCAGTCGGGCATAGTCGTCTGCAGGAACTCTTTCCAGATGAAGTACAATTGTTTCCTGCCAAGAGTATGGCCTTGCTCCAGAATCCTAGGAGTCTATGCTGAGATTCTCCCAGTAGCTTTGCCTGGCATTCTTCCCCAGTAATATCCCTCTGATGTCACAGGATCTGCTGAGTGACAGGGCAGGACATCCTGAGCTAGTAGCTAGGCTGCTGCAGAGTGTGGCACTTGGTATGAGGGTGAGAAATGGATTCTTTTTTTTTTTTTTTTTTTTTTTTTTACAGGCAGAGTGGACAGTGAGAGAGAGAGACAGAGAGAAAGGTCTTCCTTTGCCGTTGGTTCACCCTCCAATGGCCACCGCGGTCGGCGCGCTGCGGCCGGCGCACCGCGCTCGTCCGATGGCAGGAGCCAGGAGCCAGGTGCTTTTCCTGGTCTCCCCATGGGGTGCAGGGCCCAAGCACCTGGGCCATCCTCCACTGCACTCCTGGGCCACAGCAGAGAGCTGGCCTGGAAGAGGGGCAACCGGGACAGAATCCGGTGCCCCGACCGGGACTAGAACCCGGTGTGCCGGCGCCGCAAGGCGGAGGATTAGCCTGTTGAGCCACGGCGCCGGCCGAGAAATGGATTCTGACATGCTGGGAAAGCCGCTACTAAATGCAGTTGCTCAGCTGCTCCAGACACCATGCTCACGGGGACCAGCAACTCCTCCCGAAAATGGGCTCCAGCTCTGAGGTCTGGCTCGGATCCGGAAGCTGGGCTAGTCACTGGAACTTTGCTCTGCAGCAGCTGCCTGCAGCCTCCTCCTGATCATCCACTCGTGATTTATCTATTTACTTATTTTTAAAGATTTATTTATTTATTTGAAAGGCAGAGCTATAGAGAGGCAGAGGGAGAGAGTGAGAGAGAAAGGTCTTCCATTCAATGGTTCACTCCCCAGATGGCTGCAATGGCCAGAGCTGTGCCGATCCGAAGGCAGGGGCCAGGAGCTTCCTCCGGGTCTCCCATGTGGGTGTAGGCGCCCAAGCACTTGGGCCATTTTCTACTGCTTTCCCAGGCCATAGCAGAGAGCTGGATCAGACGTGGAGCAGCCGGGACTCGAACTGCTGCCCATATGGGATGCCAGCACTACAGGCGGCAGCTTTACCTGCTAAGCCACAGCGCTGGCCCCCTCATGATTTATTTTTGCCTTGTAAGCTGACACCCTGGCTGACTTCGCATTTACCTTGCCTCTGGGAACATGGGGTTCTATTAAGCACCTCACAGCTCTCTGTGGACTGGGTCCCTGAATGCCACACAGATCTTGCTATAACTGGAATAACTGCTTCTGACCGTTGAGCACTGCTGCCTGGGCCTATCGTCCTCAGTTCCAGTTAAGGGGTCCAGTTATGTAAGACTCCTCCTCCAGGCAACTTGGCACACAGGACAGGCCTCCACTGAGCCCCGCAAAGATGATTACCCCTTTGCAATGCACTCCTGTCACTGGTCCTCTGCTGCTTGCCTGGGGCACAGTCAGGTATCTGACACCTTCCAGGCTTCCATGGCAGCTGTGGCGTTTCCACTTCACTTCCCTGTGCTTCTCCAAGCTTCCAGGACCCTCCCTAGCACCTGGGCTCCTTCCCAGGGTGATAAATGCTGGCTACTGGGAGAATGCTCCCGTTACCAACAAGCCCTCTTCTTAATTCACAGTTACTGGCTTCCAGGATTGCACTGCTAAGTATGAAAACGAGCCTGATGCTTTGTTTTGTGTGCAAAAGGTTACTCTAATCATTCTTCAGTAAGGACTATCTGGCTGGAAGAGAGAGTCACCCGTTAAGATCCCAGCCCAGGCTCTGAGACGAAGGAAGGTAGATGGAGCCAGCAGAGCTGCTTTCCAGAGATCTGGTTCCACCTTGTCCTCAGAGATTGTATTTTGGATCCGATTTGTAAAGTTAAGATGAAAATTCTGTGTGGGTTATTCCAAAATTGCTTTTGCACACATAAAATCCGTCCCATAATTTGGTCTTACATCCAGTGTTTATAAATGCAAAAAAAAAAATGACTTAATTAGTATCTCTGCTGACTTAAATTGCAGGTTTTATTGTAGAACATACTTTCCATGGGGAAGTGGGAAGTTAGGGAAGCAGTGGGAACAAGTGTTTGGAAGACTGTAATGAAATGCTGATTCTTTTACTGAGGTTAACTTGGGCTCTTTGACATTTTTAATTTCTTTTTAAGAGTACCCCAATTCTGTTCTGGAGAACAGAATTAAAAGATGTTTAGGTGCAAAAACCCTTTTGAAATTCATGCATATGAGGGGCCTTAAAAGTTTATAGAAGATGCATATTATGCAAAAACTATGCATGGATTTAAACATTTTCTATATCAAAAATTTTTGTAGTGCCCCTGTACATTCGCATCATTCACCTGGAGTTCTCTTCCAAATGTCATTTACAAGTAAAAAGAAGATTAGTAAATATAGTTCAGTGTATGTATACAGTTGTGCAGGTTGTGTACTATACAAGGGCACCAGCACTTCTAGGGTAGCTTGGTGTACATATTAGACATGATAGATTTGCATATTTATAAAGAGAATTTTCCAGCAGATGGCAGTCAAGTGTCTTGCTCCAACAAAATTATAATAATTTCTGCCAGATAAAAATAGGTGCCTTGGAGATAGGGCCCCTTTTTCTATTTACTCAAAGGTCCCACCTGGACTGGTGGTGGCACTGCACCCCACGAGCTCACCCTCACCAGCCTGAGTAGTCTCCCAGGTGCTCTTGGGGACTGGCCACAGGCCCCTGACTCAGGCTGTACAGAGCCCCATCCCTCGAAGCACAGCAGGAGATTGCAGAGAAGGAGGAGCTGAGGACATGCAGAAACTTGATCCTGGTCAGCGGGCCAGCCCCGCCCCACAGGTGGCTGAGAGCCTAGACACCATGGCCCTCAGTCCAGCCCGCCACCCTGTCTCCTGCGAGCTCATCCTGGCGCTGGGCGCTGGCGCTGGGCGACAATGGGGATGGAAGAGAACAGGGCACCTTTCCCTCAGCTGAGAAAGGCGGCGCCTGAGTGAGTGAGGAAAACACGGCCCCGGGTCGCGCTGCACTGCCTGTGCTGCAGAGAACTTGGACTCTATTTCCAAAAATACTTTAACACCCACCATCAGGAGCTGCATGTATTATATGTGTAGGTATGCTTTTATTTTAGAATACATTCGAGCAAGAGTACATTGCCACAAGTTCTAGACTCATGGAAAAACAGCTTTAATGTATAAATATGTACACCACACCACCTCGCACTGTGAAAAGGAGCCCACTTATAAACATTTTATATTGATCCCTCGATCAGTCACTGAGGATACACTTGTTCCTAAACCACAGAAGAAAAAGTGAAATCCATCCTCCAAATAAGCAAACGACTGTCGCTATTATTTTAAAGTAAGGTGTATACCATAAATATATTTTTCTACAATATTTTCACCATACAAAGCCTTAGAGAGCTATTTGGAATTATGTTAACTTGTTTGTATCGATTCTTTTCTGGATTGTGACAGCCGGAGTGATGCTTTTGCTTTTTTTTTTTAATCCATTCATATGTTGCCTAAATTTTTAAAACTGTGATATTTACACAGTCAATAAGCCCGCCATTCTTTAAAGTACGATCCCTGACCGTGTGCCCGGCTGTAAGGCCTGCCAAGTTCCTTTCAAAGCATAGGAAGTCACACGAGAAAGTAAAATGCCTGAACAAATCCAATTTTGAAAATCAAAAATCTCTTCGACAACTGGGAAATGCAATAGTTAAGACTGTCATTTGATCTTTTTAATCTCTGGAAAAAAAAAAAAAAACAGAATAGCTACAAATCAATACTTTCTGAACAGGGAATTTTGTGGCAAAATCAGCCAGAGTCTACCTAAGCCTCAACATTTGCTAATACCGTCTTCAGGGGCTGGTTGTTTGAAACACAACAGACATTGCTCCGCCTTTCAAGGTTAGTTTCTAAACACAGCATCGTGGATTGGAGATGGCCTCGCCCGGAATGTAAGGTCAGGGTTTCTGCTGAGCAGGACCTCAAATCAAATTTTGAAACAAGCAAACCTTTCACCCTGTCTTTAGGGGCAGGGTTTTCTTCGAGAGAAAAGGGTTAGAAAAACAGGTCAGTGTCCTGTAAATACGAGGTTGTTGTTTGTTTTTACATACTAAATTAAGTATGCCTGCTTCATGTTCAGTGTCTTGTGCCTATTTTACTCTCGGTGTCTGGACAAATGAGTGTATATTAGAAAGCTCCATGAGGGCAGGAAATGTAGCTTTTCTTTATCATAAATCATCTGGCTTAAACTCCTCTTATCTAAGAGCTGGGGGCCTGGGAGAGACTGCGCACTTGCGGACCATAGTGTGCCCATCTGTCATTGGCTATCAGATTTCCCATAAGTCACTGATCAGGCTTGTGTAGAACAGTTTACAGACTCTTACCTGCTCCACTGCATGGGGTTTCACAAGCATCCGGTGACTGAGCGCGTATGGTCGCCCCTACTGCAGAACTGGAAGCGACTTTTCAGCCTCTCTTTCCAGGAACCGCTGATTCCACTCTGACGGACATGCTAGCAGTCGCGTTCTATCAGTTCTGTTCCTGAACGCAAACAGCTGTTCATCCAGGTTACCGCACCCAAACTTGGGGATGGGTAGGGAGCTTTGAGACAGGGGTTGGTCTACTCAGAGAATCAGAAAATGACACAATTCAAACCAGGGCACAGGATATCAGAGATTATAGCCCATGGTTGATGCTGTTTTGGCTGTAGTACAAACAAAATATATTTTTCAAAAAAAAAAAACCCTCACAATAGACTTCAAAAAGTAAAGAGTTTTATCTTGCTTAAAGAAACATTGTTAAGGAATGTAGTCATAGCATAAATTTCCAAATTGTATATGATCAAATTACAACACCCATCTGAGCCCTATTAAATATTACATTACTTTCTTAGTCTAGTTCTGTTTGTCAATTATGAAACGAACTTTCAAGGGGAAAACTTCCAAGCACAAAGTATAACGGCAAAAATATATGGTAGGAAGTCAGTTCAGCGTTCAATAATATCTAGGCGGGCTTTCCCCTAAAGAAACGAATTTCTGTCATGGGCAACACGGCTGTCAAAGACACGGTCTTCGAGAAGAAAGAGAAAAACGACTTTATTTCCTCAGATTGGTAAAAGGTTCGTAGGCAAACTGGGCAGGCAGGAAGGCAGCAAATTGGAAACAGTTACTCTCTCCTATTCCAGAGTTGAAGAAATCGCGGCGAGGAAACAAAATAGGCCGGAGGAAGTGTTAGGAAAATGAAATCTGGAGCCATCCCCGCCTGGCTAAGGCCGGAAGAATCGGGCAACGTGGGTATGGCGCAGTTTTTCAGACACAACAAAGCAGTCAGAGACGAACTCCGAGCAAGAACACCAGCACAGGAGGAGACGGAAACCTGCACGTGGGAACGCCGGCCCCCGGGGAGGTGACCCTGAGTACCCACAGCCCCGGGACCCGGGCGCGGCAAGGCTGTGTCTGGGATGGTACCCAAACCCTCCCGGCCCCTCAGGGAGCAGCTTCCCGCCCCTGAGCCCCACATCCCCACATCCCCACATCCCCGGAAAAGCGGCTGGGCCGGGGGCTGCGCCAGGAGGGGTGGAGGGGGAGCCCGCCCCAGGCCCGTCCTCCCCTCGCTGCAGCCGCGGGAGGAGAGCGCCCACCGCCTCCGGAGGGGAGCGGGCAGCCCGCCTCCGCCTCCGCCTTCGCCACCGCCGCCGACTCTGCAGTTCCTTTCCAGAGCCCTGTGTGCCTCCCATCAGCTTCCTCTTGGAACTGTTTCTGTGTAACTCCCAAGGCCAGTTTTCCTTGTCTGTGCCTGTGAGGAACTGGTCAAAATAACTCAGGGTGCCTCGGCTCACTAGGCTAATCCTCCGCCTTGCGGCGCCGACACCCTGGGTTCTAGTCCCGGTCAGGGCGCCGGATTCTGTCCCGGTTGCCCCTCTTCCAGGCCAGCTCTCTGCTGTGGCCCGGGAAGGCAGTGGAGGATGGCCCAAGTGCTTGGGCCCTGCACCCCATGGGAGACCAGGAGAAGCACCTGGCTCCTGGCGGCCATTTGGGGGGTGAACCGACGGAAAGAAGACCTTTCTCTCTGTCGTTCACTGTCTATAACTCTGTCTTTGTCCACCTCTCTCTCTCTCACTAACTCTGCCTGGCAAAAAATAAATAAATAACTGAGGGTTTTCAAACACCATCTGTCATCTAGATCAGGTGGGGGGGCGGGGCGTGTATGGTTTTTAAAAGAACAATAACAAATGCCTTAAAAACCCTTTAATGCCTTTTTAAAAAACCTACCTTTAGATAAAATTCTATGCATACAAATGACTATAAATAGCTCCTCATATATTCAAGTTCGTAATTTTTAAAGTACTGCATATTGGTAGCTTTGGAATCCGCAAGGAGAGAAGGCCTACACTTGCCGGAATGGAGAGGCCCTACCCACACTGCCAGGGACGAAAAGTCCTTGTCAAGGTCCCCGTGGGTGCCTAAAGGTCAACCAATGAGGATCAGACCCGCCTCGACCTTTAACCCTCACGCCTTATAGCTATAAAAGGAGCCCTCCCAACCTCTGACGCGGGACTTCCCTGGCTCCTGCTCTGTTGGGGCTGGAAACCTCACCCAGGAACAGAATCCCAATAACAGCTTGTGAATTGATTCATCTGCCTGGGAAGATTTGTTACCCACCAGACACCCTCCGCATATATGCATACAACTTTATTTAAAGGTATTTTGCATTGAGTAATCTATGATCTACTTAGATAAAGTATTTAGGAAGGGCTTCAACAACTGCTATTCACAAAGACTTTGTGGTCTCGGTATGAAAACATGACCTTGTTTAGTTAGTAGGCGGTTGATAGCTGTCCACCCTCTGCAGAAGTGCATCTGAAAACCCAGGGGAATAATACCTGGAAAAGAAAAGTTGCTATTAGATGTTTATGAAAAAGATTTGGCACCATGGGCACAAATGTTCAGTACAAGGCAGTTACCTGAAAAATTCTGCAAGTGAAACCTCAAATACACCCTGGGTAATTATGCTCCAGGAATGCTTGATGCACGAGGTTGGGGGTTACCGAGAGAGAGAGAGAGAGAGAGAGAGAGAGAGAGAGAGAGAAAGCACTGGGCCGGAGACGTCAGCAAACATGTATGGGAGTGGGGACGCTGGTCAGGCGAGAAACTGCCATCCGGGGAGAAACAGTTGGTCAGGGAGACTGTCCTCATTCCACCGAGAGCCCAGTGTTGCTGGTAGATTTGTTTCCCAAGTTAGACTACATAGGCGCTCACTGCTGATCAACGCCTGCATCCTGGTTGCCTTGAAGGTCATTTCTCAGTGTGTGTTTTCATCAGATCTGCTCACCCATAGAAACAATTTCTAGGAGTAGAACTCACACTGAAGAACTACTTAACAAATAGTTTACAAATATTTATACCACATAAATCTAGAAAATTCATCATTGGTTCTTGGGCATCATATATACATTTACATTTATAAATTGAACATTTCATAAGTGATTTAGTATAGAAATATTAAATTATTGATCAAGGCGGTGTGAGATGCATGCTGTGCCATAGAAACAATTTATATGTGTATGAAAGTATGTCAAGGGAAGTTTGGCAGTCATTCTAGAATATGATAGATGGATTTCTTAAATTTAAGGGAAGTGTAATTTAAAAATTTCCCAAGCACTCTAAACAATGACGCCTTCGCAGGCATTTTCCCCAGATCAAACCTCACGTTAGGGACTTGACTTTGTCCTTTGTTAGTTATCGTTACAGCAGATCCTTAACTCAGAAACTCATAATTGACTTTATACTAACTTCTTCCATAATTTGTCAAGCTAAGATGGGCAAAATAGAGCTGTATTTTCTCAACAGTGTGATCACAGGCAGTCGTGGCTAACCAGATACGTGATATTCATACCTGTGGGCATTTAGCCCAGTGCCTAACGTGTCAGTGTCCCCTATCTGAGTGCCTCGGTCTGGTGCCCAGCTAGGGCTCCTGACTCCAGCTTCCTGCTAATGCAGAGCCTGGGAGGCTGCAGGTGATAGCCCAAGTACTTGGGCCACTCTTGTGAGGGAGCTGGACTGAGTTCCTAGCTCCTCAGCTTCAGCCCTGGTCCAGCCCCGGCCATTATAGGTATTTGAGGAATGAACTAGCTTATGGGAGCTCTCTGTCTGTCTCTTTGCCTCTCAAATCAATAAATAAAAACTAAGAATTTAAAAAACATTTAAACATAACCATATTTGTAAAACTCCCTTGAAGCAAGTTTCTTCTCTTAAAGGCTGCTACCCTTCAAACAGGTGTCCTGTACAGTAGGTTTCTTCAAAGTGGACCTACCTACTCCTGTGTTTTAAAGCAGGCCTCTCCTTTCTGGGCCTTCTAAATGTACCTGGGGCTGGCAGTGCGGTGCAGCAGGTTAAGCCAATGTGACGCCAGCATCCCATCCCGGCTGCTCCACTTCAGGGGCAGCTCTCTGCTAATGCACCTGGGAAGGCAAAAAAAGATGGCCCAAGTGCTTGGACCCTTCTACCCATGGGGGAGACCCAGATAGAATTTCTGGCTCCTGGCTTTGGCCTGGCCCAACTCCAACCAATGCGGCCATTTGGGGAATGAACCAGCGGATGGAAGATCGCTCTCCTCTCTCTGTAACTGCCTTTCAAATTAACAAATCTTTAAAAAAAAAAAAAAAAGCATCCAACACCAAATTGATACCTCTTACATAAATGCAAGAGGTAGGCTTTTTAAAACTCTTTTTAAATTGTACTGTTTGGCCGGCACCGTGGCTCAACAGGCTAATCCTCCGCCTTGCGGTGCCGGCACTCCGGGTTCTAGTCCCGGTCGGGGCGCTGGATTCTGTCCCGGTTGCCCCTCTTCCAGGCCAGCCCTCTGCTGTGGCCCAGGAGTGCAGTGGAGGATGGCCCAAGTGCTTGGGCCCTGCACCCTCATGGGAGACCAGGAGAAGCACCTAGTACCTGGCTCCTGCCATCGGATGAGCGCGGTGCGCAGGCCGCAGCGCGCCGACCGCGGCAGCCATTGGAGGGTGAACCAACGGCAAAAGGAAGACCTTTCTCTCTGTCTCTCTCTCTCACTGTCCACTCTGCCTGTCAAAAAATAAATAAATAAAAAATAAATAAATAAATTGTACTGTTTAACATGGTAACCACTAGCCCCAGGTGACTAAAGAGCACTAGAAATATGACTAGTGGGTCTGAAAAACTGAAATTTAACTGAATTAAACTTAAAATGGACACTCAAATTATTATAAAACTTTTAAGCATCCTTAGAACAACTTATGAGTTGACTTTTTCAGCTGCAAATTTTACATAATCCAAATACAAGTATTTCTGATCAAATTTAGTGTCTGAATTATGATATGCTAAAAGTGATAAAATATCCACTAGATATTAGAACCCTATTATCAAAATGTAAAATAACTCATTAATAATTTCATATTTATTATAAGTTAAATTATAATACTTGCATACATTGGGTTAACACAGATCGATTAAAGTTTATGTATCCTGGTTCATGGTACTTTTTAAATGGAGCTATCAGAAAATTTGAAATCATATTTATGGCTCACATTCTATTCCTATTGGACAGTGTTGCTTTAAAGTAAAGGTCTCTTTAAAAATCAATTAGGATCTGTCGATAATTCTTGAGGTCTCACTGGCTTATTCCCAAGCCAACTGCCACTGCCATGGCTGGCAACCCAAAGACCGAAGGGACTGCACAGTCTCCAGGACTCCCACTGGGAGGAGATGCGCTCAGCACTCAGCTCCCTCTCCTCGCCTGCACACTGCACTGCTCAAGCTGCCTCACTTCTCAGAGGGGCAAACAGACCGCAGATGGAGATATATCAAGTTGTCCACTAACTGCCAGAAAGCCCCTGTCAAACCAGTACCTACCTGATGCTGCGCTTCTCATCAGGAAAAAGTCTGGAATCCTATATTAGCACAAAGGGCAATTTGAATCTAACCAGAGCAATCTATATTTTTGTATTTGTAAAAAAAAAAAAAAAGGAACAAAAAATTTGCTTGATGTGCATTTATCATCAAAATAAATAGTGAAAAATACATGGCCAAGAACTGCTACATCATTTTCCAACATTATTATAACATTAAATTTCATCCCCCTAATGCTGTTTAATCTCAATAGAAAGAGAAGTGAGAATAGGGGCGTTAAAAGAGGACAGTAACAGATATTTACTGAATTGAATTCTTCCTGTGTGTAAGCCCTTTGGCTAAACATTATCTCATCTAATTCTAACTCTGTGAAACAGGTAATTATCTTTATCCACATTTTGCAGATGCAGAACTGTGGCTTAAAGGGTTAAATATTATCTCCCAAGTCAGGCAGTAATTACTTGCTACTGAGATAGGAATGAGGGTCTGTTTGACACCTAAGCCTTAGCTATGAGCCATACCCGCATGAAAGAAGCAAAGGAACAGAGGGAGAATCCTTGCCTCCGGCTCTCAGGGGCTGCTGTCTGTCCCAATTCTGAATGGCCTTGAAGAGAGTAACCTCACACAAACCCGTGCAGACTGGGTGCTGTCATTTATACGGTCAGGATGCCAGACATGTGCTGAGTGCCAGGCTGCACGGCAGGCCTCCTTCCCCAAATCAGATGTGTCCCCAAAGCCGCTTCCTCTCCTGGGCCTGGGCGGACATCCAATAGGCAGAAGAATTCACAAAACACCTTCCTGGTGGGTGTGGAGGAGCCAGGCCGCAGCTGAGGGCTTCCAGGCTGCTCTGGGCCTCTTCTCTCCTACACGCTTGCCTTTCTAGAACATTTCTAAAGATCACTACAACTGGAAAGCAATGTGAAATCAACGTTCAGGCTGATAACATGTGAGAGAATGGAGCCACCCATAAGCTGTTCTGTAAAGAATTCTCTTCTAATAGTTGTTTCAAGTACTTCCTGAGAATTAATAATTGCAAACATAAACCATTTAAAATTACATTTGACAATTTTTGTAGAAAGACACTGTTTCATATACTTCTTTAAGATACCATCAGAAACGGAAAAAGCTAGCCAAAATTCTTCATAATTAGCAAATTCTTTTAAGAAATGAAAGAATTTTAGATTCACTTCAATTTATTTCCCTCTCTCCTCCTCTCTCAGTCTCTTAGAGAATCTCCCATCCTCTGGTTCACTCCCCAGATGCTTACAACAGTGGGGCTGGGCCAGGTTGAAGCCAGGAGCCAGGAACTCAATCCAGGTCTCTCACGTGGGTGACAGGAGCCCAATTACTTGAGCCATCAGCTGCCGCATCCCAGAGTACAAATTAGCAGGAAGATGGTATCACAGAGTTGGGACATCTACACTCCTGCTCCTATAATTAGCTAGTTTTTAAAATGATTATCCTAGTTCACAGAACTCAAGAAGCTAAAAATTTACAATGGCATTTTCACAAAGCACTTGATTAAATTATAATATCATAGTTTTTTTTTTTAATTTCCTCCAGTGCTCAGTTGAAATATTCCTAAAAGAGAGTAGTAAAAAACAAAACAAAACAAAACAAAAACTTCTTTTAAAGCAAGCACCTTGATTGATTCTAACAGGCCAGTCCATCTGGGAGCCCTTCGGTTTGCTTTCTTTCCATTTTCCTCTAATTTTGTTTATGTGACAAAATTGAACTGAAAGTCCTTTTAAGTTTATATAAAATAACATTCTCCCTGAAGAGACATATATTCCATGCATAAAAATCCATTTTATTTTTCTTAATAAGATATTTTCATGTTTCCTTCATTTAGTGGTTTCACACATATTTTAGGTTATACAAACTATTTTGGTATATATTTGTATAACTTTTTTTTTAATTTTAATTTGACAGGTAGAGTTACAGACAGTGAGAGAGAGAGAGACAGAAAGAAAGGTCTTCCTTCCGTTGGTTCACCCCCGTAATGGCCGCCACGGCCAGGATGCTGCACTGATCCAAAGCCAGGAGCCAGGTGCTTCCTCCTGGTCTCCCACATGGGTGTAGGGGCCCAAGCACTTGGGCCATCCTCTACTGCCTTCCAGGCCACAGCAGAGAGCTGGACTGGAAGAGGGGCAGCCAGGACTAGAACCCGGTGCCCATATGGGATGCCAAGGCTGCAGGCGGAGGATTAACCAAGTGAGTCACGGTGCTGGCCCCATGTATATCTTATATATAGTAGTAGTTATGCATGTTATGATAGACTATTACTTTGCTACACTATATATGTATGTGTGTGTATGTATGCATAAACTTGCAATTCTGGAAAGAATTTAGTGACTCAATATATGTGAAGAGGAAACACCTTTAATCTTAAAATTATTTTTGTGCCTTTAAAATTGCTGTCACCATGTGTATTAAAACCTACTGATGCAGCCGTCGCCGCGGCTCAATAGGCTAATCCTCCGCCTTGCAGCACCGGCACACCAGGTTCTGGTCCCGGTTGGGGCGCCGGATTCTGTCCTGGTTGCCCCTCTTCCAGGCCAGCTCTCTGCTGTGGCCCAGGAGTGCAGTGGAGGATGGCCCAAGTGCTTGGGCCCTGCACCCGCATGGGAGACCAGGATAAGCACCTGGCTCCTGCCATCGGGTCAGCGCGGTGCGCCAGCCGCGGCGGCCATTGGAGGGTGAACCAATGGCAAAGGAAGACCTTTCTCTCTGTCTCTCTCTCTCACTGTCCATTCTGCCTGTCAAAAAACAAAACAAAACAAAACCCTACTGATGCTAAATAAAATAAACACATAAATAACTGATAAAAGTTACATAACATGTACATGTTAAAAACTGAAGTTTATATCTCCTACTGTTGGGGCCAGCATTGTGTGGTAATGGGTAAAGCTACCAGCTATGTGTCATCAAGTGACTTCATGATTGTGTGGCTCTGAGAGCGCTTAGTCAAACCTAAACGGTGCAGGTCAGTCACTCAGTGTGGCCTCCTGATGGTATCGGGAGAGGGGGTAACACAAGATGCATGACGTTGCTGCCAGCATCACGTGGCTCACTTTGTAGGAAGTTTTTATAAGTGGAGGGGTTCACTCTGACACAACAATAAAAAGCATAGTATATACATAAGCCACTCGCAAGTGCTCTGTGCTGCATGCACTTGGATGCACCATGCTTTTAAAGGGCTGGTGGGGCAGCACCACAAGCAAAGGCTTGAGCCACACACTGTGACATTGCCGTGGCTACAACAGCACCAGGCGACAGGGAGTTTTCAGTCTTCTGGGCCCACCCTGGGGTATGCAGTTGGTCACTCACTGAAAGGTTGTTAGGCAGCACATGACTGTGTGTTGTCAAAGTGCAGGGCAAATGTAAAGACGTTGTGAGTGGTGAGCCATGGCCGGAGAGCTTCAAATCCATGCCCCCATGATGGGACCAGCACCTCGCAGGCTCCCTTAGCTGTCACAGGGCTTGCAGGCTAGAATGGGCAGCCGGAGCAAGTGCAGGGGCTGAGGAGGCAGCAAGGAGGCGGCGGCCAGTCTGCAGCTCTCACTTAAGCTCGGTGCTCCGTAGCCACATCTCATCCAGTACTCCCCGTCAAGGTGCTATGCAGGCTATTACTTGTATCAGAAATGGTCAACTCTTGGGGCTAGCACGGTGGCATAGTGGGTAAAGCTGCCACTTGCAAAGCCTGGCCTCCCATATGGGTGCTGGTTCGAGTCCCGGCTGTTCTACTTCCGATCCAGCTCCCTGCCAATGCACCTGGGAAAGCAGCAGAAGATGGCCCAATTCCCTGGGTCCCTGAACCCACATGGGAGACCTGGAAGAAGCTCCTGGCTCCTGCCTTTGGCCTGGCCTAGCCCAGGTTGTTGCAGCCAATGGGGAGTGAATTAGCACATGGAAAATTTTCTCTCTCTCCTGGTCTCTCCCTCTCTCTGTAACTCTTTCAAATACATAAATAAAACTTTAAAAAAAAAGCTACATTATAATTTTTAATTTAGTTTTTAAGATTCATTTTATTTATTTGACAGAATTACAGAGAGAGGTAGGCATGCAGAGAGAGAGAGAGAAAAAGAGAGAGAGAGAGATCTTCCATCTGCTGGTTCACTCCCCAAATGGCTAGAGTTGAGCTGATCCAAAGTCAGAAGCCAGGAGCTTCCTCTGGGTCTCCCACATGGGTGTAAGGAACCAAGAACTTGGGCCATTGTCTACTGCTTTCCCAGGCCATAGCAGAGAGCTGGATTGGAAGTGGGGCAGCCAAGACTCGAACCGGCATCCATATGGGATGCCGACACTGCAGGCTGGGGCTTTAACCCCTGCTCCACAGCGCTGACCCCCTATAATTTTTAAAATTATTTGTGAGTCAGACAGAGCAAGGGGGAGAACACTCCTATCCACTGATTCATTCCCTAAATGCCTGCAACAGCTGGAGCCAGGACTGTAGGTAGGGACTCTGACATAGTGTCCTAACCATGACGAAATGCCCTGTGTCTGGAATATTAAATTTCCCAAAGTCTGTGTTCCTCACCTTACTATTTCTTCTGGGTAGCAGTTGTTAATTTTATTGATATATTCTTGAAGGAGAGAGCCAGGTTCCGCTTTTATTTGCTGAATCTTTTTGAGGCCACCACTTGTAACAAAAAATCTTCGAGCTTTGCTGTCGTGCGGCAGCACCTGCAATGACCAAGCACAGAACAGGTCAGCCTTCACACTCCAGGTCCCATTACTGCTGCCCAAAGTCATCACGGTGCATCTAAGAACACGCGGAAGAGGACTTCTGCTGTCTGTACCTACAGTAGGATGGGCCCAAATCTGCTGACAAAGGGAGGTGATGTGCTCCTTCAGGAAATCCATTAAACTTTTTATGTTGTGGAGACAGAAGGAAGGCCGTGCCCACGAGCCAAAGTGCTGGAGATGGGCTCACAAGCGTAAAACGCGAAGTTTACACGCACTCAACTCACTGCACTGCCTGCAAAATGAAAGGCAAGTGCCGGAACAGCGAGGCCAGGGCTCTGACCCCCGGTGCCCCTCACCCGCCAAGCTCCATCCCAAGCTTTGTTTCAGCGACAGCAAAGCAGACCTGCTGGGCCTCTTCTCTTCCTGGGAAGTCCTTCCACACCCACCACCTGCTTACTCTCCTTTTTAAAACAGCCCCAGTGTTTCCTCTGTGAAGAAACCTTCTGGGATGCCCTTGGCCCAGGACGAGCTGGGTTTTCCCCGCCCCCACTCCCCAGCACTCTGTCAAACCGCTATCAGTGCATTACCGCATAAGATTTTAATTACCCATTTATACGTCTGTCATGCGTCAATGTCAGTGAAGGCAGAAACTATGCATTCATTCATTCAGTGACTCATTCAGTCATTTCCCTCATGCCTACTGTCCAACAGATGCTCAACAGATGTTTAACAAATGAATGAGTTCACTAAGCAATAGGCAAAGAAAAGCAGATTAAGGAGATGTTGAAGAGATGGAAGAGGAGGAGAGAATCCATAAATCCAAGGGAAGAGTTTAAAGAGCGACCAGTGAGAACTTAAAGGGGAAAAAAATCACTGCATTTGACAAGAGCGCTGCAGAATGAAGAGGAAACAGGTGCACTTGGAGGGTGGCTGTGGAGAGCAGATTACTACAGTTGTGAGTACGAAAGTCAAGCCAAACAGGAAAATTTCAGGAAGAGGCAGTGTTGTGGTGTAGCTTCTTAAGCAGCCACCTGCTATGCTGGCATCTCCTACAAGCAGCAGTTCAGATCCCAGCTGCTCCACTTCTGATCCAGCTCCCTGCTAACGCACCTGGGAAAGCAGTGGAAATGGCCCAAATGCTTGGTGCCTACATGCATGTAGGAGACCCAGCTGTTGTGGCTGTTTGGGATGTGAACCAGCAGAAGAAAGATTTTTCTCTCCCTCTCCCTCTCCCCTCTCCCCCTCTCCTTCTACCTCTCCCCCCTCCTCCTCTCCCCCTCTCCCCTCCCTTCCTCTCTCCCTCTCCTTCTCTCTCTCTCCTTCTCTCCCTCTCTCCCTCTCCACCTCCCTCCCTCTCCCTCTCTCCCTCCTCCCCCTCCCCCTCCCTCCCCCTCCCCCTCTCCCTCTCCCTCATCCCCCTGAGATGGCTTCAGCAATGCAAAATGGCTGCTTCCCAGGAGTCATGGTGCTGGAGGCATGGCTGGAGGTCCTGGCGGGGTCCCTTTCACAGAGCACCTAGAACAGGGTCTGCTTACCTGAAGGGCCTGCTTGCAATGCTGTAGATATATGGCTTTTGTTTGTTATTTACAGAAATGTAGCATGCAAACAGTCGTGCATTTATTATAGCATTAAAGCTATTAACATGAAATTGCTCCCCTCTGTTTAAGAAAAACATTTTAATATAATCACTTGCATGTTTTGTTACTTACAAAATGACTTTTTGGTTGTTTCTGGTATTAGAGTGTTCCATAGGTTGGTATCACATTCTTTTTTTTTTTTTAAAAGGTTTATTTATTTGAAAGTCAGAGTTATACAAGAGAGGAGAGGCAGAGAGAGAGAGAGAGAGAGAGAGAGGTCTTCCATCCAAGGGTTCACTCCCCAAATGGCAGCAATGGCCGGAGCTGCGCCAATCCAAAGCCAGGAGCTTCTTCCAAGTCTCCCACGTGGGTACAGGGGTCCAAGGACTTGGGCCATCTTCCACTGCTTTCCCAGGCCATAGCAGAGAGCTGGATCAGAAGTGGAGCAGCCGGGACTCAAACCAGCACCCATATGGGATGCTGGTGCTTCAGGCCAGGGCATTAACCTACTGTGTGCCACAGCACCAGCCCCTAGGATCACATTCTTAAAAGTGGAATATCTTTAATCTCTATAAGATCCTGTGAAGTAAGCACTCTTAGTATTCCCATTCTGTGGGTAAGTTAGCTAAGGGGAGACTCATGAGCTCTGACTCCAGGGCCAGGGTGCACTCCTGCTGTGCTCCGTCACCCATACAGAACGTGTGGCGCACAGGGTGACGGTCACCCGAGCACCAAGCACTGTGCTGGTGCAGCCATTCTCTCATCCCTTGCTGCCATCGGGGGCCCGTCTGTGGTGGTGCCCACCTCCTGCAGCCTGAACCTCCTTCCTTAGCACCAGTGACTGCCACTTATAAGATCTCAGCAGTGTCCCCCAGGGAGGGTGACTTCTTTGTATTAAGAAGTTTCTCTCTGCGCTCCCGGCTGCCCTTTCCCCTGCGGCCTCTGCTGAGGATGGTTCGCCCTGCGTGTGGGATGATTTGAAGGTAGTGCATACTCCATGCTGCAGAGAGGAAATAATGACCAGGGTACAGTCTGCTTGTGAAGTTCGCAGATGCCATCTCCTATGTGAGAACCCTGCCCCTGTTGGCACCTCAGCTGCCTGACAGTCCTTGGTGAGACCCAGGTTTACAATGGTGTGAAAGCGATGTGCAAATCTATTTTGAGAGACAAACGACAGGCTCACATTCATTGCCTCACTCTCCAAACCAAATCCAGGGATGTAACCTCATCATGAGTCAAGGAGCATCTGTAGTTAAGTTTTGTATGATGAAAATAGTTAACTGATTTATTTGTGGCTGTTGCTGTGGAATAGTAGGCGAATCCTCCAACTGTGGTACATGGGCACTGTTTCATATCCTGGCTGCTGCTCTACTGATCCAACTCTTCTTGTGGCCTGGGAAAGCAGTAGGAGATGGCCCAAGTCCTTGGGCCCCTGCACCCACATAGGAGATAGAAGAAACTCCTGGCTTCAGAACTGTACTGGCCATTTGATAGGGGTGAACCAGTGGATGGAAGACTTTCTCTCTGTAGCTCTGCCTCTCAAATAAATAAATCTTTAAAAAACAAAAGACAAAAAAAAAAAAAAAAAAGAAGTTTCTATGGGCTGGCGCCATGCTTCACTTGGCTAATCCTCTGCCTGCAGCGCCGGCACGCCGGGTTCTAGTCCCGGTTGGGGCACCAGTTCTGTCCCGGTTGCTCCTCTTCCAGGCCAGCTCTCTGCTGTGGCCCGGGAGGGCAGCGGAGGATGGCCCAGGTGCTTGGGCCCTGCACCCGGATGGGAGACCAGGGGGAAGCATCTGGCTCCTGGCTTCGGATCAGGGCAGCGCGCCGGCTGTGGCAGCCATTAGGGGGGTGAATCAATGGAAGGGAGACCTTTCTCTCTGTCTCTCTATCTCTGTCTACTCTGCCTGTTAAAAAAAAAGTTTCTATGTGTTGACATACTGCTTACTTCTTGGGAACATTAAGAGAGAGAGAGAGGCTGTGAAGAACGCAAGAGGCAGCAGGGGTGTTTTGTTTGTGGGTGAACTGCACGAGCCTCGTGCAGAGCAAGCACAAGTTAGCAGGGCAGTGGCGCTTTCTCGCCGCCACCAGGCACAGACTGTGTCTCTCACCTTGCTGAACTGCTCCAGCACGTGCTTCAGGATGTTGGGGGGCGCGTCATGCAGGAGGGGCTCCAGGGCGGGGACGTGGGTGCACTTCTGCAGGATGTTCTTCATGGCTTTCTCACACTGTGGAGACACAAAGCCAATGCGTGCGAAAGGGAGGGGTCAGCGGGAGCGCCACAAGAATCCGTGTCCCACATTCCTGGAGTTGGAAGATCAACTCAATTTCCCAGTCTCTCCTGGGACTGTCTTTGTTTTTAAAAATAGGGGTCGGGAAAACGCCTTCCACTTTTGATTAGTTTCTTCACAGACTACTTTGACAATGGTCTTGGTGTTAAATCATAAAACATATAGCGTATAATTGAGCTCTTAAAATACCTATGAGGAAATTAAAGTTGTAAGGCATAAAGTTAGAGCCCATAAATTCACACATTTTTATTTTATTAACATAGAAGTTTATATGTATTGAAACTGTGAAGTAAGTAATATTCAATTTCTTCAAGTCGACAACCAGGAGAAAGTGACTTTGTTTGTTATGGAATGCCATTATCAGGTACTCTATATTCGCCAAAGACTTCCCAGCTTGCACGCATGTGTCAGAAATGTGCAGTGCGTGCATCGCTCACTGGGCGTTTGCAGACAGCTGCCCCAAGGCATAGGCAGAAATGTCCACATTCACGGATGGAAGCAAAACTCACCGAATCTACTGGAGCGCTGAGAGACGCTCCTCTCAACAACAGCCAGAACAGGTGCCACACGGACCTCTCCCACTCCCCCGGCGTTCCTCCCTCTTTCAAAGCGACACCACAGGGTACTGTCCCCTGGTGCCCCCCTCCAAAACTGCAGCCAGCTCCAAGGCCCCGCTGTTGCCGCCTCGTTTCTTTGGGTTAAAGGCTGCCTCCTCCTCTTTGGGAAGCCTTACACGAGCAGTGTGTCTGTGGCTGCTCAGTACCAGAACCCACATCTGCCTCTGACGTTCTGGCCTCAGTGCAGCCTCAGGGCCCTCCTGTTTCCCTGTTCTCACTCTGAGGCCTCAGCCAGTCAGGTTTTCTGGGATCATGGTGTTGCTGCTGAGTGCTTAGCAGTGCTCTTAGACTCAAACAGCCTTTTTATTTTCACACCATGAATTTTATAATTGGTAAGTGGGTTCAGAAAAGCTTTCATAGCACATTTGTGCTATCAGTAAAAGATCTCTTAAATGTAAGGTTTCCCAGAGACCCAAACTAAAGAGTCTTATAACTTCTTTCCTCTCCACATATTTGTCTTCAAATGTTGTTTTTATCAATTAAATAATGTAAGAAATGCAGTCCAACTGTTTTCCACAAGTAGAACAAACCAACACTGGCATTAAACTCACTTCTCAACACACCTGGGTACAGTAAGTACCACTGCAAACCATCTGAGGTTTACCCTAACTGCTTTCAGTGACATGAGCTACTGATGCAGAGCAGAAATCGCATCCACTGAGTCATACTTGAGGTGCTGTCAGTTACTAAGGAAGAACTCTAGAGAGGATTCCAATGACACAAGAAATTCACTGAGCTTCACTATTTTTCATCTGGAAGAAAAAGGCTTGGGCCGGCGCTGTGGCGTCATGGGTGAAGCCATCCCATATGGGGGCCTGCTAGAGTCCTAGCTGCTCCACTTCCAATCCAGCTCCTTGCTAATGGCCGGGGAAAGCAGCGGAGGATGGCCCAAGCGTTTGGACCCCTGCAACCACATGAGAGACTCAGAAGAAGCTCCCGCCTCCTGGCTTTGGCCTGGCACAGCCCCAGCTGTTGCAGCCATTTGGAGAGTGACAGCAGATGAAGATCTCTCTCTCTCTCTGTGACTCTGCCTTTCAAATAAATAAAACAAATGAAAAAAAAAAGAATCAAAGTTATCTAAGCCTCGTAAATATAAGGAGAAATTCTTTTTATTAAAAAAAAAGAAATATGTTCAATTTACAACTATATTCTTCCAGGTAAGAATGTACTCATAGGCTGTGATCAATAATCAGCTGTAGCATCCAGCATGAAAGAAATATTAGCTAATTGAGATTTTTAGAAAAACATTTATTTTGTACTTATTTGAAAGACAGAGTTACAGAGAAAGGCAGAGAGAGAGAGAGGTCTTCCATCTCTGGTTCACTCCCCAGGTGGCCAAAGTGGTTGGAGCTGAGCCAATCTGAAGCCAGGTGTCAGGCCTTCTTCCAGGTCTCCCATGTGGGTGCAGGGGCCCAAGGACTTGGGCCATCCTCCACTGCTTTCACAGGCACTTTAGCAGGGAGCTGGATCAGAAGTGGAACAACTGGGACTCGAACCAATGCCCATATGGGATGCCAGTGCTACAGGTTGGGGCTTTAACCTGCTGTGCCACAGTGCCAGCCCCTAATTGAGATTTTGTTTACATGTCTAATTCTGACCCTGGGATCTTTTAACAACTTTAACTGAGATATAATTTACATACCATAAATTCGCACAGTTCAAGTACACAGTTGATGATTTTTAGTAAGTTTATAAAACTGTACAATCATCTCCACGATCTAATTTGCGTATGCTTTCATCTTCCCCAAAAAGAAACCCCAGGCCTATTTTAGGCGTTTCCTAGTCTCTCCTCCCACAACCCCCAGCCACCTGCAGGCAACTACTAATCTATTTCTGTCTCAATAAATTCGGCTTTTCTGGACGATTCATAGAAATGAAATCACACAATATGTGAACTTTGGTGCTGCCTCTTTCACTGATTATCATGTTCGTAAGGTTCACCCTAGACAAAGTATGCATCAGCACTTCCTTCCTTGTCATTATCAAACAGCACTGCGTTATACAGATTTACCACATCTCGCTCATCCATTCACCAGTTGGTGGACACTTGGGATGCTTCCACTTTGGGCTTTTATGAGTAATTTCGCTATGAAGATTCATATACAAGTCTTTGTGTGTCAAATGTTTTCGTCTCTCTTGGGTGGACACCCAGGAGTGGGGCTGTTGAGTAATGATGACACATTTACGTTTAATATTTTGAGGAATGGCCAACATTGTCAGTGTGACTGCAGCATCGGGCATTCTCACCAACAGTGGGAGTGGGTTCAAGGTTCTCCACATGGCGGTCAGCACTAACTATTTTCAGTTTGATCGATTACAGGATTCCTGTGCTTGTGAAGTAGTACCATTATTTTTTAAAGTTTTTGAATTTTATTTATTTCATTTATTTGAGAGGTAAAGAGGTAGAGATAAGAGAAAGGGAGAGACAGACAGAGCTCTCATTTGCTGGTTCATTTCCAAAATGCCCACACCAGCCAGGGCCAGGCCGGGCCGGGCCAGGCCTATCCTACACTGGGCCCTATCTGAGCCATACCTGTCTCATCTGGAGGTACATCAGCAAGAACCTGGAATCAGGAACAGAGCTGGAGTCCACCCAGGCATCCCAACAGGCAGCTTCACCACTGTGTCAAACGCCTACCCCTCCTTAGGCTTTTGATTGCATTTCCTTGTCGACTAAAGGTGTTAAACCGCTTTTCAAGTGCTAATTGTTATTTGTATACCTTCTTTGGTAAAATATTTTTGTGTTTGTTTAATCAGATTACTTGCTTTCCTATTACTGAGTTTTGTTTTGTTTTGTTTTCCTTTTAAGATTTATTTATTTGAAAGGCAGAGTTACAGAGAGGGAGAGGAACAGGAAGAAGCAGAGGCAGAGAAAGAGAGAGGTCTTCCATCCACTGGTTCACTCCCCAAATGGCCACAATAGCCAGGGCTGGGCCAGGCCAAAGTCAGGAGCCAGGAGCTTCTGGATCTTCCACATGGGTGGCAGGGGCCTAAGCACTTGGACCATCTGCTGCTGCTTTTCCAGGCACATTTGCAGAGAATTGGATGGGAAGTGGAGTGGGTGGGACTTGAACCGGTGTCCACATAGGATGTCAATGCTTCAGAAGGTGGCTTTACCCACTAGGCCACAGTGCCTGGCCTCCTTTTGTTGAGTTTTAAGAGCTCTTTATATTTTTTAAATACAAGTCATTTGTTACATGTGAGTTGCAAATATTTTCTCCAAGTTTGTAAAGCTTATCTATTCACTTTCTTAAAGGTGTTAAAAAAAAAAAAAGCCTTAATTCACTTTATTGCTCTTCTGTAAAAACCCATGTTGTAGCCACAAGTGGAGCCAGGGTCTTCAGCACAAACTCTCTGGTGTGGGTCTTCACAAGATGCTCAGTGAATTCCTGATAGGGAAACTTGGTGGACGGTGCCTTTCCAGAGGTCAGGGGTCAGAGAGCTGGAGGCCTTGCAGGTGGCATCAGAGGTGCCCTGGCGAGGCTGCCCAGGATGGCAGCACAGCCCTTGGCTGAGGTGGAGCAGTCATCAGTGTCAGCCAGCAGCTGCAGCTTCTAGAGGACAGGGTGGAGATTTTGCCAGTGCCTCTGAGTGGGGATGAGGCACCAGCACAGAGCCACGGCATGCAAGGTCCAGTGTGGGGCTGGCTGATCTTCCCCCAGTAGCCTCTCCATACGGGCACAGTGGAGAGCTTGGCCAGATGACGGCCCCTCACATGGTAGTGGCTACCTCCCTGGAGCACTTCACACCCAGGTCGACATGACCATGACCGCTGTAGTCCCTGATGGCAACAAATAATCCTCAAACCCTCATCCTTGAGGGATGCCCTCAGTAAAAAGTCAATGATCTCAGACTCCTTGATGAGCAGGACGAAGAGATGGATCCCTTCCAGGGACTTGGTTTTCATGTCTTTGGCCAGGTGACCCAATTTAGTGACGGGGAGCCACTCCTTGCGCTTGATCTTGCCTTCGTGAGCTCCACAGCCTCTGCCCCAGCCCCGACCTTGACTGTGATGATGGACCCCAATGCCACTGCTGAAGTCTCCCATTCCAGGGCCCCCATGGCCTCTGGACCCTCCTGCTGCATCAGCATCATCTACCAATTGATATTCTCTTGGAGAAGCTTAATGATGTCTTTTAAGCATCAAAGTTTTTAATTTTGATGAAACGTCAACATTTTTTTTAAGTCACTTGTGCTACAGGTGTCATATCTAAGAAATCACCCAGTCCAAGGTCACAATGATTTGCTCCTATGTTTGTAGTCATAAGGCTTATATTTAGATCTGCAATGGGAGTTAATTCTGGTGTGTGGTATGAGGTAGGGGTCTGGCTTAGTCAGCTTTTCTTTACCACAACGAAATACCCGAGGCAGGCCACTTATCGGAGAAAGAGGATCTTATTTTGGAGGCTGAAAGTCCAAGATCAGATGGCCTCATTTGTTTGACTGTATCACAATATGGTGGAAAGCATCATAGTGTGAGCATGTGTGAGAGGGGGCAATCACAAGACTAGACAGGAAACAAGAGAGACCGGCTGGGGCCACACTTGGGCTCTTTAACAACCCTCTCGGGAGAACTACCTTCTAAGGCACGCACAGCCCCTCTGACCGCCTAAAGAGTCCATCATCTCCCAACATTACCACCCTGGGGATTAAGCCTTCAACACAAGGGCCTCTGGGGAACATTCTGCATCAAAGCCACAGCAAAGTCCAAAGTAATATTTCTGCATGAGGCTATAGGTGTTCTGGCGCCATTTATTGCAAAGACTAGCATTTCCATGTTAAGTTCTTTGGCGCCTTTGTGAAAAGCCACCTGACTATAAAAGGATTTACTTCAGGTTGTCCATTCAATTCCATTGATAAATATGTCTTTCTGTGAACAGTTACCACATTATCTTGATTTTGAGCCAGTATCAGTGGCTTTGTGGTACATTTTGAAATTGGATAATGTAAAAAACACAGTAAGTGACAACACTTTTTTTTAACCTCAACACATATAAAAATGCTAATAAAATAGAATTGCAAATACTCGCTGCCACTTCAATTCTTTGTCACAAAAAATGGAAATAACAAGAAACACTCATTGTTGCTTTCCTTAAAGGGTGTTTTTTGATGAAAATTGCCTAAAATGTTTCAAAAGTTTCTTACCATAAAGTTAATTTTGTCCTGAAAGTAATCTGGCCCGAAGAATTTCAGTGATTAAGTGGAGAGAGAATCAGGAGTAAGTCTTCTGACCTTGATTACGCAAAGTCTTCTTAGATTTAACACCAAAAACACAACAATAAAACTACATAAATTTAATTTCCTTAAAATTTACAATTCTTGTGCTACAAACAATACCATCAAGAAAGTATTTAGACAACTCACAAGAGAAAATACATATAAATCATGCATCTTATGAGAACCTGTAAAAAACTCTCTTAAAACTCAGTAATAAAAAGATAAATGGGAGGGGGGGCAGTGTGGCACAGTAGGTTAATCCTCTGCCTGCGGCACTGGCATCCCATATGGGTGCTGGTTCTAGTCTCAGCTGTTCCCCTTATGATCCAGCTCTCTGCTATGGCCTGGGAAAACAGTGGAAGATGGCCCAAGTCCTTGAGCCCCTTCATCCATTTGGGAGACCTGGAAGAAGCTCCTGGTTCCTGGCTTTGGATCAGTCCAGCTCTGGCCACAGTCATTTGGGGAGTGAACCAACAGAATGGAAGACCTCTCTCTCTCACTCTCTCTCTCCTTCCCTCCCTCCCTCCCTCCCTTCCTCCCTCCCTCCCTGTAACTCTACCTCTCAAATAAATAAATAATTTTTTTAAAGTTCACTAAAAAATAAATAAAAAATAAAAAGGTAAATAGGGGCCAGCACTGTGCCACAGCCAGTAAAGTCGCTACTCCCAGTGCCTGCATCCCATATGGGTGCCAGTTTGAGTCCCAGCTGCTCCACTTCCTGTCTGGCTCCCTGCTAATGTGCCTGGGAAAGCAGCAGAAAATGGCCCAAGTCCTTGGGACCCAGCACCCACATGGGAGACACAGATGAAGATCCTGGCTCATGGATTCAGCCTAGCCTAGCCCTGGCCATTGTGGCCATTTGGGGAGTGAATCAGAAGATAGAATCTGTGTGTGTGTGTGTGTGTGTGTGTGTGTGTGTGTCCCTCTCTCTGTATCTCTGACTTTCAAATAAATAAATACATCTTCAAAAATAAAATGAAATAGGGGCCCATGCTGTGGCATAGTGGTTAAGCCTCCGCCTGTAGCACTGACATTTCTTATGGGTGCCGATTTGAGTCCCAGCTGCTCCACTTCCTTTTTTTTTTTTTTTTTTAAAGATTTTATTTATTTGAGAGGTAGAGTTCCAGACAATGAGAGGAAGAGACAGAGAGAAAGGTTTTCCTTCTGCTGGTTCACTCCCCAAATGCCGCAACGGCTGAAGCTGCACTGATCCGAAGCCAGGAGCCAGGAGCTTCTTCCAGGTCTCCCACACGGGTGCAGGGGCCCAAGCACATGGGCCATTTTCTACTGCTTTCCCAGGCTATAGCTGGATTGGAAGAGGAACAGCCAGGACTAGAACCGGCGCCCAAATCGGATGTCGGCACTGCAGGAGGAGGATTAACCAACTGTGCCAAGGCACCAGCCCCTCCACTTCCAATCCAGTTCTTTACTAATGGCCTGGGAAAGCAGTAGAAGACAGCCCAAGTGTTTGGGCCCCTGCACCTACGTGGGAGACATGGAAGAAACTCCTACCTTCAGATCAGCTCAGCTCTGGTCATTCTGGCCATCTGGGAAGTAAACCAGTGGATGGAAGACCTCTCTCTCTGTCTCTCCCTCTCTCTGTCTGTAACTCTGTCTCTCAAATACATAAATAAATCTTAAATAAATAAATAAATACAATGAAATAAAAATAAAAAGGTAAATAACCCAATTTTAGCATGGGCAAAGGATTTGAACATACATTTCTCCAAAGAAGACATCTGAGTGGCCAATACATGCATGAAAAGATTTTCAGTATCATTAGCTATCAGGGAGCTGCAAATCAAAAACCATGAGACTGCAGTTCATACTAAGACGGCTCTCAGCAGAAATAAAGATGATGATAAATGCTGCCGAGGTTGAGGAAAAGTTAGAACCCTCGTACATTGCTGGTGGTAATGTAAAATGGTACAGCCACATTGGAAAATGGTTTGACAGTTCCTCAAAATGTTAAACAGAGTCACCAGTGACTCAGAGATTCCAGCTGTAGAAACAAAGATACTCAAAAAGTTTATGGAAGAATATAATTAAAAGATGTATTTATTCTGCTGCAAAAATCCCCACAATTGACAATCATGCATAGTTTTTTCATAGTATGAATTTTTCCATGAATTTTTTGAAGACCCCCACATATATTCAGTAGAAACGAAAATATACATCCACACAAAAACTTGATCAATAATCTTCACTGCAGCACTATTCATCATAGCCAAAAAGTGGAAATGATCCAATACCCATCAACTAGTGAGGTTATGAATAAACAAAATGTGCTATATTAATACCATGGGATATTATTTAGCAGTGAAACGGAACAAAATACTGATATACACAACACAGAGGAACCTTGAAACTCAGACTAAGCAGCAAAGAAGCTATCTGAATGATCCTGTGATTCCATCTAAATGACACGTACGGAAGAGGCAAATCTGGAGAGAGTGAATTAATGGCTGCTGGAGATAGGCATAGAGGATGTGGAGTGACTGTTAATGGGTACAGGATTTCTTTTGTAGAGATTGAAATGTTCTAAAATTAGGTTGTACCGTTGAGTTCACAGTCCTGTCAACACACTAAAAACCACTCAATTGCACACTCTAAATGGGTAAATTATATGATACATGTACTACTACTAAAACTATTAAAACTACTAAAAAATGAGGGAGAAACTGTGACCACAAGAACACAATGTAAAAATCCTATAAACAGCTTCATAATGCTACAGAATCAACTGATTCAAATGTCAGACTGAGATGGAACACTACAATATGATGTCTCTTAATCAATACACAGATGTCCAAATAGTCTCAGAATTCATGTAGGTAAGCTTATTAAGTTACAGGGTTTTGTTTTTTTTTGAAAGGCAGAGTTAGAAAGTGAGAGAGAGAGAGACAGAGAGAAAGGTCTTCCTTTTTCTGTTGGTTCACTCCCCAAATGGCCGCTACGGCTGGCGCACTGTGCCGATCTGAAGCCAGGAGCCAGGCGCTTCCTCCTGGTCTCCCATGCAGGTGCAGGGCCCAAGCACTCAGGCCATCCTCCGCTGCCTTCCCAGGCCACAGCAGAGAGCTGGACTGGAAGAGGAGCAACCGGGACAGAATCCGGTGCCCCAACCAGGACTAGAACCCGGGGTGCCAGCGCCACAGGCAGAGATTAGCCAAGTGAGCTGCGGCACCAGCCAAATAACAGGTTTTTAAAAAAGTTTTTATTGGCCGGCGCCGCGGCTCAACAGGCTAATCCTCCGCCTTGCGGCGCCGGCACACCGGGTTCTAGTCCCGGTCGGGGCACCGGATTCTGTCCCGGTTGCCCCTCTTCCAGGCCAGCCCTCTGCTGTGGCCCGGGAGTGCAGTGGAGGATGGCCCAGGTGCTTGGGCCCTGCACCCCATGGGGAGACCAGGAAAAGCACCTGGCTCCTGGCTCCTGCCATCGGACGAGCGCGGTGCGCCGGCCGCAGCGCGCCGTCTGCGGTGGCCATTGGAGGGTGAACCAACGGCAACGGAAGACCTTTCTCTCTGTCTCTCTCTCTCACTGTCCACTCTGCCTGTCAAAAAAAAAAAAAAAGTTTTTATTAAGGTATTTGAAATAACCTAAGAGCAGGCAAATAGTGAGTCTATGTGACAACACTAGGCCGATCATGGTTTTCTTGGATTGGAACCAATTAGAGAGCACTTAACAACCTGATGAGCCTTTGGGGGAGAAATGAACTTCAACGCAGCTTCCGAACTTGAAAGCTGCCAGAGAGCGACAAAGAGGAAACACTGCCAGGCAGCTCACGAGGCTCCTAGGCGCACTTATTCCCACTGAGACAATATCAAATCAAGCAGACGTGAATGAACTTCACTCTAAAGCTTTTAAACAACCACTGACGCAATACGAGAGACCTTGGGGAAGAAAGAGGAATGATCCCGTCTCTGAAAAAGGAGAATAAGTGGACTGAGAGCCTCGGCAACACACCGACAGGAGACTGGCAGAGATGCCACTTTTTGATTTAAAACCCAGAGTATTTTCTGAAAGCAAATACTGCATCAAATATAGGCAGAAGGAACTTGATTTCCATTCATTACAGCCTAATAAAATCACCTTTGTTAAACTAAAACACAAAGTTAGCTTCAGAAAATGAAGTTTTCAGATGTATTTTACTTCAGTGGTGTTTATGCAATATAACATCATAATGCTTGTTTTAAAATCAAGTCATATACAGCCTATTGGGATGTAAAGAGAACACAGTGCTACCTATGAGATTATCTGGAAGGGTTCCTCAAGCTGTAATCACTATTGACCCACAATTACTGATGCACACTTTAGCACCTCTCTTCTTTTACCTGATTTCCAAAGCACGAAAGAAACTAAAAGTTGTTAAATGCAGGAATCTGTGGGGATAGAAATCATTTTAAAGACATCAACAATTTATCTGTGGGCAATCTCTAAATCTACTACTGCAGCCCGGGGACAGCCTGCAGAGGAGGCCACGCAAAGGATAGGAAGCCAAGAGGAGGGGGAGGAAGGAGGAAACTAGAGGAGAAGCAGAAAGAAATGATGGTAACGGGTTAATGAAATAGGAGGCCTAAAGGCTAAAGCTCTCTGTCAGTGGAAATCAGCACACTCGGACAAATCAGAACTGGAGATGGACTTGTGGTTTCTCCCCAGACAGCCGCAGAATCAGAGAGCTCAAACCAGGAGAGACCTCGGGGAGTGCACACACCGTCTCCCCGCCTGTCTCCACCATGCACTGCCGAAGCACACGCTCCACACTGCAAATGTGTGTCGGAAGCCCCGAGTCTATCACATCAGTGCTTTGGTCTAGAAAGTCTTAGAACAATTTTAAAAATGCTTAGAAGTCAACTTCCCGCACTGAGTTTGTTGAGAGATAACATGTAAATATTACTAACTAAGTATAAATTCACTTTTATAAAGTTTTTAGTCAAAGAAATGATTCTCTGTATGTAACTTTCAGAATCCCTCGCTGTCTCACTGTACTACCCAAAAGTCAAGTTTCAGCAAGGTTTTTTTCCTATTTGTTAATTTCCTGTTTTAAGTGAAACTTAAGCTTAATTTATTATTATGAATTTTATTTTGAATTTTTGGGTTTTTTTTCCTGTGAACTTTCCTCAATCTGGTCAATTCTGCAAGCTGCTTTCAAAAAGTTACATATTTTTTTAACTGGAAGTATGCTGGAAAACATCTCCTTTCTTTGAATTTTTAAATTTTAAACAACCCATCTTTTTATTCATATTTTATGAATCAATTTAGTATCTGGCAATATTTTTTCCCAAAATCTGCTTTTAAAAAATGCATGATTTCCAAATGCTCAATTTAATGAGCCTTGTGGATAATTTTTTTTAAAGAACAAATACAAGACATGTAACAAAAAAGACCAGGTGGTCTTAAGGTTGGCAGAGGCACAGCACACACAAATACCCTCTCACTAATTACATTTCACCTTTGAAAGCCATCTCAAATTCTCTTTGCACTCAATTTTAAAAATGGAACATGGACCAAATTCTACCTCGAGTATTCTATTATTCTTCAATTCTTCCCTCATAAGAAAAGCTAACAGGACTGTAAAATGCGATAACCAGATGCTTGTTTCTATAAGCGATTTGGCAGTTGTAGAGACTTTCTTTAAAGCACGTCCCCGGGTTTCAGAGGCGAGGGTAACCCATTTTCAAAGAAAACTGAACCTCAGTTCTCGTAGATTTCTGTTTCTTTCTTCACAAAAGCAACGCTGTTCATAATGAAAATTGAGATATTTAAAATGATGCATTTTTAAAAATGGGTCCAAGTCTAATAAATGTTCCCCGAGCCTGTAAGAAACGCGTGCTCACCTTAACCTGGAGGTCCTCGGAGCTCTCCGCGGCCATGTACAAGGACAGCAGGACTGGCAGGGTGTTAGTGACCGCCACAGCCTTGGCGTGCTCTGAAGTGTGTCTCCCAATCTGTCCTAAGGACCAAGCAGTCGCGGCCTTAATGTGATCTTCTGGCTCTTCTGACAAGCAGATTGACAACTGGGGCACACCCTGTGGTGTTGATCAAAAGAACAAGTGTTATGAATCTAGAGCAGGATTAAAGAGTCTTCGGATGGGCTCAAACATGAGAAGAAATCATTTCAGCCTTCGCCCTTTCTTCCCTAAATGGCTCAATAAACGAGCACATCACAGGGGCTGTCATTTCTCTAAGTCAATAAAATGACTGGGACTAAATGACCTTAATTATCTGGAACAATCCAGCCAAACTGAGAATCTCTCTCCTAGCGTCTCCCCTCGAATAGGGGAGCATTTAACCAAACAGCAGACGCTGCAGACTCGAAAGTAGGCAAAACCGGATTCCACCGGGACAATCCAAAAATGCTTAGGGTTTTTAAAACCTTGTGTTTACCCTTGCCAAAAAACATCAACTTAGAATCTTGTAAGAAATAACCATTTCACCAAGTGTAACAAATCTGAGAACAAAAATAAAGTGCTATGGATTCAAAATCAGGTGAGTAAGGATCTTACATATCTTGTATATGAAATGTTTTCCCAAAGTCCTGAAATAGGAGAACGCTCCAAAAAGTTCATGGAAAACAGAATTAAAAGGTGAAGTCAGTTTTCCATGAACTCTTAGAATTACCTAACAGCACATGAATATTTTTCAATTAATTTTGGTTAATTTTCCATTAACTTGTAAATTATGCTTTTGCCTATACTAACACGATTGAATGTCAAAGTAGATATGAACATGTGTGTTACATCGCTAAAATGTGCTTATATTTTGCCTCGTAGGCAATTTCCAATTTTATCTATGTGATAAAACAGAAGTTAAACTAAAGGGACTTGAATATATCACAGTTTATATCCCCATGGAAGAAGCAAATAATCAAACCAAATTCTAATTCCTGAACCTGCACAGGCACAATTCTCTAACTAACTTGAGACTCTAGTAATCACTTTAAATTTAGTACCACAAAAACCAGTATCATGTGCTCACGCTGCCACAGCGAAGGCCAAAAGCGTCATGTACAGTTTCTTCCCCACCTCCTTTTATTCTGGTTGTTAGGACTGGTTCCCGAGGAGACCTGCTAGATTGCTTCCCCGGCCCCTTTCTGTGGTGTGTCTGCCAGTGTAAAAGGTCAGACCTGTCTTCCGCATGAAACGGCTTTCCGGAGAGCCAGCACAGCCAGGAGGTAACAAGACAGATCAGCCGCAGGAGCCAAGGGAGCCGGCTCCTACCCCCCCCCCGCCCCGGGGCCCCAGTTGTTCCAAAAGCAAAGGACACAGGGGCATGAGTGCGCTTCGAAAACTACAGTGCGCCACTTAAATGTAAAATATTATCACCAGTCCTAAACAGTGCCACGAAGGAAAAGGAGAGAGAGCTACAGGACTTGCATGGTCTGCCTCCAGCTACTTTTGCTAGCTTGATCTTCCGCTCTCTCTTGAAAAACAAACCAGCTTGGGAGCTGCCCGCAGCACCCCTAGTGCAAAGAAGGGCCGAGCTCTGGGTCGGTTTGAGGAGGCTGTGGAGGAAGCAAGAGCACCTGCTGCTGCTGTCCTCTGTCTCCCGAAGCCAGCAGATTCCTGACCATCAGCAAAAGAACCGAGGACCAAGAGCAGCAGCAACTAGTCGCTGGGCCGCTTCCCAAAGCACCGCTACTGCTCTAGCGGCCATCCTAGTCTGCGGTCACAGCAGAGCGAAGGCAGAGAGCCGCTGACAAGAATGGAGCTGAGAGTCACCGTGGAACAGGCAGACAACTACCATCCAAGGCTCCTTTCAATTCAGAGGATGAGCAAGGGATGAGAGAGGTGCCACACTTCTGTTAACATATGGCAGTAGTTCTTCCACGGGGGTGAGAAAGCCATGTTTTGGAGGCTCGGCACGCACACACACACACATGCCACATGGCCTCTGGTGTGTTCTTCAGGGGGTCTAGATTTAGTTATCAACCCGTGTTTTCTGAGCACCCACTATGATGCAGGGCTGCCCCATATTTGGTGGACTCATACCAAATTGTGAATTGAGCTAATGCCAAATCCCTAGAGAAAAGAAGCAAAAACACTGCTATGTGACATGGCCAGCATATAAGAAGATAACTCAGTTCATGCAAGCTGAAGAAGGGGATCTGGATAAAAACAAAGCGCTTAGTCATTGTCGCCTCCCACTCAGATGTCAGAAAAGGGAGGACATAGAGACATCTGAGAAAAGTTACTACTGGGTATGTTATTTACAACAGTCTTTCAAAAAATTATTATTTATTTGAAAGGCAGAATGCAAAAAAAAAAAAGCAAGAGCTTCCATCTGCTGGTTCACTTCCTAAATGCTCACAATGGCCAGGGCTGAGCCAGGCTAAAGCCAAAAGCCTGGAATTCCATCCAGGTCTCCCACATGGGTGGCAGGGACCCCAATACTTGAGCTCTCTCCCAGGATGTGCATTGTCAGGAAGCTGGAGTTAGGAGCCAGAGCCAGACATGGAACCCAGTTACCCTGATGTGGGATGTGGGCTCCTTAACACACATCCTGCCCGCTAGGCCAAACACCCACCCCTACTTAGTTATTTATGGCTTACACAGTTTGTAAATATACACAATTAATCCTTCAACATACCAATACACTTAATATTTAAATACACATAATATTAATAGTCAAGAGTTGACATTTTGTTAATATTCAACAGTGGGCAAACTTTAAACTTCCCTCACTTGGAGGCTTGCTTTGGGAAACTCGCTAATGAATACTGCAATCAGCACTGAAGCAGTGCATCGTTTGTTTGTTTTTCAGGGAGTTCCTTCCCTCCAATCAGTTACATTCTGCATCTGTGGGGGAATCTCAGTCTGTGGTTACTGCAGTGACTGGGGGAAGACGGAGCAGGAACACACCTTGGAAATGATGACAGCCATAGCCAGGTTTTCGGAATGAGCCGCCACGTAGCCGAGCATCATGATGCCGGGCAGTCGTATGCTCCCTTTGCAGGAGCTGATGCAATCAATCACAGCAGCCACTCCTCCTCGGTTAACTATCAGTTGAGAGAGCTAAGAGAAAAGAGCGAGAACTCGGTAAGTGGGACCATAAAGCCCGAGATGACCTTTAAGTGCTGGCTTAGTGTTGCCGCACTCACTCAGGACCCAGAAACGACTGGTGAAAACAGAGATGCCACTTAGTAAAATGACTGCCTTTGTGAAAGAAATATACCAGTGTGATAATCCTGCTGTCTCAAGCGCACAAATATAATCACCGAGAGGAGCTTTGCTGGGTGGGTCAATTGCTCGTGCCTTGGATGTCAAAATCTGTCCCCTAGACACCAAGCCCAGGGCTGGCTCCTATCCAGCTAACCATCAAAAGCCCAATCACGGTGCGTGAGGATGGAGCGGATTAAGCACTGGATGCCGAAAGGCAACGTCAACTTGAGATATTCCCACCTCATCATGCCCCCTCTGCCGCCAATGAGTCCTAGCTGGGTGCACTTCAATTTTGAAAAATCTCAACCAAATAAAGATGTCAGCTGAAATAAAGAGTGAGGACTATGAAAGCATAATGAAATGAAAATGCATAGCCAAACTATACACAGGACAAAAAAAAAAGAGAGAGACAACTTTGGAATCAACACAGCCTTGCTTTGTCTCTCTTCCAGCTGAGAACTCAGAGCAGGAAACTGCTGCGTTACCAGCAGCTGTGAGCGTGGTCACACTGGACAGGGACTTCTGTGATCTCTCCCGACTTGGAGGCATGATGTCAGGCTCTCTGCTTCCAGGCGACACAAAATGATACAGACGGCAGAGGTCTGCAGCCCCACAACCCAGAAATGCAGAGCTGCACAGGATGAGAAACCGGAATTGCAAACCCACACTCCAGCAACACAGCCTCAGGGTTCCCGACTGGGGGCAATTCTGCCCTCTGGGGAACACTGGGCAAAGTGTTGGGATAGTTTTGATTGCTGCTGCCTAGGAGGAGGGGGGCTGCTGGCATCTCACAGGCAGAGGTGGGGGATGCAGCCCTCACCCATCATGCTGGGCAGGGGACACCCCGAGCTCACCAGATCATGGGGCACAACCCCTGGGCCCTGCAAAACAACGGGCGTTTTAGTTAAAACTAAGAGCGACTGTACATTGTTTTTATTTGTTTATTTTACCTCGGGTGAGTGTTTTGCGATTTCTCTCACTAAGATAGACCCATTTCTCTTCACGTCGTCATCCTTGTCCTTCAGACAGGTAAGCACGACCGGGAAGATCTCCGCTTCCACGACCATCTCCGCGAGGTCCACGCAGTGCTTGGCGATCTGGCTGAGTGCAGAAAGGACCTGGCACTGTGAGAGCAAAATCAACACTGAACCAGAGCCCGAGTGTCACCTAACAGCTGTGTACACATCCAGCTTGCTTGATAAAGAAGGAAAAAGTTATGTAGCAAACGTAACCTGAGATTTCCGAGCCTTGAGACACCCACACCCTAGGCATATACTTAATTTCTAAAATATGGGGCAGGCGCTGCGGCGTAGTGGGTAAAGCCACCGCCTGCAGTGCCAGCCCAGCATCCCATATGGGCACAATGTTGATACCAAGCTGAAGAACCCTCCACTGCCTAGTTAACGTTAACAATGCAAAAACATTATAGAATATGTTAGAATATAACAGCATAATTTAAGCCTATTCACTGAAAAGTCAGATTTTAGAAAGCTATAAAAAGGGTTAGTATAAATATGGCAATTTTCAGAAGAAACTTCAACATTATTCTGGTGGGCAAGAACACCTTTAGGTCTCTTCAGCCCTGACATTCAATCATCATTCCAACCCTGGGATTCAATTCCTTATTTTCAGTATTAAAGTTACCACTGTTGTGACTTCTACTTTTCAGCATCACAGTTTTCCCAAACACATCTTTATTGCCCAAGCCTTACTGTGTTGTGTTCATGTATTAAGAGACTAAACATACGATACACTCAAATCTGCTTTATGATGGTCATTTACGAATCACTTGTATACGTGGACACATTTTCTTTTTCTTTCGGATCGTAAGCAGCAGGGTTTGAGGACTGTTTTGACCTTACTTCAGAATACCTTCAGTTTCGCATTGGGACTGACGATCATCTGAGCGAGGTGAGGGATGGCTCCTGCGTCCACCACGGCGTGTGCTAGTTCCGGACAGTGCTTGGCGATATCACTGAGGACCGAGGCAGCAACTCTTTTGAGAGCAATCTCCGGCTCCTGGATACAGAGGACTAAAAGGGGAACAGCTCCCTCATCCACCACGGCTTGTGACAGGTCTGTGGGTCCAAGAAAAGTAATTGAGTGAGTATGGGTGACTGACCCTTGTGCAAGCCATTTTTCACCCTGACAGATACAGCAAAGAAAAAAGGGGAGGGTGTACTTCACTCTCTCAACATCTGCATTTCAAATCAGCCTTCCTGGTCTCATAAACCATGTGGACCAATCCTGAGCTGAAAAGCACACAGGTCAATAGATGGACCTCCATTTACATGAACACATTTGAGGTAGATTAGGCTGAAATGGCTTGTTATTCTTTTTTTTTTTTTTAAGAGAGTAAGCAGATGTCAGCTGTTTAAGCTCTGACAATTCTGCACTTCTCAATAGGCAAGCATTTTATGCATGGTTTACAATAACACAGAAAATTAAAGTACCAAAAATTTACCAACCACACTAATTAGGTAGTATTTTGTGCTATTTACATGAGTAAACATTAACATGAATCTTGTGCCAATGATGTCAATTTTTAAATTCTTTCCATCTCACAGGACTTTGGAAGATTTTTTGAAAAGCGTTATGTAAAATTAAAAGTTGCATTTTCATTGTACATACAAAAATACCTTGAAAATGAGACTCACGATAGAGCCACATACTTTATATATATATAATGCTAAAAATAAATTCATCTTAACCATGTTATATGTCAGAAATCAAGTAAGTTATTTTCTGAATACACATGCTGATTTACTTGTGTGTCCAAGAATAATAGCCATAAAAACAACATATTTTAATTTCTAGAGAATGGGAAAAAGGCAGGCAGATCCATATAAAATATCTGTTTAAAAAAGTCTCAGAAGCATAAAGCACCATGGAGAGTCATACATCTGCTTTTTTCAGGCTCAGGGCCTCTTTGATTCTGCCACATATGCCCATTTCTATCGTCTCTTCCTGGCAAATCAGGTTTTTATTTGCCCAGATTCATAGTGCTTTAGCAATACATAAATGTCTGAATTGTTAAGCCGAGGTATCTATTCAGCATATCACTGAAAGTCTGTAATTTGAAGGAAACACAGTATTTAATTTTTTAAAAGATTACTTAAGATCTCCTTTTCTAAAAGAAAATAACGTTAGCAACTACAGGTTAATGTGTAATACTTGTTTTGCTGAAATGATCATAATTATCCTCAAAGTCTCACTGTTGTAGAAATGACTCACTCACTCTTTCACAAAACGAGTATTAATGGAAGGTTATTATGTGCCAGGCTCATTCGACTCCAGGGCCGATGACACACTGCTATAAATGAACACCATGCTCATTAACAGCTAGATGTTTCGATTTTCAAATCTGGTGTGAAATATTGTATAAAGTGGGAAGGTCATATGTGATCTCAAGAACCAGAGGTAGATAAGAGGAACATGTTTTGTGGGGTTTTATAGAAGTCAATAGCAACAACAGACTGGTGAACCAACCTAGCAATAAAACAGACTCCTCAGAAGCAAACTCTGTAATGCTACTGCCAACAGCCTGGGGATCAACAAGACAGCAGGTGAAACAGGTCATCATGGCCTCTCTCCCCTCCCCACTCCACACCACCCAAGGGAGATGGGCAGAAAATAGCATATATGGTGTACAAATTAATTTCTAAACATAACACGTTTTCTGTTATTCACATGTTACTTAAGAATTCAGTTCAATTCAGATTATACAGGTGTTCTATAGAAATATCAACTTTCATGTACCTATTTAATTCTACCTGGAATATATATAATGGGCTGAACATTTTGTTTCCAGAGAGTATAAGGATCAATTAATCTACTCACGTATTTCCACTGTTATATAGTTTCTAAGAGTAAAGGATATGCAATAAACCACAGTTGTTTAAAAGTGCTGTTAACAAAAACTCAAGGTTCTGTTTTATAAGCAGTTTTATAATTCTCATACATGTTATCCTTCTGTTGAGTAGTTAGCAGAGTGCCATTTCCTCCTGCGCCTGAATACTACCGTGTTAGTGCGAAGGCAAACCTTGTTCCTTTGACTTGGTCCCCAAGCCCGTCCTGAGCTGTTTCCCATTCTCTTCAGAGCAGGGGTCAGAAACGTGCAGGAGGCTGGGAATGACTGGAGAAACACTGGCTGGGAAAGTGAGCACGTTTCCTAGGACCTGGACTGGGCCTGCCAATGCCGTGCTTGGAATTTCACATCTTCATCCCTGACATCTCCAGATGTGTGAGGCCCCGTGAAACTGACATCTGCTCCTTGGTGGCATGCATTGGTCCTCAGGAATAATGTTGGGGCAGCCATTCTGTGCAGTAGTTAAGACACTGCCTGGGATGCCAGCATCTCGTTTCAGGGTGCCTGGTTCGAGTCCTGGTTCAGCTTCCCTGAGAGGGCAGCAGGTGATGGCTCAAGTACTTGGATCCTTGCCATCCACATGAGAAACTCAGATTGAGTTTCTGGCTCTCAGTTTGGGTCTGGCCCAGGCCTGGCTGTTGCAGGCATTTGAGGAATAGACTGGCAGATGTAAGATCTTTATTTCTCTGTTTCTGGTACAGTTTCTCTCTCTCTCTTGCTCACTATATATATATATATATATATATATATATATAGTATGTCTATATAGTATATATACAGATATATATATATATATACTGCCTCTCAAAAGCATAAAAATAAATAAAATTTCCAAAAGAAGTAATATGGTTCAACTACCTTCATACAGATTCTACATAAAAGACAGAGTACATATACAGACAAGAATACAACAGGCTTAAGTGACGCACACCTACTATGCAGTACACACTGTATAGGCTAGCTCTTTTGGCTCACCTCCACCACTCATTTCTATGGCATTCCTCTCTCCTTTTCCCAATTGTTGCTTCCTCACGTGTTTTTGTGCCAGTCACCATCAGCGTCTACCCAATAGCCTTTGTCAACCAAAGCGTGGGCTTGTGAGCCAGTCCTGGCTATGGAGCCTGAGCAGAAGTCAGCTGCAAGCGTCTGCAAAAGGTTTTCCTCTGTGACAAACCCAGGAGCACAGGAGAACACCCGACCTGTCCTCAGTTGGAGGTGGTCAAGTCTACAACTCATATCTGGAACTGCTACATCCACCTTGCCATGACAAGGAAGAAATCATCCACACACCAAGGATAGCTGCGTGCCACAATGAGAAACAGCTGGGCCCTCCACAACACTGTCCTGCTGCCTGAAGGACTCTGGCACCACCCTGACTCCGAACTTTGTGTCGTGTATATAAAAAGCATCCTTAATGTTTTCGTCACTTGGGGTTGATAGTCTGCCACTACAGCTAAAAATAATCCTGATAGCAGTGCGTTCCTCTCTCAGGCGTGGGATGGGTACAGGATCTCCTCTCTTCTGTCACTCACCCTGTGTCCGTTAAGCACTCACTCTGTGCTGGGAACTTGGCTAGATCTCGGGGAAGGAAATCAGAGTAAAAGGCCATTCTGTTCTAGCAGAGTCCGCTTGGGGCGGGGACATGACCCATCACTGGGAAAGTGACACTGGGTGTCATTTTAGGAAATGCTGACTTCTTTCTCCCCGGCTTGTTTTTCCTCTACCTTTCTACTCTAAGAAAAGCAGTAGAAACCAAAAAAACATACAGAATTTCACACAGCTAAAATATTATTTCCCCTGGGAGAAAACTCACAGAGCTCACTTTTTTTTTTTTTTTTTGACAGGCAGAGTTAGTGAGAGAGAGAGACAGAGAGAAAGGTCTTCCTTCCATTGGTTCACCCCCAAATGGCTGCCAAGCTGGCATGCAGTGCCAATCTGAAGCCAGGAGCCAGGCACTTCCTCCTGGTCTCCCCATGGGGTGCAGGGCCCAAGCACCCGGGCCATCCTCCACTGCCTTCCTGGGCCACAGCAGAGAGCTGGACTGAAAGAGGAGCAACTGGGACAGAACTGGTGCCCCAACCAGGACTAGAACCCGGAGTGCAGATGCCGCAGACAGAGGATTAGCCTAGTGAGTCGCAGTCTCACTTGACATTGAGCTTACAGATACACTCAACTGGTTATCATATTTATGCAGTGAAAGATTGATATATGGGGCAGATGTTGCGGCACAGGCAGGTGAAGCTGCCTCTAGGGACGGAGTTCCTAGGATCCAGTCGTGCTCTGTTGCTGATCCAGCTTCCTGCAGATGTTCGCCCTGGGAGGCAACAGATGATGGCTCACGCACGTGGAAGACCTGATAGCATTCCTGGCTCCCGGGTTTGGTCTGGCCCAGTCCCTGCAACAAATGTGGGCATTTGGGGAGTGACTCAATACAAGGAAAAACTCTCTCTCTCTCTCTCTCTCTCTCTCTCTCTCTCTCTCCCTCCCTCCCTCCCTCTTTCCTTCTCTGTCACTCTGCCTTTCAAATAAATAAAAATAAACATTAAAAAAGTAACCAAAGAATTAATATTCACAAACAAAATTTTGGTGTATAGACTTAGATGCCCATAAAAGGTTGACCAAAAAAATCAGTGAGCTAAGAAATTTATCATTTTTAAAACAATTTTTTGCAAGGAGGATTTTTAAATTAATTTAGAAAGCAGGAAGACAGAGACAGATGTTACACCTGCTAGTTCACACCCCAAAAGCCTCCAATAGCTAGGGTTGGGCCAGGTGAGGAACTGAGAACTCAACCCAGATCTCCCACTTGGGGGGCAGGTGCTCATACTTGAGCCACCATCTGCTGCCACACAGGGTGTGCATGAGCAGGAAGCTTCACTGGAAGCAGAGCTGGGACCAAACCCAAGTTCCACGATATGGTGGGGCCATCCCAAGTGGTGTTTTAACTACTGTGCCAAATGCCTGATCCCAAAATTATTTCTTTTTTAAATATATCTTCTTCTAACATGCAACAACATTTCACATAATTATATACTGTTATACTGTTAGATATCAAGATAGATTAGAGTGATTATAACTATGTTGAATAAACACAAAGAAAAAAAGCTACATTTATACAAACACACTAACAGTATTTATATTGTGCTGATTGTACTACTGGTGATTTTTTTTTCTCTATTTTTATCTGCCAAATTTTCTTCAGTGAGTTATTTTTTAAAGATAAACCTGTCTTCTGTGCATACATATAGCTAATTGGGACTAACTGTATTACCATTTCTATTACCAAAGAAAAACAAATACAAAACTTTTAGCTTATTTCTCAATAAAGCAGAGAGTTTCTTATTTTAAAAACGAAAGAATGGGGCGGCGCTGTGGCTCACTTGATTAATCCTCCGCCCACATCCCATATGGGCACCAGGTTCTAGTCCCGGTTGCTCCTCTTCCAGTCCAGCTCTCTGCTTTGGCCCAGGAGGGCAGCGGAGGATGGCCCAAGTGCTTGGGCCCCTGCACCTGTGTGGGAGACCAGGAAGAAGCACCTGGCTCCTGGCTTCGGATCAGCACAGCATCGGCCGTGGCGGCCATTTGGGGGGTGAAGCAACAGAAGGAAGACCTTTATCTCTGTCTCTCACTGTCTGTAACTCTACCTGTCAAATAAATAAATAAATGAAATCTTTTTTTTTTTTTTAAAAAAAAAAGAAAGAATGTATGTCTCCTCCAGATAAAATATTAAGAATGTGCAGTTATTCTTCTCTGAACCATTACAGTACGCACTAGAAACATCATTGAATTATTTTTTCACTTACCATGCTGATTAAATGCATGCCCTTAAAATGTGATATTGTGTAAGTGTTAAGAGTTACTCACTTCTAACCATTTTTAGACTACAAATTCTCAAAGATGATAAAATTATCTAATAGCACCTTATTCACAAATATTAAGGCCACTTATTGCATACATGTAGACAAGTACATTTTCAGTCCACCGATATGATGGTCAGCTGTTTTCAGTAAAGCAATAACAAGTTCTATTCGGCCTCATGAATAGCTCATTGTTGAGTGAAGGAACTGAGGCAGCTTCCCCCTGGGACTGTGACAAGGCGTGGGAGGTAGCATCACACTTCACGGCCTCTCAGTTTTCCCATAATTCTTTCTAGTAACATCTATGAAACTTATGTGCACACAACTTTTTGAATAATAGTAACATGAAATTTGGTGGTAGCAGGTTTTTGTTGCTTGCACAGTTGCATTTTCTTAAGGTTTTCATCCTGGGCTGCCTGGGAAAGTAGGTTTTTTTGGTTTGTTTGATTTCATCGTAACTAACGAAAGGCTGAAGTTGCATTTCTCTCTCACTAATGTATCCGAAGTACTACTATTTAAATGGATCAAAATCTTCAGTTTGGAATAACAAAAAAACCTCAGTGCAACTTTTGAATTGAAAATGCAAAAAGAACACAGGTCAAATGGAGAATTTGTATCATCAACAACATTGCTTGCATTAGTACCACCTGAAGCTGGTTGCACAGAAGGTGAGCACTGACTCTGAGCTGACAAGGGAAGGCATAGCAGAGCTAGGCAGGGCCGATGCAGGGAAAGCCAGGCTAATCAAGCCAAAAGGATCTTGCTTTTCACAGTGCTCTCAGCTCTCTTCCTAATTACATCATAGTGAAAACTATCTGTTCAGATTGCCAGTGGGAAACTCAAATGCCCACAGAGCCCAGGTGGGGTATTGAAAGAAGCCAAGCCAGAGGAGGTTAGAAAGACAGAGAATGGGATTGGTGGGGATGTGGAGAAAATCTCAGCCTCATGTGCAAGGGCCAAGGCAGGATACAGGCTACCCCTTGTCAGAATGGTTTTGCAGTGCAAAGTTGCCTGGGTTTTAGGTGTCGGCTAATTTTTTTTTTTAAAGAACACTGTGTGAGACAACACAGTTGGGGCCAACGGAAACACATGGGTTTGTGGGCCAGCCCAGCCCAAATCAGCATTTACAACCTCAGGCTTAACTCATGCACCTTCTGGAACAACCTGCGGGGAGCTCTCTGGACACAGAAAGCTGATGTTCTTTCCACAGTTGCTTCCTGAAGTCATAAAGGGAGAACCACTACAGAGGTTATGTAAGAAATTCAGAGCAGAATTCCAAGAAAATTGACTAAACCCTAAAAACTGGCCTGCAAAAAAAAAAAAAAAAAAAAAAAAAGTTAATCTCAGCATGGAGAGAAGACTTTGCAGAGAATTAAATGATTGTGAGAACTCATAAATAGGACTCAAAAATGTTCTCTAAAAGCAAAAAGGGGAACCAAAGAAAAAAATATGAACCTAGCACACTAGTTCAAATTCTTCTAGAACTCTTATTTTGTTCAGTTTTATTGCTTTTTAATTTTCAAACACTGCTTTTAGGTCTAAGATCTATAGAAGTTCTATTTTATTTGTTCCATTATAAAATAGGGGCAGAGGTTTAGCCTAGAGGTTAAGATGTCCACATCTCATACTGAAATGCCTGGGTTCCTGGACTCCAGCTTCCTGCTAACACAGACCCTGGAGGGCAGGAGGTGGTGGTTCAAGTAATTGGGTTCTTGCCACCCACCTGGGAAACCTGCATTGAGTTCCTGGATCTCAGCTTCAGCCTCTACCTGTTGGCATTTAGGAAGTGAACAAGTTAATGGAGTCTCTCTCTCTCTCTCTCTCTCTCTTTCTCTCTCTCTTTTTCTTTCTCTCTTCTCTCTCTCTCTCTCTCTCTCTCTCTCTCTCTCTCCCTGTCAAATTTTTATAAAATTTTAGTGGGCTGGTTTTTGCATCTAGCCCTAAAAATATATAGCTGTAATACTTCAAAAACTTCTTGAAATAAAGCTGGCTAAAAATATACATTTAAAATGTGTCTACCACTTATGGTATTAATCTTATGTTTATGATAATCAGCTGTCCTATTCAACCAGGTTTTGCATGGGTGAAATTAAAACAAAAGTCAATGTGGTGCAGCCAGTGCCAAAGCTGGCTGTTTACTGACCATCCTCCAAATAGGATTTTGGTAACAGCACTTCCAAAGTAAAAGAAATGTGTTTCATTTCTGGGCTAACCCAGTTTACAGCTGGTTCAGGTGTCTACACCAAGCTTGGCAACTTAGAACATCAAACATTTGCTGTCTCTCAGCTCCTACAGCTCAAGCATCATCTAGGAGGGGCTTAGCCAGGAAGGGAGGAGGGGTTCAGGTTCAGCAGGTCTCAGCTGGCTACCATCAAGGTCTTGGCTGGTGCTGCAGCTGCGGCAGGGAGTGTTGGCAGCATCCTTGCTCCTCGCCATGAGACCCTCCCTAGAGTGAGTGAGCCAAAAGAGAAGACCCAAGGCAGAAGCTGCGGAGAGTGGCACCCCTCACTCCTGCTCTATTTCATCAGTGCCCCGTGGGGGAGGAATCCACAAGGATTTGAGCAGCAGAAGGCAGCATCCTGGGGGTCCTCCCAGAGGCTGGCTCCCACAAAACCTGTGTTCTGCACCTACACGGCCAAGAGAGGCGCCATCCCTCCACAGGTGACAACTTGGGCCCCTTGGCTTTAACTCTGAGCTGAGAGGTTGACATCTCCTAAGACAGGTGGAAATGAGGAAAGCATGGAGAAGGAATTTGCATATCATGACAAAGTTCGACCTGTGATTTTTATATCCCCCCACCAACTCACATGTCATTTTTCCTACTCTCATCACGTCCACTCCACTTCCCTCTTCAGTCTTCAGAGCCAGACAGGCAGGCCTGGTGAGAGTTTAAAGGTTAACATATATACACACATTTGCTTTGCAGACTAAATAATTCAGGCTCCTTTAAAATCAAGTGACTCAAACAAGCCATTGATCTGGAGTTAATGGGGCTTTAGTGAAAAATTATAGTCAGCTGGGATGGAAAGAGCTCTTTTGGAACTCAAGTAGGGAGGGAGAGCAGGGCCGTGCTTTGTGATGCAGCAGATTAAGCCACTGCTTCTGATCCGGCTTCCCGCTAATTTGCCTAGGGAAGCAATGGATTATAGCCCAAGTACTTGGGCCCCTGCCACCCATGTGGGGGAGCCGGTTGGAGTTCCTGGCTCCCAGCTCTGGCCTGGCTCAGCCCTGGCTGCTGCAGCCATTTGGGGAATAACACAGCGCATGGAGGATCTCTCTCTTTCTCTCTTTCTCTTTCTCTCTCTCTCTCTCTCTCCTTCTCTGTTGCTCTGCCTTTCAAATAAATAAATCTTTAAGAAATAAAAACAAAAAGCAGCTTCAAAATGTGATAAGGAAAAGTCAGAGGAAAAGAAACTGGGAGGAAATGCTGACTTGGGTATGGCCTTGGAACACAATAGGTAAGGGAAAATTTAGAGGAATTTTAACCCCCACCCCAGGTAGAAGATTCTCTCTCTCTTCTCTCTCTCTCCCTCTTTTCTCTGTCATTCTGCCTTTCAAATAAATAAATAAACCTTTAAGAAGTCAAACACAGGTAATTTCATACAGGTCAACCTAACATATACTGGAAAACTGTTTTCCAAAGTGTGGATTCTTATAAACAAACACATCAGATGAGACTGACAGTTTAGCCACATATTTTCCATGTAGCTCTTATATCAAGTAAGTAATTGCTATAAGTTGAAGCAACATTTACTTATCCCCAGATGGTATTTTTAACTTACTGTACACTAGAGTTACAGTAATTGATAAATACAAATATTATGTATGACTTTTTGAGGCCACAGCATAACTACCACATTGCCTCTTAACAAATATCCGCAAAGCATAGGTAGAGTAATTCTAAGTTAGTGTTACCCAAAGAAATGTGAGTCACATAATTTAAAATTTGAAAGTAACCACATTTAAAAAGTAAAAAGAAATGGGTGAAATACATTTGAATATATCTTAATTCAATCCATCTGAAATATAATTTCAGCATGCAATAAATATTTTTAAACTATACTGAGATATTTCACATTATTTTTATCATACTAACCCTTGGAATCCAGTGTGTATTTTATACTTGAAATTCAATTCAGCTGCTTAGTTCTCATAAATGCTCAATTTATACTTAGATTTCACAAAGTTTACAGTTGGAAAAGTAGATCTACATACCCAAGTTTTCTCAATCATATCTAAAATTTTCTAGTAACTACATTGAGTATCAATTTTTAAATGTGAATTAACTAAAAGATTTAAAATTTAGTTGCTCAGATGCACTAGCCACGGTTCAAGCATGCAACAGGCACATGAGACTAGTGGCTGCCATACTGATTAAACCGTACTGTGAAATCTAAGGAGATACAGAGAAATGCTTTATGGTTAGTTGTAGCATTAGGACACAAATGGTTACATTACTCTTAAATGGTTAATGATCTTTCCAAGTCACAGGTGCTATCTTTTTTTTAATAGGGAACCTTTTTACTTTTTTTTGCCAGGCAGAGTTAGACAGTGAGAGAGAGAGACAGAGAGTTATAGACAGTGAGAAAGACAGAGAGAAAGGTCTTCCTTCCATTGGTTCCCCTAATGGCTGCTATGGCAGGCGCTGCGCCAATCCGAAGCCAGGAGCCGGGTACTTCCTCCAGGTCTCCCATGCAGGTGCAGGGACCAAAGCACTTGGGCCATCCTCCATTACTCTCCTGGGCCACAGCAGAGAGCTAGACTGGAAGAAGAGCAACCGGGACTAGTACCCGACACCCCAACCAGGACTAGAACCCGGGGTGCTGGCTCTGCAGGCGGAGGATTAGCCATGGTGCCAGCCAGGGACCTTTTTTTTTAAAGATTTATTTATTTGAAATGTAGAGTAACAGAGAGGCAAAGGCAGAGAGAGACAGGTTTTCCATCTGCTGGTTCATTACCCAAATGGCCACAACAGCCAGAGCTGAGCTGATCCGAAGCCGAAGTCAGGAGCTTCTTCCAGTCTGATGCAGAGGCGCAAGGCCTTAGCAGAGAGCTGGATCAGAAGTGGAGCAACCAGGATTCAAACCGGAGCCCATATGGGACACCAGCACTGCAGGTAGCGGCTTCACCCACTACATCATGGTGCCGGCCCCCAACAGGTCCTATTTTGAATACAATACTTTGATGATTGTTCTACATATTTAGAGTAAGCTAGTTCATTCATATAGAATCATAGAGAAGAACAAAGTAGGTCTCAAAAACTTAACTGCAAAATCAATCAGCTAACAAAAAATAACATAGTTCTTATTTGCTAGTAGAGTATGGATTTTAAAACCAATAGTAAGATAAATTGATGAGCATGTCTTATTTCAAAGTATAATTCTTATGCTAACAAAGTCCTGTGTTTTTAAAAAGATAAAAAAAATGATTTATTTGAAAGAGAAAGTAGAGAAACAGAGACAGAGAAAGGTATTCCATTCACTGGTTTACTCCCCAAATGGTTACAACAGTCAGAGCTGAGCTGATCCGAAGCCAGGAGCCAGCAGCTTCTTCCAGGTCTCCCACATGGGTGCAGGGGCCCAAGCACTTGGGCCATCCTCTGCTGCTTTCCCAGCACATTAGCAGGGAGCTGGATCAGAAGCACAGCAGTCAGGACTCAAACCAGCGCCCACATGAGATGCCGGCACTACAGGCCAGGCTTTAACCCACTGCGCCACAGTGTCGGCCCTAGTCCTGAGCCTTTAATAATGCTCTTGTAGATGTCTGTGAATACTCAGTTGGAATATTTTCAAATCTCAATCAAGTACATTACGCCTAATGTGCCTCTAGGAACTCAAGTGTAAATAAAAGTGGTTTTTTTCTTCAATATCTTAAAGGTACTAGGTAGACTGACACACAAATGACTGGGAAGTAAACCAAGTTCAAGAAGGAATCACTTAAACTTGGTTTATTTCCACACCGCTGGCATCTCCTTCTCCTGTAGCTTCCTTCAGCCACCCAGCACACATTAGGTGCCATCTCTCCCATAGGTATTGGAATAGAAATGAAGCCTTAGACGAAAAGAATTTTAGGTGCTTTTAGATAGAGGAGGTATTTATTCTATGGAGCAGACAACTTTCCTTCCTCTGATAACCGCACATGTCACCTCCCCCTGTATTTCTGCCCCAGGGTCTGTTTACTGAGTACTGGATTTCATAAAGTCCTTAAGAAGAAAGAAAATGGGGCAGGCATTGTGGCACAGAGGGTTAAGCTCCCCTCCTTAGGATGCCTGCTCCCCACATCAGAGTCCCTGGATCACGTCCTACCTCTACTTCCAATCCACTTCCTGATAATATGCTAGGGAGGCAGCAGATGATGGCCCAAGTACTTCATCCCTTGCCACCCATGCAAGAGACCTGGATGGAGTTTCTGACTCCTGGTTTTGGCCTGGCTCAGCCCTGGCTATTAAAGTCATTTGGGGAGTGAACCAGAGGAGGAGAGAAGATAATGTGCTTCATGATTCATCTCTCACTTAATACATTGTACAGTCACCTAATGCATTATACACATTCCCGTCCAATGTTTGCCCAGATGTCTGGATGATCATTTATGCTTATCTGTATCAATTCTTTTAACTCATGTCAAAAGGCATGGAGGTGAGATCTTAGCCAATTTATATTGTTAAAAAAAAATAAAGAAATGGTAATACACACAAGTGCCTCAAATGCTTTCTTTTAGATGCTTACCAATACATTTTTATTTACTTGAAAAGCAGAGTGATATAAAGACAAAGACATACTCCCTCCAGTCTGATTCATTCCCAAATGTCTGCAACAGTCAAGGCTGGGCTAGGCTGAGGCCAGACGCCAAAAACTCCATCCCGGTCTCCCAGGTCGGCAGCAGGGACTCAGTACTCAAGCCATCATCTACTGCCTCCCAGGCACATTAGCAGGAAGCTGGCTTAGAAGCAGAAGTAGAGACAGGACACAATCCACGACACTCCTATATAGGATGGGGGCATCCCAAGCATAACACCCATTCTCACATTCTTTTTGATGATTACTATGATGATATTGATTGCGAGCTTCATATAAGAAGCTATAGGCCTGAATGACTAAGAAATCAAGTTATTTGATTACACCCTGTTATTCCATATCCAAAATTATAAAAAAATAAGATTTTATTAACCAAGAGTTCCTAACTAAAAAAAACTGCAGGAAATAAAAACACAGAAGAATCACAATGTATTTTAACTAGCACACAAACTGAAATCTGAAAATGACCAAGGGGCCAGCGCTGTGGTGTAGCGGTTAAAGCCACTGCCTGCAGTGCCAGCATCCCATATGGGCACTGGTTTGAGTCTTGGCTGCTCCTCTTCTGATCCAGCTCTCTGCTATGGCCTGAGAAAACATTAGAAGATGGCCCAAGTCCTGCACCCATGTGGGAGACCCAGAGGAAGCTCCTGGCTTCAGATCGGTGCAGCTCCAGCCATTGTGGCCAACTGGGAAGTGAACCAGAGGATGGAAGACCTCTCTTTCTCTCTCTGTCTTTCCTTATCTCTCTGTGTAACTGACTTCAAATAAATAAATAAATATTTTTTAAAATAAAATGACCAATAAATTAGATAACAGTAAAATATAAAACAGTTATAATTAAAATGCTAACTTTTTTTTTTTTGACAGGCAGAGTGGACAGTGAGAGAGAGAGAGAGACAGAGAGAAAGGTCTTCCTTTACTGTTGGTTCATCCCCCCAATGGCCACTGATCCAAAGCCAGCAGCCAGGTGCTTCCTCCTGGTCTCCCATGTGGCTGCAGGGCCCAAGGACCTGGGCCATCCTCCACTGCACTCCTGGGCCACAGCAGAGAGCTGGACTGGAAGAGGAGCAACTGGGACAGAATCTGGCACCCCGACCAGGACTAGAACCTGGTGTGCCAGCACTGCAGGCAGAGGATTAGCCAAGTGAGCCGTGGAGCTGGCTTAAAATGCTAACTTTTAAAAATTTATTTGAAAGGCAGAGAGAGACAGACAGAGACAGTCAGAGACACAGAGGTCTTCCATCTGCTGGTTCATTCCCCAGATGCCCACAACAGCCAAAGTGGGCCCAAGCTGAAGTCAGGAGCCAGGAATTCCATCCAGGACTTCCATATAGGTGGCAGGAACCCAACCAAGCACTTGGGCCATCAGCAATACTCCCAGGTGTATTAACAGAGAGCTGGATCAACCTTTGGAGGTTGATCTTGATCCTAGGTATTCTGATATGGATGCAGGCATCTTAAGTGATGGCTTAATCCATTGCACCATGATGCCAGAAGCTGGGAGCTCAATCCAGGTCTCTTCACAAGGGTGACAGGGACTCAACTATTTGAGCCATCACCTTCTGCCTCCCAAGGTTCAGAACTGACAGGCTGCTGGAATCTAGAGTAGAGCTAGGACTGAACTTCAGTACTCTAATATGAGATGTGGACATCCCAAGCAGCAGTTTCGCTTCTGTGCCTGACACCCATGCCCAGAGAGCAGACTTTTTTTTTTTTTTTTTTTAACAGGCAGAGTGGACAGTGAGAGAGAGAGACAGAGAGAAAGGTCTTCCTTTGCCGTTGGTTCACCCTCCAATGGCCGCCGCGGTCGGCGCGCTGTGGCTGGCGCACCGCGCTCGTCTGATGGCAGGAGCCAGGAGCCAGGTGCTTTTCCTGGTCTCCCCATGGGGTGCAGGGCCCAAGCACCTGGGCCATCCTCCACTGCACTCCTGGGCCACAGCAGAGGGCTAGCCTGGAAGAGGGGCAACCGGGACAGAATCCGGTGCCCCGACCGGGACTAGAACCCGGTGTGCCGGCGCCGCAAGGTGGAGGATTAGCCTGTTGAGCCACGGCGCCGGCCAAGAGAGCAGACTTTTAGTGTTCTCATCACTGTTTTCAGTATGGCTGAAAAAAAAAAATGATCTCTTCCTAACTAAGCCTGTTCTACACTATTCAGGCTACTGATACCTGCACTTGGGTGGCATGAGAGGGATATTTTCAAAGATTCTGAATTTTAAAGTCTCTTTGGCCTTTTATCATTTTATCATTGTCTATAAAATAGGAAACAACCCAGTTGGTCAGCTCGGTCTTGATTCCTTCCTTGCATTATCGATTTAGTAAACAGGATATAATCTACTAAGTGTTTCTGTGGTGCCCACGTGGGCCAGTCTCTGTGAGCACTGCTCATGTCTGGCTGAAATAAGCTCATCTCCTTCCTAACTGCTACTGAGCTGGACATAAATCAGGTCTACAAGAGAAAGAGCAGTCACACATGTGGAAACCAGCCATCAGGGATTAAAAACAGAGGTCTCTGGAAAGACTTCCCGATATGACCAGGAGCTTCCAAAGAAGAATGATGAGATCTTGTACACGTTTCTTTCTCATACTGTAAGAAGACTGACAAGCTGTGAGTAGTTACCAGGCAGCTCCTCTCTGGAGAGAAGTGGGACCAGAATAAATCCTTGAAGCTCTTCCCTTGGGTTTGTTCATCCAACACATGACAAGTATAACAGCGGGTTAAAAGTTGTAGGATACCCTACCAAACGTATTCCTCTTCTGCATGCCTGATTGACCACTGAGAGACAGCGTTTGTAAAATGCTTAAAACTTTTCTGTGAGCCCAATATGGAGAAGCAGGCAGGTGGATGCTCTGGCTGTCACACCTCCTGCAGGGCATTGTCCTCCCCGGTCTGCAGAGGAGGTCCCTGCAAGTGCCGGTCCACAGCGCTGCCTGCCGCTGCTGGGCTGCTGGCACTCACAGGGCCCGGGAGACCCTGCCTGGAAGGAGCTGAGAGAGAGGAGCCTGGCAGCTGCAGAATCCTACTGTCCCTCCCACTTCTACCCAGCACAGGCCTCCAGGGCATCCTTTTAGCTCCAAAGGCAAGACCATCCCCTAGAAGCAGTGAACAGACATGTTAATAGAACAACTCCACAGAGCAGGAAAGAGCCCTGGGAAGGAAGAAAGCCCGCAGTCAGTCGGAGATGGAGTCCAGCTCAGCTGTCACTGAGCAGCAGAACACAGAGGAGTCAACACCAGCCTGTGTATTGAATAACTGGCAGTTCAATCATCAGATAGACACCAGGATTTGTACAAAGTGACGGGGAGGAAAAGAAAACTCCACAATCTCTGGTTGTTGGTGCCCAGTGCCCCTTGGTTACCTGTAGAATGTTTTAAGATCTATACCCAGAAGCAACTTTTATAAATTTTATTATTCAAGTAAGCCAAAGTCAGATAGTTCTCACTGGTTTCTCTCGTCTTCTATTATATGCTTATTTTATTTTTGCTTCCTATACAGGAAAGTTTTTCCTTCTAATGCCTGTAAAAGTACACTTTATTTCTTCTGCATCTCTATTTAAGATTTATATTTCTCAAACTGTCTGATCAAATATTTTATGTCTACGAAGAAAACATTGAATGAACATCCTCTCATTAACCTTAATATATTCCCCTTTTAGGAAATGATTGAGAAAGAAACCAGGTTATTTGGAGGCAATTCCTCCATTTTCACTGTTACGGATGTGAACAATGACTCTATCTCCTGCTTCCTAGACAACAATTCCCTTTTCTTTGGAGAAATCGATGCAGTAATCTCTTCAGGGAGCTTCTGGGTCCCAGATCCCTAACTACTGTGAAATATTGAAATTACAGTGGGAATCCCATGTGGGACCTAGTTTATAATAAGAAATTGGGATGGGATCCCTGTGACAGACCCTGTTTATGAGCAATAATCATCTTGGCCCGGCCTCAGCAAAGGAAAGTGCAGAAAAGCTGTCTGTGGGCACCTGCGAGGGAGTGCACCTGTACAGGTGGCCCTCAGAGCTCCTGGGCAGCCATTCTGTGAAATGTTCATGCTACAGTCCCTAACAGGTCCTGGTGACAAACAAAACCAACCTTACTCAATATCCTCCTGCAGCTTTCCCACGGTGCCCAGCTTCTGGCTGAAGACACCACCTTAGTTTACTCAGTCAACACATATTAAGCAATAGCCTTAAGGTGATGCTACTTGGGAAACCAAAATTTAGACATCAAGGAATTAATATATTAATTGATATTGTGTTACTCCTGAATCATTCTAAGCCATGATAATAGTTTTTTTTTCCCTCAACTTACTTCTATGCTTTTTTGTTATTTTGTCTCTAATAATGTCACCAGTTTAAGAACTAGAAACAGAACTGTGGGAGAGCTCTTTCCTGTTTCTGTTTCTAAGTCTTTCTTCAGTCCTCTTTCAGGAAGTGTTCTGTGAAGCCATATGGTGTGGTAGCTACCACGGGCTTTGGAGACAAATACAGATTCCAGTTCTCGTCCCACCATTAATGTAACTGCAGGAACTTCTCCACGTCCGGTTTCTTCCTCCATTTAAAAATGAGAGTCACACCCACCCAAGGGTAGCAACCAAAATGAAACAGTGTGCCTGAAACAGGAGGCACATGGCCAGGCACACAGTAACTACTCAACACACAGTGGCGAATATTCAGTACAGACACACACTGTAAATTCTGGGGAACAAAGAAAAACTACATTCTTAATTTACCCCATGTAATAACACATCTGCCTTGTAATTTATGCCTACATAAAAACTTATCTTCACATTATTATAATAGTAATATACTCATGCAATTTAGTCTGTTTTTAATATTATAACCAATTTTCCATGTTACCATGTAGGGTTCATAATTGCCTTTTAATTTTTTGCATGATATTCCATTAGAAGACTATCAAAGTTTAACCATTGAATTTCTGTCAAATATTTGAAGTGTTTTGACACTACAAATAAGGCTACAATAACATTTGCATGAATACAGCTTTTACGTGCTGTGGGATTCTTTCCTTAGAATGAATTTCCAGAACAGGAAATTTTGAGAGTAAGCATGGACACTTTCATGACTGGCATTCCTTTTGTCAAACTGTTTCCCACAAGTTTCCACCATTTGTAGCTCCTACATCAATGGGCACCACTGTCACAAGGACCTCTACAACCTCTCCTGTCCATGTGAATACCTACATTATCATATCCAAGCACCTGACATGTATGATCGCGTGTATGGTCTCAGCACTTTACATGCATGATTTCATCATTCTCAGGATAACTAAGAGTCTTGGTTGGTGGATGAAGAGGCTACAGCTCTGAAAGTTTAAAAGCTGTGCTCAAAGTCACACAGCAACCAAGTGTTAGTACGAGGACTCTACCTCAGATCGTCTGATGCCACTGTGCTCTCAGCTATAGTTCTGGCTTACTCTTCCCACCTCCAAATAATGTAAATAGGAAATACATTTTCACTGATGATCTAACATGCTGTATGGTGATCGTTGGCAAAGTTGATCATTTTTACATGTGTTTTTTCTTCCTAGGCTGTCAGTTCGTAAGCAGTGCTACAAAGTGGTGGGGGCGATTCTGTTCCCTGTGTGTTTTTGATGACCACATGCCCCAGCTGTCAGTTCTCCTTCCTCCTCACATCAGGCACACATGGTCTACAGCACCCTCTCATGAGTGACAGTGAACATCCAGGAGCCCTTGAGGGCTGACAAACTTCAGTAATTTTCCCAACTGGGTCAATTAACCGAGGTCTGGAGAATCCGCTGCACTCCCCGACACCCTGCCGCCTGCTCTCCTTGTCTCCCCTTCTTTCAGTCTCCCTTATACTCATTAAAGAAAAAGACTGAAGGCCATAGGTTTTCTGCAAATATATGATCCAATCAACTTGGCCATCATTCAAAACTTCTCTCTCCTAATGTACAGAAACATCATTAAAAGCCCATCGATGGCTTAGCAGGCAAAACCAGATGTACCCAATCAATCCGAGCGGCAACAATCCTGTTTTAAAATATGCTCCATTACCTGCATTATGTCTTGAGATATATCCAAGGGCCCAAGCTGCAGCCTCCTTGACTCCAGGGTCAAAATCTTCCAGGCATATCACCAGAATGCCCAGCGCGCCGCAGTCGACCACTGCTTGAGCGAGCTGGGGTGAGTGTTTGCTAACTGCGCGGAACACAAACGCGGCTGCTTTCTTGTAGAAACGCTGCAGGCGTGAGACAGACAAACCCCCGGTGAATGGCACACTTCCGTAACCCAGATCCCAGAGACCAAACTCAAGGACATCAACACACATAAGACTCAGGGGCTTTTGGATGCAGAAGACGAAGACGGAAAGCATCCTAAAACATGCTGTTCAGTCATTTTGACCGTTTGATGGCCCCCACTGCTTTCGTTCAGTAGCTAAACTCAAAACCAGGGAAGTTTTAGATCATGTTTCAATGTTTTTATTGGGAGGTGTGTATTTGGAGAGTGTATAAGATAAAATACTAACACTTTTTCACAAATCCATAATAAAATAATGAGAGTGTGCATATCTGCGTTGCACTGAAAGGTATCATGGGACCCCTGGGAGCTGGTGCACACGTGCAGCTGACCTGAGGGCCAACCAACCCCTTCACTTTCCTTACTTGCCCTCAGCTTCTGAGCACTGCAGGCCTCTCGTGACCTCAACTAATCTTTCTGGTGTCCCAAATTATCCTCAAGTAACAACCATGTTCTGAGATGCACCTGCCAATTATCAAATGAACATACAGTCAAAGCACTCCTGATACATTTAAAAACTTTTCCTGGCAAATAAATTACTCAAACAGCGGGATGTAAGTTATTTAATCCCCTCTAGAAATACTTTTTTTAAAAAAGATAAAAGCAGAGGCTGGCGCTGTGGCATAATGGTTAAAGCTGCCTGTAGTGCCAGCATCCCATATGGCCGCCGGTTCAAGTTCCGGCTGCTCCTCTTCTGAACCAGCTCTCTGCTATGACCTGGGAAAGTGGTAGAAAATGGCAAGTCCTTGGCCCCCTGCATCCATGTAGGAGACCCGGAAGAAGCTCCTGGTTCCTGGCTCCTGGCTTCGGATCGGTGTAGTTCCGGCTGTTGCAGCCATCTGGGGAGTGAACCAGCGGATGGGAGACCTCTTTCTCCCTCTCTGCCTCTGCCTCTCTGTGACTCTGCCTTTCAAATAAAATAAATGAATCTTTTAAAAAAATAAAAAGGTAAAAGCAAATTGCTTATTATTGTGTGCATTTTAAATGTCTTCATATTTATAATAATTTTCTATATGTACATTTTTTCTAATTAAGGAAGGAGAAAATGAAACTGAAACATACTAAAAAATTAAATGCGTAGGAATTATTTGGCTACAACATTCACTTGTCTTATTGGTTAGTGATGTCCTCCTAACATTTCCTTTTAACACTAGCACCCAGTGAATTTCCCCATTTTACATTCTGAGTTTTTATCTCTTTACACTAATTACTTGAAAATGACTAAGGAACTATACTACCTATTCTGAAAGCATTTTACTTGCTTAGGTCAAAATATTGATACATAAAAGTTACAGGAGACAAAAAATTCATCAAGTATACCTTAACACCTCCAAAAATTTAATATATGTTGATAACATAGGAAACATGCTGTTAGTATTCTTATATCTTTGTTTCTTAAATTATGTCAATAACCAAATTTCCACTAACTTATCGTAAAAATCCAAGTAGAGTTTCAAAGTAGCTTTCCATAGATGGAAAAGTCATGGTGCCACATTTCTTGTCATTACCTTAATCTCATGCTACTTTTCATATTGCAGAATCGTCAAACCGAGAGACAACAAGTTATGGGTATCAGTAGTCACTCCTAGCTTCAGCACCTTTAATTCACACTTGTTTATCTCATTTTCTCTCATCCTCCATGTCACTTTCCCCAAAATCCTAACACTCTTCTCTCCTACTTCTCACAAAAATAATCGCCTTTTTTAAAAAAAGCAAAACCACAGGACTTGGTATGGAGTAAAGAGATTGAGTGAGTACCCTAGGAGAAATGACTTAAGCATTAGCTAATGGGTGGATGTAAATAATGTTTACGTTCTCACTTCCACTTCACCTTTCTGCCCTCAGACACTTTGTTTTGGTCCCTTTACAACTTGTGGACACACATTCCCACTTAGAAAACTTCTAAGACCCTTCTACAGGGGATACCAAAACACAGATCCTGCTCTGAAAGGCAACAGCTCAGAGCCTAGGAGGAAGAAGCTCCAACAGATGGAGTATCCACAAGAAAAATAAAAGTTTCTGTGACTCCTTGTAGAGCCATAACAAGTATTAGCAGATGATCCTCCAATCCATAAAACCAAGGCAAATTTCCAAACAATTAGGATTTATTTTTATGTTTATTTTATGTTTATGTTTATCTTTTTTTATTCTGGTAAAATACACATAACCCTAATTATCCTTCTAACAATTTTAAATTCCATGAAATGTGGTGCATTCACCACATTGTAGTCATCCCTAGTTCCACGACGTTGCCACTGCTCCAACCAGATACCCCTGGTGGGTCAAGTCACACCCCTTTCCCTTCCTGCCTGGCCCCAGGCAAGCATTAGTCTGCTTCACCTCTGTGGATTTGCATACTCTGGACATTTCACATAAATGGAGTCTTTCAGTCTGTGGCCCTGTGGGTCTGACCTCTCTCATTTGGCACAGCATTTTTAAGGCTCATCTGTGTAGTATTTAATAGCACTTTATTCCGTTTGATTTCTGGATAAACATTTCACTCACCCATTCACCTGTTGGGCTTGAGTTGCTTCCGCCTTTGGGTTATTGTGAATAACGTAACTATGAACGTCTATACATTTTATTTGAGCACCTATTTTTAATTCTTTTGGATACATAATTAGGAGAGGAACTGCTGAGTCTGGTAACAACATTTAAGGGCTGTGGACCTGCCCAGCTGCTTCTTACAGAACCTATCCCATTCCACATTCCTATCAGCAGTGGATGAGGGTTCTAGTTTCCCCACATCCTCACCAACACTTGTTTTTCTTTCTTTCTTTCTTTTTTTTTTTTTTTTTTTTGACAGGCAGAGTGGACAGTGAGAGAGAGAGAGAGAGAGAGCGCGCAAGATCTTCCTTTTCTGTTGGTTCACCCCCCAATGGCCGCTGCGGCCGGCGCACCGCACTGATCCGAAGCCAGGAGCCAGGTGCTTCTCCTGGTCTCCCATGGGGTGCAGGGCCCAAGCACTGGGGCCATCCTCCACTGCACTCCCGGGCCAGAGCAGAGAGCTGGCCTGGAAGAGGGGCAACCGGGACAGAATCCAGCGCCCCGACCGGGACTAGAACCCGGTATGCCAGCACCACAGGCGGAGTATTAGCCAAGTATTTTGGTTTTTTTTTGTGTGTGTGTGTGTGTGTGTTTTTTAATTATAGCCATCCTGATAAGTGTGAGGAAATGATATCTCACTACCTTTTGATGTACATTTCCTAATGAATGACGTGTTGATTATCTTTCATATGCTTATCGGTCTTTTGTATATACTCTTTTGGAGAAATCCGTGTCTTTTTACTACCCAAACAGGGATTTAATCTCAAAGCTATGTCAAGAAAGATATAGTTCTAGGTTATGATAAACTAGCAGAATAAAATGCACAAGCCATGACCTGCCTTACAGGAGGTCCTTAATGATCATGGAAACTAAGGAGGCGGTACTGTACAGAAATACAGAGCCGTGCCAGAGAGTGGGGGGAAAATCTGGGCACCTTTAGGCAGTGCTTCTAAGAGCGGCGTGCTTGTATACTTGGTAAAAAATGCTTCACTGCGCCTTCCATTATCACATTCCTTCTCTCCTTCAGGTTGCTTCTCTGCTCCCTGCTCCAAGGCCTCTTTTGCTGTTGCCCCTAACGAGATTTCACCTGCACACAAGGAGTCCTGAAAACAACCATTTCTTTGTGTATTGCCCGACACACCTCCCTAAGACAGACCCTACAGCTTTGTCTAAAACTCTCACATACAGAAATACCACGTTCTGTATAACCTCCTAAAAAGTTTTACATCTGCTTTCTTCTTATGTGAACAACAATGGAGATAAAGCTACACGTCAGCCCAAAAGCAAAATACCACCAAGATATCATGCAATTGAAGGTTGTATTAAAATCCTAATAATTCTAACACCTACAAGCTTGCAGCTGTGCCTACACTACTGAATTTTTTTTAAAAATCGAAAATAGAAAACATACATTTTAAAAATTGTTACATTCTAGGACAGGTATTTGGCCTAGCAGTTAACACACCAGTTGAATCACCTTCATCCCATATCAGAGTGCCTACCTTCAACTACCAGCTTTAGCTCCTGACTCCAGCTTCCTGTTAATGCAAACTCTGGGAGGCAGTGCTGACTGCTCAGGTAATTGGGTTCCTACCACCCATGTGAGAGATCTGGATTAAGTTCCCATTTCCTGGCTCTGGCCTGGCTCAACTCTGACCCTTGTAGCTATTTAGGGCACAAACCAGCAGAGGAGAGCTCTGCCTCTGCCTCTGAAAAAAACACAACAAAAAGAAACCAAAATTCTTACATTCTGCTCCGTCATCGAATAAACAAGCTGTGGAAGGATGTTGTCCTTCACAATGGCTTCTGCTAGGTCTTCATTATAATTGGCCAGTCTCCCAAGAGCCAGCGCCGCGGTCTGTTGGACTGAAGGGACGACATCCAGAAGAAGGGGCCGCAGTAAAGATATGACACCTGAGTTGAATTATGAAAAGCAGAAATTAGCAAAATTTAAATTAAAAAGCAAACATACAACTTGGCATATACACAGATAAGAAAATTAAGGGTAAAAAATCACATACACACACACACACACACACACACACAGAGTCCATTAAAAACTAATGGGATATTTTGAAGCATCCAACTAGCCAATAGAATTATGAAATGCCCTACATAGCACAGAAATAACAAAGGCCTTGGAGTTAGGGAAGAGAATCAGATCCCTGATTCAGCAAGTACTAGCTCTGTGACCCTCACAAGGCTGTCCCAAGGAACGCAGAGAGAGGTCGTGGAGAATACGGTCCAGTGCCTGGTGCATGGTGAGCAGGAAGGGTTTTGTTCCCCAGCCTTTGCTGATCGTATCTCCCAAGGTTCAGGTCCGGTCCTTTCTTCTCACTGAAGTCTTCCATTCGGTGCGTCTTCTTATTCCAGTGGAATTTACAGTTTATTACAAAAATTTTATCAGGATTTATCTCTCAGAGTGAGGGAGTGAGGAGGGCCGTTTGGCTAGGACCTCACATCCATGGAAAACTGCATCAGTATTATTACCAAATAAATTCTTTAAGATAGGGAAGAAAAATATGTTACCAGCTCCCATAATATTCATCCTAAGACCAAATACACAACATTGATAAAATCATTTTAAATAATTTTAAACATTACCTTTATTTAAATAAATTTAATTATTCAGCACTTAACAATATGCAAGCATGGTTACAAGACATTTTTTTCCATAAACTCTCATAGCAAACCTATAAAGCAGCCCCAGCTAGTAGGTCTGTTTTACAGGTAAGGAAATTGAGACTGAGAAAGGTTAAACGGTCCTACAACTGGGAAAAGGTGGAGCCAGGCTAGAATCCCAACGTTTGATAATTGTTAAATAATGTGTGTATTGAAAATTGAGAGGATAGGGAACAGGAGACCAATGGTAAGAGTGCATTTTGGCCATGTTAGGGGGTAGTCCCTCTCTTTGTATTCACTTTGCCTTCCTGAAAAACTGTCCGCTTATACTTCTGCTTCGTGGTGCCGTCCTAGCCTGAGGTCACAGCGAAGGCAGTAACGACTCAACCGCACCAAGCGCCCCCTGATTTTCCAGACTTCATTGGTTACACCAGGCCATTCGGCGCGATGTGGTGACAAAGTCGTTTCTTGAAAAAAACATATCTGAGTGAGACATAACAGCAAATGATGGCAATATTGTTCTATAATGTAATATCCAGATATATTTGAAATACAACAGAAGAAAACAATACCACTTGGGAGTAGGCCAAAATAAGAGAAATAGTTCTACCAGAAAACATAAGCAGAGGACAATGATGCTTCTCACAGACACATTTAATGATGTGCCCAGTAGCTTTTCCTCGGTTCCAGCTTCATGTGGTCATCACTTTTTGTGTAGGTTGGCTTGATGTGATCATCTTGTTCCAAGTGTGGCTCCCACGCAGGCTGCTTATTTGACAGGCACACGGGTCTCCTGCTCGCTCTTGGGTCAAAGTTCACATAACATAATCCCCATGTTCATCGGTGTTGCTTTTATTATTATCTATACTGTTTTTCGAGATCTATTTATTTATTTGAAAGAGTTACACAGAAAAGGAGAGGTAGAGACAGAGAAAGGTCCTCCACCCACTGGTTCACTCCCCAATTGGCTGGAGCTGTGACGACCCGAAGCCAGGAGCCAGGAGTCTCTTCCTGGTCTCCTATGTGGGTGTAGGGCCCCAAGGACTTGGGTCATCTTCTACTGCTTTCCTAGGCCACAGCAGAGAGTTGTATTGAAAGTGGAGCAGCTGGGACTTGAACCAGTGTCCATATGGGATGCTGGTACTGCAGGCGCTGGCACCTATTATCTATACTTTTTTAAGAGGATAACTTCTGAAATATCTCACAACACAGAATAAGGTATTAGAATGACTACTGTTAACATTATTTCTAGAAGATTCAACTTAAGACATTTTGTTGATCTCTTTGTAGTCTGCTTTGTTACTTTATGTTGTTTTTATGTGGCAAAATGTAAACAATAAAAATAATATGTGGGGAGCCGGCGCTGTGGTGTAGTGGGTAAAGCCGCCGCCTGCAGTGCCTGCATCCCATATGGGCACCAGATCGAGTCCCAGCTGCTTCACTTCTGATCCAGCTCTCTGCTATGGCCTGGGAAAGTGGTGGAGGATAGCCCACATCCTTGGGCCCCTGCACCCATGTGGGAGACCTGGAAGAAGCTCTGGGCTCCTGGTTTTGGATCAGTGTAGCTCCAGACATTATGGCCATCTACGGAGTGGGCCAGCAGATGGAAGACCTCTCTCTCTGTCTCTGCCTCTGCCTCTCTGTGACTCTACCTTTCATATAAATAAATATAAATATAAAAATGTAAATGGTAAATATAAACAATAAGAATTTCCATTAACCATTTTGAAGTGTCCATTGCTGTGGTATTAAGTGCATTCACAGTGTTGTATAACCACTACCATCTAAGAACCACTTAGAACAGCTGCATCATTTTTTGTTCTGACCAGCAAAGTATAAGGATTTCAATTTTTTCACATGCTCACCAGTATTTGTTATTTTCCACAGTTTTTTAGGTCATAGCCATACAAAGGAGTATAAAGTGGTATCTCATGTGATTTTGATTGCATTTCCCTAGCACCAATGATGTTGACCATTTTTTCATGTGCTTATTGGCCATTTGTGCATCTTCTTTGGAGAAATCCTATCCAAGCCTCTACCCACTTGGGAATTGAGGTGTTTTGTCATCCCTGTTGTTAAGTGTTATTTGACATTTTATTATAAGTATGCATCATTTTAACTAAAAGGAGTCAGTACTCAAAAAAAGAAAAATAAATGTGTCAACATATATAATTTTTCATTATAAATTCACTCATGAGGCAAAAAATATAAAGTATGCTTAAAATAGTTTTCAAAGAATCACATGCATTTCATGCAATTTTTTCCAGATTTTTCTGGTATTTCCTTTTCTTTGCCTACTTGATGCACTTTATGTGAAGGTAGTATTTTATTGTCTTTTTAAATATAACTGAGAAATCAATCCATACCGGGTTATTCATATTGAATTATTTTTAAAGTAAATCCATAGACTTTGAGCATGTATGTTTAAGGATTTGTAAAGCGAGGTGATTTATCTGGGGTTATGGTATTTAATTATCGTTATAGTATTTAGGCAACCTATCACAAGTCTCCCATTTTGGAGAATCTCAGTTTACAGTTTAGAAGTAAAATATTTTACACCTTAAAAACATGTTTTACTAGTCCATATACTCATTGTTACATATTTATATCTTTTCTCCATTTTATCTTTTCTTGATATTATATGTAAATATAATATCTCTTTGTAAATTCTTCCTTAAATATTTTATTCTTCATATTTTTCTTCATTTTATACTTCTTTATATGTCTTCTCCATTTTTCCACTGCATCTGGTTCATGAAATATAAGGCCAGTTAAACGACTCAATTCCTTTCCTTCTCTTCACATATCCAAAATCAGTCAGGCTTCTATGTTAATGCTTCTGCCCTATCATAGTTTCCCCACATTCATTAGTTCAGACAATGTTACAATTTTTTGAAAAATCAAAAAATTTTGCAAACTTATAAAAATAAAAGCTACTGTCAGCTTTGAATAACATTCAATAAATGACCCTGAATACGTTCATTTTTATTGGAGAAGAAAATAAACTCCCAAAAATACTGCCTCAAATTCTTAGTTCTGGAATTGCCTTTTAGTGCCTCACACCCATCAGTACATAGGTGCTTCCCTTTCTCTAAAAGGACTTGTTTCTAGCATTTACACGGAGTAGGCATGGTGACTGTTATTCTAATTTCAGGTTTGTCTTAAAAATACAGCTAAAGATGCAAGAGGAACAGCATAAAAATGATGATAGACGGAAGTATAAAAGGCAGGGAGAAGAAGGAAGGAAGGAAGGAAGGAAGGAAGGAAGGAAGGAAGGAAGGAAGGAAGGGAGGGAGGGAGGGAGGGAGGGAGGGAAGGAGAGAAAATAAGGCAACATGTTTTGCTTATCTGCCTGTCCATCAGTAATCCAGAGATCTTGGGTGAGTAAATTTCAGTCAGTAAATTACAAGTCTGAATGTGGCTACAGCATCTGATAAACAAGACCTCCAGTGAGGAGCTACTGCTATTACTGGGTACTCATTATGCACCGCCTAACATTCCATCCAATATTAAAAATAATCATTCATATATTTGTACTCTAATATCTAGAAGATGATTCCATTTTATAAAAACCAATGAGATTATGTGAAATATTTCTGAAATTTGTCTTAAGGATAAATCTTTACAATGCCCAACCCCCGCAACACATGTCAACAGATTATAGCTTTTCAACTTTTCTTGTTCTGGTGCCATATCGGAAACGCCACTTCTAATCATTACATTGTAGTACACTTATGCAAAAGAACAAACTAGTCATCTCACTGATCCTGTCCACATTCATTCAAAAAATAGATTAGGGTTGGAGCCAGCATTGTGGCGTAATGAGTTAAACCGCCAACTACAACGTCAGCTTCCCAGTGGGCTCTGGTTCAAGTCCTGGATGCTCCACTTCCACCAGCAGATGGAAGATCTTTCTCTCTCTGTCTCTCCCTCTCTCTCTGTAACTCTTGCCTTTCAGATAAATAAAATAAATCTTTTAAAAAAATAGGCTGGGGCTGGTGCTGTGGCATAGCGAGTAAAGCCTCTGCCTGCAGTGCTGGTATCCCATATGGGCGCTGGTTCATATCCCAGCTGCTCCACTTCTGATCCAGCTCTCTGCTATGGCCTGGGAAAGCAGAAGATGGCCCACATCCTTGAGCCCCTGAAGCCAGGTGGGAGACCTGGAAGAAGCTCCTGGCTCCTGGCTTCAAATGGGTGCAGCTCCAGCCATTGCAGCCAACTGGGAGTGAACCAGCAGATGGAAGACACCTCTCTCTCTCTCTCTGCCTCCCCTTCTCTCTGTGTGTAACTCTGACTTTCAAATAAATAAATCTTTTTTAAAAATAGGCTAAGCAAGTAGCAAGAAACAGGAATACATATGAGTTCAGGCAGTACCTACTGTTAAGAACTAATAATCTGGTAGAGAAGATTATGTTATAACCTTTAAATAATTACAACTCTTTCACTTAATTCCTTATAATACAATGTAGGCCAAATCACTTTAATTTTCTTGCCAATGGCATACAGAAATCGTCAAACATTTCTCATGACAAAAAAAGTCCATTCATTCTCATATTACAGTCATATTATACATATAACCACAATCTGTTGTTTTTTTACAAAGATATTTACAAATCTCAGCTTTGTATATTTGAAAACAAATATCTGGGGCAGGCGCTGCAGCATAGCAGGTTGAGCTGCTGCTTGGGACACCCACAGCTTGTATCATAGTGCCTGGGATCGAGTCCCAACTTTGCTTCCCATCCAGCTTCCTGCTGATAGGCATCCTGGGAAGGCAGTGGATGATGACTCAAGTGCTTGGAACTCAGCTACCCCGGCCTCCCACGTGGGAGACCCTGATGTGGTTCCTGGCTCCTGACTTCAGCTTATAGGGCATTTGAGGAGTGAACCAGTGGATGGAAGATATCCTCACTTTCTCTCTCACCCCCCTTCAGATAAATAAAATTAAGTAGAATTTAATATATAAAATAAAAATGAGTGCAAACTGGACCTTTAATCTATTTAATCTTATTGCCCTAATCACCCTCTCACCTGCTTTTTTTCATTTGAAAGGCAAAGTGACAGAGAGAGGAAGAGACAGCAGCTCAACCTGTTATGCCACAACACTGGCCCCCCTGTTGTGTTTTTAAATTTTTATTTTTTTATTGTGGTATATATATATATATATATATATATATAATGCTTATCATTGTTACTATTTGTAAATGTATAATTCAGGAGCATTAAGTGCATGTAGAATGTGGGGCAACCATCACCACCACTATTTCCAGAACTTTTTCAGCATGCCTGAATCTGTAAACCACCATTAAATGATAAACAACGATTCCCCATTTCCCTACTCCCAGTCCCCAGTCATTTGGGTTCTGTTTTGTGTTTCTGTGTTCTTGCCTGTTCTAAGTACCACATTTAAGTGGAATCATGTGATGTTTGTCCTTTACTGCCTGGGTGATTTCATGAGCATGCTTCCAGGGCTCATCCAGGTTCTGGCATGTATCCAATTCTGAATAACACTCCATTATTTGTATGTATTGTGTTTTGTTTATTCATCTGCTTATGGACATAAGTGGCTTTTTTCCTGCAATTAGGCTAGTATGAATAATGCTATGAACACAAGTGCACATGTCCCCATTTGAGTCCCTAACTTTCAGTTCACTGGAGTATACGCCTAGGGAGTAGAACTGCTAGATCAAATGGTAATTGTACATTTAGCTTTTTAAAAAATATTGAGCAGCAGAGAGAAAGAGAAAGAGCCTAGAACTCCCATCTGCTGGTTCACTCCCTAAATGCCCAAAGAGGCCTGGCCTAGCCCAGCCAGAGCTGATAGTTACGGGCTCAGCACTGGTCTTCCACGTGGCAGGCAGGAACCCAACTACTTGAGACACTCACTGCTGCCTTTCAGAATTCACCTTAACAGGAAGCTGGAATCCGGAGCCAGAATCAGGTATAGAATCCAGGTACTCTTTTTTTAATTTTTTTAAATTTTATTTGACAGATAGAGTTAGATAGTGAGAGAGAGAGACAGAGAGAGAGAGGTCTTCCTTCTGTTGCTTCACCCCCCAAATGGCCGCTACAGCCAGCGTTGCGCCGATCTGAAGCCAGGAGCCAGGTGCTTCCTCCCCGTCTCCCACGCAGGTGCAGGGGCCCAAGCACTTGGGCCATCCTCCACTGCCCTCCTGGCCACAGCAGAGAGCTGGACTGGAAGAGGAGCAACCGGGACTAGAACCTAGCGCCCATATGGGATGCTGGCTCTGCAGGTGTAGGATTAACCAAGTGAGCCACAGTGCCGGCCCCCTAGAATCCAGGTACTCTTGATGTGGGACATGGGCATCTGAATGGGCATCTTAGCTGCCATGCCAAATACCAGCCCCCATGTTCAACATTTTCAGGAACTGTCAAGCTGTTTTTTACAGTTTTCCAGTCCCACCAGCAAAGTACAAGTGTTCCAGTTTCTCCACATCCTCACCAACATTCATTTTTGATTTGGTTTCATTTCTTCATGACAGCCACCCTAATGAGAGTTAAGTGGTATCTCACTGTGGTTTTACTTGCATTTCCTTAATGAGTAGTGATATTGAACATCTTATCATGTGCTTATTGGCCATTTGTATATCTTCTATGGAGAAATATATTCAAGTCCTTTGCTCATTTTTGAATTGGATTGTTTCATTGTTGTTGCTGAGTTATGGGAGTTGTTTTCACATTCTGAATGTTAATCTCTTAGCAGACCTGTGCTTTGCAAACATTTTCTCCCACTCTGTGGGCTGTCTTTACACTCTTGATAGTGTCCTTCGATGTCCTTCTTTGTTTTTTGGACTTAGAATGATTTCTGCCACTTGTTTTTTCCTTCCAATTCTATTTAAAGTAAATTAATATAAATCTATAAAAATACATTAGATATTTGTTGCTTTTAATTTTATAAAACTTTAAAAATTTGAATTCCAACATTATGGTTTTTTTTGTTTAAAGTTCATTGTAGGTGACCATTAACTATGAAACTCCTGTTATCCACATTTTCGAAGAAGTGATTTTTGCATAACTGTTACACTGTGAAGGATTCATTGGTGACTCTTCAGGCATTCTGTTTGGTATCCAATGAGAACATAATATATTCCTGCTTTAAAATAGAAGGAGGGAAGCTGGCGCTGTGGCATAGCAGGTAAAGCTGCCATCTACAGTGCCGGCATCCCATATGGGCCTTGGTTCAAGTCCCGGCTGCCCCACTTCTGATCCAGCTCTCTGCTATTGGCCTGTGAAAGCAGTAGAAGATGGCCCAAGTCTTTGGGCTCCTGCACCCACACGGGAGACCTGGAAGAAGCTCCTGGCTCCTGGCTTCGGGTCTGCACAACTCCAGCGGTTGCGGCCATCTGGGGAGTGAACCAGCAGATGGAAGACCTCTCTCTCTCTCTCTCTCTCTCTCTCTCTCTCTCTCTCTCTCTCTTTCTCTCTCTGTGCCTCTGCTTCTCTGTAACTCTGCCTTTCAAATAAATTTTTAAAAAATAGAAGGAGAATCTTGCTCTCCTTGGTACATTACTCCCTATGTTGAGAGGCAACAGATGAGGTAGTTACTGAATCTAGAATCTAGAGGGAGACTGACTGGTCTGGAATCTGGGCTCTGCCACTTCCTAGCTGTAGGTCCTCAACAAGGTTACTTAACACCTCCATGCTCTAGTTTCTGCATGTGTAAAATGGTGACAAATACTAGGGCTAAGCATCAGGTTGTGAGAATGAAAAGTTAAAATTTCTAAATGGCCGGCGCCATGGCTCAACAGGCTAATCCTCTGCCTTGCGGCGCGGGCACCCCAGGTTCTAGTCCCAGTCGGGGCGCCGGATTCTGTCCCGGTTGCCCCTCTTCCAGGCCAGCCCTCTGCTGTGGCCCGGGAGTGCAGTGGAGGATGGCCCAGGTGCTTGGGCCCTGCACCCCATGGGTGACCAGGAAAAAGCACCTGGCACCTGGCTCCTGCTATCGGATGAGCACGGTGCGCCGGCCGCAGAGCGCCGGCCGCGGCAGCCATTGGAGGGTGAACCAACGACAAAGGAAGACCTTTCTCTCTGTCTCTCTCTCTCTCACTGTCCACTCTGTCAAAAATAAAAAAATAAAAATAAAAAATAAAAAAATAAAATAAAATTTCTAAAATGCTAGGAAGGTTACTTGGGACAAAGCAAACACCATCAAATAAATAAATAAAATGCCTCAAGGTCTTGCAAAATTAAAGTAATAAGGTAATCAGTCTCTTAAGTTGACTATGTTTTTATTAACACATTATTAGCAAATGTCCCATTAATAAATACTTTCTATTGTAATGCAGAAATATAAGTTTCACAGTCCCACATAGAGTCTTTTTTTAACCATATATTTTAGAATTAGTGTAGAGTGAATACTTCACTCATGAAATATCTATTAAGAATCTACAAAGTGTTGACCACAATGGTCTTTGACCTTAAGCAATTCATAAAAGGACTGTGAGAGATAACCCCAACACACAATGTATGCAACGTAGACATAGCGGGTCTCGGCAAATCCACAACCGAACATTGAACTCGGGCTTTGAGGAGCACAGAAGTGACATCCAATGTCTGAAGGCTCTCAGGCTGGGTGCCTGTTGAAAATACTGGAGCAGGTAGAGAGGGGAAGGATTGGAAAGTATTCCAACCAGAAGGAATGTATACAAAGCTCGGAAGCGAAAAGCATTTGACATGACAAGACGGCAGTGGACTGGACTGCACGCAGGGAGGCAGGAGACAATGAGATTTGCAGAGACAACAGTCCTGAGGTGCCCAGGAAGCTGTTTCTAGTATTCTGAACTTTATTTGAGCATTAGTGTCAGTGCAGTGAGCAGATCAAACCTGCAGTTTGTAAAGAAGGAGCACTGATTACAGTGGGGAGGAAGGGTGACCAGGGCAAAGGCTGGGGGCTGGCAGACCACACAGGGAGCTGATGTAGGAACCGAGCCAGATACGAAGAGAGCCTAGAGAGAATGGTACTGACCAAAGAGGAGGGAAGAAGTGAATGGTCTAAGGAGATGTTTAGAAGACAAACTGATTATTACCGAGAGGGAGGAATCGGGAATACTCCCATGTTTCTGGTTTGGACAACAGATGCTTGTTGCAAACTGTGGAAGAAACCTCAATAAATTTATACTGGCCTGAGACATAAAGTGAGAGGGCTGATGTGGCAAGAGATAAACCCAGAAAGGTTGGTTAAGGGCCAGATCAAATTGGCTGTGGGCCACATGAAGATCTTGTGATATTATTCTAAGTGGAATGGGAAGCCATTGGGAAGCTTGGAAGTTTGCCACACTTACTCTCAGGGAAGTGAATAAATTAAAATGAAGACTGAAAAACCACAAGTCTGCCATGTATGGCTATGCTGGCTGTGCACTGCACAAATCAAGGGGATGTCATTCCTATGGATCGTGATGTAAACTGCACCCGTGAAGTTGTGCAAACATGGCAGCCGTCCTTGACAGCGTGCTATGTGGTTCTCTGGTTTGTTTTATGTGAATAAATGCCCTTATGTCCTCAGTAACGTCATAAACATCTCTAGAACAGAGCTTGTATTTTAAACTTTCCTATTTCTCAAGTTACCTAGCAGATTCTGAATATACAGCTGGCCCTTATTTAAGCACCGCGGTCTTGGCAAGGAAACTACCACCCACTTGACTGCTACTTTCAGCATTGCCTGTTCTTCTGCTACAGCCTGATTGTAATCACACTTATCAGCCTTACTCAAACAGAATTTTACATTTCTAGTTCTACAAGGATTCTTCCATTCATATGACTATATTTTTACTAAAGCAAGTTTCACAAAACCCATGAACTGTATGTAACATGTTCTCACTTCCTTCATTGGTAGGAACATACCAATGTTTTCACTTGAACATAGCTGTGTTCCTCCCTTGCCTTTTTCAGAATAAGAATTTTCAGGCCTTGGTGGGCTTCACTGATTGTATCCTCTGGCCACAATTCCACATTTGATAAGGAAATCACAAATTTTAGCATTGCATATCTATTTGCCTTGTTTTCTGTGAAATGTTTTTTCACTGTCACAATTATGAAGTCGATCACGATTTAAGCTGTTGGGTGATCAGTGGTAATTCAGTCTGTGAGTAAAGGACTGACTGGGCAGCCAGCAACTCTGCTGGAAGAAAGAATGTACTTCTTTATTTAACAAATGTTTATCTGCTATGTTTCCCACCTGTCAGGAACCTCCCTAAGAAATGTACAGATGTTGACCCATTTCACCTTCACTTCAGTCCTCTGAAGTACAATTTACTCTTTCTAGCTTCAGAGTCTACCTCTCCAGTTTCTCCTCCCTGCTGTCACTCACAGCCCACCTACCGATGAAAACTGGCCTATGTGCCAGGTTTGGACTGAATCCTAAATGCTATAATCCACTGAATTCACATTATTCTAATATTTACACTACCATACTTGCCTTCTGCAATTACTGTGTTAAATCAAAATTTCACTCATTTTTTTCCCAGTACAGCTGACTCTTGACAAGATCACAGCCACTACTGTGAGTTTTCAAACTGAGTGAAACTATAGATCACAAAATTTATGTTAAGCTCAACTTATACACCAGATAAAATGATTGGAACTTACAGGTTTATAGTTACACGAGTGCGGGGCATGAGCACGGCCATGGTGCGGCCAGGCCAGGCCCGGGGGCTCTGCATGCGCGGGTGCCCCCACCCAAGCTGTGCAGAACGGAGCCGCGTGTAGCCAAGCCCATGAACTAACCCAAGCCAGGGCCCGCGGAGCCAGCCAGCGGGTGCCCTGGGGATGGCAGAGCAGGGAGAGACCCGGCGTGTGCACACATGGTCCCAGCCACCGCCATGGTGGACCAGGCGGCGCCAAGGAGGGGCAAAGAAGATGGCGCCCAGAGGAAGTAAGATGGGCGAAACTCAAAAGCTAATTGGCTACGCAACATCAGGGGAGGTAACAAGACTAGTAACAAGTGTATAGACATAAGGCTAGTCCTATAGAAATTCCCCCGTAAAGTGACCTTTTAAGTGATTGGTTGGTTCTTAGCCCTGCCCCAATGACGCTGCAGTTTTGTGCTATAAAAGGTTCAGTTACCCACGGAATAAATGAGTCCTCGCTAGACTTGGCTCCCCGCTGCGTCTGATTGTCTCCGGGATTGGGAGGCTGGGGAATGGGCGAGCGGCGCACTCACCTTTCCTCGGACCCAGTCCATCCTTGTACGGGTGGACTCAGACCCTGCACACGAGGAAACGTGAAATAAGCTGTTAGGATCATTTGCAAACGAACTTGCAAGTTCCACATGTTCAGACCATTTTTTCCAGGTAAGGTTTCTCTCCTGACCTCCAGCTTCCTACATTCAAACTACTTATCATAGCCACTGACCTGGGGCTACCCCAAGCGCACTTCAATCTCAACTTTGTGAAACAGTGACACCGCCATATCCCTTTCTCTGTTAATTAAGTTAGAAGCCTGGGAGTCGGCACACTCATCTCTCCTAACCCCACCCCTTGTCCTGCAGACTTCACCTCTTTACTGTCTCTTATCCAGCATAATCGCTTCAATAAAAATGAGCGCTCAGGCTTCCTGACCCAGTTTTAACCTCCTCCAATCTTTTCTCCACACTGTTGTTAACATCATCTTTCTAAATGCATGCAATCATTCCCCTGATTAAAATCCTCGATGGTTCTCCGCCAGTTTCAGGAGAAGCCCTAACTTCACATCAAGTCCTTCGTAATCTGGCCGGCTTCCTTCTGCAGCCACAACCAGCTCTCCTCTGCGTTGCCCTGTTACTCCCAGCTCCAGCCACACTGAAACACTGGCCGTTCCATCCATGACACCTTTCTCTTGTGTCTGTGCCTTTACATGTCATGTTCTCTCCGCCTGAATGTAGTGCCCTCCGCCTGAATGTAGTTCCCTCCAGCTCACTTCTAGGAAATGTAACACATACACCACCACGTCCTCCTGTATGCTCCCCTGGCCTACCACCCCTCATTCCCAAATCTTGAGTTTGGTGCCCTTCAAATAAATATTTACATTTCTCCACATTAGCAAATAAGCTCCTCAAGGGCAGAGACCATTCTGTTCTTTTTGCATGATCAGTATCAGGATCAGCATCAAAGCATTCATGTGGCCCTTGGAGACACAACACATGTTTCCTCAATGTTGAATGAACCAACTGTGAAAATTAATGTGCATTTTCTCTACTTTCAGGTAAATTAGTTTGAATAAAAACAAAGTGGATGACATTATGTTCAAATGCATTTTTTTTAATAAGAAGTCAAATATATGGATAGCACAGGCTGTTAACCATAAACTCATAAAGCTTTAAAGAACTCAAACGGGCCATTTAAATTGTTCCCTTACACTTCTGCTAAACCAGGCATGTGCTCATCTCGCAATAACTCAAAGTCACTAAAGATAACTGAAGATACCCTCAAAGAAGTCATTCCCTCTGTCTGCTCTGGAGGATATCGGCGTTCCCATCGGGGTTAAAGGGAAAGCCAAGGGAAAACTCTTCAAAGTGATTAGCAAAAATCACACACAGCACTGTATCCAGGCCAGCAGCAAGGCTCAACCAGCCAGGTGGACTGAAGCTATCCAAACACTACCTGACAGGCACTTGTGGAACAGGACCAGGATTCCTCCCAGGTGATCCACACAGACGCCCGGAGAACGGGAGCGTGTTCAGACTTCTACCTCTCTACGTTCTGTACTGCTCTGGAGTGAGACTGCTCAAGAGTCCCTGGGATCACACTGGGCAGTGGTGTTACCTTCTTCCCCACCTTCAGGCTAGCGATGGGGAAAGGCGTCAGCAGAGGGTTTCTGCCACCCCAAAAGCCGCTCCGTGGTTCTCTTTGCTGGACACCGACACTGGCCACACTGAAACATCAGCTAAAACTCTGGACTCACGCGGCTTTCTCCTTTAGAGTGAACAAACCTGACATTTATTTTTGACTGACGTTGATTTTTGTTCCCTCACACTTCCGCTAAACCAGGCGCCTGCCCACCCCGGAAGTGGGGCCTCTCCTTCCCGGCACCTCACGGGCCACCGGCGGCTTCAAGGTGAAGCTTGAGTCTCCCTTTCCCAGCCACTGGCTGCCAGAGCTCACTGACGAACGAGGATCTCGTGCATTTAACGAGAAGTGCAGGGCCACAGAGGTTGCAGCTGAAGAATGGAAGAGTGATGCGGTCCAAATCTGTGGTAGGGGGCACAAGGCAGGTTTCCCGTGAAGCAAGGGGGCTTGACCCTCTGCCGGGTCTGTCTGCCGCTCAGGACAGAGCAAGGCAGGCTGCAGAGAACGTGCCAATCCGTGTCGGGGCTGCAATGCGAGTGTCCTGAACTTGGATATTGTTGAGAGAGAGAGAGATTGATTAATTCCTAGACTGACTGAAAGTCAGCTTCGTGGCCTAGAGTCCTAAAGAGTCGGGAGAATCTGCAAACTTGAACAGAGAAGGTAAGGAACCCGGGACCAGGGCAGCCCCGGTTCAGCGCCTCGTTACTGCAAGTGTCCTGCAGCACAAACCCGGCCTATTGTTCTGAGACACCTGGACTAAGACGACGAGGAACAGGCTGCAGGATGTGCTGAACTTTTGGCTGAGAACAGAGGAGACCAGAGAAAAATGCCAGGAGCTGCCTGTCAAGAGACGGAGGCTGTCTTCTCTGAGCACTGCTGCTTCTAAAATCTGAGTCCAGTAAAAAAAAAAAAATAACGTTTAAGGACAAATCTGGGTGCCAGCGCTGTGGCGTGGGCAGGTAAAGCCACCTCCTGCAGCTCCAGCATCCTGTGTGGGCATCAGTTCCAGTCTTGGTCCTCCATTTCTGATCCAGCTCTGTGCTATTCCCCGGGAAGGCAGCAGTGCTTGGGCCCCTGTACTCACACGGGAGACCTGGCTCCTGGCTTTGGCCTGGCCCAGCCTGGACACTGCAGCCATTTGGGAAGTGAACCAGCAGATGGAAGATATCTCACTCTCTCTGCCTCTGGCTTTCCTTCTCTGTAACTCTGACTTTCAAATAAATAAATAAATCTTTAAAAAAAAAAAAGAATAAGAAACTAGTAAGATTAGGTCTCAAAAAATAATAAACAATAAACTGCTCACTCACCTAAAATCATTCCACATAGATATAATTCCATTTTCATTGGAAAGTTTAGAGAGGCACAAATTTTGAATTGGTCTCTCTTTTCTATTGTGTTTTCTCTTTTACAGTATTCCTATCACATCTGTCTGTCTGTGGAAGACTACACTATCTATAAATGGGCAGCACAGAGAGGAACTAGGACAGTACTCAAAGAATTACCTGCCCCAAGAAGTTTCCTGGATAAAATCTAAAGAGAAAACATTCAGAAGAAACGTGGTTCAAAAAAATCTCTCTTCAGGGCCTGCGCCATGGCTCACTTGGCTAATCCTACACCTGCAGCACCAGCATTCCATATGGGCACTGGGTTCTAGTCCTGGTTGCTCTCTTCCAGTCCAGCTCTCTGCTGTGGCCCGGAAGGCAGTGGAGGATGGCCCAAGTGCTGGGGCCCTGCACCCGCATGGGAGACCAGGAAAAAGCACCTGGCTCCTGGCTTCGGATAAGTACAGCTCCGGCCATTGCGGCCATTTGGGGAGTGAATCAATGGAAGGAAGATCTTTCTCTCTCTCTCACTGTCTATAACTCTGCCTGTCAAATAAATTTAAAAAAATCTATTTTCAGAAAGAATATTTTATTTTTCATATTTCACCTATTCTAAAAATTTTAATGTAGACTACTCTAAAATGCATATACAAACAATTATTTATAATAATAAGAGCCATATATTGAGGAGACAAGTTAATAACTATTTCAGAAGCGTGGGTTAAGGGTATTTGCCACAGTTGAGCTCTGAACATGGTACTGAGTTTCCTGGCAGCAAAAGTAAAAACGGAGATACTTTTGTGAAATAAAAGGAAGCAGAATCAGGACAAAATATAGTCCGAGAGTTAAGATATGAGTTGGGACACCCACATCCCACTATCAGAGTGCCTGGGTTCTAATGCTGGCTACACTCTTGATTCCAGCTTTTTGCTAATGTGGACCCTGGGAGGCAGCCATTGATGGGTGATGGCCCAAATGATTAGGTTCCTGCTGTTCACAGTGTTTAGGGAGTCAAACAGTGGGTGGGTCTCTCTCTCTGTCTAAAGTAAAATAAAAATTATTTTTTAAAGAGGAGGAAAAAAATCAGTGTTTTCCCTGAAGCTTTATTATCTACCAATTCATTTGACAAATAATAGTTAATAAATATTTGTTGAGGCCGGTGCCATGGCTCACTAGGCTAATCCGGCACCCCGGGTTCTAGTCCTGGTTGGAGCGCCGGATTCTGTCCCGGTTGCTCCTCTTCCAGTCCAGCTCTCTGCTGTGGCCCGGGAATACAGTGGAGGATGGCCCAAGTCCTTGGGCCCTACACCCACATGGGAGACCAGGAAAAGCACCTGGCTCCTGGCTTCAGATTGGTGCAGCAAGCCGGCCACAGCGGCCACTTGGGGGTGAACCAACGGAAAAAGGAAGACCTCTCTCTCTCTCTCTTTCTCTCTCTCTCTCTCTAACTCTGCCTGGCAAAAAAAAAAAAAATTGTTGAATAGGCAAGTGTATCTTTATATTTAAAAGACTAAGAAGATAGACAATATCTTCAATGATAGATTAAAAGAAAGTTTGGGAAAACTTAAATGTCTAATTTAAAAAACACTTCAGTTTTTAAAAAAGGCATATTATTACACTAAGTCTACAAAGACTATGAAAAACTTAGGCAGGTATTGTGATGCAGTTAGTTAAACCACTACCTAGACCCACACATCCCATACTGGAGTTTCTGGGATCGAGTACCACCTCTCTGCCTCTACTCCCCATTCAACTCCGTCCCAATGCATCTTGGGAGGCAGCAGATGATGGATGGCTCAAGCAGTTAAATCTCTGCCACTAATGTGCGAGACCAAGATGGAGTCCCTGGCTTCAGCTTGGATGAGCCCTGGCTGTTGGATCATTTCCAGGGTGAACCAACAGATAAGATCTCTGTCTCTGTCCCTCTCTTTCTCTGTTGCTCTGCCTTTCAAATAAATAAAATGAACTGAAGAACTAATATAATCTAATATCCATGCATACATTAAAATAGTGATTCTAATTTGTCCAAATAGGACTTGAAATATTTACAAGGGTGTGTGGAAATCATTCCGTCTGGAGGTCGGCATTGTGGTGCAGGTGTTAAAGCCACGATCGGTGATGCCAGCATCCCATTTCCTCTGGAGGAGACACATGTGTACACATGCACACAAATATTTGTTTTCAGCTAGAGATTTTTTTTTCTTTTGCCAGACAGAGTTAGACAGTGAGAGAGAGAGAGACAGAGAGAAAGGTCTTCCTTCCAGTGGTTCACTCCCCAAATGGCCAGTATGGCTGGCGCTGCACTGATCCGAAGCCAGGAGCCAGGTGCTTCTCCTGGTCTCCCATGGGGTGCAGGGCCCAAGCTCCTGGGCCATTCTCCGCTGCCCTCCCGGGCCACAGCAGAGAGCTGGCCTGGAAGAGGAGCACCGGGACAGAATCTGGCGCCCCGACCGGGACTAGAACCCGGTGTGCCGGCTCCTCAGGTGTAGGATTAGCCAAGTGAGCCACGGCGCTGGCCTTCAGCTAGAGTTTTAAGAGAGTCAAATATGCAATAAATTTAAAGTAGAGCCATTTTTATCTTAAGATAGAAAACATGAAGTATATGGCAAAACCAATATTTCACTTTGGATATTAGGGCAGTCAGACCTATATTCCCACAGGCCGTCCTCCTCTGCAATGCAAGAAAATTTTTTTAAAAATGTGGCCCTGAGTTTCTCCTAGGGCCAGCACATCTACTCAGCTGCAGTCCTGAATTCTGCTTCCAGGGAACAGGAAAAGCACTTCGCACAAAGCACGATGAGTGCCAGGGCCCAAGGACTTGAGCCATCTTCTACTGCTTTCCCAGGCCATAGCAGAGAGCTGGATTGAAAATGGAGCAGCCAAGGCTTGAACTAGTGCCCATATGGGATGCCGGCACTGCAGGTGGCAGCTTTACCTGCTATGTCACAGCACTGGCTCCAAAAGTTGCCATTTCTAAGCCCCACCTTCTTATGGGCTCATCTGTAACTTGAATTTTTTTTAATTATCCATTTTTTTCTTTAAAAAAAAATCAGATCTTAGCTCTTACTCAGTTGTTTTTTTCTTTTTTTAAGATTTATTTTTATGTATTTAAAAGGAATAATTACAGAGAAAGAGGGTGTGAGAGACACAGAAAGACAGAGAGATCTTTCGTCCACTGGTTCACTCCCCAAATGGCTGCAACTGCTGGGGCTGAGCCAGGCCAAAGTCAGGAACCAGGAATTCCAAATTTGTCTCTCACATGAGTGACAGGGACCTGAGCATTCGGGCCATCTTCCATTTCCCAGGTGCATTAGCAGAGAGCTGGGTTGGAAGTGGAGCAGCTAGGTCTTGAACTGCTCATATAGATGCCTATGTCACAGGCTGTGAGGTAAAGTTTTAAAATATTAAAATGGCATTACAACACTATGCTACAACACTGGCCCAAACAAATAAATCTTTAAAAAAATAAAATAAAAGTCCATGTAGAAACAGTGGTTGGGAACACAAAATTCTGAACACTCTATCATTTGTAGGACACATTGTTAGGTGCATACAAGTTCAGAATTTCTGTAGCTTCCTGGTGTATTTTCCACTTAAGCATATGTAACGAATCTCTCTATCCCTATCTTTTAAAAAAGGTCAATGTTTTGAGTTAATTAGCCTTCACATTCACAACTTTAAGACTCCTTTTATATCAACAAAATATGTCAAACTTAAATAGCATGAATGGTTACAGTTTTTGAAGTCATTTTGCAATTTTCCTTTCAGTTTCAATACCCTTTGAGACCGCAGGTTTTGTAAGAGAAACACAGCACATATATGTACACCAAGAGAGTTTTAAATACATTATACATGCTTACCAAGGGCTCTTCCTTAGTAGAAGCAGCACATTAAGGTACCAGTTTATCTGAAGACTTTCACTCCGCTCCAGACACATGTGATGTAAAATCATTTTATGCCAACAACATATCTTACCTTCTTCTGAACTCACTAAATTGCCCTAAATTGCAAATTAGCTTTCTGCACACATACATATTCAAGCCATTATCTAAACTTCTTTATTCCTATTCTTCTGAAAATGTGCATAACTACTGATTTGCCATGTTTTGTTTACTATGTTACTATAGTTATATATAAAGTATCATAGAATAACATTTTTAAAACTTTACCCCACAGGTATAAATTGTAGGCTCAGAAGAAGTCTATGTAGCTAAGCAGTTCAAAAATAGCTTTTTTGGAGCTTTTGTTAGATTATTTCAGAAGACCTCCTAAATAGACCTAAGAGTGGCCTGATATTCCAATATTCCACAAAACGCTTCTTATATTTTATAACTAACCAACCAGCTCCAATTGCTGAACATTTACAACTGGTAGAAGCTACAATTATTATCTCTAATACAGTCATGTGTTACTGATTATTCAGAGAGGGGAAGCATCAAAATTCATTTTTAATTAGTTGCAAGATGTAATGGCTCAAACATAAATGGTTTGAGGGTTCACAAAAGATTTAATAACAAACATTAACTTTTTAATGTTTTATAAGTATTTTACTGATTTAAAAGGACTAAAAGCTCAATTAAAAAAAAAAAACTACAGGTTATAAACACTGTATACAGTGTGTCTGACAACAATTTTGACTAGAAATCAAACTCGTTCTTTTCCAAATACTCTGAAGAAGAGATCTTGCAACACTTCGTTTGCCTTGTTAATTACTTTGGACATATTTAATAAGACAAATTCTCTCATTAGCACATCAAGAGCACAATGGAAAAGATCAGAACTTTAACATGAAAAAATTCTATTGACAATATTTACCTTTAATATTCCTTTCTCAAAAATGAGCTCAAAAATTCTTAGCAAGGGAATTATTGCTTTGATCATGATGTCTAGATGGAAAATACTTTCCACATTATCTTAAATCTATGATATGCATTTACTTACACAGTAAATGGATCAGGTGGGGAAGAAGAAACAGTAAGTCAAGACTTCAGGGTTGTTGTATGTTATGCTAACAAAATGAGGACACCTACCAGAAAAAAGCTGAAGTCCATGCTAAATTTTAAAAAAGAATAAACCAATTGAATGGTTATAAGTTAATGACTATTAGTAAAGAAAAGTCTTCATAACAAAGCTTATAGGTTGCTTTTTAATTAAAAGGAAAAATATAGTGGAATATTCAGTTCAAGGATATTATATTAAAAATTACTAAAGGAATGCTTGAATTGAGTCTAGATGCTATGAAATAAATTAAGTTATTCAGGAAAAGGAAAATTTTAGCATGCAAAGATAGCAGTCAGAGTGCAAATAATTTTAAAACAGTCATATTCCTTTTGCATTTCATTCTTTCATAAGCCAGAATATAAGTGTAAAATGTCATCAGTAATTTCAACTATTATGATCACCTAGCCTTAAATTCCATGGTATACTCTACATTGTATTCTCATGGAAAAGATAACTTGTCCCTATTCTACTAAAACTTGTACTCCTATATCATAAGTGTTGTGTATACTTCAATATTTCTGCATTAAAATTTTGAAATATCAATTATTTTACTATTTAAAAAATAAGGTTTCAATTTGTCATTATACATATTGCCCAGAAAGCTAATGTTTGTGTGCACTGACAAAGGCCATTGAATAGGACTCAGGGAAAAAATTTAAATATTAACTGCATTTTAAAAATGTGATGTGCTCTAATAAACCTAACCTGTATATCTGAAACACTGTGAGGCCAGTATTGTTCTGGGTACTCTGAGTGTATACATACCACACACACACACACACACACACACACAGAGAGAGAGAGAGAGAGAGAGAGAGAGAGAGAGAGGAGAGAATTCATCCACAAGAAACAATTACAGAATAAAATGATCAATTTTGAATTGACATTTTAGAAATAGAGAACAGCCAGGCTTGGGGACAGCAGGTGGGTGTGGTTATAAAAGGATAGTACAAGGGCCCCTTGTGATGATGAAAGTGTGCTGCCTCTTGACTGGAGGGAGTGAAACATGTGGCATAAAATTGTGTTGGACAAAACAAGCACAAAGCTGCACAAGGAAGACTAGGGAAGCCTACATAAGACCCATGAGTTTTTACTAATAGCATCCCAGCTGTGATATTATCCAACACTTTTGCAAGCTGTCACTGCTGGGGGTGGGGGTGGGGGACACTGAATAAAGAGTACCTGGGATCCCTCTGTATTATTTCTTACAACTGCTTGTGAATCTACAGTTATGTCCAACTGCAAACTCGAAAGCTTTTTTAGAGGCTATAAAATACACTTTCTCCTTGCTAAACATCCCCCCCCACACATATACCAGTGAAATCACTGGAGAAATAAACACCAAAACCCCAGTGACGAAAGAAATTACCACATAAGTACAGTCGAAATTCCCCTCCAAAAAAAAAAAAAGTAAATATAGTAAACATTCTCTTCAAATATTCTTGCACTGTCAATATTCTTAACTTTATTTTCTGTGTTAATCTAAATTAGTTTTAAACACGACACTCTGTAAACTGAAGGCTTCTCATGACAGAGCAGTAATAAAATGCTACCTTACAGTTCAGACGGTATCAGAATCATCCTTAATCAAACAAAGAAAACCATTATTGTCTCTGTCCGTTTATGTTCACAGATAAGAAAATCCCTCTCTCTTCTCCAGCAGTTCGGACTGAAGAGTGGAGTGAGAGTTACCATAAGGATTTAGGCAAAGCCAGGTTTTTAACTACTTTAAATTTCTTGGAAAAGATTCAAGCATATCCCTCTTCCATTAATGCAAGACGAGAAATAGTGTGCAAAGCACTCTGGAATTCCTTTGCTGTGAAGAATTCAAAAGGTGATCAAAGGCAGGGTGACGCGCACTGGCACCCGGATAAAATGGGTCTGATTAGGGTAGATTCTCATTTACGTAAAATGACTTCCAGGCAATTCGTACAGCCTTGACTTTCAACCTGACACTCGCCAGACTTCAGTGAAGATGGAAATCGGGAACACTGGGCCCCTCTCACCAGCCTGGGGGCTTCATCCCTTATGATTCCGCCTTTGCGGGTGGAGGGGGTGAGGAACTTAAGTCCCGGTCCTCGCGTCCCCATCCCGCGGCTCCCGCAAAAGCTCAGCCTTCGAGGGAGCCGGACGGCCGGAAGCGGGGACAAGGTGGAGCATTGGGAACGCGGGGGAGGCGAGGCCAGAGGCGCAGGGGGTGCCCGGGGTCCAAAGGGCCAGGCGAGGCCGGGGCACCGAGCCACGGGGACGCGGGCGAGAGCTCACCCGCGTTCTGCAGGATCTCGATGTTCTGCGGTTTGTTCGCCAGCTCCGCTACCATCTGCACGAACTGGACGCGGGCTTTCTGGTACTGCTCGAACACTGCAGAAGAGAGACCCCGTGGAGCGGCGCCCGCCACTCGCCGCCCGCCCGTCGGGGCACCGCTCGCCCCCGGCCCTACCGTTAAACACCTGCCGCTGGCTCATGGCTCTCGCCGCGGCCTTGGGCTCCTCTGAGCCCAGGTGTCGTGGGAATCCGCGGAAGGCGCTGCCGCGGCTGCGCCTGTGCCGCCGTCGGGATCCGTTTCTGCCGTTTCTGTGTACACGCGGCGTCCGCGCAACCGATGGGATCGCAAAACGGCCGTCTCGTGGCAACGGCCAGTCCCGGGCCTGACGTCACGGCCGTGGTGCCCCGGCGCCCGCGCAGGGCGGCGAGAACCCGGCCAGCCCCGGGGGAACTCCGTCCTCAGGGGCTGCCCGGGCGAGCGCCCACCCCGCCCAACGACCGCGAGGACCATGCACCTGCCCGAGCCACTGCCACTCCGGGCTGGCGAGCGGTACAGTTGTCCACAAGGAGTGCAGGGTTATGCGCAAACCGACCCCAGCCGGCGTGGCTTCCCGACTGCACTGAGGGCCGGGCCGGGCGCGGGGAGAGCCCCACGTGCGGATAGAGCCTGGGTGAAGGGCCAGCGGTGCGAAAAGCAAACCGCAGCAGCCGAGCTGTCCGAGCGCCGACGGCCCAGCGGAATCTCGCACGTGACGCGTGTGATCCCACGGGTGCATTGTTGCTGAAGAATGGCGTTTCTGGTGTGCGTACACCCTGGAAGCAGAGCAAGACACAGTATGGCACATGCTCTGCGTTGCATGGCTTTTTCCCAAGTACAGCTAGTTTGCTGTCTCCTCACTTTGATGTGAATTGAAGACACACTTTGTATTTGTCTTTAAGTTTAGCCTTCATTTAGGTAGCTGAATGCCATTTGCAGAAGAGAGAATCTTTACCTGGGAAGCCACTTTTCCCTAGCTTATGTAACAACTCAGTTTCTTATAACAAAATGGAAGTAGGTAGTCTATCACTGGTTTCTAGCTCGTCTTTGAAAGCCGTATTCCGACTGTTCCAATGGCAAATGTCAACGTCAGTGATTCACCAGCAGTGGAGTGGGTACCTAAGTCACAGCTGTGGCTTGCCAGGACCAGCACAGGAAACTCCTGGGTATCTTCTTCAAGAGGAGACAGCATGCAAACCTGGCTGGCTGTCATATTTGGAGTGATTCTCTGTAGTAGTCTTAGGTCTCACCTTAACGCTCATGAGATATCTGACGAAGCCCTGATCCCTCGTGGATCTCGGAACAGCTGGGGAAGGAGCCAGCAATCAGAAAGCAGAGTAAGTGTGTGTAGACAGGTTTCTTATACCCCCGGGGCAAGGTACCTGTCTTTGGCTTCTGTAGTTCAGAAGCCAGTGAAAAAGCCAAAATCTACCGAACTTTAAACCTAAGGTTCACAGTGATCTCCACATTTTCCCCAGGGAACAGGTCCTGTCAAGTGTTTGCATGTTCCCATTTAGAGAAGTAGGGGAAAACAGAGTGAGGAAATTACTAAGATTGCAAGTAAACCATGGCTATTTGTTTCAGCTCCTTGTTTGCACCATAAGAAAATCCCCTCAACACTACAAGGTTCATATTTGATTTCAGTCCTTAAATAACTCAAAAGTCTAAGCTCCTACATCTGCCATTTCTAGCAATTGTCTTACTATATATTTCCTACTTTAAAAGTGTGAAGAGCTCAGTTGTGGGCATAGAGGTGGGGTTCTAAACCTACAGACATCAAACAGTCCACATAGGGAATGCTACAAACTTTGGAAAGTTCAAATGGTATGTTAATTATTTTAAAATACAGAATCTCAGTATTTGTCACAAACAGTGTCTGTGAGTTGAATTCAACAATGTCTGTGAGTTGAATTCTATTATTGTTCCTGAGGAAAAACACAATATAGGACATTTACTTTACTTCACATCTGAAATGGAAATATTAAAAAAGCTAATCTCTGCTCTTTATTCTAGCTTTCTTTAAAAAGCCTCAAAGTTTATTGGAAAATGTAATATGGAATGATCATGATATACATAAGTGAAATTACTAGTAATTCAAATATTAAATATGGTAATCATTACCTTTACTGACAAGAAAACCAGTCCAAATTTTCTGATACATTTTTCAACTAACTTGAAACAAAATAGTACTGTTTTACTAAATTGATTGAATACCCCAAGATCTCACATACACACCCCTAAGCTAATAGTTAAGCAGTGAAAAAACTACTCAAAAGTATACTTCAGGTTTTTTTTTTTTAAGTGTTATTAAACTCATGACTGTAAGTGCCAGCCTATTTGGAGATCTACAATGTATTTGACACTTGAAACAATACATTTGATTGACATGAAATATCTGAACAACTTGCAAAAGTGTTTCCATGAAATGCTTACTTGGAAGTTTGGGGCTCCTTTTGTAAAAACCTATAGTATATTACTTCAGAATAATTGTTCACTTAATTCCTTCTTTACTTTTGCAAAAGTCTGCAAATACAAGCCAATTTTTAAGTCTTCTGTTTTTCTTTATAGATCTCCTTTGCTACATGTACTTTTTAAAAAATTTTAAAAAGCTTTGCTAACTTCAGTATACATGTTTTTTCCCCAACTGTTGGCTGAATTTTAAAAGTTAAAGTGTAATATATGCTAAGTAGGTGTTAACAGCTATACTTCAAAAACTGCTATTAAGGTGAATCAAGGCAAATACATATTAAACACCAATGTGTACTAAACATGTTGTTAATGAGATTGTGTCTAGTAAGAGACGGACATCTACTCACTCTACTGACATATACTGCAGCCTGTGTTAATTCAATCAGCAAGCATCTACTAGTCACTGTTTTAAGGGCTGTAATAGCTTAAGGCGCTGTAAGTGCTTAGGGAGCAAAATGGGGCTTAGGGTAAAGTAGGTGAGATTATCTAAAACATTTAACTAATAAAAGGCTTGTTTGTAATAAAAATCAGTTGAGTTTTATCTGATAGTAATCTACTCCAAAAGATAATTAAATATATCAGTATTTAATAGGGCATTCAGTTAGCAACTGCATGTAATTGGTCAAGCTTTGGGAATCATTTTACCAAGACAAAATCTAAAATCACTTAAATAACTCCGTATTTACATACTTTTATTAAAAAACAAAGGTATTACATACTTCATAACCAAGTTAGAGGACCTGAAATGGTATGTATAATGATGGCGCAAACGTGACTGTCTTGAAGGTGGCATTGTCTCTTTTTTGGGAAAACAGTGTCCCATGCACTGAGGTCTGGGCAGGACATCCAGGCATGCCATTGAGTTTGTAAGCTGAGTAGAAGACGTGGACTTTTCTATCAAGAAGGACATGAATATTTCTATCCATGCTTTAAGTCTTATCTCCTGCTCTGGTCTTTTCCAGCCTAATTTTGAAGTCAACTCAGTTTTTGTTTCTTTTTCATGTGAAGGCCATTAGAATAGTAAGATGACAGCGCGTTAGCTGGTCCTAAAGTCTTTTAAGATATAGCTGTCCATGGTTTCCTTTCCAGGAATTTACCAAGTGCAGGAATTACACTCATCTTTTCCACTTTCAAAGAAAGCTATGATTGATGGGATTCCGCATATGAACGTTTTTGCTCCCCAAAGAAGACACTATATAGTACAAAATTACTGATACTAAAAATTGAGGCTTTTAACGTAGAAATCTAAAGTACAGCATAACATTTTTAAAGGCAATAACATACTTTAAAAAAAAAAAAAAGGTGAGCTTGCGGCGGCTATGTGAGTGACGGGAATATCTTCTTTTTAAAGACTCAGGCGAGTTTTCCTAAGTAATTAAACATTGTACCTCAGCCTGCATCACTGGATGGGGAACCCTAAGCCTCCTGTCACTCCCTCTCAACACCTCGCCAGCTCTCTGAAATGTCAGCATTGTGGAGTCGCTCAGAGCAGACTACCACCTTTTTATTATCGCCCGACGCGAGACACAAAGGCCGGTGGTGCCACGTAGGAAACGACCCCTCGAGGCCACCCAGGCCGCGCTGGACGCGGCCCACGCATCCCTCGGGTGCGGGTCTTCCAGGGGCTGCGCCTCGGCTGGTCGGCCCGCGCGAGCTCCAAGCTGGACGCCGGCGAGGCCCCCACTGAGTGGGTCCGGGGTCCCCGGCTCGACGGCGCTGGCTCTGGCAGGTAGCCGCGTCCGGCGTGGACCGAGTGTCGGGAAGTCTCTGGCTTCCTCGGCTCTTTCCCTTCTGCCAGAGTTTCTGCAAGTCCCACGAGCAGCTTCGTGGGTTCGGCAGAGTTTCTAGCCGGGGAGGGGGCGCCGCGAGCCTCCTGCGGCGGCCTGCGGGGTCCGGCTGCGCGTGGCCGGGCGAGGCCGGAGAGGCGGCGCGGCGGAGCGCGGGCGTCGCGGGAGGAAGGGGCGGCGCGGCGGCCCGAGGGCCCAGGGCGGAAGCGCGGCACAGGCTCGCCCCGGCCCCCTCCCGCGGGGCCTCGCCGGGGCCGGGGCCGCCGCACGGCCGCGCGGCGGGAGCCAGGGGCGGGCGGCCGTCCGGCCTCGGCGCGGCCCCGCGGGCCGGCGGCCCGGGATCCCGAGGGAAGGCGCGGCGGGCCGGTCGCAGGATAAAGGAGGCCTCTATCCTTTCGCTTTGGTTCCCGGGCCGGGCCTCCCGCTCGAATCGCACTGCGGCGCGCAGTCGCGGGCAGAGGTCCCGGCCCGAGTGCCCTGCGGCGCGGCAGACCCGCGAGCCCGAGGAAGGTGCGGGCAGCTGGCGACTCGCGGGGAAAGCTCGGAGCCGACGGGGTCTGGAGCACCCTCCGCGGCCGCTGCGTCGGCCTGGTCGCCCTGACGCTCCCTCCCAGGAGTTAGAGTCCTGCGGCCGCGGGCGGGGTGGGGAAGGCTCCAGGCTCTGTGCCCGGTGTCGGGTGGGAACCCTGCGCCACCTTCCGCAGCCAGCTCCCTAAGCCCCCGCGGCGCAGGCCGGATCCCAGAGGCGGCGAGAGGAGCCGACGGCTTGTTAGGGGGAGGTGGGGGGAGGGGGGCAGGCAGCTGCATCTCACTGCGCATGTGCCAGCCTCCAAATTTTTTTTTTTTTTTTTTTTTTTTAATTTTTGGCGTCATTTCGCTATACTATGTTCCAAGTCAAAACGTTTGTGCACTGGTCACTCTGAAGAATAATTGAGTAGGCGCTGACTCCTGGAAATTAAAGTGCAGAGACGAGGTTGTGAGGATTTCTGGAATCTTTGAAGCAATTTTAGTGCCTCCCGTTTATCCACCCTGCCGTCCCGTTTCGCCCACAGGGATGATCAGAGCCGAGAGTGAGGTCCGCTGAAAGGAAGACTAAAGTGCGGGACGCAATACCACCACAGCTCATTGCTTCAGAGAAGACCCTTGCACTACAATTCACACTTTCGTGTTTTTTAATATTTAAGAGGGAACAGCTGGATATTTATAAAGAAGAACTGCTCTGACTTATCTCTCATCCCAGTGTTATCCCATATTTATTCTTTAGATTGAAGAATAAAGGTTTTCATATGAACCATATGAGATTATTTAGAAAATACTAATAGCTTTTCCCACTTAGTAAGAGATTTAATCTTAAGGAAATTAATTATAAAGAAACGCTTTTTATTTTGGGAGTGTCTTTTTCTCCCCGGTGGAATAATACGCAATTGGTCTTCATTTATAAGTCAAGGGTAAAAGGGCTTTGAAGTTTATAAATAAAGTTGGAAGTGTACAAATAATTTCAAGTATGTTTGTGGTCATATCCCAAAGAGAATTTACCAATTAACTGTCTCAAAGTGTCTTGAAATATTAGGAATGCATAATAGGTAAAGAGTATAAAGACTTTTTGTAGCCCAGTTGGCTAGAAAATCATTGATTTTTTTTTTTTAAGAAAACCATGATGCTTTAGGTGTATGGCAAAAATTTAAGAGGGATACTAAGTAACTGCTATCAATTATCTTTCTGGGAAATGACATTTCCAGAATACACTGCAGATCATGAAGCTATAGTAAACCTGTGTTGCACCACAGTGTCCCTACATTTTGGAGAAGTTTTATGAGTTGTATGTGTTAAGGTTCATGAAGATGCATTTGTCTAAGTCTGTATTAAAAGTTGCTTACATTATTCAATGATAAACTTACTGTATTATACTGGATTTTCTAAGATGTGTTCTCCAAAGTGATACACATTTTAATAAGTGAATTGTTTGAGTAAAATTATCACTTGGTGAAAGTGAGTTGGTTCCATTAAATCTGGTAACTTCTTTTTGTTTAGAAAATTATGGGTCAATTTGAAGAAAACCCAAGTGAAAATATTTTAAGAAAATTGTCATGAGGCATATTTAGAAAGAAACAGCTGGTAAACACATTTTCCCAACTCACTCTGACTGGATTCTTCAGTTACACTAGGAAACAAACTGTAATGAATCATGTCCAAAGCAAAAATATCCCTGAACTAATCACTGATAACACTAATTTGTCTGATTCATGAAAAGCTTAAAGCTTTCTAAACGTCACTGCTTCTTCCCATTATAATTGGTTCATGTGTACTTTGAAAGTGCACTTTTTAAACTTAGGAGCTTCATTGATAAGGCTGGAAAGAAGTCAAAAATTGAGGAGTAAGATGCTGTAGAAATGACCCGATTCCAGTAGAAAGTCCCCTGCACGGAAGTACATGATGGAAATGACGTGGTTGTCAGACCCAATTGCTTGGTTTTTGAGTTTTCAAGGAAGAAATTCTACAAAACCAGTGGCATTCCTGGTTTCAGTTTAAATAAAACAATGAAATCCATCATTATTCAAGTCAATAGCGATAATTCACATGAATATGAATGCACTTTGATCTTATCCTTCGCTTCATTGAAAGACACAGTTGTAATGAAAAAGGGAGATAATCTCTTTAACTTGGTCCAAAGCAAGTTGGAGCTTTTCTTTCTTGAAAGACCACAGAAAGGAACTCTTCACTAAAGCCTTGCTTTCCTATTTCTAAGGTGATGTGAAGGTGGGGGTGGTTGGGCAAGCTACAGGTTCTTATATTGCCTCTAGGGACCAAGTAGTGCTAACTTTCTTCTTACGATGAACTATCTCTTTTAATGAACCTGACGTTTTGGGAAGCTAAAGGTGAGCCTCTTTTATAACATACCAAAGACTCATTTTAGGAGGCATTGTTAACTTGGGTTTATCATCACTTATGAGTAAGACATATTAACTCTTCTCAGTGTGCTTCAAAATGATTTTAAATTCAATCTTTCAAGGTACATTGTATTAGGAGTCCTAAAATAACCAATACTATCTCTAAGGCACTCCTGCAGAACATAAAGACAGCTAATGCTATACCTGTGCTGTGTGAAAATATCAATGCTTTTTAAATTTTTACTCACTTATAGTTACCTAACCCAATTTCTCTTGGTGAGAAATTAGCAAAATTACAAGTTCTGATGTACAATTTGTCATTCTCCTTAGAATCCTGAAAATGTGTCTAATTTTTGAAAATAGTCTGCCATATTTGAAATATAATTAGGTCAAAATGCACAAATGGGGATATCTGATTAATAGTACTAGCTTGGAAAGCATTTAGCTTTTCATTGAGCTCATTAAAGATATCTAAGCATTGTGCTAGTTATTAGTAAGATTTTTTTTTTTCTAAGATTGTTGAGACTTCTGGAGTCCTCTGGAAATCTCACAAGCATTTGTTAAGTTAAAAGGACTCTGCAGCATACAAAAATAAATAAAAACAGGTGCCTGTCCTCAAGGAGCTTCCACTTAGAAATGTCAGCACATCTATTATATACATAAAATTGCAATCCATGGAGAACAAGCAGCTAACTGAATGACTGTTTAAACTTGGGACCTTTATTGTGAACAAAAAGAATTAGCAGTGCTCGTACTTCTATTGCCCGTGTTACCCTAGTAGCTAATAAAAGCCTTAGCTGAATATTTTGAAGATTTTTCTTCAATAAACCTGTATAAAATATTGACAAGTATAATTTTTTTAAGTTAAATTAGTGTCCTAGAGCTACCGAAAAGGTAGAAAGATCCCTAATGCTAATCATTTTCTTTATGCATCAGACGATTCAGTCTACATTTGCCAAGGGCAGGTCCGGTTCTTCAGATGAAGTTTGGGGGCGGGGGCAGCAGGGAGAAGGTGCTCCACCCAGTCATGAATAGCAAGCGTCTGGGTGTGACTGAGCCAACGCAAGAGGTCACATTATAGATTCCATACAAATATTTATGGCAGACAAAGAAGAGGGAAGCTTGTAGGGTATATGTGTGCCTATGGCTCCAACCCAGAGAAAGCCACCGGTACCAAGAGCAACCGCTACGCTAAGCTCTTTGTGTCGGTGTTATAGGAAGGGAGTGGGCGTCTTGACTTCTTTCCTAGGCACCATCCTTATTTCTGACGTCAAGAAAAGCTTCCTGATTGACCCCTGAAAACTAATTTTCCTGCAAGTCGGAGACGAGGGCACCTGGGAGGGCTGGGTAAAGCGCTGCTATCTCGGGGGCTCAGGTGCCTGCTCCGCACGCGCTGGCCACAATGTGGGTTCGCAGCCGCCCCTATTGTCTGCCGTGGGGGCAGGGCCAAGTCAGGGCGCTGACTTCTCAGCTCCGCGGCGGGTACCAAAGGATGCGGACCGAGGATGGGGATGCGAGATGTCACCGAAGGCAACCCCCAGGGTTTCAGGCTCGACCCTGAGGAGTGCGCGGAGGCAGCGGTACCAGCGGCAGCGGCGGCGGCCCTGGCTGCAAATCGCCGTCGTGTGGTTGCTACTGGCAACCGAGCCTCTGCCGAGCGCGCAGCCCCGCAGCCCCTGGAACGAAGGTGGCGAGGGGAAGCGGCTGCGGCGCCCGAGCTGCGCTGCCTCTGCCGCCCGCAGAGCTCCTGCTCCCGCTCGCGCCTTGCAGGTCCTTCGGGCTCTGACAGCAGCTTCTCGGCGAGGAAGGCCACAGGGCTCCCGGGTTGGCGGGGGCGTCGCTGTCTCGGAAGCGTCAAATTAGTGGCGCCCTCAGTGAATGCAACATGGCAGCTCGGCTCGAAGACCGGAATCTCTTTCAGTCCTCCCGGGCAACGGGGGCTGCGGACTGCTCAGAGCGCCGGGCCGGCCGGTTTCCAGACCGGGAGTCGGCGGGACCCGCGTCCCCGCCGCCGCGCCCCACGGAGCCAGGGAGCCGCGCGCGCGGACTTGCCTCGCCCCCACCTCCGCCCCCGCCCTTTGTTCTCCACTCGCTGGGCACCTCGCGCTTCGGGGCTTCTAATGGAAACCCTCGAAGACTCGGCCACCTGGAGTGGGGACGCTGAGCTCAGGCATTGCACAGAAGGGCCTGCTTTTCTCGGCTCCTGGGGGTGGGGGCTCCGGGCGGTGCGGGAAGCGCGAGGGCGGGATCCGACCCCGACATTCCCTGAAGAGCCGCTGTCGTCGGGTCACCGCCTTCCTGCCAGGCTCTCGGTTTTCCGTCCTCGCATCCGCGAGGTGTGAGGCGGGAGCCCAGGGGAGGGAGACGGCGGGGCCGCAAGACAATGCTCGTCAAGGAAATTAGATTCTCCGCACTGAGGAGAGGAAAACTCGGGGCTCCGCATCGCCCCGGTCTCGGGCGGAGAACGCCCCCGTGGGTCCGCGCTGGGCTCCATCACGCGTCCCACTGGCCCGAGGCCGCGGGCGCCTCGAGGAGGCATCGCCCAGCCCTCCCCAGGTCGCGGGGCCGTGGCGGCGGCGCCGCTCGAGGGGCGGGACGAGCCCCGCCGGGAGGAGGGGGTCGGTGCCCTGGAGGAGGCGGCCAAGGGGAAGATTTGCGTTTTGTAAAACCGCGGTTAAAACATGCCAATGCCACGTAGACACGCCAGTTGTGACGTGCAGCAAGCACAACGTGGTACTGAAATACCGAAATCCGCCACCAAATGGCGGCTCCTGCAGCCTGCTGCTCTGATAAAGAGGACGCGCCGGCGTCGCCCATTTTGGGCTGCTTTCGCTTCTCCGCCGTTCAGCCACCCTCTCTCCCCCGGTTTCGGACGCACGTGCGGCTTGCGGGTCGGAGAAGCGTTTCTGCCCCCGGGGAGCCGGCAGTGGGCTCTGCAGGAAGCCGCTGCGTTCTCGGCAGCTTTCGGAGACGACGTCGCAGCCTCGCCCCGCCAGCCCGGGGTGTTTAGGGTCGTCTTTGGGTCCCCGGTTGCGGTCTGGTGCGCAGCTCTCGAGGTTCCTGCTGCTCAGCCACCCTACCCCGTCCTCAACAGTCACCCCATCGAGGGTCCCTCCCAAAGGATTGGCGCGACCTCTCCCCTTCAAACAAGGGCCGCGGGAGGAGTCTCTCCCCCTCGACCCTTCTCGTCACCTTCAGAAATCTAAGGGATGGCAGCGTTGTATTTCATACATTTTGTCTAAAATTCATCCAATAAATACCCAAACTGCAAGGGCGTATCTCATTGCCGAAGGAGGAAGGGAGTTGGATCTGATGCAGGAGGAGGACAAGGAGGCGACCACTGAGCACGGCCCCGCGGGAGCTCGAGTCTGTGGGCCCTGCCCACGGAGTCGACCCCTCGCCGGGCGTGCGTGGGTCGCTTTCCCGCCAGTGCCGAGCCCGGGGCCTCGGGGCCCGGGGGTTGCCGCGGCCCCGCCAGCGTTCAAGGGCTCCACAGGAAGGGGGACCGTCGTCGCTGCTCGCCACAGCGTCCAACTTTGGGGAACGACGTGCTCCCTTCGCCGCTGCAACGCTGCAAGGCCTGACAATCTCGCGTTCAAAATTGGCGGGATCCGAGTACGCAGAGCCAAGGGCGGCGCGAGGCGAGAGGCGCACGCGCAAGATGGCCTCCCGGTGCCCGGTAACCTGGGCGCGAGCGCCGGTCAGGGCCGACCCGCGGCGCAACGCCGAGCCGAGGTCGCGACGGTGCCTGCCTCCACGCCTGCGGGAACTGCCGGTTAAAAATGAGAGGAAGGAGGACCGTTTCCTTCTCAACACGCCCTTACGATCAAGCCCCCTGACCCAGGAGGCTGCGCTGCGGCGACAGGCGAGGGTTTTCGTCCTGAGCCCTTTCCACGCGGCACGAGAACCTTAGGAACCCTTTTTGTGGGAAGCGGCGGCGCGTCCCACCCCGTCACCCACGCCCTGGCGTTGTGGTCCGCGCCGGGCAGTGCGCTCCTCCCTTCGGCTTTCTTGGCTCGTGTACTGGCTTCTCTTCCTGTGGCTACCTCTTTGTCCACCTCGACGACGTTCTCCTTTTTTCTATGCCAATTTTCGACGCATTTTCCAGGTACCCTGGCCCGCCACCTTCTCAGTCTCTCTTCCCTACTTGGCTTCCAGCTCATTTAGGAGGGAGCTCGAGCACGCCGGGTCGGCACCGACCTGGGACTCACGTTCCTCAGAAAGTTTGGGTTTTATGATGACCCGTCAGAACAAGGAGGAATATTTCCGCTGAAATGTAGGTGACTCCGGGGAGGCAATTCCTGCTGTTTTTGGAAGTTACTCCTGTCAGACTGCGAGTAATTTAACTCATTCATCAGGAGTTCTTATTGAGCGCTTAGTATTAGAGGGCTCCGGATGAGTTTTCCTGTTGAACTTCAGAAAACTGACAGGGATCCTAAATATGTAGCCTTAGCAGTGACAAATGACTTATGATGTCGTCGACTTGATGAAGACAGAGTTGATGAACTTCTTCATGTGAGTCCTCTAGAAATTGCACACTAAGAAAAAGAAACTGGTGCAAATAAAGGAAATCCGTTTCAAGAACCAAAAGAAGAAAAAAAAACGCTTTTTTTTTTTAAAAAAAAAGTTAACTGCGGAAACAGGAAACACTTGACTGTGTAAACATTTTCAGAGACTTTCATAATCAAAACTGGGCGATCTCGAGATTTGCAGGGAGATCGGCAGTCTTAAGGTCTTCGTCGGGTGTTTCCCAAGTCGGATTTACTGGGAGGCAGGAATGTGTGAATCCTTCTCCTTGTTTTGGAAAACCCAGTCTTTGGATTCTGTGATCTTAGTTCAAGATTTGGGGCGGGGGTGAGGGGAGGCAGGGGAAGTGACTTTAGAAATAATCACCTGCTGCCGTGTTCGTGCATACCCTCGAGTGAAATGACGTATCTAACACAAGACCTTCATGTTAGAGCTGGGTTCTGTGATTTTTGCACCACATCAGATGTTTACAGGGTATATGTGGTTTTTGAAAAGGGATTAATTAGTATGCTGTTAGAAGATGCACAGCTCTAAAATGATAAAGTTAGAATTTTTAATGTAATTTATCAAGACCTTGTTTTGGATAAAATACCAGGAAGACTGTATGGAGAAATGGCCATGTATTTTAAGAATACAGTGGAGCCTCCATTTCATGTAGGTATTTAAGTACTAAATCAGAACTTCTATTACTCCTAGTGCAATGGAAAGGCAATAAGGCATTTATCAAACCTGTAAAATAGATTAAAAAATGAACATTTCAGCCCAGGATTCTGAGATTGGGTTCCATGTGCAGATTGCTTCAAAAACTAAAATCCCATGCCCTCCCTAAGATTACCATCTGTGAGTTTAAAAGAGCAACATCTTCATTTCAAATGGGTCTTTAGGTTCCTTTTAAAGTTTAAGACTTTGATGGGCCTGTACAATGAACATTAATGAAAGATTTCACAAATGAATTGCAAATTCAAATGCTAGAGAAAGAGGAAAAGATGACGTTCCTAACCAGCTTACTATACCTGTTGCATTTTACCTTGAGACCCCAACTTTTGCACATTTACGGATATCGGGATATGGAAGTGAAGCAATATGGTTGGCAAGTCAACTGAAGGGCAACTTTTTTTTTCAACACGGTGCAATTAACGGCCGGCAATTTTAAAAGCAAAAAGTACTTGTAAAGTGGTATGCATGTGTAAAGCAAGATAGATCACTATTTACACAACACTAGTCAGCCTCTTTTTGCATGTAAGCTAAAAACCTGTGAAATCAATTCAGGAACTTTCTGTGGAATATTTTGTTAGCACTACTTTTAATATTACAGGATCTTACAATGTTTTCAAAGGCAAAAGTAGAAACCAAAGCTGACTTTTCCTGTGCCCTACTTTGACTGCTCTTAAAAAATTAAGAGCTTTGACATGGGTTTTCTAGAAGGTTACAATGTTTATTAAAGTGGTAATTCAGCAAGGTTTTAAATCTTCATCACTAAAACTGAGGAGCTTTGGTTAGGAATGGTAAAACATTATAGTCTTTCCTATTTTATTCAGAGATACAATTTTAGATGAAATATCTTTGTATGCTTAACCAATCTTCAATTTGAGTAGGGGTAAAAATCCTCTTAAAAAATAAATGGAAATGTTTTCCAAGTATGGTGAAATAGTGTTAAGCCATAGACAACAATATCTGGTATTTTGGTAATTTCAAAACTAAGACCATCATGAAGGTGTACGTATGTCAAGTCTTTTGAGTTGTGTTGATCTTATAACTTGGTTTTGTGTAAGTCAAATGACATTCACTAACATTTAAAATTTTTTAGCCTTTGAAAAGCCTTTTATGCACATGATCATTAAAGGTAAAAAAAAATCACTTGAAACTTCTGTTAACTATTCTTTATCCTTGATAACATCATTAAAAACATAAGAAAAGCCTAGAAAAATAAGTTAAATTCACCCAAATTGGCAAACATTGGTAACTTTTACTTCAAAGATTGTAGAGTAAATAAACAGATACATCTTTCAATGAGCTTTCAAGCAATATACAACAAAGCATGTACTTTTTAGCAACATCACTTTAAGACAGCAATGTATTCTCTTTAGCTTTGACCTGTTGTAATCCACTACAGGGTTTCCAAAACTTCTGCACATTGTGCTTTTCATATCAAATTTTTTTATTAAAGATCTTAGCTATTTTCTAAATGAATATCCATTTTATTGGATTTTTTTCCAATTACAAATGAAATTTCATTTTACATCTATAATTAGAAACAACACTTACAATGGAACTGTACAAATTTAGATCAAAATAAAAATATATGTATTTGTGGCTTCATAAAACATCATTACTGTATCTTTAAAGAAAGCAGAAGTAACAGCAATATATGTAAAAGTAATGATTTAATGACTATAAGCAAGACAAAGCAATAAATTGTGCTTCTTTTGCAGACTGGGGACAATGAAATGTTTAGCTACAATTTTCCCATACAAACATGAAACAATATTCATATAGAATAAACACCCTCACAAATAACTGATGAGTGGAACACACACCAAGTTCGACCAAAGCAAAACACAAACTGAAATTTGTTGGGGTTATCCATATTTTAAATTCGACATGCTTGCTCTATTTAAAAATACCTGTAGAAGCTAATAAACTGCTTCTATTTCCAGACATTACAGAGAAGATATATTCCACTGTTAACTGCTAAAGCAACTCTTAAATTTGAAATTACTGCTGTATCATTTATTAAAATAATTTTAGATAAAATGTCTTCTTTTGGTAATTTGCTGGTTTATTTAAAAATTTGTTCCGGAAATTAGTGATAAGTATGCATTTTAAAAACATTAATTCCATCATAACCAATGGAAAATGAGGACACTATTTCCGTATGCCTTAAAAGTTTTTTCTGTACTGCAACAATTTTAAAAGTAAGCATGTATTATTGGAGAAGTCAGCATTATGATTTGCAGCTGCTTGCAATGCAGAATTTAGACTCTGATATCCACATTAAAAACATTCTATGTTGGTAAAGATGACTCAACATAGGGTATGGGTATCTGCAAAGGTCGAACCAGTTGGGAGAATTTTAACAACCACTTCTGAATGCATGAAACACAATATTTTCTTTATAGTATTTATAAATATATCATACAATACTGTCTCCTGTTATGTCATATACCAATATGGCATTGTACAACAAGCATAATGCCATTTGATTCTTACAAAAGCGAATCATTTAAACAAGTCAGTAAAATAAACGGTAGTACCCGCTTTTAGGCATACAGAGTGTAAAACTGAAGTTTACTTTTCTTTGATCGGTTTTGCGTAGCAACAGAGAAGTAAAAATCAAACAGGAATCAAAATGGCTAAATATGCAAGAAATCGTTATTCACAGTGACATGGCTACATAGAATGCATTATTCTATGTGTATTCTTTCCATTTGTTGAATTTCAAGGTAAAAAGCACTTGTTTTCTACAGATTCACAAAACAGCATAATAACAAGAACAATCAAGGAGAATGTAATGTAGGCGTTAGTTGAGATTAACAAACTATGGCCCAATGCTTACATCCACTGCAGGGTATTTCCAAGTCCAAACAATGGTTACAGAAACCATTTCACATCTTTCCTAACACATAGAAAAAAAAAACTTGCCTGCCTTCCCAGAAACCAATTTTTTATAATAACAATCTTTCTTTTCAATTAACGTCCATATGAATAGCACATCTAGTCCATCTTTTATAGCCAAATTTAATGTTACTACAAAAGAAAGCAACTTGGACGATATAGTCACATGTATTAGCATCTATAAAGCTGTAATGGCATGAAGAGATCTATATAAATCAGGGCTTAAAATTTTTTTCCTTAACAGTCTCAGGTATCACCCAGATGAAGTTGCTGACGACCCATTTACTGATGATTTTCGAGGTCTATTGGCAAAGGAAGATTGGTGGTTACCGCTGGGGCTGTTGCTGGTTCCATTCATAGTACTAGAAATGTGAGGAAACTGTGGATGAGGAGACTGCACTGGAGTAGTGGGGCTAGGCAAACAAGAAGAGGTGGAGGGAATACCTCCTGCTGGGCTGTTGGCCTTGTCACTCCCAGAGTCACTTTCCAGTTCTCCAGCATTTGTCAGTCCATCTCTCTGATGACTGATCTTCATCCTCTTACAAGTAGGTCGAACTCTGTATTTCAAAGGAAGTGGACCATTCTACAAAGTTAAAAGGAAAAAAAAAATCACTCTTAACTCTTTAATGCAGTTTACCACCATGATCTGAGAACAGATGTGCTACTCACCCTTCTCCAGGTATAAATGTAGGCAATATCCATTAGTGTATAGTAATCCTTCAAGGGCTCCTCTTCATACATGACATCAATCTATTGAAAAACATTTCACCATTAAGTAAGAAAGGAACAAAGGTAAACCTACATTTCTGTTCCATCTAAACATCTAACTGCTTTAAAAAAACAAAAAATTCTCTCCAAATATTTGGATGAAGAATTCCTCTGTAAACTTCAAATGAGGAAAAATATTTCTAGAAATGATTAAGGGATTTATTTTCACTGCATAAAAGAGAAGCAATATAAACATTTTTCTAAATATCTACATAAAATGAGGACCACAGAGTAGATACCTGGAAAGTGTTAGGTATGTCCATTTTACTTCTGAGAAACTTTCTTAAGTGCATCACAGTCATTGCTGCTGGGCATCGTAAATATCTTTTATCATTCACCTGAGAACGCAAGTCATAAAGGTAATTTTTTTTCAATTCCTAACTTCCAAATAAAAGTTTCCATTTAATTGCCTGAATATGATAAAAACTATGAATACAAACTGGATATGACTAAACTCTCAATTATACCGAATTCACTATTATTACAAATAACAAATGAGCAGATTCCTAATAAGTAAATTTTATACTAAAACATTAAACACAGACTATTTAAAATATTTTCTGAGAATAATACACAAAATAAACTCTTAATAAATATTGCATGTAGATGCCAGACTATTCCAAAGGCAACATAACCCCTCATCAAATCTAGAAGCCAATGTTTCTTCTACATGTTTTTATAACATGGCACATACCTCCTCCTTAGATTTCTCTTTGTCTTTGCTTACTTTCCGATCCAATCTAAGAAACAAAATATATTAGTGAAACAATGTATCTAATGTTTATTAGTATAAAATACATCTCCTAAAACATTTACCTGTTCTGGTCAAAGAATTCAATGGATAAACTTATTATTTCATCATCAGTTATAATTCTCTTATCTTCATCTGCAACTTCTCCTCTATCTTCATTAGAGCCATTGGCAGCTATAAAGACATTTTGAGATTCAATTTAAAAAAATAAACACTTAACAAAAATATTTTATATACAGTAGAATGGAAGTGGCAGTTTAAACTCAATTTTCCTAAATTTTAATTAGTGGACAGTTAAGTTCTTTCCCCAACTAAAATGTCTTTCCCCAAAAACATATTTACCATCAGCTGAAGGATGAGCTGCATAAAAATCCCTTCTTCTCTTCATTTCATCTGAAGGGCAGGGAAAAAATGTAAACATTTGGTATAGAAGGTAAAATAATGAATAGTCTTGTTAATTGCATTTTTAAATCAAGTTACTCACTTTTGAAAAGCCCTGGAACTAATTTGTATACGATATCTTGAAGAGTTTTATCTGACCTGAAAAACAATAAATTACAAAAGTAGATTACCAGTCAATATAGCAAAAACTAAAAACGTCTGAAAGTTTCTATGAGTATTTGGTTGCTTTTGGCACTACTAATGTTTTACTTGATTGTGATGTGGTCCATACACTGACAAAACAAAAATTATGAAATTAAAAGTTTTAATGTAGTAGTACTCTTTTAAATCAGCAGACAAGTGACTTTACATAATAACTAATAGCTTTTTCACATTCACTTGAGTCAAGAGACTTGGTACCATTCAAGTTTCTAAGTTAGCTAATATGAATAGAGAACAAAGAATGGAAACCATTTAAAAATATTTATCCTTATCTGTCAAGAAGTCAATAAAGCAATGCAAAAATGGCGAACTGATTCAGTTTTAAAATAACAGTTGAGGCAAAAAAATTCTTAGAATACTAGAATAATACTAAATTTTGTCTGAATTTGGTCACCACTAAGATGGCAGGAAATTAAAGGGCTACCCTCAACAAAGTAGATACACTCAAGAGTAAATTTTTTGTGTGAAGAAAAAACAAGATTGCCTTCAGTTAATTATGAACTCCAGTAACAATTGCAAACAAGGAATTTAAACATTTTCTTACCTTATATTCAGTAGTGGTCTGGTTTTGTGAACTTGAACATCACAGATAGGACAATACTTGCTGGTCTCCAGGTAACGCACAATACATGTTTTACAGACTAGGGTAGAAACATGTAAAATTTTTATAAGTTTAGAATTTAGAGGTGTGAACATTAAAATTAGCATCAGAAACTGAGAACTAGAAGATGGTAAATGCCAAAGGCCATTTCCAACTAAATAAATCAACTGATATCCTGAGAACATTCATATGCTACACACTTGTAATAAAACAGGTAATAACAAAAAAGTCACTGAGTGCAAGAGAAGAAAATTACTCCACCACTCTGTACCAACACAAGGACCACAGGGATTGTCAAGGGGCTAAAACTCGGGACTTACAGGAATGTAGACATTCTATTATGGTGGTGGCATCAATGAAGTATCCTCCACAAAGCACACACATTAGGTGGGGATTTAGCTCAGTGATCTTGATTCTGGTTGTTCGATGCATTTCTGCTCGATGCAAGATCCTGCAAGAGACAGAAACATGTCTGTAATTCACAGGGAGAAAACCCAGATGATCTCCAACTCCTAGCAACTGAGCAGAGAGGGCCGAGGAGTTCATAAACTAGTTTAACACTGTACAGCTGGACTGTCCCAACGCTTACTGCACAAGGAATTTACCCATCAGACCTGAACCAATTCTAGTGAAACGGTGAAAAGGAACCAAGCGAAGCTGCTTGTGGTCTCTCAGGTCCTTCCCGGCGTGAGGGGGAGAGGCTGGGGGTGGGGGCCAGGGCTGAGCGTGCTGGGGTCTGTTTCTTCCATCCGCCCTCTAGCAGCCCAAGGCTGCTCCACACACCACAGCCCTCGCCGATATTTACCAACCACTGGGGCTTGTTCCAGGTCTCCGAATTTATAGCACAACTTCCTCACAGCGTCCAAACGAAAATCCCGAGGTTCTGGTTATTTTAGACGGTTTGAGCAATTTGAACCTGGCTTGCTTTTATGCGGTACAAAGGGAAAACAAATTCTGCTCTATCTGCATCCCTGGCATTTCCGGAGCTGGGTGCCGGGGCCGCCGGAGAAGCACCTCGAGTCGGCCTCGGGCTGGGGCCTGAGCGCAGCGGACGCCCGGGGGCCGGGATGCGAGGGGCGGATCCGGTGGCGCCGGGGGCTCAGTCTCGTTCCGGATTCGGAACTCGCCTCAGTAGGGGTTTCCATAGCAACTTACACTTACACTTGGCATCCGGCCACGGCTGCAACTCCGCGTGGAGCCCGGCCCGAGCCCCGAGCCTCTGCGGGCGTGCGGGGCGGCCCGGCGGCGGCAGCGGCAGCAGCAGCGGCGGGCGCGGGGGAGGGGCCGGCGCGGCGCGGGGGCGGGGCCGGCGCGGGGGCGGGGTGGGGTCCGGGCGCTGCCGGCGCGGGGGTGGGGCGGCCCACGAGGGCCGGGAGTCGCGGACGCGGGTCCCAGCGTGGGTGCCCTCGAGCCTGGCGCGGCGACTGCTAGAGGAAGAGGCAAAGCACACTCCCGGCCATTTCGGTCGCTACTGGGGGCCTCTTCCTACGTCGCCTCCGTGCGAAGAGCTTCTTTCATATCGTGACTCTGTCAGTCTCTCCTGATAGCAATCATTAGGTCAAAATTTTCACGAAGGGCTCTTTTGAGAATCACCAACTGTGCACTTCACAAGAAACTATCAGGGCTCAAAGTGCAGAGATGTTTATTGAACCGAACCTCTTTTAGAGCTTCCTTCTCTAATATGTTCTCCTGTAGACTGGATGTGGGCTGCAAAGTTTTGGAAAGGCTTGAAAACTGAATTCTGTTTTACAAGAGGAAGAGGCGGGCACAGAGCCCTGTGTTTTATTTGAAAAAACCGTGCTGAAGGTAAGAAAAACTAATTGGTAGGACAGTGACAGTATGTATGGACCGTCTGACCAGCCCATTCCCAACGCTGCATCAACACCTTGTCAACTCAAAGAAAGCACAGGAGAGAGAAACAAGTGTCATTTGCCGAGCCTAACTTCCACCCAAACCCACATGATGAAATGATACCCACCCACCCCCCAGATACCACATAGCATAGAAACGTCACAGTGGGTAACTGTCAGCAGCAACGCCTCAGAGAAAGTCAGGGAAGTCCATTCCTGTGCATAGTATTCTTGAAAAACACATTTCTTAGACCCCTACTTTCCTCACTTCACTCACTCCAGAACCTGAAGAAAGACTAAACTTCAAGACTTGAGTGAGACACATTCTCAAAGTTGCTTTGAATGGAAATCTAAGAACTTGTGAGACCTGCAGTAAGATGTATCCTGAGGCTTCAATTCTTAGGGAATTTTAATGCAAAGAGAAAAATACCAAACAACATACCATAACAGCTAAAATTTAAAGAGGTGAGTACTAAAAAAAAACAAAACAAAAAAAAAACCACCTCTCTATGAAAGTGATCACAGTGCCAACCTAGTGGACTCAACAGAAAACGTCCTCTATGGCTCCTCATCACCTTTCTGATTACTTGTTTGGAAGGATACTGTCACCACACTGTTCACATCAATCTAAGTGGGGTGGAAGAGGAGTGGTAGGCAGAGCAACGCCCCTGAAGAGTAGCAATATTTAAATCCAACAGTCCTGGTGAGTAAAGACTAGCCTATTTGGTGCTTAAAGAAAACTCTCCTTGTGAAACCACAGAATCTTTCCTAGAAAGACAACCAGGTGACACTTCTATTTGCCTGTGAAAGCATACTACTACTAGTATCATTGATCATTAAGTTCATGAAGGGACTCCAATAAGAATAGTTGCCCTCACTTCTCTACCTTACAGAAAACCAATGCCATACAAACACCAATGTTAACATGGAGAACAAATAAATCTCAGTGGAGGATTATCAGCTGGTTGGTTGGCTTTAAACATTGAAGCCACATGTACTTGACCAAAATACTTTCAAATTCATCATAAATCTTATCACATAATTCATCTACCTCAGTTCAGAAGAATTTGGCAATAATCCTATTACCATCCATTATAATGATAACAAATATCATTGCTACTTTATTAAAAATCAGGTTTTTTTTTTTTTTAATCCTATTTGAAACTACTGGCAACCTAATGAAGACTTCCAAAACTCCACATGCTTGATAAGGTCTGAGAAGCACTATCTGGCATCTTAGATCTGAAAATCTTTTGGTTCTAACACAGAAATTGTCGTTAAGCAACTAAAAATGCAGCAAACACACAATGATAAAAACTGGCCATTATAACGTACTCACTTGGAGCTGTCAGATTTCAGTTGGAGGCCTAAAGCTAGCAACATCAAAATGAAGAAAAACAGAAGCAAGTTCTTATGTTAACAATCATCTTGACTACCGCAATCTAAGAAATGCAAATGAACTCCAAAACCCCAGCTGGGCTCACAGCCCAATACAGGTATGGATAAAGTTGGGGTTACCCTGGCTCTAATGCAGAATTTGGCGCCTACTGGGACACTTCACATACATCCAGGAACTTAGTGGTAGAATACTAGTGGGTTTATTAAATACAATAAAATCCTCAATTTTCTTATAAAGTTTATGGATGTGTGTGTGTGTGTGTGTGTGTGTATACACAAGAATACACTGCGACTTTTATATGGCTTTAAATATACTGTTAATAGGCATATAATTTTCACAGGTAGGTTATTTCAAACATCTCTGACTACACTTTGGGGCAGATGTATAAGAATGAACTCAAGTATTTAAAAAAACTTGTAATTTTGATCAAAAAATCAACTTCTGAGAGGTTTCCAGTCTACTTAAAACTCAAATGTTAATATGTAGCCTCATAACTTGGTATATACTGTCTACAATTTTATATCCATAAGTATCAAGTCTTTAGTATGGCTTATAATGTCCTTCCACATTAGAAGTTAAGGTTCTTACAAAATATAGGCTGAACTACTCATTACATTCTGCATACCACCAACCTACACTTGCATTTGGATAAATATGCCCGGAATTTTGCCTACTTTAAGGGACGGGGTTAATACATGCCTCGCTTTCAAATATTGAACCGTGACCACTAAGCCCACTAAATCCTTTTATTGCAATTGGGAATGATTAAAGTCTCTCTACTTGTTTACTTCCAATTATTAACTGTAAATCTCTGGGGGAAAGATCGTGCTTTATCGCTGTCAAGCCCAAATGGCTGCGTAAACATAGGCAATCAACTTTTTAGACCTTTTCCAAAGCATCCCTTTACCACATGACCGATGCTGACGTGCAGCAAAACCTGTAAAACGTCGTGGACTCGAGTCATGATTCTGAGTGCATCCCACAGCAGAGGTTAAGAGGAAAGCTGTGGTATCCGAAAGGAGAAAAAGGGAGGAGTGGGCGTGCAAAAGAGGGAAAGGGGGGGAAAAAAGGAGTCCAGCAAGACTCGGGTCCAGTCACCATCGTCACTGCAAAAAAGCTCCAAATTTGAAATGCCCACTTCCCAAAAAGTACGTCCCAAGCGATATTTACAGCACTCACCCAAGACTCCCAGCAAATACCACCTTGAAAACTTTACCCTTTTAAACACAAACGCAGGAGACCTTGGAAACTGGGAACCGCCATCTTACCAGCCATCCAGTTTCACACAAGTGTCCCTCCAACTTAAGTTAATAACATTTCTGCCGGGGCTCCCTCCTGCCTAACACCCACCGTGGCGGGATCGCTGCCCCCCACGTACCCCGTCCCTATAAAATGGGGGCGTTCCCTAGCCGCTTAAACCCCTGAAAAGCCCTTTCTTCGGGAGAGCAGGGGCGCCACTTGACCCAGGCAGCTCCCGATTTCAGGAACCCGTCCCCGTTTCATCCAAATCTACCTCTCAACAAAGGGCGCCGTGGCCAGAGGAGCCGCGGGGACTGCAAGTACAAGTGCTCTCCTCGGGGGCCATGTGCGTCTCGAGGGTGCCGAGGGGCGCTCGGCAGAGAAAGGAACTAAAACGTGGGGGCGCGCGGCGCGTCCGGCGGAGCGGGCGGCGGCGGCTGGAGCGGCGCCGAGCCCGGCTGGCGGCGGCGCGGGCTGCGGGTCGGTCCCGGCGCCGCGGGAGCCGCGGAGCCGCGGGCGCGCGGACGCGGGCGCGGGGCGGCGGCGCGGGCGGGCGGGCGCGGGGTCGGCGCCCACGCTGTCAGCTTCCTCGGCCCGGCGGGCGGGCGCGGGCGAGCGCGGGCGGGCGGCGCGGGCCGGCGGGGGGGCCGCTCCCCTTTCCACCCGCCGCCCGCCGGAGCCCCGCGCGGGCCCCGCGTCCCCCGACCCCCGTCCCGGAGGCGCCTAGCCTCCTACGTACCCGGAAAAAGCAGCCGGCGAGAGGCGGTCGAAGCGGGCGGAAAAGACAATGAAAGTTAAAAGTCGTTCAGCAGAAAATGAATGCGAGCCAAGCGGCCATCTTGAAGCGAGCTGCAGACGCCGCTGTCAATGGGCAACGAGCGCGGCCGAGAGCAGCCGCGGCCGCCGCGCTCGGCTCATGCCGCCTCCCGAGCCCGGCCTCCTCCTCCTCCTCCTGCTCGGCCTCCTCCTCCTGCTCGGCCTCCTCCTCCTCCTCGGCCTCCAACGCCTCCTCCTCCTCCGGGGCCTCCTCCTCCTCCTCCTCCTCCTCCTCCTCGGCCGCCGCCGCCGCCTCCCGCTCGGCACTCGGGGGAGGGAGCGCGCGGAGGGGCGCGATCGGTTTTATTCTGCGGGGCCAGGAGGTGTTTCTAATCCGGATCGGGGCGCCCTCGCCAACATCCCCATTGTCTCACCCCGATCTCTGCCTTTAATACTACGATTATTATTTCATCATAGTTGCCGTGGGGGGAGGAGGGCGGGCGGGGGGCGCCGTGTGTGAGCGTGCGGAGAGGCGGGGGGGGGGGATGGGAGGAAGGATGAGGAGGGGGAGGGGAGGGTGGAAAAAAAATGCACCGCTGAAGGCAGAGTGGAAACTGACACCGGCTCCAAAATGGCTCGGAGTCCGCCCGCCCCCTCCCCCTGCCGCCCCCCCACCGGGTCACGTGCTCCCCTCATTCCTTAAGGGCGGCCTGGGAATTAGTGTCGGTGTAGTCGGGCCCGTGGCCGCCCCCTCCCCTCCGCGCCGCGCGCCCTCCTCCTCCCCCTCCCCCCGCTCCGAGCCGCGGTGGCGGCGGCGGCGCTGGCGCGGCCGCCGAGCGATTCTCCACAGCGCCACTCGCGCCACCCTGCTCTCGGCGCGGGCATCGCGCCGGCCCCGCACGCAGCGCAGCCCACCCCACCCCCGTTATTTCTTTCTTTCTGTCGCCCGCCTCGGCCGGCGGGCTCACAGGTCCGCTGGCCACCAGCCACCCGCTCGGCTCCGCGGGCTGCGGCCCAGACGCCCGCGCCGCGCCGCGGAACCTGCGCCGGCTGGACTCGGAAACAACGGCGCCCGCCCGGTGCTGTCCTCGCCCGCCGGCGGCCAAGGCGGGGCGCGCGCGGGCAGCGGTCCGCTCGGGCCCGGCAGCCCGCAGTCGGGCAGCGGCGACCCCTTTAGCGCAGGTAACGGGCCGGCTCCCGCTCCCGGACCCTGGGGTCTCCAGCACACGCGGAGATGCCACCCTCTCCCACTGTGTTTAACTTTAATCCAGAGAAAAGGAGAGCGTGAACAGTTGACGCTCCTCGTATCAAGTTAACGCCCATCGTAGTACACAAAGTAGTAATTAGCACACAAACTTCAAATCCAAACAAAATATCACCACTTTTTGTGGGGACAACACCTTGTTTATTCAGGATGTGATGCAGTCTGCTTCCTTTCATAGGACTTCAAAAAGATCAAAAGAGGATAAAGGTACAGTTCATCCTAAAGATGATTCAAATACGTGGGCAGAATTTCCCTCATAACCCTTTCACACATATAAAAAAACTGTCAGAACCGATGAGTGACAGATTCGAAGGGAAGTGTTCTCCGCCGAGCGCGAGCGAGCACGGCCAGCTCCCACAGCCCGCGGTGACGTTCCTGGTTTTCCTCTGCACTTGGGCGGATCGTTCACTTCCCAAGTTATAACTGAGTTGCTCGTTCCAGGCTTTTCGAAGCATCTTTAAGTTTCCCCACCAAATCCTACAAGAAGTACATCTTGTCAACGTCTTTTTAGGGTGCAACACGGAACGAAGTACCCAAGTTCAGAAAGATGCAATAAAAAAAAAAAATCAGAGAACACTTTCTAAACGTTTAAAATTTACTAAGATTTTAACCTTTTTGCAAACCAGGACCCAACAAGGAAACGTTTCCTCTAAAGCATCTCATAATCAAATCGGCTGTTTGTCCTCAGCTTGAAACATAATTTCTTATCGAATCCTCAACTGGCAAAGGGTATGTAAACTAATCAAGGTATCTAACAAAAGTTGTATTTTCTCAAGTTTTAAAGTTTGACTAATGGTTATAACAAAATGACCTGCAAAGGTGCCTTTGAAAAATTCAATTTCATCTAAACTGTCAGTGACAATCTTCATTTTTCTAACTGTGAGAAGTAAATCCGTTGTCCTAGCTCTTAACCAAGGCAGTTTTGAATTCTCCCAGTCTTATATTGCTAATAGAAACAGTTTTAGAATTTTATTTTGCTTCTTTCTTCATGAAAAGCCATTTCAAACCGGTTTAAAAATCCAACTTTGAAAGTTTAATTTACTTTCTGAAAGCAAAGAAGACATTTTCAAAGCCATGCTGTTAATTTTGCTTTATCTTATCAGATCAAACTCATGAACAGAAGCAATTTACGGTAAACACTATACGGCAAGATGTTAATCAGAGGGAACAGCAAGTGCACACCAATTCTAAGTAACAAATTCAAAAGTGAACCTGTGTTACAATATTGCTTTTGAAACCCACCTTTCCTTTAAAACCCCCAATCTATCTTCATTTTCTGCTGATAGCTGTTCTGATTATTATCTTTTTGAACTTTCCATTCATATAATTCCCAGCTAAATGTCTATAAAAAGATAGTCATATTCACAGATCCTAATACTGTACCTGTAACTGTTCCATGTTGCAACTAAAACTAATCTCTGGGTAGGACCCGGAATCAGTGTTCTAGAGAAGAAAGAGAAAGGCTGTTTACTCAAATCAAGAAAATGTTAAATTTTACTACCATACACTTCACTTTTTGGTAGGGTTTATCTATAAATACCTCTACATTTAAAGTCACCAAATATGCAGGTCTGTACATCTTATGAAGTTGATTGGTCTAAAAGAAAAAAAGAACATGTTTATATTAACCTTTATTTCTTTAACAGTCCCTAAACCCTCTTAGAGAACCATTTGTTCAATTTTACCTTTATCTGATATTCCAAGCGCCAAGAAACATCAGTTATATGAGGGAGAGATCTACTTATGCTGAAAGATACAGTGATAATTATGCAGATAATATCTACAGAAAAATGTTCAGTATTTATTACAAATGGTATCTATCTTTTGCCCCTTCCCATTTTAATCCATTTTGAATTTAAAATATTGTAAAATATCATTTTCAATAGTAAAAGAGCATCTTAAAATTATCTCAATAAACTTCATCTTTAAAAACATTAGCTGAACTTCAATTGTTTCACTTGCCCTCTGGCCCCTTTTCTTTGAGTCAGGATCCCAGGTTTTCCTGCCCTGTTTTGTTTGAGCCTAGCACTCTCCATTCATACCTGCAAGTGAAAAGTGCCTCAGCTGGACACCTTACACAGACCTACCTTCCCAGTAGGATTTCTAGGGAATTCTTATTATTCTGGGGAGGGAGAAAAAAAGAGAGAGAATACGTCTTTGCAAACAAAGCAGAAGAAAAACAGTAATCGTTAATTTAAAAGTATAAAGTAAGTAACCTGATATTCCGTGCAAAACAGGTCTATTCGCTCTCTGTCAAATTTACAGTCTTCTAGGTAAGAGCTGTGTGGTGGAAGGGAAGCCAAAGTTTAGTTTCCATTTTCAGAACTGAGATTGGAATAATAAAGGTACTATTTGAAAATAAATGGATATTTAAATAAATTCTGTACCTCAGAGTTGATTTGTCAACTCGGTGCTTTCCTGCCTCCAGTATGTAAGTTGCAGCTGCTGCATGACAATGTTTTAGGACCACTGGGTCAATTTGTTTCAAATCTGGGTGATCTAAAACAAATTGTCAGTGAGGACAGTGATAATTAAGAAAAATTCTTTATTGTAGGTGCCATAAAGAGGATATTTTCATTCGGGTAAAAACCTCTTTTTAGCAAGATAACAAAGAGAATTCAAATAAAAGGAGTGCCAATTCTAAGTAAATGAGATTAGCAACAAAGTAAACTTCAAAACAGTAAACATCATAATTCTGTTATCTGGTTTCAATTATTTTTCCTTAACATTTTTATTATTTCCAAAAGACATTATCACTCCAAAGAAAAAAATAACAGTGGTCCTTCTAACACTGGATAGAATAAATTAAAAGGAACAAGGAAATAGATATGTTACACAGTATAAATTTCAGAAAGAATATTTTTGCTTTAGAAATAATCAATTTTAGGGTATCTGGCTCTGTGGACACACCAAGAAGTGGAAGAGAGGGCATGAGTTCAGAATCCAAAATGCAAATTTCAAAATCCTATCAATATTTTCAGGTTTTGATAGCCACGTGATTTTTGAGATGAGCCCAGGTGGCGGTTACTATTTTCGTTTAAAGAACTTCTACTTTCAGACGTTTCTGTGCAAGTGTCTAATTCATGAACTACAGAAAAAGGCAAAATCTTGAATTTTAGGGATACTGATATTTAACAAAATTATCTAAAAGCTATCAGTCTTAAAATGCTTTCACTCCGCACTGACATTCACTGACCAGGTCGCTTGAGAGGCTCGCCTCCAGGTAAGGGGTGCGGGACAAAGCACTACGCACCCCACTTTCATGTCTTAGGAGTAGAACCGGGGTACAACATACTGAACTAGAGGGCTGCAGCGATCCTAGCAGCCAGAGGCATTCTCTAGGTTGGAAGTTGTCAACACTATTCGAGCCAGTAATTACTTCGGAAACAGTCCCTTTTAAACGTTTGCCAGCCTAGCCCAAGAAGCCTGAATTGCAGGGAGCGCCCCTGATGAAGTCCAAGTGTCAAAACAGCCGCCAGCTCACACCAGGCTGAAAACCTTAGATGTTTAGGCCACAAACAAGGCTGGAACACGGGCTTTACAAAGGAACAAAGAGACCGGGTGGGAAATCAGGCCGGGAACGTGTGGCTGGCTCTGTGCAGGTGCCAAGTGTGGCCAGAACAATGCTCAGAGTCCGCTCTGGGTCCCAGCAGAGCCATGTCCCCACACTCCGTCCGGAGCGAAGGGCAAAGCCCGGAGACTTCCTCTTCCCGGGGCTCTCCCTGCTCGCTCGCTCGCTCGAGCTCCTCTTCTTGGAGCGCCCCTCCACCCAGGCCGGTCCAGCTCAAAGCCGAGCGGCTTACCTAACACGGCCTCGTCCGCCTGGGCGTCCAGCAGGCTCTGGAACGCCGCCCGGAGGAGAAGCGTGAAGGCGTTGGAGTCGAAGGAGCCGGGATCCGCCAGCATCTGGAAGCCTTTCTGCACATACTCCGAGAGCTCCATTGTGAGCGCGCCGTGACCTTCGACACGCGCACCACGTGACACCCGCCGCGCGCTCAGCTGATGCGGCCGCGCGCGCACGCGGGTCGGGGTGGCGGCGCGGGCTGCGGGGCCTCCCCGGTGACCTCCCGGTCGGCTTCCCGGCCCGCGCCGCCGCCCCGCGCCCCCCGCCGCCGCCCGCCGCCGCTTCCGCCTAGCAGTTCCCTCCGCGGGAGCGGCGGCGGCTCGGCGAGAGGGGCGGCCATGGGCGCCTTGTGGACGCGCCGCGCGCTGTCTCCTCCCCTCGGCGCTCGCCGGCTCCGTTCCCGGAGAGACCCCGGGGAAGTGGTGGGAGGTGTCGGGATCCAGGACCCAGTCTCCACCGACCCGCTGTTCCCTCAGTGCGAAATCCTGCGGGATACTCCTATTTAAGGCAACTGGGGTGTGTGTGTGTGTGTGTGTGTGTGAACTAGGTTAACTGCGCAGCACTGGAAATCTAGTCATACAATTCTGGTTTATTCTTGCCTTTTCTTAGCCGTTTCTGGAATACGGCAGTAGTCCTTACTACGTGGTGTTTGCACACGCACGCATGCACACAGTGCGCGCGTGAACGCACTCCAGCTCAGCAATTGGGAGACACTTGACAAGAATGCTTAAAAATCATCTTCTTCTTGATGGATATATTTCACAGTATGCTTAAAAGTCATCTATGCCGCTACAAATAAATACTTCTCAAAAGCAAACCGAGATACAAATTTTGTGCATTGCATCTGTGGGTCCGGTTTTAATGACTTAATAGAATCTTGATAAATACATAGATGGCTATCAGTACAGTTAGGAATGGCAGGATCTTTATTAGAAGTGAATTACTGTTTCCAATAGCCATCACTTCAAAGATTCAATAAAGTTTAACTTCCCCTCTTCTTCTACGAAGTTGGTTTGGAGACCAAGAAAGATTCTTCAAAACGAAGAAGAAAGAACCCGCGAAGCAAAGTAGATGAGGCATTTTCCAGCAAAAGAACTTGAAAAGTAAAATGTGCGAGTTGTTGAGGGACGGAGGGAAAGGCTACGGACTTGAAAGTTGTTTGGCTCTACAGGAGCGGTGGTTGACTTCGTGAGCTCAAGGTGAAGCTTTCTCTGGCGTAATTTACTTATATATATATTTGCAAACACACGTTTTTAACGCATATAGTCATCGTCCAACCTTGCCCCAGCACGCGGAGAGCACCTCACGTCCTAGTGGGGTGATTAACATCAGGAACAGCTGCAGGAACTTTGCTCCGTCCTGCTCTGGAAGCTTTGAAAGGCGCGTGCACGAGCCCTTCCCGCAGAAGGAACACACACAGCAGCTAGGGGCTCCTGAATCTCCCTGGGGTCTTTTTGAAATAAACACCTATTAATCACGTTCATATTTTCTTCTCATCTCTCATTCTCATTCTAATTTCCTTGTTTCTCTTCAGTGACATGTCAGTTGAAAATACCAAGATACCTGATTTACCTAGGGACTGTTTTACAGGAAGAGTTGTGCAAATGTTAAACAATATTAACACCCAAACTCATTATGCTTATTACATATACATATATATTTTATGACCTAGGATAACACTACTAATACTCTAATAGCATTTGAGTTGATTATTCTAATCCTAAAGAATTTACTGTCAAAAAAAAAAGAATGCATTTGTCCATGAGCATAGATTTTTAAATGTTATTTTAAAAGAGGCAAGTGAACACAAATGGTTGAGTCTTTGTGCATAAAAGTTAGGAAATTCACAAGGATTGTTTCCATAATAGCTGTCACGTTACTCTGGCCCATATGTAAGTACTTTCTCTTGGAGGATGTTTGTCCTCTTCTGCCTAAATATATTCATGTGTTAGGCCCAAGTTATGGGTACATTTCCAGCTCTCACAAAAATTTTAACCGCAATGTTTTCTGCTGCTAAAAAAACTAAAATTTCCTACTACAGGTACATTTATTTCAACTCCCTTTGAAGGAAGCACAGGATTAAATATTTGTTTAAATGTAGAACATGTGTGTCTTTGACAAGCTATTGAAATACATAGACGTATAATCATTAAAAGGCATGACTACCCAGATGTAGATTCCCTTGGTTTCAGCAATAAAACCAATGCTTTTTATATTGTTAGAAAAACTAGAACGTATTCTGAAAAATAGTATTTAAAATTTTTTCTTTGATCAATGAAATAAGCATTGGAACTTTCATTAAAACTTCTAATAATTCCACTGAAAGCCAGTAGAGCAAATTTGGCCTCAAAGAAACTTTCAACAGTATAATTATGTGCAGCTGAAAATAACTAAATAAATATCAGACATCTTCATGTTCATTATGTATTGTACTTATAAACTGTAAATATTAAGGCAGAATGCTGATAAATTTGTTTTTCTTTTAGAAAATCTAGAAATTATTTGAAAAACTCAAAAGGATAATTTTAACAATGTTTTAGAGTTTCAAAATAAATTGTATTTTTTGAACTGGCTAGTTAATTCTTTCTAGAAACCAACTGTGACTACCATTAAAATGGGCTGGGACTTTTACAGAATCTATGTGGTCAGCTTTTCCCAAAGGCCTCATTCCTACATTTGTTAGTTTTATGAATTAAAATCTTTTCTTTTTTTTTTTTTTATAATGTATAAGTACTTTCACTTGTGTGGGAAGAAAGCCCAAGGAAGGTATGTCTTTAAAAGATTGAAGAGTTCCTTGACTATCCATGTGGAGAAAAAAAATGAGACATCCACAAGTTTTAACTGGCATGTATACTATGCCAGTCTAAGATAAGGGATGTATTTTATTTCATCCTGTGAAATAAACTTAAGACAACTCCGTTTTAAAGAAAGGAAAGTTTAAACATTTTTTAAGACTACCTATACTTTAAGAAACCATCCTCTCTACTCCCCCACCCCATATTGATTCTTTGATGGTTACTCATCAGTACTTACTGGTGAAAACAGAGCTTTACCGCTTTCAAGCAGTTGAGGGAAATGTTTATGAAATGACCTTTGAGAATATGACCTTTGAGAATATGAGTCAAAAACCATTTCAGTAGTTTATAAAACCTATATGTTCATGCATTTATTTTATTGGATATCTTAGAAGGCATAAAGTAGGTCTTGTAATTTCAATGGTCAAGTTTTTGCACATTCATGATCACAGAGTTCATGGTCTCAAATTGTGTTTTATGTCACCTACATTGTCAGACCCCCAAATTCAAGGGGACATTAGGGCTTTTATTTTAAAAATTAAACATTGAGTTGAATCCCTGATAATTCCTAAATGGTCATTGTTACAATATCTAATTTAGGCAAATCAAGTCTTCCCCTCCTCACATAGTATGGACTCGTTTGTATATGTGGATTTTAAAATAAAACTCAAATTCATTTCAATGGAGTTAGCGCCTTCGTATGTGAGGGAAAGTGAAAGCTAATTACATTAAAGAAACAACCCACAAGATTGAAAGCCAATGATATGGTGCTGTCTAAAAATTCACACTTAGACTTTTGCACAAGTGTTTTGGATTTTTTCCCCTAGAACTTTTATTCAAAACATTTAGATTAAATGGCAAATGGTATAGTTTATATGTAATATTTTCATCATTTAGTATCATTTAAAAAATTTTAATATATTAGGGAAAAATATCAAACATCAAAATACAACAATAAATTAAATGTTTTGAAAGATCTAATTATCATGCTATCTTAAGTTTCTTAAGTAGATAAATAGCAAAGCATTGCCTAAACTAAGGGCTCTAAAATTAACGTTTGCAAAAAAGAAATTCTATATTCAGCATATGGGTGAAGCGTATACTCCTGAATTACTGGAGTGAAATTTAGGAACCACCAACAGTGCTGCCATGATTTTGTTAGCTAATTAGCCACAATATGATAACTGTAAAACTAAGTAAAATTCCTAAGAATAAATTTATAATTTTAATATCATTCAGTTTCCTGTATCACTGATCTGGTTAATTGCATTTAACCAATCTGTAGTTTTAGGTAGATTTTGTACATATCAGAAAAGTCATGTCTTCCCTTAAGGCTTCACTGTAACATACTGAAATTTACTTTAGGAAGTTTGAGCCTCTAATTTAAAGTAAAGCAGTTAATGTTAAGTGGGTACATCTGTGTCATACAGGCTAAAACTGTGATGACTTCATCTAGAAAGAAATGAGGAAATATAAATAAACAAATACAATTTGGCAAAGGTGAAGGCAAATTTTAATTTAAAGTTGCAGGAATTAAGAAATAAGAAAGCAGTCATACTCCATTTAACCTTTAATGAGAGAAGAACAGGTTGAATTATGTGAAATATTTCTCTACATGGACAAATAAAGACCATTCATCTTTACATTCAGTAAATGATTCAAACGATTCCAATTTACTTATATTTTGTATAGATTATAAAAAGCAAGATTACTCCTTAAATCATATAACTTATATCTACTTCATCAGAGAACTGATGTGAAAATTAGGAGCTGATCAATCATCTAATAATTCTGTCAAATAGACAATTTAGTTAATAAACACAGATAACACTTCAACAGCAAGTTGATTTATTTTTTTCTACACCGAAATTATGAAGCTCACCTCTTCAGTTTCCTGTATCACTGATCTGGTGTCAGCCAGAGTGACCCATGGCTTAGCTGTAAAAGGGTAAAAGGGAAGCATAGGTTTGTTGAAACCAGAGCACTTTGATGAGTACTCATGTATTTAATTATTCCATATGTATACAGACTGTCCTGGTGTATTTTTAAATTGAGAGCTGGAGGAAGGAAGAGAAAGAGACAGAAGGAAGAAGCAGGGAAGGGAGAGAGTGAGGGAAGAAGGCATGCTGGCTAGTTTCTCCCTGCACAGGGAGACTGCAAGCTTCTTGACTGTGTACCCCCCGACACAATCTAGTGCAGCACTGGGCTCAACTGAGCCTCCCAGGAATGCCCGAAACAGACCAGAAGCTCATCTGTGCTGTCCAGAATCTAATCAGCTTCAAGATGCCTGCATTAGGCTGCTGCAGCCTGAATGTCTAGCAGAGTCCCTTCCTTTGTTGGTTCTGGATTTGGCATCTATTCTAAAACTATTTCCTCATACCTTAAAAATAGGCGTTTTGGCCAGATCCATGAATACCAAACAAAAAAATCAAACAGATGCGCCTATGCCATATTTTCTACATTCAACAATTTTTAAAAATTTATACTTTGAAAGTATTATTTTTGCATGTGAAGGTTTGAGATTTAAGAAACTTACATATGTTTATTTTGTTTAGAGGAATATAATTTTACAAAGAAAACTGGAGACAGAAAGAAATGAAAGGAGTATTTTATAGATTAAAATTCAGATAACAGAAATCTGTACTTGCTTATAAGTCAAAAGATTTGACCATTCACCTATTAAGGAAAACATTTCAGAATGGAAGTTAAGTGCATAAAAAGGGATTATCTGAATTAGATACACTACAAACACTAAAAAAGATTGTACTGCGTGTACTTTTAACTGATTTAAAGTAAACATTTAGGAGTGTGCATTTAGCCTAGTGGTTAAGATAAGATGCCTGTGTCTTACACTGGAGTATCTGGGTTTGATACCTAGCTCTGGCCCCTGATGATGGCTTCCTGCTATTGCGAACCCCGGGAGCCCACAGTGATGGCTCAAGGAATTGGGTTCCTGCCACCCATGTGGGAGACCTGGATTGCATTCCCAGCTTTTGGCTTACAGGTATCTGGGATGAAAACCAGCAAATGGAAGCTGTCTCTGCCTCACCAAAATACATTTAAAATGTTTTAAATGAAACATTTAACCAAAATTAACATTTTAGGGGCCAGCATTGTGACACAGTGAGTAAAGCTGCCAGCAACACTAGCATCCCACACAGGCACAGGTCTGAGACTGGGCTGCTCCATTTCCGATTCCAGCTCCCTGCTAATGGTCTGAGAAGGTAGCAGAAGATGGTCCAAGTACTTGGACCCTTGCCACCCACATGGGAGACTGGAAGAAGCTCCTGGCTCCTGGCTTTGGCCTGGCCCAGCTTTAGGCTCTGTGGCCGCTTGGGGAGGGAACCAACAAATAGAAGATCTCTCTCTCTGTCTCTCTCTATAAAAATCTTCAAAAAAAACAAAACAGTATTTTAAAACAAAGAAAGGCCTAGATAAACATGTTTTAGTATTTTGAAATATGTATAATATTTACAATAATACTGGGTATGAGCTTAATATTTTAATTATGCTGTTATGAATATGTTGGTTTTAAAATTATTTTATATTTTCATTTATTTGAAAGTCAGAGAGAGAGAGATTTTCCAACACTCAGCTCTCTCTTCAAGTGCTGTAATAGCCAGGGCTGGGCCAGGCCAAAGCCAAGATGCCAGAAGTCAATCTGGGTCTCCCATGTGAATGGCAGGGACCTAAGTACTAGCGCCATCACCTGCTGCCTTCCAGGAGGCTAGATCAGAAGTGGAGGGGCCCAACACTCCCATATGGGATGTGGACATCCTAAAGTGATGTTGTAACCAGTGAGCCAACAGCCACCCTGAATATTATTTTCAACAGGATACATATTTTATCTCCCCTGTTAAAATAAAATGTAGACTGGAACTAATTTTGTGGGTAATTCAGTCTAACAATATGTATTTTAAAACCTTAGTAGAATTATTGTGTTCAACACTCAAATTTCTTACATAGAAAATATTTTAAATCATTTATACATAGGATTTCTATGCCATAGTAAATCTTCAGAAAGTAAGTTTATAGGCTTCTGAGAAAAGCAAGCACCTGAAAAATAGATAAAACCTTGAAACTATTTAGCTTCCCTTAGAGTCAGTTTTTTTCCTCTTTCAGCTTTTGTTTGTTTTATTAAAGTTCAAATATGAATACTGTTGTTTCTAACTTGTTCAATGTTGTTTTCAAGCTGGATTTCTTTGTGTAAGCCTTTAAATCTATTTTATGGAAAGAGATCAGGAGGCGAGTTTTGTAAAATCTTTTTAATGTAATAAAATACCAAGAAAATAATGACTAACAGGGCAAAAGAGAGAATTGTATTTATATAGTCAATTTAGGCCAAGTACTGTAATTAGAAACTTGGACCTGAGTTACTAGTGTCTGGGTAATTGCTCAATTTTCCTTTCTTTTTATTTTTTTAACATTAAAAGAAATAGACCTGGATCATTTAGAGCAACAGAATTCTAAATCAAAATTAACCAGAAAATTGGCAACTTGTATGTGACTTACAGTGTGTTATAGATTACAGACTAAGAAATAAGAAATTTGGTAAAGAATAAGAACATAATGGGAAATGTGTGTGTAAATGAAACCTAGAAAATTCTGAATTTTCAAATCCTTTCCTTAAAATTTGAAAGTGACAAAATTTTAAATGAGGCTCAACTATGATATATAGGTGAGTAGTTGACAGTTGTAAAAAACTTATTTTGTTAAGATAATAATTTAAATATTTGTTAATTTAAATGAATAGTTTTATGAGACCTATGAGATCAACAGTGTCTATAAAGACATACATATTTTGTTTTATAAATTTCTATAGATGATATACATTCTTTTTTAAATTTCTGTTTATTTAATTTGAAAGGGAGACAGAGATCTCTGATATGCTAGTTCACTTCTGAATGCTGGCAATGCCCATGGCTGTGCCAGGCCAAAGCTAGAAGCCAGGAACTCAATCCAGATCTCCCATATGGGTGGCAAGGGCTTAACTACTTAAGCCATCACCTGCTGCCTCCTGCAGACTACAGTCACAGGAAGAAGGAGTCAGGAGCAGAGCCAGAAATCAAACCCAGGCTCTGAAGTAGGATGCAAGCAGTTCAAGCCATGTCTTAACTACTAGACTAAGCACTTGCCCCACATTTTAAAATCATAACAGAAACAATAAGAATTCTACCTTATATATGCTTTTAATGTGATTTTGAAGACTGCACTGAAATTTTTTAAGGAAGTGGACATAAATAAAAACCTAAAATTCAAATGTTTGTGAGCTATCTTAGCAATGATTAGAGTGGTTTTAAATTCTTTTATGTTAATTTAAATTTCATTTTGCTTTTATTTGGTTTCTAAAAGTTGCTATGATCAATATATGTTTGTAGCGACTATGGCATTCCATGATGACTAATGTTCTAGTGAGTCAAAATGATAGTCTGTTGTATTAAAATCAAGAGTGACCATAGGAAAGTAGTCATCTTACAAGCAACATCCTGCCATGTAACAGGAGAGAAGCATTGTCAGAAAGTAACACACTTAGGTCTTTAAGACTTAGGTATCTGCTTAACGTTTTTCTCTTAGCTTCTCTTTATTTTACTAAAGTCTTAGAAACTAGTATAAAGAATTGGTAAACCTTTACATAAAAATGTCATCAGAATTCAGGCATAGTTTTATGCAAAAATTTAAATGATCATTCCAGCTAAAAATAGTAGATAATAGGCAAATAGCTGATACTACTTTGTGTATTAAATGATATTGCACCATTTTTGAATGAAAATAATTGTTAATCTCTTTTTTAAGATATCTGAATAATTATATGAATGCTTATTTTGGAAATAGAAGAGTTTAAGTGGCAAATTTAGGAGTTTATCATTAGTTTCAAGTGGAACATAATTTTTTCTAATAACCTACCCAAATATAACAAAATTTATTTAAAAGGAATATCAAAAAAAATCTTTTTGGGGGGAGGTACCATCTATCCAGAGATATACCACATTTTTTAAAAGGGATATTTTCATAACTTTGCTTGAAAAGTTTATTTTTATCTTAATAACTATAACGATCATGACAGAATTAGGTAAATAAATTACTGTAGCCTCTTAAAGCATACTGAAGTTTCTGGAATTTGTAATACAGGTTACAAAAAAAAATTTGTAATACAGGTTACTTAAAAAGTAACATTTGTTACGTCTTTACTTTTTTACTTTGCTGTTCTTATAAAGAGTTCTTTTATTAGACAAGTGCCTGGTATGTAAGACTATTTGTTGAGTAAGTGAAGATAGCGTAGCACAGGGAGTAGAGGAAACCAGGCTCACTCAAGCCCCGCTCCCACCTGCTCTCAAGTCTATGACCTTGGATGGGAGGTTTATTTTTCTCTAGGCTTCATTTTTCTCAAGTGTACAGTGGAAATAAATATGGCTCTTGAAGAGCTTTCAGGGCCCAGGCACATGTTCCATGCGTGCAGTTATAACCAAATAATGCAATTTTTCAGTTGTTAATTTTGCTTTCAACTGGTGCAGTGCTGTTTTTTCCTTTTCATTTAAATTTGCAGCTGCTGTGCGTCTGATGTAACCATTTGAGGACCCCAAGCACAAAAGCTCCTATTTTAAAAATTAAAATAAAAACCTTCTGGGCTGTCTGACACTTGTTTACTTTCAGAGACTACAGTGACTCTTAGAGAGCTCTTGAAATAACAACAATCATATGATCCCTTCAAAGACCTTGAGGATAATGATCTTCTCACCCCTCACCTCTTGACATGCCGGGAGTCGGTTATGGTCAGCCCACCTGCAAACACCTTCTTAAGCAAGCTCGTGGGCCGTCCATTCCCTCTCTTCCCACTGGTTCGTACGCTAGGGTTTCTTCAGTTATTTCTGTTGTTAGCGACTGTTTACAAAGTCTTTAGGAGCAAAATCAAGATGCCTTCACATCCTCTCTGGAACATCCCTTGTTTGCTTTCAGGGTATTTGTGTCTCAGACTCTAGTCAGAGTAATCCATAACTTTTGCCTCCTCTTGAAATGTCTTCTACAAAGAGTGACTCCATAAAACATTGGGAAGGACCATCAAATTTAAAAACCGTGGACCACAGGACACCAGACAATTTGGAATGCAGAGGTTTAAACTCTATGACTCCAAAAGATGGAACAGTTCATTGAATCTCGTGAACTTACGTAGTCCAGCAGCCACACCACACCGCATCATCCCAACACATCTCCCCACTCCCTTTGCAGTGATCATGCTTGCCCGACCCCCATCCCAGGAAAGCACTAATCTATTTTGCCTCACCGTGGTTTTGCCTTTTTGGGACATCATACGAGTGGAATCATGCAATATGTGATCTTTGTCTGGTTTTTTTTAATATAGAATAACATTATTGAGATTGGCCTGTGCATATCATCAGTCCATTCCTTCTTTGTGACCTTTGTCAGAAAATGATTTTTTAGATACAATGTCAAAAGCATGATTCATAAACATATAGGCTTAACCAAAATTAAAATTTTTGTTCTTTGAAAGATGCTCAAAAGGTGAAAATACAAAAATACAATCCAGGGGAATTTTTCCGACATTTTCTTTTTTTTAAAAAAAATTTATTTATTTGAAAGTCAGAGTTAATAGAGAGAGGAGAGGCAGAGAGAGAGAGAGAGAGAGAGAGAGAGAGAGAGAGAGAGGTCTTCCATCCACTGGTTCACTCCCCAGTTGGCCACGATGGCTAGAGCTGCACCAATCTGAGGCCAGGAGCCAGGAGCTTCCTCAGGGTTTTCCCACATGGGTGCAGGAGCCCAAGGACTTGGGCCATCTTCCACTGCTTTCCCAGGCCATAGCAGAGAGCTGGATCAGAAGTAGAGCAGCCGGGACTTGAACTGGTGCCCATATGGGATGCCAGCACTGCAGGCAGTAGCTTTACCTACTATGCCACAGCACCGCCGCCCCTATTTTCTGACTAAGGTCACAAAAATTTTTATGTTTTCTAGAATTTTTATAGTTTTAGATTTTACATTTAGGTTTGTGATCCATTTTGAATCAATTTTTATATATATTAAGTTTTTTGTTTTTGTTTGCATATGTATATTCAATTATTTTACTCTATTGTTGGAAAAAATTATCTCATCTACACTGAATTACCTTTGTACTTTTATCCAAATTCAACTGGCCATATTTGTATGGTCTATCTAGAGCTTCTGCCTATTCAATCCATGAACCTATCCTTTTGCCAATATCTTATGGTCTTGATTATTGGATATTTGTAGTAAGTCTTAAAATCTGATAGTGTGAGTCTTCCAATTTTGTTTTTTTCACAAGTATTTTGGCAATTACATTTTGTCTGAGTTTTCCATATAAATTTTAAAATCATTTTGTTGGTTTAAAAAAATTTACTGGGATTTTGATTGGAACTACATTCAATATACAGATCAATTCAGAGAAAAATAACAATACTGAGTCTTCCAATCAATGAACATGATCTATCTATAATTTTTAGAAGGCTTTTATTTGATAAATATAAATTTCATAGGTATAGCTTTTGGAATATAGCGGCTCTTCCCCCAATATTCACCCTTCTATCCCAAAACCATCCTACCTCCCACTCCCTTTCCCACCCCATTCTTCATTAAGATGCATTTTTAATTATCTTTATATGCAGAAGATCAACTCTTTACTCAGTAAAGATTAAAAGACATTAAAGACAGAGGTCCTACATGGGGAGCAAGTGCACAGTGACTCCCATTGTTAATTTAACAACTGACACTCTTATTTATGATGTCAGTGATCACTGGAGGTTCTTGTCATGAGCTGCCAAGGCTATGGAAGCCTTTTGAGTCCACAAACTCCATCATTATTTAGACAAGGCCATAAGCAAAGTGGAAGTTATCTCCTCCCTTCAGAGAAAGGTACCTCCTTCTTTGATGGCCCCTTGTTTCCACTGGGATCTTACAGCAATCTTTCATGTAGGCCATTTTTTCCCACAGTGCCTTGGCTGATCTATCTATAATTTATTTATATTTCCTTTGATTTCTTTCATCCCTGTTTTATAGTTGAGCATGCAAACCTTATACACATTTTGCTGGATTTACTTATATACCTAAATAGCGCATGCCTTGTGGTGCCACTTGAAATGATACTTTAAAATTTTTTCATTTTTAAATTTCTTCATTGTAAATATATAAAAATACAATTGATTTTGTGTATTGACCTTGTATCATATGATCTTGCTAAAACTTATTATTTCTGGTAGCTTATTTTATAGGACCAGGGTTTTTTGTGCAATTATCTTTCTCTTCTTCTTCTTTTTTAAAGATTTATTTATTTATTTGAAATTTAGAGTTACAGAGAAGCAGAGGCAGAGAGAGGTCTTCCAGTTGCTGGTTCACTCCCCAGATGGCCGCAATGGCAGGAGCTGCACCAATCCAAAGTGTGGAGCCAGGAGCCAAGAGCTTCTTCCAGGTCTACCATGCGGGCGCAGAGGCCCAAGCGCTTGGGCCATCTTCTACTGCTTTCTGTAAATACAGGCTGTGTTCTTCCTTTCCAGTCTGTATATCTTGTATTCAGTTTTCCTGCCTCCTTGCACTGGCTAGGACCTGAATAGGAATGGTAAAAGTGTACATCCTTGCCTTGTTCCTCTCTTCACCGAAAGCATGTGGTGTTTCATCATTAAATATGATGTTATTGATAGGTTTTTCATAGATGGGTTTTCTTAGGGATTTTCTTATATTCTTTATTACATGAAAATGTCTTTTAAAGCTTTTATTTAATGCATACAAATTTTATAAAAACGTCTTTTGAAAATTATGAATAAATGCTGAATTTTGTCAAAACTTTTTTGCATCTATTGAGATATTCATGGGTTTTTCTTCTTTAGTCTCTGTTGATATGGTGAAACATACTGGTTGATTTTTAAATTTTGAAACTACACTATATGTCCCATACAAAGCCCAGTTGGTCTTGAGTGATGTCATTTGCTAATATTTTGTTGAGGATTTTTATGTGTGTGTGTGTTCAGGAAGTGGATTGATCTGTAGTTTTCTTCTCATGTCTTTTCCAGCTTCTGGTGTCAGGATAATCCTGACCTCTTTCCTTTTTTATTTTCTGGAAGAGTTTGTGTAGAATTGTTATTTTTTACTAAAGGGTCATTTATTTATTCAAAAGGCAGAGTTACAGAGAGAAAAAGGCAGACACACACACACAGAGAGAGAGAGAGAGAGAGAGAGAGAGAGAGAGATCTTCCATCCACTGGTTCACACCCCAAATGGTCACAATGGCCACTGGGTCAAGCTGAAGCCAGGAGCCAGGAGCTTCATCTGGGTCTCTTACGTGGGTGCAAGGGTCCAAGCCCTTAGGCCATCTTCCGCTGCCCTTTCCCAGGCAGGGAGCTGGATGGGAAGTGGAGCAGTCGGGACAGGAACAGGCGCCCAAGTGGATGCTGGCATTGCAGGCGACAGCTTTACCCACTGTGCCACAGTGCTAGCCCCTAGAATTGGTATTTTTAAAATTTATTCATTTATTATTCTAGAGACTGTGAAAGAGAGAGAGTGGGAGAGTGCACTCCCACTCACTGGTTCATGCCCCAAATATCTGGAACAGCAAGGGATGTGGAGGAAGGGCTGAAACTGGGAGCCAGGCACTGAATGCAAGTCTCCCTCTTGGGTGGCAGGAACACAATTACTTGAGCCATCCCTGCTACCTCCTAAGGGTTTGCATTGTCAGGAAGCTGGAGTAAGGAGCCAGAACCGGGTGTTATACCCAGATATTCTTATGTGGGATGTAGGCATCTTAACCATTAGGGCTAAACACCCACCCCAGAACTGGTCTTATATTTCTCTTAACTGTTTAATAGAGTTCACCGGGGAAATCCGGGTTTGCATTTTCTTTGTTTCAAAGTCGTTAGGTATGAATTGACTTTTGAAGTGGATATAGTCCACTTGAGGTTATCTATTGTTTCTTGAGATAACTGTCACTTGTCTTTTCATTCCTTTAATGTCTTTCAAAGAGCAAAAGATTTTTGAAGTCATACTAGTCATTGCACTTATAACAACAGAAAATGGCAAACATTGATAAGTTTTTAAGCACCACAGCACAGGGAAACAGTAGTTTGAGATGCATACTATTTAGACAGAAGCCAGAATGAGGCTGGAGGTAAGGAGATATCTAGTAGATAGGAGTCAAGGCACAGGTGGTGGTAATAAAAATGAGGAACATGAGTACTGGGAATTCTCTTTAATGGGCAGCATTTACTAACTGTCTGGAAGTAGATAAAGATGGAGCAGAGCACTCAAGAATGAAACTATGATTCTGGAGGCAAGGAAAGGATGGCGGCACTGCAGACAGACAACTGTGGCTTCGTGGAAGAGGTAGCCACTCTGGGGACTGAGGTCGTGCCACGTCTTCAGATGTATTGAATGCGAAGTGAGTTGCTATGGGAACTGCTAGCCAAAGTTGTATTAGAAATGATGACAGTAGTGTCCCCATGTTCTGGCGCTGCAGGTTAAGCTGCTGTTTGCATCACCAGCATCCAATATCAGAATGAAGGTTTGAGTCCAGGCTGAGAACAGCTTTGGTTCCAGCTTCCTGCTCATGTGCCTGTGATGGGAGAGGATGACGGTCTGAGTACTTGGGCCTCAGCAACTCACACAAGAGACTGGGATGAAGTTCCAGGCTCCTGCTTTGGCCTGGTCTAGCAATGGCTGTTGCAGCATTTGGGCTATGAACCAGCAGATGGAAGATTGATTTTTTTGCTTTCTGTCTTTTCCCCTCTCTTTCTTTGATCATCTGCCTTTCAAATAAATATTAGAAATTAGAAATTCCAGAAGAGATTCCTGCATTAATGAAGCTGCCCCAGAAGAAAGGAGAGTCAGATAGATTTGGTATATAAAATATATGATGGGGGCTGGTGCTGTGGTGCAGTAGGTTAATCCTCCGCCTGCAGCGCCAGTATCCCATATGGGTGCCGTATCCCATATAGTCCCAGCTGCTCCTCTTCCAATCCAGCTCTCAGCTGTGGCCTGGGAAATTGGTGGAAGATGGCCCAAGTGCTTGGGCCCCTGTACCCGTATGGGAGACGAGGAAGAGGCACCTGGCTCCTGGCTTCAGATCAGTGCAGCTCTGGCTGTTGTGGCCAAGTAAGGAGTGAACCAATGGATGAAAAACCTTTCTCTCTGTCTCTCTCTCTCTCACTTTCTGTAACTCTGCCTCTCAAATAAGCAAATAAAATCTTTTTATCAAAAATATATGATGACTAGTTAAATTAGAATGTCAGTGAAAGATGAATGATTTTTAGATAAAAATACCCTAAATTTTATTTTGGACACATTTACATTAAACATCAATCCATTGTTTTCTAAGAGTCAAATTTAACTGGGCATTCTGTATTTTCATTGCTAATTTCTGCAACCCTAGGAGCTAAAACTTTGCCTGACACTGGCTCCCAGGGTCTTCAAGGAAGAGAGAGCCCCTAAGAGAGGATCACGGAGTTTTTGGAGGTACTGAAGAATTCCAGTCAGTATAGGTTAAGGCTCAGGCTATTGATGACTAAAGAGAACTCGAATTATCCAAATCTACACATGTCTATTTTTGATTTGGGTGTCATAAATACAAATGTTAACTGCATTTGGATTTTTCACTGAATAATATTAAAAATAATTTATAGCCAAAGGAAATGACACATTAAATGTGATATTAAAATATATTTCAAGAAAATATCATTTATTTTAAAAATGGCAAAGCTGAGACCGGTGATGAGGTATAGTGGGTTAAGCCTCTGTCTGCAGTGCTGGTATCCCACATGGGTGCTGGTTCGAGTCCCAGCTGCTCCACTTCAAACACAGCTCCCTGTTGGTGTCTGGAAGGGCAGCAGAGCTTGGACCCCTGCACCCACACAGGAGGCCCAGATGAAGCTCTTGGTTCCTAGTTCAGCCTGGCCCAGCCCTGGCCTTTGTGATCATTTGGGGGAATGAACCAGCAGATGGAAGATCTCTCTCTGTCTTTCTCTACAGAGAAATCTGTAACTCTGCTTTCAAATACATAAATATCAAAAAAAAAAAAAAGCTCAAAACAATCTTTCAAAAGGGAATAATTTGAAAAACAGAGGGAAATACCATGAAACGGGCATTCAAGACGTAAGTGAATTTGTTCCATGGGATGTATAATGTCGCTAGGTATAATGAGTAATGCCCTATGACAAGCAACCTCACTACAACCCTCTCGGGCAAGTGCTATCACTCCATTTTCAGTGAGGAAACAGTGAGGGCTGCAGACTCTCACTGGAGGAAACTGAGGCAGCTTAGCTAGGCTGCAGTTTTGTTTCCCAGAATTCCCTCACTTGCATTGCTCCTGTCTAGATACAGGAGACCTGTGCAAGATTGGGAGTGTGCAAGTGCAGCAGCAGCCATTTCTCTCGAAGCACGTGGCTGCTCGTCTCCTGGCCCAGCATGTTGGCATGAGGCGGCCACTGGATTCACTGCCCTCTTAGCTCCCGTCTCTGCCTTCGGGGCGCTCAATCCTGGACACAGTTAGATGCAGTGAGAAACCATACCGCAGGTGGTGGACTCGCTGCTCACCACTTCCTGCCGAGCTTTCCTCAGCAGCAGCCTGCCCTGCTCATCTTCAAGGGCTTCGAGCTCACCAGCAGACGCGACCTAGAACCCTGGACAGGCTCCCTTCCATGTTCCCAGGTTAATGATTTGTCTGATCCTCCACCTACCTATCCCCTCTTATATAGACCTGTCCTATCTCGTCTCCCATGGTTGAGTAGTCTTGTCTCCTAGGAATCCTGTACTCCATGTGACTCCTAATAATGTACTTCCCTAGTTCTATTGCCTAAGAAATACTGCAAACAAATTTGACAAATTAAACCCAGGGACTGTCTGGCTTCAGGGTATGTATCAGTGTTTTTATAGTAAAAAAAAAAAAATTAGATTTATGCTGTTCCGGGGTGAGCTTTGGGCTACTCAGTGGTTAAGTCACTGCTTGGGATGCCTGTGCATCCTCTATCTGAGTGCCTAGGCTTTAGTCCTGCTTCCAGCTGGAGCTCTGCCTCTCAAATAAGAGATAAATGAATTTACTTCTTGTATTCTTCCATTTGGAGGACTTTCAGTAGAAAGCTTGGCTCATTGTTATAAAGAACATAATTGTATGGTTATTTTGCTAAAATTAGCAGGTTACTTTTATAAATAATTTCTTAGTTGTTATCTTGCTGAAATTGGTAGATTTCATACTCATTTGAACCTCTTTTACTGTTTCCTAACACAGGCAAGTTTGGATTTCAGTTATTGGATAGATGTCACCTTCCATACTAAATGATAACATTCTTCAATGACAAAAAAAAGTACTTTCTAATTCATTCTTTAATATCTTCTGCTTTAATATTTTGCAAATATTAGGTGCTCAATACATTCAATAACTGCTGTTACTTTTAATATGAGAAGCCCAATTCCTCAACAATTTGAATATTATGAACTTACACTTGGGGACACCAAGCCTATGTCATAAAATATGAAAAAGATGTTGCAGTCAAGAGACACAAAAAGTGCAACATTTTTTTTTTCAAAGAGTTACCTATTTATTTGAAAGGCAGAGTTACAGAAAGAGAAAGAGGGAGAGACAGTGACAAATCTTCCATCCACTGGTTCACTCTCCAAATGGCCTTATTGGCCGGAGCTGGGCTGATCCGAAGCCAGAAGACAGGAGCTTCTTTCGAATTTTCCATGTGGGTGCAAGGGCCCCCACATGGGTCATCTTCCACTGCTTTCCCAGGCCATCAACAGGGAGCTGGATTGGAGGTGGAGCAGTCGGGACTGGAACTGGCACCTCTATGGGATGCTAGCACCGCAGGTGAAGGCTTAACCGACTACTACGCAGCGCCGGCCTCAGGGAGTTGGTATGTTTTTGTTAGAAGCTAAGGCTAAACTTTGGAATGAAAGAATCTTGTGTGACTTTGACCTAAGCTTTATTGTAGAGATTTTTGTCACATATTTCTGAAAAGTTACCTGTCCTGTTACAGATAGAATAGTGCATCCATCAGTTTTCTTAGTCATTAGAAACATATTACAGCTGATCTATTCAGAAAAAGATTGTTAAAAAAAGATTTATATTTTTTTTGGAAAGAATTACTTGAGACAGAAGGAGAGACACAGAGAAGACAGTTCCATCTGCTGGTTCACTCCCCAAATGGCCACAATGGCCAGAGAAATCCAGGCGCCAGGAGCTTCCTCTGGGTCTCCCACATGGGTGCAGTCGCCCACGCACTTGGGCCACCTTCTACTGCTTTCCAGGTGCATTAGCAGGGAGCAGCTGGGACTTGAACCAGTGCCAACATAGAATGCTGGCATCACAGGCAGCAGCTTAACTTGCTATGCCACAATTTCGGCCCTAACAGAAAAAGACTTTTAAAAGGATAACAGATTGCTCTCAGAAACCACTGGAAGATTAGAGAATGAGGCTTGCAGGCAGTGAGACCAGCTCTCCAGGAAAAAAGTTTTTTCTTAACTTTTGTGCTACTTACAAGTAATGACTATAGACATGACTCACATTTAAATTTAATCTGCATTGTTACCATGTGCCTATCATTTAGGCTCTGGGCAATTGATAAAATAATAAATGAAGCCCTAATTTTTTTTGCCAATTGTCATGGTATAAATATTCCCTCCATGGCCAATCTCAAATTCCTAGTGTGATGCACTGAGCGTTGAATTGAGAAGAGATATACCATAAAGACACAGATCTAAGTAGCTTCATACCCATGGTTAATAGTGAAATAATTACAAAATGGTGAGTTTTGAGTATTTAATACCTTTTAAATAGTTGTGTTTATACAATATAATTTCTAGTCTTATATTTAGCAAAATCTCATAAGTTTCCAGAAAATTTAGCAAGCACCTTTTCAAGCTCATACAGCTGGTTTAGTACACCACTGCATTGGGACTATCTAGCCAGGAAACAGGATTCCAAATCACCCGCAGCTCTGCTTCAGCAAAGACAGCAACACTCCACAGCTGGGCATGGATTCTGTCACTAGCCATCGCTGCAGGCACGGGAGAGACCAGAAGAGCCAGTGCCCTTGCTGCTTCAGGAAGCATCCACAGCTGCTGCCAGACCACAGGGACCTTTGTGTCTTGTTGCTGCCTCCTACAACTTAGAATGAGTAGATGTATCTGATGGACAGCCCTCGCTTAAGGGCATGGAATCTGACAAACACCAACAGTTCACATTTTTCAGTTCAGTGGGTGGCAGGCTCTGCCTGATGATGAGGCAGCTCCTTCAAATACAGAAGAGTTCAGGTAGTGGATGGCCAAAGAGTCACAAGCATCAGCCCAGTTCTGTGTCTCACACCTTTGATCACCTAATGTTGGTATACAACCTACTTTCCATACTTAACCTTCCAAAAATGGAAGAGAGAGAGAGAGAGAGAGAGAGAGAGAGAGAGAGAGAAAGAGAGAGAAGGAGGGGGAGGAAGGAGAAGGACGGAGGGAGATTGGAAGGATACAGTAAAGAGGACCCTTGGAAGGAAAGAAACTGTACTGATGATTGATGGCTAAGCCCCCGCGCACTGGGAAAGGCGTTCACCCCCTTCCCCGAAGTCGGCCTGGCAGCCCCATTGCTGACTGGAGCCAGTTCTAAGCCAGGGTCTGAGCATGGCATGGGTGCCCCTCCCAGTTCCATTCCCATCCCATCTTGTATTCCATCGTCTATGGACCAAGTTACAAAATTAAACACTAGATCAAGTTAGTCTGTATAAATTAATAGGGAAAAGAAAATTGACAGGAAAATGGAAATGAATAACCATGTACAGTTCTTACCCAACTTGGAAATGAAGAAAATATCCTCATTTATATAATGAATCACAAGGCCAGGGTAGATGTTAAAGTGTCCTCCTCTACTACACATTTCAGTCTCTTTGCCATCACCTAGCATTTCAGCTGGTTGAGATTCTTAGCCCAAAGGAATCATCATTCCTGAAAGATTTGTGTCCTTGATAATCCTGTGTAAACAGATTTTCTATAATCTTTACGATTGCCAAGGCAGTATTAGAAGCCGACACAATATATCCTTAGGAATTAGTACCTACTGTTTCCTTACTGCTTATTTGTTTGCATTTTGATTTATTTAAAAGGCCGTGAGCGACAGAGACAGAGTCAAAAATATCTCCTACTATCTCCTATCTGCTGGGTCCCCACATGCCTACAACAGTCAGGACTGACCCAGGCTGAGGCCAGGAACCAGGAACTCCACCCAGCTGCCCTACATGGGTGGTAGGGACCCAGATATTTGAGCCATCACCTACTGCCCCGCAGGGTATTCATTAGCAGGAAGCTGGAATCAGGAGCTAAACCAGTGTTCAACCCCAGGCACTCTAAGGTATGGGCTCCCCCAAACAGCATCATTACTGTTGTACCAGTGCCTATCCCCTACCCTTTGTTAAGTAGTAACTTTATTTTTACCTTAGTAATCAGTAGTGTTCATCACAGAAAACAATGTGCTAAGTTTCTCAATCAGTTACCCTGTGGCATGAATTGGCCTGGTGACTTTCAGGACCTAATCCAGTGAACTCAGTGGCTTACCTCTAGTGAAAACATTCTTCCCTGATGCCCTAGCACCTCTATGCCAGTGCCCAGTGTCTCGGAATAGTAAGAGAATATTTTGCAGGTTTCTGCTTCTTGGTTCTAACATCTATCTAGTCCTGCCATGGGAGCATTGGTTGTTGGCTGGGAATATTTGCTATATCCCACAAGACAGCACATCATTTTCTTGTTCTATAAGGCTGGCTACTTCTGAATGATGTATATGTGATAAGTGATTCCTGTCTTGCTTTTCCTATAAAGCAAGTTAAATGCTTGATAACATGTTGTCTTTTTCAAAACCTGGATCGCCCTTGCTGACTACACAGGTGAGTTAAGTAGCAACATTTTTAAGGTTTGTCATAATGGCCCTTGTCTCCGTGGTCCCTCAGGGATGGGATATTGCTCTTGGCGTCTTGCAGGTGTCTAGAGAGAATGTTCCATGGTCTCTGCTCTTGGACCTTCTCGCCATAATGGCTCTTGCTGTTGCTATAACAAGGAGGTGGTATGGGGATTCAGTTTCTAAGTTTATTCCTGTATGCTCTCTCAGTCAAAGAGGAACTAAATACAGTACGGGCTCAGTGTCTCCTCAAATATACATGAGGCAAACTCATATCTGAACTTTGCTTCTCATTTTTATTTATTCAATAAATGCTTTTTGTCAGTCATATTCAAGGGATTATTGTAGCTGCTTGGAATACAGCCCAAAACAGAATAGACAAAATCTCTGCACTTGTGAACTTATGTTTTGAAAAGAAAGAGACAAAAACAGGTAACTAACTAAGTAAATAAATAAATAGGCATCTTAGAAAGCAACAAATTCTATGCAGCAAAAAATAAATCTGTAGGGGGATAGGGAATTCGACACGGGGAGGAGTTTGTCCTTTTAAATAGGGTGGTCAGGGACAGCCTCACTGAACTGTTAATATTTAAGCTAAATTAAAGGAAGTAAGCATTGGTTCTATTCTGTCCTGTGAAACACACTTTTATTCAGGAATTGGAGTTAGTTCACAGCCAGTTCCTGGCAATCTTACAAACACTAAGTACTTGCCTTTACTGGGTATACTGACCTTAATCGATGCACACAGGTGCCTTTGGGAAAGCCGAGGAGTAAGAGTCACATGGTACCTGCGTGTGATGTTGTGACAGGTTTCTCCTTCAGGGTTCCCCAGCCACTGGGTCACCAAGCTGACTCCAATTCAGGTGTGGAGTGAGTAGCTCTGAATTTCCACCATGAAGACTCAAAGCAAATTTCCACTCACCACATTTAAGTCTTGGTTATTCAGTTAAGAAGGCTCTTAAAGGACTGACATCTATTTTAGTTCTAGGGATCAAATGCTCAAGTGATCTCTGATAATGATCTTTGGGATTCATTTTATTGGCTACTCCTACTTTGCTGCCACACACAGCTTGCTCTAGTGACACTATACCTTCCACTACCCTGGGACCTTGGTATTCTCATGTGAGTTTGTTGGGGGAATGAAGCCAGGAGACTATTTCACTCAACACATACTCAGTCTACACAGAAAATAATTTTCATTCATTTGATTTTTCAGTGTTGGCATTCCCCTGTTCAAGGAATATCTTCTGTCTCCAAGAGGGCGCAGGTAAGAAAGTAGTCTATGAATGTTCAGTCCACTCCAACATTCTCATCTTCTCATTATTTGGATGTCTGTCCTTGAGACTTGATCAAAGAATTTCTGAGATCTTTACTTTATTTAGTCAGGTTTCTTTCAAACTTTTGGGCAATCCTATTAGAACCATTACCAGGGCCGTCGCTGTGGCATAGTGGTTAAAGCTACTGCCTGCAATGCTGGCATCCCATGTGGGCTCCAGTTCGAGTCCTGGCTGCTCCACTTCCAATCCAGCTCTCTGCTATGGCCTGGGAAAGCAGTGGACGATGGTCCAAGTCTCTGGGCCCTGCACCCACATGGGAGACCAGGAAGAAGTACCAGGTTCCTGGCTTGGGATTGGTGCCGCTCCAGCCATTGTGGCCATCTGGGGAATGAACCAGCAGATGGAAGACCTCTCTCTCTCTCTGTCTCTGCCTCTGCCTCTCTGTAACTCTGCCTTTCAAATCAAATCAATCAATCAACCTTTCCCTTTTTTTTTTATAATCCTATAATTTTTTATAACACGTTTATTTAAAGAATATAAATTTCCCAAAATACAGCTTATAGATTACAATGGCTCCCCCCCATAACTTCCCTCCCATCTGCAACCCTCCCCTTTCCCACTCCCTCTCCCCTTCCATTCACATCAAGATTTATTTTCAGTTCTCTTTATATACAGAAGATCAGTTTAGTACATATTAAGTAAAGATTTCAACAGTTTGCCCTCACATAGCAACACAAAGTGAAAAATACTGTTGGAGTACTAGTTATAGTATTAATTCACAATGTATAGCACATTAAGGACAGAGATCCTACATGATATATTTTTTTAAAATTGATTAATTTTCTATGCAATTTCCAATTTAACACCAAGATTTTTTTTCATTTTTAATTATCTATATACAGAAGATTGATTCCGTATATACTAAGTAAAGATTTCATCAGTTTGCACCCACACAGAAACATAAAATGTAAAATACCATTTCAGTGCTAGTTATAGCATTACGTCACATTGTACAACACATTAAGGACAGAGATCCCACATGAGACGTAAGTACACAGTGACTCCTGAAGTTGATTTAACAATTTGACACTCTTGTTTATGTCATCAGTAATCTCTCTAGGGTCTAGTCATGAGTTGCCAAGGCTATGGAAGCCTTTAGGGTTCACCGACTTCAATCTTATTCCGACAGGGTCATAGTCAAAGTGGAGGTTCTCTCCTCCCTTCAGAGAAAGGTACCTCCTTCTTTGATGGCCCCATTCGTTCCACTGGGATCTCACTCGCAGAGATCTTTCATTTAGGTATTCTTTTTTTTCCAGAGTGTCTTGGCTTTCCATGCCTAGAATATTCTCATGGGCTCTTGAGCCAGATCTGAATGCCTTAAGGGCTGATTCTGAGGCCAGAGTGTTGTTTAGGATATCTGCCATTCTATGAGTCTGCTGTGTATCTTGCTTCCCATGTTGGATCATTCTCTCCCTTTTTGATTCTATCAGTTAGTATTAGCAGACACTAGTCTTGTTTGTGTGAACCCTTTGACTCTTAGACCTATCAGTGTGATCAATTGTGAACTGAAATTGATCACTTGGACTAGTGAGATGGCCTTGGTACATGCCACCTTGATGGGATTGTATTGGAATTCCCTGGCACATTTCTTTTTTTTTTTTTTTTTTTTTGTGACAGGCAGAGTGGACAGTGAGAGAGAGACACAGAGAGAAAGGTCTTCCTTTGCCGTTGGTTCACCCTCCAATGGCTGCCACGGATGGCGCGCTGCATCCGGCGCACAGCCATCCGATGGCAGGAGCCAGGTGCTAGGTGCTTTTCCCTGGTCTCCCATGGGGTGCAGGGCCCAAGCACTTGGGCCATCCTCCACTGCACTCCCAGGCCACAGCAGAGGGCTGGCCTGGAAGAGGGGCAACCGGGACAGAATCCAGCGCCCCAACCGGGACTAGAACCCGGTGCGCCGGCGCCGCAAGGCATCCCTGGCACATTTCTAACATCATTCTGAGTGAATTAAGCCAGTCCCAAAGGGACAAATATCATATTTTCTCCCTGATCGGTGACAACTAATTGAGCACCAAAAGTGAAACCTATTGAAGTGAAATGAACACTATGAGAAACAGCAACTTGATCAGCTCTTGTGCTGACTGTTGTTGTACAATGTAATACTTTATCCATTTTAGTATTTTTTTATTCTAGTACTATTGGTTGAACTCTGTAATTAGCAAACAATTATTCTTAGGTGTTTAAATTTTAACTGAAAAGGGATCCCTGTGAAATATAAGAGTGGGAATAAGAGAGGGAGGAGATGTACAATTTGGGACATGCTCAATCAGTCGTGCCCCAAATGATGGAGTTAGAAATGTGCCAGGGAATTCCAATACTTTCCCTTTTTTTAAAAAGGGACTATTCCCAGCTGCTTACGAGAGTGCCCCATTAAATTCTACCTAATCTAAAATTATGTCCCAATTTCTTTAGTCTTAGAATCCATTTTCAAATCTTATCAATATAAATTATCATAATGCTACAATTTTTTTTTTTGATAGGCAGAGTGGACAGTGAGAGAGAGAGAGAGAGAGAGAGAGAGAGAGAGAAAGGTCTTCCATTTTCCGTTGGTTCACCCCACAATGGCCGCTCCAGCAGGTGCGCTGGCACAACACGCTGATCCGAAGCCAGGAGCCAGGTGCCTCCTCCTGGTCTCCCACATGGGTGCAGGGCCCAAGCACTTGGGCCATCCTCCACTGCACTCCCGGGCCACAGCAGAGAGCTGGACTGGAAGAGGAGCAACCAGGACAGAATCCGGCACCCCGACCAGGACTAGAACCTGGGGTGCCGGCGCCGCAGGTGGAGGATTAGCCTAGTGAGCTGTGGCGCCGGCTCTACAATTCTTTTGATGTATGGTTGATATCTCTCTTGTTTGGCTTTGTTATTACAGCCTCTCTTTCCCAAGGCACGGTAGCATATTCACATATATTATATATGTTGTATATATAACATTTTGTATATTGTACATAGATAATATAAGTATATATTATATATGCACATAACTATAAATATATGTAACTAAGTACATATAACAACAGGTAGACAGACACAGTGAGAGATGGAGGAGATAAACTGTGAAGAAAATGATTCTCATCAGGGCAGGTCTTTACAGAATCTTCAAGCAAGGCAAGAAGAGTCCTATCAGCTTCAGTTGGCAAAGGAGGAGATTCAGGGTAGGATGGAGTTTCAGAATACTCTGAGTTACTATCGTCCCCCTTGTAGCCATGCTCACTCGAATCCTCAGGGTCCTATGCTTTCCCACTGAGTGTCTTAACCTAAGCATGAGGAATCTGTTGAGGGTGGCATTTCAAATGCTATTGCAATCAGACAACACACAGAATTTAAGCTGAAGTTATGTTTTCAGTCATCACAGCACTGGCTGTCAGTCCTGCTGTGCGATAAGTAAGATAGTCTTTAAGAATAATCATAGGAAATCCCTGGGTTTTAGTCTTCAACATAAACTAAGAATTTGGACTTTTGAGTTTGGCCCATTCTTTTTCTGTAAGCTGTCTAATGCCAATAGAAGCCCCTAGCCTAAGCCATAGTGTGGAATGCCTCATGCCTTTTGCTGTTTCTTTTTTTTTTTTTTAAATAAGATTTTATTTTCATTTATTTGAGAGATAATTTATTTTATTACAGAGAGAGGGAGAGACACCCATCTGCTGGTGCACTCCCCAAATGGCCACAATGGCCAGAGCTGGGCCGATATGAAGCCAGGAGCTAGGAGCTTTTTCCAAGTCTCCCACATGGATACAGGAGCCCAAGCACTTGGGACATCTTCCATTGCTTTCCCAGGCCACAGAAGAGAAGTATATCAGAAAAGGAGCAGCCAGGATATGATGTGGCACCCATATGGGATGCTGCTGCCACAGGCAGAGACTTAGCCTACTATGCCACAGTGCTGGTCCCCCATTGTTTCTTGAGAATAGGCCATGGGTCTTTGCATCTTTGTCCACAAATGGTAATACAGTTAACAATGCCATATAATACCAAAGTCCCATCTAGACCCCAGTTATTTTGTTCTACCAGCTTCTATGGAGTGCTGTGGCAACACTAACAAATTCAAGTATGTTAACCTTTTTATAAGACTTCATTCAGATCATATCCCTTCTGTTATGACAATGGATGTGAAGACATATTGCAACAATTAAATCACAGGGATGAATCATCTTATGTCATTTCTGTTTTTGAGCTGTAGTGATTAAGAGCACTGGCTTTGGAATTAGGAAGACTTGGGTTCAACTTCTAGATTTATCACTTGTTGTATGGTCTTGGAAAAATTACTCAGCTTCCTCATCTGTAAAAGTGAGGATAATATTTACTTTATTGTTGAGTAAAGTTACCATGAGAATTACATAAATTTGTGTGAAATGTGGAGTGGCACATGTGAGGAACTAAGTAAACTCTGAGTTTCTATTTCCTAAGTGAAACCTCATGAGGGTTTAGAAAGCACTAGGTCTTTTAAGAAAATTTTAATTTATTTTTATCTGTTTGAAAGGAAGAGAGAGAGAAATAGAGAGAGAGATTCCCATCAAGCTGGTTCACTCCCCAAATGTCCACAAAAGTTAGGGCTCGGCCAGGTCAAAGCCAGGAGGTAGAAACTCAATCTGAGTCTCCCATATGGGTGGCAGAGACCCAAGTATTTGAGCCATCTGCTGCCTCCCAGAGTGCTCATCAGCAGGAAGCTGGCATCAGGAGTGGAGCCAGGACTCAAGTCCAGGCTTTCTGATATGGATTGGGGGTGTCCCAAGAAGTGTCTTAACATCCCCCCAGTGCCAAGTCTCATCAGGATGACGTTTACAAGTGATCATAAAGTGCCTCAGTAGGTGTCTGATCTCACACACTATAAAACTCTAATAATCAAAATGCAACACACAGGCTGCACCATTCTGTGGAAGTTCTCAGTGTCAAATTCAGAGACTCACTTGATTGCTCCTTGGATCCTAGAGCACACATACTGTGTAATTTACTATTGCATCCTTATATGTATTATACTTCGTAGAGAGTGTGGCTAAAACCAGGCACTGAAGAAATACTTATTGACTAAATAGTGTTTCTTCTGATATCAGCAGCAAAGTCTGGAGATGCCATTTATTTATCTATTTCAGCTTCCAAAGCCCTAAGCAACAACACACTTCCATTCAAAATACCAGCATGGATTTTTTTTCCTTTGTAGAAACTGAGATGGCAGTTCTAAAATTAATATGCAAAAAGTGAAATGCAAAAAGTGGAGAATAAGTGTGCAGTCTTGATGGTTGGAAGATATCTTAGTCAATTCTGTGCTATATCAAGAGACCTTCGGATGGGTACTCTATAAAGAAAAGAGCTTTATTTGGCTATAGTCCTAGAGGCTGTAAGTCTACGACTGGGTGTGCTCACTGATTCTCTCTGCTGACAGCCTGGAGGCAGAAGGCACCGCAACTGCAGGTACAGGTGCAGAAGAGCTCACTTGTGATACAGGAAGCAGAGGAACTCAGGGACCAGACTTGCTGTTTGCTTTTTTTTTTTAATTTGACATAAACATTGTACATATTTATGGGGTACCGTGTTATGTTTTGATACATTGTATAATATTCAAATCAGGGGACACATATCTATCTTCTCAAACATTGTCACTGCTTTGTGATAAAAACATTTGAAATTCTTTCCTCTAGCTTATCTGAAATATACTGTTCAATATCATTATCTATAGACACACTGCTGCACAGTAGAACACCAGACTTGTTTCTCCTACCTGACTATAGTTTGGAGCCCATTGATCAACTTTTACTCATATTTGCCCAAGGCTTGCTCCTGGGGGAATACACTAGGATCCCATGAGGACAACATTAATCCATTCTGAGGGCAACACCCCCAGATGACCTAACCACTTTCCACTGGGTCCAACTTCTTAAAGGTCCCACTCCCTCCCAATGCTGCTACACTGGGAAAAAAGCTTCATGGCACATGGGCCTTTGGGAGACAAATCATAGCCAAATTATTACAGAAAACTCACACCATTAGATACCAGGACTTAAAAAGTGATAGCAATCAGGGCAATGTGCTAGTCACACGTAGACAGACAACCTGTCATATAGAACAGAACAAAGAATCTAGTAACAGACCCATACATATATGATTACCTAATTTAGAATAAAGTTGCCACTGCTGGGCAACAAGGAAAGTATTAGAATTGGGTCAATTAGATACCTATATGAAAAACAATGTATTTTAACCCTTACCTCATTCCTTACATAAAAATAAATTCCAGGTAGATTGCATATGAAAGGTAAAACTGCTCCTCTTTTTAGAGAAAAACACAAGAGAAGTCTTGACGATGTTGGAGGAGGGAAAGATGGCTTATCCACCACACAAGTGGGGCTAACAACAAAAGAAAAAGTGCTATAACTAGACTATGTTAAAATTGAATTTTATTCATCAACAGACACCTCTAAGAGAATAAGAATACAAGATACACAACAGGAGAAGAAATAACTACATATAGTTGACAAAGACTATGTAAAAACTTAAAAGACAGATGACAAATAGGAAAATAGACAAAAGACTTGAACAAACTTCCTCAAAAGATGATGTAAAAATGTCCAACAAAATTGTAAAAAATGCTCAACTTCATTAATCAACATGGAAACAAATTAAAACCACATGTAGGGGTGGGCATTTGGTGGAATGGTTAAAATCTGCTTAGGACCCTCACTCCATATTGGAGTGCCTGGATTTGAGTCCTGGTCCACTTTCAGGTCCAAATTTCTAGGAATGTGTACACTCTGGGAAACAGCAGGTTATGGCTCACATAGTTGGTCTCTGCCACCCACATGGGAGGCCTAGAAAAAGCTCCTGGCTCTTGGGTTTGGCTCAGCCCCAGCTGTTGGAGGCATTTGGAGAGTGAACCAAGGGATGGGAGTATTTCCATCCATCTGTCTTGCTCTCTCTCTCTCTCTCTCTCTCTGCCTATCAAATACATTTAAAAACAAAAACAAAGCCACATAAGTTCTATCAAACATCTAAGGAATCAATGTCAATCTTTTTCAACTCTTCCAAAAAGAAGAGGAAGAGAAAATACTAACTCATTCTATGAAGCCAGTTTTTAAAGCCAAAGACAGCATAAGAAAAGTAAACTACAGATCAGCAGTCCTTATGAATACAGATGAAAAAAATCCTCAGCACAACATTATCAACTTAAAAATCCAAGAGCATATTAAATGAACTATATGCTATTACTAAGTGAGATTGAAAAAAAGAATGCAAGGGTGGCTTCAACATAGGAAAATCAATCAGAAGTAACATACCACATTAACAGGATGAAGGAAAACAAACACATGATCATTTTCATTGATGCTGAAGAGGTATTTGACAAAATCTAGCATCCTTGCATGATGAAAACCCTCAGAAAACTGGGAATAGAGGGGCATATATTCAATGTGAGAAAAACCCTCAGCCACATGCACACTCAATGGCGAGACTGAAAACTTTTTCTAGGATCAGTAACCAGAAAAGGATGCCTGTCTTAACCTCTACTATTCAATAGTGTACTGTAAGATCTAGCCAGAGGGGCCGGCATCATGGCTTAGCGAGTCAAGCTGCCGCCTGTGTCACCACCATCCTATGTAGGAGTTGGCTAGAGTTCTCTGCAGAACCCTTGGGATTTTCTATATAGAGAATCACATCCTCTGTGAATAGTTTTTCTTCTTCTTCCTCAACTTGGATGCCCTTTATTTCTTTTTCTTGCCTATTTGCTCTGGCTAGATTAAATATTTATTTATTTGAAAGGCAGAGTTACAGAGAGAGAGAGAGAGAGAGAGAGAGAGAGAGAGAGAGAAACTTCCATCCCCAAATGGCCATAACAGCTGGGGCTGGGCCAGGACAAATCCAGGAGCCCAGAACTCCATCCAGGTCTCTCAATTGGGTGGCAGTGGCCCAAGCACTTGGGCCATCCTTCACTGCTTTGTCAGGTGCTCTGGCAGGAAACTGGATCTGCACTGGAGTAGCCAGGACTTGAAGTAACACTCCAACATGGGATGTCAGCATTGCAAGCAATGCCTGCTGTGCCACAACACTGATCCCCAGGATGGCTATCTATTTTTAAATAAACAAGCAAAAAATCCTGAAATTATCAGATGCTATTTTCTGCTCAGATGCAGAGAAACTGGAACTCTGGTATGGTGTTGGTGGAAATATAAAAATGAATTTGCCACTAGGAAATCTAGATCCCTGCTAATGTACCTGAGAAAGCAGCAGAAGATGGCCCAAGTCCTTGGGTCCCTGCGCCCACGTGGGAGACCTGGATGAAGCTCCTGGCTCCTGACTTCAGCTTGTCCCAACCCTGGCTGTTGCGACCATTTGGGGAGTGAACCAGTAGATGAAAGATCTCTCTCTCTATGTGTCTCTGCTTTTCAAATAAATAAAATAACATAAATCTTTAAAATAAAATCTATCTCCTCCCTTGCCCTCCCTCAATCACGCTGCTTTTTTTTTTTTTTGGACAGGCAGAGTGGACAGTGAGAGAGAGACAGAGAGAAAGGTCTTCCTTTGCCGTTGGTTCACCCTCCAATGGCTGCCACGGACAGCGCGCTGCGGAGGCGCAGGAGCCAGGTGCAAGGTGCTTCTCCTGGTCTCCCATGGGGTGCAGGGCCCAAGCACTTGGGCCATCCTCCACTGCACTCCCGGGCCACAGCAGAGAGCTGGCCTGGAAGAGGGGCAACCGGGACAGAATCCGGCACCCTGACCGGGACTAGAACCCGGGGTGCCGGCACCGCAGGTGGAGGATTAGCCTAGTGAGCCGTGGCGCCGGCCATTCACGCTGCTTTTCAAATAAATCAATCAATCTGGATGGATTCCAGGCTCATCGCTTTGGCCTGGCCCAGCCCCAGCCACTGGGGAATATACTAGTGGATGGACGAGCTCTCTCATTGGCTCTCCATCTCTCTCTGTAACTCTGTCTTTCAAATAAATAAATCTTAAAGAAAAAGAAAAAATTCAAGACACTCTTAAAGGTAACCTGTCTGGATTATCTTTCCTACTTCAGAAAGAATGTAAGGTGGTTCCCAGGCATTTCAGAGATTTAACAATTTGTTTAAGATAGGGAATGTAATTGATCTTCTAGGACAAATTTCCTTAAGAAGTACAGGTGATATTAAAATGATAGAGTTGACTGCATTTGAGGAGTCTCATAACAAATGAACTTATTCTATGAGTGGATCTGGTTCTATATTTCTTTAAAGGAGACTTTAATAATTGTGAAATTTGGTGGAAAAGTTGCAACATATTTGGCTCAGAAAATGCCACTAAACTATTTATTCCAAGTGTCTAAGTTACGTTTTCACAAAAAAAAAATAAATTTAAGAGTCTGTCAAAATCTGTCAGTTCTCTTGAATTCCAGTCCATTTCTACTAAACAAGACACGAATTGACAGGCTCTTAACCATAAGCTAGAGACAGACAGTCGTTTTGATCTTCTCAGTTGGAATCCCTGTTCTGAACACCTATGCTGGATGCACATTCATAGTCCCCTGGCTGTCATCCTGCGCCCATCTGTTGGCATGGCTCACTGCCCGCTCACAAGTTTGGACTCTCGCCCTAGTATGTAGATGCCAAGGAATAGCACTTGATACCACAGCCTGTACAACCATGTCAATGTATTCTCTGCCCAATATCAAGACTTGGTGACCACTGACATTAGGCACCTCCCTTTATTGGACCAGGCTTTTCATCATTTGTTCTCAATAGATGAAACACAGGAAACAATAATGGAGGTTAGAGAGAAGAGGTGACAGAAGAGAGTTTCCTGGTTCTGAACATTTTAAATCCTAAGGGTTCATCTCATTGGCGTAGCTGCCTTGGAAAGCACCCAACAGGAGGGAGCATTCCGCAGCAGATGACTGAGCCACAAGTGACTGTACTTGGGGCCGCTGCTGAGGCATAGCAGGAGAAGCTCTGGTGCTGTGGCGTAGCAGATGAAGTTCCAGCCCTTGTGGCCATCTGGGGAGTGAACCAGCAGATGCATGACCTCTCTCCCTCTCACTGCCTCTGCCTCTCTGTAACTCTGCCTTTCATTTATTTGAATGGCCACAACAGCCAGAGCTGCACCAATCCAAAGCCAGGAACCAGGAGCTTCTGGATCTCCCACATGAGTGCAGGGGCCCAAGCACTTGGGCCATCTTCTAGTGCCTTCTCAGGCCATAGCAGAAAGCTGGATCAGAAGTGGCGCAGCCAGGACTTGACTCATTGCCCATATGGGATGCCGGCACTACAGGCAGAGGCTTTATGCACTACACCACAGCACCAGCCCCTAAAAAAACGAACAAACCAACAAAAAGACTGCAGTTGGGGCTGGCACTGTGACTTAGCGGGTAAAGCCACCGCCTGAGGTGCCAGCATCCCCTCGTTGGGTGCTGGTTCAAGTCTCAGCTGCTCCACTTCCAACCCAGCTCTCTACTATGGCCTGGGAAAGCAGTAGAAGATGGCCCAGGTCCTTGGGCCCCTGCACCCACGTGGGAGACCTGGAAGAAGCTGCTGGCTCCTGGCTTCTGATCGGCACAGCTCTGGGCATCGCCACCATCTAGTGAGTGAACCAGTGGATGGAAGACCTCTCTCTCTGCCTCTCCTCACTCTCTCTGTAACTCTGTCTTTCAAACAAAATAAAATAAATCTTTTTTTTAAAAAAGAAGATGGCCCAGGTCCTTGGGCCCCTGTACCCCATGGGAGACTTGGAAGAAGCTCCTTGCTCCTGGTTTCAGACTGGTGCAGGTCCAGCTGATGCAGCCATTTGGGGAGTGAACCAGGGGATAGAAGACATCTCTCCTTCTCTCTCTGCTTCTGTGTCTCTGTAACTCTGCCTTTCAAATAAATAAATAAATCTTAAAAAAAAAAATACTGCACTTGCTTCTTTAAACTATACAAAAGTCCAAAAGTGTCAACTTCCTTTATTTTTACCACACAATTTTGTTTGTGATAACTCTTTATACTAACCTTAGCAAAACAAGAGAGTTTCTGGGTGCTTCTAGGTTTTAGAAAAACTGCTACTTATTTTGGTGTGGTCAAAATAGAAAAGATAAAAATTATTATTTTTTAAATTATTCATTTTTTAAAAAGATTTATTTATTTACTCAAAAGTCAGTTATACAGAGAGAGGAGAGGCAGAGAGAGAGAGAGAGAGAGAGAGAGAGAGAGAGAGAGAGGTCTTCTATCCAGTGGTTCACTCCCCAATTTGCTGCAATGGCCAGAGCTGCACCAAACTGAAGCCAGGAGCCAGGAGCTTCCTCTGGGTCTCCCACATGGAGGCAGGGGCCCAAGCACTTGGGCCATCTTCTACTGCTTTCCCAGGCCATAGCAGAGAGCTGGATCAGAAGAGGAGCAGCTGGGACTAGAACCGGCGCCCATATGGGATGCCGGCGCCTCAGGCCAGGGCTTTAACCCACTGCACCACAGCACCAGCCCCAAGTAAAAATCTCTTATATAGTGCCTGCTAAGTTCTTCTAAGGATGTTGTTGGTAGCTCAGATACAAGCAGGATCATTTTTATTTTTTTAAAGATTCATTTTTATTGATTTGAAAGGCAGAGTTAAGGGCGGGGGTGGGGAAGTGACAGAGAGGGAGAGAGAGTGAGAGGGAGAGAGAGAGAGAGAATCTTCCATCAGCTGGTTCAGTCCCCAAATGGCACCAATAGCCTGGGCTAGGCCAGGAGCCAGGAACTCCAGGTTTCCTACGTGGGTAGCTGGGGCCCAGGCCACCTTTTGTTGCTTTCCTGGGTGCACAGACCAGCTGGGACTCAACCCAGCGCTCTGATTTGGGATGCTTAACCCACCATACCATACACTGGCCACAACACAAGATTTTTTTAAAAAAAGATTTATTTATTTATTTGAAAGTCAGAATTACACACAGACAGAAGCAGAGGGAGAAAGAGAGAGAGAGAGAGAGGTCTTCTATCCAGTGGTTCACTCCCCAATTTGCTGCAATGGCCAGAGCTGCACCAAACTGAAGCCAGGAGCCAGGAGCTTCCTCTGGGTCTCCCACATGGAAGCAGGGGCACAAGGACTTGGGCCATCTTCTACTGCTTTCCCATACCACAGCAGAAAGCTGGATTGGAAGTGGAGCAGCCAGGACTCGAACCGGCGCCCATATGGGATACCTGCACTGCACATGGCAGCTTTACCCACTACCCCACAGCGCTGGCCCCAAAACAAGATTATTTTTAGATAAAGTCCTTGGATAAGGGATTGGCATTTGGCCTAGCTCTTAAGACAACATTTGGTATGCTGGCATCCCGTGTGAGAATGCCTGGGCGTGAGTCTGGACTCCACTCCTGATTCTAGCTTCCTACTAATGCTTACCCTGGAGGCAGCAGATGATAGCTCAGGTGGTTGGGTTCCTGTCACCGATGAAGGAGACTGTATGAAATTTCCACCTCCTGGCTTTGGTCTGGCTAGCCTGGTTATTGCAGGCATTTGGGGGCTGAACAGCAGATAGAGGCTCGCTCTGTCTGTCTCTCTCAAAAATGTTCTCAGATATAAATTTCATGCTGTTTCCTGTATTTTATTATATCTAAAAAATAACAAGAGTGTGCAATGAAATGTTTAAGCATAAGGTTTTAAACTTCTATGTAGGGGCTGGCGCTGTGGTATAGCGGGTTAAAGCCCCAGCCTGCAGTGAGAACGGCACTCATATGGATGCCGTTCGAGTCCTAGCTGCTCCTCTTCCGTTCCAGATCTCTGCTATGGCCTAGGAAAGCAGTAGAGGATGGCCCAAGTCCTTAGCCCCTGCACCCGTGTGGGAGACCTGGAATAAGCTCCTAGCTCCTTGCTCCGGATCAGCTCAGCTCCGGCCATTGCAGTCATTTGGGGAGTGAAACAACGGAATGCAAGACCTCTCTTGCGCTCTCTCTCTCTCTCTCTCTGTAACTGAATTTCAAATAAATAAAACTAAAACCCTATGTAAGAAAATTTAAAGTCAAATCTCTCTTACCCTTCAAATACAAGAAGAGAGGGATCCCACAAACAAAAGGAGACATAAGATCTTAAAAGGGCTGATGATTTACTCTTTGTCTTATAACAAAACCACTCAAGTCATGAAACTCAAGCATTAACCTTGCAGCCCTCCTGGGAGATAGATAAGGTATTACTCCATGAGAAGGACAAATGGTAAGTAAGAATATTGACAGAAATCGTGGGACTTTTAGAGTAACTTTTGCACCTTAAAAAGTATTGACACAGCATAAGTGTGGGCAAGATGTGAGGGTTAGTTTATTCTGCCGAATGATGGCAATTATCTTCCTTCCAATAAGTCTGGCAAGTCAGGAGAAAAGGGTAACTGTATGTTTTTTACTTTAAGCAATTAGTAAATACGTATTAAGTACACCTACCAGGCATTAACCTTACACAGGATTTAGAAGCCACATATTAAATTCAGTATTTATCAATGCAGGTTGTGGTAAAGGCTTCCTGGAATTTTGTATCAGAAGGATCAATGGGCATTTGCCACAGAGGTTAAGACACTGCATGGGACACCCACATCTCTTATCAGAGTTCCTGGGTTCAACTCTGCTCATCTTCTAGTCCAGCTTCCTGCTGTTGCACACCCTGGGAGACAGTAGGTGACAGCTCAGGTACCTATGTCTTCTGCCACCCATGTGGGAGACCTGGACTGAGTTCTGTGTTCCTGGTTTCAGGATGATTCAGTTCTGGGTGTTGTGGGCATTTAGAAAATGAACTAGTGGATGGAATCTATCATCCCCCCCCGCCTTTAAAAAATGAAAATAAATAAACAAAAGTGTTTTTAAGATACCAACTCCACTTAAAACACTATTATTTAAAAAAGAAGCAGAATCAGTTCTGGTCTTTGATATACCTATTGCTGAGCCTCGAAGTAATCACTTATTCTATTTGAATTTCCTTAACTATAAAATTAAGATACGCTTCTCTTGGTTTCTTTTTAACATGGTCACTGTTGTAAATATATCCACTACACAAAAGCACTTTGAAAATCATGTAGTGCTATAAAAAATAGAAGGCATTACTGTATGTATAGAAAAATCATTATTATTCATTTCTGGGGGAATTCTTTACCTCGTTATTTGTAAAAAAATTTTTTTGCTAACTTTCCAGTTCAATGTTGGGTATATACTGTCAAAGACCTTGAACACCAGATTGAAATTTTGGACTTAATCATGGAGGCTGTAGAAGTTACTCAGGTTTTCAACTGGGGAGTGATCTGCTATAACTTGCATATTTGCTTAATAGAGCTCTTGCTGACACCATCCTCACTGTCATTATCCAAGTTTCTAGGTACCAAGTAGCATTCTGTGCTTTAAATACATTTGCTCATTTAACCCTCGCAGCAACCCCACATGTAACTACTAGTGTAATTATTATTTCTATTTTATGAAGATACTGGACACAGAAAAATTAAATGCTTTTTTCCCAGGATGCGTATCTGGTAAGCAGAGGGACTGAGATTTGAACACAGGTTTCAGTCTAGGCTTTCTAATACACATTAAATAAAATTCAACAAGTGTTTATTGTCTACAATATGACAGACCCTGTGTTAGATCAGGGTCAAAGAGAGTGAAAAGTCAGTGCGGGCATTTAGCTTTAAGAGGAAAAAATAAGGATGGAATTTAGCTTAGTAGCTAAGATGCCATATCAGAGTGTCTGGGTTCAAATACTGGCTGTGCTTCCCACTCCAGTATGAACCCTGGGAGGCAGCAAGAGATGACTCAAGTGAGTCCCTGACACACACATGGAGATCTGACTTGAGTTTCTAATCCCTGGCTTTGGCTGTGTGCCCAGGACCTATGCAGGTTCTCTCTCTCTCTCTCAAATGAATGTTTTAAAGAGAGACAGAGAGAGATAGAAGCCATGGCGCCTGCTCTTAAGAAGTCTGTCCTTCCTGAAAGCATCCTTGCTAATTATACTCCTGCACCAGGTGACTAATAGCAACAAACTATGAGGGGCAATAAACCAATAAATAAGTAAAATGTACATCAGAAGGTGAGAAATGCTATAGAAAAAGGTATATAAAAGACCAGAGACTGCAGCTTGTTGGGGGTGATGGTAGGAGTTACAATTTTAAATAAACTGGCCAGGTAAAAAAATCACTGAGACAGTGACTTTTAATCCAAGACCTGAAGATATCTATGAGGTTGTCTGAAGAAAAAGGATTCTTGGTAGAAGACCAGTGGTGGCAAGGGTCATGAGGCATGTGTGTGCCTGGGGTGTGGGAGGAACGGAGGAAGCCAGTGTGGCTGGCACAGAGGAAGGGGAGAGCAGGGAGCCGGTAAGGAAGGGCATTTGAAACAGCTGTAAGGACTTTGCTCCGTCCCAGATGATAATACACTGCAGGGCTTTGGGCAGTGACTGTAAAAGGATCCTCCTGGCTGCTATATTCAAAATAGACCTTAGGCGTGGGGGTTGGGGAAGAAGACTAAAGCAGGGAAACCAGTCAAGGGACTATTGCAAGAATCTGAGGGACATATGACAGCAGCAGGCACGGTGAGGGAGGTGGTGAGAGGGGTCCAAGTCAGGGTAGGTTGTGAAGACAGAACCTGTGGACCGCCTCAAACTGAACGTGGGGGTGTGAGAAAAGAGCCAAGGGTGCCATCGACGTTTTGGACCTGGGCAATTTGGAAGGATGGAACTGCCCTTTACTGAGAGAAGGAAACAGTGGGATTCATGGTTTTTAGAAGTCATTTGGGACACAGCAAGTTCGAGATGTTTGTGAACCATCCAATCCATGCTGTGCTGACAGGTGGGTTTGATACTGGAGTTCAGGGGAGAGACCGCAGCTGGAGGTAAATAGTTGGGAGTTTTTCAACACAGAGGTTCCAAAAGCCTAGAGATTTCTTTAGAGCAACCAAGGAAAGACAAAAATGGAAAGCCTGAGCCACGGACTACAACAGCATTTCCAGTTGAAGAACAAAAGGAAGACACAAAGGAGACTGAGAACTGCTTGAGCCACGCCTTCCAGGGTGTTTATAATAGCAGCTGGAGTCAGGAGTGCAGACAGGTGAGAATTCCTCCAGTATGGGATGCGGATAGCCTAACCAGCATTGTAACCTCCATGCCAAACACCTGCCCTTGCAACCCAATTATTACCGTATCTGAGTGCAATTAAAGAGATAATCAGTTGCACAATGAATTGGCCTTTGGGGAAGTCTCTGAAGCTGATTCCTGAACACCAAGAGTTTTGTTTTTCAATAACAAAAAGCTGTTGGCTGAGAGTATACAAATTACATTCTTAATTCAATTAATTAGATACTCATATTGTGTTAAGTCAATATGCTTATGTAAATATTAAGTAAATATTGCTCTATGATCAGTTTTAGTGGGGAACTGACTGGTGTTTGAGGTCATAGAAGCTCTGGAAAGTAGGAATATGTGAATCAGGGCAAAGCTCTGTGAGTCCTATAGTAAGAGATGTCTGTTCTCTTTACATTGAGGTTTTCTAGACATCTGGGTATATGATCTTTCTGCAATAAAAAGAAAACCACACTTTCCTAAAGATTCAGTTAACATATAAATTTAGCTTGGAATTAGAAATTGCAGACAATTTGAGAAACTTTTTATTTATTTATTTTATAATATTTAAAAAAGCCTAGTAATCCATTTTAATCTTAATGCAGACTTCAAATTGCAGATTTTGCCATTATATTGCACATTGATGCACCCTCAAATTTTTGGAAAATTAAACCAGATAAATTGAGCTGATAGTGAGAAAGGCCCTGTGAGACTACAGTATAATGTAAAGAAAAGCATTTTTGGGGGCCAGTGCAGTGGCTCACTTGGCTAATCCTCTGCCTGTAGCACCGGCATCCCATATGGGCACCAGGTTCTAGTCCTGGTTGCTCCTCTTCCAGTCCAGCTCTCTGCTGTGGCCTGGGAAGGCAGTGGAGGATGGCCGAGGTGCTTGAGCTCTGCACCCGCATGGGAGACCAGGAGAAGCACCTGGCTCCTGGGTTCAGATCGGCCCAGTGCTGGCCGTAGCGGCCATGTGGGGAGTGAACCAACGGAAGGAAGACCTTTCTCTCTGTCTCTCTCTCTCTCACTGTCTATAACTCTACCTGTCAAATAAATAAAAAAGAAAAAGAAAAAAAAAGCATTTTCACTAAGCAAAGTTAATCAATGCCAAGTTGACATGCAGTCATGGGGAGCTGTGCTTCAGAGTCTGCTCAGAATGCTGCAGTCAGTAATACTGACTCAGAAGTGCTCCTGAATCAAACACCTCTAATGTTCTAGAATGTTTATTATCTTAGTCTGAAGACATTCTTGTGTGGCATATAATTTATATTACATATATATTATGTTTCATATGCAATGAAAAACTCTTTTAATAGAGTATACAAAGGTGAAAATATGCTTATATTCAGAATAAAAATAACACCAAACTCAGAATTCACAAGCTATAAATTAATGAAGCTTAAGTTAATGACTTTTTTTTTAAGAGAGAGAGCATTTCCATCTGCTGATTCATTCTCCAAATGCCCAAAAGGACTGGGACTGGGACTGGGCCAGGTCAAAACCAGGATCCAGGAACTCAATCCAGGTCTCCAACATGGGTGACAGGGCCCTTACTACTTGAGCCATCACCAGCTGCCTCCCATGGCACACATTAGCAGCTAAAATCAGTCACAGAGCTGGGATTTGAACCCAGTGCTCCCACAAGGGTGCCAAATGCCTGGCCAGATTGGATAATTAAAACAATAACAGGAGCCAGCACTATGGCATAGTAGGTAAAGCCACCACCAGTGGTGTCGGCATCCCAGCTCCCTGGTATGGCCTGGGAAAGCTGTAGAAGTTGGCCCAAATCCTTGAGCCCCTGCACCTGCCTGAGAGACCCAGAAGAAGTTTCTGGCTCCTGGCTTCGGATTGGCACAGCTCTGTCCATTGCGGCCAACTGGGGAGTGAACCAGCAGATAGAAGACTTCTCTCTCCATCTCTCCTCTCTCTGTCTATAACTCTCCCTCTCAAATAAATAAATCTTTAAAAACAAACAAACAACAACAACAACAAAAACCAACCAGTAGCAGTGGATGGGGTGTTCAATCTAGCAGTTAAGCCTTTGGTTAAGATGTTGTGTCCCACATCAGAGCACCAAGGCTCAATTCCCAGCTCTGGCTCCTGACTCCAGCTCCTTGCTAATGCAGACCCTGGGAGGCAGTGGTGATGGCTCGAGTAACTGGACACCTGCCACCCACATGGGAGATCTGGATTCAGTAGCGATACCTGAATTTTTGAGTTCCCTGCCACAGGCTGTAGTCCCCACCCAGCCCCAGCTATTACAGGTATTTGGGGGGGTGAACCAGTGGGTGTGAGATTCTCTCTCTCTCTCTCTCTCTCTCTCTTTCTTTCTCTCTCCCTCACACTCTCAATAAATAAATAAATCTTTAAAATTAAAATAAATGAGTAAAACAACATGTGTTTAGCATATAATCCTTACTGTTTTTCAAAATGATTATAAATTTTTCATAGCTTTTATACAAGATAAATATCTAATTAAGTAATATAAGAATTTCTACCGATAAAGTTAAAACTGTCTAAATTCATATTATCATTATAAAATAACTTTATTATAAAAATGACAAATTTCTTCTATTAGTTTGGAAAAGCCTTAGTTCAAACTTGACCTAGGAGATCAAATCTGGAGAGCAATCAACATGGCTTACTATGTTCTAGGTGCTGTATTGGGCTCTGGTGTTGCCAAATGTATACAATGTTTGCAAATAATGTTTGTGAATATCGTTAAGAATTCGTGGTTAGGGGGCTGGCATTGTGTTATGGATTAGGCTACCGCCCACGATGCCAGCATCCCTTATGGGCGTCTGCTCCACCCTTTGCTTCGCCACTTCTGATCCAGCTCCCTGCTATTGTGCCTGGGAAAGCAGTGGAGGATGGCTCAAGTGCTTGGGTCTCAAAAAGACCTGGAAAAGCTCCTAGCTCCTGGCTTCAGCTTGGCCAGCCCCAGCCTTTGAGGTCACTTGGGAGTGAACCAGTGGATGGAAGATCTCACTCTGTAATTCAGCCACTAAAATAAATAAACACGTCTTAAAAAAAAAAAAAAACAGAAAAAAAGAATGGTATGCACTGTGGTTTAGTAGGCTAAACCTCTGCCTGCAGTGCCAGCATCCCATATGGGCGCCAGTTCGTGTCCCAGTTGCTCCTCTTCCCATCCAGCTCTCTGCTTATGGCCTTGGAAAGCAGTGGAAGATGGCCAAAACACTTGGGCCCCTCCTTATATGGGAGGTCTGGAAGAGGCTCCTGGCTCCTGGCTTTGGATTGGCTCAGCTCTGACCATTGCGGCCATCTGGGGAGTGAACCACAGGATGGAAGACCTTTCTCTGTGTTTCCCCCTCTCTGTCTGTAACTCTACTTCTCAAATAAATAAAATCTTTAAACAATATAAATCAAAACCAAAAAATTCACAGTTGGAAAAAATGCTATCATGTGACAAATTTTCAGCACTAGGAAAAGAATTATTCTTTAGTTTCAGAGTTTATGGGTCAAACCTACCTGTCAGTTATCAGCAATAAATTATTGATTAATTGGAAAAAATTATAGGTATGTATAATTTTTACCTTATAATAAGTCGTGAGCAAACATCTTCTAGTTCTCATATGACTAAACTTAGGAGTAAAGTAACAGTCTCTCATACATCACACTTACAAGTAACACTCATGCTACTTCAGAACAGAATTGTTTTTGTAAGATTTATTTATTTATTTGAAAGTCAGAGTTACACAGAGAGAGGACAGGCAAAGAGAGAGAGGTCTTCCATCTGATGGCTCACTCCCCAATTGGCCGCCACGGCTGGAGCTGCGCCGATCCAAAGCCAGGAGCTTCTTCTGGGTCTCCTACGGGGGTGCTGGGGCCCAAGGACTGGGGCCATCCTCCACTGCCTTCCCAGGCCACAGCAGAGAGCTGGATCGGAAGAGGAGCAGCAGGAATGAGAACCGGCGCCCATATGGGATGCTGGCACTTCAAGCCAGGGCGTTAACCTGCTGCGCCACAGTGCAGGCCTCAGAACAGAATTTTTAGATTTTTGGTCATGGTAATTAGTAAAGACCCAGAACAAATAATACTTATTCTGATAATGTTATTTAAAAAGCTATAAACTTAATGGATAGACAATGTGTCAAGCATGAAAATATGTAACATTCCAAATTAATTTAAAATTTGGAAATATCATCATCTCATTTTATTGAAAGATTTATTTATTTATTTACTTACTTATTTAAAAGGCAGAGTTAGAGAGAGAAGGACAGACACTCTTCCACCCACTAGTTCACTCCCCTTGAACTCACTGCACCACAGTGCCGGCCCCTGCCATCTCATCTTAACCACCAGGTCTAAAGTGTATTTTTCTTGTATCTTTAATACAGTTCACTTAAAACACTTTTTAAAAGATTAGTCAGGACAGATGTTGTTGTGGAGCAGATTAGCCTCTGCTTGGGAACCTGCATCCCATATGGAAGGCCTGACTCCGCCACTTCCCTGCTGATCTGTCCTGCGAGGCAGCCGAGGGCGGCTCCAGTGCTTGGGCCCCATCACATGGGAGACCCTGGTTCCTGGCTTCCACCTGGCTCAGGATTGGCTATTGAAGGTTTTCAGGGAGAGAACCAGCAGAGGGAAGATTGATCTCTCTCTCCCTCTGTCAGTCTCTTGCTCTACCTTTCAAGTAATTGAAAAACAAATACGTTTTTTAAAACATGAGTTTATAAAGAAGGTTTAATTTCACTGTATAAGACAATAACACCTTTTGCTGTAACTTAGGCCTCGCTAAGATTTTTCCACCGGAAGCTCAGCCATTACTTTTGCTACGTTGACTTCAGAAATAAGTCAGCTGTAAATCAAAGGTACTGGATACACACAGTTATGTCAGGAGTTAATACTCTATACTTAAAAAAATGTTCTTTGCTTATTTCTGAAGTCTTTTTGTGGAACTCAATGTAGCTTAGACCTACATTTAAACTATATTAGGAGAGAACATGATATCTGCTAAGATATGCACTAGCATTATGATGTTTTTGTGAATTAAAGATACAATATTTTACATTTTACTTCATCTTTCCATTCTTGTTTTTTCTTAATGGATTTTTTTGGCATGCTAAGATCTGTCATTGAAGTATAATAGTCTAATTATTTACTATTTGAATAAAGAGAAAAAAGGCAGCATATGGAAACCTAGAACTCAGGAATGAAACTCAGATCTGATCTGGGTGCATTCAGCCACGTGTGTGATATGGAGCCTCTGGGAAGACTTCTGCTGACCCCCACTCTTATGCTGGTAATGCTCTTGTGTAATCCTGATTGTGGACAGGACTCTGACTCAGTTCAGATGAACAGAATTCAGCAGGAGTGTGGTACTCCCTTTCTGAGACCAGCTTGTACCTCTTGGTTCACCTGCCTCTTGCTCTCTGTTGGATCTCTCGCTTAGAGCAAAATTAACTTCTGTGCTATGTGCTGCCCACACATCAGAGAACTGTGAGAGAGCATGAGGTGCAAGCAATGGAGCATGCCAACACTCACACCAGAGGGGTTGCAAGTGCATTGCAGAGCCCTATTCAACTCTTGAAATGACCATGGCCTTGGCCAACAGCTTGAAAGCAAAGTCCTGAAACACCCTGAGCCACAACCACTCAGCAAAGCAACCTCCAGATTCCTGAGTCTCAGAGACTGAGATAATAAATATTGTTTTCAGTGCCAAGTTTTGGAGACAATTTGTCATGTAACAATAGATAAACAATACGAACGTAACTTGTAGCATATCCATCACTAAAAGTCATTGGATGGAGGCCCAGAAGGACCAATTTTAGGCCATATTCCACTTAGGAACTAGTAATGTGTGGGATGGGAGTTCACAAAAGCTCAGCTAATGGCATCCCATATTTCTGATAGGACATCCCATTTTCCAGAAGGCACTCTACAGCCTGGGCTTCAATCTTGACCTCACCAGTAATAAACTTGGGAAAGCCTTTTATCCCAAACTCATCATAGTACTGTTGTGATAGCTCAACAAGGTAACCAGTTTAAATGCCTGGCACCCAGCATACATTGACCAAATGCAAATCATCATTATCATCATCTCCTCATCATCATTAACTTTGACAGGTCAGGGGAAAGACACTATCAACTTCTACTCTTGGTATTTTTCTTCATAGCTTGAAAAAGAACCCTCCACTCCTGATAGGCACCTGTTCTACAGGGAACTAGGGTTCATGTTCGTTATTTAATAGCCAGCCAAGGCCAGCGCCATGGCTCAACAGGCTAATCCTCTGCCTTGCGGCGCCGGCACACCAGGTTCTAGTTCTGGTTGGGGCACCGGATTCTGTCCCAGTTGCCCCTCTTCCAGGCCAACTCTCTGCTGTGGCCCGGGAGTGCAGTGGAGGATGGCCCAAGTGCTTGGGCCCTGCACCCCATAGGAGACCAGGAGAAGCACCTGGCTCCTGCCATCGGATGAGCATGGCGCACCGGCCAAAGCGCGCAGGCCGCGGCGGCCATTGGAGGGTGAACCAACGGCAAAAGGAAGACCTTTCTCTCTTTCCCTCTCTCTCACTGTCCACTCTGCCTGTCAAAAAAAAAAAAAAAAAAAAAGCCAGCCAAATTTGTAGAGTATTTCCATTCTTTAAATGAATATTGTGACTTACACGTTTCTTGTTAAAAGTAGCACTGACATTTTCATAAGTTAACATGCATAAGAATACAAGTAGGAGGATGACAATGCTTTTTTGTACTTATCAGGAAACATGAATAGCAAAAAAGATATGAATTGTGGCCATAAGATGAATGGTATTTTGTTTTTTCCAAAAAAAAAAAAAAAAAAAACCCAAAACTATACACATACCAGGGTACTTCACAAAGTCCACAGAAGGTGCTGGCGTCATGGCACCATGAGTGAGGCTGCCGCCTACAGCGTCAGCATCCCGTATCAGAGCACAAGGTTGAGCCCAATTGTTCTGCTTCTCATCCAGCTCCCTGCTAATGCACCTGGGAAGGCAGCGGAGGATGGCCCAGCCCAAGTGCTTGGGCCCCTGCTACCCATGTTGGAGACCAGGATAGGATTCCTGGCTTCTGACTTTGGCCTGGAGCAGCCATAGCTATTGTGGCCATTTGAGAAGTGAACCAGCAGATGGAAGATTGATCTCTCTCTCACTCTCCCATGTTTCAAATAAATAAAAGTCCATTGAAAACTATAATTAAAAGAAGTGTATGTTGGTGCAAAAACTTGAATAGTTTTATCATAACACATTTCCCTGGACTTATCAAAAAGATTGTTTCTGTCAGAATAATAATTTTCCTACAGCAAATAAGTGTCAAGCACTTCTTCTGTCCCAGGCTTTATTCTGGGTGCCGGGATGCACTGAAGGACATGGCACAGAGTGTGCCTTCGTGGGGCTCACTGTGGGAGCCTGAGGAGCAGAGCAGCAAGTTCAGGGCAGCATCAGGGTCTCAGTAGGGTCAGGGAGGTGAAGACGAATCCTGAAAGCTTAGCCCGAGTCTCCCTGCAAGAAAAGCAGATGGAAAATAGGCTACTGTTGCAGGCTGCGCAGACGCGCACCGCAAAAGAGCACGCGAGGTGTTGCCAAGGCGGCACAATACTCAGCGTGACCTGATCTTGCAGGGCACGCAGCTGGGCGGGGCAGCAGGGTGTGTGCCGTTCAAGGGCCCGGGCTGGGCTCAGCGTGGGTGCACGGGGGAGCCAAGGAGACGCTGTAAGGAGGGGAGCGCTTCCGCAGGTTACTGACCTAACGATGTGCTCCTTCCCTCAAAGCTGTGGAGAATACTTTTCACGTTGCCTGAGTAGGCTCAATGGTGACACACGTATTAGAGAATGGGCTTGAATTGGAGGTGGGATGGGAAACAGGAGCTACACATTTACAGATTCTGTTTAGCAAACTAAGGGGGAGAAGCAGGTTAATTACAACCTGGCATCAACACATTGCTGATTACAAAGTCATGAGGCTGAATCTCTGTTTCTTATTGCGTTCTATAAAACATTTAAGCATTTCTTCAGTTTGTTAATTGGATGGTCACCCCCCCTTTTTTTTTAAGATTATTTATTTATTTGAAAGGCACAGTGATAGAAAGAGCTACAGAGATAGAGTGAAAGAGAGAGAGAGATCTTCATTTGCTGGTTCACTTCCCAAATGGTTGGAATAGCTAGAGCTGGGCCAGGCGAAAGCCAGGAGCCAGGAACTCCATCCAGATCTGCCACATGGGTGACAGGGACCCATGGTACTTGGACCATCTTCCACTGCCTTCCCAGGCACATTGGCAGAGAGCTGGATAGGAAGCAAAAGAGCCAGGACTGGAACCAGCATACCAATATGGGATACCAGCGCTGCCACAATGCCAGCCCCTTTTCACTGGTTTGTCAGCAGCAGAATCACACCCACACGCTCCAAAGGAATTTCATCTCCCAGCTTTAAGAATGAGGTAGCCGGGACACTCACTATGGCGCAGCTGGTTAAGCCGCTGCCTGCAGTGCCTAGCGCTCCACTTTCAATCCAGCTCTCTGCTATGGCCTGGGAAAGCATGGGAGATAGAGCCCCAAGCTCCTGGCTCCTGGCTCTGGCTTGGCCCAGCTGCGGCCATTGCAGCCATTTGGAGAGTGAACTAGCAGATTGAAATGCGTGCACTCTCTCTCTCTCTCCCTGTAATTCTGACTTATAAATAAAATAAATCTTAAAAGAAGAAGAAAAAGAAGATTGAGGCTGCCTGCGAGGCTTCCAGCATGGCCCAGGGCTCTGCACTCCTTCTCCACTGTGCTCAATGCTACTGCACAGTCTAAGTGCAGCCAGACCCAACACCACCACCACGAGGGTGTGGGTTTCTCACCCCACAGCACTGTCCATCAGGGTGAAGACATCTTGACTTGCATTTATCTTCTCTGAAATGTTGGTGACAAACACGTTCAGTGAAACCATGTGTGCAGACTGCAGCGGCATTCTGAGATGATGTAAGGTCAATACTAAGCATCTGTCTTTTATGTGCATCCTATTCAAGGTTCACACTGAGCATATGGAGGAAAGTCTGTATTCCTCTGTGGAATAAAACAGAGATTCATGTCTGGGACCAACAGAACATTCTACTATAAAATATCTTCAGCTTTTACTTTTATATCTAGCATATTGATAGTCTTTCTAATTTGGCAGATCCAATGTCTTGCCTTAATAGCTCTTTACTAGCCAGCATAGTCTTATTCTACCTCCAAAAAGGGCTTTTGCATGTGGAACAATGATGCAACAAAATGAAATAACAACAACAAAAAAAAAAAAAAAAAAAGGAAGGAGTCAAGAAAAAAGGAGAGTAGAAGAGACATGATCAGAGTGAAGTTACGTGCAAAATATGAGGGTACTTCAAAAAGTTCATGGAAAATGCAGGTAAAAGGTAAGTTTAGGAGCCAGCACTAAGGCATAGTGGATTAAGCAACTGCTTATGACATCAGTTTCCCATTTGGGGTGCCAGCTCAAGTCCTAGCTGCTCCCCTTCTGATCCAGCGCTCTGCTAGTGCAGTAACTGAAGATGACCCTAGTACATGGGCCTCTGCCACCCACGTGGGAGACCACATGGAGTACCAGGCTCCTGACTTCAATCTAGATCAGCCCTGGCTGTTGCATCCATTTGGGGAGTGAGCCAGCAGTGGGAACATCTCTGTCTCTGTCTCCCCCTCTCTCTCTTTGTAACTCTTTCATTTTTTTGGTAAAAATTTATTTATTGATTTGAAAAGCAGAGTTACAAACAGGAAGAGACAGCGTGAAATATATATATATTCTGTCTGCTGGTTCATTCCTCAAATGGCTGCAACATCTGCGTCTGTGCCAGGCTGAAGCCAGGAATCAGGAACTCCATTAGGGTCATCTTGCACTGCTTTCCCAGGAGCATTAACAGGAAGCTGGACTGCAAGCAGAGGAGTAGGAACTTGAACTGGTGCTCCAAAATGGCATGTTGGCATTGCAGGTGCTGGCTTAGGTCACTAACTCATAATATCAACCTCAATAAATATTTTTAAAAGTTCATTTTGAAGAAAAACATTTTAAAATTTATGCATAGCTTTTTACTTTTTTTTAAATGTATTTATTTATTTGAGAGTCAGAGTTACACAGAGAAAGAGAGGCAGAGAGAGAGAGAGAGAGAGAGAGAGAGGTCTTGCATCTGCTGGTTCACTCCCCTATTGGCCACAACAGCCAGAGTTGAACCGATCTGAATCCAGGAGGTTCTTCTGGGTCTTCCATGTGGGTGCAGGGGCCCGAGGAGTTGGGCCATCCTCTACTGCTCTCCCAGGCCGTAACAAAGAGCTGGATCAGAAGTGGAGCAGCTGGGACTCGAACTGGCATACATGTGGGATATCGGCACTACAGGCGGCAGCTTTACCCACTACACTACAGTGCCAGCCCCAGCTTTTTCCATTAGGAAATTCCATGCATTTTTTATAAAATTTTTGAAGACCCCTCATATGTATAAATTTCAAAGCTTTTTGCACCAAAATAAACATCTTTTAACTCTATTTCCCACAAACTTTTTTAAAAAAGTATTTATTTATTTATTTGAAAGACAGAGTTACAGAGGGGCAGAGACAGAAAGAGAGTGAGAAGTCTTCCATCTGCTAGTTCACTCCCCAAATGCTGCAACTGCCAGAGCTGGGCTGATTCAAAGCCAGGATCCAGGAGCTTCCTCTGTGTGTCCCATGCAAGCACAGGGGCCCAAGGACTTGGGCCATCTTCTCCTGCTTTCCTAGCCCATAGTAGAGAGCTGGATTGGAAGTGGAGCAGCCAGGACTCGAACCGGCACTCATATGGGATGCTGGCACTGCAGGCAGTGGCTTTATTATACACTAAGGCACCAGCCCCACAAACTTTTTGAAGTATCCTACATACACAACGAAAATTATAGTTTCAGGAAGAAAGCCATCCATTTGCCTTAAAGCTTTTTAATAGTCAAGAAGAAAACAAAAACATTGCTGGTCACAATTCCTAGCATCCAGATGATTTAGAAATTCCCCCCAGCAGCAGCAGCCTTGAAGCCCAGCACTGTGTGGTCCTGAAACCAGACATTTATCTTGTTCTAAGCACACTCACCAACCAAATGTGCTACAAAGAGCTTTATTGTGGGTTACTCAATTTTGCAACAGTCCTTACTGAAACAGCTGGAGACAGAAAGTGACAAACTTGACACTGGGTTAATAATAACTTATCATTTTACAAAGGGCAATCAAGGAAGCCCCTGCTTAATGGCTCCAGATGCTCCCTACCTCTGTTAGTTGATGCCAACAAAATGAACTGCCAGACCTGCCTCTCCATTCCACTCCCTAGCTGCAAGGGAGCCTAGAAAATGTAGTTTTTCACTTTTCCATCTCAGCTCAACAGGAAGACACAGCAGGAGGTTGGGAGAGGTACTATGCAGATAAATTTCCCATATCCATCTGTGTAATTTCAGTCCTATGGGTACTGAAAATAGGTACACACCCAGTACTGGTGGACAAGAGGTAAGGTGATGTCTCCTGGCCAGAGCCTCCCTTCCGAAACAAACAGCAACACTTCTAAAGGACACTGTGTCCTGCCTTTGCCTTTCCTCCTGTCTGGAACACAGATGTGAGGCCTGGCATGCAGCAGCCATCTGGAGACTGTGACAGGCATGAGAATGAAAGTCCACACATCAAGGATGACAGAGCAGAAAGATGGAGCCTGAGCTCCTAGTGGCACTGTTGAGCTGCTGCAGCACACTGGGCTTGTCTATCTTTGGAACAGTTTTATGAGAACAAAACGTCTCTATCTGTTAAAACCGCCACAGTTTACTGTTCTATTGTTTGCTGATGCATGCACCCCTAATGTGGTAGTGCAACAGGGGTAGTAGCTGTGAAGATGCAGAGAAATGGTCAGTGTATATTCTGGAAGTAGAACCACCAGGACTTGAAGATAGTTTCGCTGTAAACATGGAGTATAAGGGTGGAAGAAATCGAGGATGGCTTCTATGTTTTTGACTAATAGAAATGTATAATCTTGTTTTCATTCAAGATGTGGGAAAATTCTTACTGCTACAGAAATACCTAACGTAGATAAAAGACATCTTTGTGCAGTTCCCTTTACACCTGTTTTCCATTGAGCCTAAGGAAAATTTGGGTTAAAGGCATGTTAAATAATGCAGAAGAGAATGGGAAATACCTAACATCTATAATGAACACGGAGGCTGGAACATACAGAACCTCTGCAGACTCTTCTCATCTCCAAAGCTTTCTTTTCTATCAAAGTCCAGGTGTACAAAGCTAAACCCTTACATCAGCCATTCTGTTCTGTTTTTTATTGCTTGCAGGAATAGACTATTATAATACTAATACTTCTAAAGAATATATTAACTTCTTGAATCAGTAAATAATGCCCCACAGCTGGATCAAATAAACATTCCAAACCAGAGCTTTTTTTTTTTTTTTAGGAGAATATATATTTTTAAAATATCTACCATAATTATACGCACACACTGGAGGGTACTATTTTCCATGAACTTAAACAATTTTATATAATTTGTTATTTATCTGAGTGGCAGACACACACACAGAGAAAACACTCCCACTGCTGGTTTACCCTGCAAATGCCCACCATGGCTGGGGCTAGGTTAGAGTTACCCAGGAGCTGGGAATTCAATCCAAGTCTCCCACGCAGGAAGCAGGAACCCAATTACTTAGGTTACCACTGCTGCCTCCCAGGGTCTGCACTGGCAGGAAGCTGGAGCCAGGAGCCAGGAGCCAGGGCCAGGAATTATCCTAGGCATTCTGAGGCGGAGGCAGAGATCTTAACCACTGGGCTAAAAGCCCCATCTTCCATGACGTCTCTGAAGTACCCTCTTATATATAATTGTCAAGTTAAAAAGGAAGATGTGTGTGTTTTGGACTCATTACTTGCATTGCTGAAGTTTTCATGCTGGTGATGACAGTATACTGGGAATGTCAAATAGAATGTCTGCTACAGCTGCAACACTAGTTACACGACCCTTTTCATCCCATATCCCAGCCCCGGGCGAAGGACAGTCATTTACTCACAGGCTGGCAGGAGCAGGCTTGGAAGTGTGGATGAGCCATTCAGAGCCTCTCTCTATCAAGAATCTGCAGTGGAAGACTAAGTATATGAGGCAGCCTTCTGCGGAAGGCGGAAGGTGAAGCTGCAATGTCAGCGGCAGAGCGACATCCTGAGAGAGGCCACCGGGGTCGGGAGGACGAAGCGCTGGTCAAAGCAGACGGCTCGGAGAGAAGGTTGTGGTCTCCGCTGGCAGAATAGGCCTGCTGCTCTCCTTGCCTTGCCCGGGTTCGGAGGCTGGAGGAGAAAGCCCAGGTGGCAGCCATGACAAGGTAAGGCTCAATAGCGAGCATCAGACACAGCCAGGAAGTCCATGCGTCGTCCATGCGGGTCAAGGAAGTCCCACAGCTTCAGACATGCCCCAATCCATACTGCAAGTAGCTGAGCTAACTTGAGTCAGCTTCTGTCGTTTGCAACAAAAACCGCCCAATGCAGTAACAACTGCTATCTTTGCGAGCACCATTTTGGGAGCTGGAATACTTTTGTTGGTATAAACCTGGGCATTATGCTCTCCAAGGTGAAACCCAAATCCCACAGGGCGCATTTCATTAGAAAATCTTACTCAAACTGCAGCACTGTGTGAAACTGGGGGACCATTTCAAGGCACGATATTTGTGCAGCCTTCTGGAGAATAGAACGGGGGCTTGAACAACTGGCTCAGGACCACGTGGAGGGGCTATGCTGTGGCATAGTAGGCTAAGCTTCCACCTGCGGCACTGGCATCCCATATAGGTGCTGGTTCCAGTCCCGGCTGCTCCTCTTCTTCTTCTTCTTCTTCTTTTTTTTTTTTTTTGACAGGCAGAGTGGACAGTGATAGAGAAAGAGAGAAAGGTCTTCCTTTTGCCGTTGGTTCACCCTCCAATGGCCGCTGCGGCCGGCGCGCTGCAACCGGCGCACTGCACTGATCTGATGGCAGGAGCCAGGACCAGGTGCTTCTCCTGGTCTCCCATGGGGTGCAGGGCCCAAGCACTTGGGCCATCCTCCACTGCACTCCCTGGCCACAGCAGAGAGCTTGCCTGGAAGAGGGGCAGCCAGGACAGAATCCGGCGCCCCGACTGGGACTAGAACCCGGTGTGCCGAGGCCACAAGGCAGAGGATTAGCCTAGTGAGCCGCGGCGCCAGCCACGGCTGCTCCTCTTCTGATGCAGCTCTCTGCTATGGCCTGGGAAAGCAGTGGAAAATGGCTCAACTGCTTGGGCTCCTATACCCCTGTGGAAGACCCAGAAGAAGCTCCTGACTCCTGGCTTCCTATTGGCCCAGCTCCGGCTGTTGCGCAATGTGGGGACTGAACCAATAAGTGGAAGAGTTCGATCTCTGTCTCTCCCTCTCTCTGTCTGTAACTCTACCTCTCAAATAAATAAATAAAATAAAACAGATCACGTGGGTGTTATCTTGTAGCGATGGTATCCTTGGGTTTTCTACCCAGTCCTGCTTGTCTCCAGGCCCCTTCCTCCCAGATGTCTGCTGCAGGCAGCCACCTGCAAATGGTGCGAACCTGCTTCATCACAGGAGGAACGGACTCGAGGGAATACGGTACGTGGAATTCCAAGTAATCCAAGTTCAAGTCACACAAATTGAGATACACATGCTTAACATGGGGTGATGAGTGCTTCGTTTCACACAGAATATGTCTGATGCCAGGAATCTGTCACCTGGCTCCTGGGGAAATGGCCAAACACACAGGAGTCTTAGCTTTTCTCTGGAACACTGCTCCGTCTGCCTGGTACCCGGCTCCTCACTACATTACATGTAACTGTAGGTATTCAGAAACTGTGAGACTTAATATTCACATGTTTTAAAAAATGGGTTGCAGTCGTGCGACCTGCCACCCAGTGAATCTAAAACAGGTGATAGAAGAGGTGCCGGGACAAGCATACCTTCCCTATTCTGCCATCTCTGACAAGTCTTTCCTAATTCTTCCTGTTTCCTTGTTAACGAATTTCAACCAGTTCAAATACCCCATAAATTAAATGTGTACACAGCTGCTTAAACAAACAAAGAAAAAAAAAAACACCTTTTTATGTCTCTTTTGTTTGTCAAGCACAAGAGATTCTGAGCCATCCCTGATACACACCAGTCTTCAGGAGCCTTGTCCCGGGGCAGAGCAGGGGAGATGTGTGTGGAACGTTTCTCTGGGGAGGTGATGTTTCACATGAGGACTTTGGTGAAAGAAGAACCCATCATGCCTAACAGAGGCCACGGCATAAAGAAAGGCCCCGCGGCGTATTCGAGGAATAAAACTCAAACCAAGTGGTCTGGAGCACACTGAGCAAAGGAGAGATGGCAGGACTGGAGCTTAGGGAATAATACAGGCCAGAGAGTGTTGGGACTCACAGGTCGTAGTCACACATTCGTATTTAGTCTAAGTGTAAAGGAAGCCTTTGAGAGCTTTAGATAATGAAATTAAAATTTGCTTTATATTTCACAACTGTTGATACCAAAACTAATGTTCAGAGACGGGCAAAACTAATTACAGCCGTAAAAGTCAGAGTAGCTGGGGATGGACACTGTGATGCAGCTGCACAACCAATTTAGCTGCTGTCTGCGGTGCTGTCATCCCATGTGGGTGCTGGTTTCAGTCCTGGCTGCTCTGTTTCCAAGCCAGCTCTCTGTTAATGTGCTTAGGAAAGCAGTGGGAAATAGCCCAAGTGCTTGGGCCCCTGCACCCAGGTGAGAGAAAGGAAGAAGCTCCTGGCTGCTGGCTTTGGCCTGGCCCAGCCCTAGCTATTGCAGCTATTTGGGAGTGAACCAGCAGAAGGAAGATCTCTCTGTGTGTCTCTACCTCTCTCTCTGTAACTCTGACTTTCAATAAATAAATCTTTAAAAAAAAAAGTCAGAATTGCTGTTATTTTTGTGGTTAATGATAAGGAGGAGGATGAGGGGTATTTCTGAGGTGCCAACAACATTCTGCTCCTATTTCTTGATCCAAGTGCTGGCTTTTTGTGTTCAGGCTGTGAGACATTATCAAGATGTACATTGATGATGTGTGCACTTTTCTGTAAAATATTTGCTAACAAGCGAATGTTTATAATGGCTGGATGGAGAGCAGATTTCAAGGACAAGGTGGGGAGGAGCCCCTTTAGGAAAAGCTGATGGTGACTTAAACTAATATGGGCAGCTGTCGAGATAAATACAGGAAATATTTTGAAGTGAACTGGCTAGAACTTGGTGAAAGATTGCATATATGCATTTGAAAGGAAAGAATGACTTCCAGGTTTCTGACCAGAGCAACTAAGTGAAGGGTGATCCCACTCACTGATTTACAGGCAGAAGGTCAAGGACTCAGCTTTGGAAATACTCTGTGGTTTTGAAAACAGGTTGTTGCTCCTTAATGTCTTCTCCTCTTGACAGTCCCCAAACTTAAAAGCCCTGTTTCCTCTTTCCTTCTTTCACCCCACCCCTCAAAAAACACCCTCCTCACCCTACTCTCTAATAACAGGTTCTAGCCATAAAAGTCAGGTCACTAAATCACTATTTTTAAGTTGTTTTTACAGGCTTCACCACCAAGCTGGTCTAACTCAGTCTCAACTGGTTCAAGACTGACCAGCTGAGCTGCACATGCACAAAAAGAACTGTGACCTACAGGTGACTCTCAGAACCAAAGCTGTGCCGCTCCCAGGAAGCAACAACTGGAGAGGGACAGTGTTAGGAAGAGACGGATCTGAAGATTACATCTGCCGGCTGCACTCCTTCTGCCACACATCCCACGTGGATCTGCTGAGGGGCCCATCAGTCAGAAACTGCCCCATGGATGTGCGCATGTCCTGACTTCTCGTTTCCTGACACTGTAAAACATTTCCCCAGGCTCTCAACTGGGGAGTCAGAGTTGAGCATGGATCCTGACTCCTGGCTGGGCTACCCCGTAATACTCTTTCTCTCTGCAAAAGACCACGAGTTTGGTGTTTGGCCTTCTGATGCAAGAAAGCAAATGGATTAATCTTGGCTCATTAACTTTTTTTTTTTTCCCTAAGAAGCAGAGTGATAGACAAATGGACAGGGAAAGAAGTCCCATCTGCTGGTTCACTTCCCAAATGCCTGCAGTGGCCAGGATTGGGCCAGGAGTAGCTGAGTGCTGGGAATTCAATGCTGGTTTCCCAGGTGGGTGGCAGGAACCCAGTTACTTGAGCCATCACTGCTGCCTCCCAGAGTTTGCACTATCAGGAAGCTGGAGTCAGGAGCTGGAACTGGGTGGTGAATCCAGGTATTCTGATGTGGGAGATAGGTGTCCTAACTGCTGGGCCCAATGCCCTCACCCTCACTAACAGTTTTGAGTACTCAGGAAGCATCCACATGGTGGCTTCAAGTAGATAATTGGATAGATAAGTGGGTACTCAGAGAAGAGATCCATGAGAGAGGTCTAAGTGTTGTCACTGCAGGCCTACAGACCATAACAGAATTTATGAGAATGATAGATCACCTAGGGAAAGGAGGAAGAGAGCATAAGGAATCTGCCATCAGGATCTTTGTCCTGGTGAAGTTAGAGAAAGAAGAAAGAGGGAGAAAAAAATTACCAACGAGACTGAAAGAGCTGCCAGTCAAAGGGTTGACTGGTGCTGCAAAGTTAGAAAAGGATCCATTAGTAACATCCATAAAAATCTCAGCCGCTTTGGTGACAATCCTAAGTCTCCCTGTAAATCCAAACCTGTGGTCTTTTGTAGAGAGAAAAATACTCTCTCTGTAAAATATCATAGTAACTGTACCTACCTTCCAGAGCTATTGTGTGTAATTCCTTAGCATCCTTTGTTAAAATTCAGCTAGATGTGGGTTGTTTTGTTAGCTGAGAATAAATGCTTGCGCTTCTTTAAATAAGTTTGATAATATCCTCCTGATAAACTTGTTATGAGGAATAAGTGAAATAAAATTACCATTTAGAAAAGTAGCTTTAACCACAACTATAGACAGGTCTTCACCATACCTCTACTTCAGTTGATTACTACTGGGTATAGCTGATAAAAGGAGGACCAAAACCAATCTTGAGGTGGTGGCATGCTCAGTAGTAGCATTGGGACCTGCCACCCATTTATGCGAGAATCCTTTGGGGAAGCTGGGTTTCTAGCGCAGCATGACTGGTGACGGTTTGAGTTCCAGCTGCTCTGCTTCCCATCCAGCTCCATGCTAGTGTGTGCCTGGGAAAGTAGCAGAAGATGGACCAAGTGCATTGGCCCCCACCACTCATGTGGGAGACCAAAATGGAGCTGCAGGTACCTGGCTTCAGTCTGGCCCAACCCCAGCTGTTGTGGCCATTAGGGGAGCGAACCAGCAGATGGAAGATTTCTCTATCTCTCCCTCTCTCTGTCACTGTGCCTTTCAAATAAATAGATCTTTCAAAAAAGATTGTCAGAGAAAACCCAGTCATTGCTATCCTCTCTAACACATCTTTGGTCTCTTTGCACCTTCCTCTCTCTTTACCCAGATAAACATTCAAAATGACCAAAAAAAAAAATGGATTTTAAGAAAACAGGATTATTCCTCCATAAAAAGGGGAAAGGGATTGAACTTAGGGAATGAACTGAGGCTAGGATCAGAGGAGAAAGGGTGGGAAGGACAAAGATGGAGGTTTTCGATGCTTTTGATAAGGAACTGGGTGAGGGGGCACTGGTGTAGGCTGTACAACTCTTGAGGGGCTGGTGCGGATGGGGTGAGAATGTTCAAAGACTTTAAGTTGTAAATGCAAATCCCTCCTTCATCCCTGAGAGACTCTCTATAAATTTCTACACATTCTTTCATGACTTAAAGAAAAAAATATATGATGGGTATCAGTAAAAATCTAGAGATCTGTGTTGCAGAAAACATGATGAATTAAAGTATCAACAGTTATCTCACTTTCTATACAAAACACAATCTGGTGTAGCCTCCTACAGTTCTATTGTTAGTGGAGATCCTTCCAAGATGTGCTGGGGTGGGTGGGCTTTTGGCCTAGCATTTAAGCCATCAACTGGGATCCCTGCATCCCATGTCAGAGTGCCTGGGATTGAGTCCCAGCTCCACTCCCAAGCCCAGCTTCCTGGTAATGTGACCTGGGAAGCAGCAGGTGACAGCTCAAATGGTTGGATTGGGTTCCCGGCTTCTGGTTTCAGCCTGTCATGCTCTGCTGTTGTGGAAAGTGAACCAGCAAATGGAAACTGTGTGTTGATCTGTCTCTCAAAACAATATTCAGTAAACACTGCCACAGGGTCAGACAGAGGCCCAGTGAAGACAGGGTCACAGTGCTCCTAAGCTAGGGATGCTAAAGGCTTGCTCAAGGCCTTCCCACTGTTCATACTCTGCTATCTGGAAGCCTGATCCTGACACCAGACATGGCCCAGATGCAAAACAGCAGGGATTTGTGGGCAGTAGTTCCTCTGTTTCCTCTCAACTAACGGCCAGGTTCTCAGCCAGACCTGGTGGAAGATACTCTTTGGAAAGCAACAGACTGGAAAACTATTACTGTTAACCTGGAGCATGCAGGAAACGGAGGGAAGCTCTAGCACAACTGTGAGGAGCTGCAAAGGGGACACTTTTCCCTGTCTGTTCTGGAGGAAACCCAGCCACTCATTTCTACACAATCTGGTATCCAGCATGGTCGGAAAGGAACCCCAGTGGCCAGATGACAGGTCCTGGTTCTTAGTGAGGGGCAGGGGTCATGCTCTGAGAAGTGGTAGATTGACTGCTTGCTGAGCCACTGGGTTAGCATGCACTGGGCTCAGCAGACAGTGATCAGAGACACACACAAGTATCTTTTCAAAACCAGACAACATTAAAATATGGGAGATCTGTTTACTTATCAAGGTTAGAAATACAGGAGAAAAAGTTCAGCCTGCAATCACAAATTAAGAAACCAGAACTGAGTCAGATGGACTTGCAGACCTTACAGCTGAGCTCAGGGGGTGGATTATCAGCTCAGGGAGTCTGGAATTCTACACGTCTCAATGTATCTGAGAGCAAAACTCCCTTCACCAGAGGCCTGGGTACAGTTCAACAATTCCTTCATACATCAGCACAGATCGCCTTCCCAAATCAGAAATATGTCTCCACACATCTCAAATTAAGAAAGGCTGCACCACTGAGAAATGATTTCCAGTTGTTTGAACGTAAAGAAAAATTAATCTGTTGAAACACATCTTTGATCACTGACGAGTTATTGAAAGGCAAACAAGGACAATCAATTATGGATGATAAATAAATTAAACAATCATATTTCAATTTTTAAAATTTTGGTTGGTTCAATGATTAGTTGATATTTGTTCAATATTCAAGAATAAAAGAGACACAAACATTTCACAGTTATGTCGTTAGCATTTTGACCAACAATTCATTTTTCACTTTAATTTGTGAAGCTAACCTTAAATACTGATGATCCATTAATCTTCATTTGTTTGGAATTAGCTTACTCTTAGGATAGACACAGCTTTTAAAATACTGCTTTTAGAATAGAAATCTTGAATGAGTTGGAATCAATTCATTAGGGAAAAAATTCTGAGTCTGGTTTATGTTTGAAATAGCTGAATGATTACATGATTGTTTGGCTATCTTAGCAGTTGATTTTTGAATTGAGAAATGTTCTTATTTTCACATAATGTGAAAATCTGTTACTAATATAACCAATAGGAAAAATATTAAATCTATAAAATGTTGTTAGAGACCATATTTAATTAAGATTTTTAACAAAGCTTATAGTGAAGTTAAAATTTAGCAATGACCTGGTTAATTTGACTTACATGGGTAGATAAATTATCAAGTTGTCAGATACAAAACAAGATTAATATATCACCATTTTATAGACATGACTTTAATGATTCACGTAAAGTTTGCACCTGACATCTCTAGTTAATTCATTTTTCCTGTTGCACCTTGCACTTACATCTTACTTGCACAAGTACAAAGAATGGTATAAAATGATGTGGATTCCACATCACTGAATGTTAGTGTTACATGGGTTGTTATTTATTTAGTCAATTTTGATCAGGCAAAACTGTAGACAAAAGTTTGTCTCTTGCTCAACAATTCTGCCCTTTTGCTGACCCCTCCCGCCTCTTTAAGTTCTCCTCTTTGCACTCATGTTATTTACTCATTGTCCTCAGACTTTCTTCCCACCACCAACATTTGCTCTGACCCTCATTCAAAGGTATGGAAAACAGCTAAAATATGAACCTTCTCAGTAGTAGTTGGTTCAAATTTGTAACCTATAAAAATATTTGAGGGCATCAAAAAATGAGTGATAAATATGGCCCTTGAAGTTATACCAAAAAGCCACTTGCCTTATACCTCTGAGGAGGACAGATCGAATTCTATAACCCCTCTTCCATCTCTAAAATGTTCTTTTGCTTTACATAGCCAGAAGATGTTTATATGTTTATAAATATTTCTTGCTATTTTTCCTTTCTCTTTGTAAAGAATGGAATAATACAAGGTAGAAGAAAAGAACAGTATCTGATGCTCAGTATTCTACATTAAGAGTTAAAAATCACAACTTCTGGATGCCATTTCAAATTATTGATTTTATTTCATATTACTCATTAAGATAATCTATTACTTTAAGAGGTTATTTTTTCCACCAAATTGCTTAGTTAAAAAAATAATTAGGTAATCACTAGTTCCTCTGAGTAAAATAAATTATGTGAGTAGATAAAATATAATTAGAAAAACAATTGGATAGCTCCCCTGTAGGAAGTCCTCAGTGCAAAGTACAATATGCAAATGCGTCATTCATTTGTTAATTTTAGAGGACAGCATTTCAGTGAAATAATTGAAAACAGCTCATGGCCTGTTCTGTGAAGAAACAAAACATTGTGTTGATGTCAAGTAAGTTAATTATGCTTTATAATCTTCAAATGGAGCATATAATTAATTTATGAAATTCTGATACCATTGTGTTCAGACCCTTGTTAGTAATCAAAAATTCCAGTGGTTTCTTCTTATTCCTAATGTACAAAATCAACTGATATTCTATATGTTTAAAAACAAATCAATTCAGAACAGTTGTGTTATACTAAAGAATTTAAAACAGCATTTAAAAATGTGTCAAAAGCACTATAAAAGATGACTGACTTTTGTGAAATATTTATGGTAGCAATATGTTCTCATTCAGCAATATGACTATGTAACTTTTCTCTAACACTGCGTACAATTTTCATTAATATCACTGAAGATCAATGACTTATATAAAACTTTTTTCTGTGGCATGAAAATTTAACATTTTAGCTGATCTATGTTCTTTTGCACTTTTATTTTAAGGTCTTTACAATGACCTAAGAAATTTTCAAAAGCATTGAGCATATTTCTAAATATTTAGTTGAAAATGAAAACTATTTCCAAACCAACATATAGATAACAAAAGCTGTAGGATCACCTTAATACCTCCTGACACCCCTACAACCACCACCAGCAAAGTTCCCTAGGATGTTTGCCATCAGCTGCAGCTCTCCTAAAGCAAGAGATAATCTTAAAATTGAAAAAAGAGAACACTACTCCCGAATTTCCAGTTAACAGAGAGAGTTGTTACTCTTGAACTTCCTGTATATCAGTGTTTCTTTCCAACACATTCATTGCTCAGGTGACCTTGGACCTCAATAAATTCTATATATTTGTTAAGTGGATGCCAGTGTTTATCTTAATTTTAGATTTAAAGTTGTCAACATCTTGGAACTATATCAATTTCTCAAACAATTAAGAAATAGTAAATACTAAAAGGATAAAGAAAACATGTCATTAAGTGTTTAATAAGACTTGGTATCAAGTAGATACAAACAAAGGATTATCTAATAAAGCAATGGATTGGGAAGTGGTTGCTAGAGAATGTACCTTGTGTTACTTTTTCATATTTTGGTACAAAATTAAGGTCTTAACTTAAGTTTTAATTGATGTTCATAAAATACCAATAGAACTCTAATAAAATTACTTCTGATTCCTATGATTGTATGTTTCTTATCTTAGGCATTTACATTTGGGATCTATTAGAATGAAATATCTGAATATAGTCTGTGTTAAAGTATGACAATATCTGGAGTATAAGGAAATGTACTTTTTAAAAAATGTCAAAAATGTAGATAGTTGTATTTTTAGATATTCATAATAGAAATAAAAATTATACCCTTAATATATTTCAGAGGGTTACAGCAATTGTGAAGTAAAAAAGCAGATAGTTCTAAATATAGAGAATTGCCTTAAAGATTATTAATACTTTATCAATATTGATTTTTGAATACCATATGGACAAACAGGTCATGTTAAAAACAATAATCATACAGTTTTGCATAGATTGTTTTATAAATTGACTATCATATACTAAACATTTCTGAATTAGTTTTTGTGTTCCTAAATTTTTGCCAAAATATTTGCTCTGAGGACAATTTATATTGCCTTTCTAAATGAGTTTTGAATAAGAACTCTACTTAAAATTCTGCTTCTATTATTCTGAAGAGAGCAATGGTATGCCTGATTTCTTCTACATGGTGAAACTATCAGCTAGAGATGATTTTCTTTCTGCACTGCTTATTCCCTAACCGTTTTCAATGCACGACTTGCTAGAAGTGGCATCCATCAGTGAGGTGACCTTTGTTCTGCATTGGAAAGTGATCAGTACAAGGCTTCATGAAAAGAAGTCCAGGTTTCCTTGTTAAATGCTTTGCAAAGATTAAAAACAAAAAGTAGGCCTTCATCCCTAATTAGTGGCATTCAATGGCCAGATGTAAGGGTGAATAGGATACCCAGGCAGGTGTAATTCTCAGCAGTTATTACAGAAGGAAGTGATCCTTCAGAGATGAGACAGTAGCTAAGCCTTATTTACTCTTGCATTTGGCTGCCAAAAATGCTCTTTTCTAAATGGTTTTAATGCTTGTAATATTTAAAACTTTTTGAGGAGATTAAAAGAAGCCTAGTTAGTGAATTGTAAACTTTCCTGTAAAGGAGAGGAGCACAAAAGCCTATTGACCGGCAATGCTCAATTGGAAATTTCATGTATTGTCAAATGATAGATGTCCGTCCCAGCTGTGAATACTTTAATTCCAAAATCTCTTCTCGCCCCTTTCCTCTGTTTCAGAAACATTAGTTGGGACCTGATTTGTGAGCTAGGCCCTACAGCTCGCCACTATTTTTAGATTTTAATTTTGTGGAATATTCTCAGGCAATCACATGGCCCTCTTACTTTGAAATTTAGATTTTGAGCATTTCACACACCCACCCACACACCCACCCACACACACACAAAACAGGAAAAAAGATCACCTTAACTAAAATGTCAAGACCAATGTCTGAACTTAGTCATTGACTCTTCGTTTAGGAAAAAGATTTTGATCCCCAAGTAACTTGAAACCTGCTTTTCAAAAATGCAACTTTCCCAATAGAAGAATAAAAGATATTTGTCTTCCTTATGTATTCCTATTTGGGGAAAGATCTGTTCTCTTTGTGGAAATCCGCAGTCTGAAAAAAAAATAATAAAGACAGATAAGGAATGAACTACTAAAAATACATGCCATTTCAAAATCCAAGGGCCACTTAATAATGAAGTAGTCCTAAGATCGCCAGGCTGCGGCATCCAGCGCCGGGCCGCAGGTGGCCACGTGCCGTCTGGGGCGCGCAGGCTGGGCTTCAGGGCGCGGCCGCCAGCGCCGGGCGAGCATCGACGAGGCCGTTTGAAGTGGCGCTTTGGATGGATTCCCGGGTCTGTAGGGCTCGGGACGCTCCGAGACCCGGCAACGCATTCAGGGCTGAGGCGTCAGAGGTGGTCGGGAAGAGAGGCCGGGGTGTGCAGGTGGGACACAGGAGTGCGAACCCGACGTTTCCATCCCCCAAGCGCTCGGCCCCCACGGCGGCGCCCTGAGCACCTACCTCGACACGCTCCCCTGCTCTGCTCGGGCCAGAACCCCGGGTAAGACGCCTGCGTGGACCCGAGGAGGGAACGCCTAGGAGCGAAGGCGCCGGCGGTCCCGACCGGCGGCGTGCGGGAAACCCGACGGCGCCACGGCTCGCCCCTCCGCGCCTCCCGCGCGCCTGCCTCCTCACCGCCCGGCGGCGGGGGCGGGAGCCCAGAGCCGGGGAGACCCTCCGTTTTTCCCGCGGGGTCCTGGCTGAGCGATGGATGCTGCCAATTGCAAGGGAAAGGACAGAGTTCCTTTGGGGCGTGCTTGACACCCACCAAGGGCAGAGAGAGAGACGCGACAGGAGCCAGCGCGGGGACGTCGAAGGTGAGAGGCCCTGAATTTTGGGCGGTGAAGCGCTTCTCTGAAGGAGCCCCGAGAGCCCGGCCGCGCCTAAATCGCTGAGAGTCACCCGGGCAAGACGGTGCCTCGGCCGCCTGCAGGAGAGAACCCATCCCTCCCGTCCCTCCCGACCCTCCTGGGGCTCCCGGCCGAGCCCGGACCTGGGGCCCCGCGAGGGACAGCCCCGAGCAGGTGGCGGCGGCCCAGCGGGCACGGCTACCTCCAGGAAGGCTCTATTTTGGGCTTCCCTGCCAACATCCCCCCCGGCGCGCGCCCTCTCCTCGTTCCCCACGGATTGAGTTCGTTTTTTGTTTTTGTTTTTTTTTTTTTTCCGGTTCCTTCGCTGTCTTGAGGATGCCCACCCGCGTGGCCCGCGCGCCCACCAACACCAAGGGCGCAATGCGGGGCGCGGTGCTCGCGGAGGCTGCGGCGGGCCGGCGCGCGAGGCGCTCCTTCCGGGCAGCCCCGAGGTGCAGGCCCGTTGCGGCCGAGACGAGCGTGCCGAGGGCGGCGTGCGCAAGGGGTCAGGCCGGGCAGGGGGCTCAAGGGCCGGGGCGTAGGCGCCCGTCCCCCGCCAGGGCCCCGCCGGCCCTTCCCAGCTGTCGGACCCGCGCTGCTGAAGCTGCAGAAATGTGCTGGCGCCTGTCCACCGGCTGCGAACAAAACCAAACAAAAAAGCGGCGAAAGCAAAAGCGAATATGGCGCTGCTGAAATCCAGAGCGTCTTGCTGTTTCCTCTGCTCCGGACCCCGGCCCCCTCCTCCCGGTCCTCTGGCCTCCGCCTCCCGGGCGCCGCTGTTCCCCACCTCACGCCCCTCTGCCGCCCTCACTGGCACCCTCCGTTCCCCGACTGTCTCCCCTCTCGGTTCCTCTTTCTCCATTTTGTGTCGCAGGCGCTCTTCTCCTCGGTTCCCTTTCTGGTCTCGCGCTCCCCCGCCCGTCCCACTTTTCCGAGTGGAGGCGCGGGCGGGGACGGCGGGGACGGCGAGGCCAGGGGCGAGGGCTGCTCTGGTAAGGAAAGGTGTTCTTTTAGACTCGAGAACCTGCTTTAAGCAGCCGCGCGCCTGGCGTCTTGCATCACCCGCCGGGCAGCTCCGGGCCGCGGGCGGCGCGGGGCCGCCAGCCGAGCGCACAGGCCCTGGAGGAGGCTCGGGTTTGATGCTGAGGTCCGTGCCCTGTTTTGTTGGTTGGTTGGTTGGTTTTTTAAAGCTTAGGATAGATGCGAATGTGCACTGGATGTACGTTTCCCCAGCGTACTTCCAATGACGCTTTTGCGAGAAGCCTACGAAGAAGACGGCACTGTTCGTGTTGCTTGTTTTCTTTTGAACAGAGGTTACACCCAAACACGAAGATAGTTAACTTTTTTAAGGCTAAAAGGTCAGAAAATTAGAGCTTTCTTTTACACCAGGGCTGGCCGCGACACACCCCCGCCCCCTTTCTTTCTTTCTTCTTTGTTTTCTAAAGATGAACTTTTTCAAAAAAGACTGATACTGTTTCGATACAAAACATCCCCGAATTGCGGTTCTGGGATAGTTCAAGGTCTCCAAGCGCTTGCCAGCCAGTGGAAGGATGGGAAATGGGTTGCTACATTCAGGAGAAACGGCGGGGTTTCCTACTGGAGCTCACTCTGCTGCAGACGCTCGCTCTCCGGCTGGGCAGGCTCGGCTGCGGTTCTTTCAGAGAGCCAGCTGAAAGGAGACGCTCTTCCCCGTAAAGAGACACAGCACTCATCCTCTGACCTCTCTCAGTGTTCGGGAGAAGCTGGGTCCACCTGCAGTGTTGGAAAAGAAAATGGTTTTGCTTCCCAAGTTGTTTTTTTAAACTAACTGTATTTCACTTTCTTGACACCTGACCAGTGCGTTCCACAGCCTTCTGGCTTGTTTTACCTCCTCGCCGTGGCCGCCACAGCCGTAGCCTCCAGAAAAAAATAAGACAGCTGTTCATCCCTCAGGTGACTCTCACGTTCCTGGAATGATCCGAAAAGACCAGAATTTTGTAAGGTGACTTTCTTTGTTTGTTTGTTTAAATATATTAGGGACGTGTTTGCAGGGAAAGAACCATTGAAGTTTTCCTTCAAAAAATCACCTTCCTTGGCTTTCTTTAATTGCCCTTATTAAAGTTAGGTCACAAATAGAACTTATCTTCAGACTGTTTCTTTATGAGAGGAGAAAGAACCCAGCCAGCGCAACTAGGCCTTATTAAATGCCTAACTCTGGAATTGGTGCCTGCGAAGCAGGCTTGTTAGACTGAGTTTCATACAGGTATTCCTATGGCTCACATGGTTTATTTGTAAAAGTCCCCCTCCCCCAAAAACCTGTTAAAATGTGATTCTAATCCAGGCCCCTATACTTCTTTGTGAAGTACTTCTTCTGGTAGATGAACAAGTAAAATGCATCTAACTTGATGAACTGGTTGTTTTTTTCCCTCCCAGATGAACTTTCTAAAAATGGGCAAAGTATGGAAGTCACTAACATCCTCTAGTTTAATTGGAGTGATTCAGTACTTATATAAAGTTAATCCTATTGAGGTATTAGTTCCTACTCAGAGAGGATAAATTAAGCACAACTCAGATTATTTTTAGATGGGCAACTTTGAAAATACTCCAAGCAATGGAGAGGGGAGTTGGAAAAGGGATTATTTATCCAAAATACATGTATTGAATGCCAAAGATATTCATATCTCATTGAAGCAAGGTGTTGACGAGGTGGGTGTACATCTTAATGTCTGTTCTGAAGGAGTTTACCAATTATAAAAACTGCTTAATCCTTTTATATTTTCTGTCTTTGAAAAACATTCCTATGAAACAAACTACAGCTAGGTACCTGCCTTCACCTCACACTCAGGTTAAATTTCAGATAAACTAAAAACCTAGAGAAACAAAGAACTGTTTAATTATTGGAAGAAAATGTAGAACTTCATCATGGCCTTGGAGTGGGGAAGAATTTCTTCAGCACAATCCATAGAGGAAATGATAAATACTTTTATTTTCTAAATACTTTTATATAACTAAATAAAAAGTTACAAGATAAATTGAGAAGATATTTTAAGACAAGCACCCAACAAAGGATTAATATTCAGAAGGTATAAATTACTTATGTGAAAGAATTTAATAATTTCTGTATCAAGAACGTTATAAGTAAAAGATGTGGATAAGGATATACACACATGAAGTAAAAGCATAGAACTATTAACAGGAAAGATACATATGGACTTCAAAAAAAGTGACTTCCTTTTGGAGAGAAGGGAAGAAGGAAGGAGGGAAAATAGGAAAGGGTCCCTGGGTGGGGGTCAACTCTTTATAAAAAGATCAGAGGCAACTATGGCAAGATGTTGACACTTTTGTTCTTTGTACTTTTTTACAAGCTTGTTAGAATTTATTTAAAAATCTCTAACATCAACATCCAGTCCAAAAAACAAACAGATGACTCATTTCTTTTTCTTAGTCAATAATAATCTTGTAAAATGGTGTTCACATATATGATGGCAAAGCAAACAGCATTCCCTGGTGCTCTTCTTGTGTAGTGTTTGACTGTTATGCCGTGTTCACAGCAGAGATTTCCCTAGCTTCATGTCTCTCTGGTGTTAGCTTGTTTGTTTTCTCAGTAGATTTAATGAGAAGAGCAGGAACTATGAATATGTATGAGAGTAATTCACAGAGTCATGGACAATGGAATTAAAATATAAGTTTATTTTGGTGCAAAAATTTTGAAGAATCCATTCACAGTTTTTTCATAAAATGCATTTCCATGAACCTTTTGAAAGCCCCAGTATGGATAGATTTCAAAATATTTTTGTACTACAATAAATATTTTTACATTCCATTTTCCAGTGACTTTTTGAAATACTCTTGTACAAGAGAATTTATTATTATATAATATAGTCATGAAAAAAATTTTTTAAGTGAGGAAACAAAATTCCTCCACACCAACACAGAAACCCTGTTGAAAAAAAAAAACTGACAATCTCAGGCCTAGCATGCAAGATTTATTATTTAGGTGTGTCTGGTTTTTTGTGCAGTCTAAATATCAGGAATTGGTTTTGTGGAAGAATTTATGAGGAGTTCTCAAATGTTCACTGAAAATACTTGTTATGAAAGCTACAAGTAGATTTCAAAATATTCGTGCACCAAAATAAATTTATCTTTTACTTCCCTTTCCCATGAACTTTTTGAAATATCCTATGAGATCTTTTTCAAAAAGATTTATTTATTTGAAAAGTGAGGGGGGGGGGGAGGGAGGGAGGAAAGGAGAGAAGGGAGAAAAGGAGAGAGGAAAGGGGGGAGGGAGAGAGAGATGGGGGCTGCTGGTTAACCCCTCAAATGCAGGTAACAGCAGAAGCTGGGCCTAGGGTTGGGTGAGGCCAAAGCCAGGAGCCAGGCACTCCAACAGGGTCTCCCATGTGGGCGGCTGGGATCCAAGCACGTGAGCCTTCAGGTGTTGACTCCCAGGAAGCTGGAGGGAAGCAGAGAAGCCCTTCCGAGGCACTCTGCTCTGAGATACCGACTCCCAGGAGGCAGCTTAACCAGCTCTGTCACTTTCTCATTTTATCTGGTAGGAGTTCATACAGTGTTGATTTCTAGTTTTGTTTACTTGTAACTTCCGTAGGGATTATTCATTATATTGTGGCACTGAAAAGATGTAACATTTCATTTGCTTTGAGACCTTGTGTTTGTTTCAGGTCAACAAGCATCCTGAAACCAAATGGCTATTGTTCTGCTTGCTCCTCTGAACTGAGAGGGCTTGTTACACAGTGACAGAGTCATGTGGTGGCAGTATCCCTACTACCGTGTCAAATAAAGGTCAGAAAGTGAGGCAGAGATGCATCAGTCTTGGAAACATATGGATCCAGCTAATTTCTGCAGAAATAATCTTCTGAAAGTTCCAAAACTTTACGCCAAAACTCCCTATGGCTCCCAAATGCCAATAAAATTAAAGCCGAAGACTTCACTGGCCTTAGCGGCTCTTGTAACCTCATTGCGTTTGCATTTCTAGCCGCATTTCCAATACTACCAAACAAACTGCATCCTTAAGCTGTCAATCTGTCAGTCAAGCGTTCATCAAAAATAGTGGTTTATACCTTTCTGTTTCTTCTGTCTTCTTCCATCAGCTAGGATGTAACAGAAAACAGCCAAAAGGGACTTGTTTTTCTTATGTGAAGGCTGTAGATGAAGAGTCGTTGATACCTTCTCAGAGGTTTTGATATCAGAACTCTGCAATCCCTTTGACCTTCACCTCATGTTTGCAGAATAACTGCCACAACTTAAGGCATCCCAGCTTCACCCTGGGGTCAAGGGTGGGGAGACAGGCAGAGTTTATTCTTCATGAGTCTTACTCTTGTTGGAGAAATAGGATATTTTCCAAAAATATCCCACCAAAGGATTTCTCCTTAGAACTGGACGTTTTTCATCCTGCATCTAGGGACTAGGCCTTTCCACACCAAAGGGAATCTACTCCATGCTTAAATAAAACTGTTGTCCTGTGTAGCAAGGAAGAAATGGGGGTAGAAGGGTAGGCAATGAGTATGGCCAGCTGCTTCTCCAGGTTTGCTTCTAGGAACCTACAAGCCATTCTGTCCCCATCTTTGACTGATGTCATCAGTGACTTTTGAGCTTTTTCATACAATGGACAGTGTTTATTTTCCAACTTGAACTTTTTGTGGTACTCAACCACACCGTCTTTGAAATGTATTCATCCATCAAATACCCACTCAAGACTTCATTTGCATTGGCACCCTATTGGGTGGAAAGAATACAGAAATGAATGGTGCATGCTCCTGACCTCCCACAAGTTCATAGTCTAGTGGGGAAGACAAGAGCACAAAGAAAAGCAAAAGAATTTTACAAATGTGTTGAGAATTATGACAGATAAAATGGTGCACAAGAAATGATTAGGCATCTCTAGAAGTCAGGTGCTTTGCTGTGCCTGTTTTCAGGAAAGGAAAGGGGCGGCCCAGTCACTCACAAAAACAATCTGTCACCTGGCTGGCTCACTCTTTGCCTCCACCCTAGAAAATACAGACTTCTGTGAAAAGAGCTGTAGCCAGTTAAGTTGCTGCCTATGATGCCAACATCCTGTATGAGCAGCAGTCTGAGTTCTGGCTGCTCCACTTTTGATCCAGCTCCCTGCTAATATGGCTGGGAAAGCCGCAGAAGATGGCACACGTGCTTGGGTCCCTGCCATTCATGTGGGAGACCCAGAAGGAGTGCCTGGCTCCTGGCCCAAACCCAGCGGTGCGGCCATTTGAGGAGTGAGCCAGCAGATAGAAGAGAGCTCCCTCCCTCTCTCCTTCCTTGCCCCTGTAACTCTGCATTTCAGATAAATAAATATGTCTTTTAAAAAAAGAAAGTGAGAAGCAAGATAGAGACCAGGGAGCTAGCCTGTTTCCTTTCTTGGCCTCACAAATACACATGGAATTCTAAGGATTATTCAACAAATTCTTTTTAACTTCAGATAATCCAACTCACAAGGAATCTGCTGGGTATGGGGATTCTAGAGGAATCCCTGTAGTTTATTTACTTCATCCCATATTCTTTGAGGGCATCAGACCCTACCCTTAACTCTATGTCTCTACTCTTTCAGATGTTCGAGCCTAACATGAAGGGAAAATGGCAGGAATGTATTCAAGGAGATGCTAGTCCATATGCTTGTCTGGCTATGGGATAGGATTTGCAAATAAGGAAAGCACAAAAAGAATCCAAAAGGGATTAGAGAAATAAATAAAGACTAGCTCATTGCCTGACGAGGGCCATGAAGATATTTGGCAAGTCTTAGGTGCCCAGACTTTCTTGGTTCACTATGCCTATAGCGTCTGTATGATCTTTTCATGGTGATCTAGGCCAAACGAAGCACTTCACAGTTGTGTCTGCTAAGCAGTTATGTTCAAGTGGTATGACAGTGGTAATCTGTGTGGTATCTGATGTGGTTCTATTTCTCTCAAAAGTTTGAAAGACCCCAGAGTAATTCTGTGAGTTTGATCACAATGATGCCCAGGATGACTTGGTGAACACTTTGGGAATCATGGTATAGACAAAGATTTTCCAATTGGAGAATTAACTATTCAGTTCTGTACTTCAGAAAGAATAGTTTTCCAGTGGATTGGCGGGTTGTTCAGAGTGAAAAACCTGATGGAAGGCTGGGAGGTCATGAGTTGATGGTAGTCACTTGGGAGGGAAGTGATAGATATAAAAGGAGGCATTCTAATGGGAATGTTATTGGAATCTGAAATATGGAATGGCAGTAGAATGGATAGAATGGTGTTGGGAGACAGAAAAAGATAGGACTATTCTTAGATTGCACACTTGGGTTAAAGGACACATAATAGTGGGGCCGACTTGCTCATAAATAATGGCTAATTTTTTGTATAAATTTGATGGGGCCATTGGATGCACAGATAGCTGGTTAAACATTATTTCTGGGTATATCTATGAAGATATTTCTGCAAGAGATTAGTATTCGAATTCATGAACTGACTAGGCTAGATTGCCATTCGCAGTGTGGGAGGGCATGAATAGGATGACATAATAGATGACTGAATCTGCTGTCTATCTGATTGAACTGGAACATCCGTCTTGTATCGCTGGCATTCTTGGTTCTCAGGCCTCCAGACCCAGACTAGAATCTACTCCGTTCACTTCTCTGGTGTTCAGGCCTTGCAACCACACCACTGGTTGTGCTGGTTCTCCAGCTTGCAGATGGCACGTTGACAAATTTCCCAGCTTCTACGATTATGTTAGTAAATTTTTTCTAATAAATCTTATAATGACCACAGCATATTTAGATACTATATCAGTTATACTCTTGAGAAAGGCTCTTATAAACTAGGAGGCAAAACCAGGAAAGGTGTGTAAAGGATGTGTTTGGGTGAAACCAGGACTCCGCCTACTATTGTTCTGTTCAGTAGGGACCTTGAGCCTATCTTAGTGAGGCTGCCTGGGTAGAGCCTCAGAAAGGCCACATTACCAAGAGCTATGCATGGAAGATGCTCTTTGGTGAAGACTCTGGCACTGAGGGGAGAGGTTGAGGGGCAGGAAGAGATGGTAACACTTCATGCAGGGAACACTTTTGGCAGTGCCAGTGCAGCCCTAAGTTCAAGGGCTACCTTTTCTGGGCTGCCAGGAGAGGGGCTCCATTTTTGTTATCAAGTTTTAAGATAAAATTCAGGGGCTGGCGTTGTGGCATCGCAGGTTAAGCCACTGCCTACAATGCCTGTATCCCATATGTGCACCAGTTCATCTCCCAGCTGCTCCACTGCCAATACAGCTCCCTGCTAATGCACCTGGAAAAGCAGCGGAAGATGGCCCAAGTCATTGGGCTCCTGCACCCACTTGGGAGACCCAGAAGAAGCTCCTGGCTCCTGGCTCCTGGCTTTGGCCTGGCTGTTGCGGCCATCTGGGGAGTGAACCAGTGAATGAGAGATCTCTGTCTCTCTGTCTCGCTCTCTTTAACTCTGCATTTCAAGTAAATAAAATTAATCTTTTTTTAAAAAAGAAAAATCTGGCATTAGATTACAGTATCATATGCAATACAGTGATAAAGTAAGGAGTCAACAAAGTGTGAGGCATTTTTATAATTTGGAGGACCGTGGTGGCTTACCTAAAATACTTTTTTGCCGGTAGAAGGCAGAAGCCTAAGGAGCTCAGGAAATAACAAAGGACACTGTCATATTAACAAATAATAACAATGTAACAGTAAGATAAAGGGTCTAATAGCAGAAGCAGTAACTTTCTCCTGCCTCTATCACTCATTTGCCACTTTGTGTCCGTGCGGCCACTACAGGGAGGTTCCAACACTCTAAACTGTCCTGGTCCCCAAGGTTCCGTCCTAGTGCCTCTTCTGAGCAACACCATCCAGTTAGGACTGGTGCACCTGCAGGCCAATGATTTCTCAGTCTCTACTTACAGTTCCCTGACATGCTGAGCTTGAGTTCTACATTGTCAATAATGCACACAGTACTTGGCATGTGTGGGAACTCAGTTGTGTGAACTAATTTAGAAGTTGGTCCTAATCACACTGATGATTTAGAAGTAAATGTAGACATCAAGTAAACTACAACTTAGGTCGAGAGTAGGTCAGAAAACCTTTGCTACCAGATTTATCATAAAACCTCAATGATTGGCTGTAAACCAGGTGACAGCTTCATCTGGGATTGGGATAAGATGCAGCTAGTCACAGTGAAGAACAGTGGATTAAAATAACTGAAAATCAAGATGGAGTTTCTGCTGCTAACTTTGGACAATTCAGATAATTCTATATGACTCCACTTCCACACCAGTAATCAATTCAAAGGCACATTTATGCTTTCTGGTCTTATTTATTGTTACTAAGATGTAACTCACATACCATAAAATCCACCCTTTTGAAGTGTAAATTCAGTGTTTTACAAAATTGTGTCATTAACTCTACTTCCAGAATATTTTCTTCACCCCAAAAAGAAACCCTACACCCAACAGCAGTCACTCTCCATTTCCCCCTTGCTATGGTTTGAATAGGACATGCTCTGAACTCATGCAGATGATAATTCCAATGTCAAGAGTTGATGAAACCTTAATCCAATTAGGGCCCAGTGGGAGGGCCCTAGGTCATGTGGGTGGAGTTGGGCCTTTCTCTCTTTCTCTCTCCCTCCCCACCCCCTATACTTGCTGGCATGCCTTGTGGATCATTCCTCCATATGTACTCCACCATTACTATACTCTAGCCTCATCAGATGGCTGCAACAATGGGGTTTACCTGATGACCTATATGAACCTTAAATATCATGAACCATAATAATCTTCCTTCATAAGTAGCTTCTTTCAGATATTTGTCATAGAGACAAAAAACTAACACCCATTCTCATTCCTAGTTTCTGCTTTCTGTGTAGATTTGTCTATTCTGGACAATTATTAGTCATTTGTTCTGATTTATGTTTCCCTAATATTGAATATTTTTTCATATGTGTTTGTTGTTATTGATATTTAATGTATCTTCTTTCAAGGAGCATCCATAAACCCTTTTCCCATTTTAAAATTGGATTATTTTTCTTTTTATTGTTGCATTATTAGAGTTTTTTATGTATCTGGATATTAGACCCTTATCAGATATAGGAGAGATCCTCAAAGTTTATGGAAAGTGTATTATGAAAAAAGTTATGTACACATTAAAATGTTTTACACAAAGATAAATTTATTTTAAGTTTCACTTTTTCATGAACTTTTTAAAAATACCCTTGTAAATCATTTGCAAATGTTTTTTTTTTCACTATTTTTTTGTTGAGATTTATTCATCGTTTATTTGAAAGGCAGAGAGAGAGAGAATGTTTCCATTTTCTGGTTCACTCCCCAAATGTCAGCAACAGCTGAATCTGGGCCAGACTAAAGCTAGGAGCCAGGAACTCCATGTGGGTCTCCCAGGGCAAGATCTCAAGTGCTTGAGCCACTTGCCTCTGCTTCCCAGGTGCATTTGCAGAGAGCTGGATCAGAAGCAGTGCAGCGGGGACTTGAACAAGCACTTTGATGTGGAATTAAGGCATCATAAGTAGGGGCTTCACTCACCACACCAAAACACCCACCTGCTTTTCACTTTCTTAGCAGTGTCCTTTGAAACACCACAGCTTTGAGTTTTGATGTCATCCAATTCATTTTTTGTTATTTGTGCTATTGGTGTCATGTTTAAGAAACTGTTGGAAAATTCAAAATTATGACATGAAAGATTATGTTTTTTTCCTATGAATTTAGAAATTTAGATGTTAGCTCTTATATTTAGGAATGTAATACATTTTAAGTTATTTTTTGTTTATGGTGTAAGTTGCCTATCCAGCTTCATTGTCTCACATGCGGCTGTCTGGTTGTTCTAATCATCACTGTAGGAAGCACTGTTCTCTCCTTATTGAACTGTCTTCACACTCTTGTTGAAAATTAGGTGGCTGGCACGGTGGCATAGTGGGTAAAGCCAGCGCCTGCAATGCTGGCATTCCATATGGGCGCCAGGCCAAGTCCTGGCTGCTCCACTTCTGATCCAGCTCTCGGCTGCAGCCCGGGAAAGCAGTACAAGATGGCCCAAGTCCTTGGGCCCCTGTACCCACGTGGGAGACCCGGAAGAAACTCCTGGCTCCTGGCTTTGGATCAGCCCAGCTCCAGCCATTGTGGCCATTTGGGGAGTGGATTAGCTGATGGAAGACCTCTCTCTCTTTGCCTCTGCTTCTCTATAATTCTGCCTTTCAAAGAAGTAAATAAATCTTGAGAGAAAGAAAGAGAGAAAGAGAAAGAAAGAAAGAAAGAAAGAAAGAAAGAAAGAAAGAAAGAAAGAAAGAAAGAAAGAGAGAGAAAGAAAGAAAGAAAATCGGGTGGGCAAGATTCATGGACTCAACTCTATTCCATTGTTCTCTATGTCCACATGAATACCAGTTTCACAATTATAATTCCAGTATGGTAAAGTGAATAGCATAGAAGAAATTCTTATTCTGGCATTACTTGATAACTTCAGAGACTGATGGTTCTGGATTTCCTTTCATATCTCTTTGAAAAATACGTATTTGCATCAGCTCCACCTAAAATAAATTGTATGCATATGTCCAAATGTAAATGTCCACCTGCAGGGCCCTCATGTAATTCTGCTTATGTCTACATGAGCTTTTGGCCATCTCTTTCTCTGTGCATGTATAAAACAGTTTTACAAGGCATTCAAGTATTGGGATGCTAAGTGTTAATCTAATTTGGAAACTAGTCTTCTATATAACTATTATAAAGACTAAGGCTAAAATGTCTCTATTTTAAATGCAAGGATTCTCAGAAATCAAAAAGCTTTTGACTCTAGAGACATAGAATCTGTTGACTCAATTTGTAGCCTTTCTGTTATTGACAATCTTAACAGAAAACAAGTTTTAAAAATATTTCCTAGATAAAGGAGAGATGGGGGGAGGGTGAAGCTCTCACGAGGCGGGGAAAATGATCCTCATGAAGCTGCCACTGACAGTTGTATTGGTTCTTGAGCTCATAAGGAAAATTTTTTTTTTCCCTAAGTAAACAGATCACAACTGCTTTTTTGATTTGGCACAGTAATTCTGTTGAGATCACTTGTTGATTTTTGCATCTCTAAAGGGATTTTTTTTTCCTTCGCAATTATTCAGGCAGTGCTAAATGTTGGAAAAATTTCTGCTCTCTGTGTTTCTGTGGCTACGATTAGGAACTCTCCTGGGGGAGGCAGCCCTGGACAAGCACACTTGGCTAAACCTTGATATACCCTAGCACTAGCAGCTCCAAGTGTCTTGATCAGGTTCAGGAGTTCAAGTTGATGTGTTCACCAAGAGCTAACAGGTGTGGAAGACTTGATTCCCTGCAACTGTCAAAGGATTTCTTTTTTTTTTTTTTTTAAGATTTATTTATTTATTTATTTGAAAGAGTTACACACAGAGAGAAGGAGAGGCGGAGAGAGAGGTCTTCCATCCGCTGGTTCACTCCCTAGATGGCTGCAACAGCCTGAGCTATGCTCAGCCAAAGCCAGGAGGCAGGACTCAAACTGGTACCCATATGGGATGCCGGGCTGGCACTGCAGGCTGTGGCCTTACCCTCTATGTCACATTGCCGGCCTCTGGTTTGTTTGTTTTTTTAAAGTTTATTTATTTATTTGAAAGACAGTTACAGAGGGAGATAAAGACAGAGAAAGGGAGGTCTTTCATCTGCTGGTTACTCCCCAAATGTCTGGGGCTGGGCCAGGCCAAAGCCAGGAGCCAGGAGCTTCTTCTAGATCTCCCACATGGGTGCAGTGGCCCAAGCACTTTTCCACTGCTTTCCTAGGCACTTTAGCAGGGAGCTGGATCAGAAGTGGAGCAGCTAGGACCGAACCAGCACCTATATGAGATGCCAGCGCTGCAGGCCAGGGCTGTAACCCACTGTGCTATAGCACTGGCCCCAGGATTTGATTTTTTTAAACCACAAAACCCAATGGCCATTTGTTGAGGGCTCCATCTAACCAAAGGATCAAAACCAGTTTAATGCTGTAATTGTTCCTCCTTCTGATGAATATTTCTCAGGAGATTAAATGTCAGAATGACTCAGTGAATGTATAACTAGAACCAGAAAATAAGGGAGGGGGGACTTTTAAATAATAAATTTAATTTGCATTTAAATGATTGGCATTATTCATGTTGCATAATGTTGAGGAGTACTGAGAAGTTCTGCTTCTGCCAAACTGTGACCAGCGGCACTGCACATCGTCCTGTGCTTGTTCTGGCCTCCTTCCTAATTTTTCCATTGTTTCAGGTGATGTTGCAACATCCGGTTTAGTTAATATAGTCAATGCAAAACTGCTGGCCTGAGCCTCGTCACGGGGACATGCCAGGTAACCCGCCGTGCAGGGACATCCTGCAGAGTCACTAGGCTGCCTGTGTCAGGACAGAGGAGATTCAAGTGAGAGTCTGAGGGATTGTTACAAACGGAAGCCAGAACAGTTAAAGGCAAATTGTGGTCCTCGGTTTTCTTTTTCAGTGAAGGACCTCATTAGGACGTTGGAGACATCTGACTAAAGTCTGTAGCTGGGAGGACTTAGTGTGGCAATGCGGTATCAATGGTAACATCCTAACTTTGATCATCATACGGTGGTTATGTAAAATAATGCCTCAATTTAGGAAAATAACACCTAAAATAAATTGTATGCATATGTCCAAATGTAAATGCCCACCTGCAGGGCCCTCATGTAATTCTGCTTATGTCTACATGAGCTTTTGGCCATCTCTTTCTTACAAGGCATTCAAGTATTGGGATGCTAAGTGTTAATCTAATTTGGAAACTAGTCTTCAAGCAAACCCCTTCAAATGATTAATTTTAAAAATGTATTTTCTATATAACTATTATATATGTTATATAGATATATAATATATATTATATATAGTTATATATAATCATACATATTATATATGTATTTATTACATTTCCTAAAAAAATCTATTCAGAAACATCAGAAAACTAACTACATATTGAGTAAGAGAGAGAGAGAGAAAATAATAAAGCCAGTGCTTTAAGGTAATAACATGTGAGAAATTTGGTAGAATTCTTTGTATTATTATTACAAATTTTAAGTCTAAATTTATATAAAATTAAAACTGATTTAAATTAATAAAAGATTTTTTATATTTTCAAATTGTTAAAAAGGTATTTAACTATACCATGTTCAAGAATTATTTTTAACAACAACAACAACTACAAAATGACTCAGCATAGCCTAACAGGTGAGGGAACAGTCTACAGAAATATGCTTGTGTCTGGCCCTGGGTAAGTTACTTAACTTCTTTCCTTACCTGTACAACAAGGGTGGTAATGCAACCGACTCTACAAGGTCATTATGGAATTTAAATGAGTAGATATTTATAAGGTACTCAGAACACTGCCTGACATGACGCATTGTAGAAAGTGTTTAATGATAAATCTAGACAAGTGGCTTAGTCTTAATGATCTTAAGAATCATTTTCAGTATTAGCAGTACTTTAAGCTTTAAAAAGTTCTTCTAGAAACAACTGATTTGGATTCTTAGTCTCAGACCAACTTGGGATTCCCTTGATAATCTCTTTCTATGTATTTATTTATTATTTGAGAGGTAAAGTTACAGACAGTGAGAGGGTGAGACAGAAAGGTGTTCCATCCTCTGGTTCACTCCCCAAATGGACGCAACAGCCTGAACTGTGCTGATCTGAAGCCAGGAGCCAGGAGATTTTTCTGGGTCTCCCACACAGGTGCAGGGGACTAAGCACTTGGGACATTTTCCACTGCTTTCCCAGGCCATTGAAGAGAGCTGGACTGGAAGAGGAGCAACTGGGACTAGAACCCGGCTCCATATGAGATGGCGCTGCAGGTGGAGCTGGCCCCTGATAATCTCCTGTCCTGATTTTTGGTTTGCTTCATCTTAGAAACGTGTAACTGTGCTTGTTCTCTACAACAAATAGTTAAGATATCTTTAAATTTTCATTATTAATTTAATTTTTAAATTTATTAATTTGAAAGACAGAGTTCAGAGCAGGGGGGAGAGAGAGAGAGAGAGAGAGGTCTTCCATCTGCTGGTTCACTCCTGGATGGCCACAACAGCTGGAGCTGCGCCGATCCGAAGCAAGAAGCCAGGAGCTTCTTCCGGGTCTCCCATGTGCGTGCAGGACCTAAGCACTTGGGCCATCCTCCGCTGCCTTCCCAGGCCATCAGTAGAGAGCTGGACTGGAAGTGGAGTGACTGGGATTAGAACTGGTGCCCATACAGGATGCTGGTGCTTCATGCCAGGGCTTTAACCTGCTGCACCATAGCGCCAGCCCCCATTATTAATTTAAACATTATCCAATATATTTATTTGGTGCTACAGGAGGTATAAAGATGGATAACATGTCTGAATAATGCATCTACAAAGAAGAAGGAAGAATTAAATAAATACAAAAGTGGTTCAATGTGAAGTTTGGAGGAGCAGAGGGCTGAGAGGAAGGGGAGATTACAGGTACCTGGAGGCAGCAGAAGTTTCCTGGAGGGCAAGGCCAGCATAGACTTGAAGGAGGAGTGAGAGTCCCCACAGGAGAGCAGGGGAGGCGATTCTACAGAGAGGGAAGAGCAAAAGCAAGGCACAGGGATAGGAACAGAAGGTGCACATGGGCCAGTTACTAGAAGTTTAAGTAGATTTAAGTTTTAACCCTTGTAAGCGTTAGCCTCCTTAACCATGTAAGATGGGTGTAGCTAAATGAGAGACAAATGTACCGCACATCTATTCTTTGTTTTCATTTTATGTGAATGACAGAGAGTCAGAGAGCATCTGCTGGTTTTCTCCCTAAAGCAATGCCAGGACAGGGCCAGGCCAAAGCCAGAAGACAGGAACTCAGTCCGTCTCCCCTGATGGTGCCAGGGTTCCAAGTACTTGAGCCATCACCTGCTGCCTCCCAGCGTACGTGTTAATAGGAAGCTAGACTTGGAAGTGTAGCTGGGACGGAAACCCAAAACCTTCTAATATATTCTGCGTGTGTCTCGAGTGCCAGCTGAACAGCTGTGCAAATGCTTGCTCCACCCACGTGTGTTATTTAGCACAGGGTCTGGCAGCCAATGGTCATTATATGAGTATATTTCTCTCTCTCTCTATATATATATAATTATATATGCACATATATATGTGTGTGTACGTATAGATGTGTGTATGTACAATGGTCTTCTGTATTGTTTTTGGTTTGTATTCATTGGTTAAGATTGCAGTGAGGGAGAGGTACATGGACTGTATTGGGTTAATATGGAGTGGTGGGAGTGGGAGTGGGAGCGGGAGCGGGGGTGGGTGAAGTGAAAGCTGAGAGGCATTGCAAAGGCAGGAGCTTTGTGACTGACTGAGGGTGAGAAACAGAGGAAGAGGAACCTGAGCGGATGCCAGCGGTCCAGCTTGGGCAGCTCACAGAGCGGTGCGGCCCTTCAGTGGGCACGGGGGAAAGAGCTGAACCTTCACTGTGCCTCACCAACTCCAGGCCCTGGGCATGTGCCTTATTCTTGTCAGTGCATATTTTAAAATTGTCCTTTTGGTGAGATCATACTTTAAATATCCAAGAGCACTTGCTATTTACAATATTCTAAGATGAATAATTTTGAAATTCTATAAACCTATTTTTTAATGTGGCTTTTGTATCAAGCTTGGTTAACAGCTAGGGGCAGTCATGTGGCTCATAGTTAAGACTCTGCTTGGGACTCCTGCCTCTCGTGTCAGAAGGCCTACAGTCAGGTCTTGATGCCAGCTTACTGCTAATGCACACCCTGGGAAGGTAGCAGGTGACAGCTCAAGAGTCTGGGTCTCTGCCACCCACACAGGAGACCCAGATTGAGTGCCTGAGTCCTGGCTTTGGCCTGGCCTAGGCCTAGTTCTTGCAGGCATTTAGGGAGTGAAAGAATGGAAGACATTTCTCTCTCTCTTTCAAATAAAATAAACAAGCATAAAAATCTATATTACACCTATTGCTCTAAATACCTAAGGGCATGTTTATTTGTCTTCAAAAGCTTTAATGATACAATGGCTGCCTATTCATTGAATGAACAGATCATTCACTGAGTACCAACTGCCTTCATCATGTCACCGACTTTAATTCAAAGTTTCCTCTCCATTTTATGGCCAAAGGCTGACAAGAAGGAGCTAATCCTGGGGCACTGGTCTGTACAACACACCTGAAATTTTATTGTGTTCTCAAAATGTGAGAGGTGCTTCTGTCCTTGCATTGTGCCCTCTGTGCCCTCCCTGGGAACACTCAGAAGCCACCACAAGTGTACACAGTGCCTGGTCGAGTCTATCCTTTCCCTGGCCTTACCAACTAGAGGCTAACATTCTTTATAAACTCAGCTAAACTGTATTCTCTGAATCAAGATTCTTTTCTTTTAAACAGAACTATTGATCTTTTTAAAATGTAAATGACATATTGTCTAAGATTTTTGGAAGTGAAAAAATATCCATGTGCTATTTTTCCAGTGGGTTTAATGAAGTAGGCAGGGTGGGTGTTACCCCTCTTACAGGGGAAGAGGTGGAGGAACTCTGCCTCCCCAGGCAGCCTGTGGCCTGGGAGGAGTTGAGTCTCCCTTTGGCATCTGCTTTCTTTAATTTTCTGAAGCAAACGAAAAGATGACACCTGTTCTGATTTTTTTAAGGCAGGCAGGACCATCAATATACTAGCACTGCTGATGGGATAGCCAAGGACCCTTACCTTAAGCTGCTTCTGTGAACACGTGGTAGAAAATAACTGGTGGCAGCCGCCTTGCTCAAGAGATGGGCTGTCCAGTGGAATGCGTCCGCCTTGCTGGGTAGCCACAGGGTCTTCCAGGAGAAGAAAGTCCACGCTCCACCTACCGTCCACACCCACCATGTCTAGCTGGATCCAAGATCCTATTAATCTGAACACAGCTAAAATCATTGGTGCTATTTGTGCATACTATTTTCCTACAGTTGGATAAGCAATGATTAAAGTTTCAGTTCTGTATTATTTGATAAAACCATAAACATGATTTGCAATTATTCCCACACACAGAAGAGGGGTTTTTGAAGGGAAAAAAATGATGTTTTAAGTAATTTTCGTTGGAATTCACCAAGCAGATTATTAGTATATATTTTTTCTTCCCTTTATCTTTTTTTAAAACCACATCTGTTTCATTAAAAACAAAATGGAGATAATTATCTGAGTAATTGAACAAAATTTTCCAATTAAGTGACACCAATCTTTAAAACGATGAAAAAACAGTCTGCTAACTTTGCATGCCGATGTGCTAAGCTGTCTCAACTTTCTGCGTTTTTCGTGAGCAGACCCAACGTCACAGTCAGCCACGGAAGCAGTGCCCTGTGTGACTACTGTTCTCTGTCCTGCCACTCCTGCCTGCTGCACCGACAGCTGACCTGGCTGCCACCACCAGCTTGGTATGGGAAGGGGGCCTTTGGTGAGCAGGAAACTCGGTTTAAGTCGAGACTGAGAAAGAGTTTAAGCTCGCAATAAATAAAGTGATTTGCCATAAATCACTTGAAAAATGTGACTTAGAATGGCTTTGAAAATTGGTCTCAGAGTTCTTCTCATGTTCTTTGGTGACATCTGGTTTAGCATTCTCTAACTTGTTTGCTGGTATCACAACCTTCCATTTATTGGAATGATTTCTCTGATTCATTGGAGCTTTAAAAATTCTAACTCACCCAAGTTCTCATTTTTAACAACCCAGCCGCCATTTTTGAAGTACAGTAAATGAAAAGAATTGAGGTCATACACAATCCTGCTAATGGAACTCCTGTGAGCCGCCCGTTTAGTAGGAGGAAGCTGGAGAGCCCTCATCTGAGACCATGGATGCATGCTCACTGCAAACTAGAAATCAACAAGAGTCCTCTTGCCTCATGGGCTACAACAGGTGCGGCCCGTTGTTCTTCCTTTACTCTCTGTTTTTCCTAAGAAGAAAATTACATAAATAGGCGCATTAACCTGCACAGGCATTTTCTTGGGAAAGGTAAATATGCAGTTCCCTTGTGTATGCTATACACAAAAAGGGCACAATGCCTGGTCTTTTCCACTTTCAGCAATTACAAAGACTCAACTACAATTGAGGCTATATTTGTCTTGGGTTAACTTGACTTTTAGGGGAAGAACATGTGTTTCTTAAATTAATCTAGTGGACTTAATTTGGCTTTTAAAACTGAGCATAAATATTAAGGCTGACAAGAAGTAATGACAAAGATTTAAATGACAACAATACTGTTCTTTTATTCCCGCAAGTGAGAGTTTTGCAAAAAAAAAAAAAAAAGCTATGTTGAAGTGAAATATTCGAATTCCATTCAGTATTTTTAATATTGATGTTCTTTGGAAGGGTTGTCACACTGAAAGATGGAAAAGGGCAAAGCTAATGAACTGGGGAAATGCCGTTTCTTTATTCAAGGCCGAATTTTAAAACAGACAGTAGTATTCATAGAGACAAACTTTTGGCATACAAAGAGTTAAGATTCCTTTCTGAATTAGTTTTTCTCATCCACTGTTTCTCATTCTCTTTTAGCAGTTAAAATGTTAGTATGATGACAAGTGAGGAAAAGAGATTAGACCTAAAGATATTGACATGAATAGAAGTGTTTCTAATATTATTTTAGGCAGGACAGTAAATCTTCAATGCTTCAGGGGCATAAGATAAGACAGTGCAGTCTGTTCTAACTGAATAGTCAGGAGAATAATAGCAGAGGGAGGGACATCCATTTTGGTGTTGGAAGAAGAAAAGCCAGTGCTGGTAGTTTTAGCTTAGGTCAACAGGTGCACAGATGGGAGTAGGAGGGTGGCATCAGAGAATGAGATCAGGCTCACTACATGCCCCGCAAAGCGTTTCCTAGGTGGTTGTTTCAAGTCCAGAATTTTCAAGTGCACTTCTCAAAGTTTGTTGAAAGCGGAGTGGGACGGCTCAGTGTGAATTCACAGCTGTTGAACATCTCAAGCTTTCAAGGAACTCAGCTGCTAATTGGTTCCAAAGCCAATTTAAGTTGTCACCACGCAACAGGGGCTCAGAATGCTGGTGGGACCGCAGCTTGGCGAGCACAGCTTCCATAACTCAGGCTACGGATTCTTCCCCAAGGGATTCTGCACAGAGCAATGCAGTGACTGTTAGACATTTAATTCTCAGGTTCTCAATTGTTTGAGGAGGGCAGAGGGAAAAACAGGTTGTTCAGAATACTGGAGAGCAGAAGGCATCAGGGCAGCGTTTGCACAAAGGGAGAGATTTTCTTATATTTATCAGCGATGTAACGTTTGGTAACACTGCTGAAATTTTTCAGGAGTTAGTCAAAAACCAAACTTTCCCCTTCTTTAGCGTCTTTTCCCTTAAATTGGATTATAACTATTGTGTGAGACGTGTGTGTTTTAACAGGTGTGGCTTAAACCATACCTCTCGAATGGGCTCATTCCGGGGAGAACACAGAACAGACTTAACAACAAACCACGTTTGCTCAGGGCACAGCGACAGAGGCAAGTTAAGGTTGGGATCTTCTGTATTTTCAGCTTCCAAACGTGAGTGTGACCTTGTGTACTTCAGAGTGGTGCCAAACAAAGCGGGATGTGTGTGTGTGTGTGTTCAATCACACTCGAGTAGAAAAATAAAGAAGGCTAAAACCACGCTTGTGATTTTGAAATGCGGCACCGGCAGCCCACGAAGACGAGCGAGCAAAGCCATGGGACAGAGAGTTTCATACCAAAGGAAGCCGCCTCAGCTTACACGACTTAAAAAAAAAAAGTTTATTTCCTTATATAAGGAAAGGAGTCAGAAATATCCTCCAGAGACGGAACCTTCCAAACGGGAACGGGGAGAAAAAGCAGCAGCGTTTTAATATACGTCCGCCCTTTTGCGCGATATTTTCGTATCTTGTTCCAGTTTGTTTAAAAGTATGAAAAACGGAATTCAGCGGGTTCAAGCTGTTCGTTCTGGGTCCAATCATAGAAATCATGAGATGGAAGAAAGTGCGAGCAAGCGTGCACAGCCTTTATTATTCTTCATAAAAGGTATGGCTAAGAGGGCTGCCGGCACCAGAGTCTCTGTGGCGCAATCGGTTAGCGCGTTCGGCTGTTAACCGAAAGGTTGGTGGTTCGAGCCCACCCAGGGACGCCTCTCTTTTACGCGCGGTAGTTTTGCACAAATCTGGAGTTCAGGCTTTCTGGCTACGCTGGCTTGAACTTCCAGGAACTGGAGCAAAGCGCGGACTCTTCATGACCCCCTGGCGGGCGGCTCTTCGGCTTCCGGGAGTGCTGGGTGCCCCTCCTCTCTGCCCCGGGAGCGCCGCGGGCTGCGGGGCGAGCAGAGCAGGGCCGGGCGGGGCGGCAGCGCGCGCCCCCGGGACGGCGTCCGCCCTCGCTCGGGACACCTCGGGGGTCACGGGCGCGCCGAGAGCCTGTGTTTGGGCAGTGCTGAGTTCCAGCTGCAAACTGACGCGCACGTCTCGGCTTTTGTTGGAGTGTGGCCCGCTTTGTTCCTCGGCGTGCATGTCCTAGGGCACGGCGTCCACGCCTTGCACGTGAGTTGTGGGCTGTCAGTAAATTCAGAACTGACTTTTGTCAGGATGAAGCCTGTGTGTGGACACTATTGGGAGAGTATCTGTTATGTTTTACTTTTTCTACTTGAAGTGCTAGCGTTTTGTAGAGAATGGAATAAATCTGCCGGCTCTTGCCTTGACTCCGAAAGAAGGGAGGTCTATTTAAAATGCATGGTTGTGGTTAAACTTGGGGAAAAAAAAGATACTCTGAAGAAGTATTCCGAGTTTCATCGTAATGGTTATGTGTTGGGGGGCATAGGTCACAGAAATTCCAACGTCCCCCGGTTCACATATGGATTGTAGCTGACCTTCTTATGTTGCTATGACTGAATAACACAGACTGGGCGATTTATTCCGAGTAGGAGTTTGTTCAGATCATAGCTGTGAGGCCTGAGAGGATCAAGCCTGGGCAGGTCAGGATGTGAGGGCTCCTGGCTCCTGGGCTCTGCAGAGGCCCAAGGCGTCGCAAGCCATCAGTGGTGACTCTGAGCAAGCTTGCTGGCCCTGGCAGGAGTCCTGCCTCATGGCCTCCTGTAACCCTAACACCTCCCCAGGCCCCAATTCCAAATACCATGGATAGTTGGACTGTGGGGGTTTTCCCACGGCCTGCACTGGGGCCGGGGGGGGGGGGGGGGTGTAGAGGGGGAGGCGACACACCCCCAGGTGTAGAGTTAATGAAAACTAACAGTTACCCAGTGCTTACAATTGTCAGGCACCTTTGCACTTTAAGGATTAACTGTGCATCCTCATATTCCTATTTTGCCACCACACAGGTGAGGCAGCTGAAGCCCTGTGCACCTGCGTGTCTGCCTAAACTCTGATTAGATGAGAACGTAGGGGGTTGGCCAGACCCAAAGCCCGCACTCTTCACTGCTCTGTTGCCTACCGACAAGTTGCCTTGAATGGAGCTGCTTGATTAGTTAGCTATTTAAACCCAAAAGTGACTTTTTAAATGAAGCTTCATTAATGTTTTGCTCCATATCTCATGACAGAGGTAAAAAAATAAAGCAACACTGACCGTGCATGGGATGGAAGGGGTGCTACTGTAAGACTGCTTGTTCATTGTGCAGTTTGCAGTCCTTCAAATGAGAACTGTGGGAACATGAACTGTAATTTTGGGCAGCATTTGATTCAAGTATGTAGAGAAGGCGAGATTAGAGAGACAGGTTGGAACAGTCCAGGAATATATGCGCAGAAGAACAGAGTCAGAAAATGGGGAGTGGTCTACACTCTAGGGATTCTTTGACCCCAGGCTGATGTTGGGAGTTGGGACACCCGTGTAATCTCCTGTTTCAAGACACCATTGTGAGTTAGCACAGGGATTTGCCCTTGACGGGAGCCTCAGTGGCGGTTTTAAATTTGATCCTAAATTTCTAAGTATATTCTAACTTACCCTATTTGGGGCATAATGGGATTTAGGGGCCAGATAATAAAGAGGGGGGGATTAAATGAGAATGGAGGTGGGGCCTGGAGTATAAAACTGTCCTCTAATGTGAGCAGTTGATCTTACGACAAATAGCACATTTCCTTGTATGTGCCAACACATATAAATAATATAGGTGTGGGGAACATTTTGGAAAAGCCACTTAAATATTTACAGATGCCTTGGCTTTGTAAAATTTTCATCTACATTGGTCATAGATGTTGCAATAAATACTACTTCAGGGGAGTTTAATTTTGAAATCAGTATTTTGGGCCTATAATACCAACAAAGCCCACATTGAGGTCATTTAGAGCATTAATTAAAGGCTGACTAGCATTGAAAAGGCTATGTTGAGTATTTCGGTGTGTAAATAGTTCTTACTGTCAAAAGTGCATGTATAAAATTAGAAGAAAACACAGTGAAGTAATGTAATAAAGGATGAATCAATTGGTACAGGTTACCAACTCACTAGAGAATGTAATATTCATATGATCCAGAGAGACAAAATAGGTCATCAATTGATAAAAACAACAAGACTGTCAGAACATCTGTTTTGGGTCTTTTTTTATTGCAAGGATTTCTTTAGACCATAGTGGAGACTGAAAGGAAGCACATGGTTAATATGTGTCTGTTTTCATTTCTTTTTTTTTTTCTTTGAGTTTTAAAATGAGTTTATTAAAGAATAGTCTTTTTTTTTTTTTTTTTAACAGGCAGAGTGGACAGTGAGAGAGAGAGACAGAGAGGAAGGTCTTCCTTTGCTGTTGGTTCACCCTCCAATGGCTGCTGCGGCCGGCACACCACGCTGATCCGAAGCCAGGAGCCAGGTGCTTCTCCTGGTCTCCCATTGGGTGCAGGGCCCAAGCACTTGGGCCATCCTCCACTGCTCTCCTGGGCCACAGCAGAGAGCTGGCCTGGAAGAGGGGCAACCGGAACAGAATCCAGCGCCCCGACCGGGACTAGAACCCGGTGTGCTGGCGCTGCAAGGCGGAGGATTAGCCTATTGAGCCACGGCACCGGCCAAAGAATAGTCTTACAAAGGTAGCAATTTTTGATCTGTCATTTTAAAAAGTTATGTTTTGTCACACTGTATAACAGAGGTACTGTAAGAGGTGACCAATTATAGACTTTTCCTGCTGGAAGTCTGGTAGTATAGCACAGTGTAGTCATTTCTGCAATGCTATAGGAAATATGTTTTTCTCCAAAAAGTGATGAATAATAATAGAAGATGGTACAAAAAGGCATCTTTTTCTTTTCCTTTTGTGGTTTTGGAGCTCGCATTTTTACCATCCTGGGCTACAATTTTCACTTTTTACCTACTTGGATAAGTTCTGTTGCCTCTCTGAATTCAACATCATCCAGTACAAAAGTCCGCACAGTATCACGGACTCTGTATGTATGTAGAGAGTCCCTGAGACTGACTGTCCCCGCCCCTCAGTCCAGTGCTGGATTGACAGGCTTATCCAACTGAAGCAGAACCGGAAGGGTGAGTGGGGGTGATCTGTCGAGGCTGTCTGAGCTCCTCTAGGCTCCTGAAGCCACCCAAAGGGGTGCTTCTGTGTAACCGATGCCAGGGCTTCAGAGAAGACACGGCCCTTCTCCCTCAGGATCACACTGACGTCCTGTAGAGAAGGCGCTGTCCATCATAGTGTGGACAGAAGCAGCGAGGCAAGCAGGCTGGGAGGAGTCCCTACCTCCTTGACCACCTCTTTGGCCACCTGTTTCCATTTCTAACACCTGTATCTGAAGTCTCATGATGCAAGGTTTAGGAGGGAAAGTCCCAGAGAAACACAACTGTTCTGTTTCTGCATGCAGAATACATGATAACGAATCACACTAACGTGAACACTTATTTCTCTGAACTTGGTCAACACGAGGCGTAAAGATGATCAACCAGGTGATGCGGCTGTGAACTGTCAGTAGCCAACCCTCCCAGCGACAGCAGAAACAAGTGCTTTGGTCCTGCGGGTGCCCTGATCAGACTCCCTTCACCTAATTTACAAGCCCATCCCATCTAGAAACAACTCCACAGTTCTGGATGGTCTCTTTTTCTGGAGAAATTCACAAGAGGAAGTTTAGTAGGATGAGCTAGCCATTGTAGCTGCGCTTGAGGCTACAACTGGTGCTCATTGCCTCTCCAGTGTTACCCTAGCACTTCTGGATGCGTGGTTTGTCTGATGGTGTGGTCCTGACCTGCAGCCATGAGGATTCTGAATCTACACTCATTAAGCCTTCATGGACCATTAGTTCTGTCTTTTTCTGCCACTGAAATTAGACAGGAGTGTTCCGAAAGACACCACAGTGGGTCACCTGGCTGCCAGTGTATTCCTCCCCATCCTTTCTGTGTGATAGCAGCCCTTCTTCCTTCTAATGGTCACAGTCAAGTATTCCTGCTGATTCTTTTGTTGATTCCTTTCCTTGCCTGCTGGTCTTTGGGCATAAGGAGCTGGAGGTGACCTGAAGGGAATCGTGCTTCTGTTTAATGAGCATCTTGCTATGTCCCTTGGTGGAGGCGTTCTGCTCGGAGTTGCAACTACAGGAAGCAGCGTTTCTACTGGAAATGATGGCAAGCTGTTCACTTCTACTGTCCAGTCTTGGTTCTCAGGCCTCTGTGCTCTGTGTACTAGGGACTCAGTACCACAGAATGGTCATTGGTTTAAGGTGTAGACCACATCCTCTGGTGTGAACGCCCAGGGTATTATCCCTAAGCTGGCTTTGCTTCAGCTCAGTTATGTCTCTAAGAGGCTATTCCAGTGTTCTTCCAGACCAGCGGCTTCTGCGTGAAGCAGTGAGTGAAAGGTTAAGTTGATCCTCTGGTTGTTTGCCCACTGCTCCACCTTTTCCAGGGAAAAATGGACTCAGAGCAATGTTGCCTGGGATTTCATGCCACTGATTGAACACTGGCCCTCAGGTAGTGGTATTAGCTAAGGTTCTGTGGATACCAAAGGGAATCTTGTACCTGGAGAATATATCAAAGTCAGGATTCACCACCTCCTCCAAGTTACAAGACTTTCAATGTAATCCACTTGTCACAAGTGGGGACTTAGGGTTAGTCTCTGCTGCTGACAGACTGAACAATCTGCAGTGGCAGGGACCTTCTCAGCCTTGATGAGTGGGAGACTAGGCGGTGCTGGGTCCATGCATAGCCTCGTCCCTGGCACCATGGCTGCACCACTGGCTGCCACAGTGCTGGGTTCTTTTGTTTTATTTTATTTTATTTATTTTTGACAGGCAGAGTGGACAGTGAGAGAGAGAGACAGAGAGAAAGGTCTTCCTTTTGCCATTGGTTCACCCTCCAATGGCTGCCGCGGCTGGCGGGCTGTGGTCAGCGACCGTGTTGATCCGAAGCCAGGAGCCAGGTACTTCTCTTGGTCTCCCATTGGGTGCAGGGCCCAAGCACTTGGGCCATCCTCCACTGCACTCCCCGGCCATAGCAGAAGGCTGGCCTGGAAGAGGGGCAACCAGGACAGAATCCGGCATCCCAACCAGGACTAGAACCTGGTGTGCCGGTGCCGCAAGGTGGAGGATTAGCCTATTGAGCCGCGGCGCCGGCCCACAGTGCTGGTTTTATCTAATAATTTTGTGGACTGGCTGGGGGCTCACCTGGGGTGCTCCTTTTCTGGTGTTGCTTGGGATCTTCGATGCAGTTGCAGTCATAGGAGGCGAGAGCTGCAGCTAGAGTTGGGCCGTGTGATCTGGTGCCTTGGCGATTCTCCCTGTGGTTACTCCATCCAGTAAGATAACATGAACTTCTTAAGTGTTGGCTTAACAGTCAGAGGGAAGAAAGGAATGTTTGCTCGCCCTCTTAATGCCTGGATTCAAATGATAGCTTTTTAATGCTCTGTTGGTTGGCCCATCCTGGATTCAGCAAGACACAGCTCTGTCTCAAGTAGGAGTACCTGTATGTGCACACAGGTATGGGCAGAATTGTTCAGGGTGTTTGTTTATTTATTTATTTTTAAAGAATAGCTACCACAGTCCACTCTTTGGCCACAAATTGCATTCCTCTCACATACAAAATACCACTAATCCCTTTTTCCAGGACCACAAGTCTTATCTCATTATGGCATCAAGTCCAATCCAGGATCGCATCTCATAAACCAGGTGCAGCTATTGATGGGGTTCTCAGGTGTGTTCCCTTGAGGGTGCTTTTCATGTCCAGGGAGTGGTTCGTCTCACTTTGAAACTACAAATTAAAGGTGTGAGATGTCTGTGTTCTCCTGCATGCACCCAGCATGACGCTTCTTTATTGTGTATTGTGCATTTCTTTTGTATCCAGTTTCTCCATTTGGTAAAGGTCATACTTGCCCTTTTTTCCAAAATAGGCATGTGAGGCTGCTGTGGGGCGACATCTGGGTTCTTGGAAGCCCTGCTGAGGGAAGTGGTGGATGAGGTACGCCTTTGGGATTCTTAGAAATCATCTTGTTTAGTTCAAAGGCTCTATGACAGAACCCTAAAATCTTCCTGAGGTTTCAACAAAGTGTCTGAGAGTCCCGCCTTTGATCTGAACTTGGTGCTGAGGCGTGGTTATGTCTCAGTGTCTTGGATTTGATGTTTGCCCCTAAGTCCATGCTTTACTGTTTGTTGTCTGGAGAGACGGGAAGTGAGAAACAATACCACTTTCAAACCAGTAACTCCTGGCTCCTTTACATCTCCTCTATATTCTGTCTGAAAACTGTACACATCTGTATTTTTCTCCTTATCTTAGTCCTCACATACTTAGTAAGAGGTTGCTAAGAAAACCAAACCAAACCAAACCAAACCAAGAGTACTTTTAGCAGTCTGCCTATAAATGCTCTCAGGAGACCCACGAGTTCCTGAGGTGCCTCTGCTATTTCCCTGCAGGTAGATGACAGTTTCACCCCCATCTTCTGTGTGTGTGTTGATACCTGGTAATCCTCAGGGCTCCTTCCCTGCAGGCACCAGTAGCAATGTCATTCCTGTAGTTCAGGGGCTCTTTCAGAGCCTCCCTCTTGCCTGGTCTCAAAGCTAATGTCAGAGGTTTTTGTTTAGTTTGAAGGTAAACACTGTTTCCAGATACCAAGTTCTATTTAGTTATTTATTGTTGCATACAGCCCTCTTCAAAACTCAGGGGTTTAAAATAACAACCGTGCAATTACACATGTTGGTTCTGTGAATTGCCTGGGGCTCAGCTTAGCAATGCCCTTACTGGTGTTACTTAGGGTACAGTGAGGTTGGAACTAGGTGTCTGCCCCCTCAGGGCCCTCCATGTGGCCTCCTTCTCCAGATGACACCTGTCTTAGTCTGTTTTCTGTTGCTAATAACAAGTAGGGGAGCCTGGGCAGTTGCAGAGAGAAGAGGCAGAGGAGCTGCATCTGGTGGTGGCCTTATTGATGCAGCGTCCTGAACCAACACCAGGCATCGCGTGGCAAGAGACTGGCTCAGTCTGGCTTTTATAGCAAATCCACTCTCAAGATAACCCACTGATCCATTAATTGCAAAGAAGGGATTAACGAATGAATGATGGCAGAGACCTAGACACCTTTTAAAGATCCCACCTGGTCCTACCCTTTAATATCTCACAATGGGGATGAAATTTCAAGTGAAATTCAGAGGCAACAAACCATATCCCAACTGTGGCGACATCTCATCCTACAGGGCCTCTCTCACTAGCAGGGTAGCCGATTTTCTTTAAATGGAAGTTCAGGGCACCCAGAGGGAGGTGGAAGGTGCCCAACTTTCTTAACGGCTGGACACAGAAGTCCCAGTTGCGACTTCCTCTGCATTCTGTTGGTCACAGCAATCGCAGGTTGTGCCCAGATTCAAAAGGAGGGAATGTCAGCTCCATGTGATCATAGGAATTGAAACAAAGCATTCACTAAAGGATAGCAGAAGTCCTTGTGGGTCTTCTTTGAAGCCTCGCCAGCCACGCCATTCGTCACTGCCATGAATCTGTGTCTGTTCTTTCCTTGGGCCATTTCTTGCTCCACACAGAGGGCGCCACCAGAAACTCCACCCTTCGGAGTTTTGCTGCTGCCTTTTGAGCTGGCTCCTGAGTGGGGCAGTGGAACAGTTGCTATCCATTTTCAACCATGCCCGGCAATGAACTGACTCATTGTAACTATGCTCAGCCTTTTCCTGTTTCATCACCTAGTCGTAAAAGACTTCCTCCCACTCCTGCAGTTACCCAATTTGGTCATAGATGTTGGCTGAGGGAAAGGCACTAGGCAACACCTGTGGAGAATATGAGAGTTTGGGCCACCTGCTTATTTATTATCTCCTTTGACCTTGCCATGCCGGATCCCAGACATATCCTCCCTCCCTCCCTCCCTCCCTCCCTCCCTCCCTCCCTCCCTCCCTCCCTTCTTTCTTTCTTTCTTTCTTTCTTTCTTTCTTTCTTTCTTTCTTTCTTTCTTTCTTTCTTTCTTTCTTTCTTTCTTTCTCTTTTCTTTTTTTTGATAGGCAGAGTGGACAGTGAGAGAGAGAGAGAGAGAGGTCTTCCTTTTCCGTTGGTTCACCCCACAATGGCCTGTGGCTGGTGCATTGTGGCTGGTGCACTGCGCTGATCCGAAGCCAGGAGCTAGGTGCTTCTCCTGGTCTCCCATGCGGGTGCAGGGCCCAAGCACTTGGGCCATCCTCCACTGCACTCCCCGGCCATAGCAGAGAGCTGGCCTGGAAGAGGAGCTACCGGGACAGAATCCTGTGCCCTGACCAGGACTAGAACCCGGGGTACCGGTGCCACAGGCGGAGGATTAGCCTATTGAGCCACGGTGCTGGCCCAGACATATCATTTCTATCATTTCTATTTTATTATAGATTGTGCTGGGTCAATTCAACCCTGTAACTGTAGATCTGGGAGAACCCAGCTCAGATGAGCAGTTCTGGTCTTGCCATCATTTTATAACCTGTGATCAGGCACTTTGTTATGAGGGCCCAGTAACACGTTCCAGTATGATTTTTGAGTGGTGTGTAACTATCGGCTGTACATGAATGGCCTTGTTCCAGAACTCTAGGGGCCTCTATTGTGATTTTCACCTTGTGGATTGTCAGGAGGCAACTTTTGCCACCTAATCCCAGAGGGGATGTTGAGTTGTGTGACCCAAGTGCAGGACTGCTTGCATTGCAGCCCAGACTTACTGCTTTGCCCCCACTCAAAACTGCAGCTTCTGCTTCACCTGGCATACTGTTGTGGCCGTGTTCCTGAGGGTGGCATCCAAAGACTGCTAGCAGGCTTTCTGCCATTTTCCTAGTGCTGGGATATGCAAGGTACAGCACTTTGCCAATTACTTTTGGAAGGAGTGCTCCAGACTACAGGGTCCCTTGTAACCTTGTAGACACAGTGGCTCCTGAATGTCTGAGGGACTTACCTCCCACCTTTGGGACGAAATGTGCCGCACCAAGGCCTCCAAGGTAGTTCATTTCTGGCTTTCCTGGTCAGCCAGCTCCGTGGATCTGCAGGAGGTGGAGACTGTTTGGACCCCTTCAGATGGTATGTAACAAAGGGTGAGAGAATTACTGCAGCTCTGGAGCTAGACTGGAAATGTACACTTAGGTCTATCCCACATGCATGGCAACCACTTGTGGACTTCAGTCCTGGTGGGATGAACACAGAGCATACACCAGGTGCTGTGCCAATTGTAGGCGCACTTGGGGCCATTACTTGATAGACTTTGTGGGAGTCTGCTCTCATCTTCCAGGGTCCCTGTGGTCTGTGCACAGCTAGATGGAGAAATGATGAGGCCCGCCTTTGTGTTCTTTGGGTCTCCATGGAAAGCGGCAGTCCCTGCCACTCTCCTTGCTGTGTGATCCTGATTTTTACTTACTAGCAGGATTGAAAGCAGGAAGAAGGACTTTTAACTCCTCCAATCAGTCTTTCCTACCAGGACAGCTCACATGGCTAATGCCAAAGAGCCAATGTGGGTCCTTCTGTCAATTACCATGTTAGCTGTGTTCGTTACATGTTCATGCAGTCTGCACTGCTGACTGATCCATGAAGCCTGGACTCTATTACCTGCTTACGAAAGTGCCCACACTGATGGTGTGTGTGTGTGTGTGTGTGTGCGCGTGCGCATGCTCACACATACACAGGAGTGACACTTTGGGTCCTTGGGGACCAATATCAATTGAAACCCTATGTCCAACAGTCCTTGAAATGTCTTCAAATTCCTCTTCCCCAGTGTATTCAAGTAAATGGCTGTATGTCCCTTTGGGAGGAAGGCGGGGGAATGTTTATCCTATCTGCCTGCTGTGGTGATAGGATTCTTCCTCCTGGGAGTAGGGCTATCCTCCAGTCAGTGCGTTCCTCCCCTGACTATGGCTCAGATCCAGAAACTGGGCAGAGAATGGAGATTTTTTTTTTTTTATTGAGGTGCCTAATCTCAGTCTCTTGCTGTTTCCTCAATGATTTATTCTGCGTGTGTAGTTTGAGTATTACGCTTGTTGACTGCTCCTCAGCCTTCTCTCTTCAGATGCTGTGTTTGCTAACTGGCTGCACATGGCTGTGAGTCAGACATGTCCCTGCCTTCAGTCTAACCTTGGCAGTCATTACAACCGTTGTCCACGATGAGCTCTCTCTTACGCAGGACTCTTTCACCCCTGCTGCTAACAGGGAGCCCAGCTCTGTAACGGTGTCCCAGTGGCCACAATAACCATCATAGCTATGTTGGGACCCCTCACCTGGTGCTTTCTCTATGACTTTATGAGACAGAATGTCCCTCCTGGGCCCTCCCACAAATCAAAGGTGAGTGGATTTCTTGGCCTGATACAGCACATAGAGTATGTTCTCCCTATACCCATGGGGGTGTGTACCAAGATACCCCCCATGGATGCCTGAAACTGAGGGTAGTCCTGAGTTCTATATATACTATGCTTTTTCCTATATATACACACTTATGATAAAGTTTAATTTATAAATTAAGCACAGTAAAGAACTCAACAACAGTAACTTATCACAGGTCTTAGAAACTGCCACCTATTTTTTTCTTAAGGTTTATTTTGTTTATTTGAAAGGCAGAATGACAGAGGAGACAGAGAGGGAAAATATATCTTCTATCTGTTGGTTCATCCCCTAATTGGCTGCAACAGGAAGCCCAGACCCGGAGCTCCATCCAGGTCTCCCACGTGGGCAGCAGGGGTCCTTGTACTTGGACCATCACCTGCTGCGTTCCCAGACACATTAGCAGGGAGCTGGATCTGAAGTGGAGCAGAAGGGAAGCAGTGCTCCAATCCAGGATGCTGCCATGGCAAGCTGTGGGTTAACTCACCATGCCACAGTGCTGGCCCCTTCTTTCCTTATTAGCAGAGAACTTAACACCTTCTCACTTACAGGAAGCTCATCATGATTTCTCCATGGCATTTGCACTCTGGAACATGAGTGAGTAAAATAAGGATTCATTGAGCACAAGCTCTGATCCCGCGACAGTGGATCCCATAACCTGGACCACCAGTGATTCACAGGCAGGCAGTGTAGAGTGAGGAGCCGCTGGACCAAGGCATGATTCACATCCCACGCAGAGCAGCATGGGGGAATTCATCACACATGCTTCTCAGCACTGGGCACAATTTCAAATTTGTGAATGGTTTCTTTCTGGAATAGTTGGCTTCGGGTAAGTGAAGCCACAGAAGGGAACTGCAGGTGAGAAGAGACAGCCCTGCATCTGCTCTGGACCATTTTCTTGGGTGCTTTCTTTGGTCCTTTATTTTTTTGTCTGCCACGGCAGCACTGGCATTCCCTCTTGCCGAATGCAGCCATGTTGTCGGCAAGCATCTAAGAGCTGAAGTCTCCCAGGGTACTTGTCACAGGCTTGTTTCACAGCATGGTGCTCCCTGTGGATCACCTCTGAGTTATATAGCTCTAACTTTACCCACCTGGGCTTAGTCCTCAAAACAAATGCTGTCAAGTTCACACTTTCTACTGTACAATGGTCAGAAACAATATGCAGTCAGTGGAAACTGTGTTTGGAATTTTGATTTGTTTCCCAGGCCCATCCTCTCTCATGATGCTGGGCAGCAGCAGAGAGCGCAGCTCCCAGGCAGTCACACAATCCTGTGAGGACGCAACTGCTGTGTGCTGAACTGGAATGTGCAGCATGAAATGCATTGCTTGTGATGGGTTTATGCAGACACACTCCCCTTGCACAGTGCGGAGCACCTGTATACTCTGTGGGTAGCTTGCTTAGCTTGTGCTGTGGCTCATTTGGAGGATATCATCTCTTCCATCCCCCCTGCTGACTTGTCTGATGCTCAGAGGACTGAGGGAGCACCCGTGGTCCTGCCACACACAGCACTCTGCCTCAATTCCACGCTGCCTGGGGCGGCTGTTCTCTGACAACAGGAAGTGGGCTATATCTACAGGCCCAGAATCAGAGAAGGTGGGAGCTCAAGACATCCCCATTCAGTGCCTTCTCAACAGGTTCTATCCTTGGGTAATGGGTTGGCCACGCTTGAGAATTTGACTTCCTCTGAAGTTGTATTAGAATGAGGCCTGCTGAAGGCCAGCACTGCGGCTCAATAGGCTAACCCTCTGCCTGCAGCGCCGGCACCCCGGGTTCTAGTCCTGGTCGGGGCGCCAGATTCTGTCCCAGTCACTCCTCTTCCAGTCCAGCTCTCTGCTGTGGCCCGGGAGGGCAGTGGAGGATGGCCCAAGTGCTTGGGCCCTGCACCCGCATGGGAGACCAGGAGAAGCACCTAGCTCCTGGCTTCGGATCAGTGTGGTGCGCCATCCGTAGCGGCCATTGGAGGGTGAACCAAGGGAAAAAGGAAGACCTCCCTCCCTCTCTCTCTCTCTCACTGTGCACTCTGCTTGTCAAAAAAAATGAGGTCTGCTGGGCTCTACTCACAGCCTTTTCTGGCTTTGAGGATTTTATGTTTTTCTTTTAGATTTATTTATTTATTGGAAAGACAAGAGTTACAGAGAGGCAGAGAGAGAGAGAGAGAGAGAGAGAGAGAGAATTCCACCCACTGGTTTACTCCCCAAATGGCTGCAATGGCTGAAGCTGAACTGATCCAAAGCCAGGAGCCAGGAGCTTCTTCTGGGTCTCCCGTGCAGGTGCAGGGGCCCAGGCACTTGGGCCATGTTCTACTGCTTTCCCAGGCCACAGCAGAGAGCTGGATCAGAACTGGAGCTGCTGGGACTTGAACTGGTGCCTATATGGGATACCAGTGCCGCAGGTGAAGATTTAGCCTCCTACGCCACAGTGCTGGCTCCACTATTTCTTCATGTCTTTTCTTAACATGTTGCTAGTTTCATTTTCTTTACATTTTAAAACTTATATGTTTAGTTGACTTATTTTTATTTTAAAAAATCTGAATATCATCTAGAACTATTCTTAAATTATAAAAGATTTTTATAGTCTTCCTTTCTTCATCATTTTCTTTTTTAAAAATTTTATTCATATATTTTTATTTATTTGAAAGAGAGTGTGAAAAAGGGCTCCTATCTGCTGATTCACTCCCATATGCTTGTAACAGCCAGAGGCTGCACTGAGGCTGGGAGTCAGAAACTCAGTCCAAGTCTTTTCCACATGGGTGGCAGGAACTCAAATACTTAGGCAATTAGCAGGAAGCGAGAATTAGGAGCAGAGCTGCGATTCAAACACAGGCACTTGGATACGGAATGCAGGCATCCCAAGTGAGTTCCTAAACCACTGGGCCAATGCCTACCCCTGCCTTTTCATTACTTTCTAAATAATCTGTAACTGTTTTTTTTTTTTTTTACTTAAAAGTTATTGAGGCGAGATATAAAATATTTTCAAGTTTTTTAAAGAAATTAGTTTTATTAATTTGTGGTTATATCACTACATAGTTAAACAAATATACCAAATATAATCCTAGTTTTGTAATGTATTATTTTCCTTTGTTTTTATTTTCATTTTTGTTTTTCTTACATATACCAAGGAAATGATTTGCCAAAGAAGATAAAAACAACAGAATCTGATATATGGTGTGCAATACACACAGAAAAGGAAAGTTCAGACTATAAATTTTTTTCTTTGTCTTTACATTACCAGTTTTTGGCACACAAGACATTCATATGAGGACAGTACGAGGATAAGATGATTCTCTTTAATCTCAGAATTCTCACATAATGATCAGGGAAAAGCAACAAGTATAATAAATTCCTATGTTTTTCTCTGAAGTGATAAATGTTTACCAATAGATTTTAAAAATAATTCCTGAGTATATATTTATGGCTTTAACAATGAAGCAACAGAGTTATCTTTGGAAAAAGCATGAGGGTCTCCGAGGCAACACAGAGTTCTGATTGGCTGAGTCAAGATAAAATGAAGCAGCATATAAGTTTTATTTTACAGACTTGAAGTTCAAGTGTACTTGGTTTTTAGTCTTAATAAAACAGTTTTGAAAAAGGGCATGTGGCATTTTGATTATGTTGATTTTTGGTAGGAAGGAGATGGAGTGGATTGAGAGCAAGGAACATTTCACAGACAGGAATGACTTCTAGTTAAGCATTCAGTGTCTTCTAAAAATTTTTATTTATTTACTTATTTATTTGAAAAGCAGACACCCAGAGAAACAGAAAGAGATGTTCCATCCACTGGTTCACTCCCTGTATGCTCACAATAGCCATGGGTCTCCCATGTGGGTGGCAGGAACCCACATGAGCCATCACCTCTTCCTCCCAGAGCGCAGACTGACAGGAAGCTGAAATCAGAAGCAGAGCCAGGAGGGGCTGGCGCTGTGGCACATTGGTTAATGCCCTGGCCTGAAGCGCCGGCATCCCGAATGGGCATTGGTTTGAGTCCTGGCTGCTCCTCTTCCAATCCAGTTCTCTGCTGTGGCCTGGGAAAGCAGTAGAAGATGGCCCAAGTCCTTGGGCCCCTGCACCCGTGTGGGAGACCCAGAAGAGGCTCCTGGCTTTGGATCAGCGCAGCTCCGGCCATTGCAGCCAATTGGGGAGTGAACCACCGAATGAAAGACTTCTCTCTCTTTCTGTTTCTCCTCTCTCTATGTAACTCTAACTTTCAAATAAACAAATAATTCTTTAGAAAATTATATATATATAAAAAAAGAAGCAGAGCCAGGACTCAGACCCAGGCACTCCAGTGTGAGATGCAGGTATCCCAAGTGACATCCTAACCACTGCACCAAATACCTGCATCTAAACCTTCAGGGTTTGAAAAATCACATTAAAATTTCTGACAGTTTTTATTTCTTCTTCTTCTTTTTTTTTGTAAGATTTATTTATTTATTTGAAAGTCAGAATTCCAGGGAGAGAGGGACACACACACACACACACACACACAGGGAGTCAGAGAAAGAGATCTTCCATCCACTGGTTCATTGCCAGATGGGGATGTGTTGCAGTTGATTTCTCAACAATGTTGCAGTGGATTGTTTCTGAGAGGAGCAGCCTGGTGGGGGCAAGAGGCACAGAGTCACCACACAGACCCAAGGAGCCAGGTGAAAGCAAGCCTGAGCCCAGCAGCCTGCAGACTCGTTTATTTCAGTTGGTACAACATCTTATATAGCCAAGAGCAGCCAATCTGGTCAAGGGGCGGTCTATGCCCCAACCAATTACAGCCTGTTGCCAGGCAGTTTCCAAAGCCATCCAATCACAGCCTGTTGCCAGGCAGTTTCAAATCCATCCAATCACAGCCTGTTGCCAGGCAGGCTCCGTTGCCAGGTGGGTTTCAAATCCATTCCTGAATAACTAACACTCTCTTGCCAGTGGCCACCTTGGCATGGCCTTCTCATTCCACCACAGGGATGGCTGGGCCAGGCCAAAGCCAGGAGCTAGGAGCTTAATCCGAGTCTCCCATGTGAGTGTAGGGGCCCAGGGACTCGGGCCATCTTCTACTGCTTTCCAGAATCAGAAGGGAGCTTGATGGGAAGTGGAGCAGCCAGAAACTGAATAGGAGCCCATAGGGATGCTGGCATCACAGGTGGTAGGTTTACCCACTATGCCACAAACCAGCCCCTCTACTCTGGGTCAATATCACAGGCTAAAAACTGCAACTTTCATTGAAATCCTGTTCATATCTCTAATCTATGTCTTTAAAAGCATTTTTGTGCTACATTATTAATGATGAGAATTATATGCACATTATATCTTATTGCAAATAGTGTAGGTTTTTGAAATAAAACTACAAATAAATTACCTGTTGTATATAGAATGTTGCCACCTAGATGATTTTTGAGAGAATAAAAAAAATTGCATTCTGATTATAATGAGGTGTCCTTAAAGAGTTTACAGTGCTTGATTCTATTGGTGACAATTTAAAGTAGGCGATACATTGTCTTTATTTTATAAATATATTTAGTACGTCTAGATTGGAAAGATTTGAGGAGTCAATGTTTATTGTTAATAGAGTTGTAGAGTTAAAACCAAAGGGAAAACACACCACATCTTGTAACGCGGATTGGGGTGTACAATTCTCACTAATTTGTTTGTGCATCCATGCCAGGGCTGAAGTGTCAATAAAAAGGAATGACTTTGGTTGAGTAGGAAGTCCTAGAGGCAAAATCACCTGCAGAAAACACACTGAATGCTGTGTTTGAAACTCCTCTCTGAATAGCGGGAGCTCACTGCTGCACTGGTAACCACACATCAGATAGTGATTTGTGTTGTAGTTACTTGTCTATTGTCTTTTTTTCTCTTAGATATTTTTAAAATTTATAAATGTAGTTTATTAGTGATAACTTATAAAAAGCAGAAAGTTCAACTCAGTTCTAATGACATTGTATATATACTTTGTACTGTCATTTTTCTCTTGCTACCACATAATAATAATCTTTCCCATATGAGAATATATTTTAGCTACTGCATAATATCTAATCTAGTATGCATACCGCTAGCACACTCCACCATTCTGTACCAGTAAGCATTTACGATGCTTCATTTCTTCGCTGTCATATACAGTGCTGAAATGAGAATCTGCTATGACTTCAACCGTGCCTGGCGCCTGAGTTCATCCCAAGGGTCATGGGTTGTGATGCTGGAAGCGTGGAAACGGAATCCAATTACGGAGCTCAGGGGGTGGCCTCGCTGGAGGTCCCTGGGTCACGGGGGCATGTCTGGGGGAAGAGGTTGTGAGCAGAGTGTTGGTTATTAGAGCCTCAGCCTAGCCCAGCTGTTCCCTCTGCTTCTTGGCTGGCTACATGATCATCTCATTCCCCCAACACACACTCGGCCATTGCCAGCCTCAGGCTCCCCCAGGCAGCTGACCCTGGGGGCCACCGTCCCTGGACTGTGAGCCTCAATGCCATGAGCCAAAACACAGTAGCTTGTCTTAGGTATTTAGTGATGGTGCTGAAAAGCTAACTGGTACAGGGTCTTCGTATATGAAGACTTCCCTGCCCCTACATTTAGGATAAATTTCTTAAGTGATGGAACACCACTGAGGCAGACTGCTACTATATTTAGACTCCATTTTTTTTGGAAAGATTTATTTATTTAGGTGAAAGGCAGAAATACAGAGAAAGAGAAGGGGGGAGGGGGAAATCTTCCATCTGCTGATTCACTCCCCAAATGGCCACAATGACTGGGGCTGGGCCAGGCCAAAGCCAGGAACTTCTTCTGGGTCTCCACGGACTTGGGCCATCTTCTGCTACTTTCCCAGGCCATAGCAGAGAGCTGGATTGGAAGAGAAGCAGCCAGGATATGAACCCAGCACCCATATGGGATACTGGCGCTGCAGGTGGAGACATAAACCTACTATGCCACAGCACCAACCCCTATATTTAGACCTCTTAACATGTATTGATTGAGGCTGGCCACTGTGGCGCAGCGAGTTAACACCCTGGCCTGAAGCACCAGCATCCAATAGGGCACCAGTTCGAGACCCGGCTGCTCCACGTCTGATCTAGCTCTCTGCTATGGCCTGAGAAAGCAGTAGAAGATGGCCCAAGTCCTTGGGCCCCTGCACCCATGTGAGAGACCCAAAAGAAGCTCCTGGCTTCTGGCTTCGGATAGGTGCAGCTCTGGCTGTCACGGCCAATTGGGCAGTGAACCATCGAATGGAAGACCTCTCTTTCTCTCTCTCTGCCTCTCCTCTCTCTGTCTAACTCTGACTTTCAAATAAATAAATAAATATTTTAAAAAAAGAGCTTAAAAAAGACATATGCATATACCTTTAAAGAATTAAACATGTATTGCTAATCTGATATCAAAAAATGGCTGGGTCAGTTTTGCACCCCTACTGACAATATATGAGAATGTCTATTTCAGCATACTTCTAGCAGCCTTGACAACTGTCATTTAAAACCTGTCACCCCATTGTTTTTGTTGCTAAAATATTTACTTATTGCGTTGTATCTCTTAGCTTGATAGGAATGTTTATAGGAATGTCCTCATATTTGTTAACTTGCTTACTTCTGTAATTTAACTATGCATGCTTAAAAGTAATTAGGTTATCTGCTAGACAGAGCAAACAGATATATATAGAGAGAGCACCCATCTACCAGATCACTCCCCAAATGCCTGCAATGACTGGTGGGGACCAAACCTAGAAATCAGAAACTCAATCCAGTCTCTCACATGGGTGACAGGAACCCAACTACTTGAGCCATCACTGTCTGCATTAACAGGAGACGAATCAGGATCAGGAGCCAGACACTTTTTTTTTTTTAGTTTAAAGATTTATATTTATTTATTTGAAAGGCAGAGTTACATAGAGACAGAGGCAGAGAGGTCTTCCATCCACTGGTTCATTCCCCAAATGGCCGCACCAGCTGGAGCTGGGCCAATCTGAAGCCAGGATCCAGGAGCTTCTTCCAGGTCTCCCACATGGGTGCAAGGGCCCAAGCATTGAGCCGGCCTCTGCTGCTTTCCCAGGCCATCGCAGAATTAGATTGGAAGAGGAGCAGCTGGGTCTCGAACTGGAGCCCATATGGGATGCGGGCACTGTAGGCAGCAGAGCCGGACACTTTGATGTGGGATGCAGGCATCATAACTGGCAGCTTAACAACTAGGCCAGTTGTCAGTACTGGATACTGATACATCACACACCCTACAGTTCAGCCTTTACACAGACAGTGCAGTGACTTTTAGTGCATTCACAGAGCCGTGCAGACATCACCACAGTTGATTTCTGAGCATTTTTTTCTTTATTTTACAGGAAGAGTTAGAGAGAGAGAGAGACAGAGAGAAAGGTCTTCCTTCCATTGGTTCACTCCTTAAATGGCTGTGCCCAGGAGCCAGGTGCTTCCTCCTGGTCTCCCATGTGGGTGCAGGGCCCAAGCACTTGGGCCATCCTCCACTGCCTTCCCAGGCCACAGCAGAGAGCTGGACTGGAAGAGGAGCAGCTGGGACTAGAACCCAGCGCCCATATGGGATGCTGGCGCTGCAGGCGGAGGATTAACCAAGTGAGCCAGGGCGCTGGCCCTGAGCATTTTCATTACTTCAACAAGGAACTCTGCCTGCACTAGCTGGCTGTCTCCCCTCATTTCCCCCAGATCTCTCCCAGACCCAGGCAACCACCAATCTCTCCTTTCCGTCTTTGTGTGTCTGCTTATTCTGGATGTTCACATAAATTAAACTATACAATATATGGCCTTTTGTGATTGCCTACTTTTGCTTAGCTTGGGTTTTCAAAGGTCAACAATGTTGTAGTGTTGGTCAGCACTTCCCTTCTCTTTATTGCCTAATAATATTACATTGTATGAATATAACTCATTTATCCATCTACTAGGTAATGGATATTTGGGTTGTTTCCACTTTGTGAATTAAGAATATTAAGAATAATGCATGAACATTCATGTATGAGTGTTTGAGTGGATATATATTTTCATTTCTCTCGGGTTGCTAGGACACATGGTAACACCATGTTGAACGTTTTGAGGAACTTCCAGATTGTGCATGTTTTGCTGCATTTTACTTTAGTGATGCCTTGTTGCTTTCCTTATAGGTTTGTATGAGCTCTTTATAGAAGGGCGATGTTAATTGTACATACCTTCAGAAAGTATTTTCTCCTCTATATTACTTGCCTTTAATTTAGGTAATTTTTTGTGTGCAAATATTTAAATTTTATATTGTCATTTCTTTTTTTTTTTGTAAATTGTTTCAATGTTTACAAGCTTTAAGAAAGGATTTCATTTGGTATAGCAGTTAAGTCACTGCGTGAACATCTGCATCCAGTGTCAAAGTTCTGGCTCAGATTCTGGCTCCCCTGCTTATGGTCCAGCTTCTTGCTAATGCACACCTTGGGAGGAGGCAGGTGATAGCTGCAACAGCTGGAGCTGCACTGGTCTGAAGCCAGGAGCCAGGAGCTTCCTCCAGGTCTCCCATGCAAGTTCAGGGGCCCAAGGACTTGGGCCATCTTTTGCTTCCCCAGGCCATAGCAGAGAGCTGGATTGGAAGTAGAGCAGCTGGAACTCCAACTGGCACCCACACTGGATACGGCACTGCAGGGGGCAGCTTCACCTGCTAAGCCACAGCGCCGGCCCCTAAAAGTATTTTATACAGAGGCTGCTGCAGTGGCGTAATGGGCTAAGCCTCTGCCTGTGGTGCTGGCATTCCATATGGACACTGCTTCTAGTTCTGGCTGCTCTTCTTCTGATCTAGCTCTCTGCTGTGGCCTGGGATAGCAGTAGAACATGGCCCAGGTGCCTGAGCCCCTGCACCTGCACAGGAGACCGGAAAGAAGCTCCTGGCTCCTGGCTTTGGATCAGCTCAGCTTCAGTCATTGCGGCCACCTTGGGGGTGAACCAGTGGATGGAAGACCTCTCTCTTTGTCTCTCCCTCTCTCTGTCTGTAACTCTACATTTCAAATAAGTAATTAAAATCTTTTTTTTTTAAAGTACTTTATTGGGGCTGGCACTGTGGCGCAGTGGGTTAAAGCCCTGGCCTGAAGCTCTGGCGTCCCATATAGGAGCTGGAAGAGGCTGCTCCTCTTCCAGTCCAGCTCTCTGCTATGGCCTGGGATAGCAGTGGAGGATGGCCCAAGTCCTTGGGCCTCTGCACCCACGTGGGAGACCCAGAGGAAGCTCCTGTCTCCTGGCTTCAGATTGACGCAGCTCCAGCTGTTGCGGCCATCTGGGGAGTGAACCACCGGATGGAAGACACCTCTCTCTTTCTACCTCTTTGTGTAACTCTTTCAAATAAATAAAAGTAAATCTTTTTAAAAAAGTATTACCTTTGTTGCTTTGTTTCAGTGAGTAGTGTGAGATTAATAGCTAAATGGATTCTCACTCCAAGTTATCTAACCAATTGTATCATTACCATTTTTTTTTTTTTTTTGACAGGCAGAGTGGACAGTGAGAGAGAGAGAGACAGAGAGAAAGGTCTTCCTTTTGCCGTTGGTTCACCCCCCAATGGCCACTGCGGCCGGTGCAGTGCACTGATCCGACGGCAGGAGCCAGGTGCTTTCTCTGGTCTCCCATGCGGGTGGAGGGCCCAAGGACTTGGGCCATCCTCCACTGCACTCCCAGGCCACAGCAGAGAGCTGGCCTGGAAGAGGGGCAACCGGGACAGAATCCGGTGCCCCGGGTCTAGAACCCAGTGTGCCGGCACTGCAGGCGGAGGATTAGCCTAGTGAGCCATGGCACCGGCCAACATTACCATTTTCTTAACACTTTTTCCCTCCCCTACTGAATTTATGTGCATCTTTTATTATTTACTATTTCACATGTCTTAATGCCTGTCTTAGTCAGTGTGTCCATTTTTGTACCAGTACCACATTGTTTAAGTTATTGAAGGTTTATTTTTTAAAATTGTTTAAGCTCTTTATTCAGTGAGAGAAGTACACTATAATGTGTTTTATATCTGGAAAATGACCATTCCTCCCCTTAACCTATATTCAATTAATCATCTTTTTCAAAAATATTTAGATGCTTCCTAGATTTTCCCAATGTTTTATTTTCTATGTGCTCTGGGAACATGAATATTTATTGCACCTGCAGGAGACACACAAATCTCTTTGAGGGATTTGACCTTTTTTTAGATTTTTCTATTTATTTATTTGAAAGGTAGAGTTACAGACAGTGAGACAGAGAGAAAGGTGTTCCTTCCGTTGATTCACTCTCCAAATGTCCACAATGGCTGGAGCTGCGCGGATCTGAAGTCACAAGTTTCCTCCTGGTCTCCCATGGGGTGCAGGGCCCAAGCACTTGGGCCGTCCTCCACTGCACTCCCTGGCCACAGCAGAGAGCTGGCCTGGAAGAGGAGCAACCGGGACTAGAACCTGCACCCATATGGGATGCCAGCGCCCCAGGCAGAGAATTAACCTAGTGCACTGGCCCCAGGGTGCACTAGGCCCCAGGGACTTGACATTTTAGTAGTATTGAATTTTGTCATCCAGAACATATCTCTCTGGGTACAGTGTTTGGAAAAAGCTCAGCCAAGTAAGGTACTCATGCAAACCACATGTTATTTGCTCCCAGTGCAGACAAATCCAACTTTTATGGAGCCTGCAGCTTATGCAATTTTGGAAGCTTTTTAAAAAAATTATTTTCATTTTACTTGAAAGACATGGAGAGAGAGACAGAGAGGTGTCTTCCATCCACTGGTTCACTCTCCATTTGGCTGCAACAGCTGGAGCTGGGCTGATCTGAAGCCAGGAACCAGGAGCTTCTTCTGCGTCTCCCATGTGGGTGCAGGGGCCCAGACTTGGGCCATTCTCCACTGCTTTCCCAGGTCACAGCAGAGAGCTGAATTGGAAGTGGAGCAGCCAGGACTTGAACCGGCGCCCATATGGGATGCCAGCACTCCAGGCGGTAGCTTCACTCGCTACGCAATAGTTTCGGCCCCAAAAGAGAATCTTTGATCTACTGGTTCATACCCCACATGGCTGCAACAGCCAGGAGCCAGGAATTCCATCTGGGTCTCCCCATGGGGGCAACAGGAGCAATAACACAAGTCCTCGGGCCCTCATCTTCTGCTTCCCAAGTGCTTGGGTAGCGATCTGAATCAGAAACAGAAGCAGAGGAGTTGGGGCTCAAAACTGCTGCTCTGATACAGGCTGTAGGTACCCCAAGCAATCCACTTCTAGAGGCTTTTTGGTTTTTAAAAACACTTTTTTTTAGATTTATTTATTTATTTGAAAGTCAGAGTAACCTGGTAATAACAGATACTTATATAAGCATCATATTTTACAACTTTACAAAGCATTTTTATAAGCACTTTCGAGGATTTTTGGTTTTTAAAGGATACAAAATTACAAATACAAGATTAAGTACTTGCTACGGTTTGGTTGTAGTTTGAGTTTGTCCCCCCAAAATTCATGTGCTGGAAGCCTGTCCTCAGATGTTGAGAGGTGGTGACCTTTCTGAAATGGGGCCCAGCACCTGGAAGGAGATTAACAGTTCTTACAGGACCTCTCAATTCCTGCGAGAGCAAGGGGGAGCCCAGTCTGTGGCCACGCCAGCCTGGACACACCTGAGCTCACCTGGGGAGCCTGGCCCACCCTGAGATCTTCCCTTCTGCACACTGCTGTCTTCCTTTTTGCTTCTCCACTGTGTTGTGATACAGTCGGGGACTCTGGCCAGGACACCAGTCCCTTTGGACCTCCAGACCTGTGAGCTAAGTACACCTCTTGTGTGAAACACTCAGCCTTGGGTGTTGTAACAATGGAAACTTGACTAAGGCAGCACCAGAGCTTGGAAAGAGCTCATTCCCACGTCGGGCTCCAGGCTGTCTGAGTTCTGCCAGTGGCTGGCTTCCATGGACAGGCAGGTTGTTCTTGAGGATGCTGACTATTGTTATTATTATTATTTAAAAATGTTATCTTGCATTCTTATAGGAATGAGAGAAACCATTCACTGAACTTAGAAAATACATTTAAAAAGATTTTCTAAGTTTCTACTTTGGAACTTTTTTTTTGACAGACAGAGTTAGACAGTGAGAGAGAGAGAGAGACAGAGAGAAAGGTCTTCCTTTTTCTGTTGGTTCACCCCCCAAGTGGCCGCTATGGCCTGTGCACTGCGCTGATCCAAAGCCAGGAGCCAGGTGCTTCTCCTGGTCTCCCATGTGGGTGCAGGGCCCAAGGACCTGGGCCATCCTCCACTGCACTCCCAGGCCACAGCAGAGAGCTGGACTGGAAGAGGAGCAACCGGGACAGAACCTGTGCCTTGACCGGGACTAGAACCTGGGGTGCTGGCGCTGCAGGAGGAGGATTAGCCTATTGAGCCATGGCGCTGCCCCCCCCCCCTTTAAGATTTATTTACTTAGGAGAGAGAGAGAGGGAGAGGGAGAGAGAGAGAGATCTTCCATCTGATGGCTTATTCCCCCAATGGCCACAATGGCTGGGGCTGGGCCAGGAGCCAGGAGCTTCATCTGAGTCTCCCACATGGGTGCAGGGGCCCAAGCACTTGGGCTATCTTCTACTCCTTTCCCAGGTGCATTACCAGAGAGCTGGATCAGAAGTGGAGCAGCTGGGCCTCAAACCAGTGTCCAGATAGGATGCCGGTATCTCAGGCAGCAGCCTTACCTGCTACACCATAGCACCGGCCCCTATTTGGAACTTCTGTGCAAACAATCACAGTGTATGCAATTAATAATCATTTTATAGCATCCTCAGTATTTTCTCCCTACATCTTAAGTTTTTTGAGCGAAAAGATTGTACATTGTAGGTAATTTATAAATTTAAGATAGTATTGGGGCCGGCGCTGTGGTGTAATGGGTAAAGCCACTGCCTAAAGTGCTGACATCCTGTATGGGCACTGGTCTAGTCCCAGCTGCTCCTCTTCTGATCCAGCTCTCTGCTATGGCCTGGGAAAGCAGTAGAAGATGGTCCGAGTCCTTGGGCCCCTGTACCCATGTGGGAGACCCAGAAGAAGCTCTGGCCATTGTAGCCAACTGGGGAGTGAACCAGCAGATGGAAGACCGCTTTCTCTCTCTCTTTCTCTCTCTCTGCCTCTCCTTCTCTCTCTGTGTAACTCTTTCAAATAAATAAATGTTTAAAAAATTTTAGGTAGTATTAGAAAGGTTATTTGGTATATGTCTTCCCACTGCTACTGTATTTTAGAAGATAAGGGATAAGATTTTAAAAATATATTTATTTATGAGAGAGAGACAGAGAATGAGAATCTTCAATCTGATTCAGTCCTCAAATGGCTATAACCACCAGGGAGTCAGGAGCCCAGAACCAGAGCCAGGAGCCAGGAGCCAGGAGCCCAGGGAGCCATTCAGGTCTCCCACATGAGTGGCAAGGGCCCAGGTACTTGTGCCATCTGCTGCTGCTTTCCCAGGTGCATTAGCAGGGAGCAGATTTGGACTCTGGCTTTGCAGGCTGCAGCTTATCTCACTGCGCCACAATGCAAGGCACAGAGATCAGATTTTTATAGGCTGTTTGAAAACTGCCTGTTTAAAAACAACAAGACAAGCTACTTAGAGTTTTTGATTCCTCCTTTAATCTCTTTGAATCCCAATGTAAGATACTGTAGAATAACAGAAAAATAGCATACCACCAAAATAATGTCTAAATTTGGAACAAAACCATTTAAAACATGGTTTACATTTAAATAAAATGTAATAGCCATTAATTGCATTCAGTAGCTAGGTAAGAGAAATGAGGGATGGTATACTGTTACATATATCTCTCTTTTTAAAAGATTTATTTATTTATTTGAAAAGCAGAGTTACAAAGTGAGGGAAGGAGAGAGAGAAATCTTCCATCCATTGCTTTACTCCCTAAATGGCTACAATGGCTAGGTGTTGGCTAGGCCAAAGCCAAGAGTCAAGAACTTCATCTGGGTTTCCTACATGAGTGGCAGGTGCTCAAGAACTTAGGCCATCTTCCACTGCTTTCCCAGATACATTAGAGGGAGCTGGATCAGAAGTGGAGCATCCGGGACTTGAACTGGTGGTAATATAGGATGCTAGTGTTGCAGGCAGTAGCTTAACCTGCTGTGCCACAGTGCTGGTCCCTGTTGTATCATCTCTTTTGCTAGACAGCTTTTCTTTAAAATGGGATGCCAGCACTGTAGGCCAGGGCTTTACCCGCTATATGACACAGTGCTGACCTCTAGACAGTTTTCACAAGACATGTACAGCCTGTGCTCATTGATTTGCTTGCTCTTGGATGGTGTGGTCTTCGACGGCTCCAATGCAAGGCAGGACAGGTGGGACATTTTTGGTTGACACAGTGATTGGATATTTGTGGTACTAGTGGCACCGAGAAGAGCCTGGAGAACCCCAAGGGCTGATTCAGTTCTGTACAATGAAACATTTTGCTGCTCTGCTGGGGTTTCAAAAGATGCACTGATTAATACCCTACAATATGGCAGTGATACCTTAGTGTTATCCTCTTCAAAAAGTTTTATTAGAAGCCATACAAAAAGGTTCCTTATCATTTAGGAAAGAGTTACTGCTGTAGAGGGAGCGTAAATGGTATAAAGATACCAGGGGTCTCCAAAATGCCCATGGAAAATGCATATTTTTAAAAAACACTGCATGGTTTGTAATATTTTGTACTAAAATAAACTGATCATTTAATTCTACTCTTCCTTCAGAATTACCAAAAACTTACTCCCTCTGTAGATCTTATCTTTAAATTAAAGCTTATAATTTTGTTCTTCATAAGTTTGGGGGCATTATTTGGTGCTTTAAAAATTATACTAAAATATGACTAATCTTGGCTTACTGAGTTTGCATTTAAGGAGCCCTTACATGCTATGCTCAGAGTGTGCCACTCACTCCTGTCTTCTTACTCCAGCCCTGATGCACACAGTTCATTGACAAGGGTTCTAGTGTAGCCATGTAGTTACTGTAAAAGCAAGAAAATCAATTGCATTGAACATTTAGAGACTTGAGAATCTTTTTACTAAGAAACAAAATATTTTTAAGAGGTACATTAAAAACAGGAATCAACTGCATTTTATTAATGCTACTTTAAAATAGTCTATTCTCTATCATATTTTTTGTTGTTGTACAGCAATAAGAAATCATTGATGTGAAAATCACATCTTAAAATTATCTAGGGCAGACTTTGGAGTAGAGAGAATTAAGCTGCCTCTTGAGACATCTACACCCTTTATCCAAGTGCCTGATTCAAGTCCTGGCTGCTCTACTTCTGACCTGGCAGTCGGCAGATGATGGTTCAAGTATTTGGGTTCCTGCCATCCATGTGGGAGACTCGGATAGAGTTCCAGACAGGGTTGTTGTGTCTGTTTAGGGAGCGAACCAGTGGGTGGAATCTCTCTGTCTCTCCCTCTGTCACTCTTTCAAATAAATAAGTAGTTATTTATCTGAGGGCTGCTTGTTGTTTTCCAGTCTTGCTTTCAGGTGTCTCTGACATCTATCAGGGAACTTTGCTGTAGTTTCTTCTGTTTACTTCTTTCTAAAATTCCACCCAATATTCGCTGCGGCTTTTGAAAACATGTTCTCCAAAGTCCTTTTAAGTACTGGATGCTAAATGTATTCTTTGAAAGGTGGTAGCATTTTGAAATAATTGATATGTTTTCTACAGTCAAATAGGGAATGATTTTGATTATATACATTGTTGATAAGGCCTAGATCACTTTTGAGAATATTGTATTTCCTCTCTAAAATGTCATGACTTTTCTCCTTACACACATAATTATGATGTGTTATTACTTATTCTAACACTGTTTTTTGTTCTAGCATCCTCTTGTACCTATGTTTATTTGGGGGTTTTGGAGTATCTTATGGAATGACATCTCTTAAATCAGAATGTAATTACTAAGTCAATGCAAATATCTATTTCAAGAAATCTTTTAGTGTTATAACTGAACATTTACATATTTTTTTTAAAAATTATTTTATTTATTTGAAAGGCAGAGTTGGAGGGAGAGAGAGAGAGAGACTTACATTTACTGGTTCAGAAACCAGGAGCTTCCTCCAGGTCTCCCACATGGGTGCAGGGGCCCAAGGACTTGGGCCATCTTCCACTGCTTTCCCAGACTACAGCAGAGAGCTGGATCAGAAAAGGAGCAGCTGGGACTAGAACTGGCTCGCATATGGTTTGCCGGTGCTACATGCAGAGGTTTAGGCCACTGCGCCGCAGCGCTGGCCCCCATCCTGACTTCCTAAGGGTCCCAGAACCCCAGCTGATACCTCGTAAAGCCAAACTACTGCCAGTCAACCTGCGGAGTCATGGGAAGTAACTATTTTTGGCATGGTTTGTCTCACTGCAATAGGAAAATGATAGACTATTAAATTAGGGGGTCATTTCAGAGTATTTGCTCTAAAAAGAGGTTATTAAATCTGACATTGATGAGAATCACTGTCACAGACAATAAACACTATGTAGTTAAAAATACTTGCCTGGACTTTTTTCTTTTCTAATGGAAAATAATTTGGGTTAAAAAACTAAGCAGAGGTGGGCATTTGGTGTTAACGATTTAGATGCAGGTTAAGACACCTGTGTTGGGCCAGCATCCCACATGGTCGTCAGTTCAAGTCCTGGCTGCTCCACTTATGATCCAGCTCCCTGCTAATACATCTGGGAAAGCAGTGGAAGATGGCCCAAGTGCTTGGGCCCCTGCACCCACGTGGGAGACCTGGAAGAAGTTACTGGCTCCTGGCTTCGGGTCAGCCCAGCTCTGGCCCTCGCAGCCCTGTGGGGAATGAACCAATGGATGGGAGCCCTCTCTCTCTGCCTCTCAAATAAATACTTTAAGACATCTGCATCAAACACTGGGGTATTGAGTTCAATACCCAGGTCAGACTCCTGACTCTAGCTTCCTGCTAATGAGGACCATGGGAGGCAGCAGGTGATGGCGTAAGCACTTTGGTCCCTGCTACCCATGTGGGATACCTGGATTGAGTCCTGTACTCTTGGCTTCAGCCTGGCCTGGCCCTGGACACTGTGGGCATTTGGAGTGTGAATCAGTAGATAGGAGCTGCCCCTCAATGTCTGTCTGTCCATCTCTCTGCCTCTCAAATAAATAAGTATAAATCCCTAGATTTAAAATGAGAACTAATTAGGCAGAAACTTGCCAGGTCAACTTATGAATTTTTCCTATTTCTTTCCATTTTGTTTCAGTGAGAAATTAATGATTTTCTACAGTAAGACAAAAGACATGGTTAGAGTTAGGTTTAAGTCAGTGGTTGCCATCGTATGGTTCAAAAACTGATGAGTCCTTCCATCTCTGCTCACCAATCTCTGTGCGCTAATTTTCAAATGTAGACATATTCACTCAGATACATGACTAGTTTTAGAGTTTTATCATCTTTGTGTTTTTTGCCATGGATGTATTTTGACATTAAAACAAAGTTCTCATTCTTGGAATGTTGGGAAAACCACTGGTAGGTGTTCCTAGGTCCTAGGTGCTAATGAGTTTGTGCCTGCTGGTGTGAATACTGCTAAGCTGTGTCTGGTTTCTGGTCGCTAAAATGATTTGTATTCTTTCTGTAAATTGAAATGATTTTTAAAAAAGATTTATTTATTTATTTGAAAGTCAGTTACACAGAGAGAGGAGAGGCAGAGAGAGAGAGAGAGAGAGAGAGAGAGGTCTTCCATCCAATTGTTCACTCCCCAGATGGCCACAATGGCCACAGCTGTGCCGATCTGAAGCCAGGAGCCAGGAGCCTCTTCCCAGTCTCCCATGTGGGTGCAGGGAACCAAGGACTTGGGCCATCTTCTACTGCTTTCCTGGGCCAGGAGAGCTGGACAGGAAGTGGAGCAGCCGGGTCTCAAACCGGCACCCATATGGGATACTGTCACTTCAGGCCAGGGAGTTAACCCACTGCACCACAGCACCGGCCCCTGAACAATGATTTAGAAATAAAAAAATTTCCATAGAAAATTTAGCTAAGAGGGAGGTGGTGTTGTGGCGTAATGGGTTAAGCCCCACTTCAACACTAGCCTCCCATGTGGGTGCTGGTTCGAGGCCTGACTGTTCCACTTCTGATCCAGCCCCCTATTAATGTGCCTGAAGAGCAGTGGAAGATGGCCCAAGTGCTTGGGCCCCTTCCCCCCATGGCAGAGGACCCTTATGAAGCTCCTGGCCATTGCTGCCATTTGGGGAGGGAACCAGCAGATGGAAGATCTCTCTCTCTCTCTTTCTGTAACTCTGCCTTTCAAATAAATAAAATAAATCTTTAAAAAGAAAATTAGGTAAGAAATTTCCAGGGCCTGCATAGAGGAAAAAATGCCTTTTGTTAACCATCATAAAGAACCTGCTTCATAGAGTTGTGTTTAGAAGTCAGAGACTTTGTATAAAGTTCACTGGTATGGTGGAGCTATAATAAAAAACGAAGAGTATGTGGAGAAGATAGTGGATTGCACAAATGAGCAGACATTTGTAGTAACATGATATTTGACTTGGATGCTACATACATACTTCTGGAAGTCCCAAGTCAGTCAATGATATTTATTGAACATTTTCATATTGTTTTGTATTTTTCAAAGGATTTTCCCACCTGTTACCTGCCTTATAAGAGTGTGAAGATCAAATGAGATATTCTCCCCATTTATAGACAAGAATATGGAGGACATTAAGAGATGAGATTATTTGTCCAGATCTTAATGTGATTCACAGAGCTAGGCCAGGAGCTTAACACACTGAATCCTCATCTAGTACTTTTTTTCTTTTATATTTGTTTATTTGAAAGTCAGTTACATTTTTTTAATTAATTTTTTTATTTAGTAAATATAAATTTCCAAAGTACAGTTTATGTATTACAATGGCTTCCCCTCCCCCCATAATTTCCCTCCCACTCGCATCCCTCCCAACTCCCGCTCCCTCTCCCATTCCATTCACATCAAGATTCATTTTCAATTATCTTTATATACAGAAGACTGATTTAATATATATTAAGTAAAGATTTCATCAGTTTGCATCCACACAGAAACACAAAGTGTAAAATACTGTTTCAGTGCTAGTTATAGCATTACTTTACATTGGACAACACATTAAGGACAGATCCCACATGAGAAGTACACAGTGACTCCTGTCGTTGACTTAACAATTTGACACTCTTGTTTATGGCGTCAGTATGGGGAGGGAGGGAGGGAGGGAGGGAGGGAGGGAGGGAGAGAGAGAGAGAGAGAGAGAATGAATGAATGAGAATGAGAATATTCTATCTGGTGATTCACTTACCAAATGGCTACAACAGCCGGGGCAGGGCCAAGCCAAAGCCAGGAGCCAGTAACAAGGAACTCCATCTGGATCTCCCATGTGGGTGGCAGGGGGCCAAGCACTTTTGACATCCTTTGTTCTCCTAGGCACATTGGCAGGGAGCTGGATCAGAAGTGGGATAACTGAGACTTGAATCAGCACTCACAAGCGATGCTGGCGTCACAGGTGGTGGCCTAGACTGCAGCACCACAATGCCACCCACGTCATCTAGTACTTGCAAGAGAAGATGTGATCTTTAAGAACAAAGATTACTAAACATCTGTTCTCATCAAGCACTGACATTGCATTTGCCAACCCTTGATGTCATTAGCCAGGAATACTCGGTGGTGTATATGGTTCCTCCATATCCGCATCCATGGATTGAACCAAGTGCAGTTCAAATATGTAGTTGGGTCTACAGTGTCTGTAACTGAACACACACAGACTTTTTTTTTACTTGTCATTATTCCCTAAACAATGCAGTATAATAGCTGTTTATGCAGCATTTCCCCTGCATTAGGTGCTACATGTAATGTAAAGGACATGAGCAAATGTCCACACGTTCTATAAAAACACTACCTCATTTTATACAAGGGACTTCAACAACCACAGATCTGAGTATCTTTGGGGGTCCTGGACCCAATCCCCTGTAGATTTGAGGGAAGTTCATATATCACAGCATGAACAAAGCCAAGATGAGCATCACTATTTTGAAGACTTACATATTGAAGTGATTTCATGTACTTACTGTCATTATTTGATATGGGTGATTGACTTTTTCTTAATCTAACAGATTAAAATATCATTAATGGAGTAAAAACATCTTTTGAGACCTGTTGTTAATATGTAGTACACAATCTAAGCAAAAAGCAAGTACTCCTGTGAACTTTCATTTTCACGATGATCCTGTAGCTTTCCTCTCAACCAGTCTGTCATTGCCAAGCACCAGGTAGACCCTGAAGCTATCACCGTTGACCTTCAACTGAACACTTGTTACACTTAAAATAATTATTTTTTGTAATTTAAACATAGAACTACATTAACATATAATAATGTAAGAAAAAGACTGAGACTTAAAAGTGACTCGATATTGGAAGAGACTTGATTAATTTTTGAGCATTAGGTATTTTAAATCGCTTCACATACCTGCTTTGGGAACCATGGATCCAATCTCCTGATGTACAGATAAGCAAATTCAAATTCCTCTCCAGGTAAATCAACACATACATTAAGATGCATATTGAGATTGATTCATCAGTTGTTTTTGCTCTTTTTCTTCTAAGCAACAGCATCTTGCTTCAATTCTCTGCGTGTGCTGATCGTGTCTTAGTGATCATGCCCCTACAAATGTCCAGTAATTGCTTCTAGTAGTTACTGGAGTTCCTTGCACATTATGTCAAAAAGCAGTGCTGTCTTTCTAGTAAACAGTGGCTTATTTTCCTTTATGTTTGAGCTGGGAGTGGTCCATAGTAATGTATTGGCTGCTCTTATCTGAAACCTGATTGCTATAGTTACTGGTATCATTCACCAGGGCTGACAGGACATTCCCTGGCATTAACTGTGGAGGAGTAAAAATGGAATGTGGGATGCTGTTTATGATTTTTTAAAAAAGATTTATTTCTTTGAAAGTCAGAGTTACAGAGAGGCAGGGGCAGAGAGAGAGAGAGAAGTCTTCTATCTGCTGGTTCACTCCCCAAGTGGCTGCAACAGACAGAGCTGGGCCAACCTGAAGCCAGAAGTCAGGAGCTTCTTCTGGGTTCCCCCATGTGGGTGCAGGGACCCAAGGACTTGGGCCATCTTCTACTGCTTTCCCAGGCCATAGCAGAGAGCTGGATCAGAAGTGGAGGAGCTGGGACTCGAACCAGCGCCCATATGGGATGCTGGCACTGGATGTGGTGGCTTTAACTGTTACGCCACAGCATTGGCTCTTATTTTATGATTTTATTCACAAGACATAAAAGAATTTTCATGATATTTGTATCTTCACAGTGCTTTGTCCTTATTATAGCTTCTGAAGCACATAGAATTTTCCTTTTTACTCTGGCTTCGTAGAGATTTTCATGTCAGGAGGGAAACCAATAAATTACTTCTTGAAATTGGACACTGTCCCAACCTGTCTTCTGTTACTCTTTCCCATTGCATTTGCTCTGTCCTTTTGCACTCATGTTTCCTTGTATCCTACTCCTCTCAGCACAATCTTGTGTGAATGGACGGTTTCCAAAAACATATCTTTGGAGATCCCAGTTTATTTCACTGTAGACGTGTTTGTTGTATTAACATTGAGTTAATATGTTAATAAAGATGTCAATCATTTATGTTCTAGGTGGAATAGTTTTCAGGGGTCCTTGCTTCACTCCCCAAGACCTACTTTCCTGGAGAGAACGTGAAGACAGTGGATCTCGGGGAAGGGTGCCATCAAGTGGGGAGAATGGCACAAGGATGGGGAGGCTAACAGCACTGAACATGAAGTTCATCTGCTTTACCATTTTCCCTGGGACTTAGCGTTGGCCCCACTTCTAAAAAGATCCATTTTAATTGATCGGACTTACCTGCAGACAACTGAGTAGACAAAAGAGATATGATGTGAATATGTTTTTTCAAAAGCCATAGAAAATCATGCTTTGCAAATAATCACTACAAAGACTTCTGGATAATCATGGTGGATTGAACAGATGCATTTACTTATGATCCATCTATAAACCTCACTAAGAGGATATTAAAGGATTAAACAGGAACAAACCCTCAAGAACAAAGAGAACAGCAGAGGAAATGACAACAGACAAAAGACGTCAACCAAGATTGGGAAAGCAAATGAATGATACCTGATTTAGCGGTGTGAATATGGTTGAAACCCAAGGCTCGGGTGCAGAGCTGGCCAGAGGCAAGCTGCTTCTCCCACAGAACCCCAGAGAGCCATGGGAATTTGCAGGAAGCAGAAACCTCTGAGGGAGGGGACTCAGTGGCTCTGACATTCAGAGAATTGCTCAAGAAACTTCAAGCTCCAGCTGCTGGGTCACCTCCCTCATGTCAGGGAGTGGGGCAGCTGCCGGTCCCCAGGCATTTACAAGACTGGAGGTTTGTTCTGGGGGTTATGTGGATGAATTTGAGATGGGGAAAAAAATCAAGCAAAGGAAAATATTTGGGGGAACGTTATCACAGAGCCTCATGTGGCTCATGGGTGCAGATTTATGGTCATGATAATGCACCATAGAAAAGTTGATTCATTATGCTGTGACTACATTGCAAGGAGGGAAAATGGTTGGTTTGTTTGGTAAGTAAGAAATATTAATTTCCCACAAGAAGTCAAAACCCAGCATTATAAACAACAGGAAAAAAATCAAAGAATAGCAGAATAAAGGATTATTTTGATATACAGTAATATGAATTAGAAGAAAGCCAAGAGTTGGTTAGGGCCTCCATAGAGTGGGATTTCACATAGGGAGGGAGCACTTTTTACAAAGTTTCAGTTGTGACTGAAATCCTGAAGCAAGCGTTTTAGGAACTATTTTTCCCCTGCTCTGTTTTATTCTCTGCTTTTCAATAAAACATGCCAAAATGTGAAAATTTTAAAAAAATCCAAATTGTTGCTTTACAAAATGTCAATATTGCCCTGAGCTTTGACATCATTAAAAATGAAACTAAGAAAAATATTTCAGAATGGATTTCTTTGAAAATTTTTAACTGTTGGTTTTTTACAGTCCTTTCTTGATTTTGTTGGTTTCTTTGATTTTGTTTGTGTTTTCTTCTCCTTGGTTCTGTTTCCTTCGTAACAGTAAGGGCCAGAATACTAAATTTGCACATTCTGTGTTTCTTTTTTCAAAAGAATATCACATGAGAAATTTAAAAAACCGGACATTTATTTGTTTAATTATTTTTAAAAACTGTTATTTACTTGAGAGGCATAGAGACACACAGAGACAGGCAGAGCTCCCACGGGCTGGTTCACTTCACAGACTCCCAGGGAACTGAGAATTCAGTCCTGGGCTCCCACACGTGTGACAGAGACTCAAGGACTTGAACCACTACCTGCTGCTTCCCAGGATGAGCATCAGCAGGAAGCTGGAACCAGGAATGGAGCCAGGACCTGAACGTGCTCACTCTGAAATGCAGTGCGTGTGCCCCAGTGGTATCTGAACCATGGTGCCAAATGCCACCTCTTACATGTTGTTTTATTTATTTTTTTTGAATTAGGAATTGAAGAAGATTGTAGAATAATAATAGTTGTAATAGAAGTTTTATAACTGGCTAGTCTTTCTTTTAAGCTTAGCTGGATTCACTGGTGTTTTCCATTTATGTAAGGTAAACAGATTTTGTTTTTTTAAAGGAGAATAAAGAAACACAAAAACAAGAAAGATCCTTAAACTGAAGATTCTGCTCTGGACTGGATACATTTGGAAGTCTACTCTGAGAGGCAACAGGACATATGGCCAGCAGACTCCTTTACAAAGAAAACTGTAAATCAAAGGAATTGTTATCATTTGTGTATAAAGAAAAAAGAACTAGAGAAGGTGCAAATAAAGCTGATAATATTGGTGTACATATTGTTCCTAAAATGACTTCAAATAGTCTAGCCAGTTTTTGAAATCAGAGTTTGAATTTTTATCACAAATTGATAACCTTATCACATTCCAGACTGGAGATAAAAAATCTGTTATCCCTTTCTCCAAATGTAAATTGACTTTGAGAAAAGGAGGGCTGGTGTTTTAGATGCTGGAAGACGAGTGTGGGAATGGTTCTCTTGGATAAGCATCACAGTGTTTATTTTAAATTCTTTTGGATAATAAACCAGGCCATTGGTTTAAAAAAAAAAAAGACAATTATGAATTGGCTTAGTGCTCTGAATTTTCAGTTAAAACACATGTGTTAAATATTTCTGTATAAAGTACATAATTTATATACTTCAGATATCCTTAGTGACTTAGTGGTATTCAAACACTTAACTCTTTTATATAATTTTTTTTCAGTGAAAATACCCAAATTACTATTTTAACTCTCTTTGGTTTGTTAGAAACTCAAAAAATTAAGTGTCTTGTGTAAAAATATTAGTTAAGACAGAATCCTAGGCAATCCTTGGAAGTACACTACTTGCATGGTTTAAGTGGAAGCTCTTGTGTGTAGTTCAGCTTACCTGATGCATCTGTGACGATGAAGATGGCCTGGTCAGGTGTGCCAGCGGTGGAGCAGGGGAGAACCTGTGCCAGTCTGGCTCACACGGTGGCTTTGGGCATGCCTCTGAAAACTGGAAAATCAGCAGCTCTTCCTAGATGCACAAGAGAAATGAAGTCGCAGGGCAAATTCTGGCCCCCAAACTGGAGAAACAGACAGACAGGTGGATAAAGAGAATTCTAGCATACAGAGCAGACACCTTCCTGGGAACCAGTGCCAGGGCTGAGATCCTGAGCTGCAGTTGTCAAATGGATGAAGATGCAGGCAAAAGTGAGAGTTAGAAACTGCAGGGGACTCCCTGCAGTTACTTCCAGGAGCTCAACTGGGTTCTCACAGTGAAAACTAGAGAAAAACCTCTCCATGCATCTGGTAGCAGGATGTGAAGAGGAAGAGGAACCACTCTGAACTACATGGGGCACTACCTTCCTACCAAGACCTGCCTTCAGGGCAGCCTCACCTGCTGGGACTTTGTGACTGCCTACCTGACCTGCAGAAGGAGCAACTCCCAATTCCAGCCCACTCTAGCCTTCCTGTCCCACCTAAGGGTGGAACAACAACTTGGAAACACTTGTGGAATTTATGGTCCAAAAGGCACAGGCTCGGTTGGTGCCGCAGCTCAATAGGCTAATCCTCTGCCTGCGGCGCCCGCATCCAGGGTTCTAGTCTCGGTCGGGGTGCCGGATTCTGTCCTGGTCGCTCCTCTTCCTGTCCAGCTCTCTGCTGTGGCCCGGGAAGGCAGTGGAGGATGGCCCAAGTCTTTGGGCTTTGCACCCGCATGGGAGACCAGGAGAAGCACCTGACCTGGCTCCTGGCTTCAGATCAGCGTGGTGCGCCAGCTGAAAGACTGAGACCTACTGCTTCCTCTCTCCCCCACAGCTCCCACAGCATTGCCACCAGCCGTTCACAGTGGCTTCTTTTACCTTGCCCATCGTGTTCAGCTATCACAGAAAAACGCAAAGTATGGCAAAAGGCAAAAAGCTCAGAACCAGATATAGAGGAGATGTTGCAGTTATCTAAGGGGTTGAGGATGAGTGTGGGCATTAAAACAGCTGTGATTAACCTGCTATGAACTCTATGGGTAGATTATTCAGCATACATGGGCAGATGGACAATGCAAGCAGAGCAATGTGTGGGGAACTACAGGCCGGCCACCTGTGGGAACCTCCTCATTGCAAACATTTTACCTGCTTCATCCTGCTGAGCAAAACAAGTCAAGGAAGTGCTGACCACAAGACTTCCACAAACAACAGGATGGAACAAGATACACTTTCCACCTGAAGTTATACGTGCCCTTTAATCTGATTGGACTGTTGGCTATGGACGGCTTGCTCTAGGGGACCGGGGAGATATAAGGGACTGGGAGAGGGGCTGCGGGCTGGCTGTTTCTTCTTCTTCTTCTTTGCTTTCTGCTGTCGCTCCAAATAAAAGTTCCTTGAGAACCGATCAACAGCAGTTGTGTCGTGACTCCGTTGGACCCTTGCTGGCGAGGGTTCAACAGCAATGGAAATCCCAAGAAGCAATCATAAGAAAATGATAGAGATCAAAAACTCCATGGCAGAGATGGAGATGGCCTTTGATGGGCTCATCAGTGTACCGGACTTTCCTGGGAAAGACTCCCTGAGATTGGGGCTATCTCAGTAGAAGCATCCAAAACTGAGACAAGGAGAACAAAGACGGACAAGTGCCAGAATATCCAGGAGCCATGGGACAACTACAAAAGATGTAACATACAATCAATGGGAACACCAGAAGAAGAAATACTTAAAATAATCGTGCCTGAGAACTTCTCCAAATTAATGTCAGACCCTAAAGCACACATCCAGGAAGCTCAAAAAACATCAAGGAGACATAACGCAAAAAAAAAAAAGCCCCCAAACCAAAACCAACAACAAACACAACTACATCTAGGCATCGTTTTCAAACTGTAGGAATGAAAGCTAGAGAAAAAACAATCTTGAAAGATGCCAGAGGGGAAAAAGCACCTTAGCTACTCAGAGATGGGAATGACATTAGACTTCTCTTCAGAAACCGTGCAAACAAGGAGAATCAAGTTTTGAGAGAAAATAACTACCAACCTAGAATTCTATATTCTGTGATGTTATCTTTAACATAACTTTAAAGATAAAGGAGAAATAAAGACTTTCTCAGACACACAAAAATTGAGAGAATTTGTTGTCAGTAGATTTACCTTGCAAGAAACAGTGAAAGGCTGGCGCCGCGGCTCAACAGGCTAATCCTCTGCCTTGCAGCGCCGGCACACCGGGTTCTAGTCCCGGTCGGGGCGCTGGATTCTGTCCCGGTTGCCCCTCTTCCAGGCCAGCTCTCTGCTGTGGCCAGGGAGTGCAGTGGAGGATCGCCCAAGTCCTTGGGCCCTGCACCTGCAAGGGAGACCAGGAGAAGCACCTGGCTCCTGCCTTCGGATCAGTGCGTTGTGCCAGCAGCAGCGCACCACCCACGGTGGCCATTGGAGGGTGAACCAAGAGCAAAAGGAAGACCTTTCTTTCTGTCTCTCTCTCTCTCACTGTCCACTCTGCCTGTCAAAAAAAAATTTTTTTTTTCTTATTCTTAACCTATCATAATTTAAATGCATTTGATTATGTGTATATTATATATCACATAAAATATCATATGTACACATATCATATGTACACATATATATCACATATGTGCACATATGATAGATTTAAGGGAAAGCAAAGATTCAAGGGATGGGACGGAAGAATTTGGATTATTTTGTTATAAGAAGGCACAATATTCATAAAGTGGTATAGTGTTCTCTGAAAGTGGGCTTGGAATTGTAAATGTACATTGCAAACTCTAGGGCAACCACTAAAAGAGCTCTAAAAAAGTTATATCCTAAGAAAGGAGGTGAATGGAATCGTATAAAATGCTCAATTAAAAAGACAAACACCAATAAAAAAGTGGAAGACAAAAATAGTAACAAAGAACAAGGGCAACAAATAGAAACATGGTAGGTATCAATCCAGCTACATCAATAACCACTTTTGCTCAAAAACAATTAGAAATGGTCAGAATGGATCAAAAAATATGACCCACCAATAGGCTATCTACAAGAAAACTACTTTAGGGGCTGGCATTGTAATGCAGTGGGTAAAGCATCCCATTTGGGCACCGGTTTGTGTTCTGCTTGCTTCACCTGTGATCCAGCTCCCTACTGGTGGCCTGAGAAAAGCAGCAGAAGAAGACCCAAGTGCTTGGGCTCCTGCCACCCATGTGGGAGACCTGGAGGAAGCTTCTGATTCCCGGCTTCAGCCTGGCCCAGCCCTGGCCGTTGTGGCCATCTGAGGAGTGAACCAGCAGATGGAAGTGCTCGCTCCCTCGCTCTCGCTCGCTCTGTCTCTCTCTCTCTCAAATCAATCTTTTTTTTTTTTAAATGAAAACTACTTACATATAGACACACATGGATTATCAGTAAGGAATGAATAAAGAAATATATACCTTACCAACACAAATCAAAAGAGAGGAGGAGTAAATCTGCTAATTTCAGATATAGTAGGTGCCAGAGCAAGGGACAAAGAGGGGCATTCTATAATAACAAAGGGTTCAGTTCTCCAAAAACACATAGCAGTCCTTGACAGGTGTACACACAGCACAGACTGCTGGAACTGTGAGGACCGCAGCCTTCAGCATCCCTGTCAGAAAAGCACAGAGCCAGTAGGCAGAAAACCAGCAAGGGCATGGGTGAATTCAACACCATCAATCAACTGGATGTAATTGACATCCATTGACTGTTACATCCAACAAAAGCAGAATACACATTCTAATCAAGGTCACATAGAACATTCAACATAGATGGCATTCTGGGTCATAAAACACACCTTGATAAACTCAAGAGTAATAAAAGAATGTAGTTACATATGTACCCAATGAGAAGGGTTTCCTAGCTTGATCTGCAAGTCTTTACCAGGCAGAAATTAAAATCCTCATTTTAGTTATGGGAAGTGTGTTGATAATGGCTATAGCTCTTTTTTTTTTTTTTTTTTTTGGAAACTGTGTGACTTTCCTAATGAGAAGACTAGAAAAGCTCTCTTCTTCCTCCATTTTGTTAATCAAACTCTCCTCCTAGAATTAGTGTGGTTATCTTCCGCCATTTATTCTGTCTAAACCCATCTCCTCCAGCTCTGGGAGTGGGGAGTACTTATTGATGTTACATGGTTGGCTGGTTGCAATATTAATTTTCAGTGACACAAAACTCTGTGTCTCGTATACTTTCACATAAAACTGCCCTTGGTACCAGAGGAGAGCCCTTTTCATTTTTCACACATAGGTTTAATTAAAAATTTTGGTTGCTTTTTTTTTTTTTTTTTTTTACAGGCAGAGTGGACAGTGAGAGAGACAGAGAGAAAGGTCTTCCTTTTGCCGTTGGTTCACCCTCCAATGGCCGCCGCGGCTGGCGCGCTGCGGCCGGCGCACCGCGCTTGTCCGATGGCAGGAGCCAGGAGCCAGGTGCTTTTCCTGGTCTCCCCATGGGGTGCAGGGCCCAAGCACTTGGGCCATCCTCCACTGCACTCCCGGGCCACAGCAGAGGGCTGGCCTGGAAGAGGGGCAACCAGGACAGAATCCGGCGCCCCGACCGGGACTAGAACCCGGTGTGCCGGCGCCGCAAGGCGGAGGATTAGCCTGTTGAGCCACGGCGCCGGCCTTGGTTGCTTTTTTAATTCATTGTTCACAGCACTAGGAATCCTCTAAAAATGCAGTGTGGGGAGCAGAAGAAACATGACATAAAAGCCCTTCATAGGAAGTCAGACTGAGCTCAGTGAGGGAGGCATTCGGCGAATCTGGGGAGAGGTTTCCAAGGGTCTTAGGATGTACGTGGGTCATGTGCGTGGGATGCTTCTCATAACGAAAACAGATGCACTTGTGGTATGATTGATTCAGCTCGGGTACCTGGACCACACTTGGGGAACCTCTGTGCGGGAGAACAGCTAAGCAACATTGTCCTCTCTTCATGCTAGTTATGACTTTATGGCATTGTTAGCTTCCTTTTCTGAAATCTTCCCGGTTCTAAAGAATATCTGCAAGAGGAGTCCTATGTATTGTTAGTGTTTAAGTCAAGGAATTCGGTGCCAATAACCTCAGTCATTTCCAGTTACATTCTTTTGACTCTGAAACTGTGGTGAGGTAACCCTGCTCACCACCACATCCTGTTTGATACACCAGTGCCTCTCCCTGTGGATACTACATGTTCAGTTATCCAACTAATGTTAGGTGGATGACGATTTAATATATCATAACATTTGGCCCGGTTGTCTGTTGTTCAACTTGATTATCTAAGGATGGCAATGTTTGTTTTTTGAAGTTTATGTTAAGTGTGTGCTCAGGGGTGTCAGTATCTAGCTCATAAAACTTACTTTGGCCAACTAACACAGAAACATGTACTGGATTCATCATGAGTAACTAATAAATTAATGTAGGTGAAAGGGATAGTTAATTGGGTCTAATCTTGGCAGTAAGGATCATTAGTGTTTAATGTGAATGAATAATTTCATAAGACATGGAAATATATTGCCCCAAGTCAAATAGTTTATAACCATAGTATTGCAAATTACTATTCAAAATTAATGAGGGACATTTCCACGTATTGTTAGATGATCTATAATATTTTTATGTTATCCTTCTAAGTCCAGTACCATGTATATAAGCATCCTGTAATTTCATTGTAAATTCTCCCAGTTAACCAGACTTGTGATCCTGTCTTACCATGAAGTCTGCCCCTCTTGTCCTACTAAGTTCTGCTTCAGTCTAAGCACTGCTTCCTCAGAGATAATTTTTCTGGTCCAGTTCACCCATCTCCCCGCTCGCTGCCTCTCATGGTGCCTGGTTTTTGCCCTTGCAGAATACTGTGATTGTAAACACATTGATTTGTATGTTTTTATGTGGTTAATGTTTCTCTACTCAGGGCCTTCAGAAAGTTCATGGGAAGTACATACTATGAAAAAGTTAAGCATGGATTTCAACTCTTTGCACCAAAATAAACTTATCTCTTAATTCCATTTTCCACGAACTTTTAAAAGTATCTTTGTTTTCCTTGTGTCATGAACAATGAAGAACAAAAATGAGTGAGTTAAGGAATAAAGATTGCAAATATGAAGGGCATCAGAGAACCCAAAGTCTTATTTTCTCCTTTAGCTATAAATATACCAAGGATTAGTTGGAGGCATCACATTTAATCGACTTGAAAATCCCAGCAGCCAATACAGAAGGACTCTTAAATGTCCTAGGCCTTATTACATATTACCTTAGACTTTGGCCTGAAAAACTACTTACATAAAACCAAATATTTTGTGCTACTGAATGACTGTTCTCAGTTATGGAGGTAGGCAGTTGGCGCAGTGGTTAAAATGCCATAAGGGATGACTGCATGCCATTCCTAGTGCCCAGGTTTAAGTCCCAGCTTTGCCTCTCATCCAGCTTCTGGCTAAGGTACTTAGGTCCCTGCCACCCATGTGGGAGACAAGGATGAAGTTCCAGGTTCAGCCTGGCCTACCATGGTTCTTGTGGGCATTTCAAACGAACTGGCGGATGGAAGATCTCTTTCTGTTTGTCTTTCTCTATCTCTTTGCCTTTATTTCTTTTCTTTTCTTTTCTTTTCTTTTCTTTTCTTTTCTTTTCTTTTCTTTTCTTTTCTTTTCTTTTTTATTTGACAGATAGAGTCAGTGAGTGAGAGAGACAGAAAGATCTTCCTCCCATTGGTTCACCCCCCAAATGGCCGCAACAGCCGGAGCTGCGTGGATCCAAAGTCAGGAGTTTCTTCCTGGTCTCCCATGCAGGTGCAGGGGCCCAAGCACTTGGGCCATCCTCCACTGCCTTCCCAGGCCACAGCAGAGAGCTGGACTGGAAGAGGAGCAACCGGGACTAGAACCCAGTACCCATATGGGATGCTGGCGCCGCAGGTGGAGGATTAACCAAATGAGCCACGGCACCGGCCCCTCTCTTTCTTTCAAAAAAAAAAAAAAATTGGTAGTGTTTGTTTTTCTTCCTTGGATTCCATTCTTATGAACAAAGAGAGAAAGCTTAAAAACAAACACTAATGTCACCTTAACTGTGACATTGGGTCATGAGACTCTCTGAAGGGGCAAAAGTTGTGTTCTGTACTTCCTGAGTACAGTTGACATTTTTGTACAATTCCTCTGTGCATCTTGAGTTTGGGCATGATTATTCTATGAGTAAGCTTTATTTTCAAGAGTAACAAACTTGAAGAAATACACATAACTTCTGCTATGGTTTTAATATGATTTTGTTCTCCTAAAGGTTTATGGGGAACTTGGTCCCCAGGGTGGTGGTTTTGGGAGGTGATGTGGATCTTTAAGAGGTGGGGCCAAGAGGGAAGTCCTTGGGTCTACTTGGGCATGCACTCAAAAAGGAACAAGAGGTCATGTGTCTCTTTGTACCTGGTTCTAGATGTGACTGCTTGCCCTGGCATGTGCTCCCACCACTGTAGTTTCTCATGATGTGATGGGGGGGGGGGGAGCCAGTACAGGTGTCATACCCTTGAAAACTGTGAGCTACTCTGCTATGGCAATAGAAGATGGCCCAAGCCCTTGGGCCCCTGCACAGGCATAGGAGACCTGGAAGAAGCTCCTGGCTCCTGACTTCAGATTGGCCCAGCTCCAGCCACTGTTGCCTTTTGGAGAGTCAACCAGCAGGTAGAAGACCTCTGTCTGTCTCTGCCTCTGTGTCTCTGTAACTCTGCCTTCCAAATAAATAAATAAATCTTTAAAAAAAAAAAAAAAGGAAACTGTGAGCTGAAGAAACCTGTTTTTCATAAGCAGCCTGTGACAATTATTTCATTATAATGACACAAGGCTATTATAGGGACAAAGCATAATATAGGGACAGCAAAAATTGCTTCTTATCCTAGTTTGAGAACAGCTTTAAGTGGGATACGGCTGCATTGTGAAGTGGGACATCAGCACCCTGATATGACATATAACACCAGACCCACTTGACGGAACTCACGTTTTGTTGCCCCAGCCTCCCTTCCTCCTTCCAGTTTAGCTGGTGCTGCCATCTGTCTCCCTGAATTACCACTGTGGCCACGCCCTGCCTCCTTTGCCCCTTGAGCCTTCAGAGGGGCTCCCTGGGTTTCAGAATCAAGTTCAAATTCCTTTGGGGATGATGAGTGAGCCAATCAGGACAGGCTTTAACCAACATTTCCAATCTTAAAATCTACTTTTGATAAATCCTGCCCTTGGCTCAAACCAAACACTTGCATGCCCTCCCCGCCAGCTACATCTCCCCAGCTGTGGTTAGAGCCTTCATTCTTGTTTCTGTAGATCAAATCCTACTGCCTTTCAAGGACCAGTTTAGATACAGTGTCCTTCACAGAAACTTCCTAAGCCCCAAGCCCTAACTCCCCCACCAAAATCTGGAAATAACGTTTTCTGTCATGTCATGTGACACGACTTCTACCCTGGCTTATGTCTGTTTTTACTGATTACTTATATCTATATCTAATTTCTCTTACTTTGAAAAAGTTGTCATTGAAAGTCAAATTTCTCTTTAGTTGTCTTTTTTTTTCCTCTTAAGTACTAAGAACAATTACGTATTCTTGCCTATCTTAGGTCTTTGATATTTTTTTAAAAAGATTTATTTATTTGAAAGGCAGAGTGACAGAGAGAGACAGACAGAGAGGAAGAGATCTTCCATCCACTGATGCATTCCCCAAATGGCCTCAACAGCTGGGGCTGGGCCAGGTCAAAGCTGGGAGCCTGGAACTCCATCCAGGTCTTCCATAAACACTTGGGCCACCTTCTGCTGCTTTGCCAGACACATTAGTGGGAGCTGGATCAGAAGTGGAGTGCCTGGGACTCTAATTGGCCCTCCTATGTGGGCTGCCAGCATTGCACATTGTTGGACCACTGTTTAGTTTTCTTAAGTACCAAAATGCTAAGTATAGTTCTAATTTTTCAAGATAATGCAATGCCCAAGGAATTAACTTTGAATAAATATAGTAATAAATCTTATGGTAATAAAACACTATCAGTTTCAGGATATATGTTTGGTTTCTTTCATATTTACATTATCTCTTTCATAGTTACATGTTTATATACATTATTAAAAAATGGTTACATTTAAGATTGTTAAATTATTTTAAAATTTTTTTTTCTTTTTATTTCTTTTTGTTTTTTTCAAGTTTGAAAGTCAGAGAGAGAGAGAGAGAGAGAGAGAGAGAAAGCTTCCACTCACTGGTTTACTCCCCAAATGGCTGCAACAGCTAGTCCTGGGCCAGGCCAAAGCCAGGAGCCAGGAGCACTATCTGCTCTCTTTCACATGAGTGCTTGAGCCATCATCTGATGCCTCCCAGGGCATCAGCAGAAAGCTGGATCAAAAATAAAGTGACAGGTACTTGAACCAGGCACTTGGATATGGGATGCAGGCGTCCTGTAAGTGGTGACTTGATATCTGTACCAAATTCCCACTCTTAGAATTATTAATATGAGCCAATATCAATATTATATTTTTTTACCCCTAAAGTTTTCTTTGCTAAAATAATGCAAGACAATCTATTAAGTTGTTATTTATGTTATATCTGAATAAATTATTTTATTAATTAAATGCTAAAGTAGATAGAAATGTTTACTTGAGCATAAGCATCAAGGGTGACTTTTTATAATTTTACATAAAATTTGTTTAAGTTGGAAGTAAAAAGGAATTTTATTTAAAGATTTATTTATTTACTTGAAATGCAGAATGATGGGGGGAGGAGAGACAGAGAGAGAGAGAATCCAGGAGTCTGAAACTCCTGGATCTTCCATGTGGGTGCAGAGGCCCAAGCACTTGGGCCATCTTTCACTGCTTTCCTTAGGTGTATTACAGGGAGCTGGATCAGAAGTGGAACAGCTGGGACTCAAACTGCACCCTTATGGGATGCCGGTACTGCAGTCGGTGACTTTACCCACTACACCACAACTCCAGCCCCGTAAACTAATTAACATCTTTAATACTAAGCTCGCCCTTCCTTGTCCCCCAACTTGTACCCCACTTATGTTGACTTGCCAAACTCAGGACCCTATTATTGTCTCTACAGAATGTGAGAACTGTTCAATTTCTGTCTCCCTGTGGCCATGCCTACTGTACTCTGCTGTCAGAGGAGTGTCATCTTAGTCACAAGCTTTCTTTCATACTGATTTACACTCAGATGTGCAGCCTCGGCTTCAAGGTCCTCTATAAGGACAGAACCTCTCTGACCTTGACTTTCCATAGCCTATTCTGTGGCCAGAATGAAGTACCTCACAGGGTGTTATCCTGGGTGCTTTCTAGTATATCCAAGGCACCACTGCATTGGCTTTTGTCTCATGACACAAAAAGAAAGTCAGGCTCCATGGTTTATAATGCTTCATATTTCTGTTTACCAGTAAATGCTGAAGTTCTACACCATATCAATTTGACACACTATGACTAACTTAGAGAAAAAAGTGTTAAGTGGAAACCAGATAGCTTTTCCTCAAAAATAAACTATGGAGGGGACAACAGGTAACTGACAGCTCCTGTTCCTTGTGTGATTTTGCTTGGTGCTCCATATTGATCAAATTCATAAGAAGATTTCTGGGCTCCACAGTACTTTGGAGAATCACAGCTTTAGTTGGATACTGACAGGGATACCGATGGGGAGAAAATTTTGAACATGATATGAAAGAGAAAATGTTCCCATTTGGCTTAGTTTTTTTTATTTCTCTTTAAAGATTTATTTTATTTGAAAGGCAGAGTTACAGAGGCAGAGAGAAAGAGAGAGGAGAGAAGGGGGAGAGAGGGGAGGAGAGAGAGGGAAAGAGAAGGAGAAAGGGAAGGAGAGGGAAGGAGAGGGAAGGAGAGGGAAGGAGAGGGAAGGAGAGGGAAGGAGAGGGAAGGAGAGGGAAGGAGAGGGAAGGAGAGGGAAGGAGAGGGAAGGAGAGGGAGAGAGAGGAAGCGAGATCCTCTGTTAGTTCACTCCCTAGATGGCCACCACGGCCAGAGCTGTGCTGATCCGAAGCCAGGAGCCAGGAGCCTCCTTTGGGTGCAGGGGCCCAAGCACTTGGGCCATCTTCTACAGCTCTCCCAGGTCATCAACAGGAGCTGGATGAAAAGTGGAGCAGCTGAGACTCCACCGGCACCCATATGAGATACTGGCACTGCGGGTGGACACTTAACCTACTATGCCACAGCACCAGCCTCCACATTTTTTATCTTCTTAAACATTTATCACTTCATTGTGTTGGGAAACATCAAATTCTTCTCTTCCTGGTTCTTTTTAAAATACATGATGAATTGTACACTATAGTCACCAACTATGCTGGAGAAGACAGGAATTTAGTGCTCCCATCACGTGTAATCTGTTACCCCTTATCTAACGATTCCCCTTCCACCCTCACCTCTTCCTTGCCTCTAATGACACTATTCTATTCTCTACTTCTGTGGGGTCAACTTTCCTTTTTGAAAGTTTTATTTATGTATTTGGGAAGCAGAGAGACAGAGAGTTCCATCCATCTGCTGATCTACTCCTCAGATATCCACAGTGGCTGGGGCTTGGCTGGGTCACATCTGGGAGGTAAGAACTCAATCCATGAGTGGTAGAGACCCATCACTGCTGCCTCCCAGGGTCAGCATTAGCTGGTAGCTGGAATCAGGAGTGGGGCGGGACTCAAACCCAAGCACTCCAATACGGGTTGCAAGCAACTTAACTGGTGTGTTACCTGCTGAATACATGCCCCAAGATGAGTAAGAACATGTGGGTTTTTATCTTTCTGTGCCTTCTATAGCACATCACAGGATAAACAACGGAAAATGGTCTTGGGATTTGTCAGGTAGGATGTCATTTAGAGGAGGTTCTAGAATTATCTGTCAGTAGCCAGGTTGCAGTGGATCAAGAAGTGAGAGGGAGTTAGGGAAATGGGGAGACATTAATGAGAAAGTGAGATATAAATTATGTAGTAGCCAGAGGGCAACATGAAGTCAAGGGAAAGGAGGGAGAAGCATATTTATGTGTCAGGGGGACACTTCCAACAGAGAAAGAGCCAGGTTCAAGGTACAAGGTACACAGGTGAGGATCTCAGGGAGGGAGGAGAGGCTGGGCACAGGGAGAGGTCAGGGAGGGCACAGGGGCAAGTGAGGAATGGTTCAGCTTCCAGGATTGGAAGAGGGGTGGAATCTCTAAAAAGGAAACAACATTTACTATTCAAACTGCATTTGAACTTGGGAACTCCACTCCTCAAGTAATTGTGGCTGCTTCTGACTTTGGAAGCTCACAGCTGCTGCCTCTTGATTTTCCTGTGGGACAAAGCATGGATCTTTTCCTTAGTTACTCCCATGCAACACAAGTTTAAAATTTTTTCCTTTTATTAAGCAATTAGGGATAAAAAAATAAATGTGTGAAAAGGAGCGTGTTCTCAGTGTTGAATTGTTTAGGTCTAAATTCAAACCAACTGTGGCTATTTGGCCAGCCTCTGGGTTTGGCTGGGTAATGAACTGATCCTGGATTTAATTTCTTGCCCCCGTTTTTGCTGCGTCTTCTCCTGCATTTTCGGCAGCTCCGTTTCAAGCAGCTCTACTTGATTGTACAAGTCCACTTCTGACCTAGTGAGGCCTCTCAGGAGACGAAGCCAGGATCAGGCAAGATGGCATCCTGCTCCTCGCCGCCATGTCTAAGCCTAGTCAGGAAATCATAGCGTTGAGACTGGAAGGAAAGATCTGCGAGTGCATTTCTGGAGCCAGGATTGTGTCTTATTCATCTTTATATCCTCATTCATCTGTTATTTGTTCAATAAATATTTATTAGAACATGCTATTTTCTGGGCAAAATGCCATAAGCTAAAGGATGAAGGGGTAAACACAGGGCTTTTAGTGGAATAGGAGAGACATATATTAAGTAGCCACACAAATAAATACACATAATTACAAAAAGTAGTAGGTGCTTTGAAGGAGAGCTGAAGAGTTAAATGAAGTATGTGAGAGAGCTGCATAAGTTTCTGGAGTCAGGGGTGGGGCTCTGGTACCTGAGCACTGGTTAGGAGTTTTCCAGGCAAAGTGGGAAACAGACCGCAAACCAGGCAGAAGGAATGGCCGCTGAAAAGGACCTTGGGCGGGAAGGCTTTGTCACCTTCAGGGAAAAAAAAAAAAAAGGAAGACGGCAATGAGAGTAAAATCTAGTGAGAAAAGCAAGCCTTAAAGAGTCAGACTCTGTTGAAGCTTTGGGATTTTAACATAGGTGCAACCATCAACCACTGGGGGCTATAAAGGTGAGGCAATGACTTAAGCCGTGTTTGCTCAAAGATTGCAATGGGGTAGGTGGTTAGACTCACAGCTAAGACACCATGTCTCACGTCAGAGTGCCCAGCTTCAATATCTGACTCCAGCTTCCTGTTCATGCAGACCCTGGAAGGTAGTGGTGATGGCTCAGGTAATTGGGTTCTGGCTCCCCGATGTGGGAATCCTGGATTGAGTTCCTGTTTCCCAGCTTTGGTCTGGCCCATTCCCGGCCTTTGTGTGCACTTGGGGAATAAATCAATGGATGAAAACTCTCTTCCTCCCTCTCTCTCATTCCCCCCTCAAATAAATGAATAAATGTTTTAAAAAAAAAATATTGCTCTGGCTGGCTGTTAAGTGCAGAAAGAACAGAGGTGAACTGGGGAGTCCATTTTAGCCAAAGTAAAAGATAAAGTTGGCATAGACTGGGGAGTTTTCTGTGGAGAGAGAAAAGGCAACATTTGGCTTAGATTTCCCAAGAATCTCCACTCATACATCACACCTGTTCATTATTCTTCTGTATATATTCTGTATATATTATTCTGTCTTACATAAAATATAAGATAATAAGAATCAATCGACAGCATATAAACCATAAAGAATAAAACTGTCATTTCTAGATGACATAAAGACCCCATAAAACCCACAGAAAAGTTAGAAATTAACAGACTGAATAGAGGAAGTAGTGAATACAAGAGAGAGAGAAGTCATGTCTAGAAAGTGGAGGAACCTCAATTAAAAAAAAAAAAAAAGGGAGGACAGAAAGAGTAAAGGCAAAAAGCCTGTGTACTTGATCTGGAGTCGCAGAACTAGAGTTACTGACATGATGCCATAGCAGTGGGCTACAAGGTGAGGGAGAAGTCACTGAAGAGAAGCAGTTAAGAAAGTGAATGGCTGGTTGATGGGTCACCTAAGTCGGCATAATAGCAGGAGCTGGGATGGAGAGAGCCTGAACCAAGCACTTGGTCTTTCATGACTGAGGGTCAATAGCCAGGGGAGAACAGACGATTGCAGTGGGGAGGGAGGGAGAGTGGAGGAGGCATGAGTTGATGGCTGGTACTCAGAGGAACAGGAATCTTACAGAAGGGAGTAGTGATAATCTGCTGGTAGTGACAGCAGGGAGGGAGGTGGTCATTTAGGTCTGTCCTCCATCTAAGAGGACTGCACAAGATGCGACATCCATAAGGGATGGCTATAACTCTGTTAAGGCAAAAAGTCAAAACACATCATTCAGAGAAGATGGTAAAAATAGTAGAGTTTGCCAATTATAGGTCAGAATTTTGTAGAGCGCTTGACCAAGTGCCAGCACATAGTAGAGACTTGATAAATATGTTGATTAGTAAATTACTCAATCGTGGATATAGAAGGTCTGATTCATCCTGAGCCAATAACTACCCAGTTTGCATGTCAACACAAACCAAGCTATTTGATTAGGAATCCCTCAGCTTTGCCTGCTTTATTTTAAAACTCACTTCAGGCATCATCAAGATCCTTAACTTTCAGTCTGAGAAACACCAACCTTCTTGGCATTCTCTGTTCCTCTATATGGTAGGGGAAAGAGATTGTAGTTAGTAAGGTGGCATGCCCTCAGCACTATCTGTAATTATCATTCCAATGATGGGATTTGTCTTCTATTTTCTCCTGCTGTAGCAGAATAACTCAGGCCAGCAATTTATTAAAAGAAATAATTACCTGAGTTCAGGAGGCTAGGAAGTCTCAAGGTGCAAACATCTATTAAGGGCCTTCTCCCTGTATCCTACTGTGAATAGCTGTGCACAAGTGAAAACTTGAGTCATGGGGGCTGGCGCTGTGGCACACTAGGTTTAATCCTCTGCCTGTGGCGCCAACATCCCATATGGGCGCCAGTTCTAGCCCCGGTTGTTCCTCTTCCAGTTCAGCTCTCTGCTGTAGCCCAGGAGTGCAGTGGAGGATGGCCCAGGTCCTTGAGCCCTGCACCCGCATGGGAGACCAGGAGAAGCACCTGGCTCCTGGCTTCGGATCGGCGCAGTGCTGACTGTTGCAGCCATTTAGGGGGTGAACCAGCAGATGAAAGAACTTTCTTTCTCTCTCACTGTCTGTAACCCTACCTGTCAAGTAAATGAATAAAAAATCTTAAAAAACAAAAACTTGAGTCATATCTTAGAAACTGTGACCTTGGCTGGTGCCGCAGCTCAATAGGCTAATCCTCCACCTGTGGCGCTGGCACAACGGGATCTAGTCCCGGTCGGTCGGGGTGCCGGATTCTGTCCCGGTTGCTCCTCTTCCAGTCCAGCTCTCTGCTGTGGCCTGGGAGTGCAGTGGAGGATGGCCCAAGTGCTTGGGCCCTGCACCCATGGGAGACCAGGAGAAGCACCTGGCTCCTGGCTTCGGATCAGTGCGGTGCGCCAGCTGCAATGCGTCAGCCACAGCGGCCACTGGAGGGTGAACCAACGGAAAAGGAAGACCTTTTTCTCTCTCTCTCACTGTCCACTCTGCCTGTCAAAAAAAAAAAAAAAAGAAAAAAAAGAAACTGTGACTTGGATGAGGGAGTTCCCCCAATAGTTTGGAGGATAAAAATCTTGAAAACTAATTATCCTTGTGAGCCGACAGCCACAATACCAGACATGTTGTTCCCCTTACTGTGTGTGCAGTCCTTGTGCTCTGCCTTGTTTCCATCGGTTCACACGCTGGGCGTCCTTTTCACTATCATTGCTTTGGTTACTGTTTCCCTTGGCCTTACGTCCTCCTCCAAAGACCAGTAAGTGTCACTTCCAAACGTCCTGGCATGAAAACCCTTGTAAACGTGTCTCTGCTCATTCAGAGGCTGCTAAGCTGCAGAGCAGCCCACAGGTGCAGGCCTTCTATTGAAAACCCTGGACAGACAGGCCACGACGCAGAGGTGAGCTCCTGACCGCAGCCTCCGTGTGGCTCCTCTCCATCTCACCTGGACTAGAAACTCCTCCAGCTCGTAGCCCCGGAGGAGGTCTCCTAGAGGGACGACTCTGCTTACTCCCCACCGTCCTCTCCCAGCACGAGGCAGCCAGAGCAGTCAGCAGCAGCAGTCCCCTCAGGAGGAGGAGGAATGCTATAGGTAGAGAGAGCAGGCTAGGTTAGGTTAGATTTAGGCAGGCTGGGGGTGGGGGCTACGTGGTCAGGAGAGGGCCTCTGGTTACTAAGCAACGCACAGGCATGCATTTAAGAGATATGCTTTGCAAAAACTAAATAGGGAACTTAAAAAGGAAAAGCTGGTTACTATAAATTAACAGGATAAGACAGAAAAAAAAAAAAAAAAACACCCTGTGATTGTAAGCTAACAAGCCCAAGGCCCTGAACAGCAAGACTGGTGGGTGGGTACTGGCTAAACCATAAATAAAACACACCTGGGACCAGAGACGACCAAATGGGAGGAATGGAGATAAGGCGGCAGGATGAGTTCACTAGATCAACACTTTTCTAAAAGGACCTTATACAAATTTCCCAGGGGGTAAAAACCCCCAGATCACTTCCTTTCAACGGCTCTTTTCTTCCTGAGAAAGGCCCCTCCCAGCTGCTTTCCCAGAATTCTTCTCTCTGCTCTTTTCAATAAGACCTTTCTTTTTCAAAAGGTCCCTCTCGCTGAGCCACTGGGCTGCAAGAGCTGTCTCGTACTTCAGGGACACAGCAAGTTCCCGGGGTCATTCTCAGCTGCAACACTAACCAGGGAGGCTTCACAAGGTAAGAGAGCAGGAACTTGCAAACCCTGGCCTCTCTTATTTAAATATTTATTTATTTGTAAGGCAGAGTTACATAGAGAGAGGGAGAGACAGAGAAAGGCTTCCCATCCACTGGCTCACTCCCCAAATGGCTGGAGTTGGGCCAGGCTGAAGACAGGAGCTTCTGCTGGATCTCCCACATGGATGCAGGGGCCCAAGCACTTGAGCCACCTTCTGCTGCTTTCCCAGGTGCATTAGCAGGCAGCTGGGTAGAAGTACAGCAGCTGGGTCATGAACTGGCACCCGTAGGGGATGCTGGTGCTGCAGGTGCCGGCTTTTATCTCCTATGCCACAGCGCCAGACCCAGGTCTCTCTTATCAACCAGTTAATCTTATCATATAGGCCCCACCCTCTAACCTCTTCTAACCCTGATTAATTCCTAAAGGCTTCACCTCTAATACCACTGGGGACTGAATTTCTGAGACATGGACTTTTTGCAGGGCACATTCAGATGTTGCAGGGTTCAACCTGATTCTCCTGTTTCTGTCCTGCTGAAAGTGCCCAATCCCACCTTGTAAGTCTCCACTCTCACCTGTTTCTTTCTTTCCAGTGTCTTCTATTGGAGCACCACAATGCTTATTTTTTATAAAATTTGTTTTACTTCTTTGAAAGAGTTACAGAGAAATGTAGAGACATTGAGAGAGGTCTTCCATCCGCTGGTTCACTCCCCAGATGGCTGCGCTGATCTGAAGCCAGGAGCTTCTTCCAGGTCTCCCACATGGGTGCAGGACTGGGGCCATCTTCCACTGCTATCCCAGGCCATGCCAGAGAGCTGGATCGGAAGAGGAGCAACAGGGACTAGAACCGGCACCCATAGGAAATTCCAGTGCTGCAGGCTGGGGCTTTAAACCCACTGCGCCACAGCGCCGGCCCGCAATGCTCAGTTAGAAATTGTTTCAGTCTTCAGATTTAGCAGCATACTTTGTTTCCTCTCATGTCACATTATATAGCATCAAAACCCTCTATAATAGCTATAAATATTTATAAATCCACCCTAGCACTATCTTTTCCTAAGGGGAAAACTGACCATCTGAGGTTAATGAATCTTGGCTTTATCTTAGAAGAGCATCTCATTAAACCAATAATTAATTCTAAAAATAGGCCTGGGTTTATGTTGTGCCCTGAACGGAACTTTAGGGAGGGTCCTTAGCCTAGCAGTAAGTGCATCCCAGTTCTGGGCTAGTAACTAGTAAGCACATTGTCAGTTCTGGGCTGCAACTCCTAACCCCAGCTTCTTGATAAAAAAGACCCTGGGAATTAGTGGTGATGGTTTGAGAAATTGGGTTGTTGCCACCCATGAGGGAGATCTGGATTTAGTTCCTGGCTTCACCTGGCCCAATTCCAGCTGTTGTAGGCTTTTGGGAGTGAACCAGCAGATAAGAGCTCTTTTTATCTCCCTCTCTCTCAATTAAAAAAACAAACAAAAAACCAGAAAAACAGAAATTAAAAAAAATGGAGTTGTGGTGCAGTGGATTAAAACACTACTTGTGATGCCACCATCCCATCTAGGAGTGCCAGTTCAAGTCTGGGCTGCACTGCTTCCCATCCAGCTCTCTGCTAATGGCCTGGGAAAACAGTGGAAGATGGCTCAGGTGCTTGGGTCCCTGAGCCATGCAGGAGATCCAGCTGAAGCTCCTGGCTTCAGTCTAGCCCATCCCTGGCTGTTGTGATCATTCGGGGAGTGAACCACAGATGGAAGTCTCTCTTACTCTGTTGCTTTACCTTTCAAATAACACACACACACACACACACACACACACACACACCTGGACCCTGAAATTCCAAATGATTTTTTTAAAAACACATACTGCTTTGACCCTCTCTTTCTTATCTAAAATGTGTAGATGCATTTACATTTACAATGTATATATATATAAATGCATGTATTATTATATAATCTATGTAGATGAATCTATATATCACTTTAGTATTTTTTTTAAAGATTTATTTATTTATTTGAAAGTCAGAGTTACACTCAGAGAGAAGGAGAGGCAGAGAGAGAGAAGTTTTCCATCTGCTGGTTCACTCCCTAGTTGGCCACATTGGCTGGAGCTGTGCCAATCTGAAGCCAAGATCCAGGAGCTTCCTCCAGGTCTTCCCATGAGATGCAGGGGCCCAAGGGCTTGGACCATCTTCTACTGCGTTCCCAGGCCATAGCAGAGAGCTGGATTGGAAGTAGAGCAGCCAGGACTCAAACCGGCTCCCATATGGGATGCCACACTATAGGCTGGGGCTTTAACCCGCTGCACCACAGCACTGGCCCTCAAACTGTATATTTTTAAAGTATACAAGTATATACTCAAGAAACTATCACCGCATCAAGATAATGAGTTTATCACCTCCAAAAGTTTCTTCCTCTTTCCAATCTGTTCTCTCCACCCACACTCCATTTCTAGGAAAACACTGATCTATTTTTTATTGTCATAGATGAATTCTGCATGTTCTACAATTTTATATAAATAGAATCATAAGTATGCATTCTTCTTTGGCTTCTTTCACTCAGAGTAATTATTTTGAGATTTATCCATATTGTAGAATGTAGCAATAATCTTTTTGGGGCTTTGCTGGATAGTGCTCCATTACATGGATATACCACTCATTTTGTTATTTCCAGCTTTTGGATATGACAAATAAAGCTGCTGTACACATTTGTGTATAAGTCCTTGAGTGCACATGTGCTTTCATTTCTCCTGGGGGATGCTAAGAAGATGAATGAACAGAGCAGTCGTATGGTAAGCATATGTTTACATTTTTAAGAAATGTTCAAACTGTTTTCAGAAGTGACTATAACATTTCACTTACCCAGCAGTAGTGTATAAGAAGTCCATTTTCTCCACACCCTTACCAACACTTGTTATGGTTAATTTCTTAAGTTTGGGCAATTCTAATAAGTGTACGATGTTGATGATCTGATCGTTAGCATATTTGTCATTCACATATCTTCTTCAGTGAAGTGTCTCTTTAAATCATATTCTTTTTTTTTTTTTTTAGATTTATTTATTTATTTTAAGGTAGAACAACAGAAAGAGAGGAAAAGACAGAGACAAAGAAATAGAACTTCCACCTGCTGGTTCACTCGCTAAAATGGCCTGGGCCAGGTTGAAACCTGGAGAAAGGAAACTCCCACCTGAGCTTCCCACATGGGTGGCAGAAACCCAAGTACTTGGACCAACATGGGCTGCTTTCCCTGGCACATGAGCGGGAAGCTGGATCATGAGCAGAGTAACCAGGACTCCAATATGAGATGTCAGTGTTGCAAGCAGTAGCTTACCCATGGCGCCACAATGCTTGCTCAATCACTTTCATTTTTTATGGGACTGTCTTATTGTTGAGTTTAATGAGACTATGAAACAAGAAAGCATTGAAAAGATAAAAGATGAGGTCAAACCACAACACAAGGGTGAAAGGGGAGTTTGCCGTTGGTGTCCCACCCACCTCTCTTCCGCGTTGCCTCTGAAGGCTCGATGCCTCTTCTTCTACCTGTGATTCTTGTGACTGCCGAAGGTCTTGTCTGACCAAAGCACAAGATATGTGTTCAGTGTTCTTTGGGGGCAAGTGTAAAGTTGCAGAGCATTAATGCTCTTAAGAAACAGCCTGCAAACAGTGGCAGACACGATGCTGGGGAAATGCCTGTTGGCTGTGCGGCCCCTGGGATATGATCTACGATGTCTCCAAGAGCTCTCCCAAAGGTTTCCGCTCCAGTTGATCATGGAGGTCACTTGCTTGATGCTGTTATTGGAATCTTTCCTTTTTATACCTTATGTCCATACTGTGCTATTAGTCTTTTCTGGAATTACCTCTCACATAAACTATTTGTACTCAGATTCTTAAATCTGCTTCTGGGGAATGCAAACCATGACACATCATTTAAGAAATAAGTTGTGAGTCAAAACAACTCTCCTCCAGGCCATTTAAGAAATTAGGGCCAGCAAAAAACCAGCAAAAAAAACTTGTGACTACAAGCTAGTACTGAACAACTGATTCGGGAAAGGCTTGACAATCCCAGTGGCTGGAGAGATTTGGTTTTTTATTTTTTTTTTATTGTAGATAAAGATAGTAATGCATTTTTAAGAGAAGATAAGATATTTGGAAGACAAAGACTAATCAGAATAAAAGTAATTAATATCCCCTGGACACAGTAAATTAACAGATCAGAAAAATGTACTTAAAAACCAAAGCAGGGACTGCTGTTGTGGTACAGGTAGTTAAACCACTGTGATGCTAACATCCCATATCTGAGTGCCTGTTCAAGTCTCAGTTGCTCTTCTTTTGATTCAGCTCCCTGATAATGGCCTGGGAAAAGCAGCAGAAGATGGCCCAAGTCTCTGGGCCCCTGCCGTCCATGTGTGAGACCTGGATGGAGTTCTGGGCTCCTGGCTTCCACCAGGCACAGCAATGGTTGTTGTGGCCATTTGGGGAGTGAACCAACAGATCGAAGATTGATCTCTCTCTTTCTCTCTCTCTTTTCAAATAAGTGAAATAAATCTTAAAAAAAAAAAAAAACAATAGCAGAAGATTTTCCTCATTAGAGTAAGTAACTGATCTACATCTTGCTTGGAGGAGGGAGCCAGGAATAATTCAGGGGTAGCAGTCTTAAGAGATATTTTAGTGGCTTTGCATTTCATTCATTAAGACAAAACTCTTTAGATGTACAGGACAGTTTCAGTTTTCTCTGGAGATTATTCAGTGTCTGTAATGTGCTGAAAAAAGTGAGACAAGAGACTATTTTAGGCTGACATTCAAATATAAAGGCAAGAGATAGACTAAGCAGTCTTGATCCTAAACAAACTCAGGACCCCCTTTTGAACAAAACATGAAAAATCAAAACTAAACAAATAAGAGAGAAGCCTATTAATAAGGACTCAATTAATTTACGTATAGAATTAAGACCAGGCCGGCGCCGTGGCTCAACAGGCTAGTCCTCTACCTTGCGGCGCCGGCACACCGGGTTCTAGTCCCGGTCGGGGCACCGGATTCTGTCCCGGTTGCCCCTCTTCCAGGCCAGCCCTCTGCTGTGGCCTGGGAGTGCAGTGGAGGATGGCCCAAGTGCTTGGGCCCTGCACCCCATGGGAGACCAGGAGAAACACCTGGCTCCTGGCTCCTGCCATCGGATCAGCACGGTGCGCAGGCCGCAGTGCGCCATCCGCGGCAGCCATTGGAGGGTGAACCAACGGCAAAGGAAGACCTTTCTCTCTGTCTCTCTCTCTCTCACTGTCCACTCTGCCTGTCAAAAAAAAAAAAAAGAATTAAGACCAAGAAATTAAGGGAAGTGTGGTCAAAGAATGAAAATGTTATAAACCTTAATGGTGAGGCTGGTGCTGTGGCATAGCAGGTAAAGCCACCGCCTGCAGTGCTGGCATCTCATATGGGTGCCGGTTTGAGTCCCAGCTGCTCCACTTCCGACCCAGCTCTCTGCAACCGCCTGGGATAGCAGTGGAAGATGGCCCAAGTCCTTGGGTCCCTGCACCTGCATAGGAGACCCGAAGAAGCTCCTGGCTTCGGATCAGCTCAACTCTGGCCATTGTGGCCATCTAGGGGAGTGAATTAGCATATGGAAGACCTCTCTGCCTCTCTGTAACTCTGACTTTTAAATACATAAATAAATCTTAAAAAAAAAAACCCTTAATGGTGTAAAAAAGAATAATATAGCAATAGAAAGAATTCAGGGACAGAGAGGAAAGAGAAGAAAGAGGAGGAGGTTTATTTGCAATGGTTTTCTCTATAAGTAAGAGTCAATAGATGCAATCTCAAAGTGTTATCTCAAGATATGGAGAATTAGTGAGGATAAATAAAGTTGCAATGACTGGCCAGGAAGAAACCCAGAGCAAGACAATAATAAGTCTTCAAACGTATTCAAAGAAATACACACATCTATAAAACCAGATATGGTAGTAGTAGTGATGGTAGAAAACTTGAGAAAATAAACACTAAAATACTAAAACATGGATTGGTAAATGCTCACCTATTACAAAATCCCACAAATAACTAAAAGGAAAAATTCACAAAATTCAACCACATGTTTAGAAGAAGAAAATACAGTATAATTGTAGAGGAGAGCTGGTTTTCAGAAGATAGAAATACAGACAAAAAGCAGATAACCAGATGGTAGCATGGCAACAAAATGAAAAGGGGAAGAAAGGGACAAATGCAGAAAATTATAAATGACAATACAGGGGAAGATAACTATTTATATTGAAGAAATTAAAAGATATCAAAATACATTTGAAAATACAAAGAATACCTAATAGTAGAAGCGACAGACAAATCTAAATGAGCAAGAAGGGCTGGAGCAGTTGAAACAGCAACAGAGGAGCCTCTTTCTAATGTCTCCAGACTTGCGTGGTTTCACTGTGAATTCCTTCAAATTTTTAAATAAATAGGTACGTTATTTAGAGTTTAAATTGTCCCTAAACACCAAAACAGGAATGCTTCATATTTCTAAAACTTTAACACTGATATCAAAACCTGGCAATACAGAACAAACCTGACTTACCAATATTTATGTTCACTTTTTTTTTTTTTTTTTTGGCAGGCAGAGCTAGACAGTGAAAGAGACAGAGAGAAAGGTCTTCCTTCTGTTGGTTCACTCCCCAAATGGCAGCTACGGCTGACGCAGTGCGCAAATCCAAAGCCAGGAGCCAGGTGCTTCCTCCTGGTCTCCCATGCGGGTACAGGGCCCAAGCACTTGGGCCATCCTCCACTGCCTTCCCCGGGCCACAGCAGAGAGCTGGCCTGGAAGAGGGGCACCGGGACAGAATCTGGCACCCCAACCAGGACAAGAACCCGGGGTGCCAGCGCTGCAGGCAGAGGATTAGCCTAGTGAGCCGCGGCCCCGGCCTATTTATGTAAAAATCCCAATGCAATGATGGTGACTGTAATTCAGCAATGCTTAACAAATGTTATCACCGACTAGGGTTGCTCTAGACTGCAAGGGTAAGTCAATATCAGGAAAATGCTGAATATATTATACCTTATTAGTAGCTTGAGGGGAAAACGTATATAATCACTTCAGTAGATACAGAATAAGCATTTGACAAAGTTCAACATCCAGCATAACTAGAAAAATAGAGAAAAATTAAGAATAGAAGATAACAGCACACATTTTTCTCATGTGCACAGAGAATGTTCTCCAGGAAAGACCAGATGTTAGGCCTTAAAACCAGTTTTATAAATTTTAAAAGACTGAAGTCATACAAAGCATCTTTTCTGATAATAATAAACTGAAGCTGGAAATCAATAACAGAAAGAAAACTGGAAAGTTCACAAATATGTGGAAACCAAACAACATCTCTTAAATAATCAATGGGTCAAGAAAGAAATCACAAAGGAAATTAGAAAATACCTTGAGCTAAGTGAAAACAAAACACCACATACCAAAATTTATGGGATGCAGAGAAAGCAATGCTAAGGAAATTTATAGCTGTGGATGCGTACATTAAAAAATGGCCTCACTGTGTCCAGGAAGTTCCCTCCCAGTCCTGTTTTACTGAGTGCTTTTTATCATGAGGGTGTCAGATTCTGGCAAAAGCCTTTTCTGCTTTGAGTGAGAGGATCATGTGTTTTTTCTTCACTCTATTAATGTGGCATATTCCGCTGATTGGTTGAACCATCCTTACATTAGAATTAAATCTCCCCTGGTCATGGAGTGCAGTCCTTATAACATGCCTCTGAATCCAGCTCGTTGGTTTTTTGTTTTTTGTTTTTTTTTTTTTGACAGGCAGAGTGGACAGTGAGAGAGAGACAGAGAGACAGAGAGAAAGGTCTTCCTTTTTTCCGTTGGTTCATCCTCAAATGGCCGCCGCGGCCTGCACACCCTGCTGATCCAAAGGCAGGAGCCAGGTGCTTCTCCTGGTCTCCCATGGGGCGCAGGGCCCAAGCACTTGGGCCATCCTCCACTGCACTCCCTGGCCACAGCAGAGAGCTGGCCTGGAAGAGGGGCAACCAGGACAGAATCCAGCGCCCCGACTGGGACTAGAACCCAGTGTGCTGGCGCCACAAGGTAGAGGACTAGCCTATTGAGCCGCAGCGCCAGCCCAGCTCGTTATTTTGTTGGGGGGTTTTTGCACTGTGATTGTTAGGGATATTGATGTACAGTTGTTTTTTGTTTTGTTTTGTTTTTCCTGTGTTGCTTCTTTGTAAGACTGGTTGCTGGTTCGGACTGGCTTCACAGAGTGCGTTCAGAAGTGTTCCCAAGCTTCAGTTTTTGGAAGAGATTGAGAAAGATTGGTGTCAGTTCTCTTTTCAATGTGTGGCGGTTTCTCATAATTAAGGCATCTGGTCCAGGGCTACTCTGGCTAGGGAGGGGGGTGCTTTGATTACTGACTCAATCTCCACATGAGTTGTGGTTTATTCAGATTTTCCACTTATTCATGATTCAGTTTTGGTAGATTGTGTTCTAGAGATCTGTCCATTTCATCTAGATTTTCCAATTGTACAATTGTTTAATATATATAGACACATATACATATAATTTTTTAAAGGGGAGGTATTTTGTGATGAAGTGAGTTTAACCACTACTTGGGGTGCCCATATCCTGTATCTCAGAGTGCCTGGGATCAAGTCTTGCCTCCACTTCCAGTCCACCTTCCTGCCAGTGTGCAGTAGATGATGATGACTCAAGTATCTGTCAACCCACGAGGGAAATCTGGATAAAGTTCCTGGCTCCTGGCTTCAGTCTGACTGCCCATAGACTGCTGCTATGGGCAGTAAGGAATGAACCAGTGGAAGGTAAATCTGTCATTCTGCCTTTCAAATAAATAAATAAATAAATATTTAAAATTATATCAAAAACAATATTAATGACTTTTTAAAGAGATTTATTTGAGAGAAAGAGGTACCTCTTATCTGCTGGTTCACTGGGTAGGCCAAAGCTAGAAGCTCAAAAAAAAAGTCTCTTTTGTGGGTGGCAGGAACCCAATTACTTGAGCCACAACCACTACCTCCAGTGTCTGCATAAGCGGAAAGCTGGAAGCAGTAGCCAAAGCCACGCATTGAACCCAGGTACTACAATTCAGGACACTATGTCCTAACTGGTGTTTTAACCACTGGGTGAAACACCTGTACCTATTATATTCTTTTTTAAGTCTTTTTATTTATAAAACTGCTGATAATGTTTCACATTTCTGCTCTTGATAATTTTTTTCTTAGTCACATAGATAAATACTTGTCCATTTTGTTGATTTTTTCAAAAAAGTCAAATTTTGGTTTTATTGATTTTTGCTATTGCCTTTCTATTCTCTCTTTTATTTATCTCTAGCCTCATCTTTTGTGTGTGTGTGTGTGTATGTGTGTGTGTGGACAGTGAGAGAGAGAGAAACAGAGAGAAAGGTCTTCCTTTTTTCCGTTGGTTCACCCCCCAATGGCTGCTGCGGCCAGTGCATTGTGCTGATCTGAAGCCAGGAGCCAGGTGCTTCCTCCTGGTCTCCCATGTGGGTTCAGGGCCCAAGCACTTGGGCCATCCTCCACTGCACTCCCTGGCCACAGCAGAGAGCTTGCCTGGAAGAGGGGCAACCGGGACAGAATCTGGTGCCCCGACCGGGACTAGAACCCGGGATGCTGGTGCCGCAGGTGGAGAATTAGCCTATTGAGCCTCGGTGCCAGCCTCTAGCTGCAATGGCTATGGCTGGTCCAGGCTGAAGCCAGGAGCTTCATCTAGGTCTTGCACATGGGTGAAGGGGCCCAAGGACTTAGGCCATTCTCCGCTGCTTTCCCAGGTGATTAACAGGGAGCTGGATCCAAAGTGGAGCAACAGAGACTCGAACTGGCACCCAAATGGGATGCCAGCCTTGTAGGCAGCAGCTTAACCTGCTATACCATAACACTGGCCCCTTTCTTTCTTTTTATCTGGTACTTTTAGGTTTAATGGACTTGTCCTTTCCTAATTCTTTAAGGTAGTTTATTGATTTGAGAAAACCCTCCCCCCCTTTTAAGATTTATTTATTTTATTTTAAAGTCAGGGTTGCAGAGAAAGGGGAGACAGAGAGAGAGAGAGAGAGAGAGAGAAAGAGAGAGAGAGAGAAAGAGAGATCTTCCATCAGCTGGTTCACTCCCCAGATGGCTTCAACAGCCAGGGCTAGGGCAGGCCAAAGCCAGAAGCCAGGAGCTTCATTCAGGTTTCCCATATGAATGGCCGGGCCCACACACTTTAGTCATCTTCTGCTGCTTTTCCCAGGCTATTATGAAGGAGCTGGATCAGAAGTGGAGCAGCTGGGACACAAACCAGCACTCATATGTGATGTGGCATAACAGGTGGTGGCTTAATTTTGGCCCCATTTCCTTGTAAGTATTTGTTTTTACAGCTATTATTTCGCCTAGCACTGTTAATGTATTCCATAAGTTCTGATTTGTTGTATCTTATTTTCCTTTAGGTATTTTCTAATTTCCTTTGTGATTCCTTTTCTGACCCATTGATGTTTAAGAATCTGTTGTTAATAGCCAGATATTTGTGAATATTTCAGTTTTTCTTCTACTTTTGATTTCAGTTTTAGTCCATTATGATGAGAAAAGATTTTGTATGCTTTCCATTTTGGGGAATTCACTTGTTTTGTGGCCTAACATATGGTCTGCCCTGGAGAACAGACCATATGTACTTGAGAAAAATGCATTTGAGGATACTTCAAAAAGTTCATGGGAAAACTGAATTAAAAGATAAGTTTATTTCAAAAGAAATCAGTATATGAAAGTTATCTGTACCCCCATGTTCATTGCAGCACAATTCATAATAGCTAAGATATGGAATCAACCCAGATGTCCAACAACTGTTGACTGGATAAAGAAATTATGGTATATATACACTGTGGAGTACTACTAAGCTGTAAAAAAAAAAATCCTGTCTTTTACAACAAGGTGGACACAACTGGAAACCGTTATACTTAATGAAATAAGCTAGTCCCAAAAAGACAGATATCATATGTTTTCCCTGATCCAAAGTAACCAACAGAGTACCTGAAATGTAATGTACTGAAGTGAATAGACATTTTGAGATTCAATGACTGTTTATAGCCCTGTGTCTCCCACTGAGGAACAGTGTTCTGTTTTCTTTTTTTCTCTTCATAATATTTGCTGAACTCTTGTACTTGGAGTAGGGTTAGCTAGACAATCATTAAGTAAACTAAAAACAGGTATTTGTAAAAATTAAGGGTAGGAATGCGAGAGGGAAGAGGAGGAAGGGTTGGAGCATGGATAGGGGAGCAGGGAGAAGTGTCACTATGTTCCTAAATCTGCATATATGAAATATATGAGGCTTGTATAATTGAAATACAAATTTTAAAAGATCAGTTTATTTTACTAGTTATTGCTGAGTGGAGTGTTCCGATTGTATTTCCTATCTATGTCTATCTATCTAGTCTACTTATCCACCATCCATCTACTCATGCACTCACTTTCTATCTTACTATGAGATGTGTGTAGCTGTTACACCCTCAGATGTTCATAAGGCTGGTTTCTCTTTGTCGTTCAGATCTCTGCTCAGATATAACCTCAGAGATAGTTTTTCTGACCACAGTGTCTAAAATCGCACCTCACTTTACCCATTCTATTTCCGATTTGTTTTCATAACATTTGGTAGAATCCAAAATCATATGATTGATCTAATTCTTGAATTGTTTTCTGTCTCTCCTGGGTGAGTAGACAGTTCAATGGAAGGGCAGATAGCCTGTCTTCTTCATAGCAAGAACATAATAAATATTTGATCAATATGCATTTGGTAACATTTCTCAAATATCACCTTGTTCTTCAAAGTGTCACACTAGTTTTGTTCAAATAAATTTGTTTCTATGCTAGGAGACTTCAGAGGCAATTCTTATAACTTAAGTAATTTTTTATGCTTACGTTTTTGAAGCTACAACTTCATTAACTCCTCTTTCATTGTGTTTAAGGTTGAAAATTAGATCATCTAGGTCAGTTTACACTATCTCTAATCATTATAATATCACATGTTTAAACAAAATTCTTTTTTCTATACCAGTATTTCCGATTTAAGAGCAATTTAAGCAGCATTGCTATTATTTTCTGAATAATTACACTAACTGTATTTTAGTATAGTATATAGTTCCTGGAATGAGTATTCACTAAAATAAGGGAAATTATTTTTTGAAAAATTGGAATTCCAGAGAAGAAGGGAACATTCATTTACTATTTGTCATTCATGCAGATTTTCCTGTTCTAGTGAACTGCCAGTGTTGAATACATTGATTGTATTACAGATGAGCAGACATCATCTGAAATCCTAACTGCTTCAAAATCTGCAACTTTTGCATGCTGACATGATACCACAAGTGGAAAATTCCCCACCTAACCTCATGTGACAGATTTCAGTCAAAATGCATGCAGTGCATTAAAATATTGCATAAAATATCTTCAAGCTATGTGTGTAAAGCATATGTGACACATAAATGAATTTTGTTTTGATAAGAGATATTCAACCTGCATGAGAAATTACATTATACATAATTACATTATGTGAAGCTACATTTATATATATATATATATCTCATATGAAATGAAATTAAGTTCATTTCTTTTCAGCCCAATGTAGTTCATTGTTGGTTAGTTTGGCTAATTGAAATGACAACTCTGTTATCAAAATTATGTTTCTTTTCATATCATCTTTTAACCAGTAAAGAAAGCTATTCACTATTTTTACTGTGTCTTCTATTTTTTATTTTATTTTTTAAAGATTTTTATTTATTTATTTGAAAGAGTAACAGAGAGAGAAGGAGCGGTAGAGGCAGAGAGAGAAGGAAGTCTCCTTCTCTCTGTGTGTAACTCTGACTTTGGGCAGGTGCAGGGGCCCAAGCACTTGGGCCATCTTCAGCTGCTTTCCCAGAGAGCTGGATGGGAAGTAAAGCAGCCAGGACTTGAACTGGCGCCCATATGGGATGCTGGCACTGCAGGCGGCCTCTTTACCTGCTGCACCACAGCTGACCCCATCCTATTGTTTTTAAAGTTCTTTTTGTCCTATCCGTGTCTTTCTATAGTCCCCATTTCCCTAGAGCTGCTCATCTCCTCTTGTGATTTGAGGTTCAAATACTGTGCTTGAGCCAATGCCCAGCACTTCCTTTTCACTCTGGGCCTGTCCCTGACAGCTCCATCCCTAGGGAATATTTTAGGATCTATTTTAAAATTAGATTAGCATTGAAGAAAAGAGAAACGGTAGAGATTGTTTAGTATAACTTGAGGAAAAACCATCACCTTGTTCTTATTTTCTCCCTGAGCATACTGCTTTTCTTGCCAACAGGAAAGTCAGGCTTTTGGGGCAGACACAGTCCCTGTGTCTTGGAAAGAAAAGAAAGCAAGCTGTCTCATTTGAAAATGGGATTTTGTTTCATCTGATTTTTACCAAATTTTCAAGTCCTGTTCTTCTTGGAGCCCAGTTTGTTATTCTAAGAATCCTTCTCTTTTTTTGGACACCCTTAAGGAATTGTCATTCCTGTCACTCTGGTACATTCTAGTTCTACAATTATTGCCACGTCATAGTGAATTTCCCTGCGTAATATGAATTTCTTTAAGGCAAGACCATGCTTTATGCATAAAACTAATAAATAAACAACTTTGTAAGTAGTATTGGGGGGCCGGCATTGTGGTACAGCAGGTTAAGCCACCACCTGCAACACCGGCATCCCCTGTGAGCACTGGTTGGAGTCCCAGAAGCTCTGCTTCCAGTCCAGCTCTCTGCTATTGTGCCTGGGAAAGCAGCAGAAGGTGGCCTGAATGTTTGGGCCCCTGCCACTCCGTAGGAAACCCAGATGGATTTCCAGCTCTGGGCTCCTGGCTTGCATTGGATGAAAGATCTCTCCCTTTCTCTGTCTCTCCTCTTTCTCTCTGCGACTCTGCCAAATAAATAAATAAATAAATACATCTTTAAGAAATAAATAGTATTGGGACTCTAGGTTATATATTCCCTAGGATTAGACTTTAAAATTAATGTGTTTATGATCTAGTTTTTGAGAGGGAGTCTATTCATTCAGATATGATTACCTGAATAGCCTGAATTTTAGGTTAAGAAGTAGCAAGGACCCCTGTTTGCTGAAACATTGTCATGTCTTCAGGGCACTTTTATAGGAACTATGTTCTTTATTCTTCCCCATCCCTGTCCCCCCAACCCATTATATAAATTGCATCTATACAAGCACTTTACGAAGCTTGTGGAAAATGGAATTAATAGATAAGTTTATTTTGGAACAAAAATTTTGAAATCCATGCATTTTTTAATAACATGCATTTTCCATGAACTTTTTGAAGACCCCTTGTATGCATGTATTTCAAATTTTTTTCACTAAAATATATTTATCTTTTAATTCCATTTTCCATGAAGTCTTAGAAGTCCACTTGGATCTTTCTTGGACAGTTACAATGTGCCAAGCAATGTGTAAATACCACATGTATTTGAGTCTGACAACCCTGCAAAATAAATATTACTATTATTGTTATTATGATTAGGGTACCAGTGCACAGAATTGAATTTATATCTTCTCTGGGGTTGGGCATTGTCCAGTGAGTTAAGCTACTGCTTGGGATGCTTGCATCCCATATCAGAGTGCTCGAGTTTGGATTCTACTTCTACTTCTGATTTAACTTCTTGTCAACATGAATCCTGGGAGGCAACAGATGAGGGCTCAATTACTTGGGTTCCTGCAGTCCACATGGGAGACTCAGCTGGAGTTCTGGGCTCCTGGCTTCTGCCTTGGGCTCCAGCTGTTGTGGATGTTTGGGGAGTGAACCAGTGATGGAAAATCTCTGTCTCTGTCTCTCTCTCCATTTCAAATAATAAAAAAATAACATTAGAAAATCTTTGGCTGATTCACACCCAATGTCTATTTATTTATTTATATTTAATGTTTATTGACTTAATTTCTACTTGAAAGACAGAATGATGGGGGTGGAGGAGGACAAACAGAGAGAGATCTTCTATCTGCTGGTTTGTTCCCCAGATGTCTGCAACAGCCAGGGCTGGGCGAGGCTGAAGCTGGGAACCTGGAACTCCATCCAGGTCTCCTACTTGTGTGGCAGGGGCCCAAGCACTTGAGCCACTATTTGCTGCCTCCCAGGATGTAATAGTAGAAAGCTGGATCTGAAGCAGAGGAGGCAAAACTTGAGCTGGGACTTGAACTGGCACTCTCATATGGGATGCAGGTATCCTACATGGAGGCTTTCACCTCAATACCCAACACCTCTCTGTTGAACTCACCACTAGAAACACAAGCAAGGACCCTGACCGTAACCTTCTCCTCAGACCCCCCATGCATCAGTAAGTTCTTTACCTCTTCCCACCTTAGATCACAGAAAAGCAGCTACTGTTATTTTACTGATGAGGAATCTGAGATTTAGGGAGAAGGAAGGTTTTCAAGGCTCCCCAGCTAGTAAGATAAACAACCAATATCCAAAACTGGGTGTGTCTGAATCCGACACCCTGGTTCCAAACTGCTCAGGAAGTCTCCTGAGTGTTTTTCTTCATGGGCCAGATGGCAGACACCTGCAGTGAAGATTCTGTGACCTAAATCCTGACGGGACAGCAATCCCACAAGGCTGGTTCATCACCAAGGCTGAGTTTTGTTTTGTGTTGTGTGGTTGGTTTTCCCTCAGTAGTTCATAACTGGACTATCCCATGGTTGGACAAACACCAGTCGGTTCAGGTCTTGAAAACCAAACAAGAAGATATATTTAAGGACAGGACTCTGTAAAATTACCTTGGTTTGGAAGAGGATTTTTTTTTTTTCTAAATCACCGCCTTGTTTCAAATGGTAGTTTGGCAAATGGTAATTTCCAGGGAAATGCAATGCTGTGACAGGATCTCTGTCACGGTGGACTCTCGAAGAAGATTGCTGAGTTCTACTTGGTTGTTTTAATCCTGCTGGTGTCATATTGAAATACCGATGACAACACACACACACACACACACACACACACACACACACCCCTGTGTTCTTTCCTCCTGGAATTCTACGCTATACAGAAAGGCAGAGTTAGACACAGCGACTAATTAGCTAGGCCTTAAAAGAAAAATCCTAGAGAACACTGAGTGTGTGGATGCGGGGAGAAAATCCACAGAACTGAAAGGTGCATCCAGTGAACAACTCAGGGGCTTGTTGTCAAGTAATTATTTCCTTTTTGGATTTCATGGAGAAGAATGGAAGTTTGCAGAACTGACTGATCCCCAACATCAGACCTGAACAAAGGCATCCAGTGTTCCTGCTGCAGAGGAGGCTGTTAGGACCACAAAGCCAGGGAAAGGTCTACATTAGCAATGCTCAGGAAGGGAAGCACTAAGATCAGGACATTCGCTGATTAAGTTCTTGACACTCCACAGTGACAGCTGTGGGATCCTCATGGGTGATGCCATTTGCTGAACTGATTTTCTGCCTCATGAGAGAAATAATACTCATACCTCTCTGTTTAGATCTTCTTTCATATGACTTTTTTATTTTCCTCATATAGGTTGTGTACAAACTATGCTAGATTTATACCTATCTCTTTTATTTTTGCTAATGTAAATGGTATTATGTTTTAAGTTGCAAATTCCAATTGTTCAGGCAGCTTGTATCCTGTGGTCTCGTTCTAGGGGTTTGCCAAAATAAAGTTTGTTAACTTATCTAAGGTGCTTTATGAATTCCCAATTGTAATCAGGTGGGTTTTGGTATTCTCTTGGGAATAATCAACTTAATCACATCTAGTACTAAGAAAATTAGAATTACTCAACATTATGGCTCATACATTCTATTTATGTTGTTCACCATATCTAGGCTAGAAAATAGCCACATGGTATATTTAGTTTCCACTTGGCTGATACTATATTTTCAGAAACTTGAGTATAAATTGATATTGTTTTTTCAGTGATGCCAATCTGCATTTCCCTTCCTTAGATACTAGTTACTTGAATCGACTGTTTATGGGGTCTAAATATCCATTATTACCAAGTCTCATCACATTTCTGTCCCTGAAATATAAGAATGTAGAAAATAGCAATTCTCCAGCATCATTTTCTTTCAAATGAAAACTCTATGAACAGATTATGGATCCATTCCAGCACTACACAGACATCGACTGATTGATCGCCTAGTATGTTTCATTCACAGTACAGGTGCTAAGCGAAGCCCAGAAGAAAACAGATCCATGAATATTTCCTGCCCTCATGTCTAAGTAGAATTGGAATCTATGCCTTTCTCAAGGATAATTTTCTCTTCTGAACTATATAATAGACTCTCAACTCTTCTAAGGAAGCTATCTAACTGGCACCATTCTAGATGCTTAAGAGAGAAATTTTTCATTATTTTCAGTAGAAACCCTGGCCATTAGGAACTAAACTTCCCTCTAATTCTAACATAAGACTGGTGGATTTGGGCATGAGAGGAGGAGATAAATAAAGACATACACAAGGAGTAAGTTAAAATTGTGAAAAAGTTGAGAGATTTGCCCACAGACAGGTGCCAGGCCAACTCTGTTGTGAGGTTCATGCAAGTTCCCAGGTTAAACCCTTTGTTTTATTTTACTGTTATTTAATAGCATTTTTCTGACTCTGAGACTAATACTTTTAATAGAAAAGTTGAAAATTTAAAATTATAAAGAAAAAACCCTTAAACCCACCCATCCACCCCCTCCCTCCCACACACAAACACACGTAATACTCCACGTATATTTTCTGTGTAGCAACATCATTTAATTCGTTTGAGGTTGATTCTGTTACCCTATAGTCATGACTTCCACTCTTGCTTTTATTTTTAAAGGGCCTTCCCTCCTGCCTCCCAGATCATATAAGCCTCTTCTGGTCCTTTTGCTTCTTTGCATAAACTTTAGAATCACTTTGTTGGTATCCATAAAATAATTTGCTGGGAGTTTGTTTGGGATTGCATTGAATCTACAGGTAAAGTGTGGAAGAACTGACCCCTTGACAATATTGAATTTTCCTTTCCATGCACATCAAATACTTGTACTTCTCCATTTGTTTAAATCTTCTTTGATTTCTTTCATCAGAAATTTTGTTTCCTCATGTAGATCTTACATGTACTATATTAGATTTATACCTATTTCTGTCTTTTGTTTGCTAATGAAAATGGTATTGTATTGAATTTCAAGTTCCAATTGTTCACACCTATTATCCTGCAGTCTTGAAACAATTATTTTAGGAATTTTGGTTGAATCTTTGGAATTTTGTAAATAGTACATAGATTATCATGTCATCTATTACAAGGACTGTCTTCTTTCTCCTTTTCCAATCTGTGTACCTTTTATTCCCTTCCCTTGTCTAACTACATTAGCTAGGCCCTCCAATAGGATTTTGAAAAGCAGGAGTAAAAAGGGACTTCCTTGCCTTGTGTCTGAGCTAAACAGGAAAGTGTATAGTTTCTTTTCAATGAGTGTGATATTGGCAGTAGCTTTTTTGTTAGATGTTCTTTATCATATTGAGGAAGTTTCCTTCTATTCCTGGCATACTCAGAGTTTTTATTATGAATTGCTGTTGGATTTTATAAAATGCTTTTTCTGCATCCATTGATATGATTGTGTGATGTTTCTTCTTTAGCCTGTTGATATGATGGATTGCAATTAATTGAATTTCTAATGTTGAACAAGCCAAGCATGTGTGGAATAAATCCCACTTGGTGATGATGCAGAATTCTTTTTTAAGCATTGTTGGAGTTGATTGGCTAATTTTTAAAAATTATTTACTTATTTGAGAGAGAGACGGAGCATGTGTGCATGAGCCCATCTGCTGGCGCATTTCCCCAAAAGCTAGGCTGAGGCCAGGAGGCAGGAATTCGATCCAGATCTCTCGTGTACAATGCAAAGACTCAACTACTTGAGCCATCACTGCCTCCAAGACTCTGCATTAGAGGGAAGCTGGAGTCAGGAGCTGGAACTGGGTACCAAACCCAGGCACTCTGACTTGGGAAACGGACACCTAAATGCTAAGCCAAATACTCACTCTGCTAATATTTTGTTGAGGATTTTTGTACCTATAGTCATGAGATATTGTTCTATAGCTTTATTTCCTGGTTATGTCTTTGTGTGGTTTTGGTATTAGAGTAAGGCTAGTCTTATAGAGTTAGAAAATATTTCTCCTGCTTCTATTATCTGGAAGAGATTATAGACAATTGGTATAATTTCTCCCTTAAATGTGTGGTAGAATTTACCAGTGAAACCTACCTGGGTCTGATATTTTATGTTTCATAATTATTTTAGAATAATTATTTCAGAATAATTACTAATTAATCCTTAAATTTCTTTACTATATACTGGCCTATTTAAATGATCCATTTCTCCTTGTGTGGGTTTGGCAGATTGTATGGTTCAAAAAGTCAGTCCATTTCAATTCTGTGTTATCAAATTGTGGGCACAAAGTTGTTCATAATTGTCTTTTATTATCCATTCGATGTTCATGGGATCAATAATAATGACCTCACTTTCATTTGTTATTAGTAATTTTTTTCCCTCATTTTTCTTAGTTGACCTGGCTAAAGGTTTATCAATTTTATTGATCTTTTTAAAGAACCAGTTTTGGTTCTATCAATTTTTCTCTATTGATTTCCTGTTCTTAATTTCATTGATTTCTATTCTAGCTTTTTTAATCATTTCTTGAATAGATTCTATTTTCTTTGGATTTAATGTGCTCTTCTTTTCTATTTTCTAATGGAGAAGCTTAGATTATTGATTTTATATATATTTTTCCTAATATGAAGGATATTCAAAAAGTTCATGGAAAATTCATATTATGAAAAGAATTATGCTTGGGTTTCCAAATCTTTTATACCAAAATCAACTTATCTTTTAATTCCATTTCTATAAACTTTTTGAAGTACTCCCATATATACATTCTTTTAATTATTATATATTTCCCTCTGCACTCTGCCTTTACTGCATTCTATTTTAATTTGGCTTATAACATTTTGATATTTTTCTTGAGAGGTCTTTGACTCTCACATTACTTAGAAATATATTGTTTAACCTTCAAGTTTTTGTAGTTTAAGTTTTGAATTTTTCCACCGATCTTTCTGTTTTCTATTTTTATGAAACTGTGATCTTACAGCAGACTTCATATGATTTCTTCATTTAATTTTGTTAAGATGTGTTTTATGGCCCAGAATGTGGTCTCTCTTCATGAATAGTCTATGTATTTAAGAAAAATGTATATTTCATTGCTGTTTCATGAAGTATTGGGTTGATGTCAATTAGATCTTGTTGATTGACAGTTTAGTTCAGCTATGTCCTTACTGGTCTTCTGACTGCTGGATCTGTCCATTGCGGACAGAGGGTACTGAAGTCTACAACTATAATAGTGGGCTCATCTTTTCACAGCTGCTGGCCTATCATACACCTCTTGTGTATTTTAATACTTTGTAGTTGGATGCATACATGTTAAGGATTGTTTTGTGTTCTTGGAGGATTAATTCCCTCATCATTATATAATGCCCCTTTTGGTCACTAATTTTACTTGCTTTGAAGTGTATAGTATCTGAAATTAATATATCTACTTCAGCTTTTTTTTTTTTTTTTTGACAAGCAGAGTGGACAGTGAGAGAGAGACAGAGAGAAAGGTCTTCCTTTGCGGTTGGTACACCCCCCCAATGGCCGCTGCGGCTGGTGCACCGCGCTGATCCGAAGCCAGGAGCCAGATGCTTCTCCTGGTCTCCCATGCTGGTGCAGGGCCCAAGCACTTGGGCCATCCTCCACTGCACTCCCTGGCCACAGCAGAGAGCTGGCCTGGAAGAGGGGCAACCGGGACAGAATCCGGCGCCCCGACCAGGACTAGAACCCAGTGTGCCAGCGCTGCAGGTGGAGGATTAGCCTGTTGAGCTGCGGTGCTGGCCTCAGCTTTCTTTTGATTAATGGTATGATACACCATTCTGCATCTGTTTACTTTTTTTTAAAATTGATTTCCCATGTATTATTTTTTAAGATTTTATTTATTTGAGAGGTGGAGTTACAGAGAGAGGGAGAGACAGAGAGAAAGGTCTTCCATCTGCTGGTTCACTCCCCAAATGGTCACAATGGCTGGAGCTGAGCTGATGCAAAGCCAGGAGCCGGGAGCCTCTTCCAGGTCTCCCACACGGGTGCAGGGGCCCAAGAATTTGGGCCACATTCCACTGCCTTCTGGGGCCATTAGCAGAGAGCAGGATGGGAAGAGGAGCAGCTGGGACAGAAACTGGCACCCATCTGGGATGCTGGCACTGCAGGTGGAGGCTTAGCCTACTACGCCATAGCACTGGTCCCTGCATCAGTTTACTTTTAAGCTGTTTCTTTTTATTTAAAGTGGGATTCTTGTATATAAAATATAGTTGAGTCTTTTTTTAAAAGATTTATTTATTTATCAGAAAGACAGAGTTCTGATCCCTAGTAATTTTACTTACTTTGAAGTCTGCTTTATCTGAAATTAATTATTTTCTTTTAAGACTAAGAAACATAAAAGATTGTATTTATTTTACCTTCACTTATTCTTCTCTTGCACTCTTCCTTCCTTTTATTAGATCTGAGTTTCTGATCTATATCAGTTTTCTGAAGATTTCTTTTAGTATTTCTTATAAGGCAAGTCTACTGTGAACAAATTTCCTCAATTTTTGTTTGAGAACATCCTTATTTCTCCTTCACATTTTCCCACTGTACATTCTTTGCATCAAGATATATGACAATGACAGCAGAGTTCTTTTTACAACTTAGTGCTAAATATTATATATCTCCATCCATTTTAATTTTACAATAGTTTGACAAAAGATTAAAACTTAGAGGCTTAGGAACACCTGCATGATTGGTCAGGCTATATGAGTCAGTGGCTATGTTCTTCTTTGTTGTGTATTCAGATCTAGTGCCTAGAAACATGGGGACAGGGTTTTTTTTTTTTTTTAAGATTTATTATTTTATTTGAAAGACAGTTACAGAGAGAGGTAGAGCCAGAGAGAGAGAGAGAGAGAGAGAGAGAGAGAGAGAGGTTTTCCATCTGCTGGTTCACTCCCCAAATGACTGCAATGGCCGGAGCTTAGCTGATGTGAAGCCAGGAGCCACTTCAACCCACTGTGCCACAGCACTGGCCCCAACAGGTTATAATTGCTTCTAAAAAGCAGATGCAAAAAAGGACATCCTGCTTAGAAGCCAGGTTACAAAATAAGGATGTGACCAGAGGAGGACATTGTCTTTCAGAAACAGAACTTTTGAAGAGTCCTAGTGTCTCATTTTACCAATGAGATTTTAATTTATAGAGGTCACTGAGTGCTAACATACAGAGGCTAGGGCTGCTGAAAGAATTCATTACTTAACGTTCCCCAAGAGAAAGGCCACGCCATGCTACAGGGCCATGGGACAAACCAGCTTTGGTCAGGAGGCAAACAGGAGCAAGGGAAAGGCAAGGTAGGACATGGATTGGCTACTTAGAATAATTCTGGTGGGCTTTGGGCTATGGGGTGGTCCTTGGTTGCCTTTTCCCTGGCCTTGGGGTGACTGAGGGCAGGGGAAATACTGGATTGGTGTAGGAGGTGGGAGGGAGATGGCTGGTGAGTTCAGGCTCTGAGTGGTTTGGTTCCCATGTGAAAGGAAGGGGTTGCTATCTCTAAGAACTGAGTAGACCTGGAGGGCAGTCCCTCCTTGGATCTGTAAAGTTCTTATAAAGCAGAGCATCATGAACATAGGAAAAGGAATTAATATAAAAGCCCTGTAATGAATGGATCTGAGAAAAACAGAATACCCAAGCTGTGGGGAAAAAGGAACCCTAATTTACTGTTGGTGGGAATGTAAACTGGTGCAGCCACTGTGGAAGACAGTATGAAGATGCCCCAGAAATCTCAGTATAGATCTACCATATGACCCAGACATCCTACTCTTGGAATTTACCCAAACAAAAAGAAATCAGCATATGAAAGCGAATCTTGATGTGAAGCAAGGGGAGAGGGAGTGGGAAAGGGGAGGGTTGCGGGTGGGGGGGAAGTTATGGGGGGGGGAAGCCATTGTAATCTATAAGCTGTATTTTGGAAATTTATATTCTTTAAATAAAAGCGTTATAAAAAATAAAAAGTGTGATCTGTACCCTCATGTTTATTGCAGCTCAATTCACAATAGATAAGATTAAGATATGGAATCAACCCAGATGCCCATCAACTGAAGACTGGATAAAGACATTATGAGATACATACACTACAGAATACTAAACAGCAGTTTTAAAAAATGAAATTCTGTCATTTGCAACAAAATGGATGCAACTGGAAACAACTGTGCTTAGTGAAATAAGGCAATCCCCAAAAGACAAATACCATATGTTCTCCCTTATCTGTGGTAATAGAGCACCTAAAAGGTAATCTATAGAAACTGAGATCGACACAGAGATTGTTTACAGCCCTTGTCTCACTGTTGAGCAGCAGTGCTTTTTTTTTTCTTCATACTATTTTGTTGAACTGTTTACTTAGTGTAGGGTTAATCTTATAAATATAACATACATCTTGGTTAAAAATAAGAATGGGAATAGGAGATGGAGGAGGAAGAAGGGTGGGATCATAAGTGGGAGGGAGAGTAGGCTGGAAAATATCACTATGTTCCTCAATCTGTATATATGAAATACATGAAATTTGTATACCTTAAATAAAATTTTTTTAAAAAAATTTAAAAAAAAGACCTGGGTTTGCAGGCTCCTGCCCTGTTACCTTGTAAGGCCCCCTGGTTAGTGTTCCAGCTTAGAGTGACCCCGAGAACTTGCTGACGACGTATGAGGCAGATGGACAGAAGGAGAAGGCTATTTTTAGCAGTTCTGTTGCAGTGAACAGAGACAGCTCTTGCAGCCAAGTGGCTCAGGGAGAGGGACCTTTTGAAAAAGAAAGGTCTCATTGAAAAGAGCAGACTGCATGCAATCCAGGCACTGCAGTGTAGGCGGTGGGATGCCAGACAGCATCTGAAATGCTGCTTCCTCCACTTGTGAGGGATCATCTTGCTGGAGACAGAATTTTGAGTTGGTGGGGCTGGCTCTGTGGCATAGTAGGTCAGGCCTCCACCTGCGGTGCCAGCATCCCATATGGGCAATAGTTGAGTCCCTAGCTGTTCTACCTCCAATCTAGCTTCCTGTTGATGTGCCTGGGAAAGCAGTGGAAGATGGCCCAAATGCTTGGGCCCCTGTACCCACATGGGAGACCTGGAAGAAGCTCCTGGCTTCTGGCTTCGGATCAGCACAGTTCTGGCCATTGCAGCCATTTGGGGAGTGAACCAGCAGATGGAAGATCTCTCTGTTTGTCTGTCTGTCTGTCTCTCTCTGTAACTCTGCCTCTCAAATAATTAAATAAATCTTAAAAAAAAAAAAAAAGAAATCTAGGTTGCTGGTATTTTTGCTTCCATACTTGAATTATTTCACTCTATTCTCATGTTCCTTGTATAGTCTCTGAAAAGAAACCCAATGTAATTCTTTCTTTCTTTAGTCAAAGATTTATTTACTCATTTATTTGAAAGGCAGAGTTAGAGAGAGAAGGGGAAAGAAGGAGTGAAGCGGGGATGGGGTGGGGGAGATAGAACAGCTTCCATTTACTGGTTCTCTTTCTAAATGGCTGCAACATCTGGGACTGGGCCAGGCTGAAGCCAGGAGCCTGGGACTCTATCCAAGTCTCCCATGTGGATGGCAGGGACCTAAGCACTGAAGCCATCTTCTGCTGCTTTCTTCGGTGCATTAGCAGGGAGTTAGATTGGAAGTAGAGCAAGTGGGGCTCGAACTGGAACCCATATGGGATTCTGGAATTGCAGGTAGTCACTTAAACCCATGTACCGTATCAGCTCCCTTTTCTCCTTATAGTAAAGTTTCTCCTCTCTGACCTCTTTCAAGATTTTATCTTTGTTTTTTTGCAGTTTGAATATGATATTCTTATTGTAGATTTTTTGGTACTTATCCTACTTGGTGTTCTCTGAGCTTTTTGGATCTGCGATGTGGGACTATCATTACTTTTGGAAAATCTTAGTCATTATTTCTTCAAATACTTGTGTCTTTCCTTTCTTTTCCTTCTTATTCCCATGACATCTATGTTATACCTTTTGTATTTGTCCCACAGTTCTTGGATCTTCTATTCCTTTTTTTTTTATTCTATCTTCCTCTTTTCATTTCAGTTTGGAAGTTTCTGCTGGCATTTCTTCAAGCTTACTCTTTCCTCCACAATGTCCAACTTTTGATGAGCCTAGCAAAGTATTTTTTTCTGTTACAGAGTTTTTTGATTTCTGGTATGTACTTTTTTTCTTACAGTTTATATTAGCCATATGTTCTTACATATTGTCTACTGTTTCTATTACATTTTTAAGCTTATTAATTTATTTTTAAGTTCTCGCTCTGATAATTCTGACATCTCTGCCATGTCTGAGTTTGGTTCTTCTGATGTTTGCTTTATAGCTTCAAACTGCTTTTTCTTAAGATTTATTTATTTATTTGTTTGAAAGAGTTACACAGAGAGGAAAAGGAGAAGTAGAGAGAGAGAGAGAAGTCTTCCATCTGCTGGTTCACTCCCCAAATGGCCACAAGAGGATTTTCTTTTTCCAGTCTTCAATGTGAAAACCTGGTAGGTTTCTTGGCAGTAAAACTCACAAAAATATGCGTGCCCCTCCTCCCCAAGACTGGGTTCCCTGGGAGTTTTTGAAACCTGACTCGTCCACACTGAGCCTCCAGCAATTCACATCCTGATTAAGTTTTCCTGTCCCATCACTGGTGCAAGGTCCAGCTTTCGGGTTTCTGCTCTGGTAAGTTACACAGCTGTACCTACTGCCTGGTAAGCTCAGGTCTCTGGCAGATTTAGGAAGAGTTGTTGATTTTAAGTCTGTTCACCTTTTTTTTTTTTTTTTTGGTTGTTTTTGTGAGTTCAGAAGTGATGTCTTCTTAAGGTCCTTAAATGCTAGACCAGAAACCAGAAGACTTCCATTTTTATTTTTCTGTTTATTTCAACTATACCTGACTCATATTTTAAAGAATTTAAGGGAGTCTGTAGAACTTATTTTGTGCATGTTATTTAATTAGTAGTTAGAAATTAAAGCTAAATCTATGACCCGACACCACCAAACTATTAGAGAACATTGGGGAAACCCTGCAAGACATAGGTACCAGCAAAGACTTCTTGGAAAAGACCCTGGAAGCACAGGCAGTCAAAGCCAAAGTTAATATTTGGGACTGCATCAAATTGAGAAGTTTCTGTACTGCAAAAGAAACAGGAAGGTGAAGAGGCAACCAACAGAATGGGAAAAAATATTTGCAAACTATGCAATAGATAAAGGGTTAATAACCAGACTCTAGAAAGAGATCAAGAAACTCCACAACATCAAAACAAACAACCCACTTAAGAGATGGGCCAAGGACCTCAATAGACATTTTTCAAAAGAGGAAATCCAAATGGCCAACAGACACATGAAAAAATGTTCAGGATCATTAGCAATCAGGGAAATGCAAATCAAAACCACAACGAGGTTTCACCTCACCCCAGTTAGAATGGCTCACATTCAGAAAGCTACCAACAATAGATGCTGGTGAAGATGTGGGGGAAAAGGGACACTAACCCACTGTTGGTGGGAATGCAAACTGGTAAAGCCACTATGGAAGTCAGTTTGGAGACTCTTCAGAAACCTGAATATAACCCTACCATACAACCCAGCCATCCCACTCCTTGGAATTTACCCAAAGGAAATTGGCAAACAAAAAAGCTGTCTGCACCTTAATGTTTATTGCAGCTCAATTCACAATAGCTAAGACCTGGAATCAACCTAAATGCCCATCAACAGTAGACTGGATAAAGCAATTATGGGACATGTACTCTATAGAATACTATAAAGCAGTCAAAAACAATGAAATCCGGTCATTTGCAACAAAATGGAGGAATCTGGAAAACATCATGCTGAGTGAATTAAGCCAGTCCCAAAGGGACAAATATCATATGTTCTCCCTGATCGGTGACAATTAACCAAGCACCAAAAAGGAAACCTGTTGAAGTGAAATGGACACTATGAGAAACAGTGTCTTGATCAGCCCTTGTCCTGACTGTTGATGTACAATTTAATACTTTATCCCTTTTAGTATTTTTTTTTGTTCTACTTAATACTATTGGTTGAACTCTGTAATTAACGAACAATTATTCTCAGGTATTAAAACTTAACTGAAAAGTGATCCCTGTTAAATATAAGAGTGGGAATAAGAGAAGGAAGAGATGTACAATTTGGGACATGCTCAAGCTGACTTGCCCCAAATGGTGGAGTTAGAAATGTGCCAGGGGATTCCAATACAATCCCATCAAGGTTGCATGTACCAATGCCATCTCACAATTGATCATACTGATAGGTCTAAGAGTCAAAGGGATCATACAAACAAGACTAGTGTCTGCTAATACTAACTGATAGAATCAAAAAAAATGGAGAGAATGATCCAACATGGGAAGTGGGGTACACAGCAGACTCATAGAATGGCAGATGTCCTAAACAGCACTCTGGCCTCAGAATTAGCCCTTAAGGCATTCGGATATGGCTGAAGAGCCCATGAGAGTATTTTAGGCATGGAAAACCAAGACACGCTGGAAAAAAAAAAAAAAGACCTAAATGAAAGATCTCTGCGAGTGAATTCCCAGTGGAAAGAACAGGTCATCAACGAAGGAGGTACCTTTCTCTGAAGGGTTTTAGAGAACTTCCACTTTGACTATGACCTTGTCTAAATAAGATCAAAGTCGGCAAACTCAAATTCTTCCATAGCCTCCTTGGCAACTCATGACTAGAGCCTGGGGAGATTACTGACTCCATAAACAAGAGTGTCAAATTGGTAAGTCAACAACAGGAGTCACTGTGTACTTACTCCACATGTAGGATCTCTGTCCTTAATGTGTTGTTCAATGTGAATTAACGCTATAACTAGTACTAAAATAGTATTTTACACTTCATGTTCTGTGTGGGTGCAAACTGATATAATCTTTACTTAATATATACTAAATCGATCTTCTGTATATAAAGATAATTGAAAATGAATCAATGTGAATGGAATGGGAGAGGGAGTGGGAGATGGGAGGGTTGCGGGTGGGAGGGAAGTTATGGGGGGCATTGTAATCCATAAACTGGAAATTTATATTTACTAAATAAAAGTTTTTTAAAAAAAGAAATTAAAGCTATGAAAAGAATGAAGCAAGAATGCTGTTCATATTGTATGCTACAGTTATGTGCCTGGACAGTACACTCATAGTGAAGTCAAAACAGAGAAATGTGATAGGTTACATAGTTATCCTTATCTTTCTAAGTAAATATACCGATTTTAGGGTAAATAAAATATTCTCCTGTTTAAGTAAATTGATTGCATAGAATAAATAAGAGGGGGATTGAGTAATGGACATAGACAATGTTGCCATCCATGGTCAGCAGATACATGTTATGTGGTTACCCTTTTCTCTCAGTGACTTCCAGTTAGCAGTTGACATTAGGTTTGACTCAGCAGAGACAATTCTGAGAGGGCCCAATGTTAACATGCTGTAGACATGTTGTTAATGTAATGTGACACTGGGCTAGAACGCTCCCAACCCCAAGGAATGAGTGATGGCTTGCAAGTCCGTCTTTGTTCAGTGGAACTTTTCTCAGTCCAGCTTTACTTGTTGTTGGGTGTTAGATCAGGCCCAATAATTGACACGCCTTTTTAACCAATCACATTCTGAAGGGACTAGAATATAAAATACACAGCAGAGGAAGAATACCAATGTCTCCTTCTTATTCCGGTGGCTGATTGTTGGAAATCCGGCCTCTAAGTGAACCCAGTAAATGAAGAGACAAATCCAAACTGTCTGGGAGCCCTGGAGCAGGGAAGGCCTCCTGCAAAGGGCTCAGGAGGAGCAGAAGAGCACAGCTGACCTTCTCCCAGGTGAGCAGAGGAGTTTGGCCTACGTAGATTCTGGTTTTGCTTTCAAGTTCCCCAATCAGAATAGCTCCTTGAGGCAGGCAGAAGCCAGCATGTTATGCTATTGGGATTCTCCCACTGGAAGGAATCTGGAGGGCACGGCAGAAGTACTGGTGAGAGCAGCATCCAGACAGGCCATTTCGGAGCAGTGGCTGCTGATCAAAGACATTTGTAATATCAGTAACACTTGTGGGGCTCATGTCTGCCTCTCAGTCATGAAAGTTGAGAGGCTTAAGCAGTTCATCACTCAGACAAGGGCTGCCCCATCTTAACCTGAGTTGGGAGACAGGGGCAGCTGCAAACAAAACCAAAATCCTCCTCAAGAAGCGCAGGTAGGGCTTGGCTGGGGCTCCCCACATCTACGCCACAGTGGACGACCACGGTGGTTTGTGTCTGCTCTGAGGGCTTGAGCAAGAAGCCAGTAATTCCGAGGAAATGCCAGATTCGAAGCCTAAGCCCTTGGTATGAACACTAAGTTTCATTTGCTGAAAAATGTCCCCTCCAGGTAATGAACACAGTGACTTCCTGAGTCAAGCAAACAGGGAATTTAGAGTTCTGAAATAAAACTCATATTTGGAATACTTGAAGGCTTTGCAGAAATAAAAATTTTATTGTCAAGGGAAAGATGAGAAACAGAGTTGATGTGCATATAAGGTATACTTTCTGATTGTCTACCCAAATTAGCCAAACTATGTCTGATGAAACAATGCACTGATTTAAGGGGTTAGGCTAATTAACTTGTCCTGACATAGCCACACCACAAACAAGGGCTGGAAATGATGCCCAGCAAGTGGCCTGAGTTGGTCTGGAGTGGGGCATGAGCAGCTTTGCCCAGGGGCAGAATCTCCACCTTGTGCAGTTCCTGTCAGAGGGATCCACTGGGGGCTTGCTGTGAGCAGCTGAGAAGTGTGAGTAACTGTTAGCGCTTCCATTTCTCTCAGCAAAGAGATTTAATTAAACTCAGTTCATACATATAATTCACACATATTTGATTGTTCTTTCTAAGCCCCTTTCAATATTGCTTTGGCTGTTAATTGCAGCCTGCCTAGAATGGAGGGAAAGATTTATGCAGAGAAAACATATTCTGTATTTTTTTCTTTACTTAATAAAGACACAGCTGATAAACACATCGAATAATCAGAGGAGCCTGTTAATGTGTACCATGGAAGACAGAAATTTGGATAATAATAATTTTGTAAAGTTAGCAAAATCATTATTATATACCTACAGGTCCACAAAGAACTGAATTCTTATTTCTTCATATTTTTGAGGGGTGCCATAGGTTTTATTGTTTCCATATCTGAATTTGAGCCAAATTAAACTGAATGTCAAGTTGTTTAATAGGTAAATTCATGATATAAAGGAAAGAAGAATACCATTGATTTCTTTTTCTTTTTTCTTTTTTCTTTTTTTTTGACAGGCAGAGTGGACAGTGAGAGAGAGAGAGAGAGAGACAGAGAAAAAGGTCTTCCTTTTGCCATTGGTTCACCCTCCAATGGCCGCTGCGGTTGGTACGCTGTGGCCAGCGCACCGCACTGATCCGAAGGCAGGAGCCAGATGCTTCTCCTGGTCTCCCATGGGGTACAGAGCCCAAGCACTTGGGCCATCCTCCACTGCACTCCCGGGCCACAGCAGAGAGCTGGCCTGGAAAAGGGGCAACCGGGACAGAATCTGGTGCCCCAACTGGGACTAGAACCTGGTGTGTCAGCGTCGCAAGGTGGAGGATTAGCCTAGTGAGCAATGGCGCCGGCCACCATTGATTTCTTTTTTAAAAAAGATTTATTTTTATGTATTTGAAGGGTAGAATGATGGGGGCTTGGGAGGGGGGGGCGGGGGGAGAGAGAAAGAGAGATCTTCTGTCTACTGGTTCATTCTCCAAATGCTCACAACAACTAGGGATGGGCCAGGCCAAAGCTAAGAGCCTGAAACTCCACCCAGGTTTTCTCCGTGGATGGCAGGGGTCCAAGTACTTGGGCCACTTTCTGCTGCTTTCCTAGGCACTAGAGCAGCCAGGCTTTGAACTGATGATCCTGTATGGGATTCCTATATTACTACTTGCAGGTCAATTCAAATTTACCTTCTCTAAAAACTATGTCTCCCTTCCTCATACTCCTTGTTTATATTGCAGTGGACTAAAATACATGTTGAAGAGTAATGGCATACAGGAGAAGTTAAGCTTCATAAAGAATCTGAGCTTTGAACTGTTGGAATAAAGTGATCATTTATTTATGCAGGGTGACAAAGAATGGTCAAGTCTGAGTGAAGAGCAGGACAGGATAAAATTAAATATGAAAATGATGAATAATTATGGGAAAGGTTATGAGTTTTGTTTGGCTATACCTGAAGTTACTCAAGGGGAGACAAGATGCTGATGCTGGGAAAACAAGACAGGGTTAGAGAGATTATATCTAGTTATATAGTGAGATCGCAAAGACCACACATTCAGGAATCATCTCACTCTTTTCCATTGCCCATCATCATATGTATATGAAAACTCCTGTTGCCACAGCTTTTTATAAGCATATCTTATTTATATTTGTAACATATTAATAAATAAGAAGCAAATAAATTTAAAGAATGGCCGAGGTGTCAGACCACTAGCAGAGAAGCCAGAGTGTCCTTTGCTGGGTCACTGATGATGGTATTGAACAGACGCGCCTGCTGCAGACTGCACGGTGTTCCCTTCAAGTGTAGCAAGCTGGGTACACCACACTGTGAGCAGCAGTCATGCAGTCAGACTTCTTCTTTAGGACTATTTGTAGAACTCTGTATTCATGATCTCTCAGAGCAGGATTCCTGTCTTGTCTCAATACTTTGTCATCCTTTTAATAGGCAAATCCCATTATAAACAGAATGGTTTCCTGACACTTAGCCCTAGGCAATGAGGACCTTTAGCCACAGGCTAAGGAAGCTCTACTGAATTTTCCAGTTAATCCTGTTTAGGCATCCACAGTGAGTAGGTTTATTTATCTGATGCTGATATATGGAATACATCTGCTAAAGAAAACCCTTATATGGGCACCTGACCTCTCCTAATCTTGTCTTGGTCTGTGGGATTCCCAGTTGATCTTCTTATTTGCACAAGGACTTGAGCCTTCCCTGAACTTTAGTTCCATTAGCCAAGGTTCTGGTAAGCTGCCTAGTTCTTTCCATCCATTGCTCCCCAGAGATGATGTCCTCCAGAAACTGGCTGAGATGTTGTTCTTAAGCAGATATAGCACTGGTAACCAGGATACTGCTGTGGTTCTGTTGTTATTCTCTCCCTGCTAAGCTGAACCACCTTTAATACTAGCACAAGTCCAGGTCAGTTCTGGGGTTAACTACGCAAACTGGGCCTTGCCCTTCAGGGAACTCAACCCTGTGCCTTGGTGAGTTTCCACAGCCCACCTCTGCATGGTAGCCTAGTGCTGAGATCCCAACATGCTTGGAACTCGTGCCTGCCTAAGACTAGCTTTTAAAGGCTAGGCTAGTTGAGTATTTAGTAGGATTCTGCCTCACATTCAACACTTCCTTTTTTTAATCTTAACTTGTCTTTAGTAAGGATATATGACAATGTTGAACTAATTGGAGGTAATAATTTAATACAGTTTAAAAACTTTCTGGTTTCTACATTCTGAATATCTTCAATTTTCCATAACTCTTACTGAAATCTCTGTTAATTTTAAATTGCTCTTGTTGGGGCCAGGGTTGTGGCATAATGGGTTAAGCCACCACCTGCAATACTGCCATCCCCTTTGGGTGCTGATTTGAGTCCCAACTGCTCCACTTCTGCTCCAGCTCCCTGCTAAAGTGCCCAGGAAAGCAGCAGCAGAAGGCCAAACTCCTTGTCACCCTGTACCCACGTGGGAGACTCAGATGAAGTTCTTAGCTCCAGGCTTCAGCATGGTCTAACCCCAATCATGTGGCCATTTGGGGAATGAACCAAAGAATGGAAGATGTAGCTCTCTCTCTCTCTGTCTCTATAACTCCACCTTTCAAATAATTTCCTTTTGTTGTTATTAACAAGTATGTTCCCCCAGCTGATGCATTGTATAGTCAAGCTTAATAGACAGAGTGAATGTCTAGACTTTGAATCTCCAGAGTGGCTCACCAAAGACTGAAAGAGCCAACACAAGTGCTGATGTACACACAGGAGGTATATTCTTACCGAGAGCATGACAGTTACAATACAGTGACTTCTTGCTTGAGGAGTTGCTGATTCAAGTATCTGTGAGTTAGCTAGGAACTTTATTGTATTTGCAATAAAATGCTTAATAAAAATTGCCATCACCATTGTCAATCATAGTCTTCATCATTCTCATAACAGCTGATTTTCTCTAGGTATAAACTTATACCTTTGTGCCTATTGCAGTTTAGGAACATTTTCTCTGTGAGTAAAGTACTATTGGATGGGGTGGCAACTGGAGTAACCTCATAACAGTGAATTCAAGGCTGGCACTGCAGCTCAATAGGCTAATCCTTCACCTGCGGCACCGGCACCCCAGGTTCTAGTCCCAGTTGGGGTGCCGGATTCTGTCCCAGTTGCTCCTCTTCCAGTCCAGCTCTCTGCTGTGGCCCAGGAGGGCAGTGGAGGATGGCCCAAGTACTTGGGCCCTGTACCCCATGGAGACCAGGAGGAAGCACCTGGCTCCTGGCTTCGGATAGGTGCAGCAAGCTGGCCATAGCAGCCATTTGGGAGGTGAATCAATGGAAGGAAGACCTTTCTCTCTGTCTCTCTCTCACTAACTCTGCCTGTCAAAAAAAAAAAAAGTGAATTCATTTTAATTTTTTATATGCAAATTTGATTCAGAGGATAAGTGAACCATGCAACATGGTAGAAGGTATCAATTCAATCTATCAGAGGTGCACTGTGTGAGAACATGCTGGGATCTGGAAATTGGACAGGATACAGTGCTCCCCAGCCTACCCTCTCATTGCAGACCTAGAAAGATACTTCAGCCACCACAGAAGGGCAAAGGCCGATGGACATACCTTTTCTGAGTTTAACTATCACTTGCCTTACTTGAAGAGGAATAAAGAGAAAGAAACAAGAATTTCAATCAAAAGGCTGAATACAAGTTTTCTGGCATCATCTGCAATGCACGAAATGGACAACCACTTGTGGATGTCCAAGTTTGTGGGGAGTACCAGAGTTCAGTGGAGAAGTCAAGCACACCACTGGAACAACAACAACAAAAATCCAAGAAAATACACAATAAAGAGGGTCAGATGAACAGTTCCACTTCACTTTACTTGAATCACCACCTGTCCTCAACCACCAAGGCAGCACAGCTCAGTGCCAAGAAAGATGCCCTCCCTCAGCTCTGGGCCCATCATTCTTTTCGCAGGTAAAGATGGAACTCAGTGAGCACAGCCACTTCAACTGTTGTGGGTGCTGCCCAAGGTGTCCACCTCATTCTTGGCCCAGCCAGGATACAGAAGGAATCAGCATGGTTGAGTGGCTGAGAGAGTGTGGAAATAGGTAAGGCAGGTAGGGACTCATAGTAATCAGGGCCCCAAACTCAATAAAGAACCTTGAGTCCCACTGACCACTTCCTGAACTCCATCAAGGAGGCCCTCCTGTGAACCTATGAAGACTCCTCTCTTGCAAACTCCTCTCTCCCATCTGACCTGCAGGTATCCCTAATGCTCTGGGTGCCTCGCCCTTCTCACTGTAGCCAGCTCCATAGGTTTGCTCTGATCCCCAGAAAGCTAGTGTCAGATCTGCAGTCAGCTAGACTCTGCAGGATTGAAAGAAGGCTCACAGACTTGAAAAAAATTATAGGCCAATATCCCTGTGAACAAAGGTGGAAAAGTCTAAACAAAATACTGGACCACAATCAAGTGGGATTTATCTCTGGGATGCAAAGATGGTTTAGCATAAGAAAATTAATAAATGTGATAATACAGATGAACAGAATGAAGGATGAAAATCAGATGGTCATCTCAACAGATGCAAAAAAATTTAAATTCAACAGCCTTCCATGAAAAAAATGGTCAATGCAATAAAGGTCATAAATGATAAACTCACACCATAGTCTACAGTGAAAAGCTAAAAGATTTTCCATGACATATAGGAACAAGACAAGAATGCCACTCCTACCACTCCTACCACTTCTACACAACATAGTAATGAAAATCCTAGAGCAATTAGGCAAGAAAAATAAATAAAAGGTATCCAGTTTAGAAAGGAGAATGTAAAATTGTCTGTATGACAAAAAGCCCTAGAGGGTCCATCAAAAAACTGCTAAAACTAATAAACATATTCAGTAAAGTAGCAGGATACATAATCAACATACACAAATAAAATTACAGAGTGGGCTTTTGACACAGTAGTTGAGACACAGTTTGGGATGCCCACATACAATATCAGAGTGTCTGATTTTGGGTCCCAGCTTTTTTTTTTTTTTTTTTTTTAAGATTTATCTATTTATTTGAAAGGCAGAGTTAGATAGAGACACAGAGACAGAGAGAGGTCTTCCATCTGCTGGTTCACGCCCCAATGGCTGAAACGGAGCCAGAAGCTTCCTTTGGGTCTCCCACGCAGGTGCAGAGATGCTAGTGCTGTGGGCAGAAGCTGAGCCTACTATGCCACAGTGCCAGCCCCCAGCTTTGTTTCTGATTCCAGCTTCCTGCTGATGCACACCCTGGGAGTCAGAAGATGATCGCTTAGGTATCTGGGTCCCTAACACTGACATGGGAGACCCAGATTGAGCTCTTGGCTTTGGCCTATCCTCACTGTGGCTGTTGTGAGCATTTGGGAGGTGAGCAAGCAGATGGCAGATCTCTGTCTCTGTCTGCCTTTAAGAGAATTATAAAGAAATAAATAGGGGCCGGCACTGTGGCGGAGCAGGATAAGCTACCACCTGCAGTGCTGGCATCCCATTTGGGCACCAGTTCGTGTTCCAGCTGCTCCACTTCCAATCCAGCTCCCTGCTAATGGCTTGGGAAAGAGTGGAAGATGGCCCAAGTGCTTGGTCCCCTGCACCCATGTAAAAGACCTGGAAGAAACTCCTGGCTCCTGGCTTCTGATTGGCCCAGCTCTGGTCATTGCAGCCATTTGCGGAGTGAACCAGCAGAGAGAAGATTCTCCCTCTCCCTCTCCCTCTCCCTCTCTCCCTCTCTCCCTCTCCCTCTCTCCTTCTCTCCCTCTCCCTCTCCTTCTCTCTCCCTCTCTCTGTAATGCTGCCTTTTAAATAAATGAATTTTTTTAAAAATTAAAAACAATAAAAAATATGAAATAAGAGAATTACCAAAAAAATCAGGTGAGTGGTGCGGAGCATGAGGGCCGTGACCTGCACCCTGCTCACCTCTGCCTTGGCAACTGCAGGCGGGCACCATCCAGACACTGTGCATGGGTCCCGCTCTGCTCTCGGTGCATAAATTCACAGAGAAATATGAATGGATAACAGCAGAAAATGATATTGGAACTGTGGGAATCAGCAATATTGCACAGGAAGCTTTGGGAGATGTTGTTTACTGTAGTCTGCCCGAAGGGACAAAATTGAAAAAAGTTTTTATCTTTGTTATCTGCAGGAAGACGGTCTGATATGAGGTACATCATCATTACTGGAACCCTCTAAAGTTTTCATTTTTTTTCTGAGCCACAATGAATTTGGTGCTTTGGAAAGTGTGAAAGCAGCTAGTGAACTCTACTCTCCTCTATCAGGAGAAGTAACTGAAATTAATGAAGCCCTTGCAGAAAACCCAGGACCTGTCAACAAACCTTCTTATGAAGATGATTGGCTGATCAAGGTGACACTGAGTAACCCTTCAGAACTAGATGAACTTAGGAGTGAAGAGGCCTATGAGAAATACATAAAATCTATTGAGGAATGCAAGTGGAACCCTTACATGAACTGGTAAGGAATAATTTAATCCAGCACAGTTTTATCTTAAATTAGTGGCAGACAGAACTTAAAATAGCAACTTTTAGCAATATTGATGGGAAGAAATACTACCTGCAACTCTGCTACTGGAAGAGAATATCTCCTAACTTTGTAATGACTGCAGATGAACACAATATGCATCTTTTTCTCCATACCTTGTGATTTTTATACTAGGCCCTAGGCAAGAGTACTCAGAATACAAGAAGCTATCTGTGGTAAAAACTAGCTATACAATAATGTAATTCAAGGATAACATTGTGATCTTAAGCCTATGTAATGTTGTAACTTGCTTACATCCATCTCTGGATTGGGGTCAAAATATGTAACGATCTTTCCATTGGAAGTAACTGGGAATGGGCAACAGTTTTTGTTAGTTGTACAGTTCAGGAAAAAGAACAATACTACCTTAATTTTGCAATATACTGCATTTGCTGGTGCTGTGTTACACAGTGAAGCAGCAGCTCTAAGCCAAAATAAGAAACATAGTAAAATTTTCAACTTCCTCATTAAAAAAAAAAAATCAGGGGGCTGGCATTGTGGTATAGCTGCTACCTGAGACACCAGCATCCTATATGAGCACCAGTCAATGACCGAACTGAGCCATTTCCAATCTGATTTCCTGCTAATGGCCTGGGAAAAGCAGAAGAAGGCCCAAGTGTTTGGGCCACTACCACCCACTTGGGATACCCAGACCATGCTCCTGGCTCCTGGCTCCTGGCTTCAGCCTGGCTTAGCTCTGGCAATTTCAGCCATTTGGAGAGTGAATCAGTGGATGGAAGATTTTCTCTCTCTCTCTCTCTCTCTCTCTCCTTCTGCCTCTGCCCTCTCCCTTTCTCTCTGTAATTCTGATTTCAAATAAATAAATCTTTTTTTAAAAAGTCAGTTTCATTTCTATATACTAACGATGATGCCTATCTGAAAAAGGAAACAATCTTATTTACAGCAGCATCAAAATATACTTAAGGGCCAGCATTGTGGTGCAGCAGGTTAAGCCGCTGCCTGCAGTTCTGGCATATCAATCAGAGTGCAGGTTTGAGTCCTGGCTGCTTTGCTTATGATCCAGCTCCCTGTGGTGTGCCTGAGAAAGCTGCAGGAAATGGCCAAGTACTTGGACTACTGCCACCCATGGCAGACTGGGATGGAGTTTCTGGCACCTACCTTAGGTCTGGTCCAGCCCCAATCATTGTGACCATTTGGGGAGTGAACCAGTAGGTGGAAGATTCATTCTCTCTCTCTCTCTCTCTCTCTCTCCTCCTCCTCCTCCTCCTCCTCCTCCTCTTCTCTCTGTTACTCTGCCTTTCAAATGCCAAAATAAATCTTTTTAAAATCACTTAAGAATAAATTTTACAAAAAAAGTGAAAGAGTTACACTAAAATCTATAGAACACTGATGAAGGGAATTAAAGGAAACACAATAGATAGGAAAATGTGAATTAAAAGAAATAATTTTGTTAAAGTGTTCATCCTACCCAAAATCATCTATAGATTGAATGCAATCACAATAAAAATCCCAATAACACTTGTCACAGAAATAGAACAATCCTGAAAATCATGTGAATGACAAAAGACCCTGAATAGCCAAAGAAATCTTGAGAAAGAAGAACTAAACTGGAAGCATTATGCTTCCTGATTACAAAATATTGATACAGTATGGTACTGGTATATAAACAAACTGACCAGCACAACAGAACAGAGAGCCCACAAATAAACACATGCACAAGTGGTCAAATAATTTTTGACATAGGCACATGATGGGGAAAGACCAGCCTCTTCAATTAGTAGTGTTGGAAACATGGGATATGCACATGCAGAAAAAAGAAAGAAAAGAAATTAGATCTTTCTCCTACACCATATGCAAAATGGCTCAAATAAATCAATGCAAACTGGATTATAGATTCAAACACAAGATCTGAAAGCATTAAGCTCCTATTTGAAAATGTGGGAAAAAACCTCTTTGACAATGGTCTTGGCAAGAATTTTTGGATGTGATACCAAAATCACAGGCAACAAAAGCAAAAATAGACAAATGGGACTACATAAAATGGGAAAATTGTTGCATGGCAAAGGAAAGGACAAAATGAAAAAGGAAACCATGAAATAGAAAAAATATTTGCAACCATATGTTCAATAAAGGGTTACTATTCAAAATACAGAAGGAATTCATACAACTTGATAGGAAAGAAACCAAATGAGCTGATTTTTAAAATGGGCAATAAAATAAAACAAAATGAAAATAAAATGTTGGTGGAAAATGGAAGTAAAAGATGTTTATTTTTTAGAAAACAATGTGAAATGCACATGTGAAGGATCTTCAAAGAGTTCATGACAAATGAGCTTATCAACAAATGTGCATGTGTTCAAAAATTTTTGCACCAAAATAAACTTATCTTTTAATTCTACTTTCCTTAAAGTTTTTGAAGTGCACTTGCATATAATGCAGAAAATAAGACATTGTAAATAAATCTTGATTGAGGCAAACTACATCTATGCATATCAGATGAAGATTAGCCTGGGAGAAGAAAGTAAAAAAAGGAGAAAGTATGACTCCACAGCACAGCAAATCATTCAAGCTGCCTGGCATCTGCTATGGTAGGCAATATCTGGCCAAGGGTATATCGGCCATGGGGGACTTTTCATTTTTTCAATGAGAGTGCATATCTGGCAATCTCCCATGATTTGTGAACTGCAGCTAGAGCACTGTGCCTACACTGGGTGGTCAGCCAATTCTCATTTCTTGACAATTCATTTTTGACGACATCTAAGTCATTAGACATGCATTTTTTCTTTGCTGTTGCCCACAGCTGATTCATGCCAGTGTTCATGTGACATCTCTTTACCTGGTTGTTTATCAAAGTGCTGGAGATGTGTCTTGCAGATGGCAGATGGTTTTAACACTGGCTTTAAACAAGTCGCATCAATCAGGGTGCCCTTTGGGTCTACTGAGTGCCCGTGGAGCTGGAGAAGGGTTAACTCTTGGGGTGACATGGCTTTACAGTATTTTAGGGGGAAATTATATTTGCCTTCACACAACCCATGCTTTCTCAGAAAGAGGAACTGTGTTTTTCAGAGTCTAGCAGTCAAGAGATAAAACTAGAATAATTCCACTGAGTTACTTGGGCCTGGGGTTCTTCAACAGATGTGATAACAGAATGTAAATATTGATATCCAGCTGTCAGCCTACTGAACTTACTTGCAGAGGTTAGGAGAACTTGGCTGCTTTTGCTGAGAGCTAGTTAAGGGCAGGCAGGAAATTCAGCAAAGAATATATTTATTAGCTTTTTTTCCCCTTCTAAGTTCGAGACTCGAAAATGTACACATGACACACACAGAGGAAATGGAGGGCTTCTTCCCAGGTTCAAGGGACTGAGAAGTTGATTCTTTCTTTAAAAAAAAAAAAAATTGAGAGCCAGAGTTATGGGGGCGGGGGGCAGAGGGGAGGGAGAAAGTGAGAGAGGGAGAGGGAGGTCTTTCATCTATAGGTTCACTCCCCAAATGGCTGCAATAGCTGGAGCTGGGCCAATCCGAAGTTAGGAGCCAGGAGCTTCTTCAGGGTCTCCCATGTGAGTACAGGGGCCCAACTGCTTGGGCATCTTCGACCACTTTCCCAGGCCACTAGCAGGGAGCTGGATTGGAAGTGGAGCAGCTGGTTCTGGAACCAGCACCTGTATGGGTGGCTGGTGTTATAGATGGAGGCCAGCATTACAGGTGGCAGCTTTACCTGCTACACCACAGCACTGGCGCAAGAAATTGACTGTTTCTGAGCCAAGTAATAGCCTGCATCGCACCTTGACGGGGAGTACTGGATGAGACGTGGCTACGGAGCACCGAGCTTAAGTGAGAGCTGCAGACTGGCCGCCGCCTCCTTGCTGCCTCCTCAGCCCCTGCACTTGCTCCGGCCGCCCATTCTAGCCTGCAAGCACTGTGACAGCTAAGGGAGCCTGCGAGGTGCTGGTCCCACCATGGGGGCATGGATTTGAAGCTCTCCGGCCAGGGCTCACCACTCACAACGTCTTTACATTTGCCCTGCACTTTGACAACACACAGTCATGTGCTGCCTAACAACCTTTCAGTGAGTGACCAACTGCATACCCCAGGGTGGGCCCAGAAGACTGAAAACTCCCTGTCGCCTGGTGCTGTTGTAGCCACGGCAATGTCACAGTGTGCGGCTCAAGCCTTTGCTTGTGGTGCTGCCCCACCAGCCCTTTAAAAGCATGGTGCATCCAAGTGCGTGCAGCACAGAGCACTTGCGAGTGGCTTATGTATGTACTATGCTTTTTATTGTTGTGTCAGAGTGAACCCCTCCACTTATAAAAACTTCCCACAAAGTGAGCCATGTGATGCTGGCAGCAACGTCATGCATCTTGTGTTACCCCCTCTCCCGATGCCATCAGGAGGCCACACTGAGTGACTGACCTGTACCGTTTAGGTTTGACTAAGCGCTCTCAGAGCCACACAATCATGAAATCACTGGATGACACATCTCTCAGAACACATCCCTGTCACAGAGTGACACCTGCCTGTACACAGAAGATGGCAGGTGGCAGGAGGAGGGGGGATCAGGGTGGGGGCATGGATGGGGGCATGGCTCAGGACAGAAGGAGGTAATGATGGGCTGTTTGACAGAGGTGGGTCAGGGAACACCTTGGTGACGCTTTCACCACGATATGAAAGGAAAGAAGCAGTTTGGCTTGTGATTGAAGAGCAGAAGCCCTTAAAGCTACTATCGAGAACACTGGAGCATGGGAAGAGAAGGGTTGGGGTCTGAGAGGCATCAGTGGCATGGGCCATTGTGGAGACTGAAGTCTTTGGTGAGGAATGTAGATTTTGTTTCATTGGTGATGGCAGAGATTCAAGCAGGTGTTATATAACTTTAATATAGAGGTTTTTTTTGTTTGTTTGTTTTTTAAGTTTTATTGTGAGGCTTACATTGTGGCTTAATGGGTTAAGCCTCTACTTGCAATGCCGGCATCTCATATGGGCTCTGGTTCAAGTTATCTGCTCCACTTCCAATCCAACTCCCTGCTAATGCACTTGGAAAGCATCAGAAGATGGCCCAAGTCCTTGGGCCCCTACACCCATGTGGGAGACCTGGATGAAGCTCTTAGTTCCTGGCTTCAGCCTGACCCAACCCTGGCTATTGCAGCCATTTGGGAAGTGAATCCACAGATGGAAGATTCTCTCTCTCTCTCTCTGTAACTCTGCCTTCCAAATGGAATACAATAAATCTTTTAAAAAATGTTTTATTTGAGAGGCAGAATCACACACACACACACACACACACACACAGAGAGAGAGAGAGAGAGAGAGAGAGAGACAGACAGACAGACACAGACACAGACAGAGAGAGTTCTTCCATCTGTGGGTTCACTGCCCAAATGCCCACAATGGCCAGGCCTTAAACAGGCCAGAAGCCCAGAACTCCAACTGGGTCTCCCACATGGGTGGCAGGAACTGAAGTAGTGGGGCCATCATCTGCTGCCTCCCAGGTGCATTGGTAGGAAGCTGGATTGACAGCTGAGGTGGGTCTTGATCCCATGAACTCTGGTATGGGATGTGGTATCCCAAGCCATGGCTTAATCTGCTGTACCACAGTGGTGGCCCCTGGTGTACAGTTTATAAAATCTCCTTGACTGCTATAGAGAGAATGGATTATGGGGAATGAGGGAGTGTGGTCTGGATGCACAATATAAGTTTTAAAAAATTCATTTGTGGAGAATAATGAGCTGCCCTAATTCAAATGCAATGATGAAGAGTCAAACATTAAGAGATTTATTGATTCATTTAAGACAGTGAAAAAGATGGTGGATGAAACACAAGGTCCCCAAACACATGCAGACATTGTTATAAAACTTGGAAATTTATAATAGAAGTTCTGACAATCAATCTGAGGTACAGCAGCTTTTGGTATAGGAAGTCTTAGTAAAATGAAGTAAAATATTCCAGAAATGCAGAAAAATAAAAAAAGAATGGAGATAGCAGAGGACAGGGGTAGCTCATCATGTAGTCAGACTAAAAGCAAATCCAGGAGTCATTCCTTGATATTAACTGAGGCATATTTACAATGGGAAAAGCTTTTTCCCTATGAAAATTTATGGTACTAATAACCATATGATTTTACTTAAAAGGTTTTTTTTTTGCCTCTAAAGTTAATTTCCTAATGACATCATTAGATGAGATGAACTTAACTTTCACAAAATAGTATTGGATCAAGTCTTCTAGACTGTCAGAACTTCATCAGTTCCATTTTTTTGCTAATATTGAATAAACATAGACTTACAGGCAAATGTTCATAGAAATAAAAAAATACTTTTTACTACCCAGTCCAGTGCTCAAAAAATGCTTGAATAAACTAATGAATACAGATACAAAAACCATTTAAGTTAAATATTGTAACAGTGTACACTTATACTTAAAAACATTTTTTGCCTTCTGTTAACTGACATGAACTATTTGTTTCAAAATAAAAAAAATCATACTTGTTTCAAAATCATAGTTTCCAAGAAACTCAAAAAATACAAATTCAGGTGATTATAGATACAAGGTAGAAAATTTTGCTTAAAAAAAATCAAAGTAGATGGTGAAAGATACTAAGGCACAATAAAGTGTTATTCATGACTACCTACTATGATTTGGTTAATTATAATTTCTCAAGAATCTTCTTGGACATAACCTGACATAATTTTCAGACATAAACTATGTTCCTGTAAGCTGATGTATAAAAAAGTTATAGTTAAAAGTCAAATTGTTGCTAAATTTTGAAGAAATTAATGTCTGACATTTTGTTTTTGAGTTTTAAGGTTTACACTTTTGTGTATAAAAAGACTGTTAGTTTATGTAGCAATTTCTCTTTAATTGTGAATATGCACCTTTGGCAGAGTTTGTAACTCTGGTTTGAAATGTAACATGAAATTAAAATATTCTTATGAGATTCAGACTACTATATTCTAAATCATAATTGATGATTTATTTATTCATGTTATGGTCATGTTCAGTGTTGCAACCCTATTTTTATTTAACCTTTAGTTATTTATTTGAAAGGCGGAGTAACAAAGAGGGAGAGCTAGACAGACAGATCTTCCATCTGCTGGTTCATTCCCCAAATACCCTCAATATCAGGGCTAGGCCAGGCTGAAGCCAGAAGTCAGGAACTCCATCTGGGTCTTCCACTTGGAGACAGGAACTTAAGTACTCAGTGCCTTCCCAGGCATATGAGCAGGGAGCTGGATCAGAAGCAGAGTAGCTGGGACTCAAACCAAGCACTTCTAAGATGCAGGCATCCTAAGTGGCAGATTAACCCTCTGGGCTACAATGCCTGCCCCAATTAATAGTTTATATTCCTGACATCATCAATTAGTTTACAAAGAAAGCAACAGGGCTGGTGCTGTGGCAAAGCATGTAAAGCCAGTGTCTGCAGTGCCGGTATCCCATATGGACACCAGTTCGTGTCCCTGCTACTCCACTTCCCATCCATCTCCCTGCTAATGGCCTGGGAAAGCAGTGGAAGATGGCCCAAGTACTTGGGCCTCTGTACTCACGTGGGAGACCCAGAAGAAGCTCCTGGCTCCTGGCTTCAGATTGGCCCAGCTCCGGCCTTTGTGGTCATTTGGGGAGTGAATAAGCTGATGGAAGACTCTCTCTCTCTCTCTCTCTCTCTCTCTCTCTCAAATAAATAAATAAATCTTAAGAAAAAAAGTTGATGATTTGCTGAAAATGCAAACAGAAAAAAGTATACAAGAGTATTTCACAAGGCTCACAGAAAAATTCCTGTGATTATAAAGTAAATTGAAAGTATGTAATTGCCAACAATTAAAAGAAAAGGAAGGAAGGAAGATGGAGGGGAAAGTACTGTTGTATTCTTGGAATCATATCTATGAAATTCATAAAATCTGTTCTCTATATATTAATAAATTTAAAAATATAAAAAAGCTGAATTTACTTTGGTTCAAAAATTTTTGAAATCCACACATAGTTTTTTTTTTTTTTTTAAGAATTAGTTTATTTATTTGAAAGGGTTACAGAGAGAGGTAGAGCCAGAGAGAGTGAGAGATCTTCCATCTACTGGTTCACTCCCCAAATGGCTGCAGTAGCTGGAGCTGAGCCAATCTGAAGCCAGGAGCCAGGAGCTTCTCCCAGGTCTCTCACGCAGGTACAGGGGCCCAAGGACCTGGGCCATCTTCTACTGCTTTCCCAGACCATAGCAGAGAGCTGTATCAGAAGTGGAGCAGCCGGGACTCAAACCGGTGCCCTTATGGGATGCCGGCCCTGCAGGCAGGGACTTTAACCCACTGCACCACAGCACCCACCCCCACGTAGTTTCTTCATAATGCACATTTATGCACACATTTCAAACTTTTCTGCATCAAATTTATCTTTTAATTCCATTTTCCATGTACTTTTTTGAAATACCCTCATACTTCTTTTTTTTTTTTTTTTAAGATTTATTCACTTATTTGAAAGACAGAGTTACAGAGAAGGAAAGACAGACAGACAGAGATAGATCTTCCATCTTCTGGTTCACTCTCCAAATGGCTACAACAGCTGGGGTTGGGCCAGACTGAAGCCAGGAGCTTCATCCAGGTCTCCCATGTGAGTGCAGGGGCCCAGGTACTTGGGCCATCTTCCACTGCTTTCCTAGGTGCATTAGCAGGGAGCTGGATGGGAAGTAGAGTAGCTGATACTTGAACCAGCACCATATGGGATGCTGGTACCACAAGGCCATGCCACGGTGCCAGCCCCAAAATACTCTCAAACTTCTTGTCCTTTCAGGTTACTGGGTACATGTCATTCATTCAATGATAAAATATTTGTTAGTTATGCCAACCACTGTAGCAGGTGTTGGGGAATAACAGCATTTGTTACCTTCAGAGAGGTTAGAATCAGAGAGATGCAGACGGGAAAATCTAACACTGTGTTAGTCATGCTAATGATGGAAGCAGTGGTTCAGGAAACAGAGGGATAATTAAGTTATTTCTGGGTATGTAGAATTGCAAAAATAAGGACATTTATCAACTGAGGAACTGAAAGAATTTCAGTTAGGGTGGAGGTGAGATAGGAAAGATACACCAAAGTGCAGGGTGGTTTTCTTTTTATAAACTACAATACAATTTCTTTGAAATCTCTCACTCTCTGCCTTTTAGACATTCTCAAAACTCCCTGTCAAATGACATGCAGACATCAAAGACAACATTAAAACAGGGAAAAGATAAAGCATGGAGAAGGAGAAGAAGTTTGTGATACCTATCTCCAACAAAGGACTCCCATCCGGAATACAAGGGTACATCAAAAAGTTTGTGGAAAAGGAAATTAAACATAAGTTTGTTTTGGTATTGTGGCATACCAGGTAAAGCAAAGCAGTGGCGGGCAGCGCCAGCATCCCATAACTGGTTCAAGTCACAGCCGCTCCACTTCTGATCAAGTTTCTTGCTAATGCACCTGAGAAAGCAGTGAAAGATGGCAAGTGCTTGGGCCCCTGCACCCATGCATGAAACCCAGATGAAGCTCCTGACTCCTGGCTTTGGCCTGACCCAGCCCTGACCATTCTGGCCATTTGGGGAGTGAACCAGTGGATGGAAGATTTCTGTCTCTCCCTCTCTTTCTAACTCTGCCTTGCAAATAAAAAAAGAAATTTTTAAAAAATAATTGTAAAAACATATATACCAGGGCTATTCAAAAAAGTTCATGGAAAATGTATATTATGAAAAAAATCAGGCCGGCACCATGGCTCAATAGCTAATCCTCCGCCTGCGGCACTGGCACACCGGGTTCTAGTCCCGGTCAGGGCGCCAGATTCTGTCCCAGTTGCCCCTTTTCCAGTCCAGCTTTCTGCTGTGGCCCAGGAGTGCAGTGGAGGATGGCCCAAGCACCCGCATGGGAGACCAGAAGAAGCATCTGGCTCCTGCCTTGAGATCAGTGCGATGCGCTGGCCATAGCATGCCCGCCGTAGTGGCCATTGGAGGGTAAACCAATGGAAAAAGGAAGACCTTTCTCCCTGTCTCTCTCTCTCACTGTCCACTCTGCCTGTCCAAAAAAAAAAGCTTAGATTTCAAAATTTTTGCACTGTAATAAATTTGTATTAATCACATTTTTCATGACCTTTTAAAAGTGCTCATATATAATTTCTGCTAATCAGGAAGAAACATGGCAGATAACCTAATAGAAAAATGGGAAATTGACTTTCAATTAATTTGAATCCCCTCAGAAATAAACACCAAGAGGGGATTAAACACACAAGCATTTTAATAGAAGAAATAAATATCTAGCGGTAAGGAATCAGGAGGCAGTCTAGGAATGCTGGGCGAGTCTCCAGACTGTAATGCAAATTTAGTCTTGAGTTGGGGGGGGGGTTAGAGAGAGAGAGAGAGAGAGAGCGCGCGAGCAAAGCACTGGCATCCCATATAGGTGCCGGTTCGAGACCTAGCTGCTCCACTTCTGATCCAGCTCTTTGCTGTGTCCTGAGAAAGCAGTGGAGGATGGCCCAGGTTCTTGGGCCCCTGCACCTGCATGGGAGACCCAGAAGAAGCTCCTGGCTCCTGGCTTTCAATCAGCACAGCTCCGGTCATTGAGGCCAATTGGAGAGTGAACCACTGGATGGAGGACCTCTCTCTCTCTGCCTCTCCCCTCTCTGTGTAACCTGACTCTCAAATTAATAAATCTTTTTGGAAAAAAGTGTGGCTGGAAGCTTCTTGGACTGCTGTGGAGTCTGAGGAAGTTTCAACATGGCTGCCATGAGCCATGCATGAGCCAAAGCCAGCCAGGAGATGAGGCCCATGTTTCCTAGAAATGAGTTTGCCTTAGCATCCCTGACAAATGCACGCATTGGTGGGGAGCAGCCTGTGGGACAGACTGCCTTGGTGCAAATATGCAGTACATTTCAAAAGTACGAGGGAGGCCCTTGGGCAGTTATGCTCCCTGAAGTGTCATTAGGACACTCAGGTAGCCTCTAGTGAGGTCCACACCACAGCCATGTTGCTGGTCAACAGGAAAGCAGATCCTCCAACCCATTCAAGTCCCAGATGACTGCAGCTCCTGCTAACCCCTGACCTAAGCCAGCGCCTGAAGCTGCCCCTGAGTTCCTGACCAATAGCAATTCTGAGATAACTAATGTTTCATATTCCCCCCCCCCCCCTTTTTTTTTGGACAGGCAGAGTTAGACAGTGAGAGAGAGACAGAGAGACAGAGAGAAAGGTCTTCCTTTGCCGTTGGTTCACCTCCCAAGTGGACACTAAGGCCGGCGCATTGTGGCCGGCGAGCTGTGCCGATCTGAAGCCAGGAGCCAGGTGCTTCCTCCTGGTCTCCCATGTGGGTGCAGGGCCCAAGCACTTGGGCCATTCTCCACTGCACTCCCGGGCCACAGCAGAGAGCTGGACTGGATGAGGAGCAACCAGGGCAGAACTGGTGCCCCAACCAGGACTAGAACCTGGGGTGCTGGCACCGCAGGCAGAGGATTAGCCTAGTGGCATATTTTAAACACTAAATTTGCCCTAATTTGTTATGCAGCAATAGATAACTAATACAATGCCCCTCTGCCACCAGTCACATTTTAAAAATTTAAAATATATCAAAAATTCAGTTCCATTTAATGTATAGATTCTTGCAAGTGCTTCATTATATCAAAGTATCATAACATGATTGTCTTTAAAAAGCAATAACACTTATTACAGTAAACTCAAATGAAACAGAAATATACAAAGCAAAATGCCTCCAACGATCATAACAACTGCATTCATCTGACGTGGCCATTACTACTAGTGTTCTTATAGATATTTTTTATACAAAATCATAGTATATATCTTTCGACAACTTGCTTTTTATCAACTGACAATGTATTGTGTACATTCTCTGCCTAAGTTCATTTAAACTTTAACTGTGTAAAATGTATATGTACTTTCATTGTAGTGACATTAAATTTACTCAATTTTGGAACTGTTACATAGTATTCCATTGTATCCTATTGTAATGAGGACCATTAATTTGTTTCCAATTTTTCAATATTCCACACTGTTCTGCAATTCCGTTCTTCCGTAAGTAGAAGAACCCAAAGAACATTTTCTATTCTAGGTATGCAATGAATGTTCAAGCCTTAGTTTTCTATTCTACAAAAAAGAAATAATTTACCAAATGTGATCCCTAGATTGTTGCCAGCATCAAATGAGATGTAAAACAACTGACATAGTGCCTGACATACTGTAAGTTCTCAATAAAACATTAGCTATTATTTTTATTAGACATTATTGGATTGTATGTTACACAGGATGTGAATTCTGGCAGTCTGCCAAATTGCCCTGCAAAGTGGAAGCATCAGTTATACTTTACTAACAATGAGTGAGGATATTCTATTCTTCATATACTCACCAGCTCTGTATTTTTTTGACTTAGACAAATTTTAGTGTATATATACATATACTAAATTATATTTATATATAAATATATAAAATTTATATATATAAAACAAAAAATCAAATGAAACAAAAGCAAGCAAGCAAACAAAAATTAATTGTCATAAATTTCCTGTAACAGCTGTGAATCCATTAGAGGTTATTAGTGAGGTGAAGTTTAATGTCTCTTGTCTACTATTTTGTCTATTTTTATATTATCTGTTCATATCAGTTTTTACAATTTTGAGAAGCACAGAGGGATACAGGAAGAGGGGGAGAGCGCCCATCCTTTGATTCACTTCCTAAATGTCCACAAGGCTGGGGCTGGATCAGGGTCAAAGCCCAGTCTAGATCTCCCTTGTGGGTAATGAGAATCCAATTATGTAAGCCGTCATTGCTGTCTCCTAAGGTCTGCATTACAGGAAGCGGAAGTTAGGAGCTAGAAATGGGAACTGAACCCAGGTAGTCGATGTGCGATGCAGACATTTTAACCACTGGGCTAATGCTTGCTCCCATGTCAGTTTTTCCATGAAATCATTCAACTTCTGTCCTCCATATTAAAAAGCTATTTATGAATTAGGGGAAATATCACATTTTATATGTCATATGTTGCAAATATTTTTATAATTTAATTCTTTGATTTTCAACATTATTAATATAATTTTTTCCATTCTTTTTTAAAATTTTTATTATTATTATTATTTTTTATTTTTTTGACAGGCAGAGTGGACAGTGAGAGAGAAAGGTCTTCCTTTGCCGTTGGTTCACCCTCCAATGGCTGCTGCGGATGGCGCGCTGCGGCCGGCACACCGTGCTGATCCGATGGCAGGAGCCAGGTGCTAGGTGCTTTTTCCTGGTCTCCCATGGGGTGCAGGGCCCAAGCTCTTGGGCCATCCTCCACTGCACTCCTGGGCCACAGCAGAGGGCTGGCCTGGAAGAGGGCAACCGGGACAGAATCCGGCGCCCCCACCGGGACTAGAACCCAGCGTGCCAGCGCCACAAGGCGGAGGATTAGCCTGTTGAGCCATGGTGCCGGCCTTTTTTCCATTCTTAATTTAAAACTTTTATATCAAAATTATGTCAATTCAAAAAAAATTAAACCTACCATATTCATGCATTGGCAGACAATATTGTTAAGATGGCAGTAATATCCAAAGCAATATATAAATTCATTCAATCTCTATCAAAATTCCAAAGGCCATTTTTTTTAAGAAATAGAAAAGGCTGACAATAATTTTTTTAAGATTTTATTTATTTATTTGACAGGTAGAGTTACAGACAGTGAGAGAGAGAGACAGAGAGTAAGGTCTTCCTTCCATTGGTTCACTCCTCAAATGGCTGCAATGGCCAGAGCTGTGCCAATCTAAAGCCAGGAGCCAGGTGTTTCTTCCCAGTCTTCCACGCGGGTGCAGGGGTCCAAGCACCTGGGCCATCCTCTACTGCTATCCCAGGCCACAGCAGAGATCCGGACTGGAAGAGGAGCAACCGGGACTAGAACTGGCGCCCATATGGGATGCCAGCGCCGCAGGTGGAGGATTAACCTAGTGCACCATGGTGCTGCCCCAATCAATAAATTTATATAGAGTTGCAAGGGGCCCCAAATAGCCAAACAATATTTAAAAAAATAAGAACAAACTTGGAGTACTCATACTCACCAATTTCAAAAATTACTACAATGATAAAAGCAATGTGGGATTGGCAAAAGGATAAACATATAGCCCAATGGAATAGAATTGAGAGTTAGAAATAAACCCAGATGATGTCCCAAAAGGAACATAGTAACACTTTAGTACAGACAGTGAAGAAAGAAGATTGATGAAATGCTTTATCAAGAACTCAAAAGAATGAAAATAAACTTACACAAAGAGATGTAAATGAAATTCAGAAATTCATGCATGATATGAATGTGAAATTCAGCAAAGTGATATTAAAAGAAAATCAAACAAATATTAGAAATGAAGAACTCAGTAAGTCAAAAAAAATACAGACTTAACAACAGACTAGATTACGCAGAAGAAATATTCTAATTTTGAGGATAGGTCTTTCAAACTATCTCAGCTGGACAAAAAAGGAAAAGAAGAAGAAATTTAAAAAGAACAAAGGCAGTGTTTGCGACGTCAGAGATGCCATCAAACAAATGAGTTCTTGAGTTATGGGAATCCTCAAAAGAATGGAAAAAAGAGTGGTTTAGAAAATCTGTTCAATGAGATAATAGAAAACTTTTCAAATTTGGCAAAAGATATGGAATCCAAATATAGACATCTCATCAGACTCCAAATCACCATGATAAGAAAAGAACCTACCCACAACACTTTATGTAAACTTTCAAAAGTGTAACACAGAATTCTAAAATTTGCAAGAGGAAAGACTCACATTTAAAGGAACTCCCAATACACTGACAGATTTTTCAATGGAAATCTTACAGACCAGGAGAGGATGAAGGGATGTAGTCCAGGTTCTTAGGGAAAAATAACTGCCAACCCATAATACCTTATTCAGTGAAGCCATCTTTCATAAGTGAAAGTGAAATAAGGAATTTCCAACAGAAGCAAAATCTGAAGGAATTCATCACCACCTCACCAGTCTTAGAAATTATATACTTAAGGATGTATTACATACACAGAAACAAAGAAAGTTAATATTCCTCATGAAGGCTGTAAAAGTACAAAACCTTCTAGAACAAGAACAAAGGTTACTCAAAACAAACAAAAGAAAATTTAAAAGAAAAAATGGCAGGACCAAGAAATTACATATGGATACCAACCTTGAAAGTAAGTGGATTTAGTTCCACAACTAAAAGATGTGGACTGGCTAAATGAACTTTTTAAAAAAGACCTAACAATATACTGCCTAGAGAAACTTCACCAGTAGAGGCTCTCTCTCTCTCACACACACACACACACAGAGACAGACAAGAAGTGAAAGGACAGGGAAAAGACTCTCCATGCAAATTGAAATAAAAAGTAAGCAGGTGTAGCTATACTTATATCAGACAAAGTAGACTTAAAGACAAAAAATTTGAAAGTGACAGATCAGTTAAAATGATCAAGTGATCAGTTCAACAAGATTACATGACCATTGTTAATGTATAATGCAACTAATGCCAGAGCACCCAGTTTTATAAAACAAGCGTCCAAAGATCTAAAGGAAGAAGTAAGTGTCAATACAATAATGCTGGGGATCTTCAATAATATTCTTTACAGAATTAGAACAAAATCCTAAAATTCATATAGAAACACAAAAGACCTCAAATAGCCAAAAAAAAAAAAAAAAAAAACTTGAACAATAAAAGCAAAGCTGGAAACATCACATACCAATTTCAAGACATACCAAAGGACTATTAAAACCCAAACTACATGGTACTAGCATAAAATAGATATGTAGACCAATGGGACAAAATAGAAATCCTGGAAATAATCCATGCATCTCCTATCAGCTTATTTTTGCTAAAATTGCTAAAAACACTCCCTGGAGAAAGGATTTTTTTTCAATTAATGGTGTCCGGAAAATTGGATTTCCATATGCAAAAGTTTGTAACAGTACCTCTACCTTAACACCCTATACAAAATCAACTTGAAATGGATCAAAGATCTAAATGTAGGGCCGAAACTATGAAATAACTAGAGGAAAATATATGGGAAACTCTACAACATATTGGCATAAGTAGCTATTTTTGGATAAGACCCCCAAAGCACAGGCAATAAAAACAAAATGGGACAAATGGGACTTACCAAACTAGGAAGCTTCTGCAATGCAAAGGAAACATTCAACAGAGTGAAGAGAGAACTGCTAGGCTGGAAGAAAATATTTGCAAACTATGCATCTGCTGAAGGATTATTATCCAGAATATATAAGGAGCACAAAAAATTCAACAACAACAAAACAAACAGTCCAGTTAAGAAATGGGCAAAAAATCCAAAAGAAGAAATACAAATGGCCAATAATCATATGAAAAAATGTTCAGTATCACTAATTATCAGGGAAATGCAAATCAAAACCACAATGAGGTATTCTCTTATTCCAGTTAGAATGGCTACTATCAAAATAATAATAATAATAACAAATGCTGGCAAGGATGTAGAGAAAAGGGAACCTGTTGGTGAGAATTACTACAACCATTACAGTAAACAGTATGGAGATTCCTCAAAATACTAAAAATAGATCTTATCCCACTTCTGGGAATATATCCTAAGGAAATGAAGTAAGCATATGAAAGGGATACCTGCACCCCCATATTTATCTCAGTGATATTCATAACAACCAAGAAACAGAATCAATCTAGATGTCTAGATGTTCATAAATGGATGAATGGATAAAGAAAATGTGGTATGTATCCATAATAGAACATTACCCAGCCACCAAAAAGAATTAAATCCTGACCTCTGCAAAAAAAATCAATGGACTTGGAAATCATTAAGCTAAGTAAAATAAACCAGACACAGAAAGATAACTACCACATGCTCTTTCTCATAGTTGGAAGTTAATATAGATAGAATAAAAAGAAAACATATGAATGCTATATTTTTTAGTATACAGATACTTATAAATGTTGTCTTCACTGAATTATACCCATTATACCCATTCATAATAATATACTCTTCAGCCATAAAGAGGAAGTGCTGATATATGCTACACTGTGGATGAACTTGGACAACATTATGCTAAGTGAAAGAAGCCAGACACAAAGGGTCACAAATTATCAGATTCCATTTACATGAATTATCGAAAAAAGGTAGATCCATAGACACAGGAAGTAGATGGTGGTGGCCAGGGGTGGGGGACGGAGAGAACAGGAAGTGACTACTTAGTAGATACAGGACTTGTGGGGAGAAGGAAATGTTTTGGAAATTCACAGTGGTGACAGCTGTACAACATTGTGAATATGCTACATGCCATTAAACTATACACTCTACAAAGATTAATTTCTCAGTATGTAAATTTCACTTCAGTAATAAAAAATTAAGTCTAGGATTTGTGTCATACTAAAAATGTCCTGCTTTTTATTGGCTCACGCTACTGGAGTCATCCTTCAAATTCATATCGATGAGGTCTTGAGTTCCATTTTTTAAAGTTACTTCAGTTCTTCCCTCCCTCCTCTGCATTTTGCCTTTATGCTCAGCCTGGCTTTTTCATGGGCTCCAACTGGGCACACCAGTTCCTAATCTTGCCTCTGAAGCTCAAGCAGAGAAAGCTGCTCTTCCTCCACACTTCACTCTGATCGGACAAGCACAGTCCACCTGATGGTCCCTGAATCAGACATTGGGAAAAAAGTTTTATTTTGTGCTAATAGTATTAGGTCAGAGGTTACCCACTCTTAGAGCTGAAGTTAATCCCATGCAAACCAGATGGCTGTCATCCAGGGGAATAGAGTAGAGACAAGAAAAAACAGCAATAGCAACTTCTACCTCTGGGATACGCACTTGGGAAGCCCGGTGAAGAAGAGAGAATTTCCACTGCATCTGCCTTTAGAGACTTACTATTTTTAGTATCACACATATGTAGCAACCATTTTAAAAAATAATTAAACTATGTATTTCAAACAGCTCCATTTGGAGTTTGTTTTGATATAAAAAATGAGGCAGAGACTCAAATTTAATTTTTTCCAAATTTGGCCAAACACTATTTATTGAACACTATCTCTTTTCTCTACTGACTTAAATGGTTCCTTTGTTATATATATATATTTTTAAATATTTATTTATTTATTTGAAAATCAGAGTTACACAGAGAAAAAATCTTCAATCCGCTGGTTCACTCCCCAATTGGCCCCAACGGCCAGAGCTCCGCCGATCCAAAGCCAGGAGCTAGGAGCTTCTTCCGGGACTTCCATGCAGGTGAAGGAGCCCAAGGACTTGGGCCATCTTCTACTGCTTTCCTAGGCCATAGCAGAGAGCTGGATCAGAAGTGGAGCAGCCGGGACTTGAACCAGCGCCCATATAGGATGCCGGCACTGCAGGCAGCATCTTTACCCACTAAACCACCGCACTGGCCTCGGTTATATCTTAAGATCTCAAATAAGTATAGAAATTTTTCTGATTTTGTATTCTGTTCCACTTCCTATTTTTCTGTACCTATATCAGTAATAATATAGCACTTCAACTGTAGGTTTAATCATTCGTTGGGTGATGAACCTTCATTGCTCTATTTCTGTAACTCAGTTGGCCAACAGCCCAAGGCTATGCTTCCAGATAACTTTAGAATCATTTATCAGGATCCCAAAAAGGTACATTGGAGTCAGAGCTGGGAATGTGTTGAATTCATGTATCTATTAGGAAACAGTAAGAGCTTTACAATAATATGCCAAACTATTAAATAATTAAGCATATTTTATTGGCTTATGTCTATTTTTAAGTCCTTTAGTAGCTTTAAAAGATGTTTTCATTCCTTTATTTAGACTTGTTTGCTTTAATACTGTTATTGTGAATAAGGTACTTTCATTATTTTTTCTAACTTGTTTTCTCAATATGTAAAAAGGTATTAATTTTATATATTAATTTTATAATTGTCTATCTCCATATTATTAGTACTAATAAGATCATCTTAACTTTTCTCTTCTTCATTTTGTTGAGTTTTGGTAAGTAAATTTCTATAAGCCCCTGCCCACTTTGTTAGAGACCCATGGGCAAGACAGTATGAGTTGTTCTCAGGGAAGAAGCAATGCATTTGGCTGGTTTCTATGGATAATTCAAGGTGGGGATTTGTGGTTTACAGAATAGAATCATTGGCTAGATTAATAGGATCATTAAAAGTTGTTTAATACTGCTTGACATTAATTAGTGTGGCTATGATAATAGGTAAAAACTTAAAAAACAGAAAATAAAAAGTCTGGGTGAGGATTTGAAGAAACTGGAACTCTGTGCTTTGCTAGTGGAATATAAAATGGTGCTTCTGCTACAGAAAATAGTGTGGTGGTTCCTTAACAGTTAAACATAGAATTATCACATAATCCAGTGCTATACTTCTAGGTATACATTCAAAAGATTGAAAGAAAAGATGCAAATAGATACCTATAAAACAATGTCCATGGCAGTATTATTCACAATAGCCAAATGGTGGTAACAACCCAAGTATGTGTGGCCAATGAATGGATGAAAAAATGTGATATATACATACAATGGAATAGTATTCAGCCTTAAAAAGGAGTTATATTGTGTGTAATGTGTTATAGATAATATATTACGCTAAATTAAATAAACCAAACACAAAAGGACAAATAGAGTTTCCAATTAATATAAGGGACGTAGAGTAAGCAAATCCACAGAGACAAAAAGTGGAATAGTGGTTACCAGAGGCTGCAAGGAGGGCCAGACAGGGAAATGTTGCTTAATGGGTAAAGGGTTTGTTTGAGATGACAGAAAAGTTCTGGAAATGGACAGTGGTGTTGACTGTACAACAATGTTAATCTACTTAATGCCAGCGAAGTGTACACAATGGTTAAAATGGTAAATTTTATGTTATTTTTCCCACAATAAAAAATTAAAAATATATGCAGATGTGAGGAAGGCAAAGTCCATTTCAAAGACATGAGCAGTAAAATCACTTGAGTAAGTTTTCAGCCATGACTACTTGGCATAAAAACTTGGATTTAACCTACAGGCAGTGATAACTACTAACTTTTTTTTAAAAAAAGATTTATTTATTTATTCAAAAGTCAGAGTTATACAGAGAAGAGAGGCAGAGAGAGAGAGGTCCTCCATCCACCGTTTCACTCCCCAATTGGCCGTAATGGCCGGAGCTGTGCTGATCTGAAGTCAGGAGCCAGGAGTACCTCTGGGTCCCCCACGTGGATGCAGGGGCCCAAGGACTTGGCCATCCTCCACTGCTCTCCCAGACTACAGCAGAGAGCTGGCTAGGAAGTGGAGCAGCCAGGACTCGAACCGATGCCCACATGGGATGCCGGTGCTGCAGGCGGCGGTCCCATCCACTACGCCACAGCACTGGCCCCACTAACATTTTTTGATATACCAAAATGAAATGACAGGAATGGTAATCTTAAGATATTTTATCAAAGTGTCACTTGCATATTGTTTACAAAATTGAACACAGCGAGATGGTGTTGTGGCACAGTGAGTTAAGCCACCATCTGCAATGCCGTCATCCCATATTGAAGCACTGAATCGAGTCCCAGCTGTTCAGTTTTCCAATCCAGCTCCCTGCTAATATACCTGAGAAAGCAGTGGAAGATGACCCAAGTGTCTGGACCCATGCCACCCATGCGGGAGAGCTGGAGGGAGTTCCAGGCTCCAGGCTTCAGCCTGCCTCAGCACCAGCCATTGCTGCCTTTTGGGAAGTAAACCAGTGGATGGAAGACCTCTCTTTCTCTCTGTCTCTCTCCCCACCTTTCTCTCCTTTGCCTTTCAAATAAACAAATCTTTTTTTTTTAATGTACACAGATAATTTATAATGAATTCCAGCTCCAATTTCAAATCCCTAAAGGCAACCATTTTTAACTCCTTTTAACTATGTACATTTTAGCTATTTGGAGAATTATTCATAATTGTTTTTTTTTAACTTTTATTTAGAATATAAATTTCCAAGGTACAACTTGTGGATTACAATGGCTTCCCCACCCATACCTTCCCTCCCCCCCGCTACCCTCCCCCCTTACCCATTCCCTCTCCCCTTTCATTCACATCCAGATTCATTTTCAATTCTCTTTGTATACAGGAGCTCAGTTTAGTTTGTGTTAAGTAAAGATTTTAAACCATTTGCCCTCACATAGCATCACAGAGTGAAATATACTCTTTGAGTACTAGTTATAGCATTAAATCACATTGTACAGCACATTAAGGACAGAGATCCTACATGATATTTTTTTAAATTGATTGATTTTTATGCAACTTCCAAATGAATTATTCATAATTGTAAGTAATGTGTTTATACATCCATTTCTTTGCAATTTTTGATATTTTCCATGATAGTTGAAGATCTGGTTTACTTAGAGTAACCTCTATTTCCTACTCCCCAAATACAGTTCTGTCAGTATTTTTAGTTCTTACATAACTTCCCTTGGTAGTTTTGCATTATTTACTTTGATCTTTATATTCATTTTTACACTAATTACAAGCAGAATCTCTATCTCTAACTATCCTTCATTCTGTAATCATAATGAAGTCCATTATTTGATTCTAAAAGTTGAAAATCGGTAAAATATATATGTTATTTTGACTGTAATTATTTTCATACAAAAGCCAAATGGTATGTTGATTACATTTCCTTTATTACATGGCTTTTCTGTTACTGTGGCACTCTCTCTCTCTCTTTTTTTTTAACAGATGCATTTATTTGAAAGTCAGAGTTATAGAGACAGAGGGAGAGTTCTTTCAGCTGCTTACTCCCTAAGTGACCACAATGACCAGGACTGAGCCAGGCTGAAGCCAGGAGCTTCACCCATGTCTCTCACTTGGGTGCAAGGGCCTAAGCACTTGGGCCAGCTTCTGCTGCTTTCCCAGGCACCTTAGCAGGAAGCTGGATCAGAAGCGGAGCAGCTGGGACTCAAACTGGCGCCTAAGTGGGATGCCAGCTTTGTAGGCGGTGGCTTTACCTACTATGGCACAACGCTGGGCCCCAACTGCGGCATTCTCAACTCCCGTCCTGTCCCTTGCATTGGCTATACTTACCACATTGTTGTATCCTTATAAAAACTCAAAAAGCTGTCTTTTCTTTGGTTCTCTCCTTTACAACTTTCTGCCTGCTCACTTCAGGCTAAACTGATGCTTTCTAGCCATGCTGAGAGCTCTCATACCACTTTGTTTTTCTTTCTGTACTGTTGCCTGAACCCTGTATCGCTCTGTATGGTTTGGTCACATTTTTTTTTTCCTGTCACATTTTCATGGAGGAAGAGACAACTTTTTGATGTCCTTTCATGAAAAATACTTCAAAAATTTCATGGAAAATGGATTTTAAAGGAAGGCAAGTTTATTTTGGTGCAAAAAGTGTTTTTAACTCATGTATAGTTTTTTCATAATACTCATTTTCCATAAACTTTATTTTGTGAAATGAAAGAATGCACTCAAAGACCCCTTGTAAGTCTAAACTTGTTTTTTATTCTTGTTGATAGAGAAATCTAGATTGAAGCTCCTTCTTCCTCAGAACTTCAAAAACATGTGTCCGTTTTCTTCTGTATCAATAAGAAATGTATGCATGCCTATTTAATGTTTTATTTAGAGTGGGACATGTTGGGGATTTCCCCCTCTAGAAACTTTAATGTTCTGAAATTTCCCAATTAAATGTCTTATATATATTATATGTCTCATTCCTTATGTTGGGACTGTTTTATTTTAAAAAATTTTAATTTCTTTGAGAGGCAGAGAGAGAGGGAGATATCTCCCATCCACTGGTTCACTCCCCAAATGCCCACAATAGCCAGGGCTGGGCTAAAACTAACACTGGAAGCCAGAACTTCAGTCCAGGTCTCCCAGGTGCATAACAGCCAGTCATTCACTTGAATCATCACTGCCGTCTCCTAGGATCTGCACTGGCAGGAAGCTGGAATCAGGAGTCAGGCTGGGGATCAAACCCAAGCACGCTGACATCTCTGATGTTGGGTGTTTTAACTGCTAGAACAAATGTCTGTCCCCTTGAGACCTTTCAGAATTTTGATTTGGCTTTCAGCTGTGGGGAATTTATGTTTGTTGAGGCTTCCCTTCCATCTTCTCTATTTTCCTGGAATTGCTTTTGGTTGGATGATTGTGTCTCAAGTTACCTCCCCTCCCCTCCCCTCCCCTCTCCTCTCCTCTCTCTTCTTTCTTTTCTTCCTTTCCTTCTTTTCTTTCTTTCTCTCTTTTTCAAAGAAGATTATTCATTTATGTGAAAGGCAGAATGATGAGAGAGACAGAGAGATATGTCTTCCATTCCCCAGTTCACTCCCCAAATGCTGCAACATCCAGGTTTGGCCAGAGCGAAACCAGGAGCCTGAAACTGCTTCAGGGTTTCCCTCATGGGTAGCAGGGGCCCAAGTACTCTAGCCATCTTCTGCTGCCTCCCTAGGCACATTAGTAAGGAACTGGATCAGAATGAAAGCAGCCAGCACTCAAACAAGAGCTCCAATATGAGGCACCGGCATCACATATGGTGGCTTAACCCGCTATGCCACAACACCTGTCCCCTCAAATTTATCTCTATATCAAGTATGTTCTTTACCTAGTATTTTTCACCTAGTATATTTGGGGAGAAATCCTTAATTTTATTATATACTTCAATTAATTTTATCTAAAATTTTTTCTCAGTCATATTTTTAGCTTCCCAGAACTTTCTTTCTTTTTTTTTTTTTATACACAGAAGATTGATTTAATATTATAGTACGTGAAGATTTCATCAGTTTGCTCCCACACAGAAACACAAAGTGAAAAAATACTGTTTCATTACTAGTATTAGCATTATTTCACATTGGATAACACATTAAGGACAGATCCCTGATGAGAAGTAAGTACACAGTGACTCCTGAAGTTGAATAACAATTTGACACTCTTGTTTATGGCGTCAGTAATACATCAACAGTTCAGACAGGAGCTGATCATGTCTTATTTTCTCATAGTGTTCATTTCGTTTCAGCAGGTTTCCTCTTTGGTGCTCAGTTAATCATCACCAATCATGGAAAACAAATGATATTTGTCTCTTTGGGACTGGCTTAATTCACTCAGCATGATGTTTTCCAGATCCCTCCATTTTGTTGCAAATGATCGGATTTCATTGTTTTTGACTGCTGTATAGTATTCTGTAGAGTACATGTCCCATAATTTCCTAATCCAGTCTACTGTTGATGGGCATTTGGGTTGGTTCCAGGTCTTAGCTATTGTGAACTGAGCTGAAATAAACATTAGTGTGCAGACGGCTTTTTGGTTTTCCAATTTAATTTCCTTTGGGTAAATTCCAAGGAGTGGGATGGCTGGGTTGTATGGTAGGGTTATATTCATGTTTCTAAGGAGTCTCCAGACTGACTTCCATAGTGGTTTAACCAGTTTGCATTCCCACCAACAGTGGATTAGTGTCCCTTTTTCCCCACATCCTCTCCAGCATCTATTGTTGGTAGATTTTTGGATGTGAGCCATTCTGACCGGGGTGAGGTGAAACCTCATTGTGGTCTTGATTTGCATTTCCCTGATTGCCAGTGATCTTGAGCATTTTTTCATGTGTCTGTTGGCCATTTGGGTTTCCTCTCTGGAAAAATGTCTATTGAGGTCCTTAGCCCATTTCTTAAGTGGGTTGTTTGTTTTAATGTTGTGTCGTTTCTTGATTTCGTTGTAGATTCTCGTTATCAGCCCTTTATCTGTTGCATATTTTGCAAATATTTTTTCCCATTCTGAAGGTTGCCTATTCACTTTCCTAACTGTTTCTTTTGCAGTACAGAAACTTCTCAGTTTGATGCGATCCCAATAGTTAATTTTGGCTTTGAGTGCCTGTGCTTTTGGGGTTTTTTCCAAGAAGTCTTTGCCAGTACCTATGTCTTGCAGGGTTTCTCCTATGCTCTCCAGTAATTTGATGGTGTCGGGTCGTAGGTTTAAGTTTTTGATCCATGTTGAATGAATTTTTGTGCAAGGTGTAAGGTAGGGGTCTTGCTTCATGATTCTGCAGGTGGAAATCCAGTTTTCCCAGCACCATTTGTTAAATAGACTGTCTTTACTCCAGGGGTTAGTTTTGGGTCCTTGATCAAATATAAGTTGGCTGTAGATGTTTGGATTGATTTCAGGTGTTTCTATTCTGTTCCATTGGTCTATCCATCTGTTTCTGTACCAGTACCATACTGTTTTGATTACAACTGCCCTGTAGTATGTCCTGAAATCTGGTATTGTGATGCCTCCAGCTTTGTTTTTGTTGGACAAGATTGCTTTAGCTATTCGAGGCCTCTTATTCCTCCATACGAATTTCAGCATCATTTTTTCCAGATCTGAGAAGAAAGCCTTTGGTATCTTGATTGGGATTGCATTGAATCTGTAAATTGCTTTTGGGAGAATGGACATTTTGATGATATTGATTCTTCCAATCCATGAGCATGGGAGATTTCTCCATTTTTTGGTGTCCTCTTCTATTTCTTTCTTTAAGGTTTTATAATTTTCATCATAGAGATCTTTAACATCCTTGGTTAAGTTTATTCCAAGGTATTTGATTGTTTTTGTGGCTATTGTGAATGGGATTGATTTTAGCAGTTCTTCCTCAGCCGTGGCATTGTTTGTGTATATAAAGGCTGTTGATTTTTGTGCATTGATTTTATATCCTGCTACTTTGCCAAACTATTCTATGAGTTCCAATAGTCTCTTAGTAGAGTTTTTTGGTTCTTCTAAATAAAGAATCATATCGTCTGCAAAGAGGGATAGTTTGAGTTCTTCCTTCCCAATTTGTATCCCTTTAATTTCTTTTTCTTGCCTAATAGCTCTGGCTAAAACTTCCAGCACTATATTGAATAGCAGTGGCGAGAGTGGGCATCCTTGTTTGGTGCCAGATCTTAGTGGGATTGCTTGCAGCTTTTCCCCGTTCAATTGGATACTGGCCGTGGGTTTTTCATAAATTGCTTTGATTATATTGAGGAATGTGCCTTCTATACCCAGTTTGCTTAGGGTTTTCATCATGAAAGGGTGTTGTATTTTGTCAAATGCTTTCTCCGCGTCTATTGAAATAATCATATGGTTTTTCTTCTGCTGTCTGTTAATGTGGTGTATCACGTTGATTGTTTTGCGAACGTTGAACCATCCCTGCATACCAGGGATAAACCCCACTTGGTCTGGGTGGATGATCTTTCTGATGTGTTGTTGTATTCTATTGGCAAGAATTTTATTGAGGATTTTTGCATCTATGTTCATCAGGGATATTGGTCTGTAATTCTCTTTCAATACTGGATCTTTTCCCGGTTTAGGAATTAAGGTGATGCTGGCTTCGTAGAAAGAATTTGGGAGGATTCCCTCTTTTTCGATTGTTCTGAATAATTTGAGAAGGATTGGAGTTAGTTCTTCTTTAAATGTCTGGTAGAATTCAGCAGTGAATCCGTCTGGTCCTGGGCTTTTCTTTCTTGGGAGGGCATTTATTACTGTTTCGATTTCCGTCTCAGTTATGGGTCTGTTTAGGTTTTCTATGTCTTCCTGGTTCAGTTTAGGTAGGTTGTATGTGTCCAGGAATCTATCCATTTCTGATAGGTTTTCCTGTTTGCTGGCATACAAGTCCTTGTAGTAATTTCTGATGATTCTTTTGATTTCTGTGGTGTCTGTTGTTACGTTTCCTTTTTCGTCTTTGATATTGTTAATTTGGGTCTTTTCTCTTCTTTTTTTAGTTAGTTGGGCCAATGGGGTGTCAATTTTGTTTATTTTTTCGAAAAACCAGCTCCTCGATTGGCTGATTTTTTGTAATGTTTTTTTGGTTTCAATCCTGTTAATTTCTTCCCTGATTTTGATTATTTCTCTTCTCCTACTAGCTTTGGGTCTGGTTTGCTGTTGTTTTTCTAGATCCTTGAGATGAACTGAAAGCTCATCTATTTGGTGCCTTTCCAATTTCTTGATGTAGGCACCTATTGATATAAATTTTCCTCTTAACACTGCTTTTGCTGTATCCCATAGGTTTTGGTATGATGTGCTGTTATCTTCATTTACTTCCAGGAAATTTTTGATTTCTCTTTTGATTTCTTCTATGACCCATTGTTGATTCAGGAGCATGTTGTTCATTCTCCATGTGTTTGCATATGCTCTAGAGATTCCTGAGTTGCTAATTTCCAACTTCACTCCCTCGTGGTCTGAGAAGTTGCATGGTATGATTCTTATTCTTTTGAATTTGCTAAGGCTTGCTTTGTGGCCTAGTATGTGGTCAATCCTGGAGAAGGTTCCATGTACTGCTGAGAAGAATGTAAATTCTTTTTCTGTGGGATAAAAGGTTCTGAAGATATCTGTTAGGTCCATTTGGGCTATAATGTCGTTTAAATCTGCTGTCTCCTTGTTAATCCTCTGTCTTGGTGATCTGTCTATCTCTGAGAGAGGAGTGTTGAAATCTCCCAGTACTATTGTATTGGGGTCTAAGTCTCCCTTTAAGTCCCTTAACAGGTCTTTTAAATAGACCGGTGCCCGGTGGTTAGGTGCACATACATTGATAATCGTTATATCTTCCTGTTGAATGGATCCCTTAATCATTATATAGTGCCCCTCTTTGTCTCTCTTAATAGTTTTTGTGGTAAAATTTATGTTATCTGATATTAAGATGGCTACGCCCGCTCTTTTTTCATTTCTGCTCGCATGGTATATGTTTTTCCATCCTTTCACTTTGAGACTGTATGGATCTTTGTTGGGAAGATGTGTTTCTTGTAGGCAGCAAATAGCTGGGTTTTGTTCCCTCATCCAGTCAGTAAATCTTTGCCTTTTAATAGCACAGTTCAAACCATTCACGTTCAATGTAACTATCGATAAGTAGTATCTTTGCCCTACCATTTGCCAATGATTTTCTTATGTATGCTTTGGGTTTCTTATGATCTTTTGCTGTGAGATTTCCTTCCTTTAGCTTCTTTCATGTTGATGACCATGTTTCTGTGTTTCTGCGTGTAGCACATCTTTAAGGATCTTTTGCAGGGCTGGGCGAGTGGCGACAAATTCTTTCAGTTTCTGTTTGCAATGAAATGTCTTTATCTCACCTTCAATCACAAATGAGAGCTTTGCAGGGTATAATATTCTGGGCTGGCAGTTTTTCTCTCTTAGTACCTGGGCTATATCTCGCCATTCCCTCCTGGCTTTTAGGGTTTCAGATGAGAAATCTGCTGTGAGTCTGATTGGAGATCCTTTGAGGGTAATCTGACGTTTCTCTCTTGCGCATTTTAGGATTTTTTCTTTCTGCTTCACTGTGGTGAGTTTAATTACAATGTGTCGTGGTGAGGATCTCTTTTGGTCATGTTTGTTAGGGGTTCTATGAGCTTCCTGTACTAGGATTTCTCTGTTCTTCTCCAAACCTGGGAAATTTTCTGCTAGTATCTCACCAAAAAGGCCTTCTAGCCCTTTCTCTCTCTCCATGCCTTCAGGAACTCCTAGAATCCAAATGTTAGGTTTTCTAATAGTATCCTGTAAATTCCCGACAATATTTTTTAGATTTCTAATTTCCTCTTCTTGTCTTTGGTTTGACTGTTTCCTTTCCTGTTCTCTGTCTTCTAAGTCCGATATCCTCTCTTCTGCTTCACCCATCCTGGTTTTAAGGCTCTCTAGTGTGCTTGTCATGTGATCAATTGAATTCTTCAATTCATTAAGATTTTTTGTCACTATCGTAGCTTCTTGTTCTACTAGTTGCTTCGTTTCATTCTGATTCTTCCTTAATAATTCATTTTCGCGAGAGAGGTTTTCTATCTTATCCATTAAAGATTTCTGTAGTTCAAGTATTTGTTTTTGTGAGCTTCTTAATGTTCGTATCAATTTTTTGAGGTCTGCTTCTTGCATCTCTTCTATCTCCTCATCTTCATAATCTTGAATTGGGGTGTCTTTTTCATTTGGGGTCATCATAGTGTCTTCCTTGCTCTTGTTAGGTCGCTGTCTGCTTTTGTTTGGCATTTCTCCACTCTGTCTCCCCGGGTTGTCGATGTAACGGAGCTGCTGGCTGCAGCACCCCCTCAGATTTGTGCAGCTTCACTGCTTTAGAGGCGGGTGGGCTGTGCGGGGGCCCGGTTCCGAGGCCGCCGGGTGCTGGCTGGCGGGGCGGGCCGGGGGGACCCGGTTCCGGGGCCGCCGGGTGCTGGCTGGCGGGGCGGGCCCGGGGGGGACCCGGTTCCGGGGCCGCCGGGCGCTGGCTGGCGGGGCGGGCCGGGGGGACCCGGTTCCGGGGCCGCCGGGCGCTGGCTCGCGGGGCAGGCCGGGGGGACCCGGTTCCGGGGCCGCCGGGTGCTGGCTGGCGGGGCGGGCCCGGGGGGGACCCGGTTCCGGGGCCGCCGGGCGCTGGCTGGCGGGGCGGGCCGGGGGGACCCGGTTCCGAGGCGACCCCAGTGGGGTCCCTCTCTTCCCGCCAATGTCTGGAGTTACCGAGGGATCTCCGCCTCACCTCCCCCTCCGGCGGTGGCACGCCGACTCCGCAGCCGCGCTCCCCTTCGCGTCTCCCTTCCCGCGGCACTTCTCCTTTCCCGCAGCACGGCGAGTCCGTTCTCCTCCGCGTCAAGTCCAGTGGATCAGGGAGAATTTCCCCCGCGTTGTTTTTCGAAGTCTTTACTTGGAGTTACTGCAACTCCACTTTTATTAAACTATCTTTTCCCGGACTGTTTGTGTGCGCCCTCACTGTTCCGCCATCTTGGCTCCTCCAGAACTTTCTTTCTGAAGCACATTTCTCCAAAGCAATTTTCCCCTCATTTTAAAGATAAACTATTTTCCAAAATTTCTCTTAACATTAATAGAGTTTTTATTTTTGCAACTTTTGTTTTATTTCCAGAGTTATCACTGTTGTGTCAAAAATATCTACACTACATTCTTTTGTTTATGCTTCCATCTTCCGATGGTTCATTTCTCTTTCTCTTAATGGTGTTTGATTCTTTTTTTATTCTGTTACCAATGGGAATAATAGAAGTCTCAGGCTGAATACCACATCTATCTGTGGGTTCAGTCAGCTAACTCAGTTTGGAAAGACACTAGAATGCAAAGCAAGAATTCACATGCAGTGTGCAGTGTTAAGTTGGAGGAAGGACAGACTGACACAAGGAACTTCTACATCCAACTAGGTGTAGACAGCAGTCTAATTTGTACCCCTGCAATGCTACCAGGAAGGAAGGGGTTAGACATAAAAATCATTCTAAGTGGAGAATTACTAGGGCTGCATTACATGGGGATGGGTGTTGTGGCACAGCAGGTTAAGCCATCACTTTGATGCCCACATCCCATATCAGAGAGTCTGGGATTAAGTCTTGCCTCTGCTCCCGGTTCCAGCTTCATGATGGAGCTCCTGGCTCCTGCCTTCACCCTTGCCCAACCCTGGATGTCGTGGGCATTTGGGGAGTGAACCAGCAGATGGAAAATTCTCTCTCCACCCTATCAAATTACTAAGCATAAAGTAAACTTATTTTTATAGAAGATTATGCTTTTATTTTATATGGATGGTAAGTTAGAGAACGAAATTAGAGACATCTTTTAAGATTTCAAGCCTAATAAGTGACAAAAAGAATGGCGCCAATCAAAGAAATAGAAACAGTGACAGAATCGAGGGGCACAAAAGGTTACTGACTTAGGGAAAAGATGCATTTGGCTTTAAAAAAAGATTACTTTCTGATGATATCAGTGTGTCCAAGTGCCATGTGGCTCTGGGGCAGGTAGAAATATGATGCTAAAGCTTAGAGAGGTCAGAAGTAGACACATAGATTTGGGGATCACCCCTAGAGAGGAGGTCTACATTGATGGCCCCTCTAAGAGGCACCACAGAGAACAGCTCAGTAAGATGTAGGCTGAGTTCTGAGCTGAGGTCATTCACAAGACTATTTGCTTTCTATTTTTTCTGTTGGTATTATTATGTCACCAACATTTAAATGCCTGCCTTATGTCCACTCTTACCTTCCTCATTGTTAACCACACATTTGCATAGGAACAATTTTCCAACTAAAATACTCACTTTCCTAAAGCCCTTTGCAACTAGGGGTGGTCTAGAGACCCAGTACTAGCCAGGAACATGTGAAGTGAGGTTGCTGGAGGTGTGGTGGAGTCTTCTGAGGACACACTCAATGGAACAGGATCGCTGCTCCGTTTGCTCTTTCCTCTTCTTCCTGTCTGCCTTGCATCCAGGATACCTTGGAGGTGAGGGAAGAGCAGCTCCCCTTGACCATGAGAATGAAGGTCATAATATAGATGGTGGAGCTGAAGAACTGAAAGGCCCCAAGTCCTCACTTATCTCATGAATCATCCACATTGGCGGCCTTTCTCTGAACTTGATTATAAAACAAACCCTTAAAGCCAAATTTGTGTTGAGTTCTGTGTTACTTCCAGCCCAAATCTTTATAAGACATTTAGTGAATAAATTCTAAATGCTCCCCCTTTGTATCATAAAATGTTAGTGAGTATTTAGTTTTCAACTCTTCCAAAAAATGTTCTGAGAGAGCTTAGAACAAATGGTACAAATAGTACAGGGCCATTCAAAACGATAGTCACAGAATAAAAGTGAAATCAGGAAAGGGAAAAATAACTCTGCTAGAAAATGCAGGTGAAGTAGATCAACTGACACTAAATCAAAATTTACTTTGGAGTTTCTCCCATCAAGCTCTTGTTAACTTGTTAATCCCCCAAAGCATACCAGTGTATCAATTTCTGTAACAGAGTGTTGTGTTAAGAAAAATGAATCAGGTGGATTCTATAAAAGGATATTGAAAATTACATCTTTTAAAACTGTTTCTAAAAGACATAACATTATCAGACAATATTGAATGTCAAAGCTCAAAACATTAAAATGTAATCCAGTCATTACCAAAAAACATAATCTCAAAGGGCTGCTTTCTTTCTGGGTGTGTGTGTGTGGTATTTTTGTTAAAACAATTGAGAAAAGCTATGTAAAATGGAAGAGAACTTGAGGGCACACATTTCCTCTCACTCTTCATAGTCTGTTTTCCCCTCACTTGAAACAGTGTGTGTGTGTGTGTGTGTGAGTGTGTGTGTGAGAGTGTGTGTGTGTAGTGTTTTTGTCAAAACAGTGGGGAAAGCTATATAAAATGGAAGAGAACTTGAGGGCACACATTTCTTCTCACTCTTCATAGTCTGTTTTCCCCTCACTTGAAACAGCAACAGAGGGGAGTCAAACTGGAACACCTTGTCTTGGGCTTCCACAATCACTTTCAACATGTTTGGCACTGTTCACTTGGAATGCACTGGAGAACATCGTAAGAATCTCACACGAAGTTAGCTACTACCTTCGTTGTCCAGATATGGTGAGGACGTCAGCCCCAGCAGTTCTCAGAATTTCACATGAAACACTCAGAAAAACACTATTTTAAAACCCAAGTGTCTAGAAAAGCTTTCTCTGTACTTTTCTGCTGCTTGAACAACTTTCTTCTTTTGGACAATATAAATACGTAGCTAATCATATCTCCCTTTTCCTTTTGGTTTCCAAGTAAGCTAGGAGCACATTTGCCTCACAACTTTATCATTTCTGTGAACTATGCATTTCCACACCCAATTTTATTGATGATTTAAAGAAATTTCATAAATGTATATATTAAAAATAAAATGATGTGTACATGCATATAAATTTTATTTTCTCCTCTGTGCATATCATTTCCCTGGATATGGATCTTAACAGCTTATATTTCATTACACATGTTTTCAAATCAATGAGAGAATATGGTGGGGGAGTAACAATTAAATACAGGAGGTCAAAGGAATTTGTCCAAGTATGTGATTTTCATTATTTGGCAATAAAAGGATGGAACTAAAAGCCAAGGCATGACTGGTTAATATATACTAAGATATTTCAAAATGTTCATGGAAAATGGAATGAAAACATAAATTTATTGTAGCGCCAAAAACTTTTTTGAAATCCATGAATAGTTTTTTTTAAATACGCATTTTAATAAACTTTTTGAAGTTCCTCATATGTGTGAATTTCAAAATTTTCTGCATCAAAATAAACATCTTTTAATTCCTTTTTTCCATGAACTTAGTGCAAAGTACCCTAACACCTCTCAAATATTGATTATGTTGGCCGAAGTTTTGGTTGAGACCACCATCATGTGAAAATGGTGAAGACCAGAGGCAAGGATAATAAGCAGTATAAAATGCCAAGTGTGCCAGACTCAGGTGTCATTCCCCCTGTTGCTCACAGCAACTCCCCTATGATGTCTGTGTTGCTCTTAGCTCTGTTTTACAGTTGAGGAAACTGGTCACCTAGGTCACCTAGCCATGGGTTAAAGATGGGGAGGGGGGTGGCAAGTGGCAAGGCTGATTGTTACTATTTAAGGTAAGTAGCTTTGGTGGAGTTCTCACCAGCCCTAGTCTTAGGAAGAATCTTGGAATCTGCTTCAATGCTCAGTGCTCACTGGTGCCTAGTTGACAACTGATTTCTGTACCCCAAGAACAGAAGAGATCACCTTGATTTGGAAAAACTTTAGGGAGCAGAGGTCACAGTCACCCCCTCTGAGTGTAACAGCCCCCATGAGCAGACTGTGATTAGACAACACCCGGGGATTTACTCATCAATCACACCCTTCACATCAGTGTACCAGAGAGGTCTTGGGGCACACGAAGGCTCTGAGAAGTGATCTCAACTCTCAGTTCCCCAGTAGATGACACATGAACCAAATCCCCTGGAAAGCCCACAGCTTTCCCGGATGCAGCTTTAAAGGTAGGGTCTGCAGTACGAGCCTCTTTTCTGTGATCTAGGAAATACAGTCATTTCCCTTCCATTTCGGCACACACACAGTTGCCTCTTTCACTGCTGCACATGCCTGACAGCTCCTAAAAACACTGTGCAGAGCCAGCCAGCCAGGCCAGGCAGAAAACCTACAAGGTGTGGGCACAAATTCAAGAAATAAGAGCAGGCCTCCTGGAGCGGAGCCAGGAGCTTTAACTTCAAACAGAATTATCTTAATGAGCCAGTGTAGATAAACAACAAAGATTTTTGCATTTCAGCCACAGTGAGGCTTTCACCAGCAGCCTCGTTTTCCCCTTCCCAGCCTCCTTTCAGGTTCAAGTCAAGTCCCAGTATCTTGGAAATCTCCAGCCACTAGTAGGCTCTAGCTACAGCTTCTGCCTTCTGTCTTGTCTTTCCCCACAGGGGTATAATTGAATGAGTCTCCCTTTCTGTTATTGCAAGACAGGTGAGCCTCTTTATTTCTTCAGTAAGGAGATAAACATCCACTGGCAAGTGATCTGGTTGAACAGGAAATCATGCCATTGCCCAATTCTTTCGAGGCCAAGTTCTGTATTTTAAAGCAAATATTTGTGGCTGTCAATGGGCAACTATTAATCAATCAAACGACCAGCAAAATAATGGCAGCAAAACTGACTCCCTATGAGTGGAGAGAGGAAGGGCAGATTATCTCCCAGGGTCTAGACCTCCTTTTGCCACTGCTTGCAACCACAGGACAGAACTTTAAACATGTCCTTGGCTCTCTCCTCGATGAACACATCTATTCTGATGGAAGCTTCGGAAAATGAGCTGAAGTCCAGGGCACACAGAGGCATGGGAGAAACCATGCCATTTGGGTCTGCGGCCTTTGCCCCTGGGCCTGGCTGGTTGGAGGTGCTCGGGTCTTCTCTTCAAGGATATAGGGAGAGGAAAGGTGGGGTATGGAAGGGAGCTTGTAGGCTTGACCTGAGGGCTTGCTATTCTTGCAAGGATGTGCAAGATGTTGTCCTGGCAACCAGGGAGGAGAAGAAGGAAATGCCAACCTCATGAAAGTTCCATTGTTGGAACACTGGGAGCCTTTGCCCAAAGTGAACAGCAAGAAAAAGCAGCATGAATGGCCTGGGAAAGCAGTGGAGGATGGCCCAAGTGCTTGGGCCCCTGCACCCACATGGGAGACCCGGAAGAAGTTCCTGGCTCCTGGCTCCTGGCTTCGGATCAGCACAACTCCGGCCGTTGCGGCCATTTCTCCATCTCTCTCCTTTCTCTTTGTAATTCTGAGTTTCAAATAAATAAATAAGTCTTAAAAAAAAAAAAAAGCAGCACGGCCAGCATTCTGGGGTGCACCAGTAGAGCTTCCAGATGACCTCTTCTATCCCCAAACGAGGAGTACCCTGGGCATGGGGACATGCCACAAGCTCAAGAGATGCCACATCCTAGTCTTGAGATGTGTACTGAGAGGCTCAGTGAGTGAATGTGAATTAAATAGCACTGCACCTGTTCCCAGTCTGCAATCCTCTTTCTTTTCTTAATACCAGCACTGAAGGTTTATAGGGTATGGGGTATGGGGTATGGGGTATGGGGTATGGGTTCTGGGAATGGGGTAGGGACAGAGAATCTATCGCAAGTTACAGTGGAATATCAATGACCGGGTTTCAAGAGCAGACCTCACAAGTGAATTTGCAGTGCAAGGTGTTCATGAGGGATTAACATTTGTGGAGCAAAAGAAAAGCAATATTGGGCAGAAGGAGAAGTCAAACATACACAGTCCTGAGAAAGCCACAAGCAACTCAGAGGAAAGCTCTGGAGCGAGCGCTGCCTGTCAGAGTTGTCCTGTGCCAGGTTCAAACAGCTGAGTGTTTACCCTCAATCACTGGATGAGATAGGGAATCAGAACTGATGCAGACCCTCAAGGGACTGTCAGCAGGAGGCTGTCTGCTGAGCACACACCCTGCAGCTGGGCAGCTATGTCTTCCTTGAAGGGGTTCTGGGCAGTGTAGCTCTGTGTCTCCTTACAACAGCAAAGGAAGGGAAATTCCAAGCAAAAACTCTAGAAAGGACATCTCCATGTCATCTCCAAGCAACTCTCAGGGATGCTCTATTGTATAAATTTCTTAAATCAGGAATATATAAGACTAAGATTGCATAAACTCTAGACAGCTGGTATTATGATCTTATTCTATTTAACTATTTTAAAAAATTGCCACCATGGAATTATTTGTATGGATTCTAAGCTTATACTTTTAAATTATAATACTTTCCTAATGATGCTTAAAGTTTAAATACTTCCTGTAGTACTTTTTGCACATAAAATATTATGGAATTTTATAGTCACATTGTAATAGTAGTTGGATAACTAATCTCAATCATTTCACTGCTAACCATCTTCACCACCCATGTGGATTGGGGCGACCTAAGCAGGGCTGGAGAAATCGTGTTGAATGTAGATTTTTGATATTAAATTGATTCAATAACGGAAAAAACTGTATAATTGCCTGTGTTTTAAATATCAGTGTAGGCGTGGTTGTAGAAACTAGGTTGAGAGAGTGAAGAGTCAATATTGTACAGTAACTAAGAGAGCAGCAAGAGTCAATGTAAGTCAGGGCTGAGTTGGAGATAAGTCATCACCTCAACAAAGTTCACTACAGAATTCTGGAGAGAATGATGCGTAATGAAGAAGGAGATGGGAGAGGGAATGGGAGGTGAGATGGGAGTGGGGTAGGGATATGGGGGAAAGAACCACTATATTCTTAAAGTTATATCTAAGTAAAAATGCATTCATTAAATAAAAATTTAAAAAAAGAAAAAATGCTGGAGAGAGGAAGAAATTACTTAGAAGATAGTACAGACCTAAAAATAAATTAATTATAAGGGGCCACCACTGTGGTGGGCAGGTTCTGGCTGCTTCCCTTTCCAATCCAGCTTTTTTTTTTTTTGACAGGCAGAGTAGACAGTGAGAGAGAGAGACAGAGAGGAAGGTCTTCCTTTGCTGTTGGTTCACCCTCCACGGTTGGTTCACACCGCCACGGCCGGTGCACTGTGGCCAGCGCACTGCGCTGATCTGAAGCCAGGCGCTGATCTGAAGCCGGGAGCCAGGTGCTTCTCCTGGTCTCCCATAGGGTACAGGGCCCAAGCACTTGGGCCATCCTCCACTGCACTCCCTGGCCACAGCAGAGAGCTGGCCTGGAAGAGGGGCAAACAGGAGAGAATCCAGGTACTAGAACTTGGTGTGCCAATGCTGCAGGTGGAGGATTAGCCTATTGAGCTGCAGTGTCGGCCCAATCCAGCTCTCTTCTATGGCCTGGGAAAGCAGTGGAAGATGGCCCAAGTCCTTGGGCCCCTGCACCCACGTGGGAGACCTGGAAGAAGCTCCTGGCTCCTGGCTTTGGATTGGCCCAGCTCTGGCTGTTGCGGCCATCTAGGGGAGTGAACCAGCGGATGGAAGACCTCTCTCTCTGCCTCTCCTCTCTGTGTAACTCTAACTTTCAAATAAATAAACTAATCTTTAAAAATTAATTATGAAATAATTGTGGGACTGAACAGATAGTTCAGAAATAAACCCTTGTACCTATAGTCAGTTAGTCTTCATGAAAGGTGCCAAGAACACACAATAGGGAAAGGACAGTCTCTTCAACAAATGGTGTGGATCCGAGTCACAGCACCACTTGTTGACTCCTACAGCCGCAGAAGGCACGACGCTGCTCGCAGCTAATCGGTCTTCAAGAGACTTTTACTTAGAAGGAGTGGGAAAGAGAGTGGGGGAACCGGGAGAAGGGGGAGAGATGGCACGCACGTTCCTTAAGGGGGAAAGCTGGCGAGCCCCCTTCTCTCTCTCGCTCTCCGCTTATATCCAGAATTCAACCAATCACAGTCAATCAATTACAGTCCATGCACAGAGCTCTCCAATCCGGCACTTGATCACGATCAGCTGTGGAGTCACGCAGCAGGCAGGGCATCAGCGCCATCTTGTTTTCCACGATCCTCAGCTAGATGGAAAGTTCAATCAGCTGCTACATCCACATTACTGCTATAAGCCACGCCCACCATGGGGGGGTCCCATGGCTGGCCTATCCATGGGTCCCCACATCTCCCCCGTTTTTATTATATTAAGTGACATGGAAACGTGCCTGTCTTGGGTTCCCAATGGCGCGCAACCTGCTTACCCGTCATGGAGGTAATAGGAAGCTTGTCCTACCCTCTGTCTTAGGTTGCTAGGTGCGCCCATCGGCAATTACCCGTTATTGGCTACCATTCCATTATGTTAAGCCACACTTCTCCATGGGGGTAAGAGCGCAAGGTAGCTAGTATAGCCTGCTGAATTACCAAGTTGGTACCCTGCTTGCAGAGTGTTACAGTTCTGATCAGAACTTCTGGGCTATTGGGGTTTTGAAAGCCAGAACAGTTTTATCAAATTGTGAATTAACAGCTTTAAGTACATTTAAGAAAACAAATCAAATTAGGTCAGCTTTCTTATTACTTGCTACTTAAATCCAACACATAAGTTCTGGCAAATTCCTTCATAATTTCACATTAGCAATTAGGCACAAAGGATACATCTTATTCAAGAAATACTTGGTTCAAAGTAAAATGCTTAATTGGTACTATTCTTCACATGTTCTGAATGCAGACAACAACTCCACATCTTGTATGCCTTAAACACTAGTTACCTCAAAATTCTCCTCCCATTTCACCCACTTGGCGAGGAAGGTGAGGCCTATATTGTTAAGTACAACCTCGTTCCAGGTGGTATTGAGCATCTGTCCCAATTCTAGGGTACAATTAGAATTCTCGTGTAAATCAGTCTCAGACAAAACTCAGTACAAAAAATCATAAACCCCTTAACAAACTTCATAATTACAAATCAATAGTAAATGATCAAGCAATATTTTCAACAAGTCAAAAGCTAAACTAACAAGACATAGATGGCCAAACAATCTTAAAGATAAATTGAAACATTTACATTCTTTTATAAAGCAAACCAAGCATAATCCGCTCAAGCATTCCCATCAATAATAGGGGTAAAGTTAGTACATAATACAAAAACAGAATAGGTAGTTCCGACACTTTTCACCACGATTAGCATTAATGAACTGTTTTATGGCTCGCCTTTTTTAACCCTATTCTCTGTGTCTGTAACGGAGTCTTTATAGTCTTTATCACGGCCTTTTTTCCTGTGCTTCTTCCTCTCATTATAATACAGCCGTATCCAATTTAGATTTCCACATAGTTTTCGAAAATCACTTAAGGTTTTTAGTCCTGTCGTAACAATGGCAAATTCCAAAGGGGCCGCATTTGTTGGTGTAAGCCCAAGTCCTAAATATCCAACTACAGTATCTTTTTGAACCTTTCCTGCCTCCTGAAGACATGAGCTTAATGTTATGAACACTGCTTCCAATATATAAATCGTCCATATAGTGGAGGATTTTTGCTTCTCCATGTCGCTGACGAACAGGCTCTATTGCTTATGAAACATATGGTAAGATCAATCACAATCAGTACTCCCGCCTTTCTCCTGGTGTTCCACTCCCAGTCTTTACAACGATTCACTTCCGCCTATCTCCCGGCATTTTACTCCCGGTCTTTTGTTGACAGTCCACTCCCGCCTGTCCTCCGGCGCTCCACTCCCCTCGGTTATAATCCTAGGCCTTTTTACCCGCCTAGATTCCCTGTCTTTTGTCGACAGTTTACTCCCGCCTTTCTGGCATTTTACTCCCCGTCTTTTGTCGACGGTTTACTCCCGCCTATCTTCCGGCGTTCTACTCCCGTCTTTTGTCGACGGAACCGCGGCTATAATCCTAGGCGTTTCACTTTACCCACCTAGATTCCCGTGTATACACGTTTATCCTTTTACTCCCGCCTTTCTGGCGTTTTACTCCCCATCTTTACGATGGAACCGCGGCTGTAATCCTAGGCCTTTCACTTTACCAGCCTAGATTCCCGTCTATGGACGTTTATCCTTTTCTTACTTCCTGCTTCCAGCAATCGGCCCGACGATCCAAGATCCGGCACCACTTGTTGATCCGAGTCGCGGCACCACTTGTCAGCTCCTTCTTCGGCCGCAGAAGGCACGACGCTGCTCGCAGCTAATCGGTCTTCAAGAGACTTTTACTTAGAAGGAGTGGGAAAGAGAGTGGGGGAACCGGGAGAAGGGGGAGAGATGGCACGCACGTTCCTTAAGGGGGAAAGCTGGCGAGCCCCCTTCTCTCTCTCGCTCTCCGCTTATATCCAGAATTCAACCAATCACAGTCAATCAATTACAGTCCATGCACAGAGCTCTCCAATCCGGCACTTGATCACGATCAGCTGTGGAGTCACGCAGCAGGCAGGGCATCAGCGCCATCTTGTTTTCCACGATCCTCAGCTAGATGGAAAGTTCAATCAGCTGCTACATCCACATTACTGCTATAAGCCACGCCCACCATGGGGGGGTCCCATGGCTGGCCTATCCATGGGTCCCCACAAAATGGTGCTGGGGAAACTGAACATCCTCATGCAGAAGACTGAAATTAATCTCTTATCTCACATTGAAAAAACACCTCTAAATGGGTGAAAGACTTATACGTAAGACCTGAAAATGCACAACTACTAAAAGAAAACATAGGGGAAAGCTCTATGATGCCAGTTTGGGCAAGGATTTTTTGGAGCAGACCCCAAAAGCATAGGTAACAAAAGCAGAAACAGACAAATGGAATTGTATCAAATGAAGAAGTTTCTGAACAACCAAGGAAACAACAGAATGAAGAGAAAAGCCAGAGAATGGAAAAAATATTTGCAATCCATACTTCTGACAAGGAGTTAATATCCAAAAGTTATAAGGAACCTGAACAACTCAATAGCAAGAAAACAAATAACCCAAATGAAAACCCAACAAATAGGGCCAGCGATGTGGCATAGCGGGTAAAGCTGCCACTTGCAGTGCTGGCATTCCATGTGGGTGCTGGTTCAAGTCCCAGCTGCTCCACTTCTGATCCAGCGCTCTGCTGTGGCCTGGGAAAGCACTAATGTGGGAGACCTCAAAGAAACTCTTGGCTCCTGGCTTCTGATCAATCCAGCTCTGGCTGTTGCAGCCATTTGGGAGTGAACCAATGTACAGAAGACTTTCTCTCTCTCTCTCTCTCTCTCTCTCTCTCTCTCTCAACTCCTTGCCTTTCAAATAAATAAATAAATCTTTCAAAAATTAAATTATCAGGGAAACAAAATCACAATGAGATATCATCTCATAGCAGTTAGGGTGACTAGTAACAAATACCAGTGAGAATGCGGATAAAAGGAAACCTTTGCACACTGCTGGTGGGAACATACATTAGAACAGCCATTGTTGAAAACAGTATGGAGGCTTCTCAAAAAAAAAAAAAGAAAACCTAAAAATAGCACTATCATATGACCCAGCAGTTCCACTTCTGGATATATATCCTAAGGAAATAAAATCACTATTGCAAAAAGACATCTACACTCTCATGATCATTGCAGGGCTAATCACAATAGCCATGACATGGAATCAACCTATATATCCATCAGTGAATTAGTGGATGAAGAAAATGTGGAATGTATACACACATTTATTTTATTTATTTGAAAGGTAGAGTGACAGAGAGAGGGGGAGACAATAGAGAAAGAGAATGCTTATCCACTGATTCACTCCTCAAGTGGCCAAAATGGCTGGCGATGGGCCAGGCCAAAACCAGGAGTCTGGAACACCATCCAGGTCTTTCAAGTAGGTGGCAAGGGCCCAAGGATTTGGACCATCTTCCACTGCTTTTCCTAAATGCATTAGCAGGGAGTTGTATGAGAAAAAGAGCAACCCAGACTCAAGCAAGTACCCTGATACAGGATGCCAGTGTTGCAAGCAGTGGCCTTCACCCACTGTGCCACAACGCCAGCCCCATCATTCATCCTTTTAAGAGAAGGAAATGACGTCATTAGTGACAGCATGAATAAATCTGGAGGGCATTATGGTAAGTGAAACAAGCCAGGCACAGAAAGACAAATACTGCACGATTTCATTTTTATGTGGCACATAACAAATTCAGACTTTGAAACAGAGAGTAGATGGTTGCTTCCAGGTGCTAAGGGTGGGAGGTGAGGCACAGGGGAGATGCACATGAAAGAATACAACATGTGAGGCGGGAGGACTGAATTCAGGAGCTCTGTTTTACAACGAGATGCCTATGGTTAATAATAACTCTGCACCAGAGTAGGGTGTCTCGCCCCTCACTCACATTGCTGTTCTTTTTTTTTTTTTTTTTTTTTTGACAGGCAAAGTGGACAGTGAGAGAGAGACAGAGAGAAAGGTCTTCCTTTTGCCATTGGTTCATCCTCCAATGGCCGCCGTGGCCAGCACACCGCACTGATCCGATGGCAGGAGCCAGGTGCTTCTCCTGGTCTCCCATGGGGTGCAGGGCCCAAGCACTTGAGCCATCCTCCACTGCACTCCCTGGCCACAGCAGAGAGCTGGCCTGAAGAGGGGCAACTGGGACAGAATCCGGCGCCCCGACTGGGACTAGAACCCGGTGTGCCGGCGCCGCAAGGCGGAGGATTAGCCTGTTGAGCCACGGCTAACTGTTCTGATCTCCACAGTCAAGCACCCTTGGTCAACACTGAGGTCAGAAGACTCCAGCATCCTGTTCTGACCGTGCCATCTTGCATCATCCTATAATAGTAACCAGCTAGACCCTACCCTGCTCATTTCACAGCTGAAGCCGTTGAAGCACTTCCAGGTAACCTAGGTGTAAGCTACACTTCAGCTTCCGCTGGACAGTCAGTGTTCTTTACTCTCAGAGTAGTTCTTTAGTGTAAACTCAATGCAGCTTGTTTTAAAGTCAAATGAAATCAAAATGTTTGGGTTTATTTTGAATTATACTAAATGAAAAGAAATACAACTTCAAAAGGGAGCCTAATTGTTTTGTTGTGATTTTTTTTCCCTTAAAGACATTGCTATAAACCATATTCCCAAACTATAGGATTCAGGAATGCAATGGAACAAATCCTGTTACATAAATAAGCCAGAGATGGTCTCTGGGTATTGGCCCCTCAGTTGTTTATTTCTTCACTACAGGCTGAAGCTCATTAGAGCAAAGCCCACTGGTGCCAAACACAAATTGTTACACATCCAATTATTTATTTTATTATTTAAAACAAGCAAATTCTTAGCCATTTAAGGCCTATCTGCTTTGCATGTCCCACAGAATTTCACTCCAGTCTGCTGCCATTGATAAGATAGCCTTGCCGTTGGAAGCCCCAAGCTATTACTGCCCTTCCAAGCTCTCTGGCCCTGAGATTCCACACCATGCAGCTGAGTGACATCACTAGCCATGGAAGCCTCTCCCAAGCCTCTCTCCCCTGGAAGTCCCCCTGCCTGCCTCCCCTTCTGTGTGACCCCTGTATTGTAGCCTTCCAAAAGCTTATTTTTCTGACTCTTGGGTTCAAGATCAGTTTCAAGTCCCTTGAATATCTGCAAACACAAAGTGGGGAAATGAAATCCAGAAGTGCAAATAGAGATTACCTGTTCCACTTTTAATTTATCTTTCATTTCTGAGACTTACCTAAATGCTGGCCTGCCTTAGGTGGATCCCAAGGGCATCTCCCTACCAACCTTGCCCTAAGTGTAAATTTCTGCTAAATCATGGATTTGATGTAATGGTTTATGTTTTGAACATACATAGTAAACTCTATATATATTTAAAAGCTATTGTACAGCCGGCACCACGGCTCACTAGGCTAATCCTCTAGAGGCCTGTGGCGCCGGCACCCCGGGTTCTAGTCCCTGTTGGGGCACCGGTTCTGTCCCGGTTGCTCCTCTTCCAGTCCAGCTCTCTGCTGTAGCCCAGGAGGGCAGCCGGGGATGGCCCAAGTGCTTGGATCCCTGCACCCGCATGGGAGACCAGGAGGAAGCACCTGGCTCCTGGCTTCAGATCGGCGCAGTGCGCCAGTCATAACGGCCATTTAGGGGGTGAATCAACAGAAGGAAGACCTTTCTCTCTCTCTCTCTTTCTCACTGTCTAACTCTGCCTGTCCAAAAAAAAAAAAAAAAGAAAAGAAAAAAGAAAAGAAAAAAAGCTATTGTAGTGTCCTAGCAGTTATCTACTTACTTACTTACATATTTACATATTTACAGAGCGGAGAGACAGGGAGAAAGCGAGAGTGTACTTATATCTACTGGTTCACTCCCCAATTCCCTGCAACAGCAAGGGTTGGGCTGAGGCTAGAGCAGGGAGCTGGGAACTCAATCTAGGTCTCCTATATGGGTGATGAGGATCCAGCTACTGAGCCATGCTGCTGCCGCCCAGGGTGTGCATTTGCAGGGCGCTGGAGTCAGAGCAGAGCTTAGCCTCAGATGCACGCACGCCAATACAGGACATGGCCATCCCAACTGGCCTCTTAGCTGCCTGGCCTAACAGTTCAAACACACATGTTCCACACCTGACTGCCTGGTTTTATTCCTGACTCCAGCTTCTGGCCAATGCAGATTGTGGGAGGGATTCAGGTGATCGGGCATCTAGGGAGTAAGCCAATGGATGGGATCTCTCACTCTGTGTGTGTGCATGTGTGTGTCTGCCTCCCAGGTACTAGAACTAGCACAATCATTGTTGCCCACTTTGAAGGCCAGGTTCTAACTCCTTAGGGTGACCACAGACTTTCCCTCTGGAGATGCAGAATTCCCTGGACCTGCCACGTACTCTCATGACTGCCTTTGAGCATGTTACTCTATCGGGAGGCTTGCTCACTTTTGTTTTCTTTTAATGACTCTAAAAATTTTAAACTTAAGTAAAAAACGCACATACTTTTGGATGACTACATGATGTTTCACCCTTCCATGGTAAATGTATCTCTCCTCAAACACTGATCAATTCCAAAGAATTGGTAAAAACATTCGAAACCTTTTCTTCCAGTCTTAGGGGTTTTTTCACCCCAGAAAATTACATAATAGGGGTGGGTGTTTGGTGCGGTAGTCAAGAGGCTGCTTGGGATGTCTGCATCCCACGTCCGAGTGCCAGGGTTCAAGTCTCAGCTCTACTTCCTATTCCAGCTTCCTGATAATACATAACCTGGGAGGCAGCAAGTGATGCCCCCAGTAATTGGGTCCCTGACACTAGGCAACCTGGATTGAATTCCCTGCTTCTAGACATTTGGAGAGTGAACCACTGGATGGGAACTCACTCTTTCTGTCTTTTGAGTTAATTTTTAAAAAGGAAAAAATATATACATCACATTTTTGCATCCAGGATTGAAAGAAGGCAGCTTGCCTGCTTACTGTTGTCCATATACGTGTGCTAGCTACCACCTCCTACCCACGAGGAACTCCTATTGAGGAACAGACCTGCCCAACTGCAGAGAACAGCTCAGCCATCTAATCATATCAACTGGTCTCATCCTTTGGTCATAAATATGATTGGACCACCTAGAACCACCAGGTACTTTAGGGCAAGCAGCTGCATGAAACAAAAAAACCAAGATGATTTATTGATCAACTGTCTTCAGGAAAAAATAAGTGATTTAGAGAAAGGAGGAACCTTAACATTCTTGTTAGTATCCACTGAGCGATTTAAGACATTTTATCCATAAAACATGACAATACTACTGTAAATATGGAGAAATCAAAAGACAAGAAAGACATGTAATTGTTCAAGTAAATGTGTAACAGAAATACTACACGGAAAGATAAGGAGTAAACTGGGAACTTAGGAAATGAAGTTTAAGAAAAAAATAATAAAGAGGTGGGAAATGTGAGAGAAAAACCAAGGGACAAGGACATTATGTCCCCAAAGTCCAATATCTGTTCAATAGGAGTTTCAAGAAGGCCAACTAAACACATGAAAGGAAAGAAGTAATCAAAAAAATATCTGAAGAAAGTATAATTGAATGAAAGAAAAGTATGAGTTTTTAGGTTGAAGAGGGCCACTGTTTTGGAGAAAAGTAAATAAATAAAAACTCATACTTAGATATAAACTGTAAATTTCTGAACTCCGAAAAAGATCTTAACGGCTTACAGAGGAGGAAAACTCAGATCATGTATAATGGAAATAGGATCATGTTGGCAATAGACCTTTACCAACAATATTAGGTGCTAGGAAATATTGAAGTAATGCCTTCAAAAAACCTCAAGGAAATTATTTTAAGTCTAGAATTCTATAACAAGCCAAAATATCAGCCAAGTGTTAAGATTAAATATACATGTAATCATATGAAAACATTTCACTACCAAGTACTCCACAAATATAACCCATGAATAAAAGAAAAAGGACAACATGATACAGTGCCAACTGAGTATGAAGCAGAAGAATCAAAGAAACTGTAAGATATATTAAAATGGAAACTAGTGATTCTTGCACATTAGCTCTTATCCTTTTAGTGGTAAGGGCTTATTGACCCAAGATTATAAATCTTTATCCATGCATTCAATCATACTTCTTGATTCTACAACTATATGAGTACCATAAATACCTTACATGTTTATAGCAGATTTAAAGATTTTAGATTCTATTAAAGGAGAATATAATACTTCTTATCACTGAAGATGATGCAAATATTATAAATAGTACGACTGTAAAATTAACAATATAGCTAACAGTAATCAGGAGCATAGGGACCAGAAGCAATGGGAGGAAAGCACTCTGCTAAATTTTCATCTTTCAAAGTGGGAAGTCAGTAGGTGACTATCTCAACTTGACAACGAAATAGAAACCTAATTATATTATTTAAGATTATAATGAAAACTTCTAGAAAGGCTATGTGATGGTTAAATTATGTATCAACTTTACCAGGCCAAGAAATGTCCAGATAACTGGTTAAACACTGTTCTGGGTATACCCGTGATTTTTTTTTTTTTTTTTTTTTTTTTTTTTTTTTTACAGGCAGAGTGGACAGTGAGAGAGAGAGACAGAGAGAAAGGTCTTCCTTCGCCGTTGGTTCACCCTCCAATGGCCGCCGCGGTTGGTGCGCTGCGGCCGGCGCACCGCGCTCGTCCGATCGCAGGAGCCAGGTGCTTTTCCTGGTCTCCCCATGGGGTGCAGGGCCCAAGCACCTGGGCCATCCTCCACTGCACTCCCGGGCCACAGCAGAGGGCTGGCCTGGAAGAGGGGCAACCGGGACAGAATCCGGTGCCCCAACCGGGACTAGAACCCGGTGTGCCGGCGCCGCAAGGCGGAGGATTAGCCTGTTGAGCCACGGCGCTGGCCCGTGATTTTTTTTTAAAGAGTAATATTTGAATTGGTGGACTCACTAAAAAGCTGATGGTCCTCTTAAATGTAAGTGAGCATCATGTAATCTAGTGAGGACTTGAGTAGAACAAAAAGCCAGAGGAAGGTTGAATTTGCCCTCTGCCTAATCACATGAGTGGGATCACCAATCTTTTGCCTTTGATGCTCCTGGCCCTCAGGCCTTCAAACTACACCTCTGGCTTCCTTGGGTCTCTAGCTTGCAGACAGCAGATTCTCAGCCTCCATAATTGCATGACCAGTATTATTTAATGTATATATGGATAACAGATGGTAGATAGATAGATAGATAGATAGATAGATAGATATTCTGTTAACTCTGCCTCTTTGGAGAACACTAACACAGGCCAGTTGAGCCTTGCAATAAACATTTCCATCCAGTAAACGAGGCTCTTAGACACTTCTCACCTTGTTCATTCTCATCATTGAGTTCACGTTGATGCACCCAAAAATGGCATTTTCAGTCCAAGACCTCTATGAGTCAGGTGTTCAGTTTTGACACAAGCCCAAGGGTAGGTCATGGCTCCTCTTCAAAAGGTTCTCTGTAAATTTCTTACAAACATCCTTGTCCCTCTTGCACCTGACCACTCTGGACAAAAGATCTGGGTATGGTTGGAGAAAAGCTGAAGTTACAGCTAAGGAGAATGGGAATTAATAACTTTGTGGTAGTGGACATTAGCAGCCCCAGCACTTGGAAGAGGCTAACACATTAGAATCTCAGGAGGTATGGAGGAAGGACAGACATTAATCATCTTTTGTCTTTTAGAGCCCTCCAAAATCTTTCTTAATAGTATATCTTGGTAAGCACTCAAAAACTGTAGTGCCTTAAATATAACTGGTGGATCTCCCAACCCTCACCAAATGGTTCTGACTACAATTTGATACAGTTCCCTTTAACCTTACCACCCCCGTCCTCATAGCCATTGCTCAGCCATTCTGTGGGACAGACAAATACCATCTGGCTGGCAGCATGGACAGACAGGATTGGCCCAGTTATGTGAACTAAATTGAGAACATTAAAGCCTACCAGCTGGCCAAGAGGCAACATTTGATGCACTGCCAACCTGTTCTCTCCAATTAATGAAAGTTCTATTTGGTGGATTCCAACAATTGGAAGCATCACTTTCTTTCCAATGGTGCCAAGTTTGTTGCTATGACTATACTTCTAATGTGGATGTCAGGTATTAACTTGTCTGTCCCCAAGACCACAGCGACTTGTATCATAGGGGAGATCATACAAGACCTTAAAATGCTTTTAAAACACTACTATTGGGGCTGGCGCTGTGGCCTAGCAGGTTAAATGCCCTGGCCTGAAGCGCCAGCGCCCCATATAGGTGCTGGTTCGAGACCCAGCTGCTCCACTTCCAATCCAGCTCTCTGCTATGGCCTGGGAAAGCAGTAGAAGATGGCCCAAGTCCTTGGGACCCTACACCTGCGTGGGAGTCCCGGAAGAAGCTCCTGGCTTCTGGCTTCTGATCGGTGCAACTCCGGCCATTACGACCAATTAGGGAGTGAGCCATCGGATGGAAGACCTCTCTCTCTCTCTCTGCCTCTCCTCTCTCTGTGTAACTCTTTCAAATAAATAAATAAATCTTTTAGAAAAATAAAACACTACTATTATGTGTATAAAGTTCATTGAAAATGAATCTTAATGGAGAATGGGACTGGGGAGGGCAGAAGGAGGAAGAAGATGAGTGGGAGGGCAGATATGGTGGGAAGAACTACATTCCTAAAGTTTACTTAAGAAATTTGTATTCCTTAAAAAATAAATTAAAAGAATACTAAAAAAAAACAAAAAACAAAAAAACAAAACACTACTAGACCATGAGCTCTCAAAGGTGGCCTACAGGTACTTATCTGAAATAAGGCTACCCTCTGGTACATAGAAGAGTTACCATAAGAAAAAACAAACACATTTATGCATTCCCTGAGGGTGATTATCTCTGCGGTTGGAGTCATTAAGTCAAAAAAGTTAATAAAAAATGTCTCCCTGACTTTATCTGAAGTGATCAATGACACCAGTTGGCTCTAGAAAGCATTTAGTCCAACTTTGCTTCATTGACCAGGGTTGTTATGGATGATGGACTTGCCCTAGACATCCCCCTGCCACGAAAGGGTCTGTGCAAGTGCTAAAATACCCTGAACCTGACTTCATTCCTTGGACCAAGTGAAAATGTCCACACAGAGACTTAAAAAGAAGGCTGTTTGGCTTTCTAAGGTTGGTTATTATAGTACATGGGATAAATTTAGGACAAGATTGAGCATAATATAACAGCATAATGGCAATGCTGCTGCTTAGTGTTCTACTACTATTAGCCTGAACTAAATGTCATGTGAGACAACTTGATAGAAGGCTGTGTTAGTCAAATTTAGATAGAGTAAAATATTAATGTGAAAACCATGCAGAAGTCAGGATGATATAAAACTGGGAAGTGGATAGTGTTAGAAGGCACTCTTCTATGGTCTTCTATTCCCACAAGTCTTGTGAGTATGCGTGGAATGCAAGGCTAATGACCATTCTATATGTTTGTATTTGTAGAAAGTGATCTGGAAGAATGAGATAATGTCTGCTCTTGAGACAAAGGTCTTGCTTATTGCTCCCTATAAAACAGGAAGTTCCCTAAGCTCTGTGTTCCTCTTCTGTAACATGACCCACGGTGTGTGCAGGTATTTATCTAGGCCCATCTACCTCATTCCCTGCAAATTATGGTACAGAATCAATCCGGAAACTGCTTCTATTGTGAGCCTTGAAGTCTTTCATCTTGACACAGGAATCTCTTGTCTCTATCAGTATCCATGACATGGTAGCAAGCTAACTTAACTGGCAAGCAGAGCAAAATCTCAGACCCTTCACAGTTCTTGACATAAGGCTATCGTTATTTGTAGATGGCATGATGTAGGTGACATGATGTATACAAAGAAAATCCAAACCCACAATCATATTGTTAGATTAGATAAAGGAATTTAGCTAGGTGGCAAATGCATGTTTAATATACAAAAGTAAATTTCATTTCTATGTACCACCCAAAGAGTAAAAAATACAATTTCAGAAATACCATGTAAAATAGCACAAAAAATTTAAAAGCCAAGGAACAAAAAAAAATCAGAAGATCTTTACATTGAAACTGGAAAACACTGTTGGGAGAAAATAAAAATACTCTCTTTTAGATGGCACAATAATATCACATTCACAGATTAAGATAGCAATTCTTCCTAAATTGATCTATAAATTCAACCTAATCCCAAGCATAATTCTAGCAAATTATTTGCAAAAACTAACAGGATGAGTCTAAAATTTATATGGAAAATATAAGACATAAATAGCTGAGACGATCTAAAGAAGGACTAAGTTGGAAGTCTTTAAATTCAAAATCTTAATAGTTACAAATTTATGGTGCCTAAGAGAGTGAGGATAGTGTACAAATTAATAAAATATACAATGGAATGCAATTGAGATACCATCAACAGGTACATGTATACACTCATTCAGTGATTGCAGATAAGATAAAGAAGACTTTAAAGCTCAGTGAAAAAAAGGCTCTTTCAATAAATCATGCTGAATCAAGTGGATATATACTTGGAAGAAAAAAAAGAGAAACCTTAACATCTACTCCACATTGTACTCAAAAATTAATTCAAGATAGATCTTGGCCTGCGCCACGGCTCAATAGGCTAATCCTCTGCCTGCGGCGCCAGCACACTGGGTTCTAGTCCTAGCCAGGGCGCCGGATTCTGTCCTGGTTGCCCCCCTTCCAGTCCAGCTCTCTGCTGTGGCCCGGGGAAGGCAGTGGAGGATGGCCCAAGTCCTTGGACCCTGCACCCGCATGGAAGACCAGGCTCCTGGCTTCAGATCAGTGCGGTGCGCCGGCCGCAGCAGCCATTTGGGGGTGAACCAAAGGAAAAGGAAAACCTTTCTCTCTGTCTTTCTCTCTCTCACTGTCCACTCTGCCTGTCAAAAACAAGAAAATGAAAAAAAAATAGATAGATCTTGAACATAAATGTGAAAGGTAACACAACTAGTCTTCTGCAAGCAAACAGCAGACTATTTTCATGACTTTGAGGGAAAGATTTCGATACAAGGTGAAAGAGAAAGATTTATAAACTGTGAACTCCTTGTCACATATCTGAGAGAGATGAGGCTTATATTCACAAAACAACATATTCAAGAATACTCAGAGCAGTATTATAAATAATAAAAAAAACTGGAAATAATTTGGATGTCCATCAGCAATCTAATAAATAAATTGTGAAACAGTCATGTAATGGAATACTCTTCAGCAATGAAAATATAAGCCATTGATATACTAAAAGATGGATGAATTTCATATAAGTAGTGTTGAACCAAAGAAACCAGAATGAAAGGAGTATATACTGATGATTCTGTTTACATGACATTCAAATACATGTAAAACTCATTTATGTTGATAAACATGAGAAAAGTGATCATCTTTGGGGAAATAATACTGACTGGGAAAAGGCAAGAAAGAAGCTCTGAGGAGCTAGAGATATTCCATAGCATGATTTGGGCAGTAGTTAGCAGTTATATGGAAAATTTGTTTGAGCTGACTTACTATTTACAAGTTATACCTAAATTGAAAAGAAAAAAAGAACAAAGTACTAAGTTTATTATTTCAAGTTGTAAGGCTAAAACCCTGTGTTAGTTTTTAAAAAGAGAGAAGAAAAAGAGTCACCTTTCAGAACTGATTGGAGAGAGAGTTTTCCTTTTCATTCTATATCATTCTGTGAAATTTGTCTTTTATTTCTTTAATAGTTTTGTGGTACATAAGTATTTCTTGATTTTCTAAAATAGGTTTTTAAATGTTTATAAATATTCAATGTTATACTTGCATTTATATTATGCTCTTATCTTTCATATTACTTTAAATTTTATTAAGAGTTCTTTATAAAGGGGTGCACTTATGTTTTCAGTTTTCTACTTTAATAGATCGTATGATTTCTTAGATGTGCAACTTTGGCTCAACAGGCTAATCCTCTGCCTTGTGGCGCCGGCACACCGGGTTCTAGTCCCGGTCGGGACGCCGGATTCTGTCCCGGTTGCCCTCTTCCAGGCCAGCCCTCTGCTGTGGCCCAGGAGTGCAGTGGAGGATGGCCCAAGTGCTTGGGCCCTGCACCCCATGGGAGACCAGGAAAAGCACCTAGTACCTGGCTCCTGCCATCGGATGAGCGCGGTGCGCCGGCCGCAGCGCGCCGGCCGCGGCAGCCATTGGAGGGTGAACCAACGGCAAAGGAAGACCTTTCTCTCTGTCTCTCTCTCTCACTGTCCACTCTGCCTGTCAAAAAAAAATAAATAAAAAAAAATAAAAAATATTGTTGCAGCACTATTCAAAATAGTCCAGAAATAGAAACAATCTAAGTGTCCATCAACTGATGAATGAATAAAGAACATATAGTACATATAACACAATGGAATATTACTCATTCATAAAAAGGATTAACTCTGGAACTGGAGGTCACTGTGTTAAGTGAAACAAGCCAGGCACAGAAGAACAATGTCTACATCATCTTGCTCACGTGCGGAGTCCCAAAATACTGATCTCATACAAGTTGAAAGTAGAATAGTTGTTACTGGTAGAAGGAGGAATGGATAAGGGGTATTAAGTTATAGTTAGGAGAGAGAAGTTCTAATGTTCTGTTGCACAGTAGAGTGAATATAGATAATGACAATGTACTATAGGCTTTTCTAAAATTAAAATCCTGGGGGCCAGTGCTGTGGCGTGACGGGTTAAAGCCCCAGCCTGCAACGCCGGCATCCCACATGGGTGCTGGTTTGAGTCCCAGCCGTTCCACTTCCGATCCAGCTCTCTGCTATGACCTGGGAAAGCAGTACAAGATGGCCCAAGATTTTGGGCCCTTGCACCCGCATGGGAGACCCAGAAGAAGCTCCTGGCTCCTGGCTTCAGATCAGCTCAGCTCTGTTGTGGTCATCTGGGGAGTGAACCAGGGGATGGAAGACCTCTCTCTCGCTCTACCTCTCTCTGTAACTCTTTCATATAAACAAAATAAATTAAAAAAAAAAAACTAGAAGAAAGGATTTTTAATGTTTTCAGCATGAATAAATGTTTAGAGATAGCTACATTTACCTTGATTGGACAGTACACAATATATTCACATATCAAAACATCACATCATATCCCATAAATGTGTACAATTTTTATGTGTCAGCTAAAAGTGAAGTTAAAAAAATCTAATTGTGAAAAATGTAATGGGCTGTGCTAAGTCCACATCATCCAATGTCTAGGGATAAGAATATACACCTTCTTTCTTTTTTTAATGGCCTTTATTTCTTTTTTGAATTTTGCATTTTGTTCAAAAAAAGAAAAAGAGTAGATAAAAACAGAAAAACAACCCACTTTTTCAAGTAAAAAAAGTCTAGACCAATTTTAAAAAGAATCATTGAATTTTCAAATGAAGGTAATAATGAATTGTTTCGTTTTCAGTGCAAAGGCATTGTTTGATTTAGATGTATTGGTAAATTAGTTGCAAACATTAGAACCCAAGAAGTCAATGAGATAACTGGATTAAGAGTAATACAATTCTGTTTAATTCAGAACTACCACTTTTTGTTGCAAAGTTGAAATAACCTTGCATTCTTTAAAAAAGGCTATTTCTACCATTATTTTCCCCCTATTACATAAATTTTTAGGAAATTAAACTAAAAAAGAATATGTCCCTTTTAAGGAACTGGAAAAGCAAATGGTTTTCCAATTTGGTAATGTTATCACTTCTACTTTATGCAGTGGGGTCGGCGCTGTGGCATAGCGGGCAAAGCCGTCTCCTGCCATGCCAACATCCCTTTGATGCTTGAGTCCCTGCTGCTCCACTTCTGATCCAGAAGAAGCTCCTGGCTCCTGGTTTTGGATCAGCACAGCTCCAGCCGTTGTGGCCATCTAGGGAGTGAACCAGCAGATAGAAGACCTCTCTCTTGCTCTACCTCTCTCTCTCTCTCTCTCCCTCTCCTTTTCTCTGTGTCTAACTTTGATTTTCAAATAAATAAATCTTAAAAAAAAATAAGATGCATCATTCTTATTCATTCACTTTGTCAACTTCATATCATATGACTGCAGTGTGGAAATTATATTGATACTATTTTTTTGACAGACACATACACAAATAAAAGAGTATTTGGAAAATCTTTCTGATGATGTTTCTTCCATGTGGCCCAAGAATACCTCCAGAATTACCTGACTTGCTCCTTAAAAAGGCACAGCCCAGGGCCACACCTCCGAACTCTTTGTCATACTGAAACATTTGGGAAACCCAGCTAGAGGTTCTTTCTCTATGCAAATTCTGACCAGGAATCAACTTAGCTGACCTAGAGGCCAGTCACGTAGGGGAAATGGAGGAGGAGTTTGACTGTTTGGCCTGGCATCACTTGACTGCATTCCATTTGATGCCATTCATGGCTCAATGTCATTTATATTCATTGTTTTTATTCAAGAGGCAGAGAGAGAGACAGAGACAGTGACAGAGACAGAGAGACAGAACCTCCCATCCACTGGTTCACTCCCCAAATACCTGCAACACAGGGAGAGGGGGAACAGGCTGAATTCAGGAGCCAGAAATTCAACACAAGTCTTCCACACAGGTGGCAGGAACCCATCTCCTTGAGCTGCTGCCTCTCAGGGGGTGCATTAGCAGGAAGCTGGAATTGAGACCAGAGCCAGGACTGAAACCTGGGCACCCCAATATGGGATGTGAACATCCCAAGTGATGTTTTAACTGCCATTGCCAAATGCCTGCCTCTCATATTCAATTTTTCACAAGAACACTGTATTGAGCAAACCAAACCCATCTGCAGTGCAGGGCTAACCTTCATTGTCAGAGGGCCAGTGATGAGCTCTAGATCATGAATCAGTTTATTATATTAATTTGTTGGTTATCCAAGCACACCAGCTATTACTGTGACAGATGGATTATCCTATTCACAGATTCACCATTAATTGGTATGAATTAAATAGCCCTTTAACCATGTAATGAAAAATCAAAATGCAGAGAGGAAAAGCAAAAAGAGAGAAGAGGATGGGAAGACTGCAGAGGCAAAGGACAATTGATCAAAAAAGAAAAGCAGCAACATCATTGCTGATTGAACCCAAAGTGGAGCTGCACTCTGAGGGTTCTCTTCTCTTCGAAGTGAAACACGCAGTGTATTTTGTTTTTACATAGAAAACCAGAGAAGACTGTCACAGAAACTGAAAATAGTAAGCAGCTAGGAGGGCCCAGATGTTTGTTTAGGCTTCTCTGGTCTCCCAGGAGCCCAGCTCCGGTTTCAGCTGGGGAGCACGCAGCGTCCTTGGCTGCTGGCCACTGTTTGCCTCACGCAGAGACAAGCTGGATCAGGGTTTGGCCTGACAAACATTTTGTTAACTTATAATTTATTTGGAAACATTACTGGAAACAGAATGATTAAAACTTTTTGAATTAACAAAGTTTAAGACGGTTAACTCTGCGTCAGCACTTTTCCCAATATACTGTTCTGTGTACTATACTTTAATTTCCTCCCGACCATTTTAGTTACTGATGGACTTAGCTAAATATAAGTAAAAATTATTCAGAAAACAACATGCATGTTTCTTCATGTGGTAATTTGAAGCTGCAAACCCTAACCTGGATTATAAATACTATTTAATCCCTAATGGGACACTTAAAATATGCGTGGTGTTTCATGGCAGTTTTTACTAGAAATGAAAAATGTGCTTGGGATTCACTTTATTTTAGAAAATAATTTGCTTTCATTAGGATACTTCAATTAATTATGTCTACTACTTTACCAATTTTTAATAATTTGACAGTTAATATGTTATATATAGTACATATGTATACATATTATATACAATATACATGTTATATATGCATAATATAATGCATACATTATATACTATATACATAATGTATACCTATTATAATGTATACATAATATATAATATATATTATATATAACACTTTATGTTACAACACAGTATATATGAGGGTACTTTATTTTTTCATTTGTTTGTTAAAATTTTTTATTCGTTTATTTTATCTGAGATGCAAAGAAACAAGAGACAGAAATCTCCCACCTGCTGGTTCACCCTTGAAATGCCCACAAAAGCCACAGAGCTGATCTAGGCTGAAGCTGATAGGCAGATCCAGATCTTGCACGTGGATTGCCACGACTCAATTACTGAGTCATCATCTGGTGCCTCCTGGGCCACACACTGGCAGACACTGCAGAGCTGGAACCTGCACCCAAGCATTCTGTTTATGGTGCACAGGCATTCCAAGCAGCGCCTTAACCGCCAGGCCAGTCGTCCACCGCGTGACAGTACTCTTAAAAATTTGTGGGAATGGAAATCAAAGATTAACTTATTTTGGTGCAAAGATCTTTAAATCCATAGGTAGTTTTATCATAATACATATTTTCCAAAAACTCTGAGAAGGACCAAATGCTGGTAAAAACAAAAAAGGCGTTTTCAACACTCTAAGAGCTCAGACAAATATACAACCATGTTCTCTTTCTGAGGAAACTCCCCGAGGAAGAACAGCAGACGCTGAAATCAAGCCTCCAGAAAGGTAGAAATAACAAAGCACAAGAAGTAGTCTTGTCATATCTCTGGTTAAATCTAAGTGGATGTCTGAGAATGACAGCATTCGGGGAGGGGCTTCTCACAGACGTTTCTATCACATCACCACTCTTCCTCTTCACCAAGGAAGCATCACAGTCATCCTTGAAAAATCTCCCATCCAAAACCCTTCTCCTGCAGACAACGCCCTGTGTCCAGCACACCTGTTCCCCAGAGAATTTCCCTTCAGGCTGCTCTCCTGTTCCTCACCTCCTAGTCTCTCAGCCCTGTGCTAACATTTCTCATGGGAAAATCACTGATAACTTCTTTGTTACCAAAGCCAGTGGTTATTTTGCTTGTTCAGGCGCCATCTCTCCATAGCACAGGACTTCACTGTGGAGGCGGGAAATCCCTATGGTTAAAATACTTTCTTCTGCATTTCACGCCACCACTCTTCTCCTCAGCGACTGCTCTTTGTGCTTCTTTTTTGCTCCTCCTCCTTTATTTGCATGGGCCAGGGTTTGTATACTGGCCTTGTTCTTGGTTTCTAACATGTTGATTCCCAACGTAAGCTGTTCCAATCCCATGGCTTTAAATTTCATTATATGCCAATGATTTTTGAAATTTCTACCCTAAAGGTGGCATGTACCAAGGCCATCTCATTAGTCCAGGTGATCAATTTCAGCTCACAATTGATCACACTGATAGGTCTAAGAGTCAAAGGGTTCACACAAACAAGACTAGTGTCTGCTAATACTAACTGATAGAATGAAAAAGGGAGAGAATGATCCAACATGGGAAGCGAGATACACAGCAGACTCATAGTATGGCAGATGTCCTAAATAGCACTCTGGCCTCAGAATCAGCCCTTAAGGCATTCGGATCTGGCTCAAGAGCCCATGAGAATATTTTAGGCATGGAAAGCTAAGACACTCTGAAAAAAAAAAAAAAAAGAAGACCTAAATGAAAGATCTCTGTGAGTGAGATCCCAGTGGAAAGAACGGGGCCATCAAAGAAGGAGGTACCTTTCTCTGAAGGGAGGAGAGAACTTCCACTTTGACTATGACCCTGTCAGATTAAGATCGAAGTCGGCGAACCCTAAAGGCTTCCATAGCCTCAGCAACTCATGACTAGAGCCTAGGGAGATTACTGACGCCATAAACAAGAGTGTCAAATTGTTAAATCAACTTCAGGAGTCACTGTGTACTTACGTCTCATGAGGGATCTGTCCTTAATGTGTTATCCAATGTGAAATAATGCTATTACTAGTAATGAAACAGTATTTTTTCACTTTGTGTTTCTGTGTGGGTGCAAACTGATTAAATCTTTACATAGTATATATTAAATCGATCTTCTGTGTATAAAGATAATAGCAAATGATTAAAAAAAACTTGGTGTTAAACTGGAAATTGCATAGATAATTAATCAATTCTTTAAAAAAAATCATGTAGGATCTCTGTCTTTAATGTGCTGTACATTGTGAATTAATACTATAACTAGTACTCCAACAGTATTTACAGTTTGTGTCTCTATGTGAGGGCAAACTGCTGAAATCTTTACGTAATATGTACTAAACTGATCTTCTGTGTATAAAGAGAATTGAAAATGAATCTTGATGTGAACAGAAGGGGAGAGGGAGCGGGAGAGGGGAGGGTAGCGGGAGGGAGGGAAGTTAGGTGGGGGGGAGCCATTGTAATCCATAAGCTGTACTTCGGAAATTTATATTTTTTAAATAAAAGCTTTATAAAAAAAAAAGAAATTTCTACCCTAATTGCTAATATCTCCAGCAAACTCCAAATTCATATACCTATTGACAACTCTTTCTGGGTGTCCCAAGAACTGATGTCTCTCTCTACAAAAATAAACAAACATGAAAACAAAAACAGCTAAAACTTACTTCTTTGGTTTTCTCTATCCACTCAATTTATGAAGCCTCCAAATTAGGTAGTCTCCTTTGTATTTTGTTTATTCCTTCTTCCCACATCCAACCAATCTAAAAGTCCTTTAGTAGTCTCCACCACTATCACAATCCAGAATTCATTAATCCATTAATCCCCTCCAACCCTGTTACTATTACTTTAGTGGTTCAAGTATCCACTATTTCTTTGGCTTTTTTGTTTTGTTTTTAAGATGTATGTATTGGGGCCGGCACTATGGCCTAGTAGGTTAAGCCTCTGCCTGCCATGAAGGCATCCCATATGAGCGCCAGTTCATGTCCCAGCTGCTCCACTTTCAATCCAGCTCTCTGCTAATGGCCTGTGAAAGCAGTTGAAGATGGCCCACGTGCTTGGACCATTGCACCCATGTGGGAGACCTGGAAGAAGTTCTTGGCTTCTGGCTTTGGATCGGCTCAGCTCCAGCCATTGAAGCCATCTGGGAAGGGAACTAGCAGATGGAAGATCTCTCTCTCTCTCTCCCTCTCTGTTTCTTCCTCTCTCTGTAACTCTGCTTCTCAAATAAATAAATTCATCTCTTTTTTTAAAGTTTGTTTACTTATGTATTTATTGGAAAGGCAGAAAGAGATAGAGGAGAGAGGAAGAAGTCTTCCATCCGCTGATTGACTCTCCAAGCCTGGGCTGAAGCCAGGAGCTAGGAACTCCATCCAGGTCTCCCACATGAGTGGCAGGGGCCCAAGTACTTAGACCGAGGCACATTAGCAGGGTGCTGGGTCAGAAGTATAGCAGCTGGGGACCAGCGTTGTGGCATAGTAGGTAAACCTGCTGCCTGTGACACCAACATCCCATATCGTCACTGGCTCGAGTCCCTGCTGCTCCTGTTCCAATCCAGCTCTTTGCTAACGGCCTGGGAAAGCAGTAGAATATGACCACTGCTTGACCTCCTGCATCAGTGTGGGAGACTGGGAAGAAGCTCCTGGCCCCTGGCTTTAGATAGGCTTAATTCTGGCTGTTGTGGTCATTTGGGGAGTGAACCAGCAGATAAAGTCATTTCTGTCCCTCTCCCTTTCTCTCTTTCTCTTTCTCTGTCTCACCCTCTCTCTCTCTCTCTTTGTAACTGTGCCTTTCAAATAAATAAAATAAATCTTAAAAAAAAAAAAAGAAAGAAGTGGGGCTGGTGCTATGGCACAGCAGGTTAAAGCACCAGCCTGCAGTGCTGGCATTCCATATGGACACCAGTTTGAGTCTCGGCTGCTCCTTTTCTGATCTAGCTCTATGGCCTAGGAAAGCACTGGAAAATGGTCCAACTCCTTGGGACCCTGCACCCGCATGGGAGACCTGGAGGAAGCTCCTGGCACCTGGCTTTGGATCAGCTCAGCTCTGGCTTTTGTGGTCATTTGGGGAGTGAACCAATAGAATGGAAGACCTCTCTCTCTCTCTCTGGCTCTACCTCTCTTTATAACTCTTTCAAATAAATAAAATAAATCTTAAAAAAAAAAAAGAAGTACAGCAACTGGGACCCAAATTGGTGTTCATATGGAATGTCGGCATTGCAGGTGGGCAATGTTGAGCCACAACACTGGGCCCAATCACTATCTCTTAATGGATGATTGACACTGTCTTGTGCTTCTGCTTCCACTCTTATCCTCTCACAATTCATTTTCCACATATCACCCAGACTTTTTTTTTTTAGGTATAAATCTGATCACATAACTTTTTTTTTTTTGCCTTAAATGTCTCCAATGAACAACCTTATTTTCCATCTCTAGGGGACTGGCACATGAAGGAGCATGCTCAGCTGTAACAAGAACGAGAGCTATGTCCATGTACTGCTGTTCAGTTTTTGTCCATATTATTGCTTGGTGAATAAAGCAAGATTCAGAATGAATTAGATAGCAAGTTACTGTTTATGCAAAAATGAAGGGGATAAATAGAAAAATATATATCAGGTTTTTAAATTTAAAACATTTTAAGGGTATAATTCTTGGTTTTAATGATATTTACAATACTGTGAAATCACCACTACCATTTCCGAAACTTTTCCATCACCCCATATAAAAACTGTCATTAAGCAGTGGCTCCCCATTCTCCCCTCCATCAGCTTCTGGTAAGTTTTAATTAACTTCTCATCTCCAAATTTGCCTATTCTAGATATTTCATACAAATGAAATCATGTAGTATTTGTTCTTTTGTGTCTGCTTTTTTTCACTTAGCATAAGGGTTCAAGGTTCATTCATTTGTAGCATGTAGTGGAGCTTCATTCTTCTTTAGGGTTGAATAATACTTTATTGTACAGAGGCAGGCTCTTCACATAGTTATTAAGATGCAACTTGGGATGCTTGTATCCCATGTCAGAGTGCCTGAGTTCAATTCCCAGCTCTGCTGCTGACTCCAATTTTCTGCTACTGTGCATCCTAGCAGGCAAGGTGGCTCAAGTGGTTGTCTCCTGTCATCCACATGAGAGACCTGGATTGAGTTCCTAGCTCCTGGCTTCCTTTTGGCCCTGCCTTGGCTGTTTTGGGCATTTGGGGGAGTGAACCAGAAGACTGGAGGTGCTTGCCTGTCTGTCTCGTTATCTCTGTGCCTCTCAAATAAATGAAAATGAATAACTAAAATTGTGTTGCATATAAATGACATGTTTTGCTCAGATAGACATTTGTCTGTTGGTAGATAGCTGGGTTGCTTTCACTTTGTAGCTACTGTGAAGAATAAAACCTCCACAAGCATCTGTTTGTATTCCTGCTTTCAGTTCCCTTGAGTATATACCTAAGAGAGGAATAATTATGTCAAAGGGCAATTCTACATTTAACTTTTTGAGGAAACATCAAATTATTTGCCTTAGTGGCTGTACCATTTTACATTTCCACCAGCAATATTCAAGAGTACAGATTTATCAGGCTAAGCTTAGTAGTTAAGATGCTGGTTCAGAGAGTCTGACTTCATTTCTTGATTAGCTCCTGACTTCAGCTTCTTGCTCATGAAGACCCTGGGAGGCAGTGGTGATGGTTCAAGTGATTGGATCCCTTCCACTCATATGGGATATCTAAATTGAGTTCCTGGATCACTGCTTTGGTCTCAGTCTAGCCCCTATCCATGGTGGGCATGTGGGGAGTGAACCAGGGGATAGAAGCTCTCTCTCATTCTCTTTCTTTTAGCCTCTTAAATAAATGTTTAAAAAGGGTTCCAATTTCTCCAGTATCCTTGCCAGTATTTGTTTTTATTTTTAATGGAAGCAAAATTAAAAGAGAATAGGAATGAAGACATCCTTGATTCTATTTGGTTTTGTAGCTTTTACTTTGTAAACATGTGAATACTTTATATAACTTTAAGACAAAAATTAAAACAAATCAGCCCTTAAAACAAAAAGCAAAATAAAAAAAATTAACTTGGTTGTATATTGAATTGATTGAGTATCCACATGAAGAGGAATTAATTCAAATGCTTGTCTTGTGAGACATCACCAGAATTCAAAATAACAACAAAGCAGCCTGGGTTTACTAGTTTTCTTCCTTCAGAACCCCTGGGCCTGCATGTTAAGCCAGTCTGAACCCAGAAGAGGGTATTAGTGCCTGCACAGTGAGCTCTAAATAATGCTTCTAGTTGTCTAGCTCAAGGAGTAAAAAGGGAATTACTGGAGCTCAAAGAGTGTGCTTTTCTTTTTTTGTTTCTTTCCTTTGTTCTCAAATATGTATATGTAAACAGTTAGTGGAAAATGGAATTAAAAGCTAATGTGAATTTCCATGAATTGTTTCCAGCCCCCTCATGTGTACTAAGCAGCAGAGCTATAAAATACATGAAGCAAAAACTGGAAGAAATAATAGAAAAACCCACAATTAAAGTCAGAGATTTCAATATTTCTCTCTCTGCATTATATACATGAATTGAATATCATCAGCCAATTGGATCTAACTGACATTTGTAGAACTTTCTAATCAACAGCTATAGCATATAGTCCTTTCAATTGCATATGGAATATTATAAAACATTGATTATCTCATGAGGGGTCATGAAACAAACACCAATAAATTGAAAGGAGTGAAATGAGAAGCTAAAAACAGATGTTTAAATAATCCAATGTCAAAAAGGAAGTCTATAGAGAAATATAAAATATTTTGAATTAAAAAAATCAGAAAGTACAGCATTTCAATTTTGTAGGATGAAACTAAAGTAGCACTTGAAGGCACATTGATAACATTAAAATGTACATATTATTCAACAAGAAACAAATTGAGATTTCATATTAATAAATTAGAAAAGAGCAAAATAGGCGCCGTGGCTCACTTGGCTAATCCTCCACCTGCGGCGCCGGCACCCAGGGTTCTAGTCCTGGTTGGGGCGCCAGATTCTGTCCCGATTGCTCCTCTTCCAGTCCAGCTCTCTGCTGTGGCCTGGGAGGGCAGTGGAGGGTAGCCCAAGTGCTTGGACCCTGCACCCGCATGGGAGACCAGGAGGAGGCACCTGGCTCCTGGCTTTGGATCAGTGAGTGCGCTGGCCACAGTGGCCATTGCAGGGTGAACCAACGAAAAAGAAAGACCTTTCTCTCAGGCTTTCTCACTGTCTAACTCTGCCTGTGGAAGGAAGGAAGGAAGGAAGGGAGGGAGGGAGGGAGGGAGCGAGGGAGGGAGGAAGGAGCAAAATAAAACCAAGTGAAAACCAGTTTTCTGGGGTGAACATTATACCACGGTGGGTTAAGCACCACTTGGGACATACCTATCATATGTTGGAGTGCCTGATTCAAGACCTACCTATGGAGGGCTGGCGCTGTGGTGCAGCTGGTTAAAGCCCTGGCCTGAAGTGCCGGCATCCCATATGGGCACAGGTTCTAGTCCCGGTTGCTCCTCTTCCTATCCAACTCTCTGCTATGGCCTGGGATGGCAGTAGAAGATGGCCTAAGTCCTTGGGCCTCTGCACCCGCGAGGGAGACCTGGAAGAAGCTGCTGGCTCCTGGCTTCGGATCGGCACAGCTCTGGCCATTGCGGCCATCTGGGGAGTGATCCAGCAGATGGAAGACCTCTCTCTGTCTCTACATCTCTCTGTAACTCTTTCAAATAAATAAAAGTAAATCTTAAAAAAAAAAAAAAAAAGACCTACCTATGCTGTAGTTGTGATCCAGCTTCCTGCTAATGCACCTGGAAGGCAGCACAGGATGTCCCAAATTCTTGGGCACCTGCCATCCATTTGGGAGACCTGGATGGGAGTTCCTAACTCTGGCATTGGCCTGACCTACCACTTGCTATCGCAGGCATTTGGGTACACCTGTGATCTCTGCTTCTCCCTCCCTCTGTGTCAGACTGCCTTTCAGCTTCACATTAATGTAGTCTTGAAAGAAGGGAGACAGAAGGTGAGGGAGACAGAAAGGGGGAAAGCAGGGGGTGGAGAGAGGGAGAGAAAGAGAGGGAGAGGGGAAGGGGGAGGTATGCCAAAAATACTATTCATATATGAATAATTAATATGTGCACTTCATCAAAATTAAAAACATTTGCTCTGTGCAAGTCATTGTTAAGTGAATGAAAACAAACCTGCAACCTGAAGAAAATGTTTAAGAATAATATATCTAATAAAAGACCTGAATCTAGAATACATAAAGAACTCTTAAAACTGAACAATAAGTATACAAACACTCCAATTAAAAAAATATAGGTCAAAGGCTTGAACAGATACTTCACCAAAGAGCATATTATGGACAGCAAATACAACATGTAAAGTTTTAAACATCATCAATTATTAGGGAAATGCAAATAAAAACCACAACAGAATTACACTAAATAGCTATTAGAATATGTAAAAGAAAACATACTGATAGCACTGAATGTTGACCAAGATACGGAGCAACTAGAACTTCCAAACGTTATTGGGAATGCAAAATGGCATAGTAAGTCCATAAAATAGTTTGCCAATTTCTAAAGTAAAGTTAAATATATACTTACCATATGAAGAAAGGAATCCCACTCTTAGACAGTTCTCTAGAGAAATGAAAACATATATTCAAACAAAAATCTTCATTTGAATGTACTTAGAAGTTCTATTCATAATTGCCAAACACTAGGGAAAACTCAAATATCCTCTGAAAATTGAATAGACAGACAAATATGAAATACACTACAAATAAAAAAGAACAAATTATTGATATATACAACAACTTGGATATATCTTAAAGGCATTGTACCACATGAAGAAACAACTCTCAATAACTGGAGTAACGTTGACACGATGGAGAAAACAAAGGCCTCAACTTTGCCCTGCTCACAGAAACACGACTTAAGAAACACACGTGCCTGATTCCAGCTTCCTGCCAGTGCAGACCTGCTCAAGTAACTGAGTCCCTATTACCCACAAGGAGATCTGGATTGAGTTCTGGACTCCTGGCTGCATCTTCAGCCTGAGGCTGTTACAGGCATTTGAAAAGTGAACCAGTAGATGGAAACACTCTCGATCTTCCTTTGACAATTATTTATTTTTTAAAAGCTGCAATTATAAAAAATGTTTGTCTCAGACCATTTTGTTTAAATGAATTAAACTACACAATTCAAAAACATACACTGGCTGAATGGATTAATACAAGTCAAGACCCAACTGTGTGCTGTCTATAGGAGACTCACTTTAGGCATAAGAACATACGTAGTCTGAAAATGAAAAGATGGAAAAAGATATGCCATGCAAATGGTAGCCAAAAAAGTGAAGAGGTAGCAAATCAGAAAAAATAAACTTTAAGTCAAAAGGTGTCAGAAAAGATAATGACATTATATAATCACAAAAGAGTCAATTCACAGAAGGACATAACAACTATAAATATAATAAATACCTAGCAGGAGCTGGCATTGTGGCATAGCAGGTTAAGCCTCTGCCTGCGATGCTGGCATCCCATATGGCATCCCAGCTGCTCCACCTCTGATCCAGCTCCCTGCTAATGTGCCTTGGAAAAGCAGCAGAAGATGGCCAAGTGCTTGGGCCCCTGCACCCACGAGGGAGACTCAGAAGCAGCTCCTGGCTCCTGGCTTTGGTCTGGCCCAGCCCTGGCTGTTATGGCTATTTGGGGAATGAACCAGCATATGGAAGATTTCTGTCTCTCCCCCTCTCTCTGTAACTCTGTCTTCCAAATGAATAAAATTTTTAAAATCTTAAAAAAAATTCACTACTGGGGCCAGCACTGTGGCACAGAAGATAAAGCCACTGATTGAAGCACTGTCACCCCATTTGGGTGCTGGTATGAGTCCCAGCTGCTCCACTTCCGACCCAGCTCCCTGCTAATATGCCTGGGAAAGCAGCATCCTGGAGGATGGCCCAAGTGCTTGGGCCCCTGCACCCACGTGGGAGACTTGGAAGAAGCTCCTGGCTTAGCTCTGGCCTTTGCAGCCATCTGGGAGTGAACCAGCCAATGGAAGTTCGTTAGCGCTCGCGCACACTCTCTCTCTCTCCCCCCTCCACTTCCCCCCTCTCTCCTTCTCTGCCTTTTAAATAAATAAATTAATTAATTAATCTTTTTTTAAAATCCACTATTTAAAAATATGTACACACACACACACACACACACACACACACTCCTAACAGCAAAGCACCCAAAATATCTGAAGCAAACATCAAGAGAACTGAAGAGAGAAACTTAAACATAATAATAGTAGGAGATATTCCTACTATTCCAATATTCCATGGCTAATAATGCATACATCAACCAGACAGAACAATAATGGAGGTGGGGCAATATAGTCAAATACAGATGTTTTTTTGTCTCCTCCTCCGCAGAGGAGAACCAAAATCAATATCACTACCAATCAGGGGAATGCTATTATCAAAAACACAAAAAATAATAATTGCTAGTGAGAAAGTGGAGAAAAGGGAACCTTTATACAGTGCTGTTTGAAATGTAAGTTAGGGGGCAGGCGCTGTGAAGCAGTGGGTTAATGCCCTGGCCTGAAGCACCGGCATCCTATATGGGCGCCGGTTTGAGTGCCAGCTGTTCCATTTCCAATCCAGCACTCTGCTATGACCTGGGAAAGCAGTACAAGATGATTCAAGTCCTTGGGCCGCTGCATCCGCGTGGGAGACCTGGAAGAAGCTCCTGGCTTCTGGCTTCAGATCAGTGCAGTTCCGGCCGTTGCAGCCAATTGGAGAGTGAACCAGCAGACAGAAGACCTCTCTCTCTCACTCTCTTTCTGTGTCTCCTCTCTCTGTGTTACTATTTCAAATAAATAAATATTTTTTTTAAAAAAAGAGAGAAATGTAAGTTAGTATAGTAATTACAGATAACACAATAGAGCTTCTTCAAAGAACTAGAAATACATCTACCATAGACCCACTATCCTACTTCAGGGGATATATCCTAAGGAAATAAAATCAGCACATGGAAAAGATAACCTGTATTCTCATGCTCATTGCAGCACTGTTCACAATAGTCAAGGTATGGAATCAACCTAGGTGCTCATCAATGGATGAACAGAAAAATAAAATGTGATATATACACACAATCAAGTATTAGTCTGCCAGAAAAAGGAATTAAGTCCTGACATTTATGGAAACATGATGGACTGGAAATCATTATGTTAAGGGAAATAAGCCAAGAGAAGCAAGACAAATACCATATGTTCTCACTCATATGTGGAATTAAAAACAATATATATTCAATCTGATTTTTTTTTTATTTGACAGAGTTAGACCATGAGAGAGAGAGAGACAGAGAGAAAGGTCTTCTTTCTGTTGGTTTACACACCCCCCTCCCCAATGGCTGCTACGGCCAGCGCTGAGCCAATATGAAGTCAGAAGCCAGGTGCCTCCTCCTGGTCTCCCATGCAGGTGCAGGTGCCCAAGCACTTGGGCCATCCTCCACTATTCTCCCAGGCCACAGCAGAGAGCTGGACTGGAAGAGGAGCAACCAGGACTAGAACCTGGCGCCCATATCGGATGCCAGTGCCACAGGCAGAGGATTAACCAAGTGAGCCACAGTACCAGCCCCTCAATCTGAATTTAAGATAATTGTTACTAGAAGCTGGGAAATGTGGGAGGAGGGAGAGGATGAAGGCTAGATAATGTATACTAAAAGACAGTAGGGTACATGCTTCTTGGGGTTTTGAGCATAGTGGAGTGGCTACAGTCCACAATGATGGATAATGTCCTTATACAAAGAACCAGATGTGAAGGTCTGGTGGGCTCAAAACAGAAAGAAAAGATAATGAACAGAAAGGCCTGTTTTCTGTAACGGTTGGTTTATGCTATTTATTTATGTTGAAAAATTGCACTGCACCCATTAAAGTGTGCCAGTATATATGTTAATTTAAAATTTGAAAATAAATTATTAAATAATAAAGCTTTTATTTAAAGAATATAAATTTCCAAAGTACAGCTTATGGATTACAATGGCTTCCCCCCCCATAACTTCCCTCCCACCCGCTACCCTCCCCTTTCCCGCTCCCTCTCCCCTTCCATTCACATCAAGATTCATTTTCAATTCTCTTTATATACAGAAGGTCAGTTTAGTACATATTATGTAAAGATTTCAACAGTTTGCCCTCACACAGCAACACAAAGTGAAAAATACTGTTGCAGTACTAGTTATAGTATTTATTCACAATGTACAGCACATTAAGGACAGAGATCCTACATGATTTTTTTTAAAAAAAATTGATTAATTTTCTATGAAATTTCCAATTTAACACCAAGTTTTTTTTCATTTTCAATTATCTTTATATACAGAAGATCGATTCAGTATATACTAAGTAAAGATTTCATCAGTTTGCACCCACACAGAAACACAAAGTGTAAAATACTGTTTCAGTACTAGTTATAGCATTACTTCACATTGGACAACACATTAAGGACAGATCCCTCATGAGACGTAAGTACACAGTGACTCCTGATGTTGATCTTCTTTATGGCGTCAGTAATCTCCCTAGGCTCTAGTCATGAGTTGCCGAGGCTATGGAAGCCTTTAGGGTTCGTCGACTTCGATCTTATTCCGACAGGGTCATAGTCAAGTTCTCTCCTCCCTTCAGAGAAAGGTACCTCCTTCTTTGATGGCCCCGTTCTTTCCACTGGGATCTCACTCACAGAGATCTTTCATTTAGGTCTTCTTTTTTTTCCAGAGTGTCTTGGCTTTCCATGCCTAAAATATTCTCACAGGCTCTTGAGCCAGATCCGAATGCCTTAAGGGCTGATTCTGAGGCCAGAGTGCTATTTAGGACATCTGCCATTCTATGAGTCTGCTGTGTATCTCGCTTCCCATGTTGGATCATTCTCTCCATTTTTGATTCTATCAGTTAGTATTAGCAGACACTAGTCTTGTTTGTGTGATCCCTTTGACTTTTAGACCTATCAGTGTGATCAATTGTGAACTGAAATTGATCACTTGGACTAGTGAGATGGCATTGGTACATGCCACCTTGATGGATGTATTGGAATCCCCTGGCACGTTTCTAACTCCATCATTTGGGGCACGTCTGATTGAGCATGTCCCAAATTGTACATCTCCTCCCTCTCTTATTCCTACTCTTATATTTCACAGGGATCACTTTTCAAAGTTTTTTTTTAAGGGATCAATAAGGAAAGAGAGAACCTGAACATCACTGTAGACCAATGTAATCTAACAGACATACACAGAACACTCCACATAACAACAGCAAAAATATATATTGTTCTCCAGGATAGATCACATGGTAGGTCACAAAACAAGTCTCAACAAATTTAAGAACTTGAAATTATACCAAGAATCTTTCCTAACCACACTGCAGTGGAATTAGAAATCAACAGGATAAGAAAAAAATGGAAAATTCACAAATTCTTAGAAACAAAAAATAATAATCAATGGATCAAAAAAGAAATCACAAGGTAAATTTGAAAAATTCTTGAAACAAATGAAAACTAAAACACTGCATGCCAAAACTTATGGGATACAGCAAAAGCAGTGCTAGGAGGGAAGTTTATCACTATAAATACCTAGATTTAAAAAGAAGTAAGATCTCAAATCAAGAACCTAACATTACATCTCAGAGAACTATAAAAAGGAACAAACCAACCCAAAGGTATTAGAAGAAGAGAAATAATAAAGACTGGAGTAGAAATTTTAAAATCTGAATAGACATATAACTAGTGTGTAGACTGAATCAATAACTGAAAACCACCCAACACAGAAGAGCCCAGGAGCAGACGATTTCACTGGAGAAGTCTATTAAATCCTTAAAAAGAAAGAATCAATAATCACCATTTTTCAAACTCCTCCAAAAACTGATAAGCAGAGAATACTTCCAAATTCCTTCAGTGAGACCAGAATATTCTGAAAATCCAGCAAAGATATTATAAGAAAATGACAGACTAAATATCCCTGTTAAATACTGCAGAAACCATCAGCAAAATACCAGCAAAATGAATTCAATGACACATATAAAATACATCATGACCAAATGGGATTTATTTCTGAAATGCAAGGATGGCTCAATAAGTGAAAAACAATCAACACAGTACACCACAGGAATAGAAGAAAGAACTCAAAAGACACAAAGGAAGCATTTGAAAAAAATCCAATACCCTTTTATGGAAAAAAAATCACTTATCTAAGGGTAGAAGAAAATTACCCCAACAGAGTAAAGGTCATATATGAAAAGCCTACAACTAATACCTTAATAGTGAATAATTTAAAGTTTTCCTTTAAGAATAAGAACACTACAAAGATGCCCTTTCTGTTCACTTCTATTCAACATAGTACTGGAAGGCATGGCAAGAACAGCCCAACAGTAAAGAAAAAGAAACAAAATTGATCTACATAGGAAAGGAACAAATAAAATTATCTCTCCACTATAATCTGATTTTGTATGTAGAAATCTCTAAAGATTTCACCAAAAAAACCTTGTAGATCTAATAAATAAGTTCAGCAAAATAGGATATACAAATCAATACAAAAATCAGCTTCATTCCCATTCACAATGAATAATCTGAAAAGGAAATATTAAAATGATCACACTTAAAATAGTATTAAAAAGAACTAAGAACTTGCCTTCAAAGCATACTACAAGATTACAAATCAAAACAGTATGGTATTAGTATAAAAAGGAACAGAGGCCAAGTGAATAGAATAGAGAACTGAGAAATCTGCCCACATTTTTATAGCCACCCAACTTTTGACAAAGGAGCCAAGAGGGCATAATGAGGAAAGGACAATCACTTCAATGTTGTTAAGAAAACTGGATACTGACATTCAGAAGAATCAAGCCATACAGCCCCCCAATCTCTCATTAGTTACAACTATCAAATCAAAGTTAATTAAACATTTAAGCATAAAGGCCTGAAGAAAACATAGGGAAAATGCTCTGGGACACTGACCTGCACAAAGAATTTTTGGATATGACCCCAAATGCACAGGCAACAAAAGCAAAAGATGACAATGAATTATATCAAACTAAAAAGCTTTTATTTATTTATTTTTTTGACAGGCAGAGTGGACAGTGAGAGAGAGAGATAGAGAGAAAGGTCTTCCCTTTGCTGTTGGTTCACCCTCCAATGGCTGCCACGGCTGGCACACTGCGGCCGGCGCACCGTGCTGATCCGATGGCAGGAGCCAGGTGCTTCTCCTGGTCTCCCAAGGGGTGCAGGGCCCAAGCACTTGGGCCATCCTCCACTGCACTCCCTGGCCACAGCAGAGAGCTGGCCTGGAAGAGGGGCAACTGGGACAGAATCCGGTGCCCCGACTGGGACTAGAACCCGGGGTGCCGGCGCCGCTAGGCGGAGGATTAGCCTGTTGAGCCACGGTGCTGGCCAGACAAGGGATTAATATATAATCCCAAATATGTAAAGACCTCAACTCAATAGCAAAAAAAAAAAAAAGAAAAAAAGAAAAAGAAAAGAAATCTAATTTAAAAATAGGCTAAATTTCCAAATAGACATTTCTGAAAAGTAATTATACAAATGGCAAAAAAAAAAAAAAAAGAAAGAAAAATGCTTGACTTCACTAGCCACAGGAGAAATGCAAATCAAAGCCATAATGAGATATCACCTCACTCCAGACAAAAAAGTAATGTAATCTGGTAAGAATGTGGAGAATGAGGAACTCTTAAACATTCTTGAGTGAGAATGTAAATTAGTTACAGCTATTATGGAAAACAGTTCAGAGGTTCTTTGAGAAACTAAACAGAACTTCCAAAGGTTCCAACAATCCCTTTACTTGTATCTATCCAAAAGAAATGAAATTGTCATGTTAAAGAGATATGTGCACTCCTATGTTCATATCCTAGAAGCACTATTCACAATAGCTAGGATATGAAATCAATCTAAATGTCCATCAACAGATAAATGAACACAGAAAATGTGGTATTCTTATATATACACAGTAGAATACTAGTCAGGAACAATGAATCATGAAATCATGTCACTTGGGACAACATAGATGGTTCAGTGAAATAAGCCAGGCACAGAAAGACAAACACTGCATGATCTCACTCATAGTGGTATCTTTTAAGAGTAGAATAGTGGTCACCAGAGATTAGAGAAGGGACAAGGAGGCTGGTAAATGGGAATAGTGTTTCAGTTAGGTGAGAGGAGTAAGTTGCAGGGTTTTATGGCACACAGGGTGAATACAATGAACAAAAATGCATTATGTGTCTCAAAGTAGTTAGGAGAGGATTTTAAATATACTCACTATAAAGAAATGATAAAAACTTAAGATGACAGGTATGCTAATTACCCTGACCCGATCATTGATATATAATCATGTCATGTGGGTCATATATGAAGCCACACCTCACATTGTACCTAATACATAGGCACAAATGTTCTGTGTCAATCAACAAAGAAAAAATAAAATACTTGGGAATAAACTTACCCAAGTAGGCTAAAGAATTATACTGAAAATTACAAAGCATTCTGAAAGATACTAAAGAAGATGTGAATAAATGAAAAGACATACATGTTTATAAATTGGAGGATCAATGTTAAAATGCCAATACTTCCTACAGGTCCACAGATTAGATGCAATTCCTATCAAAATTCCAATGAGATTTTTCCAAATATATATCATAAAACTAATTTGAAATTTCCAGTAATCCTTTCTCAACAAATTTGAGAAAGAAAAACAAAACACGGGCTTCATATTTCCTATTTTTTTTTTTTGACAGGCAGAGTTAGACAGAGAGAGAGAGAGAGACAAAGAGAAAGGTCTTCCTTCCGTTGGTTCACCCCCTAAATGGCCGCTATGGCCAGTGCTGAACCGATCTGAAGCCAGGAGCCAGGTGCTTCCTCCTGGTCTCCCATGTGGGTGCAGGGCCTAAGGACTTGGGCCATATTCCACTGCCTTCCCAGGCCACAGCAGAGAGCTGGACTGGAAGAGGAGCAACCAGAACAGAATCTGATGCCCCAACCGGGACTAGAACCCGGGTGCTGGTGCTGCAGGCAGAGGATTAGCCAAGTGAGCTGCGGCGCAGGTCCATATTTCCTATTTTCAAAACATACTTTAAATCTATAGCAAAAATCAAAACACTATGGTGATGGCATAAAGACAAACATGTTGAACTAAGGACAAAAGAGAGAACCTGGAAATAAATGCTCATGTATATGGTCAAGTGATCTTCACCTAAGGTGCTAAAGTTATTCAATGAGGAATGGATAATCTCTTGATGATAAAACTCAACATTCATAATGTAAAAGAATGGAGACTTATCTGACATTATTTACCAAAACTAATCGAAAAGACTAAAGACCTACACAAAAGATGTACAACTGTAAAACTACTAGAAGGGCCAGTGCCGCGGCTCAATAGGATAATCCTCCACCTTGCGGCGCCGGCACACCGGGTTCTAGTCCTGGTTGGGACACCGGATTCTGTCCCTGTTGCCCTTCTTCCAGGCCATCTCTCTGCTGTGACCCGGGAGTGCAGTGGAGGATGGCCCAAGTGCTTGGGCCCTGCACCCCATGGGAGACCAGGAGAAGCACCTGGCTCCTGCCATCGGATCAGCGCAGTGTGCCGGCTGCAGTGTGCCGGCCGTGGCAGCCATTGGAGAGTGAACCAGTGGCAAAAGGAAGACCTTTCTCTCTGTCTCTCTCTCTCTCACTGTCCACTCTGCCTGTCAAAATAAATAAATAAATAAATAAATAAAACTACTAGAAGAAAATAGGCAACAGCTTCATTACATTGGATTTGGCAAAGAACTCTTCAATATGGCAACAAAAACAAAAATAGACAAGTGAGACTATCCAAATTAAAAATTCCTGCACAGTACAGGAAATAATCAATGGAGGCAACCTATAATTGAGAGAAAAAATTTTCAAGTCATAGAACTAATAAGAGGTTCATATTCAGAATATATCTGGAACTCAAAACAAACAAAACGCACAATTCAAAAATGGACAAAAGGGACTTGAACAGGTATTTCTCCAAAGAAGATATGGCTGATGCCCAACATCACTAATTCTGTGGTTTGCATCTAGCTTTAAGAGTTGGGGCCTTTAACAAGGGATTAGGCTACGAGGGTTCCTTACTTGTGAAAGGAATTAGCCCTTATAAAAGAGCTTGATGAAGGAAGCTAGTCCCCTTTTGTCCCTCTGCCTTTTGCCATTAGAGGACACAGAATTTCTCCCCTCCAGAAGATGCCTCAATCTAGGCATCATCTTGAAAGTAGAGATCCCACTTTCACCAGACAACAAACGGCCAGCACCTCGATCTTGGCCTTCCCAGCCTTCAGAACTCTTATAGTTTTGCAAGATGAAAAGTTCAAGAGATAATACTGCGCCAAAGTTCTAGAGATGTGTTGCACCAGAGATCTGTGTGCATACAATACACATTGCTCTGCTGTACACTAGAATATGGTCACGATGGTACATTTTATATATGATTTTGACCGCAACTAAAAAAATAAGTAAATAAAATCCACATCAAGGAACCACAACACAAAAACCACTATTCAGTGTATAATTCCATTTACATGAATCTCAAAAAGGCAGAACTATAGTAACAGAACATAAGTGGTTGCCTGTGGTTTGGGGTGGGATGAGGAATACAAAAGAAGAGAACACTTTTTCATTTGTTTCCCAGGCAGATGTAAAACACCTGAATAGGGTGATGGTTACATAAATTTCACATATGTTAAAAATTCATACTTTTTTTACCCTTAAATTATGTTGATTTTTAAGTAAATAAAAATTAAGTAAAAATACCTGAATTTGCGCATGACTTTTATTGTTGGCATAAAAATATTAATGATTCTGTGTCCGACTAGCATTTGGATCAGCAATTTACTTGCCTCCCATGAGAGAAATCAGAGTCATTTTAAAGGAACTCTATATAACAGTGACCGCTTTAGTGTCTATACCATGTTACAAATTGCTTTCCATGATTTCTTTCAACATTGTTCAGTTTACTCATGTTTTTTCCTTTTAATGACTTGACTTAAAATTCTTCTCACACTAAGCTATCATTTTATACTTTTCTTGGTTAATGAGAAATAGCATTTATCATTTTATCTAATCACCTCTTCTAGTCTTTTTCTTCATGTTTAACACCTCCCAGCTTGAAGTCACTAAAACGTAATTAAAGGGCTTTTTTTTGGGAGCGGGAATCTGTCTTCTAGATTATTTATGAAGATGTTAAACAAAACTGGATTTGACCTTACACTCTACCAGGTCTGCTAATCTAAACCAAGATCGTTCACCCACATGCTGCTTCATTTTTAACAGTCCAATGTTTATACAGTTCTATCTAAGATCCATTTCATGGTATCAATAACCAAAGGCATTCATTTCCATTTCTCTAATGCACATGCTACCAAATGCTTATCCAAAAGTCCAGATGTTTTATATCCTTTTGTCTATTCATTTGATAATTGTATGAAAAATTTGATGTCATATCCTCTTAGTGGCCACCTACAAGGAGACAAACACAAGTGTGAGTCCATTAGAATCAGTTTGTTCTGAAGTTAGATAATAAGACAGTAAGTAAACAAAAGAAATGCGCAATAAAATAGATTCCGTATACAGATAAGTAGTTTTTCAACTTGGAATAACAAGATGTAAAAAAAAGAAAGAAAACAATTAGGCAGAGAAAAGTTTCTTGCTGAGAAAGATAATGATACATGGTTCATAGACACAACCAGAATGAATGAAAGCCTGCAATGAAAAGGGAGAATAAGGGAGAATAAGCTCTGTGAGAGATGACCCCATGTGGGGTTCAGACACAAAGTTATAATAATGAAGTAGAATCAAAAAAAACATGTGGAATGTTAGGCTTTGAGGAAGATTTGTACAAGGAGGAAAGTAGTAGTTGAGAAGACAAAGCATTTGGGTTCACTCAAACCAGACACAAATAAAACGGGACCCTCATGGATGAAGGGAAACAGAAATGCAGAGCTGCAGCACTAAATAGCTGCTTCAACAGAAGAATTTAAAATGACTTCATTCTGTAGGGCACTCAAGTCTGGAACCCACGTGAATATATAATATTGTCTCAGGTATCTTCAGAGGTGGGCATTTACTCGGTGATTCAGATGCCCACATCCCCTAACAGAAGGCCCGGGTTTGATTTCCAGCTCCAGATCTGGATTCCAGCCTCATGCCAATGCAAACCCTGGGAGGCAGCAGTGAGAGCTCAAGCAATTGGGCTCTTGCTTCTCAGGTGGGAGACTTGAATTGTGTTACTGGCTCTCAGCTTTCGGGCATCAAGGTAGCGAGCCAGGGCATGGGGATACGCTTGCTCTCCCTCGACACCACCCCACCCCCATGTCCTATCTGCCTCTCAAATAAATATTTTTTTACTATGTGTTAATATGCAATTTAACGTTGGGGAGCAGCATCAATATCAGTCTCTTTTTCCTGCTAGGCAGAGATGATCAGGATCCCTTAGCTTGCTCAGTAGCGCTGTTCTATTGCAAGAATTTTACTTATTTTATTTTATCTCCCACTGACTTCAGGTTCCCTGAGGCAAAAAATTGTCTGATTATTCTCTGCATTTCCATAACGCAGTACAGTTGATCATTTATTCCTTCCCTAAACACTGGCTGAGCACATATGTTCTAAGCACATGAGAGCAAAGTTAAGAAGAAAGAGTCAACTGTTGTTAAAGAACTCCAGCTTACTGTAGGAGAGAGGCAAATGAATAAATACAGTTAACATTGACTTCCAGAGGGAGGTCAGGGATTCGCACTTTATTTTTTAGTGCTATTCTGAATTGAGTGCATGTATAAAATGAGGATTTTGTAAAAATAAAAAAAATCAAAATACTATTTTCTCTTGCAAAAAAGAATTACAAGAGTAATGGACAGAACTCTATAGAAGGCATAATGGAGGCAAGAAAGAGGAAGCCAAGGGAGTCAGATTAAAAGAAGTTTCACCATAGGAAGCAGTCCACACAGCAGACTTACAGAATGACAATCACTTTGACACTCTGACCTCACATTCAGCCCTTAAGGTATTTGGATGTAGCTTAAAAGACCATGAAAACAATGCAGGTATGGAAAGCCAAGACACTATCACAAAAATATTCTACATGAAGGATCTCTGTGAATGAGACCCCAGTGGAAAGAAGGGGCCATTGAAGAAGGATGTACTTTTCTCTGAAGGGAGAAGAGAACTTTCACTTTGCTTATGGCCTTGTCTAAATATTGACGGAGTTTTATGGATATTGTGGTCACAAAAGGCTTCCATAGCCTTGGCAGCTCATGGCATCAGCCTCAGGTGATCACAGACATCATAAATAAGAGTATTAATTGTTAAATTAACAACAGAAGTCACTGTGCACCTACTCCCCATATAGGACCTCTGTCCTTTATGAGTTGTACTATGAGAATTAACTGCAGAACTTGTCCTCAAACAATACTTTTTACATTGTGTGTGTATGTGTGCAAACTGCTGAAATCTTTACTTAGTAAAGAGTTGGTCTTCTGCATTTAAAGTTAATTAAAAATTAATCTTAAATAAGAAAGTGATGGGATAGGGAGTAGGGGGTGGGATGGGAGTGGGGGAGGGAGGGTGGGTATATGGGGGGGGGACCACTATATTCCTAAAGTTGTCCTATGAAATTTGTATTCATTAAATAAAAGCTTTAAAAGAAAAAAAAAAAAGCTTCACATAGGAGACTAACAATGGGTTCAATCCATTGGAATCATTAACAGCACTCAAGGCCCACCCTGGCCCTGATTCCCAACCCAAAACATTAAACCATGATCAAAGAATGATTTTCCTACTTTACAGTACTTGATTTTCTTCACTTTTATTTCCTAAATTATATGCTTAAAAATTTACATCTCACACCAAAAAAAAACCCAAAAAACAAAAAACCCAGAAACTAAAGAAAAGAAACACACAAACAACCCAAGTGATTCTCCAGTCCAGTTCTGAAGGGCTGCTCTGATTATGTTGTTGTATTTCACATTCTTTCATTCATTCCCTTAGAAATATTTACTGAGTATTTATAAGGCATACTGTAGTGTGATCAAGTACAACTCACTAATTTCAATTATTACCTATGATTAACTTTTAAAGCCATTTTTTTTTCTTTTCAACTTTTATTTAATAAATATAAATTTCCAAAGTACAACTTTTGAATTATAGCAGCTTTTCCCCCCATACATTTAAGACACTAAAACTCTCAACATTGTTTCTTTTTTAAAGATTTTTATTTATTTATTTGAAAGTCAGAGTTACACAGAGAGAAGGAGAGGCAGAGAGAGAGAGAGGTCTTCCATCTGCTGGTTCACTACCTAGATGGCCACAAACGGCAGAGCTGTGCCGATCTGAAGGCAGGAACTTCTTCCAGGTTTCCCAGGTGGGTGCAGGGGCCCAAGCACTTGAGCCATCTTCTACTGCTTTCCCAGGCCATAGCAGAGAGCTGAACGGGAAGTGGAGCAGCCGGGTCTCAAACTGGCACTGCAGGCAGTCTCTTTACCCGCTATGCCACAGCGCCGGCCCCAACATTGTCTCCTACATTTGCCCACAGGACTGTACCCTAACCTTTTCTGCCAGTACTTTCCCTGTCCTGGCCTCTGCTACTTCCCATGTGTGAGCTTGAGACATTTATCTGCTTCTCAGTGTCCTAGATTCTGGGGATAAAAGAAGGAATGAGGCACAGTTCTTGTCCTCAGAGAACTCATGTTCTAGGCAACAGAGGTTTTGATAAAAGAGTAAACCTAGGTTCTTACACAACAATATGATATCTTCTTACAGGATATAGGGATAAAACTCTCTACGTCTCAAACTTATAATCAAACATTATTACAATGCAATTTGCACAAGTTAGTAATTTTTAGGATCAAATATTTTAAAGAGAACAGTTTTTCAGAAAATGAAATAAATATTTGTAGAAATGACAGGGAGGAAGTCCCACTAGTAAATAAAACTTACTATATTTATATATATTTTGTATGGAGTTTAACAAATTTCACATGCCTTGATATTAAAGTAATATGTTATATCACTTTATCACTTTCATAATGAAGTCTGCAATATTTGAGAATTGTATGCTTATTTTTTTTTATGTTCCTCCTTATTTTGAAATAATGCAATGCTTTTGAAATATCTAAATGAGTGCTAAATTTTAATTTAAATAAAAGTTATGAGCATGGTGGGCATCTGCCACAGAAGTTAAGATGCTACTTAGCAACAAATACAAGAAAAATGTCCAACATCACTAGCCATTAGGGAAGCACTAAGCATAACCACAATGAGACATCACCTCCCTTCTGTCAGAATGGCTGAAATCCAAAAGACAGAGAATAACAAATGATGGCAAGGAAGTGGGAATGTAAATTAGTGCAGCCATTGTGGAAAACATGGATATTCCTTAAAAAACAAGACATAGACTTGCCACATGATCCAGTAATCCCACTACTGGCTGTATATCCAAAAGATATTACTACATTGTATCAAAGAGATTCCTGTACCACCATGTTTATAGCAGCACTGTTCACAATAGCCAAAATTTGGAATTAACCAAGGTGTCCATCATCAGATGAATGGATAAAGAAGATGTGGTATATATACACAGTAAAATGTTATTCAGCTATAAAAAAGAAATTCTACCATTTGCATCAAAATGTATGCAACTGGAGGGCATCATGTTAAGGGAAATAAGGCAAACACAGACAGACAAATGCTACAGTTCTCCTTAATATGTGCGAGCTAAAATTTTTAACAAAGAAAAAATTTTTAAAAAGTAATACCTGTACATATCAATACTGCTTCAAATATAGTTTTGTTTTATACCTTTGTCAAATCAAAGGTTAAGAATGGGGGCTGGTGCTGTGGTGCAGCAGGTAAAGCCATCGCCTGCAGTGCCAGCATCCCATGTGGGCGCTGTTTCAAGTCCCAGCTGCTCCACTTCTGATCCAGCTCTCTTCTGTGGCCTGGGAAGGCGGTGGAGGATGGCCCAAATCCCAGGACCCCTGAACCTGTGTGGGAGACCCAGAAGAAGCTCCTAGCTCCTGGCTTTGGATCAGCACAGCTCTGGCTGATGCAGCCAACTAGGGAGTGGGCCGATGGATGGAAGCCCTCTCTCTGCCTCTCCTTCTCTCTCTGTCTAACTCTGACTTTCAAATAAATAAATAAATATTTTTAAAAAGGTTAAAAATGTTATACTACTGTAGTTTTAATGATCTGTGATTACTTTAACATTTACTATAATGAGTGAAATGGTCATTTTTCCATTCAATTGTTGTTTATAGTCAGTCTATATTCACACTAAACTAGGGTCTTTTTGCTTTTTACTCAAACTTCTTATTTGGGAAAGCATTAAGCCTTTTCACTGTAATGTAAATTTAAAATATGTTATCTCAAAAACAAAAGAAAGAAAGAGGGAGAGAGAGAAAGGAAGAAAGAAGGAGAGAGAGAGAGAAAGGAAGAAAGAAAAAGAGAAGGAGGGCAGGGGAAGGGAGGGAGGAATTTAATATTGTTATATTCTTAGAATATGAACTATATTGAACCTGTTAAAAATGAATTAAAAGCTTAAAAAGGAAAAGGAAAAAAGTTAAAAGACTGCACTTAGGACCCCCATACCCCTTACTGGAGTGCCTCTTCTAATTCTAGCTTCTGCTAATGCCCACCCTGGGAGATAGTGGATGATGACCCAAGTATTTGGATCATGTCACCTATGTGAGAGACCCAGATTGAGGCCTAGGCTCCTGGTTTCAGGCTGATCTACTCCCAGCTGTTGTGGGAATTTGGGGAGTGAACCAGCATATGGGAGATTTCTGTTTGTCCATCTGTGTGTCTGTTTCTCCTGACCTTTCAAAAAATAAATAAGAATTGCTAAAAAGAAAAAAATTTAAATAATAAAGCTTTAAGGAAAAATATCTGTTTTAAAAATTAGGCCACTTTGTTCCCAATCTTTAAAATGACTGTTTAGAACTGGTAGAAGTTTCTCTTGCACAGGTTGTGTTGTTCAAAAAGGCACATGGAGGCTTTCTTAACAGCAAAGAAAAGGGCTGATTGCGCTTTGGCTACTGAGTTGAACCCTCCTATTTAGTTTTCTTTCAGGGAGAGTATATAACCTTAATCTGCACTTACTAATTTTAAAAGTTTATGCAATAAGGTTCTCTCAGTGGATTGTCTATCATCATCAACTTAATGAAGCTATTCAGAATCCTTGAATAACTCTTCTTATGAAACTTTTTCCAGCAAGCATTTGGACTCTGCTGAAAAAGAAGGTATGTAGCTGTTATGCACACTCGGCTAGATGTGCATCTGAAGAAAAATCCTCAGTAATGCCATTCAAGATCCCTACCCACTGTCATGGTGAAGCCACTATAAGAGGTTCGGGTGAATGGTATTGGCAGAAGAACACTGCAGGGCAACAGCACCGTGGAATAATTACCCGGTCTTAAAAAAGAAGAAAATCTTGTCATTTTGGGACAACATGGACGAAGCTTAGGACATTATACTAAGTGAAATGAGCCAGGCACAGAAAAAGAAATACCACCTGATCTCACTCATCGTGGAAATCTAAAACAATTGACTCAGAAGAGTAGAGATTTGGTTGGTGGTTACCAGAGGCTGGGGTTGGGAGGATATGAGTGATGCTGCTCAAAGGATACAAAATTTCGGTTAAACAAGAGGAATAAATTCAAGAGATCTACTGTATAACATGATGACCACAGTTAACATATACTTGAAAACTGCTGAAATATCTTACATGTTTCAACCACAAAAAGTATGTAATGCATATTAGCTAGCCTGATTTAGCCATTCTACTATGTATATGTGTATCAAATCATCATTTTGTACATCATAAATACATGCAACTGAATTTGTCAATTTAAAAAAGAAAAAATAAGAGGGAGTAGGTAAATGGATTCTTTTTTTTTTTTTTTGACAGGCAGAGTGGACAGTGAGAGAGAGAGACAGAGAGAAAGGAAATATTTTATTTATTTATTTGAGAGGTAGAGTTATATACAGAGAAAGAGAAAGACAGAGAGAAGGGTCTTCCATCCACTGGTTTACTCCCCAGAAGACAGAGAACTGGATCAGAAGGGGAGCAGCCAGGATTTGAACTGGAGCCCATATGGGATTTTGGCGCCAAAGGCAGAGACTTAGCCCACTATGCCACAGTGCCAGCCCCTGAATAGGATTTCTAAGGCTACAAATGTATGGCCTCTCCAGTCCCTGTTAGTCCTATCATTCTACATTCTGCAAGTCTATAGGCCAAGGCTATACACATGCTATATGAAGAAGGTTTTTTCAGGTTGGAATGAAAAGACAGCGTGTTATCTCAGATGATAGGTGCTGTGTATTAAATGTAGGTATCCCTCCAAAATTCATGTGGTAGAACTTAAAACCCAAGGTGATAATATTATGAGGTGGAGGGACCTTTGGCAAAGTGATTAAGTCATGCAATGTTCTTATAAGAGGTTGAAAGGCTACTGTGGGACCTCTTTTGTGCCCTTCTGCCAAGAGAATTCACAGCAAGACAATTTCGTATGACAAAAGCCCTCACCAGACTCCAAGTCTACCAGCTCACTTGATCTTAGATCGTCTAGCCTCTAGAACTTTAATACATTTCTATTATTTATAAATTACCCCTATCTATTGTGTTTTGTTACAGCAGCAGAAACTAAGACAATATGGAGATTGGGAAAGACCCAGAGATATGTCAGTACAGTCCAACCTAACTGGAGAATTGGACCATTGGCCCAAGACAAAGATGATCCCCAGTCCCACCTGTAATTCCTGGTTTCAATAGCTTTTGAGATTGGACTCCAAGTGGACTCTGACTTCTGCCTATTATAGTGACTCTGCTATTCAAAATACATCTTCTTCTATGGCTTCCTCTTCACTCTCTGGGCATCTTGAACGTAAGCTCTCAATGAAATGGAACCTGACCTACTTGTTAACTGTGATTCAGTACAAAGGGTTGTTATTAGGCGGTGCTTTGCAAATTTCCAGGGTCTAGCCTTACTGTGGCCAAGGCAATAGGATCAGGTGGGGCAAGGCATGGTAACTTATGCACAATGCAAAGCTAGGACTGCTTTGTTCCAAGAAGTCTACAAGTGTGACAGGTACATAAAGTTTTACAATCTGTCTGGTTCACTTGTACAGCTGGCTGTCATCCAATGACTATGGAATTATTTAGTGTCTTTTATAAAAACTAATCAGGGTGCCAGGCTTTGAGTTACTAGATGTAGACTGGAATAAACATCATATTTAACTAAAGAACAAACCATGTGTTGCAACATCCCAAGGGTACTAAATCATTAAGATGACTAGTAGTAAAAATGATAACAATTCATGGTATTATAAAACAAGGTATCAAAATAGATCTATCAGCCCAGGTACCATAAAAGGGGATGTCAGATTCTAAATCTAAGTCCTTGGAAAAGTAAAAGTAATTCACAGCATTAATAGTAGGTGTAAACTCTTGGTTAAGCCTATAACATCTGGAAGGGTGTGAAGGTACTGTTCCTCACCAGAAAGAAAAATCTATCATTACGTAATCAGATCACAAATACACAAAGGCACAAAACAGATGTATGCTTTTTGCATCAAGTCCTCTCTCAGGACTTAGAAACCACATCAGAGAGGTGTTTGGCAGTCTCTGCTTTCTTTGTTCGCTCTGTGTTTGTGACCTACCTCTCCCTCTTCCCCAACCCCAATCCTAGTCCATCGATTGTTTTGGTTTTCCACTCACAGAGGCCGAAGGGGCAGCATCTGTGCTTCATGAGAGAAGCATAGGTCCTTTGGAGAAGGAAAATTCTCCACCAGACTAATTTTCCCCGCTCCTCTTGTAGATACTGCTCACCAGTGCAGCGCACATGCTCAGGTAATTATGCTGGGCTCCTTTTTCAAATAGAAAAGACCCCCTTCTAGGAGGGAGGCTGGAAAAGAAAGGAAGGAAGGGAGAAATAGGCCTGCCCTGCCACACAATCTTAATGAGAATGAATGGGGAATAGACGTGGTGAGGCCCTGCACTGTGCGACTGCTGCCTTTCACATTAAATTAGCTTCCTCTTCCCCAGTGGACATGTAATTTCCATTAAAGTTGACTCAGTCTCAAACAGGAAAAGATGAACAGATTACATTACGTTAACCTTATATTCATGAAGGACACAGTGCAAAAGGATTTGCAATTTCTTTGGGTTTAAAAAGCTAGTCCAGTTGTGAAGTTTCTATAGTTTCATGTATATCGGGGTAAATTCAAGTCAAAGTGAATACCAATGCCTTCAGTTGGTAGGTTTCATACTTAATCTAGTAAAAATTTGGGTTGAAAAATGAGTTTATAAAACCAGGAATTTATATTTAGAAGAGTAAAAATTTACACAAATTTACCAAAAAATGAAAACAATGAGATTAACTTATTTTTAAGTGAGAAACATTTAGAGAAGAGGGACAAGGGCAGCCAATGTGGTAAAAATAAATTTTTTTGATACAAGAGATGAGAATTCAATCTACACTATAAAACCAAAGTAATTTTTACTGACATAGTGTCATCTAATAAAGTTATTAAGCTTTCTACTGTGTAGATTTATGTGTACTAATTCAACTTACTTTGATTTCATTGTTTTAATTGTACAGTTAATTGTATTTCATTATTAACACATTTGACCACAAATGCGACCCAGATTTCTTATTATCAACCCATTGCAAAGTCTTGTCAATTCCAACTCCAAAATATCTCTAGTTCTACTACTGACACTGTCCCTGCCATCGTCTCCCACTCAGACGACTGACTGCTTCCTGAGTGGTCCCTGCTCTGCCACTCTGGTCCCTGTCCCATCTGGTCTCCACATTGCAGAGGAGGGAGGGTTCTCAAATGCACATATGTGAAGTGAAATACAAACTCCTCACTGTGCCTTCAAGGTTCTTAGCATCAGATCCTCACCTGCCTCCCCATTCCTCTCATGTGTTTTGGAATCTGACTGTCCTTCAGTCTCAGGTCTATCCATGCATTTAGGGCCCTCTGCCAAGAATCTTCTTCCTTCCCTGCTTTACCTAATAACTCCAAACACCCCAGGCCTCATCCCAAAGGCTGCTTCACCCAAGAAGCCTAGAGAACCTCCTTTTCTGATGAACTCAAATGTCCAAGTCAGTAAGTGCTGTGGACCCCTTCCTAGCTCTTGTCATCATCACACTATTGATTGGTTTGGTAATTATTTGATTGATGTCTCTCTTCCCTACTTGACTAGAAGTTAAAGGAGGAGAGGAATTCTGTTTTTGCACACTCCAGGGCCTAGGAGGGTGTCTGGCACATAATTCATACCCAGGAAGTATATGCTGTGTGAATAACACAAAAATAGCCAAAAATAAATAGTGATTCATTTAGTGCACGGATTGAAATGTATAAATGCAACATAATTATGTCATAAGTACAACTATTTTAACAGTGAAGAAAATTTACAAAACTCATTCTAGGCCTTTGTTTACTTGTTGGAAGATATCAAACCATTTGAAGGGTTGCTTTACTAGGATTTTTAGTTTTGCATGCCATCCCTGAATAATAATTAATCAAATTATGTGTGTCAACCTCCAAGTCCTATGACATTCCTTTCTATTCCCCAATGTTAAAAAAATTCACTCATGATTTTGCAAATTTTAAAATAATTCCAAATTTTAGCTTTGATAGAGTTTTGTAAATTAAATACTATATAAAGAATAAAACCCTGAAAATGGAGACTGTTGCTGATAGTAACTATAGTAGAAGAAATAACAAGAATTTAAGAAAACTGGGACTATTGTGCTATATTTTAAGGTACCTATGGTGTTGCTCAAAATTTATGTTCCTACCTCAATAAATACTGCTGTTGGTGAGTTTTTCCTTGCTTAGATCTCATGCAGGTTTAAATGTGGCTAAAGATTTGGATAGTTAACTTTTATGGTCAGAAATATTTGATTCTAAACTTGTAATCCTTGGTGCATTCAGGAAAATAGACATGTGTGAACAGTCTGGAAGCAAAAATTCCATTACAACACTGAACAGAAACCAAATTAACTCTTTTTTACCCCCACCCACAGTATCCTCTAGAACCTCTAATAGCTGGACTACTTAAAAAGAAGCATTTTGTCTTAGTCAGACATTAGCAATTAGATACTTTGGTGATGCAAGAAAGTTCTCTTAAAACAAATCATGCTGATGATTTAAGAGCACTTTGTGTTTCTTGCTCACTCACAGCTTGTCCATATCATCTGAAAATAGTGTCTGACACAGAATAGGCATTTTATGTTTGTTAACTGATAAAATGTGTATGCAAGTCTAACTTCAAAAGCTGGGTTAATATATAAGATATAAATCTTACATTTTGGGAGATTAATTCTTAATTCAGTTAATGTTAATGACTGTGTAGTAAGTATATCAATGGGTCTCAAGCCTTACAGGCAACAGAGGCATAGTTCACATGTATAACAGGAGAAATTATTTTCACTGTATTTTTAATGTCTAAAAGAATTAGAGGCCAATGTGAAGTACTTGCATGTGATTTAATTAACATTGCATTTATTCAAGCTCTTAAATTCTGCTTATACATATTGATGCTGTATTAATAGATTAACATTTTAAATTACAAATTAGGGGTAGGCATTCAGTACAGTGGTTATGATACCACTTGGGACACCCACAGCCCACAGTGGACCTGAGTTCAAGTCTTTGCTCTGCTCCAGTCCTAGCTTTCCTAAAGCACCCTGGGAGGCAGCTGATGATCCAGGTAGGTGGGTCTCTCCCACCCACATGGGAGACTTGGATTAATTTCTAGGCTCTTAGCTTTGGCCTGGCCCAGATCTAGCAGTTGGGGATATTTGGGGATTGAACCAGCAAATGAAAGATACCGCTTTTACTCTCTCTTTCACTTTCTCTAATTTTATTTATCTATTTATTTATTTATTTATTTTTATTTTATTGTCTCTGCCTTTCAAATAAATAAATTTAAAAACTTAAAATACAAAATAATGGGCCGGCGCCACGGCTCACTTGGCTAATCCTCTGTCTGCGACGCTGGCACCCCAGGTTCTAGTCCTGAATGGGGCGCCAGATTCTGTCCCGGTTGCTCCTCTTCCAGTCCAGCTCTCTGCTGTGGCCTGGGAAGGCAGTGGAGGATGGCCCAGGTGATTGGCCCTGTAACCACATGGGAGACCAGGAGGAAGTACCTGGCTCCTGGCTTCGGATCAGCACAGCGCGCCGGCCGTAGTGGCCATTTGGGGGGTGAACCAATGGAAGGAAGACCTTTCTCTCTGTCTCTCTCTCTCTCTCACTGTCTAACTCTGCCTGTTAAAAAAAAAAAAAAAAAAAGGAAACTTCAAAGGTATCGTAATACTTTATTTCTTAAGCCCATAGTGGGTGTAGGGTAGTGGATGTGGATAGATATTATCTCATTCTTTGTACTTTTGGTTTTTAAAAAATAAAAAAACAATTAGGGGAAGTTAAACTGAAGATTCATAAGCTCTTGGGAGGCAATTAAAAAATTAAAGTCATTATTATTATTATTATTATTTTTGACAGGCAGAGCTAGACAGTGAGAGAGAGAGAGAGACAGAGAGAAAGGTCTTCCCTCCGTTGGTTCACCCCCCAAATGGCCACTCCGGCTGGTGCGCTGGTGCACCGGGCTGATCCGAAGCCAGGAGCCAGGCGCTTCCTCCTGGTCTCCCATGTGAATGCAGGGCCCAAGCACTTGGGCCATCCTCCACTCCCCTCCCAGGCCACAGCAGAGAGCTGGACTGGAAGAGGAGCAACCGGGACAGAATCCAGCGCCCCAACAGGGACTAGAACCTGGGGTGCTAGTGTCGCAGGCGGAGGATTAGCCTAGTGAGCCGTGGAGCCGGCCAACTTTTGAAGTTTCTAGACAAGCCCTCTCAAAGTGTATCTTTAACCCTCCCACACTATTCTGAATAAATATTTATTATAGCCATACAGCAAATTTTTGCATGTTTTAACACTTTACATGAATATCAACAGTATTATATGTTCATATATGTTATAGGTGGGGCTTTCCAGAAGTCAATGCTGGTATCAACCCTGGGACATTTCTTTGGCTTGCTTTTCACTTTTTTAAAATACAGAATCATTTGATAAATAAAAGTTTTAACTTTTTTCACTTTTATGTAGTCAAATGTATCGGTATTTTCCTTCATGGTTTGTACTTTTTGTACTTTATTTTATTTTTTATTTAAAGATTTATTTATATATTTATTTGAAAGTCAGAGTTACACAGAGAGAGGAGAGGCAGAGAGAGAGAGAGAAAGAGGGAGAGAGAGTTCTTCCATCTGCTGGTTCACTCTCCAATTGGCCGCAACGGCCAGAGCTGCGCTGATCTGAAGCCAGGAGCCAGAAGCTTCCTCCAGGTCTCCCACGCAGGTGCAGGGGCCCAAGGACTTGGGCCATATTCTACTGTTTTCCCAGGCCAAGGCAGAGAGCTGGATTGGAAGTGGAGCGACCGGGTCTCAAACTGGCGCCCTGGGATGCATTCAGGCAGGGCATTAACCTGCTGCTCCACAGCGCCGGCCCCACTTTTTATAACTTATTTTAAAAATATTTTTGTACTCAAAGATCATAAAGCTATCCACCTACATGTTAAAGTTTTGTTACCCCTACTTATGTTGTTAACCCAATAACTGTTCATTTTATGTGCTCACTTGGTGGGGTCAAGTTGGTCAAGCGTTAGTCTGAATGTCACTATGGGGTGATTTGTATGAGATTAATATTTAAATCAGTGAACTTGGGTAAAACAGATTTTTTTTCCTTAGTGTGGTGGGCCTCATCCAATCCGGTGCAGGGCCGAAAAGAACAAAAAGAGCAACTCTTCCTCAAGCACGGGGGAATTCTGCCACTGATGGTCTTCGACTTCATCTGAAACATCGGCTCTTCCTGACTGGCAGCTTCTAACTGGAACATCTGCTCTCTGGGGTCTCCCTCACCACCGGCTCACCTCATAGATCTTGGGCTTATCGGGCTCTGTAATTGTGTGAGTCAATCTTGTGCTATCTGCTGAGGTTTGCTTTAAGATCCAGTAGATTTCAATTTCTACAAATTTGCCTGTTACATACAGTGTTCCACATGTTTATTAGATCAAGTTAAATAACTACGTTTAAATCATATATATCCTTGACATTCTCTTCTATTTGCTCTAGTAATTAGTGATCAGTTGCATTATAAAAAACAAAAGGAGGGTGGCGCCACAGCTCACTAGGCTAATCCTCCACCTTGTGGCGCCAGCACACTGGGTTCTAGTCCCGGTCGGGGCGCAGGATTCTGTCCCGGTTGCCCCTCTTCTAGGCCAGCTCTCTGCTGTGGCCCAGGAGTGCAGTGGAGGATGGCCCAGGTGCTTGGGCCCTGCACCCCATGGGAGACCAGGAGAAGCACCTGGCTCCTGCATCGGATCAGCGCGGTCGCTGGCCACAGCGCGCCGGCCGTGGCGGCCATTGGAGGGTGAACCAACGGCAAAAAGGAAGACCTTTCTGTCTCTCTCTCTCACTGTCCACTCTGCCTTTAAAAAAAAAAAAAAGAAAAAGAAAATCACCCTGTAGTGGTGGGCATTTAACCTGCATCCTAACTGTCCTACATCAGAGTATCTGGGTTTGATTCTTGGCTCTGGTTCCTACTCCAGCTTTCTGTTAATGCATACCCTGGATGGCAGTAGTAAGGGCTTAGTAATTAAATCATGTTGGAGACCTGGATTGAGTTCCTGGCTTCCAGCTTTGGCCTCATCCAGTCTTGGCCACTGTTAGCATTTGGGGAGTAAACTAGGAGATGGTAGTGCTCTTTCTTCTTCTCTGGCTCTTAAATAAATTAATTTTTATAACACCACATTATGAGTGTGGATTTGTCTATTTCTCTTATTGTGTAAACAGCTATTAGGTACATACAAATTTAAAATTGCTAAGCCTACCAAGTTAAATGAACTCTTTCAATTATAAATTATCTCTGTGTCCTGAGTAATGCAGTTTATCTTAATGGATACCTAAAGGTAATTCAGCTCTCTGGGCCTTTTAGTTTTCCAGTTATACTACAGGTAGATTCTGCTTGACTCCTTTCTCTCCTTATCAGGGCCTAGTTTTTAATCTTCTTTTTATTGTAAGTTTCATTTTATTTTATTTATTCATTTTTCAATTTGACAAAGTTAGTACAGAGAGAGACAGAGAGAAAGGTCTTCCCTCTGTTGGTTCACCCTCAAAATGGCTGCTAGGGCCAGCATGCTGTGCTGATCTGAAGCCAGGAGCCAGGTGCTTCGCCTGGTCTCCCATGTGGGTGCATGTGGGCCCAAGGATTTGGGCCATCCTCTGCTACCCTCCCGGCCACAGCAGAGAGCTGGACTGGAAGAGGAGCAGGCAGTACTAGAACCGGACACCCATATGGGATGCCAGTGCCACAGGAGGAGGATTAACCAAGTGAGCCACGGCCCCGGCCCCCTTATTTTATTTTTATTGTGTAAAATCATGTTCATCTTTTTCCCCGTTTTCCCAAGTAAAATTGAGCTCTTGTGGGCAGCATGGTTGCTTTACGTTACAAGTAGAATTGCAGAGTTGGTTCTTAGGGAAGCAAGTCTCTCTCATTAGCAGGAGAAGTCTAAGGAATTGGTGGAGGAGATGTGCTCTCCCCTGCTGCTACACAACAGTGACCATCCGTGTCACAACATGTGTCCAAAGAATCTGATTTGATGTGGTGATGAGATTTGTGTGAATATTTATAACTACACGAACTGGTTCTGCTCTTCATCCTCACACATGTATCCCTGGAAGGAAATACGAACAAAGATTCTGCAAATCATTGTCATATCCTTAAAAGTAATCTCCACAGAGCCTGGTAATTCTGATGACCTGTCTTATTCAATAATCTGATGCTCCCTTGACACCAATTTTGGTATTTCTCTCTTTCTATATCGTATATTTGTAACATTGTTCTGTCAAATTTGTAGACTACTAGTATTTTTCCTTCTCTCATCTACATGATAAAAAAGGATAAATGCCTATTCATTTAAAAAATTTTTTTTAGAAAGTTTATTTGAGAGGCAGAGAGAGCGAGCATTCCTGTCTCCCAAAATACCACCAATGGCTAGGACTGGCACAGGAACTCAAACTTGGTTTCCCACAGGAGTAGCAGGAACCCAATCATTTGGGCCATCTGCCTCCCAGGTTCTGCATTATCAGGAAGCTGGAATCAAAAGCTGGAGCATGGAATCAAACCTAGACACTCCAAGATGGGACGCAAGTGTCTTAACCACTAGCCCAAACACCCCACTCCACCTCTATTAGATTTCTCATTTAACAAAGAGATTGATGGCCCTATCTCATTTATAGCTGAGCTTCCGTATTTCAGTATTCTGCCATAATTTTATTGCCTAAATTGGGAGTTTCCAGACCTGGGTCCACTAACATTTGGTGGATTTGACAGTGTTATTCTTCGTGCTTATATCTATGACGATGTTTCAGGAACTGCACCCGATTAATTCCTTCTGATCAGTTGTGCTGTACTTATACGTATCCTCAGAGTTGCAGTAGGGCTGCTGTGGGAGAGGCACACCTGATTATGCCTCTAATCCAGGTGGCAAAAGTCTTTACTACAGTATTTGGTGACCACTTTCTATTCACCAGCCACACCAGGAACTGTTCTCCTGGCCATAAAAGGAGGAAGGGAGGGGACAAAAATGTAGGGTTTCTTTCCTTTCAGGCTAAGGCACTATTTGTGTGTACGACAGAGAAGAATGGCTTTCCATAGGACTGTCCATGTTTCAACGATGTCTCTAGAAGCTTTTAATTAATTTTCTTTTTTTTTTCATTCTGTTTTGTCAAGATTTTTTTCTTTTTAATGTTTGGGGAGTTCTTCCTTATCATACTCTAGTTCCTCTCTCACGTACCTCCTAACAAGAGAAAAATTAACTAAATAAGAAATCATACACTGGGGCCGGCACTGAGGTGTAGTAGGTAAAGCCACCACCTGCAGCGCCAACATCCCATATGAGTGCACTTTTAGTCCTGGCTGCTCCACGTCTGATCCAGTTCTCTGCTATGGCCTGGGAAAGCAGTACAACATGGCCCAAGTCCTTAGCCCCTGCACCTGTGTGGGAGACACAGAAGCTCCTGGCTCCTGGCTTTGGATTGGCACAGCTCTAGCTGTTGTGGTCAATTGGGGAGTGAACAAGTGGATGGAAGACCTCTCTCTCTCTCTCTCTCTCTCTCTCTCTGCCTTTGCCTTTCTGTAATTCTGCCTTTCAAATAAATAAAATAAATCTTTTAAAAAAACATATAGGAGAGTTAGTTGGTCATTTGTAAAAATACCACCACTTTCTGTGTTCAAATAAGTTCTGGTTCAATTGGAAATTTGGTTTCTTGTCAATACCTAATCTATTCAATGTAGACATATTTGATGCTTAACTTGTATGAGTTTTCTCTGAACTCTCATCCTTCAAGTATTACTGGAATTCTGTGCTCATGGGCATCTGAGCACAAGAGGCAACAGAGCAGCAAGGAACTGCATGGATTTAACACGTGTACTGCCTCTGTTCAGGTGTGTCCTGCATTGTTCTTCTGGACTTCACTTACAAAGCACACATTTAAAGATACTAAGAATTTAATAAGCATAGTGTATTGAAGATAACAATGCATTAACCCAGGTGGAGCCATGAGTGACTGCATAGGTCATGGTCCGTGAAGATGGCCCTCAATGTTTATTTCAGACCATCTCAGGTACTGAGCTGTGGAAACCAGAGAAGATGATATCAAGGATCAGAGGACATTTCCATTTTCTTGGAATGTGGATCGAGTAAAAGGAAGTATCAATTCAGCTAATAAACTCCATTCAACTAAAAACCAGTTTCCTAGCCTCTTGCTCTAGCAAAGGATAAGAAAATGTCTGGAGGTCCATTTTCAACACACAACAGCTAGGGTGACTTGCACATGTGGCAAAACTCCAAAGGCAAACAGGATGTTATGGAGCAGCCAACTCAAAAGAAGAAATTGAAGTACAGAGAAGCAAGGAGGAAGGTAATTTTGTAACTTAGGAGACTTCCAGGAAGGTTGTGCACCCCACAGTACTCAGCCAATGAGGAATCAGGGGAGGGACCTGCATGCTAGGATATAAATTGCTTGCATTAACTGCTTTGGGTGTGCCTGCTCATCAGACACCGATACTGGAGCCTTGCAAGACATGAGAATGACGTCTTGCTTTCACTGCACTTCCTGAGTCCAAATCCATCTCTTGAGTGAACATGTGAGGATACTTCCCACACAAAAAGCAATGCTGATTACCAGGGTGTCTCTCTCACACTTGGGTCAAGAAGCAGACTTCAGTGAGGGCTGCCTAGCTTTCACTACATTTTTGGAATGAGGGGAAGAAAAAAATCACAGGGAACTGTAATAAACACTAACCACCCCCATATTTATTTGCCCCATCTCCCTTATAGAAATAGAGCTGCTGATTTATAACTGTGCAAATGGCCACTCAGAGGAAAATCCATGTATCCTGTCCCTTCCCACAGCTGGGGATATTCATGTGATTGTTTAACAACAAGTGAGTGGGGTGTTTGTAGTTTACAGAATGTGTCCTTAAATGGAGTCTATAGGTGGCCTCCTGTGCCGTTTTCCCTCAGGCTGCTGAGAACATGCAGATAATGGAGAGCCGCCTTGGACAGTCCAGGTCAGGGCAGTATGGTCTGGGGATGATGAGAACAGCGGAGAGGATGCTGAGTTTCCAGGTCAGGGCAGTATGGTCTGGGGATAATGAGAACAGTGCAGAGGATGCTGTTTCCAGGTCAGGGCAATGTGGTCTGGGGATGATGAGAACAGTCAAGAGGATGCTGAGTTTCCAAAACAATCTCGTAGACCATTTCCCTGAACATCTACCTCTAGACTCCTAGTCAATGAAGACATTTACTGCTGTGTTTTTAAAATGCTGTGATTTATACACAAATATATAACCCAATCAAGACAGGGGTAATACTTACAGAGATCTCATATTTCAATCTTAGAGCAGCAAGAGTTCATTTAGTAAGTCACTCAACACATTTGAGATAACTCAGTGCCAGGCACGGGTTCTAGATACTGAGGATGGAATTATAAACAAGCTGAGCTCTCAGGAGTTTACATTCTAATAGGAGAGGCTTTTCATCAATACCTAATGTGAAATAGAGTGGGAGGTGGTGATGCAACCACCCAGCAAGATAAGAGAGTTAAGGAGAGTCAGGAAATGCTTTTCTAATAAGATATATTTAAGCAGAGACTTGAAGGAAGTAGTAAAATTGGAACCAGTTGATTATCTAGGGAAAGAACATTCCAGAAAGACATACCAAAAAATACTGAGTGGGAAGTGGGAGCAGGAGTGACACGAGGGCCAAGGGAGCAAGGAAAATAACATCGGCGATCAGAAGGCTTTTCAGGTCAGGGCTTGGGATTTTCCTCTGGGTGGAAGATGAGGGGATTTCTGAACAATTAAGCAATCTGAATTATGTTTCAAAAGCACGGTACAGGGGCAATGGTGGGATCACAACCAGTAGTTGAGAGGTGATGATGACATGGCTCGGGGGCAGCTGTCGAGAAGTGCTCAAATAGATTCTGGCTTTGGTTTGAGTTTGGAGAAGAGATGATTTGCTTCTGAATTGAGTAAGAGAGCCAAATGAAGAAGGACCCAAAGATGACGCCAATATTTGGCCTGTTATTCACTGTTTCAATAAATATCCCACAATGAATTCCAGCATGAAGATACAGATAGATTTGGGGAACATGAAGCCTTGTGGCACATCTCAAGTAATTTATTATAGTAGTAACTACATTCCTTTTGACCTCATATGTACTAAATATATACATTTTATTTCACTTAATTTTCCACAACAATTGTTTGCCATCGCTCTCTCCATCCTCATTGTTTCAGATGAGGATACTGAGGTGTAAACAAGTTGTATAACTTCTTTGAGGTCAGGCAGAAAGCAAGTACCAGAGCCAGAATTCATACTCATATTTGCCTGACGCCAGAGCATGGGGTCCAAACCATTCAATTACATGGCCTTTTTTGCCTCTTCTCTTCCACCAGTTTAGAGCAGATTCTTACAAACTAAGACTCACAGGCCAGATCTGTCTCGAGCACTATTTTTGTATATCCCATGATCTTAAAAAAAAAAAAAAAGATTATGAAGAAAAACATAAAGAAAAATATCTCATGAAAGCAGTTAAGCCATCACTTCTTTTTTATTTATTTATTTATTTATTTGACAGGCAGAGTGGACAGTGAGAGAGAGAGACAGAGAGAAAGGTCTTCCTTTACCATTGGTTCACCCTCTAATGGCTGCTGCGGCCGGTATGCTGCAGCCGGCGCACCGCGCTCATCCGATGGCAGGAGCCAGGTGTTTCTCCTGGTCTCCCATGGGGTGCAGGGCCCAAGCACTTGGGCCATCCTCCACTGCACTCCCTGGCCACAGCAGAGAGCTGGCCTGGAAGAGGGGCAACCGGGACAGAATCCAGCGCCCTGACTGGGACTAGAACCCGGTGTGCCGGCGCCACAAGGTAGAGGATTAGCCTATTGAGCCGCAGCGCCAGCAAAGCCACCACTGGCATTAGAATGCCAGCATCCCATGTTGGAGTGCTGGTTCAAGTACCAGCTGCTCTGCTTCCAATTCACAATCCTGATAATGTTATCTGGAAAGACAGCAGAAGATGACCCACATACTTGGGTCCCTGCCGCCCATGTAGGAGATCAGGATGGAGTTGCTGGCCCCTGGCTTTGGCCTTGTCCAGATCAGGCTATTATACTCATTTGGGGAGTGAACCAGCAGATGGATTATCTCTTGTGTCTCTGTCTCTGTCTCTATTGTTTCCCCCTCTCTTTCAAATAAATAAATACATTTCTTTAAAAAAATTACATGCAATTCAAATGTCAGGATTATAAATAAAGTTTTGTCAGCACACAGTCATACCTATTTGTTTCCATATAACCTATGGCTACTTTTGTGCTGCAATGGCAGAGTATACTGGTTTCAACAGATTCCAGAAGGCCCATAAAACATGAAAGAATTAGTCTCTGGCCCTTTACAGACAAATTTTCTCTGTTCTAACATTTATGAAATATGACATTTGTAAAGTGTTCTATTGTAATTATTTTTTAAAAAAATTATTCATTTATTTGAAAGAGTTACACAGAGAGAGGAGAGGCAGAGAGAGAGAGAGAGAGAGGTCTTCTACCCACTGGTTCACTCTCCAGTTGGCCGCAATGGCTGGAGCTGTGCCGATCCGAAGCCAGGAGCCAGGAGCTTCTTCTGGGTCTCTCACGTGGGTGCAGGGGCCCAAGGACTTAGGCCATCTTCTACTACTTTCCCAGGCCACAGCAGAGTGCTGGATGGGAAGTGGAGCATCCGGGTCTTGAAGCGGCGCCCATATGGGATGCCGGTGCTTCAGGCCAGGGAGTTAACCGCTGTGCCATAGCGCTGGCCCCTGTAGTATTTCTAAAGTTTGAGAGGGTAACCCTAGTGTTTGTGAGAGACAGTCTGTTTAGTAGTCAGTTAGGGATTAATTAATCATGTAGTTATGTTCTATCGTGAACGTGTAATATACAATGGACAGGAACCTAGAGTCAGACTCTCTCTTATTCTCCTCTCTCTTTCTCTGCCTTTCAAATAGAATGAAAATAAATTTTAAAATAATAGGACTGGTGTCAGAGTGTTACTCACTGCATGACTCCATTTGAACAGCATTCACCCTTTCCAAAGAGTTTTATCAAGCTGAGCTCACATGCCACGTAATTCACCAGTTTAGGGTGTATAACCTGGGGTCAGCATTGTGGCATAGCAAGTTAAGATGCTGCCAGTAAGGCAGGCATCCTCCAGGAGCTCCAGGTTTGAGTCCTGGCTGCTCCATTCCTATCTAGCTCCCTGCTAATGTTCCTGGGACAGCAGCGCAAGATGGAGTTCTAGGTTCCTGCCTTTGGCCTGGCCCGGCCCCTTACCTCCTGTGGAGAGTGAACCAGAGGATAGAAGATTCCCCCCCTCTCTATTTCTCCATTCTTGTAACTCTTTCAAATAAATACATAAATAAATAAAAAGCGTGTAACTCAGGTGGGCACTGTGGGCTAGTAGGTAAAGCCTTTGGCTTGTGCCCTGGCTGCTCCTCTTCCAATCTAGCTCTCTGCTAACAGCCTGGGAAAGCAATGAAAGATAGTCCAAGTGCTTGGGCCCTCTGCACCTGCGATGGGAGACCTAGAAGAAGTTTCTGGCTCCTGGTTTCAGATAGGCCCACCTCCAGCCAATGCAGCCACTTGGGGAATGAACCAGAAGATGGATGACCTCTCTTTCTCTCTCTCCCTCCCTCTCTCTCTGTGTAACTCTAGCTCTCAAATAAATAAATCTTTTTTTTAAAGTGTGTAATCCATTGCTTTTAGTATATTCACAAAGCTGTGCAACCATTTCTATAATCAATCCTGGAACATTCACATTATTCCAAAAAAGAAACCTTACATCTCATAGCGATCATCCAGCATTCTTTCCCATATCACCCAGCCCCATAGTCAGCCACTAATCTACTTGCTGTATCCATAGCTTTTTCTCTTATGGATGTGTCTTACAAATGGAGTTATCCAGTGGGTGGTCCCTTATGGTTGGCTTCTTTCAGTTAGCATGTTTTCAAGATTCATCTATGTTGGGACCTGTGTTGTTACGTGATATTTAATTGCAAAATGATATTTCTCCAAATGATATAGCCTGTGAAACTCTTGAAATGGTAAAATGACACAGAGAACAGATTACTGGTTGCCAGGTATTAGGGGCAATGGTTTTGGGGTTAGGTGATATGGCTGTGGCTATGGAAAGATTGCATAAGGGATCTTTGTGATGGAGCTGTTACATAATTTAACCGTGGTGGTCTTCATACAAATTGACATATGTTTTAATAAATTGCATAGATGTAAACATACACACACACAAATGAATGCATGCAAATCTGGTAAAGTCTAAATAAGGCCTGTGTATTATAGAAGTTACCAATCTCCTGCTTAGGATATTGTACCCCAGTTATACAACTTGTTACAATTGAAAGAAGCTAAGTAAAATTTGCATGAAATCATATTATATTACTTCTTGTGACTATATGTGTATCCATAATAAATCTCCAAATAAAAAAGTTAAACAAATATAATAAGAATTGGAGAATGATTGAAGATTAGCACAGTACAGTCTCTGAAAATTTATTCTTCCATAAAAGCAACAAGAACACTGACAAAAACTATCAAGATGATCTTTACAGATCTCTAGAAAGTAATCAAAAGCTTCCAACAATCTCAGAGTTTATTCAAGAAACACAGCTAACTCCTGGTAAGAACAGTGTACTTTATCCCATTTTTAACTTACCCTGCTCCCATCCTCCTCTTTCTAGCCCCAGGGGTAACACTGAAAACAAAAGACCTACACCAGTGGTAAAAGCCAATAGCCTAGTAGTCAGTGGAGGGGACGGAACACTGAAGCTCCTCCGAAACTCCATTCCTAGATGTGATCACACTGATAGACTGGTCTTTATTTGACTGATTCAGAACTCACCCAGTGTGAACAGGATTTTCCCAAGGGCATTCGCAGAAAGCAATCAGTGGCAATTATTTAACACCACAGTTGTCTGAGGCAATGATAACAGCTGGAAGGAACAACAAGCTGACCCCAAAACCCTCAAGGAAAAAGACCAGAAATGAGATATTGACAACAGCCTTTGAAAAGCTCTGATATACTCCTGGGGAATGAGAAAGCCATACATATGCATAGGACTATATGCATGTTCAGTAATAATTGAGATGGCCCTAACTCGCACATCTGGCTCACCACAGGTTCTGTGCAAGTAGGAAGTTTAGGTTAAGGCACAGTTGTAAATTAACTTTCTTAACATTAAAGGAATCTCCCAACATCCACATAAAACCTCTCAACAAAGTCTGAAGGACTTACTGGTTTCAAGTATTTAAAAAATTGTATAATCATCAACTTCCCACTAAGATAACCATACATCAATGTTTACACATGAAAAAAAAATATATAAGAGGTGGTCATTGTAGTGCAGCAGGTTAAGCCAACTGCTTGGGACACTCTTATCCTATATCAGAGTTCCTAAAATCAAGTACTGCCTCTGTTTCCAATTCAGCTACTTTCTGATGTGCACTTTGAGAGGTAGTGAACGATGGCTCATTTACTTGGGTGCTTATCATCCATGTGGGAGACCTGGACGGAATCCTTGACTTCTGGCTTCAGCCGGGCCAAGCTCTGGCTTTTGCAGGCATTTGGGGAATGAACCAGTAGATGGAAGACTGATCTCTCTCTTTCTCTCTCTCAACTTTTCAAATAAGTAACGGTAAAACTTACAAAAAACAACTAATCCTAGGAATTGAAATCTGATTATAAATTTATCACATAATTTTTTAAAGATTTATTTATTTATTTGAAAGTCAGCGTCACAGGCCGGCACCACGGCTCACTTGGCTAATCCTCCACCTGCGGCACTGGCATCCTGGGTTCTAGTCACAGTTGGGGCAAAGGATTCTGTCCTGGTTGCTCCTCTTCCAGTCCAGCTCTCTGCTGTGGCCCAGGAAGGCAGTGCAGGATACTTGGGCCCTGCACCCGCATGGGAGACCAGGAGGAAGTACCTGGCTCCTGGCTTCAGATCGGCACACCATGCCGGCCGAAGCAGCCATTTTAGGGGCTGAACCAATGGAAGGAAGACCTTTCTCTCTGTCTCTCTCTCTCTCTCTCTCTCTCACTGTCTAACTCTGCCTGTCAAAAACAAACAAACAAACAACTAAAGGAAGGCATAAGAATGTTTCTCCAGAGAATACCAACAGAGGTAGAAATTGTAAAAGGGAACCAAATAGTCATTAGAGAGTCAAAGTACAGTAACTCTAATGAAAATTCATTTCAGAAACTCTACAGATGGTTTGAACTGGCAAAAGAATTCAAGAAATGATCCAACTGGAGGAAAAGAAAGAAAAAAGAATGAAGAAAAATGAACATAAACTCAAAAACCTGTGGAACACCATCAAGCATGCCAACATATGCATAATGGGAATTCCAGAAGCAGAGCCGGTTCCACAGCTCTCAGAAGAGTGGTGGGCTGTGGTGTGTGTTTTAAATATACATACTAGATTCAACTCATAACCCTTCCCTGTATTCAACACATGTGCACTGAGCACGTTTCATGTCCTCATTGCATCATTCAAGCTACGAGAGACATGAGGTTAATGTGACAGGTGACCTTGTTCCTTATATATGGAAAGCTCTCTGCTCCCTGATGACAGCATTTTACCTCCAGAATAGACTTTTTTCTCTCTCCATCCTTAGGTACCTGTCATCAAACTTTTACCTCCTAATTCTCTGTTGATGGCACTGAACTGTCTTGATCATTCCACCAAAAGCACTGAAAAGTTTAACGCTGGACTCACTCTCTTCTACCCCTACTCCTGTCTTTGTTTTTTGATGATTCAAGAATCTCAAAGTATCTATCAGTTTTAGGATGATTATCCGATCTCCTGTGTATTTCTCTCTTCTTTTGCTTGTTCTAGAATCCTGAAGGCTGCTTTTTTACCTCCCCCTAAAACAAAATGAAGAAGAAACAAAGACTCAGAGAATCATATACTGTAAGCATGTGACGGAGAGATTTTGATATTCTGATGTGGATTTTCCAGATAAGTTGGGCTCTAGTGAAAGTAAAGAGATGATAAAGATGAAGGGATTTCTTGACGTGAGAACGGCAAGAATGACCTGAAGTTGAGAGATTCAGAAAGCGGAGCAGATAGGACTTAGTGCTGAGCTATTCTCAAGTGGGAAGAAAGCTCCCGTCCATATGGGGACAGCCTACTGTTTCTGGTCACTTACTAATGCCCTCTATCAAAAATGGGGAACTTGGCCATCTTGCATGGGTATAGGTGCATGGAGGAAATGAAGCTCCTGACCAACGCGAGACTGTAAAATATCAGATTAGGCGTCCCTAGGCTCTGCGCAGCAATCATACACACACACACACACACACATACACACACACCCCCCACCGTGCCACACATTCATAAACTGACCTCTCAGTTCCTTAATCTCTCACTTTAGCGATCTGTTATCAACCCACTTCAGGAACTCACTCTTATGATGACTGCCAAACCCAATCCAAACACTGATATTCTCTCACTACCAATCACCAACACACCTTGGAAACTCCATTTACTTCCTTATCTCGCCCCTCTTTGTTGTGCTCTGGAAAGGCCACAACCTGGTTAAAATCAGCTGTCTGCCTGCTCTGTGCCTGACCTTGAGTAGCTGAGTGTTGCTGGAGAAAAACACCTGGCCCTAGTAAGCATCTCGCTGCAAATAAATGACTCTAAGTCATAGATTCCTGGAATATTTACTTTCCAAACTCCCAGATGGCTACTGTACACTTCCCCACTGAGTTTCCTACTTATACTCTGCTCCCCTCACCTTACTTTATCATACAAGAGTTTCCTCATCTTTCCTCCACCAAAGGTATTATTTTACCTGTCTGCACCTTGCCTCACTGCCCTCTGCCAACTCTTCCCCATGGGCCCTGTTCCCATCCCCTTTCTCCTTCTCAAAGACTCTGCCCCCACTGTTTCTTTAGCTCTTCCACATTTTTTCTTCCATTACTCAAACACTCTCTACTTTGTCTAGGAAAAAATGAAAACAAAACCAAAACAACTCACTTGAACCCCATATTATCTTTCAAAAATTTGTTTCTAATTTCTTTTCTCCCTTCAAAGAAAAACATTTTGCTAAAATAATCATCTGTCAGTATCTGTGGGGGACAGGTTCCAGGACATCCCACAGACATCAAAATCAGTCATTGTTCAAGTCCCTGAAAATGGCTATATATATATATATAAAACACATTCTCCTGAATACTTAAGATCATCTTTAGAATAATTTTAATACCTAATATAACAGGTTAAGTAACTAGATGATGTACCATGTTGTTTAGAAAAAAAGTCTGTACGTACATGTTCAATACAGACTTTTTTTCCAAATATTTTCAATCTGTGGTCAGCTGAATCCACAGATACAGAACTCATGAATGAATACAAACTATAATTACTGCTTCCACTTTACAGTCTCTCCAATCTACTCCAGCACTTTCTGTCCAAACCATTTCTTATCAAGGTCTCCAATGTCCTTCTGTGTGACAGCAAACGATTATATGTCATCTTGAGTCTTGCTCCTCTATTTTGTTCTCTCTTTCTCGCTTCCTGAGGACACCGGCTACCAGCTAACTAGCTGGCATTGCTCTCCATTCCTAAACCTTAAGTCCTATCACAAGTCTTCCTGATAAGACTGGGAAACCCACAGGAAGCCTGAGGTGCTAGCTCTTAAGGCACACATAAAGGACAGTTATAAAACCAACTCCTCCAGATTGCCCTATTGAATTTGAATGTATTGACTCCCTCCTCCTCTACCACCCTACTTGCAAACATCTAGCTACAGCTCTGCTCAGACTGCCCATTCAGCCCAGTCTGGAATCCTGTATGTAAGCTGTCCTAATACACTCTCTATTCTCATTCAGTCTCTTGATTCCTTCTCTGCTCCTGGAGGCATTCCACGCTCTACAAACTTTCAGACTTTTTTTTTTTTTTGACAACTAAAGGACCTTTGGGCTGATCTGTATTTTATTTTATTATTGGAAAGTCACAGTTACACACACACACACAGAGAGAGAGAGAGAGAGAGACAGAGAGAGACAGAGAGACAGAGAGGTCTTCCATCTGATGGCTCACTCCCCAATTGGCTGTAATGGTCAGAGCTGTGCTGATCCGAAGCCAGGAGCCAGGAGCTTCTTCCAGGTCTCCCACGCGGGTGCAGGGGCCCAAGGACTTGGGCCATCCTCTACTGCTTTCCCAGGCCATAGCAGAGAGCTGGATTGGAAGAGCAGCAGCCAGGACCAGAACCGGCGCCCATAAGGGATGCCGGTGCTTCAGGCCAGAGCGTTAACCCCCTGGGCCATAGCGTGGGCCCCTGGGCTGATCTTACTTGCCTGCACACAGTATTGTACACAGTGAACCACTCCACCTCTCCTTCTTCCCTTTGCTTTCAGGGCACACACTTCATTTTCCTCAGATCTCACTCACTGTAGTTTATCAGTAAAGAAATTTATTGGCTTCTCTTTTCGTTTTCCTCCTTTCCTTTTTTTTTGACAGGAAGAGTTAGACAGTGAGAGAGAGAGAGAGAGAGAGAGAGAGAGAGAGAGAGAGAGAAAGCTTCTTTTTCCATTGGTTCACCCCCTAAGTGGCCGCTATGGCTGGTGTGTTGCAACTGGTGCGCTGCAATGATCGGAAGCCAGGAACCAGGTGCTTCCTCCTGGTCTCCCATGCGGGTACAGGGCCCAAGCACCTGGGCCATCCTCCACTGCCTTCCCAGGCCACAGCAGAGAGCTGGACTGGAAGAGGAGCAACTGGGACAGAACCCGGCGCCCCAATCAGGACTAGAACTCGGGGTGCTGGCGCCGCAAGCAGAGGATTAGCCAAGTGAGCCACGATGCCGGCCTTCTCTTTTCCTCTTTTCCTTTTAAATGAGTGGTCTCTAAGAAAGGGCATAATCTGAGAAGAAAATATTATGGCTGCTATTTCTATTTTTTCTCTTCACGTGTTCTGTTTTGTTTCTTACTATGGCCTTCCACCTTGGGATGTGAAAGGGTCTCTTACTGTGGTCTTATCATCCTTTCTCTAATGATCGGTGGTGCTGAGCCATCTTTTCATGGAGTTGTGGCCATCTGTGTATGTTCCTTAAAGAAATGTCTGTTCAAGTCCCTACCCCATTTGGTTGGAGATGGTTGTTGTTCTAGTTTTTTGTTTTTTTTTTTTTGACAGGCAGAGTGGACAGTGAGAGAGAAAGACAGAGAAAGGTCTTCCTCTGCCGTTGGTTCACCCTCCATTGGCCGCTGCAGCTGGTGTGCTGTGTGGATCCGATGGCAGCAGCCAGGTGCTTCTCCCGGTCTTCCATGCGGGTACAGGGCCCAAGCACTTGGGCCATCCTCCACTGCACTCCCGGGCCACAGCAGAGAGCTGGCCTGGAAGAGGAGCAACCGGGACAGAATCTGGTGCCCCGACTGGGACTAGAACCCGGTGTGCCGGCGCCGCAGGCAGAGGATTAGCCTAGTGAGCTGTGGTGCAGGCCCTAGAGTTTTCTTAACAAACTAATCCATCATCAGATCTGCCTTTTACCTTTGTTGACAGTATCCTTTGATGGCTGTAATTTGAAGAATGTCCAATTCACTAATTTTTCCTTTGTTGCCTGTATTTTTGGTATTATGTTCACAAATGCATCAACAAATCCAATGTTTAAAGCTTTCCTCTTTGTTCTTTCTCCTTTTTCTTTTAAAAATTTTATAAGGGGCAGCATCCTGGTGCAGCAGTTAAACTGCTGTCTGCGATGCCAGTTTCCAATATGAGCACTGGTTTGAGGCCCAGATGCTCCACATCCAATCCAGCTCCTTGCTAATGCACCTGGAAAAGCTGCAGAAGATGGTTCAAATACTTGGGACCCTCACTCCCATGGTGATGAACTAGATGAAGTTCAAGGGTCCTGGCTTCAGCCTGGGCCAGGCCATTTAAAGCCATTTGCAAAGTGAACTCCAAAGATTTCTCTTTCTCTCTTCCTCTTCCTGTAACTCTGCCTTTCAAATAAATGAATGTTTTTTCTAAAAAAAAGTTTTATGGTTTTACTCTTTGTACTACATCATTTTTTGTAAACTTAAAACTATCTAAAATAAAACATTTTAAAAGGACTTTTATAATCTTAGCTATTATATTTAGGTCTTTGATACATTTCAGATAATTTTCCTACATGATGGAATATCTGGTTTCACCACACAATTTACAGAAAAGACTATCATTCTCTCACTAAATGATCTTAGCACTACTGTTGACAATCATTTGATGATATATGGAAAGAATTTTTTATTTTGACAGGCAGAGTAGACAGTGAGAGAGACAGAGAGACAGAGAGAAAGGTCTTCCTTTCCATTGGTTCACTCCCCAAATGGCTGCTATGGCTGGCGCGGTGTGCCGATACGAAGCCAGGAGCCAGGTGCTTCCTCCTGGTCTCCCATGTGGGTACAGGGCCCAAACACTTGGGCCATCCTCCACTGCCTTCCTGGGCCACAGCAGAGAGCTGGACTGGAAGAGAAGCAACCGGGACAAAATCCAGCGCCCCAACGGGGACTAGAACCTGGGGTGCCAGCACCACAGGCAGAGGATTAGCCAAGTGAGCTGCCACGCTGGCCCGGAAAGAAGTATTTCTTCTGATCTATTTTATTCCACTGGTCTATATATATATGTCTTTATGCAAATACCATACTACTTTAATTACTGTAGCTTTGTAGTAAGTTTTGAAATCAGGAAGTATGATTCTGCCAATTCTTTTTTGTTTTTTTTTTTTTTTTGAGATTGTTTTGGAAATTTGGTATTTCTTAAGATTCCACATGAACTTTAGGCTGAATTTTTCTCTTTCTGCAAAAAATGTTGGAACTTTGAAAAAGATTGCATTAATCTGTATATTGTTTTGGATATTGTTGACATCTTAATATTAAGTATTCTAATCCATGAACATTCCCATTTATGAATATTGTCTTTAATTTCTTTCAGCAAATTTTTTTAGTTTTTCAGTCTATAAATCTTTCACCTGTTTTGTTAAGTTTACTCCTAAATGTCTTATTCTTTTTTGATGCCATTGAAAATGGAAGGGTTTTCTGCCGGTGCCGTGGCTCACTTGGCTAATCCTCCACCTTTCGGCGACGGCACATCAGGTTCTAGTCCCAGTCTGGGCACCAGATTCTGTCCCGGTTGCTCCTCTTCCAGTCCAGCTCTCTGCTGTGGCCCGGGAGTGCAGTGGAGGAATGCCTAAGTGCTTGGGCCCTGTACTGGCATGGGAGTCCAGGAGGAAACACCTGGTTCCTGCCATCGGATCAGCACAGTGCGCCGGCCGCAGCGGCCATTGGAGGGTGAACCAACAGAAAAGGAAGACCTTTCTCAATGTCTCTCTCTCTCTCTGTCCACTCTGCCTGTCAAAAAGAAAAAAAAGAAAATGGAAGGGTTTGCTAAATTTCCTTTTCAGATTGTTCTGGTTAATGTACAGAAATACAATTGATTTTTATGTAATGATTTTACATCTTGCAACTCTTCTGAGTTTACTAGTGATAACAGTCTTTGTGTGCATAATATTTAAGCTTGCACTTATCTTGATCTTGGGACTGTTTTTTCTATTTCTGTGAAAAATCTCATTGGAATCTTGATAGGGATTGAATGTTATGAACATTTTAACAATTCTAGTGTATGAACATAGGACATACATTGATTTATTTGTAGCTACTTCAATATCTTTCATCTGTGTTTCAGAGTACAAGGTTATTGACTTTCTTGGTTAAATTTATTCCTAACTATTTTTAAGACTATTGTAAGTAGAACAGTCTTCTCAATTTCTTTTAGTTCACTGTAGTGTGTAAAATTAGAACTGATTATTTTACATTGATTATGAATCTTGTAACTTCACTTGTTTATTAATTCGTGTGGAATATTTTCTGTGTGTTTCTGTAATCTTTAAACTCACATTTATCTTAGTTTTTTTCCCTTCTCTTTAGCTTTCTCTTTTCTGTACATGCAAATAGCCACCAAAACACTTCAATTTGTTTTGATTTTAGTGTTTCTGATCTTTGACACTTTCCCTAAGCTCTTGTAATCCAATGTAATTGAATGATATTTGTATTTATAACACCTGGGACAGTAAAATCATATTCTCAAATAGTTTTTTTAATCTTACTTTCTCACTACACCTCTGGAGCACAGGCCATGCAAATCCCAGTCTACTACCTAATACCTCAGAGGCAGCAGTGGTGGTCAGGAGGATCTGGGTGATAGTGGACACAGGGCTTACTAGATGCGTGAATGTAGGCGAGTGGCTTAGACCCCCTCCCTCACTGTCATTTTTCAACTGGGAATGGAGGATAATGATAACATCTGCCTCAGAGGGTTGTTGAAAGACTTAACTAGGACAAGCATTTAGTGTATCACACCCTTTCTTTTCCTTTCTCCATCTGAGGCCTTACATTATTTGACTATTTCTCCACAGGCACAGATGGAATTGATCTCCTCACACCTCTTGTCCATGTTACCTCTTTTGACACCTACCGTTTACTATCTTTTACTGTTTATTATCTTTTTATATTATCTTCACTACCAAATTATAAAATCTCCAAGAACTGAGAGCTTGTCTTCTCTTTCTTCTCTTGTGTTTGTGGTATGTTTGTTACACAGGATTTACATGTGGAAAATGCTGAGTTAATACGTGCTTTTTAATTGTTTGATATAATGAAAACCTTCATTGCCTGATTCACTTATTCACTTCATTGGCTGTTTCTCTTATTTTACTTGTTTTTGCTTTGGTTTGTTGTTTCAGCCCCGTTACTTGGTTGGAAGCAGAAGTTCCCCACTTTGATTTTAAAACAGTTGACAGCATTTAAAGATAACAAAAAAGTAATGAAGACTATCTGAGCATTTTGCTAGCTGTCTCTATAAATCATGGGCAAAATGAAGACATATCAGGATGGCCAGACAATGTTTGTTGAATGTTGGATAAACGACACATACTTTTCTAGAATAAGTATGTTCCATGCAATATTTGTTGTCTGACATTCAGATATAATTAGATATTCTGTGTATGTATTTTTTTTTGTTTGCTAAATCCAACAACCCTACCGTAAAGGCGTTCTGTTTCAAAAAAAATGAGAACAAGCATTTTTCTTTGTAGAAATGAGAATATTCCCATGAGTTTTAATCAAAGTGTTTCTATGTCAAAAAATACAGCTGGAGACATCATTATGAAACAAACCTGAAACACAACTATGACCTTAACATGAAAAAAATGTGTTGGTAGAGTTAATGAATAACATAACCTTAAATAGCAACAAGCCTCACTTTTGAATATAAATGAAATTGATGGTTCTGTGAAATGTGATTCTGTACTAAATGAAACAATTGGTTGGGTTTCAAAATATTTTCTCATACTAGTATATAAAATTATGGAAATGTTTGCATATCTAAGTACTCCTAGAAGTATTGTTGCTCTATGTGTTAAAGCCATTGCATAGAATTCTCAGGACAAATCCTAAGGAAACTTAGAATTATCTGAAGCACATCCTATTGCAACTGAGCAGAATATAAATATCAATCAAATCTCTTTGTTGTATTTCTTCAGGATATCAATGAAAGTTTTATGTGTCAGAAGAAACTTCTATACATAGCATTCACTTTGGTACCAAGTTAGAATCTGACTTGTTTTGAAAAAATCATGAATAGTTCAGTATATTGATCAAAATGAGTAGCTACACACAGAATTCTTGCAAAGTAAGTGCTGCCTCAGACTTGTTATACAACCAAGTAACACAATGCAACGTGTAGTTCAAGTCATCCCTTTCTTTACTATGAAGGTTCTACATAGCAAAACATGGAATATTCTCCCCCTGGCTTCAATATGGAGAATTCTCCAGTATACCTGATTGCTTTGTCAGAGGAATCTGACCTACAATATAGTATGTAATTATCAGAGAGGAAAAGTGTTCACTTTTTAATTCAACAATATTTATGGGATGCTTAATATAGGCCAACAGTATTTGAAGGAATGAAAAAGAAAAAGGTCCCTGCTGTCAAGGAATCTGCATTTTAGTGAGTCAGACAACATTTAGAAATGAAGAGATAAGGAAAAATAACCAAAAGCAACACTATGAGAAGTGGTGCTATAGCTTGGAGAATAGTTTGAGTATGCCCTAAAGATCTATATATTGGAAACTTGGTCCCCAAAGTGTTATTTTACTGATTAATTGATTAATTTTATGGTTAATGCATTAAGGATGAAGATTTGATCTAGTCATCGTATCTGGGAGATGTGTCAAGCAGATGGTCTTCAGGTCACTGGGGGAATGGCCTTAAATGGTAGTTCTGAGGGGAGGGTTGATTATATAAGCATAGTTCAGCTTGGTTGCTCTCTCTCTCCTTCCTGTCTAGCATATGATCCTCCCTCCATAAGCACTTTGCCCTCCATCCCTCTCAAAAGACACCAGAACAATGGGGGCACCTGACCTTGGACTATGAACCTTTAAAACTGTAGGCTGCAGTAAGCCATTTTCCTTCATAAGAAAATCCTCTCAGGTGTTTTAGTTGTAGTAACAAGAGTCAGACTAAAGCAGATAGTACTGCAAAAGGCAGCAACTGAGTGAACTTTTAGGTGAGATGCGCCTATCCAATATGGTTTAGTTTTAGTGCAGACCTGAATGAAGCATTTGACGCTGCCCAAGCAGAGATCTGGGAGGAGAACCCTGGAAAATTCAAAGGCCCTAAGACTGCTGAGCTTGGTGTGCTCTGAAGGCAGACCAGTGCAACAAGAGAGAGATGAGGTGCAGTTAGGCAGAGTCCAAATGGGTTAATCCTTTTTCTGTTACTGTAACGAACTATCTGAGGCTACCTACTTTATTAAGAAAAGAGACTTGTTTAGCTCATAGTGTTGGATACTGACAGTCCAAGGAGCATGGTGCCAGCTCTGGTGAGGTCTGCATCATGTCATGGGAAGTGGCACCTCAGCAGGAGCACATATAAGAGGGAGATGCCACAAGGTGAAACAGGAAGCCGAAGAGGCCAAGGAGGGGCCAAGCATGTTTTTTAAAGAAATCCTCTCAAAAGTGCTAGCCAGAAGCCTCACTAGAAGAGCACTAATCTCTTCCTAGGGCAGTGCTTCCAATGATCTCAACAATTTATACTAGGCCCCACCTCTTAAAGATCCCACCACCTCTTAACATCACCACACTGAAGACCGAGCTTTCAACACTAGGGAGAAATACCACATCCAAACCATAGCATAAAGTTATGCAGGTTTTCAAACAACAGTGATTGATTCTGAGTGTGGTGGGAGGCCTCAGGATAATTCAATTAAAAGTTAAATGAAAGCAATATTTATTAAATAACACATTCCTTTAAAGTAAAGATGAAGTTAATAACAATGAGGAAAGAGCAAGCATTTTGAAAAGTAAGCAACGGGTGAAATGTGCTCTAAATGGAATAAACTTAAAACCTTTTTTTTTTTTTTAAGATTTTTATTTATTTATTTGACAAGTAGAGTTACAGAAAGTGAGAGAGAGAAACAGAGAGAAAGGTCTTCCTTCTGTTGGTTCACTCCCTGAACGGCTGCCACGGCCAGAGCTACGACGATCCGAAGCCAGGAGCTTCTTTCCTGGTTTCCCACACGGGTACAGGCACCCAAGCACCAGGGCCATCCTCCACTGCCCTCCCGGGCCACAGCAGAGAGCTGAACTGGAAGAGGAGCAGCCGGGGCTAAGACCCGGCGCCCATATGGGATGCCAGCACCACAGGCAGAGGATTAACCTAGTGCGCCACCGTGCTGGCCCCAAAACCTTTTAAAATTTTTGTTTTGTTTATTATTTGAGGGGCAGAATGAGAGAGAGAGAAAGAGAGAGAGATCCTCCATCCACTGGTTCACTGCCCAGATGGCTGCGATGGCAAAACTGGGCACATTTGAAACCAGAAGCTTCTTCTGGATCTGCCACATGAGTGCAGGGGCCCAAGCACTTGGGCCATCTTCCATTGCTTTTCCAGGCCATAGCAGAGAGTTGGATCAGAAGAGGAGCAGCCAAGACATGAACTGGTGCCTATATAGTATGGCAGTGCTGCAGGCCGAGGCTTAGCCTACTATGCCACGGTGCCAACCCACTTAAAACCTTCTTAACCATTGTCTCGTGAAGTCACCATTAAATGAAGACTAACTTTCAAACTGAAGAATATTACTATCAATTTTCATGTGCTGAAAATGATTATTTTTAAATCTGGTTTAACATTTTGTTACAAAGTGAAGGTCTGATTCTAAATTCAAGTCATTTAGCTGTTTAGTTTTAATGGTTGTCATAGGTAAGAAACATTCCACCGAAAAACACAAATTCCAATGGAAGGAGTTCACTCTGTCATTAAGTCTTAGATTAATTTTTCAGTTCCATTCAGCAATTGTGCAAAGATTTTTGCTAAAACATAGCTTAATGGTACAGGAATTTAGCACAGCAGTTAAGCCCCTGCTGGGGTCACCCACATCCCATCATGAAGTACCTGAATTCAAATCTTGTTGCTGTTTCTGATTCTAGCTTCCTGCTGATGGACACCATGGGAGCCAAAGGTGATTGATCAAGTAGTTTGGTCCCTGTCACTCACGTGGGAGATCTAGGTTGAGTTCTCATCTCCTGGCTTTCGCCTGGCCCAATCCAGGCCGCTAAAGGCATTTGGGGAATGAAGCAGTAGATAAGAGATTGCTCTTTTACTTGGTCTCTGTTTGATTGCCTTTCAAATAAATAAAATTTTCATTTAAATAAAATTTTAAAATTAAAATATAGCTTAGAATTGTCCATCCTCCCTAATGCCAAATAACTATTCTTGCCAACTGACTGAAAAGTAGTAATTTTTATATTTTTAACAAATGGATTTTATATCTTTAGATCCTCACTTGGAAGACTTTTGAGTAAGTTTTTAAGGGTTCAGATAAAAGAGCATTTATTAGTTTAATTGCTTTTTATTAGTGACATATACAAATTTTGGCCAATCTTGGAAATATTTCCAAATATTCATTTCCATGTATAGTTCTCTGTATAGTATGAGCTTCTTTCTTCTTAAACAGTGTCTTTACCTTAAAGATATTCTATAGCGTGTTTAAATTTCTAAGAAAATGCTAGATAGTATATATAGGCAATCACCTGCCACTACAAAAATGTCAAAGTCAGAATAGCGTGTTTAAATTTTTAAGAAAATGCTAGATAGTATATATAGGCAATCATCTGCCACTACAAAAATGTCAAAGTCAGAAAATTTGACCCAAGGCAAAGTCCTTTCCAGTGTACTTGTGGGAGGCTGGCTGAAGCCAGTATGAAACTGGTCTCTTGGGTATAGCTAGTGTACGAGTAAAATGTAGAACATTTGAAGAGATGCACCGTGGTATCTAATACAGGTTGTAATGTTTCAGAGTGACTGCACAATGTCTCAAGGACACACTTCTGTCGGGAAAGAAGCAGCCACACCTGTAAAGTAACACTAAAACAAATTAAAAAATGTTAAGTGAATTTTTTCTGTTTCTTCCCATAGAATTTGTCCATCTGACCCTGAAATACCTAGCCAAGATTCTCAGCTTTTTACAAAAGTATCAATTAATTAATTAATCCAGAAAGACAGAGTTCTTGTGGACAGGTTCACTCCCCAAATGTTGGCCACCAGAGGGGTGGGAGGCGAGGGCAAGGGGCTGAAGCTGGGAGCCTTGACTCAATTCAGGTCCCTGACATGACAGGGACCCAACTACTTGACTGCTGCTTCCCAGGGTCTGCACTGGAGAGAAGCTGAAGGCATGGCTGCAGCCCAGAATCGAACATGGCAAATTCTGATGTGGGATGTGCGCATTTTCACTGGTATTTTAACTGAAAAACAGTTAAAGACCTGCCTCAAAGCACACTTAAAAAAAAAAGATTATTTAAAAGTCAAAGAGAGAGAGACAAATTGTCCATCCACTGGTTCACTCTCCAAATGCCCACAAGAGCTGGGGCTGGGCCAGGTAAAGGCCAAGAGCTAGGAACTCCATCCGGGTCTCCTACATGGGTGGCAGGGACCCACGTACCTGGGTCCATCTGCTGCCTTCCTTCACAGGCACCTTAGCAGGAAGCAGAGGAGGCAGGGCTTAAACTGCATATGGAGTGTAGTCATCCCAAGCAGGGCTTAAGCCACTGAAGAACCAACAGCTCAAAACACATTTTTTTCATATTTTTTTAAAGAAGCAAATTAACAACAGAAGGAAAAAAAACCTTTTATCTCTAAATTTCCCTTCCACAGTAATGTAACAGAGGGCAGGACATGGAATATATGTTAGCATGCGTCTAAATAAGCCCTTTACGCTGACATTTTGCAACTTATTTTTCTCCTTATGTTTGTGAGCAATGTTTACTTCAATGTGATTTCACCTGGATAAAAATATCCGTTAGGTGAACAGGAAGGGATATCTGGCTCTGTTCTGTACCCCTGGTGGTAGCCCTGGGAACATGGTAATAACCACGCTGGGGAGTGAGCCAGCCACAGGTCTTGCCAGACCACTGTGGCCTCTGCATTCTCCTCCAGCCCTCTTTGGAAATAGTGGTATCGCTAGAATCAATTCAGGGAAATGTGGTCCCGGCAAACACTTAGAAGCAGGAAGAGGGGAGAGAAAATAAGCCAAGAGGAATGAAATGTGGTTATTTTACCATCCCACAGATGCCTTCGTTTACAAAAAAAAAATCTCATTTTGCTTCCATTACTAGAATATTTACTTACAACTCAGGAATAATCATATATCCAGAAACTTTGGATGACAGGACTTACACATGTTGGACCGAAATTTTCACTGAAGAGATTTTTATTGCCAATAATTTACTGTACTGAAAATTTTGTTTATTGTCCATGAGATATTCACAATTCTGGTGCTGTACCAGATAAGTTTAGTGGTATCAAAGTTTCAAAGGGAGTAATTTATCAAAATGATCATTTCACCCATATAAAATTAGCAAGTGGAGGCAGGCATTTGGCAAAGTTAAGATGCCACTTGGAAGGTCCACATGGCGTATCCAAGTGCCTGGATTCAAGTCCTGGCTTCATCCAATGCCAGCTTCCTGCTAATTCACAGCTTGTGAGGCAGCAGTGATGGCCAAAGGGTTGGGCAGTAGATTGAGTTCCCAGTTCCTGGCTTTGGCCTGGCCTGTCCCCAGCTATTGTTGGCATCTGGGGAGTGAACCAGTGGATAGGAGATTTCTCTCTCTTTCTGCCTTTCTAAATAAATCAATAAATAATTATAAATAAATACATACAATTAGAAAATGGTAAAGCATCAATTAATGTAAGCAAGACAATAAACCCAAATTCAGAAGGAAGTAAAGACCTAAGTATATAAGTTAAGCTGAGCTGAAATACATACTTCAGAAACCATTTGTCAAGATATCCTGTATCTACACTAAAAGTAATGTAAAGGCCCTCTAGACAAAGACTAGACTAGCAATCCAAAAGCTCATTTCTGTTTTCTTCTTTATGAGTATATACAGGAAAGAAAAGGCTAAATGGAGGGAGAAATTTCCTTTTAACATCTAAAAACCTATCACAAAAGGAAGGGCATCCATTTACTACACAAGTAAAATGGACTTATATAATTATACAAATTAATGACAACTTGTAAAAATTTCTCCCTTGTAAACACTCTCTATCCTTAAAGATTTAAGTTAGAATCATATCTGTTAATTTAAGTGTACTGAATTTTAACAGTAAAAAAGATATGTTCACAGGAGATAATTTCTTTACAATGTTAAATATATCTTCTGCCTATAAAAATGTTGTTTGCCCCCTGGTGGTGAAATTATTATCTCACTTTTTTAAAGTTAATAGACTTTAATTATGAAATCTTAGCACTAAGAGCCCATATGTGGTGGACAAAAATGATAGAGCATTTTAAATAGGAGGTGGAGAGATACAAAGTTGGGATATATAGCTTGGTAAAATGGGTGCAATGCAACAGAAATATTTAGGACAGCAAATTTAAATTTCCTATATCTTATTATTTGGAACCAAGTTTTCCTTACTCTGCCTCCATGTTTTCATGTGATCATATTGCCAATGCAGGATTGTGCAGAATATGGCCTCCTTGTAGTAAATTTAATAACAAGAACTTATGAGGCATGGAATTTCTACATACACACTCATGCCTTAGTTGGGCCCTGTTGATTGAGGTGAATAGCAACTCAGTACTGTTTTCCTCTGTGTTCCAATTTGGCATTATAAACAGTACTAGGGCTCAGTGGCTGGATGCCAAAACCAAGCTGTTCAGCCTGAAGAAGAAGTCTGTTAAAATTTCCTTTTGTAGGCTAATTGGAACCTTTGTGTTTGAAGAAAATCAATTGCTGTGGTTGTGTTGAATTGAGGAGTTGGTAGGAGAGAGGGTTGAAGGAGAAAGACTAATGCTTAAATTTTAAAAAGTAATTCAAGTTAGTTACTAAAAACCTTTGAAAAATGATAATCCTGGAACTGCAAGATGTTAGAAGAAATTTTAACATGCATTTTACAGTGATAAAGTCCATACCATGGCTGGCGCCGTGGCTCAATAGGCTAATCCTCCTCCTTGCGGCGCCGGCACACAGGGTTCTAGTCCCAGTTGGGGCACTGGATTCTGTCCCGGTTGCCCCTCTTCCAGGCCAGCCCTCTGCTGTGGCCCGGGAGTGCAGTGGAGGATGGCCCAAGTGCTTGGGCCCTGCACCCGCATGGGAGACCAGGAGAAGCACCTGGCTCCTGGCTTCGGATCAGCGCGGTGCACTGGCCATGGCTGCCATTGGGGGGTGAACCAACAGTAAAGGAAGACCTTCCTCTCTGTCTCTCTCTCTCACTGTCCACTCTGCCTGTCAATAAATAAATAAATAAATAAATAAAGTCCATACCAAGCAGAAAATATCACTGAAAACCTGGAACTAGCTACTACAGAGTAAGATGACAACTACCAGTGAATCTCGAATGACTAAATAGTTGAATGTGAATGTTTTCCTTTTATTCAATCAGATACATGCTATTAATATCTACTGTTTAACCTGAAGCTGAATTTAGCAGGAAAATCATTAATAATTGGTTTCTAAAAAAGATTTTATTTATTTAAAAGGCAGAATTAGAGAGAGAGAGAGGGAGCTACAGAGGTCTTCCATCCACTGGTTCACTCCCCAAATGACTGCAATGGCCAGGGCTAGGCCAGGCGGAAGCCAGGAACCAGGAGTTTCTTCTGGGTCTCCCATGTGAGTATAGGACCCAAGCACTTGGGTCATCCTCAGTTGTTTTCCCAGGTGCACTAGCAGGAAGCTGGATCGGAATTGACAGCCACTACCTGAACTGGCACCCATATGGGATTCTGGCGCTGCAGACAGCAGCTTAACCCACTATGCCACAATGCTGGCCCTACTAGTATGTTTTTATGAAGTTGGAATGAAAAAATTTAAACGGACTTTAACAATCACTTTTGTGTGTGTGTGTGTGAAAAGTCTTTTAAGTCTTTTATCAGCCTAGACAAGAGATTAGACAAATTTCCAGTGAAATGTACAAGAACAGCCTAAGCTTGATAACAAATACTTTTAAAGACAACATCTAGACATTTACAAATAGATAAGGGCAGGCATTTGGCCAGTGGTTGGGATAGCTGTGTGCTATACAGGTGTAGCTGGATTTGATTCGCAGCTCCTGCTCGAATAATGCAGACCCTGGGAGGCAGCGGTGATAGTTTAAGTAGTTCTCATGTGAGAGGCCTGTTGAGTTCCAAGCTACCTGCTTGACCTCCCTATTGTAGATGCCCGGGGGTTGAACCTGCTAATAGGAGCTTTCTCTCCCTCTCCCTCCCTGTCTCCATATCTCTGTCTCTCTCTGCTCTCAAATGAAAAAACAATAAAAATAACTAGGTGAGATTTATTTATGGAAGCTTTAATACAATATAAAGACTTTCCATAAAATTATAGTTACATATATACAGCAATCGCTATATACTCAGCACTAATTATCTCACTTAATTCCCACAACAATCTTATGATTTTGATGGCAGTGTTACTCAAATTTTTAGAGTAAGGTGAAACACAGAAATCACCCAGCTAGTAACTGATAGAGCTAGGGCTCAAATTTAATCTAACTGGTTCTGCAATCTGTGCTCTTATTCACTATGAGGTTATTTGAATAAGTAGTGCATTATTCAAAGAAGTGAAAATCAACATGTTAGAAATTTATATTTATTATTTATAACATGAAGAACATCTGTATTTATTCATAAGGACCTTCAAATGATTAAAATTCAAAATGCAATACAAAAGGAATTATTTCCCAAGAAGGTGCTTCCCCAAAACAATATTTTTCTAACCTTTGTCAACTCAATGAAAGTCTGTGAATAGTGTTTGGATAAATAAATTACTAAGAGAGGATAATGTTCCATTAAAGAACAATGACATCTCAGAACTTCACGTCCATGTATTTGAGAAACAGCCATATAGAGGCTAATGAGAACATTTCAAGATTTAATGAGAGCCAGATTTTTCTAAATCATGAGATGAATAGGCCATTAATGTTGGTTTTATGAGTTTAGATTTTAGTTGTAATAGGTTCTATATTCCATTCTGTTTCACAAATTTAATTCACCCAAAAGTAAATGATAAACTACCAAATATCTTATTGAAGTGTCTTTGTGTACTATTGGTCTATTAATTTACCAGTATTCTTTCACATTCCCCACTGTCAAACCTGTTAAGATGCCCATGTCCCACATCAGAGTGCCTGCGAGTTCAATCTCCAGTTCCAGCTTCTGATTCCAACTTCCTGCTAATGCAGACGCTGGAAGGCGGCAAGTGATGGTTCAAGTGATGGGGTTCCTGCACTACCATTACCCCAATGTGGGAGACCTGGATTGGGTTCCCAGCCCCTAGCTTTGGACAGGCTCATCCCAAGATGTTGCAAGCATTTGGGTAGTAAACTGGCAGATGGGAACTCTGTCTCTCTAATCAGTAAATTACATACATATAAATATACACAAACACATATCTATATTTAAAGGTAATGGTCATTATGATGTTCAAGATTTTGTGTAACAGGATCAAAATTCTTCCTACCAACCTCTATGTGGATGATCCATCAACAAGTTGGATTCTCCCTGTTCTCATTGCATATTTTTCCCTGTGCATTTTAGCCACACACAGATAGTTACACCTTGAACCTTATCCATGGAGTCTACAGAACCTACAAAATGATTTTTAACATGTAAAGTCATTCTTTAGTCATATAAGAGCTGGTACACTCCCAGCTTACTTGCAAAGCACCATATGGAAAATAATTAGACGTCTTCACTAAAACCATTTAAAAAAGTAAAAGGCAGATTAATTCTCTGATTATTTAACTCCTTACACTGAACTATGCACATATTTATATTAGCTCATTAATTTTCCGCCTTCCATAGACTTTAAGATTTCCTTCTTTAAGGCTTTTTGAAATGCTTGCCTTCATTGCCTCTCAGAAGCTTTTTTTAAAATATTTACTTATTTATTAATTTATTTATTTGAAAGGCAGAGTTACAGAGAGGTAAAAAAAGAGAGAGAGAGAGAGAGAGAGAGAGAGAGAGAGAGAGAAGTCTTCCATCCGCTGGTTCACTCTCTAAATGGCCCCAATGGCCGGAACAGAGATGATCCGAAGCCAAGAGCCTGGAGCTTCCTCCAGGTCTCCCATGTGGGTACAGGGCCCCAAGAACTTGAGCCATCTTCGACCACCTTCTCAGGCCATAGCAGAGAAATGGATCAGAAGTGGAGCAGCCAGTATTTGAAATGGTGCCCATATGGGATGCCAGCACTGCAGGCGGCGGCTTTACGCGCTATGCCACAGCGCCAACCCTCAGAAGATTTTCTAACGTTTGACTATGACATACTTAGATTTGTTACATTTATCCTATTGGAGTTTGCTGAGTTTATTGCATTTATGTGGTTGTTTTTTCCTTCCTTTTTTTTTAACAGCCCTACTGAGATATAATTGACACAACACACATTTTCCTCACTTAAAATGTACAAGTCAATGTTTTTAGTATTCACAAGTTTATGCAACCATTACCATGAAATAATTTTAGAACATTTTTATACTCCTTAAAAAATTCCCATATGCATTAGCAATCAATATCTAACCTCTACTACTCCCAGCCCTAAGTAACTGCTAAATTACTTTATGCCTTTATAAGTGTGCCTGTTCTGAATATTTTTTCTTGACCTGTTCTCAAGTTCACTAATCCTCTGTTCTGCTGTTAAACCCATTCATTAAGCTTTTTATTTTAGATATTATATTTTTAAATTCAAGATTTTCCATTAATTCTTTCATGGATTCCAATTGTTAAAATTCTGTATATTTTAATTCATTTTGTCTACTTTTTCTCCTATTGCTTTATTTTATGATGGTAAAATTCTAAACTGAGTGCTATTACCTGATTTACCTATGGGTCTTCTATTACCTACTTTTTTTTTCTCTTGGTTACTGGTCAAATTTTCCTGCTCTTCTCATGTGTCAGAATATTTTTACCAAGTGCCATATTTTTATATTAAAAACCCATAGACAATATAGATGGAAAAACAGAGAGTGGTCTGATTACCTCAGTCTATTCAGAGATGAGCTGGGTTGGACTGGGTGGCAGTTTTAGTGAGACTCTGGCCACTTCCGGGTTCTCTCTGGTCTTCTCACGTAATTCCTCAGGGCATCTGATTAACAGCCTGGAAGGACCTTGTTTCCTTTGCTCAGGAGATTCAGGTCTGTCTCTGAGAGATGTTAAACTTTAGATCTTCAGACTTCTGCTCATATCGCGGAAATATTGGAAATGTCTTGAGGAGTGAAAGTGCCTCTGTCTTTGAGGCAGGCACCTTCTAAGCGGAGTGAATTTTGTATGTCTTGGTAGAATGGGAGGAGATTTTACTTTGCCTACCAGGTCCAATCCCTCAGCATCTGGTACAACCCCCAAACTCGGTAAATGTCTTGTGGGAAAATGGGCTGTATGGTTGAGTATCCTTTTCATTCCCATTCCATTCCACATGACTGTTGACATTCTATTGGTTCCTCTTTTTCTGTGTGAAGGCCCTCTGCTGAGGCCAAGCTTGACCATCCATGTCCAGAATCTGTAAGTGTTAACAGAGAAAAAAGCAATTGGTGATTATCAACTCTCTTGGTTCAGACTTTGGCAAAAGAAGATTGATTCAGTTGCATCGTCCTTTGTGAGACAATGACTGAACATACGAAGGCACCAAACTAAAAGTCTAAATAGGAATATAATTTTGGACTTTGCAAGGGACCTGGACCAGCAAGAACCATCATCTCCAGGTAGCCAAGTGTGATTGGAACTGGGTGGGATGAATCTTCCCAAGTAATTCCTTTTGTCAGCAAGAAGTACTATACCAAAGTGACTCCAACTGCTTTTTAGCTTGGCCTTGGAAAGAGAATGAACTTCCTATAGATGGAATAAGTCCCTAGGATTCTTGGACAACATAAATGTAGAGCTCATGAGGGAAATACTAGACTACCTGCCAAAAGATCAGAGTAAGCATCCTATATTTGTGGTAAGGCAGCAAATGTTTCAAATGTCATATTGCGGTTAATTTAATGACCACATTAGAAAAAAAGATGAATATTAAGATATTAAGTAATTTTTATTATTACTCTCATTTTATTTACTCATTGAATAAGCATTAATCTGATTAATCTGATTTAGGAACTTGTAGCAATGTCTTTCACTTTAAGAAAACTGATACATCAAAAATAAAACTGTAGTCTAGAGTGGGGCAACAGTGATGAGGCAGTTATCAGATTCAATTCAACTAACTGAATGCTATTACATGCTGTCATTATGTTCTGGACTGGGGATGCACACAAAAAGTAATGCAATGGGCTAAATGTTTGTGCCCTTCCAAAATTCCTATGTGATAGTCTTTGGAGGTGAGGCCTTCAGGAGCTTTAGATGAGCTTATGAAGGTACAACACCCCGATGGGCTGGGGGTCTTTATTAAAAGAGATGTGGCATCTCTCCCTCTCTCCTCCCCATCTCATCTTCTCCCTCCCTCTCCCTTGGGCATGGGAGGACACAAGAAGGCAGGGGCCATCAGCAAATCAGGAAGAAGTCCCTTACAAGAAAGCCATCATGCTGACTTCTGAGAAATAAATGTTGGTAGTTTAAGTTACTTGACTCTCAGTTATTCTGTTGTAGGGGACACAGCAGACTCAGACACCCCTGCTCTGGCATATCTGAAGGGTCAACTTCAGGATAGATTCTCTTGTCATTAATTTATGTGTATATATTAATTTTAAGCAACATATACTTGGATTCACTTATGACTTCAACATATTCTTAAACTGGATATTTCCTCAGTAGATTTGTTTCCTAAAGTGTTTTTCTAATTTTGTCAAATGTAAAATATTATTATTCTGCATAAGTAGTGCTAGCATGACCCTATTTATCTTAATTTCACAGGCTAGATTCAAGATGGGAAAAGCATGAGGTCAAATGTTCAAAACTAGGGTAGCATTCTGATTTTCTGTTTTCACTTGATTCACAAGAGTAGGGAGTCAGGGAGGAAAAAACATGAGGTGGCCTAAACAAAAATAAATTACACAAAGAACATCAGTAGTGAAAAATATTAAAAAGAGACTCATAAGGATCAATGTGAAAATTGGAGGGGAGACATTAACAGAGAGAGAGGAAGTTTTAGCCTGTATTTTTTTTTTTAAATATTTATTTTATTTGAAAGGCAGAGTTACAGAGACAGAGGGGGAAAAAAAGAGAGAGAGAGCAAGCGAGCTTCCATCCACTGGTTCACTCCCCCAAATGGCCTCAAAGACTGAGGCTTGGCCAGGGTGCGTTTAAGAATCTGGAAGCCACCCAGGTCTCCCAGGGTCTCCCACGTGGGTGGCAGGGGCTCTATCACTTAGGCCATCTTCCCTTGCTTTCCCAGGTGCATTAGTAGGGAGCTGGATAGAGAGTGGGGCAGGTCAGACTCCAACCAGTGCTCATGTGGAATGCTGGCGTAGCAGGCCTGCTTTAACCTGCTGTATCACATCATCCCTGCCTCCATGCACCTCTTTAAATAGACCTCAATTGGAAAAAGAATCCCAGCTGAGGCTGAGTAGGTTCTGGTGGTGAAATTAAACTTCTAAGATGGTCACTGAGTCGCAAGTATTAATTTGACCCAACTGACAATTTTATTATTTTTGCAAAATTTTTTTTCTTCCTTTCGAAAACTTTATTTTAAAGGCAGACAGAAAGGGACAGTCAGAGATCTTCTATCTACTGGTTCATCCCACAAATGCCAGCAATAGCCAGGGCACAGCTAGGTCAAGCCCTTGAGGTGGGAACTACATCCAGGTCTCTCATGGAGGGCGGCAAGCTCTCCAGGACTTGAGGCTGCTGCCTCCCAGGGTGTGCATTCAGGAAGCTTGATCTGAAACAGAGGAACTGAGACTGGAACCCAGACACTTGCGGGAGTCTCAAGCAGCGACCTCACTGCTGCACCCAACCCAACACCTACCTCTACGCCTGTAAATAAATCTTAATACATAATTGAAGTATACTCACACTTTTTTGGGTCTTGGCTTGCATTCCTTTTCTGCTTTCTTAAAAAAAAAACACACACATACTTTCTACTCGCTGTCTGGTTCAGTTTCCTCTATCTTGGCTGATGGAATAATGAAAGGTATGGAGCGCAAGCTGTAATCAATAAATTAGGCCTTGAATAGGCTTCTGGTGTTCACTATGTGGGGGCGGGCAAGACGATAGGGGCTTCGAGGGAAATCTACACGTGGTACGTTCCAGGTGGCTGCGTGACGGCCGTAAGTGCCCACGTGTGGTAATCCGAGCAAACGCACCAAAGCTCTGCCCTCAGCGCCACAGACCAAGAGGAATTTCTGCAAGGCCCAGAACTGGAGCGCCCGGAGTCCCTACTTCCGGCCCCGCCCCTCGCCGCGGTTGCTAGGAGACGTGATGTCACCGGAAGCGAGGCCCAGGATAGGCTGAGGCGCGGGGAAGCCTCTCCCCCTCCTCTGTAACCTCGGCGCCGGGCGCTGGCCCTCCAGCTGTTTGTAGGCCTGGGAGTGAGGGTCCGCGGAAGGTAGTCCCGGCTGCCCGCCCGACGCTGCGGTCGCCGGCTCCGGCAGTCCGCGCACTCCCTCTGGGGCCGGCGGTCGGGTGGGCCGCTCCGGAGCGGCAGCCCGCGCTTCTGACTGACAGGCGCTACTCCCCGCTGCTCGCGCTCCCCGCCACGTCCCCGGTCTCGGCCGACGGTACTCCCTGGCTAGTGACCTTTCCGAGGAGAGCCCGGCTCAATGACGGCTCCCTGCCCCCGGCTGGCGCCGCTTCCAGAGCGCCGCGGGCTCCGGCTCGGGCCGTTCCCGCTGCCGCCGCCGCTGTGGCTGCTGCTGCTGCTGCTGGCGGCCGCCGGGCCGGCGCGCGGCTGGGAGAGCGGAGACCTGGAGTTGTTTGACTTGGTGGAGGAGGTGCAGCTCAACTTCTACCAGTTCCTCGGGGTACAGCAGGTAAGCGCAGCCGCGTGGGGTTGGGGCGGAAAGGGGTGGGGGAGCGCTCGGACCCCCGTTTTCCTCCCGAGCAGCGGGGGCGCGGAGGGCAGGACTGGGTCGCTGTGCTCCTGGGGGTCTTCTTCCCCGCCGGGTCCAGCGGGGCCTCCTGGCAACCCCTGCCTCGGTAGAGGTCCGCCTTCCCCACTTCCTCACCGCTGCCCCGGCTCCTCAGGTTCCGGTCTCGGTGACCGGCTGCGCGGTGCCCTCTGCCCGAGCCGCGATAGCGCCTGCTGTGCTGCGCTGGCCTCCCCGGGGAGACCCTGCCCACCCCGACCCCGGAGCGGAAGCGTGGTGTGGGTAGCCGGTTTCTTACACCTACCCTTTCCTGCCCTCCCGAATGGGAGAAAGAGGAGCCCCGTCTTACCCTAAATTGTTACGTTGCCGTTTGCGCTTATTTCAGCCACCTTCCTTCCGAGAAGATAGGAATTCATTTTGGCCAGTGTCTTAGGTTTCAGAAGTTTTTTCTTGCACTGTGCTTGGTAATATTTTAGCGCTTGGATAGGAGCTAGTATCAGTTTGAAAATCTCCATGCCGGCTGGCTTTTGGCGCAGTGGTTACAACGCCACGTGGGAACTCTATACTATATCTGAGTTCAAGCCCTGGCTCTGCTTCGGAGTCCAGCTTCCTACTAATGCACACCCTGGGAGGCAGAGCAGACGACGACTCAAGTACTCGGGTCCTTGCCACCTACGTGGGAGACCTGGCTTGAGTTACGGGCGTTTGCAGAGTGAACCAGTGGTTGGGAGATCTGTCTTGTCCGTTTCTTTCTTTCTGCCTTGGAAATAAATCAGAGTTATTAAAATTTGTTGGAATTTGAAGCCTCTACCACGTTAGTCCTGGAACTCATAGGAGGATCGTTGTGGGCAGTAGTGGTACAAGGGGGAGCTACTGGAAGAGAAGCCGGCCAGTAGCACAGAATCTTATTGTTTCTCCCTTTCCTTTTCTCCCTCCCCTTTCCTGCCCCACACTTTAAAATTTTGACAAATGAGAGAGAGATTACCCCCTGGTTCACTCCCCAAATATCCAAAGAATAGGGGCTGGACCCGACCTGGAGCTCAGTCCTGGTTTCACATGAATGGCATAGCCCCAATTACTTGAGCCACCTGCTGCCTCCCAGTGTGTACTTTATCAGGAAGCTGGACTCTGAAGCAGAGCAAGGACTCTAACCTAGGCGTTCTGCTATGGGATACCAGTGTCCCAACATGGGTCTTAACTAGTAGGCCAAAGGCCTCCCTTTTTGTTTGGGGGGAGAGGCTTGAACTTTTAAAACCCATTTGTTGCTTTTTATTTCTACCATTGAGGGTAACTGAGTGAGAGCAGATATCCAATCTCTTATCTGAAGCTTAGTGTCAAGAAGGTGACATTTCACTGATTGCAGGATTATGAGACTATAAACTTAGAATTTCTCACCATCTGACTGAGCCTTTCATATAATGCTTTGAACAGTTATGGGGGTAAAAATAAAATTAAGACTTCCCAATAGTTGTCATTCAAAGCATACCTTACATAATTACAAGTGAAATGTACATTTCCTCCACCATAGATTATCATAAATCTGGGTGAACTATTGAACTGTTGAGCTGAATGGGAATGTAATTTTCAAACATTGCATTTTCATTCCATTACTGAATATAAAATTGTCATGGCAACATGAATTTAACAACTTTTATTTTTTGTAAGTTGTAAAGTATAAGCATTTCACACTTCAAATTTTATGTGCAGTTTTGTAGCAACTGCATTTATGATCTGCCACCCTTTGCCACTTCCTGCTCACAGATACAAAATATATCTTACTTTCACAGTGAATGATGATGCAATATGTGTAACAATAGTTAGTGAAATGATAACTGAATACTAACTTTTAAGAATGCTGTTAATATTGAATAATTGTTTAGAATTTATGATGATTTAATAAGTTCTATAGCTAAAGAGAGTCTTGTGCTTTCCAGGTATTCATGAAAAATTAAATCCCTTTAACAGAATACGGAAGCTTAATAGTAATGGTTTAAAGTTTAGATTATGTGCTCTAATTTTGCATGTGAGCGCTCATAGAATTTTAATTTATAATTTCATGCAACTTAATTTGCAGTTAAATAGGCAGTGTTAACAACTGGACCTCTTAACTGTATGGGCAAAGATGGGAAAATAAAAGAAGCATAGATAATCAAGAAGATTCTTTGTCAAGGTAGAATTTGAAAAGAAGGATCCAGAAAATTGTTTTAATCTGGGTTTCTCCATCCAGCTGTGTTGAAATTGGAAAGGAAGCCAGAAAGAATTTTATTCTAAGCTAATTTTATTCCATCTAGCAGAGAAATTTTTTGGAACAAATTATTTACTTTGAATCTTAACTTTATTTGAAAACTTTGAGGGAACCCTAAATTTGGTAGAAACAAGTGTAGCTTGTTTAAGACAAGTGCATCTTGTTTAACAATTAAGCTTAAATGTTTTGGTGACTAGCCCAGAGTCAAAGTAGGTAAGTTACTCAAAGTGGTGATGTGGTTCTGTGTACTGTCAGTTTTGTTACTCATTTAACAGATTTATTTGGTGTCTACTAGGTTTTAAGCACTGAGAGATGACTTTTATATAAAACAAAAGCCCTAGCCTCATGAAAGTTAAAATTGAGTAAGGAGAAACAGTAAATAAATAATCAAAAAGTAAACATATCAGATGGTGAGAGGAGGTCTCTGAAGGAAGTTACAGAATAAGCCATGTGGGTAATTGGTATGTCTTAGTCTGTTTGGGCTGCTATAACACAATACTGTAAACTGGATAGTGTATCATCTACAGGAATTTATTTCTCACAGTTGTGGAAGCTGGAAAGCCCAAGATCAAAGCACCAGTAGATCCTGCGTTTGTTGAGAGTTTTCTGGTTTTTGGATGGCACTTTGTTGCTGTGTCCTTACATGGTGCTGGGGGCAAGGCACCTCTCTGGGGCTTCTGTTAGAAGAGCACCAATCTCATTCGTAAGGACGCTGCCTTCATAACCTAATCACCCCCTAAAGGCCCTGCCTCTTAATATTATCATCTTGGGAATTAGGTTTCAACATAAGAGTTTCAGAGGGTTACAACATTCAAATCATAGTTTGATGGAAGAGCATGCAAGGAAGACTAGGCATTGTGAAGGCCTTGAGGCAAGAGTTTGCTTAGTGTTTGAAGAACAGTGAGGTGGCCGGTTTGGCTAGGACCATAAAGGAGGATTTTTATAGGTGGTCTGGAGAAAATCATGTAAGGCTTTTGGAGACTGTTACAAGAACTTGGGCTTTTACTTTTAAGTAAGTTGGGATCCAGTGTGGGGAAGACATGCATGATTTGACCTGAATTTCAAAATGATCTCTTTATGGTGTTGAGAATAGTCTGTAAGGCATTTGTTACTTCAAGGGATAATTGTGGTGTAGAGTATAGAATGGCCCTGAGTGGTAACCGTGGAGTGGGGTGAAGTGGTCAGACTGAGTTTAAATTAAACATAGAGCTAGCAGGATTTCAGTGATGCTTTGAATGTGGGATAGGAAAAAGAGAGGAGTTGAAGATGGTTCTAAAAATTTCAACATTAGTAACTGGAAGAATGCAGTTGCCATTTACTTAGATGGGGAAGCCTGGAACAGGAGCCTGATTGGGGGAAAAATCAGAAATTTGGGTTTTGGTCATGCTAAATGGGATATCTGGTAAACACTCAAGTAGAACTGGCATGCAGACTCTTGGTTATTCGAGTTTGGAGTTATAAGGAGAAAAGTTTGGACTGTATATGTATGTATATATATGTGTGTGTGTGTGTGTCCAAACATATATATAAATGAGTTTGGGAGTCCTTGTTATTCAGAAGGTAATTTGAAGCCCCAAAACTGCATGAGTTCACCAAGGGAGTGAATATAAAGCAGACATCTGGGAGCTAAACTTCAAGAGTCAGGAAGGTGGAAAGGAACCAGCAAAGGAGAAGGAAAATGAGGTAGTATGGAAGCTAAGAAAAGATGCTTTTTTTTTTTTTAAGATTTTATTTGACAGGTAGAGTTACAGAGAGACAGAGAGAAAGGTCTTCCTTCTGTTGGTTCACTCCCCAAATAGCCGCTATGGCCGGTGCTGCGCCGATCCAAAGCCAGGAGCCAGGTGCTTCTTCCTGGTCTCCCACATGGGTGCACTTGGGCTATCCTCCACTGTCTTCCCAGGCCACAGCAGAGAGCTGCGCTGGAAGAGGAGCAACTGGGACTAGAACCGGAGACCATATGGGATGCCAGCAGCGCAGGCGGAGGATTACCCTAGTGCGCCACGGCGCTGGCCCCAGGTGCTGTCTTTCAAGTTAAGCACAGAAAATATCTCAAAAGAGGAGAAAGTGATCAGCTGGGTTACATGATTTGATAATTTAAACAAATTGAGTCTCATGAATTGACTGTTGTGGGACCTAATGTGGAGATCATTAGCAACTTCATCGATTAGACTGGATTCAGGAGAGAATGAAGGAGAAGAATCAGCGACAATGAATACAGAAAATTGGATGACAGTGATTGAGTGTGGCATCTCTATCTCCTAATCCACCAGGTCTAAGTTAGCTCAGTCACTCCCCAAGTTTTTTGTTAGAATAAGTGGTGATCTTTAGAATGTAGACCAGGCCATCTCCTGGTTTTATGACTTTAGGAGAGTTGTCTCCTGTTTAGGACAAATGGTATCTTCCTTATTTATTAACACATAATAGCCACTTAAATATTTAATGAAGTAAAATAAACATCATAGCTAAAACTAAACTAATTCCCAAAGGAGTAGTTGATTGGTAGTTTATATTCAATAGATTATATATAATCTTTTGTAGTCCTATAGCAAAGGGGTTTATTTCCATGTATTTCCAGATTTCAAGTCAGTTCTAGAAGTCTAGAAAGGAGTTCCAGAAATCTTTGGAAGAGAGGTGTATATGGATCACATGCAGAGATTCAGCCTGTCTTTAGTATGACTTTGTTACCAGGGCATAACAATTTGAATGTTGTGTCTCTTCAGAGATAAAGAAGTATAAGGAAAAATATGTGCAACTAAAAGATCTTTTATTAGTAATAAATTCTAAATCTTGGGCTGGCATTTTAGCATAGTATACGATGGCAGCTGTGCAGCCAATTGTTGAGAGAATTGTCTTTGATTTAACTTGAACTAATCAATTGAAACACTGTGAGCAAGGTAATTCAGTCTCTTCTCTGCCCAGTCTGGCAATTATTCTAACTAGACTTAACCTGGAATTTCTGTCTCAAAATCTCAGGAAGGCAAGTATTGCTAGCAAGCTTATTTGGCTCCCACACTTAACGCTATGGTATCCAATCGTTTTATCAGTAATAAACGTGATAATTGACCTCAATTTGCCTGACTTCTGCTTGTCTCAACTTTTAGATGGAAAAAGCGTCGTGAGTGAGGCATTATTAACCCAGCACAGTTCTTCTTAGAAATTAGTGTGATGATCTCTTTCACAGAAAACTGATGAATCTGTTCTGTGGTTGTCTATCTCCAAAGTTTCTTGGGGAACCACAGAGCTGTGGTGCCAATTGGATTTAGTAGTCTGTCTCTGAGTTTCTTCCTTTGCAAATATGTGTTGTAAAAGTTCTCCCCATTTTTTGGTGGGGAATCTAATGTTTTAAAAATTTGGATGGAGCGAGATATATAAAATCTGGAATGGTAGATAACCCAGTCATTTCTGTTTCTTACAGAATATATTGTTCAGAGAGTTAAAACTGAATAAATATTTGTTTATATACATCTTGGCATCAGATTGGATTATTGGAAAAATAGCTTATTTTTCTTACGTATACACTGTTTATTATACTGTGGTAGTATAATTTAGTGAAGATTATCTGAACGTATTTTATAGGAATAAGCAAGTCTATTTTGAGAATTTTGCACATAGAACCTAGAGCTGATGGTAACAGAAATATAAAATATTGCAGTTTTATGTCTCTTTTCCTTTTATTCTGAGTTTTTTATTTACATTAATTATGATAACACTCTTAGAGTACCTTATGTTTTATTTTTTTGTAGGCAGTAGTCTAAGTTGAATAGGAAAATGGAGTTGATTTGTGTTACTATAGTTATTCTTGGAGATATGTTCTCAGTTCTTATGATAGAGATCACCATTTTACCCAGTGATTGGTCTAATGTACATTTTGAAATGTTTTATTCAGTGGTGGGAATGAAACAGGATTGGATGAAGGTGAGGGTAGATACTTGATTTCTGAGAGAGGAATTTATGTGGCAGTTACAAATAACACATTCAAATACTTTGAAATGCCTAATATCTATATTAAGGCTATTGTCAGCTTTGTTATGTTTTCTATCAGTGAACTAACTGCTTATTCCGTAAACCAAGGGATCACCTTCTAAGTTAGGCATAAATTGGATCTATTTGAACAGTAATGATACCATTGAATCCCATCTAATTTTTTTTTTTTTTTAATTCTAAAACCTTTCTTTCATAAAGTTGTGCAGAATTCTATAAAGGAAGGGAGTTGCCAAGAAAAGAGCAGGATTCTAAGCATTTTATAATTAAGCTACTGTCATATTTTCAAAAACTTATTTTCATCAAAACACAAAATTGTGGGAGCTGGCGCTGTGGTGTAGCGGGTAGAGCCACTGCCTGCAGTGCTGGCATCCCATATGGGCGCCGGTTGGAGTCCCGGCTGCTCCACTTCCGATTCAGCTCTCTGCTATGGGCTGGGAAAGCAGAAGATGACCCAAGTCCTTAGGTTCCTGCACCCGCATGGGAGACTTGGAAGAAGCTCCTGGCTCCTGACTTTGGGTCTTTGCAGCTGTGACCATTACGGCCAATTGGGGAGTGAACCAGTGCATGGAAGACCTCTCTCTCTGCCTCTCCTCTCTCTGTGTAACTCTTTCAAAAATAAATAAGTCTTTTAAACATACACACACACACACACTAATTGTGAAAGATAGGTCCTATACTAATTTGATTACTGTGCTTTAAATAATCTTGTAGTATTCCATTTTAAGAGCTAAATGTTTAGATTTTGAAATATTGCTTACATTTACTGAATTTTTTTGTCCAAGAGTGTATTTAGGACTTATTAAAATTTAATCTAGAATTTGTGCTTCATTCCCTGTGTTAACACTAAATTTTGTGAGGTTAGTATTCATTCATGTGTTCAGTAGGTGTTTCTGGTTACCATTGTTCAGCAACTAGAATCTTGTATGTAGTCAGACATGATGGGAAAGCAAGGGCATGCTATATTTCACATTTCTGGTTAGAATATGTGTATAAAGTAAATATCCTTGTGCAGGTATTTGGCTCAGCAATTAAGTAACCTCTTGTATCATAGTGCCTGCTTTGAGTCCCTGCTACTGTGCTCTATCCAGCTTCTGATGCACACCCTAGGGAGCAACAGGTAATAGCCCAAGTACTTGGGTCTCTCCCTCATATGTGGGAGACTTAAATTGAGTTCCAGACTCCTGGCTTTAGCCTGGTCCATGCCCATCTGTTGCAGGCATTTGGGGAGTGAAGTGGCATATGGAAGATCCTTATCTCTCTGCCTTTGAAATAAAATAACACATCCACCCACATACAATATGCTTCCTTGTTAGATGGATACCCATTTTATTGCTAATGAGACAGACATTAAACTGTTTGCAACTACACAGTCAACTAATAGGATGTGGATTGTTTAATGTTAAAGCTAAGAGTCTAAGATCAAGATTTAAATGGCAGGCATTTAGCACAGGAGTTAAGACACTGCTTACAATGCTATCATCCCACATCTGAGCATCTGGGTTCAGTCAATGATCCACTTTCTATTTTTTTTTTTAAAGTAAATTTCTAGAAAGACAAATGCTTTGCCAGTCTCTCTCTCTCTTTTTTTTTTTTTTCAATTTGAAAGAGTTACAGAGAGAAGTAGAGATGGAGAGAGAGGGGTCTTCCATCCGCTGGTTCATTCCCCAGATGGCCACAACGGCTGGAGCTGCACCAATCCGAAGCCAGGAGCCAGGAGCTTCCTCTGAGTCTCCCTCATGGGTGCAAGGGCCCAAGGACTTGGGCCATCTTCCACTGTTTTCCCAGGCCCTAGCAGAGCTGGATTGGAAGAGGAGCAGCTGGGACTAGAACCGCGCCCATAAGGGATGCCGGCGCTTCAGGCCATGGCGTTAACCTGCTGAGCCACAGAACCGGCCCCAGTGATCCACTTTCTAAACATACACACACAGACACACACACACACACACACACACACACACACACACAAACGCATAATAATATGTATAAGTGAAAGTGAGAGGGAGATAGATCTTCCATCTGCGGGTTCACTCCACAAATGGCCACTACAGCCAGAGCTGGGCCAGGCTGAAGCAAGGAACCAGGAACTTCATTCAGGTCTCCCACATAGGTGATGGAGGCCTGAGTACTTGGGACATCATCTGTTGCCATTCCAGGTATGTTAGCAGAGAGCTGAATCAGAAGCAGAGCAACTGAAACTTGAACCAGCATTCTGATGTGGGATGGCAGCTTCACAAGATGATGGCTTAACCTGCTGTGCCATAACACCAGCTCTCCTGTTCCAGCTTCCTGCCAATGCAGTCCCTGGGAGGCAGCAGGTGATGGCTCAGTTACTTGACTCCCTGCCACACAGGTAGGAGTCATGGGCAGGGTTCCAAGTGCTGGCTTCAACCTGGCCAAGATCCAGGTGTTGAGGGAATTTTCTGGAGTGAACCAGTGGATGGAAGCTAACTTTCTGTGTGTCTCTTGTCTGTCTGCCTTTCAAATAATAATAATAATAATTAAATAATTAAAATAGAAAAGAAGCAGTATTAAGAGAATGTACATTAAATTCTAAAAGGGAATACTTTCCTTAGTTAAAACAATTCTAGGATACATACATCTCCTGGTTATAGAAGGCACAGGAATTTTAAAAAGCTATGGGAGACCCTACTGTGGCATGTTGGTGAGCAGTAGTCCAAAATGAGTTCAGACCAGAAACAGGAGGAGCATTGCTGTCATTTACTAGGAAAGTTGGGACAGACTATTGAGAAATCTGAGGATCCATATGCATGCCTGCAAAAGAAGATAGAAACATATTTAGCTAATTGAAAGAACCTTATTTATACCATTAAAGTTAGTCAGGTTAAGGGAGCTAGCCTATAGCTAACTGAATTTGTACAATATATATAAGCCTCTGATATTTAGAACAATTTTTTAAAATTGCACATCTTATTTTCAATTTCCACACTTTTAATTAACTTAAAAAATCTAGCATTTAGGTTCTTTTTTGACTTCAAGTGGTGTTTTCTACTTACATTTGATTTATGGGTATTAATATATGTATAATGAAAGAAGACGGTGATTTTACTTGTAGTTAAATATCATTTTCTATGAATTTTTAAAATCTATAGTAGGAAATATTAAAGCCTCTTAAGACATTTGATGTAGTTCAGGTGACTACCATGTTGTGTAGTTCTATAGTAGTTATACATAGTTAATGTATGACTTGTTGCATTACATCTTTGGAAGCATATTAAATTTAACTTAGGTAGATTGAGCTTAAATTGTTTTTATGGAAAGCTTCATACTTTTTCAAAAAGGCTACTACGTTATGAAACATCGTTGAAACTTGTTTTGAATTACTTTGAAAATCTGCAGTATATTCTTGTATATCCTCATTAATACTAAGTCTTTAAATTGGATTTTATTTTTGGCAATAGCTAATAAATAGAGCTAAGGGGCCAAGGCTGTGGCATAGCAGGTGGGGCTACCGCCTGCAGTGTCAACATCCCATGTGGGCATGGTTCAAGTCCTGGCTGCTTCACTTCCAATCCAACTCTCTGCTGTGGCTGGGAACAGTGGATGATAGTCCAGGTCCTTGGGCCCCTGTACCCACATGGGAGACCTGGAGGAAGCTCCTGGCTTCGGATCAGCACAGCTCCGGCGGTTGTGGCCATCTGGGGAGTGAAGTGGCAAATGGAGGACCTCTCTGCCTCTCCTCTCTGTAACTCTGCCTTTCAAATAAATAAATCTTTTTAAAAAAAAAAAAAAAGCTAGATTTGGTGATTAAGTTACGTTAGCAAGCCCAAGCAAATACTTTGCATTAATAGAGAGATCTGAACATAAATGTCATGTGAGGCTTAAAAACTGGCTGAGGACTGTTCCCAAGAAGAGTCCCAGGGAGATTTTGAGTGGAGAAGTTTTGAGCAGTATCAACAAATAATAGAATATTGGAGTAAATGTGTTTGAAGTACTCATTATTTTGTAGCAACAGTTTTTTTTTTTGTTTTTTGTTTTTTGTTTTTTTAGTTTGCCCACAGGAGAAAAATATGTAAATGAAAATGATCTTGATTTTAGAGAAGTAGGAAAATATTGAGCTAGAAAGTTACTCTAATTAGCTTGCTGCTTTTAATGTTTAGAACAAGGGTCATGAAAGTATTCATTGTATAATATTTCTTTAATAAAGATAGTTGAAACAGTGGCAGAGGAACTAGGGTACATATTAGAGATAGAGGAAATAATTGAAACTACCACTGAGGGATAAAGTAGGAAATGCATCGGGAAAGATAAAAGTACACAAATATAAATATAAACAGCAATGGAGTAATATCTCCATCTTGTGGCCTTCTTTGGATATTGCCATAAAAAATGGTGAAAGGTTGTATTTTCACAACTGTAGGCACAAGTTCGAATAAAATGAGACAAGTGAAAATCCAATATGGGTCAGATATTTCTTACAGTATCAAGCCAGGAGACTAAGACTGAGCTTCCCATTTGGTGTGTGGCAAGGAAGTATTTTGAGATAGTTATGTCCTCCCTTGAACAGCCTTACAATTTACCCCAGTGTGCATTTTAAATATAATCTTCTATGACATGTCATAGTATGAAGAGGGGTGTGAAAGCAGGACTAAGACATGTAGTTCTGATGTTTTACTCCTAGGAGGAAATTTATAAAGATTAGATATATAATGTATAAATAACACTAATACATGGTTATAAACTTAGAAGTATATGTAATTTTGTATGCATATATACTTATAACATCAGTCTTACTGAAATATTTTCTAAACTGAAGATCCTTATTTAACTCATAGAAACAAAAGCATTGTTTAACACATGGGCAAGGGAATCTAGAGAAAGATTCAAGAAGTCTTTGAATTAGTTTACTTCAGAATGGCTATTAAATGTTAACATAGTTGACAGTAATTCAGAGGAATACTTTAATGATCTGTATCTATATTCTGTATGAAGAGGAATCAAATGACTTTGGAAGGTATAAATATGCATATTTGGGGTAGCCTAAAGTAATTTTGTGACACTGGCAGATAAGATATTTTCATTATAATTCTCGACTAATAGATGTTTCAGATTTTTGATAGTTGACAGACTTTTTAAGGCTACTAAACCCTTGCAGCAGCAATTTGTAATAAAGATTATTCAAGCTACAGAAGTAATTTAAATTTTTCTAGAAGTCATATTTGGAAACAACTTTTTTTTAACTTTTATTTAGTAAATATAAATTTCCAAAATACAGTTTATGGATTACAATGGCTTCCCCCCCCATAACTTCCCTCCCACTCACACCCCTCCCATCTCCCGCTCCCTCTTTCATTCCATTCACATCAAGATTCATTTTCAATTATCTTTATATACAGAAGATCGATTCAGTATATATTAAGTAAAGATTTCATCAGTTTGCACCCACACAGAAACACAAAATGTAAAATACTGTTTCAGTACTAGTTATAGCATTACTTCACATTGGACAATGCATTAAGGACAGATCCCACATGAGGAGTAAGTACACAGTGACTCCTGTTTTTGACTTAACAATTTGACACTCTTGTTTATGGAGTCAGTAATCTCCCTAGGCTCTAGTCATGAGTTGCCAAGGCTATGGAAGCCTTTAGGGTTCGTCGACTTTGATCTTATTCTGACAGGGTCATAGTTAAAGTGGAAGTTCTCTCCTCCCTTCAGAGAAAGGTACCTCCTTCTTTGATGGCCCCGTTCTTTCCACCGGGATCTCACTAGCAGAGATCTTTCATTTAGTTTTTTGTTTGTTTGTTTTTGCCAGAGTGTCTTGGCTTTCTATGCCTACAATACTCTCATGTGCTCTTCAGCCATATCCGAATGCCTTAAGGGCTGATTCTGAGGCCAGAGTGCTGTGGAAACAACTTCTTTACATATTTATTTATTTATTTGAAAGGCAGAGGCAGAGAGATCTTCCGTCCACTGGTTCACTCCCTAAATGTCAGCAATATCCATAGCTGGGCTGATCCGAAGCCAGGAGCCATGAGCTTATCCCAGGTCTCCCAAGTGGGTGCAGGGACTCAAGGACTTGTACCACCTTCTGCATTCCCAGGCACATTAGCAGGGAGCTGGATTGGAAGTGGAGCAATGGGGACTTGCATCCCATATGGGATGCCAGCTCTGCAGGAGGCGACTTTACCCACTATACCGTAGCACTGGCCCTTTGGAAAAAAATTTTAATTGTATATTATGTAAATCAATGTGTCATAAATTATTTCAACATATAATTATATTAAAAAAACTATTAATGAGATTATTTAACATTCTAGCTTTTTGTACTAAGTGGTATATATTTTACATTTGTGATACTGGCATGGCTCAATTTGCTAAATTTTGATTAAAAAGTTTATCTGTATTGAGATTTCATTAGATGTGCAGCTAACTAGATTTGTGTACCCAAATTCCAAGCATATTTATAAGTTTCCATTAACTGAGTTACCAGTTCTTAAATATAAATTAAAACTAAAAATTTAGCTTCTCAGTATACTAGCACATTTCAAGATTCAAATATACTTGTAGCTAGCTCATACTAGATACTACAAGCTTTGAAAATTAACATTTTTGTGTTGCATAGATATTGATAAATATTTTTGAATAAAAATCAGATTACTGTTTCAGAGATATCGTTTGTAGTTGTTTTCTTTTTAAATTTTATTTTAAGCCAGTGTAATTTTGTTTTTTAGGTCTTTCCATTTGTAGTGTATAAATTTTGCCTGTACTTTTCTTTGACCTGAAAAGGCTTTTAAAATGCATAAAGTTCATGCTGTTCTGTGAACAGGGGTTGTCTGAACATACCTGTATAGGCCTGTCTTCTAAGGGTCTTTCTGTTAATCACTTTAATTTCAAATTGGTCATTTACTTTTGTAGATACACCTGTTGTATTTTATAATTCTTTAAGTCTTAACCATTAAATTAATATTTTAGGTTTTCAGTGATGCTTTGATCAAGAAATCACCAGCTTTGCTACTTTGTAATTTCAACTTTGAGGGTTCTCTTTCTCTGTATTCTGAAACGTATCCATCTAGTATCTTACAGACAATGAAACAGCATGTTCTCTGCAATCATTATTCTGATTATTGTGATATCTTTAAATGGTATTAGTGGCCGACGCCGCAGCTTAATAGGCTAATCCTCTGCCTGCAGCGCTGGTACCCCGGGTTCTAGTCCTGGTCAGGGTGCCAGATTTTGTCCCAGTTGCCCTTCTTCCAGTCCAGCTCTCTGTGTGGCCTGGGAGTGCAGTGGAGGATGGCCCAGGTCCTTGGGCCCTGCACCCACATGGGCGACCAGGAGAAGCATCTGGCTCCTGGCTGCGCTGACCGCAGCAGCCATTGAGGGGTGAACCAACGTAAAAGGAAGACCTTTCTCTCTGTCTCTCTCTCACTGACTGTTCTGCCTGTCAAAAAAAATAAAAATAAAAAAAGTAAATGGTTTTAGGAAGAGATTTTCCAGGTGCAGTTATATTTGTGTGCCATTCTGTTGATGCTTTATAATACTTAGGAATTCCAAAGTAGTCTTTTTTACCTAGCTGCCCCTACTACCTCATCACAGCTCCTAATGACTATTGCTTTCCTTTATACCGAATGACTAATTACTAACCTCTTTAATTTTGCCCTTGGAAAAGGCAGCTGAGAGAAAGACATGGATATTAATGTTGGACAGTTCATACACCTACTTACATAGCTCCTTTTATTTCAAATAGAAAAAAATCTTTGAGCATAAAACAAGAAAATAAAAATTGGAGAATCTATAGTAAAATCCTAAAGCTGGAGGACACCTCACCAATATGTCTTCTCTTATAGGAATCTCTTTTGTAGTACTCCCAACAGCCTACTTGATTACATCTAACGATGAGGGTTATAAAACAGCCTGTTAAGTTTTTGAATAATAGTACTCAATGGAAGTCTTTTTTGTTGTTGTTTTTTTGTTTTTTCTTAAAAGATTAATTTGAAAGTCAGAAGAGAGGCAGAGAGACATGTCTTTCAGCTGATGGCTCACTTCTCAATTGGCTGCAATAGCCGTAGCTGCACTGATACGAAGCAAGGAGCTTCCTCTAGGTCTCCCATGCAGGTGCAGGGGCCCAAGGACTTGGGCCATGTTATACTGCTTTCCTGGGCCATAGCAGAGAGCTGGATCGGAAAAAGAGTAGCCGGGACTTGAACCAGCGCCCATATGGGATGCCGGCACTTCAGGCTAGGGTGTTAACCTGCTTTGCCACAGCTCCGAACCTGGAAGTCTTATTTTTATGTAAAACTAAAATCATAATTCGTATGCCTACTTTCAAGTTTATTCATTACCTTCTTCTGAAATACTCCTGAACAAATACTTCTAAATTATTTTTCTGTAATACTTAAGAAAATATACAAGGGAATTACTGATTCTCTCCACATAGAAAGATTTTTTTTTTTTTTTATTTGAGAAAGTAAGGAGCTACTTGTTTTCATTATCTTTAGATACGTACTAAGTTTATTCTAAAGAAGACTCAAACCACCACAGTTTTAGTTGTCTTGGAACTTCCTTAGGCTTGATTCGGGGTGTTTATCAATAATTCCTTGAGCTCATCAAAGTCAGCAATAAGACATTCCTGGACGTTGGAAAAACAAGATGATTTGAGTGTTAGCCAGAATGTGGACCACAGAAATAACCTAGTTAAAATGAGCTCAGGATAGGACTATCACATCTCATTCTGGAGTGCCTGGGTTTGAGTCATAGTTCCACTCTCCATTCCATGTTCTTGCTAATGTGCACTCAGGGAGACAGCAGATGATGGCTCAGGTGGTTTGGTTCTCACTACATTTGTGGGAGACCCAGATTGAGTTTCTGGCTCTGGCTTAGGCCTGGTCAGCTCTGACTCCAACATTTGGGAAGTGAACCAGTATATGTGAGAAGTTTCTCTGCCTTTCAAATAAATTAGTTTTCTAAAAAAGATCTATTTTATTCCTTTGAAAAGCAGAGTCACTAGAGAGGAGAGACAGAGCATGAGAGAGAGAGAGAGAGAGAGAGAGAGAGAGATTGAGATCGAGATCTTCCATCTACCTTTTCACTCCCCAAATTGCCACAATGGCCAGGGCTTGGCCAGGCCGAAGTCAGGAACCTGGAACTCCCATTTTAGTGGTGAGGTCCCAGTTACTTGGGTCATCTTCCATGGCTTTCCCAGGCACATTAGCGGAGAACTGGATTGTAAGTAGAGCAGGCAGGACTTGAACTGGCACTCATATGGGATACTGGCATCTCAGGCAGTGGCTTAACCTGTTGCACAACAATGTGAAGTCCAATAAGTAAAATTTTCAAAATGAACTCGGAAGTTGTTATAGGCTGTTAAAACAGGACCCTGTGTATAGTTGTGTGGGGTGTAGAGCTGCATCAAACATTGTGATATAAAAATGTTTTAGACTTTGAGGTTGTTAAAAGACTTGCACATAGATGATTGAACCGTGAAGTAAATGTTTCTTTTCAGTAAAAGAATGTATTTTGTAAGTGGCAAGAGCTAGATGTCATGTTGGTAATTTAGGGATACCTAGAGGTTGTATTGGGGCCACTGCAAAACAGATCATGGATCTGCAAGTTCCCTGGCCTGATCTGGGCTGTGGGGCTAAAACTATTGCCTCTTAGCGTCTCAGATACAGAAGGTTTTGTAAACTGTAGCCTCAGGCAATGGCATTCTCACTTCCTATGTTTTCCCTCACAGAGTTCCACTGCAACCCCTGATTTCAAACCTGAATGCTGGCTTTGATCCCAGGCCTTTGCAGAGTTCTAGTCCTCATTATAGGGGCCAAACTTTTCTTTTCCTGATTGGGTAGGAACCCAACAGGCCTGTAGCCTAAATGCAGTTTATGGATACAGGTTTCAATTTGTTTTTATCTGTAGCGATAGGTAACTAGTGTTTGATTATGGATATTTCTTTAAAATTTCCTGTCTTTACATTTAATGTGATACACATTTTGAATGGGATTTCAGAAGTCACTCAAATACTTGCAGTGCTACTTTTGACAGTGAAACATTTTTAAAAATTGCATTTCTTCTGCAGTAATTACTATCTTTAGTATTGGTATTCCTATTGTCTGCAAAACTATTACCATTCCTCCAGAAGTATGGTCAGACCTATTCATGGTAATATGAGTCTGTTACTTAGGCTTTACAAGAAATGATAAACCATTCAATTTCTGTCCCTTTCTGGCTACTATCCCCAGAGTTTTCCAAGCCTGAATGCTTAAACGAGCATATAGCTTAAAAACAAGCTAGAAAACTTCATGTGAGAAAAGTAGGAGTATGTGACATTTTAACCTGGGATTGCTCCCAATTCTTCCTTCCAACTCTATTTGTGAGGTAATTTCCACCAAGACAGGACAAACCAGGAGAACCAACAGCTTCACTGCTAGAAGTGGCCACCTTGATTTGGAATAAAACTCGAAAAATCTTATGCCCTTGGATGTGGTTGGAAATAGTAGCTATCTCAGTGGCAAACAGAAGGGGAAGGTCAAGATCACAAACTTTATATGGTTATTCTGGATGGATGGGGCAAACAGTTGCTCAATAGACTAGCCAGAAAATTAACAGAAATATCCAGGAAATTATGTAGTCAGAATAGTCCCTGATAAGATCCAATATACCTCTGATGGTCAGAGCCTTGGAAGACTTGTAGGGTGCTTAAAACTTTGAATATGTTCTCCAACATCTGCTACGGAGATTCACTATCAAAAAGTAGAAGATTTAGTGGCCTAAGGTGTTCAAGTACATTTTTTTAAAAAACGAGATGCAGAGAGACAGAGCTGCTATCCACTGGTTCACTCCACGAATGCCTACTGAACCTGTGAGCCAAGAACCCAATCCAGGTCTCCTACATGGGTGGCGGGGGGCCCAAATACTTGAGCCATTATCTGCTGCCTCCCATTAGCAGGCAACTGGAATTGGGAGTGGAACCAAGACTCAAACCCAGGCATTCCTGTATGGAATGTGGATGGCCTGATGAATAGCTTTACAGCTAGACCAAACACCTGTCCCTGAATACAACTCCTGACCAATAACTGATTAATTACCAATCTGTGCTGACAGTGCTGAAATCCAGGCTTAAAATAAAAACAAGGCAGGGAAAAAAAGCTGAGCTCAGATTTCAGTAGTTATGCACCACAGAGAAGGTGGACTTCATAGAATAATCTTAGCAAGAAGCTAAATATTAAAAGCAACAACCCCGAATTTATGTGAGTGGGATTGGGAAGGTTGGGGTTAGAACTGAAGGTTTCCTCAAACTGTCTGGTTTTCAACAAAAATTGCCACAGGTAATGGAACAAGAAAGTGAATCATAATTGGGGGAAAATGGACAAATGAAACTGTCATTAAATGGGCCCAGATATTACAGGCAAAAGTTTCAAAGCTGTTATTAGAAATATGTTTAAAGAAATAAAGGAAATTATGTTATGAAAATACATCAGTGACTCAACAAAATAAGAATATCTGTAAAGATATAAAATTTAAAGTTAAATAGAAATTTGGAGTTGAAAAATACAGTAACCAAAGTGAAAAAATCACTAAGTGGAATCAATAGCAGATTTGAGTGAGGATGGAAGCATCAGTAAACTTAAAAACCAGCAGTGGTGGGTGTTGTGGCACAGTAGGATAAGTAAGTCTCAACTAGAGAAATCTACATCCACTGTTGGAGTACCCGCGTTTGAGTCTCAGTTCCTATCCAGCTTCTTAATAGTGCATAGCCTGGGAGGAAAGCAGGTGAAGACTCGAGCGCTTGGGTCTTTGCCACAGTTCTGGGCTTCTGGCAATGGCTTGGCTTAGCCCTGGCCATTGCAGGCATTTGGGGAGTGAACCAGTAGATGGAAGATTGCTGTTTCTCTCTCTGAGTATCTCTATTACTCTATGTAAATAAAAATAGGGATATTTTTTAAAAGATACACCAGTAGAAATGGTTCAGTTTGTAAAACAAAAAAAAATGAAGAAAAACAAAGACTAAAAGACCCCGTGAGACTATTGGCCTTGAATACTTAGATTTAGAAAAGAAAAAATATTTAAAATCAATAACCTAAATTTGCCTTCAGACACTTAGAGAAATAAAGAGCCCAGAAAATCTAAAGCAAGCAACAGGAAATACAGATTATAGTAGAAACCAATAAAATATAAATAGAAAAACAAAGGAAAAATCAGTGAAACAAAAAAATTAGCTCTTTGAAAAGATTTTTAAAAATTGATCAGCTGGGACATTGCAGCATACTGGATAAAGCCACTGCTTGTGATGCCGGCATTCCGTATCCGCACTGGCTTAAGACCTGGCTGTTCTACTTCCGATCCAGCTCTCTGCTAATATGCCTGGTAAAGCAGAAGAGGATGGCCCAAGTGCTTGGGGCCCTGCACCCACATACGAGACCTCGAAAAAGCTCCTGGCTTCAGCCTGGACAGCCCTGGCAATTATGGCCATTTGGGGAATGAATCAGCGGATGGAAGATCTTGATCTCTTTCCCTCTCTTTCTATGGCTCTTTCAAATAAATAATGTGATACCTTGAATTAGTACTTAAAAATCTTTCCATAAACAAAAGTCTGTAGCCTCAAGGGTTCATTAGTGAATTCTATCACGTAAAGAACAGATAAGTATAAACTTCCAGAAAATAGAAGATGATGGAATACTTCCAAACTCATTATATAAGTATTATCCTGATACCAAAATTGTCACAAGAAAACTACAGGCCAATAACCTTCATTAATACAGAAGTTTACAGTAAAAATGTTGGCAAACTATATCCAGCAACATATAAAGTGAATCAGATACCATGATCAAATGGAATTTACCATAAGAATGCAAGACTGGTTTAACATCTAAAAATCAATATAATATACCATATCAATAGAATAAAGGACAAGAGCTACACGATCATCTAGATGTAGTGTTAAAAACAAAACAAAACCGCATTTGAAAGTCTGGCATTGCGGTGCAACAAGTTGAACCACCATCCCATATTGAAGTGCTGGTTTGAGTCCTGGCTGCTCCACTTCTGATCCAGCTTCCTGCTAATCTGTTTAGGGAGGTAGCAGAGGATGACTACAAGTACTTTCTTTTCCCTTCTCCCTCCCTCCCTGTGTCTTTCTCCCTCTCTATTTTTCAAAAAATATTATGTAAGTTTTTTTTTCCCTCAAGATAGCCAAATATAAGATTTTTTTTTTCCCTCAAGATAGCCAAATAGAAGTACCCAGCACTTGGCTCCTCCTTCACAGAGAACAATGAATACAACAAATAAACAGCTGCATTTTGAGGTAAATGCTTGAGGAACACTGAAAGTCAGTAAAGGAATAACAAGAAACTAGTAGGTCATGGAGACCTGGGGCTGCAGCGTGAGAGGAACAAAGCCCCTGGCAACTGAGATGCTGGCCCTGGCTGAGGAGAATCCCTGTTGCAAGGGAAGGGTTAACAAGAGAGCTTCTGCAGAGCCATCTGCACAGTTGCGTTATGTGGGTAATTCTAGATAGAGGAAGAATTCATTGTCATCACTGACTAGGAACACAGAAAGCAGAGCTGCCAGAACTCACGGTTACTTTGATTCAGAGAAGGACCTCACATTGTGTCCCACAATCCATAGAAGAGTTGTATCATCTTGAGAAAAGAGTCACTATTGGAATCCGCACTGTCCTAGGGAACAGGAGACCCTGCAAATCTGCATCCCAGGGATCCCCACAGACATTCCACCATACTAGCAAAAAAGACTGCAGCCTCACAAGCCCAACTAGACTGTACAGAGCATTAGTGACCTTAGAAGTCTGCCCTACAGGGACAGAGGGGTGAAGAGCAGCAGGAGAATCCTTCTCCCAGGACCATATATATAAGGGCACACCCTTCCTACACTCCACCTCTTCTACCTCCTGGAGGATTGCTTGATGCTGCCATGAGCTGCATACACTGGGAGTACTGTATAGGGCTCCCATGACCCCAGCCTGGTCTGCCTGCCATTGGTGCTCAGTACTGTATTAGCACCCAACCCACTATCAGTGCCTGCCTGGCCTGCTCCCAGTAGAGCACCACCCCAACAACTCCATCCTTGGCTTGGGGTCTGTGTGCCAAGGATCAAAGCAATCCCACTGAGCATCTCAGAGCCCCACCATTGCTATAATAGACACAGTGAAAGAAGGTATAAGGAAAAAACCCCACCCAAATTGTCCAACTGGAACTAAAGCCAATACTAGAAGACACATCTTGAAGGAAAAGCCTTTTACCATGAAAGCCACCCTTTAAAAATGTTAAAGACAACTGATCTAAATGTACAAGTATCGCTGTAGAGACATAAGCATGAAAAAGCAAAGCAGTAGAACACCTTCAAAGGAACATAGTAATGCTCTAGTAACAGTCTCCAAGAAAAAGTAGTTTGAGGAAATGCTTGGTAAAGAATTTAAAAATGATCATAAAAGATACTCAAACATAGAAATAGACAGATGGTTGAATTAAATCAGGAAAACGACTCATGTATAATTGAAAATTCAACAGATGAGGTCTTGAAAAAGAACCAAGCAGAAATGAATAAATAGCAACAGGCTAATTCAAGCAGAAGAATGAAATATCCTAGTCAGAAAAAAATTAAAAAGATGGCCTCTCAGGCATGTGAAACACCATTAAACAAATATTTGAATTTTGGGGACCCCACCCAAGGGACAAGACAGGAGTGCAGGCATAGAAAACCTACTCAATGGAAATTGGCAATCTGTAGGAAGATATGGACATCCAAGTTTAGGAGGTGCATAGGAACCCGAATAGATACAATGGAAAAAAAATCCTCACTATGTCACATTAAAATAAAAGTACAACAGAACTGTAAAATATGCAAGAGAAAAGTGCCACATCACTTTTAAAGGAGCCCCTATTAGGTTCACAGAATGCTTTACATCAGAAACCTTAAAGACCTAGATAGATTGGAATGATCTTTATTTACCAAGTTCTGAAAGAAAAGCACTCCAATCAAGAATACTTTACTCAGCAAAGCCATCTTTCATAAATTAAAGAGAAATCAAGACTTTCTAAGATAAGCAAAAGTTGAAGGAATCCATCACCACCAGATTGGTCTAACGAAAGATGAGAGAAACAAAGATAATTACTATTATGAAAATATAAAATCCACTAAAAGTTTATTGAAAATAAATATGAAAAAAATTTTAATGACAGGACTAACATTACTTATCAATAACCTTGTATATAAATGACTGAATTCCTCAACTAAAAGCTAACAGATTTACTGACTGGATTAAAAAAGGACCCAGTAACATGCTGCTTTCAAGAAACACACTTTAACAGTAAAGACACACACAAATTGAAAGTGAAAGTATGGGTCTGGTGCTGTTGCGTAGCAGGTAAAGCTGCCGCATGTGACACCAGCTGGTTCAAGTTACGGCTGCTCTGCTTCCGATCCAGATCTCTACCAGTGTTCCTGGGAAATCAGCAGAAGATGGCTCAAGTCCTTGGGCCCCTGCACCCACATGGGAGACCCAGAAGAAACTTCTGGTTTTGGTCTGATTCAGCTCTGGCCATTGCAGCCATTTAGGGAATGAACCAGCAGACGGAAGATTTCTGTCCCTGCCTCCCTTTCTATCTGTGCCTTTCAAATCTTTTTAAAAATAGTGAAAGTGTAGAAAAATCTATTCCATGAAAACAGAAGCCAAAAGTGAGCATCAGACAAAAAGTACTCATTTCAGACAAAAAATTCATTAAGACAAACTAAAAAGAGAAAGTATAAAATGATCAAAAGGGATTAATTCAACAAAATGACATAATTGTAAATATATATATATATAATGCTAGAGCACCCAATTTTTTAAAGTAAATATTAACGGATCTAAAGGGAGAAATAGCCTCCAATACAAAAACAGACTAAAACCCCATGTTCTTCAATGGGGAGATTATCTAGAAAAAAAAAATCACTGAAGAATCATCAGTTTGTACTATAGATCAAATAGATCTAACAAATATCTCTAGACTTTTCATACAAAATCTGCAGAATACAGCTTTTTAGCAGCACAGAATATTCTCTAGTATAAACTGTGTAATACATCACAATACAAAAAATTGAGTCCTATCATGTGTTTTCTCTGACCACAGTGAAATAAAACTAGAAATCAAGAAAATCTTAGGAATTTCATAAACACATGGAAGCTGAACAGCATGCTTCTGAATGAACAATAAGCAGCTGAAGAAATCAAAAGGGAAATTAAAATAATTATTGAGGGGCCTGATTCTGTGGCATAGGTAAAGCCACCACCTCTGGGTGCTGGTTCAGGTTCCAGTTGCTGCACTTCCAATCCAGCTCTCTGCTATGGCCTTGAAAAGCAGTAGAAGATGGTCCAAGTCCTTAAGCCCCTTCTGCGTGGGAGACCTGGAAGAAGCTCCTGGCTTCAGATTGACACAGCTCCAGCTGTTGCAGCCATCTGGGGAATGAACCAGCAGATGGAAGACCTTTCTCTTCCTCTGCCTCTCTCTAACTCTGCCTTTCAAATAAATAAATCTCTTAAGAAAAAAAACAAAAAACTTATTGGATCAAAAAAATGGAAACACAATATACCAATACAGGGATACAGAGAAAGCAGTACTAAGCAGGAAGTTTATAGCAACAAATGCCTCTGTAAAAAGTAGATCTATGCTGGCACTTGTGGCATGGCAGGTTGGGTAGACTCCTGTGACACCAGCTTCTCATATGCACAGCTGTTTGAGTCTTGGCTGTTCCACTTCCAGTCCAGCTCCCTGCTGGTGTGCCTGGGAAAGCAGTGGAGGATTGTCCAAGTACTTGGACCCCTGCACCTATGTGGGAGACCTAAATGAAGCTCCTGTCTTGTGGGAGTGAACCAGTGGATGGAAGGAAGATTTCTCTCCCTCTTCCTCTCTGTCTGCTTCTGCCCCTGCCCCTCTGAAACTCTGCCTTTGAAATAAATAAGTAAATCTTTTTTTTAAAGGGGCTGGCGTTGAGGCATAGCAGATTATGTCTCAACATGCCATGCTGGCATCCCATATGAGCACCAGTTCAAGTCCCAGCTGGACCACTTTCTATCCAGCTCCCTGCTAATATGCCTGGAAAAGCAGTACAGGGTGACCCAAGTACTTGGGCCCCTGTACCCACATGGGAGTCCTGGAAGAAGCTCCTGACTTCAGACTGGCCCAGCATTGGCTGTTGAATCATTTGGGGAGTGAACAGCTTCAGATTTTTTTTAAAGATTTATTTATTTGAAAGAGTTACAGAGAGATCTTCCATCAACTGATTCACTCCCCAGATGGTTGCAACCACCAGCTGGGCTAGACCAAAGCCAGGTACCAAAAGCGTCTTCCAGGTCTCCCTAAAGAGTAGCAATAGTCCAAACATCTGGGCCATGTTCTGCTTTTCCCAGGCCATTAGCAGGGAGCTAGACCAGAAATGGAGCAAGTGGAATACAAACCAGTGACCATATGAGATGCTGGCGTAGCAGGTGGTGGCTTTACCCATTACTCCACAATGCTGGCCCCCAGTAGATTTCCTACTAAAATTCTCCTCTCAGGCCAGCACCGCGGCTCACTAGGCTAATCCTCTGCCTGCAGCGCTGGCACCCCGGGTTCTAATCCTGGTTGCTCCTCTTCCAGTCCAGCTCTCTGCTGTGGCCTGGGAAGGCAGTGGATGATGGCCCAAGTGCTTGGGCCCTACACCCGCATGGGAGACCAAGAAGAAGCACTTGGCTCCTGGCTCTGGATCGGCGCAGCGTGCTGGCCGTAGCAGCCATTTGGGGGGTGAACAACGAAAGGAAGAAGACCTTTTTCTCTGTCTCTCTCACTGTCTAACTCTGCCTGTCAAAAAAAAAAAAAAAAAAGAAAGAAAAAATTCTCCTCTCAGAAGTTCTTCCTAGGGGCTAGCGCCATGGCACACTAGGTTAATCCTCCTCCTGTGGTGCCGGCATCCCATATGGGTGCCAATTCTAGTCCCAGTTGCTCCTCTTCCAGTCCAGCTCTCTGCTGTGGCCTGGGAGAGCAGTGGAGGATGGCCTAGGTGCTTGGTCCCCTGCACCCATGTGGGGGAACAGGAAGAGGCTCCTGGTTTCAGGTTGGAGCAGCTCCATCTGTTGTGGTCAGTTGGGAAGTGAACCAGTGGAAGGAGGATATTTCTCTCTCTCACTGTCTGTAATTCTACCTGTCAAATAAATAAAATAATTTTAAAAAGTTCTTCCTACTTTTTCATTCCTCATTGACTAAATACAGATATTTTTTTCTTAGTTAACTTTTTAAACAGGTAAATACAATATTTAAAAAAGGTACTAAAGAATATAAAATATGAAAATTTTCTAGCCACCTGCTACCTACAAGTGTACCTCCATTAAGGGGGCATGGAATTTGAACAGAGGGTGAGAGAAACACAACTTGCAAACCCTGTAAGAATTCTATTACTTCTTGAAACCAGATTTTGTGGAGGTAAAATGAAGCCACAATTTGTTAAAAGTTTCCATTAATTCAAAAAGTAATATATTTATACAGTGGCATCAGAAATATCAAAGGCTATAAAAACACATTTATAAAATATCAACTCCGGTTAAACACTCTGACACTGTGGTACACACATACTAGCAAATCAGTTACTAAGCTTATTGTATGTTAATTAAGTCTATGACTTGTGTTTATTTAACATGAATTATATATAACTAGTAAAGAATGTTCTGATGACCTTATAAGAAAGCAATTGTGTAAGTTCAACTCAGTTTTTTTCCCAGCACATTAATTTTTTAAATGATCAGAGACAAGGTTTCTTGCAATTAAAGACAAAGCCTTAGTAATATCAAGTGTTCAGACACCTCCTTAGCCTTTCCTTTTCATGCTAATTATGTTCTTTGGACAATATTTCTACTATATTTGTAGCCCTCCCTTTTAAAAAACTCAGTACATTAATACCTCTCTCAAAGTACAAGGATACTTCTAAAAGCTTGTGAAAATTAAATTAAAAATATTTTGCTGCAAAAATTTTTGAAAGTTTTGCATAGCTTTTTTGTAATATGCATTTTCCATGAAGCACTCATGTATGTTACTAGGAGAGCTTATAATATACTGATATGGACTGCATTAAATTTCTCACTTTCTGTGGTTAAGTTGCTGTGTTTACTAATGCCAACTAGAGTTGCATTCTAAAAGCGGATTCATCATGCAGTTGGCTGGCTCAGTATCTGATCAGCTCAATTTCAGCATTTACCTTTACTGATGTCAAACTAGATATTCCCATTTTATACTTCATGCAGTTGATTTTCTTAAGCAAAATGTATTACATGTCTCTGGTTATTCTCATCCTTTCAATATATCTAACCAAATTCCTCATTTGACACAATCTCCTAGGTGATAGCTAATCATCTTTAAAAAATTATCACTATTCTGCTTCAGTGGTAAATAACATGGCCAGGAGAAAATTTGACATGGAATTTCAGCTGATGGTGGTACTTTCAGGAACTATAAAAAGTATGGAAAAGACAGTGTTGAGATTAATGAATAAACATGAATTAGCTTAGTTTGCCATTCAACAGTAATACTTAATTGTCATAGAGGCAAGGCTTTTCACATATGTCAACATTGTTTACACACTTAGTTGGTGCATGACACTTTTATGCAGCAACTGGTTGATTTACAGATCTCTTTGATGCATATTAGGATTTTCCTGTGACATTTTTGTCATCTAAATGTTACTCTTTCTCCAGTTTTCCTCTAACATGTAGAAGAAATGTAAAGTGTATCTAACTTTAAAAAACCTTTAGGCCAAAAATCTTGAGTTGTAATCAATTCATGGTTTAATAAAGGACATGTGTAGTTAGAGTTTCTGGATAACCTCTCTTCCTTTGAAAATATTTTGTAATTAAAACCAGATGAAAGTAGCCAAGAAGGTATTCAGAACACTAAATAAAATGGATGTGCTGCATGGAATTTGCAGAATGCATCAAAACATGTAACAGTGATTTATAATAGCATTTGGTCCTAACACAAATCGGTAGATCTAACAGGCACAGTAAGTAAGATAGCATAATATAAAGCACTAAGGTGAAAGGGTTAATTGGCCTTGCACAGTTCAGTTTGCCACTCTAGTGGCACTTTCTGTTGTCTGTGTAAACAGAGTTGCTAAGTACTTTCCCACTAGGCTGCCACCTTTTTATTTATACAGTTGAACCACCAATGAGGAATGGATCATGGATCAGTTTACCAGTTGTGAACTTTTCAGCTCACTTCATGCTCCCCCTTCCCGCCCCCAGCTGTTGCCACATATTCCTCTAATCTTCTTTAGTCACTATGACCCCCCCCCAGCTATTTTTTTTCTCTCATTGATTTGAGTGTATGGTTATCAATATCTGATTCTATTGATATATACTTCATTCTCTGTGATTTGTATTGCTACCATACCAGTTCAAATGTCAAAATTTGCTGCAACCCATCCAAATATTTTCAAGTAACATTTTAAAAACTCTTTAAGATTTAAAACTTCATTGTACTTAAAGTCCTCTATAACCAGCCTTTACCTATGAGTACCCTCAACCCTACTGTGGGTTGGTATATTTAAATACATACTTCCAGGCTGTGTTTATAGGTTTTTTTTTTAACCTGTCTATTCGTAAACATAATTATGAATTATGGGAGTGCACATTAAAGCTATTAAGATGCATCTATATTATAGAGATGTATACATAGTATACTACATAGAGGGATTGAATTTAAATTGTTACCTGCTCCATAATATTACATTGTATTTTACATTTTAGTTAACTGTTAATAGACATTTATTTCCATTTTTCTATTTTAAACAATACCACAGTGAACAATCTTACAGTTGCTGTCTTGTACATATTGCTACAGTTTTTTTAAGGCAGTGTTTTTTAAACATGAAATCAATTTAGTAGGCAGGAATCTGCATTTTAAGAGAATAGAGTGCAGTAGAATCTGTTTAGAGTAGAAGGTACTTGTTTTTTCATGAAGTGTATATTTGTGTTCCAAGTTGTGATAGAAAATACATCTCAGACTGTAGGTCTCGATCAAAAAGTTTATGGCGTGATACAAATTTTTTTTTTTTTTGACAGGCAGAGTGGACAGAGAGACAGAGAAAGGTCTTCCTTTTGCCGTTGGTTCACCCTCCAATGGCCACCACAGCGGCCGGCGCACCGCGCTCATCCGATGGCAGGAGCCAGGTGCCAGGTGCTTTTCCTGGTCTCCCCATGGGGTGCAGGGCCCAAGCACCTGGGCCATCCTCCACTGCACTCCGGGGCCACAGCAGAGAGCTGGCCTGGAAGAGGGGCAACCGGGACAGAATCCGGTGCCCCGACCGGGACTAGAACCCAGTGTGCCGGCGCCGCAAGGCGGAGGATTAGCCTGTTGAGCTACGGCGCCGGCCAAATTTTTTTTATACTTTCTATCTTAATCTCTCTGGGTTATAGTGGAATGGCTGGACCAAAGGCTACATAGTATTTTCAATTTCATTTGACATAACCAAATTACTTTCTGAAGTAGAAAGTGCACTGTTAAACTCCTAACATCCCAACCAGTACTTAATACTATTTCTATATTGTTTAGGATGAAAAATTTTAATTTTAATTTTAAGTAGTGAAGTTGAGCATAACTACCTTCCTTATACTAAAAAATGTTAAGACCTATCTGATTAGTAGGTTACTATTCTTGAAAATAATATTTAAAGCTATAGAAATGATCTCCACAATCTTTTCTATGACTTTCCTTTTATACAAAAAGTGAGCCTAAAACTTAATGGCCTTGGTAATTACTAAAAATAATTTTAAAGTTTTTATACGTATTTAATTTTTAAAAGATTTTATATAGTTCATATATACAATTCTAAGAATATGATATTGCTTTCCTCCCACCCTCCCCCTCACTTGTATACATTTTAAAATGGTTATTCATATTTAAATTTTATTTGAAAGGAAGAGCTACAGATAGAATGAGCAAGGGAGGAATCTTCCATGTGCTGGTTTACTGCCCTTCCCAAATGCCTGCAACAGTCAGGGCTAGACCAGGCCAAAGCACCTGTTGATATCCCTCAATATGTAGATTTAGATTGATTTCAGTAAAATTCTATCATGGCTCAATAGGCTAATCCTCTGCCTGCAGCGCTGGCACCCCGGGTTCTGGTCCCGATCGGGGCGCCGGATTCTGTCCTGGTTGCTCCTCTTCCTGTCTAGCTCTCTGCTGTGGCCCGGGAATGCAGTGGAGGATGGCCCAAGTGCTTGGGCCCTGTACCCCATGGGAGACCAGGAGAAGCACCTGGCTCCTGGCTTCAGATCAGCGCGGTGCACTGGCCGCAGTGGCCACTGCGGGGTGAGCCAATGGAAAAGGAAGACCTTCTCTGTCTCTCTCACTATCCACTCTATCCAAAAAAAAAAAAAAAAATTCTATCAAGCCAGTTTCATCTGTAGTAAAAAATTTTGTCTGAATTCTAGCCAAGTGCCAGATAGTGTTTATCCATGTTGGGACCACTATAGATTGATATAATCTTATTATTTAATAGAACATTACTAAATAATTTTGGCCTAGTTATTGGTTATCTGGCTTTGACTTGAGTTTCCTTTTAAGAGACATGATCACATTCTTCATAGACAGTTGTTTTTGTTGTTAGTATTGGTTTTTTTTTTTTTTAAAGCTTTATTGTATTTATTTGAAAGAGTTACAGAGAGAAGTAGAGACAGAGAGAGAGGTCTTCCATCTGATGGTTCACCCCCCCAGATGGCTGCAACGACCAGAGCTGCACCGATCCAAAGCCAGGAGCCAGGAGCTTCTTCCGGGTCTCCCTCATGGGTGCAGGGGCCCAAGGACTTGGGCCATCTTCTGCTGCTATCCCAGGCTATAGCAGAGAACTGGATCAGAAGAGGAGGAGTCGGGACTAGAACTGGCGCCCATATGGGATGCTGGTGCTTCAGGGCAGAATGTTAACCTGCTGTGCCACAGTGCCAGCCCCAGTGTTGGTTATTAAAACTTATCCCTTTGTTAGTTTCATTCATTGTGCTACATCTGCTTTTAGAACCACATAGGAAAGACAACTTTAATTATGACAGTTCAGATATTGGAAGAAGGGACTGTCATTGTGGGTATAGCAGGTTAAGCTGCCTCTTGTGACACCACGTCCCATATCGTAGTACCAGGTGACATCCCAGCTACTCTGCTTCTGATCCACCTTCCTGCTGATGCATCTGGCAGGGCAGCAGAAGATGGCTTGGGAAGTAGCTCCTGCTACCCATATGGGAAACTAGGATGGAATTTCTGACTTCTGGCTTCAGCTTGGCAACCTGGCCTTTTGGGGAATGAACCAGTGGATGGAATTTTTCTTTCTCTGCCTTCGAAATATATAAATATTTTTAAAAGACCAAATAAAATTAGGATGTCAGTTATTTTCACCTTATAAAACAATATTGGAAACAACAAGTTTTCTTTTTTGGTGATGGTAATTTCTGTTTTTATAGAATTGAGAAATCAAAATACTATTCTATAACAAGGAACTCTGTTATTTAGATAATGTACTTGTAAATATATACTGCATATGCTAATGTCATTTATGAACATATTACTTCCTTAAGACTGATTCCCAAGTTGTTGTTTTTAAATATTACTTTATTTCAGTTAACTTTGTGGTTTATAAGTTTGTAAACTGTCGTTAGTTGATTTGAAAAATGGTGTCAGGCTTTGGAGAGCCTTCAAACTTTCTACTCTTTTAGAAACAAGACTTTTTCCTGGAATATTGTGGTGTTCAGGTGCTGTAGTTCTGTTTACTATTTTCAGCCTGAAATTGCCATTTTCGCAGTTTCTTGGTATACAACTGAAATGACGTCTGCAATGATTCTCCAAAAGTAGTTAGGGTACAAGTAGTTCTGGGTTAAAACTAGTTACTGGGGCTGGCACTGCCGTATCAGGTAAAGCTGCTGCCTGCAGTGCTGGCATCCCATATGGGCACTGGTTTGAGTCTCAGCTATTCTACTTCCAATCCAGCTCCCTGCTTATGGCCTGGGAAAGCAGTGGAAGATGGCCCAAGTGCTTGGGCCACTGCACCCTCATGGGAGACCTGGAAGAATCTCTAGGCTCCTGGCTTTGCCAGCTTTAGCCGTTGCAGCCATTTGAGTTTGAACCAATGGATGGGAAGATCTCTCTCTCTCTCTGACTCTGCCTGTCTGCAACTCTGGCTTTCAAATGAATCAAAAAACAAAACAAAAAAACTAGGTGCTACAAAGTAAAAACTAGTTGATATTACTTGGTGATTATCAGCCCATTATATGCAATCCATGGCTCTAGCCTCCTGACCACTCATTTAGAGAAACTAATGTTTTATGCTGGCAAAGTAGGAATTATTTATAGGACTGACTTAATAATTAGTGTTACTCCTGAGGAGAAAAAGGAAGATTATATTGATTTAATTTGTAGGATTTGCTTTATAGGCCTAATTTTTTTCACATTTATATGATTTACACACCCAAACATCAGTCAAACTCTGTAACTGCCTTTGCATATGATAAGGCTGTTTAATTTTTTTTAAAGATTTATTTTTTTATTTGAAAGGAATACAGAAAGGCAGACATGGAGAGAGAAGTCTTTCATCCACGGGTTCACTCCCTAAATGACCACAGCAGCCAGAGCTGGGCCAATCTGAAGCTAAGAGCCAGAAGCTTTCTTTGGGTCTCCTACGAGAGTATAGGGGCCCAAGGAACTGGGCTATCTTCTGCTGCTTTCCCAGTCCATAGCAAAGAGCTAGGTCGGAAGAAAAGCAGCCATGACTCGAACCTGTGTCTATATGGGATGCCAGCACTGCAGCCAGTGGCTTCACCTGCTACACCACAGTGCCGGCCCCTGCTTCTTCATTTTAAGAAGTTCTGGGCCAGCGCTGTGGCTCACTAGGCTAATCCTCCACCTGCGGTGCCGGCACCCTGGGTTCTAGTCCTGGTTGGGGCACCGGATTCTGTCCCGGTTGCTCCTCTTCCTGTCCAGCTCTCTGCTGTGGCCCGAGAGTGCAGTGGAGGATGGCCCAAGTCCTTGGGCCCTGCACCCACATGGGAGACCAAGAGGAAGTGCCTGGCTCCTGGCTTCAGATCGGCCAGTGCGCCAGCTGCAACATACCAGCCATAGTGGCCATTTGGGAGGTGAACCAACAGAAAACGAAGACCTTTCTCTCTGTCTCTCTCTCTCTTACTGTCTAACTCTGCCTGTCCAAAAAAAATAAAAAAGAAGAAGAAAGTTCTCCTGGGCCAGCATTACAGCAGCAGGTGAAGGTCCCTCCAAACCCATAGCAGAGCCTCATTCCAAGACACAGCTGCTCCTCTTTCAATCCAACTCCCTGCTAATGTGCCTAGGAAGGAAAAAAAGTATGGTCCAAGTTTTTGGGCTACTGCCACCTATGTGGGAGACATGGATGGATTTCCTTGCTTTTGGCTTCAGCCTGGCCCAGCCCTGGCTATTGTGACCATTTAGGGAGGGAACTGGCAGATTAGATATCTCTATGTGCTTCTCTTGTCACTCTGCCTTTTTTAAAAAAGGAAGACAGTTATATTTTTTTTAGAAAGCTTTTTATTTAATGAATAGAAATTTTGTAAGTACAACTTTAGGAATATAGTGGTTCTTCCCCCATACCTGCCCTCCCATTCCTATTCCCGTCCCACCTCCTACTCCCTCTCCCATCCCATTCTTCACTAAGGTTCATTTTTTTAAATTATCTTTATATACAGAAGACCAACTCTGTACTAAGTAAAGATTTCAGCAGTTTGCACCCACACAGACACACAAAGTATAAAGTACTGTTTAAAGATTAAGTTTACTGTTACTTCTCTTAGTACAATTCATTAAGGACAAAGATCCCAACATGGGGAGTAAGTGCACAGTGACTCCTGTTATTGGTTTAACGATTGACACTCTTATTTATGACATCAGTGATCACTGGAGACTTGTCATGAGCTGCCAAGGCTGTAAAAGCCTTTTGAGTCCACAAACTCCATTAGTATTTAGACAGGGCCATAATCAAAGTGGAAGTTCTCTCCTCCCTTCACAGAGAAAAGTACATCCTTCCTTGATGGCCCCTTCTTTTAACTGGGATCTCACTCTCAGAGATCCTTCATGTAGATCAGTTTATGACACAGTGTCTTTCCATGTCTGAGGTGCTCTCATGGGCTTTGCAGCCAGATCCGAATGCCTTACAGGGTGATTCTGAGATCAGAGTGCTGTTTATGGCATTTGTCATTCTGTGAGTCTGCTGTGTGGCCTGCTTCCCATGTTGGATCATTTTCTCATTTTTAATTCTATCTATTGTTATTACCAGACACTTGGTCTTATTTATGTGATCCCTTTGACACTTAATCCTGTCTGTATGATCAGTTACACACTTCATATGATCACTTTAACATGTAAGATGGCTTTAGTACCACCCAGCTTAATGAGATTTGGAGTCCCATGGCAAGTTTTTAGCTTTACCCTTAGGGGTAAGTCGGAATGTGTGCCGAACTATACATATCCTCTCTCTCTTATTCCCACTCTTACTTTTTACTGGGATCTATTTTCAATTGGATTTAAACAACCAATGGTATTAAGTAGAAAAAGAAAATAGTAAAAAAAAGAGTAAGTGTTTCTTGACAGTCAAGACAAAGGCTATTCAAGTCTTTGCTTCTCAGAGTGTGAATTTCACTTCTACAGGTTTCCTTTTAGGTGCTCAGTTAGTTGTCACAGATTAGTCAGTCCCTTTAGGGATGACTTATTTCACTAAGTATTAGGTTTTCCAGATTTTTACATTTTGTTGAAAATGACCGGATTTCTTTTCTTTTTTTTTTTTTTTTTTACCACTGGGTAGTATTCCATAGAGTACATATCCCGTAATTTGTTTATCCAGTCTTCTGTTGACAAGCATTAGGTTGATTCCATATCTTAGCTATTGTGATTTGAGCTGCAGTAAACATGAAGTACAGATAATTATTTTATTTGCTGATTTCATTTCCCTTGGATAAATTCTGAGGAGTGGGATGGCTGGGTCATATGGTAGGACTATATTCGGATTTCTGAGGTATCTGCAAACTATCTCCCATAGTGGCTTTACCAGTTTGCATTCCCATCAACAGTGGATTAGGGTACCTTTTTCCTTACATCCTCTCCAGCATTTGTTGTTTGTTGATTTCTGTATGAAAGCCATTCTAGCCAGGCTGAGGTGAAACCTCATTGTGGTTTTGATTTGCATTTCCCCGACAGCTAGTGATCCTGAACAGTTTTTCATGTGTCTGTTAGCCATTTGGATTTCCTCTTTTGAAAAATGTTTAAGTACTTGGTCCATCTCTTAAGAGGATTGTTTGTTTTGTTGTGGTGGAGTTTCTTGATCCCTTTATATATTCTGGTTATTAATCCTTTATCAGTTATATCGTTTGCAAGTAATTTCTCCCACTCTGAGTTACCTATTCACTTTCCTGAATGTTTCTTTTGCTTTAGAGAAACTTCTCAATTTGATGAAATCCCAGTTAATTTTGGCTTTGACTGCCTGTGCCTCTGAAGTCTTTTCCAAGAAGTTTTTGACTGTGCCAGAGTCTTGCAGGGTTTCTCCAGTGTTCTCTAATAATTTGGTGTCAGTTCATAGATTTAGATCTTTTGTTTTTTATTTTGACAGGCAGAGTTAGAGACAGAGAGACAGGTCTTCCCTCCATTGGTTCACCCCCTAAATGGCTGCTACTGCCAGAGCTACGCCGATCTGAAGCCAGGAGCCAGGTGCTTCCTCGTGGTCTCCCATGTGAGTGCAGGGCCCAAGGACTTGGGCCATCCTCCGCTGCCTTCCCAGGCCACAGCAGAGAGCTGGACTGGAAGAGGAGCAACCAGAACAGAATCCGGTGCCCCAACCGGGACTAGAACCTGGGGTGCCAGTGCCTCAGGCAGAGGATTAGCCAAATAAGCCGCGATTTAATCCATGTTGAGTGGATTTTTGTGTAAGGTGTAAAGTACGTGTCTTGCTTCATACACTTCTGCATATGAAAATCCAGTTTTCCCAGCACCATTTGTTGAATAGACTCCTTGCTGCAGGATTGGTTTTAGCTCCTTGATGTTTGGATTGATTTCTGGTGTTTCTATTGTGTTCCACTGGTCTATACATCTATTTTTGTACGAGTACCAGGCTGTTTTGATTATAACTGCCTTGTAGTAAGTCTTGAAATCTGGAATTGTGATGCCTCTGGCATTGTTTTTGTTGTATAAGATTGCTTTACCTGTTCGAGGGCTTCTGTGCCTCTGTATGAATTGCAGCATCATTTTTTTCTAGATATGAGATGAATGGTATTTTGATTGGTATCCAGTTGAATCTGTAGATTGCTTTCAGAAGAATGGACATTTTTATGATATTCTTCCAATCCATGAACATGGAAGAATTTCAGGTTTTTTTTTAATCTTCTTCTGCTTCTTTAATGTTTTGTAATTCTCATCATAGAGATCATTGTGACATTCTTGGAGAAATTTATTCCAAGGTATATGATTTTTTTTTTTTTGTAGCTATTGTGAATGGGATTGATCTTTCTCAGCTGTGCATTGTCTGTGTATACAAAGGCTGTTGATTTTTGTGTATTGACTGTTACCTTGCTACTTTACCAAACTCTTCTGTGATTTCCAGTAGTCTCTTTGTGTAGTCTTTTGGATCCCCTATATATAGAATATTGTTATCTGCAAATAGGGATACTTTGACTCCCTCATTCTCCATTTGAATACCTTTGATTTCTTTTTGTTGTTTAATGGTTCTGGCTGAAACTTCTAGAATTATGTTGAATAGCAGTGGCAAGAGTGGACATGCTTGTCTGGTTCTGGATCTCAGTAGGAATGATTACAGCTTTTCCCCATTCAATAGGATACTGGCTATGGGTTTGTCATAAATTGCCTTGATTGTGTTAGGGAGTATTCCTTTTGTACCTATTTGCTTAGGGTGTTGAAAGGGTGTTGCATTTTATCAAATGCTTTATCTCATCTATTGAGATAATCATATGGTGTGTTCTATTTGTTAATGTGATATATCACATTGATTTGTGAATGTTGAACCATCCCTGCATACCAGGGATAAATCTCACTTGGTCTGGGTGAATGATCTTTCTGATGTGTTGGAAAGAATTTGAGAGGATTCTCTCCCTTTCAGTTGTTTTGAATAAATTGAGAAAAATTGGAATTCTTCTTTAAATGTCTGATAGAATTCAGCAGTGAAGCCATCCAATTCTGGGCTTTTCTTTGTTGGGAGGGCCTTTATTACTGATTCAGTTTCTGTCTTGGTTATGGGTCTGTTTAGGTTTTCTGTGTCTTCATGGCTCAATTTAGGTAGGTTATATGTGTCTGGGAATCTATCCATTTCTTCCAGGTTTCCCAGTTTGTTTGCATACAGTTCTTTGTAGTAATTTCTGATGATGCTTATTTTTCCTGTGGTGTCTGTTATATTTCCTTTTTCCTCTCTAATTTTATTGATTTGGGTCTTCTCTCTCTCTCTCTTTTTTTTTTTTTTTTTGTTAGTTGGGCCAGTGGTATGTCAATTTTGTTTATATTTTCAAAAAACCAGCTCTTTGTTTTACTGATCTTTCGTATTTTTGATTCAATTTTATTTTTTCTCTAATTTTAATTCTTTTCTCCTGCTAGATTTGGGTTTGCTTTGCTGTTCTTTTTCTAGATCCTTGAGATGCACTGATAGCTCAGTTATTTGCTGTTTTTCCAGTTTCTTGATGCAGGCACCGATTGGTGTAAACTTTCCTCTTAACACTGCTTTTGCTGTTTGTCATAAATTTTGATATGTTGTGTTGTCATCTTTTGTTTCCAGAAATTTTTCAATTTCTCTTTTGATTTCTTCTATGACCCACTGTTCATTCAGGAGCATGTTGTTCAGTTTCCATGTGTTCCAGAGTTTCCTGAGTTGTTGATTTCCAGCTTTATTGCATTGTGGTCTGTGAATATGCATGGTATGATTTCAATTTTTTTTAAAAAATTTAAAAAAAAAATGAGAGTTGTTTTATAGTCTAGCATTTGGTCAATCTTAGAGATAGTTCCATGCACAGGTTAGAAGAATGTTTATTCTGCCATCGTAAGATGAAAAGTTCTGTAGGTATCTGTAGTGCCATTTAGTCTATAGTGTTGTGTCCCTCTGCTGTTCCCTTACTGATTTTCTATCTGGTTGATCTGTCCATTGCTGAAAGTGGGGTATTGAAATCCCCTACTATTGTATTTTAGTCTGTCTCCCTTTAGATCCTTTATTATTTCTTTTAAATAGCCAGATGCTCTGTAATAGAACATATATGTTTATAATAGTTACATCTTCCTGTTGAATTGACCTCTTAATCATTACACAGTGTCCTTCTTTATCTCTCCTCCTAGGCTCTTCCTGCCGCTTTTTCACCAGTGGCTTAGGCTGCTGCATTCTGCTCTCACCTTGCTCTCCAACGCTGGTGTGGAGGCTCTCGGCTGTTGGGATCCCCAGTTGTGTGTGTCTTCACCCGCCATGTAGGTCCACTGTGTTCCTCCATTTTACGTGGAGTTTCCTCTGCTGTTTTTTTCCCCAGCTCTTCTCTCAGTAAAAATTTGATTAAATTGATTTTACTGCCCATATGATGTTATTCTCTTTTATTCAATAGAACAAAGAAAAAATACAATAGAGAGCCTTAACAGAATAGGTGAAAGAATGTTTTTGGGAGCATGTAAGTTATAATTTGGCCATTTGAACAAAACTAAAATGTCTTCAATGAACTGTTTTACATAAAATACAAGATTAAATCAGGCAACCACTTATTCTAATTTTTTAAAATTTATTTTATTTGGCCTGCATCGTGGCTCAACAGGCTAATCCTCCGCCTTGCGGCGCCGGCACACCAGGTTCTAGTCCCGGTCGGGGCGCCGGATTCTGTCCCGGTTGCCCCTCTTCCAGGCCAGCTCTCTGCTGTGGCCCCGGAGTGCAGTGGAGGATGGCCCAAGTGCTTGGGCCCTGCACCCCATGGGAGACCAGGAAAAGCACCTGGCACCTGGCTCCTGCCATCGGATGAGCGCGGTGCGCTGGCCGCCGCGCGCCGGCCACGGCAGCCATTGGAGGGTGAACCAACGGCAAAGGAAGACCTTTCTCTCTGTCTCTCTCTCTCACTGTCCACTCTGCCTGTCAAAAATAAAAATAAATAAATAAATAAATAAATTTTATTTGAAAGAGTTAGGGAGAAAAGGAGAGAGGTCTTCCATCCACTGGTTCATTCCCCAGTTGGCCGCAATGGCTGGAGCTGTTCCTATCTGAATCCAAGAGCCAGGAGCTTCCTCCAGGTCTCCCACGCTGGTGCAGGGGCCCAAGGGCTTGGACCATCTTCCACTGCTTTTGCAGGCCATAGCAGAGAGCTGGATCGCGAGTGGAGCAGCAGGGTCTCATACCGTTGCCCATATGGGATGGAGGCAGCGGCTTTACCAGCTACACCACAGTGTTGGCACCAATAAATCTTTTTTTTTAAAGCGAAATTAGGTTCTTATAGGTTAGATGCTACTGTACTTTCCAAGATAACCTCTGAGGACTTTGGTGGCGATTTTTTTAAGTTCTTTCTTTTTTCTTTCTTTTTTTTTTTTTTAAAGATTTATTTATTTATTTGAAAGTCAGAGTTACACAGAGAGAGGAGGGGTAGAGAGAGAGGTCTTCCATCCACTGGTTCACTATCCAGATGGCCACAATGGCCGGAGCTGCGCTGATCCGCAGCCAGGAGCCAGGAGCCTCTTCTGAGTCTCCCACATGGGTGCAGGGGCCCAAAGACTTGGAGCATCTTTTACTGCCCTCCCAGGCCACAGCAGATAGCCAGATAGGAAGAGAAGCAGCCCGGACCAGAACTGGCGCCCATATGGGATGCCTGCAGTTCAGGCCAGGGCGTTAACCTGTTGCACCACAGCGCCAGCTCCTGGTGGTGATTTTTTTTAAGAAGTATTTATTTGAGGGGGAGTGGGGATGAAGGGGAGATAGATTCCCAAATGCTCGCAAAGCCAATACCATCAGACTGAAGCTGGGAACCAGGAACTCAATCCAGTCTCTCACATGGGTGACAACGCAATTACTTGAGCTATTATTGCTGCCTATTATGAATCCATGTTCACAAGAAGGTGAAGTCAGAAATCAGAGCTGGGAATTGAACTTAGGCACTCCAACGTGATATGTAGCTATAACTGCTTGGCTATAGACATCTTAACTGCCAGGCTAAATGTCTACCCAGGACTTTCTCTTTTTATCTGAATGAAATGGAACACTTGGGACTCTTTTAGCTGAATCTGTTGCTTGTTTCTGTCTGGTTGCTGTGCTAGAAATGGACTTGAGGGAAGATGTCACACAGGGGCTGGAGTTGGTAGACGCTAGGTTTTCACAGTGATCCTGGCAGAACAGGGTGCGTTCTGACCTCACTGTGATCACGAGTAGAGGTGTTCATGTTCACATCGTAAGTATGCTTTTGATGGCAGAACCAGTATGATTTGTTACTGAATTAAATTTGGACTGAGAGAAAGAGAAGTCTGGTGACATGAAAGTTCTTTGGAAGATGAAATTCTATTGAGATAGAATTTTAAATTTTAGGAGATCTATATTAAATGGATTTCTCAAATTTTTAAAAAATATATCAATTTTAGGAGAAACTAGAGCATTTCAAGGATATTATTTGTTCATATGCTGGATTTCTGGGCTTTCTTTGTATTTCATTAAATTATTAGGATAATGAAGTTGATATAGAAGGGTCATATCTCCGGTGTGCTGGCCACAGCGTGCCAGCCGCAGCGGCCATTGGAGGGTGAACCAACGGCTAAAGGAAGACCTTTCTCTCTGTCTCTCTCTCTCTGTCCACTCTGCCTGTCAAAAAAAAAAAAAAAAAAAAGAAGGGTCATATCTCATAGCATGAATGTGTACTACACTGAGAAACTGGTCTGTTGAGAGTTAAATTTATTAAATACTACGAGAATATAAATTGGCAAAAGGAAGAAAGGGAAAGAAGGGAGAATGAACAAAATGAGAGAAGGAGTTATATTCGTACTGTCCTTACCAGAGGAGTAAAGCACCTTGTTTTGGTTTGAACAGAATTGGCTCCCCAATCTCAGGCAGATGTTTAAACCCTAGGCTTATGTAAACAGTTAATGGATTAGGGCAGGGCATTGATCCAAATATGGTATCTGAAGGTAGGGACTTTGAGAAGTGATTGGATTGGATTAGATAGCCAAGGCGGAACCCCATAATCAAATCACGATCGTATCATAAGAGGGGACCACATAGAGGACAAAGGAAGAGGGAGCTTCCTGTGTGTCCTGACTTGTGATTGTCCACTGTCCTCCAGCCTCACCAGAGGCCTAAACCAGTGAGGCTGCCTAGTGTTGAACTGTGAACCTCAACAATAAACTGAAATAAACCTCCATCCTTCCTAAGCGGCTCTTCTCATATCTTTTAATTGCAGTAATGAAAAGCTGACTAATATACATGGTAATGACTTTTGGAAAGAATTTTATCAGCAAGATCTGCGGGGCCGGGGGGAGGTGTTCAGACACTTGTTTTTTCTTTTTGCGGCTATTTGTGATCTTTGTATCAGGAAAATCTCTTCTATTCATGTGTATTGTCCAAAAAGGCAAATCTGTAGATATGTGCCTAAGGAATCTTTTTCAGGTGACAGAAATATTCTAAACTAGATTGTAGTGATTTTTACAACCTATAAGTTTACCAAAAATCTTTGTACACTTGTATTTATTATTTATTTATTATACTTCAGTAAAGCTATTAAAAACATAAATGTGCCAGAACAATAACAAAAAACACCTCATTCCTTAATCATTTTGAGTAGTATTTTAATGCTTATGGGGAGAAATTTAGTTTAAAATTTTAATTTGAGAAAGATAGAAATAGGAGAGAGAGAGAGAGAACGAGCACGAGCTCTCATCCACCTGTTTATTCCCCAGTGCACACAATAGCTGGGACCAAGATGGGTTGAAGCCAGGAACCAGGAAATTTATAAGTCCAGATCTCCCACTTGGTTAATTTCATAGTGCTCAGTTTCATGAGCCATCACCCCTGCTTCCCCGAATTTTGTATTAACAAGCTGCTAAAATCAAGAGCTGGAGCCACAAATTAAACCCTTGTGCTACAGTGTGGGACATGGACATCAGCATCTTGAGAAATTTTGGGTTATCATAACTATCTAGTGGTAGAGGTTAGGGATGCTGTTAAAGATCCTCCAGTGAACAGAGCAGCTCCCTCTAACAAAGAAATATTTGGTCCAAAGTGTTGACAAGACCTGCATTAGATGAAAGTGATTGAGAGGGAGGACTACACAGGGTGACTTGCTTGGGTTTTCATCATAGCCCTGCCATTTATTGCGTGACTGTGGGTGGTTATTTAAGTCTGTATGCCTAAATTTCCTTATCTGTATAAACATAATAGTATTTAGCTTATAAGATTGTTGAGAAACTATTTAATATTGTATGTGTGAAAAACAGAATAATTCCTTGGAACAAATTAAGGATATTGGCTGCTGTTTTGTTATTTTAATAGGGGAATCCTGTAATCAAAGCTACAGACTTTTCAACTTCTCTGTGATTTGTAAACAAGCTTCTCAGTAAAATGTAAAATTGAATCAAGGGTAGACATTTGGCAGAATTGTTATAATGCCACTTGAGATTCCCTAATCCATGTCAGAGTGCCTAGGTTTAGGATCTACCGCTGATCCCAGTTACAGCTTCCTGCTAATGTATACCCTGGGAGGCAGCAAGTGAATACTAGAATCCCTGCCACTCATATGGGAAACATGTATTGAGTTCCAGACTCCCAGATTTGGCCTGGCCCAGCCCTGACTGTTGTGGGCATTTGGGGAGTGAACTAAGAGATGCTTTTGTCCGTCTAGTCTTTCTGTATTTCAAATAAATAAATAAAACTTTTAAAAAATCATATAAAAGAGTAAAATGGGAGCATTTTGAAATTTTCATGATACAAATATATAATAAAAATTTGCATATTTATAAATGTATGTTAGCAAATTTAGGAGTTCCTAAAAGCAAATGAGACTTTTATTCCTTTTTTTTTTAATAAAGCTTTTATTTAAAGTATAAAATTCCAAAGTACAGCTTATGGATTGCAATGGCTCCACCCCCCATAACTTCCCTCCCACCCGCAACCCTCCCCTTTCCCGCTCCCTCTCCCCTTGCATTCACATCAAGATTCATTTTCAATTCTCTTTATACACAGAAGATCAGTTTAGTACATATTACATATTATATAGCATTTCATATGAAAAAATTTTTAATTTTTTTTCAATGTTGATTTTCATTTTTAATTTGAAAGAGAGACAGATCTTCTAGCTTCTTCCTCAGATGTTGGCAACAGCCAAGGCTGGACAAGGCCAAAGCCAGGAGCCTGTAACTCAATCTAAGTCTCCCACATGGGTGGCAGGGAGGGACCCACATACTTGAGCCATCATCTGTTTTCTCCTGGGTGTGCGTTAATGGGAAACTGGGATCGCTGGAACAGGAACAGGGACTCGATATGGAATGTGGGCATCCCGAGCAGCAAAAACTGCTGCACTAAATGTCCACCTCCCTCATCCCTCTTTTTCTGTTAGTGTTTAAGAAATATTCCTTGAGTTACACATCTTGTAGAGCAGCAGCTCTGAAGCCAAGACATTACTTCATTGGCCCTTTATCTTAGATTCTATAGTTGCAGTTTCTGTTTCTTTGAAAGTCTTAACCCGGAAACATTATTCAGGAAGTATATATTAATAAAAAGTGAAAATTTTTACATAATTTTGATTTGATTCAATTCCTGCCTTGCTTCTTTAGTGATGATTTTTTTCTTGGTGTTAAATCCTGTTTCTGATCTTTGTCCATTCATATGTTGTTGAAGACATTTTTGGCAGCTAGTGTTATAACTGCATCCAAAGGGTAAAATGAGAATGTCCAATTCATTAAATTCTAGGTTATTTTAAGAGGTAATAGGAAATATTGATTTTAGTCACATCATGACTTTATTTCCTCCTCTAATAACTGTGTACACTACAAACTACATTAATCTTAAGTAACTTTTTGTGTTTCTTAATGCTGTCCCTATCAGTGTAATAAAGTCATGAATTATAGTTCTACTAAAACAAAATTTAATTAGATTTGATACAAAGTATTTTTGTATATATTGCAAATATTAGCATATTCAGAAAAACATTCAGACCCAGAAACATTGTATAGTGTTACTGTTTTCTAGAAAGAAATGGCAATTTAACTTTTTCCCCAAACTTCGAGTAGGACAATAAATGGCACAGGAGAAAAAAAAAACACAATTTTTGAGCTGAAAAAAGAGATGTGGAAATGGTAAGAATACATCTTTTCCTATTCTTGTTTTCTTCCTTTTTTTTTTTTAAGGTTCAGTTTTAGTTTTTTACCACTTGATGGCAGTGATGGAGCTAGAGCCACCCTAAGAAGGTTAGGGCAAGAACTCATAATGAATAACAAAAGGATAGATACAAAAGAAATCTCTGACATTTTAATATTATTCACATCGCTAGGTGATATTACTTATATTGCAATTGACAGTAATAGGGGGAAAAGCCTCTAGATGGAGCTTCAGTACTTTCTAAGGGAGAAATTTGCTCAGTCTTTTCCAAATGCATGCTTTATATTATTTTACATAATACATGAATCTAGAATGGATTTTTAAACTTAGTACTTAAGGATGAATTTATGTCAGTTGTAATTGTACAAATTAATTCATCAAATCCACAAATAATTTGATTAAATAACTATTTTAGTATCTTAAATTTCTATTGTCACTATTAATATTTATTGAAAAGTATGTTAAAGTATTACTCAGATCTTTCTAACATTAAAATGAAATTGCCTAACAAGTTAGTAAAAGATATTCATATAAAATCAGGTGTTTAAAAAAGATATTGTCCCATAATTAAATGAAACCATCTGTATTTTCAGCTGATATATCTGTTATTATTCAACTTGAATTCTTAAGAGAGCATTGTTTTCTACCTTCTGGTAGGACAGTAAGATAGTAGAAGATATAATTTTTTGTAGCTACTATAAAATACATATATACAATGTATAACTATATTTGAGAGGACTTCATGGTACATGAAAAGTACACACTATTTTTCATTTCACTTTCCATGAGTTTTTTTTTTTTTTTTTTTTTTGACAGGCAGAGTTATAGAGAGACAGAGAGAAAGGTCTTCCTTCCATTGGTTCACCCCCCAAATGGCTGCTACAACCGGCGCACTGCGCTGATCTGAAGCCAGGAGCTAGGTGCTTCCTCCTGGTCTCCCATGTGGGTGCAGGGCCCAAGCGCTTGGGCCATCCTCCACTTCCTTCCCAGGTCACAGCAGAGAGCTGGACTGAAAGAGGGGCAACCGGGACAGAATCTGGCGCCCCAACCAGGACTAGAACCTGGTGTGCCAGCGCCGCAAGGCAGAGGACTAGCCTGTTGAACCGCAGCGCCGGCCCTCCATGAGCTTTTAAAAGCCCCTTTATATAAGTATACTACCAGAATATCAATAAAAATATTAATAGTTTTATTACCTATGGACTAATATCAATTTTTAGCACCTAATTTCGTAGTAATACCATGCCTTTTACTAACTTGTTAGGTATTCAGGCTCATTTTGTATAAGTTAGAATTACATATATAAAGCCACATATAATGTAGTTTCTGTATACACACAGATACACACACATATACTTATATGATTTAACCGAATTTCTAATTAAAAATGGTAAATTTATATGCTATCAGATCCTTTAGTTAGTACTTTATCTTAAAGCAGTTGACAAAGGAAGAACATCTTAACATTAAACTAGTTGAGTTTAATTAGTTGAAGAGCTTGAATTTAGCTTTTGAGATGCTAATCTTAACTGTAACAAATTAATAGTCTCAATTATTTTAGAAATAACAACGTTTACCATTTTCCACATTTATTCTGTATGTATATTATAATGTCAGTTTTGGAAATCTAAATATTTCCTTTTCATCAAGCTAAATGTCATAATTTTCTAGGCAAAATGTTAGTTTTACACATAAGAGACTTAAGATTCAGGAGTTAAGTGAATAACAAAATAGCTTTGTGTTAAATAAATCATTACTCTATTATCTTGAGTTCTTGTGCTGTATAGCCTTTTAGATGGGAAAACAGGCAAATTACCTAATACATTTAAAATTATCTTCATATCTAACAAGTTGGTTAAGCACATTTTGTTAATAGGAAGTCAAATGCTTAAAATCAGTATTGCACCATAATTCAATATGCCTGCTATTTAACATTTGTGTTCTTAGAGAAAAACAATTTTCCAAGTCAGTTCCCTGTTGTTGTTGTTTTTATTGAAACTTTGGGAATTTTCTGTTCTACCTGTTCTTCAAGTAGCAAACATTCTTACTCTCATCAGAAATATTTCCATTTTTTGCAAAATAAAAAATCCATTGTCATTATACATTTAAGAGAAATTCCCATTTTTTTTTTTCAGAAGAAAAATAATGTTTTCAATATACTGTTGATTTTAGTGTCTACATCTTTTAGAATAACAAGAAAATGTAAGAATAGTAAGTTTTATCTTCTGGTATCCTATTAGCTCAGTTAATTTTGATGTCTTATAAAGTATTTCAGTGAAACTATGCTCTTGCTTTTTCTAAGACTCACAATTTAGAAACCTTGAGTAATATTTGGTTTGGAATTGACCTAATATAATAATTACTTGATGCTGAAAGAGAATATTCAACTGGAAAATCCTATGAGAAGTATAAACAATGGTTTGCAGTAGCTTTATGTTTTTTTATTTCTTAAGCAAATTCTTATTTTTTTTCTCTATGGAGAAGCTTACTGAAATGAAGTAGTTGCAAGTAACTTTTTATAATTACATTTAATAATGATGTTAGCAACAATTGATTTTCTTTTTGACTAAGCAAATATATACAAATTCATTTCAGGGTATATATAGAGTCAGCTAAATTTAGAACATAATTTGCTTGTTAATCATTTCATAGTAACAGTCTCTCAGAAAGCCATGTGTTACTTTATTTATTCGTTATCTAATTAAGTTTTTTCTGACTCTAATAAGAAAGGAGCACATTATTGAAACATCTCATAAATGTTCTTTTATTAATACCTTTTAAACTAATATAATTGCATTACATTAGCTCTTGATTGTTTAATGAGGTAAACATAAAGATATGATGTGTTTCTCAGGGTTAAGAAAACTCCAGTTCAAGAAACTGTTAACATTACTACAAAGATCTATACATGATAACCTTGTAATATTAGTTACTAATGAAATATATGCATTTGAAATAATTGTGGGTAAGTTTCAAGTTAAATTGTAACTTGAGGAATCTTTCTTGACAAAAGAAAATTGACATTTTCCATTTACCTGATGGGCTTGCCATATGAATGAATGGTTTATATATCAAGACAATTCTATATGTTAAACCTTTCTTTTAAGGAAAAAAGAATAAAGTATATAGTTGCTGTTTGCTATAATCACACAAGCTTAAAACTATTTTAGTTTGGTTGAGGAAAAACTCCTCTGTTTTACGGTCATTTAGGTTGTTGGGATACATTCTTTTTAACCAGCGTGTTGTTATTTTGTAGCATCATCAGTAGTATGTAAATCTTGTTTAGATTTTTTCTCTTGTTGACAATAGTGCCAACAACTGCAATGAAACATTTCTATTGACTAACAATTCCTGTTGTTTTTTAGAGTAGTTTACCCATGTTCAATATTTGTACTATCACCATTATTGATAGTAAATTTTTCTATGTTGGTGTAACCAAAAAAAAAAAAAAAAAAGTAGAAAAGTACTATCACACTTAAATTACTTCTTTTTCCAAACTAGTTTTGTAAGTAAGCTTCCCTGAAATGTAGTCTATCAGAGTCTTTTTGAACTATGTATTGAAAGTATAGAAAGCACAAGGAAATCTGTAGCATTTATTACAGTGCTTCATAAAAATGTTTTGTTAGTACGTTGTACAAATATGCACATAAAAGCATTGAAACCAATTTATTAATATAGATCTTGAACAATACAGTTTACATTTATCAATTCTTAAACTTGTGTATGGTTAGCTTTGTATCCTATTAAGTTATATATGAATTTGAATATTTTTTTACAGTGTGTTCAGGTTTTGATTTTACATTATTGGATACCTTTCAGTAATATCTAAACTATGATCATAGAGCAGCTAGAAAAACAATTTGTTTTGTTTTTCAATAAAAATTTTATTTCTTTATCCTTTTACATGACATTAAAAAATTTCTATTTTATTTTACTTTTAAAAATAGCATACATAATAAAACATGTTTCTTTCATCTTCTACCATCAGATTACCTAAATAGGTATTGAAATACTTTTCCAAAGCTTACTTTTTTGGAAAAAAAAAAGTCTTTTTATGAAGTCATATTATGTAATGATTTCTTAAGCTTGTCTTCTACCCTGGACCCATCCCCTTTTCCTAAAATTTTCTTTATTAAACAGATTAAAAATTTGATTACTTCTCTGGCAGCACTAAAACTTTAAAAACTAAAAAGGAAATTATATAAATCTTCTGAATTTAGTCTTCTGTGTCTTTATTTTTTATGAAGGTCATTAACACTATGTTAATATAGTGAATGCAGATGTGATTTTATAGTAAGGATATAATTGTAATTTACTTTTATAGATTTTGTTAGTATTATTTTAAGTGAAATAGCCCTAACTTATGAAAGAAATTTGTTTGTAAATTCAGGTGTGGTAGTCTTCAAGAATTTAGTTGTACATTGTGTTTTCAAATTTAGTACAAAGTTAATTGATATCTAAAAGAGAATCTTCAATTGAAGTAGTGCTTTGTAATGAAGGTTAATGGTCCTATCATGTGAGACAAAGTGTGTATTAAGTATAGAGAGTGGATTGTATATTTTCAGTATAATTACATGTTCTATTTGTAGTACATATTTAGAGACACTTTGAAGATAACGAAATAATTAGTCACCAATAAGAACTAAGTAATATAAGCATTGGGGATTATGTAGAAAATTTGTACCTTTTCTGTTCACCTATAAATGTTTGCTAGATAATGTATTTTTAATATTTTATAATACTTTAAAGAAACTTGTATTGACTTAGCCTGCTTGTTAGCATGCCAGTTGAAGTATAACATAAAAAAGTAGTTGTAATTAAGTAAATAAATTCTTGAAATTCGTAATCTGTGAACTGAAAATTTCAAAATACAATGGTATGTATTAAACTACTATGCATTTGGCGCCGGCACCGTGGCTCACTTGGCTAATCCTCTGCCTGCAGTGCCAGCATCCCATATGGGCACCGGGTTCTAGTCCCAGCTGCTCCTCTTCCAGTCCAGCTCTCTACTGTGGCCCGGGAAGGCAGTGGAGAATGGCCCAAGTGCTAGAGTACCTGCACCTGTGTGGGAGACCAGGAGGATGCACCTGGCTCCTGGCTTTGGATCCGTGTAGCTCTGGCTGTAGTAGTCATTTGGGGGGCTGAACCAACGGAAAGAAGACCTTTCTTTCTGCCTATTGCTGCAATCTGGGGAGTGAACCAGCAGATGGAAGATCTCTTTCTCTCCATCTCTCTCTCTGGAACTGTGCCTTTCAAATAAAAAAAATAAATCTTTAAAAAAAATGAAGGTTCAATTTTTTTCTTAATGTTACATGTGTATTAGAATCAGGAATAAATTGTTGAAATCATTTCCAGATGTGTTTGAGAATAGTTTTTCATTCTCTGCTTTTAACTGATTTGATAAATGATTTTAAATAATTTCCAGACTTAAAAGGGTATTTTCTATTCTATTTTGAATTACTCATGCTCATTTAAGTGATTACTTTATAACACCAAACTAGGTAAACCAGTCCTCTAAACTTTTGGGGTTACCTTGGTAATTGGGAGAGTTAAGGAGAAATACAGCTTTATGGAATATATACATAGCATATACATTTAATCTGTTTGCATATTTGTGTTATTTGGCCTGATGAAGTATGTTTAGAACAAGGTTAATTTTACTCAAATTTGCTTAAATGAATGCTTAAATAAGCTCTGTGCTACAAATATTCATAATCTAAATTTCCATGTCATACCTAAGTTTATCCTGTGGTAATTTACAAAGGAAAAAATATATATATTGTTTCATAAAAATAGTTTTAACTGAACTTCATACTTGGTTTATTTTATTTTTACATTGGAATAGTGAAATTAGATGATTGCTTATTCTTTAGATGGGATATAAGTAAAATTACACTGACTTTTTTGTTAACTTATGCTAATTTATAATCATATAGATGGGGTAATAATCTGACTACTATTTTTAAAGCCTCTTTTGAATTTTCCTAGAAGCATTGACATTCCAAATTTTATATATGTACTATTATACTAATACATTATTTATAAGTAAATGTACATATTATGGTAATCAATACTCAAATATTTGGTGACTATTGCATTAAATCATCTTTCCAAGCTTGAACTTTTGACTCCTACATTGTTCATTGTGAAAAGCCTCTTTTGTTACCTTATTGTCTTCTCTTAGGAACCAACATTACTAAAATCCTCAGTCTCTAGCATGTAGATAACTTTAGAAAGCATTACACTACTGGTTAAGCTCCTGTTGTCCACATAACTCTGAGACTCTTGCTGCTTGCTTTTCACAATAATTGGGCTACCTCAGCTATAGCCATAATCGGTTCAGTTCATCACCATGCACTCATTTTTGAAACACAGATGAAATAGAATTTAGAATTTGGTTACCTGTACTTGCATTGTTTCTTTGTCATCTCTACAAAGCAGGGCTTGCCAATTGTTACAAATAATTTGATCAAAATTTTAGTCAACAAGTCAATTATAAAAATATGCTGAAGGAAAATACTTAAATATTTTTTCAGGGGTAAGAACTGTCAAACACTCAAGAAATTATTGATAAGCAATTCATGTAAAACAAAACCCCTGTGAGAAAACAAAAGTCTTAAAAATTCTTGGCTTCTGGAGTTGCCAGATACGTAAAAAAGATATGCAAGGGGCCAGTGCTGTGGTGTGTGGGTAAAACTGCCGCTTGCAGTGCCGGCATCCCATATGGGTGCCAGTTGAATCCCGGCTATTCCATTTCTGATCCAGCTCTCTGCTATGGCCTGGGAAAGCAGTAGAATATGGCCCAGGTCCTTGGGCCCCTGAACCTGCATGGAAGACCTGGAGGAAGCTCCTGGCTTCAGATCAGCCCAGCTCCAGCTGTTTGTGGCCAACTGGGAAGTGAATCCACAAATGGAAAACCTCTCTCTCTTTTCTCTCTCTTTCTCTCTCTTTCTCTTTTTCTCTCTTTCTCTTTTTCTCTTTTTCTCTTTTTCTCTCTCTCTCTCCCCATCTGCCTCTGCCTTTCTGTAACTCTGCCTTTCAAATAAATAAATCTTTTAAAAAATATGCAATATTGATGTGTAATACTCTGGTATTTTTAAAGCTATTATTACTTGCTAATTTGCTTCTTAAATTGTATAAATTATACTTACCCTGAAACAAGGAAGACAAATTATTACAAATCTGTGGTTCTTGAAGCACAGAGCAAAGAGAAGAATAAAGCAAAGCAAGCCTTTTTCATGTCACATAGTTTTATTTGGGGAAGGCTGGGAATGAACCTTCCCTCTTTTTTTGTTTTACGCAGATTAAGGAAAAGGAGGAAGACCACATATGCCTATGGAGTGAAACTGGTGTCAGGAACATTTTGTTTAATTAGCATATAATTTTTTGTAGCTATCTTCAGAAGAGAGGTTGCTTAAATATTGAAGATATATTTTATTTTCTATTGGATTGTTGCCATTTTTGTAAGAAGCTGATTTGGAGACTGAAAGCTACCAAAATAGTTTAAGAGGCACATGGTTTTCTGAAGTAAATTTTCTATTCAAACACACAAATTTATACAATCAGAAAATTCAAAAACCATACATTACAGGCAGATCAGTTTTCACAAGTGAATCCATCTGTGTAATCACCAGGATCAAGACATAGAATGTTACTGAGTATGCCAGAAGATCCCCTGGTGCCTACTCCCACTATGTCTCCAGCCCTACCAATGGTAACCATTATCCTGCCTTCTGATCCTGTAGATTAGTTTTACCATTGACAAACTTTTCTTAGATATACAGAATTATGTACTACATACTCCAGTTGCTTGCCGGCTTTTTTTTTCTCAAGAATTATCTTCATGAAATTGATCTATGCTATTGCATAGAGCAAGTGTTCACTCAGGATGGTTGCTCTTCATTTATTACATCGTATGTTCTTCAGTTCATTTACTCATCCTATGGTTGATAGATCTTAGGTTGTTTATATTTTGGGGCTGTTATGACCAATCCTATGAACATTCTTCTTTATGTCTTCAAATGATCATGTGTATGTATGTGTGTTGGGTATACACCTAGGGATAAAATTGCTAGCTTGTATCTTCTTAGCCTTAAAGATGGTAATAAAGTCTTTATTTCTCTACTGCCAGATTAAAATCAAATCATAGTGTCTGCTGTACCACTTACCCTTATTTACATCCTTTCTCCTTTTTTTTCTGTTTTGGAAATTCAATGGAGCAGGCGTTTAGCCTAGTGGTTAAGACACCCATGTTGCTTATTGGGATTTAATTTCTAGGTCTGGCTCCTGACTACAGTTCCGATCAAGACAGACCTGGCAAGGCAGGGGTGATGGCTCAAGTTATTGCATTCCTGCCACCTATATACTAGACCTGAAATGAGCTTCTGGCTCCAGATTCAGCCATTGTGAGCATGTGAGGAGTGAACAAGTGTATGGGTATTTTCCCTCTCTCTCTCCCTTTCCTCTCTCCTTCTCTCTCTTCCTCCCCGCCCCTCTCCCCCACAATCCCTCAAAGTAAAAATTTTTAAAGTTCCAGGACATTATTAGGTTGCCTGTAATGGCATATGTCTTTTGTTTCAAAGACACTTACTAAACACATCTTACAATTTACCAATCACAATACATTTATATTTGACTATTTTGCCTGATTGATTGCTCACTGTTAATTCTTTTTTGGCTTTTTTATTACCAAAAATTTGAAACATACACAAAGTAGAATAGTTTAATGAATTCCCATATACCTATCACTCAACTTTAACAATTACCAACATTTTGCAGCATTATCCTTGTTTCTGCAGTATTTTACAATGAATATTTGACATTTTTCTCTTCAGTACTTCACTATGCTCAGGTTTAAATAGACATTTTCTTAAATAACCATGTCACCCAATATAGTTTATATTAATTACTTAATAGCATCTACTATGTATTCCTTATTTAGTTACTCCCAGCAGTCTCAAAAGTGTCTTTTTACTCTGGTTTTGTGTGAATCAGGAACCAAACGAGTTCCATTACATTTGGTTGGTCTGTCTCTTAAATCTCTTTGGAACTATACCTCCTCCTCTTTTTTTCCTGGGATATTGGCTTGTTATAGAGACTTCCATTTTAAGATAAATCAGTTGTAAAATAGTCTAAAATAATTGAAGTCATTACCAGATTATAGAAATGATGATTTTGTGTTGTGAGTGGTTAATCTTACATTCTTGCTAACTCAGTCCCAGTAATTGGCTTTTTCTCAAGGTTGCGGAATTTTTTTTTTTGTAAGTTACAGTTTCCCATGTCTTTATATGGGAAATATATATTGTTTATATAATGTCTGTGGCTGATTTCTCACTAAAACAGCATAATTTAATAATTGCAACAGGGATTATTTGGCCCACAAAGCTCAACATATTTACTCTAAAGGGGCTGACCTTGTGGCACAGTGGGTAAAACCACTGCCTGCAGCGCCAGCATCCCTTGTGGGTGCTAGTTCAAGTCCTGGCTACTCCACTTTCTATCCAGCTCTCTGCTAAAGCACCTGAGAAAGCAGTGGAAAATGACCCAAGTGCTTAGCTTCCTATGTCCACATGGAAGACCTAGAAGAAGCTCCTGGCTTTAGATCAGCCCAGCTGCAGCCATTGTGGCCATTTGGGAGTAAACCAGCAGATGGAATATCTCTCTGTAACTCTTCAAATAAAGAAATCTGTGTAAAAAATATTTACTATCTGGCCCTTTACAGAAAAAATTTGCCAACCCCTGATATGAAATAAAATGAGAAAGCTCCCTTGAGTTACCTAAGGCAGGACTTCCAGTAATCTAACATACCAAAACTTTGTGAGGTTAAGAACTGTATTTATCAGGGCTGGTGCTCTGGCTCAGTGAGTTAAGCCAGCATCTGCGGGGCTGGCATCCCATATGGGTGCCCTTTTAGTCTTGGCGGCTTCACTTCCAGTCCAGTTCCCTGCTAATGAGCCTGGGAAAGCAGTGGAAGTTGGCCAAATTCCTTTGACGCCTGTACCCACGTGGGAGACTCGGAAGAAACTCCTGCCTCCTGGCTTCAGACTAGCCCAGCCCTCACCTTTGTGGCCATTTGGGGAGTGAACTAGCAGATGGAAGATTCTCAACCAGTTGTTCTCTTTCTCTCTCTTCCTCCCTAACTCCCTCCCTCTCCCTCTCTTTTGCTCTCTTTCTCTCTCTCCCTCTGCCTTTTGCTAACTCTACCTTTAAAATAATAAAATCTTAAAAAAAAAAAAAAAACTTAGAGGCTGGCGCCGCGGCTCATTTGGCTAATCTTCCGCCTGTGGCGCCGGCACCTGGGTTCTAGTCCCCGTTGGGGTGCTGGATTCTGTCCCGGTTGCTCCTCTTCTGTCCAGCTCTCTGCTGTGGCCCGGGAAGGCAGTGGAGGATGGCCCAAGCGCTTGGGCCCTGCACCCACATGGGAGACCAGGAGGAAGCACCTGGCTCCTGGCTTCCTATTGGCGCAGCGTGCCAGCTGTAGCGGCCATTTTGGGGGTGAACCAACGGAAAAGGAAGACCTTTCTCTCTGTCTCTCTCTCACTGCCTAACTCTGCCTGTCCAAAAAAAAAATACACACACACACACACACACACAAACTTAGAAAAAACTGTTTATCATGCTCACCATTATATCCCCAATGTTTGTATAGTAGGCGCTTAGTAAATATATGTATTTCTGAATCTATTTCATTCTCAGTTTCTAGCCTTATAATCTAAAGCATGAATCGAAATAAAGTACAAATCAGATTTGTCAAATATTAAAATGAAGAAGTGGTGACTCTCTAGCCTAACATTATAATAGTAGCTTTTGTTTACTAAGCACTAACTATATGCCAAACACTCTAATAAGCTTATCATGTATATATCTCATTTAAGTATTACAGCAGTCTTTTAGGAGTCTTCTTACATTAGAATCTCCATTTTATAGATGAAAAATTAAGACTTTGAGAAAGTAAGTAATTTTTCAACAATCACATTGCTAGTAAATGACTTAGTTATGTTCAAACCTACTTCCATCCTTATTATAGTAAGTGACAAGGGGTTGATTCTAATATAATGTGGAACAGGAGTTAAGTTTCTTTGAATATGTAGGATCTTCAAAAACTTTATGGAAAATACATGTTAAAAAATAATGCTTGAATTTAAAAATATTTTTATACTAAAATAAACTTACCATTTAAATCCACTTTTCCACACTTTCTGAAGCATCCTCCTATGTTCTGCAACAAACAGGCTTACCAGGTTCTGTTCATAACATTCTCTTAATTTTTTTTTATCAGGATGGTACTGATACGTTATTTTATTGTTTCTGATTTTAGTATATTTGTGCACCACAAACATAACAATGTTTCAGTCAAAAGTGGACCACATAACTTTAAGTAGACCCATAAAATTATAATGTAGATGAAAAATTCACATTACCTACTGATGTTATATCCATTCTATTGTCACAATGCATTACTCATGTGTTTGTGGTGATGCTAGTGTAAACAAACTTACTGCACTTCGTTATATAAATGTGTATAACATACAGTTATCGGCAGTACTTAGTAATGGATAATGATAATAAGTGACCGTTACTGCCTTCTGAATTGACTATACAACACTTTTCATAGTTATTTTAGAGTATACTCCTTTTTTTTTTCCTAATAAAACAGTGCTGTGTTACACTTGTAACAGCCACATGCATCTCATGATTGCATGATTTTCTCTGGATTTCAGTTTAATCTCATGGTGTTTGTTCATCTTGGCTCTAGGCGCAATAGGCTGTATTGTGTGTATCATATCATCCAGCAGTATAGTAGGCTATGCCGTCCAGGTTTGTGAAAGTACATTCCATGATGTTCACACAATGAGATCACCAATAATGTATCTATTAGAATGTGTCCACATGGTGAAGTGATGGTGACTATAATTTGAATTCCCACCACCACACTTTTCTCACTCTAGCTACAGGTGTGTTGATCTTATTGACATTTTCAGTAAACCAACTTTCTGTTTTGCTATCTCTTTTTCTATTTTATCATTTTTTTATTTCTGCTCTATTTTTATGGTATCCTTTCTCCCACTTGCTTTGGGTTTAATTTGCTTTTTTCTATTTCTCTAAGGTAGAAAGTTAGTTTGAAACTTTTTTTTTTTAACACAAGTGTTTATAGCTGTAAATTTCCTTCTGACCACTGCATCCTAAGTTTTGGCATGTTATAATTCCATTCATATCAAAGTATTTTCTAATTCTAGTGATTTCTTTTTGACTTAAAAATCATCATTCCTTTTTATATTAATAAAACAATTTTTAAAATATTACTTGAAAAATCAGAGTTACACCAAGAGAGGGAGAAACAGAGAGGAGAGAGATCTTCAGTCCACTGGTTCATTCCCCAAATAGCAACAAGCATGTCTGGGCCAGGCAAGAGCCCAGAGCTAGGAGCTTCCTCCAGGTCTCCCATGTGAGTTCAGGGGCTAGAGCAATTTGGGGCATCCTCCAGTGCTTTCCCAGGCACATTAGCAGGGAGCTGGATAGGAAGTGGAGCAGCCAGGATGTGAACAGGTGCCCATATGTAATGCCAGGGCTGCAGATGGTGGCTTAACCTGTGCCCCAATGCCAGCCCCAATAAAACAGTTTTAAAAATCATAATTTTCTTGCTAAATTGTTAATCTTCATAAATTAGAAAAGTAGATATAAAGATTAATGAGTTAAACATTAAAATCTTCCAGAAGTTATGAACCAAAAGTGATGCTTAACAGAAGATCAATTCCTGATTTTTTATAGCTTTTTTTTATGTTAGTCTCAAACATTCTAAACATAGTGGGAAAAATTTCTCTAAAGCTTTTCAGTTTTACTCTCCTGGAACAGTTTTCTGGCCTGTCACTTAGTATGATCTTCTAGCAAATACAGTTAACTTTTTTTTTAAGATTTTATTTATTTATTTATTTGAGAGAGTTACAGACAGTGAGAGAGAGAGATACAGAAAGGTCTTCCTTCCATTGGTTCACTCCCCAAATGGCCGCTATGGCTGGAGCTGTGCCAGTCCAAAGCCAGGAGCCAGGTACTTCTTCCTGGTCTCCCATGCAGGTGCAGGGGCCCAAGCATTTGTCTTGCTTTCCCAGGGCAAAGCAGAGAGCTGGATTAGAAAAGGGGCAGCTGGGACTATGGGATGCCCATATGGGGTGCTGGTAACTCAGGTGGAGGATTAACCTACTGAGTCACGTTGCTGGCCCCTACAGTTAACTGTAGGTAGACAGCATAATGCTGTTTTTCATTCCTATTCACAATATTTTTATTTCTTTTGTAAAGATTTATTTGTATGAAAGAGTTAAATGACAGGAGAGAGAGAGCTTCCATCTGCTGTTTGACTCCCCAGATGGTCACAACAACCAGGGCTGGGCCAGGTCGAAGCCAGGAGCTAGAATCTAAGTTCAGATCTCTCACGTGAATGGTAGGGACCCAGCTACTTGAGCAGTCACTGCTACCTCCCAGGGTGTTCATTTTCAAGAAGCTGGAATGTAGAGTATAGTCTCAACGCAAGCACCCTGATATATGGGATGTGGATGTCCTAAGCAGCAATCCCAAGCAGTGACCTCATCACTGCCTGAAACACTTGCCCTTGGAATGTCTTTTAAACTCAGTAGAGGTAAAGTGGTTTTTTTTAATTTTTTTTTTTTATATTTTTTGACAGGCAGAGTGGACAGTTAGAAAGGTCTTCCTTTGCCGTTGGTTCACCCTCCAATGGTCGCTGCGACCTGCGCACTGCGCTGATCCGATGGCAGGAGCCAGGTGCTTCTCCTGGTCTCCCATGGGGTGCAGGGCCCAAGCACTTGGGCCATCCTCCACTGCACTCCCTGGCCACAGCAGAGAGCTGGCCTGGAAGAGGGGCAACCGGGACTAGAACCTGGTGTGCCGGCGCCGCAGGCGGAGGATTAGCCTAGTGAGCCACGGCACCGGCCGTCATTTAAAACTTTACCTCGGCCAGTGCCGCGGCTCACTAGGCTAATCCTCCGCCTGCGGCGCCGGCACACCAGGTTCTAGTCCTGGTCAGGGCGCCGGATTCTGTCCCGGTTGCCCCTCTTCCAGGCCAGCTCTCTGCTGTGGCCCGGGAATGCAGTGGAGTGCAGTGCTTGGGCCCTGCACCCCATGGGAGACCAGGAAAAGCACCTGGCACCTGGCTCCTGCCATCGGATGAGCACGGTGCGCTGGCTGCGGTGCGCCAGCCGCTGTGGCGGCCATTGGAGGGTGAACCAACGGCAAAGGAAGACCTTTCTCTCTGTCTCTCACTGTCCACTCTGCCTGTCAAAAAAAAAAAAGTTTTAAATGACAGCTTGACAGTGTGTTATTATTGTCATGCATTTTATACTGACTATGGGATTATGTTATCTGATTATAGACAATGTAATTTTTATACTGATATATATATTTATATATTTAAAGTGCATGTATTTAACATATTTTAAATAGATTTTTAAATATATAAAATTATGTCACACAAGTACTAAAAAGAGTTGACTACAATATACATAGTTTAATTATGATTTTGCATAAATGCAAGTTGAAGCGCCTTCAAATTGGCATGCTTTTAAAAAAAGATTTATTATTTATTTATTTGAAAGGCAGAATCACAGAAAGGCAGAGTCAGAAAGAGAGAGGTACTCCATCCACTGGTTCACTCCCCAAATGGGTGCAATGGCCAGAGCTGGGCTGATCCAAGGCCAGGAGATTCTTCCAGGTCTCCCATGCAGGTGCAGGGGTCCAAGTGCATGGGCCATCTTTTACTGCTTTCCCAAGCAGTAGCAGGGAGCTGTATTGGAAGTGGAGCAGCCAGATCGCTAACTGGCACCCATATGTGCAGGCAGCTGCTTTACCCACTATGCCTCAGTATGGGCCCCTCGGTGTGCTTTTTGATATATGAAATTGAGATGCCATAGATTGTTTCATAGATTGTCTCTGGGTGATAAATTCAATGTAAATAACAATAAAGGAACTACATATGGCAAGCCTGGGACTCAAAAATTGGCTTTAAGGTTCTCAAATAAATAAAGACTATCTTTGAAAGTACACAGATGTATTAATTTTTAATTTGTTTCTTTTTGATCTCTTAATTACTGAAAAAGATTTATTGGTTAATTTTAGGAAGGCAAGTGCTTGAAAAGTTTTGCCAAATACTGTCTTCTGTAAATGACTATATGGTAATGAAAAGTTAAGAGGCGAGCCAAATTAGATTGAATAATTGTTCAGTCATGTGGGTCAGGCTAGTTGCATAGGCTGGTTGTTAGACTGATTGCTCAAATTACATTGCCTGGGGTCCTGCACTTGGTTGGCTGTCTTCTCAGATCTTAACAAGGTTCTGGGAATTTCTTTTTCTGACAAAGTTGCTTTGTATTTCTCCCCTCCCCCTACTACCTCCAGGATGCTTCATCTGCAGACATCAGAAAAGCATATCGTAAGCTTTCACTCACTTTACATCCAGACAAGAATAAAGATGAAAATGCAGAAACTCAGTTTAGACAAGTAAGTGAAATAGTGTTCTACACATTCTGTGTCAAGTGTATTAATAAATATGTGCATTATAGAAATATTAACTTATATGTAGAATATTCCTATTTGAAAATGAAGTAGTAGTTCAAAACTATAGTGTACATATTTAATTCAATTTATTGAAATATGTTTCTGCCAACATTTTATATTAGAATCTCTAAATTCTTGGAAGGTCATAGTTGTCATAATTATCTTTTCTATATTATGGTTTCTACTTTTAAATTCACATTTAAAGATAGACTATTACTTTTGCATCTTTCATAAGATTTTTTTTGATACCAAACATCTTTTAACCTTGTGATGTACTGACAAAAAGTGTTACTGATAATTAATAATTTAATCTGATTATTGTGTCTGGGCAAATAGTTTTCTGCATGTGCATTAAAGTGCCTTCACTCCTTAATCTTGAGAATATTTTTATTTTTAAGTAATGCTTTTATTTTAGTTGGTGGCCATTTATGAAGTTTTAAAGGATGATGAAAGAAGGCAGAGGTGAGTGTTTCTACTTTTGAGTTAAGATGTTGTATTTTCATGTGACAATTTAAAAATAATTAAGTCTCCTTAAACATTTTATTAAGTTAGTGTTTTATTTTTGTTCCTTTCAACAAATGAAATGTTTTTAAAATGTATGTTTAGAGCAGAATTAATTTCTGTTGAAAAGATTCACTAGCCGATTCAGTACTTACGGATTGCAGGATCATGAGTGGTAATGTTATTAAAAGGCTGGGCTTCCTTGGGGAAAATTTTAAGCATGAGTGTTTATGCTCTAGGAAATACAAATACCACTTGACTTCAAACAAATGTCTGTTCCTTTTGATATGTCAGTAATTACTCCTATCTGTGCTTAGTAGTCTTTTTTTTCCCATAAATGTTTGAAATTAAGCTGTAGTAATAGGTTAGTATACTTTTTTATGTTTTTTCATTCTTAATAAACCCAATTTGTGAGTGGATAAGCTTGTAGAAGATGGGGTAGAAGAAAAATATCTGCTTCTTTATCTTGTTTTGTATACCTCCACCTCCTCCTTTCCTCTGCATTTTAACCTGCATTTAAAATTTTGCCCTCAGAGTTAAACTTCTAGTTGAGACAATCCCTCCCTCTGAGAATTCTCTGTGCCCCTTTCAGAAGAGTAGTAATGTATGTATATCATGGTTTGTATTAGGAGGGCACTTCGGAGAGACCCATTTCCTTCACTGCCGAATGAGTGGAATATAGAGATAGCTGACTGCAATGGGCCTCAAAGTTTGTTTTTTTTTTTTTTTTAATTAGACCCACAGTATGAAATATATTTTAGACATGAGCACACACAACTAAAACAAAAGTGTCACAAAACACTTATTACTGCATGTGAAACGGACTGATATTTTCTGTTCTAAGTTGGTCTTTTTTTTTTCAAACAATGTCAGTGTGGTCCCCTAAATTGATTTCATGAAACACTAGTGGACCACAATAGGAAATCTAAGAAGTTGTTCTGTAGTAACAGTAGCTTAAAAAACAAAAACAAACAACAAAAAAACAAAACAGATTTTTGAGACTTAAGCTCAAAGCAGCCTAAATATCTGTCTCTCTATATATATAGGGCTAACACAGCCCCCCAAGTTATACTATTTGATAGTCTTTCTTCTAGTGTATCATCTGTAATTACTCTATATTCTAAATTGTTAACTAGCACTCTTGGTTCCCATCTTTAGTCTATAATTCGAGTATCTCGGTTTGTCAGTTTGCAAGCGAGGATTCAGCATATTGTCTTACGTTCTTTGCTTTATGACAGGGGCTGGCATTGGTCCAGGTACCATAGCCGACATTCCTCTACTTTGAGATAATCTATAGTGTTGAAAGGGACCTGGAAGTGTGTTGAAAGAAGCGTTGGTCATTCTGTGCGTATTTTCTAGTTGGCTTCTCTCAGTGAGGCCCTAGTTTTGTTTTATACATCAAGAATGTGTCTATAAAAATAGCTTTAATATGTCTTCCAACTTCTTTGCCATCAGTTTTTTTCTTTCAGTTTGTTGTCTTAAAGTCAGTAAACTGTGTAACAGTTTCTTTCAAATACGAAAATTATTTCTCTTTTCAGAACAAATCACTCTCTCTGTATACAATGTTTCTTCATTAACCTACTCATCTAACATTATTTCTTTAGGAGTAGGCCTTCTGCATTTGTTTTAGAGTGTTGATAGAAAAAAATGGATCTGACAGTTAAACAAACAGCTGTAGTATTTATGCCCCTTGAGGCACAAATAACTCTTTGGTAACTGGTTTTCCTTGAGGCAAAAGTCTTAACTAATCAAGCTGAGAATCATTTCTCTAAAGCTTGCGCCTGAGGCCAAGTGACCTGTGAGTATTTAAACTTAGAGGAGAAAGGCATCTCTGCAGACAATTACCTAATGTTTTTAATTCCTTTAGGGAAAAAAAAAAAGTGCACAGTCAGATCTATCTTCTAAAAAAAAGATTGTCTCATATTGGTATGAAAAATGCTTTTTGGTATCACAATTATTTTTTCTTTTTTGAGTGGGTGCTTTTAAATGTGTAACTTTACAGGACTTTGTAATTTGGAAAATTGTCATAGAAATGTTTCCTGTTTTTTCCCACGTATAATTAATTGTTTTCTTTGAAATCGGATTTATTATTCAAAGTTTGCTGGAAAGGGGAAGAACAAAGGAATAAATAAATAAACTAGATAACTTTTTGTAGAGAAAAGTCCTTTTATTTTTTAGTTGCTCTTATAAAAAGGATTTAATCATTTATTTGAAGCAGAGTTGAAGGGGGTAGGAGGATGTGGAGACCAAAAGAGAGAAAGAGAGGTCTTCTATCTGCTGCCTCACTCTGCAGATGGCCTCAACAGCTAGGGCTAGGCCAGGCTGAAGCCAGGAGCCTGGAACTCCACCTGGATCTCCCACGTGGGTGCTGGGGCCCAGGTGTTTGCAGCATCTTCTGCTGCTTTCACATGCACAATAGCAGGCAGCTGAATTGGAAGTGGAGAAGCAGTGACTCAAATGGGCACTTATGTGGGATGCCTGCATTACAGACAGCTACTTAACCTGCTGTACCACAAGCCCAGCTCCTGAACAGCTTTATTTAGGTATAACTTATAAAAGTCATCTGTTTTAATTGTAAAATTCAGTAATTTTTAGTAAATTTACAGATTTTCAAAACATCACCACAATCTAATTTTAGAACATTTCAATCATTTCAAAAAATTCCCTCAAGCCGATTTATAAGTGGTTTCCACTCTGATATCCAGCCCTAGGCAACCACTACTGTATTTTATGTGCTTGTGAGATTGTCTTTTGTGTACATTTCAAGTAAATGAAATCATAGGGTATTTATTCTTTTGCCTCTGGCTTCTTTCTAGTAACATAATGTTTTTGAGGTTCACCCATATTAGCATATTCCGGTATTCCTTTTCCTTGCTGAATGCTATTTCATTGTATGTATATGCCATTTTTGTTTATCCATTCACCAGTGATGGGTATATGGTTGTTTCCATTTTTTGGTGATGATGAATAATGCTGCTGTATTTGTGTGGATCAGCTTTCGTGTTTTTTTTAAATTTTTTAATTTTTTTGTTTTTCTAGGATGAGCTTTCAATTCTTGGGTAAATTACTAGGAATGCAATTATGAACAAACTTTTAAGCCTCCCCCCATACCATCCATTTCATAGAATAGCATGATTAGTGGAAGAAAGCCAAGCAAAGCAGTCTTTATAAAATTCTTAGTTATCTTTCTTATTCCATTAAACAGCAATCCAGTTATGTTCCAACATAAATTTCTGTACAAGTTCTGTGAGTTTTAGCAAAAGAACTGAGTACCATTTGTTACAGTAGATTTTGTTTAGTAAGATTACCATCTACCTTTGTTTAAAATGTTAGAAAATTCCAAGCAGTATTCTCTTGCTAAAACAACTGTGCAACTTTTTAATGTTTTCATTTATATTATATTAGTGTTAATAAAATCTGAATGTATTTTTAGTTTACTAAATAAAATTATGTTTTATTTACAAATGCAGTTAGAAGTATGGTTATCTTAGCCTCGATCTGTAAAATGTATAAATCCCCTACCTATTTTTATATTTGATTACAGGTGTGTTAGAATCAAAATTAGCATTAATGTGAGAATAAGAAATCTGTTTTAGCACCTTTCCTAATTAGAAGGTATAAAATATCTATTAGACACAATATAAAAATACTATATACTAAAAAAGGGAATTTTTTTTTTTTAATTTGATAGGTAGAGTTAGACAGTGAGAGAGACAGAGAGAAAGGTCTTCCTTCCATTGGCTCATCCTCCAAATGGCTGCTACAACTGGCACTAATTTGATCCAAAGCCAGGAGCTATGTGCTTCCCCCTGGTTTCCCAAGCACTTGGGCCATCTTCCATTGCCCTCCCGGGCCACAGCAGAGAGCTAGACTGGAAGAGGAGCAACTGGGACTAGAACCGGTGCCCATATGGGATGCTGGCACTGCAGGCAGAGGATTAACCAAGTGAGCCACGGCACCAGCCCCCAGAAGGGTTTTTTTTTTTTTTTTTAAACAAAAGTGGGCTCAGTTAATTTAGACCTGTTTTCTGTTTATAATTTTTGTATGTGAATTTTTACTCAGTTTCAAAATATATCTGAAATATAAATTATGTTACTGTTTTAAGGTAAACATTCAAGCCTTCTATGCCAGGAAATTAACAATTAAGACAAATTCTAGAATTATTTATTTATTTTTAGAATATATAAATCTTTTATTTTAGTTACTTAATTATTGCTTCCATATATATACTTTTATATTTCAAAATATGCTAATACTTTAAATTTCCATAAACATTTAAACATTAAGTTATTTGTCTTGGGAGACACTGGATGTTTATATTGGGCTAAATATGGTTGATAAATTTCAAATTTTAGTATGGGCCTCATTAATGATTATGTAACTATTTATATTCAGCATGTATACTTTAAGAGAATCAAATGAAGTAAACTTAAAGTAAGGCCTTCATTGGATATGTGGAATTGATCAATTAATGTTTTAATGTCCAAGAAAATGTTTATGTGGTTACATTTCTTGCAGTAGTGATATTTTTACTAGAGAGTTTTACTTTTTAATTTCTTTTAATATGACTTTAACAAATAATCTAGAACATGTTTATCAGACTTATTGCAGAGCATTTTAATAGTGCTGTGTGTTTACATATGGAAAAGCATAATGAAGAGATATTTTAAATTTTTTTGTCAATATAATGTTTCTTCTTAAATAACCTAGGAAAATATTGTCTGTATATTTTAAGAAATGTATTTATCTTTTAGTTCTTCATCAGAAAAGCAGTGATTTATCCTTAACAGCACATATTCTAAAAAGTAAACTATAACAAGAAGCTGTCTTCCCTTAAAATGGCCATTCATGTGAGCCATATTGTTCACTGATAGTAAAATCAATACAGCATTGATTCTAAGCTTAATCCTTGGAAACTGTTGTTTCGAGTGGCAGGCATAGCCTAGTAAACATCTCGTTGTGTTTAATGTGTTCAGTACATGAGGTTTTACTATCTTGAATTTGGCTGTGCTCTGAATACAATTTATGTGTGGGGTTAAAAATAGTAGTTGTTAACAAATAACATTTTCAGCAAGAATGGTGATAAAATACTTGGAGTGAGGCTCTTAGCTTTGAGTTCAACTGTGTTTTCTTCCAATGTGGTTTGATCTAAAACAAATGTAATACTATTGCTAATAGGGAATTATCTCCACTTTCTTAGATGTTCTTTACTAATAATCATGATTTTTGCATTGTTATTGATGTGAGAGATTTGCTGAAAATAATGATATTTATATATACCTTTTCCCCCTCCACAAAGCTGAAGCAAAATATGGATTTAAAAAAAATTCTGGAATTAATATTCATTGACCCTCATTCAAATGTTGTAGTCTTGTGTTAAGACAGTCTAAGCATTCTTACCTATCCATTTTAAATAAGCCAGTTTTTACAAGCTAGATTTTAACAAATTTTTGAGGACAGGACTAATAGTCATATCAGTATATCTCGATGTTAATATTTAAGGACTTCTGTAAATATTGAAAAATGAGAATACTTAATATTAAATGCTGTCTGGTCCAGCCACCATACAACCACATTTTAATTCTCATACTCTTAGGATTGTAATAATAGTTTGCCTTTCAAGAGTTTCATACTAATTAACATTCTTCGCTTTCAATATTGGTGATTCTGATCTGGTAAGTATTAACAATCTAAGTTGATGTAAAAGTCAGGTTTTCTAGATTGGCCAATAAAAAATGTATTTTGCTTTAATAAACAGTGTTTTTCTACCTAAAGAAAAAGTTGCTGGTTATAAATCCTCAGCTTTATTTTTTTAAGCATATCTCTAAGGTATCAATTTAATAACTATCAGAGTAGCTACTGCAGTTGTTGCATTTAAATTGATTTACATGTCAAGACTGGCAGTTTAGCAGCTGCGCTATTATTCTTAGATCGGTCAATTTACTTGAGAAAAACCTACTACTGAGTTCTACTGACCTGCCTGACAATATAGGCCCTATTTCTATTCCCGTAATTAGGACTGCGACTAACTCAGAATATTTTTAATTAAAATATTTTGGTCAATGTGTTGCACCAAATTAGGCCTTTCAGTGGAGGTTTAATTCTGGAAATAGTGTGATTAGAATATTTAATGAGTTGTGTTCAATTAAGATTAACAGGTTGTGTGTGTTGAACATACAATGTTTGTGACCATTTTGAGTTTCAGGATCATAAATGTTACTCCTTGTTTTTAGCTTTAAAAATGTTTGTCTTGGTAACAGTCTGGCAGGTAAATTTAAATTCAGTTGAAATTTTAAAGTAACTTTTTTTAACCTGATGGTACAAAGAAAGCTGATTACTGGGGGAAATTGTTTGACTGTTAATGCTCCCTTCCATCCGAAGCCAAATATGAGGAAATTGCCATTTAACTGTTTACAAATAAACAGTTTTGCTAGAAGTCTGACATAAACATTGGTTGCTTCCAGATCTCTTCCTAATTTGGGAATTTTTTATTTTTGAAAACAAAAATGTGGGTAATAGAAAATTAAGATTCACATTTTATAGGTTTTTACCTCATTAAAAAGCTTTGATAAAATAGTGTATATGAATATTTCAGCCTTGAGCCATTATAGTTAAGGGTGAGAAATAAAAGCACTGATTTGAAAATTTCTCCTAAATTTGATTAAATTAATTTGCAGTTCATGGTAGCAAGTAATTTTTTCTCCTACCAAAGTCCTTTTTGTTGCTGAATTCTATGGTGGGGTCTTTATCAAGCTGTAGTAGATGGGTAGATACATGTAGCCTCCTGAAGTTAGATGCCATTCCAGGAGTCACATCATTGGATGCTACAGAAAAGATCCGAGATCTGGTATCTGCAGTTTATGACCATCCACATTTCTGAAGGTTGTCAGTGACTGGATTTATATACAATACCTTGAATTTACATGAGCCAGACAGTGTAGTGCTGATAGTCTACATAAATGTCTTGGAGAAATGATTTTTCTCTTTCTTCTTTCTAAATATGGGTACAAATAAAGGTTTTTGTTTTTACTTTAAACTTCCCATGAAAAACTGTTATATTTGCTGCTGTAGGTATGATGATATTCTGATCAATGGACTTCCAGATTGGCGACAGCCTGTATTCTACTACAGGCGGGTGAGAAAAATGAGCAATGCTGAGCTGGCATTACTCTTGTTCATTATTCTCACAGTGGGTCACTATGCTGTGGTCTGGTCAATCTACCTGGAAAAACAACTGGTAAGTACTGGAAATAAATAAAATGATCTAGCCTGCTTAATTTTATATGAAATTTTAGATATTTTTCAAGTGATGAGAGCTTTTCCTACATGGATTTTTCATTCTAATAGTTTTCTATTCAACATTTAATGTTTGACATATTTGTAAGTCAAGAAGAACCCACAAAATAAGAAAAAAAATCCTTCTTTTAATAAATAATATATAATATTATAATAAACACTTGAGTTTATTATAAAACTTTGGGAAGGCCCAAATATCTCTCTGAAAATTAGAAAGTAGAGCCATGTTTTCTTAATTTTCATCGTCCAAATCTAAAATTTTGGGGAGTCAAGGACCTTTATATGATGACTTTGCTTTAAAAAACATATTAACTAAAAAGATTTGAAATGAACATAATTTTATAACTTCAGAGATCAGTTTGTTAAAAAAATTATTATATTTTTATTAGTCTGATATTCTATATAGTTTATCCTACTATGGATTTTCTTTATGTGCTAAAGATAATGAAACATATTTGTCAGTTTTCATAAATTAGCATCTATTTACTTATTCCTTTTGAAGTGACATTATTAAAGTTGCATGAATGAAAAAAAGTAAGTTGAATGCTTTCTCTTCTTAGAAAACTTTGATTGCTATGGAGATGCACATGACTGACAGTGCTGAACTTCATGTGTGTTTAAGGCCTGGATACCATGGCAACAGTTATTGTGAAAGATTGATGATTTTCCTTAATCATGTTGGACCCTACATATATTTGCATAAATGTTCCTCCATAATATTTACCCTTCACAGCAGAGTCTTGATAACATTTGAAGAATGTATATTAATGATAACCTGTAACCATAATTCTTATACATTCAGGACAAACTGCTTAGTAGAAAAAGGAGAGAAAAGAAAAAAAAGACTGGCGGCAAGAATGTGGATGTATCAAAACTTGGTGCTCCTGAAAAAAATGAAAGGTAGAAGCATTTAAAGATATTTTGTAATTCAAAGCTGTTTTTAAAGTCTTTAATATGATTCGGTTTCATCTGTATATGCATTTCAGATATACTCATTTACTTCTATAATAGGTCTATAAAAGACTAATAATGTGTCATAGTTTATAAGACAGTATCATAGTTTATAAGCAAAGTTCCTACAAGTTTTTCTCTTTATAAATTATTAATTTATATTTAAATAATGAAATTCTCAAATTTGTGCAGCTTTGATTTTTTTGTACTGAACTTTAGAAACAAAGTTATCACTGGAAAAATCTTAACACTTAGCTTGGAAGTAGCAATATGTAGAGAGACAGTGAGATGCAATACACTCAAAAAGATACCACAATTTCTTCTATTGATTCATAGA